>CM053157.1:57380314-59880314 GCA_028571685.1 Heterohyrax brucei | reverse complement strand
ATTTAGAGATCTGCTTCTATAAAGACCCCAGCCTAGGACACCCTACAGGGCAGTTCTCTCTGCCACATGAGATTGCTATGACTCAACATTGACTTGATGGCAACTAACAAGAACAATGCCTTTGCCCCATCTCTCTCTCTTTTTTTTTTCTTTACCCAACTACCTCTGAGAATTGTGCTTCCACTGTAATTTTATAGTAGTCTGTACAAAGGGTTTCCTTTGTGTTTGTTCTTTCATCTGTGCTGCAAAACAAAACAATCTGTTGCCATTGGGTTTATCCTGACTCATAGCAACTCTATAAGACAGAGTAGAGCTGCCCCGTAGAGTTTCCCAGGAACAGCTGATGGATACAAACTGCTGACCTTTGATTACCAGCATAGATCTATGCAATCAATGGTGATGGTAGAATGTGACACTTACTTTGATATAGGGATTTGCAGGTTCTGGGGACTCAGAAGAGGGAATGTATCCCCGAGTAAGGAGTACAAATCCTTCCTGTACCAGCCTATCTACTACATGGGATTAGGTCACGTTCACAGGCATATTAGCAAGCGTATTATCTCTCTCTCTCTCTTCCCCCACTTTCCCCTCTCTGTCTTCCCCATTCCCCCTCCCCCTCACCTTTTGGTAGCAATTCCCAAAGAAGTCTGACTGCTTTCATTCCCTTTGTATAGTAGTCTGCGTGCCACAACCATTTAAAAATTTTGTAACCACGTCTCCCAAATACCCAATTTGCTGTACCTGGCTTCAGAGGCAAGAAAACTTGCCTCAGTTCATCTCTTTCTCACTTGCCTGTTAGGGAGTTTCACTGCTAACATTTATCAAGGAACCATAATCCTTAAGGTGATGACTCAACAGAGTCTCATAAAACTAGTAATAGTTATCAAAGCTACTGGAGGCAAAGAGATTCCAGAAAGGCAGATCTCACAGACAGAGGGAAGACAGAAAAGGTGCAGAGGTGTGGAGCAGTGACGCTGTGTGGTGCTTTCTCTGAAATGTAAGACAAGACATAGCATACACCCCTGCAACCAAAAGTTGCCTTTCTGAGATTTCCAGTTTACAAACCATTCCAAAACTGTGTTCTTTTACTTGAAGATGTCCTGGTGATTTGTTGGAAATAAATGTGTAACTTTTCATTTTCTCCTCCAAGCTATTGATGAAAAGAAAACAAAGTATTTCTTCCTATATCTTATCTTCCTCTACTTCCTTCCATCCCTAATATATACACACCTTCTAGGGTCGCCATGAGTCGATTCCAACTCGACGGCACTTGGCTTGGCTTCTCTCAATTTAAGTTTTCATCATTATCTCTCAGTCTCTCAAACTGCTCAGGGACAGATATTTGGGAACTGAAGCCAGTGACATGTTTTTGTACAGTGTGTATCAGACATGAATTTAATCTACTGTTCTGTAAAATCCAGACTGGTAAACCTTTGTCAGCTTCATCCAGAGAACTGAAGTGAGGTACAGTAACTGAGCAAAGAGATGAATAGGACATGTGACAAAACAAAAAGATAGTGTAGAGGCTGGAGTCACTTTGGCCCCCACATTTGTAGATACAGCCCACAATGCTTGTCTTGCTTTTGCACCGACATTGTCAGCACCCTACTTGCAAAGAACTTGTCTGAGAGTGAAGCTCAAAGCAGAGACTCTGTGACAATGATAGAGGACAACGTCTTCTTCAGGCCTTCAGTTAAGGTTTGTTAGGCCCTACTCCAGAGACACAGTAGTGAAAAAAAAAAATGACCCATCTGTAAATGACTTTATTACATTTCTGTCTTTAATAACATAAAAGCCATTGCAAATTGAGCTTCTAAGGCACGAATTCTAAGTAGTGAAAAATAGGAAGCACTGGAGCAAATGGACCTGGACTTAAAATACAAGTGTATTCTCTGCATATTATTTCACATTTTTAAGTCTGAGATCTGGACAATCACATGGTGATAGTAGTATCTGCTTCATAGGACAGTTGTGAGAATTAGCTACTCCCTGATGCTGAGTGGCACAAATAGTTAAGTGTGCAACTACTAACCTAAAAGTTGGTGGCTGAAACCTACCCAGAGTCACCTTGGAAAAAAGCCCTATCTGCTTCTGGAAAGTCAGAGCCATGAAAGCTTTGTGGAGCACAGTTCTGCAACACGTAGGGTCAACATGAATCATAATCAACCCCACATGGACTGGTTTAGTTTTCTTGGATACATAATAAAACCCCAAACCAAGCCCACCACCTATTCTAAGTCACAGTGATTCGACATCATAGTGATCCTGCAGACAGAATAGAACTGCCCTGGAGAGTTTACAAGGAGTGCCTGGCAGATTTGAACTGCCAGCTTTGGGGTTAGCAGCCGTAGCACTTAACCACTAAGCCTGCAGGGTTTTCTGAATACCCAATAAGCACTTAAAAATGGCCCTGACTGGGATGTAATGAGCAGTCTCTTAAAGCATGACGCTGTGACATTGTACATACTTATCTAGCTTATGTACTTGGCAGCATCGGTTTCAAGCTAGAGCTTCTGTCTTCCGCAGGGTGTTGTTTTGTAATTGTAGCTTCTTCCTTCTTACTTAACAAGCATAGGCAGTGCATCCAGCTATGGTGGCAGGTTGTGGCAGCAAATCTGTGGGTGTGTATGTACACACATCACAACGTCAGACCTCAGGAGACTCTGGTGTTCTACATCAAAAAGAAAACTCAACTGTATCTTCAAAACACAAGGTTTTATGATTGTTTTCTCTGAAATCTTCACTCTTCAATTGGCTTTATTATGAGGCACTCACAAATATTACAAGGTTTATCAGATTTAGGTGCATTCTATTGTTTTCTTAATGGTAAACTGCCAGCAGAATTGATTAAATCAGTGATATTAAACTAAACAAATGAATAAATTTTCACCTTGTGAAAATCACAAGAGAAAAGATGAAGGCAAAGAAAGACAAGAAAGCAAATCAGAGCTATGAACTGCCAGGGAGAATATAACTGAAACTCTGAGCTGCAGTTTTATTTTATTGTTCCTTTTCCCCCTTTTCCTTGACCCCTAGAGAATACACAAATAAAATCAATTAATGGGCCTTGAAGAAGAATCACTTTAAAACTGTTCAATTAAACCCTGCAATGCAGAGAACAGAAGGGACGGGTGGGGGAGAACAATAAATACGTCTTAAAAAATGGACTTGTCAGAGGCGCCAGGGTCCCGACATGCACCATTACTGAGGGATCGAATCGCACTTCCATTAACACCATAGTCTTACAGACTCCGCAGGCTGTAACAAAGGAATTTACTTTAATCAGGTTTGGTTAGGTCTGAACTTGAAAAGCACTACAAGTGAAATAAAACATGACCTTAACCCCTTTGATTTTTTTTTCTCCTGCATAAGTTACCTAGTATGTAATTGGCTGTCCTCTGATGGGTCATTTTTAATGACTGTGATCTGTTGGTACATTATTCTCTCTTTTAGTGGTGCAAATATAAACCCCTACTATTCCCTCTTTCGGATCTGACTCGACAGCACTTGGCTTGGCCATTCCTTCTTTGCTGTTTTTCATTTGATTTAACAGTCATTGAAACCACCACCACCACCGACAAACCCATTACCATCATTAAGATTTCAACTCATAGCAATCCCATAGGACAGAGTAGACTTTGTTTCATAGCATGTCCAAGGAGCGTCTAGTGGATTTGAACTGTCAACCCTTGGTTAGCAGCTGAGCCCTTAAGCAGTGAGCCACAAGAGCTCCTAACAGTCGTCAGCACCTCCAAAATAATTCTCCTGGATCTTCGTTTAGGCAAGTACCTAGTCTAGACTTTTTCAAAGTTTCCAAAGAATTTTTAATCAATTTTTATTTGAAATGAGTGTTTGAGAATAAGACCCCCTCAAAAAACCGAACACACTGTTGCCCAGTTGACTACCACTCATAGAGATACTACAAAACAGTATATAACCACTCTGTTGAACTTCCAAGTAGTACCTGACAGATTCAAATTGCCATCCTTCTAGTTAACAGACACAGCACTTAACCACGTTGCCACCAGCGTCTGCTTTTAGGACAAGGCAGTGTGAGACAGAGCTAACCAGCTTTCTGTATTGTATGTAGTCCTGCTTGATTCCTTTAACATGCTAATATCCACGGTTACCATTTCCAAAGGGGTTAACGTGTTTGTGTTGACCTCACTTATGTGCACAGGGGACGTTTTCAGTGTCTCCTGAGACATGTTCCAGAGAAAGCAAAAGCACTATGAGAAACAGTGGCTTAGGCAGCTTATATTTATCACACTTGGTAAATTCCCTGCAATAATTTGACTGCTGCCTTGTTGGTAATAAGCACTCACCCAGAGGGTGGCTAGAAAACTCTGGCAGGCCAGGTGAGATGAATGGCTATAAAGGAGAGTGGGAAGTCTATAAATCTACAAGATGTCAGAATAATGTTTTCTCACTGCTTTTGGCTTCATACTTCAGCCTTCCCAATTTATCAAAAGATACCAGCTCCATACCTGAGTTGGATCTTTCCTCCTTTTCTTCACAGAGCAGAAGGACTAAGAAGACATGCAATGAGTGTCAGGAAACAGTTGCTGTGTGCTATTATTTTCCTAGAGTTTGTGTGCTGTCTTAATATTAAGATGAATTGTGATTGGTTTGTTTGTTTTTCAGTATAGATTTTTAATTTTTAAGAATAATAAAAGCCATTAAACTATGCCTGTTTTGCTGGACCACATAGAACAACATGATCTTGAATGTCTGTAGCTGAGCACTGGTGACTTAAGAGTCAAACGATGATTTTTGTGTGTTCTTAGTGTAGACTCTGACTGTTTAAATAACTCTGTGCATTATATAACTGGACCTTCTATTTATTCTTTTGACAATTTGATTGAAGTACCTTTCTAGACTAGAATAACAAATTTCTTTGTTATGCTGTCACTCTTACTTAATTATCAACTAGAATTTAAGAGTTGGGACAGGGATGCGTGAATCAGAAAGGGAGACATTTATGAGAATGGAGTGAATGAGGGACATCCGGTGCCTAGAAAAATTCTGCTATAGGAGTAGAACAGTGGTTCCAGTCCATTGACTGGAAAATTCTAGATCATGTGTAAGGCATCAAGGGATGTCTCAAGGGAGAGGCAACTAAAACCAGATTTGGTGAAGGTGGAAAGGTAAAGGCAGATGGAAAGAAAGGTCAAACAAGAAATACTGGCAAATGAGGGAGAGGGAGAAAGGAAACATAGCAGGTATATAAAGAATGAGAAGACACACTGATTGGTAAGTAACAGCACACCAAGGACAGTGGCACAGAGGTGAGCAAATGTGACCATACTAGCATAACAAAGACCTCTAGATTAAAGGATCAGATGGAAAATTTGGCCATAGAATTGCAAGGTTAATTCTAAAAGCATTTTTTAAAAATCCCAAAAGCGTAAAATTCATTCTAAAAGCGCTCCAATTTTGAAAGCTCCCTTGAGGCACTGTAACAGAAAAGAGCTTTTAAATGCTATTTCTATTTTTTTCCCTGTTTTCCTCAGGGACTGTCTCAGAGGGATGATTTATTGTCTGTTATATTTAAAGTGACAGGGCGCATTTTGAAGGCCCACTGCAATGGCACTCGAAGGAAAGTATGTGGATTCAGAAGGTGCCCTGTACAAGGCCAGTCAGCACTCACCTTCGGTTTGGCTTTGGGCAGCAGGACTGACAGACATGCAGATGTACACGGGCCACTCCTAGTACAGTCCTGTTTATGGGAGGTTGATTACTAGGCACTATCTACAGCTATATCTACATACACACACACACACACATATATAGTGTTACATGCTACATATATATATACACATATACTATATATATAACACTACCTGTATAGTGTTATATACTATACCACTCTCTTGAGATATCTGTTGATATCTTACATGCATAGCTAATCAGGCCACTGTGGAGGTGATATAGAATTTTCCAGTCAGTGGACTGGGACCACTATTCTACTCTTATAGCAGAATTTTTCTAGGCACAGATGTCCCTCATTCATATATATGTGTGTGTGTGTGTGTGTGTGTGTGTGTGTGTGTGTGTCTATATATATATTCATATATGTGTATATATTTAAATAAAGAAGAGTTTGATGGAAGCTTCTGGCTAGATTTTTGTTGTTGAAAGGGTAAATGAACCAACCCAACTTCCTAGGAAAAGAGATTCAGAGTTGTATTTCCTTCAGGTGAATATAAAACTTCTGGATTTTATTTATTTAACAGATGCTCAGAGCTTTTGTACTCTGACCTATCGCTATTGCAACTGCTTTGCAAAGATGTCACTAATATGACATGGTTCTGTGGCGGGGGAAGAGAGGGAGAAATATGGAGCAAGGAAGGGAGAGAAAAGGAGGAAAGGAAGCAAGTGGTGTGGAGAGAAAGAGTTAAAGAACATTAAAAGCAATGAATTTCCTGAGTAACGATTTTCCCCACAATTTTGAATCTAAGTTAGAATCTTGGCTGTACACACAAGAGCCATGAGAGGTCTTCAGTGAGTCATTCAACTCCTGTGAGTAAGAACAGCACTAATACACAATCTGCTTACTTTGGAAGTACTACAGGAATCAATTTCAACCCAAGATCATATGTGCCAACACACTTGGAAGCTCTGTAGTTAATAGACTTAACAACGATTTTCAAATTTACTCCCAATTATTTCTCCTATAAATTTTCAGTGCTCTGTGTTACTGGGGAAAATCTGGTCAGCAAATGAGGGTAAGTCAAAGAATATTGCTGCAAAGTCACAGAAACCTTTATTACATAAACCTACCAAAATGTGAAGCTACTGGTTCTCCGTGTACGCTCCATTCTGGTGTATACAGTTATGAAGGTGGTGTTTCTGTCTCTCTAATCTTTCCCTGAAGGCTTGCTGCTCTCTTGGATGTACACCATGTCAAAATGACATTTTTGGCATCGCTGAAAAAGTCTAATCATGTTCCTTCTAAATGTTCTTTTGTGTTCTTTTTAAATGTTATTTCATGTTCTTTTCAAATGTTCTGTAAGTTCAGGGAACAAAAAGAAGTCTGAAGGCGCAAAATCAGGACTATAGGGTGGTTTGGGGTTAAGGTTTTCCAAAGACATTCTCATAGAACATTCCTTGCTACCTTCAAAGAATGAGCATGAGCACCGTCATGATGGGAACAACAACAACAAAATCTTGGTGCTGCTTTCCTGGCCTTCTTCTCACCAGTGCAGTTTTTAGTTTTCTAAAGAATTTTTCATAACAAACTGCCTCCATCATGTTTTGTCCTTCAAGAAAATCTATCCAGATTACTCCTTGAGAATCCCAAACAACACTCACCATAATCTTATGTGGGCCTGTCTGACCTTTCGTAAAATGCTTGAACCATACAAAATCTGTTTGCTTAAAATGTTTTATTGTGCTTTAAGTGAAAGTTTACAGTCCAAATCAATGTGTCGTACAGAACCCCTCGTATACACCACTATGCAACTCTAGCTGCTCTCTCCACCCTGTGACAGCACACCCTTCCTCTCCACCCTCTATTTCTCCTATCCATCCAGTCAGTTCCTGTCCACGCCCCCTCTTACCTTGCCTCTGGACAAGAGATGCATAGCCTCCTGTGTATACTTAAGCCAAGAAGCATACTCTTCTCAAGCTCATTTTTTGTTTTAGTCCAATCTTTGTCTGAAGAGTTGGCTTCAAGACTGATTTCAGCTCTGGGCTAATAGATTGTGTGGGGCCATGTCTTCAGGGGACACTACCAGTCTGTTAGACTATCAAGTCTGATCTTGATAGAGTTCTAGTTCTGCACACTTATTTATCTCCTGATACATCAGGGATCTATGTTGTATTTCCTGTCTGGGGAACCATTGGTGGTTGGCCAAGCACCATCTAACTTTTCTGGTATCAAGCTGATATAGTCTCTAGATCTTATGGTCCCTTCTATCTCTGGGGCTCATGTTTTCCTGATGTCTTTGATATCCTTTATTCTTCTCTTCTCCAAGTAGCTTGGGACCAACCGATGCTATTTAGATGGCCACTTGCTAGCTTTTAAGACTCTGGATACCACTCATCGAAGTGGAATACAGAACATTTTCTTTAAAATAAAAATTTCATTATGCCAGTTGCCCTAGATGTCCCCGGAAATCATGATATCCAGAACGCTGTCCCTGCTACTCTGTCCTTCGCAATACTGGGTTATGTTTAGAAAACCTCTTAGCCTTTGGTAGAGTCTAGCTGTGCTGTCACTCCCTTCACCTAGCTCAATTCCTACCTGATATCAATAAATGGGAAATCCTGGTAGCATAGTTGGTTTAGTGTTGCACCTGCCAACCAAAAAATTAGCAGTTCAAATCTGCTAGGCACTCCTTGGAAACTATGGGACAGTTTTACTCTGACCTCTAGGGTCACTATGAGTCAGAACGTAATCTAATCAATGAGTACACCTCTCTTTCCACCCTTATAACCATCAAAGACTGTTTTCTTCTGTGTTTAAACCTTTCCTTCAGTCCTTATATTAGTGTTCTCATACAATAGTTGGACCTTTGCAACTAATTTTACTCAGTATAATGTCTTCCAGATGTCTCCATGCTGTGAGAAGTCTCCCAAAATCATCACTGTTCCCTATCTTTACATAATATTCCATGGTGTGAATGTGTCATGGTTTGTTTATCCATTCATTTGTTGAAGGCCATCTAGGTTGATTCCATCTTTTTGATGTTGTGAGCACTGCTGCAATAAACATTGGTGAGCAAGTATATATTCATGTGTCAGTTCTTATTTCTGTAGGATTTTTCCAAGCAGTGGGATTGCTGGATCATATGGTATTTCTATTCTAGCTTTTTAGGAAAGTGCCAAAGTACAATTATACCTTCCTACCAGCAGTATAGAAGAGTTCTAGTCCCTCCACAGCCTCTCCAACATTTGCTATTTTACATTTTGTGAATTAATGCCAGCCTTGTTGGGATGAGATAGTATCTCATTGTGGTTTTGATTTGGATTTCTCTAATGGGTGATGATAATGAGCTTTTTTTTTTAATGATTGAATGAAAATGTACATTCCCATATAAATTTGCATGCCCACCTATGTGCAGCTCTCACTGCTCTCCCTGCCCAGTGACAGCACACTCTTCCTCTCTGCTCCATACATGTCTTATCCTCCCGACAATCTCCTGTTCCTTCCTCTTCACCCTCTCCCCCACATCCAGTAAGAAATCAGCAGGATGACATCCTACAGATGCCTAGAACCATAAAGTGCACACACAATATGCTCACCCTGTGTCACCAAGTTCAATCCATTCCCATCCAAAGAGTTGACCACCATTATGATTTATGGACAGGGGCGGCATCAGACCCAGGGGCAATGTTCCCAAGGGAACCTCAAGGACCCTGGACCATCGGTAAAAGGACAAATATTGTATGAGACTACTACAATAAGAACTTAAAAACAGACTCATGCATAGAAGAAAAGACTCTCTGATGGTGGCAAGTGCACCGCTTTTTATTCTTGTGTTGCCAGTGAGACTCAATTTTGTGAGCCCCATCACAGCTATCACTAGTGGTGGCTGGGCACCACCCAGTTCTTCTGGTCACATGTCAATGTATGCACCCACTCACATGGGTCTCTGTGTCTACTGGGTTCTCTTTCCCGCATGTCATTTTGGTCCTTGGTGATCATCTGTTCCTGCTGAGTTGGGAACATTGGTGTACCTCAGATGGCAGCTTTCTGGCTTTTAAGACCCCAGATGCCAGTCACCAGTATGGGGTGCAGCAGAATCTCTTAACAAAACACTAGTTGTGCCAACTGGCCTTGATTCCCCTGACAGCGTGGTCCCCAGACCCCCACCTCAGCTACTCTGTCCTAGAAATATTGGGTTAAGGTGGGAAGAATAATCATGTTATGTTGAAGTCCAGTTAAAATTGATGTTCTTTCTAATGTGTGCTGTTATAGATTTCACGCAACCAAATTTCTATCAACAATCTAATCTATACCTCACCCTCTTCTTCCCTCCCTCCCTCTGCACACTTGCCACCGTCAGAGTCTTTTCTTCTATGCATCAGTCTGTTTTTAAATTCTTATCGTAGGAGTCTCGTACAATATTTGTCCTTTTATCACTGACTACTTTCACTCAACATAATGTCTGCCAATTGAAACCAGGTTATAAGATGTTTCCTAAAATCATCATTGTTCTTTATTACTACATAGTGTTCCACTGAGTATATATACACCATAGTTTATTTATCCATTCCTCTGTTTTTAGGCATCTGGGTTGATTCCATCCTTTTGCTATTGTGGACTGTGCAGCAATAAACATTCATGTGCATCAGTTGGTGTGAATACCCTTGATTCTGTAGTATATGTTCCAAGCAGTGGGATTACTGGGTCAAATGGTACATGTACGTCATGGATTGAATTGTGTCCCCCCAAAAGGTGTAGCCATGTGGCTGGGCCATGATTCCCAGTATCTTGTGACTGTCCTCCATTTTGTGGTTTTTCTATGTTGGATCCGACTCAGGTCGCTTGGCTTGGCTATGTTGTATGTTAAAGGATTAGGGTGGGACTGTAAATCCCTTCAGGAGATCACCTCCCTGCTCCACTGTAAAGGGAGTTTCCCTGGAGTGTGGTTTGCCTCATCCTGCAAGAGATAAAAGGAAAAGGAAGCAGGCAGAGAACTGGGAACCTTGTACTATCAAGAAAGCAGCACCAGGAGATAAGCCGTCCTTCAGACCTGAGGTTCCTGTGCCAAGATGCTCCCTGGACAAAAACTGATGAAATACCAGACTTTCCTCCAGAGCCGACAAGGGGAAAAACCTTCCTCTGGAGCAGACATTCTGAATTTCGACTCGTAGCCTACTGGACTAAAACAATGTATTGCCAGCTTTTTAAGGAAACTCCAAATTGCTATCCATTTTGCAATCCGAACAGTGTAGGAGAGTTCCAATTTCTCCAAAGCCTCTCCAGCATTTGTTATTTTACATGTTTTGGATCATGGCCAACCTTGTTGGGGTGAGATGCTGCCTTCATTGTAGTTTTATTTCAAATTCTTTAATACCTAATGATTGTGAGCTTGTCCGCATGTGTTCTTTGGCTGCCTGGATCTCTTCTTTAGAGAAGTGTTTGTGTATCTCCTTTGCCCATCGCTTAATTGGATTGTTTATCTTACTCTTATTGATATTTTGTAGTGCCATATAAATTATAGAGATCAGGCATTGGTCTGACATATAGCTGTCAAATATTTTTTCACATTCTGTAGGTAGTCTTTTAATTCTTTTGATAAAGTCTTTGGATGTTTAATTCTTAGTAGTTCCCATTGATCTATTTTCTGTTGATTATGCTTTGTCAGATCTTGAAGTCTGTCTACGTTGTGATTCTATTTTTTCTTGGATGAGATTTATTATTTTAGCTTTGATCTTTGGGTCTTTTATCCAGTTTGAGTTGATTTTTGTGTAAGGTGTGAGCTATAGAGCTTGTTTCAATTCATTGCACATGGATATCCAATTTTGCCAGCACCATTTGTTGAAGATATTGCTTTTACCCCAGTTTAATGTCTTTAGGGTCTTTGTTGAATATCATGTTCATAGGAGGATGGTATCATCTCTGGAGTCTCAACTCTGTGCCATTGATCTATCTGTTTCTTTTTGTACCAGTACCAGGCTGTTTTGACAACTGTGGCAGTATAACAGGTACTAAAGCCAGACAGTGAGAGGCCTCCTAATGTCTTCCTCTTCAGTAGTGTTCTAATTATCTGAGGCTTCTTCCCTTTTCAAATGCAGGTGGTGATTTATTTCTCCATTTCATTAAAAAATGTCACAGGAATTTGTATTGGGATTGCATTATGTAAGTGGACTACTTTAGGTAAAAATAGACATTTTCATAATGTTAAGTCTTCCTATCCACGAGCAGGGTAGGTTTTTCTATTTAGGTCTTTCTTAGTTTCTTGTAGTAGGGACTTGCAGTTCTCTTTGTAAAGGTCTGTTATTTCTCTAGTTAAATTTATTCCTAGGTATTTCATCTTCTTGGGAGCTGTAGAAAATGGAATTGATTTGGTGATTTCTTCCTTGAGAATCTCATTGTTGATATAAAGGAATCTTACTGATTTACTTATGTTTATCCTGTATCCTGAGACTTTGCTGAACTCTTCTATCAGTCAAATAGTTTATTTATGAATTCTTTAGGATTCTCTGCATTTACAATCATATCATCTGCAAACAGGGAGATTTTAACTTTCTCTTTGCTGATGCAGATGCCCTTTATTTCTTGGTGTTGTCTAACTGTTCTGGCAAGAACTTCTAGTACACTGTTGAATAGGAGAGGTGAGAATGGGCATCCCTGTCTAGTTCCCATTCTTAAGAGAAATTGTTTCACTATCTCTCCATTCAGGACGATGTAGGCAGTTGGCTTTGTATAAATGGCCATTATTGCATTGAGGAATTTGCTGTCTATTCCTATTTTGCTGAGAGTTTTTAACATGAATCGGTGTTGGAAGTTATCAAATGCCTTGTCTGCATCAATAGACAAAATCAGGTGATTCTTGTCTTTTGTGTTATTTGTGTGGTTGATCACATTAATTGTTTTTCTGGTGTTGAACCAGCCTCGCATCTCGGGTGTGAATCTAACTTGGTCATGATGAGTTGTTGTTTTGATATGTTGTTGTATTCTATTGGCAAGGATTTGGTTGAAGATTTTTGCATCTAGATTCATGACTGATATTGGTCTGTAGTTCTCCTTTTCGATTGGGTCTTTCCCTGGCTTTGGTATCAGGGTTATCCTTGCTTTATAGAATGAATTTGGGAGTACTCCATCCCTTTCTATACTGTGAAATAATCTCAGTATTAGAGATATCTCTTCTCTAAAAGCTTGGTAGAATTCTGCAGTGAAGCCATCTGGGCCCAGGCATTTTTTGGTTGGTATTTTTTTGATGACTTTTTCAATCTCTTCCTTTGTGATGGATTCATTAAGTTGTTCTGCTTCACCTTGTGATAATTTTAGTAGGTGATATGAATCTAGGAATTTGTCCATTTCAAATTTGTTAGAATACAGTCTTTTGTAATATTATGTTACAGTATTTTTTATTTCTGTTGGATCAGTTGTGACAAATCCCCTCTCATTTCTCATTTGGGTTTTTTATTTCCTTTTCTGTTTTTCTTTAGTAAGTTTAGCAATGGTTTGTTAGTTTTGTTGATCTTTTCAAAAAACCAGCTTTTGGTCTTTTCAACTTTTTTAATTGTTCTTCTATTTTGTAATTCATTTGGTTGTGCTGTAATCTTTATGATCTGTTTTCTTCTGGTCCCAGAGAGGTTCCTTGGTTGCTCTCTCTCTGCTTGTTCAATCTGTAGGGTTAGATCTTTGGTTTGGGTTCTTTCTTGATTCCGGATGTGTGCATTTATAGAGATAAACTGACCTCTGAGCACTGCTTTGTCTGTATCCCACAGGTTCTGGTAAGAAATGTCTTCATTCTCATTGGAATTCATAAATTTCTTTATTTCATCTTTGATTTCATCTATAACCCATGGCTTTTTGAGCAAGATGTTGTTCGGTTTCCATGTGTTTCACTTTCTATTTTTTTTTTCTGCTACTAATTTCAACTTTAATGACTCTATGGTCTGAGAAGATGCTTTGCAATAATTCAATGGTATGGATTTTGTTGAGATTTGCTTTAGGTCCTAACATGTGGTCTATTCTGGAAAATGCTTCATGTGCACTGGAGAAGAAGATGTAGTTGTCAGCTGATAGATAGAAAGTTCTGTGTATGTCAATGAAGTCTAGTCGGTTAATTGTGGCAGTAACATCTTTTGTGTCTTTATTAAGCTTTTCTAGACAATCTGTCTGATATTGAGAGTAGAGTGTTGAAGTCTCCCACTATTCTTGTGGAATAATCTATCTCACTTTTGAATATAGTCAGTGTTTCTCTGATGTATTTTGATGCTTTAGTATTGGGTGACTAAATATTTAATATTGCTAAGTCCTGCTTGTGTATTGAACCTTTCAGCAATAGTGTCCCTCCTTGTCCATGATGGTGGATTTTACATTAAAATCTATTTTATCTGAGATTGGTATTGCCAAACCTGCTCTTGTTTGTGTATTGTTTCCTTGATATATACTCTTCCATTCTTTAATTTTCATTTTGTTCATATCTTTAAGTCTAAGATGAGTTTCTTATAAGCAACATATAGATGGGTAGTGTCTTTTGATCCAGGATGTTACTCATTGTCTCTTTACTGGAGCAGTCAGTCAATTCACATTGAATTTAATGACTAATAGGTATATGTTTAGTTTTGTCATTGTGATATGTTTATTTTTCTGTTGGTGTTTTCTCTGTTGTTCTTACTATTCTGTTCTGGGACTTTCTTCTTTATGAACTGATTTTTCACCTTTTTCAGTGTTGGTTTTGTGCTTGTTGAGACTCTTATGTTCCTTGATTTGATATGTTACATCTTTTTGTGCTTTGTGGCTCCTCTTCTGATCCCATTTAATAATCTATGTTTAAACCCAATTTTAATTACTGCAAGTCTTATTAACTTCATGTCCCTCTAGAAGGACTATAATGACTGTAGTAAATCCCTCTTTTTAATATGATGATATCATAGTTTTCATGATATGATCACTGGATCACTTCTTTTAATATTATAACTTTGATTGAGTTTGGAGCCTTCCTCAACTGAGCAAGTTTCTGAGTGATATGTCCTGTATTTCCTCCTAAAATATAGAGTTAATGATTTTGTTCCTCTAAGCCAAGAGCTTCTCTCAGCATTTCTTGTAGCTTTGGTTTGGTTTTTACAAAGTCTCTGAATTTCTGTTTATCTGTGTATGTCTTAATTTCATTTTCATATTTGAAAGATAGTTTTGCAGGATATATAATTCTTGGTTGCAAGTTTTTGTCCCTCGAGACTTAGAGTATATGTTATCCCATTGTCTCTGTACCAGCATCATTTCTCCTGAGAAGTCACACAAAACCTTACAGGGTTTCCCTCTAAATATTAGCTTTGCTTTGAGTCATGCTGCCTTGAAGAGTTTCTGCTTATGTTTCAGTTTGTTAAGCTTGATTATAATATGTCTTAGTGTCTTTCTTTTGAGATCCATATTGAGTGGCACTTGATATACATCTTGGATATCCATATTCTCCTCTTTCATGATTTCTGGGAAGTTTCTGTCAGCAGCTCAGCAGCAATACTTTCTGCATTCTCAGGTGTCCCACCCTGTTCAGGAACTCCAGTTAATCATAGATTGTTTGTCTTAGTAGAGTCCCACATGCTTCTTAAAGCTTCTTCATTTTTCTTGTTTGTATTTTCTGATTTCTCCTCATAGATGCTGGAGTCAGTAGCTCTGTCTTCCAAATCAGAAAGTCTATTTTCCATTTGTTCCATTCTGTTTTCTTGGCTTTGAATTGAAGTTTCTATGTCTTTAATTCTGTTCTTTATCTGTTGGATTTCAGATTACCGGTATTCCTTCAGATCAAACAGCTTGCTTAATTTTTTCATTTTGCTCTACTGCATTTTGTACAAGGTCTAGGAGGGCTATCTATATAATCTTTTTGTGCTCACTCTGTGATCATCTCTGAAAGGCTTCTTCAACTTGCAAGTTCTTTGATTCTTTCTTTTGGGGGCCTTCTGAACTCATAGGTGAGTTCTTCTTTATATTTTTATCCAAAATCTGTTGATTTTTCTTCATCTAGAGGTTGTTTTGTTTTCCTGGTGTTACCTTAACGGGATCTAAAGCTCAGTCTGAAAAAAAGGTGATCACCAGACACCTCTGTGTACTCTAATGACTGGGCTCAGTCAAATCTCTGGGGCAGTAGGCTCCACATCCTCACTGGCAAAGACAGGACCCTACCTAGAGTCAGTGGGAGCTGTCAGCTGACCGTATACCATGAGTCAATAAAGGCTATAAGAGATGCCGTCAGGATGCACTTCAGTTATTTCTCTAGGCACTCTTATACTGAAAGGTAAAAGGTATCTGATAACTTCCAAAGTCAGTCAGGCTTTCAGTTGTGTAAGTCTGTCCTCCCAGCTGGCAAACTAAGCACTCTATATCCAACCTCAGATGCTATAAACCAGTTCAAAATACAGAAAGGCTACCGCTCTGCTGTCATGTGCTGCTAGGCTCCACCTGTAAGGCCACACTGTACAAAATACTGCTTTTCTGCTGGAAAAGTGCTCTCTTCTGGGCAGGCATTGTTTCCCAGCCTGGTAATTAAGTCCAGCTGAGGCCTCCATATGGGTACTCTGCCTCCCACTCAATCAAGATGGCATCCTGCACAAGCTCCCCCACCTGCTTTGGAGCAGGCTACTCAATGGCAGTGGCTCAGAGAGAGAGGCCTAAGGTGCTGAGGTGCACAGAGTCCAAAGCTGGGCTCTCAAAACGTTGTGATTCCACCTGCCGATCCCACCAACAGTGCATCTGAGCTTAGCTAACAGTCAAACCCCAGCCCCACCATCTGGCTAAGACAGAGAAAAAAAAGTTAAAATGGTGAGTCAGTGAAAGCCAGCACTCAACAAGGGTGAGGGTTGGTGAAAAGAAATAGTTTCCTGTTCAGTGGTATGTAGTCCAAATTGACAGCCCTATGCTACGTCCTAGGGCTCACTAGGTTCCCTTAAGCCTCCATTTAATTATCATTTCAGGTCTTGGTTTCCAGAGTGAATTAGGCAGACATGTGTTTAGTCTGCCATCTTGAGTCTGCCTCATGATGATAAGCCTTTTGTCATGTATCTGTTAGCTTCCTGGATGTCTTCTTTGGTGAAGTACCTGTTCATATCCGTTGTCTTTTTTTAATCGGGTTATTTGTGTATTTATTGTTAAGGTTTTGCAGTACCCTGAAGATTATGGAAATTAAATGCTGACAGGATTTGTGATAACAAAATTTTTTTTCCCAGTCTGTGTGTGGTCTTTTTACTCTTTTGGTGAAGCCTTCAGTTTAACACAATTGTTTGATTTTTAGGAATTCTCAGTTATCTATTTGCACTTCTGGTGTTTGTGCATTGTTAGTAATGTTTTGTAGTCTATTTTTGTAGTCTGTTTTGTAGACTATTTATCTATGTCATATGTTAGAGCTCCCAGCATTGTCACTATTTTTTCTTACAGGATCTTTATTGTTTTAACTTTTATATTTAGGTCTTTGATCCATTTTTTGTTAATTTTGTGTACATTGTGTGAGATATGGGTCTTGTTTCATTTTTTTTTGCAGATGAATACCCAGTTATGCCAACACCATTTGTTAAAGGGACCATCTTTTCCCCAGTTTGTGAAATTTGGCTTTTGTCAATTATCAGTTGCTCATAGGTGGGAGATGTTTTATATGGATTCTCATTGGTTTATGTATCTGTTTTTGTACCAGTATCAGGCTGTTTTTCTCTACCATTCCAGTGTAGTATGTTCTAAAGCCTGGTAGTGTGAGGCCTCCTACTTTGTTCTTTTTCAGTAATGCTTTACTAATCCAGGACTTCTTCTCTTTCAGTATGAAGTTGGTGATTTGCATTGTACCTACAGATCACTTTGGGTAGAACAGACATTTTCATGGTGCAGAGTCTTTTCATACATGAGAAAGACAGTTTTTTCCATTTATGTAGCTATCTTTCGGTTTCTTGTGGTCAAGTCTGGTAATTTTTATTGTATGAATCTCTTACATCTTTGGTTAGATTTCTTCCTAAGTATTTTATCTTCTAGGAATCTATTATAAATGATATTGATTTCGTGATTTCCTCTTTGATGACTTTTTTGTTGGTGTTGAGAAATACAAGTGATTTTTGTGTCTTTGTCTTATATTGTAATATTTTGTTGAACTCTTCTAATTGTTCCTGTAGTTTTGTTATTTTGTTTGTTTTTAGTGGATTCTCTAGGGTTTTCTCTGTGTAAGATCAAATCTTCTGCAAATAGAGATACTTTTACTTCTTACTAATTTTGATGCCCTTTATTTCTTTTTGCTTCGTTGCTCTAGCTAGAACATTCAGCACAATGTTGAATAGATGTGATGACAAAGGACATCCTTATCTAGTTCTCATTCTCAAGGCAAATGCTTTCAGATTGTTTCCATTTAGAATGATGTTGGCTGTTGGCTTTGTATAAATGATTTTTGTTACATTGAATCATTTTCTTTCTATTTCTATTTTGTTGCAGGTTTTTTTTTTTTAACATGAATGAGTATTGAACTTTGTCAAATGCATTTTCTGTATCAATTGATAAAATTAAATGATTCTTGTACTTAATTTATAGTTAATTACATTGATTGTTTTTCTAATGGTCAGCTATCTTAGCATCCTTGGTGTTAATCCTACCTGGTCATGATGAATTATTATTATTATTATCATTATTTTGATATGCTGTTGAATTCTATTGGCTAGGATTTTCTCAAGGATTTTTGCATCTAAGTTCATGAGAGATATTGGTCTATAATTTTCGTTTTTTGCATTGACTTTCCTTGGTTTTGTGTATCAGTGTTATCCTAGTTTCATAAAGTGAATTTGGGAATATTTCTTCCTTTTCTATGCTCTGAAATACCATTAGTAATAGTCGTGTTAACTCTTCTGTAACAGGTTGATTGAGTTCTCCAGTAAAGCTATCAATGTCAGGCCTTTTGTGGTTGGGAGTTTTTTAATTACCTTTTCAGTCTCTGCTTTTATGATGGGTTTATTTCATTGTTCTGCTTATATTACTTTTAGCAGATAGTGTATTTCTAGACATTTGTCCATTTCCTCTGGGTTTTCAAATTTATTAGAGTATAATTTTCATAGTATTGTTTTATGTTTCTTTCATTGCAATTAAGTCTGTTGTGATATCACTCATTTCATTTCTTATTAGATGTATTTACTTCCTCTCTTGTTTTCATTTTTACAGTTGGGCCAATGGTTTATTGATTTTGTAATTTTTTAAAGAAAAGAAAAACAGCTTTTTATGTTGTTACTTCTTTCAAACATTTTTGTATCTCCAAGTCATTTAGTTCTGCTCTAGTTTTTATTGTCTGATTTCTTCTGATGCCCAAGGGGTTCATTTGCTGCTCTCTTTCTGCTTGCTTGAGTTGCTGTGTTAATTCTTTAATTTGGGCCCATTCTTCTTTTGAATGTGTACATTTGTTGAGATAAATTGACCTCTGAGCTTTGCTTTCACTGTGTCCCAAAGGTTCTCATAGGATGTATTTTCATTCTCATTTGGTTTTTAGAATTCCTGTATTCTGTTCTTGATTCCTTCTAAAACTCTGTAGCTTTCGAGTAAGAAGTTGTTTGGTTTCCACATGTTTGTTTCCCTCCCCCTTCCTTTTCTCTGTTATTGATTCCTACTTTTATGGCTTTATGGTCTGAAAAGATGCTTTGTAATATTACAGTACTTCGAATTTTGCCAAGGCTTGCTTTATGGCCTAGTCTTTTTAATCCAATCTGCCTCTCTCTCCCTCAGTCTTTATCAGTACATTTAATCCATTTACCTAAAGTGTAATTATCAATTAGAGTGAGTTTAGTGTTGTCACGTCAATGTCTTTATGTGTATGTTGTATATATAATTCCTCTATTTTGCTTAATTTTCTATGCTGAGTCATTTTCCTTTGTGTGTTTTCATCTTGTAAGTGTTTGTGGTTTTATATTTGCTGACACTTATTATTTTTCTTATTTTTTTACTTTGATGCATAGGATTGATAGTTTTCTTTGTGGTTACTTTAATATTTTCCCTTATTTATTTATTTTGTTTTTAATTTATGCCAATCTTTAATTTCTTTACATTGCCTTGACTTCCTCTCCTTTTGAAAGATCTATGACTGTATTTTCTTTTAAGTCCCTCTTTTTTGTTATAATGTTTACATAATCACATCTCTGTTTTCCTGATTTCAGTGTTTTGCTTTTGATTTATTTTTGTAATTCCCCTATTTAGATTGATGTCCAGTTGCTCTGCTCAGTGTTCTAGTCTTGAGTCACTAAATGATGTTACTGATTTTCTAAACAAATGACTCCTTTTAGAATTTCTTGTGATTTGGGTTGTTCCCACCCCACCCCCAAATCCCCTAAATTTCTGTTTATCTGGAATTATCCTAATTTTTCCATCACATTTAGGAGACATAAAAACTGTTGTTTGATGTGGGACAGCATCCTTATAAACTTGTTACAAAGCTTCAGTGATTTCAGATGTCCAGCTGAGATTTCTTAAAAGATTGGCATTAACCCCCTAACTTCAAAGTTGCTTTTTCTATGGTACACAAAGTACCCTTTTTTTTTTTTTTAGAAGACACACTGAGAAGACTAAGACAAGTGTGTCCCTGAGAGAATTTATCTGCAACCATCCATTCGCTAAATACAGAGACACGCTTAAACATGTTTTGTTTGTAGTAAGCTTTTAGATTTATGAATTGGAACCATAGTAGTATTACTTTTTGTCTTATCATGGTACATTTTACCAGAACATAGAAGTGTCCAAAATTCCCTGCTTTTAGGGTCTGGTAAAGTAGAATTTGTAAATTCCTTTGCCTAGATGTGCTCTTTCATAACATTAACTTGTTGAAATAATAATAATAATAATAATAAAATCCAGCTGCTTTCCCTCTCTCTGTATAGTAGAATATTTTTCAAAAACTATTTTTCTTTACTATTTCTGAGTAAAGTGATATTTGATGTAAACAAATAAATAAGAAAACATCATAAATTCCAAAGGAAAAACGTACAGGCCATCCTAATCCTATTAATGAGATTTTAGCAATAACATTTTGTTTCATTTGTTTCAAGTCTTTTAAATCTTAAGTTGGCATATGATTTGGGAACATAATTTTAAAAAATATATACATCATTGCATCCTTTTACCATTCAATATTATTGTTTTCAGTAAACTTATATATTAAAACTATATCAAATTGGAATTTTATGCATTTCTTTGGTTCATGATTTCTTTTTGTTGGAGACTTTTTAAAATAAAATGTTTACAATTGCAATGCTTCAATGAGTATATTTATACATAAACCTTTCTCCTTATTTATGGTGATGTTACTAGAAAATAGCAGATTTCTAGAAGTAAATTTTCTTTTTGAATTAGTTTGACCTATTTAATGCAATTTATAAGTATTGCTGCAAAACTTGAGATGTTTTTACTATCATCAAACAATTTTCTAGGATGCCTTCCTTTCCACATCTAATCAGTAGTGAGTATTTTTTATTGTTTTAAGCTGTATTATCACATATTATTTTTATTAAAAAATGCAAACTGTTGCAACTGAGTCAATTCTGACTCATAGCAACCCTGTAGAACAGAGTAGAGCTGTCACATATACTTCTCGAGAATCAATTGGTGGATTCGAATTGCCAACCTTTTGGTTAGCAGCTGTAGCTTGCCATAGTTCACCTTAGCTCTTAGCCACTGTGCTACCAGGGCTCCCTAATGATCATATTATTATTACAAAACTTACCAAAACCAGAAACCCACAATTGTTGAGTTGATTCTTATTCATGGCAGTGACCCCATAGGACAGTATAGAGCAGATCCATGGGATTTCCAAGTCTGTAATCATTATGGCAGCTAACGGCCACGTCTTTTTGCACCTGATCAGCTGACGGATTCTCCTAATCTTTTGATTAACAGCTGAGTGCTTAACTATTGAGCAACAACCTTGTAATAGTTATGGTATACGTCAACGACTAGTGTATTCTCTGGATCCCATAACAAAATATTTGGATCTGCACTCTATGATGAAAGTTGTATGGTAAGATATCTATAAAGCAAAAACACAAGACAAAACAAAGATTTTACAAAGAACTATGGAGAAAATATGAATGTGAAATTTAACTTTCAGTTTCCCAGCAGCCAAACCAACAGAGAAAAATGTTTTTGCTTATTTTGTTAACTGATAAAACAGAGCAATTCTTTAAGAATGAACTGCTTTTACTGGCAATACACTCACTGGGATGAATTCTTTTATGGAATCTTAAAACTAGGGTGAGTAAATAACATAATGGGCAATGTCTTTAATGGCGTTATGAAAAATCTAAAACTGGGCTTTGTTTGTCCATTTTTCACATTCACCCTCAGTAACCTCTGAGAGCATATCATTAGCCTACAGATCATGAAGGCATTTTTGAGAAAGATTAAGCCATGTTTGTTTAAAATTAAGTGTTGTCCAATGATTGTCTTAATTTTCATATGAAGACAGGATATTAGATATCTACATGATCATGCTAATCACTTTAAGTGTACTTTTAATCTTCAGAAAACCCGAGGAAACATGTACTAACGTCTCCATATTATAGATGAGACTGGTGAGGCTTGGGTTCATCTTGAATCTGAGGCGAGGATCTCAGTCACCAGGAAACACTACTTTCCAGCCTCTAGAAGGTAAATTCCTAGGTAGGGTGGTATTATTAGCATATACTTTAAAGGCAATGAGGAAAAGAAGAGGGACCTTCAAGTACTCTACGGCAGACTTTTGCTTTTCTGAAGATCAAAGAAAAATGAAAGACTTAATTTATGGTCTAAGAAAAATATGGGGCTTTTATTCCCATGAAATTTATTGATTTGTGTTATCTATTCTCATATCTTCTAACTGCCGTTGATTGTGCTTTGATTGGAAACACTGATGGAATAAGTAGTTCAGGGCTATGACTGCTAACCAAATGGTCAGCAGTTCAAATCCACAAGGTGCTCCTTGGAAATTCAATGGGGAAGTTCTAATCTGTCCTATAGGGTTGCTATGAGTTGGCATCAACTCCATGGCAACAGATTTTTTTGTTTGTTTGGTACTTTGATCTGGTGAGATCAAGTAGAAATGTGGTGGACATACTGATTCAAGAACGATTTTGGTTAGTGTCTGCCCATTGCAGACAATCTTCAGGATACTCCAATACTTTCACCTGCACTGAGTAAAAGATCAATGAACTGATGTTACCTGTCTTACGATGTTCACCGTTGTCAATGTTGATTGTTTGTTTAAATATTTTGAATTTTATGGCTTATTTTTGTCTCTTCAAATCACCCTCTAGAAATGCTATTTTTAACGTACACATCCAATTTTAGTTAATCTGTGGTTTATACATATTTATACATAATTTCATACATAAACTCTCATCTATGTGAGAGCCAATTATACAATTTCATAGACAGCTGATTTAACACTTATTATTGTTTGGTTACTTCTAGGCATCACTGTCTTAGGGTGCATGCAGGAAAGAAAAAAAGAAAAAGGCCAGAGTAAACCTAATCCAGGTTGTAAGATTTCAGCATTTGTAAAGTTTAGAGGTGAAATTAAAATTATGCATTTCATTGTCATGTGTTTTTCTTTGCCATATCATTCATCAGTAATGACAACAAAACAATGAGAAAAATCAGCTTTTAGCAAATGTTCCAGAAAATTTACACCAAGGAAACAAATCAGTAACAAAAACAAATACTGACGTTTGTTATCTGTTTATTTTTATTTGTTATTTATTTTTATCTACAGGGATTTTTGACAGCATGTCTGCTTCCCCTTGAATATGTCTTCCTTGTTTTTTCTACACTTTTAAAGCAACTGTTATACTAGCTATTAGTTATGTAGTTCCTTCTAGACTAATTTTATATTTTTATATCATTACAGTTAAGTAGGAGGGTTATATACCTCAAGACTTAGCATGTCTTCTCTAGATAGTCGATAAACAGTTGTGGGATTCTTGTATGCTGATATTATCAAGGAATCTTAGAATTCAAAATGATCTCAGAAGTCATTTAGTCCAGATAAATAACTGGCATATTGATCTATTTTACTCTGAGTTTTTGCCTAGTTTCCTTTGAACTCACTCAATTAGACAAGACAGTTCAGCTGGCATAATAGTTAAGTGCTAGTCTGTGAACAAAAAGGTTGGCAGTTCAAATCCACCAGACGCCCCTTGGAAACTCCATGGGGCAATTCTATTCTGACCTATAGAGTCGCCATGAGTTGGAATTCACTCAATGGTGGTGACTTTTTGGACTACTAGATAGTGGTGCAGTGGTTAAGAGCTGCACTGCTAACTAAAAGGGCAGAGGTTCGAATCTACTAGCTGCTCTTCAGAAACTCTATAGGGTAGTTCTACTCTGTCCTATAGAGTCAGCCTGAGCTAGAATTGACTTGACAGCAAAATGTTTTTGGTTTACTGTTAGATAAGTCACTGCTGTATCAGCTAGGTCATTCTACTTGTTAAAACTGAACCAAACCAACAGCTGTCAAGTAGATTCTGACCTACAGTAACCCTATAGATCAGAGTAGAACTACACCATAGAGTTTCTAAAGAATACCTGGTGGGCTTGAATTGCCAACTTTTTTGTTAGTAGATATAGAGCTTAACCACCACAACACCAAAGTTTCCTTACCTGTTAAGTGTTCCCTTAATTTGAGACAAGTCTATTATATTTAAAATTATTATCCATTAATTTTAAATTGTGAATCCATTCAGAATGAACCTTTTCCTCAAAGAAAACATTAAAATAGTTAAACTGATAATTTTGCCTTTGATTCCCTCAAATACATCTTCATTTGACATCTATTTCCCTTATTCTACCTTAGCTAACAGCATTTCAAGTCCTCTTAATCATTCTGAGTATGCTTCTGTTTGCCTAAAATTGGTCTATAGCTGTTGTGTGGTGACCAGACTTAAGACACACATTCAATCAGTAGTAGCGGAACAGAGCACTGTCTGTAATACCCTTATAACGCACTGCACTTATCGTAAGCCTAAGAATGTGTGAGTACTCTTAGTATATCACCAAATTTCAGTCATATTAAGGCTTATGTCCAACTGAAGTAAATAACACTTATATAACGCCATAAAATAGCATTCTCCAGTTGGCACTTACTGTGATGTGGTGGAGCACAGTGACAGAGCTTATATTTGTCCTTGTTGAATTTTCTTTGATTGACTTGACTCAAAATCAACTGGAATTCATTTCATAGCCTGCTTCTGTGGTGTATTAGACTTATATATTTTGGGGAGTTGAGTTGATAATTTTGTCATATATATATTTTACCAAGTTGTCAATAGAACAGAAGAAATCCTTGAATGGAGACTGTTGTAAGGCTATTACTCTTTCCTTTAGAATGATATAAATCCTACACCTAAGTTAAATCCATCCTTTACTATACTGTTAGATGGTGTCCATTAAGGACACACTTAACTAGCATGTGATCCAGCCTTTATTTATCTATCTTGAAATATTAGCTTTGCTAACTCGTTAATTCATAAACATTTGTTGTTCTAATATTAGACCTCTTCTGTCCTTTCAGACTTTGGTTAAATTACTTGTAATTAATACTACATAAGATCATTTTAGAATGAAAAAGCAAAAGGATTGGTATTCTGATATTCTACAGCATTATAAGTAACTACATCCTAAAAAACCACAGTTGCTTTTTTGCATAATGTTACTGTAAAATGAGTTTGTTGCCCACTATAGTGATTACTGTGCATTGCGTGGAACTTTCATTGGTAAGACCAGTGTACAATCATTTTTATTAGCTATTCTTTCTAGAATTAAATTCTCACACAGAGTGGCACAGGAGTTGTACGGTTTAAAATATATATGAGGCTAACTAGTTTCTTTTTGGAGGAGGGAGGAGGAATGAGGACAAGTGTTGGTTGAGTGGACAGGAAATAAAGAGTGGAAAGGAAGAGTGCTGTCACAGGATGAGGAGAGAAGGTAAAGTTGCATAGAGGTGGATGTTCAGGGTTTTAAATGGCAAGTTGACTTGGATTGTAAACTTTCACTTTATCACAATAATAATAATAATAAAATCTCAAAATATTTGGGGTTGCCATTACTCCAGCCAAAACATTCTCTTGAGCTGTTAGGTCAAACCTGATTTTGCATTTGTGAGAATTAAAAGTACCCTACTGTCTTCCATAGCCTTGTTGAAAACAGGAAAGCAAGGCAATAAAGAAAATAAACATCACGCTGCAAAGTAACCATTTACAGGCATAACTTGCAACACACTGTTTCTGAGCTTTTTCTTTATTTTTTCCTGCATAGTAATGTATGAGCTGTATTGATTATTTTTATGAGGTGGTTTTTTCCTAACTTAATTGCTCTCCTTTCCCATTTCTTAAAATTCTATTTTAGACCATATCTTCAAAAGTACAAATTATAATTTCTAACTTTATTTCCTGTTTTGGATTTTGTGATATGTTAGCGGTAAATTTTAGGAAAACAAAAGTTGTATATTGGTTGATGGGATGCATTTTAATTTTGTATAAACCTTAGATCCCCTTTGTGATAGTCCAGAATTTATTTATTGTTCATGGGAAGCCAAATCTAATGTCGGCTTGCTGGCTTAATGCTCTGAGGACTGTGGTCCAACCCTGACCCTCCTGACCAGATCAGATACAACCCTTGCTCTGCTTGGCTCTCTTCAAGTCCAAGTCCATGGGCTACTTACTTTGCATATTCTAAATGCTGCCTGATGTTTCTTCTTGTAATCAGGCTGAGCATTACCATTTCCCCCAATCACCCTCTGTACTTAATTGACCAATAGAGCTAGACATATGGGGGATCAAATCAAGAACCCAAATCAGCAGTTGTCAGAAGAGATTAATTCAAACAGAAGGCAGGAAAATACTTTTTTTTCCTCCCTCTCTTACTCTACACTCATTTTTGGCAGTCTGATGAGAGAAATGATTATTAATATCTCCAGCTGTGCCCTCAAGCAGATGCCAGGATCTTCGGTCAACTGCTTTTGAGGTCCCTAGATCCCTGAAGTCTTTTTTCTGGAGAACCCTCTGGTCATGTGTAGCCAGGTTTTGTAGGTCTGGCAAGTTAATGTCTACAGGTCTGACAATTAAGTTCATGAACTCATCCTAGAAAAAGTGCTACATAGCTCACTGCTGAATATCATCACTAAGGCCACCTTCAAAGTACTCCTCTTGGGAAGCTATGCACTGACATCAGCACCTAGTCCACCCTTCAAAGCAATTTTGGACCTCTTTTTCTGGAATGTCCATCAGAGCTATTGTCATATTACCCTTAATGTCCTGAAAGTCACCAAAATGTCTTACTTTCAATATTTCCTTTATCTTTTGGTAAAGAAAAAAATCACTAGGCTCCAGATAAGGTGAGCAGTTACTTGTTCACTGGCTAAAAACTCCCTCATAGACAACTATACAATTAAGTTTGCAAACTTGCCATCATGCCACTGTGTAGAATGGCCATTCCAGAAAGGGTTCCAAGATTGTTTTGAAGGGCAGACTAGGCATTAGTGTGCATAGCTTCCCAAGGGGAGTACTTTGAAAGTGACTGCAGCAACATTCAGCAAAGAGATATGTAGCACTGAGAAGAACAATTAAGTTTGTGGATTTATTGTCATATCTCTTATGTATCAATTCCAGTTTGTAGATTCCTGTTGGTGGTGTGCCCTGCGAGCTATGTTGAGAGCCCTCTCCTTCTCTAATGCAGAGCCATAAGGGGAAAAGATGAGTAGGTTACATTCCCACTTTCTGATTTCTCCTGGATGTAGCTCTCAACCAGTCAATTACTCTGTCAATAAATACTGGATGTTTTTCATGCTTTTAGCACTTTACTAGGCACTATGGGAAATAGGAAAATATAAAATGTAATCATTGTGCCTTAAATATAGTAAGGGATGATGATGGAAACTAATATTTTATTGAATAATCTAGTGTGTGTAAGATATTGGACTCAGCATTAAAAGCACAGAGTGTCGTGTCAATCGGTTAATTAATCACCATGAAGGATATACTTACTTGCACTTGACAGAAAACACGACGCAACTTGGAGAAAAGAAAAAGAATCTGTTGGTTTACATTTCAGAAAGAGGAACAAATTCAGGTTATAGGCATAGCTGAATACAGGGAATCATCAGCATCTAGGGCCTTGCCATCTATGGCTCATCGTTTGAGATTCCTGGAAGGTTACAGAGTTCTATGATTACATCCTAGTTTTTCAGCAACTGTGATAGTTGCTGAAAGAGTGTGAGAGTTGTTTTTTTTTTTTTTTTCTTTTGCTAGTTTGTAGAAAAGATCTGGACATCTTACTCTTCCAAACAATGTGGCCTTGGGGTCTAGAAAACATTGATTGTCTTAAATCATAATCTTTTCTACTACTTGGAAGTTGATTCCCTGTATCCAAATACCGTTCTTAATTTGAGACTTTGGGGAAGTTACTTAATCCCTCTTCAGTTTATCATATGTCAAGGGATGAAAATCAAAAGAAACCAAACCCATTGCCATCCAGTTGATTCTGACTTATGATGACATAGAACCACCCAATAGGGTTTCCTAGGAATGACTGGTAAATTCAAGATGCTGATATTTTGATTAGTAGCCAAGCTTTTTAAACATCATACCCCCCTAACAAAACAAGCAAACCCTATGCTGGAGAGTTGGTTCCAACTCAAAGTGAATCTAGAAGACAGAGTAGAACAGCCCTACAGGGTTTCCAAGGAGAGTCTGGTGGATTCAAATGGTTAACCTTTTAGTTAGCACTTAACCACTGTACCACTTGAATTTCCACTGTACCACCAGTGCTTAGTACAAGGGGGAAGGACCTAGTAATACCAGTCATTGGGTCTAAATGAGTCAATCCATTCAAAATTCTAGGAAAAATATATGTAACATACCTACTTCTGTCGAGTTAATTTTGACTCATAGCAACCCTATGAATCAGAGAGACCTGCCCCATTGAGTTTCCAAGCAGCACCTGGTAGATTTGAACTGCTGATCTTTTGGTTAACAGACATAACATTTAACCCACTATGCCAGCAGGGTTTGAAATGTAGTTTACTATTATTGTTTAAACTCAGGGTAGATAATATCCACTTAAGATGATAATTTTCATGGAAAAATGTGCTACATGATCTCAGTATACTACCCAACTCAACAAAAATTATATGATTTCCTTGAAGATATTGCAGCAGAATATTTTAGATTTAGAGAAATAAGCTCAACTGTAAACTTAAGCCTGAAAATATACTACTAGCATGTGTTTCCATTAAGACCCTTCCCTGGACTAGAAATTCTGTTTTCATCACTGAAAAGTACATGTCATGTATGTTGCATCTTGCTGTGAGAGCTTGCTGTCCACAGTGGGATAGGGCCCTGCCCTGCTGACTGGTACAGCAAAATGAGGATGGAGCCTGATTTCTAAAATTTCCAACCAATACCTTTGTTTGTACAAGACAATGAAGGCGATGAAAGGCAATCTTGAAACAGATGCCCTGTTGGGACTGGATGGTCCCGATTTAGTCAGCATGACTCTATCAGTTCTCCGTCCAAGACTAGCTGGACAACGGTAAGACCCTAGAGATACAATAGCATGAATAGCAGAGCAAACTGTGAGGAAAAAGTAGTTGAGGCAAAGACATCGTATTAGTAGTAAGGTTTTATATATACAAGGTCTCACAATTAAGTCCAAGAACTTAGTTGTTTTAGGTGCCACATATCTCATTACCTACTATCACTATAGTCACCTTGAAAGTACTCTCCTTGGGAAGCTCTGCACTGATGCCAGCACCTAGTCCACCCTTCAAAGCAATTTTGGAACTCTTTTTCTAGAATGGCCATCAGAGCTATTGTCATATCACCCTTTATGTCCTGAAAGTCACCAAACGTCTTCCTTTCAACATTTCCTTTATCTTTGGGCAAAGAAAAAAGTCACTGGAGGCCAGATCAGATAAGTAGGGAGGGTGTGTTCTAATATAGTTATTTGTTTACTGGCTAAAAACTCCCTCACAGAATACTATACAATTAGTTTGTAAACTTGCTACCATGTCTCTGTGTGTGATGACCATTTCAGAAAAAGTTCCAAAATTGTTTTGAAGGGTGGACTAGGCACTGGCATCAGTGCATAGCTTCCCAAGGGGAGCACTCTGAAGATGACCACAGTGATATTCAGCAGTGATGTAGCACTTTTTCTAGGATGAGTTCCTGAACTTGTCAGTCCTCATGCGTGCCTCTGTGTGTGTGTGTGTGTGTGTGTGTGTATTTGAAATATGTTCCTCCTTACGGCAGCCAAGAAAAAGCCGTATAAGCTGTACTTGTTGGAGGAAGGCTCTGTGTTTCAGGAATAGTAGCTAGCTGTTAATGATTGCAACTCTGTTACCTAGTTTCTGGAATGTAATTAATTAAAGGATAGTGGATAAAGTATACGTCATGGATTGAATTGTGTTCCCTCCAAATTAATCTGTTTACTTGGCTAAAGCATGATTACTAGTATTGTGTGATGATCCACCATTTTGTCGTCCAATGTCATTTTCCCTAAATGTTATAAATTCTATCTTTATGATGTAGATGAGATGCTATTAAAGGCAGGTATATTAATGAGGCAGAGATTGATCTTCAAGATTAGATTTTGTCTCATATCTATCTCTTTTGAAATATAAAAGAAGCAAGCAGAGAGACATGGGCACCTGATACCACCAAGAAACAAAAGCCAACAGTATAGCACACGTTTTGAACTCAGGGTACCTGCACTCAGAAGCTCCTGAAACACAGGAAGATTGATGACAAGCCCCTTACTCCAGAGCAACTGAGAAAGAAAGCCTTCCTGTGAGACTAACACCCTGAACTTGGACTTATGAACTATTAGACTGTGAGAGACTAAATTTATCTTTGTTAAAGCCATCCACTCATGGTATTTCTGTTATAGCAGCACTAGATATTTAAGATAACATGCCATGAGAGAAGTGGATGCAGAGGTTCTACAGAATATTTCTCTTTCTCCACATTTGATTTATACCACTTGCCGTCTCATCATCACCTGATTTGCCATATAGTAAAAGAAAATACAATTTAAGAAGAATTTTGTCAGCTACCAACAAAAGCAAAAACATCAGTCATTGCTTGTACTCACTGTAGCCCATCATTGCCTCCAAACTTTACAAATGACTTGTGAGAGCTCTTCATGCCAAAAGACCAAATCCACTGCTGTCAAGTCAATTCCAACTCATAGAGAGCCCACAGGACAGGGTAGAACTGCTCCAAAAACTTTCCAGCGAGCACCTGGTGGATTTGAACCACTAACCTTCTGCTTAGCAGTCGTAGTTCTGAACCACTGAGCCACCAGGGTTTTGGGATCTTCATTTTGCAGATCAAAGAGTTTTGTTACTCTCTTCCCATTCATACCGGAATATAGGAAAGGAGACAGACTTTTCTCCAACATTCCTCAGTGAAGAAAGACCGAGTGGAGATACATGGGCATCTTCTACCATCTTTCTCCTTCCCTTCTCTTTTCTGCTTCATATTTTTCTGTTTGTTGTCCATAATATCCCCTCATCCACATCTGCGTTTCTTAGCATTCTGTTTTACCTTAAGGTATTTTAGCCTCAAAATGTGATACAGTGACCATCTGCTTCAGCAAGACACATTATTCTTCTGAAAATGCAATGACCTTGGCCACTGAAGTCAAAATCACTGGGATCATAAGAAAGTGAATTTTAGTGGATCTCCTTAGGTATAATTTGAAAACATAGCACAAGTACAAGTGCTGATCTGAAACAACACTGCCCAGTAGAAATAAAAGATGAGTCAGATATGCAATTTTAAATTTTCTCATGACAAAATCATAGCAAATAAAAAAAATAGGTGAGACTAGTTTTAGTAGTGTGCTTTATACCAGCTGTATTAAAATATGAAACCCTGGTTGCTTAGTGGTTAAGTGCTACATCTGCTAACCAAAAGGTCAGCAGTTTGAATCTGCCAGGCACTCCTTGGAAACTCTATGTGGCTGTTCTACTCTGTCTTGTATGGTCACTATGAGTCATAATCGATCCAATAGCAAGTTTTTTATATTAAAATATTTTTACTTCAACATAAAATCCATGAAAATTATGAATTTAAATTACTTTATGTTCTTTTTTGGCATACTCAGCATTATGGATTGAACTGAGCCCCCCCAAAATGCGTGTAGCCATTTGACTAGGCCATGGTCCCCAATATTTTATGATTGTCATCCATTTTGTGATTTTCCTATGCTGTATGTTAAAGAGGATTAGAACGGGACTGTAAATCGCTTCCTAAAGTTACCACCCTGCTCCACTGTGAAGGGAGTTCCCCTGCAGTGTCTCTTGCACCACCCTTTATCCTTTTATCTTTCAAGAAGTAAAAGGAAAGGGAAGCAAGCAGAAAATGGGGGAAACTCACACCGTCAACAAAGCAGCACTGGGAGCAGTACGCATCCTTCAGACCTGAGGTTACTGTGCCAAGATGCTTCCTGACCAAAGCCTGATACAATATGAGGACTTTCCTCCAGAGCTGACAGAAGGAAAGCCTTCCCTTGGAGTGGGCTTCCAGAATTCAGACTTGTAGCCTTCTGGAATGTGGAAGAATAGACTTTCCTTTGCTAAAGCCAGACACTTTGAGGTATTTCTGTTAGAGCAGTACTAGCTGACTGAAACACTAAGTCTTCAAAAACTCGGTGAATATTTTATATTTATAGACATTTCTATCTGAAGAAGTCACAGTTCAAATATTCAGTAGACAATGTGGGTAGTAGCTACCACGTTGGATAGCACAGGTACACGAGAATGGAAGTGATTTCTTTTCAGCCCAGACTAACGGTATAGTTAGTTTTATTATGCCACATGGCTTTCATTAACACCATCTATTTCTGCACAGCATTAAGCTACAAGGCTTGCTTCTAGTTTGTGAACTTATTAAAATTAATGGTCACAAAAATCCCACATTTTGTTAGTCATAAATCTATAAAATCTAGCCAGAAGCTTTTGATTACATAACAGATGAGATTATTATTTGAAGCTTATTTCCTCCATCCAGGGGGTATTATACTTCCCTTCTGTCACTAAAATGATTTATTCTGAGCAAATATGTAGCAAGAACAAATTTTCTTTCAATGGCTGCAGTAAAACCAGGAAAAAAAGGATTTTTTGTAGGAATAATAGTAATAATATCATTTATCAAATACTTGGTCTGCTCCAGGCACTGTGAGATATTGTTTATATGGTGTGCTTATATTTTGGTATGACCTCACATAATTACCCTCATTTAACAAATTAAGAAGTGAAAACTCAGAATCATTCATTATATAATTCGTCAGTGGTCGCACAGTCATTGAAACTCTGTTATGCACCGTAACAAAATGGTTTGCTCTTAATACCATCAGAATTGTCAACATTTTGAAACAGAGGTAGTAGGGAACAGCAAGTATTTATTTGTTTTGGTGTTTTTAATATCTTCTGGTTGGTTGCTGTCTCAATCAGAAAATGCTTCAGCCAAAGCCATTCTATACACACTGTGAAGTGTCCTCATGGCTTTGTGAATTACCATACCCAAGCAGAGTTGTAGGAAAGGAAAGAAAACCATCTCTTCTCATGTCTCTCTCTATCTTCTTATTGTCTCTTGTACCACGGATTTTTCTGACTTAGTCTACTGTGCTCACCTCTTTACATAGCAAACTATGAGGCTTAAGCAATCTGCAAGACTTTATGTTTTCTTTTTCCTTTTTTTTTTTAAATCTCCACTGGCTTTAAGTTAAAAAACAACAGCAGCAACAACAACAACAAAAAAAACCTGGAGATAAGTAAAGCAAAGGACCAGTGTGAGAGTAGGGCTGTATGCTATGGGACAGATGGGGCACTGAACACAACGACGGGCAGGACCGAGTAAGGAAGTGGAGGGAGAAGGAAACAGCTGTCTGGTAGAACTGCACAGGTGTAGTGGGTACTCATTAGGATCCCACAGGCTCCGTCATTAAGGCAGTGGCAGATGTTCTTGAATGTGACTCACATAGTCACAAGGGAAACTGTAAACTCAGCTTAATGTTCAGAGCACTGGTGTGGCGCCACTGGGCAGGTAGTTGGCAAGTTGTCCCTCCTTGCTGGAGTGGCGGCTGATCTTCTCTCCTTGGTTGTGGAGTCGCTATTGAATTCCTCTTTGGCAGCCTTATTGTTTCTCACAGGCTCTACTCTGCTGCCTTGTTATTTAAAAAAGAAGAAGAAGAAAATAGCACATAAACAAAAGCAATAAAAGCAGAGTCCTTGATATTTAGAGGCTGCATTGTAGTCCTGTGCCCAAACTCTTGGGAAAGCTTGCGTAACATAAATCCTACTCCAGGATATCTTAAGAAATCTGTGTCTTGTGAAACTAGCACCGAAGGTGACTCCTTAGACAAAAATTGGACTGGACTGTAAGACATGAGGCTGTCAGGGTGGCTCCCCAGTGGTAATGAGGGGGGGGAGCAGTGGAAGGGAAGGGACAGGACTAGGATGAATGCACCTGGGAAATACAGAATGAAAGGGACAAGAGTGCTGTCGTGGGCTGGGATAGCAGATGGAGGCACACAGAGGGCTACGTACGGGTTTGATATAACAAGTTGACTTCATTTGCAATTTTTTACTTAACCATAATAGAATATTAAAAAAAGATAGAAAGAACTTTGCATCTCAGAGATGTTTATACAGGCTGGTAGCATAAGGCCCTGAGTAGTCTTAGAGACTGCTTTTGAAATCTTGGAATTTTCACACCTTCACTACAAGGGGTGTTCTGCTGGTGCAGTGGTTAAGTATTTGAGTGCTAACCCAAAATTGGCAGTTCCAGTACACCAGCTGCTCCTTGGAAACCCTATGGGACAGTCTAACTCTCTCTCCTATAAAGTTATTATGGATTGGAATTGACTCAACAGCAATGGGTTTGGTTTCATTTTTCAGACACCACAAAGGGGAACATCTATCAGTCTGGAAGAAGCCCTGAAATTATTGCCCTGAGATAATCTTTAAAACTTAAACTGGAAATATGCCCCCAAATTTCCTTAAAACTAAGGGATGTGTTGCAGCCATTGTGGAAAGCCATCTCATCAAGCGTCTTCCTCTTTTCGCTGACTTTCCACTCTGCCAAGTGTGATGTCCTTCTCCAAGGACTGATCCTTCCTGGTGACATGTCCAAAGTATGTAAGATGCAGTCTCGCCATCTTTGCTTCCAAGGAGTTCTCTGATTGTACTTCTTCCAGAACAGATGTGTTTGTTCTTTTGGCGGCCCATGGTACATTCAGTATTCTTCTTCAACACCACAATTGAAAGGCATCAATTCTTCTGTCTTCCTTAATTCATTGTATGGCTTTCACATGCATATAATGTGACTGAAAGTATCATTTATTAAGGTGCGCCTTAATCTTCAAGATGACATCTTTACTTTTCAATACTTTAAAGAGGTCCTTTGAAACAGATTTTCCCAATACAATGCATCTTTTCATTTCTTGACTGCTGCTTCCATGGGTGTTGATTGTGGACCCATCTAAAATGAAATGCTTGACAACCTCAATCCCTTCTCCATTTATCACAATGTTGCTTACTGGTCCAGTTGTGAGGATTTATGTGGTAAGGGTCTACTGGTTGGAGATCTGCTTCACCATCTCACAGGCTATCACTGGCCACTAAGGAAAACAAAGTGGTGCTAGATGTCATCTGACCAGTAACCTAGAAGAATAATGCTCAAACACAAATCACTTCTCCATCCTCCCTGACCTCCTACTTGACTCTTTTATCAAGACAAAAGAAGTCATTCATTGTCTATAGTTCACTGAATCTACAGTGGAGCCTACGAGGGTCCCACCATAGTAACTGCCTGGACTTGTGGAATGTGGAGGTCGTGTCTTTCCTTGTGTATTAGGAGTAATCTGAAATAATGTGGTCTATCAGGTCCCCTTAGTTTTGAGCCCTCCTCATGTGGAGGCCTTTTCAACCTCTGGTTTCAGGGTTTCCAAGGCTGTAAGTCTTTATGGAAGCAAACTGCCACATCTTCCTCCTGCTGAGTGGGTGGTGGTTTCCAACCTTTGTCCTCTTGGTTAGTAGTCTTATCAATTCACTCAGTATGCCGACAGGGCTTCTTAACATTAGAGAGCCACTGCTGTTGAGTTGATTCCAACTCATAGTCATACTATAGGATAGAGTAGAACTGCCTTGTAGAGTTTCTGAGGAGCACCTGGTGGATTTGAACTGCCAACCTTGTACAGTTTCCAAGGAGCACCTGGTGGATTTGAGCAGCCACAGCACTGAGTGACTACTTCACTAAGGTTTCCAGCATTAAATAAGACAGGGGAAATCTTAATGTTGCTACAAGCTTGTTCCAAGAGCGTTCCTCCTACAAGTCTGTATATGCTAAATATTCTATTTATTTCCTTTTCTTTTTGTATGGACCCCAAGCTACTTGTCATCAGAGAAACTCTTGGTTGTCAATTAATGACTTTTGAAAGAAGAGAGAGATCTTCAGTAGACTGATTTTTGGATTTTTGCCAAAAAGTTTACAGTCATCCCCTTTGCGAAGTTATTAAGTTTCTGGGCTTGCTGTCAGCCTAATTGGTCCAAATGTCAGTCTTGACAGTGTCCAGAGTTGTTTGGATTCAGAAGGCTGACTAACAATAATAAAAGTCAAAAGAGAATGAAGCATGAGCCTGAATTCCAAGTTTATAAATGAGAAGTGATATAATACATCATTCTTTTGAAAAGCTACATGGGGCAGAGTGTTTTTCTATATCAATGCATAAGGATAATTACTTGTATGAATCCCATATATATTGATATAAGTCTGATATATCTATCTTTAAGGTTATCACTACCAACATTTGTTGAGGACTAACCATGAACCAGGCACTGTCTCAAATGCCTGGCATATTATCTCAGTGATTTTAACAACGACTTTAAGTGGTTAGTTCTATTATTATACTCATTTACAGAGATTAAACAGAGGCACAGAGATGCGAAAAGCTTGCCTAAGATGATAATATGAACGAGTTTGGTTTTAGTCCTTGTTGTAAAGCACTTCGCTGTACTGTATGCACCTGGCTAGAAGATGGGGCGTGTTCCCAGAACAGGGACTGTTTACCCTTAAACAGTGTAGTCAACTAACTTAAAGCCCTTTGGTTTTCCTTACGTATACTCTATACTCATCTTTCTCTCTTTGATCAACTTTTTTCTAGATGATATGCATTACACAAAAAGTGCTTGGAGTCTATCAATTTCAGTCCAACTGCTGCACTGTTTACCTTAGTTCATCTTGATTGGAGTTATATAAAATGCTCAAATCTCTTTTGTCATTTATGTGTAAGCATCATCACTGGTTTCTCGCTAGAGATAAACAGTGCACATATGCTATTTCTATATCCAACCAGTTTTGTACTGAAAGCATAACCTCATTTCCCACATTTTAATGGATTTTGTGTACATGCTCTTAGGTACCACCCATATCTTAAAAACACAAACTTTTTAGAGTTTCCCTTAACCATCTCTCACTCTACCCTGGTCCAGTTGCCATGAAGTTGACTCATGGTGACCCTTGCATGTTAGAGTACAACTGTGCACCACAGGGTTTTCAATGCCTGATCTTTTGGAAGTATATCACCAGGCTTTTCCTCTGAAATGCCATCTGTGTGGGCTACAAGTTCTAAACTTTAGATTAGCAACTAAGTGCATGAGCCATTTGCACCACCCAGGGCTCCAGTTCTCTGAATGGAGTGATACATAATAATGTCTCCGGTGACCGTCCAGATCTCTAGGGCTGAAAGAAACCCAGGGACATTTCCAACCTTGGATGGCAGTCACTAAGAAAGGAGATGTCGTGGGGGTGTCTATAACACATCTTTCTTTGGCCTGACCCACATCTGAGAAAGGTAAGGAAAAGCCAGATTTCAGGGAAAGCCTGGAGTGCAAAAGGCAAAGTCAAGTTTGTTTACTAAAAAGAGTTTCTGAAATACTCCAGTTATTTTCTTTCATGGTGTTCTGGTGTCCTCTTAGAATACTACGGAAAGAATCATTCCATTACTGGCTTTATTTCAGTGCAGCTGTCCTTTTAAATGTCCTATATCCAATTTCTAAAAGAGACGGTTTATCATTGGCCATTTATCCTAGGTGTATCACAGATCATTCATTAGGAGTGGGTTCTCCTTTTAAATCAATGGAAATGTCATGTAGTAAGAGTTTCTTGGAATGGGAAGGGAATCATATACAACCAAAATATTATGAAAAGGGCAGTTGTTCTGTGTTTTCCTATTCACAATGAAACTTTAAGACTGGTACATTCTGTTAGGGGTTTGTATGTGTATTATTTTAAAGATTAAATGAACCCATTAGCAAAAAATGTCTGGCATAGTAGTTAATCTCTATGTAAGATAACCAACAAGTTGGCAGTTCAAATCTGCCAGGTGCTCTTGCAAACTCTGTGGGACAGTTCTTCTCTGTCCTCTAGGTTTGCTATGAGTTGGAATTGAGTTGATGGCAGTGGGTTTGGTATCACACAAATACCACATGATCCACAGACCTACTTTACAAAATCGTCCCATCTTAACTTTCTGTAGTGATACCGAAAAAAAAGAAAAGAAAGAAAGGAAACCTTCTCATCATGTGGCTAGTAAAAATTTTTTTTTCCCAGTATTTGAAATTTGATCTTCAAACATTAGCTGAAATTCTCAGACTGCCATCTTGAAAACCAGGAATAAGAATCGGTAAGTCCAGCAGTCTCTGGGAGAATCTGCGGGGAAAAAACAAACTTCATCAGAGGGACATAAAAACCAAAACCAAAAGCCTGAAGCAAACGTCCTTAGTTTCAAAACAGTTCTACTTCTAATACACTAACTCTGTATTTTTTGTTTTTCATCAATCCCAAATACCTTTTTGTAGTATATAAGATGTATTTTGAATTATAATGTAGCATATCAGAAATTATCATATTTACCCTATCAGGCAATCATTATGTCACTTCCTCTAGTTCTGTGCAGACCAATGTAGTAGCCACTAATCATATATGGCTATTTAAATTTAAAATTATATAAATTAAATTTCATGCCAAAAAAATCACTTCCTTAGTCACACACACTAGCCACCTTTCCTCTGGTTTAAACGGCTCGTCTACTCTTGGCTAAAGCCTGCTCCATAACAGTTCTTCTGAACCGTTTTTCAGGTACTGCTTGAACCCAACCCAATGAGGACCACACAACAATGCATTTCTCAGTTGGTTATCTCAGAACAAAAGTCGTCTTCAAACTAAAGACAACATCCCTTAGGCTTCCCTCATCGGTCCTCCTAAAGAACAACAGATTGCTGGAGTATTACTGAACTAAGCTATCGCCCTCCTACAGAGCCATCATATTTACTTACTTTTAAATGTTGTTACCAGTGTTTCAGTCACTGCAGAGGCAAAGGGGAAAATATATTATCAGTTCTTTTGTTACCACACACTCAATTATTAAAACAAAACACAGCAAATCTCTTCTGTTTTGTGAAATTCACTGCTCGTACTGGATTTTTTTGACCTGCAAAGTAGCATCTACCTGCTGACAGCTCTCATTCATGACTTAAAAGGAACATTTCACAAGGGCCTACATCTGATGTCCTTGTCTCTCCAAATAAGCAATAAACTGTGAGACAGTTATGTACTTACACAGTACTGTATCAGTAGAACAGTGTTTTCCAACCAGTGGGTCACAGCCCAGCAACAGGCTGTGAAGCGCATTATTATTTTCAGTAAAATATAATATAATAACACTGGATAATATACAAAATATCACAGTGCATTGCACAAAGTAGGATAATATTTTTGCCTTCTGTATATATCTAAGTAATGAGTCATGGCATAATGTATTACTCGCTGAGATTCTCATCAAGAAAATTTGAAAGCTACTGAAACAGCAAGCTTCTTTCAGATGTTGTCCATAGGACAGGACTTATTCTAGATATACATTTGAATACAGTTTTCTCTAAAAAAAAAAAAAAAAACTTAGAAATCTAATCTGTATTCACGTGCATATTTCCCAGCTTTTCTTGGTCCCATGTAGATTAGACATCTTGTAGAAGTTAACTGTTTTAGGTCATTTTATTTACTAGATAACAGATGGCCACATCCTATTATATTGTAATTTTGTCAGTATTTGGAAACATGTTTAAATGAATATGCCTTAATGAAATTTCAGGTTCATCCTATACATATTCATTTATCACCTACAAGAGTATTACTTTGTGTCAGGGCACCACGTAAAGATCAGTGCAGCTCAGGGTAGGAAGATATGTCTTTATTTGGGTAGAGCTTTAGATTGGTCTTAAAACGTGGTTAAGATTTTGACGTAATCAAAGTCTGTATAGAGGTAGAGGTTAGAACAGGGATATACTTGAAATGGTATCTCCTATTTCTAGGGAAAACACATGTCTATATGATGAAAACCCCAATGTGTGTATGAGTTTTGACAATATTTAAAATCATTTAATTCACATCTGAGAAATATTTTTAATTTTTACTACAGAAGAGAAAATTGAGACTCTAAGATGGTGACTGTCTCAAGATCAGAAACCAGTTGACCTAGGTCATAGGGTTTGTTTTTTTCCCCAGATCACTTCATGCCCATACTCCAAAAGCATTTCTCATCCATGTGAGTGGTGGGACATTTTTATGAGTATTCATGGGCACTACAAAATAATACTTGTGCACTTAGCCATTTACAGTCCATTTTTAGACAAAAGAGAGCAGATTTATGAATCATTCTTGAAAATTATTTGCAAAAACATCCAACTCTTATAAGCTCACTACTTTTTTTTTACCACACCCCTGTGAGTTCAGCAACTTATACATCACTTACTGATAATTGTAATATACCATTTTTGCTACATTTGCTGTAAAGTTTTCCATATAATATGAAAACACTACTCTAAGAAAAAGCATTGCACATTGACTTTCTCTTAGACCCGCCATCTGATAAGTTTTAGGCCTTGGGCATACGAATTCATAGTAATTTGCATGGTAATTAAACTCATTTAGACAATACACTGCTTAATAGGGGATGGGACAGCTTCTCACCAACACTTCGTTAAGCCACCTGCTCTACAGTCTTTTGAGATGACAGGGTCAAGTCCTCACACAGTATTAACTGTGTAGTACATTTGCTTAAAAGAAAAAAAAATTGGCCAACTAGCTAATACTGGTGTTGGATTCAGAAATAAATGTTCTCTCCCAGATCTCCCTGCTACTCACTGCGTTAAATTGTGCTTCATTTCTTTTTTTCTTGTATCTCAGTCTCCAGTTTTCCACTCAGAATACACGTATTGAATGCTAGTTATGTCCTTTGACTTTCAGTAGGCAGACTAAAATGGTAAATAGCCAGTCAGGCCTTCATGAGCTTGCAGTGAAACACGTACAGGAGTGAAAAGTGAACACACAGTTGCAAAAAGCCGCAGAGAACAGAAGACCAATTTTGTGGTGAATGATAGAGGTTTAATTAATCTGCTAGAGGACTACCAAAGAAAAGACAATTAATTCTGTAAACTGTAAATAAATTCGAGACTGCCTTTTAGAAGTATTTTATTTTATTTGTAGTAATATTATATGAGCTTTGACAATATTTAAAATCATTTAATTCACATCTGAGAAATATTTTTAATTTTTACCACAGAAGAGAAGATTGAATTCTAATCAACTACCTTATTCAATCATTATGCTGAACGAATAATCTCAGAATCTAGACTATATGAATAAGAACACAGCATCAGGACTGGAGACAGACTAATTAGTAAACAGCAATATATAGATGATAAATTCTTGCTTGCTGAAAATGAAGCTGACTTGAAGGACAAAGATTTTCACAACTGAACCAATAAGCAGAATCATGATAAATGGAGGGGAAAAAAATGGAGTTTTCAAAGACTTAATTTCATGTGGAGCAATAACCCATGCCATGGAAGCAGCAGTTAAGAAATCAAATAACATACCATGCTGGACACATATGCTCAAGAAGAAAACTCTTTAAAGTTTTAAAAAGCTAAGGTATTGCTTTGATGGCTAAAATATGTTTGATCTGAGTCATGTCTTTTCAATTGCCTCATATGCATGTGAAAGCTGGAAAATAATAAAAAATGGAGGCAAAATTGGTATGTTTGAATTATGATATCAGTGAAGAATATTGAATATACCATGGACTTCCAGAAGAACAAATTAGTCTTAGAAGAAGTGCAACCAGAATGTTCCTTAAAAGTAAAGATGGGAAGACTTTGTCTTGTTTAGTTAAAAATCCCATGGTAAAGTATTTAAATAACACATACTCTATCCACTCTTACTGAAATTGCATTTCTGAGACTAACACATGTTCTATCCTCCAAGAATACATAAAGAATCATTATCACAGTGGTATGTCATAATGGCAATAAGCTAGATATATAAATAAGTAACAGAAGAGGAAAGAGAGTTGGGAATAGGAGGAGAGATGGATTGTGTAGCTAACTGCTTCCATAAACAACTGCTGAACATTTTGATTCCATAAAATAATCCTGAACAAAAGGGAGAGAATGCAGAACAAAATTTTAAATTCTCACAGAATCCAGGCTATTTCTAAAACTACTACCCTGAGATAATCTTTGAACTTTAAGCCAAAAATATTCCTGGGAAATCAATACAACTGATTTAATTACAAGCTAAGAATTATCCTAAATACAATCAAACACTTCAAGGGACAGAATAACAGAGGTAGGAACCTGGTGACTATAGTTTCAGGGGACATCGAGGTCAATTGGCATAACAAAGGTTGTAAAGAAATTGTTCTGTTTCTCATTTTGTTGAGTGACTTCTATGGTCCGTAAAGCTAGTGAGCATCTAAAATGCACAGGTCCCACTTGGAGCAAAGGAAAATAAAGAACACCAAAGACATGGGAAAATATAAGCCCAAGAGACAGAAAGAGCCATAGAGAATCCATCAGCCTAAGACCAGAAGAGCTATGTGGAGCTTGGCTACCACCAAGGACTGCCCTGACAGGCAACACAGCAGAGAGTCCCTGAGGGAGTGGCAGAAAAGTGGAGCGCAGAACTCAAATTCTAGTAAAATGATCAAACGTAATGGAGGGACTCTGCAAAACATGGTCCTCTGATTCTCTGTTAGCTCCAGACTAAAACCATTCCCAAAGCCAACTCTACAGAAAAAAATTAGACTAAAATATAAGTCATAAAATGATACTCACAAGGAGTGTGCTTCTTAGTGCAGGTAGATCCATGAGACTAAATGGGCAACTCTTGTTTGGAGATGAGATGAGAAAGCAGAAGGTGGACAGAAGCTGGTTGAAAGGGCACGGGAAATCTGCAGTGACAAGGAAAAGCATGTTGTCACAGCATAAGGAGAACAACTGGAGTCACATAACAACATATGTATAAGTTTTTGTATGAGAATCTAACTTGAACTGTAAATTTCCACTTCTAACACACACTCACACACTCACACACACACACACCCACACACACTCAAAATCCCCTGAAATCTTGAAACCAAAAATAGTTTAATTTAGCTGGTTAAAGAATGTCTGCCTTGAGCAAAGAATATCCCTTTAAGATCTATTTGTATGGGAGCCGGAACCCCTGGTGTTGTAGTGGATTAAGTGCTACATTTGCTAACCAGAAGATCAGCAGTTCGAATCTGCTGAAGCTCCTTGGATACTCTGTGGGGCAGTACTACTCTGCCTTTTGGGTCACTTGAGTCAGACTCAACTTGACAGCAGATTTTGTTTTTTTATCGGTATCCAGCTGACAGCAGCAACTCCACAACTTAGATGAACAACTTACGGGACAATCAGTTCATGTTAATGGAAGAGAACCAGCTGAGAAAAAGAGGGTAAGAATAATAGCACAACACAAATATCGCGGCCATTAGTGTAATCAGTGTACCTGAATTGTACATACACGCAGAATCTGTTGAACTGTTGTATGTTCTGCTGTGTATGTTCTCAGTAACAACAAAAAATTAAAATAGTACATAAAAAGAGTACACCCAGAGAGTGCTATCCATGTTTTCTCTCCAAAAAAGGAAAAATGAATCAAAATTCAACAAGTTAAATTATTCTTTGTTTTTTTTGCTCCATGGGTCATGTGCATGTGTGTGTAAGTGTTTTATTTTGTTTCCTCTGCAAGACTTCAGAGTCTAGATACACCAATGGGATTTACGGCTTACAAGGAAGAAGATGGCTTACATAGAATTTCCTCAGTTTAGGAGCAAGGGATCCTTTGTGGTGCAATAACTTTTGGGAATACTGTGCACACACTGGAAACTGTTGCTTTGCCAGGCTCTTCACTGACACTGACATTCTGCATTTCGGTTCAGTACTGGTCTTTGGGTTGCTAAAGAGGCAGGTACCTGTAATGGAAGTCTGTACTTAAAGTAGAATTTCCTACATTGTTTCTCAGGTTGCATGCTGTGTTCTTTGTTTCTTCTAAACTGCCATAGCACTTTGTACCAGCCGAATCACTTTCATCTAATCTTTTCTACTGTTTTAGTAAAAGCTCTTTGATCACAAAGATTGCCTCTTCAGCTTTGGAATGAAACTTTTTACTGAATGAATGAATGAGAGTTCAAGCAACCCTCTAGATATGTGACAGACTGCAGTATGCTTATGGATAAAGAAAGAAAAAGGTGCCGAGAAAACTGCTTTCATGAAGATTGGTTACAAATATTACAGAAAGGACAAGGCATAAATCTTGAATTCACAGTAATGAAGCCCTATGTGACTGGCTAAAAATTCATTTCATTTGTTCATCCATCCCTACCCTGTAATAAGGCAGATGAGTCAGAGGTCCTTTATGACTGTCTGGGCATGATTATTAGTGGGTGGTAAAAGTGGGACTCAGCCTTAACAGTAGCAGATGAGATGGAATCCCCTGGGGTTGGGATCTGGTAGAGTACCAACAGAGAAAATGGGCTGACTGAGAAAAGCTGTCTGTAAGACTCTGAAAGGTAACTCTAGAGATTAATTCGATGATGAGGGAAGTCGTATGCCTGTTTCTCTGACAAAGTAAGCCTGTAGTAAGAACAATTGATTTGGTACTGGTTGTCAGTGTTGGCAGATATAAATTTAATCAGAGTTCCTAAGGAAATATGAATTGCTCTTGGGTCACAAGGCAACTAACAATGCACCTGTAGGGAGGCAGTGACACTCAGAGGCATACATATTAAGAGGTCTGGCAAAACATTCTGTTGTTATATTCTTACTTTTACTTTGATAGGCCATTTTTGAAGCATTCTAAATTATGTATTCATTTACATGTGTGACTTTTTTAAAAAATGAATTTATATTATTGAGTTAAAAAACCTGTATTAACTGTCTGTTTCCACAAAGAGGAAGTTTAGCTATTAGATTATTTTATTTTATTAGTCAACAGAGTCATGCAGAATTTAGACCCCAAGACCCTGTTTTTCTTAATCAGAGAGTCAGGATTGGTCTGGCAGATAGATTTACATAAAGGCAACAAAGCAAAACAAACAAACAAACGAACAAACAAAAACTCACAGTATCACAATGTTCCTCATGTTTTTTCTAAAAATTTCTTATGTACTTGACACAAAATGGGCCAAGGAAGTTATCAAATAGGAGATCTCCAGGAGCCCTTGTGGTGGTGTGATTGAGAGCTCAAGCTGTTTGCTAAAAGATTGGCAGTTCACATCCACCAACTGCTTCTTGAAAACCATATGGGACAGTTCTGTTCTGTTCTATAAGGTCTCTGTGAGTCAGAATCAACTCAATAGCAATGCTTTTTGTTTGTTTATTTAAATCACAGACAGTACAAACTGAAGACACAATTAGTTTGCAGTAGAATCCTTCAGCTCACTCCCTCTGAATGTCAGTAGGTATAAATTAACTTAGGGGGACAGCTCCAGTGTATGCCAATCCCAGAGAAGCTTCTTCTGTCATGCCCCATCTCAGTCACCAAGAGTGTAGGTACCAATTTTCCTCTCCCTATTGAATTGCACTTTAAAGCCGTCTAACCTGTACTGGTTTTCCTGCTTCTCTGGGCTAACACTCATAGAAATTCTTCAACAAAGGAAAACCATCCAAAACAACATTGTCTGCTCTTCTTTACACTATCATCCCGAATCCGTCTACTTACCAAGACTCTTTCTCATTGTCCCTGCACATCTGCTCCTCTATACCTCCTATCTCTAATTTTGTCCCCTCGTCTTCCTGGAAACTGTGGTAGCATAATGGTTAAGTGCTATATCTGCTAATGGAAGAGTCAGCAGTTTGAATCCACCAGACACTCTTTGGAAACTCTATGGAGCAGTTCTGCTCTGTCCTATAGGGTCACTATGAGGCAGAATGGGTTTAGTTTTTGGTTTTAGTTTTCTACCTAGGACCACTATCTAAAGTTTTGTTCTAGAAGGTCTGTATTAATTAATAGTGATGCAACATCACTGACAACATGAGTGATGCTCTTCACTTTTATCTTTGCTATTAAATTAATGGTCAAAACAGTCCTCTTATTCTAAAGTATATTCTTGGTTATTAATCTGCTGTAGCAATGTATATCTATCCCACATATACTGTGTTTATGCAATTCTTTTCTCAACTTTTTTACTATATTTTACTTTTAAAGAACTTTGCATATACTTGTATTTAAGTTTGATATTACTCTTTCTTATTTTGCCTTTACATAGTCTGACCTTGGTGTCTCTCCTAGGGAATTTACATTCAGTTAAAGATTATGCAAATATTTAACTATGTGTTCTTACTAGTGAATCCCTGTTAAGAACATATTGACCAGGTAGCAGAATCAAATGGAAGACATTAAGCTGAGTAAAATCAGTCAGCTGCAAAAAGACAAATATTGTATGAAACCACTATTATAAGGACTTAAGAAAAGACTTATCCACAGAAGAAAATATTCTTTGATGGCTACAAGGGTGCATGGGATGGAGAGGGCTATTCATAGATTCGTTAGTCAATAGGAATTCGGTTAGGGGAAGGGTGTGACAGCACTCAGTAAAAGGCAGGTCATCATAACTGACTGTACCATGAGCTAAAAGCTTTTATAAAGTCAACCCAACATTTCAAAGGGCAGAGTAACAGGGATGGTGTCTGGGGACTATGTATTCAGGGGGCATCGAGGTCAAGTGGCATAACTAGTTTTTTCTAAGAGAATGTTCTGCACCTCATATTGATGAGTGGTACCTGGAGTCTTAAAAGCCAGCAGCTGCCATCCAAGGAACAGCAGTTAGTCCCAACTCACCTAGAACAGACGACAACCAGGAACATCAAAGACACAAGGAAAAATGAGCGCAGGAGACAGAAGGACCCATATAATTGGAGATTACATCAGCAAGAGAACAGAAGAACTAGATGGTGCCTGGCCACCACCAAAGACGACACCTACAGGGAACACAGTGTACAGTCCCTAATGTAGCATGAGAAAAAGTGGTGTGCAGACCAAGAATTCTATTAAACGACCAGAACAGATGGTCTGACAACATGAAGGGTCCCATAACAACATGGCCTCTAGACTTGCTCCTAGCTCAGAGCTAAACCCAGTACTGAAGCCAACACTTCAGACAAAGAATGGACTGAATTGGGGGGTAGGGTGATGCAGGTGGTGTGTGGTTTTATGCAATCATTCAACATATATGAGTCTGTTCTATTTGTTTCTTTTTAGAGGGGAGAGGCGAGGAGAGAGAGGAGGGGACAAAGTGTTGGTCGGCTGAATAGTAAAAGTAAAGAAGGATCCTGGAAGTAAAGAGTGAAAATGAAGAGTGTGCTGTCACAGGGAGAAGAGAGCAGATTGAGTTGCAGAGATGTGAGCACTTGGGGTTTTATATGGAAAATTGACATGGACTGTAAACTTCCACTTAATCACAATAGGAAAATAAAAATAAAATAAAAGAAAGAAAGAAAGAAAAGAAAAAAGAACATGCTGACCAGGTGGGTTGCAATTTTAGTTGTCTGCTACTGCTCTAGCAGAAGTATCACAAGTGGATGGCTTTAAGAAGAGAAACTGTGTGTGTTATAGTCCAGTAAGCTGAAGTCCAAATTCAAGGGAAGGCGTTCTCCGATGATTTTGGAGGAAGGTCTTTCTTGTTGTCAGCCTTCCCCTGGACTGGAAGCTTCTGAGGTGCAGGGACCCCATTCCTTTCCAGAGGATGGGCTCAGCTGCTGGCATTGCTTCTTAGTGGCATGCAGTCCCCAAATCTCACTGCTGCCTTATTTCCTTTATATCAAGAAACTGCCTCAAGGCAAAAAACAGCCTTATACACTGAGTCGAGTCCCCCAACACAAATGCTGCCTTCCACCCTCATTAACATCATGGAGGTAAGGTTTACAGAATGGAGGAACACCACGCAGTACATGAAATCATGGCCTAGCCCAGTTGGTAGACAGATTTTTGGGGAGAAAACAGTTCAATCCATGACAAATGCAAACCCCAGGCTCCAGATTTTAGTCTAAGTTTCATCCTGTGCTGTCTCTGTGACTCTTCTGAGAAGGCTAATAATGGGCAGGATGGTGAAGAGGTCACACAGTCACCCTAAGAACCCACAGAGCAGAGAGAAGAACAAATTTGCCTTCTCCTTATTGCGGAAACCCTAGTGGCATCGCAGTTGAGAGCTACAGCTGCCAAGCAAAAGGCCAGCAGTTTGAATCCACCGGGAGCTCCTTGAAAATTCTATGAGACATCTCTGCTCTGCCTTATGGGGTTCCAATGAGTCAGAATCGCTCCATGGCAATGAAGTCATCTCAGTGTTGACCTAGTGGTTTCAAGAGAATGATGGGATAGGAGAGCGTCTATGGACTTTTTTACCTGGAACTCCCTTTCAGTCCATGAAACTTCTAGCCCTGAGCTTTCTTTCTCCTAGACCCTTGAGAAGCAGTTTACACAAAAACAGATAGAAAGTCTTCCATAACACTGCTGAGTGAGTTTGTGGCATCAGGTGCACCCATCAAGTCCACCAGGAGGAGCCTTGGGAAGTTCCCCTGCCACAGTTTGTGAAGACAAGGATTGAACTCCTGCCTGGTGGATACAAGTTCAGATCCACGGAAAGGGAATTTTATGTTCTCCTCTTCAGAGGAAGTCTACATTCTTCCTTGGTTTCAAAAAAGTGTGAATCATCCTCATGTATGCACCACAAAAATAGAGCTTGACAAAAAGAAAGAAAAAAAAATGGCAAAGGAGTTGAAATATCTCAAAGACATCAATGATACTTCATTTTCTTAACGAGTCCATTGAAACTTACCTGCTCTTTATTCAGTGTCAGTGGTTCAGGACCATCTTTTCTTCTGGAATTGTCCTTCCTTCACTGACCTGGTGGTGCAGAGGTTAATTCAAAAGGTCAACCATTCTGAGTCTACTAACTGCTCCTTGGAAACCCTGTGGGCAGTTCTTCTCTGTCCTATAGGGTTGCTGTAAATTGGAGTCAATTCCAGGGTAAAAGATTTGACTGTCTTTTTTTGGTAACTTCTATTACTTGATTATACCTTAGAATTCCTGTAACTCTTTTTAAGAAACTAGTGAATGTTTATAAAGGGTGAGTTCTTTGAAAGCAAAGAATGAGTCTACCACAAGGCAAGGCATATTGGTCCTCAGTAAGTGTTGCTCAGTGTGAATATAAATGTGAGTTGTTCCACTTGTTTAAGGAGAGTGAGTTTTTTATGATGTGAATAAGAACTCAATGAGGTAGTACTTTTTGTTAAAGCAGATAACACTCATGAAGAAAGCAAATGTTCCTCACTTCCTGGGATACCTTTCTCTATCTATTGTGCGGTACCATTGTTTCTCCCAAAATATCATGTATAAGGAGAAGGAGTGAGTTTTAGGTTCATAACAAGTAGTATTTCCATAAACAGTATCATGTGTGAACCTATCAACTACTTGTCCAAGTACCGTATTAACCAAAAACCAAAACCACTGCCATCAAGTTGGTTCCAACTCATAGTGACCCTGTAGGTCAGAGTAAAACTGCCCCATAGAGTTTTCAAGGAGAGCCTAGGGGATTCGAACTGCCGACCTTTTGGTTAGCAGCCACAGCACTTAACTACTTGGCCACCAGGGCTTCCAAGTACTGCATTAAGTAGAGTTAAAAATGTAAAAAAGTATGAGACACAGCTGCTAACCACTTCACTCTTAAAAAGCGCCAATATATTTTTTTTTTTTTAATTTTTGAAAGCTGCAGGACCATTTAATTAGGGACAGCAAGCCTTTGGCCTCATGGGACAGTTGAGTTCCTTCCCCACTTGCTCTATTAAATTGCATTTATTGGTTGGCAAAAATCATTAGACAGCATCAGGAGACACTTGTACAAGCAAAACTAGTCTAATACATCAGTAAAACTGTCCACTGAGGAAGAAGGTAGATATTCAAACCTTTAGGTCGTAACAGGTTAAGTTTCGTTTTACCTTATTCTTTTTTTCAGAGAATCTTGTAACTGATTGGAATTTAGAAAAAGCCCAAACCACTTTTTCAGATATTAATTATGATGTCATTAAGTGTTATCAAGTTAATTTTGACTCACAGTGACCCCATGTGGCAGAGTAAAACTGTCCCACAGATTTTCTAGGCTGTGATCTTTATGGAAGGAAATCACTCACTAGACTTTCTCCCTTGGAGTTGGTGTGGATTTGAATCAACAAGTTTTACGTTAGCAGCTGAGCACCTAACCATTATGCCGTCCAGGCTCGTTATTAATTACTATAGTCTTAACCATATATTTCTCAGTAAAACACCAGCAATTTGTTTCCTGTCATTGTATATCATTTTCTTGGAAATTAATCAGCCATTTTCCTCTCTCTGGAAACCCTGGTGGTGTTGTAGTTAAGTGCTATGGTTGCTAACCAAAAGGACAGAAGTTCAAATCCACCAGGCACTCTTTGGAAACTCTATGGAGTAGTTCTACCTTATTCTGTAGGGTTGCTATGAGTTAGAATTGACAGTGAGGTATTCTTTTGTTTGTTTGTTTATTTGTTTTGTTTTGTTTTCCTTTTCTCTCTCTCTTTGGTTAGTCCTGGTGTCTGTGACCCATAGATAGAAACGACTAACATGAGTGGGAGATTTAGGAAGGTAGGTTTACATGGGTATGACCTTACTAGTCAGCTTGGTCTTCTTGGGACAAGATGATCTGTCAAGAACAACGTCTTGCAAGAAGGAATGTATCTCAATACCCCCTTCTTGTAAGTGAAATTCACTCTAGAAAAAACTTGAAAAATGGTTTTACATTACTTCTAATTAAAAGTCAGGGAAGCTCAATGAAAGTTAGAAAGAGCTCAGGGCTAGCCTTAGTGAGAGCCATTTGAGGAATAAAATAAGCAGTGGCCACCTGTGTATGGATCTCGTCCACAGTGGGTAGATCCAGCATCACCCACAACTCAAGTTTGATATCAGATAGCCTGGTCAGACGAAGAAACTTCTGTTCTCACTGTGTATGCAAATCATCCAGCAGTGAAACAATTATTACATAGTAATTAAAAACACTGAATTTGAAGAATTTTGAGCATACCTTGAACTTGCAGAAGAATGAATAAATCTGTCTTAGAAGAAGCGCAGCCAGAAGGCTCCTTAGAAGTGAGGATGGTGAGACTTTGTCTCATTTACTTTGGACACGTTATCGGGAGAAATCACTTCCTGGAAAAGGACATCATGCTTGGTAAAGCGGAAGGTCAGCAAAAAAGAGGAAGACCCTCAACAAGATGGACTGACACCGTAGCTTCAGTGATGGGCTCAAACATAGTGATAATGGTGACTGGGCAGTGTTTCATTCTGGTGTACATTGCATTGCTCTGAATCAGAGCTGATTTAACAGTATCTAACAACGACAAGGATATTTAAAATGGTGTGGTAGCCTCTTGACTGGATAATGGAAAAGGAGAACTGCTGCTCTCAAGACAGACAGATAGACGTTTGTAGAGCTAACTTAAGAAGTTGTTGTTACGTGCCACTGAGTCAGTTCTGACTCATAGTGACCCTCTGAACAGCAGGAAACACTGCCCAGTCCAGCACCCTGCCCACAATCATTTTTTATGCTTAAAACCATTGTTGCAGCCACTGTGTCAATCTATCTCCTTGATACTCTTCATCTTTTTTGCTGACCCTCTACTTTACCGAGTATGATGTCCTTCTCCAGGGATTGATCCCTCCTGACAATGTGTCCAAACTATGTGAGACACAGTCTTTCCATTCTTGCTTCCAAGGAGCACTCTGGTTCTACTTCTTCCAGATCAGATCTGTTTGTTCTTTTGGCAATCTATGGTACATCCAATATTCTTCTCCAACATCACAATTAAAAGGCATGAATTCTTCTTCTGTCTTCCTTATTCATTGTCCAGCTTTCTCATGCATACAACGTGATTGAAAATGCCATGACTTGGGTCAGGTGCACCTTAGTCTTCAAGGTAACAGTTTTACTTTTCCACATCTAAGAGATAGTTTGCAGCAGACTTTCCCAATGGAATGAGTCTTTTGGTTTCTTGACTGCTGCTTCCATGGGAGTTGGTTGTGGAACCAAATTAAATGAAATCTTTGACAACCTCAATCCTTTTTCCATAGTGAGAAAGCAAGTGGGCTAACTGCAACTATATGCATATATGAAAAAAATGGTTGCATAAAAGGAGACAAATTCAGGCCATGCCAATACATTTATTAAGCACATTTCACAATGGGAAAGAACAGACAGACACAAATCAAAACACAGAAAAGCACATTCATTGTGACATTTGAAAGAAAAAAAAAGACAAACTTAGACCAACCATTATAGGCACAAACATGTTTACATGGATGTGAGCAGTGTGTGTGCACTGTGGTATACTTAGTTGTCTCAACATTAATGTGTGTTTGGAAAAGCCAAGCCAGCCAATTGCTGTTTGAAAAAGGGAGGGTGAATTCACTAAGCTGTTAATTACAATAAAAGGTTGCTGAAACCTTTTGCAGATTTATAAAGGTAAGATCATTGTGATCTCCTGGTTATTGGGAAGAAGAAGCTATGCACTTTCCCATTTTATTTTCCTGCTCCAAATAAGGAAGTAGTTAATCTGGTTATCATGCCAGTCTAGTAGCTGCGAGCTAAAATGATGTTAAGGCAATGTTTTTAGATGTCTAGCCTGCTCAGTCACAACCACCTAATGGTTAGATAACTATTTCTGGAGGAAGAGGGGAGTTTTATGGAAATCATCTGATTGCTCAATCATAGGATTAGCTTAATGATTAATAAGACAAATTATTTTCAAGTAATATAATAAAAAAAGCTTACATAAGTAACAAGAAACATCACCATACAAATAATTATGCATTAACAAACTGCTTCTCATAACAACTCTTGAGCAGATACATACAATGTCATCCAAATTTACCAGATAAGTAAGCTGGGACCAATATGAGTATGCATGTTTTGCCTCGGGTTACGTAAAAAATTGATCCCCAATTATATGCTGTATCACCAATGTTCTTGGACTAACTCCAAAATTCCTTTTCTTACATGAATCCTTAATATTCTTTCCACTGATCTTCTTTATGTAATCTTGTTGACAACATTTGGCCCTTTTCCTGTTCATGGCTCTAAATATCTTTGTTTATGAAAATTCAGTGAGAATGTTCTAGGATGTATCCTACAATACCTTTAAATAAATGAACTAAAAGCAGTTATGATGAATAAATTCCTAACGATATGAAGTTGACTAGTAAAGCATATTCAGTCAAACTTCATAACAACATATCCATTAAGTTAACTCTGACTCATGGAGACCCTGTGTGTTACAGTGTAGAACTGCTGCGTGGGGTTTCCTTGGCTGTAATCTTAACAGGGCTAATTAAAAGCTTGACCGATAATCAAAAGGTCAGCAGTTCAAATCTACCAGCTGCTCCTTGAATACCCTATGAGGCAGTTTTACTCTGTCCTGTTGGGTTACTATGAGTCAGAATCAACTTGACAGCAATTTTTTTTTTTTTTTTAATCTTAACAGAAGCAGATCACCAGGACTTTATTTGCTGAGGCCACTGAGAGGATTCAAACCTGCAACTTTTAGATTGGTAGATGAAATGAAACTGTTGCTACCCTGGGACTACACACAGTGCATTAGCTCTCCCTGATTTTGAGGTACCAACACACTTGAACTTCTCCTTCAGAGGCGTCAATACTTTTGCTTGGAGCAGGGCCCAGCTTGTTTTTGAACAAGGATCCATCAATATGTGAATAGAATTTTACTTTGTGGCTGGAAGCCTCCTGAGATGAGACCTTGATATGCAAAAATATTAAATCCTTGCTCTTTTACCTTAAGAAATGAAGCCCTGGGCTACATGATCTCAAGTCCTTCAGACATATATATATTTAATTCATCATACCTCTGTAGCCTGATGTTGGCTCCAACTCTGAAATGCAAATCTCTTTTTCGATATCTCTGCTCCCCCCTCAGAGGTGACTTAAAAGAACACACAGGCAACACCTCCCAGAAACTTTCCTTCCAAAGATCTGAAATGTGAGGGGTTTTGTATTGTGCACTTTCAATGCTTTTACGGTAGACCACTCCGAATTTCACAAGACACACAGAGGCTAGAGTACATTAAAGTTGATTATAACTGAGCATTTCTGTTTACATGTGGGAGAGAATTTTGAGCTCACTTAGCAGATGTCTTCACAACCCTGATACCAATCAAGGAAAAGTACAGAATACATTGCAAAAATCAATATACTATTCCCTTTGGACGTTTCAAAAGTAAGATAGAATTTCTGAAGTTAGAAATATGTTTGTCTCCAAATAATTCATTTTAGCTCTACTTCCAGAGCTCTCTAACTTATTTATTTTTTTATCTTTCTGATTGTTGATTGAAGCAAGGATTAGCAAAATATAATTTCCAGATGAAGCCCCTAGCCTGGATCAGAGCAGATTCTTCAAAATCTATTGCAGTGAATGAGCACAGTGTATCTTCTTTTATGATACGGGTTATTCAAGTTAGTAGCAAAGGAAAACACTCATTTCCAGCATTTTTTCAATAACTACTACTTTATTTATTGCAGGAAAAAAAAAATCCCTTTTTTTTCCCCTGTAATTGCCTCTTAAAACCCAGATACATAAAAATATTTTATTTGTAAATGGTCTGATCACTGAAGTGTAGAAAGAGGTTTCATTCGGTACAGAGAACAGAAGTCAACAAACAGAACTGTTAGGTAAGAAACATGAAATTCAAAACAGTGAAATGAAACAGTAACACCTTTCTGGATGCAGAGTAGACAACTCTGAGTATTCATTAACTTGCTGCCATCCTGTATAGGTACGTGTGTATGTCTCACTGTTTTTTTACTTCCTTGTTACCTTTGCTGTTGTGAAAGCTCTAAAACAACTGCTTCTACCTTTGAAGTGATTTTATCTTCTGCTTTAATACAATTCCCCCAATAAAGTAATATTTTGGGACTATTCTTTGGCATACATAGATGAGAAATAAATTAGCTTCTAAACACTTATTTCAAAATGACTGCACAGAAAAAGTTTAAATTACTGCTCTGAATTCTCCAGAGCACTTTTCTGTATTAGTCATAATCATTACACAATTAGCTCATAAGCCATATCATCCTGCCCTTCAGATAAACAGTAGTACCTTTCTGTAAGAATTTAAAAAAGCCTATGTGCACACATGTAGGCACACAAAGACACACATATGCACATGCTCGTATGCACACAAACACACACACTTTGGTTGTCAAATAGTTTTGGAAGAGTATATTGAGTGTTCCATTAAAAAGTCAGCAGTTCAAATCCATCAGGCACTCCTTGGAAACTGTATGGGACAATTTTCCTCTGTCCTATAGGGTCACTACGAGTTGGTGACGACTCAGCAGCAGTGTGTTATCATAGTATCTTACATTGTTGATAAGAATGTATGCAAAACCATTTCCAGAATAGCTGCAATTATCACAGTGATAGTATCAGCTGTTAATTTGAGAACTAGGACAGTAGATGTGTCATCAGACTGTTTCTTCTGATTGTTTCACTGAAACAAAGTGAAAATTGACAATATAGTCAAATATAGGACTATTGTGCAAAAGGGAATTTGGAGACCACATTACTTGGAGGGGTCAGAGAGTTTGATTTCACTCTTTTAAGGGAAAAAAAGATTCTGCCATTGAGTCACTTCTGACCCATTTAACAGACTTATAGGACAGAGTAGAACTACTCCATAGAGTTTCCAAGGAGCACTTGGTGGGTTTGAATTGCCAAACTAATGGTTAGCAGACACAGCACTTAAGCATTATGATACAAGGAATTTCTTCATTCTTTTACAACTTGTTAAGCCTTCACTTATCCTACCTGCATAGATAAGTCTACAAATTACACACACATCTTCCAATAAAACCAAAAAAAAAAAAAAAAAAAAAAATCACCATCTTCTGGTCTATTGCAACTTCTGGAGGAGTTCTGTTCTGACATATAGGGCCATAGAAGTAGGTATGAATTTAAAAAAAATAAATAAATCCCAGTCTTTTTTTGATTAGACAAGGTAAATATTTTCTGTCTTAAAACAGGCTGCAGAGGAAATCCTGCTACCCTGACATGAATCCTGCCTTACAGAAATGGCACTCAGCAAATACTGCCACTGTCTCAGTGTGCCCAGAGCTTATCTCAGGCTATGCAGGAGACACTGTACAAAGAAACCGAGGGCACTGAGTAGGCTCATTAAACTTCGGAGGGTTTGATAGTAAATACTTAATATCAGAGGTGAAAATCTTGGTGGCTAGTGGTTAAGTGTTGCACGAGGCGCTCCTTATAAACTCTGTGGGGCAATTCTACTCTGTCCTATACGGTTACTATGTATCAGGATCGACTTGATGGCACTGTTTTTTTTTTGTTGTTTCTGTTTTGTTTTGTTTGTTTAACAGCCTTGTTGGAAACGCTTATTTAGAGCTGTCAGAATTTTCTGAAGTTCAGTAGATTAAAGTGCAGGAGCGTATGCAGTAAGAGCTCATAGTGTTATTAAAAATGATATTTTCGGGTAGACTATTCTTGACAACTTGTTGTTAGAGGTGGCTGAGCCAGTTGCCTCTTACAGTGACTCTACCTATGACAGGACACAACACTGCCTGGCCCTGTGACATCCTCACAAACAATATGCTTGAGCCTATGTTGCCGCCACTTGCTAAACTGGCCCAGTGAAAACTCACTGCCCAGTAAATACTGTTCTCTGGACGTTTCCCTCAGGACCTGTGAATAGGACAGCATTCCATGAGAATTATTTAATTTTAAAACAAATGAGTAATACCTATAATTTCTAGGACAATTTATATTGTTTTAAGAATTTTCACTATTTTAGAAAAAAACACAAATCTCAGAATTTTGGGGGGGTGTCAGTAAAATAAAATAAAACTTTCTTTATACATACTCTGTAAAAGTCAGTTTTGATCCTTGCTGTTCACCAAAAAAAAAAAAAAAAGAGAGAGATACAATTAAAATTTTGGCTTTAACTCCTAGGTAATAACGAACATGTACTGTGTCATGTGTTGCTCTGTGAGCCTCTCTCTAAGAGTCATTTGTAGATGTGACTACACTTATAGATTAGATTTCTAATAGATTCCTGTTCTACATAGGAATCACATATACACATGAATAAACGAAAATAGATGTGTATGTGTGGGAGAGGAAGGGTGGGAGGTAGTGACAGAGAGAATAAGGAAAACGACAAAGATGTCCTTTTCCTACTATTTCTAATTTACATCTGGGGGTTCTAACACTGACTGTTTCATTTAATATAGGTAACAATGTTTATCAGGATATGAACTTTGGTGTCAGATATGCTTGAGTTCAAATTGTAATCTGTCCTTTATCAAGAGCTGATAAGGGCAAATTCATTAACCTCATCAACCCTCTGTCTTTTTATGTGTATAGTAATAATGATAAAAAGGTTTTTTATATCATTGCTGTGAGTGTTAAATAAAGGGATACATGTAAGGGGCGGAAACTCTGGTGGTGTAGTGGTTAAGCACTGTGGCCGCGAACCACAAGGTCAGCAGTTCACATCCATTAGGTGCTCCTTAGAAACTCTATGGGGCAGTTCTGTTTTGTCCATAGTGTCACTATGAGTCGGAATCAACTTGACAGCAGTGTTTTTGTTGTTGTTGTTTTTTTTTAATGTAAAGGATGGTGCCTGAAAAATAGTAAATACTCAGCAGCCTTTGATGTAATTAGCTGCAGTGTAAGGAGGGAGATATGAGTATTTCAAGGGTTTATGGAAGATACAAATTTTCTCTTCTGTTTAACAAGAACCCAGCAAAAGACAATTACTGATGGGCTTCAGAGGAATGTTGGGGAGAAAGAAGTGGTGTACACCAAGTTGATAATCTAGGTATCATTCATTCATGCATTTAGCCAAATAAGTGCTAGTTGTGTGTCCACAGTGTGCCAAGCCAGGCTCACTGTTAGTGCCGTCAGTAGGAAAAAAAAAAATCACCATGAGAAACACCATCCTTGATTTCACGAGTTTGCAGCCAGAAGTACACATAAACCAACTAAGAATTAAAACTGTGAGAAAGAGTCTCAAGCACTATAAACCACAGAGTGCTGAGATGGAAACCAAGGTTCTTTAAGCAGGACAGTTAGGGAAGCCCTCCGTGAGGAGGTGATGTTCAAGCTGGGATCAAGAGGATAGGAAAGAGCCGGCCACGGACAGAGCAGGGTAGAAGGACCCAGCATAGCTGCAAAGGCTCTGTGAAAAAAGGCACGTGATTTATTTCATCACTATCACCATCAAAAACATCGCCACACTGTCCTGCTGAAAGTCAGGAGTTGTAACTTTGGTATGTTCACGCTTGTTTGATGAGATTTATTTTTCTTCACAGAACTAACTGGTATCTCAAGACAATATAAATCCAATGATTTCAATAGTTTTGAAATCATACATTACTGACACACTCTTTTAGAAATCAAACAAGCTCAGCAACAAAACTTTGTGACCTCTTATTATGAGAGTTACTGTAAGAAAGCAAACCTGTATGCCACAGCATGGTCATCAGTCATTGTAAGGGGAGAGACAAGACCTAAAATAACACTAGAAGTGGATATTAGGTTAGGAAGCTTTGAAATAGACTTTATGGGAGCCACAGTAATATATTCTATTTTGCATTATACCATATCTGGGTCATCATAAAATACCCAGAATAAAATTTTGGTCTTTGGAGAGCCACATTTAGGTCGGCCACTTTCCACTGGGACAGTAGATTGCTCCTGGGAGAAAAAGCTCCATGCAGGATGAAGATGGCAGTGAGTGTGGAAATAGAAGGAGACAAAGGAATTGGATTCAGAGATAATATTATCATCTTAACTTAAAATTTGAAAATTTCAATAATTCTGCAAAAAAATCCCTAAAACCGAATCATACTTCTAATAGTGCTTTGAAATATCTATCCTCCCTTCAGGACCTAGCAATCTTCCTGGAGTTACGTGGAGTACATTTTCAAAAAGTGTTGTCTAGACCAGGGCTTTCTCTATCTTTTTGTTCCCAAAGCATTCCTGTAAAATGACTTTACTTTTTTAGCCCTGTCCTACTCAACACAGACAACTCTCAAATACCGTCACCAATGAAGGGGAGTCTTAGTACAGATAATTGAAAGTGGTGAATACTCTGCTCCACTGGACTGCAACTAGCAACTTCCTCCAAGATTTGGTAATTTTCGTAGGAGGCAGGTCCTCTTCTGTGAGAAACAGCCTCACCTGAAAAAAGATCTTGTCTCTCACCATAGCTTGAGTAAGGCCAGGTCTATACTGTCTAAAGACTTTCAGTCTTTCAAAGTAAATGCAGTTCTCTGCACAGCATGCCACACATATTTCAAGATATGTATCTAGATTGGAAACTGGGTGTTGTGAAGACAGAGATGAGATACATAAGAGTTTGAGATGACTAGGTAAGTTGACATCAACTGGACACACCAATGTCTATGTAATAATTTTTAACAAACCTACTGTTACTGGAAAAATCCTGGTTGCAGACTCGTGCTACCTGTCACTATTAACCCAGTGCATAGAGGCACAGATTGAATCACTTAAAAACATTTGGTTCAGATTGCTGGCAACCTGAGAAGATGGTGCATAAGCCCCTTGAAAACCATCTTAATATCTCAGTCCAGGCTGGCAAATTTTATAAAAGGCTTTAGGGAAGGGAAGAGGGGCAGGCATGCTGTTATTCAGAGTTGTCCTTGATGTCTGGAGTCTCATTATCTTTCCTTGGGGTCTGGAGTCTCATTATCTTTCCTCGGGAACTGTGTCATTTTTCTGCATGCTGGGGGCTGCAAATTGATGTCATTCTGTCTGGTCGGTGTTCAAGAACAGCCTGGGAAAATGAACTCAAAATCTCTGTGAATATTGGTTAGAGGAAGGTTACAATTTTCTTTAAGTGTCAGCATTTCTAGTTCGGAAAAGAGTTTTCAGGGCTAAAAAAGAAGCTAGCTAAGAATTTTTCTACAGCTATTAAGCCTATCACTATGACTTAAGTTTTCCTCTCTCTGAGAGACAGAGGAGTTCCTGAGTGGTACAAATGGTGAACATACTCTGCTGCACACCGAGAGGTTGGAGATTGAAGTGCATTCAGGGGCACTTGAGACAAAAGGCCTGGTGACCACCTGCTGAAAAATCTGTCACCAAAAGCCTTATGGAGCACAGTTCTACTCTGGCACACACGCAGTCACCGTAAGTTAGAATCAACTCAATAACAACTGATAAACAAACAAAGAGAAGTACAGTCTAGTGTGCCTCCTCATTACACCTTATTTTATAGTTTCTCTCTCACGTGTAGCATTGACAGCTGTTGGTATCCAGGGCATTTCTATACTTGTAGAATGTCAACAGGGGCTGTTCAAGTTCCAATATACTCTTTAAAAAATAATTACTGTCACCACAGTTCTCCTGACAGACCAATTCTCTTTTGTTAGAGGTTTAGGTGGTGATGAGTCATAGAAGCGAAGATTGCTGATATGATGGGATCAATGGAAGAATCATAATTGAATCAGATGCTCCTGCCAGGTTTGTAAACCTCCAGAGCCAAGCTCAGTCCATTGAAAAGATCATCACAGCCCTGAGACTGAGTTCATCCAGGCTTTGCAGTCGATCAGAACCTTCTTCCTACTCTTCAACTGCTCTCTCTGCTGCTGTACTATCTTTGTCTTCCTCTAACTTCTTGCAACTTCATTTTACCTTTACACTCTTTGTTCCTCCTTTGCACCTCTTCCGGACATTCATCTTTTTGTTACTTTCCCGACTAATTTTCCAGCTCTCTTCCCTTGTACAAAATGCTTTGCCATCTTAATTTACTCCCCCCAAAATCTTCTACATCCCACCCCAATCTTCTTTACTTTGCCCACTCCCCTCTTCCCCTAGCACCCTCTACCTGATTAGATAGCAGATGTGGAACAAAGTAGACAGATGCTTTATGGTTAGATTGAAGGGCTTTTTAATCCACCAGAACTGAAACCAGAAGCTTTCTTTTTATTTGGGGACATCAGTAACTCATGGCAAAGGGCTTAGGAATACAAATCAAGGCTCTTTTTTTCTTCAGGCAGCATGGAGTCTCAGCATGTCTTTCTAACTCTCTGCTTATTTCATTTCATCTGCGAAGTAAAAATCCACACATGTGATGGATTCATAAATAGCACTAATGACACTTAGTTTTTTTGCATACACAGTGTTTTCACTGTGGGGACACTTGGCAGAGGTCCCTGACTGTCTGGTGTTTTACCTGCTTAACTACCGGCATTCCTTCTGTTTCAATTCTGTAACATTCGGCAGTATTTATTTTGCCATCAAAATATCTCAGTAGCAATTTTCCAATGCTTTAACCAAATTGAAAGTGTCCTTGTTTCCCTGACACTTTGTTTGTAATTAGCCTGATTTTGGGGGTAGACACTGAATTCACAAGTCTCTCAGACAACCTAACTAGAATGTGTCCTTAGGACCATTTTTACCAAGCATTTCCCTGCAGGATTGTCTCTGAGCTATCTATCCATCTATCCAAGTGACAAAAGGTGATGACAGTAGCCAGCTGCTTCAATGCTGGGTCATCTAGAGAAAGGCAGCTTTCTCCCAGTGTGAGGTCAAAAATATACCTCTATTCTGCAAGTCAACTTGGGCTGGGAGGGTCAGGCTGCACCAGGGATGGGCTCAGCAGTTACTTCCCCATCAGTGAACCCCAAGGGGCTAAGGATAAAGCTACTGTGAAGGCAGAAATGTCCATGCCCCACCCAGAGTCCTTCACATGGAATGTGTACCTCAATTCATCAGGAGCTCACCTAAAGATGAGACTTCTGGGTCTTCACACCTTTCTGTCCCCACAGTCTCAGTGAGGTACATGAAAATGTCATCTTTCCTGGCCTTGTTTCTCACAAACTTCCACTCACAGTGACTATTTGATGGGATCGCCATGGTGTGTTGGCCTGTCTCTTGTTCTCCTCTGCCATGTCTGTACCTCCTGACCCTTGATAATCCAGGAGTCTTCAACTCTCAGTACCACTAACATCAGCCTCTTCCCTTTCCCCTTCCCCCTTTCCCGTCCCAGACAGTCTAGCACCAGTAGTCTTGACCTTTAGACCCCAGCTGACCACAGTAACCCCTTTGAGAAAGATTCCAGTGCTAAAGCTTGTGTGTTACTTGAAAGATTTCTGACTTGTGCAAAATTGCAGTGAAAGTTAGAAAATACAGCTCTGCCCAACTCTGCAGTACTTACCTATGACCATCTGACAAAGTAAGTTTTCCATTGGTAACCATGGCCAGGAATTTCTTTCAATCTGCTGAAATTTTTCTTGACTGTACTTTTAGTATAGTCGATAAGCTTTTTTTTTTACCTGGCATTGCTACTTTGCATTTAACACTAGCAACATATTTTTGGCAACTTCCCACTTTCTTTGGGGAGGGGTGACTCATGAAGGGAAACACAGATGTAGAAATAGGAATTGAGAAGGAAGTGGCCTTTCCCCAAAGAGAGACTTGGATGTGATTACAATTAACAGCCAGACATACTATGCTTTTCCCCCTTACTGCAATAAAGAACTTTACCATTTCTAGTTTCTATCTGAATGAGATTTGACACTCTCTCAAAGCAGGTGGTGTGGGACTCAGACTGAAAAGGCCACCTGTTATGGTGGTTACATAGGTCATGAGATCATTCTCAGCTGTTCAAACAAATAAACTTCAACACCACAGGTCACTTCGCTCCTCTGTCTGTGTTCACAGAGCCCTGCGGTGCCGCCAAGCCATTTGCCCCTTTCTAATTGTGCGGCCCTGGCCTTACTCTGCCTGTGCCTTTTGTGGGGCTTGTTACTGCTACAGTTAACAATTAACACTGTGACAAAAATGAATGCCTACCACCAAAACCAAATCTTATAACCAACAAAGATGCCTTTGCTAGGCTGTGCAGGTGCTGTGTGGAGCTGACTTTGGAGGGATCAGGCTGCCCAAGCTTTCACAACATTCAAGGGACCCTGGCCCTTATTGCAGCTGTGCAAGGCACACTGTCCATTGGAATTTATAGTTGTGATATCTGTCCCAAACAATGTGCCCTGGTCATTTGGGAGTCCCCAGGGAAAGAGTGAGTTTTCTAAGAGCCTTAGAACACATGCTGCGGAAATCCCCAGCCTCTGGCCTAGAACTTAACACACAGTGGGGCAGCCTTGAAATACTAAGCCTGGGCCTGTCTTGGGAGACGAGTAAGATGCATTCTTCACTCTGTAGGACCTGCAATGTCCCTGGTGGAGCCGAATCACCAGCTCACAGGCTCCTCTGCTCACTAAGCTATTCTGATTGCTTTGGGTTAGCTATCTCTTCCCCGAGCCTCTCCAAGGAAGCTTTTTCCTCCCCCACACACTTCAGAACTTCTGTTCACTTTCAAGTTTCTTCTTTCTTCCTTTTTGTTCTTTTGTTAAGATCATTTCTCTTCAAGTCTTTCAAAGCATCTTTGAGGATTCTTGGAGACACAAAGACCTGCTTTGGGATTGTATTCCAAGTTATTTCACGTAGGTGGCTGAGAATAAGATCTGTGTGTGCCTGTGTGCACAGGGCCTCCTGCCTCATGGCCGCGGGGGTGCTGGCCTGTGAGTCTGCAGGACCACAGGCAGCAAGACGCATTAGTCCAGGGCAGATAACCCGTGTGGTCTCTGGAACATAGGTTTTCATTCTGGAGCTGCATGCTGTGTCTCTAAAACTGTGTAGCAGTGATACCACCAGTCTTCTCTGCAAGGTCAAGATAACACATTGCTCACCTAACTTCAATTTTTACACAGTTAAAAGAAATATAAGGACTTTAATTTAAGTTCTTATATTGTCTAATTTTTAAGCATACCATGTATAGGTAGAGTGATTAATAACTTTGGGTCTTCAAACACACATTTTAAGCAGAGAACGCCATGATGTAGGACAGCAGCGATCACATGGTGTGAAGCACTTGGGCGGCAGAACTGTGGTTTTACTATTTAATGCCTGTGCACAGTATTTCCTTCCAAAAAAAGATAATGGGATACTGTCTACTAGATAGGATTGTTCGGAAAGTTCATGAATGAATATAGGAATAGCTTTTAAAACAGTATCTGGCATCTTAGTAAAACAAAACAAACAAAAAACAAAGAAAAAACACACATGTTGCCTTCAAGTTGATTCTCTCTTATAGCAACCCTATAAAACAAAACATCCACTGCCTGTCAAGTCAATTCTGACTCATAGTGATACTATAGGAGAGAGTAGAACTGCCCCATAGAGTTTCCAAGGAGAACCTGGTGGATCTGAACTGCTGACCTTTGTGGTTAGCAGCTACACCACCAGGGTTCCCAGCAGCCCTATAGCATACAGTAAAACTGACTTATAGGTTTTCTAAAGAGCACCTGATGAATTCAAAATGCCAACCTTTCAGTTAGCAGCTGATCTCTTAACCACTGCATCACCAGGGCATCTTAGTACAGGCTCCTAACTATGAGCAAATATGTTATTGTTGTGCAGAAAACTGAGATTCATCTTCAAAATATTTTTGGTTCATCTAACACAACAGCAACATCACACTGAAATCTTTTTTCATTTCTTCATTACTTCCACCTTGATGCCCCTCCCCTCACGAAAATCCATCCCATATTGAACTTTGTTTCAGCGTCACCACCACCAGTCATTTCTGTTGAATCAGTGTTCACTCATCGCAACCCTATAGGACAGAGGAGAACAGCTCCAAAGAGTTTCCAAGGAGCACCTGGCAGATCTGAACTGCTTACTTTTTGGTAGGAATCTCTGGTGGCATAGTGGTCAAGTGCTATGGCTGCTAACCAAAAGGTTGGCAGTTCAAATCCACTAGGTGCTCGTCAGAAACTCTACGGGGCATTTCTATTCTGTCCTGTAGGGTTGCTGTGAGTTGGAATTGACTCAGTGGCACTGGGTTTGGTTTTTGGTTTTTACCTTTTGGTTAGCAGACGTAGCACTTAACCACTATGTTACCAGGGTTCATCCTCAGATATCCTCTAAATGTCATCATCCAAAGGACAGCCTTTCACAATCGCTAAATCTAAATTACATCTTCTCTCCTATTATGATTATTTCAATATCTTTTAATTATTTATCAGACTCAGAAGTTACGGCTTCATTCATCTCTTGATACATGTAGGATTTCTCCCAATAGACTATGATATCCTTGTGGTCAGTGATCATGTCTGTTTTACTAAATATTATGCACTGCTCATTAGTTCAACTTATGTTAGCACAAAGGGTTAATTTTATGAGACTTTATTCCTGGTACTGGAGATACAGCAAAGAAACAAACAAAGATCCCTGCCTTCATGGAGTTTACAGTTTCATTAGAAACATAAAAATAAAATAAACCACAAATTAAGTAAGCTATGTAGTTTGGTAGATATTGATAAGTGCTAGGGAGAAAAATGTTCTGGTGCTGTTCATCGGGTTTTCACTGGCTAATTCTTTTCAGAAATCAACTGCCAGGTCCTTTTACTTAGTCTGTCTTAGTCTGGGAAAATCTGCTGCAAACCCAGCCCAGTGCCGTCGAGCTGCAAAGGACCTCTTTATAGTATTGAAAAGTCAAGATGTCACCTTGAAGACTATGGTGTGCCTGACTACAGCCATGGCGTTTTCAGTCTCATCAAACGCTTGCAAAAGCTGGACAATAAATAAAGAAGACAGAAGAAGAATTAATGTATTTGAATCATTAATGGAAGAGCCAACAGATCTGTCCTGGAAAAAGTACAACCAGAGTGCTCCTTGGAAGCAAAGATAGCAAGATTGTACCTCATATACTTTGAACATGTTGTCAAGAGGGATCAATTCCTGGAGAAGGACATCATGTTTGGTAGAGTGCAGGATCAGCAAAAAAGTTGAGGACCCTCAAAGAGATGGATTGACACAATGACCATAACAATGAGTTTAAGCATAAAATCAACTGTATGCACAGTGCAGGACCAGACAGTGTTTTGTTCTGTTGCGCTTAGGGTCACTGAGTCAGAACCAACTAGACAATACCTAACAACAACCAGAAGAAAAATAAAGCAAGAAAAAGGGATAGGAAGTATTGTGAAAGAGTGGTAGGATGAGAATGGGAGGTCTCGTTGAGAAAGTGGAAACTCCTGAAGGGGATGAGAGAAATGTTTATAGATAATTTGCATATAGGTGCATAGGGAGAGAGAATAACAAGTTCCAAAGTCCTGAGTTGGGAACTCAACTGGGGTCTTTGGGGAACAGTGAGGACGTCTTTGGTGTGGAGCAGAGCAAGGGAGGGGAGAGCCAAAGTAGGCAGTCAAGAAGGCGACTGAGGACCCTCAGTGGTGCCACTTTAAGGACATACACTTTTAGTCTATCAAGAAGACTTGGAGGCAAAGATGAGGGAATTAGCTAGGTTTGTACTTGCATACTGATCTGAGAACAGAATGCAGGAAGGCTAGAGCAGAAGCAGAGAAACCACATGGAGGGCCATTGCAAGAATCCAGGGGTAGGGGAAACTCAGTAAGTTCTTGTGAATAAATGACTAAACACATACATATTTGTACACATTCTCAGAAGACTCTGAGTCGCCAGTGGGTTTAGTTTGGGTCTTGCTACACTAAAGTTCTGGAACCAGGGTTTCTTGAACACCTTCATGTTTCTTTTTTTGCCGCTAACATCTGTTTGTTTCCCATCAGCCTTAAAGCTGCCGAAGGCAAACTGTTGGTGATGATGTATAAAGCCAGAGAGAATTATGACACAAGACAGTATTCCAATGTTGCTCTAAAGCAATGACTTGCTTCTGATTGGTGAAACAGGCATGTTTTTCTCCTTTGTCACCTGGCAACAAGATGAGTATCATTTTTAACACAGAAGAAAAAACAAGGGGAGAGGTGGTCAGAAGAAGTGTGGGGAAAGGAAAAGAAAATCGCTGTCAGTATACACAGTGTCAGCAAGAGCAATTGGCCACCTGCGCTGTGACTCAGATGAACTTGTCCTTTTACTTTCTTATCCTTGAGTCAGAGGAGAAATCTTTTAAGATTTTCATCACTTATGAGTGTCTTTGTCCAGTGTTTCTCTTTCATTATTGTTTCCTAAGTATTTAACTACCTCTTCAATGACTTTAATCACAACCAATAAAAAAAACTTCAAAAATAATGAGGTCCTTAAGGTTTCTAGACCATAAATCCATCATAAAATAGATGTTAGTAGAGAAAGACCTGAAAATAAATTTAAACAAGATGATTTCTGATCAGCTGATGTGAAGGACAAAGTTCTTTAGAATTTCACAGAATACACTGAATACACAAAGTTACCCTCAAGGAAGGGAAAAACGAGTGGAACTGAGAGTATTCTTTCGAATTTATAGCAACAGGTCTGAGACTGTCTTATTAAAACATACCAAGTTTATTGTAGTTCATTGTAGATAAAGTTTCTCACCTCCAGTTTTGCTCCAAATTTAGGAGAAGAGCATCTGTGGGAAGTGAGTTGGAGCGAAGTCCAAAATAGTGTCCAGCATTGCTTGCTGAAGAACACCCATCACCAGGGACTACATTCCAGCTCTTAGTGGCCCTCTAGGGCAGCGTGGAACTGTCCCGACACGTCTCAAAGCCTGTGATCTTTGCAGAAGCCGGCTCCACGTCTTTCTCCCCACTAGCAGCTCGGGAGTTCAAATTGTTGACCCTTTGGTTAGCAGCCAAATGCTTAACCACTGTGCTGCCAGGGTTCTTTCCTTCTTCCTGCTTATCATAGCTCAGAAATTCTCTTTGGTACAGAATGAATCCTTCTGGGCTGAGGATCAGAATTTTAAAGAATGAAATCTAAAAAAAAAAGGTGTTTGTGTCAGTTTTAGAAATCTGTTGGCTTAGAGCTGATTTAGACTCAGTGACCTTATCGAACAGAGTAGAACTATGCTATAGCTTCCCCGAGATCAGCTGGTGAATTCAGACTGCCCATTGTTCGGTTAGTAGCCTGAGCTCTTATCCACTGCAACACCAGGATCCCTTCAACATGGGAAGTATTTTAAAAAAAACAAAGTTGAGACTTCAAGCCTTGAGTAGCAGAAAGAGAATTCCTTCTTTTAAATATACTCTTTAAAACATTTACAGAATGAGCACTTAAAGGTGATGGTTGAATGATGTATTAGTTAATAAAAATAAACCATACTTGCCCAATAATCTGACAAGGTTTAGTAATCCAGCCCTTGGCAAAAGATTTGAAAGAGTTTCTCAAGGCTTTCTTCTTCCCCTTTATTCTCCGTCAGTGTTAGTACCAATTTTCTTTCCAGAAGACGGTGATAAGATGCAAGAATGTTCTCCGTGGGAATGATTGAGCACTACTCCAAAGCTGGTAACGTTTCTGCCAAGCCCCCGTATGTCTTTAGTTTCCCAAATGGACATATAAAATATAATATATAGGTTTGTTATTTCTTTCAGAAACCTGAACTTGCAGAGTATGTCTGGTTGTAAACATCACAGATCAGTTCTCAGTCACATTCTGGCCACTGTAAAATACTTAAAGATCTAAAATAGCCAAGAAGCATAGGAGGAAAAAAAAATGCCTAAAAGGAAAGCATAGCCAAAAAAAAAAGGAACTAGATATTAAGATAGATATGAGGACACTGCAGATGAGCAGTGAATGAGAAGGGAGAAAAGAGAAATAAAGGCTTTTTAAATTTACTTTTTATTTCTTTAGCACCTGGCTTCCTTAGCAAGTCATTGTCATTACTTTTCAACTGTGCTTTAAGTGACAGTTTACAGTTCAAGTTAGTTTCACACACAAAAATTTACACACACATTATTCTGTGACCCTAATTTCTTTCCCTATGAGGCGACAGCTCACTCCTTCTTTCCACCTTGCGTTTCTCATGTTCATGCAACCAGCTCTTGTTACCTTCTGCTTTGTCGTCTAGCCTCTAGACAGGAGCTGCCAAGTTAAGCTCATGTGTCTAACTGAGCTAAGCAGCACTTTCTTCTTGAGTCTCATTTTATATCTTTTGGTCGAGTCTAACCTTTGTCTGAAGAGTTGGCTTTGGGAATGGTTTTAGTCTGGGGCTAACAGAGAGTCTGGGGGCCAGGTCTTCTGGAGTTCCTTCAGTCTCAGTCAGAACAGTAAGTCTGGTCTTTTTACTAGCATTTGAGTTCTGCATCCTACTTAGGGATTCTCTGTTTTGTTCCCTGTCAGGGGTGCCATTGGTGGTAGCTGGGCACCATCTACTTCTTCCCGTCTCGGGCTGATGGAGTCCCAGGTTTATGTGGCCCTTTCTGTCTCTTGAGCTCACATTGTCTTTGTGTCTTTGGTGTTCTTCATTCTTCTTTGTTCCAGGAAGGGTGAGAGCAATTGATGCATCTTAGATGGCCACACAATGGTAGTCTTCAAGATCTCGGATGCCACTTATCAAGGTGGGATGCAGAATATTTTCTTAACAAACTTTGTTATGCCAGCTGAACTAGATATTGCCCGGAACCATGATCCCCTGACTGCTATCCCTGCTACTTTGTCTCTGGGTGTGTTTTGTTGTATTGGGGAAACTTCTTAGCTTTCGGTTTCCTCCAGCTGTGCTGACGTCCCCTGTGTTGTGTGTTGACCTTCCTTCCACTTAGATAATTCTTGCGTGCTATCTAGTTAGGGAATACCTCTCCCTCCTCCCCTTCTCCTTGCAACCATCAAAGAATGTTTTCTTTTGCATTTGAACCTTTCTTTGTTTTGCTTTGTTTTTTATGACTCAAAGTTTTCTGAAAACATTAACACCCTGGATCAAGTACTAAGCTGCTTCTACCAAAAACAAAACACAAAAATACAAATAGACTATAAAATGAAGGCCAAGGAAGATGTTTAAAGAAAAGAAAGAAAGGCAGAGATGAAACAACACGCCAGTTGGTAGGGTTACAAAACTGAAAGATACAGGCAATTTCAGGGGCAAAGAGAGATGTATGATGAGAGAGACTGGAAATCCAGGAAGGAGGAAGAAGGGGCTATGAAAGTAGCAAGAGACAGAAAAATAAACGAGAGACAGAGGCTCTTGTGACAGCTGGGGACAGCTTGAAGGTCATCTATACCCTCTGGGCTCCGAGCTACAAGAGAGTTGCAATGGGCTGTCAGGGCAGATAAACAAAGGAGAGTGGGATTGAATACAATTTACAAGTTGCTTGTCATCTGGGACAGGAGCTGAGATGAATCACATATCCCCCTCAGGTTGTCAGGGTTTAGAGGAGGACACACCTTGTCATCATTAGCAAATAGCAAACGAAGGACGCTGCCTTTCTCGGCTTTCCCCGGTAGACCTTGGTGGACCCTGGAGCTGCACTGACTACGTTCTGGCATCCTGGCCTTTATTTTCTCCCAGTGTAATCTGTTGACTGGGTTCTGGTAGCACGCAAGAAACACTGTGAATAGTGGGGGGCTTCAAACTAGAAACATTTAGTGTTCAGGACCATGGAAAACAACAACAACAATAAACTGCCATGTTATCTCTGACTGCAGATTTTCTGAAAAGAAGGTAACTATGTACAGAAAATTTTAGATTCACAGTCAGAATCCTTCTTAGAAGCAATGACGGCGAGACTTAGCCTGACATACTTTGGACTTGTTATCAGGAAGGACCAGTCCCCGGAGAAGAACGTCCTTGGCAAAGCAGAAGAGCAATAAAAAGAGGAAGAACATCAACTAGATGAAACAGTGACTGCAACGATGGGCTTGAACACAGCAACAATTGTGAGGATGGCCTGGGACACAGGCAGTGTCTTGTGCTGATGGACACAGAGTCACCTTGAGTCAGAACCAACCCAAAGGCACCTAACAACAATAAGATCCGAAAAACCATACCCACTGCCATCGTGTCAGCTCCAGGTCACAGCAACCCTCGAGTACAAAGCAGAACTGCTCCAGAGGGTTTCCAAGGAGCACCTGGTAGATTCGAACTGCCAACTTCCGGTTAGCGGCCATAGCACTTAACCATTATGCCACCACCACCAGCAGGTCTGTGAAGAAATGAATGTGGTGAGGAAAAGGTCTTGGATTACGAATTCCCTTCATCTTTGCCAGCAACTTGTATATTCAAATAAAGTCTTGGAAGAGAAAAAAAGGCACTGATGTGTGGAAATCAATAACGGAGGGTGGTATTCAACATAGCTGAATTATTTTCATTTTCCCTCAGATGTTCAGTGCTTTTCTGGTTCCCATGCTCTAGAAAACCCTTAATTCTCATCTTAGGAGTGAACCACAAGTTTCTGAAGTAGGAGGCCTAGGTGTGTCATTGGGCAAGATTCACCTAGCATAGACCTTTCCTACATGGAATATGAATTAACTTCTTAGGTTTTAAACTTGGTCATATTTTTGGCAGTATGCCTGGTGCCAAAACTACAGGTCAGACTACCAATATTTGATGGGATATATGCACACGTATATGTATATGTATAGTTTACATATGTATCATTTACATAGCTACATGTATGTGTTATTTACATAGTTACATGTACGCATCGTTTATGTGGTTACATATATGTTTTACATAGTTACATATATAGTTTACATGTATAGTTTATGTATATAGTTTGTATATAGAGAGATATACATACGTATACATACGTAGAGAGAGAGAGTTTAAAAGCTTGTCCTTTGGATCCGACTCGACAACACTTGGCTTGGCTGAGAGTAATAATGGACTAGACAGTGATGTTAATTGTTCCTCAAATGTACAGCTTCTCGAAATCTGAGTGAAGAATGATCATCCAGTTTTGACAAGACATTATAGCATGAAACTCTTTGGGTATTTGTTGTGGGCTTTGTGGAAGATGGAAGCAGGTTGTAACAGGGGCAGCTGATTAGCTTGTAAGACCTGAGGCAGAAGTCTTGGTGAAGCTAGAGTTTTATGCTTCATTTAATACTTTGTTTGAGTAATGATCTGCAGATTTGCAGATTTAAAAATCCATATGTTCCCTAAATGACAAGAAGGAGGAAACTATGTTTAACAAGGTTGCCTGCTTCATCCCTGTACCCTGGGGACATCACAGATACCTGCTGTTTCTGCTTTAACAGCCCACAGATCCTCCCCACGTGAAAGGGGAGTGATGGGGACGGTCAGCATAGACATTATTGTGGAATTCAGACCTTCTACTGGTTGTTTATTCTGTTCAGCTTTGTACCATCTCAGCTTGTTGATAGCACAGTATACTAGAATCAAAAAAATCAAACAGCCTGTCTTTCTTCCTTCTAAGGGTACTAGTGTTTATTTCACTAACACTGTGTATGGCAAAATGTAGAAATCAATATATATGTATGCACACACATGCGTACATTTGTATACATCCATATGTATATATATACATATGCACATACAGCATATATACCAGTGTGGCAAAAGGGACATAGGTAGAACACAGAAATATTGTCTTTCAAACCTTGTTGGTATAAGATAAGATGGAAAAAAAGAAAGAAAACAACTGAGAACTATGAACCCCTTACTTGATTTTGTGCCAACTGGAACATCTCTAAAGTTCGTATAAGAGAGTTTCTCTATCATCAGACATCTTGATGAAACTGGAAAAACAAATCCTGGAAAGGGTTCAGTCAAAACTTTTATCAACAAGAGAGACAACTGTTTAGATGTATGCTCATTTGGATATCCAGTTGTCTTTCAGCTTTCATCAAAGTGTGTCATTCTCGGGATGTAGCTAGACAGATACATACATATAGGTGTGGAGCACAAATACAAGTTGTCTCCCTTTTTAAGGATGTTTTTTGTTGAAAGTCAAGTGGGCATTTGGGGATCCTCTAATTCTCAGGGCTGTGTGAATAAGCTGGATAGAATTAGACTGACAAAGCTATAATGACAAAATTCCTGCCTGCCTCCTTTGACTCTTGCTTTTCAGCTGGTCTGAGAGGGGCTTGCCATCCGATTTCCTCTCCTAGAGCGTGGAAAGCGCCTAACTGCTTTATCAGAGCTATTACCTATGGAGGCTACTCCGATGAGCAGTTCTCTCAATACCCCAGCTTTCTAATTTCAATGATACACAGACAGCCTGGCCTACCTCATGCCCTCCTCCTACTTTCTGAATGGTTGCCATTGAATGCAACTGCTGAAACAGAGACAATCTCAGCTGTGGCAATCTTGACTTTATTTTCTTGTGACACTGAAACTTTCAAGTTTCAGGGTTTTTTTTTTTTTCTTTGCTTTTCTAAAAACTTACAAGTTAATAGAGATGCAGGAATGGGAAGGATAAATGAAGAAGGCAAAAACAAGAATTTTTACGTGTGTGTGGCAACAGTGCCAGTAGGATTGAGAAAACTGGAAAAAGCTGCAGCTGCAACGAGCAATAAGAAGAACAAGCCAACGGGACTGTTATAAAAATAGAGAGAAATGGAGAGAGGGGAGGACAATGAGGTGGGAAGACAACCAAAAAATAAAAAGCGAAGCGAGGGGAGGGAAACGAGCCTGGACGAGAGCTCATTTAGAGGACAGAAGTGACGAAAGGAGCAATGACGCTGTAAGCAGTGCCTCTAAATATGGTTATGTGGAGCTTTCAAAGATGAGTGAAAAACAGCAACTTATTTTCATGGAGCAATTAAAATCAATCGTCGGAAACAATACAAAATAAACTATATTTAACCAGCAGAGAGCTGTGAGAATTTATAATAGTTGCAAATGAAGAGTAATCATGTAATATAAGCTAACCCTCCTTCTTTCACATCTCCGCTCTATTCTACCTCCCACGAAATTATTTCACCCACAGAAAACGTATTTTGATATTTTTTGTACTTTTAGATTCATCTATAGAACCATCCTTTTACCCTAGGAAAACACCAATCTCAGCTCCTGCTTAAAACATCACAAGTCTGAACTCTCTTGACAGTTATTTAATCTGTGGTGGCAGGCTACAAACTTTAAAACAGAAACAGTGACTGTAGGTTTATTTATTCCACCTTCCACAGACTCTTTATAAATAAGTAAGTATTTATGGAAACTCATTCCTTTGCTATTGTTTAGCTGCCACTCAAGGTTGTCTTGCTGTTATAAGCTATGATGCCAGAAAACCACAGCTTTATTAGTGTGATGCTAGTTGATTTGGGAGAAAGGAAAACTGGAAAGGTAGGAAGTCATTCTGTGTCATATCAAATTTAGAAAGTCTGTCCTTGTTTTCCCAGAGATCTTCTGCTCTGTTACAACTATGTGAACTGTTACCCCTGGCTTCCCTGGGTCAGAATCTGATGGAACACACAGCCCAGCTTCCAGTCATTGCTGGAGGGACTCTTAAGGTGACTAGCATTCTTGGCAGTCTGGGGCAGTTCTGCTTCATTGTCTGGTGGTGAAGCTGATTAACACTCTCAGCTGTTACAAGAAAGGTTGGAAGTTTAAGCCTACCCAGAGGTGCCTCAGAAGAAAGACCTGGCAATCTGCTTCCAAAAAAATATTGGAAAAATCCAGTGGGGCATAATTTTCTTCTGACATGCATGGACCCACCATGAGTTGAAACTGATTCCAAGACAACTCTATCCAACTATCTATCTATCATCTATCTATCTATCTATCTATCATCTATCTATCTATCTATCATCTATCTATCTATCTATCTATCTATCTATCTATCTATCTATCTATCTATCTATCTATCTATCTATCTATCTATCTATCTATCTATCTATCTATCTATCTATCTATCTATCTATCTATCTATCTATCTATCTATCTATCTATCTATCTATCTATCTATCTATCTATCTATCTATCTATCTATCTATCTATCTATCTATCTATCTATCTATCTATCTATCTATCTATCTATCTATCTATCTATCTATCTATCTATCTATCTATCTATCTATCTATCTATCTATCTATCTATCTATCTATCTATCTATCTATCTATCTATCTATCTATCTATCTATCTATCTATCTATCTATCTATCTATCTATCTATCTATCTATCTATCTATCTATCTATCTATCTATCTATCTATCTATCTATCTATCTATCTATCTATCTATCTATCTATCTATCTATCTATCTATCTATCTATCTATCTATCTATCTATCTATCTATCTATCTATCTATCTATCTATCTATCTATCTATCTATCTATCTATCTATCTATCATCTATCATCTATCTATCTATCTATCTATCTATCTATCTATCTATCTATCTATCTATCTATCTATCTATCTATCTATCTATCTATCTATCTATCTATCTATCTATCTATCTATCTATCTATCTATCTATCTATCTATCTATCTATCTATCTATCTATCTATCTATCTATCTATCTATCTATCTATCTATCTATCTATCTATCTATCTATCATCTATCTATCTATCTATCTATCTATCTATCTATCTATCTATCTATCTATCTATCTATCTATCTATCTATCTATCTATCTATCTATCTATCTATCTATCTATCTATCTATCTATCTATCTCTCTCTCTCTCTCTCTCTCTCTATCATCTATCTATCTATCTATCATCTATCTATCTATCTATCTATCATCTATCTATCTATCTATCTATCAATCTATCTATCATCTATCTATCTATCTATCTATCTATCATCTATCTATCTATCTACCATCTATCCATCTACCCACCCACTCACCCACCCACGCACCCATCCGTCCGTCCATCTGTCCGTCCGTCCATCCATCCACCCACCCACCCACCCATCCATCCTTAGGTAACTCAGAGGTAAAATTCTCACATCATGTGAAGGACACCTGAATTTGATTCTCCACCAATGTACTTCACACACAGTCATCACCATCTGTGTATCAGTAGAAGTTTGAGTGTTGCTGTCATGGTGAACAGATTTCAGTGAAGCTTGTAGACTAGAACATACTAGAAAGCAACACCTTGTAATCTGCTTCAGGAAATCATCCCCTGGAAACTTGATGAGTCATGATGGTCTGATGGGCCATTGATCACAGGGGCAGTACAAGAAACAGACGGTGCGGGAGCAGACAGTGCTTCATTTCTTTGGGTGTGGGATCGCCATGAACTGGGGGCTGACTTGAAGGTGGGTGACAGTAAAAACAATGGCAACTGAGACTGAGGAGTTGATCAGATGAAGAAGGAGCCCAGCCCTGGATTACGAACTCATTTCCTGAATAGTGTCTTATTTCTTTAATTCCTCAAGCCAGTATAGCAGTAACTGGACACTCTGGATTGCCTCCTACCTCAATCTTCTTTTCCCTTGAGATCTGACTTATGCAAAGTTTGTGTCTAGAGGCGAGACAGGACGAAGTGTACTTTTCTCTATGGATGGTTTGCGGCAAGAATCTATATTGGAATCTCTTGCTTCCATGGCTATTTTTCTTTGTAACTGAAATACCTCTCAGAAAACATAACTTTTCAAATTGATAACACACCAAAAGTTCTGTGTGGAATTTTAGTTACTCCATCAAATTTTTGGCTGTCACTAGTAGGAAACTGTGGACATGTCTGTGTGTATGTGTGGGGGGAGGTGTATGGGCTTGCTTGGTTATGTAAGAAACCCTTCTGACATAGTGGTTAAGTGCTATGTCTGCTAACCTCAAGGTGGGCAATTCAAATTCAGCAGGTGCTTCTTGGAAACTCTATAGGGTAGTTCTACTCTGTTTTACAGGATCACTATGATTTGGAACCAACTTGATGGCACTGAGTTTGGTTTGGTTTGGGTTTGTGTATGTAATTCTGGGCAGAATTGTAGCTTGTGAAGAATCCAGGCTTCTCCATGCAAATGTGAAAACTTTCTTAACCCTCCCACTCACCCTGAGCATTTTCATCTGCAAATGGGACAGAGAAGATCTGTCTGGTCTGGAACTGCTTGTAAAACGGCTGCTCTGTACTCATAGCTGCACCTGTCATGAGTAGCTGTGTGTTCTGAACAGAGAGAGCATCCCGAGGTTCAGAAGCAGGCACGGTTCCCAGGCCTTTTCAAAACAGATCTTGGCTGGCCTTTTCTTCCTCCCAACCATCACACTTCCACCAAACATGTCAGCGTGTCTGTAATGCTAGAGAAAAACAGAGAGACTCAGAAATGAGGTAGATGAACTTCTTGGTCTCCACATTTACAGCAGTATAAGAAAGCACAAACTAGGTCATGTGAGGCCACTTCTCTGCAACAGAAGGAAGAGGAAAACCATTAACGTGATTTTTAAATGAGTGTTTTTCTTAGGGACGTTGGAATGGAGGAGCGGGCGTTACAAACCCAAACATTTGAAGGATATTGTAAAATGAAAGAATGAAAGTTAAATTGATGCCTTTGAATTATAGTATTGGCAAAAAATATTGAATATATAACATAGACTGCTAGAAGAATGAACCAGTCTGTCTTAGAAGTACACCTAGAATGCTCCTTAGAAGCAAGATGGCAAGACTTTGTCTCACATAGTTTGGACATGTTGTGAGGAGGGACCAGTCCCTGGAGAAGAATATCATGCTTGGCAAAGTAGAAGGTCAGCAAATAAGAGGAGGACTGTCAATGAGACGGACTAGCACAGTGGCTGACACTGATGAGCTCAAATGTAACAACAATTTTGAGGATGACACTGGATCAGGCAGAGTCTGATTCTGTTGTACATAGTGTGACTGTGAGTTGGAGCTGACTCAGTGGCACCTAACAACAAAAAACAGCGAAAGGAAAAGGACTTAGACAGGCAAAGCAAATATAGTGAGCAAGCTTCCAAAAATATTCGAGAAAGTGGAAAGAGTGTTACAGGTGATTGCAAAGCTGTTGTAACTCTATGGGGCAGTTCTCTTGTGCCCTACCAGGTCCCTGTGAGCCAGATTTTACTTGAAGGTAACAGGAACGCACAAGGCTGTAGAAGTCATGGTTAGGGATCCCAGGTGATTTTCAAGCAAATGCCCATAGATTTCTCCACTCAGAGACTGTCTTTGTGTGTATACAGACTTTGTGCTAACTTTCCTGATCAGAAAGCTGGTTTGGAGGCAATGTAGGCATATCACGGGTTGTAATGATCTGTTGCTTGCCCAAGTGACCCACTGCATATCTTCAAGGCTGTGCCAATTGGCACCTATGAGATTTAAGGTTTGCTAGTCTTTAGCCTTTGTATTTACCACGTGACCTTATGGAAATCTGGGTTTGCCTCAGCTTCCTCATTGATAAAAATGTGACTGATGGCAATGTTTGCCCATGCTAGAGTGATAACTCAGGAAATAAACGCATGCTAAAGTGTGCTCAAGTCTAAAATGTGTAATAATCATGCAAAGCATACAGAGCTTTCAGAGACAGGTTCCAAATAAACTTTAGATATGACTGGAAACCTGTCTTCTCTCTTGTTTTTGTAATTTATGCTACAGACTCTCTATATTATAGAAGTCTGTATAGTTTTTGAAGGCTATACAATTTGTATGAAAGAGGCTATAGAAGAGAAAGATGATTCTTTCTAAACATATATAAGATGTAAGCTCTTTTTTTTTTGCAAGTATGTTGCAAGGGAAAAAAGTGATCCCAGCTTGACATACAATATTGGACTTAAAAATTAATGGAGATGGTTCCAAAGTAGCCAATTTATGATTCATAATTTGTGTATTAATTAGGAGAATACTTTTGATTGGTTTATGGTAGACAGTCCAAATAGATTGTAATATCACTATTATTGGGAAGATAAAAAAAAAGATTAACACTGTCTCTTGTGAAAGTTGAACCGAAGAGATGCCAGCCTATTTGGGGATTTTTTTTTTTTTTTTTGGTAGCAATGTCTTTCCTAAAATGTTAAGATGTGAGACCTAAAAAGCACACAGCATGCAAGAGGCAGCGAGGTGTTCTTACCTCCTCCTACCTGATAAAGACTCTACTGCTCGGGTTCCAGTGAGAGAACTGGTGTGAAATGACCTCAGTGTGGTCTGAACTTGGAATTTTTTCTAATTAAATTTTGAGGTGTTTAGTGTGTTTCCATTTTGGATTTTTAATTTGATAGGTCTCATTTGTACCATTACCATGGTTTTCTTAAACCCTTGCTTCGGTTATTAATTTCCTAATTGACCCAGGCCAAGTCATTATGCTTTGGTCTACACATAACAGAGAGGAGAATTGGAAAAATTATCTAGAGAATTTCAGTCCAAAAACCATGTTTGTCTGCAAAAGTCTTTTTGTTTATATAAACCACATGAGTGATGCCTGGACCCTTCATTTCTCTGGAGGAAGTCACACCTAACACCTTAGGGGACAGATTCTCCATTCCAATCATCTAGGAGAACTCTAGGAACAGGGATTTCACAGGTTAAAGACTGTGAATCACTCTTTTGATCTGACAAAATCCAGTTGTGTCTACAAGATTAGTCATATTTATAGATCACTTCCCTGTATAATCCAAAAGAAATCATCATTAGTCCAGTTCTTCTGTTCTCCTCATCACAATACTCCCTCCAAGAAAACAGGGCAGGCAGTTTTTCTGCTGATTGGGGTTGTCAGAGCTCTACTCTCCATAGTTTATGGCAAACAGAATCCTGGTTCTATGGGCCAGAACACTGTACTGAGTATTGCGGATAGAAATCTGTCGGCCATGGTAGGTCTTACATGCATTTGGATTATGTTTCCTTGCTAGCTCAAAGAGGACAGTTTAGTTGATACTGTAGCAGAACCATAGTAGAAACCTGGAGAACCAAATCAGTCCTTATCTCACAGTGTCCCTGGGTCAGCATCTTCTTGATTCCAGTTGGGGACACAAGGGACATACTCCATATAAATTCTTTGATGACGAAATGCAAACGCAAACTGAACCCCTGCTGTAAAGTCAATTCCAACTAGTAGTGAACCCATAGGATGGAGTAGAACTCCTTCACAGGGTGTCCAAGGAGCACCTGGCAGGTTCAAACTGTCAGTCTTTTGGTTGACAGACATAGCACTTAACCACTCTGCTACCAGGATGCCTGATAAGGAAACAGTGTTCCATTTTCCTTTAAGGGGGTGAGATGTATGAGTGTGGACAGTGTGCCTTGGATAATGTGGCTCCTGAAAATGTAGCTTTCTAGAGTGAGCTGTGCATCCTAATGTGAACTTGAAGAGTCAGAATATGGAACACAGTGAGAACAGCTCCTCAAAGTAGCCAAAGCTAGGGCCTAGGGTAAGAGGTGAGAACTGACAACTGATGTATACTACGTTATTTGATAGGTATTGATTGTCATTAGGGAATCTTGACAGAACACATGTTAAATTCTTATTTGATCGTTACGAGGCAAATATACAAGGAGCCCTGGTGGGTCAGTGGTTAAGCACTTAGCAGCTAATCAGAAGCTTAATGGTTAGAACCCATCAGCCACTCCACAGAAGAGAGATGTGGCTGGTGATCTGCTTGCATGAAGATTACAGTCTAAGAAGCCCTACTGAGCAGCTCCTGTCTGTCCTATGGAGTCACTATAAGTAATAATTGACTCAATGACAATATTTTTAGAGGTATACATTAGCGCATTTATATTTCTCAGACTATGCTTGTTGCCCTCAGTCAGTTCTGACTCCTAGTGACCCCATGGGACAGAGAAGAACTTCCCTATATGATTTACAAAGAATGACTGGTGAATTTGAACTGCACTTAACCACTGTACAACCAAAGCTCTGCTCAGCCTATAGACCAAAACTCAAATGAAACCTACTATTGTTGAGTTGATTCCAACTCATAGACACCCTATAGAATAGAGGAGAACTGCTCCATAGAGTTTCTAAGGAGCACCTGGCAGATTCAAACTGCCAACATCTGGGTTAGCAGATGTAGCTCTTAATCATTACGTTACCAGGGTTCCCACTCAGACTATAGAAGAGTGTGACATTGTTCATATATAAATAAGAATGTTGTAACAAAAAGCATTCAAGATATCACTCAGGTTCTCCCTGGGAAGTAGAAGAAAATTCTATATTATTATTAGCAGTAGTATGTTTTGTTTTGGTGAGGTACTGATTTAACCAAAGAAATCATAAACCAAACCTTTTGCCACTGAGTCATTTCCAACTCACAGTGGCCCTATAGAACAAATTAGAACTGCCCAATATGATTTCCAAGGAGCAGCTCATGGTCATACTGCTTCTAATTTAATACCTAGCATTATTCTTTTCTGCAAGGGGCCAAATTTCCTTTATGCAATCTCTATGATGTATAACATTAATGCTTTAAATTGCTACATTACCAACAGTCCCCTTACCCTCAATGCAAATAGCACAGGTCAAAAGACAACTAAGATTAGTTGATAGTAAGTTGGCAGAATCCATAAGCCTCTCTCCTAATGACTAGTGAGCTAACTGGATAATGTGACTGTATTTATTAGAGGCTTACAGCACAAAATACAGTGTACATTTACAGAGGGAGAGCTTTACTGTTTCTTTTTCTCCATGCTGGTTTTAGAAATTTGCTCCAAAAGAAATTGGTTGTTAATAACAGCCATCATTAAACATTTTCAATTGTCCCCAGGAACTGTGATGGACACTAGGGAACCAAAGGTAGTTAAACAGTTTCTGCCTTTTATCAGGAGAAACAAACATGAAATATATTTCAGTACTGGATGACAAGTGCCATAGTAGAGGAAGGTGCTAGACACAACAGGCTCACAGCACTGCAGCATACTTTCAAATCTAAAATGGGAGATACAGAAGTAGAGGAAGGCATAAGAGAAGCATTCATAATAGGAGAGTCTTGTCCTGAAAGATGAGTAACATCTGGACCTGTAGTCATGGATGGCAAATGCAAAGTGAAGATGTGGAGGATGGAGTAGAAGATACACTTTCAAATAGTGAGTATTAGTTTCTTTGGGCTGCTATAACATACCACCACAACGGGATAGCTTAACACAGTAGTAAGTTATTCTCTCACACTCGGAGGCTAGAAAACCAAATTCAGAAAGTCAGAAGGTGCACTGCTTCTCTGAAGGTGGCAGGGGAAGATTTTTCCTTGTTTCTTTCAGCTTCCAGTAGCCTCAAATTTTCTCTGGTTTGTGGCATCATAATCCAATCTCCATTTCTCACTTCAATAGCTGTGTTCTGTCTGCATGTATCAGTGTCTGTCTCTTTTCATAAGGACATCAGTGATATTGGATAAGGGCAGTGCACTCTAATCCAGTAGGGCCTCATGCTAACAAATTGTATCTGCAGAAACTCTGTTTCCAAATTAAGTTGCATTCACTGATATTGGGAGGTTAAGACATCTCTTTGGAGAACACAGTCAAACCCGTAACACCATGAAAGGGAAGGAAGACAGACTATGGTAGAAGTGAAGATGAAGTTGACTTCATCTCTAAGACAAGAGATTTGAGTATATTTGTCTTCTGAGAGGATGAAGCTGATAGAAAGGGAGAGTTTGAGGATTAGGAGCAGAGGAAGAGAATTGGTGCAAACAAACCTCTAGGGGTGTTGGAAAAGGAGGAACGGGGTATACAGTCGAAAAGATCAGCCTTCGATGTTATTGACAGCCCATCCCCAAAAGCCTAACAAGGACAAATAAGTGGCAGCTCTCTTCACATATATCTACCAAATAAAGTATGGACTGAAAACCACTTTACAATAATACTGTCCTACCACCATTATTAATGTAACCTAAACACTTGTGTCCATAGGAAGATATCTTGTTTGTTGCATGATCTGCAGCTGTGCACATGAGGCAACCATCAAGGCCGGCAAAAAGAAAGCAGTCACTTTGGGTTAAGGATTTAGGTTTGTTGATAGTCTGAGAAAATATTTATGGAGGCAGTCAGGGCTTCAAGCTTCCACACTAGGTGTTTAAAAATAAGTTAAGTGAAAAAAAAATGCACATGATAGTCTTACAATCACAGGCAATTACTACAGACACTCAGAGAATAAAAAGTATGTTTCTAACATGAGAAGATAGATATACTCCTTTTAGGAAAAAATAATGTCCCAGTGTTCAGAATGTTATACCTTAGATGTTTTATTCAAAGGAAAATAACTGAATATAGAAAAACCTAGAATGCATACTTTATCTTATAAAATATTAGTTGCCTAGATGATGGACTCAATACAAATTTCTTTAAATAACTGAATATAGAAAAACCTAGAATGCATACCTTATCTTATAAAATATTAGTTGCCTAGATGATGGACTCAATACAAATTTCTTTAAAATAGCATGTACATCTGAGAGCTAGATTATAAATTGTGTGTCTCAATCTGTCATTTTGTGGTTTTAGAAAGTTAACCCTGTGTGGATCAGGCACTGTGCTAGCCTTTGGAGTCACAAGGACAGCTAAGTAACGGGTCCTCCACAATTCACCAGGCAGGTGCAGCTTCCAAACCACATTTCACGAATTCATGAATCTTTCCTGTCTTATCAATTGTTGATAAGCCTTTGGTCAGAAAAAAATATTTCAGTGTCTAACACATAACTCCCTAACGAATGTCTTTAAATTAATTTGCTGCAGGATTTTCCAAAATGTTTACTACAAAATTGATCATAGTACATCATCGAAATGGTCATTTCCTTCCCAGTGCCCTCTCAGGTTTCTAGAACATGGAGTTTGTTTTCTTTACGGAACTCTCCAAGCAACACTTTGGAAGATGCTTAACAGGACTAGAGAGACTGATGAGAGTGATGCTGACCCCTGTATTACAGCTGTCCTCCTCGGTTTCCAGTTCTCTACAGGAGACTGTGGTTTCCGTGGGGCTGCAGCTCTGTGTTTATCTCAGATGTTCAAAGAGCAAAAAAAGTTTTCATATTAGGCTGAACCAGATGAAGTTGCTGATGTTTGACAATGTTTGTCCTACGAATACAATTCCACATGGTTGAACCAAATACCTCATAAAGGCGCCACTGTTGTTTTAGCCTAGTGATTCCTTCCAAAATAAAGACCAAATTCAGATGATTAATGCTATCTATTTTTTAATGTTTTATTTTATTTTTGTTGTTGCTGAGAACATGCATAGCAGGACATACATCAGTTCAACACTTTCTGTATCTGTCATTCACCAAACATTGCCTACATTCTCTGAATTCTGCAAACATTCTCACCCTCCTTTTCCAAGCTGATGCCTTCTTATTAACATAAACTCATTGCTGTGTAAATTTTGTATCTACTCTTTTAGGTTATTGTTGCCGGTGTGATCCCATATAGATACGTCTTGAAAATCAGTGCTCAAGGCAGACATTCTTTCCTAGTTAAGCTAAATTGTTGTTCGGTTTTTAGAAGACTTCAGGGGATATTTTTGGTTTAAGGTTTATCTCAGAACAATAATTTCAGGGCTTCATCTAGCTTCTATGGCTCCAGAAGTTCTGAACTCAGTGAAAATTTGAAATTCTATTATGTATTTCCTCTGCTTTGATTACAATTCTTCTATAGAATCTTCCATCCAAATGTTAAGTAAATTTTAAGAAACTGTTTCTCTGTGACTGATTTTAAGCTGAATCACACAGATCTTAGTTCCAAATTTTCACTTGGCAAATGAAGATACAGTACTTTTCTTTGCCTTTTCAGAGACACTGGAAGTCTGCAGTTGTATGAGGGCTATCAAAGTTGAAAGTAAATAAAGCCCCAAAGAAAAGCAGGCCAGTGGGAATCTCAGGATGTCAGCTGCCTGATCTGTCAATATGTGCTCACCCTTTCCCTGTGCAGACTCCTGAAGAGGTTGCTATTGTATGCAGAGCCTTGTTCTAACTCACCACTTTCTCACTCCCCAAGAAACCTATTGAAAAAATGTGGCAAGCAGACTTCCAAGTGAGTGGATTTTTCAAAGGAGAATAATCATGACCTATAAACTTTTCTTCTCTTGAGCTTCATGTTTTTATGTGTAGCAATTAAATTAATATTGTAACAGTGAGTTCTATACACTGGATTTAATCAGTTATGAAGTAGGCAGTCAAGTTAACTCCATTTCTTTACCTGTTTTTCTTAAAATGCCTGGCTTCCTAGCACTACCTGGCTCCGAGATCACACATTAACTTGCAGGAGCCATCAAGGTAAAATCTTTGCAGCCTGTACAGGTTTCTCTTAAAATCATCAAAACAAGTGGAGATGCCAGTTCTATGACCCCTTGCTCAGATGACAGCAAAGAACCTCCAGAGGGACCTCCACCTCCAGTTCCAGATGCATACCTTGTCATCGGATACCACCAATTGCCCACATCCTTTCTTCCTTTACACCTAACCTTTACACTTACCTACCCAATATAAAGCCTGAGCTTGCCTGAAGAAGTTAGACAGGCTCTGAGGAACCAAATTCCCCCTGTCTCTTATATGAGGGCATGTAATAAAACTCTTGGGCATTTATTTGCTTTGCCCCTGTCTCAGTATTGGCTTTTGCAGCAAGTGGCCTAAACCAGTGTTTTATGGTAACAGTTATGTGCTCCTCGAAATATTAAAGTTGGTCTGACAGCTTTTTCCTTTTTCCTTGAGAGCAGTCTGTGCCCATTAACAGGCAGGAACTGTCCTAGCAGAGCAAACCAATGACCCACTCAGTCTAGATTCCTGCCTGTAACAGCAGTTAATAGCAAATGCTTCAGAGGAAGATGGAAACATTTGATAATACTCCCTATCCAGTGGAGAAACATCTGCCTCCTGCAGAAAGAATACTTACAGATGGTAATGAAATATGGAATGAATCTGATTTTGAGCCGGTAGCCCCAAGTCTTTAGTCGTCAATACTCTATATTATTTTGAAATGCATTTTTCTTCAAGTCAATACAGATGCAGTGGTGCAAACCAGACCCTAAAAGAAACCAAGCTGTTAACCAAGAGCTAAGAGATGTGCATTTACTGATATTTTGCAGAGAATTTCTATTCTCCTTAAGAGTTTTTGGTGGCGGGTACTCCGTTGTATTCATCTTTCTATCTTCATCACCTAACACAATAGCATAGCTCCAGTATACATTTGTAGAATTGCACTGAATATGATTTCTTCTAAATACAGAGAAAGCTTTATTGTTGCAGCTCTTTATGGCACACATACATACGTAACTACATGTAAGTGTATACAAAAATGGTATATGCATCCATATAGCTATATAAAAGGAAACTCTGGCAGCATAGCAGGTTAAGTGCTACATCTGCTAACACAAAGGTCAGCATTTCAAACCCACCAGGCATTCCTCGGAGACTCTACAGGCAGTTCTACCCTGACCCCCGGGGTTGTTACTGTGTTGAACCCAACTTCATGGCAGTGGATCTTTTTTTGACTTTGTGTATAAATATCAACGTATACACACGTATAAAAAGTCGCAAAACAAACCAGTTGCTGTGCAGTCAGTTTGAATTCACAGTATTACCACATGCTTCAGGGAAAAACTGCTCTGTAGCAGTGTTAGTGGCAGATTTTTTTATAAGTAGGTCACCACATCTTTCTTCCCAGGTGCCTCTCGATGGACTTGAACTGCCAACATTTATTTATTTATTTTTATTGTGATTGAATATGTACATTCCCATATAAAGTTGCATGCTCACATATATACAGCTTCCACTACTCTCCCTGCATGGTGACAGCACACTCTTCCTATCTGCTCCATACGTGTCCTCGTGACTGAAAGAACTGGATGGTGCTTGGCTACCACCAGTGATAGCTACGAAGGAGCTCAAAAAGTTGAGTCTCACTGGCAACACAAGAATAAATAGGGGTGCACCCCGAGATTTCCACTAAAAGACCGCAATTGATGGTGGAAGGGCTTCAGGGTTCCCCTGAGAGCATGGCCCCGGCCCTGATGCTGCCCCTGTCCATAAATCATAATGAAGGTCAACTCTTCAGACAGTAACGGGTTGGACTTGGAGATGCAGAGTGACCATATTGTGTGGGCACTTTATGTTTCTATGCATCTATAGGATGTCCTGAACTGCCAACATTTCAGTTAACAGTTGAAGACTCAAACATTTGTGCCATGCAGGTCTCCATACACATATATAACATTGTGTTTTAGCAGTTTCAGCATCAGTCTCAGTGCAAAACATTCAATTCTCTGTGTTTTCTGTACTGTTGTTATACAGTGAAGGATTTGTGTGTTGTTGTATGCTGCTGATTCTAATTCATAGCGACTGTACGGGACAGGTGGATAGAACTGTCTCTGCAGGTTTTCCTAGGCTGTAATCTTTACAAATGCAGACCACCAAGTCTTTTCTCCCATGGAGCTGCTGGTGAGTTTGAACTGCCAACCTATAGATTGGCAGCTGGAGCACTTAACCATTGCGCCACAGGATTCCTTTCAGTTTGTAGGCACAGGAGAGAAGTGGAAAAGTTGTTTATTATTCATATGTGTTCATTTGAATTTTCAAAGCATTAAGTTCCAAGTAAGCTTTGACATAATTCTTCAGTTTCCATCATGAAATGTTTTTTTACATTAGTGTGCATCCCTGCGACTGGACAATCCAATTAATTCAAAACCTATGTACTGGGTGACAGACTCAATGGTATTTTTTTGGATAAATGTTGAAGATATCAACCCTAAAATATGATAAAAACCTTATTTTTCTCTATTAAAGTCACCATAAGCCATTTATTGATTTTTTTAAAAGAAAAATACAAAGAATCATGTACCAATTGAATAGGAAGTCAGACAATTTGATTATAGTTATGAAACTGAAACATTAGGTCTGACAACTCTAATGATTGCAAACCACAGCCAAAAATGCAAGAGGAAACTTGTCTACCCAGATACTTGCAACCCAAGGATGTGTCCCTCATGGGGCAATGAAATAGCTAAAATGAATAGTCATGGAAGGTAGAGGCCAGAATTTGATTACCTGTTTATTGTAGTCATATTGAACTACATCATATGTTTGAAAGTGGCTGCTGAGGGAGTTTTATTTCAGTTATGCTCTACTGTTGAATGATTGGATCATCTGTAATCTGTACATAAAATGAAATTATTATTTACTGTGAACGATAACAACTGACTTCTCTCAGCTCGGCAATACAGTCTTCACTCTAGCTTAAATGTTGTATTCATCATTATCCAATATGCATTGATTGTCCATTTAATTTGTAAAGTAATACAAAGGTGCTTCCAGGAAAGCCTGTTGAAATGAATCAAAGAAAGATTTGATCCCTAGACTCTGAAAGGGATATGAGCTTTCTTAAGTGCATAACCTAATCATGGTCATATCGAAAGAGAACAAGATAATTTCTGAAGAATGTACGTGATAAAATTTTTCAGTCTCCCATTTTCTTGCAAAATTTTGCATCTCTACCACATTGAGGAATGGTGTTAGCAGACAAACTCCTGATTCTCATTACCTGTGATCAAAAATAATTTTATTACTGTGCTTCAGCGGACACAGGGAGCAGGGAAGATTCTCTCCATTAAGAACTTGCCCAAAAATCATCAAGTTTTTCGGGATATATTAAGAAGTATGGTAACATACAAATGTAAATACAGGTATTGGTGCTGGTTCCAGGGAAACAGTGTGATTGATTAGGGGTAAAGAGGTGGATCTGTTCAGGGGCCTCTGGGGACCTTTGAATATATATGTTAGGAGCAGGGATCTGAGCTGCTTTGGTTGTCATGTGAAGCAGGGAGTTCCCAACTGGCACCTGGCACCTCCCATCTGTTCTGATTGTTTCTAAAAAGCTGTGAAAACTGTAAAGACATTATTTCTGTGGTTCCTGTCAGTTAATGTGTGACTTCCTGAGAGGGCCAGGAATTTTTAACAGGAGAAAAGACAAGTCAGTTTTACAAGGAGAATTAAATCTTTGCCAGCTTCTCTTTTAAAATTGGGGTGTCTAAATCTTCCCTCCTGTTTCAATGGGAGAGGAGGTTGGTAGTAGCAGTGGAGCCTGATGGTGATGGTGGGAAGATGGGGACTCTCTGAATGACCCTCATTCTTGAGAGTTGGAGAATTTCTATTCATGAGCTGTGGGCATCATCTGAAGCCACCTTTAGACAAGGTGAGCCTTGCCCTCTCAAAGCATCATGCCTGTTGCCTCCTCCTGAGTAGTGAGTTAGAAGCAGTTACAGAAGCAGAATAGGAAGATTTTATGTTGCTTATGCTTTGCTGCTGCCATCGTGGAATGCAGACAAGGAAGGCGACCCACTCAGGGTCAGCAAGGTCCTTTAGATGCAAGAGTGCCGGAACCTCTGTATAAAATTAAGTAAGTTCTCTGTATAAAATTAAGGAGTCACTGCAAACATGGGCTTTTCCTATACTTTGTGTCTGAAGTGTCCAAGTAACCTTGAAATATTAACTCCTTGACTGTGGTTCACATGGTTGCCTTGTAGACATCTCAGATATTTTAGGCACCTAAAAATAAATAAACAAAAATATTTCTCTCATCTTATAATCTGTGTTCAGGGGTACCTACTATGATTGTTCTGTTGTAACTGTCCCTTGACGTCTTATGACCCACAATAGCTACTTAGCAGTATTCTACCTTTTGTTGGCATATTACATTGATTACTAAACACTAGTTCCATTTCTACCAAGTTCAGTAATTAGAAGCTTAGGCCACATTTTTGCAGTTTAAATCCACCAGGCGCTCCTTGAATACTCTAGAGGGCAGTTCTACACTGGCCTCTAGATTTGCCATGAGTCAGATCTGACTTGATGGCATTTGGCTAGCTTGGCAGGCCACATTTTCACTTAGAATTTAATTGTTAAGATTCTGGTCAGTGCTAACAGCCATCTCTACTGCAAGTAATTCACTCATAAAGGCTCAAGCAATAAAATGATACAGCCCCAGCCCAGGTATCACTTGAAATACAAGAGCAGCAGTAGATTTATTTTTTTTAAATTCATAGAGGATTTCAATAACCTTGTGATGGCCTGAGGATAGATGTCTTCAAAATAAGGAATAGGGAGAAGGTGCTAAGAAGAGAGCTCATTCAACTCCTCTCTCTGGGAGAATCAGTTTCCATAACAACTGATTTCTGTCTTGCATTCATGTTCCCATGTTATCTTTCCTTGTCACACTTGGAACATATCCCTTCCATAACAACAGATAACATGCAAGAGGGAGCCAGATCTTGTTGGGAGGTAACAGCAACCTTTGCTTTGCAAACAGATGTGTTATTCTTCCAAAAGATTTTTGAAAAAATATATGGATGACATTTGGCCAGGTAAAACCTCACCAGGTAATTTACGGAGAAATTAATCTCTTCACTCGTTTAAAATGGGTATTCTTAATGGTTTATTCATACACTAAAAAAGAAAATAGTCTCTGGAAAGCTAGAGGTTCCTCATAAAAAAGCTCAATTTATGGTTTTCCTAGCTCAGTGCTACATGGAAGCATCCGTGTGATAATAACAATTGACCACACACAGTTCTATCATTCTGTTGTTGTTGCTGACATTGAATTGGCTGCAACTTGTGGTGACCTCCATGTACAAATATTCCCAAACTTGCAATGTATTCAAGTTATAACTGTCCATTTTTTTGTCTATCTTGTTGGTACTAATTTTACAGTCATTCCTCTGTATCCACTGGGGTTTGCTTCCAGGACCACCGTAACTTCCTAAAACCAAACCCAGTGCTGTTGAGTTGATTCCAACTCACAGCCACCCTATAGGACAGAGTAGAACTGCCCTCCAAGGAGCGCTAGGTGGATATGAACTGCCAATCTTTTCGTTAGCAGATACAGCACTTAACTCACTAGGCCTCCTGGGTTTCCAGGACCGCCATAGATACCAAAATTCTAGGACACACATGTCAGTTATATGAAATGATGTAGTTTTTGCATATAACTTATTTGCATATATTCCAGTACACTTTAAATCATCCTTAGATTACTTATAATAAATGAAAAGTAAAGACCATGTAAATAGTTGTTATGCTACATTACTGAAGGAATTATGGCAAAAAAAAGTCTATACATGTTCAATATAGACTCAATCATTTTAGGACTAACTACATAGTACACGTTAGCAACATTGAAACATTTTTTCCCCCGAAAATTTTTAACCAAGTCAAGTGGAATCTGGATGCAGAGCTCATGGATACAGAAGGCCTACTGTATGTGCTGCATACAATGAAGCAGCATATAATTTCCTGACGTTATCATTCACAGATGCAATGTTTCTAGCCCCCAAACACAAAGGTCATATTTATAAAGATACTAATAACAAAAGGCAATAATAAACTTAAAAAATAAATGAGATATTCAGCTTATGTTAGAACTGACTTATGACAGAGTAGTCATTGGAATGGAATTCCATCAAACTTTGGGCACTGTCTGTACAACTGAATGAAACGTTGCCCAGTCTTGCATCATTTTTAACAATCATTGATGTGCTCAAGAACTGGCTTGTGGCCTCTGTGTATTTTGTTGCTTTTCCAACCTAGGTGTCATGGATTGCATTGTGTCCCCCCAGAAATGTGTGTGTGGATTTGACTTAGCTGTGAGTCCCAGTACGGTGCCATTCCTCCCATGTGTTGTGAATCCTGCCTCTGTGATAACTGATGATAGAGAATGAGCAACAGTTGTGTTAGTGAGGCAGACTCAAGCTATGAGATTGTGGGATATAAGCAAGAGAAGTGAGCAGAGGAAGCTGGGGACCTCACACCACCAAGAAAGCAACACCAAGAGTAGAACAAGTCCTTCAGACTTGAGGTTCCTGTGCTGAGATGCTCTCCTTGAACTTGGACTTAGCCTATCGGACTGTGATAACTTCTCTTACTGAATGGACTTGTAACTCATAAATGGATTTGTGATTTACCATACTGTGATAAAAGTTTCTCCTTGTGAAGCCTTCTACTCACAGTATTTTCTGTTAGAGCCAGTACCATATGACTCAGACACTAGGTTATTCATCTTCCAACATTATATTGAAGAATGTTTTTGTTGTGATCTGTAAGGTTTTCAATGGCTGATTTTGAGAAGGAAATCACCAGACCTTTATTCCTAGCCTGTCTTAATCTGGAAGATATGCCCAAACCTGCCAACCTGCTGGTATTTGGTGTACTGGTTTAGCTTGCAATACCACAGAAATATGCAAGCTACCACAGCAGGACAAACCGACAGATCGGGGAGTGGTCTGTCCTTCCAGTTCTGTTATATTACTGAAGACAAAGAGAAAAGAAACCAGCATTTTGCTGAATAACTTATGAAACCTCCCAAGGGCTTCTTCAAAACATGTAACATTATCACCATTTTTTATATAAGGAAATTAGCACGCAAAGACTTAGCCACTACAGAGCCCCCAGTGAGTAGAGGCATCAGATTTGAATTCTAGCTGTTTTTTCGGTTCCAGAGTATTTTTGTTTTTTTAGATCATCTTGATGAAAAACATATAATTTCCCTGCTAGTGTAACTGAGGGTGTCCCTGGTGTGCTGCTTATTACCACTGTCTTAACTAAGTCATTAAAGTTTATGACATTTTCACTTGTATTTGTAAACTATAATTTCTAAGGTGACTGTTGACAGATATATCTGTCTTTTGCTACCCTTGGACTCAGAAAATCTAATGAATCAACAAATAGGGATCAAAGTTACCCTTGTAAGATAACCCAACTTAAGAATGTTGTACCAAAAAAAAACCCCACTGCCTGTTGAGTCACTTCTGACTCACAGTGACACTATAGGATTGAGCAGAACTACTCTATAGAGTTTCCAAGGAGCATCTGGTGGATTTGAACTGCTAACCTTTCAGTTAGCAGATGTAACACTTAACCATTGTGCTACCAGGGTTTCTAAGAATGTTATAGCATGGGTGAAAAGATTTAGGCTGTGGAAGAAAACACAAAGTGAAAAATATTCAGACTTGGCATAGATTTCTGTTCAGATCTTATCTATAATGAAGATCTGCTTAACTTATTGGATCATAAACTTATAAAGCAAACACTGTGCCAACATTGAATCTTTCAGCTTATGACATAAATTAGCATCACAAACGTGGATGCCTCTTAATCCATCTTACTTAGCATGTCACAAAAGCAGAACACATGGCAGAGCACAAGGAGATGGAAAACTTCCTTCACAAGCATTTACAGGACATGCAGTTCTAAGGGATTTCTGTTTTCTTAAGTTCATACCTTCAGTCACAGAATCATCCGGTTTGTCAGTAAGGGATGGTGAAATAAAGAAAAAGGATTTGTTTCTGATTCTCAAGGACAATACAATCTTGTTGGAAGACACACATACAAATGATCACAGCGTAACTTTATAAACACAAATTTAAATGAGTACAAAGCATGCCTGGGTCTTCCTTGAGATTCACAGAACTAAATCCTATACATAGAAGACGCTCAGTAAATGTGATGATTAGTTTTATGTGTCATTCTTCCAGGGCTATGCTTAATATTTATTTGGCCTAAGCATTAGTTAGTTGTAGTCATGGAGTAGTTGCATGCGATTAAATCAGTTGGCCCTGAGTAGAACAGATTATCTTTTATAACGCTACATAATGTAGTCATCTTGCATAATGCCATCCAATGTGATATAACCAATCAATCCATTGAACTTACATCAATGTAGGATAGATCCTAAGTCTAATTATTTCTGAGTGATAAAAAGACCAAAATAGACACAGAGACAAACACAGAGGGGTATCATCTACACGTAAAGGAATATCAAAGGTCACTGGGAGATGCCAGAAACTAGAAAAGAGACTTGTAGAAAGAATCAGTAGGGCCAAGTTAGTGATTTGGATGTTAAGCTTCTATAACTAAGAGGAAGTAAGTTTCTGCTCCTTAAAGCTGCTCATTTGTATTATGTGTGTTACATCAACAGTAGACAACTGAGAAAGCAACTTACTTGCATATTCAATAGCTTGAAGAATATATAGTTTTATTTATAGATTATCCCTTTTGTTTCCTTCCAATTTGTATATATACACAGTAGTAATGGAAAACCTGAAGATTGTCATTGGGTGCAGTGGTATGGTGACTTTTAGACACCACATGACAATGGCTATAGTTAAAGAAATAATAGAATTCTTTTTTTTTGTTTTTTAAACCATGACACCTTAGACCCATAGATAATTTAACTAGGGCAAATTTGGAAATTGGTGAATTTGATATTACAGTTCCCCTCTAACTTCATCAGAGCAATTATACTTCGTAGCTCTCACCTGAATACCCTGCAATGTTTTGACAACTTTTTCTGCTCAATGGTTAATTTGGTTGCATTTGTTATGAAATTTTCATTGCCTGCTGCCAAAAAGTACTCTGAACTCATGAGGGAAAGAAAATGTAAATTTCTTTCCTTGATTGCTAAAAGATTATTTTATTTTTAGGATACAGGTAATGATGCTTATATTTTGGGCAAAACAATCCTCACACTTAAAACTGAATAACAGATGCTGACTGCATCAGTAATTAGACCTCAATATAAAGAAAACAAAATCGTCATGAGTGAACCAAGAAATATCATGATTAAATGGAGAAAATATTAACCTTGTCAAGGAATTTGTCTTACTTGAATCCACAATGCAGACCCATGGAAGTAGCAGTCAATAAATCAAATAACACATTGCATTAGGCAAACCTGCTGCAAAATACTTCTTTAAAGTATTATGAAAGCAGTCTCTTTGAGGACTAAGAAGCATCTGACCCATGCCATAGCATTTTCATCACCTTGTATATATATAAGAGATGAGCAATAAATGAGGAAGACTGAAGAAGAATTTATCATTGATAGAGGCCGCCAAGTCAGTTCAATTCAGATTGACCCTATGTATCACAGACCAAAATGCTACCCTGTCCAAGAACAATTGATGTATTTCAATTATGGTTTTGGCAAAGGATATTTAATATACTATGAATTGCCAAAAGTATGAACAGGTTTCTCCTAGAAAAAGTATAGCTACAATGCTCCTTATAAGCTAGGATGACAAGACTTTGTCTCATTTACTCTGAACACATGATTATGACGCTCCAGCCTGTGGAGAAGGACATCATGCTTGGTCAAGGAGAGGGTCAGAGAAAAAGAGGAAGACACTCAATGAGATGAATTTTCATGGTGGCTGTAATACTAGGCTCAAACATAGCAACAATTGTAAGGATGGCCCAGGACTGAGCTACATTCTGTTGTGTGTTCCATGAGTTCATTACTAGTGAGCACTGACTCGATGGCAACCAAGAACGCCACATTAGTACTGCGGTGGTGTTTATTGTTGAAAACTTCCAGAGCGGAGTTGGAAACTGGCAAGAAAACAGCACCAAGAACAACGACAACTTCTGACATCTAGGGTTATTTTCCACTGCTTATATACAAAGAAGTATGCAGTGGAATGTAAAGGGTTTAGATGATGCTAAAATAACCAATCAGGCATGTGTGTTCCAATTTCATCCCTATTTTATTAAAAACAAAAGAAAACTCTTCCAATCTTAACCAAATATTACAAGGATAAAGTAGCAGCGGCAGGGGTCCGAGGACCATGCTCTCAGGGGACATTAAGGCCAATTGGCATAACTAGCTGATTGCTAAGAGAGTCTTCTGCACCCAGCATTGGTGAGTGGTGTCTGGGGTCTTAAACGCTAATAAGCTGCTGTCTGAGGTTCACCAAATGATCCCAACTCAGCTGGAACAGATGACTACCAAGAACAACAACGACATGAGAGAAAAAGAGCCCAGAAGACCGAAGGACCCACATGAATGGGTGACTATATCAACATGTGACCAGAAGAGCCAGACGGTGCCTGGCCACCACCAATGATAGCTGTGATGGGGCTCACAATGTCGAGTCCCAGTGACAACACTAGAAAAAGAGGGGTGTCCCCTAATAACTCCACTAAAACACTGCAACTGATGGACTGAAGGCCTGGGAGTTCTCCTGGGAGCATGGACCCTAGACCTGCTGCTGACCCTGATCATAAATCATTACTGAGGTCAACTCCTAGGACAGGAATGGATTGGACTTGGGGACACAGAGTGACCATATTATGTGTGCACTTTATGGTTCTGTGCATCCATAGGATATTGTCCTACTGACGTCTTACTAGAAGGGAGTGGCTAGGGTGGAGAGGAGGGGACAGGAGATTGTTAAGAGGACATGAAATGTACAAATGGAGAGGAGTCATGTGCTGTCACCAGTCAAGGAGAGCAGAAGGAGCTGCAGGTAGGTGGGCATGCAAATTTAAACTGGATTGTACACTTGCACTCAATTACAGTAGAAAAAAGTAATAAAGTTAAGTTCATAAAAAAGGATGTGTAAACACTAGATGGCACACTGAAGAGAATTATTTAAAATAGGAATAGAGAAGAACAATATGAAGAAAGGAAAGAAGTAGAATTGTTTCCCTGAGAAAGGGAAGACTAGAACAAAAAAGTTTGCAGTGTGAATCCACATGGTGCTCCTTGGAAACTGTATGGCTGTTCTATTCCACTCAATAGGGTCACAGTGAGTCAGAGTCAGCTTGATGGTGATGGGTTAGTCTACTTTGAAAAAAAAAAAACTGTCTCTGAAGAGTGTGGGCTTTGTCCTGTGTGCCAAGAATACAGTTTCTGTTCAGTCTATGTCTTCCTTTATATAAAAATGATTAGAGTGGCAAACAGGCCACTAAGAGAGATATTTGAATGATCATTAAAACAATAACAACAAGAAAAATAATGTAAGATGGAAACTGTTCAGCTCAACACCTCAAAATTTCTTTCCTCCAAAGATTTGAGATTTCTAGATATGGTGCTATACAAGGAGTCAACTCCAACTCATGTGACCTTATAGAGTAGAACTGCCTGTAGGGTTTCCAAGGAGTGACTAGTGGATTCATACTGTTTAGTTTTTGGATAGCAGCTGAACACTTGTTCATTATGCCAGTAGAGCTATACACATAGACACACATATATGTGTGTGTATTTATATACTTATATTTATAAATGTATTTATATTTACACACCCTTTTTGGAGCCCTGATGGTGCAATGTGTAAGAGCTATGAATTTTAGCTGGAAGATTAGCAGTTCAAATTTCCCAGCCACTCCTTGGAAACCCTCTGAAGTAGTTCTACTATGCCTTGTAGGGTTGCTATGAGTCAGAACGGACTTAGTAGGAGTGGGTTATAGCAAATATCCTGAGAAAAGAAGAAACGAGGTACCAAACCTACAGCTTTGTCCCTCCCACTCATGAATGCCATCACTGTATCAACAGTAGAGAAAAAAGCATGGCAGCCAACTTGAACATTAGTTTTATGTTCCCATCTACTACTCCTCAGCCATAACTTCAATACCTACTAGAACCTCTTGATGTCTCTTTCAACTTTAAGTTTCTGCAGTGCTGACATAGAAACCCTACTGATTCTTTGGTCAAGATGGAAGACTTGGATACTTTTTAAAGATTTAAAGGTTGACAAACATGAGAGATAATACTGAATAAAAACACAACAAAGCACCGAAGCCTGTTTTCCATCTATTTTGACTCTTAACAACCTCATAAGACTGAGCAGAACTGCCCTATAGGGTGTCCAAGAAGTGGCTTCTAAATTCAGACTGTTGGCTTTTTGGTTAGCACCCATAGGTCTTCATCATTGCATCACCAGGGATCCATAAGAAGGATATGTGAGGACAAATGGAAAAAAAAATAGAAAGATGACTTATGGGACAAAGATTTGAAAGAGGACTCAAAGTGAAGAATAGTTTAGAGTTGCCTACAGAAAGCGAAAGCTTCCTAGGAAATATATTCTGAATAAGCTACCATGAAAATACTGTGTTTATTCTGTAGAAACGTAATTAGAAAAACAGGAAGAGTATGCAGGTTTGAAATACAGGTATTGAGAAGTATTCATTGATTACTTCTACTCAGGTAGATTAGATTAGATTACAAAAATAACAACCCTTTCTCCAATCCCTAAACTTGAGAAATGAGTACAAGAATAGATTGATGTCTGGAAGGAGAGGAGGGACATATGCACAGAAGAGGAGGTTACAATCTGGACTGACAAATTGTGTTCTGTGTCATTCCAAGTTGTGGTCCCAGGAGAGCTAATGTGCCCTGGAAGTCTACCCTAGCCCCAGAAGACGACTGTGGTGCTCTACTTACGGCTTGACAGGCAGCAATGGAGTACACACACACAACAAACAAACACAAAAAGTACTGTTGAGTCAATTTCAACTCATAGTGACCCTATAGGACACAGTAGAACTGTCCTATAGAGTTTCCAAGGAGCACCTATTGGATTTTAACCGTCAAACTTTTGGTCAGCAGCAATAGCACTTAACCACCATGCCACCAGGGAGTATACAGTTACAGAGAAATAAGCAGACATTCCTGGAATCAGCACAGGTTTAATTTGTGGAAAATCATGGCTTAAAATAGCAGTGAATATTTAAAAAAAAAAATTACCTACTAAGAGATGAGAAAGTGTGTGTGTGTGTATTTGGATGGAAGGAGAGAAAATGCAGATGATAGTAACCAAGACAGAGAGAAAGGAGAAAACAAATTGTAACTATAGTCATTTAAATGTTTTTATGATGTAACTTTCACATCAAATTTATTCATTTGTCCTTTATATAATGGTAGATTTACGAAGAAAAGTACTTTAAAAGCCATGGTGAAATCATAGCTGTCTGATCTGACAAGTTAAATGAGAGAATTAAAACTGAGTACACTTTTCCAGGAATAATAAATGAAGACCTCAATTTATATTGTGTTTTATAAATTTAATGTCCTTTTCCTTTTCTCTCCAGAACAACTCTAGGGGATCAGTGTATAAGATGCTTAGCATGAGACCTGGCACACTGTAAAAGCTCAATAAAGCGGCAATCCTGGTGGTGTAATGGTTGAGTGCTACAGCTGCTAACCAAAGATTGGCAGTTCAAACCTGCTAGGTGCTCCTTTGAACCTCTGTGGGGCAGTTCTCTGTCCTATAGGGTTGGTATGAGGTGAAATCCTCTCAGTGGCAGTGTTTTGTTGTTGTTGTTTGTTTGATGTTTGTTTTAACCTTATATGGTAATAGTGATGATGGTGAGGCAGACAGCTTGGGGAAAGCCGAAAAATCACTGATCTGAAAAAAAGAAAAAAATCGGTATCTTAGAGATTGTTAGAAGTTACTGAAGCCTGCTATTCAATTATCAGCAAACTAACTGCAAATGTGATTATAAAGCAAAGCCTTGCATAAGATTACTCAGGTAGAGTGGAAACAGACATTGTTACCTCTTGATATTAAGAACAGAAAATATTGTTTGCTAGTAGGAATTCAGGTTTCATGGTTAGGACCTGCCGAGTGAAAAGAAGAGATTGATTAAATGTGTTTCTTCCCACCCCAGCTTTCCACAATTTATCATTTCTAGCTGCTGCGACTATTTTGCATTCAGCACAAAGATGGCAATCCGAGAGGCTGGTGAGCTTTGCCACTCCGACAGATTGGGGCTGGATTCCTGCTTGTTTGTCAAGGAAGCAGAGCTCGCCCCTGTCACTCAATGTGCCTCTTCTTGACTTTTTGAAACCAGTTTTATCCTACGCCAGTGTCACTTGCATTTTGCAGATATGGCTCCAAAATAGTGGAACAAAAGTTGCTATTTATTTTTAAGTCATTTTGGCAGGTGGGCTCTGTTATTATAAATTGGGATTCTAAATCTGTGACTTACAGAAGAGCAAGCCCTTGTTGAAATACGAATGCTATTTAACTTCCAAGAAAAGTGTAAAAGCTATGCAATCAGTCATTTAATCAGCCTGGTGACAATATTTGTTGAATAACTACTAGGCACTGAAATGATCCTTTATAGTATGGAGAAATACAGAGGAAAAATGTTGGTTAGTCCACCCAAGGAATTTTTTATTTGGGGAGGAGGGATAATGTACTCAAATAATGAAGACTGTTTTCAGGATATTCTAGACTTACCTAATTTTTATAATAAATGAAAACATATAAATCAAAAATCACAGAATATGGTTCATCCTTGAATAAAAATGTAATTTGATGTTTAGGTCAAAGACATTGTTTTAGTCATCTAGCACAGCTCTAACAAAAACTTTACAAGCAGATGGCTTTAACAAAGATAAATTCATTCTCTCACAGTCTAATAGACTACAAGTCCAAATTCAAGGCTTCAGTGCCAGGGGAAGCCTTTCTCTTTCTGTCAGCTCCAGGGGAAGGTCCATGTCATCGATCTTTCCTTGGTCTGGGAGCTTCTCTGTGCAGGCACCTGAGGTGCAGACCTCAGCTCTACTCCCAGTGCTGCTTTCTGATGATCTCAGGTTCACATGTCTCTCTGTTCACTTTTCTCTCTTGTATCTCAAAGAGGTGGGCATAAGACACTGTCTAAACTTGTAGATGTCATTAACATATCTGCCACTAATCTATCTGATTAACGTCATAGTGATGAATTTACAATACACAGGGAAATCACAACAGATGGCCAAATTGTGAACAATTGTACAATATTGGTAATCACAACCCAGCAAAGTTGGTAGATATTTTTGAGTGACACAATTCAATACGTGACAGCCGTTGTATGGTGACAAGGAGTTCATTACTAAACTCCCACATTATGTTACCAAACTTACAAGCTTTCCAAACACTAAAGGAGAATTGGAAACCCTGGTGGTGTAGTGTGTTAAGTGCTACATCTGGCAACCAAGAGGTCGGCAGTTCAAATCCACCAGGCACTCCTTGGAAACTCTATGGGGCAGTTCTACTATGACCTCTAGGGTTGCTATGAGTGTGATTTGACCTGACGGCTTTAAGGGAGAATGAATATAAATAAATATGACTTATTCTTATAATTGGATAAAACTGCATGCATTCCAAATAATTACTTGCCTTAAACCAAAACCCACAGCCATTGAGTTAACTTTGACTCAGAGCAACCCACAGAACAGAGGACAACTGCCCCATGGGGTTTCCAAGCCTATAAATGTTTATGGAATCAGACTGCCACATGTTTCTCCCATGAGCTAGCAGGTCTGAACAACCAAATTTTTGATTAGCAGCTGAGCACTCTTACCACTGTGCAACTAAGGCTCCTTTACTGACTTGCCTGAAGTACCCCAAGAGTCTCCTTTGACTAGCAGGCACTTGACTGCCAAGAGGCCAAGCTCATTCTATCACTTGGCATATTGAGGCAGACAGGAGGTTTATAAGTTTATAGCATGGTCCTCCCTCACTTTTTAGGCAACATGAGGGTTTGCTATCTTCCCACTGTGAGTTACCTCTCCACAACATTGGCCACCATAGTCATTGAGGAGCACGATTTGGGCCTTAGCGGATGATGGAGCACATTGTCTGAGCTGCTTCTGTTTTCATCAGATGTCCTGTGGTAAAGGTTAGAGTGATACGTCCAGGAAACCATCCATATCTGAGGGATATCTGTCAACAAAAACAAGTGAAAGAGGAGATGGCTGTGTGTTGGTCCCTCTATGGGGTTTGGCTAACCATCTTAACATGTTGGAATGAGTCTAACCACTGGGGTAGATGTTTTTCAGCCCTGTCCACCAGTTTTCTTTCTTTTCGGATAGTACTTTTCTAACTTTTATCCTCATGCATCTTTCTAATCTTTTTTGTATCCCAAGACAACTCTTCTTCTTTGTTCCATTCTTTTTCTTGGTGAATATTTGAATAAGTTAATAAGCTTTTGCAGTCTATTTTCTGAACTCAAGCTTTAAAAATGGACAGTTTCTGCAGTCCGGTTATCTCAAAAGCAATTGGCCCCAGCAGACAGAGACTCTTGGCTGAGAAGGAATGAATACCTGGGTCCCTTAAGGAGACTCAGTATTATTTGACTCTGTTTGAAACCGTCATGACTCTATAGAATATTAAGCATTTAAGATGATTAGCTATTATACAATGAAAAGTTGCCTTAGTTTTAGAATTCTGCACTAAAGCTGGTACTATTAGAGGACTTGATGTATTTGCGAGCTGTTAAGATTCTAGCACCTCATTGTCAAAGTTTCCTCTCTGATGCTTATGGGATATAGGCATCTTACATTAGTATGTGCCTTTTCATTTAGAAATTTCCACCAGATACACCATTTTCTGTTGATTTTTATTGCTATTGCAATACTGTATGATAAAGTAAGCATTAGCACCCTTATATTGTAAATACAAGAAATCAGCCTCAGAGAAGTTAAATCACTTTCAGAGTTACATTTGGATTTTTATTCTGCTGTTGTTCATTGAGCATATCTACCAGGTCCTGGGTGATCTCCATGTATCATCTTCCAGTTACTCTTCACAGTGAAATAGGTGATATTGTTTGTTTTGAGCAGGTAAGCTTCAGAGAATGTTAGCCATTTCTGAGAATCCTGTATCTATTAAGTAGCAGAGCTGAGATTTAAGCTCAAGTATAGTGCTACAGCTGCTAACCAAAAGGTTGGTGGTTCAAATCCACTAGCCATTCTTTGGTGACTCTATGTGGCAATCCTAGCCTGTTGTATAGTCTTGCTATGAGTTGGAATCAACTCAGTGGCAGTAAGTTTCTTTTGTTTTAGGGGGCTGGGGGGTCGTCACTGTGAATCTAGAGCCCTCATGGCACAGTGACTGAGAACTCAGTCTGATAATCAAAAGGCGAGTGGTTCAAATCTACCAGTTGCTCCTTGGAACCCATATGGGACAGTTTTACTCTGTTCTATTAGTAGGAGTCAACTTGATGGCAACGGATTATCATTTTGAATCCAAGCACACTGTGCTCTGTTCCTATAATGTTTAAGTTTATTCCTATAATGTCTAAGTTTTTCCTGGGGTGTAATATTTGGGTCACCCAATCAATCACTGAAGTTCTTTCCTGTTGATGCTGATTACCTTTAGGATCAATATCCTAAAATTTATATCTCATACCAGCCAGCAGTAGGAATCACAAACAAGACCATAATAATTGCATTCACAGTAATGATAATAAAAGCTATTGTCATGGTTTGAATTGTGCTCCCCCAAAACTGTGTGTCAGGGTTTGGCTGGGCTGTGATTCCTAATATTGTGTGACATTTATAAGTGCTGTAAATGCTACACTTATGATATTAATGAGGGGGGATGGATAACAGTTGTATCGGTGAGGCAGGATTCATTGTGTAAGACTGTATTGTACCTTGAGGCAATCTCTTGAGATTTAAAAGAAAGAATTTAGCAGAGAGATTTGGAGACCTGATACCACCACAAAGCAGTGTTGGAAGCTGGTCTTTTGGAAAGAACCAAGGTCCCTGCACTTCAGAAGCTTGTAGCCCAGGGGAAGGTTAATGACAAGGATATTACCCCAGCTCCAGCAAGAGAAAGCCTTCCCCTGGAGCTGACATCTTGAATTTGGACTTCTAGCCTGTTAGACTGTGACAAAATAAAATTTCTTTTCTTAAAGCTGTCCACTTGTGGTACTTCTGGTAAAACAGCACCAGCTAAGACAGCTACCATTTATTGAGTTGTACCATGTGCACTGTGCTAAATGTTTCCATACTCTTCATAAAGAATCCGACTACTTTTCAGACACTTGACTGCTGACAGCTTTTTGCCCCACCGTGCTGGGAAATTGGATTGAAAACAAAACCAACCAACCTCGGTGTGCCCTTTATAGACAGCAGCAGGAAGTTCAAACCATGTACGAGTGGGCCCTGGTGAAGGAGCCTCAGCCCAGGCTGTGCCCCAACCACAGTAAAACCCCAAGCTGGTCACCAAGGCCTGCTCTCTCAAACCATTTCTGCATGCTTGAAAGGCTGCCTTTCTATTACCATAAAGCTTCATTATGTGAATTATAAGCCATTCCAGACTTTCCTGTTACATGTTTGGCGACATGAGTCACCACATTTGAACCAAATTATGGGTACGGAGGACCGTCCCCTTCCGAAGAGTGGCAACTCATCCACTGTCACTTACCCTGCAACCAGTTAATTTTACAATGCAGCTACTAAGTATATTTTAGAGGTGAGACCTGGGGCACACATGAAGGACTCGGTGTGGTGTGTACAAGGGTGCACATGCACATAGAAGGACTGACAGATAAGTTCATGAACTCATCCTAGGAAAAACGCTCCATACCTCATTAATGAATAGCACTTTGGTCACCTTCCAAGTACTCCCATCGGGAGGCTATGCACTGACACAAGCCTAGTCCACTCTTCAAAGCAATTGTGGAACTCTTTTTAGGGAATGGCCCACAGAGGTGTCATTACATCACCCTGGATTTGCTGAAGGTCATTCAAATGTCTTTCTTTCAGTCTGCTGGGGCCAGTGTTCCAAAGCTCTGTAGCTCCATTCTTGCTAAAAAGCCTCCTGCACAAAGACATTTAAAGATTTTCACAGAAAGCAGTGCGTCGAGGTATGTTGATCTGCTCGAGCAATGCCACCCATATTTTTTATGTAGTTTATTATAATACTAGGTCTCTCTACATTAACTTCTACACCACCTAGCAAAATCCTTTTCAAGGTAGTCATTCCTGCGTTATCCCTAGTGGTCAAACAAGTGACGGTCGTTTGGATCTTTCCACACTAGAAGTAGAGTGTTACCTTTTCGGTACGCTCCTGTGGATGTTTTTATAATTTCTTTTTTCTTTTTTTTCTTTAGCTTGGTAATTCCTTTCTATTTATTAAGATCATCCTGGTTAAAAACAATTGTCGCAGCTCGTTCGCCCGAGACAGTATCTTGACTTATCGCGTGAAAAGCCGTGGTGCCAGACAGGGGCCTCTGGAGTTATCGCGTGAAATGCTGGGGTGCCCGAGACGGGCCTCTCGAAACGCCGTGGTGCCCGTGAAGAGGGGTTGGGGGGGGGGTGTCCTCTCGAGTTATCGCGTGAAATGCTTGGGTGCCTGCCGGGGGCCTCTCAAGTTATCGCGTGAAACGCCGTGGTGCCTGACGAGGGCCTCTCGAGTTATCGCGTGAAATGCTGGGGTGCTTGACAGGCGCCTCTTGGGTGCAGTGGATGAATGCCATTTGTTTCCTGGTTAAAAACTCCCTCACAGACAATTGTACAATTACATTTGTGACTTTGCCACTGTGCCACCATGCACAATGGCAGTTTCGGGAATAGAGTTCCCAAACTGCTTTGACGGGTGGACGAGGCGCTGGCATCGGTGCATAGCTCCCAAGAGGAGTACTTCGAAGGTGACCGTAGTGATACTCAGCACTGAGGTAGGTAGCACTTAGAACAGTGGAGTTCTCAGACTTAATTGTCATACCTTGTCTATGCACCATGTACATGAACGTATGTTTGTAGGGTGTCAGAAGTTGGCGTATCGGCTGAAGGAGGCAACTGGAACGTAATTTGTTTCTCAAGCTAAAGTAGATTTCTCTTACCCTTCCTTCAGAAACAGTGATTTCAAATACGTGATGACTAATGACGGAGTTCTGTAATGTTTTGTAAAATTTTATCAGATCCTTGGTAGGTGTTCCAAAGACAGGTATAATGAAAATTGATATTTCCCGAGTTCCTGCCTGTTCGTAATCAAATTGTGTCCTTCAGATATATAAAAGCTAACCCTCAAAACAGTTCCTAGATACATTCCCTGAAGAAATAGATTGGAAAATAAAATACTGGTTGAATTTTCTCTCCCTGCTGGTTTGGAGAAAGCTTAATTAAGATGTGTTACCTTTTATAATCCCTCCCCACAAGTTTCAGTGTAACTGGAATGGGATTTCCAGAGCCTTTATTTCCCTCGTCTTTCCTGTACTGCTCCCACCCCCGGGATCCACAGAGCACATTGCTGAATGCTGTTGCTACTAATAACTCCAATGACATTGTCTGTCCAGCAGAAGCATAGCACAGACAGCGAGAAGCCAGGCCTAAGCAGCAGGCCGATTCCCACTTGTTGCCGAGATGAGGACATGCTCGGAGCACTTCCGCTCCATCCAGTTAGACAGACGAGGCCAGGTAGGGATGGTCCCCTGCTGCTGCCAATGGTTAACACCAGGCTGCTCACTGGAAGCGTGGCGGTTTGAATCCACCCCAAATCCTGGTGGCATAGTGGTTAAATGCTATGGCTGCTATCCAAAAGGCTGATAGTTCAAATCCACCAGGTGCTCTTTGGAAACTCTATGGGACAGTTAGACCCTGACCTATAGGGTTGCTATGAGTCAGAATCTACTCGAAGGCAGTGGGTTTACTTTCAGGAGGGTATGGTGCTGTGGAAGAAAATCCTATTGATCTATTTCTAAGATAACATCATTGAAAGCCCTGTAAGATGCAGTTCTATTACAATACATGTGAGGTTGCCATGAGTTGGAATCAACTCTAAGGCAATGGGTCTGCATATTTATTTTGGCTGTGTAGAGCACGTAGGCCGTGAATAGTAAGGAATTTCTCAGAAATGAAGGCAAAGTTCATACGATGCTATCTTCTTTTCAAATGTTTTCTTTTTTAAAATCCCACACAAGTGGCTTTAATGAACAGAAATTCATTTTTTTTTTATAATTTAGAAGTCTTGAGTTCAGGAGACCAGCTGTAGTGGAAGGCAGTCTGTCTGCTCTGGGAAGAAAACTTGTTTCAGCCTTTCTAGTGTTTCTCTTTGCTTTTCTGGAAGATCTTCACTTTGCATCTGTCTTTCTCCCAGTCGTGTTTATTTGCTTCTGGGCTTAGTGTACTCCTTTCATATTCAAAGGTGATTGGTTTATGACATACTCTACACAGAAATGGCCTATTGATGCAACAAAGAAAATCCTATTCTTAAATGAGGTTACATCTACAGGTATATTGTTGTTGTTGAGTGCCTGCCAGTTTATTTAGAGCAGCAAGGACCTCATACAACAGAGCTGAACTGCTCTGTAGGGTTTCCTATGTAGTAATCTTCATTATTGACACAGTGGTTACAACAACGGGTTTAAGTATAAAGACAGTTGTGGTCATGATCCATGACCAGGCAGTGTTTTGTTCTGTTGTGCACAGCGTCACTATGAGTTGGAATCAGCTTGACGGCACCTAACAACAACAATCTTTGTGCAAGGAGATTACCAGATTTTTCTCTCATGGATCAAATACTTTCATAGAAAAACATTCCACACATATTATTACTACAAGATTCCTGACCGTGAAACGTCTTTCTAACACACGCCTTTTTTTCTTATACTCCTTCAAATAACATTACTCTTAAAACAGAGCTTCAATTTTTGAGACCTCAGTTTCATTTCACTTGAAAGTATAAAATTCCTTTGGTGATACACATTTTTTTAATACTTATTTTCTGAAAATAAACACCTTTTGACACAGTCATGTATTTTGCTTTGTTTGTCCTTCTTAAATACGTGCAACTAATCTTTTGTAGCTTTTCCTTTGTCTGTATATTTTCATCCTATCCTACAAGCTCACTTCCAACCTGCTCTTTTGTTCCACATGCTCATAACATGTTGCATGCACGGGAACCTCTCTTGAGCAGTAGCCCTTGTCTGGCAGAGACAGGCTCTTTTCAGGAGCTTGTCATAAATTGACTGTGATCAGAAAACAAACCAGAGTTGTGTACAGCAGGTGTTTGACAACAACTGATAAGAGGAGATGGGAGACAGACAGGAAAGCTTACTTGAATTCTAAAATATCTGAATAATAATAGCATTGGCATCAAATGAGATGAAAATGGAAATGAGTAATTAGAAGCCATGTTATTATGTTAAGCAGTGCCAAAGTAAATACGTGTGTTATACTTGCATTTATCTGTTTCTAGTATCTACTGAGTTATTCAAGATCTCCACACAGTTACTGCAGAACAAACATTGTAATCTGACTAGACCTGAGGAAGCTGAAAGAGGATATTATGTAAGAGAAGTATTGCAAGAAGAGAGAGGAAGTAAGAGAATGTACTTTCAATAATCAAAATTATTTATCGAGAACCTACTCTTAGCCTTTATAAATGACAAAAGAAAACAAAACAGTTACTGTAGAGTTGATTTCAACTCACAGTGATCCCACAAGTACAGAGAACTGTACTTCATTGGGTTTTCTAGACTGTGACCATTTGGAAGGAGATTGCCAAGCCTTTATTCTGAGGCATTTCTGGGTAGATTCAAAGTACCAACCTTTCACTTAGTAGTCAAGCACTTAATCTTTTGTGCTACCCAGGGACTTCTAGAGTCTTCCAAGGGTAAAACTTGATTATGTTACTTGATTTGTGTTAGTGACTTCAGAAGAAACCCTGGTGGCATAGTGGTTAAGTGAGTTGGCTGTTAATCAAAAGGTTGGCAGCTCAAACCTACCAGGAGCTCTTGGAAATTCCGTGAGGCAATTCTTCTCTGTCCTGTGGGGTAGCTGTGAGTCAAAATCAACTCAACCACAGTGAGTTTTGGGTTTTTTAGTGACTTTATAAAGTTCTCAAGGAGACCATCAGCCACTGAGTTTAGGAACAGCTCTAGGTCTGTTTTATTACAGCATTTTATGCGCCTTTTTATAAAAGATGGCCAGGTTATGTCCATGTATCTACTCTTCAGCACCTTTTGTTTGGGTGGAGGGGAGGTATCTGAGGATCTACTCAGAACTGAAATCAGGATCTCTGGATTCATGTTGTATCTTTGTATTTAGTCTTTCCCAAACCTTTAGACAAGTCACTTACAGTTTTTGAACCACAATTTTCTCAGCATAAAGAACTCCACCTGTCTCACAGGACCAGTCCAAGAATTGACTGCCAGCCAAGTGCCGTCAAGTCGGATCCGACTCATGAGACAATGGTTTTAGATTGCAAAGTCTACCCAAATGTTGCTTGTCACTATTGTTCCACAATGTAGAAGACAAGAGGTGGAATTCACTTATTAAAATGTTTGTGGCTCCTTGTGGTTGGACATAGTGAGGCGGCTGTTGGGAGTCATGGTGATTTAAGATATTATTTTTATGAAATGCAGCTAAACAACTACACTTTCTTTTTTTCACCTGATTTTCTGAACTGTGTTAAATGGGGCCTACGGCAGATTACAGGGACAGATACCAAGACTTAAGGCAGGGACAAGTAAAGCCTAGGCAACAAATGCTAATCTAAAGCAAAGAGAACCTTCTTTATGAAGTTGTGGCAGATTAATTAAAGCAAAATGTACTTCATTTCCACTGTTAGGTGCTGTCAAATTGGTTTCCACTTACAGAGACCCCATATGACAGAGTAAAACTGCTCTGTAAATTTTTCTAGGGTGTGGTATTTAAAGGAGCAGAATATAATGACCTGAAAAAGACTTTGTATGCAGTGGACATAAATACTAAACACTGAGCCCTAAGCTATTAGTATCTAGAATGCCTTGTAGATCTCAAGGAAACTGTGGCACACTGGGTTAAGTGCTATATCTGCTAACTGAAAGGTCAGCAGTTCAAATCCAAGAGGCACCCCGTGGAAACTCTATGAGGCAGTTCCACTCTGACCTCTAGGGTCTCTATGAATCAGACCGGACTTGATGGCAGTGGGTTTGGTGCTTTGGTTTGGTAGATCTCAAAGTTATTATCAAAACTTGGTGAACTACCAGATGCACAAAACAGCCACTTAGCTTGAACAATTCAGGATGGGTGGAATAGAGTGGAGAAAAGTAGTACTTAGAGTGGCTTTTATATCGTAATGAAAACTGATAGACACATGTCTCATTTCTGAAATTTAAGGGACCAAAGTGAGATGAGTTCAAATTAGGTTTCTTTGAGAACACCAAACCAAAACTAAATAAATTAAATGAACACAGAAACAAACCAGTAAAATGTGTCAATTAAGTAATGGAACTCAAAGAAGGAGACTGACTTACAAATTCAGAAGGTCCAGTGTACGGAGGGGAGCCCTGCCGGTGCAGTGGTTAAAGTGCTCTGCTGCTAATCAGAAGGTCATTGGTTCCAATCCACTAGCCACTGCCTGTGAGAAAGATATGTCTGCCTGCTTCTGTAATGTGGCCGTGGGAACTCAAAGGAACAGTTCTGTAATCCATAGGGTCCATATGAGTTAGAATGGTTTGGCTTGGAATTTTAGTGTAGGGAGAGACAAAAACATCCTTCATAAACATCAGGTAAATGTGCTTTTTTCCAGACCGAGTTTGAAATCTAGAGCCTCTATACCTTGTCATTTTATCTACTATAGAGCCAAGGTTTTAGCCACTCAGGGTGTTCTCACCCTGTCAGTTAAGTAATAGTTTCTCAGAGATGTGAAGCCGCTTCAACAAGAAGGTACAGTTATGGAGTTGTAGAACCCAGGGATAGATTTCAAGTGTGCTTACTCTGTGTAAACAAGTTCTTCTCCACATTGGCAATTTTCTTAAATTATAGGAAGCTAACCACTTTTCTTAGCTACCGGGAGCATTAGCCTCTTCTGAAAAATAAGGACATATCTTCACAGGATATTTGGGATCATTTGCCCTAAGGGTTGATGAGACATTTGCCTAGTGACCTGCATCTATGACCTGACGGCCTATGGATGCCGCTATCTCAGTTCTCCTCATTGTCTGCATCTGATCTCCCTGAAATCTACCATGTGTGTCAAGCCCTGCTTTCCATGCGTCTGTAAGTGATGTCCCAGTGGAGGATCTGCTGCATGGGTAAACTCCAGACAATTTCATATTTGGTGCCATCTTTACAGAAACCCTGGGGGCATAGTGGGTTAAGTGCTACATCTGCTAACCAAAAGGTCAGTGGTTCAAATCCACCAGGAGTGCCTTGGAAACTCTATGGGGCAGTTCTGCTCTGACCTCTAGGGTTGCTATGAGTTGGACCTGGCTCAGTGGCAGTGAGTTTGGTTGTAGTTTTTATCATCCTTACACAACCTCGCTTTGAGGAAACATCTGAAAAAGGCTTTCTTTTTTTAATTTGTTTTTTTCAGTTTTCAGTATCATCATCATCTTTGTCAAACATAGTGATCACACAATAGATAGTTAACTATTCCTTAAAATACCTTTGGTCCTATAGATAAAAGCCAAGCCAAGTGCCGTCGAGTCAGATCATAGATAGTGCCACTGTAAGTCAGAATCAACTAGAAGCCAGTGCATTTGGTTTTGGTTTGGTATGTGTATTTAACTCTAGAATTCAACTTGGCTTTATAGCTCAGTGGGTCGCAGACAAATGTGTATAGTATGTATGCATTTGCTTTTTATTTTTCTTTACTAAAGTGTATTGGATTTTCTCTTCTAATATCCAGTTCTAAGAAACAGAGATCAGTCTGAAATGGAACTTATTCATTTAAATTAAAAAAAAAAGAATTATTACAAAAGTATTGCTATTACAAAGCAATATGAAAACAAATTATAAAAAATAAAGCTACATATAAACTGTTGTATCAGATCCGACTCGACGGCACTTGGCTATGTATAAAAAAAGATATCTGATCTTTGATTAACTTAATCAAGAAGAAAGACTGTGCTGTGCCCTCTACTTAGCTTTCATTATAGATGCTTGAATCCAACTTTTTAACTTCCAAGCCCTTCTTGACTCTTTTCCCTTTTAACAGACTTTGGAATAGGAGTCCCACTTGTGCTGACCTTTCGGATAAAGCTGTGAATAATGATTAACACCAAAAGCCCTGATGTAGTTAAAAAATGAAGCCTTCATATTTCTTCAAGTGGTTGTCAACACCAGGTTAAAAAAAAAAAAAAAAAGACAACAAATGCTAGTATCTGAGATTTAAAATTATCCCGAGTCTCTCTAAACTATACAAACACCAAACCCTCTGCTGTAGAGTCTGGTCTGACTCATAGCAACCCTAGAGGTCAGAGTAGAACTGCCCCCATGGAGTTTCCAAGGAGCTCCTGGCTGATGTGAACTGCCGACCTTCTGGTTAGCATACGTAGCACTTAACCCACCATGCCACCCGAGTTTCTCTCTGAATTATAGGGAAGATAAATGTTGTGAGGTAATTATCTCACAGTCTGAAAATTCTAAGGTTTATGTATCTGTTAGGAAACTGGACAGAATTAAAAGTCAATAGAAACAGGATGGAAAGGCTAGTGATCTGCTTCAAAGAGTCACAGGCTGGAAAACCCTGTGGAACAGTTCTACTACGCACACTTGGAGTTGCCATGAATTGAAATCCATTAAATGGCAACTGACAGGGACAACAGAAAGAGAGCCAAACGCAGATGGGGGAATTAGCATAACACAGTAGAAGAAGGATAAATTTTAAGACTGAACAAGCTGAGATCAAATCCTGACTGTGCCACTTTCTTGCTGCATAGCTCTGAATGTGTTCCCTAACCTCTCAGAAGCTTAGGGTTCTTGTCTGCGAGACCAATAACTGTGCCGTGTACTGTAGTTTTTGAGGGTCACTGTTACTTGTCTTAAATATTCAGTATGTATTCAAGATTATTATTAGTAACTCTAAAACTAGATCTTACATTTAAAACTAATATATTGCAAGTCAATTCCAACCATTACCACAGAACAGGAAAACATCTATCTATCAGTTTCTCTTTTGAATGTAGATAGATAGCTAAGAAAAACATGCAAAATCTCCTCTATGTACAGACTTGGAGAATAAATTATTCAAATCAGCATGATGAATACATTGGTGTGGCAGCTATTTTCTTTTTTCACATAAAAGCAGCAACGTCCAGGCTTAATTTATTATTCAAACTGCTGTCTTAAAAGTCATTAATTCCATACTAGGGCAAGTCATGAACCAGAACTAGTTTACCCTTGAAGCCAGCCTTGTAGTGTGTTTTGAAGAAAGTGAACAAAATGGTGGATTTTAAATACAGAATCCTGAGTTCTTGAGCCCTGATTCCACACTAGAGTCCTGGGGTGGTAGAAATAGTCAGTAGTCTCAGCTGCTAACCAAAAGGCTTAGAGCTCATAGCTACTCAGAGATACCTCTGGAGAAAACTGAAAATCAACCCACTGCTATTGAGTTGATTCTGACTCACAGCAACCCTATAGACAGAGGAGAAGTGCCTCAAAGAGTTTCGAGGGAGCAACTGGTGGATTTGAACTGAGGACCTTCTGGGTAACAGTAATAACACTTAAGTACTGCACCGCCAAGTTTCCTTTGGAGGAAAGCATTGTGATGGACTGCAGAAAATTCACTGTTGAAAAGCTTAGGGAGAACAGCCATACTATGACATCATGAGGTCACCACCAGCCAGAACTAACTTGCTTGCATGGGAAATTAGGTTTCCAAACTATGCTAGAAAAACATACTCTGAAGCTTTAGGGTTGCTATGAGTTGGAATCAACTCTACTGCAGAGGGTTTAGTTTGTTTTTGAAGCCAAAAATGGCTTTTCCCATTTGAAGCCAAAAGTTGCTTTTCCGCTTTGATAATGACCTGGAAGTGCTCTCCAACAGAAGTCAGACCCAAGCCTTCATAAGCACCCTTTCCTGCCTTTCCCCCTCCTGTCTTTTTCCCTCTTCTCCCAAGCAAGGACACCTCACTGAAGCTTCCCACATTTGGCATTCAGAGTAAAGTAGTAGCTGTGTAAAGAGGGCAGTAAACATAAATGATACCTGTGGGTAATAGGTTGGAAATTGCTCTGTTCCTCAGTAACTGAATATAATTATGAGTACTCTGGTTTCCACAGGGCTCCGGTGCAATTATCCCTCTCATTTCCAGAATAAAAGGGAAGGATTACAGCAGTGTTGCCACAATTCAATAACGTGAAAAAAGGGATCTTACTAGAAAGATAGCAGTCATTCTGAATATTTTTCTTCGTGCTCATTTCTCTTCGGGAGTGTGTGTATTTGTAAGTCTAAAAGCACACAAATCTATGTGATTAAATCTGTGTATGTTACAATACATCATCATTATTGTAAGGCTACTGTAGGGTTCCTTAGTAAGTAAGAAAAAAAAGAGGACAGAAAGGGAAGGTAATGAATGATATCACATGCATTGTAGCGGTGGGCAGGTTCCCATATATTTTGGAAGCAATTAAAGATAATCCAATGATACTTCCCAGCCTAATGAGTGATTCTGCCCCAACCTCGCTGCAGGGAGACCGCTGCGTGTTGCTGCGTATTTCCATAGTATTTATGGGGGTAATGAGTGTGAGCACTGTGGTGAACAGCAGGGTGCCCTGCTCTCTGTGTTTCCCAAGAGCTCCATTGTAATTAGAAGACAAGATGTGATTGCTGTTTTGTTCTCTACCAATCATGATCTAGTCCTACGTTGTTCCATAGTAATTACCAAATGACATAGTGCTGTTGCCCAAGGTATTTACCTTGGAAAAACAAGGAAGATTTTTTTTTTTTTCATTTAATGAATGAATTAATTTATTTTTTGCTCTTGAGGCTTTATGACACTGTTTCTAATTTGTTACAGAATACATAATTGAAAAGTTGTTACTGACTCGTAATCACTGACAATAGACTGTCTACACGGTGGCTTCTCCTGGGCTTTGGGTGAGAGGTTGCAGTGGTGTTGGCAGCATTATTTGAGGTTTGCTATGCAGGCAGCGGGGAGAGATGGCAAGAAGGATACAGCAGATCTGTCGTTAAGAGGTTATCTTTTAAAATATAGTCTATTGATTACACTTGAAGAGTCTGTATTTACACACTTCTCCTTACTGTCTGATAATAGTAACAACTCCATCAAGAGGATGTAAGTCAGTTGAACTAAGCTTCACATAGATTCCTATGTTGACTGGCTTTACCTGATAGATGTACACTGAACTCGGTTTCAGATATTTGAACCTGTTGTCCTCATTGATGACCACAACATCCCATAGATTCTAACATTTTCACTATAGCTGTTTTTCTCCTTGATTTTAATTTGGGAAAGTGTTTTCTGTGTAAGCACAGGAGAAGTCCTTCGTGTAGTCAGATCTTTCTGGAGCTATGATTGTGGTTCCAGCTCCACCATAACCCCCACCACAAAAACTCTCTACCACTGAGTTGATTTTGACGCACAGCAAGTGTATAGGACAGAGTAGAACTGCCTCATAGCATTTCCATGGAGCAGGTGATAGAGTCAAACTTCCAACCTTTTGGTTAGCAGCCATAGCCTTTAACCACTGTGCCGTCAAACTCCTCTACTATTACACCCAAAACCAAATCAAAACAAAACACAAAAAACCACTGCTGTCCAGCTGATTTCTACTACCAACAACCTTGCATAGAGTCGTATATATGGACCCTGGTGACTTGACGGCACAGTGGTTAAGTGTTACAGCTGCTAATCAAGGGATTAGCAGTTCAAATCCACCCAAGTGGTCCTTGGAAATTCTGTGGGGCAGTTCTCCTCTGTCCTGTAGGGCTGCTATGAGTCAGAATTGACTCAATAGTAGTAGGTTAGTTTTCTTGTTTTTGTATGTCTTGACCACAGAGTGAATGATATATGTGTTGGAATCTGACTACCCAACTTCAACTTGCAACTTTATCACTTAAGAGCACTCATAAGTGAAAGATCCATGTGCGTATTTTTTAAGTTTTCTAAGATTCATTTCCTCATTTGTGAATATGGAAAACCGTAGAATCTGTTTATAGGTTTTTAGAAGATTTGATGAATGTGTGTTAGATGTGTCAAAGTGTTTATGCAGACCAAGTTCTCATTAAATGTAAGCTTCAGTTATTATTAAAGTCACAAAACTTAATGCAAAAGAAAATGCTATTTTTTAGTTCCTAAGGTCCCCTTTTTGGTCACCATGATCCAGAATCAACTTGATGACAAGAACCACCACCAACAAAAAGTCACTTTTATCTTATCTCCCAAAATCTTAGATTCAGTAATATTTTCTGTGTAAGACTATGTCAACAGAAAGCAGAAAACACACATAAAATCATATAAATTATATATTATATTAATTATGATTACAATTATATAGATTTTATAATAATATAATTTGTATAATTTTGTCTATGTTTTCCAGTTGGCTTGGCGTTTGGCTACACATTTTACACACACACACATATGCACAAACACACACATATGCACAAAAATACACACAAACAAATATATATATGTTTGGAAAACCCTGACCTGAAATACTTTGTTACTTCAGTTCTACATTTTACTCTGTTCACATGGTGGGCAGTAAATCTGAATTCTGGCCATGGTAGAAACAAGAAAGAAAAACAGTCTCTGTATGATCAAATAAAAAGTAAGAAAATCCAACCATCAGTTGCACTGGTGTTTACAATATTCCATGTAAAATTAGAGTCAGTGTTGATGACAAATGAGACACAGCTACTATGAGGTAAAATCAGTAATACTATTTGTCTAAGAGCCTGAGTAAGAACTGATATTTCTCTCATTCCCCCCAAAAAGGGTTTAAAAGGAAAAAAAGAAAGAAAATAGCTGCTTATTCAGTTTCATCTGCGTACTGTTTAGTACCCCTATAAATCTGTTCTTGAGATGGTCTCTAAATTCAGGTGAAATACACTCAAGATTATACCTTGGTTCTCCTGAGCTTGTATATAAAGCAAGAGGCAGCGGATAGACCAGAAGAAGTGGATACTATGTAGTTTAAAATAAAGATAAGTGGGGGGAGTTAAGGTGGCAGAATAGACACATGTTTCCTTGACTCTCTTTGAAAACTAAAGCCTGGATTGATAATTAAATAGAACCTTCTGGATACCCAGTGAGCCCTAGGACACGGCATAGGGCTCTAAATTTGGACTACATGCCACTGAATGGGAAACTTCTCTTTCACTGACCTTGCCCTTTTTGAATGGCTGGCTCTTGTGGACTGAAGGTAATTGGCACTTTTAACTTTTTTTTTTCCTTTTGATTAGCCAGCAGGTGGGAGTTGGGCTTAACGGACAAGAAAAGCTCAGCCATGTTGCTGATGTGATCAGCAGGTGGAATAGCCACATTTTGAGAGCCTGGCTCTGGACTCAGAGCACCAGAGCCCCTCCATCCTCTTTCTAAATCTCCACTATAGATTCAGCTATTTCGCAGCAGGCAAGACAGTTTGTCTGGGACACGATCTTGTTCAAATGAGAAGCAGAATTACCCAAATGGAGGCCTCAGAAGGGCTATTTCCCAGACTGGGAGGCAGTGCCAGCCCGGGCAGCACTTTTCCAGAAGAAAAGCTATGTTTAGCACAGTGTAGCCTTATGGGTGGAGTCCATCAGCAGATGTCAGCATGGCAGTAGCCTGACCATACTTTGAATTACATCACAGCATCTGGGGACAGATATAGAGGTATCTCTATGGCCAGCAGGAAAGAGGGGCTTGTACATCTGACAGCCTAACTGATTTTGGAGCTGTCAGATAGCATTTACATTTTAAAATAAGACCAGCTAAAGAAATAATTGCAGTGCAGCCTGATGGCATCTCTTCCAGCCTCTACTGACCCATATCATAGGATTGGCTGATGGCCCACCAGTGACTCCATAAGTAGGGTCATGTCTTTGCTAACCAGGAGGTGGAACCTGCTACTCTAGAGATTCCGCTGGGTCCAGTCACTGGAGTACATAGAGGTGGCTAGTGATCAACATCCTTCTCAGAACTTCACCTCAGCTCCTGTTAAGGCAACACCATAGAAGCTAAACAGCCCCTAGATGCCCCAAAAGCAACAAACCTGGCCATGCAGATAAAGGAAAATCCACCTATGGCTCCAGAAAACTCCCAAAAGAAAGAAACTTCTCAGATGAAGAAGCCTTTCTGAAACTACTGGCTGTCGAGTACAAAAGAATTATGTAGAGTGCCCTCCTAAAGTTTATACAAAATACAGCAGAGCAAAGTGAAAAATTAAGCTATTTGAACTGATGGAACACTAGCATTCTCAAATCTGACAGACCAATAACAAAATTACAGAATTAGACAATTCAAAATAAAGATAAATGAATATTACCATACTTATTCAATCTGTATGTTGAACAAATAGTCTGAGAAGCTGGACTATATGAAGACGAGCATGGAATCAGGATTGGAAGAAAAATTAACAACCTGTTGTATGCAGATGGTACAACCTTGCTTCCTGAAAGCAAAGAGGACTAGGAGCCCTTTTGACTGAAGAACAAAGATCACAGCCTTCAGTATGAATTATAGCTCAAGATAAAGAAACCAAAATCCTCACCACTGGACCAATAAGCAGCATCATGATAAATGGAGAAAATATTGATGTTGTCAAGGGTTTCATTTCACTTGGATCCATGATCAGTGCCCATGGAAACAGCAGTCAAGAAATCAAATGACATATTGCACTAAGAAAATATGCTGCAAGAGACTTCCTTCATGTGTTAAAAAGCAAAGATGTCACTTTGAGGACTAAGATGTGCCTGACCCAGTACCTTGCATTTTCAAATGCCTCATAGCATGGGAAAGCTAAACAGTGAATAAAGAAGACTGAAAAAGAATTGGTACCTTTGAAGTAGACACATAAGACACATCAGATATGTAGAGGAAAATCCACCCATGGCTCCATGGTGAAGAATACGGAATACACGCTGGACTGCCAGAAAAACAAATAAATCTGTCTTGGAAGAAGTACAGCCAGAATGCTCCTTGGAAGTGAGGATAGCAAGACTTATGTGGCATTCTTTGGACATATTAGCAAGAGGGACCAGTCCCTGGGAAAGACATCATGCTTGGTAAAGTAAGGGTCAGTGAAAAAGAGGAAGACCTTAGTAACATGAATGGAAACAGAGGCTGCAAGGAAGTACTTGAGCATAGCAATGATTGTGAGGATGCTATGGGACTAGGCAGTGTTTGGTTCTTTTGTGCACAGGTCACTATGAGTCAGAACCAACTGTGGGATGCCTAACAATAACAACAGCAAACCCCATAAATTTCCCCACTTGAAACTGTTTTCTACCTTTAAAGATCTTGGGGCTGAAATAATTCCTTCCATTTCTATACATCCTGGAGACACTCAGGAGGTAAACCTCAGAGCAGAGGCTGGAGCCTCTAGTAAGTCCCTATGAATAAGCTGCAGCAACTAGTATCACTGAACATAAAAACAGGAGAAGACTCTTCAGCATTAATGCTTCTCAGCAGCATTAATGCTTAGGCATTTGATGGAGACTCCACACTTTTGTGGAACCGAGGCACTTGAGGAAGGACTTTGAGTTCTTGGCAATTAGTGTTAAAACTCTCTAGATGAAAACTCTGACAGCAAACAGCACCCAAACAGTGTATGAGGGGCTCCAGAGAGATCAACCTATGACACAAACTGGGTACATCACAAAGTTAATAAGGTCCATGCATTTCTCCTGAGGCACAAGTATATGGGTCTTACCCATCCATGCTGTACAATATCTGTTATGTAGTGTACGGAACAATGTTTATATTAATTGTTCTGTAAATCAGGTCTATGTAAAATTTCAGAGAGTATATTCTTATGGTCTGAGTTAAGGCTTGTATTGTCTCTATAAAATTCTGGATAAAGATGAAAAACACTAAGGCTGGTGGTTGGTACCCATGCAGAGATGCCTCAGAAGAAAAGCCTGACAATCTGTGTCTAAAAGTTTGTAGCCATTAAGACCCTGTGGTGCTGTGGTGCTTAGCTCTATTCTGAACACATGTGGTCACCATGAGCAAAAGTCAGCTTGACAGCAAATGAGAGATGAGAATTGCACAAAGGGAATCTTACACGCAGAGGTGCCAGGCTTAGCAAAGAGTCTCACAGCAGAATTGTTTCTTCATGTGGCTTATTTCTTGTCTAGGGAGACCATGCAAGTTCATGTGGTCCTGCAACTCTAATGCCTGCTGATACTGTGCCCTCCATCACTTTGCCATGGCATGTCTCTCTATCTTTGTGAACACAATTTTTTATTAATCAGCGAAACGTTTGGGCCTTTGAAATTGAAATGGATTTCAGCCTTCTTTATATATTAATTATTAATAAATGGAGCCTAGGAGACAAGGAAAAGCCTGGCATGATTAAAGACGGATAGTTTTTAATTTTATGTCTTTTGCAGTGACAGAGAAATTTAGTTTAATAGGAGTAATTTTTCAAAGGAGATGCAGTCATGAGGGAGGGTGGACAGAAAATGGGCACAGTGTACTGAGAAAGAACTTGTAAGAGACATAGGATGCCCCCATAGACATTTCCTAGAAGGCTTTATTAAGAGGTAGGGATAGAAGTTGCTTGAAAATTTTCTCTATACTTTTACTGATATGAATTGTATCACCAGAACTAGGCTCATGTTGAATGATTTTTGAAAGGCATTCATTTCCAGATATGACAGTTTCCTGTCTTTTACATGAATTCCTGCCCCTTTAAATGATACAAAGCTTCAAACAGCCTCGATTATATAATGTCCCAAACATCATATAAAAATAGCCAAGTGCTTTAGCACACAAACCTTGAGGCTCAGTCCCAGCTTAGCTTCATCATTCGTTAGCTTATGTCATGAATGTCATTCAGCTTTCTATAGTATCAGTTTCTCCAAGTAGAAAATGGGGGCAGTATACCTTCTGTCTGATTGATAGGTAGTTTTTATGAGATTCAAATGAATAGATTAATGTAAAAAGTTTCTGAGAGTTCTCTTGGCTCACAATTCTAAATTTTTCTGGTAATATAGAAGTAAATACTTACAAACCAAAGTAGAGCTAGTGTGGGTCTGTCAAATACCAGTTCTTCTGTATCTAAATATTTCTCTCTTATCATCCAAATGTATGTTTACTCCACTTTAGCACTCCAACTATTTGAACCTCTACTATATGAACCCCTACTGTATTCCTGGGGAGCCCTAGTGGTACAGTGGTTAAGAGCTTGACCGGTTAACGAAAAACTTGGTAGTTCAAATCCACCAGTCACTCTTTAGAAACACTCTAAGGCAGTTTTACTCTGTCTTAGAGTTACTGTGAATCAAAATTGACTCAATGGCAACTCGTTTTTAAACTATTCCAGGGTCTGCACTGGATCTAGAGATTAAAATAGTGATAATAGTAATAAAATAATTTCATAGTTTCCATCCCAATGATCTCATCTTCACAGATTTCATTCCGTGATGAAGAATCTTCATTTTACAGACTTTTATACAATTGACTCTCCTCAGTTTAATACAATGAACTCTCCACTGTTGTATTATGGGGACTTGAGCAGGAAGGAAAAGCATTAAGATGGAGAACACAAAAGGAAGCCAAGAGGAAGAAGCAAAAAAGCACTTGCTCTTGTTTCTAAGTCAGAGAGCCTCACTAAGCTGAGCTCCACTTCACGTCTGTGTACTTCAAGCCTAGCTGTCTGATTGGCAGAAAAAATTTCATAGAAACAACCTGTCTTGTCTATTTTAGTGATTTTCTCTTAGCCGGCTATCCATATAATCTTCCTGAAACCTTTTCATTATGCTCTTTCTCTACTCAACAGCCTCAGTGGCTCTCACTGGTGCCACACTACTCTTGTCTCTCTGTGCTCTCTTCTTCTCTCTAGACTTTCTCTCTCTTTAGTTTATTTTATGTTTGGATGTGTCACATATCAGAAACCCCGGTGATGCAGTGGTGAAGATCTACAGCTGCAAATCAACAGCTTGGTAGTTTGAATCCTCCACGTGCTCCTTGGAGGGAGCACTTCTACGCTGTCCTGTAGGGTCACTGTGAGTCAGAAGTGACTCGACAGCAGTGAGTTTGGTTTTGGGTACCACATATCTCCTCAGCAGTACTGTCAGCTGCCTCAGAGTGGGCAGCTCACCTTCAACATCTACCTCCTGTAACTTGGATATAGTGAGGAATCAGTTAATGTTGCTGTACTGATTATAACCCCGAATGTGATTTAGGGCTTCACTGTTCAGTTTTGTATCCCCTTCTAATTTGTGTGTGCATAGCAATCTTCACACTGGGTTATGATTTCATTTCTAAGTAATAACATTGTTTTGAACTTTTTATGTACTGAAAGATTCTATCCGTGCTAGACTTGGAAGAGGTATTTGCCAACTGATTGATACTAGGCCGTAAGTTATGTTGCGAATAAACTATTTTCTTTGATAAAGTTCACAGAAAGTATTATCACAAGGCTGTCTTTCCCAGTCTCCCTGCTCCTGTCTTCATCACACATGTGGACACACACATATGTGCAGTGCCAGCCAGGAATATGGTTTAAGGTGCCTTCCGGAAAAGATGTTGCAGCTCCAGTTTTCCTGCTCCAGGTACCAGGATGTCTTCTGCAATGAGCAGAACTCCATTTAGGCCAATATCTAATACCTTAAAGTAAAACTTATGACAAAAACAAATACAGTAGTTCATAAAGATTCAACTTATGCCTGTAATAAGAAGTTCAGGCAGTTCATTACAGAGATAACTTAGACATGCAACTAATTACAGGCACAGTTTAAAACTTTTAGACAGAGTGGGAAAGAGATTAATTGCCCTCTGGTCATTAGGAATTCTTCTGTTGTTTAGATCCTGCATATCTTCTTGGGTCTGTTCCACCTTCTTCTCATCCCCTGCCATTCGTCCTGGGATTGCTCAGGTCTTTGTATTGAGTTCTTATTACTATTTTCAGAAAACTAATTCTTTATCACTGTACTGCCAAGGAGGCTTTGCCACCCTCCAATGAGCTTTGCATAATGCTGGCTGCAAGCCTTACTTATTAGACCAGAAATGGCTGTGCTTTGCCCCAGCTCACCCTGTTTCTAATCTGAGGACTCTGGGTTCCAGCCAGCAGCATGTAGGCTCTCTGCTCTCTTTTTAATTTTTTTTCCTCACAGATAAGTTAGACTGAGGTTACTTAGAATATGAACTTAAAATACTTTCTACCAATAGACAAGACATAAATATACTTCCTACATAATGCTATTAAGCAGCCCCCAGCTGGACTGCACGTGTGCACATGTGTGCATGTGTGTATGTATGTGTGTGATATATGGAAAATACTATTTATTGACTGTACTTTTGGCTGCTTGTGTAAAGGGGATGAGCCCTTTATGAATTACCAAGGTAAGTCAGTTTCCAAGGACTCTCAGACCTTGAGTAGAGAAAAATCACTCCTCATTACGCTGAATACCACCTCTGAGGTTGACTAAAGAAGCACAACTACAAAAGATACTCAAACTTAAACCAAATCCACTGCCATTGAATCAATTCTAATTCATGGTGACCCTACTGGGCAGGGTAGAGCTGCTCCATAGAGTTTCTGAGGAGTGCTTGGCAGATTCAAACTGCTGACCTTTTGGCTAGCAGCTGCAGCAATTAACCACTACGCCACCAGAGTTTCCGTTCAAACTTTAAAATAACACAGGGCATCTGACTCACTGATAGTTTCAGGTGCACTATTAAAATGCAGATGAGAGATACCACAGGTCCAAATGATACTTTCTAAGTTAAACCACAGTAAGAATTGTGAACTCTGTGTATCATGGACTACTGTATTAATGTATACATAATGCAGCACTTGTATGGGCCTCCTGAAAGACTGGATCTGACTCAGTGATTTCAAACATAATTGACATCTTTCATTCTTTAATTATCCTCACCAATTTCACGAATTAACCTTAATTTCCAATTCTGTAGGCTTCGCCATTTGAATTTGTATTACAACTATAGGCTTATCTAAACGTTAGATGGTAGGGGGGGTTGGTTTGGTTTTTCTCTTTCTGATGAATAGAAATATTTGTTCCCAGTCATTATCACCATGATAACTCTGCCAAAAAATAATAATATTAGAGACCAAGAGGGTCTCCAGCCAGGCTATTGTGCGACCCCTGATGATGGAGCTAGATTGCCTGGCCAGAAATCGTATCTCACCATAATTGGGTTACAGTGACAAAAAGAGAGAGTGAAAAAGAAATAAAAAGAAAGCCAGCAGGTCTGATAGGAAGGTTGCAGGCATTTATATCTAAATGATCTCCAAATATACCATTTTTCTTCTAATGACATAAGATTAGAAAGGAATTTAATTGAGGTTTTACCAAATGTTCAAATAAATGGCCTGACTCTCCCCACCACACACACACTACTTTATATAGATTTAAATGTAATGGAGTTTAGGACTAAGAAAGACAAATTTAGAAGGAGGATGAATGTCTTTTTTTTTCTTTTTTTTCACCCTTCTCTGATCCTATAGTAATTAACCTTTTGAGTAATCTACTTTGCCATGTTGGTTAAGCTCCTTTTCTTTTCCCCATCATTCAGTGTTAAGACAGAACTTGGTCAAGCATCTCGACAAAAATGACAGTGAGCACCTCCTGGAAATTGTATAAATTTGTTCAAAGTGCGTCTTGTCCTGTTGAGGTAAGACAGGGTACCTGACTGTGATTTTTGACCAGTGTTTCTTTCTGCACAGCTTTCTGAGCAACAGACATGAGTTAGGACAGAGAACTAGATAGCCAGCCAAGCCAAGAGAACTAGATAGGAGAGTAAAGTAAATGTTTAAGACATAGGTTTAAACTCTTACTGCCTTTGCTTTTAGGATTTGAAGCCACTTTCTACATTTTTGTAGCTGTCTTTATTTTCCTCTATTTTTTTTCCTGTTTACTTCTTTTTCTGAACTTATGAAAATACAATATGTAATAGAATGTATGTAATAGGATGGATTCTGAATGCAGAATCTAATTCATAAGATAAGTGATTTTGGAAAAAAAAATTTAGATTTCTTTGGATCTTACTCTGCCCTGTGTAGAAATGGGGTAGCAACAACAATCTTAGTAAGACTGATACAAGGATAAAGTATCTGCATTATGTTTAGTGTCCAACAAACAAATATTAGTTCCCACCCCACAACTATTATACAGTAACTGCCTTGTACCACCTCCCCAGTACTAGCATACCTACTGCTGGATTTAACTGCAGGTAGAATGTGCATAGGGAGAAGTTACATCTGCAGCAATGATTCCTTTGTACCATTTTATATCCATTGCTCATTTCTCAGTAAATTGAAAGGAAAAAAGAAGAGCTACAGATGGGCTTTGAGTTCAAAAATCCATCATTTGTATATGAGAGGTGGAAACAACCATGCTTTAGCCTTCTTTTCTACATCACATACCAAGTGCCTTTTGAAAGGGATATTATACTACTTTCCCTAGCCACTAAGAAACAATTTCCATTTCTGGGTGCTTGTTGGATTCAAAGTGGAGTCTGTGAGTATCTGATTTTCAAATCAGAAATTATTCTGAAGAGTATCCATTTACTTTATTGATTTCTTAATTATATAGAAACGAAGAAATGAAACTGGAACCTAAGTGTGTCATCTGTATAGAATACTGTTAAAATTGATGCTTCATTTTTAATTGTGATAGTCAAATGATCATACTTGTTTTTTTGTTGTTGTTAGGTGCCATCAAGTAGTTCTGACTCAATGACGCTATGAAAAACAGAACCAAACACAGTCCAGACTTGTGCCTTGCCCACAATTGTTTTTATGCTTAAACCGGTTGCTGTGGCCACTGTGTCAATGGGTCTCATCAAGGGTCTTCCTCTTGATCGCTGACCCTCCACTCTACCGAGCACAATGTCCTTCTGCAGAGACTAATCCTTCCTGACAACATGTCCAAAGTATGTAAGAAGTAATCTTGCCATCTTGACTTCCAAGGAGCACTCTGGTTGTACTTCTTCCAGAATAGATCTGTTGGTTCTTTTGGAAGTCCACGGTACGTTCATCATTCTTCTCCAACACCACAATTCAGAGGCATCAATTCTTCTGCCTTCCTTATTCATTGTCCAGCTTTCACATGTATGTGATATGATTGAGAATATCATGGCTTGGGTCAGATGCACTTTAATCTTCAGGGTGACATCTTTACCTTTTGAATATGTTAAAGAGATCTTTGCAGCAGATTTTCCCAAAGCAATGCATCTTTTGATTGCCTAACTGCTGCTTCCATGGGCGTTGATTGTGGACCCAAGTGAAATGAAATCCTTGACAACCTTAATTGTTTCTCTGGTTATGATGTTGTTGCTTACTGGTCCAGTTCTGAGGATTTTGTTTTCTTAATGTTGAGGTGCAGTCAATACTGTAGGCCATAGCCCTTGATCTTCATCAGTGTTTCAGATTTTCTTCACTTCCAGCAAGCAAGATGGTGTCGTCTACATAGGTTGTTAATGAGTCATCCTCCAATCCTGATGCTTTCTTCTTCTTTGTATAATCCAGCTTCTCAGATTGTTTGCTGTGCATACATATGGAAAATATGGGGAAAGGATACAACCCTGACACATATCTTTCCTGACTTTAAACCATGCAGGGTCCCCTTGTTCTCATCAAGAGGCAGTTGTGCAAACAGAACAACGGGACACTTGTATCTTGGTACATTAAAGAAAAAAAAAGGCATAATCTGCTCAAAAGATTATGCTTACTGTTGTTTTAAATGAAATTGTCACTAGTTTTATTTTACTTTGCTAATTTACTTATTAAGGCATTCAAACCCCTTACCTAGAAATACGATAGAAAATTAGCTTGGCTATTGCTAGTGGTATGTCCTCTTTTTCAAACAGTGTCCCCTTGAGAGTCTAAGCTTATGAACATGCCTTCAGCAGTCCAGGATCCCTACTCACACATGGAAGGTGACATATGTAAACATTTGCAGAAGGAGCTTGAAGAACTGGAACCCATCCACATTTGCTTTATTTTTACCCTTTTCAGTAATAGCAAAACTTTATCATCCCTCCTCTGAAGAAATACCCAATTTGCTTTTCCTACAACTCTTCTTGTCTTTGCTGTACCTCCTCCCCACCACTCAGTGTCTCTGATATACAATCTCTGGTATTACAGCTCCAAATGTTGTTCTTTTTTCCTTTAACCCTTTGTGCTCTCTGTCGACACAACTATCATCATCGTTCAACTGCATTCGTATACTGGTACTGATTTATTTATATGTGATTGCCATGAGTCAGATCTGACCTGACAGCACTTGGCTTGGCTTTATTCTGTTGGATTTCTATGAATCAGATCACTTTCACAGCAACAGATCTTTTTGGATCCTGGTGGTACAGTGGCTAAGAGCTCAACTGTTAACTAAAAGGTCTAATCTCCTTTGGTCAATAAATTCCTTGACCTTGACTCCTTTTTATTTCTGTCTCTATAACTGGTGTGATGTATGTCATACAATAAGCCCTCAATGAATACCTGTTTTATCAGGAATTAATGTATCTTCAAACCCTGCTAGAATGGTTGCCTCACTCACTTCCCATGCACTCCCACTCACAGTTTTCCCTGATGGTCTTCTCTACAACCCTGATCTCTGAAGGTAAAGCTGGCACTGGTGGTGGGTGCATACCAGTGTGTGGGTTGGGAAAACTGGTATTTCATTTTTAATTTTTATAGTTGAATGATCATACCTAAATCTTGGTACTTGTGAAAAAGAATACTGTTATACAACTTCCCTTCTTTTCATTAGCATGTAATGCTCTTGTTTGTATATAAATGAAAGTTTGTAATGTTAATTCATTTGTACATGAATAAGAGAAGTATTGAGTGAGATTGACAAAGCCAAGACAGTTTTAATATATTGGTGCCCACTTTCACAGTCAAAGGAGTCTCTGCTATATAAGTGTATGGGTAAGTGGGTGCTGTCCTAGTCATCTGGTACTACACTAACAGAAATACCACAAGTGGATGGCTTTGGCAAAGAGATTCGTTCTTTCACAGGTCAGTAGGCTGGACGTCTGAATTTAGGATACCGACTCCAGGGGAAGAAAGCAAGGTCTGCTGGCTCTGAAGGAAGATCTTTGTTTTGCATCAGTCTTTCTTTGGTCAGGGAGCATCTTGGCACAGATATCTCAGATCCAAAGGACATGTTCTGTGCTTGGTGCTGCTTTCTTAGTGGCATGAGGTCCACAGCTCTCAGCTTGTTTCCCTTTCCTTTTATCTCTTGTACAATGAAAGAATAAAATGTGGTGCAACCATACTCCAGGGAAACCTCCTTTATGTTGGAACAGGGAGGTGACCTTAAGAGGGGTATTACAGTCCCACCTTAATCTTCTTTAACGTAATCCAATCTATTGATCACAGGCAGAGATTAGGGTTTACAGCATAGGAAAAATCACAAAACAGAGAACAACTGTTTTGTGTGTGGCACTACTGGACAATGAGTAAATACATAAATGTGTGAATGCGTCAGTTTTTCTGGGACATTAGAAATAATTTCTGAATTTCCAAGGTGGAGCCATGATGGCAGGGCAGTCAGATTCTTCTTGTGTTCCTTTTTACAGCAAAAGCGTGAAAATACAAGTGAATCAGTTATATGTGACAATCTAGGAGCCCTGAGTATTGAAGGCAGAGTTAAGGAATTGACCTGAGTAGTATGAGGAGAGAGAGTTGCTTCAGAAGCAACAAGGAGTTGCCAGATCTCACCAGATCAGGATGACAGCTTGCACTCTGTAGGCAGATCTGGTGGGGCAAGCATGGTGAGGCAAGCAGTGGTGTTTGGTATGTATTTTCCACATGGGGAGAGACCATGCAGCAGAGAGGCCACTCACATCTGTAGAACCAGTGAAAAGCAATATTCATTTGTCAAAAGATAAGTGACTTGCCTCAAAGATCAAAAGTTCCCCTTGGGTAAAATCTGTCTCTGTTTATATATCCCCTACTCATTCTACACTGAGTCCTAGCCAGCTTCAGAGATTGACAAATCTGCTGTGCTGGAAGTAGAACTCACTACACACCCTGAGCCACTTTCCCAGACTTGGAGAGGGAACAAATTAGCAAAAAGGAAAAAAATAATCTTCTGGCTCCCTAAACTCTGAAGTGAGGGCAGAAAGATTTCCTCTGCCTAGGCACAGGCATAAGAAGCCCACAGACTTTGAATGTCCTTTATCAGTATCTAGAACAGTGGGGGTCCCATTGCAGCAGCATAGGCCCCCATGAGCACAGAACAACAGGGTCTATTTCTGAAATCCAACTTAACTGTCCTAGCTGTTTAGTAGAGATGCAGATTCATGACACTTGATGTCACTCTGCCTATTAAGCAGTTCCCTCATCCCCCCTCATCAAGAGCCTGAAGACTGGTGGCCCCATCTGTGTCACTTAGCCACCCATGACAGAAGTGTCAGAATAAGTGGTGCTTCCCAGTCCTTACAGCCAACAGCACTGTGTGCCCATAGTCTGGCTGCACAACCCACCCCCGATGCACCCTAGAGAACAGGAACACATTTTCCACACAGACACTTGGGGAGGAGGTTGTCAACCCCTTTCCTTGCTTGTGCATGACCCCCCAAGGCAGCCAGTAGTAATGCGTGCCTACACCAAACATGCTTGTCTATCTAGGATTGTAGGTGACAGCCTGCATCACACACTTGCTGGCTAGTTACCTGAACACTTGAACTGAATCCATATAAGAAAAGTAAACAGACTTCTGTGCTTACCTATCTAGTATCAGTTCTAACCACCTGCTAGCAGGATGTTGTACTTCAGAGGCCCAAATAATCAGACTAACTCCATGACTAGCCTTTTTGGGCTTATCACAGCGGAACAAGAAGCGAGGATACAGAAAGCAAACATACAACAAATAAATATTATAACTGTGCTCAGAGGCAACACAGAATATCACTTCACACAAAGAAGCAGACCATGATGGCTTCAGCAAGCTCCCCAAACAAAAAAAATCAATAAGTCATTTAGATGAAGAGAACTTCCTGGAGTACTAAGATGTAGAATACAAAAGATTAATATACAAAACTCTTCAAGAGAACAGGAAGGAGATCAGGCAAAATGCAGAACAAGCCAAGAAAGACATGGACACAGCAACTGAGGAATTTAAGAATTTCAGAGAAGAGCATAGTTTCAAACTGAACCAGTTACAAGAATCCATAGAGAGATAACAAACAGAAATTCAGAAGATTAACAATAAGATTTTAGAATTGGACAACTCAGTGAAAGTCAAAGGAACAGAACTTAAGTCACAATCAGAGACTGATGATAAAGCAATTGACAGCAACAAATTTGAGGAAAAATCAGGTAAAAGAATTTTAAACGAATGCAAAAACCTTAAGAATTATGTAGGACTTTATCAATAAGAGTAAACTGGGAATGATTGGAACACTATCAATAGAAGATAGGGAGAGTAACAGAAAATACAGAGAGAATTATTGAAGATTTGTTGGTGGAAAACTTCCCAGATATTATAAAAGATGAGAAGATATCTATCCAAGATGCTTATCAAACTTCATGCAAGGTAGGTCTCAAAAGAAAGTCATCAAGATATATTATAATGAAACTCATGAAACGCAAAGATGAAGAGAGAATTTCAAGAGCAGCTAGGTGTAGATGAAAAATCATCTACAAAGCCAAGCCAAAGCCAAGTGGCATCAAGTCAGATCCAACTCATGGTGACCTTAGAGGCCAGAGTAGAACTGCCTTCTAGAGTATTCAAGGAGTGCCTGGTGGATTTGAACTGCCGACTTTGTGGTTAGCAGTGGTAGCACTTAACCCACTATACCACCAGGGTTTCCCAAATCTACAAAAGACAGTTAATAAGAAATATTTAAAATTTCCAAGTAGCACTACACAGAGGACACATACATAAACGTTCAGCCTGAAGTTTCATGTGTTTGTTTCTATTATCAGTGTTTGTAAATTCTGGAGCCATGATCGCACAGTGGTTAAGTGTGAAGGCTACTAACTCAAAGGTCAACAGTTTGAATGTACTGGCCTCTCACTGGAAACCCTAAGGGGCATTTCTTCTGTGTCCTACATGGTTGCTATAAATTAGAATTGGATCGGTGGCAAGTGATTTGGTTTGGCTTGGGTTTTGGTCCTAAATATTAGAGCAACCCACCTACTAATAACTGCTTAGGTATTAGTTGATGGCAGTGGTATCAAAGCATACCAGTGAATTTTAAGGCTTTTTCTTGATTGGAATTTCCTAGAAGCCTTACTCCTTTAGGATTGTGTGGGAAAGTACACAGACAGGTCGTTTCATGAGAGTTTTGTGATTATAAGTCACTTGTTTTCTGACTTCTGGCTGCTAATGGTTAGAAATGGAGGAAATCCAAATGTTTCCATATTCCAAAGTCAGACATCTTGTTGTTGCTGTGTTCCATTGAGTGGATCCCTATTCATAGTGACCCTATAGTGCAGAACAGAGCTGTGATAATCTTTCTGGAAGCTAAATGTCAGGTTTTCCTGCAAAGTAGCTGCTGGGTTAGAACCTGTGAACTCTCGGTTACCAGCCAAGTGCTTTAAGCATTGCAGAACCAAGGCTAATTTTAAGGTACTCTAGGCTTAGAAAATGTGAGAGAGAAAAATGAAGTTGATTTCTCTCTTCTGCCGTCTTTCATTTGCTCAGTACAAATAGTAAAGGCGTGTGTGTGTTATCCCACTAATGGAATTAAAAAAAAAAAAAGAAGGAAAGAAAACCTCATGTTTTCCTTCACATGCTTATTGAAGTTATTTTTGGTTCTGAAATGCTCTGTGTTTCTGCCCCTCACCTTTGAGTCTCTGGAGTTGATAACCCTGTGCACCTCATTTTCAGAATAGTTTAGTGTCATGCCATTGCACCCAGCATTGCCTAGATGGAGTTAAGAAACTGGAGCTACTGAACACATGTGAAGCTCTCAGGGCATATGGAATGGAAGAGAATCAGGGCCAATTATTTTGAACCTCTACAGAGTTTTCATCACAAATATTTTCGTAAGAGGATGACATGAACTGAAGTCTGCACTGAACCTATTGCAAGACAGAGGCCTCCAGTTAGAAGTCATCCCTCAGCTGAATGTCTGGAAAGGCAGGAATGAGGGAAATGCATTCATCCCCCCTAGTGATGCGTGTGATATTTGAGTCTTGTGGGACTGCACAGCACAAAGTTATATGACTAAGCTTACATCTCAGCAGGAAATGTCTGCCATAACTAAGTCATCCCCCAGCTAAATGTCTGGAAAGGCAAGAGTGAGGGGAATGCATTCATCCCCACTGAGTTGATGCACTTGATAGTCCAGTCTTGTGGAATTGCGCAGCACAAAGTTATATGGCTGAGTTCACATGTCAATGGGAAGTGTCTGCACTAATTTCACAAATCATCAGGGACGTGAACTCTCAAGCCCTTCAAAAGGTAGAACAGAGATTTCCAGGTGTTTGCTTTAGTACTTGAAGTGAATAAACACTACATGCCTGAAGGTATTATTTTGATTATTTGGTAGTGTTAGATCAAAGCAATAATTTGTTTATTCATTTTATATATGCACACAGGGACATGTATGCACACACACACACATCTCCATTATGCATAGACTAGATAACTTAGGAATTAGAAAGACAAATTAGACATGGTCCTTTTCCTCACAGTTTCAATTAGTAGATTCTTACACCATCTGTGTTAAAGTGACTGTTAAGAGCTGTAGTGTGGATAATTTCCTAGCCAGAGAGTAATGGGAAAAAAGCAAAAGGCAGAGGTCAGAGCCCTGAGGCACAGCCTACATTTAAAATGCAGAATGATAGAAAGGAGCCAGTGGAAGAAACAGATAAAAACAGGCTGAAATGACAGAAAAGACATCAAAACAATACGCTATTAGAGAGATCCCAAAATAAGTGAGTTTTAAGAAGATGGAAGGCATAGCAGTTTCAGAGGGGCCAAAAACAAAAAAAAAGAAAAAAAAAATGAAAACTAGGCAAAGACTGAGGAATTTGTCAATTAGGAAGATGCTAACATCTTTAAGTGTTTTTTTATAGATCATGGGAACAGAGTTGTGCAGGATTGAAGAGTGGGTGGTGGAAAATAGATCTGGAAAATGGATTCTTTTGAGAAGTTTGGTGTTGAATGGAATGATATAGAATAATTAGGGACATAGGATAATGTGACATCCGTGTTATGCCATCTAGTGTGGTGTATGGATATCTTTTGGGGGTAGTAGTTTGGGGGAGTGTCAGAAAAAAAAAAGATGAAAAAGAGGAAAAAAGACAGATACAGGAGGCAAAGATGATGGAGCAGTTGATAGAGCCTCCTGGAAAAGAATATTGCTGTCCTGGAAAAGGAGAGCAATAGAGTTGAAGTGGGAAGTATTTACATATATTTTGGGTGTTAGCTTGCATATGGAAGACAATTATTTACCTTTTAGTGGGAAGACATAGGAAAGGGCAGTTGTATTTGGCAAAATGACAAGACAGGGGTGAGTGGATATCCTGGAGCTCTTGAGATGCCAGGTTAGAGTCACCCCTGAATCCCCGGGTGTTGAGGAGTGCCCACAGTGTTGAAATGCCTGCAGTGTGAATTGTAGTAGGCAATCAGCGCAGGTAAATCAAAGGTTAATGAATAGCTCTGAGGATCCAGATGAAGTTATGAAGGCAAAGTTTTCATGGAAGCAGTTTAAAACAGCTTTATGCCAGTGCCTCTGATAAATCATTATCATACTGTTGTATGCTGTGAATGACTTCCAACTCATAGTTATCCCATGTGACAGCGTATACCTGCCCCTTAAGCTTTCTAGATTGTGTGTGTTTCTAGAAGCTGAACACTGCTAGATCTTTCTCCCACGGAGCTGATGGGTAGATTTGAACACCCTGTATTTCGGCTAGCAGCCAGGCACTTCACTGTCACACTACCAGAGCTCATGACTCTGACAATGATAAAGCCAAAACCAAAACTTACTGTCATTGAGTCCATTCTGACTCATAGTGACCCTAAAGGACAGATTAGAACTGCTCCATAGAGTTTCCAGGGAACACCTGGTGGATTCAAACTGCTGAAGTTTTGGTTAGCAGACACAGCACTTAACTAGTATGCCACCAGAGTTTCTTCTGATAATAATAGTTCTACACAGGCAAGAAGATGAGCAAATTTAGAGTTTTGAAATCTCATTTAATAAATAGGTATTCTGACTACTACTATGTATTTCAGTCATTAGACATCCGTGGCAGATGATATTAATCCTGCCTGATGACGGCAGTGAATGATGAATGGAAACCATCAGCTAGAGAGGTGCAGTAACTTGTCTCAGAATACCCAGCTCAGTAGATTACAGAGGCAGAATGGCATAGTGGTAAAAATTTTAGACTCTGGAGCCTAATAGCTGTTGTTGTGTGACATCAAGTTGATTTTGACTCATAGCAAGCCTACAAGACAGAGTAGAACTGCCCCCTCAGAACTGTCTAGGCTATAATCTTCCCAGAAACAGATCTCCAAGTCTTTTTGCTCATGGAGTCACTGGTGTGTTTGCTCTAAAGTCTGTTACATTAGTGTCTGCATGCTTAACCACTGCATCTTTAGGGAGCCTAACTTGATTCAAACTCATGTTGGGCTAGGCAAATTTTGCCAAGTTGTATAATCCCTTTGAATCTTGGTTTCTTTATAAAGACTTAACAGTATTATTTTGTTTGTTTTATGGCAGATTAAATGCCTTAAAACATATAAGTAACAGAAAATGGTACCTGGTATATTTTGAACGCTTTTTATTTTTTATTTTTATTTAACATAACTGAGTGAAAATGTACATTCACGTATAAATTTACATGCCCACCTATATGCAGCTTCCACTGCTCTCCCTGTCCGGTGACTGCACAGTATTCCTCTCTGCTCCATACATGTCTCATCCTCCCAACAACCTTCTTTCCCCTCCTCTCCGTCCACTCCCCTTCCTCCAGCCAGAGGTCAGCAAGATGATATCCTGTAGATGTATAGAACCACAAAGTGCTTCCAATATATGGTCACTCTGCATTGCCAAGTCCAATCCATTCCTGTCCAAAGGGTGGAACTTTGTTATAATTTATGGGAAAGGGCAGCATCAGGGCCAGGGGCCATGCTCCCAGAGGAACCCCCAAACCGCTGGACTATCAATTGAGGTCTTTTAGTGGAGATCTCATGATGCACCCCTTTTTAGTCTTGTATTGCCAGTGAGACTCCTCTCTGTGAGCTCCATCGTGGCTATCACTGGTGGTGGCCGGGCACCGTCCAGTTCTTCCGGTCCCAAGTTGATGTAGGCACCCACTCTTGTGGGTCTCTCTGTCTTCTCGGTTGTCTTTACCGCATGTCATTTTGGTCCTCGGTGAGCATCCATTCCAGCTGAGTTGGGACCATTTGCTGTGTCCTCGGATGGCAGCTTGGCAGCTTTTAAGACCCCAGACGCCACTCACCAATGTGGGGTGCAGAGAGCTCTCTTAGCAAAATGCTAGTTGTGCCAATTGGCCTGGAATTCACCTAAGAGCATGGTCCCTCGCCCCCTGCCCCAGCTACTCTATCCTTGCAGTATTGAGTCAAGATGGAAGGAGTACTCAAGTTATGCTGAAGTCCACTTAATGTTGTTCTTGTTTCTAATGTATGCTATCACCGCTTTCTCCCAACTAGATTTCTAGTAACTATCTAAACTAAACCCTCCCCCCCTCACCCTCCCGCCCTCCCCTCCCTTGCAGCTGTCGAAGAGTCTTCTATACACAAGTCTGTTTTTGAGGTCTTATCGTAGAGGTCTCATACAGTATTTGTCCCTTTGTCACTGACTACTTTCGCTCAACATAATGTCTTCCAGTTGAAACCAGGTTAGGAGGTGTTTCCTGGAATCATCGTTATTCTTTATCATTGCGTAGTGCTCCGTTGAGTATATGTACCATAGTTTACCTATCCATTCTTCTATTGTTGGGCATCTGGGTTGATTCCATCTTTTTGCTATCGTGGATTGTGCTGCGGTAAATATTCTGGTGCATGTGTCCATTGGTGTGAAAGGCCTTGAATCTGTAGGACATATTCCAAGTAGTGGAATTACTGGGTCAAATGGTATATCGATATCCATTTTTTTAAGGAAGCACCAGATTGCCTTCCAAAGAGGCTGGACCATTTTGCAACCCCACCAACAGTGTAGGAGGGTTCCATTTTCTCCACAGCCTCTCCAGCATTTGTTGTTTTGTGTTTTCTGGATCATGGCCAATCTTGTTGGGGTGAGATGGTATCTCATTGTTGTCTTGATTTGAATTTCTTTAATAACTAAAGATCGTGAACATATCCGCATGTCTTTTTTGGCTGCCTGGATCTCTTCTTTAGTGAAGTGTCTGTCCATCTCCTTTGCCCATCGCTTAATTGGATGGTTTATCTTCTTCTTATTGATATTTTGTAGTATCTTATAGATTACAGAGATCAGGTGTCAGTCTGACATAGAGTTGTCAAATATTTTTTCCCATTCTGTGGGTGTTCTTTTAATTCTGTTAATAAAGTCTTTGGATGAGCAAAAGTGTTTGATTCTTAATAGTTCCCATTTATTTACTTTTTCTTCTGTTGATTGAGGTTTCTTTGACAGATTTTGGAGTCTGTCCTCATTGTGTATTAAAACTTGCATTGTTGTTCCTACCTTTTCTTGGATGAGCTTTATCATTTTAGGTTTGATATTTAGGTCTTTTATCCAGTTGGAGTTGGTTTTTGTATAAGGTGTAAGATATGGATTTTGATTCAGTTTATTGCAGATGGATAACCAACTTTGCCAGCACCATTTGTTTGAACACTTTTAATATTAGCTATTTTCATGAGTTGAATTGTGTCCCACAAAAATGTGTGTAGCAATTTGAGTAGGCCTTGATTCCTGGTATATGTAACGTTCCTATATACTGTAAACCCTGCCTCTGTGATGCTAATGAGAGAAGGTGAACAGCAGTTGTATTAGTGGGGCAGGATTCGCTATATAAGACTGTATTATGCCTTCAGGCAGTCTTTTAAGGTATAAAAGAAAGCAAAGCAAATGGAGAGTTGGGGACCTCATACCACCAAGAAGCAGTGCTGGGAGCTGAGTGCATTCTTTGGAAAGGACCCAGAGTCCCTGCACCTTAGAAGCTCTCAGCCCTGGGGAGGGTTGATAACAAGAACTTTCCTTCGGAACCAAAAGAGAAAGTCTTCTGGGGGAGCTTATGCCCTGAACTTGGACTTGGAGCCTACTGGGCTGTGATGAATTAAATTTCTCTTTGTTAAAGCCGTCAGCTTGTGGTATTTCTTTTATAGTAGTGCTGGATTACCAAGACAGCTGCTAACACCAGCATCATCATCACCACCGTAAGTTACACAAGGCGACCAGGTAAATGAGGACACCATGGACACAGAAACTTGGGAAATGGAAGTTAGGCAAAATTCTAACATCTTTATGGCAGGATTTTTTGGAGCTCTAATAGGCAATACATAGTGTAGACTTCTAAGACAGGAATATGATGAAAACTACTGTCTACCTAAAGTTTATACAGAGCTTAGTCCTCCCTTCAGGATACCTATTAACATTGTGAGAATTATTACTTTTCTATAGAACGTGTTTTCAAAAATACCATTTTTCACTTTGGCTACCAGAAATTAAAAAAGAAAAAATAGGAAGGCTTGACCCATGCCTTATATAAGCTGGGTTTGTAGAAAAACAAAATCAGACAGGGATTGATAATTGTTAATGATAGAGTGTGAAGAATTCATGTTCACAAAGCTAGAGCAGATTCTGGAGATGGTGGAGAGTAGGAGAAAGAGATGAGAAAATGGGAAAGGAGATTAAACTACAATAGCAAGATCTTAGAGGTAGGCCCATTCCTCATAATGACAAAGCCTTGTGTATACGGTCTTAATTGTCTCAGTTTTAAAAGAAGTAAACACCACTGAAGTTAAAATGGCCAAGGAGGTGTGTTATGGATTGAACTGTATCTCCCCGCAAAATGTGTGTCGACTTGGCTAGTTCACAATTTCCAGTATCGTGTGATTGTCCACTATTCTGTCATCTAATATAGTTTCCCTTTGCATTGTAAATCCTACTCTGTGATGTTAATTAAGCAGGATAAGAGACAGTTATGTGAATGAGGAAGACTCAGTTTACAAGATTAGGTAGTGTTTGAGACAAAAAAGAGAGAAGTGAGCAGAGAGACAGAGGAACCTCTTATTACCTAGAATGTAGAATTGAGAGGGGTCTGCCAGGTCCATGCACTGAGAAGCTCCTAGGATAGGGTGACTGAAAGCAAGGACCTTCCTCCCGGAAACAAAGGATAGAGAAAGTCTGCTCCTGGAATTGACACTGAATTTGAACTTCTAGCCTCCAAAATTGTGAAAGAATAATTTTGTCTCTGTAAAAGCCATCCACTTGTGGTATCTATGTTATGGCAGCACTAGTTAACTAAGATAAGGTATGAGATCAAGGTTCCAAATAGTTCATCATATGATTGGATGTGCATTGTGGGTGCCTCTTATTTTATACCTGTCTGTAGAGACCTGGAGCTAGAGCTAACCCAAGAGTGTGTGAGAGAGAGAGAGGCAGAGAGAGAGGCAGAGAGAGAGAGAGAGAGAGAGAGAGAGAGAGACTTAATGAGTGTCTGTAGAACCCTAACTTAAAAAAGCCTTTGAAATTTATTAATCGTAATTGAGCTACAATAAATTATCTCTCATTTTGAGGCATATACTTTTCTTAGAGAAGTTGCTTTCTTTTTTTTTTTAATTCTAGAGCCATTGTTTAAATTGGAGAAATACATTTGAAAGCACTTAATATTAATAATCAAAAGAGATCATTTTGTTGTTTGTGTGGCACTGTAGAATACAAAATGAAGATACTGGTAGTTATATGGACAGTTTTTGCATATAGTTATTCAAAATAAAATATTTTCAATTATCAGAGATAATTTTAGCATGTAAGATGTGAAATGATGTTGAAAGGAGTTATTTTATTTTTATAGTTAATCTAGACTATAAGTAAAGGGGATGAAGAGCCAACGAGGACAATTTTATCTATGTCTTTATCATCAACTTCACACTCTACAAAACATTAACAATATCTGAGATATTCCGGCTCTGCAGTATTTGGGGAGATTACCTATTGATCAAATTGGACTGCTGTATGTTTCATAGGGAAGCCAGTGATCAATCATAGGCACAATCCCCAAAAGATAAAGAATTTAGAAGTAATAAACATGTACTGAAGTACACTCAAAGTGAAAGCCCATTAGCTGTATCTGTTATTCTGTTATTTCCTTTCACTAATCCATTCATTTTAAGTACCAGTGTCAGGCCACACACTGTGCTTGGCTCTGGAAACCCAAAGGTGTGAAACACAGAATTGTTCCTGCTCGTCAAGAACTCAGAATGCAATGGAGAGTTCAAATTACAACTAAACCCAATGACAATGAGTCTGTTACAACTCACAGAGACCCTATAGGATACAGGACTGCCAGCTAGGATTTCTAAGGAGCCCCTGGTGAATTTGAGATGCTGACCTCTTGGTAAGCAGCCATAGCTCTTAACCGTTATGCCACCAGGGTTTCCTCAATGGGAAGTTAAGTCTGACTTAATTATTTCACATTTATTAAATGCTTTTTATATATCAGAGAATGTTATAGGATTCTGGGATGCTAGTCACCATGACAAAATACTAAGAAAGTATAGAAATATGAAAGGCTAAGAAAATATGGAGAATTTATCTCCAAGTTAATCTTACAGATTAAGAAAATTTGACATTTGAATTTCATAAAGGGTATTAGCAAAAATACAAAAGTATCAAGAAGCAAGGTATATTTTGGTAACTGCAGATTGTTCTACAAAGCTGGAACAAAGATTATGAGGCACTAAGTGATGGAGTTGAGGAGGAAGTGGGGAGAGTAGAACTGGGGACATGGAGCTGATGAGTATGGGAAACTGGCCATAACACAGTATCTGTACAGACTAAGGGTAAGATCTGAACTCAGAATGATCAAAGAGATGCAGAAAGGCTGAAGGGAAAAAGATAAATATGATGGACATTTTGAGAAAATAACTGGTTGCGAGAAAGGGATGATCGTGTTGTGTATAAATTAATCTGTGTGGAATAGAGGAGATAGATCAGATAGATAGGAGACGTGGATGTAGTTAAGGGTCATAGATCAAGACAAAAGCAGATTTTAAAATCCATAGTGGGTATTTCACTTTACCAAATGGATGACAAAAAACTATTAGGGTCATGAGAAGACACACAATTGCCCTGAAGTGGTGTACTCTACTGACTAATGGGAGCTTTTCATTTGTCCCACATGTACTCCAAAAGAGCACCAAGTGTCAGGCTGGAACTTAACTTGCGCTCAAGGAAATTGAAAGATCAATGTAATTCAAGTTATCTGCCTAAAGGGCAGCCCCAAATAAACCCCAAAGACTGACCCTTTTTTTAAAACAACATTAACATTGGCTTGTGTCAATTAATTAGGGAATTAATGAGGAGTTAAGGTGCTCACTCTTAAATAATCAGTCGTGGGTAATGATTAGTATGTTACATACTGTCATGTACCAAAATAGCTCGTTTTTAGCACTTGTTGTTAGCTGTTGTTGAGTCAGTTCTAACTGATAGCAACTCTATGTACAAAAGAATGACACACTGCTCAGTCCTCCATCATCCTCACAATTGTTTGTGAGCTAGAACCAGTCATTATAATCACTGAATCAGCCCCTCTCTTTGGGAGTCTTTCTGTCTCCTTGCTTTCTACTTTACTAAGCATAATGACCTTCTTCAGAGATTGATCCCTCCTGATAATATGTTCAAAGAACAGGAGAAAAAGTCTTGTCATCCTGGATTCTACAGAACATTTTGATTGTACTTCTTCCAAAAGAAATTTGTTCATTCTTCTACAAGTCAATGGTACATTAGATATTCTTTACCAACACCGTAATTCAAAGGCATGGATTCTTCTACCAGCTCCTTAGCCACTGTCCAGCTTTCATGTGCATTTCATGAGGCAATTGCAATACCATGGCTTAGGTTAGTCCGTGACTTAATCCTCAAAGTGACATCTTTGCCTTTTAACACTTGGCAGTGGTCTTTTGCAGGAGGTTTACCCAATGCAATATGTCATTTGATACTGTTTCCATGGATTTTGATTATTGATCCAAATAAAATTAAATCCTTGATGACTTCAATCTTTTCTCTGTGTATCATGTGTCTTAGTTGTCTAGTGTTACTGTAATAGAAGTACCACAAATGGATGATTTTAACAAAGAGAAGCTATCACAGTCTGGTAGACTGCAAGTCCAAATTCAGGGCATCAGCTCCTGCTGAAGGTTTTCTTCTCTGTCAGCTCTAGAGGGGGTCCAGTGGTCTGGGAGCGTCTCAGCACAGGAACCTTAGGTCCGAAGTACATGCTCTGCTCCCAGCACTGATTTCTTGGTGGTATGAAATCCCTGCTTCACTGCGCTCTGATTTAAATGTCAAAAGAGGTTGGCTAAAGACACTATCCTATGTTGCAGATCTCCTCAATCAAACTCTTCTAATCTGTTTTACTCAATCATAATGATAGAAGTTTTTACAGTACAGCAGAAAATGTCATCAAATGATGTTCAGTCACACAGTCATGGTAATCGTGGCCTACCAAGCCTATATACAAATTGTGAGGAAGACACAGTTCAATTCATGACATCATGATATTGCTTATTGAGAGAATTTTTGCTTTATGTTGAGGTATAAACCATATTGAAAACTGTCGTCTTTCATCTTCATCAGTGAATGCTTCAAGCCATCCTCACTTCTAGAACAAAAGTACAAAATATTCAGAATAGCAGCAGTCAATGAGAGACATTTTCCATATAAAATTATTCATAAAAATGGCTATTGATTTCTGTAATTACTTGTAAATGTTTTAACTCAGTCTTGAAAATAAACATTCCCTGGTAATACTAGTAATTGTTTTATTTATACTGAAAGCACTGAAATAAACTGGTGTTATTATTTGTTTTATTAAATAATAGAAAAGGGCGGAATAATCCTCCTTTCCTTATCAAATAAAAGTGTGGAACAATTATGAAAAATACATATATGTGTATGTTTAAGGTTCAAGGCCAGCTAACATTCAGATAACCCCTGCTTCTAAGCAACTGGCTTACACAGACGCAATACTAAATAAAATGATTCATTTTTATGAACAGGAGTGGAAATAGCTGCCCATGGCTCAGAGTTAGGTTTCTGCTTATGGCCTGGCCATTTCCCAGCAGGCAGAGTTCTTGCTAACCAACAGAAAACCACATGATGTTGTCTGTGACACAAGAGACTTTCAGTATTACAGAATGAAAAATGTGTCTTTGGTTACAGGTCTCATGGAGAGATAATTATGGGAATAGAGCTGATGTAGTGTACCTCCTCGCTGTTACCCTGGAGTAATGGCATGTATTACTGTAGAAGCACTATTTAACGAAATTACAGAGATTTCTGTCGTCAGCCCCTAGAAGGTGGGAAAGGTGACTGAAGGCTGACCCAACCAATTTACTGTTGAAAAAGTCATGTGACTTACTTTGACATAAAAGAGAACATTTGTTAAAATTCCATTTAGTAAGTATAAAAATTAATAATTTTTCTGAATATTTTTGAAAACATTCTTGAAGTCTAACATCACAAAAAACACTCAGGACTAAAAGGAAGGCATTAAGTGTGTGTATATTTTCAATTATTAGAGGATAAAACATTCAGTGTCCTAGCTTTCTGTCCTAGCCTTGCCATACATTTGTGTATGTACTTTTGCTATTTTCTGAGCTTCAGTTTATAAATTAATAATACCCATTTTTCCTGCACACTAAAGGAATAACATTTGAGGGTTTAGTGCCCATTATGAGACTTACTGTCTGGTTCAGGCAAACATGCCCTCAAAGGAGGTATGAGAAGGAAGAGCTATGCCAGCAGTTAGTGCCAGTTATTTTGTTTATGTGAAATGGTATAAGAAGTGCCCAGCCTAGAAATTTAAGCCCATTTAAGATGAGAACTCCTGGGGTGACCTTGGTAGTAGCTATCTAGCTGTCTAGCCAGCTGCAGTGTAAAGAGATCATAGAGACCTGATTCAAATGAGACAAGAACCCTGGGAGTGACCACTCCAAGCTTACTGGAACCAGCTTTCCTTTCCTGCCTTTCTCATTTTGCCTGAGTTTCAAAAGCACTTGATAATATTTAGGGCTTACGTTCACTAGTCAATATTTTTAACATTTATGGAGCTTACAAGACTATTTGCTCATTAGATTTCACAGGGACAATGATGTAACACTGGAAACCCTGATGGCATACTGGATAAGTGCTATGGCTGCTAACCAAAAGGTCAGCAGTTCAAATCTACCCAGTACTTTTTGGAAATTCTTTGGGGCGTTTCAACTCTGTATATAGGTTTGCTATGAGTCAGAATCAACTTGACAGCCATGAGTTGGTGATAAGATATAACATTAAAATAAACAACATTACAAACTCCATGTCTTGGTAACCTTGTCATAGGTAGATAGATAGATAAAATATAAGTAGACAAAAGCTATCACAATCATTAATAAAATGGAAAATGGTAGCAGTTCAGAATCCAGATAACATTTTTCGCAACTCCAAAATAGCCCAGTTAGTTTCAACCTAGAAAATTCTTTAAGGAACTAGAGTCATCTCAGAATCCCATTCCTTGCCCTCCTATACTTCACAGACTATTGAAGGTGCTTGGTTACTGCATTTATCACTGAGTTACAGTCACCTCTGGGTAGCAATAGACAGGCTCTGTTTCTAATTGCATTGAGAAGGGTGCTAATACAGACTGTTACACGTATTACATATAATGAACTTTTGATTCTGTACATTTTCTTCTTGAGTTAAGGTGAGAATAGCTAAAAGATGTGTATTTCCCCCTTCCCTCCTTTTCCTTCCACTCCTGCATACATGATCTGAGTTCACTTTGTGCCCTCTTAGACTATATTAAAAAAAAAAAATGCATCTTCACTATTACCATCTCTTATTTATTGTTTTAATATCTTCTTTTTTCTATTTCTTTCCTCTAGGTAAGTCTCACCATCTTCTATATCTTACCAGAATGTCCTGTAGAAAAATGGTAAGTCTTTTCTATAATATAGCTTCATTTTCCAGTGTGCAAGAAGATTCTTCGTCTTCTTCTTCTTTTTTTTTTTTCTTTTCTCAAGTTTCATTCAGTATCAAACACATCTCTTGGCTTTTGTCCTTTAACAATAAAAATAATTGATCATGAGTAGGGTGGCAATTTTGTGTTTGATACATTGATGGATGCTTGTGCATTGGGGTTTCAAGGTGTCATTCTTAACATTTCCTAGAAAATTGAGAGTCTGATGATGTGTCATATATTAGAAAGAGGCTGCTCAGTTTCACCCAGGCACTGAGATTTGGCTGGAGATAACAGGTGGTACCTGATCTATTTTAGCATTAAAGAGAACTTTATTAATTAAAGTTTAATAATTTAATTAAAAGAAATTACATTTTTGAGCATCAGATTTTAGAGCCCAGCAAGTCAAGTATTATTACAGTGTCATTAGATAATAAAATCTTTTCTTAAAAAATTCTGTGTCGAAGCTGCTGAAGGAAATGTGAAAAGTAACTGTGAAAATGAGAAGCAAAAGCTCACAAAAACTGTCTGCTTTGGTTAGTGGTTTGAAAGAAATGATATTGGCACTGCAGTCTTCGTCTTCTGGAGTTAGTTTCCTGGTCCATTAAAAGAAGCACAAATTTAGCATTGTATATTGCAGTCCTTCATATTCAGAGATGATGGAGGTTGCAAGGAATTTTGATTCATCTTCCTTAAGATGAGTGTGTCTAACAAGCTGAAATTACGACTTCTTAGTGTTATGAGCTATTTTATTGTGTGTCTTTGGTTTCACTGCTGTGTTGTACATAATTATACTTGCACTGGAATCATATCCTGTGCAGTTCCATGAGATCATTTCAGAACATTTCTTCATGAGATTGAGCATTTGATTGATTGCCTCAAAACAAAATAAGTAAATTAAATGACATTTAGTTGATACACACAAGAAACAGAGTAAGAGAGCTTTCAAATCTCAAGTGATCTTTTTGCCAGAATTCTGTAATTCTCTTAAAAAAAGAAAAAGGAAAAAGATAAAACTGTGTGCTATGTCATGACATTTATATTAGATGTAATCATGCCATCAAGTCACATACATATTGTAATAAGTACTTCCAATAACCTAAAGAAAAGTCACCAGACTATGTTTAGATGCCTCTGCATACAGCTGTGTGAAAATAAGTTTGAGCAGGAAAATCAAGAATTAGCTGGAATATTTGCTATATTATTTAGGCCTCTTTCATTCATGGATAATTATTTTTCTTACACCCACATCAAGATTATCTGTTCCTCATGTATTTTTCTTTCAGTATTACTTAGGGCTCTTTGTCTTCCAAGTAATGCAATACAAACTTGTTGAGGCAAAAAGGCAATTCCAGGGCTAAGGTAACTAACACTGTCTAGGGGTAGATCTGGCTTCATGGACCGCTTTACGCAGATATGTAAGGAACTGCATCAGCACCTGGTTAATTTGTCTCAAATGCTTCAAGTGTTATTTCTACGCTGGCCTCTTGGTTTCTATAAACTCAGTTTAAAACTCCATGAAGTAAAGAAAATCCGAGTGACTCTGATGGTAGTAGACGCATCCAGAAACTTCTCCTAGGCAGAGTTGTTTTATTTATTTTTTCTTTCACAAACCTCTCCATAAGGGAAATGCAGTGAATTGCTTGACTTAGGTGTAAGTTTGAGCTTTGTTTCTGGTATCCAGGGATAGACACAACCCATTCAAACTTGGGGACAAAAATAACGCAGGGTTACTCACCATAGTGTGCAACATGAACAGCACTACGTGGATGCTTAGAAGCCCAGAGATAAATTAGTATCTATGTCACTTCTTTTATTATGTGCATGTATGTGCTTTGAAAAACAGAATATTATTCCCATCCTTGCAACCGTGTAATGAACAAGGCCAGTACTGCAACATGAAAGTCAGCCACCAGCATGGCCATGAGCCAGTGCATGTTGGCTTTCCCAAGAGACGATATTAGTATGAAAGCTAAAAAAACAAAAACCAAATCCAACCCGCCGCTATCTAATTGATTCTAACTCATAGTGACCCTATAGGTACCTTGCAGTCCTTCTATTTTGCCAAAAACAGATAAGACCAAAAATGTGGGACTAGAAATCCTAGATAAATGCGTCATAGCATGATCACTTTTACGTCTCTCTACTGCCCCACTTTGTAATCATAAAAACTAAAGCCATTGCCATCTAGTCAACTCCATCCAACTCACAGAGACCCTACAGGACATAATTGAACTACCCCACAGGATTTGCAAGACTGTAATCTTTATGGATAAAGACTGCCGCATCTTTCTCCATGCACAGCTGGTGGGTTCATGTTGCTGGCCTTGTGGTTAGCAGCTGAGCGTATTAACCACTGCACCATTTTGTATATTCTTGCATAAAATAAAGCAGCACAGCCAGATCTCACACTGAAATTTAAGTATAGTGAAAAGTCAGGCCTAGTCTTTGGTGAAATTGTTCTGATGTTATTGCAGTTTAAAAGGTAGAATAATGAAACGTGAGAATGCTGTGCAAGGATTGAACATCTAAAGATAGTTTATTTCACATCTGAAAGGTAATTTTGCAAAGTAACTTCCATTATTAGCACAACACAGTTATTAACCCATGAATTGCAAGCTTTAACTTCTTTAAATCACTGTTTTCCCTTTTCTGCTTGTATGCGTTGTTGGGAACCTGTATTTCAAAGTAAAGAACACATTTTTCATTATCTTTATATCTTTGAAATCTTACGAAAGCCGTACAAGGATTTTACTGAATGACTCTTTACTTCCTTAGATCTAGATATTCAGTTTTTGTTTAACTTTTTTTTTCAGTTGTCATTTAAGTGAAATTTTATAGAACACATTAATTTCTCTTTAACCACTAATGCATAAATTATGTCGTGAGTCTCTGCTTCTCCACCCTACTTCCTCTGCTTCAGTTTGTCTAGTTTTTCTGTCCTTTCCTGCTGTCTCATTTTGGCTTTTAGGCTGGTGTACCTTCCAGTCTCATATACATGATTGAGCTATGAAGCATGTCCCTTATTTGTATTATTGTCACCCCTGTATATCTAATCTTTGACTGAAGGGTGAACCTCAGAAGTGACTTCAGTGCTCAGTTCAAAGAGTGTCCTGGAGGCCATACCCTTGGGGTTTGTTCAGACTCTGTCAGACAAGTAAACCTGGGGTCTGTATGCATCTGTGTGGATTTCAGTTTTGTTCTACATTTTTCCCTGCTCTGTCTATCCAAGATCCTTTATTGGAGTCTCTGCCAGAGCAGTTAGTGGAGGTAACTGGTATCATCTAGTTGTTCTAGGCTTGATCTGGTGAAGATTGTGGTAGCTGTGGTCCATTAGTCCTTTGGACTAATCTTTCTATCAGGTCTTTGGCCTACTTTATTCTTTTTTGTTCCAGCCAGGATGGGACAAGTAGGTATATCTTAAACAGCCACTCACAGGCTCTGAAGAGTTCAGTTGCTGCTCACCACCGTCAGGTGTAGAACATTTTCTTTATAAGCTAGATATCCAGCTCTCAGCCCAGTACCTTTGTCCCTATAGACACTTTCATTTTTTTCTTTCTTTTTTTAAAATTGAAAATGGTTTTTGTGGACATAGGATAATTATACCAAGAGAAGTAATGTAAAAGATAGGTTTCCCAGAAGTAGCCATGCATGTATGCTTAAGTATAAGCCTTTGGTCACCCTTCCCACCCTTTAGTCATTAATGAAACACCATCATTAGATAGCTGACTATATAAGCTGTATAACAGAATGTCCCATATAAAGGCTTATAATATTTATCTCATTACTCAAACTGAACCAAACACATTGCCACTGATTCCGACTCATCGCAACCCTATAGGACAGATTGGAACTGCCTCACAGGGTTTCCAAGGAGCACCTAGTGGATTTTAACTGCTAACCTTTTGCTTACCAGTCATAGCCTTAACCGCTCCACCACCATGATTTGCCTCATTAATGATATTTGATTACTTCATTTGAACTTATTGTATTAATACATTCTTTACAAGTAGAGGTAGGATGGTGGTAGTATTTTTAAAGGTGTATGTTTGAATTTACCGGTAGAAATAGAAAACATTTCTGTTTCATTAAATTCATAAGCCACTTAAAAGTATTTTAATGAATCTTTTTTATCTTTTAATTTTCTGTGAAACTGGGGGGTAGGGGGTAGAATCTACTCTTTATTCCCTATTAAAATACAATTAAAACATATAAGTTCACTTAGATGAGGACGTTAAGTAAATATACAATTGGTCTAGCCCAATTCAGTTACTGTGATTGAATGATAGATGTAATCCTGAGCTTCCTAGCTGTACAGCAATAAAGGCAAATAGAATGGATTTCAAAATTCATGGTATTAATAAATAGAATACATGCCAGTTTTTCAGGAGATGAAACATTTTTCCTTGCATTATGTTTGAAAAGAAAATTGTCATGTTGGACATTGGAAAACAGAGACAATTGCCTTCATCAGTAATTTTATAGGAGATGGAGAGATGGTCATTTCCTGCATTCGCTGATTATGGCCAAGTTTATAACAGTAACTCAGAGGTGGGCTTCTGCTTTGTTCTAAGCTAATGAGTGCAAGGTATATTGGGTTTTACTGCTTTCTGATGTCCTAATTAGATGTGAACTTGAAGAAGGAATTGAATAGCATGTCTCTTAGGTTATCTTCATGGCATGAGTTCACAGGAGTTGGGGAGTCACATCAAGATCCTTTGGTGTGGGATAAGAAGTTATTTTAGCTCAGTGGTAGAATTGTTTCTTTTCTTCTGGGAGATACAAGTTCAATTCCTTGGCAGTGTACCTCATTTGCAGCAACCACCCTACTGTCAGTGGAGGCTTGCGACTTGCTGTGATGCTGAGCAGGTTTTAGTCAAGTTTCTAGGCTAACATTGACTGGGAAGAAAGGTCTGATGATCTGCATCCCATAAATCTGCCAGTGAAAACTTCGTAAATCGCAGCAGCCCAGTCCCATTGTGCCGAGGATCAGGGGCTAACACAATGGCAGCCAAGAGAGTCAGGGAAGCCAAGGATTCTCTCTCAAAAATAGAGACTTTAGCTGTCCTTATTGTGTTCAGTAATTTTTGTAATCATTTTTGAAGCCATTGCAGCATACTTATTTCAAACAGACAATATGTATTTCCAGAGAATCCCTCGCTTTTCCTCTGGAAATGAAAGAGTAGATGACAAAAAGATTCGGTGAGGTTTTACAAGGGCCATTTTTGGGAAAGTGGAGGATGAGGTAAGGGTCACTTGACTGGCAGCTCACGATCTTTCAGATTGCTCCGTGATCCTGGTGAGGAGCTTTAAGTTTCAGCAGGAAGGAGTACCTCCCACCTCTTGCTATCTTCACCTATGCCTACCTCCTTTCCCAGATCAGGGACTGATGTCTGTGTGAAATAAGTTTAGGGAAGAGGATTTCCCAATCCAAATGTAGACGTGTATGTCTTTTGGCACAAGGGGATTAGTCATGGGATTGATACAATGAAGGGCAGGAGGGAATTCAGTTCTGGCTTTTCTTGTGTCGTAGTCTACCGCCTCTCAGCTTCTTTTGTTTTCTTTTATAGTCCTGGTGTCTCTTTGTTAAAATAATTATTTTTTCTCTGTGTGAGATTCTGTCATTAGATGAAAGGTCATGGTTATAATATGAATCTTAGATAATAAATACAGTGCAAAATGGATTGAAATGCATATAGCAAAAAGGCTTTCCAATTAAATAACACTTAGCCAAGCTCGTGCCAAACAAACAACCCTACAGACTCTGATTTCTCTTCCTTATAATTAGCTGCCACTGAAAGTTAATTACTTTCAGGATCAAAGGAAGCAAAACTAGAAATAAAGTGGAAGAATTCCTTTTAGATTTAAAGTTTAAATAAATGTTTGCTCTAGGAGCAGACCATATGCTGAATTCATCCCAGAGGGCAAATGAACTTAAAGTTCTTCAATACATATAGACCAACTTTAAAGTTCACTGCAGGTGGGCATAGAAGCAAGGCAGATTTTATTTCCTTTGGGAGTATCAACTGAGAAATTTCATAAAGCAGCAACAAAGCTTTCTTTACATATACTTATTTTTGTTTTATCAGCAAAACTCAGAAAGAGTGTACCTATTAGAAGATTTATTCTTGAAATCCTTTATTCTCGAAATACTATTAAGAAGCACTTTCATTTGATTTTTCTGAACAACAGATGTACCATTTTAAAAAGACTAATTGTGGGGCAAAGACAATTGAATCATGCATTTACCTACATGTAACCAGTATTCACTGGGTCATGGCTAAACATTTTTATTGTTTCAGCCTCCTAAACTGATTGCACCTGATCTGTCCTCTTAAATGACAGGGGAAAAAAAATCAAACATGGAGACTCAAATTAGAATTCAGCAATCAATATGTTTAAATTTGTTTCTATAAACACATTGTAATAGTCTACAGAATGCTGTCTGAAGTAGGAGGGCAGGTTCTATGATATTTATGGACGAGTTAGGAGGGCCTGAGGTCTGACAATGAAGTCCACAAACTTAGCTATTCTAAGTACTACATACCCCGTTGCTAAATATCACTATGATTACCTTCAAAGTACTCCATGGGAAGCTGTGCACCAATGCCAGTGCATAGTCTACCCTTCAAAGCAGTTTGGGAACTCTTTGTGGAATCACCGTTGCACATGGTGGCAAGGTGGCAAGTTTACAAACTTAATCGCATAGTTGTCAGTGAAGGAGTTTTTAGCCAGTAAACAAGTAACTGCATTGCAGCACGCTACTCACTTGATCTGGCTATCAATGATGTTTTTTCTTTCCTGAAGATAAAAGAAATCTTGAAAGGAAGACATTTTGATGACATTCACGACATCAAGGGTAATACGATGACTGCTTTGATGACCATTTCAGAAAAAGAGTTCCAAAACTGCTTTGAAGGGTACACTAGGTGCTGATGTTGGTGCATAGCTTCCCAAGGGGAGTACTTCACAGGTGACCATACTGATATTCAGCAATGAGGTTATGCAGCACTTTCTGTAGGATGAATTTTTGAATTCAATTCAGTGTTCATATCTAAGACACTTTTGGACCTTGGATAATGTTACTGTTCACTTCCATTGAGTCATTCCCCAACTGGTAGTGATCTTCTTTGTTATAGAGTAGAACTGCTCCACGGGGTTTACTTGGTTGTAATCTTTGTGGAAAACAGTTTGCTAGGCTTTTCCTCCATGGAGCCACTTGGTGGATCTGAATCACAAACCTTTAGATTAGCAGCTGATCTCAGACCACTTGCACCGCTTAGGCACCCTGCACTTTCTATAGAGAAGTATAAATGTGTTTGTAGAAGTATTGCTTCACTTGTTACTGGATGTTAAGTTATTGAGGCATGGACCAGTAACCTGAAATTTGCCTACAAAATTAGGGGGTGCCATGAGAACAAAAGAAAAGAGGCAGACCACTCCAGCTGTGGCAGAGGAACATTTTTAGGAGACTTACATTCAAGACAGTGGTCCTCAGTGACAAAAAGACCAAAGCAGATATCTATACCAAGAACAGGGTATAAGATGGGAGTGGGCAGAGGGCTTAATAGTGTCAAGGACAGGGATGAGTTCATACCAGAGAGTTACATAAGATCGCCTCAGCAAGGTCGCATAGCAGAAACTTGGAAACAAGCAATGAGCTAATAGAAAGAGCAGTGAACTAACAAAAAGTATGAGGGCAGTCATGTTTGGCCTTGTAAAACCTGTTATCCCTTTGTAGTTTTAGATGGTCATCATGAGGTCTGGACTGGTCAAAAATGTGAATATAAAACAAAACAAAATGCTATCAAGTGGATTCCAACTCATGACAATCCTGTCATGTGAATATAACTAGTCTTCAGTACTCATTTAGCCACTATCTCCAGCAAATATGAAGTTTTCAGGATGCCAGAAGTCTTCATTCCCAGTCTTCTTGGTCATACTCCCTCTTCCTGTCCTGCTGATCATAGTACCATTAAAGTGCCATTACTTAAGCACTTACCATGTGCCTGGCACTGATCTCAATGTTTCACATTTATTCAGTAATTACATAAGGTAGGAAAAGTTATTATTCCCATTTTAGTAAATAGGAAGCCTGGCTGAGAGGGTAAGTAACTTGCTGGGACCACATGGCTAATATGAGACTCAGTCCAGATTTTTAGCAAAGGCTTGCCAGATTCTGAAACCCGTGTTCATCATTATAATATTAAGATTCTGTTCTTGTAATGGTTTCAATATCACAACAGGACAATTTTTGATGAAAAGACAAAATCAATCCAATGTAAAAGTAACTGAGTTTGGGGGGTGCATGGATATCTATAAACATTTTCTAAAGTTTTGCCTCAAACAAAGGCAGCTAAAGGCAAAGATAAAGAGGCCTTGAGTTTTTCAGTGATCAGACAAGATTTAGGCAATCACCAAGAGAATTTAAAAGAATAAGCAACTAATGCGTTTTAATCATTCAATTCTAGCAAGTGAAAGCTAGGATAATTTGACAAGGAATTTATTGTTGACAATTATTTAGGTATATGAAAAAATATGATGCATTTGAAATCTTCCAGATAGCTTTTAAACAGCTTGTAAGAAAGCTGTGAGTTTTAAACGCTTTTTGTTAAATACAGTCTATGAAAGACCACCTGTGCTCTGTCCTCAGTTATTCATGTGTGGAAAGGTGTTACTGGTGGTGCTTGAAAGACAGCTAATGGTTAGTAGCTACAGCTTCAGGTTATTCATGTTTTCCTTTTATGTCTTGTCAATAACTTGGTCTACCTCAACTCCACTGATACTTAGATCCTGGCTTCAACAGAATAAGCTTTGATTCTTCCGTCCATTGCCATAGTGTAATCTAGGGTTATTGTGGGTGTGGGACATTTTCTGTAGTTTTAACAATTTAATTGAGAATGGATTGTTCCCTGAATAACTAGCTGTCTCTTTTGTTCTGTTTACCTATAATTTTATAAGCACTGTCTTTTAGTCAAAGGATTTTATTGGAGCCAAGGTTAAGATTTTATGTAAAATATTAGAAAAGGGTATGAAAGGAGTAGAAACTGCTGAAAGTAAGTAATCGATAGGTAGTAAAATTCAATTAAAAAAAATTACAGCTAAAGCACCTAGATGTTTATTCTCTAAAAACTCTTGGTGGTTTTTTCATACCCAGTCATGGTAGCCAAATGCTAGGTCAATGATAGTCTCCTTATGCCGTTGTCAAATTGCTGAAAGGTGGTATGAGGAAATGGTAATTATGCTAATAGAGTCTCTATTTGTATCACAGTGTATCTGAGGACTGTGAGAAAGAAGCTCCATCTCTAAAATGACTCCACATACACTATTCTGATCAAGTCGATGCCCAAGAGTAGTTAGTTTTCTTTCCTCCCGTTCCTGCACCTCTACCCTATTTATTATTATTCCATGGTATTTCTTTTTATCCACACATCTGGTTATTACTGTGAGGCACGGAGAGCCAAGCCAGCCAAGTGCTGTCGAGTCGGATCCGACTCATGCTAATATCATTCCAAAGTGTAACTTTGAACAAAAAAACCACTTAATACCACCATTCCTGAAATAGGACCCCAGTAAATTAAAGAAAAAACATATGCTGTTTCCAATTCCAACTTATAGTAACCCAGAGTGAGAAAGTAGAACTTCCTCGTAGGGTTTCCTAGGCTGTAATTTTCTGTAGGAGCAGATTACCAGGTCTTTCCTCCTCTGAAATGTCTGGTGGGTTCAGAAGGTTGGCAGTTGAATATGTAAACATTTCATCAAGAGGGCTCCTTAAGTTTTGGGGTTCCCCTGGGAGCATGGCCCCTGGCTTTGATGCTGCCCTTGCCCATAAATCATAATGAACGTCCACTCTTCAGACACGAATGGATTGGACTTGGCGATGCAGAGTGACCATATGTTGGATGCACTGTATGGTTCTGTGCATCTGTAGGATATCATCCTGCTGACCTCTGGCTGGAGGAAGAAGAGTGGGTGGGAGAAGAGGGGAAAGGAGACTGTTGGGAGGATGAGACATATATGGAGCAGAGATGAATAGTGTGCTGTCACTGGGCAGGGAGAGCAGTGGAAGTTGCATATAGGTGGGTGTGTAAATTTATACGGGACTGTACATTTTCACTCAGTCATAATAAAAAAAAATAAAAGAGGGCCCCTTAAAATGCTGAGTTAGATTATGTGGGGATAATTGGTTCTAGGTCCAACTCTATCACTTATTGGTTGTGTGCCTTTAATTAAATTATTCCAAATTTCTGTTGTTTTATATCCCAAGTACAGATATATTTTAATGGCATAATAATGACTATTCACTGCTGAAAAATTGATACGCAAAATAAAAGAATGTAAGTCGTGTAAATCCTGTCTGAAAAGGAAGAACTATTAATAATTTGATATATTTCTTTCTAGTTTTAGCATACAAATACATAAAAACACACATAGAATGTTTCATATGTGTATATATGTATATACATGATTATCATAATGTATTTATACTTTTATGAAAAACAATATATTTAATAAATTTCTTTTATTCTATGTATGTAATAACCATCACTATTTAATATATATCAAGTATTTATTTTCATTTGTCATTATCATGATTCATCTAGCCAAATCCCATGTAAATTGTTTATTGACTTTTGCTGTTACAAACACAGCTTCAGTGAATGCTTTCAGGCATATTTCTTTGAAAATTTGTCTTCATACAACCAATCCTTAGCATTTAAAATGGTGTACCACAAGGCATTCACATTTTTAGACATTTGACACAGATCATAAGTAGTCATAAAGAAAACAGAGTAAAAAGGTATAATCTGGCATTTCAGATGCAGAAGAATATCTGGCCAGTAAATATACAAATAATCAATGGTTAAGTACAAGTAAATACTGTAATGATGTACCATTTTATAGTCACACAGTTGGCAACCATGTACAAGTCTGGCAATACCAGGTACTGCAGACAATCTACTGAGTCTTTTATTTTTTGCTAATGGGAATATAGACTGGTGGAACCACTTTGCAAAAAAGTTCACTTTTATAAACAAAAGTTGAACATTTATAACTAATGACTCAGTAGCTTCCTTCCTAAGGATAAGTATAAGGGAATGCTTGCACATGCACAGCAGAAGACATGAGCAAGAATGCTGATAATAACAAAAATATGAATCATGCATGAGTCTGTTTTTAAGTTCTTATCATAGGAATCTCATACAATATTTGTCCTTTTGTCGCTGACTACTTTCATGCAGCATAACATCTTCCAATTGAAACCAGGTTGTGAGATGCTTCCTGAAATCATCATTGTTCTTTATCATTGCATAGTGTTCCATTGAGTATATATACCATAGTTTACCTATCCATTCCTCTGTTGTTGGGCATCTGGGTTGATTCCATCTTTTTGCTATTGTGGACTGTGCTGCAGTAAACATTCATGCCTATGTATCAGTTGGTGTGAATGGCCTTTATTCTGTAGGATATATTCCAAGCAGTGGAATTACTGGGTCAAATGGTGTATCTCTTTCCAGCTTTTTAAGGAAAGACGAGATTGCTTTCCAAAGAGGTTGCACCATTTTGCAGTCCCACCAACAGTGTAGGAGAGCTCCAGTTTCTCCACAGCCTGTCCGGTGTTTGTTGTTGTGTGTTTTTTTGGATCATGGCCAACTTTGTTGGGGTGAGATGCTATCTCATTGTAGTTTTGATTTGAATTCCTTTGATAGCTAATGATCGTGAACATGTCTGCATGTGTTTTTTGGCTGTCTGGATCTCTTTAGAGAAGTGTCTATCCATCTCCTTTGTTATCACTTAATTATATTATTTATCTTTTTCTTACTGATGTTTTGTAGTACCTTATAGAATGTGGAGGTCAGACATCACTCTGACATGTGGTTGTCAAATACCTATCCCTCTTCTGTAGATACTCTTTTAATTCTGTTGATGAAGTCTTTGGATGAGCAAAAGTGTTCAGTTTTTAATAGTTCCCATTGATCTATTTTCTCTTCTGTTGATTGTGGTATTTTGTCAGATTTTGAAGTTGGTGTCTGCTGTGTATTAAAACTTTCATTGTTGATCATAATTTTTCCTGGATGAGCTTATTGTTTCAGCTTTGATATTTAGGTCTTCTTCCCAGTTTGTGTTGGTATTTGTATAAGGTGTTTCAATATATGGCAGATGAATATCCAATTTTGCCAGCAGCATTTCTTGAAGAGATTATTTTTACCCAAGTTTGATATTTTAAGGCCTTTGTCGAATATCATTTGTTCATCTCTGGGTCTCAATTCTGCTCTGTTGATCTATCTGTCTCTTTTTGCACCAGTACCAGGCTGTTTTGACAGCTGTGGCAGTGTAACAGGTTCTAAAAGTGATTAGTGAATGGCCTCCCAGTGTGTCCTTCTTCTTCAGTAGTGCTTTATTTATCTGGGGCTTCTTCCTTTTCCAAACAAAGTTGGTGATTTGTTTCTCCATCTCATTAAAAAATGTCACTGGAGCTTGTGTTGAGACTGTATTATATAAGTAGATTGCTTTGGGTAAAATAGACATTTTCATAGTGTTAAGTCTTCCTATCCATGAGCAGGGTAGATTTCTCCATTTATGTAAGTCTCTCTTAGTTTCTTCTAGTAAGGGCTTGTAGTTCTCTTTGTGAAGGTCTGTTATTTCTCTAGTTAGATTTATTCCTAGCTATTTTATCTTCTTGTGGGCTATAGTAAATGGTATTGATTTGGTGATTTCTTCTTTAATAATCTCTTTGTTGGTATAAAGGAATCCTACTGATTTACTTATGTTTATCTTGTATTCCGAGATTTTGCTGGACTCTTCTATCAATTTGTGTAGCTTACTTATGGATTCTTTAGGATTCTCTGTGTATACAATCATATCATCTGCAAATAGGGAGATTTTTACTTCCTCTTTGCTGATGCAGATCCCCTTTATTTCTTGGTCTTGTCTAATTGCTCTGGCTAGAATTTCTAGCACAATGTTGAATAGAAGAGGTGAGAGTGGGCATCCTTGTCTAGTTTCCATTCTCAACGGGAATTATTTCAGTGTCTCTCCATTCAGGATGATGTAGACAGTTGGCTTTGTATAAATGGTCCTTATTGCATTGAGGAATTTGCCATGTATTCCTATTTTGCTGAGAGTTTTTAGCATGAATGTGTATTGGACTTTATCAAATGCCTTTTTTTCGTTGTTCGACAACATCAGGTGATTCTTGTCTTTCACGTTATTTATGTGGTTCATCACATTAATTGTTTTTCTGATGCTGAAGCAGACTTACATCCCTGGTATGAATACAAGTTGGTTATGATGGATTATTTTTTGATGTGCTGTTATATTATATTGGGAAGAATTTTGTTGAAGATTTTTGCATCTAGATTCATGGTGATACTGGTCTGTAGTTTTCCTTTTTTGTTGGATCTTTCCCTGGCTTTGGTATCAGGATTATGCTGGCTTCGTAGAATGAATTTGGGAGTATTCCGTCCTGTTCTATGCAATGAAATAGTCTCAGTAGTATTGGAGATAACTCTTCTCTAAAAACTTGGTAAAGCCATCTGGGCCTGGGCTTTTTTTTGGTTGGTAGTTTTTGGATGAGTTTTTCAATCTCTTCCTTTGTGATGGGTTTATTAAGTTATTCTAGTTAACCTTGTGATGATTTTGGTAGGTAATATGAATCTAAGAATTTGTCCATTTCCTCTATGTTTTCAAATTGTTAGAGCACAGACTTTTGTAGTATTCTGTTAATGATATTTTTGATTTCTGTTGGATCTGTTGTGACAAGTCCCTCTCATTTCTTATTTGGGTTATTTGTTTCCTGTTTTTTCTTTAGTAAGTTTAGCCAATGGTTTGTCAATTTTGTTGATCTTTTCAAAAAAACCAGCTTTTGGTCTTTTCAACTTTTTAAATTGTTCTTCTTTTTTCTAATTCATTTAGTTGTGCTCTAATCTTTATGATCTGTTTTTTCTGGTCCTAGAGAGGTTCCTTGGTTGTTCTCTCTCTGCTTGTTCAAGCTGTAGGATTAGAGCTTTGGTTTGGGTTCTTTCTTACTTCTGGATGTGTGCATTTATAGAGATAAACTGACCTCTGAGGACTGCTTTGGTTGCATCCCACAGGTTCTGGTAAGAAATGTTTTCATTCTCATTGGAATCCATAAATTTATTTATTTCATCTTTGATTTCTTCTATAACCCACAGCTTTTTGAGCAAGATGTTGTTCAGTTTCCATGTGTTTCACTTTCTATGTTTTTTTTTTTCTGCTACTAATTTCAACTTTAATGGCTCTATGGTCTGAGAAGATGCTTTGCAGTAATTCAGTGTAACAGATTTTGTTGAGATTTTCTTTATGTCCTAACACATGGTCTATTCTGGAAAATGTGAAGGTGTAGTTGTCTGCTGAAGGATAGAAAGTTCTGTGTATGTCAACGAGTTCTAGTTGGCTAATTGTGGCAATAAGACCTTCTGTGTCTTTATTGAGCTTTTTGTAGAAAATCTGTCCAATATTGAGAGTGGAGTATTTAAGTCTCCCACAACTATTTTGCAGTAATCTGTCTCTTTTTTGAGTGTAGTCAGTGTTTCTTCAATGTATTTAGATGCTTTAATATTGCGTGTATAAATATTTAATACTATTAAGTCCTGCTTGTGTATTGAACCTTTCATCAATAAATAGTGTCCACCCTTATCCAAGATGGTGGATTTTACATTAAAATCTGTTTTATCTGAGATTAGTATTGCCACACCTGCTCTTCTTTATGGATTGTTAGCTTGATATACATTCTTCCATCCTTTAATTTTCAGTTTGTTAGTATCTTTAAGTCTAAGGTGAGTTTCTTATAAGCAACATGTAGATTACAGGTAGTGTCTTTTGATCCAAGATGCCATTCATTATCTCTTCATTGGCGTGTTCAGTCCATTCACATTCAATGTAATTACTGATAATTATGTGTTTAGTGCTGCCATTGTGATATGCTTATTTTTGTGTTGATGTTTTCTCTGTTCTTATTATTCTGTTCTGGGACATTCTTCTTTATGAGTGGATTTTTCACCTTTTTCAGGGTTGGTTTTGTGTATCCCCCTTAATAGTCTAAGTTTAGACCCAATTTTAACTACTACAAGTCTTATTAACTATCTCTCCATCTGGAAGGACAATAACGATTGTAGTACATCCCTCTTTTTAATATGATGACATCATAGTTGTCATGTTATGATCACTGGATCACTTCTTGTAATATTACAGCTTTGATTGAGTTTGGGCCACGCCTAACTGAGTAGATTTCTGGATGATGTGTCCCGTACTTCTTAGTAAAATGTAAAAGTAATGGTTTTGTTCTTCTAAGCCAAGAGCTTCTTTCAATATTTCTTCTAGGTTTAGTTTGGTTTTTACAAAGTCTCTGAGTTTCTGTTTATCCGGCAGTGACTTAATTTCATTTTCATATTTGAAAGATAGTTTTGCAGGATATATAATTCTTATTTGGAAGGTCTTTTCCTTCAAGACTTTGAATGTGTCATGCCATTGTCTCCATGCCAGCATCGTTTCTGCTGAGAAATCAGGCAAAAGCTTACAGAGTTTCCCTCTGAATGTTAGCTTTGCTTTAAGTCTTACTGCCTTTAAGAGTTTCTGCTTGTGTTTCATTTTGTTAAGCTTGATTATAATGTGTCCTGGATCTTTCTTTTGAGATCTATGTTCAGTGGCATTTGATATGCATCTTGGATATCTATATTCTTTTGTTTCATAATTTCTGGAAAGTTTTCTGTCAGCAGCTCAGCAACAATACTCTCTGTGTTCCCAGGTGTCCTACCCTGTTCAGGAACTCCAATTAATCTAGATTGTTCCTCTTAATAGAGTCCCACATGCTTCTTAATGCCTTTTCATTTGTCTTGTTTCATTTTTCTGATTTCTTCTCATAGATGCTGGAGTCAGTAGCTCTGTCTTCCAAATCAGAATGTCTCTTTTCCATTTGTTCCATTCTGTTTTCTTGGCTTTGAATTGAATTTTCTACCTCTTTGATTTTGTTTTTGATCTGTTGGATTTCAGAGTCCTGGTCTTCCATCAGATAGAACAGCTTGCTTAATTTTTCATTTTACTCTGCTGCATTTTGTGTAAGGTCTAGGAGGGCTGTGTAAACAATCCTTTTGTTTTAACCCTTAGATAGTTTCAGAAGGACTTCTTTGCCTGGGAAGTTCTTTGGATCTTTTGGGGGCCTTCTGAAACCGTAAGTGAATTCTTCCTAATGTTTCAGTCCAAAGTTTGTTGCTTTTTGGGCATCCAGAGGTTGCTTTGTTTCTCTGCTCTTACCTTAACAGGATCTAAAGCTCAGTCTGACAAGGAAGTTGATCACCAGACATGTCTGTGTGACTGGCCTTAGTGGAATCTCTGAGGTAGCAGTCTGCACTTCCTGACTGGCAAAGACACAGCCCCACTTACAGAGTCACTGGGGAGCCATGAGCTGTCCCTGTAATGTGAGACAGTAAAGGATGGAAGAGATACCATCTGGATGCATTGCAGTTATTTCTCTATTTAAAAGTAAAAAGTATCCGATAGCTTCCAAAATTAGCCAGGCATTCAGGTGTCAAGTCCCTTTTCCCAGCTGACGAAGTAAGTACCTCTATATCGAAGACTGCTTTAGTGCCTGAAAAGCACTCTCCAGGCAGGTACTGCCTCTGAGCCTGAGAATTAGTTCCAGCTGAGGCCTCCTTGTAGAAAACTCTGCCTCCCTGTGAATCAAGATGGTGTACAGCACAAGCTCCCTGCCCGCCTCAGAAAAGGCTATTCAATGGTAGAGATTCAGAGATTCCAATAGAGAGAGGTCAGAAGTGCCAAGTTGCACAGATTCCAGGGCCAGGCTCTCAAAATTTGCTGACTCCGCTCACCAATGTTGTCTGCAGTGTGTCTGAGCCTTGCTGCCAGTCAAAGTTCAGCCCCTCCCGCTGGCTAAGGCAGAGAAAAAGAAAGTTAAAATGATGATTTACCTTCAGTCCATGAGAGCCGCATTCAACAAGGGCAGGAATTGGCAAAAGAGAAGAGGCTTCCCTCTCAGCGATATGTAGACCAAATAGACAGCCCTCTGCCATGTCTTAGGGCTCACTAGGTATCCAGAAGGCTCCATTTTAATTATCAATTCAGGCCTTGTTTTCCAGAGGGATTTAGGGAGATGTGTGTTTAGTCTGCCATCTTGACTCCCCCCCCCGTGTAATGTAATTATTGATCTTGTAAATTTCTACTTCTTGATTTGTATGATTTCTTGCAGTCTGTTCAATTTGTCATAATGTTCTACTGTGCTTTGCCTCATCTCTTTTCTGATCTCTTGAAGACTTCTAAATATTAATCTTTTGTATTCCACCTGCAATAATTACAGGAAGTTCTCTTCATCTGGGAAATTTCTTGATTCTTTGTTTTGGGAACTTGATGAAACCATCATGGTCTACTTCTTTAAGTGAATTGATATTGACTGTTGTCTCTGAGCCTCAGTAAGATGTGATATTTATTTTGCTTGTTTACTGTATTCTGGCTTCTTGTTTTGTTGTCTTAATATGTCTTTATAGTCTATTCATCTGCATTAGTGTAGTTATTGGCACCTTTGGAGTTCTAACATTCTGTCACCAGATGGTTAGAGCTGTTATTAGCCATGTGAGCTCAGGAGTGTTTACTTTTCTTGTATTGATTCGGCTCAGGTACCCAAGTGTGCTCCCCTACAGTCCTAGATGGGCAGGGGTGATTGATGTAAGCGCAAGTATCTGGCTGGACTCACTGAGAAAGGTAGGAGGCTGACAGCCATCTTTCAGTGTCTGTGAGGAAGGTGCATCACCTTATGCCTGAGCCTAGGTGAAGGAATTCATTCTACCCTAAATTTCCAGGTCAAGAGAGTCAGTAATTGCCCTCCCCGACCCCCCAGTTTGTTAAATTGTGCCCTCTGCAAGTCTTGGAGACTGGCTTAATGTGTTTATAAGGCATCTTACTTCTGACCTAGGGATGTATCAGTATTTGGAACCTGGCACAGTACAAAGAAAATAGAGGGAAGTACCAGGAAAAGATAAAGTGGTTTATCTTGAAGGAAAGTTTTAGATCTGTCGGGAGTAGGTTAGACAAAGCCACTTAGCTTTTGATGATCAAGTGCTGCTTTTCACTGGTCCTAGAGTGGACTCTATTTTCCAGTCTCTCCTGCTGATGAGGATACCCTCCACATGCCATTACCAACATCATCATGAGGATGACTGCAGCCAATTCCCTCCAGGTGAGGCTGGGCAATCCTAGGTACTTCTGGTCGTAATCTCCCTTCACTGTTACTCAGTCTGATTTCTCAGCTTTCCCTGTGATGTTCAGGGCTCCTAGAATGTCCTGTATTATTGACTAGTTTATTATTTTTGGGTCTTTGTAGTTAGAGGGATCACAGGAAATGTCTGACTACTCCAGCGTCTTTACCTCCATCCCCCACCCACCTGCTGCTCTTATAAATGCTATGGGACAGATATACTGTGTCCTATAGGGTCTCTGTGAGTCAGAATCCACTTGACAGTGCTGGTTTAAAAATTAATATAGGACAAAAAATTGTGTCATTCTTTGTGTACATTATTACTCCAAAAATTCTAGGAGGTAAAGTTAATACTATTATATTTCTAATTTTCAAATAATAGTATTCTAAGAGGTTAGTTAAATGACCCAAAGTAAAATGGATAATGTTGCTACACTGGGAGTTTGTTTGACTCTCAAAGCTGAACACTTAACCACTGGGATATACTGCCTCTACTTTTCCACAATATTATCCTACTTTTGTGATATGAAAGTGATAGAAAGTATTATATGTGAAGTTCATACTTGAAGTTATAATGTCATGGAAGTCCTAGAGGACAATTATGAAGTGTTTTGCAACTAAAATGAAGGGAGTTAAAGTACTTAGGATGGACAAGGTTAGCAGAACAATTTAAGGGAGTGCTATTTTATTCTAATAGGCCACTATATTTTAGAAGTATTTAATAGCATAGAAATCACAGGAAAATGTGACCATGTATGAAAGCAAGGCTATAGTAAGGAGGCAGTGACTTACATGACACATGAGAACATCTGAAAAATGATTTGGAAATATAGAAAAAAGACCTTTGGAAATAGCTGCCTGGTAAAATAATTCTGAAGACATGCTGACCATCTGAACCACAGCGTTATGGTCATATTTTTCCAAGTTGGGGTTAGGACCCAATAATGATCCGTGACTGAAGAGTTGGTGGTGCTTGCAAAATAAATTGTGGGTATTAATGTGTGAAAGGAAGAGCCATGCAGAACCAGGAAGGTTCATGAGGGTGCTTGGTGGTGAACGAGTGGTAAAGGGAAAAGTCTTGCTCTAGAAAGTAGATTAAAATTATATTGTGAGAATATATACACTCAGAATAAAAGGGAATTATCAGGCAAAAGAAAACTTCAAAATACTATACCTTGTTAAAACTGTATCAAATTTAAGGTAGGCCTTTAGACATGAAAACCATGACATCATCACAAATTGTCAAAAATTATACACAGATACACACACACACCCAAGTGCACATATAGCACTAACAACTAGAGTCATTCATTGGGAAAAACCATAAAGTCTGATTTTCAACAAAAAGTATATTGAGACCATGAGAAGATTATTGAAAGAGTGTGACTTCCTTATTGCAGTTTTACTTACTATTCTGTATGGAAAATTTCTATATGTATGTAATTTTTGATCAAGAGTTCCTTACAGGGCTAAGAAACATTTATCTGTCACAGTGCCACATATTTATGACTATTAAGAAACGATATAACAAATTCTTAACATTAACATCTCTAGGGCTCTTTTAGTCAGAAATGGATTAAAGATAGTTTATCTAGGGCACTTGGCTTTGGCTGGCTATCCTTTATTATAGCAAAACTGTACTATGATTTTGTTTTCCCTAGGAAACGATGTTCAAAATCTAGTCTGTTGCTTCTCTTTCAAAGCGTGTTGATCATATTGAACAGCAAAAAGAACAAAAGGCTGATGTAAAACAGGTAACTTAGTTTCATGAATTAAGGCTTTGGAGTCTGTTAACCTGAAGTAGCATTCTGGTTTGGATTTTAAGACATATGTCCACTTAAGCAAGTTTTTTTTTTTTTTTTTTAATCTCTCAAACCCTGGTTTCTACATCTGTAAGGGATGATATGACATGACTGCTAAGTCCCTGGCTTTCTAAATATGTAACAAGATTATATAGAGTAATATCCATAGAGTACAATGTGTGGTCTGCAATATGTATTTAGAAGTGTTGAAAAGAACAATGGGTTGGAGGTCAGTAATAGGAAGACGAAATGGAACCGTCACTAGGGTTTTTGTCCTTGAGTGAATCACTGAGTCTCTTAAGGCCTCCATTTTTCTATGTGCAAAGCAAAATTTATACTCAGCCTCTTTCTAGATTCAATATGAAAAGAAACAGCTATAAACATCCATTTTTAATCAGAACATGGAATATATGACACATGAGTCTAGGAAAATTGGAAATCATAAAAAATGAAATGGAACACATAAAGATCAATATTCTAGGCATTAGTGACCTGACATGGACAGATATTGGTCATTTTGATATTCATATAGTCTATGTCAGGAATGAAAAATTGAAGAGGGATGGAGTTGCATTCATCATCAAAAAAAAGAACATATCAGGATCTATCCTGAAGTTCAATGCTATCAGTAAGAGGATAGTGTCCATACATCCACAAGGAAAAGCAGTTACTCCGATTGTTATTCAAATTTACATATGATCTTAGGCTGTGTTTTCTAGGGAAGCAAAACCAGTAACACATATATGTATCAGGAAGGATATATATATATGTGTGTATATATATGTGTGTGTGTGTGTGTGTATATATATATATATATACATATATACATATACACACACACCAGTCAAGTGCTGTCGAGTTGGATCACATATATATATATAGGAAACAGCTCGTGCAGCTGCAGAAGCTGAATGTCCCAGGTCCTGGCACAAGCCTCACATGGCCATGAGAGCTGGTGAACCCAAGCTCAGCAGGTCAGAGACCAGAGTTCTAGATCACCAGTTGCATAGGTCTGTGGATCCCAAGCTGGTGGCGAGACGGAGCTACAGAGGCTGGCAAACCCAGAATTGGCAGGTCAGGAAACAGGACTCTCAAGTGCTGGCTGTAAGGGTTGATGAATCCAACAGCTAGTAGTTCAAGTCCAGGAACCAGACTCCAAAAGAGAGCACGAGCTGCTGGCTATATGAGCAGACCAGCAGTAGGTGATGGAAGGCAGAAAGAAGAACGCTGAGGGGCGGAAAGCCACCACAGGCCACGCCCTGCCACTTAATACAGCAGCCAAACACGGAAAAGCCAAGTTGACATAATCCTGACCACCATAGTCCAACCCTTGTCAATTTGGCATCTGCACGTGTCTCACATTACCATCCATAGTCTCTCAAGGAATTCAATTATAAAGTCATACTTACATCTAACATAACATAACTAACACATGTGCAACTGAAAATGCATTAGCTCATTTACATCTTATGTTTCATAAGTAAACAAAAAAATATCTGATACACACATACAAAGCAGGAATACTCGTAACAATTACAGTGCATGTTCCTGCAACTGGTCACGTGGCCACAACTGATATGTAGAACTACCTTCTTCTACAACCTGTTCTATATTCTCCTTGCCCTCAGCAAACACCTAAGCTGGTCGTGGTTCCTTGCTTGGTGAGGTGGCCCAAACCTTCATTCCTGAAGAGTCTTGGCTATTAGCAGTCATTTGTGGAATGGGGTTGCTGTCTTCCATTGACCTTAATCACAGGACATGGTAATACTAGGAGGTATCCTAAGGGGTCTCCTGCATTTCAGACATACTCTTCTTTACCTCCATAATTTTAATGTCAAACAAATTTCATCTTCATAGTCAGGATCAGTTGCACCAGTCAGTATTGTAACTTCCTTCTTTGTCCTTTGATCCAGAGGCACAAGAAACCCAAAATGGTCTGGTGGCAATTTTAGCTTCCAGTTCAGTGGCATTGCTGCCAGTATTCCTCCCTTTGGAACTAAGACATTTAACCCTGCAGAGCATAAGGTCATGGGGACAAGAAGCAAAAATCTTGCAAGTGGGTCACTATGGTAAGAGTGTATGGTGCCACTCCCATTTCTACCCCTTGATTCCTATGAATCCTGGCTACAGGAGAAACAGCACCATATATTGGACGCTGGTTTAGAACACATACAGCCTCCTGGAGAACATTTCCCCAACTCTACAAGATATTGCCACCTAGCTGGCAGTGTAATTGTGTCTCCAGGAGGCCGTTTCTTCATTCTGTCAAGCCAGCTGCTTCAGAATGATGGGGAACATGGTAAGACCAGTGAATTCCATGAGCATGTGCCCACTGCCACACTTCATTTGCTGTTAAGTGAGTCCCTTGATCAGAGGTAATGCTATGTGTTATACCATGACTGTGGATAAAGTATTCCATAAGTCCACAGATGGTAGATGTGGCAGAAGCATGTCATGCCAGGTAGGCAAATCCATATCCAGACTAAGTATCTGTTCCAGTAAGGACAAAACGCTTTCCTTTAAATGATGGAAGTGGTCCAATGTAATCAACTTGCCACCAGGTTGCCAGTTGATCATCTCAAGGAATAGTGCTGTATCGAGGACTCAGTGTTGATCTCTGCTACTGGCAGATTTGAAACTCAGCAGTGTCTGGCAAACCCAGGATTGGCAGCTCAGGGAACAGGACTCTTAAGCTCCAGCAGTAAGGGTTGGTGAATCCAACAGCTGCCAGTTCAAGTCCAGGAACCAGACTCCAGAAGATAGCAGGAGCTGCTGGCTATGTGAGCTGACCAGCAGCAGGTGGTGGAAGGCAGAGAGAAGAAAGCTGAGAGGTGGAAAACCACCACAGGCCATGCCCTGCCATTTAATACAGCAGCCAAACATGGAGTAGCCAAGTTGACATAATACTGACCACCACACATATCAACCACTAATGCCAAAGATGAAGCAATTGAAGACTTTTACCAACTTCTGTAGTCTGAAGGTGATCAAACATGCAATCAAGATACATGGATAATTACTAGTGATTGGAATGCAAAGCTGGAAACAAAAGAAGGATCAACACCGGAAATGACATGATAGAATTTTGCAATACTGATGATTTATTCATCACAAAAATCTTTTTTCAACAACAAGGTGAGCAAGGACTATACACATAGACCTTGCTGGATACAATGCACAGCAATCAAACCACTACATCTTACCACTACATATGTGGAGAGATGATGAAGAAGCCTGGTTTCATGAGTCAGAACAAGGTCAGGTGTTGACTGCAGAAATGGACCATCAGTTGCTCCTATGTAAGTTTAAGTTGAAACTGAAGACAAAACAAGTTCATGAGAAGCGAAGTACAACCTTAAGTATGTCCCACTGGAATTCAGAGAGCATCTCCAGAATGCATTTGACACACTGTGATGCAATTAATTACTTTCTTGTGTGACTTCTCTAGCCATGATCTTTTATCTACTGACCGTGTGACTGGATGGGACTGTTTAGTGGGATAATTGTGGCTTATCAAGGGAATTGGTTAGTTTTATTCTAAAAGAGAACCAGTTTCATAGCAGAGAGGAGAATCATACTACCACTAAAAAAAAAAAAAAAAAAAAAAAAAAAAAAACAGCCAGAAATAGACAGCATGTCCTTTGCACTAAGAAGCTCCTGGAAGCAACAAACTGAGGGAAAAAGCAAGCTGTAACCATGAAGATAGCTAGAAGTTGTGGCAGGAGAGATTGGGCAGGAGAAACACAGCAATGAGAGATGGCAGGGCGGACTTTCTGGCTGTGGAAAGAGAAAGCAAAGTGTGTATAGCGAGAGGCCTAGGGACAGGGAGAAGTGTGTTTCCAAGCACGGTTAGAAAGAGGCTAACCTAAAGAAGAACAATATCATTTTAAGTGTTTCTGCGCCTGAATGGTAAACTGTTACTTTCCTAATAAATGCCATAATTATAAGTGTGGTCTGTGAGTTCTGTATGACCATTGCAATGAATTATCAAGCCCAACGGAGAAGTAGAGAGTGCTGTGGGAAGGGCAGCTGGTGTTAGAACTGGAAAAGGTATTGGACAGAAGAGGCATGTTTGACATCTGCCTCATGGGAATCAGTGTTGGGCTGATGGCCTTGATTTTCCTTTCCCTTGTGAGGTGAGAGGAGTCAGATACCACCTCCGAGCCATTTTTATACATACTACACATGGATGACTTAAGGCCAGACAAGTTGTATAATGACATCTAGGACATCATACATAAAGAATGCAGAAAGTCATTAAAAATAAAGGAAAGAAAGAGAAGACCAGATAAGATGCCAGAAGATACACTGAAACTTCTTCTTGAATGAACAGCAGTTAAAGTGAATGTAAGAAATCAGAAAGTAAAAGAGCTGAACAGAAAATTCCAAAGGACAACTCAAGAAGGCAGCATATTATAATGAAATGTGTTAAGACCTGGAGTTAGAAAACCAAAGGAGAAAACACACAGCATTTCTTAAGCTGCAGGAATTGAAATAAAAATTCAAGTCTCCAGTTGCAATATTTAGAGATTCTGTGGGCAAAATACTGAATGACTCTGGAAGCATCTGAAGAAGAGTCACTGTACCAAAAGAGTTGATTGATGTTCAGTCATTTCAGGAGGTAGCATATAGACCTGATGGTACTGAATGAAGAAATCTAAGCTGCATTGAAGACATTAGTAAAAAGCAGGATCAGGAATTGGTGCAGTACCACCTGGGGTGTTTCAAGAAGTGGATGAAGCTCTGGAGGTGCTCATTCATATGTGGCAAGAAATTTGGACACTCTTCCTTGGCCAACTGTCTAGAAGAGATACATATTTGTGTTCACTCGAAAGAAAGGTGATCTAACAGAACTCAGAAATTATGAAAAAAAATCGTTAAAGCCACACACAAGTAAAATTTTGCTGAAGATAATACAAAAGCATCTGCAGCAGTACAAATGGAAAATTTAAATGAAGTTCAGCACAAAACATGAAATAAGAGATATCATACCTGATGACAGATGAATCTTGGATGAAAGCAAAGAATACCAGAAAGATGTTTACCTGTGTTTTATTGACATGCATTCAGCTCTATGGATCGTAACAAATTACAGCTAACATTGAGGAAAATGAGACTTCCAGAATATTTAATTGTGCCCAAGAGGAAACTGTACACAGGTCAAGAGTTTGTCATTTGAACTAAAAAAAAGGAGATATTTTGTGATTTAATGTTAGGAAAATTGTGTGTCAAGGTTGTATCTTTCCACCATACTTATTCAATCTCTGTGCTGAGGCAGTAATCCTAGAAACTGGACTATATGAAGAAGAATCTGACACCAGGATTAGAGAATGACTCATTAACAACCCATGATAAAATGATGATGCCACCTTGCTTGCTGAAAGTTTGGAGGACAGGAAGCATTTACTGATGAAGATCCAAGACTACAACCTTCAGTATAATTATACCTCAACATAGAAAAAAAAAAAATTCCACACAGCTGGATCATAAAGCAACATCTTGATAAACAGAGAAAAAAATTGAATTTGTTACAGATTTCATTTTACTTGGACCCACAATCAATGCCCATGGAAGCAGCAGACAATAAATCAAATGACACATTGCCTGCCTTTGACAAATCTACTGTGAACTGTTTTTCAAGTGTTAAAAAGTAAAGATGTCACTTTAAGGACTAAAGGGTGCCTGATCCACGCCATGGTAGTTTCATCACCTCATATGGATATGAAAATGGGACAATGAATAAGAAAGACTAAAGAACAATTGATGCCTTTGAATTATGGTGTTGGAGAAGAATACTGACTATACTGTGGACTGCCAGAAGAACAAAATCTGTCTTGAGAGAAATACATCCAGAAGGCTTAGAAGCAAGGATGGTGAGTTTAATACAATGTTGCAATTTATAAGGTGTTCTCACTGGTTAATTCTTTTCAGAAGTAGACCTCTAGGTCTTTATTAGTCTGGAAACTCATCTGAAACCTGTTTGTCATGGATGACACTGCTGGTATTTGAATACCAGTGCCGTAGTTTCCAGCATTACAGCAACATGCAAGCTTCTGCAGTATGACAAACTGATAGGCACGTGAGGGGCAACATTCTTTAACAATCTGAAAATAATCCATTGTGGAGGCCACGATTTCAAATAGAAAATAAGGGATATTTAAGTATGTGTAAGATTGATCTGAAGCTTTCAGGCTTCAAAATATTAGTACCTTTATAGGTGCAATTGTATTTTACAGAATTGTACAGTTCTGTAAATGAGAATAGAAATGATGGCCGGACACATGTGACAGAGAGACACGGAAATCCAGAATTCTACAGTCCTTCCCCTGCCAATGTTTCTGTTCCCATCTGTAACCCCCCTCAGTCAAGTTGCTATTTCCAGAAATTCATAAATGATATGCAAGGGCAGGTGAGGAATACAATAAAGTTGATCTTTTACAAACAATTTCACCAAAAATGATCAGAAAGTGGAATATTCAGTAATTGAGAAAAACTGTAATTGACAAGAACCAAAGTGTCTGCTTGCCTGCTCTGGTTCCCCAACTGAAGGTTTGACCTCCAATCATGTTTGTAATTATGTAATTTAATTGACAAATAACCATTCTTTGCCTCCTAGAAGAATATGTATGTGTGTGTTTAAATCTCTCTCTCTGTGTGTATGAATGTTGGAGGGAAGGAAAGCAAGAAAGATCAGTAGGAGTGTAGGAGGCCTAGACTCATTTTGTTTGTGAAGTACCTTTGAACTTGAATTTTAGGGGCCATAGTATGAAGAGAAAATGATGTCAGTCTTCCTAAATGGTTCACTGACTTTAATTGGAATAAGGGAGATACTAAGTAATTATGTTCACCTTAATGTCACTCAGGTCATTACCTTTTTAGGAGCCAAGGAATAAGGCCATTATCATATTTGTTTCTTTTTTTTCCAGTAAATTATGGTATTTTACAAGATAGAAGAGATTCCTCCCCAATGATAATGAAGTAGAATGTTTATTTTTCTGCCTTTGGTCAAGCTAAAAGGACTCTAGACTCTGCTAGGCTTTTCTACCTTTATGTCACAATGACGACAAAAAGCTATTCTCATGTCTAGATGGGTAACAGCAGGGAGACATTCCACCCCTCAGTTTTGACCCATTCCAATTTGAATCCCTGCCCATCTGCCTACCATATTTCCAATTTTCCTGTCTTCCAAAGAAGAACCTTATATAAGGTAACAGACAATCACTGACTGGATCCCAGGCAAGATTTGGGCATAGCTAAAGGTCTAACTGGAAACCCTAGTGGTTTAGTGGTTAAGTGCTACCACTTCTAACCAAATGTCCAGTGGTTTGAATGTACCAGGCACTCCTTGGAAACTATGGGGCAGTTCTACTCTGTCTTATAGGGTTGCTATGAGTCAGGATTGTCTTGCTGGCTATGGGTTTGGTTTGGTTTTAAAGTTCTGATCACTATAAGTGAGAATTGCCTCAACTGCAACAGGTTTGGTTTGGTTTTGGTAGAGGTTTAATGGCAGCAAAACAAGATGATACAAAGCTGAGCATGTGGAGGGGAAGATGTAGGACTTCTGTGATGCTAAGCCCACTTCCAGTTTATAGAATGAATAAATAAATAAAAAATTATAGAGAAACAGCTGAATGACCTATTGACACAACGTGAGCAGACATATTCCATTCTTACACAAATATAATACTAATAGTGATGAATGTAAGTTTCTAGACAGTGGTAGAGAATCAATGTGGTGTTGCTGTCAGTCTTGGCTCAAATACGTGTTGAGTATCCACAGACCTGCATAATGCATAGATGATACTGAGAGAGAGGAAAAAAAATGAGAATGCAGAGGGTATCGAACATTAAAAACAAAACAAAACAAAACAAAACAAAAACCTGGTAATCACATACAAAATCCCACATAAGTTTGTGCTTTACGTCAAGAGTGAAGAGCTATTAAGAAGTCGAAAATAGGTAGCAACTGTAGAGTTGGGGGAAGATTTCTTTGAAGACCTGAAGTTATGTCTGTGTCTTGAATGAAAAGAGAGGTACAATGTAGTGGAAAAGAACAAAAAACCTACAAGGGTAAAGATGAGCAGATGGAGAAGTAGAGAGCTGGGAGCAAGCAAATTCTGTGGAAACAAGATAAGATTAATAATTTGAAGAAATCACACAGAATTTTAAAGAACATGTGATTAATAAACAGTATGCATAGTACTGAAGATGTTTTGAAAGGACAAGTAGAAGGTTAATGGAAAAAAGGACTATTTATGCTTGTCTAACTGATGAATGACTTGATAAACACACAACTGATAACTTTATTCCTGAAGGTGTGTGTTGATGGAGAATGTAAATGTGTTCCTATAATCTGAGTTGGGTTCAACAAAAAAAGTGAAAACTCCAAAAGAGTAGTTGGTTGATGATCTGGAGAGTTCTTCCTAGAGTATTATGTTGGCTCCTGTTTCAGACCAGTTGGAAAATTGTAGATCCACAATAATTTGTGTAAGAAACGTTTTGCCAACCTTTCTTTTACTGCCATACGAAGAATGATGTACCTATGGAGCATCGGGGGGTGTGGTAACTCCTAAACGACAGTGTGCAGTGTGTGAGGTTATAGCATCATCAGAGATGGTATTTTGCCTGATAACAAAGAAGACTTCATGAGTCGTCTCCAGTCCAGGGCCCAGTATTTCAGACCGGATCGCAGTCCAGGGCTTTCAAGTGCTGGGGTCCCTAAGACTTTCTTAAAAATATTCCTTTTATCAATACGACACAGTACCCTTTTCATTTGCCACCTCTCATTTTATCTTTTTTTCTATGTTTCCAATGACATATGATTCTAGATTGGTTTCAGAAAAATAAATAGTACAAAATGACATTTGCTAAAGCTTTTCATTTTTATTTTATTGGATTTATTTGTTTCACACATAGTTTCTAAATATCAAAATTGAATTAAATTCTAAATTCAGTGTAACCTGACTTCACTGAGTCAACATAAATTATAAGTCACTTGTCTACTGGCCTTCCCCACCCCACTGCAAAAAAATGGTGAAATATGAAAGTCGTCTTCTCCTCTTGCCACGTAGGATTTTAATGATTTTGTTTTACTTAATTATTTTTTCAATTATTATGATCTTTCTGCATTGAAAACAATTTCTCACAGGGTACAGTTACCTCAGAACATCTGCAGAGTCAAAATTCATAAAGCACCTTTTCTTGTTCTTTTTAAATGAGTTTTGCTCTTCTAATGGCTCTTTGAAGAAAAGTCGTTGGACTGCATCTATAAGAAAAAAATTGCCCAGTTAAGCCAACACATGCTAGGGGGTACTGTACCATATCAGGAAAAATAAGTCATTATTCTTATATTGGTTCTCATATTACATGCTTTAACATTTGACTTATTATCTCAGTCATGTTGAAATGAAAAATGGATCTCTCTAGGGACTTCCATTATGTCAAATTGAAAAATCATCTCTCATGACTGCTTGGGGCAACTGCATGTTCAAAGGCCCTTTGCCTCATTTCTCAGAGTGCTGTGTGTGGCTATGCCATCCTCTTGCTTTCAGACCCATTTCCATTGCTGGGGACAAATCCACCACTCTACAGTCTAAGTTTGTACACTAATCCCCAAGCTACTGGCAACGATATTTAAAAGTCTGATTTATTTAAAATATTCGCATTACCTAAAGCTATGTATTCTGTGAAGTGTGTGTCTTTGTGTGTATAACTGTGATTCAAAATGATATTCTAAACACACACATACTGTGGGTTGGGGCAAAGATCATCTGGTGAAAATATTTTCTTTAAGGGAAAAAAAAAACATATTGCCTAAGGAAATACTGCATGAGATTTCTCTTTTGTACAGTAGTAGTTAATCTCAGTCTTAAAAGTTGATTTTGTTCTTCAGAGACTATAGTTCTCTTTCTAGGAGACCTGAGAGCAAATGCAAACCCTAAGGTTCTAGTTCATACCCTCTTGAAACCATAAGAGAGAAGATTTTATGACACCACTCTCTTTTCCAGAAAAGATCTAATTCCTTCTCTGTTCCCATGACCTTCTTGATGAATTCTCCTGACTCTTTTAACTGTTAAAGATAGACAGCAGAGGAAGGAAAATGTGTGGGAGGAAGCTTTTTCATCTGCCTTCCCCCCACCAACCATTCATACTCTCCAAGACATTGTGGTTACAACTTGTGCTTGAAATGTTGTAGTCCACAGTTCCACCCCTCAGTAGCCTTTCCCATCTACTGAAGCCTTTGTGCTATCGTCCCCTTCTCTAATGTCTTTCTAATCACTGTAGCCTGAAGGTATCTTTTCTTCCTCAACCCTGTTTTAGCACTTCTTTTGCATCATTCATGTGAACTTGAAACTGTTTTATTTTGTAATACAAACCAAAAAACCAAACCCAGTGCTGTCAAGTCAATTGTGACTCACAGCAATCCTGTAGGTTAGAGTAGAACTTTCCCATAGAGCTTCCAAGTGCCAGGTGTATTTGAACTGCCAGCCTTTAGGTTGGCAGACATAGCACTTAAACACTACACCATTGGAGCTGTTTGTGTGTCCTGTTGAGTTTTCTATCTTGGTAACTCCTTGACAGCTGGTGCAACTTCGTGCTCAGAACAGCACCTACCTTGGAGCTTTGTTGTCATGACTGTTGGTTTTCACAATAGTTAGTTGTTCACTATATCAGGAGAGGTCAGGAAGGCAGTGATGAATTAAGGAGACTGTTAAACAGGAAAATGTCCAGTGTGATACTCACTATAGTGTAATAATTCATTTTTGAATTTGAAATAAAGAAAGCATATATGTTTAAAAGGCTTTTCAACTGGTAAAAAGTCACTGAGGCATTAAGCATTATTATAGTGACCCTTATTACTGAAAATTGGCATTTCTGTTTAAATGACACTCTATGAAATTAGACTTTTCAATAACATTTTAGGTGAACATACTGTTCAGTAAGTTAAATTTTAAGCTGCTTAGAACTGGGAATACAGAGTAGAACAAATCAGGAGGCTCCAAACTGAAAATTTAGCTATTGGTTTGATATCAAGTCACATAATAAAAACAAAACTGAGTGTTATAAGCAAGGAGACAACTAAATAAGTCTTGTTGTTGTTGTTGTTGTTGTTTGTTTCTGAGTTACTCTCATAGACTTAATAAATGAATCCTTGCAGTTCATCTAATCTGAGTACTTTATGTATGGAAGAGTATTTGAGGCCTAGAGATAGTAAGAAGTTTATCCAGGGTCAGAAGGCTTTAATGAAGAATGAAAGATACTAGCTACAATTATTTTTATACCTAAATGTTTTGTTAAGTAAATTTATGTTTTGTTCTGTATGGCTATTATATGGATAAGATCAGCTATCGAAATAAAATAAAATCCTACCTTCAAGTACCCTTGTTTTGGAACACAAGTTTTAATTTAAAAATGTATTAGATTTATTTGCATGAGAATAACCTGGTCATGTGCAAAGAAGCCATTGTGACAGACAGAAACAGAATGAGGGAATATTGGGCAAAGCTTTAGAAATCTTAGTGGGTCTGTCATGCTTCGTTAGTTTGCTTTGACATAGAAGTTGCTTGTCCTTGATGTTCATGTTAGTAATAAGCAAAATGAAAAAAAAAGTATCTTTATGCTTTTTGTTTATTTAGCCATTCAAAAATTGTTTTTTGATTGCCACTGAACAAAATAGACAAAATACTTGTTCTCATTAATCTTGTACTCAAGTCAGGGAATGCGTAGAAACAGTGGCAATAAACAAAGCACTGTATATATTAGGCAGTGCTAAAAATAAAACGGCCATGCATCTTTGAAGAAAGGATGGTAAATCTTCATCTTGGTTACTTTGGACATGCCATCAGGGAAGACCACTTCTTAGAAGGACATCATGTTTGGTAAAGTAGAAGGTCAGAAAACATGAGGGAAACCTTCAAGGACATGGATTGACACAATAATCACAACAATGGCCTCAGATGTGATCTGTCTTAGGTAAGGTCACTGTGAGTCAGAACCCACTTCAGAACAGCAGGGCGCAGCAATAAAGTATGCTGATAGCAGCAACTATAGAAGGTTACAGTAGGTGTGTACTATTTTAGAGAAGATGGACAGCAAAGACCTATCTGATCAAACAGCATTGACAGTGGGGGCTATGTGCTTGTTTTGTATCATATGTGATTTAAGAAATTATTTACTTTTAGAAAGGAAGCAGGATATTGAGAAATAAAAACCACTAATGGCATGACAAAGTGACATCATATAGTAGAGAAGACAGTGTGCTAAGGTTTATAGTTTACTCCCATCACCAGTACTGCGTCTAGGCCACAGGCATATAGTAGCATACAATGGGAAGAGAAAGCTGCACCCATGAATAGAAGGTCGATTTGTAGAGACACATGTGAGTAATCCCTGCAGTCACACGCTAGCCAACTTCATCACCTCCAAGATGTGAAGAATTGTGTCTACCAGGAGAAAGAACACTCCAAAGTTGTGCATTTTCTGGAAATCAAACATTTAAAAATATCAATCTGACCCAAATTTGAACTGAAACACGACAAATATACACCTGACTAATCAGTGGCTGCAGCATGGTTGTGTCAACAGTGGGGAAAAGAAAAGAAAACAAAAACCTGACAAACTTGTACTTTCTCCTTCTTGTTTTCCAAAACATGATGCTTTCTCTAGCAGGTTACAAAACAAGTTCTTCTGTTTCTTTTTAATTTAATAAAACTCAGAGTCAAGCTTTTATGCATATTCATGTTCACATGATTAATAATTGATGAGAAGGCCTGGGGCAGGTGGTTACAAAGAAAAAACATTTAGCAGGAAGCAGAGTGGAAGAAGGAAAACTCACACTAGTGTCAATCCGGAGGGAAATAAGAGAGACAAAGGAGGTGGCGGAGGCAGATACAGTGCCGAATGTCGTCAGTGGAGTGTAATTTCTTTGATTTATGTATTTAATTGCTCCCTGTCTTTAGCAGTTGGGTGCTAGAATTCTGATACTTTCTGAGAAATTCTTCTGAGGGCTGGAGAGGCTATGTTGTATGGGAGGGGAGAGTTGAGCTTAAACCAGCTAGCTACCCTGGGGAGCTGGAGAAAGGTCATTGCCATTAGTTCTTGGATTATCAAGGGATCCCATCAACAGATTTATTTCTGTAACCTGGTTCTCCCAGAAAAAACATTATTGTGACAGAAAGAGAATGGGCATGCATATCAGAGACCAGGAGTCTTGTAATAGACTAGAAGTGTATTTTCACTGATGCCTTATTAAATCATAATTCTTTGCATTTATATGGCCATTTATGGTTTGCAAAACACGTTCTGTTAATTCTCATAATAAGTCTTTGATGTAGGTGTTATTGACTCTATTATTCACTTGTGGCAACTTAAAGAGGGTCAGTGACTTGTCTTACTCCGTCTGTAAGGTACAGATCAGGCTGTGAACATAGCCCCTCCAGAATTTTGTCCGGGGCTGTTTCCACCATCCAGTGGCCAACAAAAGGCCAACAGTGACTCTGTGGCAACTACAAATAACTCAGTGGTAGAATTCAGCCTGCACTGGACAGCTTTATTATCTCGTTGGACACACTGAAAGATCTTGGCTTAAATTTCAAGTGATATCACATTGTAATTTTGATGGGACCTGCAGTATGTACTATCTTAATGAGTCAAGTAAAACATAAAAATTGAAAGTCGCATGTGAATATTCACTGTTAGCGATAATAACTGCATTATTTTAAGACTCAAAGTCAAAATCTATGCACTCTTAGAGATAAAACATATAATATTGGAAACCCTGGTGGTATAGTGGTTAAGTGCTACAGCTGCTACCCAAAAGTCAGCAGTTCAAATCTGCCAGGTGTTTCTTAGAAACTCTATGGGACAATTCTACTCTGACTATAGGGCTTCTGTGAGTCGGAATAGACCCAACAGAAGTAGGTTTGGTTTTTGGGGAGTTTATAGGGAAAAGTGGGTATCTTAATTCTCTGGACACCTGGAAAAAGATCTGAATTTCAAAACACTATCCAGCAACCCTTGCTCATTTGCAGAAATGTATCCAAGCAACTGTTACTGCAGACAAATTACTGATTGTAACACAGAGAGATAGGGAAGACACAATTGCCTATGGCATAAATGCCTGTGGATAAGATGTGGCAGAAGAATTTGAGTGATCATGGCATTTGTTTTCATTATCATGATTCAGTTTCTTAGCAGCATACTGTACTCTGTGTTTTCCTGAACATGGCAGCTGATGTTTGAAGCTTAGTTCATGTGGCGTGTGCAAGTAGGCCAGGCCAATGTTAATTCATCATCGTGATTTTTCCAGTGCCGAAGCTAATTATTTATTTATGATCTAAGTAGTGAAATCAAAGTAATATTTAAAACAACAACAACAGAAATTCTGGCTACTCATTTTCTGTTGTGAAGGCATGATAAATATTAGATGAGCAGTTGATGCATATTTTAACAGAAATGAATCATTGCATAAATGTTAACTACTTATTAACACTTAACTACTGTATATAGTGTTTAATGACATGTACTAAAACAAGTGATTTTCTTTCTCCTCTTGACACGCTCGATGAAGTAAAGAAAGCTCACTCACATTTTCCCAGTAGTTACTTTTCTACCATAATTCTTTGAAACAACATGGCATGACAATTTTACTGTTTCCCATGGAGTCACTGAGTAGAATGTATTTTTTATTATCTGAAGGATTTGAATAACCTAATTCCCTCTCAATGTGAGTTTTGTTTTTTTAAAATAACTTTGAAGGCATAGTGGGTTAAGTGCTACATCTGCTAACCAAAAAGTTGGCAGTTCAAACTTACCAGGTGCTCCTTGGAAAACTCTATGGGGCAATTCTATTCTGATGTATAGGGCCACTATGAGTCAGACCCTACTTGATGGCAAAGGATTTGGTTTGGTTTGGTTCATCAGATTTGTAGTTTCCAAGTTGTTCAATACCCAGATGTCAGTGGTGCCTCTCAGTGAATGAGAGCTCCTAAGTGGTATAAGCAGTTAATCACTTGACTGTTACTCAAAATGTTGATGGTTTGAACGTACCCAGAGATACCTTGGAAGACAGGCCTGGCCATTTGCTTCTGAAAGGTCACGGCCTGGAAAATCTCATGGAGAAGTTCTACTCTGCACATGTGAGGTTGCCAAGAGCCCAAATCCACAACTTGAACCCATTTTTAATGTATTTTAAACATACTTGTTTGTGTGTTCCATCTTCTTGTTTAGTAATAAATTTGTTACTAATTTCCTATTCTCTTCTAATGGCTTTGAAACTTATATTTGCCATTCTGGTGATGCTGGCTCTCCTACCATTTGACTCATTTTCTCAGAATCTTCAGGCTCATGAGATTACTTCTGACTTGTTCTGAATAACTGTGTAATAGAAATGAAGAGTCTGGTTCAAAACTGAGAATTTGAACAATGTAGAAATTCTAGCAGAAAACAAATCTTCTCATCTTGACAGCCTGCTTTAAGGATTTGCTGGCCCCAGGCACCTGGGTTAGAGCTGTATTTTGAAGGCCTCTCTAAGTTTTTGCAAAATATTTCTTAGTGGCTTGTGTTTTGATAACAGTAGAACCCACCATGAGGCCTCTTCTTCCTTCAAGACTGTTTACACAGCTCTTCTGGTCTCAGCACAATTAGCCACAATTGGTTAAGAATGTTGTCAATGAAAATTTAAGCATCTGTGATTGTCTCTTCACTTGCACTGCATATTTTTAATGGAAGTTACAAGTTATATTTTAAGAAGAAAAAAATAAAATAAAAACAAAACTTTCTGCCCTGTGATAACTAGAGCAAAACTTGTCTGTATCAGGCAAAGCCTCTCCTTTCCTTGGAAACCAGTTGCTCACAGGTAACCTCCAGCTTAGAACTTGGCCCTTTCTCTCTTGATCTGGGCTGCTTTGTGCTCTCTCTTACACATATGCTACCAGCAAATCACAGAAACAACAATTCTTAAACCAAGGGTTGCTCAACATGACTCCACATTAAAATCACATTGACTGTCTTAAAAAGGAAGATTCCTTATGATTTCCCCTTGAAGCTTTGATTCAGTGGTATGGGGCCTAGGTATCTGTGATTTTTATAGAGCTCAGCAGGTGACTTAGATACGAACAAACTTTAGAACAACTGTCTTAGATGGCTGTCTAGACGCGCCTTTATACACAATGACATAGGATTTGTTGCAAAGTTTAAACTTCTCTGATGTCATCAAATGAACTAATAACTTTTTTCTCCTGTGAATTTATCTATAGTGTCATTGTTTGTTTTCAATTTTACTTACAAATGAATATGCAGAATTCTTGGCTAACTAACAAATACAAACTTCCTTGAATCTACCTACTCCTTCAGACCAATTAAAACATTTATAATTACTGAAAGCAAACAAACAAAAAACACTCGTTGAGTCAATTCTGACTCATATGACGCTAGAGGACAGAGTAGAACTGCCCCATAGAGCTTCCAGGGAGCACCTCTGGTGGATTCGAACTGCTGACCTTTCAGTTAGCAGACATAGCACATAACCACTACACCATAATTGTTGAAGAGGAAAGAAAATTGTTACGGCTTAATTTAGTTTTGTTAGGGGATATAAAATTTTGGAACCTAAATTTATTCATCAGCAGAATAAAAAAACACCAGTGAGCGGGTCTTAGACTAGGAAAAACTGAGAAACTGTAACATTGTCAGGAAGACAAAAATTAGGAAACCCGATGAAGGAGTCATGGTGGGGAAACAATTGTAGAATTCTGTCTGGTAGGCTGCCCTAAGTGAACATGGAAACTTGTGACTGAGTGTTGAAGATTGTATTTAGAGGAGGTGATGCATCTTCAGGTGAATATTAGATTTTCATCCTTACTCACTGTGCAATCCTCCTTTCATTCTGTGGATCTAGGACACAAAATGAGCTTCCCTGTCCACTGCAGAAACTGCTAATTTAGAAAGCGAAAGAAAAAGTGAACACACATCAGAATAATTATATGACAAAAACGAGTTCAGCCCTCCATAACCAGTATATGCCAAAGTGTTTCCAAAGAGAGAGCATCTTTTATATCTATGAATAGGATTGAAACTAATGGAGGATGTAGCCAGATTGAGCCTACAGAGAGGGCACAACGGGGACAGTTATTTGGAGATAAGGCACACGGATGAGGGGAGTAATACACTAGCATAGCTGAATGTGCTAGTTTTAGTAAGGAAAAAAAAAACATTAAGCGCGTAATCTAACTGAGCAGTTAACAGTGTAATCTATAGCCATAGAACTGAATGGTGCTATATATGGTAATTAAGACTTGGGCTGCATTTGTCTCTTAGTCTAACCAGCTGAACAAACAAAATTCACACCCTGGCTGTCAACTATACAATAGTCCCAAGAATCCTACATGGTATACAAGGCAGCGAGGCTCGTAACAAATACTTTCTCTGAATGCCTCTCTGGGGAGAAATGAGGTGGGAATTAGACAAGAGTAGTAAGTAAAAAGGAAACTCTGGTGGCGTAGTAAACACTATGGCTGCTAACCATAAAGTCAGCTGTTCAAATCCACTCTGTGGGGCAGTTCTACCCTATCTATAGGGTCTCTATGAATCAGAGTTAATTCGATGGCAATAGGTTTGGTTTTTAATGTAGCAAATGAAAATGGAACACAGTGGGGATAGTGCAGAACTAGGAAAGGGAGATACAACTCAGGATCCGTAGGCTAATCCCAGTTGTCCAAATTAGTTCTATTCTGTCCCACTCTGTTTTGGTTTACTCTAAGCTGCTGCTGCCCTCTCATTGCTGTATTTCTGGTGAGCATTTCATAATGATGAACTGTCTACAGCCTAGCTTCAGTACTTGTCACCACCATGAAATAAATATGCCTTCTTCAAGAAAGGTTACATTAAATAGTGGCTTCATATTTCTTTTGCATTCCTACCTTCATGAGATTATGGAGTATAATGTAAACTTCACATGTAAATTTGTTAATCCAAACTCACTGCCATTGGGTTGATTCTAACTTATAGTGACCCTATAGGACAGAGTAGAGCTGTCCAATAGAGTTTCCAAAGAGTACCTGGTGGATTCAAACTGCAGACCTTTTGGTTAGCAGCTGTAGTAGCTAATCACTATACAACTAGGATTTCCTTTGCTAATCCAGTAGAGGTGCTATGCTCAAACCAACCCATTCCTACTCTCTAGCTCAAATCCTCTTTTTTCCATTTAACAAATATTTGTTGAGTGCCTTTCCTCAGCTATTGCAATTATAAGCTAGAGGGCATTTCCAATAACTAGTCCAGAGTTGCACATACCATGTATTTTAGAAAGAAATGCCTGAGGCCAGGATTGATTATATCAATGTAAACAACTGAGTTCTGAAAGGAATATTTCAAGTACAGCATGAAAAGAGATCCTTCTTTGCAAACAGTAACAGACAAGGATATTTCTAGAAAATATTGACTCACCTCAAAAGGCAGATGCCTAGTCCACTTGAGCAAATCTCCCAACAGCAATGAGCCAGATGCAGCTGAACTTACATAACCTACCATTTCTACGTGCTCTCATTAGTACACTATTCCAGCTAAGTAAGATAACTAGCCCAGCCTCAGAGACTAGTTTCAGAGGCTGAGCCTAGAGACCCAGAGGAAAACATCCCTCAGATTCCTGATCACTGTAGTGCGTAGGAGTGAGTGCTCTGGAGCCAGCCCTCCTCTAGCACTTCCTGGATCTGTGATCTTACAAAATTTAATTTCCTCTAATTGCCTCAGCTTCTTCCTGGGTGAAAACTGGGCTGCCACTTTCAAGACCCAATTATTTTTTTCTTTCAGTTTTTTGTAGTTACTATTCATTTTTGCTAATGAAGGCAGGCTGATTAAAGGATCAATTCAGAATTGCATTTCTACCCTATAGACAAGGTAGAACTTCCTCATAGAGTTTCCAAGGAGCACCTGGTGGATTTGAACAGCTGACCTTATGGTTAGCAGCCATAGTGCTTAACTCCTGAGTTTCGGTTCAGAATTATGAGTTATGAATTTTGATACTTATGATCTGGGATGCCATGTGTTCCAGAGTAAATCCCACCAATATGAGTCAATGAAAAAATCATTTACTTTTAAAATTTTATTTTTTGAAAATTTGCAAAATATGAAGTAAAACAGAAAGGTCCTGACAATTACTGTGCATGCATTTTATTCCAGTTTCCTTTTTTGTAGTCTTTTTATTATTTTCTGTGAAACATTTCAAAACCAGGTACAAGGTGTTCTTCCTTATTTTGGTACCAGACAGTTACTGTGCATGAATTTTATTCCAGTTTCCTTCTTTTTAGCCTTTGTATTATTTTCCATGAAACCTTTAAAAACAAGATACAAGGTATTATTCTTTATTTTGAAAGCAGTACTTAAAGTGCAAATAAATAAAGCCGAGGGCTTTTTGTTTGTTTTTAAATCTCTGGAAAATAGCAATTCATTGTTTATTACTGTAAAAGAAATACTTAACAAACAAAATAAATTATCACTAACTTGTATGCTTTGAAAACCCTGGTGGTGTAGTGGTTAACTTCTCTGACTGATAACCAGAAGGTCAGCAGTTGAAATCCCCAAGGTGGTCCTTGGAAACTCTATGGTATAGTGTCCTAAAGGGTCACTACGAGTCAGCCTTGACTCACTGGCAGTGGGTCTTTCGGGGGTGAGGGTGGGGGTTATGCCTTCTTTATCATAACAAAAGTATTACTAATAGCTAAGAAGCAGAAACAGCTGCCATGGAATACTGCAGAACTGTTTCCAGTGGTACATTCTGTCTGCTACACATGGAAGCAATGATTGAATGCAGGGTAAGAAAAACTTATAGAAGTTCCAGTCTCTTGAAAAGTACCACTGCAGTGCGTTATTCCTTGTTGGAAAGGCATCATTTACTGTTCAGAAGCTGAAAAGAAGGGAGCCAGGAACACCTGGAAACAATGAATGGTGTCGAGGAGAAAATGGCCACTGTGACTGAATGAAGACTGACAACAGCTGATTCTCACAATAAGCACATTCTTGTTAGAACACAGGACCTGGGAGACACAGTCAAGAGGTTTATCTCACTAAAATAATGGCAAAGCTGTTAAAAGTTTAGAAAACTCACACATCCAGAGGACATCACCTAAGGTAATACCCAGTCTACACAAAAATGAGGCTGTCACTCAGGACTTTTGAGTTTCACATTTGTCAAAAGGCTCTTACCTTGAGGCCAAACACATTAAAATCAGGCTGCCCACATTCCAAATATCTCCAGATGCATAAAAATTGGGTAGGATACTGTATGTCCCATGGGTCTAGAAGTTTTATTAGCAGTACATGTCTCATTATGATATTGTGAAGCTTAAATAAGTAAAGCCAAGTGCCAAGTGCCGTCGAGTAAAGGTAAAACATTTAGAAGAATGTATGTTGATAAGAGCTATCTTTGTTATTATTACTCATGACTTAATCTAGACTCCATATTCCTTGTGAACAATAAATACGCTTTCTGTATTTCTTCTAACTGAAAGCTGCTTAAAAGATATTTGTGAACTTAACAGATTTCATTTCAGAGGTTCGAAAGAAACTCTTTCTTCATCTATCATGCATATGTTCAAAGTTTCAAATTCTACCTTCACCTGGGATCCCCCTTTTCTGCTCTGCATCCTATACACCAAGTCCTAGCAGACACTATGGGGAAACAAAGGAAAAGGCAAAGATTGTGTGTTTCGTACATGTGGATCTCCCATCCTGCAATAGTGAAGACAATAAATAATACTAGTTTTAGAAGAGGCTTGACAGTGTTCTCTAAATAGTTGTGTATTTATTAGAGAGTGCCAAATTAAATATATGAAAATGTGCTGATAAAAATATGTGACATAAAGAGAGTTGTGACCTTTCATGAAAAACGATAATGAAGTGAGATTAGCATTGTGGGAACCGCTGGTTTTACTGCCCTAGAGGCTGAAATTCTTTATCGGGAAAGTAAAAATAGTATGGCAACCACAGCAGCTGCAGAAACTTTCTCGACAAATTGCCTCCTCTGCAGAGACGGAAGTGCGAAAGATAAATGAATTTTCTGAAAGTTGAAGATTCTGCTCAGATAAACACCCACGTATTTCAGACTTACAGGTATCCTGGGTGTGGATTAGAGTTAGAAATATTTGACTTGACAATGTTATTTTATATTTTAAAGATTATTTGCTATTTTATTATCAAAGGCATTGATACTAAACCAAACCTGCTACTGCTGAGTCGATGCTGACTCATAGTGACCCTACAGAACAGCAGAGAACTGCCCCATAGAGTTTTGAAGGAGCACCTGGCAGATTTGATCTATCAACCTTTTGGTTAGCAGATGTAGCACTTAACTACTATGCCACCAGCATCAGCGGTATTTATTATATCTTCACACCATCAGAGTAGCATATTAGGAAGCATGAAGGATAGTCCTCTGCCTGCTCTAGGATTGCATGAACTACAGGAGAAAGACAAACTCATGTTTGTTCTATTTACACTATTAGGGTAGTGAGTGATGTGTTTGTGTATCTGTGTGTATTTTAACACAGAGGAGTGTAGTTTGCTGTATCTATTTGAGGTAGTAAGAAATTCACACTGTTTCTTTACAAGAATGTCTCAATGGAGGAGTTGGAATTGAATATGCAATTTGCTGAAAAAATAATAAAGCCTTAATAGGTTTGATATGTGATAGAAGGCAGCCTCAAAGGAAAAAAAAGTGGATAGATTATGAAAGTTTAGTGAAAAATAAAATGAAATATACAGACAAAGTAGCAGAAGAGAGGAGGAGAAGCAATGACAGGAATGGCAAATAGAGGAGAGAATTATTTTTGATCACTCCCAATATAGCAGGGCAAACAATAATTCTACCTCTAAGGTAGAAACATTGAGCAGTGTGTGATCACTGTCTTAAAAAAGTAAATAAAAATACAACATGTATTGCAATTGCTGTAGATGAGAGGTATAGATGCACTGCCATCAAGCTGATGCTGACTCAGAGAGACCCTATAGGACAGAGTAGAACTGCTCCACAGAGTTCCTGGTGGGTTCGAACAGCTTACCTTCCCGTTAGTAGCTGTAGCACTTAACTACTATGCCACCAGGGTTTGCAATGAGAAGTGTAAGAATGAATAAACCTAAGGTAGCAGATGGGAGTAGAATCACACATTTAAATAGTTTAAACTCAGAACTAGCAAGAACAATCAAGTTTATATGCTGAAACTTCTTCCTATGTGTGAAAAATTGGTTCTCACAACGTAAGGCAGTGTGGAAGGGATGAGGTGGTGAGTGGTAAGAATATTTGTCAGATTCCATTTATGCATAGCCAATTAGAAGAAGTCAGGGGAAAAGAAGCACTAGCATTATTAGGATTTAGTCATCTGTGTGCAAGAAGTCAAAGTTAAAGGGGAAAAAAAAAAGCCTCATTGCCACTGAGTTGATTGTGATGCATAGTGATTCTGTAGGACAGAGGAGAACTGCTCCATAGGGTTTCTAAGGCTATAAATCTTAAGGGAAGCAGATGGTCACATGTTTCTCCCCATAGAGGCTGCTGTTTCAAACAGTCTATCATCCCATTAGCAGCTGAGCACTTTAACAAGTCTGCCACCGAGGCTAATATCCCACCCAAAACCAAACCCACTGCCCTCCAGTTGATTCTGATTCATAGCGACATTGTAGGACAGAGTAGAACTGCTCTGTAGAGTTTCCACGGAGTGCCTAGCGGATTTGAACTGCCGACTTTTTGGTCAGCAGATATAGCACTTAATCACAGGGAACCCTGACAAAAAGAGGAACATGTTCTCATGCTAGGAAGAAAACAAAAAAAAAACATTGCTGTTGAGTTGATTCCAACTCATAGCAACCATGTAGTAAGTAGGAAAGAAATCAGGAAGGAACTAGAAGTAAAGCACTCCTAAATCCAGGGAAATCCTAACATGATAAACCAGGGGAGATCTTAGGGTTTAATCAGTCCTATTATATATATACGGAATGCTGCAGCTGTACATTTCCAAGCTTCCACATAACTTACTTGGCACTCTCAGATCTTAGAACATCAATCGGTATTTAGATTTTCAAAAGTCTCTATCAATTACTCAGCCGTGTAAGTTGTCAGTGTAGTCATTCACAACTATTCCTGTAAATTAGTAAGGAAGAAACTCAGAATCCTTGATATTTAAGAACCATTGCCAAGCCAGCCAAGTGCCGTCCATTATAAGATCATTAAATAATCCCAACTATGCATAAATAGCATCATAAGTTATTTCATTGGTTGGAAGCCAACTCACTGGAGTACTTAGAGTACCATAATGCTATCAAGAACTAGAGTTGGCTCCCCATTGAGATACATCTCCTGAGAGAAACTAGGAACTGCTGGGAAAAAGAAAAATACAGTGAAAATTTTTGCAACACTTTCATATTCATAATATGCCTAGGTTAACAATCTGATTTGAAAGTACTGTTTTTGCATGATACATGGAACTAACAACTAGCCTGCATTTGAGAATTCTTGATCTTTGCCAACCCTTGACTTAATCTTTTAAACTACATAGTTTAGGTCTGTCTATATAATCTTGAGGTCTTAATTGTTCTAAGTGTTCTAAGTGTTACATACATACCTCACTGATGACTATCACTACACTCACCTTCAAAGTACTCCCCTGGGGGAGCTATGCCCCAATGCCAGCATCTAGTCCACCTTCCAGAGCAATTTGTGAACTCTTTCAGGAATGGCTACTGCACACAGTGGCATTGTGGCCAGTTTGCAAACTGAATTGTATAGTTGTCTGTGAGAGAGTTCTTAGCGTGTAAACAGTAACACCAAAATTGCTTTGAAAGGAAGACTAGGTGCTGGCATTGGTGTGTAGCTTCCCAAGGGCGGTACTTTAAAGGTGACTGCAGTGATATTCAGCAATGAGGTATGTGGAGCTTTTTCTAGGATGAGTTTGCAAACTTTATTGTCTATCCTCATAGACTAATTTTTTCTATCCCTTTAAGTGTAGAGTATTAGAAAAATTACAGGAACAGGGGTTAGAAAAGTAGTGTTCAGGTTCCAGCTTTGCTTTCACCGTAGTTTTTAGTCACTAAACATCGCTCTTATCTCTGAAATGAGAGCATTTGACTAGGAAATATTTGAGTTTTCTGTTAGATTTACAAGGCTATGGTTTGGAACATATCATTCATTGACTAAATGAGAACTTCTATTTATCTTAACATCCTTTTTAAGTTACAAGGTAATGATCCCTAAGACTGAGATACAGTTATTATTTCTAAAGTCCTCCTATTTTGTGATCTTTCATTTTGTAAATTTTCATCATTTCTCCCCAAACTTTTTTATTAAGTACAGCCTAGTACTTATAAACAATCCCCCATATCAGTGCTTCACCCCCAAAATATGAGCGCTGTATACCTGCAATAGATCCCCTCTAGTGAGTACCGGAATGGATTTGTCAGGGATCTTCTTGTCTCACACCTCAGTGTGTTCTCTTAAGGAAAAGGCCTCTGTGAAGAGATGATTCGTTTTCATACCTTTCCGTGTTTTTCTCATTTACAATATCTCATCTCTTACCTTTGCATTTCCCTTGTTTCCTTTATGTTTTCATGATAAAAGCTGTTTATAGCCTTACAGATAGTGTACACTACAATGTTCTGAATGACGAGAAGAGTGATGCCTTTAGAGAATAATTCACAACGATATTTGTGTCCTTTTTTCCTGAATCATAACATGGCTTTGACCATTAAAAGAAATTCAGATTACTTTTTCTCTAAGCACATTAATTACTGTACACCTACATACACTAAAGGAAGTCCTGGTGCTGCAGTGGTTAAATGTTACATCTGCTCACCAAGAGTTCAAATCCTCCAGATCCTCCTTGGAAACGCCATGGGGCAGTTCTACCCTGTCTATAGGGTCACTGTCAGTCAGATTTGACTCAATAGCAACAGGTTTGGTTTGGTTATCTACATTAAATAACACTTTCAACACTTTCTGAAGTTTGAACTCTTCCTATAGTTTACCTGCTTGTTATTTCCCTATTCAAAGGGCATACAGATAGCAGATTGGAAATAACCAAACAATGTCTCTCTCTCTCTCTCTCTCTCTCTCTCCATATATATCCGTTTTGTATCTCTATGATGACACAGTGAATAAGGCCTCAGCTGATAACCAGAGATCATTGGCTTGTACCCACCAGCCACTCAGTGAGGGAAAAGACCTGGTCATCTGTTTGCGTAAAGATTATAGCCAAGAAAATCTTGTGAAGAATTCTACTCTGTGCCGTAGGGTTGCTATGATTCGGAATTGACTGGATGGTACACCATGACAATAACAGTATACAAAAAATTAGACAACCGTGAAAATGTTTTTGATGAAGTATATGATATAATAACAGACTAGAGACAGAAAACTCACGACGCCGCAGGACGTATTAGAGTTATGTCATTTTTGTTTTAGTTTTCCATTGTCTCATTAATTATTAGTGGCCACCACTGCCAGGGTTTTGTTCTTACTGTTTCTTTTTTACAGAGAAATAGATTAAGTCCACCATTTACTTTTTCTATGGATAAGAGGCAGTAAATGGAAGCATTGTTGATTTTGAATGGATCCTCATCTGATTATCAGTTTTCACTTTTCCAGTCCCTTGAGAGAAGCACACATTGTGATGTAGATACTGTATATCATGTGGTTGCTACACACTATGCCTAGCAAAACAATCCTATCCAATGGATACTAGTATAATATACGTCTAGATCTCCTGCAGCTTTGGCCTCAGGACCACTGTAGAGGACTTTGTAAAGGAGAAGTTATGAACCACTAGTTTTATTAGCAACTGATTTGTTTTCATTCTGAATATTGTTGCATCTTTTATATGTAACAATTAAATTGGAATTATTTACATAATTCTGTAATTACTGTGTTTTCACACAAGTAATGCTCACCTTCTACATTTGTTTGCCAACGATGTTCTCTTTCACGGCAAGGTATCTTTGTAAGCGTGCTGCGTTAATTTTTCTAAAGCAACATGGAAAAACACTGGCTTAGTAGGCCTTATGAAAATACTTTGCAAGGAGAGAGCACAGCTGGCAAATAAGCATAATGGGCACACATAATTTGTATAGGAATATGACACACAGTTTGGAATTACGTAGCAAGCCACTCAAATAGTATAGTTTAGTCCCTTAACCAAATTTTTCAGAAAGTCAGGGACTCATTTTTCCTATTTTCCCAGCACAATTGTTATGCTCATCCTCCTATTTTATTTGTATTACACTATGCGTCTTGTAGGACATAGTCTAAGCCTGTACGTGGGAGAAAATCACCAGAGTCTAGATTAACAATAATTTTGTAAATTTAATTTTGGTTTGCCATTCCTACAGTTTTATGTTGCCTAGATTTCTTTTTAATTTTCAGTTTGAGCTCCTTCAAGGCTCAGTGCAACACTCGACTTAAATCTCTAAGTTTTATGTGGTTTTCATATTTAACCAGAGACAAACTGATTTTCTATGAAATTGGCAGAAACTTAGTTCATATTTTCCAGAAATTTTTATGATATTTGAAGATATTCTATAAAAATCTCAGAGTTTGCCAGGTTCTAGTTTTATCAAGAAATTTTGGTGTATTCGAGTACAACCTGACCCCAGGTAAAGAATATTTTATAAATGAGCTAATGTAACACATAGCATACTTAGAAATAAGCCTCATTAAATAAAATTCTGTAAGGGGAATTGCTTCGCCTTTATTGTCTGTTCAGGACACTTGAATTGTGACTGTAACAGTTCATTCTCTGCCTACCCCAGAGCAGTGTGTGTGTGTGTCTGTGTGTGTATATGTAGGTATGTACCTGAAAGAATATGTTTATGTATATGCACACTGATTTTTTTATAATGAGCAAGCAGAAATTTGCTGTTTCTTATGTTCTTAAACATCCATTAATTTAAGCTACCTCTTATTCATATAATCCATGAAACTCAATTATTCCTTCCTCTCTCCCATCTCTGTCAGTTATTGTCTCTTGTCTCTAGGTATGCAAAAAGATTCTCCCAAGCTTGAGTTCCTAAACTCAACGTGTTCATAATGGTTTCCCTTTCTTTTTGAAAGTTATTATTTATTAAAAGAAGATCTAAGAAAATAAAAAAGATAAAATACCATCTGATCCAAGACAGGTATTACCTGGTCAAGGTAAACAAGACATACTTAGGATGATCTTGCCACATCTGGTTCTTAATTCAGAGACTCATCTGTGACTTTATGAACCTCTAGGGGAGAGTAGAGACCAGCCGAGCTCTAATTGTGCTTTGTTAATGTGATCATTTAAGTGTTTCTTTCTCTACCATATTATTTTCAATAGCTATTATATCTTTTTATGATCTGATCTAAATTATTCTTTTTTCTTTCTGCCTTTGAAATGGATGTTGGAATTTCAGCAAGGCACAAAAAAAGCCACTGGTTTAAAGAAATTCTGGGAACTATGGTGCATTTTCCACAAAGCTTTAAGCTAGGTGCTTGACACAGCGAGCTCCTGTGAGATCTAGTGGGCATTCAGCGTGGCCAGAAATTATCTGAAGACTGAGAGGAAGCCACCTGAGTGACACTGAATGCCAATTCTTCTCTGGGACTTTTAAGGAAAAATAAAATTGGGGTTTGGAGGTGAGGTGGGTGATTAATGTGTCTACATTAAGGGCTTGAACTAGCTTCACTTCTATTCCTTGAGGTTCCTGGGTGATTCAAATTGTGAAAATACTTGCCTGCTAACTGAAAAGCTAGAAGACTACACAGTGTGTTAAGTCATTCGTTTTTGAGATACAGTAGAGAGGAGAGCAGCGAGACATGGGGACGTCACATCATAAAGAAAGCAGGGCTAGGAGCAGAGCGTGTCCTTTGGACCCAGGGTTTCTGTACAGAGAAACTTCCAGACCAAGGAAAGACTGATAAGAAAGACCTCTCTTCAGAGGTGGCAGAGGGAGAAAGCCTTGTCCTGTAACTTCCTGAGTAATCTTTACGGGCTTTACAACATATAGGGAAAATCTTACCAAATGACAAGATGGTAGACAGTCACACACAATACTAAGAATCATGACCTAGCCAAGTTGACACATATGTTGGGGTGACATAGCTCTATCCATAATAGTGACTTTCAGCAGCACAGTTCTGAATCCTGAATTGGCACTTCTAGTCTACTAGTCTGTAAAATAATAAATTTCTGTTTGAGTCATCCCTTTGTGGTATTTCTGTTATAGCAGCACTAGAAGACTGAGACAGTCACTTCTGAGTAAATGAAGGGAAAAAGTTTCTGATTTCATTATAGGAATTACTTTCTCTTATGTTCTATTTCTCTACCTTTTGGCTCTCCACACTCTTTTTCCTACTTCCCTGTCCCTTTCTCTTTACCTGTCCCCATTCTTCTTTCTTCTCCCACTTCTCTTTTTCTTGCCTTTTTTTTCCAAAGCTCTGACAAACTTTTCTTTTATACTTCATAAGGAATTAGGACATAACAGAGACAACAGAAGATATTGACAGAAATTAACAAAATGAACCCGATATAATCTGTGGTACCTTACATATAAACAAGAATAATGACTATACCTTATCCCTGAGTTGCCATAAGTCGAATCTGACTTGACGGCAGTTGGCTGGCTTGGGTATCCCTGAGTAGGTATTATGGAATTTTTCACCCCACACAACAGAAAAAATGTCTTTTAAAGAAATTAATACATTCTCCTCATTTTTAGGGACAGTTGCTCATGAGGTAACCACTAAAGTTATTGCCACCATCACTAACTTTGTAATAGTGATGCCATGGTGAAAAGCACATGGCTGCTAACTGAAAGGTCACTAGTTCAAACTCACCTTTGTAACATTCATTATGGAGTTTGAAGAGGAACCTAGCCCTCCCTAAAGAAGATGCTAATTACTGAAGAGAGGTGGACCGTCAGTGGTTCTCCACTGCACATTAGAATCACTTAGGTAGTTTTTTAATATGCCAATGATTGAGCCTCAACTCAGATTAGTTAAATCAGGATGTGTCGTGGGTATTAGCATTGTACAGACAGGCAATTCCCAGGTGATTCTAATGTTCTGCCAAGGTTGTGAATCTCTAGTATGGAGGGATTTCTAAACAGGGAAAAGCAAACCCCATCAATTGCATGACTTTGAATTAATCCCAATTTACATACCTTGCATCTCCATTGAGCTGTGTGTGTGTATATAAGGGTAAATGTAATTTAAGTAAAAGAAAAATTTAGTTCTCACCATGCCACCTTCTATTGCTTCTTTCAAAGACTCTTTGAAATCTGTATTTGAGGCTTTATCTTAGAAACCAAAAGTACAAATGCATCCGATGGACAGGCACATTCTTGCTTTCATCATTCTTGGTTCTTCCTGCCTCCCAGACGTCAGCTTTGCTGTACTTCTCACATGACTGGTTTCTTACTGTTCCCAGCACATGCAGATCCAGCCTGACCAAGGCTAGTCTTGGGAGATGATGACTGTAGTCTTCAGAGATTAGCAGAGCAAATTGGGGCTTAAAATATGAGGAAACAGGACTACCATTGCCAGATAATGTAGAGGGTGCTCAGTTGGTTTTAATTCTAGATAATTTTGATTTGTTTGTTTTAGAAGAGCATGCCTCATAGTATTTGAAACATATATATATATATATTAAAAAGTCATTGTTTATTTGCATTCCAAATTTTACTGAATTTTTTTTTTTTTTGAATTTGCTAAATCTGGCAACCCTAGGCAGGGCACTAAATAGGAAGACAAAGATGTTTACCAATGCTGAGACACTGAATGAGACCTCAAAGACGGAATGAGTAGGAATATTCGATGAGGTTGAAAATGGAGAAATTATGAATTAGTTTGATTTTCTCTTTTATGTACCTTAAACCTATGTTTCCTTGAAGGAAAGACAAGTGAGGCTTCTGCATTATTTACTGATTGGTTTTCCTGTATATGGATCACTCTGTGAAGAATAGCTTGAGATCCCCATCCATTCCTGTGTCAATGAAGGAAGAGTTCCCTGGGAACATCAAAGAAGGACCTGCTTCTGATCTGAGAGATCTCTGTGAGGGCAAATGCTTTTGTTCAGCCCACATCCAAAACACCAAGAAACTTATCTGTGCTAGGGCTTGTGTTTACTTGGAAAATAGCTACCCAAACTGGAAAACAATATTTTCACAGAACAGATACCCCTACTTTGGGGTAACACAAATCTACTTGATTCTCCTCAGGTCAGAGAAGTATATGATAATTGAAAACTGGCCTTGGATGTTTTCCTTGAAAAATAGACTAGAATTTTGCCCCTTTAATCTACCTTCTCAGTGAGGAAGATTGAGCAGTTCTCAAAGTCCTCTTTATAAATTAGTTAACTAAGTGCTTTAATCTGTTCTCTGATTGCCCTCAGTGATTTCCAGTCAAATACCACCCTTGGATGAAATCTATAATGTCAATCACTGTAACATATTTAAGCAGAAATCTATATTGTCACTGTTGCTGCAAGAATTGTAGTGGAAGCAAGAATCATTCTGAACAGGTGCAAGAACGTAATGCTCTGTCCCTTTGGTGAGATCTTCCAGTGCTATTTTTGTTTTTAAATTAATCATTTGGTCAGAAACCAGAGATCTACTCTGAAAAATGTGTATCATTCTACTATCTTACTCCCTAGAATGGACGTAGGACTACAGAATAGAAAAATGTAAGCATACTTAAGTAACAGACATTTCCATTCACTCTTAGTATCTCAGGACATAGGTACCTTATTTGCTAGCTTTTGATTGATTGCTTTCAGTAAGCATAGAAGCAAGGGACTGGATGTATGGCTGATAGCCAAAGGCAGTCTTATGTAAATAATTCTTGAGTTCAAAGGTCGGGGTAGATCCCTGACTAGGTGATCCTAAGCCAAAAACAAACAAATGAAAAAACATTGCTGTCAAGTTTATTCCAGCTCATACAGAGTGACCCTGTAGCACAGAGTAAAGCTGTCCTACTCAGTTTCCAAGGAGAACTTTCTAGGTTCATACTGCCGACTTTGGTTAGCCGATGTAACACCTAACCCCACCAGTTTCCTGGTGATCCTAGGCAAATCTTTATCTGTGAAATGGAAGGACAGTGCCTCTTCTGCTAACTCAGAGATTTTAAATGACTAATTTTATATTTACATAAATGACAATCTACTTGCTAAATGGAGTTCATTCGTGTCAACTCAGTAATGAAAAATAGAAAGGAAAAGCAAAACAAAATGTATGACAACCACGCATACTAGCTATGGGAAAGGTGTAGGAGTAGATGACATGTCATGATTTTAGTCCAGGTTTGTAGTCAAATTTGGGGTCCCTAGGTGGTTCACGGAAACCTTGGTGGTGTAGCAGGTAAGTGCTACATCTGCTAACCAAAAGATCAGCACTTTGAATCAGCCAGGTGCTCTTTGGAAACTCTATGAAGCAGATCTACTCTGCCCTAAAGGGTGAGTATGAGTTGAAATTGACTTGGCAGTACTGTTTTTTTTTTTTTTTTGGTTAGGTGGTATAAAGGAAATGCTAGCTTGATAGTGGTTGAGTGCTACAGCTGCTAACCAAAAGGTTAGTGGTTCAAATCCACCAAGCACTCCTTGAAAACTCTACAGGGCAGTTCTACTCTGTCCTTTAGGATTGCTGTGAGTTGGAATTGACTAGACGGCAGCAGGTTCAGGCAGTGCAAATGGTTAAAACACTTGATTACTTACTGAAAGTTTGGAAGTTTGAGTCCACCCAGAGATACCTTGAAGAAAGATTTGGTGATCAACTTCTGAAAAAAATCAACCATTGGAAACTCAGTGGAGCACAGTTATACTCTTGACACACATACCCAGTTGTCATAAGTAGGAATCTATTTGATGGAAGCCAGAAACTGGATAATTAAATTCATGTTGTAGCTGATTATATATTTTACTTTAAATAGCTAGCTGTGATTAAGCAGAGTTTATGAAGCTATTGCAATTTAAATCTTCAGAGAGCTTATATTCAATGTTCAAATCAGAAATTTTAGCAAATACAGAAAACAGTCAAGAAATTAAAAGTGTAATTCCAACACTGTGTCATACTAAAGGTAATATATTTATACATTAGTTTTTACTACATTCTATTCAGCTGCGTGTGTATATATATATATTAATATTTTGAGTATATAATATTCTTCAGCCTTCATGTATATGTTTGTATCAGTGAGTATGTCTGTATTGACATATAGTGTGTATTCTGATTTTTACTTCACATTATAAGGAAAATTTTCTCATGTCGTTTAATATTCTTCAAGAACAAAATTTCCAAAGGCTGCATGATATTTCAAAGAATAGATGTTGAATAATACATTCTTCTATTTCTTTGTGGTTCAAATGTTTTATTCTTATGAGTTCCATTTCAATGAAGAGAGTTGACAATTTTTGGCACGCGCGAAAACTAAACATTTATTTAAAAATATTTTTGTGTTTACATAATAAAGTACACAAAATGGGTAAATTATTTACCTAGATGTCATTGGTGGGAGGTACATTGATGGGATGTAGCATAACTACCCTGATTTATTAAGTATTACATTCACCATCTCAGCTATGACAAGAATTGGTAATAAAGCTGACTTCCTAATATTCTCAGAGTATGAGGGATGTGTGTTTAATCTCCTAAAAATCACAGTGGAAGTAAACTTATGGAATGCTTTTATGTCTGCTACACTTCTTGGCCAGAAGAGCTCATCAAACAGAAGGGACAGAGTTTAAGTATGTCATAGTCTGTGAAGTGAGCTGTGGTACTCCCTGAGAAGAGTCATTTTAAATGGGGGGTGGGGAAATAATATTAGGAGGCATTTCTTATTTGAGGACAAATTAAAAATCAATACCTATGTATCTGTATCTACACCTTCATCTAAAAAAAAATAAACCTGTTGCTGTTGAGTTGCTCGTGACTCTCAGAGAAACCCTACAGGACGAGGTAGAATTGCTGCATAGAATTTTCAAGGCTAGAACCTTTACAGAAGCAGACTACCACATCTTTTTTTCCGCACACCAGCTGGTGGGTTTGAACAGCTAACTTTGTGTTTAACACTTAAGCACTTAATCAGTGTACCACCAGGACTGATTGTCTGCATCTCTATCTATACCTGTACATATATTCATACCTATACTGATAATCAAATGATCAACAGTTCAAATCTGCCAATAGCTCCTTGGAAACCCTATAGGGAAGTTCTGCTGCATCCTGGTAGGGTTGCTATGAACTGGAATCAACTCAGGGGCAACTGGTTTGGCATATAAAATTCAAAATACTATCTTAATTTAAATAAAGATATTTAGATGGAGCTATTTAATTATTTCCACTTTTTTTTTGTACAATTCAGTTGGATAAAATGAGGTTCTTGAGACCCTCATGAATAGTAACAAGGGATTATCATTGAAAAGGAATGTGCACTTTGAGCTATGCAGGAACCTGTCAGACAACTCAAATGGTGATTGTCAGTGCTAAAGTACAGAAGAAAAATATACACTCACACACATATGGCTAAACCCCAAATCTTAAATGATATATTTATTTTTAAACCACCTGCAATATAAGCCAGAAGACAAATTTTAAACTAATACCTGGGCTCTATTGTAACTGACATTACAGCTATTCTATCTGACAGCTTTCTCTAAATTTTTGGTCATAGAAAATAAACCAATTTAAAATCTGATCCCTGAGGCAGAAACTGAAAGGAATGAGTAATTCATGGTGTGTAAAAGCTGGATTTAAACTCAAGTTGGTTTTAGCTTAGTAGAATACACATACACATACACAACCCACATGCACAAACACATAGGGGCACATACATACATACACACACACACACAGGTGCACATGTGTACATACAGCTATTTCGGATACACACTTTAAAGGGATATACTGTCACCTTAAGGTCTGACAAATGAGTCACAAGATTACTCCAATATATATTTCCATATGTTTATTCCTGTGAAACAGAGTCTTAGTCCATGCTTTCCTTTATTTTAAAAATCCATAAAGTTACTGGCATTTTTTGTGTATCATATAAACTGCTACTATAGACTTATCAGAGAAAGTAGGAGCCCTGGTTGCACAGTGGTTAAAGCAATTGACTGCTAACTGAAAGGTCAGAAGTTCAAAACCACCAGCAGCACTGTGGGAGAAAGATGTGGCCATTTGCTTCTATAGGGATTTACAGCCCTGGATACTCCACGGGGCCACTATGAGTTAGAACTGAAGACAGCAGTGGGTGGGGTGCACAGTGGTTACAGTGCTTGGTGACTAACCGAAAGCTGGTGGTTAGAACTCATCAACTGCTCCACTGGAGAAAGAGGTGGCAGTCTGCTTCTGGAAAGGGTGTAACCTTGGAAACCTTGTGTGGCAGTTCTACCCTGTTCTATAATTTTGTTTATGAGTTGGAATCATCTCAGCAACAGTATGCTAATTTTTTTAAATTTTTTGGGGGTGGGATGAGGTTGGCTGACAAGAAATAAAATTAGAAAGTGAGGGAGAGGATAAGACATATTCATCCAGTAATAACCAATATTGAAATGCCACTATGCACCAAGGTAAGAGGAATAGACTTTCCTTAAGATTCACCATTCCAGGAAGTGTTCTTGAAGGAAGTGACTTTATTAAAAAAAAAGAAAAAAATGTGCTTCAAGTGGAAGTCTACAATCCAGCGTAAAAACTTATACATATACTGCTCTGTAACTGTAGCGGCTTTCCCCACCCTGTGATAGTGCACACCTCCTTTCTAAGAAGGTGACTTTTAAAGTGAGACAGAAGCATAAGAAGAATCAAGGCACTACTCTCATCATTCTTTGTCTGAGCCCCAAACCTGTTTTCTTCGTAGCAGTTCCTTCTAGTTTGGGATATTATGATTAAGTGTCTCTATCTCTCATGTCTCTCTCCTCGGTGCAAACATGTGTGCGGTAGACAAGAAGGATGATGCAGCTCCAGTTGGGTGGGGGGGGGGTGGTAAAGGTGAACATGGGTGAGTGGCTGGCGATAAGGAAGAGGAGATGAAAAATCACACGGTACCTACCTTCAAACCTACGAAGCAAAGTTATCTGACGAGAGTTGCGGGGGGACTCCATTGCAAGGTGAGGGACAGCATGGCGGTAACTTATATTTAAAAACATAATTCTGTTTTCTCCATGCCAATTTTGGGGGAAAATAGAAGCAGGAAGACCAGGTAAGGGACTAATCCAATGGCCAGATGCAATTATGGTTTTCTGGAATATGTAGACGGCACTGAAAATTGAGACATGAGGATAGAGATAATATTCTGGAGATAAAATCAAAGAAAATTAATGATAGATTGGATGTGGCAGATGAGTGAAAGGCAAGACAATAGGATATCACCAAGATTTCTAGTTTAAGTAACTCAGGTGATGATGCCTTCTGAGGTATGTAAAATTTGGCACAGGGGGACTTATGGAATCAAGAGTATCATTTTGAATATTTTAAGTACACCTATGAATCAACCAAATGAGGATAATAAAAATGTGGTTGGATGTGATGGTCTTGAACAATGAGTGAGGAAGGTCCAACCTGTAGTGATTATCATAGATACTTATTAAGCCCCAACTGTGTGCCAAGGGGAGCCGGTGGTGCCCTGGTTAAGAGACTGGCTTCTAAATCAAAAGACTGGTAGTTCAAACTCACCAGCCACTCCTTGGAAACCATATGAGGCAGTTCTACTCTGTCCTATAGGGTGACTATGAGTTAGAATCTACTCAACAGCGATGGGTTTGACTTGGTTTTGTGTGCTGAAGAATATTAATTGACCTCCAATGTACAGGAGATTAAAAGTTAGAGGTACAAAGAAACAGTTATGGAATAAAGGGAAGTTAGAAGCTAAACCCTATGTTCTATGTCCCTGGGGATATTTTTTCTCAACTAGTGCTGCTCTAACAAAGTGGATAGCTTCAGCAAAGAAATAAATATTTTTACACAGTCCAGTAGGCTACAAGTCCAAATTCAGAATGTGTGCTCCAGGAGAAAGGCTTTCCCTCTTCTGGTTCTGGAGGAAGGTCTTTATGTTACATCAGCCTTTGGTCAGGGAGCATCTTGGCACAGGAAACTCAGGCCTAAAGAACATGCTGTAATTCTGGTGCCGCTTTCTTAACGGTGTGAGGTTCCCAACTCTCTACTTGCTTCTCTTTAATCCTACAAGGGATAAAAGGATAAAAAGTGGTGCAAGCCATACACCAGGGAAACTCCAGTGGAGTAAGGAGGTGATGTTAGGAAGGGATTTAGTGTCACCCTAATCCTGTCTGACGTAATGCACTCTGTTAACCACAGGCAGAGATTAGAATTTATAGCATCAGAAAGATATCACAAGGTGGAGGGCAATCATGGAACACAGGGAATCCTGGCTCAGCCAAATCACTACACGTATCTTTGGCTGGACAGAGCTCAACCCATGATAGGATACACTACAGAAAGAGATCTTTGGAAATGAGTTCAAGAAATAGATGTTTTTTGTGAACTAATAAAGCAGAAGAGTCCCTCCACTGTAAGTGTCCGGGCAGAGTGGGAGAAAAAGAAGTAGCACAAGAGGATCTCTTAGCTTGAAGAATCCCCAGCCAGAAAATGCTCATCCTCATGTACATAGAAAATCTGCATTTTCTCTCCCCTGACCATCCTTTTTCTCCTTCAGCTAAACTGACATACTCTTTCCAGATTACCTGACATGTTGCAGGCAGACAGCATTGAGGTCAGACTATTCTTTGCATGCAGAGTGGAGGAATCCAGAGCGGGAGTAAAACTGGTGACCTGTCCTCTCTATAACCAGCGAGCCATCTCAGGTTTGCAGATGTGCAGAGCTAGAGTGTAAGCGATGCTCTGTGTTGGGGGGGATGTTGGTTGTGGTGGCCACTGACTCCCAACCTTGTTCTGTTGCTTTGAACCATAAGAGAAGAGTTAATCAAAAGGCAAGGCAACAAATTTGCCTGGACAAAGCTCATGCACTTTTATGAGGGAATAATTAACCTATGAAAATCACTGATGCTGGAGAGTACGCAGCAGGTAATTTAGGATGACTGTAAAAGAGGATGGAACATTTATATGAATATAATTAACAAATGCAAGTTTGGCATCTAGAATGTACATCCATAAGTTTTGATTTGAGAATAAGCAGCATAACTCTCCAGAAAAGAAGCAATCAACATTGTCCTCACCCACTGTAGAAAATAAATGTTGTATACAGGAAGCCTTACATACTAAAGAGAATGGCAGGGCATGGGATGTTCTGGCTATAAAAACATTCTACTTAACCAGTGAATGAATACTGTATTTATTCTTTAATTGCTCTCTCTCTGAATTTTGAAGTCAGGGAGCCCTGGTGGTACAATGGTTAGTCACTTGGCTGCTAAAGAAAAGATCAGTTATTGGAACCACCCTGGGGACCTGCTTCCATAAAGATTACATGTTAGAAAGCCCTGTGGAGTATTTCTGCTCCCTTACACAGGGTTGCTATGAGTTACAATCAAGTAGAGGACACCTAACAGCAATGACCTGAACCAACTGCCTTTGAGTTGATTCCATTGTGGTGTTAAAATGTTGAAGCTTTCAGCTGCTAACTAAAAAAACAGCAGTTCACACCTCCGAGCTGCTTTGTGGCAGAAAGGTGCGGCTATCTGCGTTCAGAGAGATCTATAGCCTTGGAAGCTCTATGAGGCAATTCTACTTTGTTTTGTACAGTCACTGTAAGCCAGATGTCTTAGCGACCCTATACCTAATAACAACTCACAAACACCTATTGACCTTTTACAAGAAGATGAGGAAAAGACTGAGTTTTAGAATTCTAAAAATCCTGATAAGATTATTACAATGCATATCATGTTTCTAGTTTTTAACTGACTAAAACGTACAATCTCTTGAATAAAACAAAACGTGGGGGAGGGAAAGCAGCTTATGTAGACATTGCTGAAAGAAACTAAAACGGTCACATAGGGGTATACAAAGCAGCGCAGGTACTGATGTTAAAAATAAACAGATTGAAAGACTGCAAAATTTATTAAATGTTTGTTTTTTGGAAAACATTTTACTTGTAATGAATATAGTTGTTTTCATTCTGCCTGGCCATATTTAAGATGAGCCTGTAAAAATGCTACTGCCTCAACCAGCTGTTTTAGGACAATTAGCCATGTGACAGCCAGACGGGAGAGGAAGATGGCAACAGCATTCAGTGTAGACAGAAGTCTCTTCTTCACAGGGGAGAGAAAAGGGCGAGGCGAAGCCAAGTGCATAACACTGGTAGAATCTGTTACATTTCCTCACTCAGAATAGTTCCTCAATTGGGCTGCAATCTGAATCATCATGTGGCAGAGACATGAGTGTGACAAGCCTTGACTGCTGAGCTATTGTTTAAAGATTGATTAATTGACTAGACTAGGTAATCTGAATTTAAATGTAGCAAGAGTAATGAGTCTTAATTTGAAAAGTTCTTGAACAGTCATACTCTTGTTAGCTTTAAAATTAAGACTGAATGTAAAAGTATTTTGAAAATTACTAAAAAAAAATGTATTATTTTGCAGCAATGACCTGTCTGGCTAAAAGTAAAGCTTTCATTCAAATGCTATTTGTTTTTCTTTAAAATATCATACAAGAAATATGTGGAAGTTGTCTACCTTCTTCTCAGTGTTTCTGTAAAGTTAAAATTGCTCTAGAAAATGAAGACTATTGATTAAAAAAAGATCGCATAAACAAATATGTACTTTTAGTTTAATTGTTGGGTAAAAGTTTGAACACAGGCACTTGTAAAACAAGAATATAGTATGTTCCTTGTAAAACAGCAATGTAGTATGTTCCTTTCTTCTTGCTATTGCTCCAGTTAGAATAGTCCCAGAGTGATCCTGAATTGTGAGACATTATCCTATGAGTTTTATAAGTTTTCACTAGGCTCCCACACAGGAGCCTTTTATAAGTTGCTACTCTAACCACATGAGCTCTTTATTATGGACATGAAAAGGCAGCAGCCCATCTCTCTAGACACTGACAAGGCAGTAAATAAATTTTCCATTCTGGGCTTCTGCCAAAAGCAGTCATCATTCCACAGTGCGTGCTGCCCCGGTCAAGGAAAGTCACACAGAGCATTAGTCTCTGTCTCTGGATTATTGGGCAGAGAGGGCAAAGAAGGTGGAATGAGGAGAGGAGGAGTAACTTTGACGCTGCAAAGTCATCCCTGAAGGGTGTAGAACGCAGTTAGAAAAAGTCAGACAAGGCCCTCACTTCAGTATCTGCTTAGAGACTGACAATTCTGTATCCTCAAAATGCTACTCTGCAGCCCCATTTTGACTTGATGCAGTTTTTAGCTGGTTTAAGTCTATACATTTGATGATTTGTCCCACTGCGATAGTAGGGTTCACTCTGCTTTTTCCGTCACTAATATTTCCATTGCTTATGCATGAAGTATTTCTCCAGGCTTCCATGAAGGCATTATTCACCTCTAAGGTGGACCTATAATTCATTTCTTAATTTGTTTTGCCACTGTGTCTGTCGTTCAATGTCTAAAGAAATCAGTCCTGCTTTCTGAGATTGTGTGGTCTCCATGTATGATGTGAATGACATTTTCCTCTTCCACTCAAACCAGTGTCAGTGATCCTGCAATATATAACATGGCTGTAGCCTTCTGATGTATGGAGACATTAATGTCACTGATAGCCTTGTCAGGCACAGAAGCATCAAAATCTCTGCCCTGGATGCCACCTTGTATGCCATGGGTGAAGGGCTTCTCTGGCTCCAGCTGAAACCAAGTTTTATAGAAGATGGATATGGATCATCAAGTGAAATTTTTACAAGACAGTCAAGTATGAATCTGATTGCAGCTGGAGCTGAGGAATTGGAGCAGAGAGGCAGTTTCTAGCCAGAAATAAAAAAGCCCACCTGGGTATGTTCATGTGAAGTGCTTGCCATGAGACCATTAGGATACGGAAGCCTCCAGGCATCACAGCTGTACAGAAACACCCAGGTGATGCCCAAGGGCATTTAATTACATTATTCTAATTTATATTGTTAATGGTAATATTAAAGCACAGGCAGGCAATTTGGTAGAAAACTTGAATCAAAGGTGAAATAAATATTCATTTTCCCCTGTCTCATTTTGCAAAAACACGTATAGCCAGCCACTCACACAGACACAGACCCATATCCCAATCTTCATTAAATCCCCGTAGATCAGCATGCCCTCAGGAACACTACTGGGTGGCTACTTGCCTTTTGGCTCACTGCTCTCTTCCCTGCAGAGAAGCTATTCTGTCAAGTTGAGAATGTTGCCTCTGGTGTTTGGTATCTCTTAAAATCTAGTCTGTCCAAAGAAACTGAGTGAAGGAGCCAATGATGGCTGCACACCTGTTTTTTGTTGTCTTCTTCATTGTGTAGGGAGAACCTCTGTATGTATTGTATTGAATGAATGCTAACTTCAGTAAACTAACTGTAAGATCCTTTGGTGGAGGAATTTTTTAAAAACCAATTTATGTAAATTTTAGTTAGATAAATGCTAACCAGCATAAATATCCACAGTGGTAATGCTAAACTTCTGCTGCCTTCCTAGCCAGAATGACTGAGTTGGACCAGTGATCATTTAACTGAAGGCCCAGATAATTGTTTTAGTCATCTAGTGCTGCTGTAACAAAAATACCACAGTAGATGCTTTTAAAAAGAGAATTTTTATTTTTATTTTGTCACCGACCAATTGGTTAAGAGTTCAAATTCAGGAAGTCAGCTCCAGGGGAAGCCTTTCTTTGCTGGCTCTGGAGGAAGGTCTTTGTCATCAATCTTGGCTGGGACTGGAGGCTTCTGAGGTACAGGGACCATGCTCAGCTCCAGGACCTGCTTCTTGATGGTACAAGGTCCCCAAATCTCCATTTGCCTCCCTTTATATACTCTAAGAGGCTGCCCTGAGACACATTTCCTGAGAAATTTTAGACATGGCTCTGCCTTTCAGACCCTAGATATTGGCCATTCTCCAGATTCTGAGTGGAGACCCCTCAGCCTTGTGCTACAGCTATACTTTCCAAGCCCACTGGCACAGCAGCACTATTCCTCCAGCTTTAGGCCAACAATTTTCCTAGTCCTTCTGAGTGGAAACTACCACTGGAAACATGAGGGGCCATGGGTCCACCCTTAGAAACTCCTGAGGTCATAGCCACACGTTCTGAAACCGAGGCAGCTCAGGTTTTCCTGTTCCTCGTCTCTTCAGCTTTTGCTTCTGGTGGCCTCATGGCCCAGGCCTCAATCCTGCATCTGTCTTACTGGGGCACTGTTTCAAAGCTCTGTAGCTGTACTATTTAAGTACCTGGACTACCTGCCTCCCAGCACCCCCCCCCCCCCCGCCAGGAAGCCTTCTGCACACAGGCAGTCAGTTCTTCCCTCTGTGGGTCAGCTCTAGTGCCTACTCGTGCTGGTCTGATCTGCTGCTGCTTGTCCACTGCTGCTGCTGCTGCTGGTCCTCTGCGGCTTGTTTATCACCATCTGTGCTTTCTTCATTGTCAATACTTCTCCTTAGTTCCTTCTCAATCTTCTGTCCATTTACAGTTTTAAATCTGCTTCTGCATTGTCAGTATCTATTAGAAAAGTACCCTACTCTCAGTACCCAGTTGCCTTAGGCTGGACTCTCTAGGGAAGAATAATCAGTAACTTGTATATATATAAACAAGCCGAGTGCTCTCAAGTCAGTTGTGACTCATAGTGAGTCTATAGGACAGAGTAGAACGTTGCATAGAGTTTCCATGGAGTGCCTGGCAGATTCAAACTGCCTACGTTTGCATTAGCAGATGTAGCACTTAGCTGCTATACCACCAGGGTTTCCATATATAGAAAGACATTTGTATAAAGAAAACAGCTCACACAATTGTAGAGGCTACAATATCCCATGTGGTTTGGAATACAAGCCTCACGCAGCTGTTACAGCTAGAGAACACAAGGTTGGCAGGTCAGAGATTAGCGTTCCTGCTCACAGACCGTGAAGGTCAGTGGTTCCTAAGATGACAGGCAAGACTGCAAGGTTTCTGCTGATTCATGGAGCTGCATGAGTTGACAAACCTAGGGTGAGCAGATCAAGGAACAGGACTCTTACTTGCAGGCTATGAAGAGCTATGAATCCCAAGAGTTGTTTGTTCAATCCTAAGAATGTAAGAAGATAAGACACTGTCAGCTTCTGGATTCACAGCAAGCCAAAATCTTGGAGCAAACAGGAAGTGGGCAGTGGAAGGCAGAGAGATGAAGCTTGAGATGGTGATGAGCCTCTGCAGGCCCTGCCCCACCAGTACCACAGCACATTCCATAGCAGTGGTGACCACAATATTATAACAGCTGCCAAAACACTGAGAATCATGACCCAGCTAATACACAGTCTTAACCATTACAGTCTACCCCTTGTCAATGTGGCATCTATGTACACCTCCTCATAGCATACATAATCTCTGAATAAGCACAATTGCAAAGTCATACTTTTGTATAATGTGATACATCCAACACACATACAACCAAAAATGCACTAACTCCATTAATGTCTTACGTTTTGTAGGTAAAGAAAACAAAAATATCTGATGCATCAGTAAAATAATTTGATTACTGAGACGTGATTGGACAATAATGATTTTCTTCAAGCCAAAGGAATAGGAAGTTTGAAATTAAAGCAGATATTTTGTGTCTTTCACTGAAACAGGACTTTTCAAAAATAAATTTGGAACTAGGGAAGACAAAGAGAGAAAAGCAGATAGGTCTAATGAGTAGGTATTACAGAAATTGTAGAGGCACAGTGTCTTCTACTTTTGATGAAATCCTTAAAGAAACAGCAGTAGAACTAGACACTGTTAATGTTTTGTTTGTTTTTTTTTTAATTCCTAAATTGTGTCATAGGTCTGGGATAGTGACATCATTGAGCAGCATCACTGATTAGATCCTGTTATTGTTGCTGTTATGTGCCATCAAGTCAGTTCTGACTCATAGCAACCCTATATACAACAGAATGAAATATTGCCCAGTCTTGTGCCATGTCCGTAATTGTTTTTAAGCTTAAGCCCATTGTTGTGGCCACTGTGTCCATCCGTCTTACTGAGGGGCTTCCTCTTTTTTGTTGACCCTCCACTCTACCAAGCGTGGTGTCCTTCACCAAGGACTGATCCTTCATGATAAATGGTAACATATTTATAAGATTCAGTCTTGCCATCTTTGCCTACAAGTTGTACTTTTTCCAGAACAGATCTGTTTGTTCTTTTAGTGGTCCACAGTACATTCAACATTCTTCTCCAGCACCACAGTTCAGAGATATTAATTCTTCTTCTGTTTTCTTTGTTCATTGTCCAGCCTTCTTATGCATATGATGTGGTTGAAAAGACTATGGCTTGGGTCAGCTGTACTTTAGTCTTCGAGGTGACTTCTTTACTTTTCAATACTTGAGAGACATCCAGCATCATTGCAGCATTCAAGCCACCACAGTACAAAACACTGGCAGACATGTGGTGGAACCAGCCTGGCAAGCCCCATTACCATCCCTATTATGCAGACAAAGAATGTAAGCCCACTACATTAACCAGCTTGGCCAAGGTCACACAGTGGTGACAGAGTTGGGGTTTAAACCCAACTGTTTTCAGAGCATATAGTCTAAAATATTATACACAATCTCTTGTAATGTAAACAAGGAGAATCATAGACTAGGACAGAGCAAGGGAAAAATGAGTACTTTATGGCACTTGATGTCTGGTCTGAATGAAAACAAATCAAACAAACAGAAAAAAACAACTTAAGGCCTGAAGAAAGTGCCAGGAACCTTCAGCAGCCTTGCAGCTGAGAGTGGAGGCTGGATCTGTTAGCAGCCATGTGGGAAATGGATAAATAATTGATTGGGCATACCAAGCTCAGTGTGTGCTGATCTATAGGGAGCAGAAGGGTCCGAGAGGCAGAGCCAGATGGCGAGCAGTAATGTGCCCATATTAATAGATGTCTTCATTAGGTGACATATTCACAAGAGTCCCAGGCAAGTGCCTTTCAGCCACTGCCAGGACAAATCAAGGTCTAGAGATGAAGGTAAGGCTTACAGAGAGGCTGGTGGAAGCAGCAGGTCAGGTGCAAAGGATGTGGAATTGTAGAGATTTCCTGCATTTCAGTAAGAGGAATGGCTTCTATTTCAAAGGCAGTTAGTGCTGTCTTTGTGAGTCATCCTCAAATATGTAAAATAATAGGGCTTTCCTATCCATCCCTACTACCAGTATGCATCCCTGATACAAATTTCTCTTCTTACTGTGGGACTGTTCTTGAGTGGACCCTGCTTTCCACTTTCTCTCCCAGTTACAGATCCTCCCTCTCTGTCCTCTTCTTATTTTCCACTAAGTGCCCTCACCAGGTCTCTTCAGATATATCTACTCCCTGGACAGACTTCTGCACTTTCTTGGCTAATATTACTGCATTTGGTCACAACTGTCAATAGACTGGTCTTATAATAATGGACGGTTAATGGTTAGCTCAGAACAGTTCAGAAAATGTTGAGGCTAGGACTTTTTATATTGTATGGAAATTAATATTGGTGACATTAAGCTTAAATACCCTTGAAATGTTCGCTGAGCAGTTGTTGAATGTTTCAAGGACTTTGTCCTTTTATATATGCAGTGACACATAGATACATATTAGCCCTCCACAATTTAAACATTTTGTGACAACTGGAATTCCATATAGGCCAAGTCAGAGACAAATTTTAGCGGAGTAATATTTGATTTGTACAGCCATATCAGTGCCAATAATGACCTCCTCAATTACAGCTCTAGACTGTCAAACTGCCCTCCCCTACCTCAGGAAATAAGATGTCAACATATGCAACACAACGTTATACTTGTAGAATTTGATAGTTGTACATGATTTATTGCATTCCTGAAAGCTACACGATGATATAGCACTGGTACTGGGTGTCATGAGATTTAGAAAATTATCTTGAGCAGCGTAAGCTGCAAAGAAAATGGATTTTACCATAAAAACTAAAACAAAGAATCTTTAGAGTTGAAACCTAATTTTAGGTTTCAACTGTAAGGAAGGTTATTTCATAATGGGGTAAAAATGCATCAGCCTTTGCCTAAACTTCAGTTAGTTTTCAGTACTCTTTCTAGTTCAGCCGGGTGGCACAACATTGGAACACTCACATGATTGGTGATTTGAGTCCACCAAGAAGGCACCTTGATAAGAGTCACTGAAAACCCTATGTAGCACAATTCTACCCTGAAACACATGGGATCACCATGCGTTGAAATCAGCTCAATAAATAGAAACGGTTATTGGTTTCTAGCTCAACCAGAGTTCCCTATGTCCAGTTTGCCAGAAAGTTTGGAACCATTCAGTCAGAGGCAGTGTAGAAGTGAGCTCGATCAGCATCCAGCTTCTTCAGAGAGATCTGCCTCTGCAATGGGATTGCTTCATGATAGGGACAGTGATTTCCTGGGCAGTCCTAAAGGCAGTGCTCAGCGTGTCCTCAGATTAGGAGTAAGATGTTCAGGAGGAGATGCTGGCCTAATTTTGTACATTCAGAGTTATAACTAGATATGATATTTGCTTGATTTCTCCTAATTATTTAAACATAGATTGGTACAATCCTTTTTCTTGTGGATATTAGGCCACATAATTCCCTAGCAAGTTTGACCTAAATAAAGTGTCTGTGAGGAGATTTGTATATAGGCTTTGCACCTCGTTCAGCCCAAATTCCAGTGAATCCCAAGGTACTGTTTTAATGTTATTTGCAGAATGGTTTATAAAGTAGGTCTGGGTAGCTTTTGTAGCCAACAACAATTTTATAAATCAAGGATGACTTTTTGGTGATAGTTGAATTTTTCATCTCTGACTAATTACTTTCAACGTGTCACCTATAAACTATGTATTGTTTCCTGTCAGTTTTAGCTAAATTATTTGCATGCATTCAAATTAATTTACACACAGCCTCTGGCAGTTGTTGTCAAATTCTCTTAACTTCTTTCCTCCCTTTGAGGGCTATACATTTCTCTTTTTGGATTAAGATACATTCTTATTCAGAAACTAGTGTGACCTCAGACAAGAACAATAAGAAGCTATTGATGAGACCTCGGCTGGTAAATATAAAGCTTCAGTCTTCCCACAGGTGTTGTGTGCTTGATGTAAGACTTCTTATCCAGATGTTGCCCTACACTTCCTCTGTCTATGCAATGGAAACACTGGTGGTGTAGTAGTTAACTGCCAGGTCGGTAGTTCAAATCCAGTAGGCACTCCTTAGAAACTCTACGGGGCAGTTCTGTTCTGTCCTATAGGGTCACTAGGGGTCAGAATTGATGTGACAGCAGTGAGTTTTTGTTTGATTTACTCAGTAGAAGACTGGGTGGGCATGAAAGGAGGAAAATACAGTGGTCAAGAATGTTGGTTTTAGTCAGGAATGCCTGGGAGGAAATATGAGCTCTGCTGCTCTTTAGCGCTGTGACTTACGTAGTCACTATAAACCTCACTTTTCTTATCTGTAAAATGGAGTAAGCAATAATATCTCCTCTGTAATCATTGTCAGGATTAAGGGGAAGGACTAATGGAAAACACTAACTTTCCAGAACACAGAGGAGAGAACTTGATAAACATACTTGTTATTAGTATTACCAGTTGTTCTACAGACTTAACTTGTGTCATGAATACTTGCATTTCAGCGTTTATTCAGCACATGTTTCTTGAACAGCCACTACGTGACAAGTCCGTAAGAAGCCCTGGTCTCAGTTTTTTGGCTGGCTATTTTTTAAATTATCTTTTCTCTCATTCCTGAAAGATTTAAGAGAAGTCCATGACAAGTACTGGGTGACTTACTCAAAAATGAATACTGAAATGCTTGCCCCCAAGGCCACTGTCTTAGTACATCTCAAGAGTTATTTCAAAGAAAAACTAGCTCTCCTGCTTATTCGGTGGAAAGGGAGTCAAACATGGCACTAATCATTGAATGCTAGTGCACCCTTAACTCGATAGACAATAAACAAAGTGGTGTAATTACGTTACGTGATTAAGAAATGATTTTCTTAAACATACTAATAGGCTAAAATTTTGACGTAATAGTCAGTTCACTAAGAAATTGTCAAACTATGAAATCGGCAGGCAGATATTTTAGTTGCATATTAAAAATCATCTCTGGTGAATATTTTATCAATATGTGATTGCTCATGACAATATTATATACAAATATTTACCTGTCAGAATATCTGATAGGTAAATGTTAACATGCCTAGTATATGTATGCTAGAATTGCCAAAACCAAGAAGCAGTAGCTTCTTAAAACATCAATGTATAGAATATCCATCTTTGGAAGTGGGCCAACAGTGTAACCCACCAAATAACCCATTGGGAGACTGTTAGAGACTTATTTAAATTAAGAAATGGCAATTGAGACAAGAGAGCCATGCTGATAGGTCTAGAAGCCAGAGAATAAGCATAATGCCAATTATTAATATCTGTTGAATAAATACACAGTAGATTTTATTATGAAGAGGAGACAATACCAAGTATAAATTTACTCTGGGATATTACAAAAATATGAATGACAGAAAGAATTTTATAAAACAAGAGTAAACATGCTGGATATTTTCTTTGGGAAAGAAGTCTTGCAAAAATAAATATGGCAAATATAAAGTCTGTTCTTTCAGAACTGAATAAGCTATATTGTAAGGTTTCTGTTTCCTTAATTCATTTTAACTTAAATATGAACAAAGGATTAAAAGCTGATTAAATGGATCTAGTTTGAAAGAAGGAGGGCTTGGTGATGTGAGATGGAGTTAGCTGGCAGTATCATTACAGTGATTTATCTTTCAATGATTTATGTGGTACAGGACAAGCAATTCAACACAGCTTGGTCCCTGATTTAGAGGTTTTCTATCTAGATTAGAAAAAACAAATGTAACATAAGATTTATCAGGCAATAAGATGTCAACTTGGAAATGCACACTCGTTGGTGTTTATGACTCTGAGCTTTGGGAGATAAAGGTAAAAAACTAATAAAGAAGAGACACCATTGGGCAGTGGCTCAGGAAGCATAATGGTCAGGTGAAAGAAGGTAGAGAAGGTGCAGGAACAAATGAAAGTGCCTCAAACAAACTCTGCTCTTCAAACCAAAGCAGTACCTCTCTACCTCTTGTTACTGCTGTCAGGGCTCAGAGAAGAGATACCAGGAGATTTACATGCAATTTCTGCTATTAGTTTCAATCAACTTGACAGCAGTGGGTTTTGGGTTTTAACAAAGCCACTGATGTCCTGAAAGCTATCATATGAAGTTTGCACTCCATAGTGAATGTTGTCATTAGCTGCTGTCCAGTTGACCTTTGACTTCAAATACAATGAGGTCAGGTTGCTGTGATGCACAGCATCTTTTTCATTGGCTGGTGTTTCAGAAGGACATCACCAGGTCTTATCTGGAAGCTATGCTGAAACCTGTTGAGTATCAAGGCAGCAGCCAAGCCTGATAGAGGTTGCACATGAAGTGCATTGGCTGGGAATCAAATTCGCTTCTCTCTCAGAAGGCAACGGTCTTATCACTGAACTGGCATTGCCTCCTATGGTGAATGATAGTGAATGATGCAAACCAAAGCCAACCCATTGCCATCAAGTTGGCTGATACATAGCAACCCTGTAGAACAGAGGAGAACTGCTGCATAGAGCTCCCAAGGAGCACCTGGTAGATTTGAACAGCTGACTTTTAAGTTAGCAGACATAGCACTTAACCACTATGCCACCAGGGTTTCCACTGAATGATAACAGTTGCCATCAAGTCAGGTCCTACTTACAGTGACCCTAGACATCAGAGCAGAACTGCCCCATGGAGTTTCCAAGGAGCACCTGGTAGATTTGAACTGCTGACCTTTTGGTTAGCAGATGTAGCACTTAACCACAGTGCTACCAGGTTTCCAGTGAATGATAAGTACATGTTAATAAATTTTATTAGCCAAGATAAGAGCCGTCAAGTCGTTATTAGAAAGACAATGAAAGAAATTTTCTTACTTTTCAGAGGTGGCATGCCACTCTCCTATTAGCAAATCAAACTGAGATAACCACCAAAAAGAGTCAGCTCAGTACAGTACTAACAATGGATGTTTATGGCACTTTTGGTGAAGCCCAGGTACTGGACACAGTACTCTGCACTGCTTTTATCTTCACAAAAAAAAAAAATTGACAGAGACACTGTTATTATCACCACTTTTCCCCTGAAGTAACCAAGTCATAACAAAGTTGGGTGTCTTTTAAAGTCAGACTGTCTCAAGCCAAAGATGTCATGCCTTGATATGTGTACAGAAGCCTGGATGAGAATCCAGATCTCCTTTCTGAAATCTAATTTTTCAAGTGGAAGCTGTTTTTCCCCTCAGTGTGGCAAATATGTACACAATGAAACAATCAACATTTCAGTCAACTTCTCATGTACAGTTCAGCGACACCTATTATGTTCGTAGTGTTATTCAGTCGTTTCCTTTATTCTTACCCTAATTTTTCTATCACCCTAAATAGAAGCTTGGTGTTCCCTAAGCATATGGTTTTATTTTTCCATGCAATCTAAATAAGATTTTTTAATTTAGATGCAAAACAAAGATGAAATAGAAGACTGATGAATGCAAACAGTGAAGATGGCCAGTAAAATGAGTTGCATTCAAAGCCAATGGAAATTCCTGGAGGAAGGGTCTGCTTCTCCAGGGTGGTCTCGAACAGAGTTGTTTTCTAAAGCCTGGTGGACAGGCTGCCACGTCTTTTCTCCCACCTTGCAATGCTAACCAGCATGTAGGCTGTACCAGCACAGATGATGAAACACTTGTCCTTGGGCCTACTTTCTTGTTTTTTTAACACAGAAACAGAGAAAAATCATATCATTCAGGACACTTATTATGCCAGTAGGAAACACAACAAAGGTTCATGGTGCTTTTGTGTGGCTGTTGATTGCCAAATTGAGTTAATTATGACTTGTGGCCATCGAAGAGAACTGCTCCATAGGGTTTTCAAGGTTGTGACTATTTAGAAGCATATCACCAGGATGTCTTCTGAGGCACCTCTGTGTGCATTTGAACCATCAACCTTTGGCCTGGTAATCGAGAGTTGCATACTTACCACCCAGGATCTTCATAGTGTTCTCAGGGCATGGGAAAACCAAAGGAGGAGTTGTGCTTAGAATATTTTACATGGGATTAATTATTTCAAATGTGGTCTTATGAAGTGCAACAATTAAGTCCTCACACTTAATTGTTCTAAGTGCTACATGACTCATCGATGAATTTGCTATGGTCACTTTCAAAGTATTCCCTTTGGGAAGCTATATACTGATGCCAGCATTTAGTCCTCCCTTCACAGCAATTTGGAACTCTTTCTGGAATGGCCATTGTGCATAGTGGCTAGTGGTAAGTTCGCAAACTGAACTGTACAGTTGTCTGTGAGGGAGTTTTTATCGAGTAAGCAAATAACTATGCTGGAACACCCCCTTTATTTATCTGATGTGATCTTCAACAACTTTTTTTCTTTATCTAAAGGTAAAGGAAATATTGAAAGTAAGACATTTTGAGGACATTCAGGATATCAAGGTTAACACGACAACAGCTCTGATGCTTATTCCAGAAAAAAGGATTCAAACCTGCTTGCTTTGAAGGGTGGACCAGGAACTGGCATCAATGCACAGCTTCCTAAAGGGAGTACTTTGAAGGTGACTGTAGTGATTTTTCAGCAAGGAATTATGTGGCACTTTTTCTAGGATGAGTTTGTGAACCTAGTTGTCAGACCTCGTATTTAAACTACATATTGATTGTCTCTCCTGTAGGAATTCTTTTTTTTTTTCCCACTACACCCCTAGTGCTTAACACAGTGAATAATATTACAGAAATTTAATACATGCTTATTGAATTAGACTGAAAAGGACCAAAGAAAAATTTGCATACTTCGCAAAAAACTTAATGAACAGGGGTACTAAAAAATAGATTTGCTTGTGATACAGTTCTGAAAAAAACCACCTTGGAAATATTATTTGTGTACAAAGAAAATCATAAAGAGATTGAGAAATTATGTAAAATAAAACAAGATTAAAAATGGAAAAGAACAAGTTGGGAATGTCTAGAAGGAACATTAAAAATCAAAGTCTCTTAACAGTTCTTTAACTGATGAGGACATATGCAGAGATACCAGGGTACATCTGGAGGCAGGAGAACAAAAAGGAAAAAACTGTACATTTCCAGTGTGATGTGGCACCCGCAGGGCTGATGTTATTTTGGGGTACACTCTATTTAGAGCGTTTCATCCGGGGATGAGAGAGTGACAGCTCTACTCTCAATGACATTCGTGAGACCTATTCTAGAATGATCCCATTCAGTTTGGTTTGCCTGACTACCAAAAATAAGTAGACAGATTGGAAGAAATCCAAAGAAGAGCTTCACAATTGATTATGGGAAAGAAGCTGACATATGGGGAACAACTGAGAGAATTAAGTCTACCACACAGCTTGGCTAGGGAAGGTAAGTGTGTATGTGTTTGAAAACCGTCAAAGCTTAATAGTGGAAAAAATAGTTTACCCAGGTACAAAGGATACAGGTAAAAATCTATAGCAAAATGGACTTCGGAAAGATAATCTAATTTATTTCTCAGTTGGAAATTGGGTGGTGGTTAATTACATCTACTCTGTGGATGGAATGACTTGGAGACAACAGTGACTTGGAGGTGGTGGTAATTGTGAACTGAGATACTGAACCCTCTCTTCTAAGCACACTGAAGAGAAGGATGGGAGGCAGATTAGAAGGCATAGAGTTAGATGTCACTTGGCTCTTCAGATCTCTTATGTTGCAGGTTTATAGAGTAACGTGTAATATTTAATTCAGTTTTAAATTGTTTTAATTCAAGATGTATTAAAATACCTTGTCCTCTTCTCTTTCCAATTCCTTTTTGGGAAGGAAAAAAAAAAAGCTGTTGCAAAACTGTGTTTACTGTGTAGATATTTGTATTAATAAATACTGCCCAGAATTTATGTCCTTTCTTAAAATAGTTGTGAACACAGATCAAATGTCTACTCAACTCAAAAAAATACCATCTTAGAAGCTACTAGTTTTAAGAACTTATGACTGCATTTGTGGTAAATGCATATCTAAGATGTCTCATAAATGCTTTGCAAATAATTTTTGCATATATTTCATAATTATGAATTGGGGCCACCCTGTTCCTTTTGTTAGATTCTTCCTTCCAGCTGCTGATATTGGACCCTTATCTCGTAACACTGAGACTTTGCAATCATAGCAAAGGAAGTCAGGTGATCTGAAGTTATAGGTGAAGGAAAACACAAGAAAATGAAAAAAGCAGCAGTAAAACAAAAGAGTTTGGGTTGATTTAAATGATGAAATCCAGACCTAGTGTTACAATAATGGCTCTTATACCCTTTTACATAGAGATCTTTGACACTTAATTATAGACGGTATAGAACTTATAACTTGAATTCTAGAAAGGCTCCTTTTGTATGTCTCTTTAAGCCATCCTATTCTAATTACTCTTATCAGAGAATTGCCAGTTGGAATGAACATGTTTCTTTGCTTTATTTTCTCTTCTCGGCATATAATCAAGTTGCCATCTTCTGTTATCTTTCTCATTGCCTGTGACTGACATATAGTCCCTGTGCATGGTGGTACTGCTGGCTTCCACTTGGAAATTAAGAAGCTAAGAAAGGTGATGAATTATTTAATAAACAGGAGTCTGCCAGCAAGACCACAAAGTCATACTGGTTAAAAGAGAGACCTAGGGGCTGAGCATCCAGTTGTGTTCTAGAAGCCTGTGGAAGTTGCAGTGCTTTAGGGAAAAACAAAACCAAACCAAGGGTAGCTCTGGAACTTAAAACATATTGTTTTGATTTTAATTCCTGAGAAAAGAACAAATATGTATTTGTAATAATCCTGAAAGAATTATTCTGGGCTAATATTCATTATTCCCATCTCTGTGCAGTTATCATCTGTTCATCCATTTATAAATTTCTCTGGTGTACCCAGGACTAAGTGTCATGGCAATACTGCAAGCTGGACTTAGTCTCTGTCTTTCTTTAGTTACAACATAGTTGAGAAGAGAAACTATAACAATTAGAGAAGAAAATCAAGGGCCTTCTATTGCAGCAGAAATGGCTGGTTAAAAAAAAAAGATAAAACAGACTTGGGGAACAAGACATGCATTCATATTTCTTGCGGGAAGTCCCCAAGGAAGCCAGCCAAAACAAATGTTTATTATCATCATTTAAGGTATGAGAGTAGGCATAAAGGTATGGTGAGAAACATCAAGGCATGCTGGTGGTGCTACAGTTAAGTGTTCCACTGATAACCAGAAGGTCAGTAGTTCCTACCTCCCCAGTAGCTTCATGAAAGAAAAGATTTGGTGATCTATTTCTGTGAAGATTTTGTTGTTGCTGTTAGGTGCCGTCAAGTCAGTTCCCCCATAGCAACCCTAAGTACAACAGAAAAGAAACGCTGCCTGTTCTGCTGCTTGCCCACAATTATCATGTTTCAACCCATTGTTACACCAATATTTCAGTCTATCTTGTTGAGAGTCTTCCTCTTCTTCGCTTCCCGTCAGCTTTACCAAGTATGATGTCCTGCTCCGGGGATTGATCCCTCCTGAAAACATGTCTGAAGTATCTGAGACACAGTTTTTCCATCTTTGCTTCCAGGGAGCACTCCAGTTAGAACAGATCTGTAAATATTAGAGCCTTGACAGTGCTGTGAGACAGCTACCCTCTGTCCTACAGGGTATCTGTGAGGCAGAATGGACACGATGGTACACAAGAACAATGAAGTGGAGGAGTTGACGTAAACACATGATGGTGATAAACACGGAGAAGAGACAAAGTTGGCCAAAGAAAAAGGTCCTCTTTGGGGAGCAATACGTCTTCTAACTATTTGTTAAAACCTCATTATTATGTACTCTTCACTAAATAGCCCTCGTCTCTTTGGTGACACTGAGTATCCTGATCCACTCCGCTTACTTACTTCCCACCTCTAGCTTGTTAGTGAAAGAATCTTGATTCTGTAGGCAATGGTTCCCACTATGATAAAGCCTAAGCTCACTTCCAAATCTTAAAACCTATCACACACAAAGTGGCAAAAGCACCTAACAGGTTGGACAGAGTACTGTAATTTTATTTTAACTCTCGTTCTCGCCTCCAGCAATAGAAAGTCTTTCAAAACCAACAGCACTAGACTTTCAGCACTGATTTAGGTAGCTAGTTGCTTTGCATTGCCATGTCACTGATTTTCTCTTGAGTCTGTCTGAAATGGATTTAAAGTGTTATACAAAACTAAGTACATAGTAGATACCAAAATATTTGTTGATTTAATGGACTTGTGGGATTGTGTTTCATTTATTTTTAGAGGCAGTACAATTCCCACCTTTAGCAGTAATATGAATAGTGCATATTTATCTCATTTTACAGTATGTAGTTGGTTAAATCATATATTGGTCTATTTCATTTAAGTTTTTCTTATACTTTTGACTTTGCCCCGGCAATCTTATTAATGTTGATCAGTGGAAGGTTAGGATGAGGCATTTTATTTCCTCTGTAGAGAGGAATAAACAGTGTTCACTAGCACACTGCTTTGCATACAGGGATGTTCCACAAATTGCAAGCATGATGATAACAATCTTTTCCTATCTCAGGAAAAATAATCAAAGAAAGTAAGCCTTGGTTGATTATGCCACCTTTAATACTTTTGTAGATTTTATTCCTTTCAACCTCTCTGCCATTTGCTGATGTACCGTTTAGATATATCCTTTGAAGCCTCTTGTTCATTGCCATATGTGAAATTACCTGTGCCTTCAATATCGTTACGATAAATATTTCATTTTTCTCTAGCCTCAGATTCCTTTTGGCATATAAAGGTTTTTCCTTTTCCTGAGTCAAGTATTGTTATAGATTCAACAAATATTTGTACATACTTTCCTTCATCTCTTCACATATGTGTAATAAAATCCAGCTTTTACCTCAGCTGCCAGGACCCCAGGGACTCTGATACAGCTTTACACAAAATAAAGTTCATTGGATTTAAAACTGAAGCTTTTTGTCTGTCCCTCCTCAAAAACATTCCTTCTGCTACACCTCTCAGAGATTATGTTCAAATTTCCCTATGCCTCACAAGAAACAATATCATTTTTACAACCAGGTGCAGGGGGACCACAGTGTACCTCCTGTGCACTCAGATAATACAATCTTCAAAGGTAGTAAGGACAGAAAAGCCTGAGAATGCTCATCCCTCACATAATTGCCACCTGTCCTCTAAGGACAAAATCATCCCAGCATATGCTCCTGTTTCTCAGTGTTACAGGCACTGCCCTTACTCTACAATCATACTTAGAAAAGCTAAAACAACCATCTAAAATAATCCTGATCTGTATCTACAACCTCAGGGTAAAGGGTGTTGAGTTTTTATCAATGCAACAAGATGCAAACTGTCTCCTGATGCAAACTGTCTCCTTTAACTTCAGTACTCTCCTTTTGAACTCAAAGACTTTATGTCAGTGAACCTCAAGAAAATATGAAATTTTCTAGTTGTTATTTTTTTAATTGTGTTTTACGTGAATTCAAGTCATATTGTCATACAGAAACTTACATACACGTTGTTACATGACGCTAGTTGCTCTGGATACACTGTATTTCCTGTGTGCATTTAACCAGCTACTGTCCCCCTCTGTCTTCTCATATTACCCCTGGATAGGAACTGCCTAATTAGCCGCCTGCATCTGCTTAGGCCAAGAAGCACACCCTTCACCCATATCTTTTTATGTCTTATAGTTTAGTCCAAACTTTGTCTGAAGATTTGGCTTCTGGAATGGTTTCAGTTCTGAGCTGACAAAGAGTCTGGGGGCCATGTCTTCAGGGGATCCTCTAGTCTGTAAGACCATGAAATCTGATCATTTTACTAGAGTGTGAGTTCTGCACCCCACTTTTCTCCCATTCCGTAGGGACTCTTTGTTGTACTAGCCAGGCATCATGTCATTCTTCTAGTCTCATGTTGATGCAGTCTCTGGTTTATGCTGCCTTTTCTGTCTCTAGAAGTCATATGGGGAATATATGAATATTTTTTATGAACTAGCAACAACTCAAGAAATATGCATTATTTCATATCGAGGAGTGTATCAGAGCAAGAAAATAACTTGAAAAAAGAAATCAAATATTTATATACTTGAAGGCGAAAAGGAACATAATTTCAGTGATGTGGTTGCTATTCTACTATTCACCTCATGCCTTGACTGACAGATGAAACAGCCTTCTGTCAACTTGAAGTGGCTCCTCATCTCTGAAACTTTCCTTTTGCATTGAAGTCATCAGCCCATCCCTTCAGTCACCTCTGTAGGAAAGCTGCAAGAAAGATGACAGAAAAACAGAAATACTTCCTATCCCTTAGCTCTTCACTTTGGTTGTTTTCCTTTGTTCTCTTTGGTAGTGTTGATGTTTTATTATTATTACTACTGTTTTTAAAATTTTTGTGATTACCTAATTATATTCAGATTCTGAAAAGCCAGTTAAAATCAGCCTATATTATACAAGTAGTTTATATAAAGGAAAGAAGATGAGTGAGCAAGGAGATGTTTTTATTTAACATAAATAATGTCTGTAGTAATTGGAACATATTTCAAGTATTTGTTTTTACTTTTATGAACATAAAATATTTTACTAGAATATGAGGTTTTGAATAAAATTTTAGGTTGCCATTCTAAAGTTTACTTAGGCCAAGTGATATCCTCTGAATTTCTACATAGGAAGAACTTATGGGTAGCAATATGGTTGGAAGAAGGGACAAGTTTGAAGCTAAAGTATGCATGGCACACATACTGTAGTTACTTAGACTGCATGTTTGGGTGGATGGTTTGGGTATGGATTTGACAGAAGCAAGATAAAGTCATTGAGAAGAACTAAAGAACGCCCAAATCCAATATAAAGAGTTACATTTCATTTCCACAATTCAACAAGGACTAGGCTATGCTGCCTTCCTAAAGTATGAAATCTGTGTTTAATATTTAGGGCAAATTTGTTATTTTTTAGTAAACACTTAAGCATATGTTATGGCATCTGTAGGAGTTAAATGGTTTTATTATGACTACCTGGTTATAAATAAATGAAAAAAAAATTACAAATCCTGATGACTTAATCCAAAAGTTCTATATATACTTAATAAACCACCCAATGGTGCAGTTATGTAAGGGTCTGTTGCACTGCTCTCTGTAGATGACTTTGTCAGTGTAGTTAGCAACTTCAAAAATGTTGTCTTTAAAATGAACCAGTCTCTTTTTCTAGCCAGGAAAAGGCTATCAGGAAAAAAAAAAAAAAAAAAAAAAATTGCATGTCTTTTTCAGAGTGTCATTAGCAGACACTGGTTAATAACAGAATGCCAGTACCGACTCCACTGGGTGACCTTAATTCAATATTGGGAATCAGTGTACCATTCTTATGCCCCTAGCATCACTGCAGTACACACAGTGCATGTTTTCCTCTAGAGAACTACTCACCGTGCTCACTTACTTGCATCACTGTACTTCGTTGGTGATCCATACCACAGGGACCACTCAGTGTACACACAAAACTAAGCACCTTCCAGACTTTATGTCACTAATCTTCTTAACTAAACAAAACCAACTCACCTTCTTGCTTCACATTTATGCTTCAAGCGAGAGCTTGTTTTCTTGCCTTCAGCTTCATTCTCTCAGCTAAAACTCAGCTTGGGCAGCTGTCACTTCTTGCTCCCCTGGGCTTTCTTTGCATCACCGTCCTCAGTTGTATAGTCAAAGAACAGAATCCTAACCATTTCCCTGACACTTAAAAGGCCAGCCTCTTTTTCTTTCTTTCTTTCTTTCTTTTTTAAGTGGAACAGACATTGGAATTGGGAACATGTAGTGGTGTCATGCTAGATTATTAACATTAATCCTTATTTGAAAACACTAACGGCATTTAATTCCACACTGGGAGAAGGGGCTGTTACCAAAGAAGACTCAAAAAGTCTTCTTGTGAGCTTTCCTTGCTTTCAGACAATATCTCAGCCTCAGAAAAACACCAAATTGTGAAAGAGATGTCTGAGGGACAGACCTCTTAGCAAAGTGCCAGTTAGCTTCATGTAGCCACTTAAGCCAAGAATCACACTCTTCACTAGTATCATTTTATGTCTTGTAGTCCAGTCTAATCTTTGTCTGAAGAGTTGACTTTGGGAATGGTTTCAGCTCCTGGCTAACAGGAAAACTAGGGGCTGTGACTTTTGGGGAAATTTTCAGGCTGTGGAGCCACCATCTCTGGTCTTGTTAATAGAATTTGAGTTCTGCATACCCATTTTTCTTCCACTACATCAGCACTCTATGTTGTATTCCTTGTCAGGGCAGTCATTAGTGGTGGCACGGCATCATATAGTTCTTCTGGTTTCATACTGATTTAGTCTCTGGATTATGAGGCTCTTTCTGTCTCTTGGGCTCATATTTTCCTTTACCTTTAACTCTTAGAATAGGATAGAAGACATTATTAGGAAAATTGTAGTCACTGTCTTGTGTATCCATTTCTTATTTCCCTTTCCTGCCCTGCTATAGCCATAAATTATGAGGTGTGGTTTACCTAGAACACTGAAAAATGAAAACAAATCAGCAACAACAACCAAAAAAAAAAAAAAAACACTACAGAGTGGCAAATGTAGTTTTGGGAAACACAGATAAATCAAGGGTCTGTGTGAAAACAGAGTAAAGGGAGACAAGATTGGAGAAGTCTACCCTGCAAGAATGTGTGAAGATTCTCAAAGCCTTGTTTAGATTTTTTTCCCTGCAATCCGAACAAATGAGTGCTCCTCTCTGTCCTGGGCACGTAAAAACTGTGGAGGGCAATGAAAATAGGGTATGTATTCCTCCTCCCCATTGGTTGTGTTTCTGTGCTTCTTTATCTGCTTAGCTAACTCAGTATTTCAAGTTTGATATTTATTCCTTATTGTGTGCGTTTGAACTCTTTGGTGCATATGCAGAGGTAGTTTTTGACTTAGGGGTTTTTATTTTTTATTTTCTAATTAAAATAACAACAACAAAAAAAAAGAAAAAAAAAACTTGCATTGATGATCTCACAGCCTGGCAGGTCCCCTGGGACATGTCCCCTAGACCTGCTGCTGGCCCTAATTGGAAGCTAGTATTGAGATCAGTTCTTCAGACAAGAATAGACTGGGCAGTGTAACCATATGATATGTGTACTTTATGGTTCTATAAATTTATAGGATTCTATCTCTCTGGTTTCTTTCTAGATAGGAGAGAAGAGGGTGGAGAGTAGGGGACAGGTGCTCATTAAGAGAATACTAGAAATATAGACTGAAAAGGAGGATTATACTGTCACTGGGTGAGGAAAGCAGATAGAGCTACAGATAGGCAGGCGTGCAAAACTGATTTGGATTGTATGTTTTTGTTTAATCACAAAAAAACCAAAAACCTGTGGCCTTGAGCCTACTCCAACTCACAGAGACCTCATGTGACAGAGTAAAACTACTGAACAGGATTTTCTTGACTGTAACTTTTAGGGAAGCAGATTCTTCCTTTTGTGGAAACACGAGATTGATAGGAATGAATAACTTTTAGATTAGTACCCAAGCACAGACTATTTGCACTTCCCAAGGTCCTTATTTCTGAATTAGTCCTGTATAAATTGTTTACTATCATAGTTTAAACTCTATCTTATGGGCCTCTCTGTTCAGTTACCTACTACTATATTTTCTCTGTTTTATTTCTTTGGTGATACTGAAAACAATTTGGAATTACCTTTTCTCCTCCCACCACCCACCACCTCCCACTCTGGAATTGTTTATTATTGGTTTCCTTTCATAGAATGTAATCTTCATAAAGCAGAAAGCTTCTCTGTCTTGCTTGCTGCTCTGTTTACCACTTCGGCTCCCACCAAAGTAGTGCCGACACTTAATGCACACTTTTTAAAAAATGGTGTTGAAGAATGAGTGAATGAATCCATTAATGAATTAAAGTAGTATATAGTTAAGTCTTTCTAATCAAAGAAAGCTTTGACTATTGGACCAATAAGCAATATTATGATAAATGGAGAAAAGATTCAAGTTGTCAAGGATTTCATTTTATTTGGTGTCCACAACACCCACGGTAGCAGCAGTCAAGAAATCAAAAGACACGTTGCACTGGGAAAATCTGCTGTACAAGACATCCGTAAAGTGTAGAAAAGTAAAGATGTCACTTGGAAGACTAAGATACAACTGACCCAAATATTGTACTTTCAATCATGTCATATGCATGCGAAAGCTGGACAACAGAAGAAGTCACACCTTTGTATTGTGGTTTTGGAAAAGAATACTGAAAGTACCATGGACTGCCAAAAGTACAAACAGTTTCATCCTCGAAGCACAACCAAAGTACAACCAAAGTACTCCTTGGAAGCAAGGACGGTAAGGCTGTATCTTCCATACTTTGGACAGATTGTCAGGAGGGATCTGTTCCTGGAGAAGGACATCATGCTGGGTGAAGCATAAAGTCAGAAAAAAAAGAGGAAGACCCTCAAGGAAACGGATTGACAAAGTAGCTGCAACAATGCCAAAGCCAAGTGCCCTCGAGCTGCAACAATAGGCATAAGCATAAAAACAGCTGTGGGCAGGGCCCGGGACAGGGCAGTGTTTTCTTCTGTTATACCTAGGGCCGCTGTGACTGAGAACTGACTTGAAGGTGCCTAATAACAACAGTCAGACAAAAACAGTGATTTGTATTATGTTGTGGAAAATTGCCCAGTGTAGCAATTCAGTCACAACTCCCAATTTATTTTGTTTTCATACCTTTAAATCATTTTTCAATTAAGGGAAAATTGGATTTTGGTGGGTCTGTTTTATTCATTTAATTACAAATTATGGATATATGAATTGACAGTCTTATCCCTATTCTCTCAATTTCTGTCCTCCTCTTTGGTTTTCCCTCCCCATTAATAGTGTATAAGAACTCTGTTTACATTTTTCTACTTTGTAATGGCTTGGGCTCATTTTGCCTTGATGCTGGTACAAGTTGCAGTACTGAATCTCATAAAAACTTTATCTCATTATATTATCTTTCACTAGAAAGCAGTATTTAAAAGATGCTACATATAAATGGATAGAATTTAAAACTTTGATCAAAATGCTCCAAGACTGTGTGCATGTAATTATCCTATCTACAATGCAATGAAGATATTCATTTGAAATTACATTTCCTTTGCCCTCACTTAAAAGAAAAAAAAAAAAAAACTTCAAGCTTTTTATATATTAAAAAAACTGTTGTTTAAGATACCAAGTTATTTTGATGTATGTCATCTTTTGAACAATAAGTAATGGCTTCTAAAGCAAAATCTGCTGGTCTGTGTATGACTTGGCTGACCCAATTTACTTCCATTTAGTACTGTCCTTGAGGCACACACAGACCTAATTCTTGACCACTGTATGCTGGGTTTAAGAAACCATGTTCTGTATCTCCATCCATTATTGCCAATGGCTATAGGTTCATACTTCCTTTCCCCAGCCCCAGAGAAAAGACATAAGCACAATAAATATTTGTTATTTCTTCTTAAACCAATTTCATTTCCATTATGAAATGGTGAATGGAGGTAGCTTGCATAAATGTAATTTACAGAGAGCAAATTATAAGCCTCATCTTGGCCAATGGTCCACTGCCCTCATCAACAAACCCTTACCAGAATAAAGAAGATTACCTTGGAGTTTTGTTTTCTTTTAGTTCTCCTCTCCAGTCCTGTGAAGACTGTAATATGTAGTGAAATATATTTGAATCCAACATTACAGAGTGAGCAAGATAATCAAGTGGCCAAAATAATATGCTAAAACCAACCACTCCTTTAAATGTGACAAGGTACACACAAATCATTGAAAAGAGGCTGAATTACATATGCTGCATTGCTCAGCCTTCCTGAAGACTTTGAAACCGTCAGGAGAAACTCAACGTTTAAATTTGTGCACTGGTAAACTCCAGGGCATATTCAAAAAGGCACTTTAAAAGTCAAACTATTATCAAATAAGAGCTATTGTGTTTCAACTGGGAATATTCCTTATGTGATCAGACAGGGAAAACCCCAGTGGCATAGTGATTAAATGCTACTCCTGCAAACCAGAATGTCAGAAGTTCACATCCACCAGGTATTCTTTGGAAACTCTATAGACCAGTTCTTCTCTGTCTATAGGGTGGCCATGAGTCAGAATCGACTCAATGGTGAGGGGCGTGGTTTTTGGCTTATCCACAGGATTTCCCTAATCACTCCATTTAGAAATAGCATTTGTTCTCCTCCATCATCCAGTTATTCCTTATGCTTAAACACCCACGGTATTTCCTTTGTTGTTGTTGCTGCTGTTGTTAGGTACCATCAAGTCAGTTCTGACTCATAGTGACCCTATACACAACAGAATGAAACACTGTCTGGTCCAGTGCCATGCCAACATTTGTTTTTATACTTAAGCCCATTGCTGTAGCCATGTGTCATTCCATCTCCTTGAGGGTCTTCCTCTTTTTCACTAACTCTCCACTCTATGTAGCATAGTGTCCTTCTTTGGGTATTGATCCCTCTTGACAACATGCCCAAAGTATATAAGATGCAGTTTCACTATCTTTGTTTCTAAGAAGCACTCTGTTCTTCCAGAACAGATCTGTGTTTTTTTTTGGCAGTCCACGGTACATTCAACATTCTTCTCCAACACCACAATTCAAAGGCATCAGCTCTTCTTCTGTCTTCCTTATTTGCTGTCCAGCTTTCACATGCATATAATGCAGCTGAAAATACCATGGCTTGGGCCAGAGGCACCTTAGTCTTCAAGATGATATCTTTACCTTTTAATACTTTAAAGAGGTATTTTATTTACATCAATAAAAAGTTTGCTTTGCTTATGTGATTAAAATTGCATGTCTCATTCAATGTAACAATAAACTGAGGATATTTTCTTGCCATTCTAGTACTGTGACTAGTACAGTAAAACCAAACCCAACCCATTTCTGCTGAGTTGATTCTGAGTCATAGCCATCCTATAGTTCAGAGTAGAACTGCTCCATAGAGTTTCCAAGGACTGCTTGGCACATTCGAACTGCTGATCTTTTGGTTAGCAATTGTAGCACTTAACCACTATGCCCCCAGGGCTTCCTAGCATACAATAGGAGCCCCCAAATAATTGTTGGGTACGCAAATGATTGTCTTAGTGTTCTAAGGCTGAACATCGTGCTTTCACATTTTTTCTTAGTTACCCTGATCACTAAATGAACATGGGCTCCTTTGTTAATTCCTGAGTTGCAGCTTATAGCCGATTGGGACTCTGAAGATTGCTGACTGTAGACCTCACAATGCTGTTGTTTGTCTTCAGACAATGGTTTCAACCTTTGTCTGAAGTGGCTGCATTGGTAGTTACCTTCTTGCTTGTTGAAATTTTACTCCTGCATCTGAATCTCCACTGTCATAGGGCCAGCTCCACACTTGCCCAGACCCAAAGCATGCCACCCTGGAGAACACAGATAGTGTAGATGGAGCAGATGGAGTTGGCATGAGTGCTAATGTGGTAGGTGAACCACGTGATGTGAGCTACTTTCAATGACTTGGACTTAGAAGACTGGCAGTTTTGTATGTTTCCAGCCAGTTATTGAAGCACACGGCCAGAACTGAAGCTGGGGCTATCACTAACCTTCCAAACAGTTCAAGACAATTTTAGGTAGAGAAAACATGTTCTTTTTTGCATATCACCAGCTTTTCTCAAGTTAGTTTAAACTCATGATGACCACATATATGTCAGGTAGAACCATGCTCCATAGAGTTTTTAATGGCTTATTTCTCAGAAACCAATCGCCAAGTCTTTTTCCAAGGTTCCTCATCAGGGACTCAAGCTGCCAACTTTTGTGTTAGCAGCAAAGTGTGTAACCATTTACATCACTCAGGAATTCTTACTTTTGTATTTATTTTTTGCCTGTGACCTGCCCCGAATATAAAATGAAACTGGGTAGACCACATGGTCTCTAAATTTCTTTTCTATGCTTACATTTTGGGTAAGAAGCAAAACAAGGTTATGTAGGGTAACTTGAATATGGTACCACCAGCAGTTTGCTTAAGTAATCATTCTTTTCCCCACTATTTCTAAAAATGGCTGGGCATCAAATAAAGTAAAACCTGGATTACTTAGCATTCTATTGACCAGATGTTTCTATTAACTAGCATAAAGGGCAAAAATCTTTCAGTTGCATATTTTAAACTTCTTGTAGAAGAAACACGTGCTGAATAAACAGACAGTTTTCAAAGCAACATCCGGGCTGTGACACAAAACAGATTCAGCTTGATCTCTTGCTCCTTCTGTTGAGATAATCCTGAAATAGTACAAGGTGCTAAAAGACATTGCGTGTCAAAAAAAATGTTAAAATATATTCAGTTTGCTTATAACAGTAAGCACATTAAATTCCATATTCTTGAAGTACTTATAAACAGAAGATACACTGTATCTGCCAACCTAATTTGAATAAGCTGTCTCTTCTAGGTAAAACTTTATTTATTTTTTTATTTTAGATTTCAAAATGCAGAACTTGAAGCAATAGGCAAACCCTTTGTCTTATTTTTTATTGAATATAAAAGTCGTCACCAGAATTTAGGATTTTTATTCATCTGTCCCTGAAACAAATGAAACCCATTGCCTTTGCATAAGTTCTGATTCATAACAACCCTATAGGGCAGAGTAGAACTGTTTCACAGGGTTTCCAAGGCTGACATTTTTACAGAAGCAAACTTCCACATCTTTCTCCTGTTCAGTGGTGGGTGGATTTGAATCACCAACTTTTCGATTTGCAGTTGAGTGCTTTAGCAGTTGCCCAACCAGGGCTCCCATCTGAAGCTTGAACCTCCTGTCAAAACAAACTCATTGCTAGTGAGTGGACTCTGACCCATAGCAACTCTGTAGGACAGAGTAGATCTGCTCCAAAGGGTTTCCAAGAAATGCCTGGTAAATTTGAACTGCCAACCTTTTAGTTAGTAGCCATAGCTCTTATTCTCACTGTGCTGCTTGTGATTATTTAAACCTAATGACTCCAGATGGCACTGGACCAGATTTCTAACCCTAGTTCTCTAGCTTAATACTCTTGGGCAAAACCCATGGCCTCTGCAAGCCTAAATCAGGGGTAGAAATTCTTGCTTCACAGGAAAGTTAAGGTGATGCAGTATAACATATATATATACATATATAAACATTACATAAATTATTAAACCACAAAGTAAAATGAAAATGTAAGATGACATTATTTCTAAATAAACAAACAAAACATTCTGATTCCGACTCGTAGTGATCCTATAGGACAGAGTAGAATTGCCCCATAGAGTTTCCAAGGAGTACCTGGTAGATTCAGACTGCCAACCTTTTCATTAGCAGCTGTAGCACTTAGCCAGTATTCTGCCAGGGTTTCCTTGTTTCTACATGGCTCATACTATTCAAACTCTAATTCCTGAAGTCAGGTTTTTGCAGTCCCTTTCTTTTAAAGGATTATTAAATTACCTCTCTATCAAAATAATAGGAAAAGTAAGCATGTATGAAAGCTGGTCTTGTGTTTGTACAGAGAAGTGTTCTTGTTGAAAGCACTCGGAATAAAAAGATAACTTCATTGCAAAGTGAATGCTATTTTATTCAAGGATGTATTTCTAATAGACTGTAGAGTCTAAGCAGAACATTGCTTTTGTCCTTTCTTTTTGTTCTCTCCTTTGCAAAACACAGAACAAGTACTCACTAAATGCCTTTTGAGAGCAAATTTGGGGGGTGAACTGGAGGCAAAGCAGATTGAAAATCCCCCTGCCCGCATCAGCACAAGGCTATGCTTTTTGCTGTGCCGTGACTGGAGAGTGAGTCCAATTATCCTCCTCTTTCTGCAGTGTGAGAGAACCATGATTGTTCATGTGCAACGTCTGTGCCACTTTGTCAGATATTATTGTTTTGAGAGCAACCCTATCACACTGCCAACTTCTCTGCAAACAATTCTAAGAAATTAAGAGAATCTTGTAATCATGGGTTATTTTTCTATAGCTCAACTAGAGAGAAACAAAGAAATTAACCACAAGAACTGCGTTTTAGACATCTCTGCATATACTTGACTATTTGGTTATAATGGGAAATCTCTTTCTGTACCTGTGGGCAAAGGATGTCTATTACCCATCAGTTCTCTAGTATCTGCCTTCACTGCAGGACATTCCTTGCTTCAGTTACATGTTTTCACTCTTTGTTTTTCTTTTCTTTTCTTTCTGTGTGTGTGAGAAAGAGAGAAATCCTGGTGCATAGTGGTTGAGTGCTATGACTGCTAACCAGAAGGTTGGCAGTTCAGATCTGCCAGGTGCTCCTTGGAAACTCTGTGGGGCAGTTTTAGTCTTTCCTGTAGGATTGCTGTGAGTTAACATCAGCTTGACAGCAGTGGGTTTGCTTTTTTGCGGTATGTATGTGTTTTGTTTGTTTGTTTTCTCTAACGGTGCCTTTGGAAAATTCTTCACTGGAAAGGGTAGTGTTCTCACTGATTACTGCTGAGTTCTGACAGCCACAGCACAGCAGACATGTAGGAGATAGCTCCTATTAGCAATGTACCAGGGAACCACTTCTATTTGTCCCCCTGAACCTCATTTCTTAAAATAAGCAATGCAAATGCCAGGGATAAGCATGTTCAATAATTTGGTAGGGCCAACAAGCTAGATGAAAAAGGGAAAAGATATTGTACCTTCAAAGTCTATTTTTAATAGTTCCATGTGTAACTGTGTATTGTGTGTGTGTTCATGTTTGTTTATTTTCTCTAAGTCTTTTGAATGTTCAGGCTAGATTTGCTATTTCTCATGCACTAGAATTTCTGTTATACCTTGGCATGTAGAGTTGACAAGTTAACTTTAGAATGAGTTAAATTGTTTAGGACAAATCAACAGAAGGTGCAGTAAATTCACAGGCTTCAAGTCGTTACACTTTACTAATGAAGATGTTTTCAAGATATGAAGGCCTCAAACGTATATTTAGATTAATGTGATGGTTTTCATACAGAAAAAATACTGGTTAGTCAGTGAATAGCAAACATTATTCTGTATTGAACCCTGTGCAAAGCACTTTATCCATATACAATTTCAGAATAATTCCTTGAGGTAAGTATTCTTCTTCCCAGAGATTGGAGAATTTGAGCAACTCCTACAAGGCCACAAAGCTAGTAAGAAGGGGTGAATCAGAATTTGAACTCAGATCAGGCTCCAAAGCCTGTTCTTAATCTCTGCATCCTCTGCAGCCTTCATACTTAGCTGACTGTTCACTTGCTATGATGGTGTGGACGACAGAATAGCTTCCTGAAACTCTGACATTTTCTTCATCTTTAGTATAAGCTTGAAATTTGCCTTAGGAAGACTTTCTTTGATTTGAAATGTCTATTTTACCTTAAGGAAACTGTGGTGGTGTGCTAGGTCAGTACTATGTTAACCAAAAGGTCAGCAGTTCACATCTGCCAGGCACTGCTTGGAAATTCTGTGGAGCAGTTCTACTCTAACCCAGAGGGTCGCTGTGAATTTGCAATGGCTTGATGGTGGTGACTTTATCTTATATTAAAAGTAGACAATCTTAGTTGGGAAGAAAGTTTTCCTCCATAATCTACCTATCTGTCTGTCTGTCTATCTATCTATTGATCTATCTATCTCTCTCTCTCTCTATATAGAGAGAGATGCCCCATTACATTCAAATTTTGTGCAGTGAACTTTCACATAAACTTACTTTAAAACTAATTAGCTCTCATTAAACTGTTGTGAAATTCTGAGAATCAGCCAGAACCTAATTCCAGGGAAACTGACATTTTGCTACATAGATTTATATGCAATAACAAACAATAATATAACGAACAATAGAAAAGTGCTGCAACCTAGATATAAACAAAACGAAAAACCGAAACACCAAACCCAGGGCTGTCGAGTCAATTCTGGCTCATAGTGACCCTATAGGGCAGAACAGAACTGCCCCACAGAGTTTCCAATGAGCACCTGGTGGGTATGAACAGCTGACCTTTTGGTTAGCAGACACAGCCCTTAACCCACTATACCACCAGGGTTTCCAGATGTAAACAAGGATATTCTAAAGACATCTGCAATAAATAAATAGAATATAAAGTAAAATAACACACCCTTTACTGTCAAATCGACTCCAACTCATGGCAGCCCTATTTCCTACAGAGGAAAATTGCGGCATAGGGTTTTCTGGGCAGTAGTCTTTACAGGAGCATCATGTTATAGCTTTCTTCTTCAGTGGTGCTAGGTAGGTTTGAATGCCCAACTTTGGGTTAGAAGTTGAGCATAAGCCAACTGCACCATCCAGAATCCTGAAGTATGTGTGCAAGGAACATTTAATCCCAGCTGTTGAAATCAAGGCAGCTTCAGAGGTATAAGAGGCATGGAACGATACGTTGGCCTATTTGATAGAAAGAGAAGGAAATTCCAAAATGAAGGATTGGCACAGTGTCTTCAGTGGGCTTGACACATATTTAGAGAATAATCTGTGATCCAGTGTTCCTGAGGCATGGTGCTACTAGAGAATTAGGGAGGAAAACAAGCTATTAAAGACCAGGTCTTGATGCCGTTAGCTGCAGCCATGAAATATTTGCATTTGCTTCTATGTGTAGAATGGAGACATAGAGGTATTTTGATGGTGGCCAGCCACTGCTGCTGAGTTGATCTCAACTCATAGTGACCCAGTGGTCAGTAGAACTGCCACATAGTATTTCTAAGGAGTGTCTGACAGATCTGAACTGCTGACCTTTTGGTTAGTAGACGTGGCATGTAACCAGTACCTCAGCTATAGGGTCTCTGTGACTTGGAATCAACTGTGTGGTAGTGGGTTGGTGGTGGTAGTAACTAGCTAATCTTCATTTTTAAGAAAATCACAAAGGTGACCTGTGGAATGAGGGCAGAAAGAGAGAAAAAGGACCGATTTGGGTGTCAACTCAAAAAAAAAAAAAAAAAAAGACAGTGGCAGAGTAAGTGAAAAGGAAGAGACTGAAGGGAGAAGCAGAAAGAAAAAATGTATAAACAAGGTCGAATCATCCTGCCTCTGAATACTGAACATAATTGGAGTATGGAGTGCAGCCTTTCTACCCCACTGCTAGTATGCACTCCCTCACAGCAACCAGTAGGCAGCTGGGTTTTTATGTTGTCAGAAGGGAGGCACTGGGACACTTTAATATTAGCTTTTTGTTTGTTGTTTTTAGGTTCTGTCCAGTCAATTCCGACTCATACAGTGACCCTATAGGACAGAGCAGAACTGCCCTAGAGAGTTTCCAAGGAGCGCCTGGTGGATTTGGACTGCTGACCTCTTGGTTTGCAGCTACGGCAGTTCACCACCATGCCACCAGGGTTTCCTCAGTTTGATAGCTGTGGGAATAAGGCACCTCCCAGAGAAGGAGTTTATCATGGGGCATGGTACGGAAGGCTTTATGCCGAAGCTCAGATTGAGTTGGTTTTTAGCCGGATTTTCCTTATTGTGTATTACATGACACATCATATGTGTACCTCGGGTTGGTCACATCTTTCCACTGACTGCATTTATTTGCTGTCCTTGGTTATTGATAAATAAAATGTGGAAGACCATGCTGGAGAAGCCCGTCCTCTAGAGTTTCTGTAAAACACAGCGCAGGGGGCACTGTTCTCAGCGCAGTGCTGTATAATGCAATGCCAGGTTTCCATCACTGTCATGTGCTCTTTGCTGGTTTTGAGCTTTCCACCTGTCCAGGCTCAACTCACTATGCCAGTTCTTATCCCTCACGTTTTCATCTTGTTGTCTCCGTTTTTGACACCACAATCCTTAGTAAAACATGAACTCATGCACGTGTCAAACAACAGCTGTGTGTTTGACTAGGTGTTAGGCAGGATGTGACAGCATGCTTCACAAGTGTTGCCTCTGTCTCCCCCATTGCTCTCATCGTTGCATTGTTTTGTTTTCATCAATCTTTTGTCCAGCATGATTTCAGAATAACCAACTTTCATCAATATGAAAAGACAGCATAAAATCATAAAATCTCTCAACAGAAAAGACTTACGTAAAACAAAAAGTGGTCACCTTGTGGAGAGAGAGAAGAAAACACTACCATCGAGTCAGTTCTGACTTATAGTGACCCCATAGGACAGAGTAGAACTTCCCCATAGAGTTTCCAAAGAGCATCTGGTAGATTTGAACTGCTGAGCTTTTGGTTAGTAGTCATAGCACTTAACCACTGCTCCACCAGGGTTTCCTTTGGGGAGAAAGTATGCAGCCAAACGTGAGCTTCCCTGTTAGGATTCAACTTCACCACTGTAATTAATAACCATGTACATACCAAAAAAAAAAAAAACCTAAAAGAGAATCCCTTTTTTGTTTTTTTTAAAGTGCTACCCAAATGTGGTGTTGTTGTTGTTGTTGGTAGGTTCTGTCGAGTCAGTTCCAACTTATAGTGACCCTGTGTACAGCAGAACGAAACACTACCCGGTGTTGTACCATGTCCACACAAGTTACACACGTGTAACATTCTTTGTTATTATTACATTCTTCCTGTCCCCACCCTTTCTCAGTTCACAACTAAGAAGATAAATAGCAGCAGGTTGTATGCTATTGACAGCAGCCTTTCTGCTAGGTAAACCTGCTTTCTCTACAAATGCATCATGGCCATAGGGAACAGTGAAAGCAGGATTGAAGATACATTTATATATCCCCATAAGCAAAGAGCAAATGAAGCTTTGCCTGTATCTTAGAATACTTGGAATGATTCACTCAACCAGCTGTCTAGATCCCTTCTGGCGGGAAATACCAGAACTAGAATTGAATAATATCATATTAAAAGATGAAGAACAAAATACAAATCGGCTGTGTGTGTTTTCTATTGTCAAGTGTCAGTGTATCTAATTGCAGAAGCACTGTAAAATATTTACTTGATTTAAAATATTATATGACTCGGCAACAGTTTTGTGTAGGAATATTTTCTTTTGTTTCCAGGCTGAATTTTGTGGCTATAAAACTCAGAGAAGATTCTGATTTGGGGTGACAGTTCTATTAGATTTTTTTTTTCTAAATGCAGTATTGGTGAAAGATGGCAGTCTTAGAAACCAACTGACTCCTTTTTTCCCTGGTTCCTGGCATTTCCCTAAAACCCAGGGCACATTTTAATGCTTCACTCTGTTTTGGAGAGGAAAAATCTTGCATATGAAAGCACGTAAGAACTGCCATCTGGTCCTGGTGATTTTGCCATGCTTGTTTGTCTATTAGGTGTGGAACATCTTGTACATTAACCACTATTTGATCTAATAATTCTCATCTGTTTTTCTTGCGTGTTTCCAAAGACATTTAGCAAATGGAAACATCCCTAACAACCTCCTTCAAAAAAAGAGAGAAACCAATAATTTATTTAACGTCTAGATGTAGGATCTTCCTCTATAAACGATGGGCAAAGAATTCTGTTCTTCTGTTCAGTCTTTACACATTACAGCCTACCTCGGGTCTTTCGTTTGTCAGCTAAGTCGACAGCCCAGCTTTCTTAGCCCTTCCACTTCTTATGTTGTCAGTAAGTAAGTAACCTATTTTTGTGATGAAGAAACTGTGTTTTATTAAACATAAACACTAAAACTAGTTTGCTGAGTGATGGAGTTGTGGGCGGTTTTCTTTTTTATTCTTTTAATTTTCTAAAATTATCATGGACTGTATTTTTTGTGTGTTTTATTTTAGTACTTTTTATTTCTTACCATGCATGACGTTTATTCATTCACTCAACAAACAGTGATAGTGTTCATATGATGTGCCAGGCACTGTGCTATGCAGTGAGAACATGATAAGAAGAAAACAAACAAAATCCCATCAACTTACAGATGATTGATTACAGGGAAACATTGACGTAAGTTCACACACGTGGTAAGGGATATAGCTCTATCCATAACAACAACCGAAAGGAAAAACTGTTAAAGAATTTACTGTTGTTGCTAAACAGTATTTAAGTGCAGAACTGGATGGCTATGCTGGTCTGGAAGATCAAGGAAGGTTTCCTGGCAGAAGTGACTTTTGCTCTGAGACCAGATGGCAGAGTGGGAGAGAATATTCCCAGCACCAGGAATAGCAATTTGAAAGCCTTGAGGCAAGAAAAAGCAGTCACATTTGTAAAAAACAGAAGTGGCCAATTAGCTAAAACAGAACGAGTGATGGAAAGTGAACCTGGGAAAAGAGACAACAGCCAGACCAGGCTGATAGTATTCCACGCTTATCCCTAGAGTGATATGCGATTGAAGTGTTTGGGCACTTGCTATTCAAGTGTCCAAGTTTGGGCAATTGCTATTCAAGCAAGGATGCTAAACTTGCTGGAACAGTATTTTATGGGTTCATGTTTAATCTCTAGTTTAAGTCACAGAGACAAGTTCAATAGCGGGTGCATTTGTATTCTAGAAGAGCCCACAGAGATTTAGCAGATTCAGGTACAAGACTTCAGGAGAAGCAACCTGGCCCTGGACTGTGGGGCTGTGAAGCTAAATGGTTGGGGAAGTACTGCAGGATGCACAGGAGAAACATAGCCATATTATGGTGCAGAACCTTGGCTCCAGTCCAATCTATCTGTGGCTGTGAGCAGCACCACCTCCTTCCGAGCAGAGCACTGAAGTCCAGTTCTTGTGTTTGCAGGTATATGTCATAAGGCAGTAGAAGAATTACCCATACAGTGTTCCTTTTTGGGAAACACTGGCTTCCTCACATGGTATGAGATGATCCTGGGCCCTAAGTCTTGAGTATGGCCAGGGTCATTTGCTTTAAGAACTGGGCCTTGGCCAGTTTCCATTAAACTCTTGGGTAAATTAACCCTTACTTCTTGCTTAATGTATTTTAAACTGCTTATTCTGTGTATACTTTGAAAGAAGATCAGAGATCACAAGAGTGAACAAGGAATGCTTGTATAGGTATTGCAGAAGCCAGACAGATGACTGGACTGGTATGAGTTAAATGTGAATATGGGTGTAGCTATAAATGGGATGTCGGAGAGATTTAGAAGTAAGATTGGCTAGATTTTGTGATGAACTGGTTAAAGGTGGAGGGAGTCAGGAAAAGAGACGAGACAAGGATAGCTCCCAAATCTCTAATTCCAACCGAGTATATGCTACTTCCTTACTCTGAAATAGACAACATTTGGAAAGATCCAAATTTGAGGAGTAAGATTTTGAGTTCAGACTTTGAAGATGCTGAGTTCATCTTTGGACGTGTGTTGGAAGTAGTAGATTATATGAGATAAAGCTCAGACAAAAGAGCTCTTCCTTTTAGGGCAGGCAATATAAAGCCATAAGACAGAGAGAAAGATGATAAAGAAAAAAAAATGCTTCACAGCTATGCCAATCAGAATCAGTGCAAGATGGAGCCTCCAAAACAAAGACATCTGTTTTTCATTCATAGCACTACCGGTTACCAGTATGTTCATAACTTCCTTTCGGCCTCTTAGAGTTGTCTAAAATAATTCACTTTGAGGCTGATATTTATTTTCTGAGTTTCTGCCTTGAAATATATCTCAGTATAAAAAGCATCTGAGAAATCCATTTGGTTGTTCTTCTGTTATGCAAGGGTAAATTTACAGTAAGTCTAGAGTAATAGTTTCCTAGGTCTGCTGTAACAAAACACCACAAATTGAGGAGCTTATGAGAAGAGAAATTTGTTGGCTCATAGTTTTGAAGGCTAGCAGTCTGATTTCAGTGGATATAGTCAGAGACATGTGCTCTTGAAAAGCTCTTAGAGAAGATAGTCTCTCTCTTTTTTTAATTTTTATATTTTATTTATTTATTGTGATTGAGTGAAAGTGTACAGTCCAGTTTAAATTCACATGCCCACCTATGTGCAGCTCCTACTGCTCTCCTTGCCTGGTGACAGCATACTCCTCCTTTCTGTTCTATACATATCATATCCTCTTAACAATCTCCTGTCCCCTCTTCTCCTCCCTCTCCACTCCCCTCTAATAAGAGGCCAGTAGGAAGATATCCTATAGATAAGTGCACATACGATATGGTCACTCTGTGTCCCCGAGTCCAGTCCATTCCTGTCTGAGGAGTTGACCTCATTAATGATTTATGAACAGAGCAGCATCAGGTCTAGGGCCCATGCTCCCACAGGAACTCCCAGGCCTTTGGACCATCAATTGCAGTCTTTTAGTGATGTTCTCAAGGTAAGCCCCTTTTTATTCTTGTATTGTCAGTGGGACTCAACTTTGTGAGCCCCACTGTGGCTGTCACTGGTGGTGGCTGGGCACCATCTGGTTCTTCTGGTCACATGTTGATGTAGTCAGCTGTTCATGTGGGTCTTTTTGTCTTCTGTGTTCTCTTTTGCCCCTGTCGTTTTTGTCCTTGGTGACTGTCTATTTCTGCTGAGTTGGGACCATTTGGTTTGCCTCAGATGGCAGCTTGCTGGCTTTTAAGATTCCAGATGCCACTCACTAGTATGGGTTGGAGAAGACTCTCTTAGCAATAGGCTAGTTATGCCAATTGGTGAGAAGATCATTTTTTGCTTCACCTTTGAAGTCCCTGTCTCCAATGAAGATCTTATTCAAAGATACTAGAGGTTAGGGTTGTACCATATCTTTTTTGGATGACACAAATTAATCCACAACACCAGGTGTCGCAAGTTAATTGTTTCACTGAAGATTCTGTCATTTTTGTCCGGGCCCCTTGTCACTCTTCTCTGCCCACCAGCCAGATTCCATGAGTTTGAGAGCTGATGGAGGGCTAGAACTGTAGGTTCTTGATTGGTACAAACATCTGCTAACCTAAATGCTGGAGGTTCAAATCCATCCAAGACCGTGGAAGAAAGCCCTGGTGATGTGCTTCCTTAAAGATTAGTGCCAAAAAAATTCAATGGAGCTCAGTGCTATTTTGTGTCACTTGAGGTCACCCTGAGTCAGAATCAACAGTGGCAACAGTTTGTTGTTGCTGAGTGTTAGAAACTGCTGTGAGCCTCCCTCATTCAGACCTCTCTCACCCTACTGTGTTCTCGTTTTTCATGCATGCATTCCAACTCTGGGGGCTACGCTCCCTGCAGGAAAGGAAGGTTCATGAGTCATGTGTTCAAATCCATCCCTGGTTTAGAGTGTTCTCTCACGGTTATAACATGTCCCCTGGACAAATTGTTGTCTATGTGTGTGTCTGTATCACTGGGGTGAATATATGTTATGTAATTTATTTTTGTAACTGGCAAGATTTCTCTTCTGCAGTTTCTTCTCAAAATTTTAACATATTGTTTCATTCTTTGATGATAATTTGATCCAAAGCTCTTTAAGCTCCAAGAGCACTTGAATAGACAGCTTGAGATATTTATTTTCTCTGTGCATTGTTGAAAGACTTGATTGATGATGGTAAGACAGGATTTGAAATGGATATTTTAATAACTCAGTGGTAGATGTCAAAGCACTTACGTATGTATATATAGGTATCACACAGGCTTCTCCTGAATTTAATAACAGCTAAAGAGTTTAGTGAAGAAATATTTAAGTCATGCTAAAACACTAAGTGTAAGTCTATTCTTTTTAAAACAAAGTGGTATGTAGAATTGTTTAAGAAGTGGTGAATCAGTGATCTATTAGTGTGAATTTATGGTTATGAAAACAGGGTTGCCAATTTAAAACTTAAATCTAACTGTAAATTATTGTACTTCCTTACATTTAAAAAACAGCTAAAAGGATCATGGCAAAGAAAATAATTTAAATATTTAGCTCCTCTAGTTTGTTTCTTGTTTTATCTCCCTTGTAGAAATCAAAAAACAACACCATAAACGCCAGTCAAAAAAGTCCTCCTCTGCTCACTTGGAATAATACATAGAAGACAAGTCATACCAGGAACAGCATTTATTCTTATACAGTGTGTAATCATTGGCTTGGATCAAGTGAACAGGTTTTAATTAGTAGAAATTCCCTAAGGACCATCAAAAACATGTTCTTACCTCCCCCAAATCCATCAAACAATATGTGAAGTTCAAAAGAAAGATCGCTTTAACAAACTTAAGCCAAGTGCCGTCAAGTCTTGCATTTTCTAAGATTCACTGAGAACTTCAGGTTCACTGGCTGAAGCCCAGGTAGAGAGCATGTGATATGAAAGCACAACTAGTTTTGCCATATGAGGTTTTTTTTTCCTTTTCTATGATTGCCTCAAATGTGAGTCAGTTTTACCCTTGATAGTGGAAGACACTGGCATACCATGTTTTATTCAAGTGACACACCTTCTGCTTTTATTCGACCCCCTGCCCCAGCTGTATTTTCATAAGTATTGTTATTTTAATTGCTTTACAGCAACATGTTAAAAAATGAGCATAGCAGCACTTCTGGACAAACCTCATAGGGAGAGAAAATGCTGGGCAAACAAATACAGAAGATGATCATTATTTGAGTAAACTACAGTAAGTATAGTTTGATAACTCAGATGCCATATACAAAAACTTGTTAATAATTTGATGTATAGGAGGAGGATAGATGACTTTGGTTTCCAAATTTATTGAGTAGAAGAGGTGAACTGTTAGTCTGCTGTTCTCTAATGAAAGCTCATTCAAGCCTCCCGTTTGAAGACCCTAGGCTTGGGAAAAGGCATCTAGAGAGGTGACAGTGCTTGGTCTACTTATTAAATAATTTTTCTTTTCAATTCCTAAAGGAAATAAAATAAATTTCTTAAAGTCATTGTTATTATTGAGAATATAAACAGCCCAATATACACCAATTCAGCAGTTTTCTACACATATCATTTGGAGACATTGATTACAGTTTGTGAGTTGTGTAAACATTACTACTCTCCTTTTCTGAAGTGTTCCTCCTTTATTAACATAAACTAACTACCCCCTGCCAAGGTTCCTATTTAATCTTTTGAGCGGCTGTTGTCACTTTGATTCCACAGAGAGAAATCACAAAGGAGCATAATGGTCAAAACAGCTTTTTTTTTTCCCCCCATTTGTCCTGATTAAGCGAAACTATTGTCAGGTTTCAAGAAAACTCCAAGGGATACAAGGTTTAAATATTATCCCTGGGCACTTGGCTTGGCTGGGGTAAAATTTAAAAGGGTCATCTACCCTCCATGGCTCTGCAAAGTCTGAACTCCATGAGAATTTGAAATTCTATTCTGTATTTTCCCCCTTTTGGTCAGGATTCTTCTGTGGAATCTTTTATTAATATCTTCAACAATGGTAGTGGGCACTGTTCAGTTCTTCTAGTCTCTTCACAAAATGCACAGTTTGTCGTGGAGACAATTAGCCACACATTTCATTTCCATCGCTTTTTAAATCGCTAAAAGGATAGTAGTTATATCAAGTTATTATCATCTCTATAATGAGAAAATAAACTATGCTTTTATGTTCATGAGTCAGATATGACTCGACAGCACTTGGCTTGGCTTTTTGTTACTGTTTTGATATAGCATTTTAGGCAGTGAATGGTGAATCTACTTCACATTCATGAACTAGTTTGATGTATCAAAGATTTAGTTCTCCAGCTTGTCAAATCAGATACCACACACGCATCTTAACGTAGAATATGCCTTTGTCATTATATTTTGGATGCAATCCTTATTCTACTAAACCTAGCATTCTGATGGGAATCTCTGATACACATTATAAAACAATGTATTTGCATAAGTTTTGAAAGGGTAGTATTTGCATTGACTTGATTTATGTTGAGTCTGTAGTCAGGACCAGATTAAAACCTTTATGGTTCCTAAGTATTAAAAAAGTACTTGGATACCTCCTTCTCTACCCCAACTCAAAATATGAACAATAGTCAAACTGTGATATGTGTTATGAAGTATAAAAGTGTTCTTTTCGTATGATGCCTACTTTGGAATTTTTGTAGCATCAGCTGTCAAATTCTTAGACCACTGTTGTCACTATCTGCAGTATCGTTATTATTTGCCATCCCTGAGCTTTGCTGATATTCCATTTTATATTTGGCTTAATCCAATGGAAAATTGACTGTGCTTTACTTTGCATCATCTCTTGTCTGTTAGGCAAGAAAACTTCTGCAGGTTAGGAAGAAAGCCATTCATGTGAAGTACCCTTAACTCATCTTATTTATTACCACTGTTAATTATTGCCTCAGTGTAAAACCTTATCTTTCAACACATTTATTACAACAGGCAGTTTTCATAGCAGCTTAATTTTTGTTCCATGTTTATTTTTAACTTACTATTATAATTAGATATATTAGTGTAACTAATTGTTTTATGAACAATCAAACTTTGAAGCATAGTGTCAGACAGCAAGTCACAACAATTTGCACAAAGTTAATTATTTGACCAAAAAGAAATATCAACTGCATAAAACAATTTTCACAGAAATTTACCCTAACCTATGCCCTGAATTCTTTTTCAACACAAGTACGAACATTTGAGTGCTATGTTTCTGGGACAAGAACTTTTGATGGGTAAGATAGTTGTACTTCATTCTGTTGAAAAAATAATCCAAAGATTCTGAGGAATCTTTGCTGTTTGGAAATTTTAATTTTAATTCGAATAGATGCTTATCCAAGTGACAGAAAGGACCACATAAACCAGAGAGTACCTTAACGTGAGACCAGAGGAACTAGATGGCACTTGGCTACCACCAATGACAGCCCTTACAGGGAACTTAACAAAGAGTCCTCAATGGAGTGGGAGAATTGTGAGGTATAGAACTTGAACTCTAGTAAAAAGACCAGAGTTGATGGCCTGACAGACTTGGAGGGTCCCCAAAAGACGTGGACCCCAAACTCCCTGCTAGCCAGAACTGAAACCATTCCAGAAACCAAGTTCTCAGACAAAGATTGAATTGGTCTATAAAACCTGCTGATGAAGAGTATGCTTCTTGGATTAAGTAGATACAGAGGACTAACTGGGCAGCTCCTGTCTAGTGGCAAGATGAGAAGATAGGAGACAGGAGCTGGTTGAATGGAAAATACAGAGTGAGGGGAGGAGCGCTTTGTCACAGCATGTGGACAGCAGCCTGGCCATATAACAGTGTGAGACTCGAATTTTGGTTTTCACTTAAAACCCAATAAAAATCAATAAATAACAAAAAGATACTTAAATACCTGCTTAACATTTCTATTTGGTACTTGTCATTTGGTCACTTTTCTAGATCTAGTGGTTCCCGGTAAGGTGCATATGGTAGGAGGGCTATCCCTGGGGGCAGGATGTGCTCCAGATTTGAAGAAGAGTAAGCAAGACTAGGAGTGGCAGGCTTATTTCCTTAGATGTCCCTAATTGTCACACATCTTGGAATTTCTGCTCCTCCCCTCCCCTCTGCTCTCTCCTCCACCTTCCCCTGTTTCTTTTCCCATCTTTTCCTTCTCTCCTCTTCTTGTTAACTCTTCTTTTTTATCTTATCTCCTCACTTCTACCTTTTCTCTCTTCCGTCTTCTTTAATTTATGGATCCTGCTTTCCCTGTCTCTGGGACTGCAAGCCAACTCTGGCAGACTGGCTCAGGCATGGATGTGATCATCTTTTCTTGAGAAAATAAGACACTTGAGAAAAATAAGACAGATCGACGTTTTTCAGTAGATTTTAGGAAACACAGGACCAAAGAAGACTGAGGCATAAGAATGGTTCTGCTTATAAAGTATAGATAACTGCTGTTCCTTACAGTAAAGAATTACGTATACATGTCATCCTATTTCATAAATTATCTGAGATCCCATGATATGCCTATGGTGATGGCACTACTGGCAGGCACTATATCTGAATTCTTTTTTTTCCATAACTACCTATTTTCATATGAATGTGTTTTCAGTAGACAAAGAGTTTTTGAAAGCTTCATGGTTTTGTTCTGCTTTATTAAAACATAGATAATTATCTAGAAATCTCATTCCAAGGGATAGTCCAATAGCTTTTTGAAACTTTTGTGGTTTTGTTCAACAGACATTAAATGGTTTTATTTTGCTTTATTAAAACAAATAATTGTCTAGGAAACTCATTACAATGGACTGTCCAATGACTTCCCCAGTGACTTTAAATTCCAGAGTCTATGTTTTTAAAATCATATCTAGCTCCAACCTTTTTACTTCGTTAAATTAACTTAGCTTTGTAGCTCATCTCAGTATCTAGCACCAGTTGTGTTTGTCCCACACTGTGTTGACCTTCACATGGAGCTGAGGACCTTGGAACACATTCTTACTTGTCTTAGGTGCACTCAAATTAAAAAAACAAAACAAGAACAAGAACAAGAACAACAATTTACAAATAAATTAAAACAACCCACAAGATATTTGGGTAGAGACATTGGGATTTGCACCTAAAAAAAAAAAAAAATTAGATTATATTAGTTTCCTCCTAAACATTTCTTTGGTTATTTGTGTAGATTTGAGAGCTAGTCTCTCAGTTTGTACCTGCAACTTTCTATTTTATCTTGTTTCACATCTTTTGCCTCCCGTATTTTGCCATCTTTGCCCTCCTCCCCCACCCCTTTCTGTCCTCTTCCTTTCCTCTCCTTTCTTCCTCTCTTCTCTTACCTGCTTTCTGCCCTTTTATTTTATTCTCATTAAAGCCAAGTGCCGTTGACAATTACGTACCATCTTTTAAGTAGAAATCTAAGTTAAAACCATTTTTAATACAGAAATGTTCCACTTTCTGAGCCCTTGCTTTGTGCTTCTGTTTGCATACTCTGCTCGTGCAGTGGCTAAGAGCTCAGCTGCTAACCCAAAGGCCAGCAGTTTGAACTTACCACCTTCTGTTTGGAAAACTTGTGGGGCACTTCTACTCTGTTGTATAGGGTTGCTGTGAGTCAGAATCAACTTAACAGCAACTGCTAAAATTAACAGTTATTGTATTTTCCCCAAGAATGCTGAAGATTGATTCAGATTTTTTAGGTGAGATGTGTCTCCTATACTATTAGAATTTTATTTTTTATCTTTGTAGAACAATGATTTAAAAATATCTTAATAGAATACAATACCATTTGGTTGAAGAAAGTTACACATGCATAGTAATTAAGAACTACCTTGGTTTCAGTCTCATAAATAGAATTGTATACTGATCCAGCTTTTAACTGTTTGAGAATAAGAAGCACTTTATTAAGCTCTTCCCCCACTGTTTAGTCACTGTGAGATGAAATTCCATACATATTATGTGGGATTTCCTTGTTGGGTACCCTAAATGAAAATAACAGCCCAAACTACTTCTCCCTTAAAATTGCATTAGAAATGTATGCAATGATAAACTACTAATTTGACAGCTATTTAGTGATATTCCCAAACATCTCTGCCGTTAGTCCTGGGACACTGCTGCAGAGTTCTCTGCAGATACTTCTGGAAAGTGACTGGGAGGGCCTTCCGTGAAGAACTGCCCCAGGTTCTGGAAACGTGGAAGTACTCGTTCCAGGACAGCAAAACTGAAGTCACTTTTCACTAATGTGACCCAGTCTTTATCATTTTTTGAGACGCAAATCATGTCAAGCTTTCCTGGTTCCAAGTGCTGTTGTGGACAGAATCACAAGTAAGGAACAGGAGACAAGCAAGGAGAGAGGCAGGTCTTGAAACAATTGAATGCTCTGGTGAAGTCAGTTTCAATTAAAGAAAATAATCATAAGCAAAGTTATTAAAGCAATTTCTAGAAGGAAGGAAACATCTTAAAATAAACCTTTACCGTAGAAACCCTTTTATTTTTCACAATACCTGAAATACATTTCCTTGGCTAGAAGGGGACTCTTTTATTACCAGTAGAACTGATTCATAGAGTTTCCAAGGAGCATCTGGTGGATTTGAACTGCCAGTCTTTTGGTTTGCAGACACAGTATTTATCCTACTACACCACTAGCATTTCCTTTATTATTACCAGCAACAAGAACTAATTCAAGCAGAACTATTGATAGTAGGGGAGGCAGAGTGAGATTCAGAAAACTTCTCTCAGGATGGTTTAATTTAAAATACAAAGTTATCTGGATATACATGTCATCTCCTTGCTTAGCTGATATGCCATTAGAAATACTGCAGTGAGAAACGCGTTAGGTCATTAGAAAGAATCCTTAAATTCCTAGTCATTATAATATCATCTGTTTAAGAATATTATGATTATCTTCATTTTATAAAGGAGGAAACAAAGTCTAAAAGGTATTTATTTACCTAAAACAGGCCATCTACTAAGTGGCAGATTCAAGATCTGGACTAAAAATCTTTGAACTCTTGATTCTCTTCACCAAATCACATTATCTGGACAAACAGATCTAGAGATCAGGTTGAAGTGAGTGCAGAAGTAAAAATAAACATATAGATAGATAGATATGCCTAAAAACAAACCCACTGGTGTTGACTTAATTCTAACTCACAGTGACCCTCTAGGTTAGAGTAGAACTGTACCATAGAGTTTCCAAGGAGCACCTGGTCCATCTGAACTTCTGACCTTTTGGTTAGTAGTTGTAGCACTTAAGTGCTACACCTTCAGGGTTTACACACACACATACGTACATGTATATATGTGTGGGTATGTATGTATGTATAAATAAATAGATATATGTATGTTTATATATATGTACACACACACACCCACACACCCACACACCCACACACACATACACCAGTGGAAACCCTGATTGCCTAGTGGTAAAGTGCTATAGTTGTTAACCAAAAGGTCAGCGGTTCCAATCTACCAGGCACTCTCTAATACTATGGACTGTTCTGCTGTATCCTACGAGACTGCTGTGAGTTGGAATCAACTTGACAGCAACAGGTTTTTGTTTGGTTTTGTGCTTTTCAAGTAAACCCAAAACACCAACCCCCTGACAGTTAGGAAACTTACCCTTCTTTATGGTAAAATTGAGACTGAGAGAAAACAGAGGGAGAGAATAAAGTGGCCAGGAAGGAGAGTAAGAAAAGGGAAAGGGCTAGAGATGGATAGCTGGGTCTGTGCGGGATTGAAAGCAACACAACACAACACAAGGAAAAACAGTAACTTAGTTTCTGCATCACTCTTTCCTCCTCTGTGGTTGTACTCCTCTGTTAATGAAGAAACCGACAGCTCCAGATCTAATACTCTGCCTCTCCTCACATGAATCCTAATTGGCCCCATGAGGGTTCCCACACCTGCCCTGTCTCCTGGTCATTATGATCTGCCCCCAGGAGATTTGAGACAGTGCCCCCTCTCTGCCTGCTTTCTAGCAATGCACAGCCAGGATGGGAAAGAGAAAGAAGGGGAAGGAGGAGGTAATGATGGAAGATAAGAGTCTGAGAGAATGTCACTCATGAGGAATCTGTGCCCTGAAAAGCCAGATAGTAAGGAAGCCACAGAGGTAGTCCAAACTTAGGTTTGATCAGCCTATGAAGGTCTAGGATTCTGTGGAGATAGGATGGACTCTTCATGTCCATTGTGTTTGTTAACCAGCTTTCTGTATACGTATTTGGCAGCATGTATAATGTGTCGTGAGCTGGGAAGGCTGATGTCAGGGACAACTGCTGCACTACCACTAAAATATGCATCAACTGTTAACCTAGGAGCTTGCTAGTGAAAATGGAGTGCAGGGGACAGATGCCTTTTCCCTGGTAAGAATGAGTCACCCTCTAGGTTTGAGCAGGGAAACTCGCTGTCAAAAGTCTCCAGAACCAAATAACTGCCAACTAGAAGGGTGACATGCTTCGCAGAATAAGAAATTTGTATATTTGAAGTTTGTGTGTGATGCCAAAGAGTCCTGAGAGGAGGAGCTGCTTGGAGCACCAAACAAGGTATGGGAAGGGCATGAGAAAAGATCCAAGGATCTCAGAGGAGGGAACTCCAGGCCTGCTCTTGCTTAAGATCCACATCTTGCTCTGTCCACTGTCATCCACTTTCCCATCTTCCTTTCCTGTAGTCATTTATTTCAGTAGCAGTTCTCAACTTCTTATCACTCCATTACATCCACTTTTGATGCCCACTATCCATTGTACATTTATAACTCTAAGCCACTCTCACCTTTCTGGAGTGTGAGCAATATGCCATAACTGTTTAAGGTCACCAGTCTTGCTTCTGCCAGCTCCTGTTGCAGGACTATGGGCCACTGAAACAGACCCTATGACAGCCTAAGGAAGAGGCATCCCTGGCCAGTTCTCTAAGCATGCAGTGGTTAAGTGCTATGTTTGCTAACCAAAATTTTGGCAATTCAGATCCACCAGGTACTCTTGGAAACTCTATAGGGCAGCTGTACTCTGACCTATATGGTTGCTATGAGTCAGAATTGACTCAATGGCAGTGGGTAGATTTGCTAACAATTGGTTTTACATGAAAGGGTTAAGAATTTGTGCAACCTTAGCTCATCATCAAGGAGCTCTGGTGGTGTAATGATTAAGCACTTAGTTGTTAACTGAAAGGTCAGTAGTTCAATAGTACCCACTGACTCCATAGGAGAAACATCATTTGTGATTTGCTGCTGTAGAGATTACAGTCAGATTACAGTAGAGATTACAGGCCAGTTCTGTGATGTCATGTAGGGTCACTATGTGTTGGAATTGACTTGATGGCACACAACAGTAACAACAACAAGAGTTTATATAAACTCTTTCCTGATTTCCTAGAAAATCAATTTCAGAGCCTTGCGTTGATGATAGCATTAGAAGAGAATGAGGAACAGACAGAATAGCAGTGATAGACATGAGGAGAAAATGTGAAAGGGAAATAGAGCTAATGTGTTGGAGAAGCCCCAGTTATTTTCTGAGCTGTGGAAAAATTCTCAGTTCTGACCCTGTTTCAGTCAGTAGGGCTGCTCTAACAGAAATACCACTGAGTGGATGCCTTTAACAAAGGAAGGCTTATTCTTACACTGTCCAGTAGGCTAGAAGCCCAAATTCAGGATGCCCACTCCAGAGGAAGGCTTCTTCCCTTGTCGGCTCTGGAGGAAAGTCCAGTATTGCATCAGTCTTTGTCCAGAGCACATCCTGGCGCAGGAACCTGAGCCTGACGGACACGCTCTTTTCCCAGTGCTGCTTTCTTGATGTTGTGAGGTTCCCAATCCTCTGCTTGCTTCCCTTTCCTTTTATCTCTTGTGGGACAAAAGGAGTAAGGGTAGGGCAAGCCGTATTCCAGAGAAACTCCCTTTACAGTGGAGCAGGGAGGTGATCCTATGAAGGGATTTACAGTTCCCACCCTAATCCTTTAACATACAGCACAGGAAAATAATTAAATGGAGAACAATCACAAAAGATTGGGAATCAGCCCAGCAACAGGACTACACCTGTTTTTGGGGGGACACAATTCAATTCATGACAGATCCCAATATAATTTGTCTTTGTTTTTGTGTGCCATTGAGTAGATTGGTAAATATGACTCTGATGAAAGTCTGCCTTACATGCCTGCTCTTTACTCATTCCCCTCATCTAGCTCTCCCTTACTAATACACATCACATATCAGTCACACAAATAACGAGGGAGGTCACTCTGAAAACTCTTCACTGTTGTCACTATTAGGGTACCATGATCCAGACACATTGGAAGACATCTGCTGGAGAGGTGTTATTCTGAAGAATGGCTTTAACTTCTGTGTCACAAACCTCAGGAGCATGAGGTAGGAGGAAATGAGGAAATAGGCAGGACAATCCAGGCTTTTATTGGATTGGAAGTCTTTTCGCCAAGTCTTGCTGTTTTGAAAGCAAAAAGCATCTCTCTGCTGACAGAGGTAATGGAGCTGTTAGGGTGCTACTGAGGAATAAGAAAAGACCAGAATTTATCATGTCACACAACAATGGGTTATCTCTTTACCTAGTTACAAGGTAAGAACAGAACCCTTTCCCTTGCTGCCTTGGGTCCTTGTGTTGTTTGGCACTGTGAGTGAATGAAGCCCAGCTGCATAAATCCCAAAGGAAGACAGATGAGAGAGACAGGGAGAGAAAGAAATGGAGTTACAGTAAAAAAGAAATAAGAATAATGGGTTAGAGTAAGTTTGAAAAATAATGAACAGAGAAATACTAAAAGAAAGAAGAGAGATCCAGCAAACAAGCATCAGGTAAGAGACAAAAGTAGAAAAAAAATCATTTAAGGAAAAAGAGATAGAGAATTCAAATTGGTCTGAAATAGTTTCTGCTGAGAACCAGTGCCCCCCTCCTCTCTATTTGTTGTCTAACTCAAACCCCCTGCCGTCGAGCCGATGCCAACTCATAGTGACCTTCTAGGAAAGAGTAGAACTGCCCCCACAGTTTTCAAGGAGTGCCTGGTGGATTCTAACTGCCAGCGTTTTGGTTTGCAGCCACAGCAGTTAACTGCTATGCCACCAATGTTGCCAATTTGTTAGCTGAGCTCTGCGTAATTTCCTGTGTGTTTTTCTTAACATGGAGAATACTTTTAACCCTCTGTTTGTTAACAAAGGTCACTGTCTCACATACTTTATAGTTCATGGACCTCAGCTGGATGTCTCTCTTTGGAAAGGACTGAAGGGATAAAAGATGCTTCCCATCAATGAACAATGATTTGAAAGCATTAGAAGCAAAAATGCCATCCTGTCTTGGGCTTGAGAAAGAAAGAGCATGCTGAGCATATGGAGTTGTTTTCTTTTTTAATAATTCATAATGTGTTTCATTATTCTCTTCACCATCTTCAAGAGTCTTTGGTGAAAAACAACATGTCTGAGCAGATAACGCAAGAGGGAGAGACACATTAAACTAGCTACAGGGAGAGCTCTGTGTCCAAGGCCAGAGTGTGGGTCCAAGCACTGTGCACTGCTGCCCTCTAGTCTCCATCAGGGCGTGCACACACTTCCCCTGTTGCTTGTTGAGAGAAATCTAGTGGTGTCTTTAACTTGCAGTGTGGCTGACCTGTTGACTGCCATCAGATGTTGGACTCTTGGGATTGTGCCTATAGAAAGAAAGAGGGAGGATCAGGGAAGTGAATGCATGAAAAAAAAGAGAGAAAAAGATGTTTTTGCAGCAACACCAACCTCAATAACTCTGTCCTGTTTTCTTCTTTCTAGTTATATTCTCACAGATTGCTTTTTGTATTCAGTTTTGTACATTTCTCTTTTTCTCCTTTTTCTTCTGTCTTTGATTTTCTTTCTTTCTTTCTTTCATTATTGTTCCACATTTGTGGAACTTCATTGTTTATTTAATCTCTGTGCAACACGCTGTCAAGGATCCAAAAACATGACTGTTGGGTCTCTGACTTGTAGGCACTCTCATCAAAGGGATGAAACAAAACATAATAAACATGAACGATTTGGATATATGTGGTCAGTGGGAAGTGAAAAGTGCAACGGGATTTTTTTTTCTTCTTCTGGCTATGCATGCAACTGGTCACATTTCCAAACTTCTAAGTACCTGCAGGCCAAGGTTTAAATCTGTTTTACTTAGCTTGTGGAATAGGTTTAAACCTAGTAGCACTGTGAATTCAATGGGTCAGCAAAAAGAGATCTTGGCACATATCCTCTGAATCACATCAGGGCCAGGCAGAGACTTGGAATTTTCTGAGCCAGAAAGCCAATAGATCTAATTAATAATCCTATATTACTTGAAAAGGAGTCTCTCCATTTCTCATTCCTAATCTCTTATCGATAAGTTAAAGAAAAAGTGAGACAGAGAGGAAGACAGGGAGACAGAGAAGGGAGAGAGAAGATATATGTTGCTATGAGTATGTAAAAGTGAGCATCAGCCACACACACACACACGTGCGATCCCATCCCATCCCCCGACTCTTCATCACATACCAAACCCCAAACCCAGTGCCGTGGAGTTGATTCTGACTCATAGCGACCCTTAGGACAGAGTAGAACTGCCCGTAGAGTTTCAAAGTGTACCTGGTGGATTTGAACTGCCAGTCTATTGATAAGCAGTAATAGTAGTTAACCACTAAGCTACTAGGGTTTCCTTTTATTGCATAATTACTTGTTTATCGTGAAAATTTGTTATGATACAGACAACCTCATGTTATAATGCCTCCAGAGTTACTGACCAGAGCAAGACAGGAATCCCTGTTTTCCTGGAGGTTGAGCATATTTGAGTGTCTATCTATGTTTTCTATGGGAGGGAAGGAAATCAGTTGCATAGTTAGCCCAGATGAAAACAAGAGATGAAGCAGTTCCCACCTTCACTAGCCTAGTTCTGAAGTTTGTCCAAGAAGATTTAGAAGTCCATTTTGGATCTCTAGTGTCTGTCCTTTTGTCCTACCTGTCTCCAAATGCCCCTTGAACCTTGAATACAACAATCAAACATGAAGAGATAACAGAGTTAGGTGCTAGAGGAGGTTTCTGTCATGACTGTAGGATTGTAAAGGAAAAGGAGTGGGTAATGGACTCTAGACTTATCTGGACTCTCAGTGATTACCTTAAGGACCCCCTAACATTGCCTCTGACTTTAAATTAAAAACATCATTTAATGATGCCCATCAAAGAGACCCAGATCCCTTAACATAAAGCACAATCTAAACTTGAAGTAGAGAAATTATAAATATTCTGTCATTCCAATTCTGCAAAGTTGGATGATATTTTTTTTTTTGGTGGAAATTTATTATCACTGTAATTCTGTATGTATTACATATATACATAATATTTTTAGCAGATTATTAGAAGTGGGTTAAAATGGTTCAAAGAAAATCAGTTCTTCCCATCTCAAAATAGAACCCCAAGTAAGAAGCTTTTGAGTGTCTGTATATCCCCTTTTTATTAGCTACAAACACTTCTTTATATAATTCATAAATTTAATTATTTCAAAGATGAAGGCTCATAAACCTTGTTAGATAAAACTAGAAAGTCACTGCCACCCAGCTATTCCAAGTTGTAACAAGGCAGAGTTGAAATGCCCTGTAAGGTTTCCAAGACTGTAACCCTCACGCGGAGCCCTGCTGTTTGTGGTGGTTAAGCACCCAGCCACCCACCAAAAAGGTCAACAGTTCATATCCACCAGTTGCCCCTTAGAAATGCTTAAGAGGCAGTTTTATTCTGTCCTATATTAATAAAACAAACAAACAAACAAAAAAAAAAACCCGCTGCAGTCAATTCCAACTGATAGCAGCCCTATAGGTCAGAGTAGAACTGCCCCACGGAGTTTCCAAGGAGTGCTTGATACATTTGAACTGCCAACCTTTTGGTTGGCAAATATAACACTTATCCACCATGCAACTCTATCCTAAATAGAGTCACTGTTAGTTAATTCCATGGTAACATTTTTTTTTTTTTTGAACTTGAAAGGAGGCAGACTGCCATATCCTTCTCCCGTGGGGTGGCTGGTGGGTTTAGACTGTAGATCTTCTGGTTAGCAGTTGAGTGCTTTAATCACTGCCACCAGAGTTCCAGCTTCTCGCATAAGAGCTTATGTTCTCTCTTTCTAATACATCTGAAGAACTGCGGTAGCACAGTGGTTAAGGTCTTCAGCTGTTAACCAAAAGGATAGTAGTTTGAATCCACCAGGTGCTGCTTGGAAACCCTATGGAGGCAGTTCTACTCTGCCCTATAGCCGCTCTGTGTTGAAATCAACTCAAAGGCAACCATTTTGCTTCTGGTTCTGATAATTTGTTTGAAAGCTAGAATCCTTAGAAGGCTTGTTTTCCTTAGATGGACAGCATTTTCCCAAATCCAACAAATATCTTTGATAAATACACAATGCTTGTTTTCAAAAGCTGTGCTTATCAGTGAGTTTTGCAGTTCACCCATCAAATCCAGTATAACAAACCCGGCTTAGGAAACTAAGCTCATCTCACCTGTACCTCTAAGAAGGGGCTTCCTGATGGTCTATAAAGGATCCATGGGTCAAGCAGCTAAGAGAAATCAGGTGATCATAATTAGACCCAAAAGAGTGTGAAGAAACAAATGCTTGGCTATACCAAGAATAAGACCAAAAAAATATAAAGAAACTTCTGAGGTTGAGAAGACTCAATAAAAGCAAAAATAGGTCAGTAAAACTCATTCTTGTCTCTTCAGTCCCAAATCCACTTTTATCAAAACCCATGAGATTTCACCTCCAGATAATGACTTTAGCCTCCAAGCTCATTTCCCTTTAAAGTATTAGGTTAAATCATTTGAAATCACTACTTGTGTTTGTGGAGACAGTTGTGTATAGACAGTTTCACCTGGTTCTGTTGGACACTCCACTTATTTTAGCACATTCCTTCCCTGCTCAGAGACTCTAATGTCTCATTTTAACCCAGTGCTTGGAAACCATGAGGTCTTCTTTTCTTGAGATGTTCTGCCTCACTGTTCCTTACTGAGTCAAGACTGTCAAACATTTTCATTTTCTTTCTTTACCTTTTCTCTTACATTTTCTATTCCTTCTGTCTAATCTTCGATTTCCAAGGTTCCTTCAAGTATCAGCACACAATTCAGAGTAAGCAAGAAGAATCCTTGGAAAAATTGTATACTTTCCTGATACATCCCATTCTAGAATATCTTCTCAAATGTATGATTATACTAATCAGAATGATACTGTGTGCACAAATAAGTACTCTTCTAGTAAGTCATTATTGTTTCAGCTGTGGGTGCTTTGTGCAGTAGGTTAAACCGTAAGTACTTTCAAGACAAAAATCTCCTTATTTTATTTATTTTTAAAGAAATTTTGGCCCTGTCCATGCTGAGTACTTGAAACAGTGTCCGGGCGTGAAAGTAGACTTTAATTATTGAATTGACCCTTCTGCAACAACTTGCTTCTTGTTTTTAGTTTATTTAATTTTTTTTGCTTTGGCAAATAGAAATTTATTTTCTCAACTGTATAGAAAGCGAAAGTTCAAGTTGTGTGTGCAGTTTCTAGGGGAAAGTACACTATATAGGTTGCTAAGGAAGGTTTTTATCTTTTTTAAAAAAATATTTTCATTGTGGTTTTTAGTGAACAAACTAGCTTCTTACTGAACAGTTAGTACACGTACTGTTTTCTGGCGTTGGCTGCCAGCCACATGACATGTTAATGTTCATCCTTCTTGACCTTGAGTTTCCTAGTACCATCTTTCCTGCCCCTTCCTGCCTTCTCATCCTTGCCCCTGGGCTGTTGTGTCTCATTTTATTTTATGGACCTCCCTAATCTTTGGCTGATGGGTTAACCTCAGGAGTGCTTTCATCAGTGAGCTAAAGGCTGTCCAGGGGCCATACTCCGGGTTTTTCCAGTATCTACCAGAAAGTTGGGTGGTGTAATTGTTAGGTGCTGTGACTGCTAACCCAAAGGACAGTAGTTCAAAACCTCCAAGTGCTCCTTGGAAATTCTATGGGGGTAGTTCTACTCTGTAGTGTTACTGTGAGTCAGAAGTGACTTGAGGACAGTATTTTTTTTTCCCCCAACAGGTTATTTCTGTGCCAAAAACCTAAACCAAACCCACTGCTACTGAGTGGATTGTGATTCACAGAAGCTTAAACCACAGAGTAGAACTATCCCATAGGGCTTCTCAGGCTGTAATCTTTATGGAAACAGACTGCCACATCTTTCTCCCACAGAGCAGCCGGTGGGTTCGAATCACCAGCCCTTCAGTTGGCAACCTAGCACTTAACCACTGTGCCACCAGGGCTCCTTATTTCTATGTAGTAACCACAAAATACCAATCTAAGCACTGTGAGCAGCCTGTGAGTAGCAATTTCTCTTCCAGCACTCTGGGACTGCAATTTATGAATACATATTGCTCCAGTAAGTACTGGTTATGAGTCATAGAAGAAAGAAAAATAACACAACAGCAATCAAACTCTCCTTTCCAAACCTACCTCCAGTTCTGATTGTATCAAATCATTACGTACCCAATCAATCTGTTAGCAAAGTGACTGGCTAAAGACACACCCCAGGCACACAGGAAATCACCACCATTACACAGTAAATCACTACTATTGGAGATGATGAAACATCATTATGGTAATAATAACAAAAAGTTATTGAGTGCTTACTATATGCTAGGTTCTATTTTAAGCTCCCAAGAAAGCCTTATCTCATTTAATCCTCAGGATTTGACACAATCTCCTGTGAGATTAATACAGTCTCAGAGCTGAGGAAACTGCAGAAAGCAGCAGCTAAGCAAGTTACCTAGTCACTAGTGGGGGCTACATCTGAATCCAAGGAGTCCAGTTTCGTTCAGAACCTACTTTCTGAACCACACGGAAGAGCCCCATCCTTGTATAACATATTCTTCTAGAGGCTGAAGGATCTTTGCATCCCACTGAGTCCTACTCAAAACTGAATGAATTCCCCAGGACCACAGAGCTCCTCACTGACTGAGCTAGGACTGAAATGAGTTTCTTCACTTCTGCTTGACTCCTAACCCAACATAGTTCTAACTACACTCAGCTGTGTTTCCTGAAAAGATGACAAGAGTGATATTCAGAAGAAGAAATGAGAGTTCTATTTTAGCCTCCAAGGATTGGAACTTCATTGTTTTTAAAACTCTTTTCTTCAGGCTTTGCTTTCTTTAGATAATAGGAGCAATCTTGCTTTAACACCAGGAGGAAAAAAAAGTAGAAAAATGAGAAGTGTAAGATTTTTATTCTGTCCTTTTCTGATTATAGTGTTTTGGAGCCATTTCAGGTTATAAATATGCATCATTCATATGTAATGTTCCCATTCACTGTGGATTTCCAGTGGCCTTTCGTGGAGAGAAGCCTGCCTACCACGGGAATTTCTCCAAGTGTAACTGGCAATCTGCCTACGAAGACACCAATGCACTTTATACTTCCCAAGAGCTGACAGGAAGTGTGTGTTAAGACAGACACTAGTGACTACACACCAAAGTCCAGGAGCTCTGTTTTGTGTCTTTGTGAGATTTTATCCATCTGAGAATGATACATGCAAATCTTTAAAAGTAACAAAAGGCTACAGTGAGATTGGCTTTGGTTCCTGTTGTTGGTCCTAGTTTCCTGTGGGCTCCTGTATTTGGGATCCTTTTTTTAAGCCTGTTCTTGGACCTCAGAAATTGAATTGACCCTGATGACCTTCTCCTTGTGTGGCTCTGGAGAGAACAGAGGAGGCCCCCATGCCATCTCACATTGTCCACGCTCAGTTATATACTGTCAGTGCTCTAGCTATCATCCATCTTTGCATCTTGGTATCAGACCTGGGTCATGGATGTGTTACAGTCTCTGACTTGCTCGTTGCCCCTTCTCCCTTATTTTATGCTTGCTTCCTGTCTCCACTTGCCTCCCTGTTTTCAAACCTATAGCAAAAGGAAGCCACAGAAATACAAGCACAGAGTGGACAAATATTTCAGGGAGTTTACACTGATTTCTAGGCTTCACATTCTAATCCTGATTTTTTACAACGGATCCTGTGAAAGCCAGTTGATGTACTCTATTTTCTTCACCTGGAGTGGGGGTCAGAGTGCTGGACTTTCATTTAAAAGGTCTTTGTAATATGTTACACCCTAGAGAACCAGCCCCAGGTTAGTAACCAGTAGCATCACTTATCCTTGGCTCTGGCAATGAACTTGACTCAGTGAGCTGAATAACTGCACAAGGTAATGAGGCCATGCCTGGCTGTGATGACCAGTGCCCTAATGGAATTTCTTACATTGAACACACATCTTGCATTTTGTTTTATTTTATTTTAATTGAAAACTTAGGAAATGTTTCATGCTTCATAAATGTTCTCTTTTCAGATCAATCTACTATGCTGGAAAACTTAATAAACAAATAGATAATGGTCCTGCTGAGTTGTTCAGCATTACTTATTTACATCTCACCAGCTTTATGCCCCGCCTGCCAGCCTTCTTGCCTCTTGCTTTTTTCTTTTTTCTCCCCAGACATTAATTTTCAGAATGATATGCTCTGCTGCAGGAGGAGGTGGTGAAGACTAGAACAATGCTCTTCTAAGCCATTTTTCATTTGACTGGTTAGTGAATTACATGCAATGTCCTATAGTTAACACTTTTTTATTTTTTTTTCAAAAAAAAAATGTTCCAGTCAGAGTAGTTTCTTCCATTCAATTTTTTTTGGTATTGTTTTTAAAAAAGCTGTAGAAGCATTCTTGGAAAATCTGCCTCCAGGCATATGTGTGATGTATCATTCTAGTTTGTTATTTTTAAATCTTAATGCCCCAGTGTAGGTGGCACGTGAACTGTGATGCACAGGATATGAATGACTACGTATCTGAGGATTTGGCCGTGCTTTATCCTTGCCTTGTTCCGTCTACCTATTCCATCTTGAAAAATAAATATAAAGATAATGGGGTAATAAAAATAACCTGATATGTGGATGAACACTTTCTAGACTGGAAAACTGAGAAATAATGGGAAAACTGAAGACCAGGAGAAAATGTTCCTTATTTCTTGCTAGTTGGTTGCTGAGATGATCTGTGTACTTGTTTGTCTGTTGGTCACATGTCTAAGCCCGAGGACTGAGATCACAGGTCATTTAGTGGAAGCCAGTATACATGTCACACTGTCGAGTTTGGCAAGTGGGAAACTTCACCATAGTGAATCCTAAATATAAAGGAAATGGTGGTTGAAGTCTAGAAAAATAGGAGTAGTCAGGGTGCACAACTTCACTGACAAAGCAGAGGAACTTGGTTTTCTTAGGTAGTTACGGATGAAAAATGAAACTATGATTCTCCATCTCACTATACAGGAAAAGACTGTATGAGGAGAGATCTTACATGCCATTGCAATTCTGTGACCATGTCTATGTACTGTCACTGGTTTGAGACGTGCTACTTGATTTACTAAGTAGCCCTCTCTTTATGCCAGCATGGCAAGTGCGAAAAAATGAGAATATTTCCATTTTTTTTCTAGGATAGTTAAGGCTGTTATGAAAAAGGATCAGGGTTAGTGAAACATTGGATGGAGAACATTCTATAGTTCATGGTTTATATCTGCTTCCTGTTTTGTATGAAAAGTAGGGTAGGATACACAAAAACAAATATAATATACATGTTTTGGTATACCATATTGTCTCTTCCTGTCATTATTAGTTTTATTTTTGTATATAAGAAAAAGTGGAGAATAGATGCACCACAAGAATGAATGAGATCATGGCTTTTTACACGTGTTTGACAAAATGCCTGTGTTTTTTCCACCCTAACAGCCACTAGCTCATCTAAGATGTCTTTGGAAACAGAGTGCTAGATAGTTTCATTTTAACATAATATCCCAAACAATTATAGTACCTGTGGAAAGAGGAAAAGAAAACTCTTGCTGGAGTAATAGGGTGAATGTGTCTCCTATGTGAGCTATATAGCTTATACAAGTATGACCAGGGAGGACAAGCAGTAGAGATAGAGAATAGGATGATGCTGCATGAGCACACTGGGAAACCTATAAATGTGTTTGAACTTAATGATTCTATTTTTTTTTTATTGTGACTGAGTGAAAGTTTACAATACAATTCAAATTTGCATGCCCACCTCTCTGCAGCTCCCTCTGCTCTCCTTGCCCAGTGAGAGCACACTTCTCCTTTCTGTGCCGTACAAGTAATATTCTCTTAACAATCTTCTGTGCCCTCCTCTTCACTTTCTCCACTCCCATCTAGTAAGAGGCCGGTAGGACAACACCCTATAGATGCATAGAACCATAAAGTGCACACACAATATGGTCACTCTGTGTCCCCAAGTCCAATCCATTCCTGTTTGAACAGTTGACCTCACTATGATCTATGATCAGGGCAGCATCAGCTCTAGGTGCGTGCTCCCAGGGGAACTCCCAGGTGTTCTGACCATCAATTGTAGTCTTTTAGTAGAGTTTTCAGGGTAGACCTCTTTTACTCTCTTGGTGCCACTGGGACTCCACATTGTGAGCCCCATCACATCTGTCATTGGTGGTGGCTGGGCCCCATCTGTTCTTCTGGTCACATGTGGATATAGTCACCCATTCACATGGGTCTTTCTGTCTTCTGGGCTCTTTCCTTCATGCTGTTGTTGTCCTTGGTGATCATCTGTTTCAGCTGATTTGGGACTATTTGGTGTAATTCAGACGGGAGCTTGCTAGCTTTTAAGACCCCAGATGCCACTCACCCACATGGGGTGTAACAGACTCTCTTGGCAATAGGCTAGTTATGCCAGTTGGCCTCAGTGTTCTCTGAGAGCATGGTCCCTGGACCCTGGAACGTTCTACTCTAGCTTTGCAATATCAAGTTAAGATTTGAAGAGTTTTCAGATGAACTTACATGAAGGTGACAGACGTATGAGCTGATGTGTAAGTTGAGCATGGGGATGGGTGGAAGGGTAAAGCCTATCTAGGCCTTCAGCTGCTAGGATGGTGAGACATGTGACTGTGTACAAGCACTGTTAGCAAGCAACATCACAGCAAGTGAATAGAGAGGAAATGAATGAGAGGGGTGGATGAGGCTTTGCTTTTACTTACATTTCTGCACTAATTAAGTACAAAAGTGCTCTCAACCATGTATCAGCAGTCATAGAATGGATCTCACCAGGGAAAGTTGCTTGACAGTTTCTCACAAAAGCAAAGGAGGGAAGATAGGCTGTGAGAAACTTAGAGTAAATCTCCTCATTAATGAAAATCTGTTTTTAAGGTGATTTGCTTTGGTTCGCAGCTTATTTTCAAGATCAGGATTAATATTAATTGTAAATTTATGGAAAGTGGTGATACTTAAGACACAGCAGGTTCTCCGTGTGTAGCTGTATACATCCTCTGGGGATACGAGATTAGAAAGGATGTGGCTTGCATGGCAGGTTACACAACCGATGTGATGATGAGCAGTGTGTGTGTTCCTGATGCTGGAACAGCTGTATGCTTCTAAAAGTTTGCATCTTTAAGTTGAGGCAAAGTCCCCTGGGTATTGTGAAGGGCAGCATGAGGAAAATTCAGCTGTAGTATGTACAGCTCGTGTCTTCATGTAGTTTGTCACCATAATAATAGCAATGTCAATAATAGATATCTATTACTCAACATGTGCAAATCACAATTTTATTTGTTTAATAACCTTATGAGCTTGATTGTGTTTTAGTGATAAAGAACATGAGTCATTGAAAGGTTAAGAAACTTTCTCATGGTCATGTAAAGAAAAAAAAATGGTGATGTCGAGTCAAATTTCAACTCACAGTGACCCTGCAGGATGGAGTAGAATTGTTCCGTAGAGTTTCCAAGGATCGTGGGCAGATTTGAACTGCTGGCTTTTTTACTTAGTAGATGTAGCTCTTAACCACTATTCTACCAAGGTTTCCTGTAGTCATATAACTACCAGTAAATACAAGAGGCATATCTTTGACCCAGCTGGCTGGGTCTACAGCCCATATAATTCGTCTTGAGGCTACCTGCCTGTATATACACATTAGAACTGAATTTTGTGAAAGTCAGATGAATAGTGAATCATGTGTGTTACATCCACACTGAAGAATGCTTAATTAATATAACACACTATGAAAATTACATAAGACAGACCATATTTGATCAATCCTAAGACACATATATTTGTAAACATTATTCATAAAATTGAATTACATCTTAGAGTTGATAGGAAAATGGTATATCACAGCTTAATTAACTGTGTATTTCCCTTTCTCAGTGATTCATAAAATAACAGTATGGCTTACAATCAATGACATTTTGTTATCAATAAAATAGAGAAGGCAATTTTTAAGGACTGAGTGCAATAAATTAAGGGGTGACATGAATGCAAATAAAAGAATGATGGTAGATATATGTATACTCGTTTTCTGGTGTGAGTTTAATGTACCTGCCCTGCCTCAATGGGACAGACATGCACATTTCCTCTAGGATGGTGTCCACTAACTGGGCTGCAAGCATGTAGTGATATTTTTAAGAATGTCAGAGGGCAAAATCAGGAATAACAACAAGGACCAACCTAGAACATATGAGAAACAGGGTTACATGTTGGTCAGTGATCACAGGAGTTGGAGTCAAGTTCACCCTGGTCAGAATCTCGGCTCTGCCGTATTAAATACAATTCGCAATCCGTGACCCCATCAGTGGTCTTGCCCTACAGAAAATATGTTCCTGAGTCAGAGCAGGTGCATTCAACTTCTTCCAGGAAACAGACATGCAGGCATTTACCATACTCATTTCATTCGTGGTGTGTGTTTCCTAATTTCTATAAACCTCCATTTTCTTGCTCTGTGATATAGGGAATATAAGTCCATGAAATATTTTTCTAAGAAGAAAATGAGATAATGTATGCAAAGATTCTGCTACATTATAAGCATTTAATAAAATGCATTGATCATTATCCTTTGCCAAATGGTGCTGAATCAGAAGCATCCCATTCTGTACCTTGTGCCTTTTTGTTAATTTACTGTTGAAGGGTACCTGATGTCTCCCTATTCTGTTTTAGAGCATTCCTGCAGTGTTAACCCTATGCAACCCTGCAGAACACATCCAGGGGCAACAGCAGCTTTGCATGAGAGAATACTAACTCCTTTCTGGGCATCTAACTGCAAACCAACCGATATTCATTATAAAAATCAAAACTCGCAAAATTTCTTTCAATTACTACATACTCAGTTATAATTTTCATATTATCTATCTGTGAGCTACTAGCTAGTCAAAAAGTTATCTACTATATAATGTTCAGATAGTATTTGTTCAAGCTTGGTGCTCTTATAATAATGCCTGCATTTTTCTGAAATGAAAACTTGCCTGTCTGCAATAGTCTTGGGTGCAAATACATGTGTGTACTAACACTGAAGTGTCACTGCTGCTCAAGTAGCAGGTGATGAATCTCAAACATCGTTCTGAGGTTAAAGGTGAATTCGTATTTGATGAAGGGCACGTAACACATAATTTACATTTTTTTTTATACATAGAAAGCAAAGCATTGAGCTAATTTAATGTTTTACTGGATGACTAGCTATTTGTTCTGATTCCTCCTTCAAATTTTAGCACCCAGTTGCCCAAAGTGATGGGCAAGGAGACGTTTACTTCTAGTTACTGCCATCTACTCCAATCTTCTAAACAGAAAGAATAAGATCCTCAAATTAGAAATTTATAATGACTTAAGAGCATACTACTCAATTATTTTAGAACTTAAACTGGAGTAAAATATTGATGTCTGTTTTGTTTTAATTTTATTTTCATTGGTCTTTAAACATGGTAGTAGCATACCCTGTCCAGTCTTCATCCACCTCGTTTCACAGGCAGGTGCTTGAACCAGGCTGCTGCGTATATTTAAAGTTGGATGACCACTGCCAGGGATATTTACACAGACTGTGACCTAGTCACAGTTGTAGATCACATTACTAGCTCTTTAATCCAGGTGTATATATATTTAATGAATGAATTAATTTCTGGTTGGTTCAAATGTTGAACTCTGTTGCACCTGAAGTCGATTCTAAGTTTGGTGGCTTACAGTTCTAGTCTGCGTCTAATCTGCCAGTAGGTCAACATTTCAAATTCTTCATCTTTCCCACATTATTTTCATGTCTCTTGGGAAACAATGGTATTGAGGAAAAAGGCTGTAGCTGTCACACCAGGAATCAAATCTTAATTATAATGTTTTTCATGTGTAAGTTTCTAATGCAGGTTATTAAGTCGGCTTACTTTAGAATGTAGGTCTATCCACTGGAAAAGATAATTCCTGTATCCCAAAGCTGTTATGAAAATTATATATTCTCCTGAGATATATTATAGAAACTCAAGAAATGTTGCTTCCTATATGTTTCTCCCTAAATTAATCAGAAGAACATGGGTAATAGATGTAATCTGGGTACAGCTAGTTGGTAAAATATATATATATGCAGATATATTTCTTTTCTTTATATATGCAATGTAGTATATATATGTATATACACACACATGTGTATATATAAATAAGGGAGGAAATAAAGCCCTAGTGTATTGTATTCTGAGCTGGTGCAGTGGTTAAAGGACTCAGCTGCTAACAGAAAGGTCAGCAGTTTGAACTCACTAGCCACTCTGCAGGAGAAAGATGTGGCCTTATGCTTCCCTAAAGATTTTGGTCTCAGAAACCCCGTGGGCAGTTCTTCTCTGACCTATAGGATTACCAGGAGTTTGAAACTGACTCAAAGTCAACAGGTTTGGTTTTGCTTCTTATGTTCTAGTCTGCATCTGTTTTTCAAACCCTGGTGGCAGTTACAATCGATGAATGCATTGCAATAGTGTGGTGTATGCACTATGTGATGCTGTTGACAGCACTTTTGGAAGAGATTATTTACCTCTGTTCTAAGTGCATTAAGGCAGACCTGTAACTAAGAAATAGGGAGATCAACTGATATTTTCAAGTCAAATAGTTGGTGACAGACAAAAGCCTTTTAAAAATTAGTGGCATTGTTTTTTTTAAAAAAATCTCTTAATTGGGTTCATATAGCCTAGTGTCTTCACTATCAAGACAATTATAAAGCAGAGACAGTGAACTGAATTTTTTGATGTTAATAAAGTACTCGTTAGGAAATAAGGTTTAGAGAACTATCTAGTAACTAAGACATTCCCAATGTGGCAGAATATTAGAAAATGAAACTATGCTTATTATCTTTGGATAGAACAGTTTTGAACCAGGAAAATACAATCTAGAAATGAAAACATCCGAAAAGAGCCTGCTTCTCTCCTTGGAATTTCTGGGAAAAATGAAATTTAGGTCTCAAAAGGAGAACAAGTATTGACAAAGATAGCCATTTATGTATTTATAACAGCCCATATTTTTTTTTAGGAATTGCTTGCTGCTCCTGCTTTACAGAAAATTAGGATGAGGAGGCCTTACATCAAATAAGAAATTTCCTGGAGTTGGCACTCAGTCCAGATCTGCTAATTTGAGGTCAAGTGATTTGCTATGCAACCCAGAATACTTGTAATGGCTTGCTTGATGAAGTAAACATTTTTAAAAAGAAAGAAAGGCGAAAAGCTGACATTCATTCAGTCACTGTTTCAGCAAATATTGAGGAAGTGCCTGTGAGGTACTCTGTTAAGGTTGAACCACTTACTAGAAATCTTTTCTAGTGGATCTCTTTATGAAGGCCAGATGACTTATTGATCAAATTGATCCTTTGCTGGCAAGGTCAATGACTCTAGAAAAGATCCAGAGTAAATCAGAAGCAGAAAATTCTGTTAAGAAGCGATTGATAACAAGCAAAATTGAAAAAAATTAACATTTTTTACTTCTTTTTCCTTAAAATCTTGATATATTGCATTTTCCTGTGTGTGTTTATATTTTATAGTAAGTCATTCAACTACACACACATATTTAACCACACACACATATGTATGTATATATATATGTATACATATATACTCACGTGCATAACTACACATATATTAATATGTATGTATACATACTTGTGCATACATGTTTGTATGCACATACACTGTATGATGCTATTTATCTTTATAGCATTTTAACAGAGATTATTTCCTTTTATTATGACTGTATATGTGTACACAGCCCACACTTTTTGTTGTTGTTGGTTTTGGATGAAGACATAATATATGGTATTAAAACTTAGCTTAATGTTTTAAGATGCCACTAAGCAGTTCATGGACTTTTTGCAAATATGCTTCTCTAAACAGTAGGGGAGGATGACACCTGGCCTGATACATGGAAGAAATTGGTTTATAACAGTGTGTTAGAAGGCTCCCAAGGTCTTGCCGAAGACATAGCAGGTTGTTAATGGGATGATGGGAAGATGGGGGAGGCTAGACTTGGTGATCATCACCATAGATGTCTCTTCAACTTGCTATTGTTGTTGAGTTCCACCAAGTCAGTTACAACTCACAGTGACCCGGTGTACAGTAGAACCAAACATTGCCCAGTCCTGGACCATCTTCAACATCATAGTTATATGTGAACCCGTTGTTGTAAACCCTGTCAGTCCATCTCTGGTCTTTCCCTCTGGTCCTCCACTTTACCTAGCATGATGCCTTTCTCTAGGGGCTGATAGCTATTGATAACATTTCTAAATTATTTGAGATATAGTCTCTCCATTCTTACTTCTGAGGAGCATTCTGACTGCACTTTGGTCAAGACAGATTCGTTCATATTTCTGCCAGTCCATGGTATATTCAGTTTTCTTAACTGACACCATAATCCAAATGGGTCAATTCTTCTTCCTTCTTTCTTATTCATTGTTTAGCTTTCACGTGCCCATCATGTGATTGAGAATACCATGGCTGGGGTCAGGAGGGCCGTAGTCCTCAAAGTGCCAGTATTTACTTTTTAACACTTTAAAGGGGTCCTTTGCAGCTGATCAGTCCTTTGCAGCTGATCAGTCCTTTGCAATGGGTCTCTCAATTTCTTGACTGCTGCTTCCATGGGTGTTGATTGTGGATCCAAATAAAATGAAGTCCTTGGCAACTGCTGTATTTTATTCATTTATCATAATGTTGATTCCCAGTCCAGTTGTGAGAAGTCTGGTTTTCTTTATGTTGAGATTTCAACCTCAAGGATCCTTTTTGTCCTAAGAGGTGTTATGTTATTTGACAAAAGGGTCATTGCTTATTATAAGTTTCAAAATCACTGTTTTAGAGGACGCCGTTAAGAAATCAAATCCAAACCAAGTGTCAGAGATGTCTCAATCTCAGACTAACAAGACTTCTCTGACTTGTGGATATGAAAAGTCATCCTGTGTACACAGGGCCCAAGGCAAGTTCTATTTTGGGAGCCCTTCCAATTGTTTCTTCTTCTCTTCTTGCCTATTCTATTCTGGACATAAAATATTTCAGAAAAATGCTCCTAATTATCACATTAGTCCCATAAGATGTTATTTTTATTCTGTAAACCATTACAGTCCTGTTCTTAAATCTTAGAGTGTTTAAGCAATTAAATGCCTTCTAAATTCCCGCTGTCAGTGATCTCATGCTACCCAGTGTGTTGTGATCCTCTGCTTGTCCATCAACTTTGAGAACATATTTTCATGTCCGTGTCTGCTCACTTCTGCCTTCCCTCTACTCCCATTGCAGATTTTTTTTGCTTTCCCGGTGGGTTTTGTTAAACAGCCCCAAGAAACCCATTAGGTAACTGTGTTTTATCATCTATGGCCTTCTTTACCACACCTTGGGAACATCTTCATTTCCACATTCCCTTTCCTTTGCCATTTTCCCAGTATAGATGCCTCCTGGTCTAGGCCCTCTGTTCTGGAACAATACCTTGTTGCTGCCCAAGTCCTAATAGACTGTCCCACCCATCACTGTTGGCTGTCTCTGGACAGTGACCTACACTAACTTCTCATCCTCTCTCCCACCTACGTATTATAGCATTATTTTTTCATTTTTTGATTCAGTAGTTATAAACTGTTCATCCAAAGATTGTTAGGCCAAGAGAAGGATTAAAGCAGTAAGGACAAAAGGTATGGTCTCTGTCTTCAGAGATAGTTGAGTGCAATTGAAAAGAGTTCACGTAAATTGACTATAACAACATGATAGGTCACACATTGCAAACTAAGGTGCTATAGGATCATTAGGAGTTCCTGGATGATGCAAATGATTAAATACCCAGCTTGAGTCTACTCACAGCTGCCGTGAAACAAAGATTTGGTGAGCTTCTTTCAACAGGTCACAGACTTGAAAACATAGGGCACAGGTCTCTGGCACACATGTGGTCACCATGAGTCAGAATCAAGTTACCAACAACTGTTTTCATTTGGTTGTTCTTTCTATCTATCTGTCTGTCTGTCTATCGATCTATCGTCTGTCTATCATCTATCTATCTATCTTTATGATCTATTTCTATGATCATTATATCAGAGGCTCTTACACCCAGTTCTGGTATCTGGGAATACTTCCTCAGAGGGATAAAATGAGCCTTCAACTAAGGAGAGAATTGGGGTAGAAGAGTGCTTCAGGAAGAAGGGAAAGCACTGTGAAAACTCATAAAGGGGAGGGCACATGGTATTTGGGGAACTAAACTGTGTTTACTATGTGTGGCGCTTGTAAGGAGGGGAGACTGATAAGGTAGCAGTCACACACATTAAGGTATTTTAAAATAATTTGCACATTGCCCATACAACAAAAAGGAGAGTAAGATGATGATGTGGAGTTTTAGAAGGTTCACTCTGGCTGCAGACTGGCAGAAATTGAGAAAGCAGGAGGACTGGATTCTGATTTTAAGCACCAAAATATATTTAATTTGAAACAGAAATCCTTAATCAAAATATGTTTACTTTGCTCCTTAACAGTAGTTGTATCTCTCATTAGAAACACATCAAGAACAGAAAGGAGACCTAGTTTCCCCAAGTAATGGAGCTTTATAGACCTCTCCTTCTCACTCTTCTAAACACTTGCTACTCAAAATGTGGTCCACAGACTAGCACAAATGGCATTTACTGGGAGATTTTTTAGAAATGTGAACAGCTCATCCTGTCTCAGATCTACTGAATCTAAATCTTCATTTTAACACATTCTCTAGATGATTCATATCCACATTAACATTAGGGAAGTCTCTTCTGGAAATCTGCTCTAAACTCCTTTAGCCTGTAGTTTTATTGTAAACTCATCCAGATTAACATCGGTTTATTAGTGAGCTCAGATACAGATGTATGTGTAAACATTAACATTGCTGTCAACTTTTTTCCAGCACAATAAGTAATGGCCATAAGTGATATTTCCACAGCAGCCTTGACCTCTAAGTAAACAATTTTATGTTTTGTGAACTGTAGAAGCTGAGGGCTCAACACATGAGGTTTCTCCCCAAATTTATCTTTACGACATTTTATGTTTGTATTTTTTAACATTTTAACAGGTCGTCTCACTTTACAGTAGCCTTGCAATACCTGTATTTTTTGGTTGTGGGAAGTTGCCTCCAGTATATGTGATGGTTTTTCTTTTTCTTTTGCCTTGAGTAACTGCATTGTGTTAAGTAATACCCCCTTCACTTACCTCCCTACCAAATTATGCCCAACAGGAACCTGTAAATAAGAACTTTGCAGATATAATTAAGGTAAAAGGAGATCATACTGAATTAAGGCAGGCACCTAAGTCCAACCTGTGTCCTTGTAAAATGAGAACAGACACAGAGACATACAGAAGGTAATATGAAGATGAAAGCAGAAATAGGAGTGATGTAGCTACAAGTCAAGATGTGCCAAAGATTATCGGCAGTCACCAGAAACTGACTTCTTTCAGTGTCCGGTTTCCCCTTGACAGCTTCAGATCTCTGATGACACTTTAGTTCTGCACTTCAGGCATGCAGAAATTGGACAACATACATTTCTGTTGTTTTTAACCTCTACTTTTTGGTATTTGTTACAGCCCTTGGAGGCTAATGTAGCAGCTATTTCATTTCTAAACTGACACTTAAATCTACAATTTTTGCAGCAGCCACAGCATCCAAGAGCTTTCTCTTGTACATTTTGCAGAGTGACAGTTTATGAGAAAGAAATAAATGACAAATGAATAAGTGACTATCAATAGTTTGTTTTAGAAAGGCAGTTTTTAAGGTACCGTATTGTGGGAAGGAATGCAGCCTAATCTTCTGTAAAGTTTGTCCTTTAACCTAGAAGAGTGAAGCATAGGCTGGTTTACCCTTGGATGTCAATAACAATGAGCCCTAGGGTGCTATCAAGTTCTCAATCACTGGGAAAAAAAAAAGAGAATATTCAAGAATATTGAGTTATATGAAGTATAAACCTGGAGCATTGGAAATAAACACTGACCTGAGGGTGGGAAGATTCTGATCTTGGCTATATTTCTGATTTTCTCAGTGACCTCAGGAGTATTATTCCATTAAAAAAAAAAAAAACTCCTCTCCATCCTAGCAATGACAACCCTATAGGATAGAGTAGAACTGGAGCAAAGGATTTCCAAGGCCATCATCTTTACGGAAGCAAACTGCCACATCATCCTCCCATTGAACCACTGGTGAGTTCAAACAGCTGACCTTTCAGTTAGCAGTTGAGTACTTAGCCACTGAATCACCAGGGCTCCTCATGCTATTCCTAACTAGACCAGACAAATCCTGAATATTTTAAGATTCTACATGTATTTTATTTATCTGAAAATTGGTAATCCTCATGTGTTTCGTAATGCTGCAAATACTGGGAAAGAGAATGTCCAATTAGCCAGCTTCCTACCATTTCACAGGCATCCTGAGTTAGTGGTTGTGTAGACTCCTGCATAAAAAATGCCTTTCTAAATCATACTCTTCTAAGTGGCAATTTTTGCTAAGTTTAACCAGTAGTCCATTTGGCTTGCTGCTGTGTAGTTTTTCCTTAAAGCTAACTAAAAAGTTAAACCTTTTCTGAAGATTAGTCTAGATGCCTTCATCCCTGTCATAAAAATTAGGGTGAGAATGCCTCGTGGATTCAAAATAATTCACTGAATCATCAAGAGTTCCACAATGCCATCCTTATTCGCTTGCTTGTTGCTATCTTTCTTATTCAACTCTAGTCTTAAAAGAGAGGGAAACTGTGCTCGCTTCAGCAGCATGTATACTAAAATCGGAACGATATAGAGAAGATTAGCATGGCCCCTGCACAAGGATGACATGCAAATTCGTGAAGCGTTCCATATTTTTAACTGGGTTTCAACTGGAAGACATTATGTTGATTGAAAGTAGTCAGAGACAAAAGGACAAGTATTGTATGAGACCCCTATGATAAGATCTCAAAAACAGACTTATGTATAGAAGAAAAAGTTTTTTGAGGGCTGCAAGGGAGGGGAGGGAGGAAGGGCAAGTCAGGGAGGTTTTAGATTAGATAGTTGGTAGAAATTTGGTTGGGTGAAATTGGTGATAGCACACATGAGAAACAAGAACAATATTAAGTGGACTTCAACGTAAGTTGAATACTCCTTCCATCTTAACCCAATACTGCGAGGACAGAGTAGCTGGGCAGGGCGCAGGAGACCATGCTCTTAGGCAAAATCGAGGCCAATTGGCACAACTAGTGTTTTGCTTAAGAGGGCTCTCTGTACCCCACATTGGTGAGTGGCATCTGGGGTCTTAAAAGCTGCCAAGCTGCTCTCTGAGGGCACAGCAAATGATCCCAACTCAGCAGGAATGGATGCCCACCGAGGACCAAAATGACGAGGGGTAAAGACAACCCAGAGGAATGACAGACCCATATGAGTGGGTGCCTATGTAGACTTGGGACTGCAAGAACCAGATGGTGCCCGGCCACCAGTGATAGCTGCGATGCAGCTCACTAATTTGAGTCTCACTCACTGGAAACACAAGAATAAAAAGGGGTGCACCCTGAGATCTCCACTAAAAGACAGCAATTGATGGTCCAGCGGCTTCGGGGTTCCCCTGGGAGCATGGCCTCTGGCCCTGATGCTGCCCTTGCCCATAAATCATAATGAAGGTCCACTCTTTGGACATGAATGGATTGGACTTGGTGATGCAGAGTGACCATATATTGGATGCACTTTATGGTTCTATGCATCTATAGGATATCATTCTGCTGACCTTTGGCTTGAGTGGGGGGCGGTGAAGAGCAGGGGAAAGGAGACTCTTGGGAGGATGAGACATGAATGGAGCAGAGAGAAATAGTGTGCTGTCACTGGACAGGGGACAGGGAGAGCAGTGGAAGCTGCATATAGGTGGGCATGTAAATTTATATGGAAATGTACATTTTCGCAGAGTCATAATAAAAAAGAAGAAAAAAAAGAGGGAAACTCAAGAGTTCTACTGCCTTGTACTCTTCTCCTCAGAGATCCTGAGAAAGTGCTCCCTTTACCTTGAAGGGTGTTCTCAGTGTCCTCTGTCACCTAGGACCACACAGAATGACCTAAGCAGTACCTCAGTACCAGCCTCCCTTAGTCCTTTTATGGATTGAATTGTGCCCCTGTAAACTATGTGTTGAAATCCCAACCCTTGTATCTGTGGATGTTACCCTGTTTTCAAATAAAGTTTTGTTTTTTGCATTAATTAGACTCCATCAGAGTAGAGTGTGACCTAAACCTCATCACCTTTAAGTTATGAAAGCAGCAGATTAGACTCAGAAGCTCCCATAACCTTGGGGAAGATAGAGGTAATGGGGGGATTCTCTACTAGCCACATACCTAAGGAATGGCCAGGGCCACTTATAAGGGAAGAATTCACACAGTGTAGACCCTGATTTGGACTTCTAGTCTGCAGAGTTGTGAAAAAATAAATTTCTGTTCTTTAAACCTACCCATTTATGGTGTTTCTGTTACCGCAGTACTAGGAAACTAAGCCGCCCTCTCTGTTTTTTCATTTCTTAAATAATTCTTGCTTATAATAATCTTGTCTTACATAGTACTATTAAGATAGAATGAGGGCAGTGGTGGTTCAGTGGTAGATGAAAGAGGCAATACCAACGTGTGGCTCGACTCTAGGCATCACCATTCACATCAGAGTCCAGAGGTCAGTTCCTCTCAAAGCCTGTGCCATGTGCAACTTGCTCAGCTGTGTGAGCCAAGTGTAAGAGGAACAAATATCTTCCAAGAGTTTAGTGTAAATCCTGTTACTGCCATCTAAAAATTATACCAGTTTAAATATTTATCCTTTTTAAAATTATTTGTATGATTTATTCTTATATTTTTGTGGCATAGTCCCTAGCCCTTTGTTAAAATTACTTTTTTTCTGCTGGCCAACCTCAACTCCCTCCTTTCATGGCTAAGATGACACCTAGGCTAGTACAGAGAGTAGCCCTAATCCAGTGGTGGGCGTGCGTAAATCCATTCCTCTTCTCTAACTCTAGTCCTGTTACAATCAACAGTGTGACTTTGTATGATGGCTTATTGAGGTTAAAAGTGTAGTAAATGCCCACGAAATCTTTTTTTATCCCAATCTGTGTCTTGCCCAGAGGCTGAACCCACTGTGGTGACCTCATTAGCAATTTACTCCAACTAACAGAATTTTGCTTTCATTATCTTAGTAACGTAACAATGATTATAAAGATACAGCAAGAGCAGCACTGAATCTAGAAATTTTATTGTTCCCATTAGTGATGCAAATCAGGGAAAGTGTGTGTGAGAGAGGATCAATTAGAGTACTCGTGTGAAAGGCATAGAGCCAACAAAAAGGTTGACAGATGAATGTGTGTCTGTGGTGGAAAGTGGGAGAGAAAGAGAAGAAAAAGAGGGTGAGAGAGTTGGGAGATGGGAAGGATGGAGAGAAAAATGGAGCAACAAGAAGGAAGAGAAAACCTTGGTGGCACAGTGGTTAAGATGTATGATTGCTAACTAAAAACAGTTGGCAGTTCCTATCCCAGTGGGCACTCCTTGGAAACTCTATGGGCCAGTGTCATGGATTGAATCGTGTCCCACCCAAAATGTGTGTAGTCATTTGGTTAGGTCATGATTACTCATGTTGTCTGATGTTCGTAAACACTGTAAACCCTGCTTCTTTGATGTTACTGAGGAAGGACGGGTGGCAGTTTTGCAGGTGGGGAAGGACTCAATGTAAGACTGTAATGTGCCTTGAGGCAGTCTCTTTGGATATAAAGGAAAGGGATGTAAACAGACAGTTGAAGAGGTCATACTACTGAGGAAACAATGCCAGGAGCAGAGCATGTCCTTTGCACCTGGCATCCCTGTACCTCAGGAGCTCCCATTCAGGGGAAAGATTGACAAGCAGGACTTTCCTCCAGAGCCAACAAGAGAGCCTTCGCCTGGAAATGACACCCTGAATTTGGACTTTTAGCGTATCTTTCTGTCAGAAAAATAAATTTCTGTTTGTGGTATTTCTGTTACAGCAGCACTAGATGACTAAGACAGATAGAGTTCTACTCTGTCTTACAGAACCGCTATGAATTGGAATCAATTTGACAGCAGTAGATTTGGTTTTCTTTGGTTTACAAAAGAAGGAGGAGAAGGGTGGGAGAGGGCACTGAGTGATATATTAAAACAAAAATAACTGCATGTGTGATAAGACACTGGGGATAACCATACAGTTCATTTCCTTGCTACCTTATATTTTTATTGTTCATTTTACTTATTAAATAAAATGACTTAGGAGCAACTAGGCAAAGAGAAGAGGGGATGTTTGATTTGTTTAGTATTATACCACCTTTATTTTTTATCCTTTATACTAAAAAATGTAATGAAAACTTTATACAGTTAATGAATAGATGTAGGTTAGAGACAGACAGACAGACAGAGAAGTAGATAGTTAAGATAGACATAGAGATGCAGGCATCGATAAAATTGCCTTCTACTTGAAAGGCACAGATTTGGGCACTGGAAATATAAAATTGAACAGACTACAAGATAGTTGCCCTAATGGAGAATATATTCTAAATATAAATAGGACTGCCTCTGGGATTGTGGGAAAAAAGTAGCTCTGTCCTCAAATATTTAAATGACATTTAACTCTGAAGGCAATAAACCTGTAGATCTACTCACTCACCCAATGTCCCAGTCCACAAGACAAGGTTTAATGATTCTTTTTGCATCTCCTCTCTGGCTAGCAATCTGGTGATTTGTCTGTGGCTGAAGCAAGTCCAGATGGTCTTGTTAGCACTGTTTACAAATGGTGATGAAGGAAGCATGCTGGATTCTGACTCATGATGACCCTACAGGGCAGTGTAGAATTGACCTGTATTGTTAACAAGGCTGTAATGTTTATGGAAGCAGATTGTCACATCTTCTCCCACACAGAAGCTGGGGTGGGGTGGTTTGAACCACCAGTCTTTGGATTTGCTGCCAAATGCTTTGACAGCTGCACCATCAGGACACCTGAAAGACACAGATGGCTCCAAAAAGTCTTCACTCCTTGGAAGTTCTGGGTCCCCTCCCCTTCTTACCCCTCGTCTCCATCCAACTCCCTCCACCTCCACCCCTTACCACTAGGTTGGATCTGATGGTGTATGACTTTAAGGCTTTACAGTGGCAAGTTCAAGACTCCACAAGCACTTTGACCTCTTAGTGCCTCAGGCCCCTGGGCACCAATGAGTTTCCTTCCTTCTCCACTTCGGTCCCCTAGAAATATAGTCGTACTTAAAGACTCCTGACCCTCTCAGGACTCGCAATCACTTTAATTTCTCCTTTCTCCAATTCATTCTGCTCGGACTGTTTGCACATCTCTGCTGTCTTGACCATTTTCCCAACATCAGAGTTCATGAGCCTTATCCTATCTTCATTTGTCTACCCAATAGTACCACTAGTTCTGCAAGTGCTTGTGTTCTTGTTTTCCACATTTCTTTCCCCGCCACCAGGCCATTGCTCTTTGTCCCTTGTCTCTTGTGATTTAGGACTGCAGAGAGGTGACAGATAATAGGATTTTGCTTGTTTGTTTTGTCAGTGAGTTTGCTAAAACCATGTTATTGAAGTCTGCTTAAAGGGGACCCCTGAGGGCACAGTGGTTAAGTATTTGGTTGCTAACCAAAAGGCTGGCAATTCAAACCTGCTGGCTTCTCCATGGGATAAAGATGTGGCAGTCAGCTCCCATAAAGATTGCAGCCTTGGAAACCCTAGAAGGCAATTCTCCTCTTGTCCTATAGGGTTTCAGTGAGTCAGACTCAACTCGATGGCAACAGTTTTTGTGTGTGTGTGCTTGTTTAAGTCTGTTCAAAAATCATTGTAATCTCTATTTTCAGTTTCTATCCTTTTATAAGTGGCTGAGGTAGTATTTTCTACTCTCCTCAATTCAGAATTCAATTTCTTATTCTGTTTGAGAACACAGGAGCTGTTTTATGCTGAAGGATTCAGCTGCCTTCCCCACCACTTTAAAACATGTACCTCTTCTCCAACCCTCTTTTCCTCCAGCTTAAAAGGAACATTATTCTTGTCCATGTAAAAAATTAATGTATACCTGTACTCTTTATCTCAAAGTTCTCCCCCCATCCCTGTAGCATGAACACACACACAAGCCTACTTCCTCAGGAATATAGCCATATTAATTTACACATGTCTTAAGCCTGTACACATGATGGGTCTTCTCTTTATGAACAAATTTCATCCAAAGAATAGTCACTATCCATAGGACTTCAGCCTCTTCTCCCCTTTCTCTGACTGAAGAAACTTGAGGTAGTAATACCTTCTGCCTTATTTTCCTTCCCACTATGTCACTTATAAAATCTGTGGGTCTCTATCATCCAAGTTGCTGAAAAGATTTGTTTCATTTATTTAGCAAAGGTTTCATAAATGCTTGCCAAGATCCAGACCCAGTCGTAGTTGATAGCATGATATGCCCAGGAGCAGCCAAGCATAGTACCTCTGCCCACAGTGATTGTTCCAAAGAGTTCCAACTTGAGAAATAGGGGGGAGGGAAGAATGAGATAAAGAAAATGAATAATTTCAAATGAGAGGAACCCCAGAATTCAACCATGCTTGAAATCTACCGAAGATCTAGTCAAAGACTTTACAGTTACATAAACTAATTATTATATATGTAATACATAACATTTTTCTGTTTAAAGTGACTTTGTGTTTGGATTCTGTCATTTGCAACTGAAAAAGTCCTGAATAAAATAATGTAGTTATTTGCATATATATATAATTCACCCTTATGCACATAAGCTGCTTGAGAAAAAAGACTTCATTATTCATTTTGTATCTTCCAGAATGCTATGCACGCTGTAAGTGTCCAATACATATTTATTGGATGAATAAATCTACTTTTAAAAGGGCCTAAATTTGATTGCTGCAAACTTATCTAGGGTGAGCTAGAAAATGAACAGCATAACATGTCAGAAGCCTTAAAAATATTACCACCTCCAAGTGGGTATGCCCAGCCTTCACTCACTCTGCCACCCTGCCACCATCATTATTCTCTCTGCATCCTTATTTGGCTGTTCTTCAGAGAAGAAAGATAGTTGCATGATCGTGTTTCCATTGTCACCTTTGAGAGGAAAGGTAAATTCCCAGGCTCCAAATACAACATAGCTCAGAGAAGAAGAAAAAATTGGAGATTTTGGTTTTTATTGTTTCTTGATCCGGGTACAAGTTTCTCTTCACAGAGATGCCACTCAGGCTTACCGTTTAGTTGCCAGCTCCAGTAAATTGTAGTAAGAGTAAGAAGACATTTAGAGAGATGATTTTTTTTTCAGTTCAGTTTTGCTTTTCTGTCTTTCTCTCTGACACACACACACACCCCTCCAAAATGAAGGATGGATCAGAAACTCAGCAGAATCCTGGTGCTCACATCTGCAGGAAAAATTTATACTCATTCACACACTCTCAGCTCTCCCCATCTACGCCCCCTTCTACACAGAGTCAAATCTTTCTCCCTTGGGAAAAGGTCCCCTGTGTGCAACTGGAGTCAGAGAAGTCAAAAAGAATGAGAACACTTCCTCAACTCAGATGGAACATGGGTGAAGGCAAACTGAATGATATATATTTAAATATTGAGCAGGAAGAAAATCTTAGCCAGTCAAAACAGAATCTTTATTAATTGCCAATTATAGGGACACTGTAACACAGACCACTTTCTTCTGACTTGTTCCTTGTTTAAGATACAAAAGAATTGAGTTGGTGGGGGGTAACATAAGAAAGTCATCCGTTTTTCTCTGGGGGTATATGTGTATTGTTTTAATTATCCCTCTTGAGATACATCTTTGCATGGTTCTGACTTCTATCTGTTGCTTGCAATTTGTTGCTGTTGGATTTTTGACAGCTGAACTTACGTTATTGGTGTTGTTTTCTGAGAATGCAGGATCGTTAGGATGGCCCCAAATTGTCCATACTGCTTTTCTGGTACCCTGCTTCCCCACTGCAGAGGTGACAGCAGGAACAGAAAGCTGGGCTTCTATTTGAAGATGGTATGACAGTTTTATATTCATAGATTTTGTTTTATTTCTTTGAAAAACTAACCAGGTTACTGCTATGACAACTCTAACAATAATAATAACTAAGTCAGTTTAGTGGCAGAATATACACTAACAAGCAACTGGCTACCTACTTTGTAAGTACAAGTAGCAAACCTCTCTCTAATAGTAAATACTAAATATTCAGTGTTCTGTATCTGCCTGTGGAGATGGAGATCTTTTAAAGATATTGATGCACAGAAATTCTCCACCCCCTGCCTTCTGAGGAATGCAAATCAACCTTAATTCAAAGCAGAGAGTCTTCTTAGAAAAACAGCTAATATTCTTACAGATATCCCCAGTAATGTGGAGGAAACAGGAAAAAGAGTTCTGTGAAATCATGTGCATTATTGAATGAAAATATGTAGAAGCTTACTCAAATTTAGATTGCCTCACGAGTAATTGCACAGATGCATGTGGTATGTGAAATATGTGAGCTTTACAATGTCACTAAGCTGGAAAGATGTAGGGAAATAGATAAACTCATGTAGCAGGAGAAGTTAGATCTAGGAATATTAGTATATAATAGTGAAATTTAAAATACAACATGTCATTCTGTACTGCTTTTGTTCTGATTATAAATAGAAAAAAACAAACAACAGCAAAAAAAAGACTAGAACAAAGAAGCTGAAAAACACACTTAGTGTAGATTACCTCTGTTTAATTGTTAGCAAATTTCCCTCTAGCCTTTTTTCTGCATACTTAAATTCATAAAATTATTCATTAAACACTTGTAAACATCCATTAAATGTACCAGCACAGAATGGCACGACTCACATTACTTCCATCGCCTTAAAGTCCTGATCTTTAATCCTGTTACTCTTGAGTCAGGTATCCAATCCTCTTATTCTTCATATCCATCTCTAAGGATATAATGTGTAAACAGTAATAAGTATAGAAGCTCACTATATGAAGGCAGAGGGGATAAAACTTGCAGTCAAGTGAAAACAGCTGTCTTAAACATCTGTTATGTGTCTGTAGCCATTCTAAGCCAATTAAAGGTGCTTACAGATGACCTTTTGCTCAAGGTCTAGATGGAGACAAAGAAGTGGACAGCACCTGAAATATAATCAGTATTTTTGCCCTATTTTTTTTTTGCCACATCCCATCAGGCTGATATATCTAAGCTTTCTCTTTCAACTTTATTCAGTTATAGCCTGGTTTAGGGACTCTCTGTCCAATACCTTGATAAACTCTTACCATAGCTGCTGCTTTGTTTTAGGAAGGTGGATTTTGGAAAAGTATATGAGAGCATTAGACAGGTAGGCAGGGAAAATAGAGAATAAGTAGACAGTTAATTTATGAAGGATGGGTTACCAATGACTGGGGGGTTGGTAATGGGGAAGTGCTGGTTCAATGGTAGAATTCTCTGTTTCCTTACAGGAGGACTGGGTTTTACTGATGGCTGCTGGAACTCATATGCAGCTGCTGACTATCAATGGAAGCTTGAATGCTTCTATGATGTTGCACAGGTTTTAGTGGCCCTTCCAGACTGAGATGGCGTAGGTAGAAATCCATGGCAATCTACTTACAAAAATCAGTCACTGGAGGAGAAAAAAAAAAAAAAAGATCCTGTAGATGAAAACATCTTGATCTGCAGTCATGGGAATGGTGCAAAACCAGGTGGCATTTGATTTTATTGTGTCTCGAGCTACCATGAGTCTGGGACTGACTTGATGGCAGCTAACAACACAAGAACATCACCAGTTGCCTTCAGGTTGCTTATGATTCGTAATGACCCTATGGGCAAGTGGAATTGCATGTAAGTTTTTCAAGGCTGTCATCTTTCCATCAGCAGACTGCCACATCTTTCTCTGTCAGAGTGGCTGGGTAGTTTGAACCACTGACTATTTGGTTACCAGCCCAGTGTTTAAGCATTTTTGCCACCAGGGTTCTTTAACAAAGGAATAAACAACAATATGTAGAAGAAAGTTTACATGCTCATTGTATGGTTTGAGCTGATAAATCAGTGATATGAGCAACTAATGCAGTCAATTAACAGCAAAGACAGACTTGATATCAAACACACACACACTCACACACATCAGTATCTAATGATCTAAGGAAGTTATCTTCAGCAAAGTATCTGTAGCTATATATAAACACAGAACTGTCATAAATTCAAGCTAGAATGAGAAGAGGATGTAGAATGGAAGATATCATTATCAATATTAGCTAGATCTTGGTTGAAATCAGGAAATATCAGAAAGATGTTTATCTGTGTTTACTGACTATTCAAAGATATTCAACTGTATGTATATGTCATGGGTTGAATTATGTTCTCTGAAAAATGTGTGAGGTGGTTTGGCTGAGCCATGATTCCTGGTATTGTGTGATGTTCCTTTATGTTGGAAACCCTGCCCCTGTGAAGCTAATGAGGAAGGATGAGTGGCAGTTATGTTGGTGGGACAGGAGTCAGTGTGTGGGATTGTATTATACCTTGGCGCAGCCTCTGGAGACATAAAGGAAGGGGAGGTGCGGAGACCCTCATACCACCGAGAAATAGTGCCCTGAGTGTGTCCTTTGGAAAGGACTGGGTTCCTGTGCTTCAAAAGCTTCCAGTTTGGGGGAAGACAAACAATGAAGAACTTCAGTCACAACAAGCAGAGAAAGCCTTCTCTTGGAGCTGGCACTCTGAATTTGTACTTCTAGTTTACTAGATTGAGATAAAATAAAATGTGTCTTTTGAAAGCCATCCACTTGTAGCATTTTAGTTAAAGCAGCCCTAGACGACTAAGACAAGATAACAGCAAATTAGGGATAACACTGTGAAGAAAGGAATTCCACAACATTTTATTGTGCTAATTTGGAACCCCTTAAATAGATTAAGAGGCAGTTGTTCAAACAGAATAAAAAAGGTATATATCAAGATTGTATCCTTTCATCATACTTAGGTATGCTGTATGTTAAATAATATGAGAAGTTGGACAATATGATGAAGAACATGGTGTAAAAATTGGAAGAAGACTCATTAACAATCTGAGATACACAGACTGTACAACACTGCTCCCTGAAAGTGAAGAGGACTTGAAGCATTATGATGATCAATGAGCACATTATATTTCAACAAAAAGAAAACAATTTTTTTTTACAACTAGACCAGTAGACAACATCATGATAAATGGCAAATAAATGGAAGTTGTCAAGGATTTCACTGTTTTCAGATCAATCAACACCCATGGAAGCAGCCTAAAGAAGTCAAATGACTGTTGCTCTGACTAAAAACTTCCCACCACACTTCTTTAGAGTGTAAACAGAGATGTCACTTTAAGGACTAAGGTGCTCCTGTTCAGAAAACCAAAAATCCCAAACCCATTGCCTGTAAGTTATTCCAACTCATAGCAACCCCATAGAGTAAAGTAGAACTGCACCATAGGGTTTTCCAGAGGCAGCTGGTGGATTCACACTGCCAGCATTTCGGTTAGCAGCCCAGCTGTGCAACTCTAGCCATGATATTTTCAATTACCTCACATGTGGGCAGAAGCTGGACTTCAGTATAAGAAAAGGAGACCGAAGAAGAATGTGCAGGTCTGGATTATGGTACTGGTGAAGACTATCAAATATGCCATGGAACTTCAGAAGAAAAACAAATCTGTCTTGAAGGCAGTACAGCTAGAATACTTCTTAGAAGCAAAGACGGTGAGATTTTGTCTCATGTACTTTTGACATGTTTTCAAAAGGAAACAATCCCCAGAGAATGATACCATGTTTGGTAAAGAGTCATCATAAAAAGAGTGATTCTCAGTGACATGGACTGACACATCGGCTGTAACAATGCGCTCAAGCATAGCACCAAATAGGAGGCCCAGGGCAAACTGACATTTTGGTTTATACATAGGGTTGGTACAAGTTAGGGCTGATCCAACAGCACCTAGTAGGCTGAAAAAAATTCTATGACATGCTTCCAGTGACGGTCAGTCTTGAGTGTGGAATGGATAACAAATATTATAAGAACTATGTATATATTTCAATTTCATTGACTTATCTGCTGTTGTAAATACAAATAACTCAACATTTGACAATTCAACACTTTTGTGTGTACATCAATTGCATCAATCATGTGCAAACATCACTAATTTCTTTTCTCAGATTTCCCATCCCTGTAAAAAAATTCTGTGCTTCCTAAATAATAATAATCCCCGTTCTATTTACTCTCCTCCCCTAGTAACCACTATTAAATTATGATTTCAATGTATACCTACTACTCTAGGTACTTCATAGTTGTTAAATCATTTAATATTTGTCCTTTTGTGATCGAATTATTTCACTTAGTACAGTGTTTTCAAGGTTCATCCATGTCATGGCATGCATAATTTGTTTATGGCAGAATGACATACTACTATATATGTATATCACATTTTGGTTATCCACTCATCTGTCGTTAGGCATTTAGATCGTTGCTACATTTTGACAATTTCGAAAAGTATTGCAATGAACACTGGTATAAATATGTCTGTTTGCATTGCTGATTTCAAGTTTATCTCTCTTTTTATATAAAGACTGAATTTTTTAGAAAAAATTGTACTGTAGGTAGAGATTTGCAGAGCTAACCAGTTTCGCATTAAACAGTGCACGTGTTGTTTTACGGCATTGGTTAACAAACTCATGACATGCCAACATTTTCCCTTCTCAGTCTTGGGTTTCCTATTACCAGTTTTCCTGCCTCCTCCTGCCTTCTAGTCCTTGCTTCTGGGATTGTGCTCCCTTGTAGTCCCTGTCCAATCTTTAAATGAAGGGTGACCCTCAGGAAGAATTTCATTACTGAGCTGAAAGGGTGTCCAGGGGCCATCTCTCAGGGTTTCTCCAGTCTCTGTCACTCCAGCAAGTCTGGTCTTTGTTTTTGAGTTATAATTTTGTTTTATATTTTTCTCCAGCTCTGTCTGGGACCCTCTACTGTGATTCCTCTTAGAGCAGTCACGGGTGGTAGCCAAGCATCATCTGAACTTAGTCTGGTGGAGGCTTTGGTAGATATGGTCCATTAATCCTTTAAACTAATCTTTCCTTTGTATCTTGAGTTTTCTTCCTTTTTACTTGTTCCCCAAGGGGTGAGACCAGTGGAGTATCCTAGGTAGCCACTCAGAGACTTTTGAAATCCCAGATGCTAGTCACCCAAGTAGAACATTTTCTTTGTGAAACTATGTTATGCCAGTTGAGCTACATTTTCCCCGAGACCACAATCCTCACAATCCCCAGCCCAGAAAATGGGACACGTTTAATGATAAAAGAGCCGAGAAGACAAGCTGTTAGTACAATAATTATCCAGGTGCTAATAATGGGGATTTTGCTCAGCAAAGTTGAGAATATCCACTAAATAGATAATGGAGAGATTATTTAAAGTTCAACACCGGTATGAACAAAGGATAAGTTTATAGCAATTAAAACTGCTGAAGTTTGCTTGACTTAACTCTTCCTGGGTGGGGACTATCAGGTGGAATTGTAAGTACAATGAGGAGGAAAGATTGAAAGCACAAGGACAGCTTATAACACCCCCTGATTGTATTCCACCTACAGTCTCCTCTTCCACTTAAACTCACAGCTGTTTCTGAATGCTCCACTTGAAAATGTCACAACCTTGAGACATGCATATATTACTGGCTTGAAGAATGGTTTCAAATACAATATAAGCCCTCTCAGAAAGACAGAAAATAGATATTTATCTTAAGGATGAACAAGTGTTTTTCTGATACGTAAACCAGGGTCTTAATGCCGCAGAACAGGTGTGGTATTAAAACTCAGTTGAGTTATATCAAGGTTCTCTAACACATGGTTATTAAAAGGTAAAATTAAATTTGGTGGACGATTTAAAGACTTACAATGTATTTCTATTTTTGTTTAGAATGGAGTCTGGGTATCAACCTTTGATTCAGTTTTTTCACTCAAATCATACGACAACATGCCCTGGAAGGTGAAAAACCACAGTGGTGTCGCAGTCATCTGACTGTATTCAGTCTCTCTGATGCCTTCTTTCATTATACTGGTATATATACAGAAAAAAAATATAAATATATGTATACAGTGTTTGGTATATATAAAATTATATATAACATAATTACAAAGTATGTATAGTATCAAGTTCTACTTGCACATGTCAGTGACTTTGATTACATTATTCAAGTTATGCCATCACTCTTATTGTTTTTTTCTGAATCGTCCCACCACTTTTAACATATATTCAGTGCATTCTAAGCAAAAGCAAACAAGAGCAACAACAACAACAAATTTTTCTCTCCTCCAGCCCCTGCTAACCACTACTTACTCAGCTTCTATAAAATTGCTTTTTTCATGTAAGTAATATACAGTATTTGTTCTTTAGTGTCTGATTTTTCTCACTCAGCGTGACGTTCTCAAAGTTTACCCATGTCGTGACATGCATGAGTAATTCATTTGTCTTTATGACTGAGTACTATTCTATTTTGTGTATATCCCACCTTTGATTTATCTGGCCGTCAGTTGATGGACATTTTGATTCCTTCACTTTTTGACTGTTGCCAATAGTGACACAGTGAACACTGTGTATGTATGTCTATGCCTTTGCTTTCAGGTCTTCTGGGTTTATGCCTAGGAGGGGCATTGCTGAGTTGTATGGTACTTGTATGTTCATATTTTGGAGGAATGGAGGAACTGCCAAATTGTTTTCCACAGTAGCTGTACCAGTTAACAACCTCATCAGCAAGGGAAGAGGCTTCCTACTTTCTCTACAACCTTCCAACGCCTAGTATTTTTCTTTTTATTAGTGTCATTCAAACATGGGTCACATAATAATCTTATTGTGGCTTTCATTTACATTTTCCTAATGGCTCATAGGGTCTGGTGCACAGCGGTTAAAAGAAGTTGGCTGCTAAACAAAAGGTCAGCCATTTGAATCTACCAGCCACTTCTTGGAAACCCTATGGGGCAAGTCTACTTTGTTCTACAGAGTGGCTGTAAGTTGGAATCAACTCAACAGTGGTGGTTTTCAATAATGGCTAAGGAAAGAGCCCTGGTGGCACAGGGGTTATGGGCACAGTTGCGGACTGAAGGTTGGCAGTTGGAACCCACTAGCCATTCCCCAGGAGAAAAATGTGACAGCTTATGTAAAAATTACAGTCTTAGAAACCCCTGGGGGCAGTTCTACTCTGTTCTGTGGAGTCACATACTATGAGTTGGAATCAAGTCACTGGCACTGAGTTTGTATTTGCTTTAATATTAGTGACTTTCAGCAGTTTTTTGTGTGATTTTTGAGCATCTGAATATCTTCCTTGATGAAATAGCTGTTCAAGTTGTAGCTCTTTGTTTTGTTTTTGTTTTTTAATTGAGTTGACTGTCTTTTTGTAATTCAGCTGTAGAAGTATTTTGTAGGTTTAGGTTAGTAGATTTTTATTAGATACAGGCAGTTCCCAACTTAAGACATATTCAAGTTAAAACAAACTTCATTTATGACCATCTTTTGTTTTTACATTTTTAGTAATACAAACTAAATACAATGTTGCAATGTGTAATTTGCTGATACTGTTCTCAAATGTTCACTTGCAGATGTTCAGTGTTATGATTTATAAAGATACAGATAACAAGAGGCATTTATAATGAAATATGAAAAGAAAAAAAGATTCTGACTTTGGCAGAAGAATTTGTGATGGAGTTGTTGGAATGGAACCCCCATCAGAAGTCAGGGACTACCTCTGTGTGGTTACTAAAATTTTTCTCTAAGTCTGTGGGCTGCCTTTTCACATTTTTGACATAGCAGAGCTATGTGAAGAACAGTTGCTTATCTTTTATGAGGTCTCATTTATTTATTTTGCTTATTGCTGCATATCCTTTTATTTGTTGGTGTTGTATCTGACAGCTCACCACAAAAATCCAGGTCTCACAGCTTCATCACTATATTTTCTTCTATGAATTTTATGATTTTAGTTCTCAGATTAATGTGTCTAATCTATTTTGAATTGGTTTTTGTTCAATATATAAGGGTTGGATCCTAGTTTATTTATTTGCATGTGGATATCCAGTTTTCCCAGTCCTATTTATAGAAGAGAGTTTTCATTCTCCATCAGACAGATCTAGCACCATGGATATACAGCTTTATTTCTGGGCTTTCAGTTATATTCCATTAGTCTATGTATCCATTATTATACCAGTTCCAGGTTGTTTTAACTATTGTAGATTTACAGTATGTTTTGAATTCAGATAGTATGGATCCTCATTTTTTTTTCTTCTCTTTTAGAATAGGTCTCATTTGGGGGGAGGGGGATCCCTTGTCCTTTTTTATAAATTTGAGGATTGTTTTTTGTAAAGTACTGTTGGACTTTTAATGAGGATTGCCATTGAATTTACAGATTGATGTGTATACTATTGGTATCTTAACTATATTGAGCCTTCCAACCCACAAATACAGAATATTCTTCCAGTAATCGACAATGTCTTTGATTTCTTTTAGCAATGTTTATTGCTGCTTCTATGTACAGGTCTTTTGCTTTCCTGGTTAAACTAATTTATCAGTATTTTCTTATTTTAAATGCTATTGTAAAAGGTAATTTTTTCTTAATTTTCTTTTTTCTCACACTTTGGTGATGTTATTATTATTATCATTATTACTTTTAGTATTAGAAACTTTTCCTTTTTGAGTGGGTGCACAGCTTTTCACAAGACTGTATTTCCTAGGTCCTCTTTATTTTCAAGGTTGTCATGGTACTGTAACTGAGTTCTGCTCAGTAAAATGTAAGCAGGAAGGCCATGGAAGCTTCTAGGAACCTTCCTTAAAAGGCAGTTTGTTTATGTCCTTTGCTCTTTCTCCTTAGTCCATTCCTGTTTTCTTTTGACTAGGATATGGATACTTTGACCCCCTTTGACAGTGGCCATACTGGATTATGAAAGGACCTTGACAATGGAATCTACAGACAACAAAACAACAAGATAGAAGGAGGCGAAACTTTGAGGTCTGGTGGGTAAAACCTACCAACTAACCTACCATACTTCTATCCTTTACATGACAGGGAAATAAACATCCACCTTGATATACTCTTTTACTCAAAGCTGAGACAAATTCTAGCTGAAACACTATGTTGCTTTCAAAAGGACAAGCTATCTATCAGCCTTCTCAGCATTTCCTGCAAAACTGTAAGGCGGAGATAGCTGCACTGAAAGGGATAAGCCAGAAACAGAATTCAACTGCCCATCTGAATCTAGATATGAAAGCATTCTCCTCATTCTTATTTTCTGTGCTATAGATCAGAAAAAAAGCAGTTTGTATCTATCAGACAGCTAAATGGTCCATGTAGCTAAACTAGTGCCACTTAGGGCAGCTAGTCTTCCTTTTCTCCTATCATGTTCCATATACTCTTAGTTCTAGTTTGAGACTCTACCTTCTAGACAACCAATTGATGAGATGTGCTAAGTCACAAGCTGTGAATCACTGCATTCTGGAATAAAACAGCCAGGCGAGGATGTGAGGCGATTCACAGGCAATACAAAAACACATAAGCAGATCCTGGGGACTCTGTTTTTCCGTAGACTCCATCTGTTCATTATGTCAGACCATCAGGGACTCTGGATACTCAAGGGTTTCAATCCAGTTCCTCCACAAAGGCCAGTAGATTAAAATACATCTAGAATTAGGCTAAGAACTGAGCATATCACCTGACTATCTATGTGCAAATCTCAAAATATTTGACATGTATCCATGTGAACAGAGAACAAAAGCAAATCCAATCTATACATTGTGTCTGTTGGCAAACACTAACTCTGCCTCAGTTTGCCCTCTATCCAGGGTTGACTTACTAGAAATAGAAAGATATGCGAGAAAGTAAAACAGGAAATGATTCAGAATTTGGGAAAGAGAACATTAGCTTTACACTTTGGAGAGCATATTATTACCTCTACTAAGTATTACATATGTAACAGAATAAACTTTAGGAAATGATTTGTTGTTCTCATTAGCAAACAAAGCTGCATTTTCTTCACAGAAAAGAAGGAATAAGAAGAAAATAGGTCTAAATGAAAAAAGAACAGAAAATTTTACCAAAAATGACAGATGGTATGTGAAATGCTAGCAGTGAAACATGAAAGTCAGAATTGCCCTCTAAGCTGAATGGCTTGCAATGACAGTATAGAAAGTCAAATTCATGGTGTACTAGACAGATGAGAAGCATGCAGTGTACTTGAAAAAGAACACTAGAAATAAAAAGAAGCAATACATAAAGACAGAGTATATTATCAGATCTAGATTAATAACTCAATAACTATTAACTAAATAATAACTCAGTGCTTATTAGGAAGAGAGTGGAACAATTTTAATAGAAGCAATGATTGAAGAGATAATTGAAATTAACCCTGTAGAGCTTAAATTGGCCTGAGGCAGTCAAGATGGCAGACTAAACACACATTTCCCTAAATCCCTCTGGAAACCAAGACATGAATTGATAATTAAATGGAGCATTCTGGACACCTAGTGAGCCCTAGGACATGCTATAGAGCTGTTAATTTGGACTTCATACCACCGAATGGAAAACCTCCTCTCTTTCACTGACCCTGCTCTTTGCAAGAGCAAGCTTTCACTGACCAAAGGTAACTTAACATTTTATTTTTTTTCTCTGTCTTAGCCAGCAAATGGAACTGGGAATTGACTAGCAGCTAATCTCAGACACACTGCTATTGCTATTGGCAGATGAAATTGCCATATTTTCAGAGCCCAGCTTTGGAAACTGTGCATCTCGGCACCTTTGGCCTCTCTTTCCACCTATGACATAGGGTAGGCTGGACCCAGCTAAGCAGTGAGCCTGGGTGGGAAGCTATCTTGTTCCACTGGGAGGTGCAGAAACCCTTATGGAAGCCTCAGCTGGACCTAATTCCTGGGCTGGGAGGCAACACCTACCCAGAGCAGGGGGTTTTTCTGGCAGAAAAGCAGGATTCTACACAGTATTGTCTACAGCTGGGGCCCAACAGCAGAGGCCAGCAGGGTAGTAGTCTTTCTGTATTATGAGCTAGTTTATAACATCTGAGGTTTGATACAGAGGTGCTTAATTTGTCAACTGGGAAGAGGGACCTACCTATACACCTGAAAACCTGACTGACTTTGGAAGTTGTCAGATACTTTTACCTTTCATTTTAACACGGACTAGAGAACCAACTGTGGTCCCTCCTCATAGCATCTCTCCCAGCCTCTATTGACTCACATGATGCCCCCAAAGCAACAAACTCTGGAGAAAAGTATAATGAAGAAATCACCCATGGCTTCAGAAAGCACCCAAAAGAAAGCATGACAAAACTTCCCAGGTGAAGAAACTTTTCTGAAACTATCAGAAGGTGAGTCCAAAAGGATTATGTAGAGAGCCCTTCTAGAGCTTATACAAAATGCAGCAGAGCAAAATGAAGAATTAAGCAAGCTGTTCAATCTGATGGAACACCAGTACTCTGAAATCCAACAGATCAAGAACAAAATCAAAGACATAGAAAATTCAATTCAAAGCCAGGAAAACAGAATGGAACAAATGGAAAATAGACTTTCTGACTTGGAACACAGAGCTGCTGACTCCAGCACCTATGAGGAAAAATCAAAAAAAGGAAACAAGAAAAATCAAGAAACATTAAGAAGTGTGTGGGACTCTATAAAGAGGAACAATCTATAATTATTTGGAGTTCCTCAACAGGGCGAGACACCTGAGAACACAGAGAGTCTTGTTGCTGAGCTGCTGACAGAAAACTTCCCAGAAATTATGAAAGAAGAGAACATAGATATCCAAGATACGTATCGAACACCACTCAATATAGATCTCAAAAGAAAGACTCCAGGACATATTATAATCAAGCTTAAAAAAATGAAACATAAGCAGAAACCCTTAAAGGCAGCATGACTGAAAGCTGAAACCCTTACGGAAGCCTCAGCTGGACCTAATTCCTGTAGGCTTTTGTCAGATTTCTCAGCTGAAATGCTGGCACATAGATAGTGGCATGACACATTCAAAGCTTTGAAGGAGAAGAACTTCCAACCCAAAATTATATATCCTGAAAAACTCTTTTAAATATGAAAATGAAATTAAGACATTCACAGATAAACAGAAACTCAGAGAGTTTGTGAAAACCAAACCGCAACTACAAGAAATAATGAAAGAATCTGTTGACTAAGAAGAACAAAACCATTAACTTTATATTTTGGAAGCAAATACTGTTCACATCACCCAGAAACCTACTCAGTTAGGGAAGGCTCCAAACTCAATCAAAGCTGTAACAGTGAAAGAAATAATCCAGTGATCATATCATGAAAACTGTGATGTCATCATATTAAAAAGAATGATGTGCTAAAGTCATTATAGTCCTTCCAGACGGAGAGGAAGTTGATAAGAATGGTAGTAATTAAAATTGGGTTTATACATAGTTTATTAAGGGAAATCATACAGGCAGCCTTAAAGCTCAATAATGATGCAACATATTAAATCAAGAAACATACTACAGGAGTCTCAGCAACCTCAAAACCAACCCTGGAAAAGTTGAAAAATCAGCTCACAAAGAAGAATGTCCTAGAACAGATTAATAAGAACAACAGAGAAAATACCAACACAAAAATAAATATATCACAATGGCAGCACTGAACACATACCTATAAATAATTATATTGAATGTGAGTGGACTGAATGCTCCAGTAAAGAAACATTGAGTGACTTCTTGGATCAAAAGACACAACCCATCCATATATTGCCTACAACAAACTCACCTTAGACTTAAAGATATGAACAAACTGAAAATTAAAGGATGGAAGAATATATATTGAGCTAACAGTGAACAAAGAACAGGTTTGGCAATTCTAATCTCAGATAAAATAGATTTTAATATAAAATCCTCCATCATGGACAAGGATGGACACTATTTGTTGATGAAAGATTCAGTACACAAGCAGACTTAACAATATTAAATATTTATACACCTAATATTAGAGCACCTAAATACATTGAAGAAACACAGACTACACTCAAAAATGAGATCGATCACTCCACAATAATAGTGGGAGACTTCAACACTCTACTCTCAATATTGGACAGATCATCCAGAAAAAAAAATCTCAATAAAGACACAGAAGACTTTATTGCCACAATTAACCAACTAGACCTCATCAACACACACAGAAATTTCTATCCATCATCAGACAACTACAACTTCTTCTGCACTGCACATGGAACATTCTCCAGAATTGACCATGTGTTAAGACATAATGCAATTCTCCACAAAATCCATACCATTGAATGAATGCAAAGCATCTTCTCAGATCATAAAACCATAAAAGTCAAAATCAGTAGCAGAAAAAAACATAGATAAAAAGTGGAACTCATGGAAACTGAATAACATCTTGCTCAAAAAGCCGTGGGTTATAGAAGAAATCAAGGATGAAATAAGGAAATTTATGGATTACAATGAGAATGAAAACACTTTCTACCAGAACCTATGGGATACAGCCAAAGCAGTGCTCGGAGGTCAGGTTATCTCCATAAATTCATGCATCTGGATGAAAAAAAGAAACCAAAGAACTAACCCTACAACTTGAACAAGTAGAGGTAGAACAACAAGGAATCCCTCAGGCACCAGACAAAAACAGATCATAAAGATTAGAGCAGAACTACACAAATTAGAGAATAGAAGAACAACGGAAAAAATTGAAAAGACCAAAAGCTGGTTTTTTGAAAAGATCAACAAAATTGACAAACCATTGGCTAACCTTACTAAAGAAAAACTGGAAAGGAAACAAATAACCCAAATAAGAAATGAGAGGGGAGTTATCATAAACAATCAAACAGAAATAAAAAATAACATAATGAATACTGTGAAAGACTATACTCTAACAAATTTGAAAACCTAGAGGAAATGGACAAATGCCTTGATTCATATCACCTACCAAAATTATCACAAGCTGAACCAGAATAATTTAATATACCCATCCCAAAGAAGAGATTTAAAAAGTCATAAAAACAACTGCCAACCAAGAAAAGCTCAGGCCCAGATGGCGTCACTGCAGAATTCTACCAAGCTTTTAGAGAAGAGTTATCTCCAATACTACTGAGACTATGTCACAGTACGGAAAGGGATGGAACACTCCCAAATTCAATCTATGAAGCCAGCATAACCCTGTTACCAAAACCAGGGAAATACCCACCCCAAAGGGAGAACTGCAGATCAATATCACTCATGAATTTAGATGCAAAAATCTTAAAACCAAATTTTTGCCAATAGAATACAACAACTTATCCAAAAAGTAATCCATCATGACCAAGTTAGATTCATACCAAGGATGCAAGGCTGGTTCAGCATCAGAGAAACAATTAATGTAATCAACCACAGAAATACCACAAAAGACAAGAACCACCTGATCTTGTCTATTGATGCAGAAAAGGCATTTGATAAAGTCCAACACCCATTCATGCTAAAAACTCTCAGCAAAATAGGAGTAGACGGTGAACTCCTCAGTGCAATAAGGGCCAGTTATACAAAGCAAACTGCCATGTCATATTGAATGGAGAGAGACTGAAACAGTTTCTCATGGAAACAGAAACTAGACAAGGATGCCCACTCTCACCTCTCCTATTCAACATTGTACTAGAAGTTCGAGCCAGAGCAATTAGACAAGACCAAGGAATAAAGGGCATCTGCCTCAACAAAGAGGAAGTAAAGATCTCCCTATTTGCAGATGATATGATTGTATATGCAGAGAATCCTAAAGAATCCTTAAGTAAACTACTCAAACTGATGGAAGAGTTCAGCAAAATCTCAGAATACAGAATAAACATAAGTAAGTCAATAGGATTCCTTTACACCAACAATGAGATTCTTAAGGAAGAAATCACCAAATTAATGCCACTTACTGTAGCCCTCAAGAAGATAAAGTGCCTAGGAATAAATTTAACCAGAGAAATAACAGATCTTTACAAAGAGAGCTACAGGTCCTTACTATAAGAAACTAAGAGAGACGTACTGAATGCAGAAATCTACCCTGCTCATGGATAGGTTGACTTAACATTGTGAAAATGTCTGTTTCACCCAAAGCAATCTACTTATATAATGTAATCCCCATACAAGTTCTAGTGACATTTTTTAATGAGATGGAGAAACAAATTACCAACTTTGTCTGGAAAGGGAAGAAGCCCTGGATAAGTAAGCATTACTGAAGAAGAATACTATTGGAGGTCTCTCATTCCTGATTTTAGAACCTCTTACACTGTCAAGGTAGTCAAAACAGCCTGGTACTGGCACAAAAAAAGACAGATAGATGAGTGGAGCAGAATCGAGACCCCAGAGATGAACAGTTGATATTCAACAAAGGCCCTAAGACATTAAACTGGGGTAAAAACAGTATCTTCAACAAATGGTGCTGGCAAAATTGGGTATCCATCTGCAATAAATTGAAACAAGACTCATATCTTACACCTTATACAAAAACCAACTGAAACTGGAAAAAAGACCTAAATGTCAAATCTAAAATGATAAAGCTCATCCAGGAAAAAGGTAGAAACAACAAGGGAAGTTTTAATATACAACACAGACAGACTTCAACATCTGTCAAACAAGCCACAATCAACAGAAGAGAAAATAGATAAATGGGAACAATTAAGAATCAAACACTTTTGCTAATCCAAAGACTTTATTAATAGAATTAATAGGCCACCTACAGAATGGGGAAAAAATATTTGTCAGACTGACGCCTGATTGCCATAATCTATAAGGTACTACAAAATATCAACAAGAAAAAAATAAATCATCTAGTTAAGCAATGGACAAAAGAGATGGACAGGCACTTCTCTAAAGAGGAGATCCAGGCAGCCAAAACACACAGTGGACATATTCAGAATCATTAGCCATTAAAGAAATTCAAATCAAAACTACAAGGAGATACCATCTCACCCTAACAAGGTTGGCCATGATCTAAAAAACAGAAAGCAATAAATGCTGGAGAGGCTGTGGAGAAATCAGAACTCTCTTACACTGTTGGTTGGATTCCAAAGTGGTGCATCCTCTTTGGAAAGCCATCTGGGACTTCCATGAAAAGCTGAATCTAGACATACCATTTGATCCAGTAATTCCACTGCTCAGAATATATCTTACAGAATCAAGGTCATTCACACCAACTGATACATGCACACAAATGTTTGTCTCAGCACAGTCCACAGTAGCAAAAAGATGGAGTCAACCCAGGTGCCCAACAACAGAGAAATGGCTAGATAAATTATGGTATATATACTCGATGGAACGCTATGTGATGATAAAGAGCAATAATGATTTTAGGAAACATCTCATAACCTAGTTTCAATTGGGGGACGTTACACTAAGTGAAGTAGTCATCGAGAAAAGGACAAATATTCTGAGACCCCTACAATAAGAACTTAAAAACAGACTCATGCATAAAAGAAAAGAATCTTTGATGGCTGCAATGGTGGGGATGGAGGAGGGGCAATGGGGGGAGGGTCTAGATTAGATAGTTGACAGAAATTTGGTTGGGTGAAATCAGTGACAGCACACATTAGAAAGAAGGTCAATGTTAACTGGACTTCAACATAACGAGTACTCCTCCCATCTTAACCCAATATTGCAAGGACAGAGTAGTTGGGGCAGGCGGGTGGGTACCATGCTCTTAGGCAAAATTGAGGCCAGTTGTCACAAAGTGTTTTGCTAAGCGATCCCTCTGCACCCCACATTGGTGAGTGGCATCTAGGGTCTTAAATCTGCCAAGCTGTCATCTGAGGGTACAGCAAATAGTCCCAACTCAGCAGGAACGGATGATCACCAAGGACCAAAACGACATGGGGATAGAGAACCAAGAAGACAGAAAGACCCACATGAGTGGGTGACTACATTGACTTGTGACCACAAGAACCACATAGTGCCCAGCCACCGCCAGTGATAGCCATGATGGAGCTCACAAAGTTGAGTCTCGCTGGCAACACAAGAATAAAACGGGGTGCACCCTGAGATCTCCACTGAAAGACTATAATAGATGGTCCAGGGGCTTCGGGATTCCCCTGGGAGCATGGCCCCTGGCCCTGATGCTGCTCCTATCCATAAATCATAATGGAGGTCAACTGTTCAGACAGGAATGGATTGGACTTGGCAACACAAAGTGACCATATCATGTGTGCACTTTATGGTTCTATGTATCTATAGGAAATTGTCCTGCTGACATCTTATTGGAGGAAGGGGACTGGGTGGAGAGGTGAGAATAGGAGATTTTGGGGAGGACAGGACATGTATGGAGCAGAGAGGAAGGGTGTGCTGTCACTGGGCAGGGAGAGTACTGGGAGCTGCATATAGTTGGACCTGCAAATTTATATTGGAATGTACGTTTTCATTCAATCATAATAAAAAAAAAGTGACCTGAGAAAACAGATTAGCGGTAAGTATAATATAGCAAAATCAAGGAAAAACAATCTTCCCTAGAAATAGGGAAGAAAGATTTGGAAATAACAAAACTGAAATAAATGAATAAGTTCTACAAGTGGCCAGATACCAGGGTACTGATGGCTGAATGCTTTTTTCACAACATCAAATCCTAGCAGATAATAGAACAGTGTCCACAGCATGTCTAGTTGGATATGATCTGTTGAGATATTTTTATCCCAGTGTGTTCATGCATTTGCTTTTCTTTTTTTTTTATATGAAGAAGCATGTTTTTAAAACTATTCTCAGATATTCAGTGTCATTCAGTGTCCTTGGAAATACACTATTATTCTAAAACTAGATGTTCACAAATTGATCAGAAATAAACCAAGATAAAGACATAGGTCATAGGAAATCACAGGTAAAAGAAATTTCTAGGAAATATTAAAACCACTTTAAAAAAGGAAAGTCTAAAATACCAAACACCAAAAATGAATTTTGAATGAAAATTTTGTGGTATAAAAGCACAGTTTAATAAAACATGTTTTTGGGTGTTGTTCAGTGTCTTTCAACTTATGTGGACCCCATCTGACAGAGTGCACCTGCCACATAGGGTTTTATATGCTGTAGTGTTTGAAAGAGTAGGTTACCAGGGCTTTCTTCTACAGAGCCACCGAGTAGATTGAAACCACCAAACTTTCATTTAGTGATTGAGCTTTTAGCCATTTCACACTAGGGGTTCTTGACAGGGTAGCATTCACTTACAGTCCGTTGGTATGCAGCCCAGAGAGGTAATTTTGTGCTTAAAGTGTCTTAGCAGATTATACAGAAATAAACATCAGGTAAGTCGACAGTGTATCCAGCACAGCATAAACTAAGCTAAAAAAAAGTACACATCACAAGTCGTAATCTTTTCTAGTTGCTTTCCCTTTTCAAAGCATCAATTAATGCTTCAGAAACATGGTTTTCTCACCCTGCACTAATTCAACACTCACTTTGTCAGTTTTTATTCTAAGTGGGATGCACTAAATCCTTATCTTCCAGTTCCTCAGAAGCATCACTGTTTCTTCTATCTATGTAATGTGAGGTTACAACAAGAACAAGACACAGATTATTACAGTGCAAAAATACTAAGTTCAAAATTTTATAATTGGGTGGCTCAAGAACACTGGTGAATTATTTGATAATTAGAGTCACACAGATTCGTGTAGAGAAAGTGTAAAGACATGTACTAACACAGGAACTTGAGGGCAGGGTATCTCTCTAAGGAGCATGGAGCGGGCTTTGTGATTTATTCGCTTCAGAGAGAAAAAGACTCAAAACAAGTGGAATAGAATGTTAACATCTGCCAAATCTGACTGCTACATTGGTGTCTGTTGTCATTTGTATTACTTCTGTAGTTGTCCATATGTTTGTAATACTTTACTGTTTAAAAAATTAGTTTTGGAAGCTGTTAATGCTAAGAGGAATTTAAAACATAATATGTACTGGTAGGTCACTGAAAAAGAGAATAGCAAAGTAGGTTGCATGCAAAAAATATTCTATAGCAAAACACAGCAAATGTAGTAAGAATCAGAAACATACTCAAAACAAGATGACAGAAGTTAGAGTAGGTATCTGTCATGGGAATCCATGTAAATTCTTTCAAAACCCCACTGAATAATATTGATAATAATATTGAATATGGACTACTTATTAATATGTTCTTAGCACTATGCTCCATATTTTAAATGTTGTTTGTACCCATAACCCTCATGAGAATGCTATGAATTAGCTATTATTACTATTATGAAGTCTCAGTGATTAAGTTCTTAAAGGAATTTAACCAAGAGACACATCTTTTAAAAATTAAAAAAAGGTTAAAGATGTTCAAATTTTTGTTAGACAAAAATACATAAAGTAGAAATAACAAAAGTCAACTTTAGACAATAGAATTAAGAACTCAAAATTAGTTCCTGAAGATTAATTCTATACATATTATAAGCAGGAGATGTCATATGAATGTTGGACAGTTTGGAGCCTTTATACTGGAAACTATAGTACTGATACAATTGAATGTAATTATTAGAAATCAGGAAATAGCATGTGCAATCTAAATGTATTTAAACATGTTTAGATCAAAGATGTAAAAATAAAATGGTGGCATAAAAAATATTGCTTAGCCTAAAATACATGGCTGGACTTCTTCAGTTTTAAGAAACCTTTGAGGTCTATACTGGTTCTTATTTGCATGCTTGACTGAGGCCTTTTCTGAAAACATGGACCCTTAACATCCTTCATGTCCTCCAAATAGATTATCTTTGAACACTACAGTAAGAAAGAAAATTCTTTTTTTCTCCAAACAAAAAAAGAATATTAAAAAAAAATCATATAACAGCCCCCCAAGTGGAAAATACCTTGAGTTATTCTTGAGAGTACTTATCAATATTTGTCCCCATTGCTAGGTTGCATGTTCTATAATGAATAGAACATAGTGTCTTATTCTGTGTCTTACTGAGCAAGATGTCTAGCATATAGATTAGGTGAGTAAATGTTAGTTCAATCAATCAGTCAATCAATACACTTGGGAGAAGCTGACATTTTGACAAAGAATTAGCTTCCTAAATAACTCTAGGTCCAGAAAATTTAACAAGTGAAATATGAAAAAAACTATGAAGATCAGATGCTAACAAAATCTAAAATTTTTCCATACTATGGAGAATAGCAAAGCTGAAAGTCCCCAGCTTCAAAGGTATTAAATCCAGAAGTTAAAGCCTGAACAAAGTCTCTACAACTCTCTTTCTCTCTACATATATATGTATATATACATATGTACATACATGTAACCCCATATACTAAAATCATATCTATATCATGTATGTGCGCACGCACACAAGCACACCCACCCACCCACACCCACACAATGAGATAGATTGACAAAGTGGCTGTGAAAATATTTTCAAGAATAACAATGATTATGAGAACAGCAAAAGACCAGGCAGTGTTTTGTTCTATTATACCTAGAGTTTCTACTACTCAGACCTGACTCAAGAGCACCTAGCGGCCAGCAACACATGAAGAAGATTTAATGTGTTAGAACTGTGGTATTGGTGAAGAATACTGAGTACACCACAGACTGCCAGGAAAGAAAAAATGAATGAATTAATCTTTGAAGAAAAACAGAATGTTCCTTAGAAGCAAAGATGACAAGACTTTGGCTCACTTACTTTGGACACATTATTTGAAAAAACTAGCCACTAGAAAAGGACATTATGTTTGGTATAGCAGAGCGGGCAGTGGAAATGAGAAAAACCTTTAATCAAATGGATTGACATAATAGCCACTAGAAAGGACTGAAACATGGCAAGGGTGTTTCCTTCTGTTACGTATGAGGTCATTTCCTGGCTCTTATTTTTTGGCTGTATGAAGTTCCCATGTCTCTCTGCTCGCTTCTCTGTTTTTTTTTCTTTCTCGAAATAGATTGGCTCAAGACACAACCTAATCTTGTAGATTGAGTCTTGCCTCATTAAATCTGCTTCTAATCCTGCCTTGTTAACATCATACAGGCATATTTACAACACTTAAGACAGTCATATCAGAGGACAAAATGGTGAACAACCACACAATACTGGGAATCATGGCCCTACTCAAGTCGACACACATTTTGTGCAAACACAGTTCAATCCGTGACAATTGTCATAAGTCAGATTTTACTTGTTGGCACTGGATAACTGCAAATGTAGACATACACACACACATATAATATAAAAAAGGTATTATCAAGTAGATAAAAAATGTACGGAAAATATGAAAATCCAGCATAACAATACAACAAATAAGATTTAATTCAGGAATACAAATGTGGCTTAATATGAAAGAATCTACTCAAATCATGGAAAATATTAGTATATCAAATTTGATGATATTTTGAGATGTTTTATTCTTGTGGTTGAAAAAATGTGTAGCAAAACATACACCAATTCGACAGTTTCTACTTGTGTAATTCAGTTATATTAATTATATCCTTTGTGATGTATAGCCATTCTTATCCTTCTTTTCTCATGGAATCTAATCTAAAACATACACCAATTCAACAGTTTCTACATGTGTAATGCAGTAACATTAGTTATATCCTTCTTATCCTTCTTTCCTGATGGAATCCAATCTGTGTGGTACCACTGAGGATGGAGTAACCACCAAACTGTTGCCCTAAGGTAATATTTGTATCTCAAATACTAAACTAAAAATATCCCCTAAATTCTGCTTTAAACCACCACCAGGGTTTCTAAACTGTATAGCAGTTCTACTCTGACCTCCAGATGCACTGTGAGTCAGACCCAACTTGAGGCAATGGGTTATTCTAGCTTAATTAGTAAAGAGCTGGATCATTGCGCTCTTTTAAAGAAGTAACTATATGTGATCAAATTAACAATAGTGGCTTGAAAGATTAGCTAGGAACCTTAAGGGGAACTGAATTTATGTTAATAAGGAAGTAACGACTATATTATCTTGGTAGATGCCGAAACAGTAATTCAATTATGATCTTCCATACATTAATGAGTAAAATATTTTAGTATGCTAGTAAAATAAAGATGCTCTTGTTATGTGATAAAGAATAAGCATCTGAAAACATCAGCCTATTCAGGTTTTTTTTTACTTGACAGAAAAACATTACAGGTAAAATTAGCAAAAATCAAGATCAAGACAAGAACTGTACTCTCTGTGCCTATAGAAGTAGCATATATTCTCTGTTTACATCTATATATTCCTGGGGGAAAAACTGATTAAAAATGACTAATAAAAATGCACTTAGAAATCAAAAGATTATTTTAAAAAAACAAAATTCTAGTTAGATCACAGAAGAATCAAAATTTAGTGTTCTAGAATAGTTCTACAATAAAGTTATAACAATGAGCCTTTGTGTAAAATAACAGAACCCACAAAGACAATACAGCAAGTACCAGACACAAAATAAATATATATAAAATAACATAAACCTATTAAATATTGTGGGGGGATCAAATTAAGAAAAACAAAAATATTAACTATATTTAAAAATTTCTGTGACTTGCCTAAAAGGAACATGATTAGAATTTCAGAATGAAATTTTCATTCCTATTATTTGTAGGCTTAACATAATTTCAAGTAAGCAAGCAATTACATTTGAGAGTGATACCTTTTAAACCTTTGATTCTGCTTTGACAGATGTTTTCTAATAAAATAATCAGAATTATAGCAGATAATTTTGGGAAGAGTTTACATTTTATTTATTTTTAAAGGCTTATAAACAACTATTCTCCACAAAAGCAATATAGTTAGATAAATTGTGTCATAATCATTTGTAGAATCATGTGTTTATGAATAACAGGAAATACTAAAGTAAAAAGCAGTTTATCAAACTTTATATACTGTCTATACTATAAGATTTTTAAAAACATTTACATAACTGGGTAGGAAGCACAGAGACATTCAGCAAAATATTACAGATGTCTATCTAAGAGGTGTAGTAATATATTAATTTTATGTGATGTATACATTCACATTTTCCTTTGTTTCACAGTTGGGAAAATAACAAGAAAAATGGATTCATGTACTATGGTTATAATTTATTTGTGATATTTGTCATATGAGCTCCTTTTTGCAGGTACTAGTCTTAAATACAAAACTATAAAGCTTTTATACTTTTAAAAAATATTTTTGGAACCAAATGGAAATTCAAGTTATTAAAGATGAATTCCAACGTATTAATTTTCAGAAGGACCCATTTACATGGTTTTTTCATCAACAAAGAATTGGTACCAGAAAAAAAAGTGAAAACTTAGCTGAAACAATGGAAATGGGTAGTTAGTGTCTTATTTAAAAACTTGAAGAACTGGAAAGCAAAATTGTCTCTGTAAGAGTTAAGATGCTGATATTACACTTTAAAACATTTTAGGAATATTTATACCAATATTTGCTAGGCTTACAAACTGATTTAGCATTGTCTGGTACTCAGATTGCATGAAAAATAAGTTTTCTGTTCTTAAAAATATAAAAACTAGGATGAGTAAAAGATTGAGATTTTATGCTCATGAGCATAAACTGTGATTGTTTACTGTGCTTTAACAATAATGAAATCACTGAAGGTTTCGTCGCAAGACACAAAACCCTGGGGAAGCTATTAAGAATTCAGTATTAACAGTTCATGGAGAAAAACACATCCCACTTACTAAAATGATTTTAGAATGTTTTCCGTAAAATGCAAATATTGCAACATTGTGAAGTTGGACATTTTGAATCGGTTTTATTTGATTCTTTGTTCTTATCCAAGTGCTGTGCGTTATTCCCAGTGGAATCCAATGGTTTTAATGTCTAGTTTACAGTGGGCATATAAAAAAACTTTTTATAAGTATGGAAGGAAATTGATTTTTTAAGTCTGAGAGTGAGCCCTGAAAGCCACTTCCAGATACCCTAGAATTTCTGTCTCATCATCTTGACACCTAAAAGTATGATGCAGTTGATACTGATGGGAACAAACAAGCTACTGAGTCCAAACTGAAACATCTCTGAAGGTCCACCCCAAATCCTTATCTTCTTCACTGTCTTACTCTATCCAGACATTAGAATGCCCCCAGGCAAATGGTCAGTGTTACTAAACCTTTGAGTAAAACCAGCTTTCACACAAGACTCTAGACTTCTTTACATGCGCTCTCAGAAAACAGTAGGAAACATGAAACACACATCTGAGAAGGGGCAAGCGAGAATTTTCATTTGAGAATCATTAATCCATGATTAGAAAAGACCAGCCAATGTTGCGTTGCTTCATTTCATTTTAGTTCCAGTTATAACGACAGTTAAGTGAGGGAAGAGCCAGGTCTCAAAATTTCTCTGGTTTAGTCTCTGGGAAGTGTTTCATTTTTGCACACAGCCTGTCAGAGCACAGCTGAAATAGGCTGCTTGTATTTCCAGAACGGAAGGGAAGTGGGCAGTCTGAGAATAGGCCAGTGATTTCTGGTGTTTATGACTATCTTTCAAATGGTATCAGCTCTTAACTAAAGCTAAAGAAACATTTTTTTCTTTTTTTATGAATAACAGAATCCTTTTTTTTCCCCCTTTTTGATTATGAAAGTTTGTCCATTATTTGGAATTTGTTAGTTCTTGCTTAGAGGAAACAATAACATTGAATCAACAGAAAGTCTCTATTGATAAGGATTTAGTAGGGCTCAGGAAAGTATAAACAAGGAACCTACCAGCAATCACTTTGTTTTCTCTCTGTCTCTGCCTCACTCAGCTTGTACTTGTTCCTGCTTCTGCCTGCCCTGGTGTATTTGAGTGGGCTCTGGTGTGTTTATGGCCAGTCTTTGTCCCTTTCTCTCTATCCTCCTGTGTCTATCCTCTGTCCTCCTGTATCCACCTGCAATCACCAAACCCCTTCCTTCCCCGGTAATGAAAATAGAATGGCAGCTTTACACTGAACTCAAGAGTCACACTGGAAACTCTGCCTCAAGTCCAGCTCAGAGATTATCTGCTCTGGAACCTGCCTTGCTCTTGGTGTGTTGTACCCCATACAGACTAGCCTTAACCTGACACTCTGATCCCACACATTTGCTCAGGTCCTTTGAGTCTTGATGCAGATCTCAGCTTTCCAGACTGTTACATTCCATATAACAGGCCAAGGACACGAGCATTGATTTTCAGTGGTAGTCTGGCAGTAGAGTCACCTCTCTGACTTATCCTGTGTCCTGTTTTGTCTCAGGGCCAGAAAAGGAAAGAAAAAAAAAAAAGGACTTGACAGTGGGAAAATAAAATACAGACAGTTTTTATCCCCAAAAGGAGAAATGATGTAGAATTTTGTCATATTCAGAAAATTCTCATTGTTTTAATGATTAAAGTAACCTAGTATGAATATTCATCCAGGGCTTGAGAGGGCCATATCATAAGGGGTGTTTGCAGCTTATGGCCAATACAGATGTCTACCAGGGATTGCGTTTTAAGAGAATTTGTGATTAGGTCTGTTGGCCAAAACTGTGGGAGAGTTTGTTGTTGTTTCTTCAATCTTGGCAGTTCGGATGCTCAGCTTTCCACTGAAGTGGGTTTTTCTCTAATTACTGCAATCCCACGTAGTTTGCTTCTCTCCCATCAGGACCATACAGGATGAGTCAGTGTACACAGGAAGAAGAACGTTATCTTGGCAACTTATTCCTGCTTTTACAGTGGTCTCTTTGTCTGCACAATGAAAATGGTGCCTGAATTATCATTAGTTATTCCATCATCTGTCATGTGTAAGAATAACCACAGAATTCTGTTCTGTATTTGTGGAAAGTTTTTTTTTCCCCTTCCTCAAATTCCCTTCCAATCCTGCTTTCTATCAGCATTATTCAGTGGAAGTCTCCATATGGATGAAGTATCTGGATTGGCAGGAGTCAGGGCGATAGTAACTTGATACCTTACTCTTGAGCACTTGCCGAGTGGGACCTTAAAGTTCAGAATAGAACTGCACCATAGAGTTTCCAAAGAGCACCTGGTGGATTTGAACCACTGACCTTTTGGTTACCAGCCATAGTGCTTAACCATTATGCTACCAGAGTTTCTATTGGAACATGGTTAGTGCAACCAAAGAACTGAATTGTTAATAGTGTTAGAATTTAATCAATTTGAATAGTCATCGGTGACTAGTGGCTACCGTGCTGTAGAGTATAGTTAAAACTCTTGAAAATGTAAAAGTTCCAGAATATAAACCTGTTTCAGAATCCAAAACTGTCAGGCAGCACAAATGCATAAGTCTATGCATATGCACATGACTTTATTCTCTAAGAACGCTTTCTTTCAACTTTCTAATCGTTCGAAATCATTCAACGTCGTTTGTCATTAAACCTCAGCCTCACCTGTCAGCCATTACAGTTACAGGGGACTCAGGAAGATAGAATGTGACATTATTTTTAACACCACTCTACTGTTCTTCAAATAGCTAAGACACAGGTACTAGGAAGCACAATTACACTTCACATCAAAATGATATGCATTCAACAGGAGCAATCGTTTCTGAGGGGGTTTTTTCATTGGAATTTACATACATCTGAGATAACCACACTTTCTATTCTTTAACTTAGTATTAACAATGTTTAAGATGAAGGGATGTCAGAAACACTGCCATCACTTCATGTGTGTGTGTGTATATGTATGTATATACATACTTATATGTGTTTATGTGACATACATATCTGTATCTATCTACCTACCTATCTGTACAGCCAAGCATTGTTCAATGTCCACAATATCTCCTGTGTATTGGGACAGTATGTGATTTGAACATTGTGCAAACATCCTGTTACACATACACTAGCAAAGCTATATAGGATATTATAGTGCACTGTACCATTGTATGCCTGACTGTACAATTGCTTTATACAAGGCATGTGAAATACACATATTGTGTACAAGAAGCTGTTGTGTTCGCTGTGTCCAGTTATGTCCTTGACATCTTGTTCTCTGATTGGGATTTTTTGAAATTCTATTGTGACCTTATGGGGTGATGGATGGATATGTGGTTGGATATTTTCCAGAAGAATGTTATATGTTTTTTTTGATAGTATGTGTGTGTACTGTTATTGTTGTTAGGTCTGCTAAGTCACTTCCAACTCGTAGCAACCCTATGCGCAACAGAACAAAATATTGCTCAATTCTGCATCATGCCCACAATTGTTTTTGTGCTTAAGCTCATTGTTGTAGTCACCCTGTCAATCCACCTCATTGAGGGTATTCCTCTTTTACACTGATCCTCTGCTTTACCAAGCATGGTATGATTCTCCAGAAATTGATCTGTTTTGATAACCTGTCCAAAGTATGTAAGATGGAGTCTTGCCATCCTTGCTTCCAAGGAGCACTCTGGTTGTACTTCTTCCAAAACAAGTTGGTTTGTTCTTTTCATGGTCCATGATACCTTTGATATTCTTCTCCAGCACCACTATTCAAAGGCATCATTTCTTCTTTCTTCCTTATTCATTGTCCAGCTTTTGTATTCATCTGATGTGATTAAAAATACCATAGCTTGGATCAGGCACACCTTAGTCTTCGAGGTGACATCTTTACATTTCAACACTTTAAAGAGGTCCCTTGTGGCAGATTTTCCCAATGACATGTGTCCTTTGATTTTTTGAACACTGCCTCCATGGTCATTGATTGTTGAACCAAGTAAAATGAAGTCCTTGAAAGCCTACGCCTTTTCTTTGTGTATCATGATGTTGCTTATGGGTCCAGTTGTGAGGAATTTTGTTTTCTTGATGTTGAGTTGCAATCCATACTGAAGGCTGTGGTCTTTGATCTTCATCAATTAATGTATGAAGCAGTGTTTCAAACTCCTCAGAAGGAAACAGCATGGTGAATTCCCTGTTTTGGACTTCCAGAATCCAGAACTATAAGAAAATAAATTTATATTCTGTAAAGTCACCTGTTGCATAGTGTACTCTGTTATAGCAGATAGGAGTGTTACCCCTATTTACTCCTAGCCTGGAGTCTTCAAATTCATAACAGCTCTAAGTTTTTCAAAGCAAGCTTATTTTGACAGCTTCTTTCCAAAGGTCAGCTCCAGGTCATATGTATATATAAAATGAAGAGAGTTAAAATATTCTCAAATATAACACAAAAAGCAGTTATGGGTAACATTCCTACCTGTTGAATAAAATACTGTACAGCAGGTGACTATAAAGAATATAAATGTATTTTCTTATAGGTCCGGATGCTAGAAATCCAAAACAGGGTACTCATTTTGTTGATTCCTTCTGAGAGATTTGAGAAACTGTTTCACACTTCTCCCTTATCATCCAGTGGTGATTCTTGGTGTTTCTTTGCTGCTTGTGATGTATCTTCACATGACATCTTTACCCTGTGTGTGATTATATTTACATGCCTGGGCTCTGTCTTTGTAAGACAGCATTCAGAGAAGATTAACATTAGGGCCACTGTACTCCAGCATGATATTATTTAACGTAACTGACAGTAAAGAAAATCCCTATTTCCAAAGAAGGTTATGTTCATGGGTGTAGAGACTAGCACTTCAACTTCTCTTTTGGAGGGAGCCAAATTCCGTACGTAGCAAATCCTAACTGTTTCTTCCTCTTTCATTGTGGAACAAGAAAATATCGGTTTGAGATTAAGATCATCTTGAACCCCTCGCTCCAAGGATGCAGGAACTTGGTACATCATGGTGCAGACACTTTGTTTACAACAGCTCTAACTGTTAGAAAAACCTTTCCTAAGTACAGAATTTCTTTCTCTAACATCTCCAAGTTGAATTCTAATCCAGATCTTTAAAGCAAAGGTGAGGCTAATATCTTTGCTGTGAGACTCATCAAGTATTTTTAAAACGGCTCTCATATCCTCCTTAAAATTTTTCACTGTGCTATATACTCATTTTCTTTCTTTTTTTGTCTTTATTAAGTGTTTCTCATTTTCACGGAGTCCATTCACTTCACTTTCTTGAATGAGTTTCCGTGTAACTGACTCAAATGATCAATGTCTCATTTTCTGGCTTGAGCCAAGTGCACAATGTTAGCAACATTGGATCAGCCACAGTAAATCTAGAAGTTCTCTTACTGTTTCTTAGATTCTGTCTCACAAATAATAAAACTTCAGGTCAACTGCTTGAGCATTCATGTAATTTAGTAAAGTATTCTTCATTTTATTGTTGGTTCCTCAGTTACTGGAAACATGAAAACTACCTGCAAATCAGAAAATTGGAAGATACCAGTGGCAGTACTATCTACATTGTTTTTACTGATACTGGTAACATTTGTAACCATTTGATCATTAGTTCCTTGTTGAAGCTAGCAATGGCTAATTTCATGTGCCACCTTGGCTAGGTGATGATTCTTGTTAGTTTGGCTGGTTGCGGGACGGCTTGTTGTTCTGTGATATAATGCAGTGCAATGCAATGTAATGTAATCATTTCCTATGATGTGATCTGACATGATCAGCCAATAAGTTGAAAGCAAGGTTTCTTAGGATGTCTTGTCTGCTTACAGAATATAAATGCATGTTCTGACAGAGCTCCTTTTGCTGTTTTGATACTGAACTCCTGCCATCATTTAATCTTCAGATCTTGGGACATAAGTCTTAAGTTTCTGGCCTGCAACCTGACCTACAGATCTGACTTGCCCAAATCCCCAAACTGTTACTGCCAAATCAATTTGCAACTCATAATGACCCTATAGGACAGAGTGAAACTGCCCCATAGAGTTCCCAAGGCTCTAATCTTTATAGAAACAGACTTCCTCATCATTCTCCCATGGTACAGTAGATTTGAACCAACAGCCTTTAGGTTAGCATATAAGCACTTGGTTGTTGTGCCCCCAGGGTTCCTTGGGAATTATCAGGACTGCTAATTAAATTCTCAACTCAGCTTAAAAAAAAGTGCTGCCTACCTCACTGCTGAATATCACTATGGTCATCTTAGAAGTACTCCCTTTCAGAAGCTATATACAAATTCCAGGACCTTGTCTACTCTTCAAAGCAATTTTGGAACTTTTTTGCTGGTATGGCCATTAGGGCTGTCGTCATATTACCCTTGATGTCCTGAATGTCATCCAGATGCCTTCCTTTCAGTATTTCATTTATCTTTGGGTAATGAAAAAGGTCATTGGCGGCCAGATCAGGTGAATAGGGAGGATGTTCCCATACAGTTACTTATTTCTGGCTAAAATCTCCCTCACAGACAACTATACAGTTGAATTCACAACCTTGCCACCATGCCACCGTGTGCAATGGGCATTCTAGAAAGAGTTCCCAAACTGCTTTGCAGGGTGGACTAGGTGCTGGGATTGGTACACAGCTTCCCAAGGGGAACACTTTGAAGGTGACACTAGTGATATTCACCAGTGACGCATGTAGAACTTAGAGAATGTTACTTCAAGGCATTGGTTTATGCAACTGTAGGGCTGCTGGCAGGGCCAACAGCCACATATTTGTGCAAGCCAATCCCTTGAAGTAAAACTTTCTCATAGGAAGATAGATAGATAGTATTTTTGCACAAATAACACATGGCTTCTAAATTTTGTTTGGCAACCCCTGCTTCCCATCATGGAGTATTTTGGAAAGCAAACTATGCCTTTTTTTTTTTTTTTTTTTCACACATAGTGTGTGTAATGCACCTGCAGCGCCCTCGCCATTTCCATGCTGCTGTCCCTCTTTCTATCCTTCTTGTTTCTCTGACCTTCTTTGCCTTCTCATCTTTGCTTTAGGGTGAATGTTATCCTTTTGCTCTCATATAGTTAATTGTCCTAAGTAGCACTTTTTCAATGGATGTTATTGTTTATTTCATAGGACGATCTGTTACTGGGCTCATGGTGACCTCCAGGAGTGGCTTTCATGCCAGGTCAGAAGAGTGTCTTCAGGTGATTGTCTCAGAGGTTGCTCTAGTCCTTATCAGTTCAGTAAATCTGGTCTTTTTTTTTTTTTTTTTTTTTTTTAATTAACTCAAGTTCTATATTTTTATCCCACTCTAACTGGAGACTTCTTTTGTGTCCCTTATCAGAGCAGTCAGTATTCGGAGCTGAATATAGTCTAGTTCCAGCCTCAGGCCACAGGAGACAGTGGTTCATGAGACCATTAGTCCTGTAGACTAATTACTCTCTTGAGTCTTTGATAGTCTTCATTATCCTTTGCTCTAGAAAGGAAGAGACCAATAGCACTATCTTGATGGCTGCTGATAAGCTTTTAAGATCACAGACACTACTTTTCAAAATAGGATGCTTTCTTAGTCCTCTAGGGCTTCTATAACAGAAATCACACAAATGAACAGCTTCAACAAAGAGAAATTTATTCTCTCACCACCTAGCAGGCTACAAATCCAAATTTTGAGTGTTGGCTCCAGAGGAAGCCTTTCTCTTCTCAGCTCTGGAGGAAAGACCTTGTCATCAGTCTTCCCCTGGTCAAGGCACTTCTCAGAGCAGGGACTACAAGTCCAAAGAATGCATGCCCCCACTCTTCATTTTTGGTGGTATGAGGTCTTCCCTCTGCTTATTTCTGTCCTCTGTACCTCAGAAGAGACTGGTTTAAGACACTGTCTAATCTTGTAGCTCTCATCAATATAACTGCTGTAATCTGTCTCACTGCATCCTAGTGGTAGGGTATGCAACACATAGGGAAGTCTCCTTAAATGACAAAGTGGTAGGCAATCATACAACACTAGGAATCATGGTCGAAACAAGTCAAACCATATTTTTTTGGGACACAACTCAATGCTTTACAGATGTGGAACATTGTCTTTATGAACTATGTTATGCCAGTGTACCTAAATGCCTCTCAAGTCTATGGCCCCTATCCTACAAGTTCAGTAAGTCAGTCCCATGAGGTCTTTGGATACATCTAAGAAGTCTCCATAATTGTGACCCCTATGTACTCTATGTGATGTATGAATATATATGCTGCACATTTTACTCAGAAAAATGTCCTCCACAAGTGTACTTGTATGTATAGAAGAACTCCCACAAGTACACCTATATATGCGTGCATATGTACTCCTGTATGCCCTCCCTCACCTCTATAACATGCGTATTTACGTTTGTAACCATTCACAAGTTTTTGTTGTTGTTGCAGAACTATATATGTGATAGCACTTACCGTTGTCTTCCCCTATTTCTGAGTAGTTCTTGGTATCTTCACTTACTTTGGTCATGTGCTGACTTCCTGAGTATTGTGTACTGCCTTTCCTGACACCAGAATTAACTTGTGTCTGTTATCCAGTGAGCAATTTTCGTTCACTCTCTTTCCTATCCTTAGTAAATATCAAAGAACATTGGTTTCTGCATCTAAACCTATTCATATATTTTTATGTAAGTGGTAGCATACAATATTTGTCCTTTTGCGAATGGACTTAATTTACACAGTAAAATGTCCTCTAAAAAACACAAAACATATTCACTGCCATCAAGCTGATTCCGACTCATAATGACCCTAAAGGACAGAGTAGAACTGCCCCATAGAGTAGTGACTGGTGAATTCAAACCACTAACTTTTTGACTAGCAGCTGTAGCATTTAACTACTACATCACCAGGGTAATGCCTCTAGATGCATCCATATTATGAGGTGTTTTGTGGTTTCATAATTTTCCTTATCATTGTGTAGCAGTCCTTTGTATGTATGTAACACTGTTTGTTTATCCATTGATCTGTTGATGCTTAGGGTATTCTATCTTTCTCATATTGTGAGCAAAGCTGTAATGAACATGGATGTGCATATCTCTGTTGATGCCACTGCTCCTGTTTCTTTAGGAGTAGGATTACTGGGTCATATGGTATTCCTCTTTCTATCTTTCTGAGGAAGTGCTGTATCATTTTCCATAGTAGTTATACCATTTAGCAATCCCACCAACAGTGCAAAAGAGTTTCCAGTTCAGAAAGAGGACCAAGGTGGTGTAGTAATCAGATACTTCCTATTGTCCTTCTTACAATAATCACTTGAAAAACAAAGTTATGTACAACAATCTAGGAGCCCTGAACATCAAAGACAAAGTTGAGGAATCAGACTAAGCAGTGGGAGAGGGAGTGACATGATTCAGAAGTAGTGAGGAGTTGCTGGCATAGGAACTGGCACCTTGCAGGGTAGATCAGCTGGCATGCATGGTGAGGCAAGCAGTGGTGCTCAGGGTGCATTTTCCTCCTTCACAGAGACCAAGTAGCAGAGAGTCTGTTCTGAATTCCAGAACCAACAAGAAGTAGCATTCAACAACAAAAGACAACTATACAAACTCTGACAATTAAATTTATGAACTTAATTGTTCTAAGTATACTACATACCTCAGTGCTGAATATCACTATGGTCACCTTTTAAGTATACCCCTTGGGAAGCTATGCACTGATGCTAATACCTAGTCTACCCTTTAAAACAATTTTCGAACTATTTCTGTTATGGCTGATACGCATGATTGTACCGTGGTAAGTTCACGAACTTAATTGTATAGTTGTCTGTGAAGGAGCTTTTAGCCAGTAAACAAATAACTATTGGAACACCCTCCTTACTCACCTGATCTGGCCTCCCAATGACTTTTTTCTTTACCTAAAGATAAATGAATATTGAAAAGAAGACATTTTGATGGCATTCAGGACACCAAGGGTAATACAATGACATCTCTGATGGCCATACCAGAAAAAAGAGTTCCACAGTTGCTTTGAAGGGTGGACTAGGTGCTGGTATCAGTGCATACCTTCCCAAGGTGAGTACTTCAAAGATGACCATAGTGATATTCAGCAGTGAGTTATGTAGCACTTTTTTTAAAGATGAATTCACAAACTTAATTGGCAGTTCTCATATGTGTCTAACCTACTGCATGGATCAAACAAACAAATGAAAAAACTCTCATTTAGAAAAGCGCCTCTCTCATTTACCTGTCCCTTCCTTACTCTGTACCAGGTTCAGGCAGAGGATTGCTGTACCCCCTGGGCCTTAAGAAGGACCCATTGCTCTCCTTGGGCCATTCTCCTTGCTTTGGAGAGGGAACAAATTAAACAATCTGCCAACTTCCCTAAGCCGGGAAGGCATACCTGCTTTGGCTAGGCGTAGGTATAAAGGGCCCATGTACTTTGAATGCCTTTTGCCCCTGCATAGACCTGTGTGTGTCCATTTTAACAGCTCAATCCCTCATAACATAGTACAGCAAGTCGTATACCAGCAGTCTAAGTTCAACAGTATCACTTGGGTGGTGGAGTGGCATGTTCGTGACACCTGACACTACTCTGCCCATTCAGCAGTTTCCTCACCTATCCACAACAGAGGCCTGGGAACTGTTGGCTCCACCTATACCACTCAGCCACCTGAGACAAAGAGAACCACAAGGCACTCCTGCAAAAAGCCAAAAGGGACCTCCATAAGTAGAGATACACACCTTGCTCAGGGATAGGAACACTCAACATTGTGATGAAAAATGTCTATTCTACTCAAAGTGAGCTATAGACACAATGCAATCCCAATCAAATTTCAATGGCATTGTATAGGAAATGGAGAAACAAGTCACTAACTTCATTTGGAAAGGGAAGATACTCTGGATTAGGGAAGCATTACTGAAGAAGGAGATCAAAGTGGGAAGCTTTACACTAAAGTTATCAAAACAGCCTGGTACTCATACAACAATAGACATAGAACAGTGGAACAGAATTGAGAATCCAAATATAAAATCATCCACCTTTGAGCAGCTGATATTTGACAAAGCCCCAAAGTCTGTTAATTGTGGAAAAGAAAATCTCAACAAACGCTGTTGGTATAACTGAATATCCATCTGCAAAAAAGTGATACAAGACCGATAGCTCACACCATGGACAAAACCTAACTCAAAATGAATCAGGAGCTTAAATATCAAAGCTACGATGATAAAGATCATGGAAGAAAACCTTGAGACAATGCTAAGAGCCTTAATTCAAGCTGTAAACAGAATACAAAACATTACTAACAATACACAAACACCAGAAGAGACAACACATTGCTGGGAACTCCTAAAAATGATACACTTAATGCTCATCCACAGACTTCACAAAAAGAATAAAAGCACAACCTATAGATTAGGGAAAAAAAAACTGGGTATGACATTTCTGATCAGCATCTAATATCTAAAATCTACAAGATGCTGCAAAACATCAGTAATAGAAAGACAAAAAAAATTAAAACTTGGCAAAGGATATGAATAGACATTTCACCAAAGAAGATGTTCAGCTGGCTAACAGATATATGAGGAAATGCTCATGATCATTAGCACTTAGAGAAATTCAAATCAAAACTACAGTGATGTGCCATCTCAGCCCCATAAGACTAATCCAAGCCAGCCAAGTTATTAACCCCCAAACCACAGATAAATGCTGGAGAGGCTGTGGAGAGACTGGAACAGTTCTACACTCCTGGTGGGAAAGTAAAATCATATGACCACTTCAGAAAATGATTTGGCATTTCCTTAAAAAGCTAGAAACAGGAATACCATATGATCCAGCAATCCCACTACTTGAAATATATCCTAGAGACATAAGAACTATCGCACAAGTAAATATATGCACATCAATGTTCAGTGCAGTGCTGTTCACAACAGCAAAAAGGTAGAATCAATCTATGTGACCATCAACAGACAAATGGATAAACTGTGGTGTAGTCACACAGTGGAATACTATACAATGAAAGAGAACCATGATGAATTTGTTAAACATCTCACATCATGGAAGAATCTATAAAGCATTTTGCTGAGTGAAATTTGTTTCAAAAGAACAAATATTGTATCGGAACACGATTTTAAGGACTCAGGAAAGAGTTTAAACACAGAAGAAAACAGTCTTTGATGGTACAAGTATGAGGAGGGAGGGAGAAGTGTCTCCACTCACTAGGTAATAGACAAGAACTATTTTAGGTGAAAAGTAGGACAACATGCAATAGAGAAGTCAGCACAACTGGACTGAACCAAACGATAAGAAATTTCCTGAACACAGCCAAACACCTCCACGGACAAAGTAGCATGAGACAGGGTCTGGGGACCATACTTTCAGGAGACATCTAGACATCTAGACATCAACTGACGTAACAAAGCTTTGTAAGAAAAGGTTCTCCCTCCCACCTGGCTTCAATGAGTGATGTGTGGAGTCCTAACAGCTAGTAAGTGGTCATCTAAAATGGATCAGTTGTTCCCAGCCCACCTGGATGGAGCAAAGAAGAAGAGAAGAAAACCAAAAGCATAAGGAAATTATTGGCACAGTAGAAAGGGCCACATAAACCAGAGACTCCATCAGCCTAAGATGAGAAGAACTCAGTTGTGTCTGGATACCACAGCCACTCTTACAGGGGACACAAGAGAGTCCCTGATGGAACAGGAGAAAACTAGGGTGCAAAACTCAAATTCTAGTGAAGAGGCCAGACTTAATGGTCTGAACAAGACTAAAGTGCCCTGGAAACATAGTCTCTGGACCCTCTAGTAGCTCCAAAATAAAACCATTCCCCAAATCAACTTTTAAGACAATGATTAGACTGGACAAAATGATACTCACAAACAGTGTGCTGCTTAGCTCAAGTAGATACAGGGACTAAATGGGTAGCTGTTGTCTGGAGGTGAGATGAGAAGACCAAAAGGGACAGAGTTGGTTAAAATCTAGATGGAGAGGAGTATGCTATTTCATTACAGGGAAAGCAACTAGGGTCACAAAACAATGAATGCACAAATTTTTGTATGAGAAACTAACTTGAGTTGTAAACTTTCACGCTTAAAGCACAGCAAAGGTAAATAAATCCAGTATCCCTGCAACCACACTAGAATTTTTTGTTTTTAAATCGTGTCCTTTTTGCATTGATTAGGAAAAAAAAAAAGATATCTCACTGTAGTTTGATTTGAATCTGTCAAATAGTTGGGAATGGAAATGTTAAGTGGTAAGCACTCTGGCTGCCAACCAGCAGGTCAGCAGTTCGAATCTGCCAGGTGCTCCTTGGAAATTCTATAGGGCAGTTCTACTCTGTCTATAGGGTTACTGTGAGTCAGAATGGCTGGAAACCCTGGTTGCATGGTGGTTAAGTGCTGCAGCTGCTAACTAAATGGTTAACAGTTCAAAGCCTCCAGTTCATCTTTTGAAACTTTATGAAGCAGTTCTACTCTGTCCTATAGGGTCACTATGTATCCTAATCGATTCAAGGATAGGAGGGTTGTTTTTGTTTTGTTTTTAGTGACTAATGGAAACCCTGGTGGTATAGCAGTTAAGAGCTAGAGCTATTAAACAAAATCAGCAGTTGAAATCCCCCAGGTGCTCCATGGAAACCCAATACAGCTGTTATTGACTGTCCAATAGGGTCCTATGTGTCAGAATTGACTTGATGGCTTTTTTTTTTTTCTTTTGGTTTAATGTCTAAAGATTAGGACCATTTCCTTTCTTCATGTTTTTGGTAGTACCCTGAATTGTCTATTCATGTCAGACCATTGTTTGATTGGACTAATTGTGTTTTTGTTGTTGAAGTAGTGAGGTTTTCTATATATTGGATAGCATAGAATATTGTCAGATATATCTTTGCCAACATTTTTCTCCCAATCTGCGGGTTCTCTTTTACCCTTTTGGCAAAATATTTTGATGATCACAAGTAATTAATTTTAGGAAGTCTCACTTATTTAGTTTATCTTTTATTGTTCATGCATTTTCAGTTCTGTTTGACAGTGTATTTATGCCATAAATTAGGACTCCCAGAATTACACCTACATTGACATCTAGGAGCCTTATAGTTTCAGCTTTAACATTTAGGTCTTTGATTCATTTGAATTTTTTTTTTTGTGTGTGTATATGTGTGTGTGCATGGTATGAGGATGTATAGATCCTGTTTCATTTTTCAGCAAATGTAATGTAGTTCATTTAACTGTAAGTTTATATATTTTAGTTTTTAATAATGGCTGTATTTGAAAACCGGCTGGCAGAATTTCCTAAGCATATAAGAATTAGTTTTCATAATCTTGCATCAGCCAACTCCGGCAAATACTTGCTGACAAAATTAGGTCACTGAAGATTTGACTTCGACCATTACTAATGCTTAGGTAAATGATATTTTTCAATGTAGAACTATTAGAAAATAATGCAAGGCATCACATCCTTACATGTTAACTATTTGCTTTTGAGTTGATTCTGACAGAAGCCTCATGTGTGTCAGACTAGAACTGTGCTCCATAGGGTTTTTAGTGGCTAAATTTTGAGAAGCAGACTGTCAGGGCTTTCTTTCAGGGTAACTTTGGGTGGATTTGAACTGCCAAACTTTTGGCTACTAGTTAAACACTTAATTATTTGTGCTACCCAGAGATTCCTTAAATGATAAGTGTTGATAGGTAAACTAGACATATTTTAGGTATTTCAGACAAGGGTGATCTCAGATATTCTGAAAGATGCAAGTTCGTCTTCTCCTAGGTTTTTAATATCAGTTTTCTCTCCATGTTGACTTTCTGAAGATATAAACTCAAACCAGACCCATTGCCATCAAGTTGATTCCAACTCACAGCAACCCTATAGAACAGAGTAGAACTAATCCATAAGGTTTCCAGGGAGCAGCTGCTGCTAGATTCAAACAGCTGACCCTTTGCTTAGCAGCCTAAACTCATGACCGCTACGCCACCATGACTTCTTCTGAGATATAAACTGCAATATTCACACGTAAACCCAGACAAACCAGATTTTTCCTGGGGCAAAGTGAAATAATGTTTTTCATTGTTTGTTGTATCTTTCAGGGATCTCCAGTTGTGAGATGTAACAAAGGAATGAAACAAAAACTTTGGGGGAGCAGGAGGGAACTCAGTGGAGAATTACAGGATTGTATGGATCAGGTTAATAATTTATGAAGTCTGGACTTGGAGAGAATTATCTGAAGAGTGGATTGATGTACTGTTAGAAATAGTTCATGACAGCCCTTGGGAGACCTTTGAGAAAAGTGATCAGGAAAAGTGGCACTTGGGTTTAATAAACTTCAGGCTGCTCAGATATACCTGCTAACTAATGGATTATGACATATGTAGCCTGAATTTTGGCCAGCAAGGAAACACGGTGCCAATAATTATCTTGCATATACAGTGTATGTTTCCTAAGAAAGTTGTTGCTATGTGGGGAGAGTAATTACATAGCTGCCAGAAGGAAGGGCAGTTACCCTACCAAGCTCACCATGATTTACTGGGCATATTTGCACTCTAAATAAATCTTCACTTCCTGGAATGTTTTCCCACCTCGGTATGAATCTCTTCCCTGAACTCACCTTATTTGTGTCTGAAGTATTGATCCAGCTGACAAAGGACAGGGAAGTGTAAGTGTGTGCGTGTGTGTTTGTGCATCTGAAAAGTATTCGGTAACACAATTCTTGCATGTTATCTTGCCAATCTGTGGAAATTTGGCAAAGAACTGTCTTTTTTCCTTTAAAGTTCTGCCTTTGAGAAATGCATTCCATTGTGAGGTGGAAAAAGACCTTCAACCTTTTCTATGGCAGTTGTACATGTAGTCTGCAATAAGAAATGACTTATGAAAGCCCACCAATGCAGGAAAACCATGCTGTTGGTGATAAATTCTTTTACATCCATTGTGAATCAGCAGTTTTAGCAATGCAGTCCCTGTGGTATCCTAAATACTAAATGTCTTCTGTCACATAAGTGCTTCTTGCTAAAGTTGATGAGAACTTGGAAAGATTTTAGTCACCCAGCTCTACTTTGGAGAAGTAATCTGAACTATTGCCTTCAGTTTATTGGAGCGTTTTCTTTCTCTGGGCAGAGTGCCCACAATGACAGTCATCTAGCAATGCGCATGCCAAACCCTTCTAGAAATGTCCACTTTACATCCACCTCTGGTGTTTTCTGGCTTTTCACAAATGGAAACTACTGTAGAGTGCCCCACTTTCCCACACAATTTTCAACTGCAGTCATGGAAAGTTAAATTCTTTTAAGGGGGAAAAAAGGCCAAGTGTATCAAATCATCAAAATAGTTATGCTAAACTCAAGGTTGTAACTCAGGCAATTGTGAGTTTTGTATGTGTCTTTTATAAGGAGCTTGTGGAACAAAACTCTTTGTTTCTTTACTATCAGCATACCAACCTAAAAAAAAATAAACAAAAACAAAATAACAAACCCACCACCATCGAGTTGATTCCAACTCATAGCAACCTTACAAGACAGCATAGAACTACCTCAGAGAGTTTCCAAGGAGCACCTGATGGATTTGAACTGCAAACCTTTGGGTAAACAGCTGTAAAACTTAACCACTACACCACTAGGATTTCCTGACCGTCAGCATAGGGAAATAAAATGTGTGGAAGTCATGGCCTACACAGTAGATTTTTGTGTTTACAGAGGACTGAAGAATATAGCCATTATTGTAGAAAAGGTTAGGATACTCCTGTCTCCAGGGCAAAGGGATAAATCAGCTGACCTCTCTTGGTCCCTTAAACTCCCTGGAATAAGTGCTATCATGTGATGAGGATTCAATTTTGAAATTCTTTTTCTTTTTATATCTTCTCTCACAACCCAGTGTCAGGCCCAGCCCCATCTGACTTGAACTGATCTATTCTTCTAGCTCAGATTCTGGGTGCAGTTTAAAAATAAGTTGATGTCCAGTTAGGAATGAGAAACTTTAACTTTTAATTCTGTGAATATATGCTGTGAGAAAATGAATATCTTTTTTCTTTTTAAGGAAATATTGTATTCATCTAATCAATTCATTTTCTTGAGGTGATTCATAAGTACAAGATCATTGAGTATGCCGTAATTAAGGCTTCATTTGGAATGTGATCAAGTCTGTGACATATTTCTACAAGGTTTTCCACTCACACCCATCAAAAGATATTCTTCTTTCTGAATGGAGAAATGGTAACTGTTATTTCCAGGAAAGAATTCTAAGGTTGGCTTAACTTAATTCTTGAATCAATGATTTAGAAGAGGAGATATATGGACAAATCACCAGAATTTGAAAGGGAAATGCAAACCACTGAATACCTTTGCTAAAGAACTCACAGCGTCCATTTAGTCAATAAATATTTTTTGAAAGACAATTATGTGACAAGCATTGTGAGGACTCTGGAAAAGCAGTACTTTCTCATAAAAGACTTAGAGTCTAGTATATAACTAAAATATTTTCAAAACCAAAGGCAGAAAACATTATCTACCACACCATAGGAAAAGATGAAATGCATTGGATTGCAGAATGGAAAAAAAAAAAAAGCTTCCAGCTTGAGGGAAGAAGAGGCTAGTCAAACTGTTACAGTGTTTAAAGTCTGACATTAAAAAACTTTAGCTCTTTAATCTACACAATAAAAAATCTGCATACAGAGGAAAGCATAACATAAGTTATTTTTAAAAAAATCCACTGCTATCTAGTAGATTGCTACTCATAGAGATCTTATAGGAACCAGCAGAACTGCCTCATAAAGTTTCCAAAGGGTATCTGGTGGATTTAAACTGCCGACTTTTTAGTTAGCAGCTATAGCTATTAACCACTATGCTAGCAGGGGCTCTGTCATAAATGGTATCTGTTAGCAATAAGGAATTCATTTTATTTTATAGATTTTATTTATGAATTTAGGATAGGTTTTTGCTGTTATCATTTCCTTTTTGTATAAAGACTGTGAGAAGAAATAGAGAACACACGATTGGATTGTCTGATGGATTGAATTATATCTCCCAAAAGAATATGTTACCCTTGAACCAGTGAATGTGACTCTGGCTAAAGGATCTTTCCTTGAAGATATAATCAGTTAATGAGGTCATAGTGCAGTAGGATGTGGCTAATCATGTCCGAGTGATGCCTTATGAAATGAGAGAACAAATAAGGGACAAAGATACACAGAGTAAAGATAGATGATAGATGAACATGCATCTAAAACTGCAAGGCAGTCAAGGAATGCCTTGGACCACCAAACAGTAGAAGAGACAAAGGGGAACTTTATCCTAATTATACAGAGACAGTATGCCCCCTAACCCCAAATGCCCTGAATCCCTACTTATAGCCTTCAGAACAATGAGATGATGCCAAGCCAAGTGCCGTTGAGTCAGATCAAATTTCAGTTTTTATAGGGTACCTGGTTTGTGGTACTTTGTTATAGTACCTCTAAGTTAGAAAACTAAGACAGGGCTAAATTGTGAAGACCTATCAAATGGGGGCATTGGCAGTTCAGTGGTAGAATTCTTACCTTCCATGAAGGCTACTTGAGTTTGACTCCTGACCATCACCCCTGTCTGTCAGTGGAGTCTTACATGCTGCTATGATGTCAACAGATTTTAGCAGAGCATTCAGAATAAGATACACTAGGAAAGAAGCCTGGGGAACTACTTCTGAAACTCAGCCCACGAAAACTGTGTAAATCACAGTGGTTTGATCCACCAGTTATGGAGATTGCCCAGTGTGGGGTCTCTATGAGTCACCAGGCAGAATGATGACAACTAAAAATAATATGAAATATCAAGTTAGAACATTTGGGCTTGATCCTGAAGACCAAGAGATCTCAACCTTTTTCTTCTGTGCAAACATGACAGATGACATTTCAACATGTAGGATGTAGACAGAGCAAAAGCTATATACAAATAGCTATAGAAACCCTCGTGGCAAATAGGTTAAGTGCAGTGTCTGCTAACCAAAAGAGCAGCAGTTCAAATTCCCAAGGGATCCTTGGAAACTCTGTGGGTAGTCCTACTCTGTCCTATAAGGTTGCTGTGAGTCAGAATTGACTTCACAGCAATGGATTTGGTATAACTCTTCAATAAATCATTTCATAAAGTGAAGAGATACTTTAATAAAAAATCATCATGAATCTTCTTTTCTAATTAAAATATACTCAAATATCAGTATTTTAATTACTGATGATGGTAGTTTACTTTTGACCTGTCAAAATAGTTAACAACACTTAAATATGTTGAAATAACAATTCACTGCAACAAGCCATGGAAACTACCTGTTATAAGCAAGAAAACATCAAGAATGCAGAAGTTTTTCAGTTAGTAGAAAACAAATGAGTTTTCCCCATCAGTGGGAGGTAAATAACATTTGTATACAGGAGAAAATAGAATTAGAAAACGAGAAAATAGAATAAAGTAAAAACAACACAAAGTACTGAAATACTTAGTTGAGAAGTAGTGAAGGCCTGAACTTGGGAAGAAGCAGTGGAAATGATGAAGAGACTGGAGTTCTCACTTATGCAGGATGACTCTTGAAACCTAATTGGATTAAGTAAGAGAAGAGGGTTGCGGTAGGCGGCAGAAGTCACGAGAACAATTACAAATTAAGTGAAGATTCAAGTGGGAATTTGAGTGGGAAGATGATATCATTAAAAGTAATTATGAATTCAGGTGGAGGAATGATTTTTCAAAGAAAGAAAGAAAGTTCAGTCTAGCATAAAAAATTATTTTTCTTACTATAAGTTTTTTTTCATTGTGTTTTAAGAGAATGTTTACAATTGCAGTCAGTTTCTCATAAAAAAACTTCCTCACACTTTTCCATGCAACCCTAGATACTCTCCCCATACTGTGACAGCATGCTCCTCCCCACCAATCCATATTTCCCATGTCTATTTAACAAGTTCTTGTGCCCCACTGTCTTCTCTTCTCACCTTGGAACAGGGGATTCCCAGCTAGTTTTCTGTGTCCGCCCAAGCCAAGAGGCACACTCTTCACCAGTATTGTTTTATGTCTTATAGATCAGTTTAATCTTTGAGGAGTTGGCTTCCAGAATGGTTTCAGTTCTGGGTTTACAGAGAGTCTGGAAGCTATGTCTTCCAGGGACCGTCTAGACTGTTAGAACATCACATCTGGTCTTGTTCCTAGATGTCAAGTTCGGTGTCCCACATTTTTCCCTTTTCCATCATTTACTTAAGGCTTCTTCCCTTTCCATATCAAGTTGGTGATTTGTTTCTCAGTCTCGTTAAAAAATAGCCTTTTTTTTAAGAGAGCCTGGATATTCAGTGCAGACCTGGTGGCTAATTGATTAAGAACTCAGCTGCTGACCAAATAGGAAATCAGTTCAAATCCAGCAACTACTCTGGGAAATACCACGGGGCAATTCTACTCTATCCCATAAGGCCACTGTGAGTCAAAATTGACTTGTCAGCAACAGATATGGGTTTTGGAATATTTAAGAAACAATTTGAAATATAGGCCTAGATATCCAGAGAGAAATGAAGTCCAGAGAGAGTGATTCAGGAGTTATCAATGATGCATGGTAATCAAAGCTATGAAACTGGATATGATTTACCTATTTTCTGCCTGCTATATATCACCCACCTTGATAATGATTTCTTGTAGATCATTTATTTTTAGAACATTAAAGAGATCAATTTAGAGAAATTTCAGTCATACAGTTGCTAGGAAAGAGAAAACTAGAATGCTACAAAAGCCAAGAAACCAGAGAAATTCAAGCAGAAAGTGATTCGTTATATCAAATACAACATAGAAGTTGAAGATGAGAGAAATGGAGAGAATATCTATTAGATTCAGAGGGGAAAAGAAAGGCTTCAAAAGAGAAGTTGGTATGAAACCCAGACAACAATGATATTTAATGTGATAGCAAGCATAGGCTGTTATTTTAAGAAGTTCAGTGTGTGGAAGTAGAGAGAGAACACTCATGAAAGTATATAAAGGTGAAGAGGCCTATGTTATGACACTGATTTTGAGAAAATGTGATGTAAACATGATAGAAGTCAGCCATAGAATAATAATAGTAGAAGGTGTATAAAGAACATACTTGAACCTGGTACAAAACAATCAAGGTGTGTGCCAAACTGTGAGGTTTAAGAGGGCAAGGAAGTCTTAATTAGTTTGAGTCCTCCCAGAAGCAGATGGGTGGGGTTAGATGTGTAGGAGATACACTGAGAAAAGCATATTTGAATAGTAAAGGGACGGGACCAGAATAGGCAAAGAAAGCCTTCAAAACACATCAGTCTAACACTTGTGAAAGAAGAGGAAGAAAGAAGACTATTGGGTAGAAAGAGTCTTACTGTATTAGCCAAGCCAAGTGCCGTCGAGTTGGGTCACCATGAGTTTTACTGTATTACAGCACTATAAAATGCTTCGGCTACATTGGTAGACAGTTCTTCGTCCAAAGTCACCCATTTGAGGAGTCCTGCATTCTATAGACTCATGTCAGAGTCAACTCAATGGCAATGGGTTTGGTTTGTGGTTTTTTTTTTTCATTCTACAAGAATGTATGTGTATTGGTATCATCACTGTCCTCAATCTTTTGCTAAAAGCAGCCCAGAGAACATGTGGCCTTGACATAAAAGGTAGTGGTGGATACAGAGGGCAGCAGCTAGGGCTGTTGGACAACTTTGCTGCCTACATTTGGACATCTAGGTAACTCATTTCAGGCCACCATGGTGACAAAAGTGAGTACAATTTCAGAAAAGGGGAAGTATTGAGACTGTTTAGGCAAATGGTTGATTATGGTGGTAAACAGTAAGAAATAAGCAATACTGACCAATGTATCATCCCGAATCGGTGAAGTTGAGTGAGAAGGAGAAAATACTACTAAAGCAGATTTTAGCAAATTGATAGCTTATAAGAGTCCCACAGTTCAGATGGCTTAAGGAGCTAGTCTCAGAAATATCATAATTCCTTTAAAGGTGTGTTAAAAATCGAAGGTTGACATTTACTTCTCAAATTTCATGGTTAAATTCAACTGAGATGAATGTTGTGTTGTTGTATACTGTTGAGTCCACTCTGTCTATGTGACACAGTAGAACTGCCACACAGAGTTTCCCAGTAATCCTTACAGGAGCAAACTGTCAGGTCTTCCCTCCCGTGTGCATATTTGATAGAATTTGCTAGAGACCCCAGATTCTGTCTATGACGCTTGACATTCTTTTATTTCAAATCCAGCTTGACTGCCCGGTATCTGTGGCCTTGAATGTTTTGCTTAGTTTCTCTGCTCTCCATTTTCCTCATCTACAAAACAGAAATATCGTAGCTTAAGGAGTTGCTGTGAGGCTTATTGAATTATTTTTTCTACGTGTTACTTTTAGGTATTCAGTTACTATTCCTCTTCATCCATTTAAATTTTACTCCTAGAGCTTTGGATTGCTTTCGCTCAATGAAAATATTGAGTTGCTGATACTTGCTTCTCAAGTCAATCCTTCACTTTCCCTGCTATTCACATTAGTATTCATGTCTCCCCATCTCACTGTTACAGTGCCCACTACAATCAAATTTACCACCTCCTTCGTCTGTTTTACCACTATCATCAGTTTTTTATGACCTTTCATTGGCTTATAGATCTCCTTAGGCAAATTCCTGTAATAGATCAACATTAACGTTCAATTTCATGTATGCCAGACCTAGTGAACATTTAAAAGGAATGTTTCAGACAAAGATTGGATGGAAGATGTTTGTTTCCAGAAGACTGGATCTTCCACACTGTACAGTGAAATGCATGGTTTAGACGAAGCAGTAGAGACTTTTTCCTTTTCTTTTATTTGTGAATAAGCGAAAGTATACAATCCAAATTAAATTAGTGTTCCCATCTACCTGCAGCTCCTTCTACCCTCCTTGGCTGGTGACAGCACACTCCTCCTTTTTGTTCTATATATGTTGTATCCTCTTAACAATCTCCTTTTCCTGTCTCTCTGCCTTCTCTTCTCCCATCTAGGAAGAGACCAGTAGGACACCATTGTGTAAATGCATAGATCCATCAAGTACGCACACCATATGGTCACATTGTGTCTCTGAGTCCAGTCCACTTTTGTCTGAAGAGTTGACCTCAGTGTTGTTTTTCTGGTCAGGGGCAGCAGCAAGTCTAGGGGCCATACTCCAAGGGGAACCCCCACATTATTGGACCAACAGTTTTGGTCTTTTAGTAGAGTTCTTGAGGTGCAGCCCTCTTTTTCTCATGTTGCCACAAGGACTTAAAATTGTATGCCCCATCACAGCTGTCTTGGTGGTGGCTGGGCACCATCTAATTCTTCTGGTCATATGTTGCTACAGTCTACCATTCACATGGGTCCTTCTGTCTCCTGGGCTGTTTTTTCTTTGTGTCTTTGGTGTTCTCAGTGATGATCTGTTCCAGATGAGTTGGGACTATCTGGTGTACCTCAGATGGCAGCTCGCGAACTTTTAAGACCCCAGACACCATTCACCAATATGGGGTACAGAAGACTCTCTTAGCAACAGGCTAGTTATGCCAACTGGCTCAATGTCTCCCAAGAACACAATCCTCCTTTTGATCCCCAAAACTCAGAGTTCTAACTTGTCAGTAATCTTCAGTAACTGTGATTGAAATAACTGAAAACAACCTGAACAACACAGATCATATGTTAACAAAGTGGCAGTGATTTCAGGAAAAACAAATGAGATTCTCCTTGACTTCTACTTAATGCAGAGTTTGTATCTCAAATTCCATGTCTCTGCTCTTCATGAAGGGTATGATATAGAAAATGAAAACTCAAATACAACAAAATTTGAAAAATCCAATAAATGCAAACAAGAAAAATGAGAAACATTTAAATGAGCATAGATTAACATTACTCTCTCGTTTAGAAATACGTGTTCTGAGTGACAATACTCAGACCAAACTCATTGCTATGAAATAAATTCTGATTCATAGCAGCTGTGGAGGACAGAGTAGAACTTCTTCCATAGGGTTTCCAGTGAGTAGTTGGTGAATTTGAACTGCTGACCTTTTGATCAGCAGCTGAGCTCTTAACCACTGTGCTAACAGGATTGGGTGATGATGAGACAAATTAAAATCATGAAATAAACTATATATTTGTTTGGGAAGTCCCATCATTCTAAAATCAGATATTGTTTTTAGTATGTTTTTTAATACAAGCAAAATTAGATTCTACATAACCTAGGAAGCAAAAAGTTTGTAGGAATAATCAATGCCATAACTTTGTTAAGACATGGAAAGGAAGAAGGAAACTAGTATTTATTCAAAATTTACTGTGTGTGATTGGCAACCTCCTGCTTTTCTCATTGATTTGTACCAATAAACATTCAAGGTAGATATTAGCAACACTGTCTCATACATGAGAATTGTGTGGTCTAACCTGAGGTTACTTAATTAGGAGCACATGGTAGATTTAGAATTGCAGTGCAGTTTTGACTGTTTCAAAGGCAATGTTCTCAATCACCAGAGTCTGAAATTTTCAGTCAACCAAATCTGTGTTTTTCAGAGTAAGGGTAGTGTGTAGTTTTCATTTGTTTTGGAAACTTGGGCTCAGTAGGTTTATTCTCACATGCCTTTTGATGTTCTTCTGAGAGATAAGTTGAATGCTGAATGGCCCAAGGCACTAATAGAGGGTGACATTTTCTAAACTGTTAAATTCACTGTTTAAAAGTACTTTTCTTATGATACTTAGTGTACTTGTCCTGTATGAAATTGTATGTTTTTGTTTCAAATTTGCCAAAGCTTTCAAGAACAAGGAAATCCTGGTGGCATAGTGATTAAGTGCTATGTCTGCTAACCAAAAGCATGGCATTTCAAGTCTGCCAGACACTTCTTGGAAACTCTGTGAGTCAGTCCTACTCTGACCTATAGGGTCGCTATGAGTCAGACTCTACTCAATGGCAGTGAATTTTGTTTTGTTTTTTCTCAGCAGCAAAGATTTGTGTCCTATTTGTGTCACTTAAATTTCCGTGGTGGCCTGCTCTTATATCACTCCAATTTTCAGATCACTGTGACCTACTGTCCAGACTTCTCACCTTTTCCACAGTTTTCAGAAACAACCACTTTGTGCTCATCCTGTTCACTGGGGAAAATAAAGAAATGCCTGGTTCTGGTCACTTCCCAATTCACTCTATGCATGTGGCTTTTAGGATGTATTACCTATCATCTGACCAAACTCAATTGAAGTTTGAACACCTTATTAAAAAGCAGAATAATTTCACAATTAGCTCTCTCATCTAGGGGTGGGGCAGCAGTTCAGTGTATCTGCCATCTTTCCCCAGCCTTTCAAAGCCTGTGTCATAGCAGAATCTTGAACACATGAGCAGCAGTAGAGCATGAGAATAACCAACACTGGATGGACATCCTTAACCCTGTGGAAGGGAACTGTACAGTGTGACTGTGCTATGTCACACTGTCTGGATGTTCTTTCTTCTAAGACCCTTCAACATCTTACAAAAAGAAATATATATATGTTTGTGACTATATATATATACATAATACACACATACATGTATGTGTTTTATATATATATACACATATATACATATATATATACAAGACCCAGTACTATCAAGCTGATTCTGACTCAACAACCCTACAGGTTTGAATAGAATTGCCTCATAGAGTTTCCAAGGAGCCCCTACTGGATTTGAACTGCCAACCTCTTGGCTAGCAGCCATAGCACTTCACCACTATACCACCAGTGTTTATATATAGGAACCCTGATACATATATGGAAACCCACAACAACAACATATATACATACATATTCTTTTGCCTCTGATACATGCCTGGTGTTTACTTGAGTAAAAATAAACAAAAGAGGAAACATGAACTGAGACGCTTTGAATAGTAAACCTAAAGGAAGACTGGCCAAGAGTGATTTCGAGCATGTAAATCACCTAGATGTTTTGCTAAAAATGTGGATTCTGACTCAGTAGGTTTAAGTATGATCTAAGCCTACATTTAAAAAAATAAAGTAAAATTCCTGTGCTTTAAGTGAAAGCTTACAATCCATATCAGTTTACCATGTGAAACCCTCGCACACACAGTGATAAACAGCTCTAACTGCTCTCACCACCCTGTGACAGCACTCTCCTCCTTTCCACCCTGTACTTCAAGTATTCCTTCAGCCAACTCCTGTTGCCCTCCAGCTGCTCATCTTGCCTCTCAACCGGAGCTGCTCAGACAGCCTCATGTATATATTTAAGTCAAGAAGCAACTCTTTGTGAAGAGTTACTCTGTGTCTTATAGTCCAGTCCAATCTATGTCTGAAGAATTGGCTTTGGTACTGGTTTTGTTTCTGGGCTAACAGAACGACTGGGGACCATACCTTCAGGAGATCCTTCAGTCTGTAGGACCATCAAGACTGGTCTTATAATAGAGTTCTAGGTCTGCACACCCATTTTCCTCCCACTACATCGGGGACTCTACAATGTATTCTCTGTTACGGCAGTCATTGGTGGTGGCTGGGAACTATCTAGTTCTTTGGGCCTGATGCTGATGAAGTTTCTGGATCATATGGCCCCTTCTGTTTACAGTTTCCTCACACTAACACTGTATTTCTAAGAACCTGCTTATAAGACTGGTGCTGTGGTTTCTCCAACCACAGAAGCAAAGATGTAACATAATTCTTGTTCCATTTTGTGGTACATTAAGATATTCATTGTTCAGAGATGCAGTGGACAGGGGTCTCTGATGTTTGCTATTACTTCAGTATTACAAGACGAAGAAGAATATGGGTGTAGTTGTGAGTAGTTTGTTTGTGTTTCTTCCATGATTCACCAGAAGTAGTGTGTCTTAATGATGATGATACAGGTTTGAGAGCTTGTCCCAGCTGAGCCTGTGACTCCTTACAGAAGGACCATAAAAGTCATTTTACCATCGTAGCTGATATTTTATTTCCAAATTGCAATACTTGCCCCAGACTTCTCTCACAGATGCTGTAGCCATTAACGAGGGGTCACTTTTAAAGGAGCAAATACAGATAGAAGGTGTCTTACTCATCTTTGCTGTCACTTTCTACTTAGCATCGCATTCCACCTTACCTTTTGTACTTGATTTATCTTTAGCCAGTGTGCTCACCATTTTCTTGATATTCTTCTCATCTGACCATTTGATGCATTATTCAAATGCCCCAACTCCTTTTATTGCTAATTATATATTAACCAGGTTCTGACTTCATTCTTCTCTCTATTGAATCTTGGTCCAGTCATGACATTGACAAAAAAGGTTCCTAGAGCTCAGAGGAAATTTTGGCAAATGACAGTTCTCTTTTAGGGCTGTTAGTCTTAATGGAATATTTGATAAGATGGTAATAACCCCTGAGATCCTTTTATAGCAAACCCAGGGGCAAAAAATATATATATTTTAACAGCCTCAATGGCTTTTATTTATTCATTTAAATTTGCAGCGAGGTCAATTCACAATGACAATTTCTTCAACATGTTAAACATGTATGATCTAATCTTCCTTCCTCTTTCCAGTTATACTTATTGATGTGAATAAAATATTATTGTCTATATTGCTAACTACATTCATTCAGTTGCAGTTTTAAAGTCTTTTCTTCAGTTCATTTAGAAGTGAAGCGCTACTCACCATTCAAATGATTCCATCTGACTGTTTGTTGAATCATCAGTTTGCTTCCTCAAACACATAGTCTCACCTCTGTGTCATCCACATGTCCTCTACTTTGATTTCCCTACTCACAGACTGCGTATGTCTTGATTCCAATATGCAGTAACTAAGATGTGCATAGTTCCCCTTGGAATAAAGATTCATTGTCCTCATCAACTTTGTCCAGTATAATGTAATACTTTATTTCAAGTGTAAGGGCTAATATACAATGTGAGTTGACAGGCAGTATAAGCTTTTCTAAAAGAAAGAAAGAAATTCATTGCCATTGAGTCATTTCCAACTCATAGCAACTCCGAAGGGCAGAGTGGAAGTGCCACTTAGAATTTCCAAGGAGTGCCTGGTGGATTTGAACCATCAGCCTTTTGGTTAGCAGCCACAACACTTAACCACTATGCCACCAGAGTTTTGATAAGCATTTTAGGAGGATAATAATAATAATGATAAATATTCATTATTTAGTAAGCCCTTTACCACTCCAGATGCCATGTGAAGCATTTAACATAGGGATATTAATTTAATTCTCACAACAATTGTGTAAGGTAGCAACAATTAACACCCTCATTTTGTTGATGTTGACACTAAGGTTTAGATGAAGCCAAGTAATGCTCCTTAAGTTCATATAAAAATAAACAGAAGAGCCAGCAGTCTAAAACACATCACTCTCATTTTAAAACTTTTGTTATTAATCATTTCATTAAATTGTGTCAGCAAAAAGTCTGTTAACCCTGGATTTGGGCATTGATGGAGTCCAAACAGAAAAGATGTCTTAGTATGAAGTGCAGGGCCTTTCTTTGCTGTTCAGAGCTTCATTCTGAGGCATTTGTCAGACCGGAATTTTACCTATTTCTACTAAAGTTCATGTGTGAGGTTAACAGTGAACCTGTTTCATTAGACAATTGACCTTAATTAATATAACAATTATTTGGTACTTATTCAACCAAAATAATAAACTTAATTTAACATAATGCCTTGATGCAAGGCAACTTCTGGAGATGTGGCGTTCCTGCTGTTATTTCCAAAACATTTACCATGTGGCTAGTATGAAATAACTTTTGCGGTGGGGAAACTCTCAGAGTCGCATTTCATCTCTGAAGCTCTGTTATGCAAAGTTAGGCAGCCATGGCGAGTTGTCAGGACCAAGTCAATTATTAATTACTTTTAATAGTGTTGTTATGATTGTTGTGTTAGTAAAAATATTTGCAGTACTGTAATAAGAGACTCATTGAGCTCATCCTTCTTGACCATTGAGAGGTGGTTTGAAGAGCCACAACATTAATGCTGAGGACAACATAGGCCAGCTAGACTTTCGATATTTTTATATGAAGGGATGTTCTTTGTTTACTTTAGTGCTTTTCCTCTTTGGAATCACGAGTCACAGGAAACTGGTAGGAAAAGGAATAATTCTCTACTTTTTGTTTTAACTTTCTTTCCATGTTTGCTTAAATGAGGGATCTTCAGATTCTTAATAGGGCGATAAGAAGACTGAAGAAGTATACTTAAAAAATCCTTCAGTAAGTCTGACTAGAGATTCTGGAGGTAGTAATGGGAGATTGCTGGACTTGATGTGACCAGCAAAGACAAAGCTCAGAGGTAGCTTTGAACTTAGTGCTCTTGGTAGCTGAGAGAAGAGCAGATCTGATACTGTTTTTGTTTGTATCTTGAATTCCGGAATTGAAGCTGGAGAAGCAACTATAGAGGGATGAAAAAAGGATGAAAAAGGGATGAAAAATGCTAATGATGGAAAAGTAGACATCTGTATTTTGAGAAAGGAAGTAAGGAATCAAACTTCCCAAAACATGAAAAAGATTACAAAATATCCTGAAAGAAAATTATTATTCAAAAAATAGCCCAAATCTCACTCTCTAAGACATAATCTGTTTTTATTTTTCTGTAGTCTCTCCTGGGCTTTGATTGCATGAATCACTGTTTTATGTGATTGAAAATCAGCAAAACAAAATTTGGGTTCTATGGCAAGAGTAAACTATAATTCTGATTTAAATTTATTCTTTCAGTCAGAATTCATCCATTTTAGACTATTGTCCACGTTAACTATTAATGACTGAAATAGCAAAGTCTAATGTGTGTCTGTCATGGAATTCCATTATTTTGATCTTAGAAATGCTGCAGGATAAATCAATTTGTCAAGTATTTTTGGGAATAAAATATCCCTCAGTAAACCATACTTGGGAAAGATTTGATCTCTTGATCAAATCTGAGGATTAATTATGAACAGCTAGGAAAAGTATGCTTCATCTTAATTGAGGTGAACCAGTTTAACTCAGTAAACTGATTTGCTAAGGATGACAAGTGACATACAGATTATAAACCGTCCACTAAAATCCATTTTCTCCTTCTTCCCTAGTAAGAGAACAGTAGCTGGAAAATGGCTGGCTTTGCATTTGGGGACTATAATTTCCCATCCTTCCTTTCAATTTTTAAGTCCTTACCAGTGGAATATGAGGAGGCAGAGTCAAGACAGCAGACTAAACACATGTCTCCCTAAATTCCTCTGGAAACAAAGACCTGAATTAATAATTAAAGGGAGCCTTCTGGACACCTAGTGAGCCCTAGGACAAAACATAGGGCTGTTCATTTGGACTTGATACCACTGAACAAAAAACTTTCTGTCTTTTGCCATCCCGCTCTTGGTGACTGCTGGCTTTCATAGACCAAAGGTAACTCGCCATTTTAACTTTTTTTTTTCTCTGTCTTAGCCTGCTGGCAGAGCTGGGACTTGACTAGCTGCTAATCTCAGATGCAGAGCTGGTGGGATCGGTGGGTGAAATTACCACATTTTGAGAGCCTGGCTTTGGACTCTGTGCATCTCGGCACCTTTGGCCTCTCTTTCTGCCTCTGCCATTGAGTAGTCTGTACCGAGGCAGGTGATGAGGTTGTGTGGGATGCCACTGTGTTACACTGGGAGGTGGACATACCCATATGGAGGCCTCAGCTGGACCTAATTCTTAGGGTGGGAGGCAGTGCCTGCCCAGAGTAGAGGGCTTTCCCAGCAGAAAAGCAGAATTATACACAGTGTCACCTATGGCTGGGGTCTGACAGCAGAGGCCAGCAGGGCAGTAGCCTTTCTGTATACTGAACTCATTTATAACATCCAGTGTTAGATATAGAGGTGCTTTCTTTGCCAGCTGGGAAGAGGGACTTGTACACCTGAAAACCTGACTGACTTTGGAAGTTGTCAGATACCTTTTACCTTTCATTTTAAGACAGACTAGAGAAGCAACTCTGGTCCATCCTCACAGCATCTCTCCCAGCCTTTATTGACTACTATGATGCCCCAAAAGCAACAAACTCTGGAGAAAACTGTAACGAAGAAATCACCCATGGCTTCAGAAGGCCCCCAAAAGAAACAACCAAGGAATTTCTCAGACAAAGAAACCTTTCTGAAACTATCAGAATGTGAATACAAAAGGATTATATAGAGAACCCTCCAAGAGCTTGTACAAAATGTGACAGAGTGAAATGAATAATTAAGCAAGCTGTTTGATCTGACGGAACACCAGTATTCTGAAATCCATCAGATCAAGAACAAAATCAGAGAGAGAGAAAATTCAATTCAAAGCCAGGAAAACAGAATGGAACAAATGGAAAATAGACTTTCTGACTTGCAAGACAGAGCTACTGACTCCAGCATCTATGAGGAGAAATTGGGGGGGGGGCGGGGGAACATGAAAAATGAAGAAGCTTTAAGAACCATGTGATACTCTTTTAAGAGGAACAATCTATGATTAATTGAAGTTCCTGAACAGGCCAAGACACTTGATAATACAGAAAGTATTGTTGCTGAGCTGCTGACAGAAAACTTCCCATAAATTATGAAAAAAGAGAATATCGATATCCAAGATACATATCAAATGCTGCTCAATATAGACCTCAAAAGAAAGACTCCAAGACAAGGCATGTTATAATCAAGCTTAACAAAATGAAACAGAAACAGAAACTCTTAAAGGCAGCATGACTCAAAGCAAAGCTAACATTCAGAGGGAAACCCTGTAGGCTTTTGTCAGATTTCTCAGCCAAAACAATGCTGGCACATAGACAGTTGCATGACACATTCAAAGCCTTGAAAGAGGAGAACTTCCAAACAAGAATTATATATCCTGTAGAACTATCTTTCATATATGAAATGAAATTAAGACATTCACAGATAAACAGAAAGTCAGAGACTTTGTAAAAACCAAACAAAAACTATAAGAAATACTGAAAGAATCTCTTGGCTTAGAAGAACAAAACCACTAACTTTATATTTTAGAAGTGAATATAGGACACATCACCCAGAAACCTACTCAGTTAGGCAAGGCTCCAAACTCAATCAAACCTATAATAGTGAAAGAAATGAACCAGTGATCATATCATGAAAACTATGACATCATCATATTAAAACTAAAGTCATTATTGTCCTTCTAGATGGAGAGGAAGTTAATAAGACTGATAGTAATTAAAATTGGGTTTATACATCATTTATTAAAGGGGATTGTAGGGGCAGCTGTAAAGCACAATGAAAATGTGACCTATCAAATCAGAAAACATAATACAGGAGTCTCAACAACCACAAAATCAACCCTGAAAAAGGTGAAAAATCAACTCACAAAGAAGAAAGTGCCAGAACAGATTGATAAGACCAATGGGATGCTAGTGCAAGGGACACATGCCATCTTTTAGTCTGCATCTAAAATACTGCACTATGCTGCTCCATTTTCTCTCCACTTGTTTCCACAGTAAGAACACAGCGATTCCCTCAGCCTTGTTTCAACCCTAAGATGCTAAGGGCATAGTAACAATGGAAAGAATTTAAATGTCTTGAATGATTGCATGGAGCGTACTTGCCCACCAATCTGACTGCTTACCTCAGGCCTGTTGTAGGAATCAATCTCTGTTTTGTTTAAGCCACTGTTCAGGCCTTGCTGTGGTTGTTGATTTAAACACAGCTGAACCTTTATTGGTACCAGTTTAACTAAAATGACTCAAACTATTCAGTAAAATAAATTGAAACTAGTGAATGTTCATGGCTCAAAATTTTTTTAAATGGGAGACATCTACTTCAAGAATTTGGTTTGGGCTTGGAAATCTCACAGAAATGCCAAGATATTTTAAAGAATATTACAGCTAGAATGAACAAAATTGTTTATCTGAATTCACTTACTCCACAAATTTCTTTCTAGAAGTGAGAAATGGGAGAATTTCTTAGTAACTCAGCAATAAATAAAATCCATTGTGGATGAGCAAAAGTGATTTTCTATGTATAGGCATAGTCTTATGTAACATGATACTTTTGAAGTATGAAGTTCAAAAGTGACTCAAATAATTTTGAATGAGAAATTATTGTATATTAAACTTTTGTGAATGCTGTGAAGAGATTTCTAAAGTTAACTACTTATAGTCAATGAAATAACCTTGCCAAGTTAAACACAGCCCAAATAGCTCACAGTAAAGCAAAAGATCCATGTGGGACATGGATAGAAAGATAACCATTACTGTTGAAATGGTATTTTCATGAAGTAGCATAAGAACACTTCTCATCTTCTGTGCTCACCCTTGCTGATAATAACTGTTAGTAGAGAACATGTATAGACATGTAGCAGTGGTTTGCAAAAGCAGAACAAAACTATATGGTAAGTTTAATTAAAAAAAAAGAAAACCCTGGAGAAAGAACTTGTTTAATGTGTAATGTTTCCCAAGTTTAAAAAGGTAGCAACACTAGGCACTCTTGTGGTTCTTATACCAATTATTGATTACCAGAACCAATGCATCAATATTCTAATGGCACATGGAAAAAAGGAAACCATTTTAACAGCCACTGAGTATCAAGTTGGGAAGAGTAGAAATTTCTGGATGGTGATCTTCTAAAGCCCTTTCCACAAATGCTATGCTAAACTTAAACGGACAAATTGAATTCATGCAACTGTGTAATATCATAACCTTGCAGTAAAAGTGAAACAGATAATTCAACAAATATTAAATGAATTTTAATAATGTAGACATCAGTTAAAATAACTGAGAAACTCTCTTGAATGTAATAAAGCTGTTAATTCTTTGGAGCTTGATGTGTGGATGCTAGATTCTTTGTTATTAGAGAATCTCTTAATGGATTATAAGAAATAATTTTGGATAATTGAATAGTCCATAATCTTGTTTGAATTCACCATCAGGCAATTTTAGAAGCCCAACTTCTCTGAACAGTTACTACTCTGTGTATAACATTATTTTCCTGCTAATCAATCAGCCTTAGATTTAGAGTTCCAAAACTAGAGATTATAGCATTAGTCGTAATTTCAGTATGTATGTTTTCAAGTTGAGTCTCTCTCTCTAGATTGAGAATCAGTGAAGCAAAAGAGGTTATTAAGGAAGAGCGTAGGAGTTAGAAAAGAATATTGCAGTAAATATTAGCTTATTTAAATAGATTTCTCCTAAGACATTGTGTGCTTCTTCAGGACATCATGCTTGTTAAAGAGGAGGACCCTTTACAAGATGGATTGGTACGGTGGCTGTAACAACAGTGGGCTCAAATCTGGTAACAATTATGAGGATGGCCCAAGACTGGCCATTGTTTCCTTCTGTTGCACACAGAGTTACTAGAACTAGAATCAACTCCACAATACTTAGCAACAACAACTGCTAATACTTTTCTGAGAAGATAGAATATTCTACACTTTGACAGATGGGGAAACATACACTACCATATTTTTATGCAAATAGTGCATGTCTTCTACGTTAGGTTGCCAACTGCTCCCTCTCCTGGAAGGTACTTTTATAAGCACTTCCAGGCCAAGTTTTTTTGGTTTCATTTTTAACATGACGCTTAAAAATAAATAAATAAATAAAAATAGTAATAATTAACATAACATGCTTGTGAAACTACTGCCTATGGGGAAGGCTCAGCAAACAAAAAACATATAAGTTGCACATTATTTGCAGAAAAATACTATTTATCTTGCTGAATAATTATTCTTACTTCCATATAACAGAATTTAGCATAACTTTTTTAAGCATAAACTTTGTTAGAAGGTAGAAGATAGTGTGTATTAGATGGACTCATTGGAAACCCTGAAAAAACAAAGTTCAGGCTGAACTCCCCAAAATGACTTCTAAAATGAAACTTTAAAACTGGTACAGCAAGTAAATCAAAATCATTACTACGGTCTGCATTCTAGAAAATTGCAAAATCAAGAAGCCAGCTATATAATTGTTGTTAGGTGCTATCAATCTATCTAGGTGAGGCTTTTTCTGTTTTTCATTGATCCTCTACTTTACAAAGTATGATGCCTTTCTCCAGGGACTGTTTCCTCCTATTAAACACATTCAACATTAGTGAGACAAAGTCCTGCCATTGTCACTTTTAAGGAGCATTCTGGCTGTACTCCTTCCAGGATAGATTTGTTCATTCTTCTGGCACTGAAGAATATATCTAGTTTTCTTCACTAACAGTATAATTCAAAGGTATCAATCCGTCTTTGTTCTTTTTTATTCATTATCCAGCCCTTGCATATATGAGGCAATTGAAAATACCATGACTTCTGTCAAATGCGTCTTTCTCCTCAAAGTGACATCTTTGCTTTTTAACACTTGGAAAATGCTTTTTTTTTTTACAACGGATTTACCCAACACAATGCATCACTTGGTTTCTTGACTGCTGCTTCCATGGACATTGATTGTGGAGTGAAGTAAAATGAACTCTTTGATAACTTCAATATGTAATTGAACCCATCCACTGCTGTTCAGTTCATTCTGACTCATAGTCAATCTATAGGGCAGGGTAGAACTGCTACACAGAGTTTCCAAGGAGCGCCTGGTGGATTTGAACTGCTGACTTTTGTTTAGCAATCATAGCACTTAACTACAAACTACAATCACAGCAGCGAGTTCCAGAACTGGGTTCATTCTGCTTTGATCAGGAAATATGATATCGACATGCTTCTGCTAAAATTATTCACTCTAGAAAGATGCTTTCTTTGTCAGGATCCGTAAAAGAAATGTGACTGTCCTATGCTTTGCCACTATTAATGTTTCTCAGTTCCCAGCATCACACAAGTATTTAACTAATTGGTTGTAAAAATAACAGGAGGAATCTTTGCTGCAGAGGAACACAAGGACCATAGCTGTTTTTTGTTTGTTTGTTTGCTTGAGCTTTTGTTTGTTTTTTCTTGTTATTTTAACTTTTGTCTGCCAACAGAAGGGTTAGAGCAGTATAGGGATTTCTGCATAGATACACCTATTACTTTGTGTGTTCTGCTGAATTGATCAGTAGATCTTATAAAAAGGGGTGTGGAAAGGGATTCAAGAACATAATGTTCAAGATTCTTGAAGTCATCTGTTAAAAACTGAATACTAGCGTAGTTGTTTGGATCTTCTGTTGTCCCAGTAGTTTTAAAAACCATTGTCCATTGTCCTGTGTTCAACTTATTCAGCCTTAGCAGATACTCGCTTATCTACTTCACAGATTTCTGTGAAGCATTTATTATTTTTATTATTATTATTTAAGCTTCATGGAAAAGTTTGGCCTAGGGCTGTGAGTAACCGTGTATATTATTATCTAGTTGAACTGAGTCAGCAGACATTTCTTGAAGCTCTGTCAATGCCAGGCACTGTACAAGTCTGAGACAAAGATAGCATACTATTTATGAAGAAGACTACACCTTTCAGAGAATCAGTTCCAAGTACAGGAGTCCACAGTTTAAAGAACACACTTTTCTGAATCGGAGCCCCTAGTCAGAGTAAAGTTTTTATTTACTTGTTTGTTTGTGTGTTTATGTGTGCATGTATGTGTTTGCCTGTTTGCTCATTTATTTATTATTTTAACTGCTGGTCTCTACCCCATAATTGTCTAGATTAGCAGAGGATTTCTAGAATAAAATTAAAATTTAAGGAATTATAAACTCAATCATGGGTCCAGTACAGGGTCACTTCAGTTTTTCTAAATATAATATTATCTATCCTATGGCTTCTTGGTCTACATATAATCTTAGCCTCCTACTTCCAGCCATTATAAGCGTCTATCCTGGGCATGTGTCTAATTGGCAAACATAGCATAATTGGAATATATCAATATTGTCACTTTTCCTTTTGTTAAAGGTACTTCTCTCTCTCTCTAATTTTCAGGTAGTTTATGAATTGTGTTCAGCTAATCATAGTAAATTGCTATCAGTTCTTAGGTAAAGTTTTAATAAATTAGTGTTCTTACCTGTCATAACCATCTCATCTAACTCGGTTTTCCTTGCATTGTTAGTATAGCATTGCTATGAGCATGTTAGCATTTTGCATTGCATATGGTAATTGTGTATTAAAAATTAGTTTCCACACATTTTTTAAAATGTTTATTAGTGATTAGTGTCACTTTGGGCTGTGGGCTGTGAAGGTCAGCAATGACAGCTGCTCCTATGACCTTTAGTGACACCTGTATTAGGACTTGTCTGGCAATCAGCACTCACATGTGTCCTCATATATCATTTTTCTTGTGACTGGTCATCCTTCAGCATCCTATTTTCTTCCTGGCCAGTAGGTATGTTTGTCTCAATAGCTGTTTGACTGCATTATAACTGTAATTATTATTCCTAGTCAACTCGGCTAATTGTGTCTGCTGCCTCTTCCTCTCCTTTGCTCTGTGAAAAGTCCCTGAGATGATGTTTAACAAAAGTGGATGTAATAAGAAACAAATGATTTCTAGAGAGTGCTATTTACCTTTTTTATTTTCTGCTTTGTTAGCAGTGCAGAGGTTCCATTAGCATGGAAAAAATGAATTTTAAAGACAGTTCATCCCACATGCACATGCACATATATGTACAATAGTGAATGCAACCAAACCATCCTGTCATGAGAAAGAAAAAGGGAATAAAAGAGACCTTTGCGGTAACAGGGCTGATTGTTACAGTGTTATCAGAGTAGATTTTACTTTAATTAATTGGTGGCCCAGTCACATCTGGAGTTCTATATTTTTACTGGTGGAGACATGGAGCCAAACTTGCAGTATTTCACAAATATGATGAGATCAATCCCGTCACAATTTTTGTTCAGTCAAAAAGGCCTATGCATTATTACCAGAGGAGTATCTTGGATTTAGAATAGCAGATAACTATCAACAGAGCCTGGATTGTGAGGGTTAATCTCAAAGTTCAAAAGCAAAATGAAGAAAAAATCAGAAATATGCATGCAGTGAGTAGGGCTGTTTGATAAAGCCTGTCTGATGTCTGTTCCGTGTTGAAATGCATACGTGACACTGAATGATGAAATGAATTCCCAGAGAACATTAAAATGAAAATACAGAATATCCCAACAATCTCAGATGAGAGATTAAGGGGAACAGTACATACAACCAAAGAATGAACATATAAAATATCTTCTGTTAGGTGGTCTGGAGAAGCCCTCTCTTTTTAGAGGCCATCCTTGACAGCAGTCATAAAAACCTAAGTTATCCAGGTGATATGTCCCTAAGCCTTTAGAGGATGTATTCCATGAAAAGCAAAAAGAATTAAATTTCACCTATAACCTTAGAGTAAGAAAATCAATCTTCTGTTGTACACAAGAGGAAATTAAAACAATTGCTTCCTAGCCATGAAGATTTATAATAGAAGTTATAGTGAAGACTTTGGCTTATTATGAAGAAAACTAATCAAAATCTAAAATATAAAACAATCTCTGATGATAGAATGAGTTTTCTCATGAAGTGGCAATCTGCTCATCAATGCAAGGACATCTCTTGATGTTTTGGTTAGCAGCTGTAGCACTTGACCACGGTGCTGCCAGGATTTCCAAAGCAAACACTAGATGACTTAAGTATTTTTGCACCAATTTATTCAATCATGCGTTTATTTAAAAAATATATATTGGGCTCCTACTTATGTGTTAGGAGATGCTGAGCTATATAAAAACCAAACCTGCTGTTGTCAAGTTACTTCTGATTCACAGCAACCTTATCAGACAGAGTAGAACTGTTCCATAAAGATTCCAAGGAGTGCCTGGTGGATTCAAACTGCCGACCTTTTGGTTAGTAGACATAGCACTTAATCATTACAACAGCATGGTTTGCTAGCTCTGCAAAGATATATCCAAATTTGATGTTTTACAGAATTTCTGAGTTTAGGGCTAAGAAAGACAAATGCAAGGATTAATCAGTAATGATAGAGGTAATTCTAAGTATATATGTCTTAAATAATCAAGTGTTCATATTTTCACAATCATATAGATTTTAACCAAGGATATAGGGGGAAAGTTACACAATGTTCCCAACCTGCTCTCTGTAGCTTCCCTTTTTACCTTGATCTTGTTACTCGGTAGTTACTTTTCCAGACAAATTGAGTCAGGAACATTGCTTTGGTGTTCTCTCGTTTGCATTGGAAGTTGTCAGGCCTGATCTGACCTGCCTTTCTATCAGGATTATAAAGGTGACGGATAGTCAATTTCAGGGATTCATGATCCATTTTACCATGGTGCTTCACCTTGCAGCTAAGTAATACAGATGTGATAAAATCAGCCATAATCACTGCATCTTACTCAACCCTGCCTGGGCCATAAATACCACTTCCATAACAAAAAAAGCAAATGAAATGAGAGGGGAGATAGAAGAAAGATGAAGGCAAGTGGGAAGGTTTATTTATAATGACTAATGGGAGACTGTGTTTATAGTTTTGGGCCTGTTTGTTTTTCTGTAGAATGAATGGTGACATACATTACACAAGCAAGAACTGGCTTGTAGTTGATTCATCAAAATCAATTATAAACATTTTATTAAGCAGCTATCTGTATTCATATCTATCCTTAGCACTCTACATATAGGACAGACAGTTGAAAAACTTCCACGCATAAAAACCAAAAACCAAACCAAACCTACTGTCGTCGAGTCAATCCTGACTCACAGTGACCCTCTAGGTCAGAGTAGAACTGCCCCATAGAGTTTCCAAGGAGCATCTGGTGAATTTGAACCAGCAGCCTTTTGATTAGCAAATGCAGCACTTAAGCACTAGGCCACCAAGTTTTCCAAGGCATGAAGAAGTATAATTTAATATACATATACACTTACACACATGTCAATCTCCTTTTTAGGGACAGATGCATGAGTAATGGTATAACTTTTAAATATGGAGAGAGTGATGAAAGAGTCTTAGAGTCAAAATTTATTTACTTCACTGACACATTGTTTAGCCATCCACTGTTCTAAGTGCAAAAGGAGTTAGTAATGAAAAGAGTGGAGAATCTGCCCCCAAAGTGCTTACTTTTCGCAGAAGGGACATGGACAATAAACAAGGTTAAAAAAAAATTGTATATACTATGTTAGGAGTGATGAAGATTAAAAATAGAAAGAAAAACAAAAGAACATAAAGAAGGGAAGGACACAGAAATTGTCAGGGGTGGATAATTTTTAGATAGCCAGGTTGATCTTTTAAGCAATTCCATAAAAGGATGGCAACCTCAGTGGTGTAGTGGTTAAGTGTTGTGGCTGCTAACCAAAAGATCAGCAGTTCAAATCCACCAGGCTCTCCTTAGAAGCTCTGTGAGGCAGTTCTACTCTGACCTGTAGGGTCCCTATGAGTTGGAACTGACTTGATGGCAATGAGTATTTTTGGTTTGCTAAAAGGATTGTAATCGAGTTAAAGACTTAGGAGAAGATAGAGAATACTCCATGCAGATGTTTGGAAGGGACAGTATCAAGTTCAAAGGAACTGACGTAGGAATGTGCCCGCGTGTAAGAAGATCCATGAGGTTGGTATGTCCAAGACAACTGGAGCTCCAGGAGATGAGGCCAGAACAGTGACAGCACTGCTGATAGGAGGGGACTCCTTCCCACAGGACTTCATACTGCACTTAGGTTTTCCTTTCAGTGAGTAGTTAAGCTATTGGAGTCATTTGAGCAGAAAAGTGACATGATCCAACTTAAATGTTTAAATATTCACTTTGATGAACAGCAACAGAGTACCCCATTAGGAGACAATCACATTACAGACTATAGCAAATGACTGAGACCACAGCAGTAGTAGCAACAGCGGTGGTGAGGGACAATCGTACGTGGATGTCTTTTAAGGTAGATCAAACAGGATCTCATGGTAGAAAGAATGTGAAATGTATGAGAAGTAACATTTGATAAATGTAAAAGATGTTTGACCTCAGTAACAGGAATGATAAGTTCACCATCAGCTTGTGGGAGGAGGCACAAGAGGAGAGGGTTTAGACTAGATTCTCAGTTTTAGACCTGTTAAGTTTGGGATGTCTGTCAGACATTAAGGAAACCTTGGTTGACGAGTGGTTAAGTACTGTGTCTGCTAGCCAAAAGGTCAGCAGTTCAGGTTCAACAGACACTCATTGGAAACTCCATGGAGCAGTTCTACTCTGTTCTACAGGGTCGCTGTGTTGGAATCAGGTCAAGGCAGTAGGTTTCTTGACATCAGAAATTTAAGCGGAGATGTCAGATAAAGAATTGGATATATGACATTGGATTTGAGGGGAAAGGTCTAGGTTGAAGATTTGAATGTAGGAGTCATTGGTATATTAATGGCGTATAATTGGCATAATGCTGGTTGAGACCATCTAGGTAGACAGAAAAGAGACCCACAGATGGAACTGTGCACACTTCAACTTTTAGAAGTTCCTTTCCAGAATGTGTAATTGACCACTTTTTTACCGTGCCTCTTCAAGTCACTAGAACTAGTTCTAAAGTTTCTCTTTTCTTTGATGAGCGCTGAGGTATATGCATATTGGGGTGAGATATTCAGAGGTGACAGTTAACTGACTATGGTAACAGCAACAGAAGCAATAGCATGAAGAAATAACTGTTCTTTATCATGTCATCAAGAGGGGCCAGTCCCTGGAGAAAGATGTCATACTCTGTAGAGTCAGTGACAAAGAGGAAATCGCTCAACAAGATGAATTGACACAGTGGCTTCAACCATGGGCTCAAGGATGACAGCGATTGTGAGCATGGCACAGGATGGGGCAGCCTGTCATTCTGTTGGTCACACGGGTGCTATGAGTCAGAACCACCTAATTGTGCTACTGCCACCACCAGTGGTGTGTATTTACCAGTGGCAGGAAGTGTGCTGAACAGTCCACATGTGCTAGCTTCCGTAACCCTCTCAATATTGTAAGGCAGGAATTGTCATCACCGTTCTGCAGGTGTGGCAGGTTACACTGCAGAACCTAGAAACTTCCTTCAGATCCCACATCCAGCAAAGCTTACCTGATTTTAAAACTGGGCTTTTTAGCCAATATTAATGACACTAGGAGGACAGTATCTTTCAATAGGAAAATAATCATAGTCATTTTAGCAACTTTGTCTTGTTTCTGTGAATTAGAATTATACTTCACTTCAACTTCCTGTCCCCCTCCCTGTCCCTCTGGTGCTCTAAAAGAGCTTCATGTTCAGATTGCAATGCGTAAATTATTCAGTGGGTAGGGGCAAAGGAATTTTAACCAGGTAGAATTAGTTACTACTTACTAGCTGTGGGATTATAGGCAAGTTACTTTAAGTTTTTTGAGCCTCTGATTTGTTGTCTGCCAAGAGGATAATAGCATATGCCCCGCTGGACCCCGCTGACACAGTGGCTAAGCACTTACCTGCTAACAGAAAAGTCAGTGGTTCAACTCTACCAGCTGCTCCTTGGGAGAAAGAAGTAGTAGTCTGCTTCCTTAAGAATACCAGCCTTGGAAGCCCTGTGGGGCTATTCCACTCTGCCATGGTGATCCTCTGATTCCAAACTGGCTCAAGGATAACCCCAGGATGATGTGAAAACTGACCAATGGCTTGTGTGTAAAGTGCCTGGGGTGGTTCCTGGAACAGAATAGAAGCCCGGCCATTGTTGCTTTATCTTCATCATTGCTCTTTGAGCATTGTGCTGACTCCTGCTTATTCTCCATAGTAGATCGCACAGTGCTGCACTTGTCTGCCCTTGCCTTGCTGTTTAAAGCTGGATTTGATCTCCTCCTCTATCTGAATCTGTTGCCCTCCACCTTCACCTCAGGATGTTTCTAGATTTCCATAACTGCAACTCACATTGTTGGTTCCCACTATGCTCTGCATTATAGCATCTTTCATCTCATAAGGATTTCTAAGTGTGTTATAAATCTTTGTAACAAAACCTTGAGGCTGATTGACTTGGTTATAGAACACATCACAGAAGAACCGAGGTCTTCATCATCATGGTCTTCTTTATTAAAGTCTCCTTTGATAATGAATATTTACCAAACTTAGGTTTTATGTTGGGGACTTAAAATCATAACACATGTCACTAACATTACCATTGCCCTCTAGAAACATCTGTCTTAACAACTGAGTCTCCTAAGTCTCACGTAATCGAGTTGTGTAGTCCCTTCCTTGCTGCTATGCTTACATGCCCGATAGCACAACTTCATAAAAATCCAAATTGGGTAAATAATTCCCAGGAAGTTTATTTTCCTTTATAACCATTTGTTCATGGACAGTTTATCCATGTGAAATCATTTTTATTGCATAGAATATACATGAAACTAATGAAACGGCTGTTGAAGTTACGACAGGAAACATCTCATGTTGCAATTTCTTTTTTTTTTCAATCACTCTCCAAGTGGCAAATTCCACTTCATTCTTCTTCACTCTTTTGTTCTTTGTTAAATTTGAGGGTTAACAATCAGCTCCCCAGGCTTTTCATTCTCACCTCTTCCACTGTGATTGCTACCTACTAGACTCGCATCTAGTCTGTTTGTTTTGAAATGTTTCTTTGCCCTCAGCCACCTTCTACTCCCTTTTCTTCAGGTTCTCATTTTAAGTTTCAGTTTGCTTTATTTAGATTTTCTCAGCAGGTTTCTATTCCTCAACAATGCAATTTCCCCACTGGGCTGCGCAGTATCCTGTTCTCTTTTCCTGCAGCTCTTGCAATGTTCAGTGTCAGAATCATTGTACCATAATGTGTTTTAAAGATCTTGGCAAACTGTAACAGATTCACCAAATATATTTTGCCATTTCACTGTTTTACCTTGGAGAGGATCTAGAGGAAACAGCAAATAGGGGGTGAGAATGAGCAGGTGCCTCTTTAGGAAAGAAAACAAAAGCAATGAGTGTGGATTTGATGACTTGGTATGACTTGGTAAGAATAAATCCAAAATCTCCCGATGAGTCATTAGGAGTGAATGAAGTTTTTAAGTTGGCTAGTGTAGATTTCAGGAATGTTTCAAAAGTCTTTGCATAAGAATTTAAATGTAACTAATGAAAACCCTGGTGGCATAGTGGTTAAGTGCTATGTCTGCTAACCAAAAGGTCAGCAGTTCAAATCTGCCAATTCTGTCATATAGGTTCACTGTGAATCAGAACTGACTTGACAGCCATTGGTTTTGGGATTTAATGGATATGAAAGAGGGTTCACCTAAGTCAGTTGACATAAAGAAAAAAATAAATGCAAAATGTTAGTAGAAATGATGAGTCCTAAATCATCCCAATTGATTTGGGAGGAACTGGGGACTCCCTGTATGAATTGATCGTGCTTCTGTAGCTAAAAATGACAAATTACCGGCATCATGGAAAAGGATATCAGAAACCAAACTGAAATGTCTCTATACGTACCTTGTTGCTAAAAAAATGTGATTAAAACAGTCAGATTTAATGCTCCTCAATTTAAAATAGGAGTCAAAAACCAGCCAGATGAGGAAAGATTACATTCTTCAGATTAGAAAACCAGCACTAAGATGGACTATAATATAAAGTAGATGAGATCAATAAGTGTGTATTTTTTCACAAAATGTGTTCCCTGGCACACTAGTTATGGTAGTGTGTTATAAATTAATTTGTGAAAATAAGAACTGAGACTCATTTGGGATACTGCAGAACTTCTCAGACACTGCAATATTCTGTATCCTATATAGTATTTACTTTAAATCTGCCAAAATACATGTGGTATAGAAGATTGATCAACTTCATCAGACCACCGAGACTTTTGTGTGAAACTTCTGAAAGAATTCTGCTGAACAGTCTTTAGGAAATTTTTATCTCCTAGGTCCTTTCTTAAAGTGGGAAGAATAAATGTCCTAGACTCCCGACTCCCTGAATTGCTAGGAGCTGAAAATGTAATTTTAAGTAAGCTTGTATTATATTTGCATATGATCTGTCCACAAAGGAACTTGTACTTCTAAGGTGCCTTTTAACCTTCATAGGGAGCTTCACAAGGATCAAGTGACCTTTCAAATAATACTGTTGGCAGTTTAAGAAAACGGGAAAAGTGGTTCTTTTTCTGGCCCAGCATGAGGATATTTAGTTTCTAAATGAAGTATCTGAAATGGGGCCTCTCAAACTGGAGGCTTGCATAATTCGAGGATAAGCACTGCACAGTTTTTTTCCCCTGATGGTAATTTAAATGTTATTTTTTGACATGAGAACAAAGTCAGATGCTTTCTGAAAGAGAACACAAAATTTACAATAATTTTAAAGATTAAAATATCAGCTGTTAGGCAAAAGTTAAAGTTTTGATGAATTGTACATCCAGGTGCCTAGGGGAACATGTATTTTGCTTCTGTCATAGGTACTCATTGGGGCTGAAATTTGTCATGCCTGACCTGGGAACACTAAAATCAATTTTAATATACTTTGAATAAATACATAAATGATGGAGAAAATCCTTATTTTCAGTAAATTCTAAAGGTGTGTCTCTACCTTGTTGGCAAACTCCATGTGTCAAGGCTGACAAAAATGTATGATCTATGATTTCTACTAGGAAACTGCTTCTGCAGTGAACTTGAACTGAACTGCTTTGATTTGCAAGATCACAGGAACTGTTCTAAATATTAGAAAAAAGAATGAGATGCTCCACTTGATATTATTGTGTCTCCAATGTGAACGTAATTCAGATACAGTGCAATTACTTTGCGTTGATTAAACCTCAAACTGTTATTAAAAAACGAAATTATTGAGGTTTACCACTTATATATAACAAATTTGGCCTTCTGCATTGTACCATAAACCTTAATCATTATGTTGGCAATAATCGCTTTGTGGTTATTTAACATAAATAATTACTTCAACTACTACAGTGAGATGAGGCAGCATTATATTGTCCCACTACTTGTGTGATAACATTGCTATTCCTACTGGTATTTCTCAAGTCGTAGCATGCGATCCTTTTCTCTCCACCCATCTGGTAAATACTAAATAGAAGAATATTAAACATTTGCCATAGAGTCTCTGCCTGTTGCATTTAATGTTCCTGGGCCATGCATTTACATGCTATCATGCAGTTCATAAGGTTCTTTTCTATATGATGGAATAGAGACATATCAGCAGCACTACAGTGGTAAAGAATCAGAAATTGAAAACTAGCTTCCCCCCCTTCCTTTTGGTATAAATTATCCACTATGGTCCTGTATGTTCACTAAAAGCTGAAAAAAATAAACATCGGGTCAGTTTATTGTCTGTTCCCTTTCCTTTTTTAGTTTTTTTTTTTAAGTAAATATACACTGTTATGGATTGAATTGCATTCCCCCAAAGTGTGTGTTAACCTGGCTAGTCCCAGGATTGTATGTGATTATGTGTCATTTTAGGTGATTTTCCTTTCTACTGGAAATCCTGTCTCTAGGATGTTAATGGGGTACAACTAGTGGCAGTTAATGAGTTGATGTTAATGAGGCAGGACTCAATCTGTAAGGTTAGGTTGTGTTATAAATTCATCTCTGTTGAGATATGAAAGATAGGAACAAACAGAGAGACATGGGGACCTTGTAACACTAAAGAAGAAGCACTAGGAGCATAGCTCATCCATTGGACCCCAGGTCCCTGCACTGAGAAGCTCTATGAGCAGAGGAAGATTGATGACAGGGACCTTCTTCCAGAGCCAAAAGAGAAAGAAAGCCTTCCCCTGGAGCTAGCTGCCTAAATTTGGACTTGTTATCTCCTAGACTCTGAGAAAATAAATCCCTCGTTGTTAAAGCCGTCCACTTGTGGTATTTCTGTTACAGAAGCTCTAGGTAACTAACATGCACACTGAGCTAACAAATGTTTATGCAGATATTTTTAAGGAATTGTGTTTAATGTTAACTATAGTAAGGAGAATACAGTCTCTTAGACTCAAGGAGTTTACTATCTAATAGGGCAAATCATAAGCACATAAATTCTTAACTTCTGAAATTCTAGTACAAAAGAATGCATCAAAACCCATTGCCATCAAGTCAATTCTGACTCAAAGGGACCCTGAAGACGGAGTAGAACTGCCCAGGAGAGCTTCCAAGGGGCCCCTGTTGGATTCTCACTGTCGACCTTTTGGTTAGCCATGGTAGCAGTAACCACTTCACCACCAGGGTTTCCAGTACAAAACCAAAAAGAGAAAATTCCTGTTTTGTTCAAGCTTTATCCATGGTCAGAAATAAGAAGTCTTGAAAATGTTTTATTTCAAATTGACATGGAATTTGATGTATTCCCCTTACTTCTTGGACTTGAGATTGTATTTTTTTCTACAGGCTCCCTTGTCACTTCAGGGACTGTCCGTCAGGGATGTGATGGGGTCCACAGATGCTTATGGTTTCTGTTGTCAGTATTCTATTTGGGTGCAGACTGAGTCAGAGTGCCAATCTGCCGATGACTCATGCTTACATACAAGGCTATGGCAAAACTGTTCGTGACTATGGAGGCTGTTTTCTCATCTGTAAAATGTTGATAGTAGTATCTACTTGTAAAACTGATGAAGAGATTTAGATAACGTGTATAAGCTACTGAGCACAGTGACTGACACATTGTTTTGCTCTGCAAATGGTAGCTGTATTATCTGGTATTGATGATGGACTAACTATATAGTGACATATGGGAAGGAGCTTCTTGTGTACAAATGACCTGTCAGAATATATGAGCTTTGACAGTTAAGTCCATGAACTGAGTTGTTCCAACTGCTGCCCTACCTCATTGCTGAACATCACTACAGTCACCTTCCAAGTACTCCCCTTGGAAAACTACTCACTGATACCAGTGCCTAATCCACCCTTTAAAGCAATTTTGGAACTCTTTCTGGCATTGCTGTTGTGCACAGTGCCATGTTGGTAAGTTTGCAAACTTAATTGTACAGTTGCCTGAAGGAGTTCTTATCCAGTAAACAAGTAACTGTATTGAAACACCCTCCCTACTCACCTGATCTGGCCCCCAGTGACTTTTTTCTTTACTCAAAGAGAAAGGAAATACTGACATGAAGACATTTGGATGACATTCAGAATATCAAGGGTAATACAACAGGTGGTTATTCCAGAAGAAGAGCTCCAAAATTGCCTTGAAGGGTGGACTAGGCACTGGTGTCTGTGCATAGCTTCCCAAGGGGAGTACTTTGAAGGTGGTGGTAGTGGTATTCAGCAATGAGGTATGTAGCGCTTTTTCTAGGGTGAGTTAGTGGACTAATTGTCAGACTTCATATGTCTGTTACCCATTTACTTAGAATGGTGCATGAGAAATTCCCCAAGAATGACACATGTCTTACCACGTACCAGCATGTACACATCGCTGTTGTTGTTAGGTGCTGTTAAACCAACTCATAGCAGCTCTGTGAACAGCAGAATGAAAAGCTGCTTGGCTCTGCACCATCCTCACAGTTGTTCTGCTTAAACCCACTCTTGTTGCCACTGTATTAATCCATCTCTTTGAAGGTTTTCTTATTTTTTGCTGATCTTCTACTTTACCAAGTGTGATGTATTTCTCCAGGGACTGATTCCTCCTGACAACATGTTCTACGTATGTGGAGTGTAGTCTCCCCATCCTTGTTTCTAAGGGTCATCCTGAGTGCACTTCTTCCAAGACAGGCTATCTATTGCAGGCATTTTCAGTCAATCGCAGCAAGCCCAGACACAGCCTTATAGTCTTTTTCCAGTGTTCAAGGCAGCAACTAGTAATCAGTAGCCACTGAGATGAAAGATAAATTCTATTAGCCACCTGATAGCTAAGTAGGGAGTCCAAGAAGTAAGATAGCAAACAGTGTGTTCACTGTTTAAGAACCAAGAAACATATGGAAGCAGGAACTCATTTTTGGAATGCTGAAACAAGAGCTAGAACATGAGTGAATGTGAGCAGAGGTTTGAGAGTTCTCCTGTTAGTAACTGACTTTACCCTCTGGATGTTTCGTCAGTACCAGCCATATCCAGTTCGCTTCAAAGGGCAGTGATGTGCATAACAGTTTGTCTGTGACCAATTTACCTCTGTTTGGCAACATGTCTTATAACAAAGCAAAAACAAACAAACAAAATAACATGAACTAATTCAAAGGCAGTGGACAGATAGACCTGACACTGATTTAAGCTATAAATCGTTGATGATTGATGACCTCTAATTTCCAGATTCTAGAGTACTCAGTTGCTGGATTATGCCTCCGGCATAGCTTCTCAGATTTAGACTGAGTTACCATGAGGTCTTGGGAGATTCAAGGTTTGATTAAGTCACACTCTTGTTTCTAAGGAAATGTCTTATTGTGTTAAATATGAACTCAGACATGATGAAGTATAAGTCCAAACACATAGCCTTTTAATGATTCCACACAAGTTCAAAGAAAGAACAGAAACCTGTTGTTGCTTGATGGTCACTAAGCGTCTTAAATTCCATCGTACATCCTTTGTATTGGTCAGATGACAAGGTGGCAGTTTGAATCTGCCAGGCACTCCTTGGAAACTCTATGGGCCAGTACTACTCTGTCCTACAGGGTCCCTATAAGTTGGAATCCACTAGACATCAACAGGGTTTTTGTTTGTTTGTTTTGTTTTCTCTTCTCTTTTCATGCATGAATGGCCATACTGAGTCAAACCTAGCTTCTAAACCTTATAAAATAAGAATTCTAACATTCCCATGTAGGGGTGGGTTGTTTTGTTTTCACTGGAATGATAAGATAAACACAGCTCCTTCTAATAGACTTGGGTTGTGTGTGAGAAGGTGGTTGTAGGAATTGCTCTGATTAACATTAAAATGCAATTACTTTTATAGATACCTAGACTCTAGGGCCACATCTGTTTTGTCATCTCTTGATTGTGTTGATTTCTGACTTAGACCAACTTGAGGGACAATAAGTTCCATAAGTATACTAATGTTTTTTTATTTTTAAATGTGTCTTATATATAAGCACTATATTCTTTATGACTTAGAATATTTCTGAAGTTGAGTTTAATTCTGAATACCAGAGCAGATTCAAGGTTGTAACAAATACGGCCAGCCCAAAAGAGTGTGGTTCACATTGTGCAGCATTTCCCTATGAACAATATTGAACAGAATGGAAATATTTAGAGATGACTCAGCGAGGATAGGTGTTTTAAAATAGTTGAAATTATGGCAAATAGGAAAGACATTAACTTTACATGAAAGAAGTAGCATTCATGGTTGAGCTTTTAGGAAGAAATTTTGCCTAAGGGTCAGGACAAACACTCATATTCTTGTTAGTCTAAAAATGGAATGGTACTTGCTGTCTTACAAGGTAGTGAAGTTGTTTGCATTTGAGGTGATCAAGTCAAAATTGCCTGGACAGCTACCAAGATATGATGTTAGTATTTCCTCAGGACGGATGTCTTAGAATATATGAATACAATAAAATTCAGTAAAAGTAGGTAAATTGCCATCCTATTTTCAACTCCAAAGCAGGATAAGGAGAAAAAGGATTAATTTCAACAATGTACATATTGGTGTACATGGGAAGCATTGGTGGTTCAGTGGTAGAATTTTTTCTTTCTGTACAGGACACCCAGGTTTGATTCCTCGGCAGCATACCTTACGCCCAACCACTGGCCTTCTGTCAGCTGAGGTTTGTATGTTGCTATGATGCTGGACAAGTTGCAGCAGAGCTTCCAGACTAAGGTGAACTGAGAAGTAAGGCCTAATGATCTACTCTTGAAAGTCGGTCAATGAAAACCTTATGGATTGCGAGGATTCACTCTTTAACCAATCATGGCAGAATTCCTTTCCAGCATGCATGGGGCCACCATGAGTTGGGAGAGAGGGCTGACTGGACAGCAGTTAACAACACCAAAACAGTCTTGGAGTCCATAGGAACTTATCTGGTGAACTGAAATTAGAGTATTAAAGTTAAGCTAAAAGTACAAGCAGAGAGAAAGAAAGAGCTAACCAAAAGGAAAAGCCTCTTGGCTGTTGTTCAAAGCTGATGGCTAGCAGTGGAGCACAGCTGCCAGTCAGTGGAGAGTTGCTGCCAGCTGGCACAGAAAGTCATTAGAAGCAAAATGATCCAACAGGAAAAGCAGTCTTAAAGTTTCTGTCTCTGTTCTATGTGTTTAGAGAATGAGAGCAATTTCTATGAAAGAAGACACAAACAGTCTAGCCAAAGAAGATAAATCAACACTCAAATGAGGATGGCTCTACAGTAGAAATGGAGGCCAAAAAAGATAAGAAAATGTATCTAAAAGAAATGAGGAGGATGCACGGAAAAAAGAGAAGTGATAGGAAGCCAATTCTACTCTGGCTCAGCTGGCAAAAGGAAAACTTCAGTTTATGAATAACATGGTCAGCAAAACCATCTATTCCAAGCCAATGGACTTAGTTGAGAACTTGATATGTTGGGACTCATCTGCCTATGTTTGGTCAGTAACATCACCCTGGTTTAATAGCTCTCTTCTAGCAGAATTAGTAAATAGTGTAATTGACATGTCTCCTTTTCTTCCTCTTTGAATAGGCCACTCACCGCTCAGGAGCAGGCTCTACCAGAGCTCCCCATCCACTTGTAAAACCCAGCCCTATTAGGACTCTGTGCTAATCCTTACAAACCGTTCTTCTCCACGTGATGCTAATCCCTTGGCAGGGCCATTCCTGACCCGTACTCCACAACTGCACCTTACCCGAGAAATAGCTCATTCTTTCTAAGCAAAGACTATTTTTTCAACACTAATGTGATAAATTAACCATGTTCTAGGCTAATAAGAACAAGTTACTTGAGTATTCTGGCTGTTTGTTTCTTAGTCAGGCAGTGTGCTATTGGACAGGGGATTTTTCATATAAACCTGTCATGCTTCTTTCACGCAATCTCTCTAACCATGGACATCAAGACCTGTTGAAATATAGTCCAGTAAGGTTTAAGAGAAATGGGCATGATTCTTTGACACAACAGGATCTGATCAAATGTCCTCACTCATCCTAAATCCACTTCATCTAGTTTGAGTAACAGAATCTCCCAAAGCATTGGAGTGTTTTTGTAACAACAGAGAATTAAGGAAAAGCCATTAAAGGTCTAACATTGAGTTTTCAGATCTCCCCAGTGTCATTCACATGTGTACATTCTTGGGGATGAGGTAATTTAAAAATGGGAGAAAAAGAAAAATTATTGCTAGTATTATGATGTTGAATAAGGTTTATAATAGCAATAATCCGCCATGAAAACAGTTGTTATCATAGTTAATGCCCATTTTGTCAGTGTGTTAACCTTCCCTGGCTCAGCCTCGGGCCATTAAGCGGCCAACCATTTGTTAAACACCTTGGAGCAAGCAATTTCAGGGGGAAAGATGGCTGAGCTCATTTGCTAAGTAAAGCACCTGGAATGACAGTGATAAACTCTGCACATGTTCACACATACATCTCCATAAATACTTTCCCAAGTTCTTCCTTTAGGAAGATGCTGCCCGACAATTATTTCTGAGGCAGTCAGAGCCGTCCTGCACTATCCACTCTTCTCCAGGAAGCCTCAAAACTTGGAATCTCAGACACTTGCCTTTCTCCTTCTATTATTCTGCTTGTTGCAATGGGAGTCAGTGTTTTCCTTGTTCAATAATTTCAGCTTTGATCATCAAGAACATAGCATTACTTTAAAATACTAGAAAGTGATGAACAAAACAAGAAAGGAAGGAAATAATGTTTCTAATGTTCTATCTCCCAAAACATCTGTCTTTTAAATAGACATGATTTTGCAATAAGTGACTTCTATCATTAACTCTCCCCGGTGGAGTAGTGGTTAAATGCTGCATCTGCTAACCAAAAGGTCTGCAGTTCAAATCTGCCAGGCACTCCCTGGAAACTCTGTTGAGGCAGTTCTACTTTGCCCTACAGGGTCGTTGTGTGTCAGAATCGACTCAGACAGTACTGGATTTGATTTGGTTTTTATTGTTAACTCTATGGGACAGTTCTACTTTCTCTATAGGTTCACTATGAGTAGGAATGACAAGTTTAGTTTTGTTGTTGTTGTTATTGACACTGTTAATGTAGCCTCATTGTTCTCCAGTCTTTTCTCACTCACAGAGACATGAATGGAATTGACTCCACAACACCTAACAGTGGCATAATGACATTGTTAACCTATTCAGTGTTAGATGCCATTAATGCTCCAGACATATGTTACTTTTTAGTTGTAATGCTGTATCCACAAAATTGGTCCTGGCCCCTAGGGTCGCCATGAGTCGGATCTGACTCCACGGCGCTTGGCTTGGCTTGGCAACTTGATGGGTGAAGAAACAGAGTTAAAACCCAGGCACTTTGACTTCAGATTCAAGCTCTTAACTACCGTGAAACAGTATATTGATTTCTTTTTCATAATAAAACTGATCAGATTCCTAAAAAGTACAGGCTCCTATTTTATTTGTGTTGTCAATTCTGTATCAGACCAGACAATGCCTGTCAGTGTTATGGTAACTACTAATATTGTTCAGCCTCCTATTTGATACTGTCCAGAGAGACTCTGTTGAAGAATAAATCTTGCCTAAGTGTGAGCTTCATTTTTGAAGTCACAATAAAGCAGAGGTCCGTCAACTAAACACTGATCAGGTACATTATAATAGTTTTGTTTTACCTTGCTTACTCTTTGTACATTAGAGGTAAATATACATTAAGGAGCCCTGGTGATGCAGTGGTTAAGAGCTTGGCTGCTAAACAAAAGGTTGGTAGTTCGAATCTACCAGCCTCTCCTTAGAAACCATATGGGTCAGTTCTGTTCTGTCCTATAGGGGTCCTAGGAGTCAGAATCAAGAGCAAGTTTTGTCTTTCTTTCATTCTTTCTTCTTTTTTTTTTTCTGAAAAGTAATACTTTATGTTTAAACCATCTGTTGATCCAGAATTATAAACCTCTAATTTTGGATACGGTGTATCAGACTAGTTAAGGTAAATATGTCTATCTTCAACTACTGTCCTTCTAATATTATTTCCGAGAGGAAAAATATAGGCATGTTATGTAGATTTTGACATAATTAGTCACTTCATTAATGAAATAATTGGGCTTCCTTAATCAAAAGTGGAACTTCTTCCTTACAGCTCAGTTTGAAGAATCAAATGGGCGTAACAGTAGGAGGCACAAAGATTGGTTCAGAAGAGCCAGGAAAAATTTTAATGAGGGAGAGATCTTTTCTCTTTAAGCTTCTAATTTGATAAGGCTATATTCTATTTTTAATTTTTTTGGGCTCACATCATCATTTTCACCATAGCTAACATTGTTAACTGCTAATATCTGATGAGTACCATACATAATATATGCAAAGCAGTCCCAAAGGATGAGAAAAGGAACCTTGAATTGTTTGCCAGGATTATGGTCAAGTCCTTGATTTCTTGTATTGACAGAGAGCAGTCTGAGAATAAATTCTGTAAATTCTGGGCTAATCCGAGGCTCTGCATTAGCCACTGCTGTGAACTGTCTTAGCAACCCAATATTTTCCAACTAGGGGAGCCCAATTAGGATTTAAAAGCCCTGAAAATACTGTGCTTGATTTTTCCCCAAACACTTAAAATTTACACATGAACTGGTTTAAAGTTATGAGCAAATCTCAAACTCAGTCTTTTCCAAGCACTTGAAATGCAATAAAATTCTGGTGGAAGAAGTGGCAAGTTGCTTCATTAGCATCTGCTTATCAACTGTCTCCATAAATGGCTCCTTTCTGTCATTGCTTTGCTGCCCCAGGTTTTTTCTCCCTTCGTGGTCTGGCTGGCTGAAAGCCATAGCAGTCTTGGTGTTGCCCAGGCTTAGTAGTTTCCCACTTCTCTCTTTCCTGCTAGTCCATAAAATCAAGGTGTTAAAAAATCAGCAAAACCACAAACAGTAACAAGTGTAAGGATAGGTGAAGCCAGAATTTGCAAATTTTGTAGCATTAAAGTAAAGCCTTCCAGGTGTGTGTGATCTTGTAAGTTGTTCATTCATGCTAATCTGCAGAGGATGTATCAAGATCAGTTGTGAGATGTCTGCAAATATGCAGTGTAGTGATAAGGCATAAAAGCCAGCAAGTAATCTTTTTATAAATTAGAACAGATTCAGGTATTTTCCTTAATAATTCTCTACTCACGACTTTATGTTGTGATACATTTTCTGAGTGGGAAATTGGAAGAAAAATTGTCATCGATGTCGGATGCCATCAAGGCTGTGTTGATTCGTAGGGAACCTATACGACAGTGTAAAACTGCTCTGAAGTGTTTCCTAGTTTGTAATCTTGATGGAAGCAGATCACCAGGTCTTTCTCCTGCAGAGCCACTGATAGTGGATTCCAACCATCAGTCTCTCTGTTAACACCCGGGCACCTAACCATTTAGGCCACCAGGGCTCTTTGATAGAAAGGTTAAAAATCATAGACTTCTGGTATGTTCATCAAAATATGTCCTACATGTGGTAATGCCATCTCTCTTGTTTAGTCAGGCTGAAAAATGTTAGTGACACTTACTTTAACAAGTACTCATGGAGACACGTGTTCTGATGATAGCTGAGGACTAGATAGAATGCTAGGCACAGTGAGCAGTCATATCAGGACGTGGGCCCTTAGGTGGGAAAAGATGTAGTTTTCCTCGTTGTTCTCTTGCTTTTCTTTATTATCTGCTCTAAAGTGCTAATTTTGAATACAATTTTATCCTTGTGGCAGTGTAAATATGAAATGGCAAAGTCAGATTGAGAAGTAAGCTCTGATCTTGTGTGTCAGCAGGGATATTGCCTGAAGTTATCACACTCTGAAAAGAAGAAGGGCAGTTACCCAGGGGAGAGGGTATCGTTAACAGAATGAGATGCCGGAAAACCATCTCCAGGGTGACAGGACACCAGCCCAAATGCAGACAGGCCTGGAGCCAGTGAAAAATATGTTTATATGACTTGGGTGAGTGTTTTCCATAGCAATGGCAGTAACTAGGGACTGTGACTCTTCATCTCTCTGCTGGCATTCTGCACAGTGGGACTGTATTGGAAACTGATTTTGATCTGAACATATGGACACAGATCTCAGGTTCCCTTTTCTCTTTTGTAACTCCCCCAGCTGCCTGGAGTCCTTCCAACACAGCCTCCTTCCATGCACATTGGGTTTTAGAGCATGAGGCTTTAAAAGCATAATTTAATAAAAGCCTGGAACAGTAGTCACAGTTGCTCATTCCTGTCTCCTCTTCCTATTGTCAAATTCTCAGCTATTTCTGTTAAAAGGAGGTCAATACTGGTGTGCAAAACTAGAAACCTTGAGGAATGCAAATAGACTGAAACCCATTTTCCCCACCGTGGGAGCCAAGCTGCCCAGAAAGAGCCCTTTCTTTTTGCACACTGGCCCAGGGCTCAGCTCTTAGCCCTGCACAAAAGTTTCAGATAAATGGGAAGAAGCCAACTAGATCAAAGCCACAGTTTGTGCATCTATTCATTCCATAAAACTTAATCGAATATCTAAAATAGATATATGTATATGTATATAATTTGTATATTATTTTGTTCAGAATATACACAAGAAAGCGTACACAAATTTAACACTTTCTACATGTACACTCAATGACATAAATTGTATTTTTTGAGTTGCACAACTGTTATCATCCTATTTTTCTGAGTTTTTCTTCATTATCAGAAAGCCACTGGCCGCTCAGATACCTATTTAATCCTTCAAGTGGCTGTTGTCACTCTGATTCCATATAGACAGTCCTTAGAAGAGTATAATGCTCAAGGCAGACATTTTTTACTACTTAAGTGAAAACTATTGTTTGTTTTTAAGGAGACTTCAGGGCATACATTTTGTTTAATATTTAGAGATTATATCTCAGGGCAACAATTTCAGGCATTCGCCTAGTGTGCATGGCTCCAAAAAGCCTGGAGTTGATGAAAATTTGAAATGCTGTTGCATATTTTCCCCCTTTTGGTCAGGTTCTTGTATAGAATCCTTAATCAAAATGTCCATGAATGGTAGCTGGATACTATCCAGCTCTCTTGCTCTTGTGGCAGTGGAGGCCGCTGTTTATGGAGGCACTTAGCCACATACTCCTTCTCCTCTTCCTATACCTGAATCTCCTTCTTCTGTTGCTCATGGCAAATACAGATCAGTTGTCCTGACTTGGATGGTGACTTGTAAGCTTTTAAGACCCAGCCACTAATGCAGTGAACTAGGAGGTAGGAGAGAGGCACTAAAGATGTTGTTAGGTCCTTAACTGGGATATCCCATGAAACTATGACCCCAAATCTCCAAACCCAGGAACGAAATCCCGTGAAATTGCTGGTGCACATAAGCAGCCTCAGCAGCTACTCTTTATTGTCATTGTTGTTGTTATAAATACAGCTATCATACAACTTTTGCTGGTTCAACTTTTTACATTTGTGCAACGTACAGACAACAATTACAATAATAGACTGTGCAACTCTACCCTTAATCAGTGTGGTTTTTCCATCATGGTTAAAGCCCCCTCTCTTCCTGTCTCCTACCCCTAGTAATCACTAATAAATTTGGTTTCCACAAATTTCCCCTTTCTTGTCTTTTTTCAGTGAGGTCACACATTATTAGTACTTTCATGGTTAACTTATTTCACTCAACATAATATCTTTAAGCACCATCCTTACTGTAACATGTATCAAGACTGTTTATTCTAGTTGGTGAGTAGTATTCCAGTGTATATATGCACCATGTTTGGTTTATCTGTTCACCTGTTGATGGGCATTTAGGTTGTTTATACCTTTTGGCTATTGTGATAGTGCTTCAGTGACCACTGGTGAGCAAGTCTCTCAGTTTCTGCTTTCAAGTCTTTGGGGTATATGAGTGGAGTCACTGGGTCATATGGTAGTTCTGTTTTTTAGTTTTCTGAAGATACACTATACTGTTTTCAACCATTTTGCATTCCCATCAGCTATAGGTAAGGGTTCCAATTTCCTCATATCTTTGTCAATATTTGTTAGTTTCTCTTCTTTTTTTTTAAAAAAAATCTTAGGCCCTCTAGAGAAGGTGAAATGTTACCTCACTGTGGTTTTGATTTGCATCTGTCTGATGGCTAACAGTGCCAAGCATCTTTTATATATATTTCCTTTTTTTTCCTAATATTTAATTTATTTATTGTGACTGAGTGAAAGTGAACAATCCAGTTTCAGTTCTCATGCCCACCTATATGCATCTCCTTCTGCTCTCCTTGCCTGGTGACAGCACACTCCCCCTTTCTGTCTTATACATGTCATGTCCTCTTAACAAACTTGTGGCCCCTGTTCTCCACTGTCTCCACTCCCCTCTAGTAAGAGAGCAGTAGGATGACATCCTATGGATGCATAGAACCATAAAATGCACACATAATGTGGTCACTCTCTGTTGTCGAGTCCAATCCATTCCTGTCCAAGGAGTTGACCTCAGTAATGATGTATGAACAAGGGCAGCATCAGGTTTGGGGGCTATGCTCCCAGGGGAACCCCCAGGCCTTCGGACCATCAATTGCGGTCTTTTAGTGGAATTTTCAGGGTGCACCCCTTTCCTCATACTGCCACTGGGACTCAACTTCGTGAGCCCCATCACGGTTGTGACTGGTGGTGGCTGAGTACCATCTGGTTCTTCTGGTCACATGTTGGTGTAGTCATCCATTCACATGGGTCTTTCTGTCTTCTGGGCTCTCTTTCCCCCATGTCATTTTTGTCCTTGATGTTTCCTGCTGAGTTGGGACCATTGGGTGAACCTCAGATGGTAGCTTACTAGCTTTTAAGACCCGAGATGCCACTCACCAATCTGAGGGGGAGAAAATTCTCTTAGCAATATGCTAGTTGTGCCACTTGTCCTCAATATCCCCTGAAACCATAATTCCCAGAACCCCACTGCTGTTACTCTCTTTGCAATAATGGGTTAAAATTGAAAGAGTTTTCAGGTTATGCTGAAGGCCAGTTAAATTGATCTTTTTTCTAATGTGTGCTGTCACTAATTTCACCCAACCAAATTTCTATTAACTGTCTAATCTGTAACTATCACTCACCCTCCCTCTCCTCCCTTGCAGCCATCAAAGAGTCTTTTCTTTTGTACATGAGTCTGTTTTTAAGTCCTTATAGTAGGTGTCTTTTAGAATATTTGTCCTTGTGCCTCTGACTAGTTTCACTCAACATAATGTCTTCCAGTTGAAACCAAGTTATGAAATGCTTCCTAAAACTGTTCTTTATCATTGCACAGTGTTCCACTGAGTATATATATCATAATCTATTTACTCATTCATCTGTTGTTGGGCATCTGGGTTGATTCCAACATTTTGCTATTGTGGACTGTGCTGCAATAAACATTTGTGTGCATGTATCTGTACATGTGAATGCCCTTGCATCTGTAGGATATATTCCAAGCAGTGGGCTTACTGGGTCAAATGGTATATCTACTTACATCTTTTTAAGGAAGCACCAGACTGCTTTCCAAAGAGGTTGGACCATTTTGCAATCCCACCAACAGTGTAGGGGAGTTCCAGTCTCTCCACAGCCTCTCCAGCATTGATTTTTTTTTTTTTTTTTTTTGGATCATGGCCAGCCTTGGTGGGGTGCAATGATATCTCATCGTTGTTTTGATTTGGATTTCTTTAATAGCTAGTGATTGTGAGCATTTCTGTGTGTCTTTTGGCTGTCTGGATATCCTCTTTAGAGAACTGTCTGTCTATCTCCTTCACCCATAACTCAGTTGGTTTAATTATCTTTCTCTTGTTGAGATTTTGTAGTGCCTTATAGATTATGGAGATCAGACATTGGTCTGAAATATAGTTGCCAAATATTTTTTCCCATTCTGTAGATGGTCTTTTACTCTTTTGTTGAAGTCTTTGGATGAGCAAAAGTGTTTGATCCTTAGTAGTTCCCATTTGTCTTTTTCTCTTCTGTTGATCATGCTGTTTGTCAGTTTTCAAAGTATGTCTACATTGTGTGTTAAAACTTCTGTTGTTGATCTTGTTTTTTCTTGGATGAGCTTTATTGTTTTAGATTTGATTTAGGTCTTTTATCGAATCTGAGTTGGTTTTTGTATAAGGTGTGAGTATATATATATTTCTTTTAAAATAAATTATACCTTGAACATCTACTCTGAGCCATGAGGAGACCTCAATTGCTATCTCTTGTAAGGAAAACAAGACAATATTTCCAGTTCAGGAAGGCTATGTGGTATTCAGGAATCTCCAGGCCCTGAGTGAGAAGGGTAGGCATTACAATGCTATCAGAATGAACACACAGCTTCAGAAGTTGAATTCGGAAAATATCTATTGAACAGCTGCACTGCATCTTGCTGTACAACCTATAGGACAGTATGTGGTATATAACAAGGTCTCCACAACCATTGGTGTGGATAAATGAATTAATAAATGAATGTTGAACGTGTGATTGTTAAGATGATTGGGAAAGAGAGGAAAGGAATTACACCACCCTACTTCACAAAGCACTATGTGAGCTTCAGCTATCTAATCCATAAAATAGAGATCGTGCCACCAGCTTCACTGGATTGTCAAGAAAATTAAATGATATATCATGCATATAATGCAATATCTGGCACTTAGCATTCACTCAGTGCTTAGCTAAATCTGAATCTGGTGTGAAGTTTTAAGTATTTTTGAGATATGGTTGTGGCATTAAATGCGTAGCTAGATATGGTGGGAAATTAATCTCTGAGGAGATTAGAATTGAGCAATGACTGTCAGAATGATTCTTAATACAGTATTTGGGAAACCACTGGTTGTTTCTACTAAATCCAACCCCTTTTGCCTCTGTGTCATGGATCAAATTGATACAATTTGGCTGTGCCATAATTCCTGGTATTGTGCAATGTTTTTCCATGTTGGAATTCATACCTCTAAGATGTTAATGAAGGTAGCTGAGTGGCAGTTGTGTTGGTAAAACAAAGATTCAGTGTGCAAGTTTGTTCTGTGCCTTGAAGCAGTCTCTTAAGAGACTGGAGCTGAATGTGTCCTTTGGAAAGGACCAGGGTCCCTGCACCTCAAAAACTTTCAGTCCAGGTTAAAATTGATGGCAAGAAACTTCCTCTAATGCCAGGAAGGAAAGCCTTCCCCTGGAACTGGCACACTGAATTTGGACTTTTAACTTACTAGACTGCAACAAATAAAACTCCTCTTTTTAAAGCCATCCACTTGTGGTTTTGCTGTTCAAGCAGTACTAGCTGATTCAAACATTCCTCTACCTTTCTTTCCTTTTTCTTCTTCTTTGTGTGTCTTTTGTCAATTATCTTCTGTTACTGCTTATAATTTGCCAGTGGCCTTTGGGTAGAGATTTCATGACAAGGTCTAGTGGAGGAAACATTGGCAAGATAGATTGGGTCAAGGTATAGAAGTTTTTGAAAGCCATAGACTGGGCTGGGCATAGATTGGGAAGCTCCCAAATATTTTGGACTAGAGAAATAACAGGATGAAAATACTTTGGAAATTGAGCTGATAAAAATTTATCAAGGTGATTAATGGACAACAAGAATTCAGTCAAGGAAACAGTAACTGATTATGGTTATTATAATAACAGAAGTATGATGTGGCAAATATTTGGACTGAACAAACAATGAAAGTTAAAAATGAGATAAGTAAACAGCCATAGCAAAGGATGAGTCAACAGTAGGACTGAGTATCCAACTGGGTTTTAGGAGTAAAGGTGAGGAATTTAGACAACATTACTAATGAAAGAAATATCCATTATTTTAGGTTTTTCACTAGATGCTTTTACAAATGTGATATTTTAATCTTTATGACAACCTCACTAGTAGCACAAACACACACGTGTATGTATCTATATAAATACATACATATTAACATATGTGTTTGTATGTGTGCATTCTCGTAATAACTTTGGCAGTGTTATTGTATTTTTTACTGGTGCTACAAATTAAAATTTAGAAACTGGGAGCTGGAGCCACATTTCTGTGACTCTGAAGACCACACCATTTTCTGCAGCAAGATACCTTCGGAGGAAAAGCAAAAATAAAACATGTTGGATTTTTGTAGTTGGAAAAGCAATAGTGATATGGACAAAAGAAGAAGAGGAAGAGGAGAAGGGAAAGGGAAAAGCAGGAAGAGCAAGAGGAGAAAGAGGAAAAAGAGGAGAAGGAAGAGTTCGCACAAAGAAAGGACATGAAGCAGAAGAACAGCCACCGGTGGGTGAATCACTAGAGAGTGATTTAGGGAACCCAAATTGTCTAACCCTGCTGCTCTGTGTGACATGTTTTGGGTTAGCTGCATATTGAGAAGCAGAGGTAGGTCTAGCCATCTGATTGTTTAGAAAAATCTATATCCTTTTTAAAAGATTATTATACATTTTTCATTAGATACCTGTTCTTTCTGTTACATGGACTTAGAAGAGGATAATATGCATTTCCATTTCTATTTTCTGTACGTATTCTAAAAGCCCTCTGGCATGGACACCATCAGGAATATACTCTATATTAGAAGTGAATGCAGCTCCATAGCCATTGTTAGCCTAAGAATTCATAATTCTAACCTTCCTATTAACAAAAGTAAAAATCACCACTGGCTAATGAAACTTCAGCAGGTTCAAAAAAAAAAGTCCTATTTATACATTTTGCTTTTTAAAAGAATTATAAAGCATCGCTGTCAAGGCTGCCTCAATATTTTAAAGAGCTTTTCCAAAAGTCACCTTTATGAAGGTACATTAGCATTGCAGATTAAGATTCTCCATATACTGCACCATAGTGTTTTTTAAGGGGGGAAAAGAGGGAACGTTTATAGACAGCCCAAAGGCTAATTAATTACATTTCTTCTTCTGGGCTTCAGCAGACAGAGACGGTACACATCCTGCTCCACTGCTTCTTGCTCTCTGTGTTTGTGAAGGGCTTCTGCCTTTGGGTTTGCTACTACTATGTATTAGGTGAAGCCATCATCATCCCAAACAATTAATTAGAGCCTAATTTTCTTCCACATATGGGCAGCCAATGAAATTCTCATTAAGGTAATTGTTAAGTACTTTCCTTATTCTGTGGAGTATTTTTTAATAACTTAAGAACACTATGTTTTAATGACAAAATAAAGGCAGAAAAAGTCAATCTTTAATGCATCTAGGTCGTTATATTTTACACATGGGAAAAATGATTGGAGAACTTAGAAAGCATGCCCTTCATCACGCAGTACAGATGGAGTGGAGGCATGAATTTTCGGCCCTAAGACCTGTTACCATATGCTCTTAAACATTAGACTGCATAGAGAGAGGCCTTTTTAATCAGAACCTTCGATGTTGAATGATTCTATTGTCAGTAGACTACTTTGCATCCCACTTTATACCGCTGGAAAAAGCCTGAGTAAAATAAATGTAAAATCTATTTAAGAAAACAAAAAGCAAAAAACTCTTACTTCAGTAATATGCTAATTAAGAGAGAGACATTTGAGAGTAAAGATTGATACAGCAAGATAATACACAAATAGTCATGGACACTTCTCTGAAGGCAGAAATTGATGAATTATAGTTGTTGAGCTTTTTTCTCTCCAGGAGGTTTTCCCACTGGTGGCATAGTGGTTAAGAGCTACAGCTGCTAACCAAAAGGTCAGCAGTTCAAACCCACCAGGCGCTCCTTGGAAACTCTATGAAGCAGTTCTGCTGTGTTCTATAGGGTCGCTATGTGTCGGAGTCGACTTGACAGCACTAGCTTTGGTTTAGCTAGCCAAATGCCTTCAAGTCGGATCTGACTCATGGTGACCCTAGGGGCCAGGGTAGAACTGACCCCCAGAGTATTCAAGGAGCGCCTGGGTTTTTCATTAATATAGACATGTAAACAAATGCACTGGTTTTCTCTCCCACATTGTTTTAGACATTCTGGGAAAGACTTGCTAGCAGTAACACTAATATTTATTTCTCATATTTGCAGCTTAAATATAAATACATTGATAAGTTTACAATATAAACTGAAGCGGGATTTGACATAGAACACTTGTTATGTAAAATCAAAATTTTATGAAAGAATTTGTAGATGATTAATCCAGAACTCACCTGCAGAAACCACCTGATGAATTTGCTTCTGATTCTCTACAGTTGAAGAGCTGGGGAGAAATAAGACTGTATCTTGGCTGAGGTTTCACAAACAGGATAACAAAAATAAGAAATGCCTACTGAACCAAAGGATTTTCCAAGTCTATTCACTCTTCCTTGAAGACTCAGTTTTTTTTTTTTTTAATAGGAAATTACTGATTGTCCTGACCAGGGTGAACAAATTGTTCTTTATTTTTCTCTGACAGCACCCTGCATCCCATGTTTACTTCTGTTCCCTCAGCACTCAGCATATGCAATTAAATTTTTGTATAAATTCATTTCTCTCTTGTACTTCATTAAGTCATATCTATTTATATATCCACAGCAAATACTTCAATGTCTGCCATGGAACTGACTCTCAGTAGACATTTGTTGAATTAAATGGACACATTTTTAATAATAATTACTCTCACAGTACAGTTGTATATGAGTTCACATATCCAGAAATATTTCCTTATAACTTTCAGGAATACAATGAAATATAACACTTTGCCCCTGTTGTTGTTAGCTACTTTTGAGTTAGTTTTGACTCAGGACAACACCATGCATGAGAGATTGGACCTATGTAATCCACAGGATTTTCACTGGCTCATTTTTGGAAATAGATATCCAGGTCTTTCTTCCTTCTCTGTCTTAGTCTTGAAGCTCTACTGGATCCTGTTCAGTATTATAGCAACACTAGACTCAACTGACAGATTGGTGGTGGATGCGTAGGAGGTGCCCTGGCTGGGAACTAAACCTGGGTCTCCCACGTGGAAGACAAGAAGTCTACCACTGAGCCACTAATGTACCCAATGCTTTAAAACATGAGTGTCTTTGTATGAAAGGCTAAAATTTGGCAGCTCAAAGTACAAGACATTAATTTGTTTTGTGCAAAACAAGCTCTTTTCACAACACGGCTTTTATTTCAACAGTTTTACTGGTATAATATAATAACTTGAGCTTCAGTAATGAGCCTTTCTAAATAGGAAGAGATAAGTGATGACTAGTCCACACCAAGATATCCCTGAGTGTTGCCAAGAGTTATGGAGAAACATTTGCATTCTGCTTTTCTTTAGAATGCCTCTCATGCCAATAGTAACATTCTTGTTAAAATTGTAGAGTAGGTAGATACAGGTGTATCTATTGAAATCACAGAGCCTTGGTGGTATAGGGGTAAAAATTTGGCTGCCAATCAAAAGACTGGTGGTTCAAATCCACTAGCCACTCTTTGAAACTGTCTACTCTGTCCAAAGGGCTGCTATGAGTTAGAATTGACTCAGTGGCCATGGGCTTGGTTTTTTTTTTTTTTTTGGTTTTCCTGACATTGAGCCCACACTAAAAAAAAATAATAATAAATCTTCTTAGATAACTGATTTTCTCCTCATGCTCATCGCTGTGCCAAACTCCTCTTTTTAGAGAAGCAACTTGTCTCCTGACGTAACCAGGACATTTTAGAGAGGATGACTCTTCACTCCGATTCTTCTCCTTCATTGCCTTTATTTTCTCTGAAAGCTCATGGAGAGTGGTCTGTGGGAGCAGCGCTGCATCCTGCTGTGGACCACTTCACACGCTCATGCCACATCTCCTGTCAGCACCATAGGCACAGTTGGCAGCTAATCCCTGTTATCTCCCCAGTACTGTCCGGTGTACCTATGTTGTACTTATTTAGACGAGACAGCTAACAAGAATTATCATTTCATATCTTTAATACTTATATTGAAAGGAACCACACACTTTATATTGGCCATAGGCAAAACAGCATAAATGATACGCCTTTCCCAGAAAAAAGTATTGGATTTTTCTGAGGTAAGATGAGAGTAACTTTTTACAATTCAGTGGGCAGACACCAGAATGTACTTCATTAAGATAGAATCATAAGTAGCTTATGGATACAGGCCATTCCATTATTTATTTCTATCTTCCATAGCTCCTTGCATACTGTCAAGGACATAGATTCTCCAGAATTAACACTGGTTCATTGATGAAGTGTAAACCCTGGTGATGTAGTGCTTAAATGCTATGGCTTCTAATCAAAAGGTTGGCAGTTCAAATCCATTAGGCACTTCTTAGAAACTCTGTGGGGCAGTTCTACTTTGTTCTGTAGGGTGGCTATGAGTCAGAGTCAACTCAATGCCAGAGGGTTTGGGTTTTTGGTTTATCGATGAAGTGTATCAGTTCCTTTCACACTCAGTTCTTATTTGTTAATTAATTTATCTGAATTTTCAGAGTTGCTCCCAGGATGCAAGCATGATCACCCTCTGCTGTGTCCTCTGGTAACATGAGGGTGCACATCTGCCTATCACACACTTTGCATGCAACAACACAAGTTGTTAGTATGGCAGCTCCCAGAGCTGAAACGACGTTGGGGAGAAGGCATGGATTACTTTGAAAACTTGCTTTCTTTGTAGACTGTGATTTCTCTAATGAGGCATTATCTAGATTGTGTGTCCTCATAGAACTTCTAGAACAGTGGCATCAATAGAAAACATCAGGATTAGGCTTGGGAGTTCAGGACCTTATTTGTATTTTTACTTCAGTATTGGTGTCATGACTTAGTTGACAATCTTGAATAAGACTTTAAATATTCTATTTTGTGATTTACAGGATGAATGGAGTTATGTATCTTAAGTCCTTAGTTCTGTATAAATGATAAAATTATAACATTATGATAATACAGCTCTTGATTATGGGGATATAGGACACTCTGCTGCTTGCTCTTTTTTTTTGAGGAGACTAAACTCTCTGCCATCAAGTGTACTCATAGCGATTCTATAGGACAGAGAAGAACTGCCCTCTGGGTTTCCAAGGCTATAAATCTTTAAGGAGGCAGACTGCCATATCTTTCTCCCATCACCTGGCTCGTGTGTCCACCTGATAACTTTGCCCAGCTCTTTAACTACTGTGTCACTGGGGCTTCTTTCACCCAACGTGGAACTACTTACTTTGAGAACCAGGAAGCCCCGTGAATAGGGTTAGTCTTCCAGCACTGCAAACATAAGATCGCATTTTGCAAGATTAAATATATTTTAACTATTACTCTTAGAGCTCTGGTTAAGAACTATAACAGCTAACTAAAAGGTTGTGGGTTCAAATCTACCAGGCATTCCTTGGAATCCCTATGGGACAGTTCTACTCTGTTCTATAGGGTTATTATGAGTCCAAATCAACTCGATGGCAACAGGTTTGTTTTCATTTGTAATTGTTATTCTGAAATGATTCATGTCTTGATAAATATTTTTCTGATCCAAGTCAACCCTTAAAATAATTAAACAAGAAATACCTATCATCAATGCCTCTTCTCTTTTTCATCAGAATGGAAGTACTGTTACAACTTAATCTTCCCTCCACAATTACAAAGCAAAATTACTCCTTCTGTATACTGACTTCACAAAATACCTGGTGATTTCAGAACCCGTCTGTTAATGATTTCATGGATATTGGCCTATTAATTAACAGTTGGATAGAACTTTTATGTGAACTCAACATCTTTATACTCAAGAATGATTGTAGACTTACGACCAACATTGTGCCATCAACAGAAGCACCATGTGACCCCTCCACAGAAAAGACCTGAAAAAACTGAATAAAACAGAGACAGACATCAATCCTGGATGTGACACATCAAATGAAGAGATAAAGATCTCAGCCAAAACCCAAATGGAATAAGAAACTGACCAAAAATAAAGAGTGAGAAGAGATACGACAGAAAGTTCTCTACCAGCTAACCTGGTATAGATTCACCATCTTGGATGCCTGTAGGAAATTGGCAGAAAGAAGCATGGGAAAGCAGATATTCAGAGATCTCAGACAAGGACAAAGCACCTAGTAGCAAGAAAGTCATGCTTTTCCAACCCTCATCTTATCACCATGCTCTTCTTCAGGCACCTCCTGGCTGGCTGAGGTGGTTCAGCTGGCCAGGAAGTGCAGCGTCCGTGCTGATTAGATTTGCTACACGTGTGTCAGAGATCAGCAGATGGCGAGTATAGAAAGGTACCTTCAGGAGTTCCCAGCAGGGCACAGATCATTCCCTGGACCTGCCCTGCTGCACCAGAGCTGAGCAATTGGCCATGCCTATTGGACAAGGAGGGGAAAATACCATGATCATGGAAGAGCAAACCACAAACAATCTACAGCCCACCTATTCTGACATAACCAAATAAAACAAAAAATCAGGATGAAACAAACTGATTTGCAAGCAATAAACAAAGAAAATAACTACTGAATGACCTAAAGACAGCAGATAATATCAAAACATATTAAAAACAAAACAACAAAAAAAAAAAACAGGACAGAAAGTTTCCAGTAGATGCTGAAAAGAAAACACTAGATGATGCTCTAATAGAAGAAAAAGCACAATTACCTGATAGGGAAATCAAATCTCTGATTCTTAAAGCTATCTAAGAGTTGAAACAAACAAATAAAAACAGACAAAATTGAGGAAAAATAGACAAAGCCATGGAGAGGGTGGGCAAATTCATGAAAATAATACAGGAACAAAATGGGAGAATAAAATCACAACTAGAAATCACAAGGGTCAACAATTAGAAACCCACAGGTAAAATAGCAAGGTTTCAGAAATGGACAGTGTCTGAAAAAAGTTGAGGAGCAGGTTTGAAATGACAGAACACAGGCTCAGAATAACTGAAGATAAACAGTTGTATCTCTGAGTAAAAGTCAAAATAAATGAAGAAACTCTGAGAATTATGGTGGATACAATCAAAAGCAAAGGTTTGGAAGTCGTAGGAGTTCCAGAACAAGCAGTAAAACAGAAAAATGCAGAGGAAATTATTGAAGAATTGCTGACAGAAAACTTCCCTGATGCAAAAGATGAAAAGCTGATCATCCAAGGAACTCAACAGAATTCATACAGGATAGACTCTAAAAGAAGATCACCAAGGCATATCGTAATTATGGTCACTAAAGCCAAAGACAGAAAGATTCTGAGAGCAGCACAAGAAACAAATGTCACACACAGAGGAGAAACAATAACACTAAGCCTTGATTGTTCAGCAGAGCCCACACAGGCAAGAAGGCAGCAGGATGATATGAATAAAACCTTGAAAGAAAAAAACTTGCCAACCAAGAAGAATATAGCCTGCAAAACTCTCATTCAAATATAATGGGGAAATTAGGACATTTCTAGATAGACACAAATTAAGAGAATGTGTGAAAACCAAAGCAAACTTAAGAGTCCTTTGGTGTGAAAGCAAGCAATATCAGACCACAGCCTCAAGCTAGAATGCAAGAAGGTAGCAGCCAGATATCAACCTATGAAAAGAACTCAAAGAGTATCCAAAATCAAAAGAATTACAACATGAAACCAGAGGAGTTATTCTGTAAATTAAAGTAATATCAGATCAATAGAAAAGGGATCAACTGTGTGGATACAGATCTTTCTAATAGAGTCAAAGGAAACCCTGGTGATGTAGTGTTTAAGATCTTTGGCTACTATGCCAAAGGTCGACAATTTCAGTCTACCAAGTGCTGCTTGGAAACCCTGTGGGGCCACTCTACTCTGTCCTACAAGGTCAATATTATTTGCAGTAGGTTAATGGAGCTCAAGGCAAGGCATGACCACCAACAACAGACTGGTTCAAGCCTAGGAAGAGAAGGGCAAATTTCAAGAAAACCACAAAGAAAGTTAATAAACCTACTCATCAAAATAAAGAAAACATAAATTCTTGATAAAAACAATATCTACAAACCCAAGGAATTCAGTAAATGAGAGTAAGAGAAACAAAGAAAATATCAGCACTACACACACACACACAAAGCCTACAGAATGATAGCAATAAATACGTATATGTCAACAATTACACAGAATGTAAATTACCAAATTACATGAATGCAGCCATAAAGAGACAGAGAATGACAGAATGGATTAAAAAAAAAAAAAAAGCTTCATCAATATGCTGTTTACAAGACACACCTTAGAAACAAAGTCATCTGGTAGAGTACAATGGCAGATACCTTGACCAATGGAACAGAATTGAGAACCCAGATGTAAGTCCATCCACTCAAGGCCACCTGATTTTTGATGAGGGTCCAGAGTTGATCAAATGAGGAAAAGACCATCATTTTAGGAGATGGTGCTGACAAAACTTGATGTCATTTCATAATGTGGAGTAAATGGAGCGCATCATGCAGAGTGAAGTGAGTGAGTCAGAGAAGGACAGTCATTGTGTAAGAACACTACTGTGAAAACTCTCAAGAAGGTTTACACACAGAAAGAAACAATCTTTGATGGGTACCAGGGATGGGAGTCGTGGGGATGGAAAAAAAAATTAGCTAAAACTTCGCAGTTTATTCCTTAGACAGCATCGAATACAGCTCCTGTGTTCCATTTTCAAGATGACTTAGTACGCCTGGTGGTGTAGTAGTTAAGTGCTGTGGCTGCTAACCAGAAGCCCGGCTGTTCAAATCCACCAGGTGATCCTTGAAAAGTCTATGGAGCAGTTCTACTCTGTCCTGTGGGGTCACTATGAGTTAGAATTGACTCGACAGTTAAGTATCCATTGTTCTGGATGTAACTGGTATGTTTTATATAAAGAAAAACTTCCTTTTATAAGTGTCAAGATTTAAAAAAACATATCATATTTGCTCTTCCAAGATGAATTTGAATTGCTTTTAATAAATTGGTTGACTTTTTCCTGTTAGTCATGAATGACAAGTGTGCTAACCTCCTACTCCATAAAAGAAATTTTGTTTAACTCTATCATATAAAGATACATCTTTTTATTATATACTAACTCTTTGCCTTGATGTTTTAAAAAGGCTTATAGGAATATTCATTAATATAGTAACGAGATTAACACAGAATAAGAAAATCAAATCTAAGAAGATGGAAGCAAACAGTTGCTATGGTGGAGCACCAACTCTTATGCTAAACTTTCTAACAATCATAGCAAAAAGACAATAAGTTAAATCACAGTAGGTCTCATTTAAATTAAAATAACTAAATTAATAAAGCTATATCCTTGCTCATTCCCATCACAACACTAAGTTTGATATTTACCACTGGTGAATGGTTTCTGTGGTATTCTTTACTCATTTTGAGAACAATTAGAAAATTGAAAATAAAAATAAATAACTTTAGCCTCAGAAACTTCAGGCTAAGGGGAGACCCTCTGAGATGTAGAAAGAGGTTGAATCCTTCCATCTGTTTTTCTGTAGCAAACAATCATCTCATCAAGCATTAATACATATCTCCTTTCTGTGGCTCTGGGATTTCAGCAATTCTGACCCTGACTCTGCTAGAAGAAAAATAAATAAAACAAGAAACAACAGTATTTTGGGGAACAGCAATATCATTAAAAAGTATTGACTGACTTGATTTAAACTTACGGATTGAAGAAAGAAAAATACAGTATTTGCACTTTCACTTGTGACTTTCATTTGCACTTGGCTGTGAGTCTCAGTCTAAGTCTAGTGTAAATCACTCCATGATAGAAATATTTTCTCTCCTTTCTCCATCTATTCATACCTGGTTGTGAAATATTTCCCAGCTGTGTTTCTATTTATCTTCACCTCAATGGGATGCCTGTGCTTCAGGGGTGCTGCTGGGTTTGTTGCCACTGAGCCAGCAACTTTAGGACAAAACTTAGCATGTTCTTGACAGCTTGCAGGTGGGGAGAGACTGGAAATGCAAGGAGATGTCCTAGAGACTCCTCAGTCTCTGCAGGGTTAATTTAAACAGAATAATTTTGGAATGGAACTTGCAGTATCTAAGAGACCCCCTCGGCTCACCCCCAACATCTTAGCACATCGCTTTCATGTTCTACTTCCCTGTCATTTCTTTCTAGTACCTACCCTTTCCCTAGCTTACTTACCATTCCCTTCCTCTTCCATTCCCTTCACACAACTCTACTACCCCCTGGGTCTTTCTAAATTCTCTTGGTTTCCAGATGACTTGCTTGCTTGCAACACACATGTAACTTTCTGACACCGGCTATGGTGCAGGAGGAAGTGGGGGAATATTTTCCTTGCTACAGTAAGGTCAGAAACAGCAGAAGAAATTTCCTACAGCCTGTAGACTTGTCTTTAAGGCCCAGTTCAAATGTGATGTCTTCTGTGAAACTTCTTTGACTTTTCTTTGGTCCACTCTGGCATGGCACTTGTGTTTCTTCTTCTGCCTTTAGATGTTTCTTTCCCTCCCTGCCCACCCCCTACAAGGAAAACTCTTGTATTGTTCATCTGTGGATGTTTAATATTTATTGTGATGACTCTAACATGAGCTAGGTCCTGAAGAAATAGTTCTTCAATTTCACTGACATTCTTAGGTCACATCTAGGTTTGTAGCTTTGTCTTGTTCCCTAACCCCAAGCCAAGGGCTCTAAAGGTAAGAGTGCTTGCTGCTGCTTACCAGAATGGTCTGGACCAGACCAGGGTTCTTTCAACTGCATAGGTTTAAACTGAAGAAACTTATTTAGATAGATCATAGATATGTAAGTGATTGATAGGCAGATAGATAGACTGATAGATAATACAGACAGACAAGCAGATACGTGGCTGCCATTAAGTCAGATGCCTTATATACAGAGACCTTATGTACAACATAAGGTGTCCAGTCCTGTATGATTCTCACAGTCATCACCCACATTCAAGTTTGTGGTTGTGGCTATTGTGCCCAGTCCTCTCACTAAGACTTTCCGTCACCCCCCATTGACCTTCTATTTCACAAAACATAACATCTTCCTCCAGCAATTGCTTCCTCTTGATGACATGTCCAGAGCAAATGAGTCGAACAATGATCTGTTCTGGTCTACAGAACAATGATCTGTTGTGATCTATAATGTTTCCACTGGCTAATTTTCAGAAATAGGTCATCAGATTTTCTTCCTCTTCTTGTCTTTGTCTGGAAGCTCTGCTGAAACCAGTCAGCTGTGAGTGATTCTGCCACAAAAAAAAAAAGAAAAAGAAAAAAGACTGCCATCAAGTCAGGTTTGACTTGTAGTGACCATAGAGGTCAGAATAGAACTCCCCATGGAATTTCCAAGGAGCACCTGGCAGATTTGAACGGCCGACCTTTAGGTTAGCACTTAACCCATGATGCTACCAGAGTTTCCAATGATCCTGCAGATGTTTGAAATACTGATGGCATAGCTTCACACATCACAGCAACACACAAGCCGTTTAGCATGGCAAACTGACAGCTGATCCACCTAAAGAGTCTTAGGAAGGTTGAAATGTTTTAAAAAGGACAGCAAGGCTGGGTCAGCTTACATAGGAAATATCACGTACTGTGAAATTCCAAATATCAGATGATCTTTTTTTTTTCTGTCATTGGAAAAGAAAGCACCTTGATTATCCTTTATGCCATTATGTTTTATTCACTATGGGTGCCTTTGCTGGCTCTGACTAGAACTGTGTTCTGTTTCTGAGCCAGACCAGTTTTCCTGGCGTTTTAAAGGTCACACACGGTGTCAAATGATGCATGCTTATCCTCGCTTGCAATCAAGGTAACAGGAAGGAGAAAACAAGACCTATCAACTACTTTCATCTGAGGAGAGAGAAGATGTACATTGAAAGATAAATTATATCCAGACCTTATTTCATTACCACTGCCTGCCAATTATGTGGTAGGAGAAAGGGTGATGTTTCAGAGAATTTTATAGATTTCTGAGCTTGAAGGCACCTCAGAAATCATCCAACACAATTCCTTTTTTCTATAATGAGGAAACTGAGGTTAGGGGAGGTTAAGTAGCAAGTGCAGAAGGGATGTGAACGGCCCAGCAAGGCTGGAATCCAGTGTCCCTAACAACCAGAAAGCCCTCCCCCTCCTCGCCTCTCTGCAATGCAAGCAGCAGACGACGTAGAGCCCCCTCTTGTTGCGGTGCTTTCTTTCCCTCCCCTGTGTCTCCTGTCCTCATTCAGGTGCTCACAGCCCTGTGACTGTCTCTCTTCGTCCTTCAGAATTCATTCTCAGGAAAGTGGCTGACAACCACATGTTTATAAAAGTATATGTAAGTATATGGAAGAATTAAGTCTTAGCATTAGGACATTATTAAACAGGCCATAAGATGTTTTGAAATATAGAAATCAATAAAAAAGGAAAAAATGCTCTGTAGTATCAGAGCCTAGCTAACCTCAGTTGACTTACTTTTACAAATAAAAGCAATATTTACAGAGTGAAAAATTTTAAAAGCACAAAACTGTAAACTGTAAAATGTAAGTTTTTCCTTTCACGTAGTAACTCTCCCCAGTGGAAATTGCTGTTAGCAGATTTTTATCTCCACTCTCTGCCAAATGTAAAATTGATAGTGTAGACAGGTAGGTAAGTAGATAAATGATAGATAGGTAGAAAAAGAATGAAATAGATGCATTATACTGATTTTAGAAAATCTCTAGGTTGTATTATTAATAAAAAAGATATTTTTTATTGACTTAAGTTTTTTTAAAGATTCTACCACATTCAAAATTAGGCTGACTGGTTGGTTGGCTACAAAGCATCTGGCTCAGAGTGGCTACTTATGGTTTATGTGGAATGCTCGTCAAAGAAGTCCAGTGACTTATGTGCTATGAAACACAGAATGGTCCTCCCTGTACGAGAATACCACCCTCCATTCAAGCAGGTCTTCCCTGTGTATGTGCAGACCACGCAGCCGCTGTCTAGTGTGGATATGTGGCTGAATGAAGAGCTCCTAGTGGCAGAGGTCACTGCCTTCAAGTTGATTCCAACTCAGAGAACCCTGGTTGTATAGTGGTTAAGCAGTATGGCTGTTAACCAAAAGGTTGGCAGTTTGAATTTACCAGATGCCCCCTACGAGCCCTAGGGTACAGTTCTACACTGTCCTATAGAGTCTCTATGAGTGAGAATCGAGTCGGGGGCAGTGGGTTTGATTCAGCTTGGGTAGAAGAGCAGGTAGTATGTTCTTAAAGGTTCCAAAACGGAGGCTATGGAGTTGTCAAAGGCTTATTAAAATGAAGCCAGCTCTCTCCACTCGTCTTCTCTTACTACCTTATTAGTTACCAGCCCAGCAAGCTAAGAACAGCAGCCAAAGTCTAATCAATAATGTATCTGTCTGTCTCTAAATCAAAGGCACCTGCAATACGGAGAGGAAAAACATAGAGTACCTTAAATCACAATGCAAGACAGCAGGAGCCAGACAGCTGAGAAGGGACTTCCACAGAACACAGAGAGGAAAGAATACGGGCAGGGGGTAGAGAGCTGGGGAGAGAGACCCAGTAGTTAAAAACAATGCAATTCTTATTTTGAAAGTTTGAAGCTTCAATGGACAAAGCACGCTTAAAGCTTTGGGGAATACAATCCACAAATACCTATCAGCTCAGAACTGCAAGGGTCAAAAGAAGCAGAAGTCCTAGGCAGTTTTTTGGATAATTCAAACAGAACCGATGCATCACCTGGAATTTTCCAAGTCTCTTTAGCCTCCTTTTTTCTAGAAAATGTGTCAGGCCTCTCAATGAGCAAAGACTGAGGTTTCACCTACTAAATCCCATCAGTTGAACCTGTAAACCATGCAGAGTATTTCCCCAAACTGTTTGAGCCAGATTCTACCATGCTTGGTCCAAAAGAAAACAAACAAACAACAACAACAACAAAACTTCAGTTTCAGAAGCTGGAGATGTGAGAACTGAGAGAAGTTTTTTAAAAAAATTAAGAAAACAAACCCATTGCCATTGAGTTGATTCTGACTCATAGCAATCATATAATCCTAGAGGAGGACAGAATAGAACTTCCCCTCATAGAGTTCCCAAGGAGTTCCTGGTGGATTTGAACTGCTGACCTTTTTGTTAACAGTTGCAGCACTTAACCATTATAGCACTGGGGTTTCTGGAAGAATGTTAGGGGTCAATTAACTCAACCCTAAATTTTGTAGATGAGGAAACTAAGACCGGAGAAGTATCTACCATCCCCAAAGTCGCATAATTGGGACTCAATCTTAGATTTCTTTAGTCACCATTTCAGTTATCCTTCTATTGCTGTATCTCCAGAATCTAAAGTCCTCATTCCTTTATTTTTCTCATGAGACTTAAAAAAAAAATCAATGTTTCACGATTACTCAAGAAAAAGAAAATACGTATGTAACTCTACAAGTAGATCATCACGTAATAAGACACAGAACTGAGGTCTCTAAGCTGCTGGATTTCTGCTATGCCACATCACTGCTTTAGAAAATAGACTATGCTTGAAAAAATAAATAAATGGAGGTATCACTGGGGGCTGGAAGGAGGAGAGGTGAAGGACGAAGAGGAAAAGAGAAACTTTTTTCTTTAGCATTAAATGTAAATTATTTTTGTATCAGCAGCAATGTAATCTTTTAACATAAACATGGAACAATAATGTGAGCCTCTTCTGTATCTAGGTTAAACATTTTCATATAAACTGAATGTCTGTGTGGTTTATTTATTATCTGTCTCCCATTATAAGACCAAGTGAGCATAGCAGAAGTCTGTTTTGTCCTTGCTTATATTAGTCAAGGTAGTACTAGCTGCTGTAACATGTAAGTTTATTTCTAGCTAACCTCATGTCCAAATGCAGTGTTCTTTTTTGTGATCAGATCTTTTCCAAGTCAGGAACCCTGATGGTACAATGGTTAAGCATTTAGCTGATAACCAAAGATGAGTGTTTCATGTTTACTCAACCACTCTGTAGGAAAGGGACCTACAGATCTGCTGCTGTAAAGATTACAGCCTCTGTAACCCTATGGGGCACTTCTACTCTGTCACATGGGGGTCTAGGTGTCAAAAATTGACTGAATCGCACCTAATGTGATTCTTCCTTTTTCCATCTAGCTGTTACACCAGGGTCATTGTGACTCTCAAGACCATCAGAATAGGGGCAAGATCATGGAGAATGCCTCATGGTCAGAGAAAGGGTCAATTCTTACAGTTAGTTGGCTAATACTTGGGAGACCACATCTGACCATTAAGGAGGTTAGGAATTGTATTCTAGTTCTGTTTGTAAAAGAAAGAGGTGAGTTTGGGGACTTTTTGTAGCCTTTGTCATGTTAATTTATAAACAGACCCTAGAACAGAGTTTGGCACATAGTAGATGTCATGGATTGAACTGCATCCCTCCAAAAATGTGTGGAGGCATTTGGTTGGACCATCATTCCCAATATTTTGTGACTTTTCCTAAGCTATAGATTCTAATCTCTGTCTGTGGCTAATAGAATGATTATATTAAAAGGGATTAGGGTAGAACTACAACACCCTTGCTAAGGGAGTTTCCCGGGAGTATGGCTCGCACCACCTTTCGTCCTTCCATCCTACGGAAGATAAAAAGAGAGAAAGTAAGCAGAGCATGGGGAACCTCACACCATCCATAAAGCAGCACCAGGAGTAGAGCAAGTCTTTCAGACCTGAGGTTCCTGTGCCGAGATGCTGCCTGACCAAAGACCAATACAACACCAAGACCTTCCTCCAGACCAGACAGAGAGAAAGACTTCCCCTGGAGCAGACACCCTGAATTCAGACTTGTAGGCTACTGGACTGTGTAGGAATAAACGTTCCTTTATTAAGGTCATCCGCTTTGTGGCATTTCTGTTAGAGCAACACTAGATGACTAAAACAGTAGACATTCAAAAAATAGTTGTTAAAAGACATTGTCGATTAATGTATGTAGTTTATTTTTTAACTCTCCCACAAACCTGTAAGTTGTGTAATTAAGAATGAGGAACTTATCCAAATAGAAGTGGGAATTCATTACAATCTCCTTTTTAAGAGGGGCTTATTACTCTTCAGCTCATTTGGCATTTCTTTCCCTTTAGCAGTGAACCTTAACTGAAAATAACTTGAATTTCCTTATTAGTCAGTTTTTATGGAAGTAGGATTATTAGATCTGTCAGATGCCCTTTCTCTGTTCTTCCACACTGTCAGAAAGAGTTGACTTTATCAGAATAATGTGATGAAAAATCTTCTCATCGCAATGATATAACTAGATAACTTTAAAAATCTCTACTCACAGAATGTACAGTATCTGCAATTCCCAGGTATTCTTTGGAGTTATGCCCATTATTTTATGTTCAAAAATAAGAGCGAGGAGATATTCTGAGATTTTACAAGAAAGATAGGGTCTAATCAGCTTCTAAATGTCCAAAGCAGGTCCTTGAACAATCTGCTCAGTTTTGAACCAAGCTCATTTTCAGGAGTGTCTTCATTGTCTTTGACCTATGCTCTCTGACTACATGTTGAGTCCAATCCTTTGCTTTTTGTTTTCCACAGCATGGAGAACACAGCAGGTAAATGTCTGCAGAATAACAATTGTATAGTACAACAGCTGCCTGGTGTCTGGTTCCTTGCCTTCATTAATACCTTAAGGGCTTAAAGGTGTAGCTACAGCTTTTGAAGCCAACTTTTCCAAGCTTTCTTTCCTCCACCCCTTTCCCTTTGCAAATTCCTTCTGCCTCTGCCTCACATCAACAACCTAGTCTCAGGTCAGCTGGCAGATGGCAATACTTTTTGTATTACAAGCAGTGTAGACCAGTTGTACACAAACTACTGATGCTGAATAGCTATGGGTTCACATCCAAAAACAAACCCATTGTCATCAAGTTGATTCCAACTCATAGTGACCCTATAACACAGAGTAGAACTGCTCCTTAGCATTTCCAAGAAGCACCTGGTAGATTCAAACTGCTAACCTTTTTGGATAGCAGCGGTAGCGTCTAACCAGCGCACCACTAGGGTCTCCCATAGGTTAATAGAGCAGTAGAAAGCAGCAACTTTTGCAAGCTGCTACATTTCTGTGAGCTTTAGTTTTCTCATCTATAAGTGGGGAGAATTATAACTTCCTGTTGAGGTGATGTTAAACAATGGATGTAAAATGCCTTTCTGCAAGGACTTTGTTTTCACTCCCCGTCCCTTCACTCACTCTGTACTGTTCTACTGCCCTCAACCTCACTACCAGCTGGTGGGAGTTTCGTCTTCCTCCAATTATCAGTTTATAAAACCCTAAACCATCTCTCCTAAAACTATTTTCTATCAATGTAGCATCCTCTTAACCACCTTCTCTGTTCAAGCTCTTCTTAAGCTACCAGCGCTGCACTGTCCTCTATGGCAGTCTCTAGCCGTACGTTGCTACTGAGCATTTGGAATGTGATTTGTCAAACAGAATTGGGATGGGCTACAAGTGTAAAATAGACTAAACTTTGTAGTTGTGTGTTTTAGGTGAAACCTTACAGCTCAAGTTAATTGATCATACCAAAATTTATATACTTATTGTTTTGCTATATTAGTCACAATGCCCACAACATGACAGCCTACTCCGCCTTTCCACCCCAGATTCCCTGAGTGCATTCATCCAGTTTCTGTACCTTCCTTCCTTCTTACATTCCCTCTGAAAAGGAGATGCCCATGTGGTCTCGTGTATCTAGTTACACTAAGAGACATACTCCTTATAATACTATGTTTTGTTTCAGAGTCCAGTCTAATCGTTGTCTGAAGAGTGGACTTTGGGAATGGTTCTAGTTCTGAGCTAACAGTGTCCAGAGACCATAGTTTTAGGGGTTCCTCCAGTCTCTGTCAGACCATTCAGTCTGATCTTTTCATGTGAAGTTGAGTTCTCCTCTACACTTTTCTCCTACTCTGCCCAGAAGTCTCTGTTGTACCACCATCTGGCTCTCGTGGTCTTGAGTTGGTGGAGTCTCTGGTTTATGCGGAACCTTAGTCTCTTTTTTGTAGCTGTTTCTTCTCATTTTGAGTCTTACCATATTAGCAAATGAAAATCCTGAAAGCCTGACTTCATCCATGTCATTAAGGTCAACTCTACTTTGAGGAGGCAGCTCTTCCCCGGTCAACTTTTAAGTGCCTTCCAACTGAGGGCCAGGGTGACTCCTTCTGAAGCACTGTGTCTGATAAGGAAACCCTGGTGGCAGAGCAGTTATCTGCTATGTCTGCTAACCAAAAAAGTCGGCGGTTTGAATCCACCAGGCACATCCTGGAAACTCTTTGGAACTGTTCTGCTCTGTCCTGTAGAGTTGCTTTAAGTCAGAATAGATTCAAAGGCAATGGGTTTGGTTTTGGCTTTTGTATCAGACAGTGTTCTGCTGCTTTTCCTAAGATTTTCACTGGCTAATTCCTTTCAGAAGTAGATTGTCAGGTACTTTTGCCTAGTCTGTCTTAGTCTGGCAGCTTAACTGAAACTTGTTCATCATGGGTGACCCTGCTGGTATCTGAGTACCAGTGACATCGTCCAACATCACAGCAACATGCAAGCCCCCACTGACAGACAGGTGGGAGGGAGATTGTTTCTTGGGTTAATATTTTCCTTCGGTCTTTGATGTTCTTCATTCCCTTTTGTCCCAGTACAGCAGACTTTTAAGATGTGACATATGTATATATATAAAATATCTCATTAATAAACAAATAAACACAAAGTTTCCATTGAGTTGATTTGGACTCATGATGACTTCATTTGGGCAGAGTGGTAATACGCTCCACAGGGATTTTAAGTCTTTAACTTTTCAGAACCAAATCACCAGGCCTTTCTTCCAATTTGCCTCTGGGTAGTTTTGAACGGCCAACCTTCAGCTACTAGTTGAATGCTTTAACTGTTTGTACCAGGGGATCCTATAATATATCTCATTCCTTTTGCAATATTGTTTATGTATTGAAATGGTAGTATTTTGTGCTTATTAAATTACATAAAATATTAATATCATAATTAATTCTGCTTGTTTATTTCCACTTTTTTAAAAAATGACTACTAGGACATTTAATATGTATAGGTAGTTCCCATGTGGATAGAATTGTATTTCTTTTGGACAGCTCTGTACTAGAAATATCTCTGGTTCAAATTCTATGCTCCCAGATCTGTGTCTCCTTCTCTAGTCCAAATAATAGTAAGAGCTCTTTGAAGTAAAGCAAGACACTAGAAGTAAAATTTTCTTGTTTCTGAATAGTTTGGATCTTTATTGTATATGGAAGACAAAAAGCAAAGAGGGGATTAAACAACCTGACAATAGCTACTTAGCTCAAATAAGTTGGCCTTTCATTTCTTCTCAAATTTAAATGTTTTTAGATGAGAATTGGTGGAAAAGGGGAAAAGTTTGGTTTTGGAGTCAGATATGCATAAGTTTAAACCCTGTGTCTGTATTTATTTCCTCAGTCATGTGTCCAAGATTGGAAATAATGTAGTCAGTATTTTCTTCATTAATTAAGGGAATAAAAAATTGCTTGAGCTAAAGTTTTTGTTGGTTTTTTTTTTTTTTCTAATAATAAATGTGTGTTGCTGACAATTAAACTTAAAATATGTAAGGTGCCTGGCATATATGAGGCTTTAATGAGTGGTTCAAATATTTTTTTTCACATCAAATCATGCCATTAAATAATATACAGGGATGACTGGGGAAACCGCTGTGGTTTGCAGGCAGCTACTGGGATGTGTAAATCACATCTGTCTTCTCAGAAACACCCTCTGTACATTTTTTGCTTCAACTGCAACATTTTATTTTCTTTAACCTTTTGCTGTGAGTCTTTTGTTTTCAAAAGACACTTATAAAAATATCCATAATACTTCAAGGATGATACAAGTGTACAAAGAACTTTCAGAAAATATTCTAAACATGAAAAGAACACTTTCACTCCCCCTTTTATTTCAGAGTCTATTTCATTGTAGGCGTTTCTTGGTCCCTGTATCTAAAAAAATAAATAAATAAAAGACAAACATTTCTAATCAGTATGGAGGATTTTTCAGATTTTCATACTTGAAGATATGAATAGTTTGAACTTCTTTAAAATTAATAGGCTGACATTAAACCCTGATGGTGTAGCGGTTAAGTGCTACATCTGCTAACCAAAAGGTTGACAGTTCAAATCTGCCAGGCCCTTCCAGTAATTTTGTGGAGCAGTTAAACTTTGTTCTATGGATTGTTATGGATTGTTATGAGTCAGAACTGAATCAACGGCAGTGGGTGAGTCTTTCAAAAACCCAACATAGCTTCCAAAATGTAGAGGGAAAGAAATTCTTTATTAATTTTGTGAGCTCTAGAACTAGAAAGACAGATAGTTTTTATTTTCCACAGTGTTCATGAGTCATTTTAGTAAGATATGGAATCTTTTACTTTAAATATAATCTTCTACCTTGTAAGATTTATGCATGTATTGTTCCTGCTGATGCTTGCATAAAGAAAGTAGACATTACAGAAACTCAGAAAGGATTCTCAAGTGGATCAAACAGGCCAAAGAAACATAAGTCCAACCTCTGGGGTTCATGATTTACCATTGCTAATTGGGTTACTGGACCACAGACCCTACGCAAAAGACAGAGGATTGAAATATTATTATTATTATTCATATTATTATTTATGATTAAATATAGAAAATAAACTTTTTAAATTATTTAATAGTTTGAAATGTTATTATTTTAATTATTGTCAATGCTCTTTGTGAGCCTTTAGCACTGTTCCAGCCAAGTAGTAACTTGGGGATGGCCAATAAATAGGCTGTATGACAAATAGCACTTGCCTGAATAATTAATGAATCTGGATGATAGCAGCTTGTTGAGAACTTTCTTGATGTTTCAAACCTTTTCTTTCCTTTCATCAAAAAACAAGCTCCTAGGATACTTTAAGGCCCAGTTCAAATGAGACATCTTCATGTGGCATGGTGCCCTCCTATCCCATCAGCTCCCACAGCAGTTTGCAATTACCTCTCCTATAGGGTTTGTGACTATTTGGGTATGTGTTTGTCCTTCCCAACTAGAACATGCTGGCCTTTGTACTAGGGAGAATGCTCCTCACTGCTCTTTGTATCCCCTGTGCCTTTCTAAATGTCAAGGCCTGTAGAGACAGCCTTTGAAGGCAGTCCACCTTTGGAACACCAAGGTTGCATCAGCACCATGCAGGTTGACTTTCTGTTCACTATTCTTTCTTCTACCCCAACCCTGTCCTTGTTGCTGAAAGGAAAGTGGGCATTAGTGCCTCAAAGTTAGAGTATAACTGTCTCTTACTGAAGGACTGGAGGGTCTGACTGAGATCAAAACTGAAAAAAAAGAAACCGCTGCCATTGAGTTGATGCTGACTCATAGCAACCCTATAGGACAGAGCAGTAATGTCCCTAGAGTTTCCAAGGAGTGCCTGATGGATTTGAACTGCCAATCTTTACAGGAGCTAGAAGTGCCTTTTTTAGAAGTTGATTGGTGGATCTATTGATGCCCTTTGGTCACATCCCTCCCAGAGAATGATCTTTTAAATATGTTCCCAGGAAAGTGTGAGATGACCTTCAGAAACGTCCAGTCATCTTTAGTTGCCTTGGACAATGGTACTTGGTAAAGGAAGAACACATTGTCCAATTTATTGGTTGTTTCTTTCAATCCACATTCAGCAAGATGGCCATATTGGTTTCATTTTAATGGTCTCTGTTGAGATTGTTTGAGAAAATACATCCATTTTTAGTTACTGAATGCAGAGTAAAGACATTTTGAAGAATTCAGTAGTTCAGCTATTTTCACATACGGTTATTATTACTTTATACTACCACTGCTCAATGTTACTTTTAAAGTTTATAATTCAGGTGTTCCTTTGGCTGTTTATCTTTCTCTCTAAATCTGTATTTTTTATCATCTTAAGTGCCTGCCATACAGGGCTCAGTTGTTACCACCTATGTGATGTATTTTCATGGGCATAGGAAGGTATTCTGTAGTCGTTTTTGATTCCCCAAGTGATTCATTGATGTCTGAAAGTATAAACTGAGCTATTCATTACTTTGACTTCAGGTGTGGATTCTTAACAAAATGATCATCTTTATCCAAATGGAGAAAACATTTTTCCTCCTCAAATCTATTTGCTTCATATTTGCCACTCTTTCTGCATTTGTCATATCAATTTTCTATTATACTTATTTGTATATTTGTTTATATCTTCTACTAGACTTTTGGCTTTTTGAAGACAAGAGCTGTGTCGTCATATTTCCATGTCCTACTTTTCTCAGCTATTTCCTACTTTCTCTCAGATGTATTAAAAGGCTTGTAGTGAGAGACATATGTATAACCCCGCTATAAAGCACACTGCCCAGTAGGAGAAGTTGCAGTCTGTTGTAATGCGTCTGCACCCTGACAGTGACACACAACAGCTGGTGATATTGGCTCACAAGACCTTGATGGTTCTGGAATCCCAGACCTTGGCCTTCTGCATCAGAAGGTTTTCCTCCCTTGGGCTGGCCTGGTGATCAAGTAGGATTAGCACAAATAATGTTTGGGAGTAAAGCTTCTGTTGATGGGAAGGCAGTCCCATTTTTTATGCTAGACAGTGAGAGTGAGGCCATATCCTGGGGTAGGAGGGAAGTTGAGTCAATGCCCAGGCAACCCTAACTATGCATGTACACTCTGCCTCCAGCTCTGTGCCTCTAAGGGAGTCCTGTCAATGCAAAAGCACACTTTCTTGTCCATACTTGTTGTTTCATAAAAATTTGCACTCACACACACACACACACAAACACACACACACACACACACACACACAGAGGATTTGAGAATGAAAAAGGAAATGGGTCCTCTAGGGTTCAAAGTTTTTACTTAGATAGAAAGAAAACAGACCAATCTCAGAGACGTCAAGCAGCATGCCTGTGATCACACAGTGAAACAACTAGTCAGTGAAACAACCAGTGTCTTTAAACCCAGGGCACACAAGCTGCAACATCTGAGAATTTTACCATATACCCTTTGTCCTCTACCAGACCTATCAAGAAACATTCTCACTTTAAAAAAAAAGGATCACTCACATTCTTTCCTTTCTACTTTCTTCTCATAGTTTGTCTGGCTTTCTCTGCAGCTTTGGCTGAGTGTTTTATTTGGGGGTTTTCTACCCTGCCCTTTTGCTCTCTCTTTTTCTTTCCTCCCCCGGCTCACTCATCTCTTCCTTCTTTCCTCATTCTTTACCTCTTTTCCACTCTCTCTGTTCCAATTCCATTAATGAAAGTAGATAATAACTTGTGAATTCAAGTGGAACTTCATTTCTGAAACTGCACACTCATGCTGGAACCCATTAAGCTCGATAGCGAGAAATGAGAGAAATCATAATTATCAGGCTACTAAAATACATGAAACATAAAATTTGTCAGAGAAAGTAATTGAAATTATTGGACCAGTCGGGTCTGGTGCTGAGCAGACCCTCAGTGATAATGGAAAGGTTACGGGTGGTGTTTAGCAATGCTGATGAGGTCCAAGGTGACTCTACGCCACCACAGTCAGCAAATTTATGCTCGCCTTACATCAATTCGCTAATCTGTCTTGAGAAATTGGGAGAGAGATGGGATTCAGGAAAGCCCATCAGGTGTCCAGCATAACAGGTACTGATTTTTTTTTTTTTTCATTCGTCTCTTTTATAGATTTGCTTCTCTGTTTATAGGGTCTCTATGAGTCGAAATTGTGACAGTGGGTTGTTTCGTTTTGTTTTACTCATTCTTTTTTATTTTTTCTTTCTCTTTGAACTTTCTCCATCTTCTCACTGGGCTTCTTGCTAGTGTTCTTTCTTCTTTTAGATTCTTTTCTCTGTCATTTCCTGTCTGTTTGTAACACTACTTTGCTCCTTAATTCCCTCTAAAATTAAAATTACTGGACAGTTTGGTCAGCATGTCTTTATCAAAGGTGGCTCTGTAACCTCAGGACTGGGAAGTTTCCTCATTTGATCAACTCAGCCTGCCACCGAGGTTAAACGACAGTCCAAGTCTCCACAAATGCATGTTTCAGCCATTTTATTCCCAAAACAAATTCAACTGCTGTACAGCCTGGCAATCTGGTGCCAAGCAGGTGCGAATGTGCAGGAAAGAGGAAGGGAATGGCTTTCACATGTCGACTTTAAGATACTTACGAGTGTGTCTCTGCTCTCAGCAATTTAAGATTTGCAAATAATCAGTGATGGATTTGTATCACATTTGTCATATAAAAACTGAAAACAGGGTATAGCATCAGGAGAGGGTATCAGTTCATATGAAGTAAACCAATATATTCAGATCATGAGAGTGGGAGATCTTTAACAAACATATCTCAGTCATGCCAGAATTTTTTTTAAGTGAGTTACCATAACTGTCCTAAGTATTGATAGAATAAGTATATATATATACACCAAAAAACAAACTCTTGCCATCTAGTTAGTTTTGATTCATAGTGATTATATAGGACACAGTAGAACTGTACCATGGTGTTTCTGAGGAGTGGGTGGTGGATTTGAACTGGTAACGGTTGGGTTACCAGCCATGCTCTTGTCCTCTGTACCACTAGGGTTCCATGTATGTATTAGAACTGGCATTATTTGAGGTTTTCTTCACAACCTATCCTTTATATCTTATTAATAGTAGTTTATATCCTACATTGTATGCTATCATTTCCGCAAGTGTTAGTCATTTGATCTTGTGTGTTGAAAGCAGGAAAGATGTTTCTGCCTCCACCCTGTGGCTGAAGAAACTGAGGCTTTGAACAATTTGATAGTGTAGCAAAGGTTGTATGACTAGTTAGTGTCATCTATAAGTCTCCTATACTTTCAGGGGAAACCTTGGTAGCATAGTGGCTAAGTGCTATGTCTGGTAACCAAAAATTCGGCAGTGCAAATCCGCTAGACACTCTTGGAAACTCTGTGGAGCAGTTCTCCTCTATCCTGTCAGGTCACTGTGCATTAGAATTGACTTGAAGGTAGCGTGTTTTTTTTTTTTTTTTCCTCTTCTTCTTCATCTTGTAGGAAGCCTCAGTGATACAGAAGTTTAGAGCTATATCTACTAGCCAAAAGGTCAGCAGTTCAAGTCCACAAGCTACTCCTTGGAAACTCTATCAGGCAGTGCTACTTTGTCCTGTGTTGTTACTGGGAATTGAAATTCACTGGATGGCAGTGGGGTATCTTTTCAGTGTATGTGCTTTTCACAGTGCCCTATGTCTAAATCTACTGTTGGAAAATTATTAATTTTAGCATTTGTACAAATGAATGGTTCCAGAGCTACCCCATTCCGTTGTTTTTGTTGTTGTTGGGTGACAAGACAGACTATGACAGAGTAAAACCTCCCCTTAGGGTTTTCTAGGCTTTAATATTTATGGAAGCAGATTGACAGGTCTTTCTCCCACAGAGCCTCTAGGTAAATTTGAACCATCACCTTTTGGATTAGCAGGCAAGAGCTTAGCCATTGCTCTACCAGCACTCTTTATCCCATTGTTAGATAGCACTAATAGTCAAAAAGTTTGCTTGTTTGTTTGTTTCTGTTAAGTTAAAATGCATTGCTGTTCAGCGAATTCTATCCTTTAGGTCACTCAGAGGAAATTACCCTAGAGACAGTTATTATTAATTTTTGAATTTTTTAATTATGATTAAGTGAAAGTTTACAATGTAATTCAATTTGCCATATGAAACTCTGAGCAACTCTGTCTGGTGTTCTCACCCAGTAATCACACACTCTTGCTTTCTACTCTTTGCTTCTAGTATCCACTCAATCGACACTTGTCCCCTCCTCTCCAGCTTCTCCTCTGCCCTCTAGAAAGAGACCAGTTGGACAGCCTTATGTATCTATTAACCCATAAAGTACACACACCACCTACATCACTCTGTGTCTGTTAGTCCAGTCCAGTCTTTGTCTGAAGTGTTGGCTTCAGAACTGGTTTCAGCTCCGGGCAAGCAGCAAGTCCAGGGGCCATATACTCGTGGTACCCTCCAAGTTGTCAGACCATCAGATCTGGTCTTTTAATAGAGTTCTTGATCTGCACACCCTTCTTGTCTTGTGCTGCATCAGAGCCTACATACTGTCTTCCGTGATAGGGCTGTCATTGGTGGTGGCAGGGTACTGTCTGTTTCTTCTGGTCTCATGCTGATGTAGTCTCCCAAACATGTGGACCCTTATGTTTCCTGGGCTCATATTTTCCTCCAGTCTTTGATATTCTTGGTTTTTGTATCCCACAGGTTATTTAGAACCAATTGATGTTCCTTAGATGGCAGTTTGCTGCTTTTAAGACCCTAGGCGCCACTCACCAGTATGAGATGCAGAACAGTGTCTTAGAAAAAGACTAGTTATGCCAATTAACATCCATGTCCTTTGAAAGCGTGGTCTCCACATCTCTGTCCCTGTTACTCAGAGACAGTTATTGAGTTCCAACTAAATACTAGTGTTGTACTCAAATGCTAGTTGTAAAGTCTCTTCCTTCCTTCCTCCCTCCCTCACTTTCTTCTTTCCCCCCACCTTTCCTTCCTTCTTTACCCCCTCCTTCCCTCTCTAGCTCCCTTCCTGCCTCCCTCCTTTCCTTCTCTCCTTCCTTTCCTCCCTGCCTCCCTCTCCTTTTTTTTTGTTTTAACAGTAGCAGCCTAGGCAAGTTCTATATTCTCATAGTTAAGTATGGGAGCTCTGGGGTAGATGGTCAAATTTGAAACCTAGCTCTACATTTTACTTTCCCCCCACCTTTTCTTGATGAAGTTTACATAAATTACCTAAGTTATCTGTGCCTTTAATTTTCCATGTGCAAAAATGAGAATCATATAATAACAAAACTTCATTAGTGTTTTGCTGGATTAAATGACATCACACATACAGAAGACTTGAAACATGGCACGACATGAAGCAATAATAAAGATTAGTTTTCGTATGTTAATGACATACTTTTAGATAGGTTCTGACTCATGAGAACTCCATATACAACAGAACAAAAAGTTGTCTGGCCCTGTGTGATCTTCATTATTGTTACAGGTACTGTGTATTTTGTGTGTTTTTCACCCTAAGTGGCTTAAATTCCAGCACTGTATCAGACAATATTCTCTTGTGATCCACAGGATTTTCGTTGGATAGTTTTCTAAAGTAGATTACCAGGCCTTTTTTCCTGTTGTGTCTTATCTGGAATCTCTGTCAAGGCCTGTCTACCGTGGCTGACACTGCTGGTGTCTGAAATACCAGTGGTTCAGCTTCCAGTGTCGCAGGAACATGGAATCCACAACAGTATAGCAAACTGACCCCTCTTATGTGCCTCTTAGACTTCTCATCCCTAGATTAAAAGGCCTCACTTTATTAGGTGGGCCCCTCATCTGTTATTTGTCATCCAAAACTAAGTGGCTGCTAAGGGCCACGTGTGTTTAGTTCTGGGGATGATAGTGAAAAAACCTTCCCAGAGCTAAAGAACACCACTGTCTGCTCAAAAGAGGCAGATTTTCACAGAAAGAAACCAATTCATAGAGACAATGTTTATGATTTTCTTACAGCCATATGGAAACACAGAGCAAGATACACTTATCCTTTCCATACCATAGTTGACAGTAGCTTGTGTGAATGACCAAGACTTTCCAAAAGAGGAGTTCTGAATCAAGCCTTGGAGAACAACTTACAGCTAGCTGGGAGAGGAGCAAGAGAAGAGCCTGAGATTCCAAACCATCAGTATAGCATCTGCTAAGGCATAGAAACCCCAGTGGCGTAGAGGTTAAGTGCTATGTCTGCTAACTAGAATACTGACAGTTGGAACCTACCATTTGCTCCTTGGAAACTCTGTAGGGAAGTTCTACTCTGTTTATATGGCCGCTATGAGTCAGAATCAGCTCGACAGGAAGGTTTTTTTTTTTTGTTTTAAAGCATGGAAGGAGGAGATAATGTGTAAGAACAGGGCATGGCTAAGTAAGAATGGAGTATAAGATGTGTGTCAGGAGGCCTTGAAGGAGACTGGAGAACAAGGTTTTATAGGTTCTGTTAAAAGGAAAAAAAAAGTATGACTTCTACCTTGATCTTTTCTTGGCAACCTTGTTACACTGGAATTCTAAATGCTTCTTTTACATGTGCTGTTATTAAAGAGGCTTTGTTTGAACAACAAACAAAAGTGGGGGCTGTCCATGGTCCAGTGCAAAAGCTAATCAGTAACCAATGACAAGAAAATACTATAAGAGGACAGAACAGATGCAGATTGTTTCAAAATGCTTTTGTTCAGTAGACTCTTACATTTGAAGTCCTGGCAAAGAGTCACATAGAACTGAAAGATTTAAAGATGTGCTTATGATCACCACTGCTGCCTGCTGCCGTTGAATTGATTCCAACTCATAGCCACTACTGACAGAACAAGAAATAAATAGCTAACAAGAAAGAATGAAATAATTTTGAAAAGCCTGGTGACTCATACCTTGAAGGTTTCAGGAAGAAATGGCCAGTTATGAAAACATCCACAACCAGACTCTTTTAACCCTTTTTGCATGCCTGCTGTTGGGGATAAATATTCTTCAAGTATTAATTAAAGACAATCTATGATTACTTGTCCAGCATTTTCCCAAATTTCATATCAGTCATTGTACTTGGAAAAATGGTTTTACAGTTTCCATGGGATCAGGTGAAGAAAATATATCCCTAACACTAATGGGCAATAGCTAAAATATATGGCACTGAAAATAAAGAATAGTCCTTTATAATGGATCACAGGCATAAAAAAGACTAGACTGTATAAGTCTTGTAGATTGGTCTATAGCACATAAACATAACATACACACGCACAGAACTTAGTTCAAAACTGCAGGCATTATGTTGTCATCCCATGTTCCCAGATTGCCCAAATGATGGTATTACATCAAATCCAAAATTATCTAATGAATGTAGCTACTGGGCTGTTGTTACTTAATAGAGTTTATCATGTTTATTTTGGAAACTTTGTGGAGCAGTTCTACTCTGCCCTCTAGGGTAGCTATGAATCAGTATTGACTTAACAGCAGTGGGTGGGCATAGTAAACTCCTCCCCCCCACCTCCAGTGCAACGTGACAGTGTCCTGAATTTCCTGAACTATGGCTAATGGGCAGAATTAGTACTATACTTGGTATTGTCAGAATATTTGTAGCAACGCATTTATGCTTGTAACTAAGGAACATTTGTATAAGTGATTTCTACTACACTCTACCAAATGGCATAAGTACCCTACTCTAGAAATATCAGTCAGAAAGAACACTTTCTGTTCAATAAAAACCAAACCTGTGGCCACTGAGACAATTCAACCCTTTAGGACAGCGTAGAATTGCCCCCTGAGTACTCCAGGGAGCAGCTGGTGGATTCAAACTGCTGATGTATTGGTTTGCAGTGAAACTTGTAATCACTGTGCCACTAGGACTCTAACTAATACAAGAAGACAAGTTATGGTTTTATACAGTGTTAGAACTTAAAAGAAATCTAAAATTCAAGACAGTGTGACTTTTCCCCTTGTCCCATTTTCCTCCACAAGCAAGGTACTAATCTTTAGTGGAGAGCTAAAAGAAATCTTGGAAACATTTGTTATCCCCTTTGTTCAAAAGATGAAGAATCTGAATCCCAAAGAAGATTTCTAATTGTCAAATATTTCACAGTTAACTAGCGGTAAAGCTAAGACTTGAATTCAGCTCCTCAGACTTCTTATCTTTCGTTCTTTCCACTTCAACACTGCTTCAACACTGCTTCAACACTGCTTTTCCTAGGCTTCCTAGGCTTTGCCATTTCTTCATAGACTGCCTTCCTTTACAAAGCTTTGTGATAGTTAATACCTCGTAATTCTCATCAAGTGCACCTTGCTCTCATCTGTCCAGCAGAATAGGGACAATAATAAAGTAATGTCTTACACGGTAATTTAAAATTGCTTTATTAAAAGTACTCATTTCATAAAAATATACATCAGAAACTGTGTGAATACGAATGTGTTCGGAGTTTTGTAAAGCTGCCTTCCTGTCTTTTTAGTACTCCTACACTGAGCATACCGTAGCAATGCAGAAAGCTCTTTCAACAGAATTTCTGAAATTGGATGAGGCAAAGGAACTATATCAATTAGCAAGAAAACATGGCTCCGAGTCACTCCTTTGAGCACTAGAAGCTCTTTTATGTTTGGATGCTAGTGGCAAAACTGTTCCTGGACACAGCTGCTTTAAAGCATTTGAGCAACAATGAAATTTCACCCCAAGAAAGGTTAGAACTGAGAGCATACCACAGAACTAATTGCTAAGAGGTCTGCCTTTATGTGCACACTGCGGTAATTCCTAGAGACCATTTAGAAAGAGAGAATCAACAATTCTGTTCTATAGACACCATGTCCTCTAGTATAGGGGAGAAAAAGGGAGGTTTTCTAGGCTCTGGGGATTTTCTGAAAGGCACAACTGTGAAACCATCACAGGCAATTGTTTGGGCAGTCCATCTTGGGAAAGTGGGGAGTCTGTCCAAGTTTTGTAATTTAAAAGGGCCATCCTTTTCCCCGGTGAGGCTTCCAGTTTAGGCAAAGGAAACTATGGAAAACTATGTCCCTTTTAGAGATTTTCTCAGTAACCTGAACAAAACCACCAGTTATGTAGATCCTGGCTTTTATAAATCTGTAAGCAGGTTCAGTTTGAAGCCCTAATATGGAGATGGTATGTAGTCACAGAGATACATCGGTAAATATCATTTCACAGCTACACTGATAAGGGTAACTAAGACGGGAACATTTTTTCCCTCTTTTCTACCCAGCAGACATAAAGAGAATGTTGGCTGATTCCTGAAGCTAAAGACTCTGATTATGTTTTGTCCTTTGCCCCAGTAGTCTTATTGGAAATTGGACTCAGTTTATTTAACTTAAGAAGCTGATGGGTCGGTATTAAGAGTTCAGCTGCTAACCAAAAGGCCAACAGGTCGCATCTATCAGCCATTCTTTGGAAACACTATGGAGCAGTTATATACCCTGTCCTCTGGGGCTGCCGTGAATTGCAACTGACTACAAGAGCAGTGGGTTTGGTTTGCTGGCACAGTGGTTAAGAGCTAGCCTGCTAACCAAAAGGCCAGCTGCTCTGTGGGAGAAAGATGTGATAGTCTGCTTTTGTAAAGATTTACAGCCATAGAACCCCTATAGGTTGGTTCCACTCTGTCCTATAGGATCACTTCAAGTCAAATTTGACGCTACAACAGTGTTATTTTGTTTGTGTGTGGCTTAGTGGCACAGTAGATAAACATTTGGCTACTAATCAGAAAGTTGATGGTGCTAACCCACCAGCTGTTCTGTGGGAGAAAAATGTGACAGTCTGCTCCCATAAGGTTTACAGTTTTGGAAACCCTGTAATGCAGTCCTACTCTGTCCTGTAAGATCACTACAGGGTGGAATCAAGTGGATGTCAATGGTGGGTTTGTTTTATTTTGCTGGTATTATAACCTACCTGGGAACTTGGTTTCCTCTGAGCATCTGATGATACTTTTGGAACCTCTGTCTCTTTTCTATCCCTGAATTGCACTAAAAAAAATTGCATACTTTTACATAGTGAGTAAGACAGAAGAGTCTCATCTGGTGGAATACAGCCTTAAACCAGCTTTTATTGTTTTCTAGTTCTTGTTATGGCTGTGCAGTATTCCTTCTTTCCCCCACATCAGTCATCCTCTATAACTCTTAAGTCACTTTGAGTTTATTAAAAGATTCTCATTTCAATTAACATTTTTGAAAATGCAGGTCGTATTTAGTTTAATGTTCTCCTCTTACTCTCAGTCAGAAACCCTTATGCTCCAATGGCCAAGGAGGGGGAAAAGAATAGAGGAGTGGGGTGCATAGAGATATAGGCTGTCTAGAATAGCACCTTCTCTTTCCTGTGTTTATTCTTCTATTTTGAGACTGAAAGGAGAGAGAAGACAAAATTCGTGGTGACTGCCTACAACAAGCTGGTTGCCTTTCCTTTCTTGTTTCTTCATGTGATCAGCTGGCATCAGTGGAAGTGTGGAGGCTGCCTCTTGTACCTTGACCATTCTCTGCTTCTCTATCCCGTAAGAGATCTAAGGCTGGGCAGGTGCCCAGTGTTGCTGTTCTAGAGGGACTCCTTGGCTGGTCATTCAGAAAGACCTAGTGGTTTCTCATCTTAACTCTCTCATCAACCCTGTCCTGAGCCTCTACCACTGGGTGTATGCTCCATAACCTTTTCTAGCTTGAGTCCTCTGGCTCAGAGGGTAGCCCTCTTAAGTTTCAGTCACTTTCTGCAGTATCTCTTGACCTGCGAAATCTACCTCTTCTTTCCCTACAAAACTGTACGATTATAATCTTTCTCATCCAGTCAAAACTCTTGCCTGAAGTTTGCTTGCCACCCTCTTGCACCATCTGCAGCAGTATCAGGGTCCCTACTGTTTAGTGGCTTAGGCATCTTTAGAAAAGATAATACCACCAGCTCCTGACTTAGAAGGGAACATAGGGAAATTTCAGGCCACCCATTGTTGTAAGAAGGAAGAATGGAAAAAAAAAAAATGACCAAACTCGTTACTGGTGACTGGATTCTGACTCACAGCAACCCTACAAGACAGAGTAGAACTGCCCTTGCTTGGTTTCTATAGCTGTACATCTTTAAAGAGGAAGACTGCTACATCCTTCTCTGGAAATGCCCCCCTTTTGGTCTACAGTGGAACAGTCTAACCCCTGCATCACCAGGGATCCCTAAGGAAGGATTACTGGCATACACTGCTGTAGACAAGTGAATTTTGACCCATAGGGACTCTATAGAACAGGGTAGAACTGCCCCATGGAGTTTCAATGGCACGCCTGGTAGATTCACACTGGAGACGTTTTGTCTACTAGCATTAGCACGTATCATTGGAGGGAAGGGGGACAAGTCATATGCTCTCTTTGCTCTGTGCTTCCTCAGAAAGAGAATTCTCAAGCTTCCATATACCTACCGACACCCTTTCAGATAGTTTTCTTTTTTTAAATAGCTTTATTGAAGTATAATTGGCATGTAACATTTTGCACTTATTTTAAGTATATAACTTGATTAGTTTGACATATACACAAACCTGTGAAACCAATGCTGTTATTAAGTTAATGAACATATCTGTCACCTCTGAATGTTTCCCCAGGCCTTTGTGTCATTCCTCCTGCCTGCCCCTCTGCATCTCTCTGTCCTCAGGCAACTACTGATCTGCTTTCTGTCACTAGAGAGGAATATGAGTTTTCTGGAATTTTATATAAATGTAGTCCTGTAATGTCTACTTTTTTTTTTTTTGAATTCTTTCTCTCAACATAATTACTTGGATTGTAGCCACATGGTTGCATGTATCAGTAGCTCATATACTTTGATAAATGGTGTCCTACTCTATGGATCTACCGCATATTGTTTATACATTCATCTGTTGATGAATATTTAGATTGTTTCCAGTTTTCACTACTATAAATGAAGTTGTTATGCACGTTAATGTACAAGAATTTGTGTAGATGTATGCTTTTTTTTCTCTTGGGTAAACACATGGGAAAGAAATGAATAGATCATATGGTAGACTTATGTTTATACTTCCTCACTGTGAGGGAAAAAGGAGCACAAATGCTGGATTAGCCAAAATAATACCTCTCCAGAAGCCTGTGGGGAGATGCTGAGACACACAGCTGGAGTTATTATTGGGGTGCTCGGAGGCTTTTTTCTTACCTTTAAGTCCTATACAGCACAATTCATATACAACAAAAAGTTGCACAGGTTCCTAACATTCTTGAAGGCACATATATGAATGAAAAATTAAAAATACAATTTCCAAAACAATGTGAACATCTTATTGCTTCTCCATGGACTTCCTAGTGCTCTACTGTTGTTGTTATTGGGTGTCATCTAGTCAATAGCAACTGTATGTGACAAGGTAGAACTGCTCCATGGAGTTTCCTAGGCTGTAATCTTTACAGGTCGCGTAGTGATTAAGCACTTAGCTGCCAACCCAAAGTCTGTCAGTCAGAACCCACCAGCTGTTCCGTAGGAGTAGTATATGATAGTCTGTTTCCATGAAGATTTATAAACTTGGAAACCACACAGGACAGTTCTACTTTGTTCTGTAGGGTGATTATGAGTCAACATTGACTTGACTACAATGGATTAACCTTTACAGACAGATGACAGGTCTCTTTTCTGCGAATCTGCTGCGATGAATTAAAGCCAACCTTTAGGTTAGCAGCTGGTTAGCAACCAAGTGCCACCAGCGACCCTGCTAGTGTTCTGAATTCTAACCAAGACCACTGCCATTGAGTGGATTTGGATTCATTTCAAGCCTGTAGGACAGAGTAGAATCACCCCATAGAGTTTCCAGGTTGCACCTGGTGGATTCAAAGTGCTGACCTTTTGGCTAATAGCCGTTGCACTTAACCATTACACCACCAGGGTTTCCTTAGCAGGCAGAGAGAAGGGAAAACTACAAAACTTTCACAAAGAATGTGTGGAGTAACTGACTTATGCCTGAATCAGTTTCTGAAAAGCATAATACTGCAATCCTTTAAGCCTTGTATTTCTACTTCCAGTTTCCATCAGGTGACTCCAACTCATGGTAACCCCAAGTGTGTCTGAGTAGAACTGTGCTCCACAGAGTCTTCAGTGGGTGATTTTCCAGAAGTAGATCTCCAGCCCTTTCTTCCAAAGCACCTCTGAGTGGGTTTGAACTTCCGATTTTGTGGTTGATAAGCTGAGCTCATTAACTGTGTGCACTACACAGGGATTATTTCTTGGAATCTTTTCACAGACTTCTCGTTTAGTTCTCATAATATCCCGGACCAGACGTCAGAAAATCGGTATTTTTTCCTGACTTTAAGGTTGTAGAGAGTAGAGCGAGGCAAACTTAAAAATGGCAGCAAGATGGAGCCAGTAGAATTCCCACGTAGTGTCAAGAGAGGGAGGTTTCTAGCTATGTCCTTGTCGTTCAGTTATTATGGAACCTGGGACAAATCAATTAAGTGTTCCAGGCCTCAGTCTTCTCTTTGATAAGGTAATAAATTTGGTGCCATCAGCATTTTTCAAAATGTATTCTTAGAAACATTATGTTTTCAAGATTCTTAATGAAGAAAAAGCTACGTATGGAGCCCTAGTGGCACAGTGGCTAAGAGCTCAGTTGCTAAGGCAAGGTCAGCAGTTCAAATTCCTCAGCCACTTCTTGGAAACCCTCTGAAGCAGTTCTACACTGACCTGCAGGATCACTCTGAGTCAGAATCGACTTGATAGCAATGCTTTTCGGAGGGGGTGGGAGGTGGTGTATGTTTGTGTTTATGTATCTATGGAAACCCTGGTGGTGTAGTGCTTCAGAGGTCAGCAGTTCAAATCCACCAGGCACTCCTTTAGAACTCTATGGGGCAGTTCTACTCTGATCTTTAGGATTTCTATGAATCAGAATTGACTTGATGGTAATGCCTTTTTTCAGATGTATGTGTATGTAAATATGGAAATCCTGGTGATACAGTGGTTAAGAGCTATGGCTGCTACCTAAATGGTTGGCAGTTCAAAATCACCATCTCTCCTTGGAAACTTGATGAGGCAGTTCTACTCTGTCTTGCAGGGTTGCTGTGAGTTGAAGTCGACTCTATGTCAATGAGTTTGTTTCACATACATTTGTGTGTGTGTGTCTGTGTGTGTAGAAAGACACAGTTGGGGAAAATCTTACAGTTAATCCCATCCATAATGAGCAGACAGTTAATTATGTAGATTTACACCATAATTATGATATTAAAGGCTTGGAGAATTTCTACAGTAACAAATCCTAATTTAACTTTGGGTCACATAGCAATTCTCAAAGTTATATGCTCCAGATCCCTTTTTCAGGTTAATCTTCTAGGAATTAATAGTCCCACATCATTTTTTATTCTAAAAAAAGTACACTGACAGATCCTAATGATCTAAATGATCGGTCAAATTTCTGGCAGCCCTGAGATTCTCTTTGCTTTGAAAGACACTAGCCATCCACAGTCACAGGGCAGAACCTGGAAGAATGCCCGTGAGAGGCTGGCTTTTCTGACTCCATGCCCATTGCTTTGCTCACGATGCTTACGAAGACTAATCATATCTTCCCTGTGTCGCTCTACCTGGGAAGTTGACAGCTGCTACCACAAGCTTAGAAACAAGAGTTTTCATTGCAGCCAAGACCTTGAGCCTACTTCTGATCAGAACAGAGTTTGTTCACATTTGTCGTTTCTTCACCAGTTGCATTTCCTTCATGTACACAGTGCGTGCGTGTGACTGACAGTTCTGAGTGTTATACTGAATTACCCACTTAAGGTCATTAGACAAATGAAACTTACACTGCTTGGTGAGGTGTTTTTACCTGACTAATAAAGCCTATTTCGCTCTGGCAAATAAAACACAGGTAATACTAAATCTCCAACAAATTGATTTTTTCGATCTTTGTTTCAGACCAAGACTCTTCTCCTGAAATTGGCAGGCAGAGATGGTTTCTGTGACATCTGTCTCAGAATCTCTCATTTAGAAACTCCTATGACACAAGAAAACAGTATGTAGAGGATCCCAAATAACAAACGAGAAGTGGTCCTCTTGTTTACTGCACCCTGTTCTGCCAGAAAGCTAGCAGGGTTCCTGTCTCACACAGAGGCAGTCGTACAACTCTGTTGTAGTGGAAAAACAAATGTAGGTGATCTTCTCACTAATACTTCAAGCTTTACCTTTAATTTTTGCAAGACAATCAAAATAGTGGCATTTTGACGCTATAAAGATTGAGCTTGTTTCTAAATATCTGTGAGTGAACTCTTTCAGCCTTAAGATTCCAAGAAATATGTTGGTGAGACCACTTAATATATTTAAATAAGTATGTATATTGGGCATACAGCTAGTCTTTATGATGCATCATTTTACACTAATTTTGAAGCAGAAATAAATTAGATGATGACAAGCATATGGAATGTAAAATGAGGAACCTGAATTGGTTTAAAAACAAGTCTAGCTGACCACCAGTTGCAGTGTAGTTAATACCTACTTCTAGTGACCCTATGTGTGCAGAGTAGAACTGCTTAAGGAGAACTGCCGGTTAGAGTTTCCAAGGAAAGCCTGTTGGATTTGAATAGCTGACCTTTTGCTCAGCAGCCATAGCACTTAACAACTTTCTTTTGAGGAGCCTTTGGGCAGCTTCAAATCATCAACCTTTGGTTAGTAGTTGAGTACTTAATCACTTGGATCTGGAGAAGGATGGAGGTTCAAGTCTAGTAAGAATTGCCTTGGAAGAAATGTCTGGTGATCATCTTCCAAACCAGAAATCATGCCTTGAAAACCATGGGGCACAGTTCTACTCACACAGGGGGTTGCCATGAGTCTAAACTGACTCATCAGCAAATGATAAAAACAAATGTTCTGGAGTTGAAACCCTACAACTAAGGTGTTCAGGCTTAACGCCTGGTAATATCTGAAATGTGCCCTAAAAAAGAACTCGACTGGCCAATTTAAATCTCTTTCTCCAGGCCCCAGTAAGGTTACTGAAAAATGTTGCCTGCACTTTGATCTTTTGGAGACTTGAAACTAGACTTTTAAGAACTTTGCTGAGGTTTTCTTGTTCTTACTATCAATTTCTTCTTTCTAAAGATGTATTTATTTTCTAAATTGACACTAAAGAATTTTAATAATAAAGGGCTGGAAACAATTTGCATCATTTGGCAATCCTCATGAAAGAAAGCTGAATGCTCTCACTGAATGATTGTAATTTTTATCCACAATAATGAAGACACAAAGTGTGAGAGTAGGGTTGGGAGAGGCTATTGTATTATTTCTCTTAATATTCTAGAATATTTTCAACTTTTAAACTTCAATGTATTTTACTTAATGCAAAATAAATAATGATAGCACCACTCCTTCCCCCGTTCAGTTTCTTTCCATCCTAAAAAGCTCTTGTTTCTGGTTGCCATGGTGACACTGCCACTCTGCTGTTTAAGTGGAACACTTTCATCTCCCTGACTTGAAGGCAGATCCTAGAAGGGCCAGGAATGATAATTGACAGCACATTCTGATAGCTGGAATAAACAGCCCCTGTTCTGTCGCTAACAGGTATCAGCTATGATAAGAATAGTCCTAATAAGAGTGATGAAAGGCCACATTATCCCTCACTGTGAGTTTTGTTTTATTTTTCTTTCAATTTTGCTTTGTTGTGTCATATTTTGTTTTAGAAAAGAGTAAGACAGAGTGTGAGAAAGAAATAGGCAATATTTAAAATGGAAGTCATTTGTAAGAAACACTTGCATTTGGGACTTATGGGGACCTGTGGAGCCCTGTCAAATCCTAAGGGTGTAGTGGTTAAGTGCTACCTCTGCTAACTCTAGACGGTCAACGATTCAAATCTGCCAGGCGCTCCTTGGAAACTCTATTGGGCAATTCTGCTCTGACCCCTAGGGTCGCTATGAGTCGACTGGACTCCACTGCAGTGGGTTGGGTTTTTTTTTGTTTTTTCCTGGAGCCCTGGAAAACTGTTACAGTGTAGTGGTTAAGTGCTACAACTGCTAACCCAAAGGTCAGCGGTTCAAATCCACCAGGCGCTCCTTGGAAACGCTATGAGGCAATTACACTCTGTCTGTAGGGTTGCTAAGAGTCAGGAATGACTCCATGGAAGTGAGTTTCAGGGGCTATGCCTGGTGGTGCAGTGGTTAAGAGCTGACCACTACCTAAAAGATCAGCAGCTCGAACCCACCAGTCAATCCTCGGGAGAAAGATGAGGTTGTCTGTTTCCATAAAGACTACAGCCTTGGAAATCTGAGGCGGCAGATCTACTCTGTCCTAGAGTGTTGCCGTGGGTTAGAATTGGAATTGACTCAGCAGCAGTCAGTTTGCTTGTTTGTTTTGAAGATGGAGAAAAGCAGAAAGGGAAAGCTCCTTTTCTCTCACGAGAAGGAAAATGTAGAAAACAGAGAACACACCTGAAACTTGGATCCAGCTTTGCAGCTATGCCCAAATCATCTAAGTGAGTTTGGGGTTTGTGGCTGCAATCAATACCACATCTTCACTCAGAAAAGCCCTAGGCATTCCCAGTTGCCACCCGACTCCAAGGATGCCTATCTTACATGGCTCTGCTGTGTGAATTCAGGCGTAAAAATCCATGACAACAGCCACTTTGGATGAACTTCAGGTCACAGCGGTGCTCTCTCTCTCTCATTACCCAATCATTTCTAATTACAAATTATAAGAACTAAGTGTTAGGGAATTATGTTTGTAACTGAACTTTATTTCTAATGGTCTGCAGCTGGTACCACTTTGGCAGGACAGCATAGAGGTTAGAGAATTGCCTCTGGGATAGAACATGCTGGAGTTCCAAGCACTGCTATTCACTGTGAAGCCCTGGGCAACTGCATGAACTTCTGTGACCATAGTGAGAAACGAAGGGTCTTAACATGGAGACTTGGACTTGGCAGGACTTTACGGTGAATGCCTCTCTGGGGTTGATTTGAAACATACACTGTCCCCTGTAAATCGATTATTGGGGGCCTCATCAGAATTCAAGTGTTTCAATAACTCTGTGGTGGTGACTTTTTTGTAGATCTGGACTAGCAGTGAGTAGAGTTGGTTTTGTTACGCCAAGTGCCGTCGAGTCAGATCCTGTGGAGACAGGTTTAAAGTGGGGCAAGTACTTTTATTTCTCTGAACCCTCGTGTCTTTATCTGCCAAACAAGTAAGTTAGATGAAGTAGAGGGTTTTCTACCATTCTAAATTCTGTGACTCTTCTTCTGTGGTTGTTGTGGGTAGGTGCTGTCAGGTCAGTTCCGACTCACAGTGGTATTACGTACAACAGAAACACTGTCGTCTTGTGCCACATCCACAATCACTTTTATGTTGAAACCCATTGTTGCGGACACTGTCTCAATCCATCTCCTTGAGGGTCTTCCTCTTTCTCGCTTACCCTTGACTCTACCAAGCGTGATGAATTTCTCTGTTGTTACTGTCTACAAAATAATGCAATGGCTCTCTTCGCAAGCCTAAAAAGATGAGGCACCTTGAGGTCTTAGTGCTGGGAGAACTAAGGGCCTGGGGAAGGGACATGAGTGACTTTGTGATTATCTGCTGGCGTGCGTGCTCCTACACACATCTGGTTTAGTACATTTTCTCTCATATATTGTTTTAGCAACTGCTGAAAAGGAAACATGTCATTCAAATGTAAAACAAACATAGTAAAACAAGGGGAGTCAGGAGGGAGGGTGTGGGCAGCTAGTAAGGCATTCTTGGTCCCCTGCCAAAAGCCCCGTCATAGTCCATCAACCCACTCAGTGTGATGGGGACACCTCAGCTTGCAGCTGTCTGCTTTTCTCAGACCTTTTAGGATTATCTGCATTTTTTAATCTCTAATTATTCAAAAACAGCATTGCAGTTCACTGTTTTTATGTATACATTCTGCATGTCTGTTTTTCCTTTAAATAAGGGAAAATGAAACATCAAAAACTTTACAAACACTATAGATGAATGAAAGACACTTTTTTTTTGACTTGAAAATCTAGTATAGACGCATTGTTGACTCTTTTCCTTTCAGTCTTTACTAATTTGCCTTTCAGAAACATAAAGGATTTATACAGCTCTTCTTCCCTCATATCTTTGGCTCTTATCTTCCTCAAAGAAGATAACTCCTATCTGAAGCACACATCCAAAATGTTATATGCTTCAGGGACATTAGTCAAATGTTTTCAGATTTTAATGTAGTCATAGAATAACAAAGCAATATGTAAAGAGAAGTTTCAAAGAGAGCTAGGAATTGACTGATAGGTGGTTGTTAGCCTAGGCAGGAAAGAGAACCCATGTGCCTTCTCTTCCACAGCACTCAATGTTCTGAAAAGTTGCATCTATATCACATCTTTAAAATTGATTGAGACTTTCAATCCACTGAATTGCATTAGAAATGTAGGCATAGATTTTCTGAGAAACCTAGTGCCGAAGTCAAGACTTTGTTCCCTGCTTTACTCCTCTTGCTTCTGAAAATGCGTTTGATTCTATAAGTTGAGAGTGAAAATTACTGAATATTTTTTAAGAAAAAAGCATGTCATAGTATAACCTCTTACTGGAAGGAAATAAATACATTATGGGTCTGTGCATTATTTATGTATTTTTAAAATGATGCCCTATAATGTGAAATGTGTACTACACAGCTGGATGGATGCCTGTGTAAACAGTCATTTCACAAAAACATATTTACCCTTCTGTGCATGATATGGAAACCCTGGTGGCATAATGGTTCAGTGTGATGGCTGCTGACTGGAAGGTTGGCACTTCACATCCACCGGGTGCTCCTTGGAAACTGTATAGGACAGTTGTCCTCTCTCCTATAGGATTACTGTGAATTGGAATCTACTTGAGAGCAGTGTATTTGGTTTTGGTTAAGGACGATATGAAGCCCTGGTGATTTAGTGGTTACACACTTGGCCGCTAACCAAAAGATCAGTAGTTTGAACTCACTGGGCACTCTCTGGAAACCCTGTTGGGCAGCACTGCTCTGTCCTATAGTATCTCTATGAGTCGGAAGTGACTTGAAGGCAACTGGTTTCTTTTTTGTTCTGTGCATGGTACTTTGTCCTTTTCTTTCTTTCCTATTATTTTTTTAAGTTCTTACTTCAATTCATTAAAATGATTTTAACTGACTAATATATCACAAATCATAGTTTGAAAAACACAGTAATAGGTAAATAATGAGTCAAGATAAAACATAAATTATATACATGATAAATTACATAAATGAAGTCCCTGGATGGTGCACATAGTTAATACACTCAGCTGTTATCCAAAAGGTTGGAGGTTTAGTCCCACTCAGTGCTGCCTTAGAAGGAAGGTGTGGCCATCTGCCTCCAAAACAGCCATTGCAAACCCTAAGCCCTGGTAGCACAGTGGTTAAGAGCTATGACTGCTAGCTAAAATGTTGTCAGGTCGAATCCACTGGATGCTCATTGGAAACCTCAGGGGCAGTTCTACTTTGTCCTGTAAGATTGATATGAATCAGAATTGACTCGGTGGCAAACACTATGGATTGCAGTTCTACTTTGTCACATACAGAGTCTTCATGAGTTGGAGTCAATTTGAAGTCAGCTGGTTTAAATGACAGAAACTGAGATTTAGAACATTAAAGCTCTAAGACAAGTCTGTTTAGAATATTAAGGCTTTAGAATATTAAAGATCTACAGCAAGTCAGTTGTCCAAGTGATTGCAGATAATTAGAGAGAGAGAGAGAGAGAAAGAGAAGAGAAGATCCTATGGGAATTCTCCTGGAATGAGTTAAGTGAGAACTTTGTCCATGGTAGACATCAGTAAACATTTGTCAAAAGCTTGCATTCTCTGGTTATACACTGGAATTTTATTTGAAAACTGGGGAAAAATCCACAACATCTCAAGTCAGCATGTGACAATCACATGGGTCCTATCAGATTCGAGTCTTGGAAAGAGTAGAAATATTGGACAAAAATAGAAAAATGCTAAGAAAAATCACAAAATGGAGCCAATATTACAGTCTGATTAGTGTGGAATCATGGCAGAAGTCAGTCAGGATAAAAAAAAAAATCATTCCTGTCTTACTAACTAGATGAGGAAGTAAGGTATAGAGTTTTGATATTAATTATGTCCAGGTTAACTAGGTCTTCATGAAACCGAGGCAAGGTATGGGATATAGAAACAAGAAGATTTAACTTTAGTTCTCTCTGTGCCACTCATGGGCTGACTTAGATCAGTCACTGCCTTTCTTTAGTGTTCATTTTTTAGTTTAACCATGAATATATAACCAGTATAACCATTCTTTGGTGTTGCATTCTGGGATATGACTCCTGGTATAGAGCAAAGAACAGCCAGGTCATTTTGTATGAAATCAGAGACCAGAAACAAAGGACAGTATATGGATCTAGAGAAACTAGGCCACAGAAGAAAAAAAAGACCCTGATGGTCTAGTAGTAAGGAGTTGAACACACCCAGAAGCTCTGGACCCACAGCAAGAAACCAGAGTCAAACAGATGCAGTTCGTAAGCTGCCTCTTCTAAGAATGGAGCCTGATGTTCACACCTTCCCAGAACGAGGGTCCCTGATGGAGAGGGTGAGACTAAGCCAACCAGGAAAATAGTGAATGTGCATGCTTCTAGGTGGGCCAGGAGGAATAAAATTCATGGAACTGACCCAAGGAGTGATCCAATATCTGTAGGATATGGCGAGCTTTCCTCAATAAACACTCCGATTTACAAGTGTGGACTACTCAAAAGTTTACTATTTAAACAATGTGTGGCCAATTCTTTTTCAAATGTACTCCTTGCAGAATACTGTAAATTTTTTAATTTACATTACAAAGGTATTTATTTCTTTATAGACTTTCTTTAGGCCTATATATAACTTAGGCTATCAATAACAGAGACCGAGGCAGCATTATGATTGAGGAGTTAATTTACATATTTGTTTATTCACCAAAATATAATAAATTGAAAAATTGTTAATTTCTAGGACACTGTATTAGCCTTGGGGCCAGAAAGGTGAATAATATTGAGTCTGTGCCTACAGGGATTTCATGGTCTAATAGGAGAAATAGACGTATAAATAGATAAATTGCAATACAACGTGATAAGTGTTTTAACAGAGGTGAGAAATGATTAATATAAATGAAAACCAAATTAAGCACATTAAGCTCTTCTCAAAAGAGGAGAAATTTGTTAATGTAAAATATTATTATTAAACTGTATTATTCCTCAATCCCCTAAATGATATTTGAAGATAATGTCTTACTCTTTTCTAGTCCCATTAGTTTTCATTTTTATTCCATTGGGATAGGCTTGTGCTTGTTGTAATGTACCCAGGTGGGCATTATTTGGACATTTTATCTGTATTTTCTATAAAAGTGTCAAAAATACCTACAATTAAAATAAAACCTGCTGGTGTGGAATAGATTCTAACTCATAGCAACTCTTTACGATGGAATAGAACTGCCTTGTAGGGTTTCCAAGAAGTGGCTGCTGGATTTGAACTGCTGAGACTCTGATTAGCAGCTGAATTCTTAACCACGGTACCAGCAGGGTTCCCAGTTGATTTAAGAACTGTTTTGTAGGGTCACTATGAGTTGGCATCAACTTAGTAACAGAGGGTTTGGTTTTGGTGAAACAATGTCATATTTTTCTAAAAGTCAGAAAGTTGAGGAAACTGATGTATGTGCACCCTCCTGTTGTTTTTACAGCTACAGTGCCATAGAGTTGGTTCCAAGTCATACTGGCACTACCTACAACAAAAGGAAACATTGCCCAATCCTGCACCAACTCAACTATCACGGCTCTGTCCAAGTTCATTGTTGTAGCCACTGTGTCAACCCATTCATTGAGCAGTTTCTTCACTTTTACTGACACTCTGCCTAGCCTGATGTCCTTCTCTAGGGACGATCCCCTCCTCATAGCATGTTCAAATTACATGAGATGAAGTCTTACTGTCTTGCTTCTGAGAACATTTTTGACATCCTTTTACATCTTCTCTTGCTGTGTAACCAGGTTTTTTTTCTGCAATCAATATACAGTTCTCTTCTGCCCTGGTTCTCCAGCTCTCAGCTTCTTATCCAGCTGTCAAAATAATTACAGCTCTACTTCCAGGCACTGACTTTTTCTTTGTTGTTGGTTTCTAGCGGCAACCAGGGTTCCATGATGTCACATTGACCTGTGACCAGAGCCTCAGAGTTATTGTTATATTTGAGAATACTTCCACCTCCGCAGCCCCCATCATTTCATCAATAAAATGGCCAAGGCTTGAGAATCTGCCTTTTGAAATAGATCTCTTTCTCCTGATTCCCTCACGTGAAACTAGTAATTATAGGAAGACTATGGGGCTATCAAGAGGATTCTGGTATCTTATTTTTCCATTGTATGTTCTTCTTTTATTTTCTTAACCAGAGAATCTTACTAATGGGAGAAAAAAAAAAGAAAAGCTAGCTAATGGCAATGTTTTCACCTTGAAGGAGCTCTGAGCTTAAAATCAAAGGCCAGGTTTCAAAACCTACCTCTGACACTTGGACATGTGGCTTAATCTCTTTGAACTTTATAATTCTCAACTGTGTATTGAATATAATATCCATTGTGTATGTTCAGGGTTGTTTTCAGGATTTAATAAGAACCACAAAGTCGATCACATTTTTCTGTGCTTAGAAGCTTTCATTTGCTTCTCATTTATTGTCCTTGCGATACCGTCTTAAATCCTTAATGTGGTTGCCACAACTTTGTATAATTTCTCTAGCTTGCCATACTGGCTTTATTTGCCTTTTGTTCTCTACTTTCCAGGCATCCCAGAATTCTTTCAGGTCTAAAAATCTGTGTCCTTTCCTGGCTTGATCTTGCTGTTTCCTCAGACCGAATTTTACCTCTTCTGCTCTCCTTAACTAACTCAATGATTAAAAAATTCACCAACTGCCATCAAGTTGGTTCCAACTTATAGAGACCCTATAGGTCAAGGTAGAACTGCTCCATAGAGTTTCTGAGAAGTGCCTAGCAGATTTGAACTGTGACCTTTTGGTTAACAGATGTAGCACTTTAATACTACATCATCAGGGTGACTGTCACTCAGATGCAGTAGCTTTGGCTTTTCTGGCATGCAAATATTAGGTAGTGTTTATTTAAACTATCTGGATCTCCTGTATCAAAAATTTAGGTGACTGTGGACTAATTGAACAGTTGGATTTACCAAATAATACATTAATCTCTGTAGGTATGCCTATAGAGAAGCATTCAACAGGTAGAAGCTGCTGAAGCTATCTGGCAGTTAACTACTTCTCCCACGTGCAGCAACCACACAATGTGGAAGGCATCACTGGTTAACTCTTTACTCAAGCAAATGAATTACAGCTTAGACTTCTCAGATATTCCCACAAGCCCCCTTATTAATGTGTTGAATTTATTCTGTTCTAACTCCATGGGAAGTCCACGGAAGATCTCATCCAGCTCCTGGGTCCAGGCAACCAAGAGGTTCTCATGACTGTGTCTCAGCTCCTATCTCCTTTAAAAGGGTGGTTTCAAAATAACAGGAATGTGTGTCAATATCAGCTCCAATTATAGCTGCAAGTCACATTCCAGCAACTGTCTGTTTACCCATTTACTGTAAGTCAGGCATGAAATATGGCAATGTTGCTGGCACTCTTCACTGCAGATATGTCATTGTGTGTCACATCATTTGGTAAGTCAAATTTTAATATGCGTCATAGATTGCCTAATGAATGACCATTTAACGAATCCCTTTGTCACCCTTATTTGATTGTCTACAGAGCTTTTATCTATTTTAAAGTTAATTTCATCTGAAAAATTAAATAAAAAAAACTGTGCGTACATTAGATACTTATGCAAATAATTTACTGACTAGACCCCTTCACTTAAACTTAATGTGACCCTGGTTTAGGGATGATTTCCTTCATTTATGTTTTTCACAGATTTAGCAGATGCTGATGCTTGAGATTCCATTCTCTGGTTAAATAAGAATGGCGGTTGAACAAAGGAAGCCAGTGTTTATTTAAACTATCTGGATCGCCTGTATCGAAAAGTTAGGTGACTGTGGACTAATTGAACAGTTGGATTTACTAAATAATACATTAATCTCTCCAAGTACGTGATGGCTGTGTGCTGCCTTAACATAACACTCCCGGATTACTATCATTGCTCCTGAAAATTAGATTGATTTTGAACTTACCTGTTGCTATTGCAGTCAACAATAATGTTTCCTAGGCAACATGGAATGCTCTGCTTTCAAAGAAAAAACAGAAAGCTTTCAAAGAAAAATGAGGCAGTGGGGAAAAAAAAAGTATAGAGGCTCTTTTCATCTGAATAGCTGTATCTTTGAGAGATCTTCCTGAAAAACAGCCTGTTGTTAGCTGGTGTGAGCGGATTATAGAGTACTGAATCCATGTTTCATATCTAGAGGAATGTGTTTGTGGGGTGTGTGTGTGCGTGTGCAGGCACATGTCTGCCCTCGGCTTTCTAAAAGTAATCATCCAGATACTGTGATTTAGATTTATGCGTCTCTCTGTAATTTTAGATATTTCTCTCTAGTTGTTTGAAATGCAATTTTGTTAACTTAGTGAAAGGCGAAGAATAGTTATGCAAAATGTCCTTTTTCCTTCAAACCTGAGACTTTTAATTTACTGCAAAATTTTAAAGTTAAATTTATTTTTTGAATTCCAAATATGTTTGTTAACTTTCTCTGGAAGGAATTGATGAGGATTATGTTCACAGAAGGTTAAACCGAAAAGGAAGATAATAAGGCGGGGGGGGGGGGTTAGGATTAAAATGTAAAATAGAACATTTTTGTTTTGTTTTATTGTTTAGGAGTTTTTCAAAAGATTTACTTCATAGACAGCATTGTTTCAGACGAGTTTGTGTGATAAAACAACTGCGTCTCTTTTGTGAGGCTAGGAAACAAGCCATACAGTCAGTCATGTGAGGTTCTGTCTCTTGGACAAAATAAATATAAAATATAAAAATATATATAAATATATAAATATTAAAAATATAAATATAAAATATAAAAAAATATAATCACACTGCTATTCCTGGTTATTTTCTGTGAAGAACCAAGGGCAGAAGGAGTCAAAAAGTACATGTAGCAAGACTTTCCTCTTATTTCCTCCTTTAATCCAGGCGTAGTGTTTGAATTCTGAACCTGTAACCAGGTTGTCAATTTTGACTCATGGTGACCCATGAGTGTCAGAGTAGGACAGCAATTCATAGGATTTTCAATGACTGATTTTTTTAGAAACAGATTGTCCGGACTTTATTTCAAGAAGTCACTGGGTAGACTTAACAATGGCTAACCTTTTGGTTAGCAGCTGAGTGTATTCACTATTTACACCACTTAGGGATTCCTCTGAAATTAGTAGGTTAGGAAACTCAGGCAAATAAATTATGGGCATCTTATTTATTTGTTTATTGGCTTTTGGCTATTTATTTTGTGACTGTGTTCAACTTTGACTACTAGGCCTTTTTCATATAAGCTTTCTTTAATTCAGCTCTTTTATCAGTTTGTTGTTTTAACCCCCATCTGGCTCGAGAATGAGTTCTTTGGGGAAGAATTAATTTTCAACCATCTCCTCCCTCCTCTCCAGGTGGAGATAGGCGCTTCTCCCTCTGGTTGCTCGTGGCACCTTTTCTCTCCTCCGTTGTATCACTGTATCCTTTGTGTTGTTACAGTTTCAGGCTCAACTACCTCTGTAGACTCAGAGCATCTTGACAAATGGGTCTGACTTTTTCATTTGTGAATCTGCACACTGATAACTGAGATCTCAAATCGAGAGTCTTAATCCATGTCAGATTAGGAAAAATCTAATAATTTCATATTTTTGGAACACTCAAAATTCTGATTCCATCATCCATTCCAATGTGTATTGCCTACAAATTTTATAAGTATTCTATCTCTGCCTACCTTCAGATCATTGATAGATAGACATAGACATCTCATGGTGTCCCAGGAAACATCTCTTATGTCTACACTGCAACCTTTTTGTGGCTGTCTTTGTTAGGTATCTTCAGGCTGATTCTGACTCATAGTGACCCTATATACAACAGAATGAAATGCCACCCAGCCCTGCATCATTCTCATAATTGGTACATTGCTTGAGCTCATTATTGCAATCACGGTGTCAGTTTGCCTTTTAGAGGGTTTACCCCCTTTTCTCTGACCTTCCAGTTTACTAGTCATGATGACCTTCTCCAGAACCTACTCCCTCCTGATAATATGTCCAAAGGACATGAGATGCAGTCTTACCATCCTCACTTCCAAGGTACACTTTGTCTGTACTTCCGCTGAGAAGGATTTATTCATTCTTCTAGCAGTCTGTGGTGTATTCAGTATTCTTCATCAACACCACAATTCAAATGCATTAATTATTCTTTGGTCTTCCTTGTTCATTGTCCAGCTTTCCCTATATATGAGGTGAATGAAAATGTTATGGTTTGGGACAAGTAATGCCTGATCCTCAGAGTGACATCTTTGTTCATTAACACTTTAAAGAATTAATTTGCAACAGATTTGCCTAGTGCAAAGCATTGTTTTATTTCTTGAATCCTACTTCCATGAGTAAGTAAAACGTTTCAATTAAAACTATAACTAAATCAATGGCAGTGAACTAGTAGCCAGACTGCAATCTCTTTATCTTTTCAATATCCTTTCTCATATGCTTGGCTGACATAAAGATTAATAAGCTCCAAAGACATCCCTGATTTGCTGCTTTATGGAAAACAGAAATAAGCTTAGTTCCATCATAACATTAGCAGATTCTTTTTTTCATAAGCCCTATAATGAATCTATCCCTCAGTTCATTCTATAATTTTGTTAGAAATCAATATTGTTTGGTGATCCATAATTATTCCCATTTCTTTAAATTAGGATTTTTTATTCTCTATAAATTTAGTGTCCATTCTTTTACATTCTTGCAATAAAATCTTTCTGAGCCTGGAAATTTGAAGACATTAAAACTTGCACAGGTAATAATTTACCACTACCTCATCTGCCAGAACTTTAATTCATTTTTACAATGTTTGTCCTGTCCCTTCTTCTGGGAAGATTTAGGTTCTTGCCAGAGAAGACGGATGAAACAGAAGAGTTGAAGATCCTGGCTTCCCCCTTTCATTTATTGCTAGGTCACTATCTTCACAAAACCATGAGTTTTACTGAATAAACCTCTCAAATATAAGCACTTTTTCTTATTTATCTCAGAATACTTCCAAAACCTGAAGCTTATTCTGGTCTTTTTTCTTCTTGGCACTAGGTTTGCCTGTTCACTGCATATACAGTCCATGGCTTTACTTTCCTTTTGTGTCATTTAAAATATAAACCAAGAATTTACTGGGCAATCGTATTAACTTAATCATATCTTTATTTTTTGACTCTTGCGATTAGCACTGTAATTTCCATAGTTTCTCATTTTCTTTTGTAGTACTGATTTTGGATGTAAGGAAAATCTATGCTAGGTCTACTTTCTTGAGAATCTTAGTGATATGAGGAGACAAGGTGGCAATCACTCAGAACTCTGTCTTGTTAGATTCCTCAATTTATTCAGGATGCCATTCTACTATCAATGTGCTGCTTGTTATATCCTATACAATACTATATGTATGTGGCAACAAATGACCTTCCCTTCAGGTACTTTTTGTGGAATATAAATTCAAACTCAGTGGCCCTGATTGTTTTAAAGATTCAGGGGAGAGAGAGAGATAGACAGTGACTGTGAAGAGTTTTGTAACGTATACAAAGGTATTCATTCTTCTAGATAATCTACAATTTATCCCTGGATCAAACTTCAAGGTATTATTTCAATGAATTTCATTTTTACTTAGCGTTATGTCTATCAAGGGCATTGTGAGAAACAAGTTTGCATCTCCACATAGTCTCTCCAAAATTCTTATATTATGTTATTTGTTTATTGTTTGTTTGTTTGTTGTTTTTTATTAGTACCAATAATGTCAGGATGAGGTGTTCTTTTTTTTTTTTTAATGTGATTAAGTGAAAGTATGCAATCCAAATCAATTTTTCAAGCCTACCTATCTGCAACTCCATCTGCTTGCTTCACTCAGTGACAGTGTAATCCTCTTTTTCACTCTGTATTTCTAGTATCCTCTTAATGAGCACCTGTCCCCTCTTCTCCATCCTCTTAACTCCCATCTGGAAAGAAACCAGCAGGACAACTGCCTACAAATGTATAGAACCATAAAGTACACAAAAAGATGAGGTGGTATTTTATTGTAGTTTCAGTTCACATTTCTGTAATTGTTAATGACTGCAGCATTTCCTCATGTGTCTGTTAGCCACTTGAGTGTCTTCTTTGGTCAAGTATCTGTTCATAGCCTCTGTCCATTTTTTATTTTGATTTTTACACTGATTAACAACCCCACAGCATATCAACACTCTCCTTTCTTATCCTTGAATTCCTTATTACCAGCTTTCTTGTCCTCTCTTGTGTTCTAGTCCTTGCCCCCTGGCTGTCTTCTCCTCATTTTTTAATTGAATTATTTGTCTTTCTGCTCTCAGTTTCTTGCCATTTTCAGAGATTAGGTCTTTGTAGCATTTTTCACAGACAAAAAAAATTTACAGTCAATAAAACGCACTGCCATTGATAGACTGTCTTTTTACTCTTTTGGTGAAGTCTTTTGATGAGTATAATATTTAATTTTTGAGAAATCCCAGTTATTTATCTCTACCCAACTCGACAGTACTTGGCTTACTTGGCTTGGCAAACCAAACCTATTGCCAGTGAGTCAATTTCGACTTATAGCAACCCTATAGGACAGAGTAGACCTGTTCTAAAGAGTTTCCAAGGAGCACCTGGCAGATTCAAACTGCACACTTTTGGTTTGCAGATGTAGCACTTAACCACTTTGCCACCAGGGTTTCCTGTTTATCCTCTGGTATTTGTATATTGTTAGGTATGGTTTGTATTTTATTTATGCTATATATTAGAGACCTGAGTGTTGATCCTAGTTTTTATTCCAAAATCTTTACAAATTTCGGTTTTGTATTTAAGTGTTTGATTCAGTTTGAATTAGCTTTTGTGTATAATGTGAGGTACGGGTCCTATCACTTTTTTTTTTAAACCTATGAACATCCAGTTTTGTGAGCACTTTTATTTTAAAAAGACTGTCTTTTCCCAATTTAATGGACTTTAGGTTTTTGTCAAAGATCAGCTGACCATAGATGAATGGATTTTCATCTAGGTTCTTGATCCCACTCCATTGGTCAATGTATCTGTCATTGTACAGGTAGCAGGCTGTTTTGCCTAAGTTTCTGAGGTCAGGGAGTGTGAGACTTCTTTCATTGTTCTTTTTCAATAATACCTTACCTGACTATAAACGGCTTAAATGCACCCATAAGGAAACAGAGTGACAGAATGGATTTAAAAAAAAAAAAACAGAATCCATCAATATGTTGTCTACAAAAGACAAACCTTAGAAACAAAGATGCCAGGTACTGGTACAATGATAGACATATTGACCAGTGGAATCAAATTGATAACTCAGATGTAAATCCATCCGCCTGTGGCCATCTTATCTTTGACAAGGGACCCAAGTCTCTCATATTGGGAAAGGACAGCCTTTTTAGCAGATGGTGTTAGCAAAACTGAATGTTACCTCATAACAGAGAAAACTAGAAGGCATTATGCTGAGTGAAATGAGCCAATCACAGAGAGACAGGTGTTGTATGAGATGACTACCATGAAAAGGTTTACACATACAGAGAAACAATCTTTGATGGCTACTAGGGAGCAGAGGAGTAGGGATGGAAAAAACACTAAACAGACAACAGATAAGTGGTAACTTTGATGAAGAGTAAGACAGTATACACTATGAAGGAAGCCAGAACAACTTGTACAAGGCAAGGTCATGGAAGCTCAGTCTATACATCCAAACTACCTAAGGGACCAAATTTCTGGGCTGAAGGCTGTGGGGACCATAGTATCAGGACACATCTAGCTCAACTGGAATAACAGTTCATAAAGAAAGTGTTCTACATTCTGCTTTGGTGAGTAACGTCTGAGGTCTTAAAAGCCTGTGAGCAGCCATCTGGGATATTCCACTGGTCTTACCCCTTTAGGAGTGAGGAAGAATGAGGAAACTAAAGAAACATGGGAAAGATTAGTCCAAAGGACTAATGGACCACATCTGCAGCAGCCTGCAGCAGACTGAATCTAGTACAACCAGATCATGCCTGGCTACCACCCCTGAGTGCTCTGATAAGGATCACAACACTGGGTCCTGGACAAAGCTGGAGAAAAATGTAAAATAAAGTGGTAGAAAATTACCCAATGCTGAGACTCTCAGCCCAGCTAAATTGACAGGTATTTTAAAGAGCTAGAGTTCAATCCATGGCACAATGATGCTATGCTCTATGGGTCTTGAGATCTTACTTCCAAAGGGAGGCATACTCCCATCAGGAAACACAACACTCACTCCATTGAACTGGAATTTAAGAAAGCCACCTGGCCACCTTGGGCTCGTCATGTCTCTCTGAATCAACAGGCAAGGAAGGGATTTACTCTGTTAGCTGCTGTAATTGATCCTGATTACCCGGAGGAAATAGAATTGACTGTATAAAATGGAGCTAAGGAAAAGCTTGTCTGGAATGCAGGAGATCCCTTAGGACACCTCTTAGTACTGCCACACCACGGGATGTAAAGTCAATGGAAGACCACAGCAATTAAGTTCATGATGTAACTACCAAAGGCCCAGACCCTTCAGAAACAAAGGCCTGAGTCACCCCACCCGGCAAAGAACCACCAGCAACTGAGGTGCTTGCTGAGGGTAAAGGGAACATAGAAAGTATGGTGGAAGAAGCTAGTACTAAATACCAGCTGTGAACAGTTGCATGTATGAGGACTGCAATTGTTATGAATATTTCTTCCTTGTAGGTGTGTATCAAATATTTTTGTTTTCTTCACTTATAAAAGGTAAGATGTAAATACGGTTGGTGCATTTCGGTTATGTTTGTTAGTTTTATCGTGTTAGGCACAAGTTGCCTTTATGATTGTCCTTATTTAGCAGCTGCAGATGGTTTGTGTTTGTTTATGGGTGCCAAGTTGACAAGGGATGGTTTGTGATGGCTCAGGTTGTATGTCAACGTGGCTGGTCCATGATTCTCAGTGGTTTGTCTGTTGTAGTGTCGTTTGGCATACATATATTGATGTAATCACCTCCGTGCTTAGCAAAATAGAGGGCCAGCAAAAAAAAGGAAGACCCTCAACAGCATGGATTGACACAATGGCTGCAACAATGGGCATGACATAAGACTGGGCAGCACTTATTCTGTTGTGAATAGAGTTGCTATGAATTGGAATTGACTTGGCAGCACCTAACAACAAGAAAACCTTAACTGAACAGTGTTATTTACTGATTGATGTCTCTGGTTCTGTTTTAGTATTTTAGTTTTATGGTAGAGGATTCATTACCTAGGTTGGTATCTGATTAATGCTCTCCTGCATCCTAAATTTAGATTGTCCACTGATGCTGTTGTTTCTCTAAACAAAGGACTCTTTTTGATATTTCTTATAAATTTGGTTTGGTTTTTACACATTCCCTTGATTTCTGGTTAACTAAAAATATCCTAAATTTACCTTTATATTTGAGACAGTGTTTTGCAGTATATCTTATTCTTAGTTGGCAATATTTTTCCTTCAGTGTTTTGTATATGCTATCCCATTGCCGTTTTGCTTGCATTGTTTATGTTGAGTAATAAGAGCTTGGTCTTTTTGTTTCCCCTTTGAAAATGAGTATTTGTTTTCTTTGAGCTGTCTGTTGAATTCTTTGTTTCTGGCTTTGGTGACAGTGAGTATGAGTCCTAGTGATTTTCTTTTGGTGTCTATCCTATATGAGTTTAATAGAACTTCTTGAATGGTCAACTTTTCATTGTTGATGATGTTGGGAAAGTTCTCTGGTAGGAAGTCCTCAGTGATCCTTTCTGTGTTTTCTATTTTGTCCATGTGTTCTGGAGCTCTGATCGTGTGCGTGTTTTTGTTCTTGATTGCATCTCATGTAATTCTTAGGTTCTCTTAATTTTTCTGCATTCTTTTCTCTGATTTTTCCTCAAAGTGGCATCAATAAACTTGTATTCAATTTCACTGATTCTGTCTTCCATACTTTCAAGTTTGTTCCTACAACCTTCTACTGAATTGTCCATTTGTGAAATTTTGCTCTTTATCTTTTAGATTTAAAATTGATTTTTTTGTTTATTTATGTTTATGTTTTCTCCTTGTGATATTTTCCTGAACTCTTCTACTGCTTTGTCTATGTTTTATCCTGGATTTTGGCTGTTTTGGTTGGCTTTGTCTGTGTTTTCCTTGATCTATTTCCTAAAATTCAGGAGAGACCTGAATTTTAGACTTTTCAATTCCATGTTGGGTAGTTCAAGTGTCTTTTCTTCTACCAGAAGGTCATGTAATGCTGTATTTTGGGCACTTGCTGGAGCCATCTTGTCCTGGTTTTTTGTATGCTGTGATGTTGCCTGCTGCTTCCAAGACACTCAGATATTGTTTTCTTTATCATCAACTGCATGTTTATTTCATTCACTTTTTTGTTTGATTTGGTTATGTTTGGATGGGTGAGCCAGACATGCTTTGTTGCTTGTTCATCTATGAGTGCAATAGTTCTTATTGCCTTGTCTGCATAGGCAGGGCCAGTTGTTCAGTTGTGTTGTAGAAAGACAGGTTTGTTGAGGGGAGCTGATAATGGGTCACTTCTCTGTGGCACAGCAGAGCAGAGCTGGCAGAGAGGGGATATTACAAAACCAGTTCTTCTTAGGGCAACAGATTGTGGTGGGATAGAGCCAATAGGGAGGGAGTATTTAGGGCTGATTTTGCACAAGGTTATGGTGTGTGATGGAGTAGAGCCAGTGGAAAGTAGACTGTCACTGGGCTTGTTCTATTTGGGTATGTGGTACACAGTAGGTAGAGACAATTGATAGGGGGCTGGTGTGGGGCTGGTTCTACTTATGGCTGTGAGATTCAGGAGGGTTGATGCTGGTGGAAAGTGGGCCAGAGCAGCATGAGTTCTGTTAAGGGCTGTGGATCATAGTGGGGCAGAGACAGCAGCAAGGGGGGTGGAGTGGGGCTAATTCCACTTAGGGCTACAGGGAATGTTGGGGCCAAGGAGGGATGGGGAATGGGAGTGAAGGGAGGGACAGATTAGGCTAGGTGGAAAATGGAGATGTGGAGATTTCTACTGTGGTCATTGGGAACTGGGGCTTCTGAGATGGAAAGATTGTGCTGCTCTTTGCCAGAAGGGCAGAGTTTATAGGAGTGTACCTCTCTGCCTACCATGTGAGAATGTCTGGGTGCTTCTTTGAGCTGTACTCAGAAAATATGGTTTTATTTTTCTCTGACTGTACCTCTATCTCCTTTTGGGAATTCCATGAAGATGTCTTTCTGTGCTCTTCATGAAGGCTTGTTGGCTTTATTCCAAGATGGCCATTCTGTGTCATGCTGCTTGATAGGGAACTTCCACTCTGTATCTCTTTTGTTCACTGTTTTTGATCAGTTTCTTCTTCCCAGTTCCTTCTGATCTAATGCTTTACCCTTTCATTTAAGGTTCAGAGTTCCAGGATTGATATCTGTATGTGTTCTGCTTGATTTTTCATTCAGATCTGTGTTGCGGAGATGTGCCTTAGTGCCTCTGACTAGTCTACCATCTTGGTGCCACTCCCCTCAGACCTAACTGTTGTTTATTATGTCATATCTTTGTCAATTAATTCAAATTTTTGGAAAGAGAAAACATTAAAATAAAATAAAAGTCTTCTTTGCATTCCTTCTCACTGCTGTTATAAAATAAAAATTACCACTTTTGCTCATCCAAAGACTCTGTTAATAGAATTAAAAGACCACATACAGAATGGAAAAAAAAAATAATTGGCAACTCTATGTCAGACCAACACCTGATCTCCATAATCTATAAGGTATTACAAAATATCAATAAGAAAAGGATAAATCATCCAATTAAGTAATGGGCAAAGGAGATGTACACTTCTCTAACGAGGAGATCCAGGCAGCCAAAAAACACATGAGGACATGCTCACAATCATTAGCTGTTAAAGAAATTCAAATCAAAATGACAATGAGATACCATCTCACCCCAGCAAAGTTGGCCATGATCCAAAAAAATGCAAAACGACAAATGCTGGAGATGCTGTGGGGAGACTGGAACTCTCCTACACTGTTGGTGGGATTGCAAAATGGTGCAACCTCTTTGGAAAGCAATCTGGTGCTCCCTTAAAAAAAAATGGATATAGATATACTATTTGACCCAGTAATGTACTCTACAAAATCAAGGCCATTCACACCAACTGATACATGCACAGAAATGTTCATTGCAGCACAGTCCATGATAGCAAAAAGGTGGAATCAACCCAGATGCCCAGCAACAGAGGAATGGATGGGTAAACTATGGTATAGATACTCAATGGAACACTATGCAATGATAAAGAACAACAATGATTGCAGGAAACATCTCTTAACCTGGTTTCAATTGGAGGACATTATGCTGAGTGAAAGTAGTCAGCAACGGAAGGACAAATATTGTATGACACCCCTACAATAAGAACTTAAAAACAGGCTCATACATAGAAGAAAAGACTCTTTCATCACGGCAAGGTTGGGGAGGGAGGGGGGCAGGTTTAGATTAGATAGTTAATAGAAATTTGGTTGGGTGAAATCGGTGACAGCACACATTAGAAAGAAGATCAATAATAACTGGACTTCAGCACAATTTGAGTACTCCTCTCATCTTAACCCAATATTGCAAGGACAGAGTAGCTGGGGCGAATGGCTGTGGACCATATTCTCAGGAAAAACCGAGGCTAGTTGGCACAGCTAGTATTTTGCTAATGAGGATTCTCTGCACCCCTCATCGGTGAGTGGCATCTGGAGTCTTAAAAGCTGCCAAACTGCCATCTGAGGGTACAGCAAATGGTCCCAACTCAACAGGAACAGATGATCACCGAGGACAAGAACAACATGGGGTAAAGAGAACCCAGAAGACAGAGAGACCCACGTGAGTGGGTCTCTACATTGACTCGTGACCAAGAAAACCAGATGGTGCCCAGCCACCACCAGTGGTAGCCACTGTGGAGCTCACAAAGTTGAGTCTCACTGGCAACAAGAGAACAAGTAGGGGTGTACCCTGAGATCTCTAATAAAAGAGTGCAATTGATGGTCCAAGGGCTTTGGAGTTCCCCTGGGAGCATGGCCCCTGGGCTTGATGATGCCCTGTCCATAAATCATATTGAAGGCCAACTTTTCCAACAGCAATGGATTGGACTTGATGACGCAGAGTGACCGTATCTTATGGGAATTTTATGGTTCTGTGTATCTATAGGATGTCATCTTGCTGACCTCTTGCTGGAGGAAGGGGAGTGGGTGGAGAGGAGGGGATAGGAGACTGTTGGGAGGATAGGACATGTACAGAGCAGGGAGGAGGGGTGTGCTGTCACCGGGCAGGGAGAGCACTGAGAGCTGCATATAGGTGAGTGTATGAATTTATATGGGAATGTACATTTTCATTCAATCATAATAAAAATAAATAAATAAATAGAAATTGCAATTTTTACACAGTTCCCATCATAATGTTCAGCCCAATTTGATTTTTTGTTGGTTGTGATTGAAGCCAGAGTAACACTGCTGTGTTGCTTCCTCTGACTTCATTAAGTCTTGTCAAAAATTTATCACAGTCCACATTTTAGAAGGTGAAAATTTCAGTGAACTTATTGATAAATGATTCTTCTCCCTACCAATATTTTTACCCTTGTGCTTGTCCTATGATCTGTAATAACAAAACATCAACCGTATTCTCTATCTGTGGTAGTCCCATAACAATACCACTTCTATTTGTTTTTCTTTTTTTTTTTTGTTGTTTTTGTTTTTAGCTAATTATGTCATGTGGATTAATTACTAAACTTGAAATGCACATTTATTTCTTTGAAATGCACATTTTGTGGCTTTGATGTTAGCTTTGGGGAAAAGTCTAAAAATGAGACTTACAAAGCATATTATATGAAGCATCTTAAATGAACATAACATTTAAATTAGTTTTCTCAATAATCCAAATGGTTGGGCAATTTTGAAACTGTCAGATATTAGACATAGCCTGATCTCATTTCTCTAGTTGTAATTAATTGAGTTTATTTATACATGGTCCAAATGCTCTCTTAGTTTGGAATAATTCAATAGCAACATTTGATTTTGAAAATTTGTATTTTTCCATTAACTAGGCAACCCCAGTCAGCATTTCTTTGAAGAGCCTACAACTTCCCTTAGTCTTGACAAGAAGCAGGAAAAAGACCCAAAAAAGCACAGAAAGAGAAAAGAGACCACATCTTGTGACAGTAGAAAAATGTTGATGTTCTTCCCAGTCCCTAACCTAACTCTGAGGACAACTCCCATTGCAAAGCCTGAAAATATTTTTTACTGGGTAAAAACGTTGTCTGACTCAAAGGTACTGGGAGACAACAATTATGTGGAAGATTGTATCCTCATAAAGATATCATTTGGTGGAGTATTGTTTAAAAAGCATTTCTGTCCTTACTTCATGCTCAGATCATAATCAGTCTTTTTAAGATTGGCTAGAAAAAGAAGCGGGAATGCTCTACTAATTGCTACTTATTTCTATTGTTGTAAGGTACCAGGCAAACTATGCGGCTGAAATCAGAAGGCTTTTGATTTTGTGGTTTCAGGATCAAACTTACCACCAGGTGCCTTTGAGTTTGGACATTCAAGCCAAGGCTTTGAGGCTTTTTGACATTGTGAAGTAACAATCTTATAAGGAAATCAAAGAAGGAGAAATTCAGTGCAAGTGAGAGTTGCCTCATGCATTTTAAAGGCAAGTTTGACTTGAATATTTTAGGGTGCAGGGTGAAGCTGCTGGTGTAGATATGATGGCGACTCAAGAAACAAAAAGAGAGACATTCTGTTCTCCAGCCCAGCAGGAAGAAAATAGCTTGATCTCTAACATTTATCCCTGCTGCAGGGAAATTTACTCTGAGAAAAAGAGGGCAATGGAGGATATACCTGAATTATGTTCCCTAAATAACGTCAAATCATCCAGATTCTCCTCCAAAATGGTTACTGAAGTCTCCCCAGAAGTATTTTTTCTACTAGTTAATTGGATAAAAATTATCTTTAAACACTTTTCCTTCGTAATTGACTGACCTAAAAGTAAAACAGACATCATACAAGTGACTAGAAGTTAGTAAGTACATTATTTCCTATATCATTTTCACTATATTTGCTTATGATTTATTAATGGGCTGACCTGTGTAATTTAACATGAAGATTAACTTTATGGAAACTTTACTGCATTTTCTAAAATATGCATTTTAGTTCAGCATATACTGAACTTTATAGATCACTGTTGGAATGTTCCTACTTAGAGGATCTCATCCATTCTTCTTATCTATGAAAGATTTTTATTTTGTTGTGGAGACACAATTTCTAAGATGACTATCACTGTTGTTTAAGTAAGTTATGTTCTATCTAGTGCTTACACTGTAGTTAAAAAGCATAATTGGATCTGTGGTGATTGATACCATGTGAAAATACAGTATGCTATCAAATTCAACCTCTCATGTTGGTATAAGGTTGAAGTTAACAAATTAAGCACTTAGAATCCCAAAAATCTCTAGTATTGTAAGCTCAGAGATAAAATATTCTATGCATTAAAAAAATCTAAATGCCATATATTATGATAAACATTTACCAGGGAAATAAAAGGGTCAATGTGAATATAAATTTAAGCATGTTGGAATCAATAGTAATCATGATCTTAATTGAAAAATACATTTTTATATGTTCAATGTTCAGTTTTAATGCTGTTTGAATCTACTACTTACTCTTTTTATCATTCCACTTAGAAAAAATTCAGTGTGCAATTATAAATGAAATAATGAGAATAGAGCATACACAGGACACATGGATAAGAAACACCCTGTGAAATAAACTTTCTCCCCTTTTGGAGCCCTGATGGTGCAGTGATTAATAGCTCGGCTCCTAACCAAAAGGTTAGCAGTTTGAATCTACCAGCCACTCCTTGAAAACTCTATAGGGCAGTTATAGGGATGCTGAGAGTCAAAACTGACTAGGTGACAATGGATTTATTTCCAAATTTTCTGAATGAATTTGCCATCAACCCGTTATTATTTTAGAATAAAACTCAATAGAGGCAGTCATAACAATATATCACAATTACATATTTTTTGCTTTATACCTTAAATGTGCTGAGCCTTTTGAGGGAATCAAGTGTATATCCAGCTATCCCAACATCTAATCACAATGTCTAACTCAGTCTAACACATAATCAGCAGTCAGTATATGGTTGTTTCATCTGTGAACAGGTAAAAGAATATGTGTACATTAGGAAGAAAGTATAAACTTTACAGAATGTCTGGTGATCTGAGCAGCACTGTAAATCTGAAGCATTTTTAGAAGTGTAGTTTTCAGATATAAAACATTCACTTCCATGCATTATTCTTTAATATATTTGAAGCAAAAGAGTACACAGCCATCATTTCTTTGGCCAAGCCCGTCTTATAAAATGGAAAACCCTTAATCTCATCATCTGCAGAAGTCCCCCTCCATCCCGACTCTTCTCGTTAGCCTGGTCCTTGTTTAACTTGTTTCTGTGTCTTGGAGAGTGGTGAGCAAGTGCACACGTACTGTTGTGCCTTGTTTTGTTTTGCTTTCTTTTCAGTGCAAAGATGCATAATGTTTTGCTCTGTTTATACAAAACTTCATGAAGAAGCACAACACTGCATGGATCTCTTGGCCCTGGCCAGCTTTTTGAGCAGTTTTCTTTAGTGACTAAAGAGTTCATAGGTTACTGGGTTGTTAGTGATAGCATGGAGCCCATAATCTTGTAGAACATCATTGCTGACTGAGGTTCACATGCTGCTGGGTGTTTTCCTGCCCGCTCACCCAGACCAGCAAGAATCGTTTTGAATGCTATCGCTGTCAGTTCCACATTTCTTTACTCACCAAAGCTATCACACGAGAATGTGAAGATTTTGCTACTTCCTTCCTTCTTTCCTTCTCTTTGTATGTTACCCATATGATGCTTCCAACATAGCTCAGGTGCTTTGATGGCACAGGGATGGCACATAATTTGAGTCTTCTCAATTTAAAGAAGTTAATATTGTTTTTACTTTTTTCTTCCTCATTTGTCATAATCAGCAAGCATTTCCCCCCACACATCTGCTCATTCTTGCATCTGTAGGCTGCCTACACTCTTGGACACTTCTTGTTGTAAAGATCTCACCTGGCTTATCTTTTTGACTAGACGTTGAAGTCTTTGCTTAGCCTAAAATATATTGAATAAACCCACTGCCATTGAGTTGATTCTGACAGTGACCTTATTTGACAGAGTAGAACTACCATTGCGTTTCCAGGGAGTGCCTGGCAGATTTGAACTGTTGACCTTCTTGTTTGCAGCTGTAGCACTAAATCACTATGCCACCAGTGTTTCCATGATATTGGGTAGAGAGGCCTCTATTTTATTATGTAGATCTTGATCATAATTTCTCATCTGAACATGGGTAACTTCAGTGGCTTCTTCCATCTGCAAAATAGGTATGCTAGTACCTATACAGAGTCTTTTGAAGATTCAGTGAAAAAGCACATTGTGTATCATAGTCTTTAAGACATTTTATTTCCTTCTTTTCATCATTTCTAATAGTTGCCCTACTTTACACCTGACCTCGTTGTTTTCCCCTCCCTCATTCCTACAGAGGCCAATTTTCTTTCATTATGCTTAGCTGATCTCTTTGTCCCTGATTTTCTAAGTCTGTGATCTATCAGGCCACCGCTGCCCAGGCCTACCCAATCTCTGATGAAACATCTCCCTCACTGGGTGACATTTTAAAACAGAGCACTTTTGAAAGCATTCACACAAGTAAGTTTTAGATATTCCCTGTTGTTCAGTTCTGCTGGGTACCTTTTGAGAAACTATGTAAAACACCTTCCAAATTACATCATCAGAAGGCAAGGAATGAAGTGTTTACCTGTAGACTCCCATATTGCCTTGGTTGAAAGTTTCTTCTGAAGGCATCAACTTTCCTCCCTGCCAGCCTACCCCATGTGCAGAAAGAGCACTTCTCTGTGCAGAGGAAGCATGCAGAGGAACAGCTGTACCATGTAGGCAGCTGTCCGAAAGCTGTCCATACAAACCACTAAGGACTTCCAAGGTGAGCTGAAGCATTTACAGACAAGTTGACAACTGTGTCTGCTATAAAGGGAAGGTATATATCTCCATATGACTAGATGGATAAACTAAAAGGTTCTTTTCAAATTCACTTATGTCAAAATATGATTTTGTCACACTTTGGTCACACATGTTCAAGATCCTGTGGAGATATTAGGTTCATACATTTCTGTGTTACCTGCTAAAATAAACATTACTTGAGGACAGAAACTAGTATTTATTTTGTTTGTGCCTTCACCACGTAGCACATTACTTGCCTGAAATAAAATGAATTAAATTCTAGTGAAATTAGAAAGCAACTGTTCCATAAGATCCCTTGTTTCTGCAAAATTGACAGCATTTACTAGTGGTAACCTGCTTTCCTATGTCTATTTTCGTAATGCCTGCAATCCCAGTGGATCCAAACACACTGAATTAGCAATTACTGTACAACACATTTAGCATACTTAGAAGCCTCTTTGCCTACCATTGGAATGCAGCCACCAGCATAGAGCACAGCAGCTGTTTCGCAGCTACAGTAACACAACATAAAAATTGGTGATGAGTAATCCAACTGGCATGTGTCTCCCATGTAACAGGTTGAATATTTGCAGTCTCAGAACTTTCTCTGGATCACACAGGGACTTCCATCATCACAAGTGCATAATACTATCCTTCAAGTAACCATTTGCAGAAAAGTAAAAGCAATTCATAATGTATTTTAATCTTGTTTATTAGAATCAGAAGAGGTAGAGATAGGCCACCAAGAGTCTACATCTTTCTTTTGATACTGAATGACCAGTAAAGCAGAAGCTGCACCTTTGGAGGAATGTATTCTAGCCATAAAGCTGAAAAGTAGTTACTTCCATTGAGTTGGTTCCAACTCATAGTGACCCTATAGGTCAGAGTAGATCTGCCCCCATACAGTTCCCAAGGAGCATCTAGTGGATTTGAACTTCTGAACTTTTGTTTAGTAGACACAGCACTTAACCACTATATCACTAGGGTTTCCATTATTCTACATCATATGGAATGATAATAATGGCCTTTAGACCTTTACATGGTTATTTTGAGTTTATACAATTCTTGGACATATGCTCCTTAAATTAATCCTCATAACACAAGGTAAGATATTATTCTACTCATTTTACATATAAAGGAATGAAGGCCAAAGAAAGATACATTTAACCCAGAATCACAAAGTGGTAGCAGAGCGAATGCTTCATTCATTTGGGAGTTATTCAGTTTCCACTGGAACTGCTGTTTGTTGCTTTTGAATTTCATCCCGTTTACCACCCCACACTGCTATGAGTAACAAGACACAGGGCTGTGGAGGGTGTCATTACTGTGCAAGTGAAGTTCAACCCTAATGGTCTCCTTGAAAGGCTTCTGTGCATTATAAGTTGAGTGATCTGTTGAGCTGGAAAAGCACTAGATCATAGTTGCAGTCCTGGTGCTTCTACTTGCATGGATTTGTCTAGTTGCTGAATTTGTCACTTTACATATCTTCTTTCAAGTTTTAGATTTTAAATATTAATTGCTTCCCTTATACTTCACCACGTTACTTGTAATTAAGATTGCACAAGTTTATGCTTAATGAGCACCAACATGCCACATAAAAGGAACCATCATTCACTGAGGGCCAGACAACAAGTTCTTTGCGCATTTGTTTTCCATTTGCTTCTTAAGCAGTGAGGCATCTGTAATCAATCCCATTTACTTTTGGGACATTGAGGCTCAGTGAGTTTCAGTTTCTTAACAGAGGTCACACAACTGAGTAGGACCAGAATTTAAATCAAGGTTTGCCTTTGAGAACTATCTCCTCTTTACTGGATCTAAGACAAATGCCAGGAGTTTCCAATCATTAATATAACAGGAACTTTTTAATAAATCTGTATTACCACAGAATTCTGGTGGTGTAAATAGTCTCACACTCAGTGCTAACCGAAAGGTTGACGGTGTGAATCCATTTACTGGCTTCCATGGGAGAAAGTCCTAGCAACCTGATATCATGAAGATTACAACCAAGGAAGCCCTGTGGGGCAGTTCTACTCTGTTGCATGGGGTTGCTATGAGTCACAATAAACTCTGTGTCACTTAACAGTAATAACATACTGAGATAGAGCAATAATGAAGGCAGGATGCCTGAAAACTTTGGTGAATTAGAACTTCCACCTCTGATTCCAATGTTAGTTCCAGATGTGGATAATACCAGTAGGCTTGCTATTCCTTGACTATCCTTGGCCTTTCCCCTTTAATCCTTCCAGTTCTCTTGGTTCATTACCAAAGCTTATTTCACCATTGATGAAGTTCCCATGTTAAGCAGTTAAGCATGAGAAAGAAGCAGTGTGTGCCCTTAAGGGGAGGCAACAAGTCACCAGGCTGATAGAGTGCAGCATGCTCATTATGTATTTTCAGGGAGGAAAGCTCAGGGTAAAGACCAAAGGAAAGAGTTCAAGACTTAGAAAGACCCCAGCTGTTCACCAGTGTAAAGACTCTTGCAGCCGTTACTCATGATAAAATGCAAATGTGTGAATGGTATATTTGAAATGTTATCTTTTGTGGGAAGTATTTACAGAGTTTGTATTAAAAATATTTCACAGCCAGAATGACTTCAGGAGCAAGAAAGGTGTAGCCTAGAGTCCAGGTGGCCCCCTGCTTGTTTTATGTCTAAGGATACTTTAGGTGCTGGGGCATGGGAAGCTATCTAGAGAGTCCCAGGGTAAGGCCAGAGTTCAAGTATGTGAATGGAAGGACAGACACTAGGGGGCCCAAGGCAGTAGATATTACCAGCCAATTGGTGCAGATTTTCCAAGCAAATTTTCACACCTAGCAAATTCCTCTAGTGTCAGTTGAATGTCAATCCTACTATTTGCTTTTTAGAAGACACTCTTCTGTTTACCTTCAACCTTCCTGAGGTATTTCACCATCTGCAGGCCACAGAAGGAGGCACTCCAGTAATCGCTCTACTCATACAATTACCTGCTTTATGAGGCATACCTGTGCCCAGGCAATCTGTGAGAAACCCCTGAAAAGCATTCATGTTAAGAATTGGCCAGAGGAGACCTGACTCACTACTGCCCAGCCTTCTTTGTTTTACTTTTCAGCAAAGTAACAACAGCTGAAGCAGTGTCAAACTCCTTTTTGCTCTACAGCTGACAAAGCCTATTCATATACACGTTGTTATTTGCTTTTAACTACAATTTTGTAAACTGAGCTGGTCTGCTATTATTATGCCCATTTTATGGAGGGAAAAAGGAAATGCAAGAAGAAATAGTAAGTAAATAACAAAACTCAGTGACTCCTGAGCAGTTAAGTATAGCCTCTTGGGTCTGACTACCTGGAATTGAAATCTGGCTCTGACCATCCATTAGTGGGTGACCTTAAGCAAATTGTACGTTAACCAATTTAGCTTCACTTTCTACTGTGGCAAAATTATATATATATATATCACTATCTACTTCTTAGAGTTGTATTGAAGACTCATTGATATCAATGTTTGTAAAGCACAAAGTACTTGAACTCATTATTGCTAGCTGCAAACTACTCAGCCCAGAACTCATGGTGACCCCCTACATAGTGGAACAAAACTCAGCCTGTTCTTGTGCCACCTCTGTGATTGGTTGGGGATTATACCATTGTGGTCCATAGGGCTTTTACTGCCTGATTTTCAGAAATAGATTACCAGACCTTACCTCTTAGTTTGTGTTAGTTAGGAAACTTCTCCAAAACATGTTCAGCATCAGAGAAACACACAATCTTCCCCCGACAACACAAGGTTGTGGCTGAGCAGGAGGTGCATTGGCCAGGATTCAAACCTGGGTCTCCCAAGAATTATCCCAAGAATTCAGCCATGGAGCCACCAGTGCCCCACATGGCACACAGTACTACTCCTCTGCGGCTATTGAGTCAATTCCTTCCAATATTGACCCTGTAGGATACAGTAGAACTGCCCATAATGCGTCTAGGACTAATCAAAATGGAAGCATATTATCACATCTTTCTCTCATAGAGGGTTGAATCCACAGTCTGACAGTTAGCAGGTGAACACTGTAACCACCGAGTAATCACCACTCCTTATATGGCACAAAAACCCAAATCCAAAGCAAACCTGTTGCTGTTGAGTTGGTTTTGACTCACAGCAACCATGTAGAACAGAGTAGAACTGCCCCATGCAGTTTTCAAAGAGTACTTGGTGGATTTGAATGGCTGGCCTTCTGGTTAGCAGCATCAGAAGATAGCCGTAGTGATCTTCTGAATGGTCACAGTCTTCAAAACTTTATGAGGCAGTTTTAGTCAGCACACATGGGTTTGTCATGAGTCAGAGTTGACTGGGTGGCAATCAACAACTCTTAATAGAAAGTCAATCTTCTGACCCCTGATCTAATGTCTTTTTTTCTATTGTCTGATGTTTGTTTTACATGGCACCTCTTTTATGACTGCCAGTACCATAGTAAGAAAATTAACACTGTATTACATAGAATCAAAACAAAATTCTGAGTAATTTAAGATTTCAACTACTGTTGGTGTATTCTCTTTGTACTAAGTACTTGTGTGATACTATTTACACATTTTAGTCCAATGGGAAAAAAGTTAAGAAAAAACAAACACATATAAGCAAATAAAAATATGTTATGTCCTCTGTTCTGATATGTGAATCTATTGTACAAATATTGAAATTCACCAACTGATAAAGCGCCTGATCGTAGTAAGATATTGATTAATTTCATAACCAAAGTATTAGGGCTAATAAAATTCTATACATGCATCGCATCCAGCAAGATTTACTTAAAACAATTTGCATTGAGTCTCACTGGCAACACAGGTATAAATAGGGGTGTACCCTGAGATCTCCATTAAAAGACCACAGTTGATGGTCCAGGGGCCTTGAAGTTCTCCAGGGAGCAGGGCACGTGGCCCTGATGCTGCCCCTGTCCATAAATCATATTGAAGGTCAGCTTTTCAGACAGCAATGGATTGGACTTGGTGACGCAGAATGACCATACTATGTGGGCATTTTATGGTTCTAGGCATCTATAGCAGGTCATCCTGTTGACCTCACACTGGAAGAAGGGGATTAGGTAGAGAAGAGAAGATAGGAGACTTTTGGGAAGGTAAGACATGTATGGAGCAGAGAGGAAGAGTGTGTTGTCACCGTGCATGGAGAATAGTGGGAATTGCATATAGGTCAGTGTGCAAATTTATATGGGAATGTACATTTTCATTCAATCATAATAAAGAAAGAAAGAAAGAACAGTTTGCACAATAGACTATTCTATGTGTTGTTTGCACTGGGGTTTCTAAGCTGTCAGTTTGTAGACTTTAACTTCCCACATCTTGTTTTAGGAGTAGGGGGCACTTTGGATAAAAACATTAGTTTTTCATAGTCTTCTGAATGTAATAAGATTTTGTGTATCTTTAGAAGGCACAAATTTCATGGTCTAGAGGGTAAAATATTTCATTTGAAAGCCTATTCTGAGATAATTGGAAAAATTGCCCAAACAATTCAAGAATGATTTGGAAGATAGTATATGGGTTGAAATAGGGATGCAGTTCTTTACTTTGCACTATATTTCAGGCAATATCTTTCTTGCTCTGTGACTCAGTAAGCATTTATCTTTCCTCAAAGAGCAAAAATACATGTTTCCCTGGATGACATGACTCTTCTGGAGCTTCCTGGACACAGAGCTACTGGTCACTGCTACCAAAACTGTACTAGCATCTGAATTTCAGCACTGCACGTCCTATTTGTGGAAAACTGTTCTAGAGGATATGATTTTTTTCTTTGTTTCCCTCTCTAGTGTAGGAGTTCTAGACATCTGGATTTCCTGACTAGACACAACCACACCCATGTCTTCTTAGCTAAGTTTATCAAGCTCTTAAGTCCAGATACACAATATAATTGTTCCATGTTATATAAAAATAGAAACAAACTGTCGTTGGGTCGATTCCTGCTTATAGTGATCCTATAGGTTAGAACAGAACCATCCCATAGAGCTTCCAAGGAGCACCTGGCAGGTTTGAACTGCCAGCCTTTTGGTTAGCAGACAGCACTGAACAACTATGCCACCAGAGCTTCTATGTAATAATACACGGCATGATAAAACTTCTTAGTGGGTGGCATTGTGTGAACTTCCACCTGCAGCAGAAAATCGATCCTTTAAATATTTCTTGACTTCTAAAAATCTGGAAAGGAAGTTCATTGAGCAGTAATTAAGTGCTCAGTTGCTAACCAAAATTGTAACCCATCCATGGACTCTATGGGAGAGGGGCCCTCCTAATAGTTGGCTTCTGTAAAGACTGCACCCTAGAAAACCAATGGCTTCTGTAAAGACCGCAGCCTAGACAACCAACTCTATCACACGGGTTTGCTATGAGTTAGAATATACACTCAACAACACCCAACAACAACAAAATTATAGAGAATGCCTATATTTTTTTTTCCAGCAGTTTTTACTGATAGGAAATTATAGTCTAGCCTCCTGACTAAACTAATGCCAGGTCTCATTGTAGTCAAAAAATAAAAGCCAGAAAAGTACGTTGATGATGTCAGTACTCTAAAGAAACACTTCTCTTTTATTCTGAGGCTGGTAATTTTGTGCGGTGTCTTGATTTTTCTTAAAGATGGTGCAATCAAGGGGATAAGAGCTCTACCTCACCCTGCTTCATTGTAATGGCTTGTAACTGTTTGTTTAACCTTCATATCATTTCTGTAAAGAAGTTGCTAAAATAATCTTTTGTCTATTTTACAGAGAAAACTAAGTTAGGTGACTTGTTCAAGATCACACAGCCATTGCTGAAACAAAATCTTTATACCTTTATTTCTAGGCCTAGTGGTTTGAAACTGTAAAGACACTAGCAGTATAATTACAATTAACACATTTACACACTGCAACATCCAAGGATTGGTAAGTAAGCTTGGTCTAAGAAAATACATTCAAATTTCAAATATTTGAATTTGTAATTTTTTTAAATGTAGTAAAATGATACTAGAGTACAAAACAAAGAAACTATTTCTGTTGAGTTGGTTCTGAGTCATAGCAAGCCTATAGAACAGAGTAGAATTGTCCCATATGGTTTCCAAGGAGTGCCTGGCGTATTTGATCTGCTGACCTTTTGGTCAGCAACCATAGCACTTAGCCACTACACCACTAGGGTTCCCACTGGAGTATGGGGCCTACTTATTTATTAATCTGAATACTAGATTTCTTGCATACTCTTATTTTTAATGACTAAGGAAATGATATAAAGAGATGTTCTAAGGAATGGTGCAGAGAAGAAAGCCTTTTTAGTTAAAAATATCAACGTGATGGGACAATAGGTTGTTTCAAAAATAGATAAAAAAACAAAAAGCAACAAAACCTGAAAAAGAAAAGAAAAAACAAACTGCCAATAAGTAAATTCTGACTCAAAGTAACACTATAGGTCAGAATAAAACTGCTCCTTATAGTTTCCAAAGAGCACCTGGTGGATTCAAACTGCTAAACATACAGTTATCAGAGGTAGCACTTACCCACTAAGCCACTAGGGTTTCCTTGAGGCAATAAAGGGGTAACTAAACATATATGAAGCTGAATGAATGAAAGAATAGGGAAGTTTCAATGGAAGCTTGGAAGTCTTTATCTTGTTATGTTCACATAGAGGGACAGAATCTTACTTACTGACAGAGAAGTACTGAAAAGTGGAAATGGATCTGTGGTTTAGCACCTGATCACGCTTTCCCCTCAACTTGCTGCCCATTCCCTAATAACAAACAGGTAGCAGGGCTCCCAAAAGAAGCTAGATAGCCTGACTGATGCTTCTCAAATGGCCATAAAGAAGTTGGCTGAGCATGGAATTTCAACATTAAAGTTTACATTTTGAGTTAGGAGAAGGGGAGAAGAACAAAACTCAAGTATAGGAAAAAAAAAAAGGAGAGGGGGAAGAAGAAAAGGAAAACAGCTCATATGAGAAGCTTATGTGGTTTCTCATAGAGAGTTAGTACTTGGGGGGAGGGGAGGATGGATATAATTCTGAACCCAGCACATGCTGGAAGCACAGATCCCCCTTGTTTCAGCATGAAAGAGAAGGGGTGAGACTGAGAATAGATTCTGCTTAGTGATAGCCAAACTTGGCATTGACAGCTGGTGCCTTGCTGAATCGTGATAAGGAGACAGTGACAACTTTCTCAAAATATGAAGATAACAGGGCTCTGGTGTGGGCAGCCAAGTTACTGAAGAGCATGTCTATGGCATTCTAGAAACAAATGAAGTAGAAGAGTTAAAGGGGAAATTGGTTAAAAGGATAATTTTTATTTATTTATTTGGAAGTTTAAACACCATCACTCAGATGACCATAAAAGAAAAAAATTTTTTTAAGCCTATAATGTTTCTAATATTTCTCTCAGTTTTCCTGTTCAGTAAGCTGACACTAGGAAAGATGGAGCAGCGAGAAAAAAATTTTTTTTTAATTTTTATTTTTATTTAACAGAACTGAGTGAAAGTGTACATTCACATATAAATTTACATGCCCCCCTATATGCAGCTTCCACTGCTCTCCCTGTCTGGTGACTGCACACTATTCCTCTCTGCTCCATACATGTCTCATCCTCCCAACAGTCTCCTTTCCCCTCCTGTCCGCCCACTCCCCTTCCTCCAGCCAGAGGTCAGCAAGATGATATCCTATAGATGTATAGAACCATAAAGTGTTTCCAATATATGGTTACTCTGCATTGCCAAGTCCAATCCATTCCTGTCCAAAGAGCAGAGCTTTGTTATGATTTATGGGAAAGGGCAGCATCAGGGCCGGGGGCCATGCTCTCAGAGGAACCCCAAAACCGCTGGACCATCAATTGAGGTCTTTTAGTGGAGATCTCATGATGCACTTCTTTTTATTATTGTGTTGCCAGTGAGGCTCCTCTCTGTGAGCTCCGTCGTGGCTATCACTGGTGGTGGCCGGGCACCATCCGGTTCTTCCGGTCCCGAGTCAATGTAGGCACCCACTTTTGTGGGTCTCTCTGTCTTCTCGATTGCCTTTACCTCATGCCATTTTGGCCCTCGGTGAGCATCCGTTCCTGCTGAGTTGGGACCATTTGCTGTGTCCTCGGATGGCAGCTTGGCAGCTTTTAAGACCCCAGACACCACTCACCAATGTGGGGTGCAGAGAGCTCTCTTAGCAAAACGCTGGTTGTGCCAATTGGCCTGGAATGCAGCGAGAAAATTTTTAAAATTTTTATGGTCTCTTCGTTTCCTCTAGTCTAAATACTCTATTTTGGTTATCCAGGTATCCTTTGGATATAGCCTTTCATAAATGTTTGCACCTCATCCTTTTCCTTCTCCTTCTGCCAGCTGTCTTACTACTAGAGCTGTTACACAGAAATACCACAAACAGATGGCTTTAAAAAGAGAAATGTTGTTGCATCATCGTCCTGTAGGCTAAAATGGCATTAGGCTCCTAGAGTGAGAGGCAGGTAATATGGGCTCATAGAGTGAGGCAGGTCAAAGTCTTGGATATCAAGAATGGGTGGCTCATTTCTGCAATATGGTGGTTGATCTGGTCTGATCTTTAGACTCATGACCCCAGAAGCATTTTGGTCCCATGTGACCTTTGAGCCTTCAGCTTCTAACCAAAAGATTGGCAGTTTGGATACATCAACCTCTCCTTCTAAACAGTATGGACCAGTTCTACCTGTCTTAAAGGGTTGCTATGTAACAACAAAAAAAAAGGGAGGGGTGGAGGTGGGAGACTATAGACTCCCACTGCTATTGGCTACAAGGACTGGGAGGTACCACTTATTCTTGGACAACTGTCATAGGTGGCTAAGTGACATGGGTGAAGGCACTAATCCTCTGGCTCCTGTGATGGGTAGTAAGGACACTGCTTGATAGGCATAGTTATGTCAAATGTCAGGAACCTGCCACTCCACCAAAGGCTGTAACAGTCAAGGTTAGACTTCAGGTATATACTTGTGCTGTGCTAATGAAGGCTTATACTGTTGAAATGGGCACACACAGGTCTACACAGCAGTGAAAGGCATTCAGAAACTGTAGACCTCTTATCCCTATGCCTAGGCAGAGAAGCTCTTACTGCCCTGTCTTCCCATTTTAGGGGAGCCTGCAGATTATTTCTTCCTATTTCTTAATTTGTGCCTTCTCCAAAGCTGGGAGAACAGCTCAGGACACATTGTGGGTCCTACTTCTGCCCCAGAGGATACATGAGTTTCTGAAACCAGCTTGGACCCAGTTCAGAGTGGGCAGGGGGCATATAAATGGGAGAGGGGTTTTCCACCAAGAGCTATTTCTGATCTGTATACTAGGATACACACAAGTTGCTTATCTTTTGCTGCTGATCCAGTGTCACTTTTCACTGATCCTGGAGGTGTGAGTGGACTTTTGGCTGCGCAGTCTCTCCCAATGTGGAAATTGTAACCCAAATGCCGCTGCTTGTGTTACCATGCTAGCACCATCATGTCTGCCTGTAGGGTGCCAGTCCTACTGGGTCACATATAGCAACACCTTTCTGCTTCTGATACATCTCTCCCTCCCTCTGCTGCTTGCTTTAATTTCTCGCCTTTGCTTTTGATATTCAGGTGTCAGGGATTGTCATATGTAATTGATTTCCAAGTTTTTTTCAAGTCTTTGTTGTAAGAGGGATCATAGAAAGCATCTGGCTCTTCTATCATCATGGCCCCACTCCCCTTTTCTTTTCTGGAAAAAAAAAAAATTTCCAAAATTTTATCTTACCATTTCCCAGCCTCACAACCTAACTGTAATGGTAAAAGGAGAGCAAGGAGAGAACTCTAATTATATTAAGGCAGCACATAGAGAAGAGTATTTACATATTATGCTCATTACTTGTACATCTTACATAGATCTGAATTCATTATGATAGAAAATTCAGGAGTTGCTCTGCCACTACTGGAATGCTGAGGTAGAATGGAATATTTAGTAGAAATCATATATATTCATTTTCTAAGTGAAACTTCTGAAATACCAAGCTAGTAAAATTCAGATGGCTTTGCATGAGGAATAATATTTGTTTACTAAATGGAAACACCATTGAAATCATAAAACTAAACAAAGATGGAAACATAGTGGTGTAATGGCTGAAAGTATCGAGTGTCTGAATAGGAGTGACATATTTCATCCCATAAGGACAGTTATTCAGCAGTGTGTCACATGATCAGCCATTTGTCTACACATGTGCAGAGAGAAAATTGCTCTGAATAATCAGCCTTCTTTGGGACTTTAAAGCTTTACTTTTCTTAGGATGGCCTCGTTTTATGTAGCTCAGGATAGACTGGGAGACTTCCGTAATTCTGTCACTAGGAATCATTAGAAAGTAGTTGACAAATTGTTGTACTGTTTAGTGTGAACATTTTCCTAAAATACCTAATTGACTAATGTAATACCAAGGAGCTAATCTGAGTAATTCAACTACTAGATATCTCCTAGGTTTGAGGGAAAGCTTTAAAAAATAGGAAATATCTCTATATATACTTATATCCACATGTAGTTTCCTGAAGCTGATAGCAAAATGTACTGCTTTGCTGTTTTCATTCAAACATTAATTTAAATTCACAGTAGTTCATGCACCTTGATTGGCTTTAGACATACAAAATAAAAATATGTCTCTGGGTGATATAAATGGTTAAGCACTTGTCTACTAATCACAAGGTTGACAATGTAAACACACCCGGGGGAGCCATGAAAGAAAGGTCTGGTAGTCTGCTGCTGAAAGGTCACAGCCATGAGAGCACAATGGGACAGTTCTACTGTGACACACATGGGAAAGACACAAATCAGAATCAACTCCCTGGTAACTTTAATTCTTTTATCCTGGTACTCAAGGAGTTTGAATTCCATTCTATTTAGTTATTTTTATGCTGGATATTTTGACTGTTTGATTCCATAATTCTTTCTTTATAATTATTTTATGCTTCTTTACAAAATAAAATAAAATTAAGAAAAAAAGAATTATAATTTAAATACTAGTTCATATTTTCCACTCTGGATGCCTCTGTATTTATATGTTCATAAATGATTCACACACACATTTTTAGCATTTTGAATATGGTCTCCCAGTGATTATATTTTTTGCTACTGTGTTCATTTGCCGGGAATAAACTATTAATAATTTAAGATAAAGGGCATAGTTGTGGTTCTGCAATACATTTACTATGTGATATTTATTTTTATAAAAAAGCAAAAAGGTTATATTTCATACCCTCACTTTTAATCATAATCTGAGTAAATATGCCTTTGAAATATTTTTCTTCCAATAAAATAAGTATTGAAATCACAAGGGTATTTAAATGCTGTGATCATTAAGGCAATGCTTTCTTAAGGTAAATCATAACAAAAACAAAGCAAGAACCCAAACCTACTGTTATAGAATAGACCCCTACTCATAGCAACAATTCAAATCATTATATACAGTCCAAAGTCAACACAAATGAACACATCCAATATTAGTGCGTGTTAGTGCTTCTATTCTGATTGGATGTCTGGTGACACAGTAGCTAAGAGCTCAGCTGTTGACCAAAAGGCGGGCAGTTTGAATCTACAAGTCACTCCTCTGAAACTCTGTGAAGCATTTCTAGTCTGTCCTGTAAGGTCGCTGTGAGTTGGAATCAGGGCAATGGTGATAGGTTTTTGTTGTTGTTGATATTTTTGTTGTTTTCTTTTCACTGATCAACACTGTATCAGAAATGCCTTCTCACTGCCTGAGATTTTTAATAGCAAAAATCCCTTAATGGACTTACAGTGAATTTCCAAACTTCTGTAGGCTCTTGTGGTCATTTTACGTTCTGCTGGCCTGTTTCTTGTGCATTTCAGAATTAGAACAAAGAGCCAGTCAAAGAAAGAAAACTCTTACAAAGTGCTGTTCTAATACAGCTGCTTCCTTCCGTACTTCCTACTAATGTTGATTAGCTTCTTAGTTTTATAATGAATTGAGAAGGAGTTTATGGAGATTAAAAATTCTCATAAGAATTGTCATCTAACCAAGCAAATTCCGTGTCTTGGTAGGTGAAATGTTGTAATGAATGGAAGATGGATGAAAGGGGTAGAACAATGATAGCCGTATGATCCTATTGCAGAAAAAGGAAAAGAAAAAAAAAATGTAGTATTTAATTCCTTCGATGTCTGGAGAATCCATCACTCAGACAGAATCCTTAACAGAAATCTAATTCTCCAGTTACTGGACAAAGTTAATTAATTTGCAAATATATTTCATCTTCTAAGTGACAGTTTCCTCTACTCTCGGCAATGAGAAAAAAGGAGGCTGAATGTGGAACACTCAGCGCTGGCGGGCTCACGTGGCACAGCCTTAGCCCTGGAGAATCGAGGTGACACCAACTAGTTATATCTTCTCTAAATGAGTTCTTCATAAAAGGAAAATATTTTGATTAAAGTAGTATGGGAGGCCCTGGCAAAGCTCTCTGTGTGCCTCTCTTAATTGCTCTGCCGTGTACTTCAGTTTCTTCAAAGCAATGGATGACATCAGGGATGGGACCCTCCTGTCTTTTGTCATCAACCCCAAGGTAGAACAGGCAGATGTTTACTTTTGTTTCCTGATCTAATCTCCGGTGCCTTCAGTCTGGATCCACTCCACATGAGTGAAAGTCTTTCAAGTTATTCAACCATCTGCACTGCCAAGATCCTAGTACAAGATTCACAAGAGTCTATAGGATTCTAGCTTTTGGTATACATAGTTTCTTTCTGCATACACATTTCAAACCATGAGGACTCTGTCCTTGCCCCCAAATCACTGCAGAGGCTTGCATGCTGTTGTTGTGAGTTCTCATCTAATTCATCCTTGACTCACAGTGTCACTACAAACCAAAGATTGCACTGTTGTGACTCACAGGGTTTTCACTGGCTGAGTTTTGCCAGGCCTTTCTTCCTATTCTGCCTTAGTCTGGAAGCAGCACTGAAACTTGTTCAGCATCACAGAAACAGGCAAGCCTCCACTGACAGATGCTGGCTGTAAAGGAGGTGAAAATCCAACTTGGGTCTCCATCTTGGAAGGTGAGAATTCTACCAGCAGACCACCAATGTCTCACCAGAACTAAGGATTAGGGGGTGATAGAAGGCGAGATGTCAAGTAGATAGAGGCACTTTTTGCCTAACTTCCAATGTAAATCATTCTCTGTTTTTCACAGAGACGAACTTCTTATCACCACCTGCTGTATCAGTAATACCACAGTTCAAGAACACAAAAGAGGAGGATGTGATTGTTAGCACGGTGAGCAAAAGGAAAGTGGCAAAGCATAAGGTTGGAGATTTGTGGAGGGAACAGTTCATGCAGGGCTTAATAGACTGTGTGATAGAATGTGACTTGTATTCTAAGTGTACGGGCAAGACTCTGAAAGTATTTGGACAGGAAGATTTAAGTTTCTTGACTTATTATTTTAGAATAATATTCTGACCATATTATGAAGACTGAATGGACTAAGGAAAGGAGTGGAATTCAGCAGGCTGTTGTGTGTGTCCCCGCACTTGAAAGTGGTGGCTGGGAATATGGACAGACTGAAAATATACCTTGGTGCTAGAACAAACAGACTTTGCTAATATGTAAGATAAAGACAAAGAGAATCAAATGTATCCGCTAGGTTTCTGATTTTGAGCAGCTGAGTAGACATAAGGACTAGCAAGTTCAGTCTTTTTAGAATGTAGGCTTTGACATGCTCTTGTTAGTTCTTGCTCAAAGAGTGAAGACACTGCCCCAAATCCCAGTGGTACTCTTTCTGTTTTCTGCTTTTGACAGTGCATTGCTATTCTCAGCAATTGTATTCACTGGAATGCCTATTATCTCTTTCTGAATCTATTCTTTCCCTATTAGGAAAACTCTTGCTTTGCACCAGGCTTGGAATCAGTTAATTTCAGATCTACTCTGCTGAGAATTTGCATTTCCACCCAGATATACTGAATCGGAATCTACAGCTCAATAAGATTCCCTGGTAATTTTATGTATATATAAAATCTGTAAGAATCCCTGGAGGAGCTTATTAAAATGTTGATTCTGATTCAGTGTATCTGGTAAGTGTTTTGGATTGAATTGTGTCGTGCCAAAATTGAGGTATCAGTTTGTGTTGTAGTCAGCTAGTGCTGCTCTAACACAAGTACCACAAGTGGATGACTTTAAGAAAGGAAAGTTTATTCTTACACAGTCCTGTAGACTACAAGTACAAATTCAGGATGTCCACTCCAGAGAAAGGCTTACCCGCTTGTCAGCTCTGGAGGCAGGTGCTTGTATTGCACCAGTCTTTGTTCTGGGAGCATCATGGCACAGGAACCTCAGATCTGAGAGATGTGCTGTTCTCCTGGTGCTGCTTTCTTGATGACGTGAGGTTCCCCATTGTCTGCTTGCTTCTCTCTTTTTCTATCTCCAGTAGGATGAAAAGACAAGCCACACTCCAAGGAAACTCCTTTAGCAAGGGTGTGGCAGTCCCACCCTCATCCTGTTTTAACATAATCATCCTATCTACTCTCTCCAGGCAGAGATTAGGATTTACAGCATCAGAAAACCAGCAAAGTGGAGGGTAGTCACAGAATATAGGGAATCCTGGCCCAGCCAAATTACTGCACATATTTTTGGGGGGACATAATTCAATCCATGATGGTTTATTGTAGCGTGATTCCCAGTATTTTGTGATTGAGCACCATTTTGTTGTCTGATGTGTTGTAAATGCTATCACTAATGATATTAATAAGATGTATTAACCAGTTATGTTGATGACATGTACTAGGTTAGATTGTCTCTTAAGTCAGTCTATTTTGACATATAAAAAGAAAAGTGATCAGAGGGACGAGGAGCCCTCCACCAATAAAGCAACATTAAGAGCAGAGCACATCTTTTGGACCCAGGGTTCCTGTGCAGAGAAGCTCCTGAATCAGGAAAAGATTGATAACAAGAATCCTCCCCAAGAGCTTACAGAGAGAGAAAGCCTTCTCTTTGAGATGATGCCCTGAATTTGGACCTCTAGCTTACTAGGCAGTGAGAAAATGAACCTCTGTTTGTTGAAGCGATCTACTTGTGGTATTTCTGTTATAGCTGCACTAGATAACCAAGACAAGATGGAAAAGCACACTCTCAGCAGGAGATCCGAAGTCCTGCTTTTGCAGAGATACACCCCTCCATCCTCTGTGATTACGTGTCTTAGCTCAACTCTTAGCGCTTGTGCTGACCTTAGTTTAGGTTCTGCTTCTTTTCATTTTGGTTCTATTTCACTCTGTTTTACTAAGTTTTTTCTTGCTAAGTCTTAAAACAGAAAAAATAAATGCAGGGATACTAAAATTTTTGGTAGATTTTTTAAAACCCCCTCCCCTCACTTTCAGCCCAGTATCCCAGAAATACATACCTTGAAAAGTATCCTTACCATATGATTGGGTTATAGAAATCTTAGTTGGTTTAACTAAAGCATTTAGACTATTATATATCTAGACTAGTCTAAAACAATGACCAAAGACAACACTGTAGATATATTTATTCAATTATGATGAACTATGATTAAATAAATTACTATTCTAATTAAAGGAACCAAAAAAAAACACCTAATGCCATTGAGTTGATTCCACTCACAGCAACCCTATAGGACAGAGTAGAACTGTCCTGTAGTGTTTCGAAGGAGCACCTGGCAGATCTGAACTGCCATCGTTTTGGTTAGCAGATGTGTCACTTAACCAGTAAGCCACCAGGGTTTCCCTCTAATTAAGGGTTTATGAAAAAAAGAAAATTTAGTAAAAAGAAAGGAAGGGAGAAAATAACAACAAAGAACTGTGTGTTTTTCATTCAAAAGATCAAATCTACTCAGTGTTTTGTCGGTGAGCATCTGCTGAGAAATGTTAAGAGATGCATCTCATTTTCTGTCTTGCAAAGTGTGAAAAGCAAAAATACTGTTTCTCTTCATTTAGTAACCAGAGAATTATTTCAAGGAGTGTATTACAATATACCAATCAAATGAATTTGTAGCTCAGTATTCATTGTATTCAGGTTCTATAGGCCTAGTGAACTAATGAACGGGAGGACAATTTGCTTCATATGTAAATGTAGACTTTGGATAAGAGGGAGAAAAATGGGCAGCAAAAGAAAAGGATGGGGAAAAAAATGATTCAAAACCAGTGTTAAAGGAAATCTCAAAGCCACCAAAAAAAAAAAAAAAAAAAGAAAGAAAGAAAATGATCAGTCACCTTTGGCGATCTAAAAATGGGGGTATAAAGCAATTTTTATAATTTCAGATCACACTAAAAAGCTTGAAATTGCTTCATTCTTTTAAAAGCAAACATTATTCTAGCTAAACTTTCCACCCAGTTGTCATGACAACCTTGCCATTTTCTACTGTGTAGAGACAATTAGATATTAACCTGGGTGTTCAGGGAAAGACACTTCTGACTTAAAGAAAGACTTGTTGATTTGTATTTGATTGGGTAACCCAGATAAATTACTATTGTAATTCTTCCCCGAACTAATATTCTTCCCAGCCTTCCAGGCCATTGTCTTAGGAAGAAGTAGCTCTGATCCTTACTGATAAGCCAAACACATCCAAGCAAAAGAGAATGTAACTGGGTTATGTTAACCACAACTCCATCAGCTGGAAAATGACAGAAAAATCGCAGTCTGGTTGCTCTGCCCTGCATCTTTAGCACATCTATAGTAACCGTCATCATTGTGGATTCATTCTAAAATAGAAAAGTAATTTACCTTAAGATTTAATTGGAGAAAAGGTGGCAGAAAATTGTATCTTTCTGCTTTTACAAACACCAGCTATTAAATCCCTTGTCCTGACACTTTCACTTTACTTATATATCTTGTGGGAGACAGCAAGAGAAGCAGTGAGACGTAAACCATCTGAGAATATAGGGATTAATCCATCCTTGATTGTCTAACTGGCACTCATCCTTTTCTCATCAATTCACATAATGAAACTTTTGGATTTCTTCATTATCTTCCTCACTATTATTTTTTTTTAATAATATTCATGATGGGGAGGGGTGGAGGTATGTATTTAGACCAGCAGAGCTGCTGTAGATTAAATGGGACTCATAAAACTAAGCCGAAGCATTGATGTCGCAGAGCATTACTTAACTCCAGTAACTGTTATTTCTCTCCTTAATGTAGACATTCACGTAGACTAGTGCTGTCCCCAAAGCACATTCCACACAGATGAGGAACAAGGTAAAATGTAAAAAAAAAAAAAAAAAAAAAAAAAAGAAAATTAAAAAGTGACTACAAAAGAACAATGACTTTTGTCGGGGAAAAAAGAAATTAGGACTTTACAATGTGTACTAGCTAAGAAAGAGTACATTTTCTAATTATGCTGTCATTGTTCAGAATATTTAGGAAGCTCACCTGAAAATTGCTTCTGGAGTCTCCTGTGTGTGATGTCAGTTTTCCTTAGAGATGCAAATTTATGTTCTTTGATGGTAAGCTGAGTCTACAGAAAAAGTGAATATTCAAACTGAGCAAAACCAGGTTTTGGTTCAGTAGACTTTTTTGTTTGTTTTCTCATTTTTGTAAAGGGGCAGTGGAAGTTGTACGTATGTGCACCAGAGCAGCCTAATGGGTGGATGCGGCTTCTGTCTAAAGAGAATCTGAAGGTGGTTCCCAAGGAAAGTGTCTGTGAAAGAAAGCACTCCCTGGATGTTAGATAAATTGTTCTTTGCTGCATAACAAAGCATTCCAGGATTTAGTGGCTTCAAGTAACAGGATGTTATCCCTCACAGTTCTGTGACCTGGGCAGATGTTTCGCTACTGGTTTTACCTGAACTTATTCATGCAACTGTATTCAAAAGGAGAGTCTACTGGACTGAACTGAACCTGGTGGGCTGATTTATAAGACTGGCAGTTTAGTTCTGAAGGAGGGATACCAGTTCTCACTGTTGGGTACTCCTATCCTCCAGTAGGCTAGACTGCCTTTCTCACATGGTGGTCTCGTAGCAGTGCTCCAAGGGGACAGAGGCAGAATCTTCAAGGTCTCCTTGAGTCCTAAATAGCAAAACTCACTTACTTGCACTTATGCCACTTTCTTTTGGTCAATGGGAGTCACTCAACCAAAACGTGTTGCCATCAAGTTAATTCTGAGTCACAACAACCTTATAAGAAAGAGTAGAACTGCCATGTAGATTTTCCAAGGAGTGCCTGCTGGATTCTGACTGCAAACGTTTTGATTAGAAGTGTGGCAGTTAACTACTATGTCCACCAAGGATTCCATGAGAGACATGAGCCAGGCAGATTCAAAGGATTGGGAATAGACTCTGCTTCTTTATGGAAGGAATCGTGAATGACCTGTGGTCATATTCGACATATCACTGATGATGTCTAAATTCTGGTGTTAAAATGCTAGTGTTTCATTTTGTATTGCTGTTTTGAATTCTATGAACTCTTCATGGGGAGACAGTGGCACATCTAATCCCAAATAAATTTTTTAAGATATCTCCATTATTGGATTTTGATTATTTTTGGTTTGTAATGCAGGTAATCATGCCATAAATAGTACTTTTTTAGTTCCATGATACGTTGAAGAAACCAGTCATCTAGGTTAGTTGTAATTCTTCCAGCCATAATAATATGATACTTCTTGTTCGGATCCAACTCGACGGCACTTGGCTGGCTGGCTTATTAAAACAAAATGCCTAGATTGAGCTTTCTTCAAAGGGACTATTTCTTTGTCTTAGAGCAAAAAGAAACAGAATCCTACTCGGCGCTCAGTGTTTGGTTCACTCCCAGACATCTGTCATTTCAAAATCCATGTCATATTTCTCAGCTCCACTTTGTAATCTCGTATCAAAGAAAGAACATGCTGGCAGATCGTGAAAAGATTTGAGACATGTACACACAGAGAAGGGTCCGCAGAGAAAGCTGAGCATTCTTCGGTGGAGAGAAGCTATCTGGGTAAGCATCATGTTTCCATCCACATGCCTAGACAGTAGCTCGCCACGACGGAAGCTTGTGGTACTGTCATACAGTTCCGTGTTCAAATCTCACCTATATAATCTATCTTCCCAGTGTTTACTGCGTCCTTTAAATATGTATGTATTTAAATATAAGTATATGTAAATTAATGTGAAACAAGTACTTTGAGTCTGTATTTGAACTACTTTTTCATATGAGGATTTAGAGAAAAGTTATGATTTAAAAGTTCAGAGTAGTATGTCATTTGATAAGATTATAATGATCACATTGTCCCTGGAAAATCATATCAGACAGGGCCATGTTTGGCCAGCCTTGTCTCTAGTAGAGAGCAACTAGGGTGCAGGAGAAGTGCCTGGCCTGACTCTTCTTTGCACTGGGAGTTACTGGTTACAAATCTGTTGATGCTTTCTGAGATGGCTCTTTAGTGGTTTACCTTTGACAAGGCACCTGGGAACATGAGAAAAACACTAAGCAATTCAAAATGTACCATCACACTCTCTGAGTATACATATGTATGTGACAAGCTTTAGACAAGTTGTGTTTCAGAAGACATGGAATTCAAAATCACCTTTAAGTAGTCTTTTTAAGAAACTTAACCACGGTATTTTGTTTTTAAAAGTCATATCCTTGTCCCAAATTATTTAATCTTTTTTGAGAGTGTTTACTCGTTATAAATTATAATTATGAAGATAAAGCACTAGAGAATTCAAATAATACAATCAATAAACTTGCTGTGTTAAGTATACATCAAGCTTTCTTTCCTGAAAACGAGCAATAGAACTTATTTCTGACTACAGAATATTTATAAAATTTACCATATTGTTAACTTGAAAACAGTCATTGATAAATTTGAAGCCAAAAGGAAAAAAATCTACCTTCTTGATCAAATTATAATTATGCTAGAAACTTGCAACCAAAAATAGGAACCAATGTATTTGATGGCATGTAAATTAAACAGACAAACAAATGAAATACATTTCTTAAAAAAAAAACAAAAGGAAGAAACTTCTCCTAAAAGTAATGGACAAGGTAGGGAAAGATTAGTCCAAAGAAATAGCATATTATAGGCACAACCGCCACCAGACTGAGTGTAGCACAACTAGACAGTACCTCGCTATTAGCACACTACATGCTCTGACAGGGAGCTGGAGAAAAATGTAGAACAAAAGTCAAACTCACAATAAAGACCAGACTTACTGATTTGATACACAGTGGAGAAATCCTGAGAGTATGGCCTCTCAACACCTTTTTAAGTCAGTACTAACGTCAATCCTGAATTTACCTTTCAGTCAAAGACTAGACAGGCCTGTAAAACAGACAATAATACCGTGGTTGAACATGTACACAGGACTAAATGGGCACACCAGTCCAGTGGTAAAGATGAAGAGATGGGGGGGAGGGCAAGAAAGCTGGATGGGTGGAAAAGGGGAACCCAAGGCTGAAAAGGGGAAAATGTCAATAGGTTGCAGTGTTGGCAACCAATGTCGCAAAATAATGTGTGCATTAATTGTTTAATGAGAAACTAGTCTGCTCTGCTCTGCTTCAACAAAAGCACAGTGAAGATAAAGGGGGGAACTTGTATCTAAAAGAAAAGCAAGATTAAAATTGTAGAATGTGTAGAAAGTAATGATTCCATTAAAATGTTTAATGATGTAGATTAAAACTGTGTTGGAGAAAAATACATAGCTGGCATGGATTGAATTGTGCCCTCCCACCCCAATATGTGCAGTAACTTTGCTGGGTCAGGATTCCCTGTATTCTGTGATTGCCCTTCATTTTATGATTTTCTTATGCTGTAAATCCTAATCTCTACCTGTGATTAACAGAGTAGATTAAATTAGAGAGGATTAGAGTGGGATTGTAAATCCCTATCTGAGGTCACCACACTGCTCCACTGTAAAGGGAGTTTCTTTGGAGTACGGTTGGTACCACCTTTTATCCTACAAGAGATAAAGGGAAACAAGCAAAGAATTGTGAACCTCACACCATCAAGTGGGTAGTAGAGCACATCCTTCTGACCTGAGGTTCCTGTTCCAACATGCTCCCTGACCAAAAACTGATACTACACAATGGCTTTCTTCCAGAGCTGACAGAGGGAAAGCCTTCCCCTGGAGTGGGCATCCTCAATTTTGACGTATAAACTACTGAACTGTGTAAAAATAAACATTTCTCTTTTAAAGCCATCCACTTTGTGATATTTTTGTTAGAGCAGCACTGGCTGACTAAAACAATAGCCTTAAACTATTACATAAATAAACAACAATTCTCGAGAAGCATACAATTGGAAAAATATGAAAGAAGAACAAACAAATCCAAGGAAATTAGAATTTTAAAAAAATGATATAAAAATATAGAATGGTAAATCTCCATGTTGATTTTTTTTTTAAAAAAAGAGAAGTATTGATGTAATAAAGAAAAGAGAAAACACAAAGTACAAAATTAGAAATAAGAAAAAATCAAATAGCCACAGAGCAAAATTATGATACAGGTAAATGTTTTTCTAAACTCCATTTAGAAGATATTCAGAACATAAATGAAATGACTTCTTTAGAAAAGTGTACATTATGTAAACTTAAGTAAGAAGACATATGATTTCTAATCAGATAAATTTTCAAGGAGAGACATTGAGAAAAAGAAGAACCAAAAATTTTCTTAGGTCTTCTGTCTCAAATCTTCAAGAAAGTTACTTCTGATACTAGAAACAAGAAGGAAGCCACTTCTTAAATATTTCTAAAAGCATTTGAAATGGCATTTGTCATGGATTGAATTCTGTCCTCCCCAAAATAGGTGTAGCCATGTGGCTGGGCCATGATTCTCAGAATCTTGTGACTGTCCTCAATTTTGTGGTTTTCTTATGCTGTATGTTAAAGGATTAGAGTGGGGCTGTAAATCTCTTCATAGGATCACCTCCTTGCTCCACTGTAAAGGGAGTTTCCCTGGAGTGTGGCTTGCCCCACACTTAATCTTTTCATCGTGTAACAGATAAAAGGAAAGGGAAGCAGGCTGAGAATTGGGAACCTCACACCATCAAGCAAGCAACACTAGGAGAAGATCTCGTCCTTCAGATCTGAGGTTCCTGCGCCAAGGTGCTCCTTGGACAAAGACTGATGCAATACTGGACTTCCCTTCAGAGCCGACAAGGGGAAAGCCTTCCCCTGGAGTGGACACCATGAATATGGACTTGTAGCCTACCGGACTGTGTAAGAATAACCTTTCCTTTGCTAAAGCCATCCACTCTGTGGTATTTCTGTTAGAAGAACCCTAGCTGAGTAAAACAGCATTGTTTAATTAATTATAGAATCACAAGAATAAAAAATATAAACAATAGTATGTGCCTTATAACTTTGTTGAGAGGATGAAACTAGAGTTAATTCAAAGACATTGGTGTGGTGCCTGATTCCTCATAGGCAATCAGTAAACAAGAGATGATAGTACTCATTCCATTTGCAAAATTGACAGCCAGTGTTTATTATGGAATTAAAATGCACTGCATATATGTTATGAATCCACAAACTCCCTGAAATTTTTTACTTTTCAGAATTTCTTTATTCTTCTATGCTGTATGTAACAGAATCTTAGGTATTCAAAAACCACTTGCTAGGAAAATTGGAAAAAACCTATATAAGGTCTAAATATTAGATGATACTGTCTTGTCAGTGTCACTTTCCTCATTCTGATCATTTTGATTTGGGAATCCAAGAAATCTTGTAATTTTTTGTGCAAGGTCTGATAAAAAGTCTGCAAACTTAAACTTAATGGTTCTAAGTGCTGCATACCTCATTGCAGAATATTAACTGCGGCCACCTTCACAGTGCTTTCCTTAGGAAGCTATTCACCAATGCCAGTTTCTAGTCCATCCTTAAAAGCAGTTTTGGAACTCTTTCTGGAATGGCCACTATGCACAGTGGCACATTGGAAAGTCTGTGAACTTAACTGTATAGTTTTCTGTGAGGGAGATTTTAGCCAGTAAACAAAAAACTGTGTCAGGACACCCAACCTGCTCACCTTATCTGGTCCCCAGTGACTTTTTTCTTTACATGAAGATAAATAAAATATTGAAAGGAAGACATTTTGATGACATTCAGGACATCAAGTGTAATACAACTACAGCTCTGGTGGCCATTCTAGAAGAGTTTCAAAATTGCTCTGAAAGGTGGAGTAGGCAGTGGTGTCGGTGCACAGCTTTCCAAGGGAAATACTTCAGAGGTGACTATAGTGATATTCAGCAGTGAGGTATGTAGAGCTTTTCCTAGGATGAGTTTGCAAACTTAATTGCCAGACCTCATTAAGTCTGACGTAATGTTCTAGTAATAAGTTAAAGCTAAAAATATAGATACGTGTATCACTGAATTAATGAGTGCCCAAATGAATGAGAATAGTAGGTAGTTATGCTATTTTCAGGGTTCACAGGATGAAACAACTCAGGCATCTGATATACTTGACCTCTTTGACAACTCTTTCTTAGAGATCTTAAAGGATATAACAACATCGAATATTTGAAAGCTAAGAATAAAAGGGAAAATGCGAATTTTCAGGGGTCTCCCATTTAAGTGTCAAATCATTAAAATGGAAGTCTTGTTTATATGAGGATGCTACCAGCTTAAAATAGAAAAGTTTTGATTATAATATGTTGCAAACTACCATTATGTAAAGCTGTGTTCCAGATATGAGATCAGATAGGAAAAAAGAAGTCATGCACAACTGATAAAGCCTTTTCCATGTCCACATTTTCCATCCTTTTCACAAGGGACAGATACATGTGTAAATATCGCAGATGCTTTCACTTGCCTGGTTGTATGTGTTTAGTTTTGAAAGTCTTACTGGGGAGTCACACGTTCAACCATCAAATTGTATCAGGGGTTCCATTATCAGATGTTGTTTTTGTTGTTGTTGTTGTTTAAGTAAAAACAAAGTTTCAGCCTTCTATCCTCTTACTTTGTACATTATCAATTCATTAAAATTTCATACTCTTTTCTGAATAAATGGCAAACTTGCCGGTGCAGCAGATACTGTAAGAAATGAGAGATGGAATAATCTTATTGAAAACAAGTCACACTGGGAAATATCTATGCATTTTAAAATATTTTTGTAAAATATTCCATGCAATTTATTCTCAATCTTCAAGTGTGCCTGTTTTCTTATGTCAAGAGATCTTGTTTTCTGCATTTCCTGATTTATGGTCTTAAAACAGCCAAACAGCCATTTCATACAGTCAGAATTGTGTTTTTCCTGTGTGTGTGCGCATACATACGTACATAAATATAAATATATGCATATATAGGTATGTACACATATATACATTTTTTCTGTTTCTATCTAGCAAGACCCCTTTTCAAAGAAAGAAAGGGAAAAAAGCCTTAAAAAAGTCCCTTTAATCAGTTACAAGAGTGCTGTACCAATTACTTCCCTACAGGGTGACCTTTTCATCTTTTAATGGCATTTTGGAATAAAATCGCCCTAACACATTGGGAGTGTTATGTGTGTCACATTTCCGATTCTATTTTTTCTCTTGTTGGCACCGAATATGGCCTAATGTATTCATGACCTAATTAGAGTAATTTTTGAATAATAATGACCTCCTGGGGGAGACTTTTTTTCTTCCTACTATTCAGACACATTAACTAGAACAAGTGTTTCTTAATTTTTAAGTGTTTCTCTGGTTATTGAAAGTATTTTCTGCTTCATTTAAAATGGAAATTATGTAACAGGAATCCCTAGAGGAAATAAGAATCATGTTGCTGTAGATTTCTTGATGATTTCTTCTCTTGAAAATGCAATATTCCTGTGACTTTGTTACTGCTGTGGTCATCATTTCTGTCGTCTCTTGGATGTGACTGTATCCAGCACAGGCACAGTGCCTTGTTGGAAAGAAAACTTGAATGATTCAGAGGGCCCTGCCTGTAGCCATGACTCCTAGCTTCTGAATTAGTTGCACCATGACCTGTATTACAATCATTTCTTTTTTTTTTTTTTTTTTTTCTATCTTACCTTCTCTGAAATGAAAATAAATGACAGCAGACACAAAAGCAACTAAATACATGGGCACATTTTAGAAATCTATAGACCCCTCTAAACTCATGAAACCTTATTAAGTGTTTTTTGCTTTGTTTTAGTTTGATTCAAACTTAAACTTATAGAGTGTGTATGTGTGTGTGTGTATGCATGTGTTTTGTGTGTGTGTGGTGGTGTGTAGGCATTTAACAGCCACCTTCCCCCAAGATGCCATCAGAACTGACTCCATCGCATCTCTCAGCCCTGTCGCCACTGGGGGTTCAGGCTTATCTCTCATCCACTTCCCCACATAGAGCTGTTCGTCTCCAGCTCTGACTCAGCTTCTCATTTACTCCCAGTTGGAGCCCCTGGAATTCTTCACCTGTCATTAAAATGTCCCGTATCTCTGAACTCCCCTTTTACCTTGTGCCTCTCATGTAGACCTGCCCATTTCTTGAGGGCCCAAATACTGCTCTGTCAGTCTCAAATGGTGACTGTTTTTATTCTCTGTGCCCCACTATTATGGGTTGAATTGTGCCCCTAAAAGACAGGTTGTAGTCCTAGCACTTGATACCTGTGAATGGGACCTTATTTGGGAATAGCATTTCTGCAGGTGTAATTAGTTCACATGAGGTCAAACTAGAGTAGGAACTGAGTCCTCATGGCTTTGACTAGTGTCCCGATAAAAAGCAGAGACACACACAGGCAGATGGAGATAGAAGACAGTCTTGTGAAAAAGAAGCAAAGATCAGAGTTTTGCTGCCACAAGCCAAAGAATAGCTGGCACTCTGGTGGTCTAGAAGAAATAAGGGAGAATTTCTCCTTAGAGGAATTGTATCTCTACTGTCACCCTGACTTTGAACTTCTAGCCTTCAGAACTGTCAGATAATACATTTCTGTTTTTTGAAGCTACCTTCTTCTTGGTATTTTGTTACAGCATCCCAGGGAAACAAGCACACTCCACTGAAATAAAATAGGGCTTTCAACATTGGGCTGTGGAACTTCCTGCCCTTTGTCTCTTTCACTCTCTTCTCCTTCAGAATCTTTAGCTCCTTGGAAGCTCCTCCTCAGATTGTGTCTGCTGCAACTCTCAATTCAGTCAGGCACCAAGCTTCCAATCTCATTCACAGAACATTCTCTTCTGTTCTCTACCTGCATTTCAATAAACTCTACCTTATATTTCAGACTGGAAACCCTGGTGGCATAGTGGTTAAGTGCTACATCTGTTATCCAAAAGGTCAGCAGTTCAAATCTGCCAGGTGTTCCTTGGAAACTCTATAGGGTAGTTCTACTCTCATCTATAGGGTTGCTATGAGTCAGAATTGACTCCATGGCAGTGGTTTTGGCTTTTGGGGTATCTTTCAAACTTGCTTACACTAATATGTACCCCGTTTCAAACTCATTGACACTGAGTGGATTCCAACTCATAGCAGCATTATAAGACAGAGTACAACTGTCCCATGGGGTTTCCAGTGAGCACTTGGTGGATATGAACTACTGATCTACTGGTTAGCAGCTGAACTCTTAACCACTGAGCAGCTAGGGCTCCCCTCTAATACGCACATTGCCATGATTCTTTGGCCCCCAGTAAGATAATCCTTTTTCACTGAGCAGCATTCTCTCCTATCTGCCCTTGCTCCTCAGAACTAAGATGTCACAGACTTTAAGTATAATCAGTCTCTTGCATGTTTCCTTACCTCCTTTCTCCTTCCCTCCCTCTGTCTTACTTGTGCAGCAAATCACAAATCCTAGGTAAACACAAATCTCTGATCTTGTTTGTCTGCCCATTCAAACAGCTGAATTTGGCTGAGGGAGATTTGTACCACAATAATACCTAGTCTTACTTTAATTTTGTGTCCACAAATATCAAGTAAGTTTTCAGTAATACCTAGCACTGGTCCCGTGTTTTATAGTTAATTTCTTCTCTAACTCTGTGAGGTAAAAAATCTCTTTTCCTAAATATCTAGTCGTTCCTGAGCTGTCCCATTTTCCACCAGTGCTCACATGTACTTCCATTTAACTGAAAAAGGATATCAAGAGTTTCTGTTCAACACAGGAGGAGTTTAGAACTGTGGACAGGGAATCAGCTTACACATTGTTTTCTACTCTAGCTTGTACACACAGAGATCCTAGACACAACTTTGGTTCTAAATGGCTGTGTATACTTGGGCAAGTCTTTAAACTTCTTAGATATCTTTCCTTAACTCTTGAGTGAAATATAACCCACTGCCATCGAGTAAGTCCTAACCCATAGTGACCCTATAGGACAGAGCAGAACTGCTCCATAGAATTTCCAAGGAGTGCCTGGTGGATTGGAACTGCCAACCTTTTGGTTAACAGACATAGCACTTAACCACTATACTACCAAGGTTCCCCAAGTGAAACATATAATTGGAAAATTTGCCGGCATCTCTCATAGAAATTAGCAGAGATGTTTAACAGACCCTTTAAGCAATGGGACAATCCCATATGTTGAGTTCAGTGTCTGTTTGTGCATTTTGATGGCTGAGAGCAGGGAGAAAATGACAAGTGGAAAGACTGGGAGGAAGAAAAAAGGAAATTCATCCTTTGAAAGCTTAGCAAAAAGTGCCTAGATGCCCCTCTATACATTCATTGTTGAGATTAAAATTGACCGAGGTGATATTACAAAACCATTTTAACATCTGTGATAGATATTGTAATTAGATGGGATTCTCAGGATCATCAGTCAGAGAAGAGACCATCCTGGATGTCATATCTATTTTATAAAAGAAGGCACAGAACAACTTAAAAAATCACAATCTGAATGAGGAAACAGAGACAGGAAGTCTGCAGTGTCTCCATAGCTTTAAACTGAAGAAACATGTTACCACTAATGTTATCAGTGACCCTGTGCTAAAACATCAGGAGTGCTAGGTAACCAGGATAGAGGCTGTGCTGGCATATAAAGCCCCTTGGTACAAATTAGAGAGATTCTGTCTCTCACTGAGCCTTAAACTATTTCCTCTAGGTGAATTGCAAAGTGTGTTTTCTCTGTGTGGACAAAGCGACTCTCCCACCTTGCAGTTGCAGTTATTTTCTTACCCGAGTCCCTCAGTATGTGTAGCTTGTCGTGTGGGATCATAAGCTGAGTTTCAGCTCTGTTGACCCAGTATGGCTGGATGTTTCTGTTCAGGATACCTCGTGCCTATCCATGATCAAGGCCCGGGAAACATGAGTCTTTTGTTTGTGGATATCTTGAAAGAAGGTAGGGATATTCAAGGCACATACTAGCATATCTCAACAATTGCCTGAAGGGATGTATAATCACTCCTCTAGTGCTTGATGTCTCGATCAGGACAGAGTACTGTCTGCCTAAACCAGTTATGTAGAGTGGTATTTCTTGTGTTAAATTAGTGGATGCTAATGAAATTTACACTTGAATGCCATAACCATTAATGGGAAAAGGAAGGGGGGGGGAAAAGGTCCTAGAATAATTAGATATCTATATATGAATGAAATGAAACTCAATCCCTACCTCACAACATATACACAAATTAATTTAAGAAAAGTCATACACCTAAACATAACAACCGAACCATAAAGCTTCTAAGGAGAAATAGATTATTTTTGTGACTTTGAGATAGGCAAAAGTTTCTTACATATGACAGAGAAAGCACTAATTATATATGTGTATGTGTGTGTGTATCTATATATACACACATATATATGTATGAAGATAGGAAGTCATCAAAATTTAAACTGTCTGCTTATCAAATGATACCATTAAGAAATAAATGAGCATGCTACAAACTGATATAAAATGTTTGCATAAGTATATCTAACCGAAAACTAGTGTTCGAAATATTTAAAGAATTCTTGCAGTGGAATAACAAAGAAATAAATGGCTAAATAAAAACAATGAACAAAAGACTTGAATAATATAGAGATACACTAATGGCTAGTCTGTTCTTTAGAAACCAATTGCCATAGGTAGTCATCAGGAAAATGTACATTAAATCAACAGTGAGATGCCCTTTCACATTTACTAGTAGGCCCCTCTGAGAAAGGCCTGATGATCTACTTTCTAAAAATCAACCACTGAAACCATCTGCAGCATGGTTCAGCTCTGGCACACACAGGTTGCCCTGAGTCAGGGCTGACTCAACAGCAATTGGTTAGAATGGCTAAAAAAGCATTTTAACATTTAACCTTAACATCTGTTGTCGCTGAGAGCAACAGGCAGACTCATTTTTCTCTGGTAGGAGTGCAAAATGGCACAATCATTTTGGGAAGCTTTTGGGTAGTTTGTTAGGAAGTTAAACATTTATCTGTCTTGCTGTTGCTATATGCCCTCAGGTTGATTCTGACTATAGTGACTCAAGGACAGAGTACTGCTTAGGGTTTCCTAGGCTCAGATCTTTACAAGAAAGAAATCACCAGGTCTGTTCTCATGGAGCTTCTGGTGGGTTTCACCTGCTGGTGCATTCCAACTGCTGATCTTTAAGTTGGCATCAGAGTGCCTAACCATTGTACCACCAGAGCTCTTTCACCATCCATTAATTGCATTCCAAAGAAGTGAAAATAAATGTCCACCTCAAAATTTCTGATTAAGAATGTTCATAGCACTTTTATTCACAGTACACCTGCTCCTCATTTATCAGCCGTCTCATTATTTGACATTCTGTATTTATAACAACAGTGATAAATCTAGTATCTGACTACTTTATGCATTAAAAACTTACATCTGGCAGCTACAAATATGGAGGTGTGAGGTGAGAATGAAAGCAGGTTGTGATGGTTAAGGTTGTGGGTCATCTTGGCCAGGCCATGAATTTCTGTAGTTTGGCAGTTATACAATGATGTAATTTGGCAGTTCTTTAATGATGTAATTCACCAGTTATGTAATGAGGAAATTTGGAAATTCTGTGATGATATAGTCATCCTCTGTTTTATGTTATGATATGGTCATCCTCCATTTTCACATAATGCCAATTTTTACATAGTGACCTGGTCTTTGGGAAATCACTTTGAAGAAAGTGATTATTGAGTGAGTGTATCCCCGAGACGCAAAAACTCAAATGTCTATAAGTAGGAGAATGGACTATATTCATATGATGGAAAACCTTTGAGGTGGTTATGGTAGTGGTGTGATTCCTATAGGACACAGTAGAACTGCCCTCATAGGGTTTCCTAGGTTGTAGTTTTTCCAGGAGCATATCACAGAACCCTGAAAAGTTCAAACCATCAACGTTTTGGTTAGTAGTTGAGCATTTAACCATTGCATCACCAGGGCAAAAAGAACAAACAATAATGTGGAGGAATTTAACATTTTGTTGAGCAAAATAAGTCAGACACAAAACAGTATATAATGTCAGCCTTCACTTAAAGGAAACTCTAGGAAAGGAAACCAACCTACGATGATAAGCGGGCAGACCCATGGTTGCCTCTAGAAAGGAACAGGGATTCACTAGGAATGGGCAAAAGGAAATGTGATAATGGAAATGTTTTACATTTTGGTCAAATGTGAGTTACACAAGTATCTGCATTGATTTGTAAAAGCCAATAGAATCCAAAGTTTATCAGTGGTCACCAAGAACAATTAGGAAGGAGGGGAAGAGCAGAACTCGTTGCTTAGGAGAACACTGAGCTTCTGTTAAGGATGATGGGGAATTTGGAAATGGATGAGTCATTGTAGAACAACATGATATGCTTAATTGTACATGTGAAGATAATTGGAAAAGCAATTTATTACATATGTATATGTTGTAGTTGGATGCTGTCAAGTCTATTCTGACTCATGGTGACCCAATGTGACAAAGTAGAACTGTCCCATATGGTATTATTCTTGACTGATATCTTTACAGAATAGAATACAGCATGGATTGTTAGAAGAGCAAACAAATCTTCTTGAAAGAAGAGAGGATGGCCAGAATACTTCTTAGAAGCAAGGATGTCAAAATTTCTTCTTATGGATTTGGGGCCTGTCATCAAGAAAAGGACGTCATGCTTGTTAAAGCAGAGGGTTAGTGAAAAAGAGGAAAACTCTCAATAAAATGAATTGTGCAGTGGCTGCAGCAATGGGCTCTAACATAGCAATGATTGTGAGGGTGGCACACAACTGGGCAGTGTTTTATCCTGTTGTACAGATGGCTGAGATGAGTCTGAGTGGACTCGACATTACCTAACAATGACAGCGGTTTTACAGAAAAAGATCATCGGGTCTTTCTCCCATGAGCCACTGGGTGGGTTGGATCTATCATGCTCTTGGCTAATACCTGAACATTTAGTTTGTAACACCACCGGAGCTCCTTACAAGTGTATTTACCACAATTAAAACAAACAAATAAAACTTCTAAACAAAGTGTCTGTCTGATCATTTCACTCTATATAAATTAAATCACCATGAAAAATAAATAAGTAGTAACCAGTGTACCCTTACCCAAATGTTTAAAAATCTTCTCTCCCTTGTCATAGGAGCCTAATCTCTATAGCTGGATGCTGATCTTCCTTAAATTAAATTGATCCAGTGGACCACCAAGTTTTTGAAACCTTCCATTTTATTGGCGAACTATCTGGGAAATCTAAAATTGGCTCCCTAATAAAGTTCCAGTCCCAAGAACTTTTGGCAGATTTGTGATTTTTGAGCCTTTGAGAAAATCACCCTTTTGTATCCTAAAATCCCCCAGTACAAAATCATTCTTGCTGCAACGGAATCCCATGAAGAGGTTCATATGTGCAGTACTACAATTGTAGCCTGAAAGTGTCCAAGTCCTTACATATAAGTGACAGGCGGACCTTTAACTGTTCAGAACCCTAAAGCTGTCCTTTGCAGCCTTTCCAAGTTTCTCATCTATTTCAGCTCCACTGATACAAGCTTTCTTTGAAGCTGATCTTCATGCCGTACTTGTTTCTGTCTTGAATGTCAGATCCCTACCTCATGACACAGAAGAAAATTCAGAATAAATCTTTACAAATCAGTTGAAGTTCCACAATAAGTATTTGAATATCTAATCTATGCAAGACACTGTATTGAGCCCTAAGAAAACGTTATCTCTGTTAGTTCCAAGGTATTTTCATTATGTTGTCCTTTTGTATAAGTAGCAAATCTGTAGCAGGGACACCTTAGAAATAAATAAAAGAATCTTCTGATCACTTGAGATATTTGAATTGCTGTAGAGTTTTTGTTACTAAGTAGTCTTTTCTGTGAAATTCATAGGGGTTCTAGGATAGTCGTGGGAGATGGAAATAATCTGCTCTGCTCTGCTCTGTCCTTCATGGTGATCTCTGATGACTGAGTGATGGATTTTCTCTGTCTGTAATGATCCCAGCAAACTTACAAAGAGGTCTTGCAACATAGCTTGTGAAAACACAGAATAACTTAATGTTAAGGTCAGCAATATCCTAAATGACTTTGCTGCTTCCGTGTTGAACTTCTCATTTGCTACGGACTTTAAATACTGTGGAAACCCTTGTGTCAGCTGCTACCAGAAAGGACAGCAGTTCAAATCCACCAGGCTCTTCTTGGAAACCCCTGGTGCTGCACGGATAAAGGTCTTGGCTGCTAACCACAAGGTGGGCAGTTGAGATCCAGCAACCACTCCATGGAAACCCTCTGCAGTAGTTTTACTCTATTCTATAGGGTCGCTGTGGGTTGGAGCTGACTTGATGACAATCACGTTAGGTCATGTTTTTTTTGTTGTTTACAGATCATATCAGAGCCCCTGGTGCTAACACTGATTAACGCACTTGGCTGCTAACTGAAAGGTTAGAGGTTCAAGTTCACCCAGATGAACCTCAGAAGAAAGGTCTGGTGATCTACTTCCAAAAAAATCACCCATTAGAAACCCAGTGGAGCACAGCTGTACTCTGACACACGTGGAGTCTCTATGAATAAGGATCAGCTCAGTGGCAATGGGTTCTATGAGACAAGAGTGGCAACTGCATTACCGCTACAGGGTGGGCTCGTTTTAGAAGATGAGAAAGCCACCCTTTCAAAGTGCATGTTTCTTTCACCAACCAAATGCAGTTTCTGAAGGGGAATAACGAGAATTCAAATAGCGAATTCAGGTAATAAGGGGATACAACCTTATCAAACTCTATTCAGTTTCTCAGTTCCAGAGAACAAGGAATATTTGATGAATATATTGGAGTCCTCCATGCACTTGATTGTGGATTGAGAGAATTTAGATAACTATAGCTATAAAAACCAAACCAAATTGACTACCACTAAGTCTATTCTGACTCATAGCAGCTGCATAGGACAGAATAAAACTACCTCATACTGTCTGCAAGGACATAATCTTTGTGGAAGTGTACTACCACATCTTTCTCCTGCTGAACAGCTGGTTTGTTCAAACTGCAACCTTTAGTTTAGCAGCCCAGTGCCTAACCACTGTACCACCATGGCTCCTGTATAGCTATAAGGGCCTAAGTATTTATGATCCAGGCTGAAATTGCAATTATCTCTTTAGCTCATAGTTTAATTGCATTGGAAAATTTACTATCTTAATAGAGCTATAAGCAGTGCACATGAATTGTGAATTTATGTATATGGATTATGGTTTTATACATTTGAGGGAGAAAAAGGCACAGATGGTTGCGATCCATAAACTACTTCATTGATATATCAAATAAGCGCAGGTACAATTCATGCAGGTGAGAGTAAAAATAAATAAGAGAGGGAGAAGAAAAGATGTGCAGATAAATTCATTGCATTCTGATATTTTAGTAGCAAATTAGCTACTGACCTTTATTCTTCTTGTTATATTGTAGGAATAAAAGTGTAGTTTTTCTTGTTTCGATTCTTTCCTAGATGATTACACTCAAACCAGGGGTCAGTGCCTCAAAAACTTCAATGGAAGTATTTGTAAGTACACATTGGGAACACAAATCTTCTTGAAGTTCAGTGCAAATGAGTATACTATTTCAGGTGCACGAAGCACTCGTATCGTGATAAGAATTTCTTCTCAGCCTAAAAGTATACAGTGCTCACCTTATGAAAGGAGGTAAAAGTCACCCATTAGTAATAAAGTTAGAAATAAGTTTTTGCTTTTATAGCCAGGAAGACTGGGACAAAAGGCTCAGAATGATGTAAAGAAAACACAGGAACTGCTTGAGAGAGCCAAATTGCAATTGAACTTCACTTTACCCTTGGCTAAAAAGAATTCTATCTAAGGATTGATTAAACCAGTGTCCGCAGTTTGCCTGGGGTTGCAAGTCATTTATAGAAAGAGGCTATGCAGAGAAATAGAGATTCCTACTCAAAATACCACTCAAAAGAAAAGGTTCATTAATACTGAATCACTAAGAAGGTTCTCTGTTGATTGCTTGGTCTTCCCTGTGGCAAGTGCATGTTTTGTAATTTCAGAATTAGGAGATTGGATGTTTGTAAGTAAAGGGGACTGTCAAGAGAGCAGATGTGGACTGCCAAGCACAGACTGACTTCCCCTAGAGAATCCACTGCTCCAAATGACGCCAACTACCTCCTAGGGTTACTGTGCTAATTTTGTGAAGTTGTTTAGACCTTGTTGAATTAAACAGGATTAAAACTACATTAGCATTCTCATCTAATGTCATTCAGCCATTTCATATGCATGAAAATGCTGGACAATGAATAAGAAAGACCTAAAAAGAAAAACTGATATCATTGAATCATGGAATTGGGGGAGAATGATGATTAGACTGCCAGAAGAACAAACTAATTTATCACAGAAGAAATACAGCCAGAATAGTCTTTCGGGATAAGGCTGGAAAGACGTGGTTGGAACGTCTTATCAGGAAGAACTAAGTTCAGGAGTTATATACAGGGTCTGACAGTTAAGTTCACGAACTTAATTGTTTTAGGGGCTACATACCTCCTTGCTGAATATTACTATAGCCACCTTCGAAGTATTCCCCTTCATAAGATATGCACCAATGCCAGTACATAGTCCACCCTTCAAAGCAATTTTGGAACTGTCTCTGGAATGGCCATTATGTATAGTGGCAAGTTTGCAAACCTAGCTGTATAGTTGTCTGTAATGGAGTTTGTAGCCAGTAAACAAATAACTGTATTGGAACACCCTCCCTACTTACCTGATCTGGCCCCCAGTGACTTTTTCTTTACCAGAAGATAAGGGAAATATTAGAAGGAAGACATTTGGATGACATTCAGAACATCAAGGGTAATATAAAAGGCAGCTCTGATGGCCATTCCAGAAAAAGAGTTCTAAATTTGCTTTGAAGGGTAGGCTAGGCTCTGGTGTCAGTACATAGCTTCCCATGGGGAGACCTTTGAAGGTGACCAAAGTGATATTCAGCAATGAGGTATGTAGCACTTGCTCTAAGAAGAGTTCGTGAATTTAATTGACAGTCCTCAAGTATCATGTGTGGTAAAGCAGAGAGTAGGCCAAATAGAGATAAGACTCTTGATGAGATGTACTGATGCAGTAGCTCCAACAGTGGGCTCCAGCCTAATCGTGATTGTGAGAGCAGCACAGGACCAGGCTCACTGTGAGTCAGAACTGACTCAACACCTAAGAACAACAACAGTGAAACTGCATAAAGCAGGTTCCCAGAGTTAATCTATTTCCATAGCAGCAGCTTCCAAACTTCACAGGAACCTACAGATCCATAGACCCCAGCATCCACTTATTTTGCATGCTTTTAGTTTTATTTTTTCCTGTTCATTATCTATCAGACTTTAGGCTCTGATGTAGGTCCTGGAGATATAGTACTTAAAGATGACTCTCATATAACTTCCATAATAGCTGAGGAAGGAAAATTGGTAAGTAAATTGATCCAGATAGGATGGGAATTTAAGTAGCTAACAGTGCCACGAAAAAAAGTAAAACTGGGAACATTTTAGCTAGGGAAAACTTCTCTAATCAGCTGACACACAGAGATAGGGAAGTAAGTGGATGGGCCGTGGTCAGGTCTTAGGGAAGATCATTGAGAGAGGAAAAAAGACATCTACAAACAATCTGAGGTGGGAATGAAGCAGATGTATTTGAAGAAAATGAGGAGACCATGTTAACAGGAGTAGGTAAGTGGGAAGAACAGTTGCTGCCAATGAGTTTAGAGAGTTAAACCGAGAACTGACCACACAAGGTCTGGCTAGTTATTGTATGGACTCTGGCTGTTCCTAAAAATTGGAAAGAGGGCCACTGTTAAAGGGATTCATCAAAAGAGTGATATAACCAACTCAAAAGTTGAATGTGAGTGTGGTTGCCATGTTAAATACAAACTCTCTGAGGGTAGAAGACAAAGCAAGATGAGTTAGTGGCCTAGTGAAGTAGTTCAGGTGAAAAACGATGGCAGCTTGACTGAGAGTGATACCTCTGGAGGGGGTATGAAATGATCAAATTCCAGACAGTTTGAGAGATAAACCAGCAAGTCTTGCTGAGAGATAACAGGCAGAAGTTTGTGAAAAGAAATCAATAATGGTAAGTATGAAGTCTAAGCAAGGAAGTATGGTAATGCATTTCTAAGATAGGGGCCCACCTTGAATACTCAGGGGGTCAGTTCTACTCTAGCACTTAGGGTCGCCGTGAGTCGGATCCGACTCGATGGCACTTGACTGGCTTGGCAAGATAGGGGCCACTAGGAACAACAGACTTGAAGGACAAAGGATACTGAGAGTTCTGTTTGACCATGTTAAACTGTATTACTCTTAGAAGTCTAAGGGAGATACTGAGTAGGAGATTGAATATACATCTGGAACTTAAGTTTTGCAGTTAGAAAAACAGATTTGTAAGTCATTATAAAGATGACATTTAAAAGTGTTTTATTATGAAAACATCTTAAACATGTAATATGGCATAATATGAAGTGCCCACATTAGCTGCCATCTGGCTTTACCCCGCTCCTTTTCCTTTCTTTAGTATTATTTTGGACCAAATGCTAGGCCTTATATCTTTGATCTATAAATGCATGTATATGAATGATGAAAACACTGGTGGTGTAGTGGTTAAGTGCTATGTCTACTAACCAGTAGATTGGCAGTTCAAATTCACCAGGGGCTCCTTGGAAACTCTATGGGGCAGTTCTATGCAGAACTATAAGGTAACTGTGAGTCAGAATTAACTGAAAGGTGGTGGCTTTGGCCTTAGCATATGGATGATGTTTAAAGTCATGGGTCTGGACAAGATTATCCAGACAGAGAGTGCATAGAGAAGAAGAAATGTATAAGATCTAAGCTTTGGAGCATTCTAAAATTTAGAAGTCAGGAAGGGACTCCATCAATGAAGGCCAATAAAGAGCTACACTGAAATGGGTGGTGAGAGGGTACAGAATGTACAGTCTTAGAAGTCAAGTGAAAAATGTGTTTTTGTTGTGTTAAATACTGTTGAAAGTAGAATAAGGTGAAAACAAATAATTGACTGCTGAATTCAATTCACTTGGAAATCACCTTTAATTTAGAAATAGAGATTTCCTTGAAACGAAAGAGGCAAAATCCAGATTAGAATAAGAAGAGAATTGAAAGATGGATGGTAAGTGTAGACGGAAATATTTTGAGGTTATCACCCCTCCCCCCCAAAAAGAGCTAAGAAGTGGGGCAGAAGCTGAGTGGGACACTGGGTAGGGGAGGAGTTTACTTTCATATAGCGGAAGATAGTCCTACAAGTTAATGCACGGATAATGCTATGGTGTGTAGGGGTAAATGATAATGTAGAGAGAGACAGGGAGTGCAAAATGTAGACCTTGAGTAGGTGGAGAAAGGTGGCCTCAGTTGCACAAGTGCAGGGGTTGGCCTTAGATTGAGTAGTGCCAGCTGATCAGTTATAACACGAGAGAAACAAATATATTGATCCAAATACAAGCAGATTGGTAGATTTGATGGAAAATAGGTGAGGATTATTCCATCTGGAATGTTTCTGTTTTCTCAAATAAATACTGAGGTCATCTACTGATAACAAAGTAAGGTAATATTTTACTGGGTATTTGATGAGAAAAGCAGAGATGTAAAATAGTCCTTTTAAAAAGAAAATGAAAGAGTAAACTGCCAAGTGAAGTATCATAGCATTACTGGCAGTGCCAAAGTTTCACTTTCCATATATGATCCAAATTTAGAGTAGGTCCGGTCACCGGAGTTTATTGTTTTCTTAACTTATTTAAGCTATTCATATATAGTAATAAAATAAACAGGAAGGGTGAGTGTTACTAAGCAGAGTTTTGGCCAGTTGGAGGAAAGCAAAGTTGAATTTATGATGTTTTTGAGGGATTGCTTGCAGCAATGAACCATGGCACCTGTGTAACATAAAAACGAAGTGAAAACTTGAGGGGGATGAAGAAAACGGAAATGAAACATGTAGTGATAATTAGACTGACAGTTTCATTGGACTGAAAGAATTAGAGAAGCTTGGAAGTTATGATGAGTGACTTTAAATAATAGATAATGGGAGCAGAGATTAGAATGCTTAAAATCAGGATTTTAGTCTTGAATTTACAGTGTCTACTAAATTCCATCAGAGTGGCTGTCTGAGACTGTGGAGAGACTCACTGAAAGTCAGAATACCTGGGAATGGATAGTTCATGGATTGGCTTGTCTACCTGTATGGTGAACAGAGCAGAAATTAAAGTCCATCTGAAGATAGCGAGGCAGCTTCTAAATATCCTTAACCATGAGATCAATCAATGATAAAAACAGGAAACAGTAGGAGTTGCTATGATGTTGTGACTGTCTTCAAAAGTGGTTTTATTCTTTAGAGACAAAGAGAAATGGCCTGTATGTGACAGTGAGGAGCATGAAAGAAGACTACTTCACCCCCAGGCCATATTTTCAGGGGTGTGATAGGAATGGAAGACACAAACAAAACTCTGCTTTGAGAGGGCCACAGAGACATTGGTGGTCTCAAGAAATATTGGTGTTGGAGTAATTTGAAAAGAGCACGTTCAGAGAAGAGGTAGAGAATCAAGCAAATTTTCTGATGAGGGGCTGTGTGTTTGGAGGGCAGTTGAAGGGTTTGGGGAAAGAGCTGAGAAGGAATAGAAGTTGAGGTCAGAATAAAGGTTGGGCAGAACTCTGGGAGCATAATAGTCCATGAACCAGTAGTTCCTGGGGGGCTTGTGCTCCAATGGTAGTTAAGTGCTATGTCTACTGTCAACAAGGATAGACAGCACGGTAGGTTAACTTCTGATCCCTTGAGCGCAGTTAGATAATCACTACCTTATTACAGCCTCCTCCCTAGAATTTTTTTTTTTTTTTTTTTGGTAGTTTGTAGTGGTAAAGCACTGCTTTCATAGACAAGGGAGAGATGGCTTTGCTCAATTTTGAGGTTAGGCAAGGGTCTGTAGGCGTGTTTTGTGGATTACAGAATACAAGAAAACCAAACCAAACCCTTTGCCACTGAGTTGATTATGACTCATAGTGACCCTGTAAGTCAAGAGTAATACTGCCCCATGGAGTTTCTAAGAAGCACCTGGAGGATTTGAACTGCTGAACTTTTGCTTAGCAAATGTAGCACTTAACCACTATGCCACCAGGGGAAGGATGTTTTTGCAGGAGTAGACCCTCTATACATCATTCCCTTTTTTTCTCTTCTTCTTTGTCCTTACCACAAAGAAATATGCTCATGAAATTGAGGTTAGAGGTAAAGTCCACAAAGCCTGAAGTAATTAACTCCTGTTGACACAATTGAAATCGGACATTATTTATGAAAATGTCATAGAAATGATCGTTTCTGGGACTCAGTTCTAACGACATTATGTATCTAAAATTGGTAGGGTGACCTTTTCCTGGGGTAAAGCACATCATGCTTGTTAGCCACCGTGAGTACTTACAGCAGTCCATTTCATTGTCAAAACATCCAGGCTTGAACAAGAAGATACATGGTCATCTCAGTGATGGAATCTAGTGATTTTCATTTTAAAAAAAGGATGATGAGTGAATCTGAAGCTACTGGCCTAAGTACCACTTTAGGGGATGTTACTGTTTGTTTTGCCAATTCTGGGCTTCATATCACTTCTGGCATGGTTTACCACCCCCCAGTGGTGTGTGTGTGTGTGTGTATGTATAAAATACCAACTTGAGTATACACACGGGCTAGTACTGTTGAGTACTACTGTGTCTCGTGGAAATATTTAATATTATGTACCCTTAATAGGCAAGGATATTGAGGCACAGATAACAACTTGTTTAAGGTCACACAGTTAATACATGGTAATATTTAGCTTCAAACTCAGGCAGTCTGTTTCCTCGTCTATGCTACTAACCATTTTGCTAGAATGTCTCCTGAACTTCTGTTCTGTGGAAATGCTGATCTCTATTTCCTCCTCCTTAAAATCCTAATGATAATCCTTTATCGGATCATCTATTATCATCACCTTGTATTATCTTATTCTGATGATCTTCCATGTGTCTCTCTAAGTCCTGTGCCTTTCTTTTTTCCCATTATTTTATGAGAGACAGGTAGACTTTTTTGTTAATTGTACAGCATCCTGCATCTGTTTTTTCCCAGAAATCTAACTGAATTATCGGCCTTCCTCCCTTCTGGATGTGCTTAGAATAAGAAGGGAATTGACAGTCACTAAGGGTTTACTAAGTGCCAGCTACTTCATTGCATTGTATGTATTTCTTCGCATTCAATCTTCATGACAATTCTGAGAAGTGAATATTTTATCCCATTTCTCAAGCTAAGAATATTGGAATTTAAAGAGCACAGGTAGTTTTTGCAGGCAAACAAAGCATCCTACCATTCTTTGCACCTTGGGCTGCTCCCTCCAGGCTAGACAGTACACTCCACTTTGTTTTAGCACTAGAAACAATTTTAATCTTCTGTTTGCATGGCTCTGGTGTTTTCTCCTTGGCCTCTGTTAGTAAGAGCTAAAGAAAGGGTCTTACTCTCTTTGGTGAAGAAATGCATTGCCTTGATGATGAAGCCTAAGATAAAAGTGGCAATACTAAGGATATTGTTTCAATAAATTGGAAGTGTTGTTAATTAACCTTTTCACACTCAGTGTTATGAGACACTCCAGGCCCTCTTCTTCAACTGAAAGATGACTGTGACTGATATTAATCTATGGGCTATTGATGAATAAAGGAAAATTATTACAATGGCTAAATTAAAAAAAAAAATGAAAAAATAAAAAACCCACTACTGTAAACTCAACAGCAGTGTTCTTTTTTGTCTTTGAGGAGGGTAGAGTCAATTGCAACTCATAGCAACCTTACAGACAGAATAGAAGTGCCTAGAGTTTCCAAGAAGCACTTGGCAGATTTAAATTGCCAGCCTTGTAGTTAGCAGCCATAGTACTTAACCACTATACTAGCAGGGTTTCCAATGGCCAGATGGCTGAGAATTAATGAAAAAAAAAAAAAAAAAGACCATGAAACTACTCTTCCTCCTTTGTGGGTGTCTATTTGGGACAGTTAGTGACAGCACGAAACACAGTATTCTGCATGGAGCTAATGTTTATGTATTTGGTCAAAAAACAGAAAAAACACAGTACTGAGTTACAATAAAAGTGTCAAGGCCTATATAGTTCCAGAGAGAGAGAGAAGGAGAGAGAGAGGAGATGAATAAAAAAAGAAAAAGGTGACAAAAATGACTAGAGCAGCCAAAGAAGCAAAACAAGTCCCCTGAAAGTGATTGACTCTGACATGACCTGAGTCTCTTTAAAACTTTTAAGAGGACTGAATAACTTGACACAACTCTGCAAAGCAATGTGACAAACTGAACCATCCTGTACCCATAAAATGTCTATCTTTTTGTCCTGTGATACTATATGAAGTCACATTTTTCTCATTGGGAAAAGCCCAGACACAAGACTGCGTGGTTTCTACTCTCAAAGGAAAGTCAACTATTGAATATTTTTGCTTTTTGTCAAGAAATGGGAAGGAGACTGAACTTTTCTGCTGAGAGAGATCTCAAAATTCCTACAGAGAGTAAGAGCTCACCTGCAGTTCTTCAGATATTTCACCCATATTCTTAATGTTTTCCTCAGAATACTGTGCACAGTGATGAATATTTCATGTCAGTGGCTTTCACAGTTCTCCATACACAGCACCGATTCATTTATGATGTTGATTAACTCAGTGTCAGTAGACATACTACTCACTTGTTGGGAGTTCAAAGTCCCAAAAAACATTTTCATGTAAAACATGGACTTATGTCAGTACGCATAGTTCAGTTATCACCAAAATGAATTTACATAATGGACAAATAGATGAGCAAAAAAGGAAAAACTCATCACCGTCGAGTTGATTCCAACTAACAGTGACCATATAGGTCTTAGTAGAATGGCCCCATAGGGTTTCTGAGGATGTAATCCTTAGGAAAGCAGACTGCCACGTCTTTCTGCCACGCAGCATGTGGAGGGTTTCAACCACTGACCTTTCAGTTTGCAGCCAAGCCTCTTAACAACTGTGCCATCAGGTCTCCTTTGTTCTTGTTTCTTAGCATCATAAACACAAGAATGGTGAACTAGGACTGCCTTGGCAGTAATATGGTTTAAGGAAAAGATATGTGTGTAAACATGTTTGTGTATGTGTGCATATATTTGTATTTGTGTATGTTTATCAATGTATAGACAGCTGCAATGACTATCGGTATCCACTGAGTAACATTAACTCATCCTAACATGTACGATTTAAAATGAAAACACATTCATTTCTCCATGAGCATGGTGTTTGTGTATGTGTTTTGTGCATGTACAGGAAAATGATAAATAACCCAATGTGGAAATTCCGTTATTTTGGACAAACTGAGATTAATTTTCTTGGGTTTAGCACATAAAAAAAAAAAAAAGCATTTATTGACTCATATTTTCTTATGCAACATCTATCTAGTCATTTGAGAATCAAAAATAGATGGAAATGTATAAATATTTTGAATCTGAATGTTACAAGACATTGTATACATTCATAATCCTCCATTTTATATTCTAGTTTAGGCCAGTAAATGCCCTTCCATACCTAGGTGTATTTTCATAGGAACAAACTATTTCGTGTACATGCTACAAAGATTCTGAGACGAGTGACTAGAGTTCTCCGTTGAACAAGCAGTCCACATTTGATGTCTCAACATAAAGCTTTGTTGATTGACAGAAGATAAAGAGTTAATAGAGTTTTAGCACCATTATGTTATATACCTAATGTTTATTTCAAGACTCTACAGAGATTTCTCTCAGGTTTCATGTGTAGTTCCCATTTATTTATATTTGGCACAAGGAAGATATAACCATTTCATGACAATTCATGTCTCTTTTTATATTTTAAGTACCAGGATGCAATCTAAGTGATCAGCCTTTTAGTGTTGTTTTCATGATGAGATGGAGGCTTTTCCTGTGAATCTGCCTATGAACTTTCAACTATAAGTATGCTTTGGGTTGGATTTCCGTCTCTGATATTTGCTGGCTGCATGACCTTGAACATGTTCTACAGCAGTTATAAGCCTTGGGTTTCCTATGTAAAAGTTGAGAGAAAAGGGACAATAATACATACTTCATAGAGCTGATGTTAGGATTAAGTTAATCTCTGTGAAGAAGTGTAAGACAATGTCTGGTACTCCTCTTCTTTTACAGATTTCTCCTGGAGATGCAGAAAATATTTTTTATTGCCTAAGCATCCAAAGAACTCATTCAATGCAACTCACTCATCTTACAGATAAAATCTAAGGGGATGAAGTGACTTACTCAGCTGGTTCCTTGCTGAGCCAGAACAGGAGCCCTGGGTGAGAGCTCCTGGCTCCCTGTTCATGGTGACTCTCCGGCATGAGTTCGTCCATCAAGTATTAATGCCAAATGCATTGTTCTTTCTGAGTACCATGAACACTCACGGGGATGGTGAATTAGGAATGCCGTGGTGGTAATACAGTTTAAGGCAAAGAACATGGGTTCTGGAAAAAATACATAAGGCTATAAATCCTCAGTTTGTCGTTATGCCCTTAGTTGGCCTTCGGCAAAGTCTCCTCTTCAGTTCCCACTAGACCAGTTAGCTCCATTCTTAGCCCTGAGGCATCGATCCCAGCCCTTTTTGGTTCCCTGAGTCGGATCCGACTCGACGGCACTTGGCTTGGCTACGTTACAATCACCAGATAGCATCACTTGATTCCTCAGACAGTTATTGAGCACCTTCTACATTCCAGATACTCTAAGATGAGCCTTCTGTGGGCCTCCAGAAAATCAAGGTTTTCTTTCTTTCTTTCTTTCTTTTTCTTGTTCCTAGCTGCATCTCTTTTGTCCTATAACTCTCCAGAAACCACCTCACTTGTCTCTTGGACTCTTGCCAGATAAATCATTTGAAAATTTTCTTCTCTGGTCTGGGAACACACATCCTCCTTGTTCCTGTGATTGGTGAACATATCTGGAAGGAAAACTAGTTCTCAATTAACTTATTCTGTAAAAACTCCAAATAGATTCTTGGCAGACAGAGATAGACTAAGGTGTGAAGAGGGGAAAATTACTACTAAATAATAATTCAGTGCCTTGTTTCCACTTTCACGAGACCCTAGCTGTTTTCTGACCTGCTTCCCAGAAATCATTGAAGCAGAGCATCTAGGGATTGTGCTGTTCACTAATTGGAATGAAAGAGAATGGAGACCATGACTGAGGGACCAAGCCAACATCCCTTTTTAGCCATAGGACAGGAAAGTACATTTCAGAAACATACTACTATGAGCTGCTAACATTAAGGGAAACTCAAGTTCTAAAAATTCATGCAGAAAGATGATTTTTAATGAGGTATTTTATTAGTGATTGCTTACTGACCCAATTAATAAGAAGCTAGAACTTCTGTTGTAGAGAAAAATGAAAATATGTCTATGTAAAATTGTTATTCAAAATTACCTGAGGTGAAAATATTTTTTAGTTGTGGGAATAAAACTTGTATTGATTGTTTATAGTATTTTTAAACTTATATGCGAGTCTTTGGCATTATAATTCACAGACATGGACATCCTATAAGTGGAGACAAAAAAAATCATAGAAATGGCCTCTATTGTAAGCCAGAATAAGTTCTCTTTTATAGAGAATTATTCCATCCTTGCCAACTGACTTATAAACTCTCAAAAGTAGGCATTTGATACTATCTTACAGAGATTTTCTATGAATTGGAGTCAACTTGATGGTGGTGGGCTTAGATTTTTTTTTTTTTTTTTTTTTGGTTTAGGTGCCCATGTGTGTGCTTATTTTAGTCCACTTTTTATTCCTCTTGTTTTGGAAGAAGAATCAGTGGTTTGCTCTATCATTGCCAGCCATGCTGACAACAGTGTTTGCTAAAGCCTCTCCTGCCTTGTCTCTAAAATAAATGTATTGACTTTGAAATCATATTCAATGTATTTCAACCATATATGTATGCAACCTGAAAACCCATTGGTGACAAGTGGATGCCTACTCATAGCAACCCTATAGGACAGTGCAGAATTGCCCCATGCAATTTCCTAGGAGTGCCTGGTGGATTTGAAGTGCTGACATTTTGGCTAGCATCCATAGCACTTAACCACTGCACCACCTGGGTTTACTGTGTGGTATTTCAAAATGGATCTGTCTTCTGTTTTTGAACTTGTTCCCACCTGCTTATTATGGAGCTACAAATTAATATGTACATGTATAAACACACACACACATACATATATGTATATAAATGCAGATATATATGTATATGTGTATATATACATATTCACATTATATGTATATATATGTGTATATATGCATATACAAATTATATGTATATATACATATGTGATGTACATATATACATATATAATATGTATAAACACATTTACAACTTTCTTTCCTTTCATGTCCAGACAACTTTGTACAGTAGAAAAAAACTCTTCATTGCTAAAACAGTAACCTACTGGGTGTGATGTTTGTTTGTTGTCTAATTGGGGCAGTGGGATGAATATCAGAATTAAAATATATGATTTGATTTAAAAATCAAAAAGGTCCTGAAATGCTCTGGCATAGGGCCTAGAATGCCAGGACTGGAGGGATGAATCAGCAAAACAGATTGACTGAGGCTAGAATTTTGAGTGTGGAAGGAAAGGCAGGAGAGCGTTAGTTTAATTGTTTTGAGAAGCTACTAGGAGAACTTTGGGAAGCCAGATAGGACCAAAGGATCTTGTGGAAGTCTGGCTAATGCACTGAAATCCTCTTGGTAACACTTAAAATGCTTTAGTAATTATCAAAATATCTTTTCAGTGTTTCTTAGACACTGTAGTTAATGTTGAAAAGGAATATGAGGCAGCTTTATTAGAGTACATAAGGATATGGTATCTAAATGTCTAAAGATTTATTAATATTTAAATCTTTTGCAGTTACGTAATGTCTACCTGTGCTGTTCCAGCTACCACAGCGTCAGTAAATGTATTCCATGACTTTATTCTTGATCCAGTGGCAAAACACCATATTCTCAGTGACAAATCTTCTCCTCTTAATTTTCTCCCATTTCTCCCCACATTTTAATTTGTTCCATCTGTTTACCATGTGGATAGTAATTAGCACTACAGCTGCTAAATAAAAGGTTGGTAGTTCTAATCTGCTTCAAAGGATCTCTTTAAAGTATAGAAAAGATGTCACTTTGAAGACTACAGTGTACCTGAACCTAACAATGGTATTCTCAATTGCATCATATGCATGTGAAAGCTGGACAGTGAACAAAGAAGACGGAAGAAGAACTGATGCCTTTGAATTGTGATGTTGGAGAAGATTGTTGAATGTACTGTGAAAAAGAACAAACAGGTATGTTCTGGAAGAAGTACAACCAGAGTGCTCCTTGGAAGCAAAGATGGCAAGACCACATCTTATGCATTTTGGACATGTTGTCAGGAAGAATAAGTCCCTGGAGAAGGACATCATGCTTGGTCAATGAAAAAGAGGAAAATTGTCAACAGGATGGATTGACACAATGGCTGCAACAATGGTCTTAAGCATAAAAACAATTGTGAACATGTGTAAGGCCAGGCAGAGTTTGTTTCTATTGTGCATAGAGTCACTATGAGTTGGAACAAATTCGACGGCACCTAACAGCAACAAGAGTTCAAATCCACCAGGCACTCCTTGGAAACTCTATTCTGTCCCATAATGTCACTGTGAGTCAGCATTGACTCAACAGCAGTGGTATAGGTGCCATGTGGATGTTTGCATCAATCTCACCCACACACTAAAGTAGGTAGATGACAGCTACAGGGTAGAAAATATGACAGAACTGAATGCATTTAGTGTCACAGCAATATAGAGTCTGGTGATTCTTCCGAGAAAGCCATGAGAGTATCTCATAGCAGTTGCTCAATAATCTTTTGCAGACATACACATATGCAGTAAGTCACCCACCTTGGCATAGGTCTTATCCTATTCAGCCTTTGTATACATAAAAGAGTCTCAGGTGTGACCACAGAGAAGGTGAATTTTACAGAGATGGATAAGGAGTCAAGTATTGTGCACAGTAGGTGCTCAGTGTCACCATTTCTCAGCATCTTTTGCACTTTATAACATTTACTGTCTTGTGTGATTCTCTTTACAACCCTGTGAAGTAGGCAAGACAGGAGTCATGGCCCAAGCTGAGAAATTAAACTTAGAAAGGTTAGGTTCATTGCCCAAGCCATGCAGAGCTACTGTGACAGAGTCCATGACAGCAATCTAGACTTCCCATTTTAGTCCCTTTTGCTATCATCTATAAGATACTCTCCCTGGGTAAACTGGTCTGAGGTCAGAACCACTGCTTAGGGTTTGACTGCACTTTGTATTCTGTGATCAGGTGGGGTCATTTGATCTCTTTTTTTCCCTAGGGTTGGTTGTTTTCTTCCTTTCTTTCTGAGTTCACAGCACTTTTAGCAAGGGTCAGTCCTGGAAAATTCACAGCACTTTTAGCAAGGGTCAGACATGGAAAACCATCCCCAAAACCTCTTTAAGGACTTCCTTCCCTGGCATAGATCTCATTTAATTGCAATTCATTAGAGGAGTGTTTTTACCTAAATTGCAACTCATTAATGAAGTTTTTTTTTTTAAGTCTTAGTTTACAAGTAAAGAAAGTGAGACAGAGAATGTTACCTGAATCTTCTACTAGTTGTTTTCTACTTCAGTCCCTTTTCTAATCACCTCTATCAAGTTCTTGTTATTTAACTACTGGGAGAAAGGCTGAAATGTTTCTGGTGGAAAATATAGTGTGGCCAATTAAAGCCAGTTGCATTAGGTTTGATGACTGCATTTGTCACAGCAAAGTGGTAGCCTTAGCGCTATTGTTCAGTCACAGAATTTAAAGATGTTTTAATTTGTTATTTTGAAAAGATGCTAGATAAGCATTTTATTTCATTGCCTTCTTTCAGAATTATTTATCTGAGAGTATAAACTAAGTTTGGGAAAAACCAATATAGAACTCCTGTCCTTTGATTGAACTTATTGATAACTATGGGACAGTAAATTCTATGTATGTTGGGTTCAAGTTAAATCTTTTGTAGGTTTGTCATTAAAATTTTTAACCCAGTTATGTCTGAGTCTCTTTTTTTCCTTTTGTCTGCACTCTTTGTCTCTATTTTTTATTTATTTTTTGATCCGTTAGAAACTTGTGCTCAACTCAGGTTCATCCTACCCTCTACCCAGAAATCAGGGACCCAGAACAGTCAAATTCTCAAAGTATATCGCACAGGCTAAACAATGATAGGAAACCCTGGTGGTGTAGTGGTTTAGTGTTACGTCTGCTAAAGAAAAGGCCAACAGTTCAAATCTACCAGGCACTCCTTTGAAGCTCAATGAAGCAGTTCTACTCTGACCAGTATAGCTGCTAGGAGTCAGAATTGACTTGAGGGCACTGGGTTTGGTTTTAGGTTTAAGCAACAAGAGAATTTTGGTACCTGCCTTTGAAGTCTGGGTTACCAGGAAGTTGCTAACATATTACTGGGCGTTAATTTCACGTTGCTTAGATTATTCTTTGTTAGTTGACGTCAAGCTGACTCCAATGCATGGTGACCTTATGTATAACAAAAGAAAGGTCCTGTTCCATTTTCATGATTATTGCTTTGCGGAAGTCTGTTGTTTCAGCCACTGAATCCGTTCTTCTTACCAAGGGACTTCCTCACCTTCAACAATCCTTTACTGTCAGTGATGTCTTTTTCTAAAGATTGGTCTTTCCTCATGAAGTGTCCAAAGAAAGCAAGCCAAAAATCTCACTATCCATAAATATCATGGAAGAAAAAACAGGGACAACATTAGGGATCCTAATACATGTTATAAAGAGAACACAAACTATAACTAACAATACACAAATGCCTAAGGTAAAATGAATAACTAGGAGTTCCTCAAAATTAAATATTATGCTCATCCAAAGACTTCATTAAAAGAAAATAACCTAGACCAGGAACAAAAAAGTCTGCAATACATTTGACAATGTTCTAGTCTCTAAAATCTATAGAATACTTCAAGAACTCACTAGCAAAAAGACAAACTGTCCGATTAAAAAGTGGCAAATGATATTGTCTTACATTGGATTCCTCTAGAGAAGCAGAATCAGAAAAGCATATAAATACATACAAAGAGAGATTTGTATAAAGGAAACAGCTCATGAAATTGTAGAGGCTGAATTATCTCAAGACCTGGATCAGAATGCAAGCTTCACACAGCCACTGAGGCTGCCTAACTCGAGGTTAGTAGGTCAGAGAATCCCAATGTGGCAGGCAGGACTGCAAGCCTTCTCCTGATTCATGTAGTTGCAGGGGCTGGCAAACCAAGGATGGACAGGTCAGGAACAGTACTCACACTCACAGGTTGGGAAGACTGATGATTCTTGAAAGCAACAGATAAGCTACTACTTCATGTCTCAGGAACTGGACATCAGAAGACAAGACATCGGTAACTGCTGGATCCACAATAAGCCAAAACTTTGACAAGGTAAGCAGGCAAGAAACAGGCAGTGAAAGCCTAGGGGACACTGAGCTACCACAGGACCCACACCTACTAGTACCACAGTATATTCCACCGTATAGTGACCACAACATTAGACAACAGCCAAAACACTGAGAATCATGGCCCAGGAAAGTTGATACACAATCTTAACCATCACAGATATTTCACCCAAGACAAAATTCAGGTGACTTGACAGACACATGATAAAATGCTTAGGGTCATTAGCTATTAGAGAAATGCAAATCAAAGCTGCAATGAAATACCATCTCACCCCAACATTACTGACACAAATCAAAAAGCAGACAGTAACACATATTAGGGAAGATCTCAACTCTTATGTACTGCTAGTGGGAATGTACAGTCAACATGGAGAATGATACATCACCTCCTTTAAATGCTAGAAACAGAGATACCATATGATCCGGCAGTACCACTCCTAAGAATATATCCTAGAGAAAAAAAGAACTCTAACATGAACAGACATATACACACCTAGGTTCATTGCAGCACTATTTGCAGTGGCAAAAAGATAGACAAATAGTATATGTGACCACTCTTACAAAAACCCAAGAAAATATTTCTCTGCACAAAAAACAAGAAAACAAACCAAACTAAATAGTAGAGAAGTATTAACTGTGATGAAGAGAAGATAGCACACAATATAGGGGAAGTCAGCACAACTTTACCAAGACACAGTCATAGAAGCTTCATAGATCCATCCAAACATCTTGGAGGACTGATTGCTGGACTGAGGGCTGAGGACCATGGTCTTAGAGGTATCTAGGTCAGTGAGCATAACATAGTCCTTTCTTGAAATATCATGTATATGGAATCACCAGGAGTTATTCCAGGAAAGTCTTACTCCACATATTCCCCTGAGTGCTTGAACTATCACATATTGTATACAGCTGTAGCTTCCATATTTTCATCCATAAATGGTAGTTATTATTCTCCTTTGAGTGGTCTCTGTGCAAGGGAGCCCTGAGAGCACACTAGTTGAGTACTCAGCTGTTAACTCAAAGATCAGTGGTTCAGACCCACCAGGTGCTGTGCAGAAGAAAGATGTGGCAGCATACTTAGTAAAAATAAAATGTTCGATAATCAAAAAAGCCTGATGAGACCTATCAGGATCACAAAATGCATGTTAGCATATTAAAGCCAAAACAAAACATTTTTTTTAAATGCAACTGTTTTTCACTCTTATTTTCATAAAATACATTTTTACAGAACATTGACTAAGTTTTTCCAGAATATGTTTCAGAAAATTCTATTACAGAATTTTGGAACTTTAAAAGGTCTTAGAAATAATCTAGTTCAAACTTTGGCCCATTTTATTTTACAGAGGAGAACTTAGGGGTTTGCAAAGGTTGAGGAACTTATCCAAGATCACATCACTAACAAATGGCAGACCCAAGACTGTAACACCTGCTGAAGCTCTTTCCACCCTCCTCCCTGCTATGGATCTAAACTGACTGTCTATAAATTGGTCATCAAAGGTCTTTGCAATAATATTTTATATTCCTTTCTCTGCATTTAAACCCTCTTCCTTGCCATAGACAGCCTAATTTTTGTGCCCAATGATCTATTTTTCTTTTGTATCTATGCACATGTGCATAATCAAGGGTGTGCCCAAACTGGGTGAGACAGAGCTAATTATAAACACCAGCTCATTCAACTCATCTCAATGCCAGTGAACAAGTGCTCAATGAGTCCTTATTACATATAAGCACAACAGAAGGAAGTAGGAAGGACTTAGTTCTTAAGAAACCCTGGGGGAGTGGGATTCTGTTAAAAGATGGTGGAGTGAACAGACGTCTTCTCATTTCCCTCTGAGAACTAAGGCCTTGATGATATTTGTATGGAGCAATGAACATTTGGGGAGCCTTAGGACCTAGCATATTTGACTAGGCACCAGTGTCAGACTAATCCTCCCCTCTCAAAAATGATCCAGCAGCCATCTGACCTCCATTTCTGTTGTTACATTTTATCGGACAACTGCAGTTTCTGCAAACTGCCAGTAACGTACTTTCATTATCAGCTGGCAGGTGGAGTCTGCCTGTTCAGGCCAGCCCGTTGGACAGCTCCCAGCAGCCAGCTCAGCACCTAGACAGCTGCCTGCATAGAAGTACAGTTTATGTTTAAGGCTGAGAGACCTATGTATTTGCCTGGAGATCTGACTGTTGAGAGGCCTGGCAGTTTTCCTCCCTCCTTTCTCTGACTCATATTGTAGGGTTGGCTGATAGCCCCCAGTTTCTCCATAGCAGAGCAGCCTCTTTGGCACCCAATAAGCAGAGTCTTCCACCCTCATGAGTCCACCTGGGGCAAATCACTGGAGCATTACAGACAGCTGGTAACCAATACCAGAGAAATCAAACAATATCTAGATTACACACAGACAGCAGACCCTAATTAATCATTTAAAGAAGCAGTCTTCAGATGCTCCAGAAAATTCCCTGAAGATTCAAAAAATTCAAAAAATTTCCCAGATGAAGAAGCCTTTCTGAATCTACTGGAGGTTGAATACAAAAGACTCATATATAGAACCCTCCTAGAGATTAAACAAAATGCAGTAGAACAAATTGAAAAACTTGGTAAGCTATTTGAACTGATGGAACATCAACAATCTGAAATACATCAGATCAATAACAAAATTACAGAATTAGATAATTCTATACAAAGCCAAACGAGTAGGATTGAACAGATGGAAGTTAGACTCAGTGACGTAGAAGACAGAGTAACTGACACCAGCATTTATGAGGTGAAATCAGAGAAAAGAAATAAGAAAAACGAAGAAGCATTAAGAAATATGTGGGACAGCATGAAGAGGAATAATTTACATTTAATTGGTGTTCCTGAACAAGGGGGGATTAATGACAATAGAGTGAGTATTGCTGTAGAGATTCTGACAGAAAATGTTCCTGAGATTGTGAACAAAGAGAACATAGATATTCAAGATGTTTATTGAACACTGCAAAAGCTAGACCCCAAAAGAAAGACACCAAGGCATATTATGCCAAGCCAAGCCAAGCTTAATAAGCTAAAACATGAACAGATGCTTCTGAAGGCAGCAAGGCTCAAAGCAAAACTAATACTCCAAGGAAAACCCTGTAGGCTTTCGGCTGACTTTTCTGCTGATACAATGATAACTAGAAAACAGTGGGCAGACACATTCAAAGCCCTGAATGCGAAAAAACAAAACAAAACAAAACAAAAAAAAAAACTTCTGTCCTAGAATTATTTATTCTGCAAAATTGCCTATCAAATATAATGGTGAAATTAAGATTTTTGAAAATAAATAGAAATTTAAGCCAAGCCAAGTGCTGTCAAGTTGGATCCGACTCATGGCGACCCTAGGGGCCAGGTAGAGACTTCATAAAAACTAAATCAAAATTACATGAAATATTGAAAGAATCTCTTCCCTAAATGCATATTTAGATGACAATTCAGGGCACTTCATCCAAAATTCTAATCAGTTAAGGAAGTCACAAAACTTCATCAAAGCTACAATATTATAATAAGGGAATCCATGATCATATCATGACAACTATAATACCATCACATTAAAAGAGGGATACACTACAGTAGTTATAGTCATTTTAGATGCAGAGGAAGTTTCAGAGTTATGAAGTAGTTAAAATTGGGTTTAATTTTAATATGTTAAGGGGGGTAATACATGTAGCCATAATGCATATTAACAATGCATTGTATCAAAATAAGAAATACAATACAGGAGTCTCAACAAACACAAAACCAACACTGAAACAACAACCCATAAAGAAGAATGCCCCAGAACAGAACATTAAGAGCAACATAGAAAACATCAACACAAAAGTAATTACATCAAAATGATGGCACTAATCACATAACTATCAGTAATCACATTGAATGTGAATGGACTGAACGCTCCAGTAAAGAGACAGCGAGTGACATCCTGGATCAAAAGACATGACCCGTCTATGTTGCTTACAAGAAACACACCTTAGACTTAAGGATATGAACAAGTTGATAATTAAAGGCTGTAATAATATACATCAGGTTAACAATACACAAAGAGCAGGTTTGGCAATACTAATCTCAGATAAAATAGATTTTAATGTAAAATCCACTATTGTGGACAAGGATGGTCACTATTGCTGAAAGTCTCAATACTCAAGAAGGACTTAACAGTATTAAATGTTTAAGTACCCAATACCAGAGCACCTAAATACATTGAATGAATACTGACAACACTAAAAAATGAGATAGATAATTCCACAATAATAGTTGGAGACTTCAGCACTCTCCTTTCAGTTATGGGTAGATCATCCAGAAAAAAGCTCAGTAAAGATTCAGAAGATCTTATTGCAGCAATCAACCAACTTGACCTTATCAACATATACAAATTTTTCCATCCATCAGCAGATAAGTACACCTTCTTCTCCAGTACACATGGAACATTATCCAGAATAGACTGTGTGTTAGGTCATAAAGCAATTCTCTATAAAATCCAAACATTTGATTTACTGCAAAGTATCTTCTCAGACCATAGAGCTATGAAAGTTGAAATCAGTAACAGAAAATTCATAGGTAGAAATTCAAGCTTATGGAAACTGAACAACACTTTGCTCAAAAAGCCTTGGGTTATAGAAGAAATTAAGGATAAAACAAAGAAATTTATGGATTCAAATGAAAATGAAAACACATCCTACCAGAATTCACTGGATACAACAAAAGCAGTACTCAGAGGTCAGTTTATCTCTCTAACTGCACACATTGGAAAGAAGAAAGGGCCCAGATTAAACAATTAACCTTACAGCTTGAACAAGTGGAAAGAGAGCAATAGAAGAACCCTTCAGGCACCAGAAGAAAACAGATAAGGATTAGAGCAGAACTAAATGAATCAGATAATAGAAAAACAATTGAAAAAGTTAACAAAACCAAAAGTTGGTTCTTTGAAAAGATCAACAAAATTGATAAACCACTGGCTAAATTTACAAAAGAAAAACAGCAGAAGGTACAAATAACGCAACTAAGAGATAGGAGATATCACAACAGACCCAGCTGAAATAAAAAAAAAAAAAAAAAACAGAATATTATGAAAGGCTGTACTCTAACAGGTTTGAAGACCTAGGAGAAATAGACAAATTTCTAGATTCATGTGATTCACCAAGGTTATCACAAGGAGAAGTAGATCAGCTTAATAAATCTATCACAAAGGAAGAGATTGAAAAAGTCATCAAAAATCTACCAACCAAAAAAAGTCCTGGCTTGGATGGCTTTACCAGAGAACTCTACCAAACTTCTAGAGAAGAGTTAACTCCAATACTATTGAGGCTATTTCACACCATAAAAATGGATGGAATACTCCCAAATTCATTCTATGAAGCCAACATAACCCTGATACCAAAACCAAGGAAAGATCCCACAAAACAAGAAAATTACAGACCAATATCACTCATGAACCTAGATGCAAAAGTCTTCAACAAATAGAATTCAACAGCATATAAAAAAAATGACTCATCTTGATCAAATTGGTTTCATTCCAGGGATGCAAGTCTGGCTCGACATCAGAAAAACAATTAATCTAATCAACCACATTAATAACACAAAAGATAAGAATCACCTGATTTTGTCAACTGATGCAGAAAAGGCATCTGACAAAGTTGGGCACCCATTCATGCTTAAAACTCTCAGAAAAATAGGAATAGAGGGGAAATTCTGCAATGCAATCAGTAGCTTCTATGCAAAGCTAATTGCCTTCATCATCCTGAATGGTGAAGGACTGAAAGAATTCTCTTTGAGAACGAGAACTAGAAAAGGATGTCTACTCTCACCACCTCTATTCAACATTGTGCTAGAAGTTTTAGCCAGAGCAGGTAGAAAAGACAAAGAAATAAAGGGCATCCGTATTGGCAATGAAGTAAAAATCTCCCTCTTTGCAGATGATATGGTTGTTTATACAGAGACCCCAAAAGAATCCATAAGTAAACTACTGAAGCTAATAGAGGAGTTCAGCAAAGTACTGGGATACAAGATAAATGTAAGTAAATCAGTAGGATTCCTTTATACCAACAGTGAGGTTATTAAAGAAGAAATCACCAAATCAATTCCATTTACTATAGCCCCCAAGAAGATAAAATACCTAGGAATAAATCTAACTAGAGGAATAAGAGATCTTTACGAAGAGAACTACAAGACCTTACTACAAGAAACTAAGAGAGACTTACATAAATGGAGTAATCTGTCCTGCTCATGGATAGGAAGACTCAACATTGTGAAAATGCCTATTGTGCCCAAAGCAATCTAGTTATTTAATGCAATCCCAATACAAATTCCAGTGCCATTTTTTTAGTGAGATGGAGAAACAAATCATCAACTTTGTTTGGAAAGGGAAGAACTCCTGGATTAGTAAAGCACTACTGAAGAAGAACACACTGGAAGGCCTCTAACTACCTGACTTCAGAACCTATTACACTGCCACAGTTGTCAAAACAGCCTGATACGCCAAGTGCCAAGTGCCTGATACTGGTACAAAAAAGAGACACATAGACCAATGGAATAGAGTAGAGACCCCAGAGATGCCCCCATCCTCCTATGAACAGCTGATATTTGACAAAGGCCCTAAGATTTTAAACTGGGTTAAGAACAGTCTGTTTAACAAATGGTGCTGGCAAAATCAGATATCCATCTGCAAAAAATTGAAACAAGACCCATATCTCACACTTTATACAAAAAACAACTCAAATTGGATAAAAGACCTAAGTATACAGTTTAAAACGATAAAGCTCATCCAAGATAAAATAGGATCAACAATGAAAGTTTTAGTACACAATATAGCCAAGCCAAGCCAAGTGCTGTTGAGTCAGATCAGAAAATATATAAATGGGAATTACTAAGAATCAAACATTTCTGCTCATCCAAAGACTTCGTCAAAAGAATTAAAAGACCACCTACAGAATGGGAAAAAATATTTGGTAACTCTATGTCAGACTGATGCCTGATCTCCATAGTCTACAAGGTATTACCAAATATCAACAAGAAAAGGATAAATAATCCAATTAAGCGATGGGCGAAGGAGATGGACAGACATTTCTCTAAAGAGGATATCCAGGCAGCCGAATGACACATGCAGAATTGCTCACTATCATTATCTATTAAAGAAATTCAAATCCAATCCATTCGGTTCTATACATCTATAGGATATCAGCCTACTGACCTCTGGTTGGAGGAAGGAGAGTGGTTGGAGAGGAGGGGAAAGGAAACTGTTGGGAGGATGAGACATGTATGGAGCAGAGAGGAATAGTGTGCTGTCACCAGGCAGGGAGAGCAGTGGAAGCTGCATATAGGTGGGCATGTAAATTTATATGGGAATGTACATTTTCACTCAGTCATAGCAAATAAAAAAATTAAAATTAAAAAAAAGAAATTCAAATCAAATCTACAGTAAGATATCATCTCACCCCTTCGAGGTTGGCCATGATCCAAAAAACACAAAACAACAAATGCTGGAGAGGCTGTGGAGAAATTGGAACTCTTCCACACTGCTAGTGGGATTGCAAAATAGTACAACCTCTGTGGAAAACAGTCTGGTGTTTCCTTAAAAAGCTGGAGATAGATAAACCATTTGATCCCGTAATTCTACTGCTCAGAACTTATCCTTCAGAAACAAAGACTGTCACATAAACAGACACATGTACACAAATGTTTGTTGCAGCACAGTCCACAATAGCAAAAAGTTGGAATCAACTCAGATGTCCATCAACTGATGAGTGGATGAACAAACTATGGTACGTATACTCAACGGAACAATATGCAATGATGAAAAACAGTTTTAGAAAACATCTCATAACATGCTCTCATTTGGAAGAGATCATGCCGAGTGTCTTAGTCACCTGGTACCGCTGTAACAGAAAATACCATGAGTGGAAGGTTTCATGCGGGGAAGCCTTTACTGTCACAGTCTGGTAAGCCACAAATCCATTAACAAGATACAAGTCCATTCAGAATAAGAAATTATCACGGTCCAGTAGGCTGAGTCCACATCCAGTGAGAGCATCTCGGCACAGGAACCTCAGGTCCAAAGGACATGCTCTGCTCTCAGTACTTCTCTCTTGGTGGTATGAGGTTCCCAACTTCCTCAGCTCACTTCTCTCCCTTATATTCCACAAGCTTGAATCCTGCCTCACTAACACAACTGCAAACCATTCTTCATCATGAATATCCCAGAGGCAGGATTCTCAACACATGGGAGGAAGGGCACCATATTGGAACTCCAAACCAAATCAAATCAACACATACGTTTTTGGGGGGACACAATTCAATCCATGACACCGAGTGAAATTAATCCGTGTCAAAAGGACAAATTTTGTATGAGACCTCTGTTATAGGGACTTAAGAGAATTATCAATAGAAGAAAGTGACTTTGTTGGCTACATGGGTTGGTGGGGGCTGAGGGTTTATCATAGATGAGTTAATTGATAGATGTTAGAAATTTTATTCTTTTAGTTTAATTAATAAAAAATAGCAATAAAGAAATCATGGGGGAGCAGTGGTTAAGCTCTATCTCTACTAACCAAAAGGTCAGCAGTTGAAACCCACCAAGTACTCCTTGGAAAAGGTGGAGCAGTGATGCTCTGTCCTATAGGGTCATTATGCGTCAGAATTGACTCACCAGCAGTGGGTTTGATTTTATTTTTGTTGTTGTTGTTTTGTTTTGTTTTTCAGTTCTCAGGGAGCGTTCACCAAAAATGTATGCTCAGAGTCTATGGGCATCTTTATGAGCTTCTTAATGTTCTGCAAGAAGTCTGTTAGGCGTAGGGATGCAGATATCTTGCATATATTTGGACAGAGATTAGTGTTTATAGCAATGCCACCATATACGTCCTGCAGAAAAAATGCAGAATCCCATAAATATTAGACTGAAAGCCTTCTCTTACAGTAATTATTACATTATGCTTTCTTGTTCTGATTATCTATGTTCTATTTATCTTCTCAAATAGAATTTTAAAACTTCGTGAGATTAGCAGTTTTGTCCTTACAAGCCTTTCACAAAAAGAGGTTTAAAATGTGCTTGCTAATTTTTGTTGTCTGGAGTTTAAGGGCATTTTAAAAATTGTGTCTGGGTGGGTAAAAGAGGAAGGGAAGTTTTAACACAGGCCTGGCACCATTCATGAGAAAAACTGATAAAAACCAATTGAGGTGTGCCCTATTCAAAGCATACCATGAACTATTTGAATGATAGCCCCCCGCACATTAGTTGTTGGATTGACGATATAAACCCTGGATCAGAACAAATGCCTCACTGTTATCCAAATGACTTGTTTTACTGTTTTATTATGTCTTCTTTGCACAAAAATAACCTGTGAAGTAACATGCTTTTCTGAAATAGTTGAAATTGAAGTTGCTACCTTATGTCATGGCAAATGCATTTAGCTTTGCTAATCACTTCAATTCTGTCTCCTATGGGCATGGATGGCTGTCTTAAAGTTACTCGGAAACTCCAAATTACCACATTCCAGAACAGTGATTTATTGCTTACTGAGAGAAAGTTTTCTAACATTTGAATTTCTGTGCACATATAGAATGACATAGCTACAGCAGAGTTATGCCATCAGGTATGCTACTAAATATATAAGCAAATCATTTCATGGGTAATAATCTTATCATTGCCTATTTCAGAGGATTCTAATGGTTCCCAGTGTCTGTCCTCCAATTCTTCAGGTCTGCTTCCTTCAATCTGTCCTTATTTCGGTTGAAAGGGCATTTATTAAAAAATACTCTATGGAAACTGTTTTATTTTTGAGTTACTATTTTTTTAACTTAAAGTTGATGTACTATACACCAAAAATTAAAAACACACTTCATATTTTTAAAAAATTGTTGGAACCTTCAAAAGCATCTGAATTTTTAGCCACAGGGAAACATTCATTCCTATAAAAAGTCAAAAAATGCCACTGTCATTGAGTCAATTCTGACTCATAGTGATCTTATAGTTCAGGGTAGAACTGCCCCGTAGCTTTTCCAAGGAGCAGTTGATGGATTTGAACTGCAAATTTTTTTGGCTAGCAGATGTAGCACTTAACTACTATGCTACCAGGGAAGGTGAATTAAAAAGAGAGAAAAATAAACCCATAGGAAGAGAGAAAGAAAGAGAAAAGTGTTTCAAAAAACATTGGTGTTAAGAGGAGATGACTGTCTGGTGACTCCGATCCATTCTATACATGCTGTATCCTCCTAACAATCTCCTGTCCCCTCCTCTTCACCTCTCCCCTCCCCCCAGTAAGAGGCCAGCAGGATGACATCCTACAGATGCACAGAATCATAAACTGCACACATGATATGGTCACTCTGTGTCATCAAGTCCAATCCATTCCTGTCTGAAGACCTGATCTCAGTAATGATTTATGGACAGGGGCAGCATCATGACCAGAGGCCATGCTCCCAGGGGAATCTCGAGCCCCCTAGACCATCAACTGTTGTCTTTTAGTGGAGTTCTCAGGGTGCACCCCTTTTTATTCTCATGTTGCTAATGAAACTCAACTTCGTGAGCCTCATCACGGTTGTCACTGGTGGTGGCTGGACTCCATCTGGTTCCTCTGGTCACATGTCGATGCAGGCACCCACTCACATGGGTCTCTCTGTCTTCTGGATTCTCTTTCCCTCATGTCATTTTGGTTCTTGGTGATCACCACTTTCTACTAAGTTGGTACCATTTGGTATGCCTCATACCACTCACCACTCAGACACCACTCACCAATATGAGGTGCAGAAGGCTCTCTTAGCAATATGCTGGTTATGCCAATTGAGCTTATATGTCTCCTGAGAGCATGGTCCCCGGACCCTTGCCTCCGCTACTCTGTCCTAGCAACACTGAGTTAAGATTAGAGTAGTAATCCAGTTAAGTTGATCTTCTTTCTAATGTGTGCTGTCGCTGATTTCACCCAACCAAAATTATCAGCTGTCTAATCTACAACCCACCCTCTGCCTCCCTCCCTACCCAGCTATCAGTCTTTTCTTCTGTACGTGAGTCTGTTTTTAAGTCCTTATAGTAGGGGTATCATACAGTATTTGTCCTTTTGCCTCTGACTACTTTCACTCAGCCTAATGTCCTCCAGTTGAAACCAGGTTAAGAGATGTTTTCTGCAATCATCGTTGTTCTTTATCATTCCATATTGTTCCATTGAGTATATATACCATAGTTTATTCACCCATTCTTCTGTTGGGCATCTGGGTTGATTCCATTTTGCTATTGTGGGGTGTGCTGCAATAAACATTTGCGTGCATGTATCTGTTGGTGTGAATGACCTTGATTCTGTAGGATGTATTCCAAGCAGTGGAATTATTGGGTCAAATGGTATATCTATTTCCATGTTTTTAAAGAAGTGCCAGATTGCTTTCCAAAGTGATTGTACCATTTTGCAATCCAGCCAACAGTGTAGGAGAGTTCCAATTTCTGCGCAACCTCTCTAGCATTTGTTGTTTTGTGTTTTGGGGATTATGGCCAACCTTGTTGGGCTAAGATGATATCTCATCCTAGTTTTGATTTGAATTTCTTTAATAGCTAATGATGATAAGCATTTCTTCATGTGTCTTTTGGCAGTATGCACATCCTCTCTAGAGAAGTGTCTGTCCATCTCCTTCTCTCATTGCTCAATTGGATTATTTATCTTTTTCTTATTGATATTTTGTAGTACCCTATATATTATGGAGATCAGACGTTGGTCTGACATAGAGTTGCCAAATATTTTTTTTCCCATTCTGTAGGTGGTCTTTTAATTCTTTTAATAAAGGCTTAGGATGAGAAAAAGTATTTGATTCTTAATAGTGCCCATTTATCTATTTTCTCTTCTGTTGATCGTGCTTTGTTTCACCGATTTTGAAGTCTGTCTACAGTGTATATTAAAACTTCCATTGTTCCTACTTTTTCTCAGATGAGCTTTATCATTTTAGTTTTGACATTCAGGTCTTTTATCCAGTTTGAGTTGGTTTTCGTGTCAGGTGCGAGATATGGGTCTTTTTTCAATTTATTGCAGATGAATATCCAATTTTACCAGCACCATTTATTAGAGAGAGTGCTTTTACCCCAGTTTAAAGTCTTAGGGTCTTTGTCAAATATCCGCTGTTGGTAGGAGGATGGTGGCATCTCTGGTGTCTCAACTCTGTTCCATTGATCTATGTGTCTCTTTTTGTACCAGTACTAGACTGTTTTGACAACTGTGGCAGTGTAATAGGTTCTAAAGTCAGGTAGTGAGAGGCCTCCCAGTGTGTTCTTCTTCTTCAGTAGTGCTTTACTTATCCAGGGCTTCTTTCCTTTCCAAACTAAGTTGGTGGTTTGTTTCTCAAATTCTTTAAAAAATGTCACTGGAATTTGTATTGGGATTGCATTACATAAGTAGATTGCTTTGGGTAAAATAGACATTTCCACAATGTTAGGTCTGTAAGGAAGACATTTTGATGATATTCTGGACATCAAGAGTAGTGTGATGATAGCTCTGATGTCCATTCCAGAAAAAGAGTTCCAAAATTGCTTTGAAGGGTGGACTAGGTCCTAGTGTTGGTGCATAGCTTCCCAAAGGGGGTACTTCGAAGGTGACCATAGTGATATTCAGCAATGAGTATGTAGCAGTTTTTCTAGGATGAGTTTACAAACTTAACTGGCAGTCCTTATATGCTGAATGACTTCCAGCCTATGGGACTCATTTTCCAGCATTGTATGGGACAGTATTGTGTTGTGATCTGTAGGATTTTCATTGGCTGGTTTTAGGAACCAATGGATCTCCATGTCTTTCTTACTAATATGTCTTAGGAAACTCTGCTGAAAGTTCTCCTACATGGATGATCCTGCTGGTGCTTGAAAGACCGACAGCATAGGTCCTAGCATCACAAGAACACTTAAGCTACCAGAGTACAATGAATTGACAGATGAGTAGTGCAATTAGTAGCTAGACCTATAGAAACAATCTACATTCCTTTCTTAGTTGCAGTGTTTCCCTGCAACATCATTATTTTGTGTTTCCCACAGTGTTCTATAGCACTCTTACATTTCCAAGACATCTCATACATGGTGTGACTTGTGCCATTACATCATCTCTGTGTTAAATGGTCAAGAATTCATTTATGGAAACTAAAGAATATTATGCCCAGCATATCAATTGTCAAGCTTATGAGTTTTCAAGAAGTGCCCTTATGAGATAAGTTTAATTAAGCAAGGCATTCTATTAATCATTCCTAATTACTCATGCAAATCACAGATGCTCTGGCCTGTGGTTTAATAGCCTGATTTGATCCCAAATGCAGCTGATGTCTGTGGTCTGATGGGTATTTCAATGAACATGTCTTCGGTGATCTTGTTTCTATCTAGATATAATTGTCAGGAAATCATAGCTTGATTTGTTAGGCATTACAAGCATTTTAATTGCTGAATTAAAAAGGTAAAGGTAAAAGAATGCAAGAAAAGGTGATGTTCTTACATGTAGCAGTAAACTGCAGCAGTGTACACAAGAATCTATCTGATTGTATACATTCTATCCAAGGTGCTGACCCGGAGACTCATCCATTTCTCTTCCAAGACACAAGTTCCATCCACTTACTCCAAGAGTAATAGTGATAAAAATGTCTGATTCAGAGTTATCCTCATCATTGTCATAAATAAAGACTATAGATGTAATAACCAAGCTTGTTCAACTTAAGTTGAATCTTAAGATTCCCAGTATTTGTTTTATACTTTTTGGTGATCCTTTGCCATGGAGTCAGTTTCTACTCATGTACATTACCATGTTTGTCAGAGTCCACCTCAACTCCATAGAGTTTTCAGTGACTTTCATATTTCAGAAATAGATCCCCAGGCCCTTCATGCAAGGTACTTCCAGGTGGATTTCAATCACTAAGCCTTTGAGTAGTAGCAGAGTGCTTAATTATGTGCAGCACCTGGGGGCCCTTACTCTATACTAGTAGAAATGTGGAAATCATGGTGGTGTAGTGGTTAAGGGCTATAGCTGCTAACCAAAAGCTCTGCAGTTTGAATCTGCCAGTTCCTCCTTGGAAACTCTTTGGAGTAGTTCTGCTCTATTTTGTCGGGTCACTATGTCAGAATCGACCCAACAGCATTTTTTTTTCTGGTTTAATGGAAATGTGATGTTAAAAACACAACCTCTGCACCCATCTCCACTCTGATTTGCTTCAGAAAATCCATAATGGCAAAAGTAAGTAATGTAGGAATTGTACATTTTGAGAAATAATAATCTATGAACAAGTAGAACTTAATATTTATTCACTCTAGAAGCAATGCTTGGTGAGCATATTCTTTCAAGGATTTCCTTGTAGTAATTCTACAGTTCCCTACAGTTTTGTTGGGACCTCAGTTTTTTTACTCTAAAATGTGGCAAATTTAGGTCTGTTTTGACCTTATTATTTGAATGAACATTTTTAAATTCCCAGTACCCAAGGAATACACAGAAGTCTCTCTTTGTTTTTTTTTTTTTGTTGTTGTTGTTTGTTTGTTTTTTGTTTTTTCCATGGGCAGAGTAAATTTTCTTCCAAATCTACAAAGCCAGTCGTGGCAAGGCTGTGATTCCAGTAAGAACTGCACCCTCCCACCCCTTCTGTTTCCATTTTCAGAATTCTCCTACTTTATAATCTCTGCTTGTGTCCCCTTGAACACTCCCATCATCAAAATCTGCTGTCACAAAATGCCTTGCTAAATCAATTTTTACCAAGGTATAAAGGACAGATAAGGTTGTATTTGCATTTGAATAGGGATCATTGTGTTTCACAAAAGGGATTAGGCTTTGACCTAGAATTTTAGGCATCAGCAATAGATGATAAATCAGTTGCAGTGGAGGTAATACCAACTCATGGTGACCCCATGTGTTTCAGAGCAGAACTGTTCTCCATTTTCAAAAGTTTTTTTTTATTTTTATTTCTTTATTTTTAAGTACATGACTGTGTTTTTCTTCTGAGGTGCTTCTTGGAGAGTTTCAACCCCAACATTTCTGTTATCAGATGAGTTTGTTGCACCACTCAGAAACTCTTAGATCTCCCTACAGCAAACAAAGCAGTTGCAATTGATATCCTTCTGACTCACGATAACTCCTATGCACTGCAGAGTAGAACTGTACTCCATAGAGTTTTCAAGGCTGTGAACTTAAAGAAACGAAAATCACCAGACCTCTCTTCCAAGGCACCTCTTGGCAAGTTTGAACTGCCAACACTTCAGTTAATAGCCAAGTGCTTAACAAATCATACCACTTAGTACCTGTGAAATCACTGTTGATGTGTATTCTTATGTATACACAGGACAAGTCAGTGTGACTGGTTGGTTAAAAGGTCTGCATCCTGGTGCCAGACTTGCCTAGCACTTGCTTACCTGTGTGAACTTGGATATGTTTGTTAACTTTCTAGGGCCTCATTTCTTTCATTTATGAATGGCAATGTATAATTATCTACTTTGTAGAGTTATAGGTTTTGAAAATGCACAATTTAATGCATGTAGAACTCTTCACATACACCACACATATGATTAGTGTTCAGTATTGTTGTGGATTGTATTGTGTCCCCCTCAAAACTGTGTGTTTTCGTTTGGCTCGGTCATGAGATCTAGTATAGTATGATGTCTCCTATGTGTTGTAAATGCTTCATCTATGATGGTAGCAAGGCAGAATGGCTACAGCTGTGTAGATGAAGCAGGACTCAGTCTACAAGCTTGAATTATGTTGAGGTCATCTCTAGGGAGAGAAAAGGAAAGAGAAATAAGGAGAATGTTGGGAACCTCATACCAGTAAGCAAGCAGCCCTGAGAGCAGAGTGTCCTTTGGGCCTGAGGTTCCTGTGCCAGGATACTCTCATATTGAATTTGGCCTCTTATCTTACTGTAGGAAACCCTGGTGGCATAGTGTCAAGTGCTATGGCTACAAACCAAGAGGTCAGCAGCTTAAGTCTGTGAGACACTCCTTGGAAACTCTAGGGGGCAGTTCTACTCTGTTCTACAGGGTTGCTATGAGTCAGAATAGACTTGACAGCAGTGGGTTTGGTTTTGGGTACCTTACTGGACTGTGGTAGTTTCTCATATTGAATAGACTTGTAGCTTATGAATGGATTTACAGCTTACTGGACTATGATAATAAAATTTCTCTTTGTTAAAGCTATCCACTTGTGATGCTTTCTGTTAGAGCAGTACCAGATGACTGAAACGAGTATGTATTTGATAATAAAATAAATGCTAGTAAAACTGTGCTGAATCCTTGTGATCTGTTTTTCAGGAATGAGAATTAACTTAGATGTTTTAGCCCTTCTTGGGAACTAGACTACCCACTTGGGACAACTGATTCCTATAGATTAGACCATGTGGTTAGAACTGTACTCTTTAAATTATAACCCAATTCGGAGGACACCCATAAGGGGAGAGTAAATGTAATGGTGAGCAGAGTTTTCCCTAAATATGAGTTAAATCACAAACCACAGTCCTTCCTAACCATGAATAAGTACTGTAGAACAGTTCAGTGAATGCCATTACTCTCTTTAAACTCAATATCTACCTTGCTGCTTTCTCACTGAAGGAACACAGATAGTACAGTGGCTAAACACTTGGCTGATAACTGAAAGGTTGGTGGTTTGAATCCACCAGCTGCTTAGCAAGAGAAAGATGTGTCAGTCTACTTCTATAAAGATTTCTAGCCTCGAAAACCTTATGGGACAGCTCTCCTCTGTCCTATAGGGTCACTGTGGGTCAGAATTAACATTATGACAACAGGTTTATTTATTTATTTATTTTTTGTCCTTCTCATCTTCTCATTTACCCCCTTTTATTTCTCGCTTTCATTTCAAAAATATTACTGGGACGGGTAACAGCAGGAGAAAGAGCAGGTTGTATGAGAACGGGTGGTTGATTAAGGGCCCATCTTTAGACACTTGGGTTTCTGTTGCCTGTTGAAACTCTGCATAGATATATCTAGCAAGTGGTTGAATCCAGGGCTCTGAACTCAGTATGTGGATCAGCATTCAGGATACAGCATATTGTTCTGTGAGTAAGTGGGAGTCGAAGTAGTCTGCCACATTAGAAAGCATATAGACAAAACTTAAAGCCACAGACCCTAGAAAAACACTAATCCTTGGTTTTAAAGGGAGCGAATAGAAGAGCAACCAGTGAGGAAAAGTATGACAAGCTAATAGGTAGGACAAGAGCCCGGTGTGTTTGTCTCATGGAGAGCAAAGGAGAATTCTATTTCTAAAAGAAATGAAAGAGGTGAAAGCTCTTTCTGGTGAGAGGAAGAAGAAACCATTCATTTTGACTTTGTAATGAAGTCATCTTGACGATCTTTGCCAAAGCAGTTTCAGAAAAGTGGGGGGACTGAAAGGCAGACTACAGTAAGTTAAGGAGTGAATTGGAGATGAGTAAGTACAAACCAGGGAGCTCTTCTGAGAAACAAAGAAAGGAAGACAGCTGGAAAGGCACAATAGTATGGTGGATACGGGTTAGCATGCCATTTAATGCCCGCACCATGGTGATTTTACTCCTAAAAACCTGGCTCTTCTTTGTGCTGACATTAAAAATCCAGCAACCCAACCCCACCCTCCTACATATTTGTTCAATAATCAACTTAGCTCAAGAGAGACTTAAGGAGAAACAAATAGTGTAAACAACTACTCAGCAGATACCTGCCACATGTATCTGTGAATAGAAATGCCAAGAAGAGAGAAGCAAGTTTCAGTTAGGAGTGAGAACAGGTAGGCGTTATGCATGTGGTTTCATCAAGAGAGACGTGATAGTTGTAATGCGAAGAGGAAACCAGCGACCGAGAAAATACAGAAATGGGAGATCAACAGATCTTTGTGGAAGATTGCAAATTTAGGAGGAACAAGACGGAAGAGTCAGAAACAGAGATGAGACAGAAGCAATCAGAGAGGTAACAGAACCAGAATAGCACAGCATCACAGAAGTCGAAGAAGAGTTGTGATTCATGCACAAGATGAAGAGCCTGCTTGTAGTAGTTACCAGACCAGAAAGGGCAAAGGATGGGAAATTCTCTTGTGCGCATATAGGTAAAAGTGCTTTAGTGGGATTACTCACAGCTGTGTACCCATCACTAGTCTTTCTTTCTTTCTTTTTTTTTTTTTTTTAATGAGTTTATTGCTCTTGATCGTGAAGAAAGCTGTTTCCAAGAGAAGAAATGGGGGTAGGGTAGTTAAGAAAGAGTAAGTGATGAATACTTGGAGGTGCTAAGCATTCATTGTTCTGAGATACTGGGAAGAACAATGAGACAGGGAACAGGGCCTGAGGGGTTAGCTGAGTCAAAAACAGGTTTGCTTTTAACTTGGTTCCTTTGGATGAGTATGTGTGTCTAGCCCTTGTTTGTTTAAGAAGATACTAAGAGAGGGAAGTAAAATAGTCTGTGTAGAAAGTGAGACTCAGGTTGTATAAAACTGGGTTTTCGTCGGATAGCGTGGATGAAAGAAGCAAGGTAGTGGGAGAGTAATTTGGGGCTCAGACTGAAGAGAATAATGTCTTCCTTTGAGACAGAGGTGAAGAAAGAATCGGTAAAGCCTGCGGCTATTTAAAAGTTAGGAGGAGGGCACATTTTCAGAGACATTTTGAAAAAAATAGGAAGAAGATGAGCAATTTTATACCTTGTGACTTTGATTTCTTCTCTGTTAAGCCTAAGCTACAAAATGTCCCAGGCTAGAGAAAATATCTGATGAAAAAGAGATTTTTAAGTTCAGAGGGCTTGTTTCTCTGGTTAAGTTACTTGGGGGAAAAAGTTTAGTATCTACATATAAAATAAACAAATGTTAAGTTTCTGTTTGGTCCTACTCATCGTGACTGCAGGTGTGTCAGAGCAGAACTGTGCTCTGTGGGGTTTTAAAAGGCTGTTTTTCAAAAGTGGATAGCAAGGCCTTTCATCTAAGGCACCACTAGGTGGACTGGAATCCCTAACCTTGGAGTCAGCAGTCAAGTTCAAGCTGAACATTTTTACCACCCTGGGACTCCTTTTTGAAAGTTAGTTGGGGCATTTACAGGTCTCCTGGAAACCCTGTTTGCATAGTGGTTAAGTACTATGTCTGCTAACAAAAAGGTTGGCAGTTTGAATCCACCAGGTGCTCCTTGGAGACCGTAAGAGGAAGTTCTACTCTGACCTATAGGGTTGCTATAAGTTAGAGTCAACTCGACATCAGTGGCTTTGGCTTTAGCTTTTTGGTATGTGAATTCCAAAGTAATTTCTTTATGCTGTTATCAAAATTTCACACATTTTCTTGAGCCTCATCAGCAGTGTCAGTGTAGTTTCTAAAAAGAACAGAGCCCTGTGTAAAGTCTGGAACAGAGTGCATAACAGTGATACTAAACATTTAGTGAGAACCTGCAGTAGGCTAGGATTCTGCAATGCCACTTGCACTTGTTTAAAAAGCAAGTAAGCAAACAAACAAAACATGCTGCCTTCCAAGTTAGGTGCCCTTGAAACTGAGGTCTGGTATTTAATCTGCAAAATGAAGTCTATGTTATCACTAATCAAGTATTGACTAATAAAAAAGGCATGGAATATGTATTAGATATTTCTGTTAAGGGGTTGCTATGAGTTGGAATCAACTCAACAGCAAGAGATTTGTTTTTCTACTGTGTTTTTACACAGATAATATGTGTTATTATTATTTTGACAAGCTGTGCAACCCCTCACACTTTATTTTCACAGGCACACTATCCCATTCCCCCCCCCCAACATGTTGTTAACTTCAATTTTCTTTCTTTTTTTTTTTTTTTTCTGTCCAGTACATTTAACTTTACTGGGATAAAACTGGAAACACTGGCTGTGTAGCGGTTAAGTGCTACATCTGCTAACCAAAAAGCTGGTAGTTCACACCTGCCAGGTGCTCCTTAGGAACTCTATGGAGCAGTTCTGTTCTTTACTATAGGATCGCTATGAGTTGTACTCAACTCGGCAGCACTAGCCGTGGATTGCTTTGGGGATAAAACCAATCTCATGGAAGTTACATGTAAGCAAGGTATTTTCCTAAACCAAGTGCAACCAGTGGTAAACTGAACGGGCTCATGATGGAAGTGGGACAGCATGTTGACACCAAAGGGAATGACTGTGCAAAGAGCTAGAAATTAGTAAGCAAGAAACAGTCCTAGGCTTAAAACTACAAGAACAAATTGTTGTTTGTTTTATTGCTTTCATAAATCTTCAGCTGAAACATAATTTTGATAATCTATGTCTTTGCAATCAACACATAAGCCACCAGAAGAAACGATGTTTTAATTTAAAAGAAGATACTTTTATTCATTCATTACCATCATCGTTATCTGACTGCCAGACTTGCCTGATCCCTCATCCCTGTCGTCACTGACATCTCTCAGAGCTGCATGTATGTGCTCTTCTGTGACTTCTGAGGTGAGGATGTCATCATTGCTGCCTTCAGTTTCTTCCTCTTCATCATTGATGTTCTTCTACTACACAACCCCAGTCTTTCTGCAGTCATTACAGATAACTTCTGGGCTTATTTTCTCCCAAGCAGAAGCCACCAACTTGCAGTCTTCTGAAGTGTTGCCTGATCCAGTTGTCTTGACAGTGTGAACTGAAGAATCCCAGAAAATACACTTTTATTGCACTCTCTCCTCACAAAACTCTTGAATGGGTGGATGACAATTGTGTCTTTAGCTTGCAGCTGAAGCCACCAGGTATGATTGCTACATGAGTACCAGTTGAGTTAATAAAATTTTGAACTCTTTTTTTCTTTGTGAGGAGCCTTGGTGTTGAAAATTAGTAAAGAATCTTCTGAAAGAATTCCCTCTGCTTGATCCTATAACGCTTATGTACCCGTACTTACATTACATCACAGTTCTTCCATCTCTTCTTAGTATAGTGAAGAGCTGCACTGGTGGACACTTTTTCATGGAACTTAGTCACTGTCTTGAAAATCACCATGAGATTTAATTCCACCCTTCTCATAGTATTGAAAACTCTGATGGTGTAGTAGCTAAGTGCTATGGCTACTAACCAAAAGTTCAGCAGTTCAAATCTACCAGGTAGTCCTTGGAAACTCCATGGGGCAGTTCTACTCTGTCCTATTGGCATCGCTGTAAGTCAGAATCAACTCGATGGTGATGGGTTTGGTTTGGTTCACAGTGCAGCCAAGGACTGCCCTCTCACGCCCAGTGGTTGTAATCACCACAGTTTTGTAACTGAAGCAGCTACACACCTGGTGGACTGAATGCAAACAGATATTTGAGCCTCTTCTGTATTAGTTATGTCCATTGCAGAGATACCGAGTTCAGAGATTTCTTTGGTGACAAATTTGTAAGTCTACTGTCTTTTCCTCCCAGTCGTCTGGTAGTTGCTGTCCCACAGTGGTTCTAGTTCTTATGAAAGAAGTATATATATATATAAAATAAATTTAGAAACTTATCTTCAAAATTCGGAATCCTCTTTCATTTACTAGAAACTTTGCTCTGATCTGAACTGCCACAGTAAAGACAAGTTTGCTTTTGTTCCTTTCCAGAACCAATCCACACTTTCAAGTCATTCTCCAGCTCTAGCAATTTTGCTTTGGGCCCGTGATGATGCATTTGCTTTCTCAGATTCTCCTTCTCCAGCTCCTTTTCCTCCATTTGCAAATGGACAACTCTCCAACCTTGAACTCTTCCATTGCCACTCCATTTTTTTATTTCATCTTGAAGTTACCAGTGCAGGACTTGAGTTGAATACTTGACATGATCCTAAGGGGTTCTGAGACTTAAATTCATAAATAGAAAAAGTGTGTACAATATAATCAATAACTGACTGGTTCTGGTAAAGTGACTGCAGAATTCAAGTGTGAGGTGTGCAAGAAGGAAGGTCTTCTTATATGCTCACAAGCATGCGACTAAGATGACTTTGATCATTGATCAAAGACATTGGCACTAATAAGACAGAATTAGACTGTAAGAAGCCTCAGCATAGATTAACGGTTTCACTTAAGATGATCTGATGGGTTTCTGTGTTCCACTACTAAGCTAAGAGCAATCTTGTATCAGCTTTGCGTTATGTGCTTCTCTAATTAGAAACTAGAGTTTCAGAAGACCACCCTGATTATCATGTCAATAAGGATTGAATCTAGATTGCTACTGATAGCTACTTGATGCCATTATGTCAGCGCAGTCTTTGCTTTGTCTGTACTTCTGACTGATAGCATGTGTTTTAGTCAGATTCTCAAGGTTCCAATTGATGACTCCAAAGCAAAGTATATAATGATCAACTTAAATTAATAGAAACCAACACAGCTTCAATTGTCTCTTTTCCAGTTATCAGGATACTACCAAACTCAATCCATGACTTTTTCACCATAGCTTTTTATCTTTTAGTACAAGTAGGATCAGAGGTAACATTTTCAGACTGTTGAAATTCACTTCTGGAAATGTCACAAGACATGCATATATATGCATAGATACACTATGCTAGAACTTTTTTTTTAACATGATTTCATCATTTCCCATATTAAATATGTATGGACTTTGCTTGCATGGGTATGCTCTTTGAGAAAAATACAGTGTATGTTAGCAAATGTAGCTTAATCAACCAAAACCAAATCCTCTGCTGTCAGGTCGCTTCTGACTCATAGTGACACTATAGACATAATGGAACTCCTCTATAGAGTTTCTAAGGAGCACCTGTTAGATTTGAACTGCCGACTTTCCAGTTAGCAGTCACAGCATTTAACCACTAGGCTACCAGGGTTTAAGCACTGAAACATCCTCATTTTATCTTTGAAAGCACTACTTCTCTGAGGTTAACTGCCAAGATCACACGTTAGTAAGTGTTCAGTTTGACTCAATGTCTATTTTCTTTTTATAATGCAACATCATAAGGAATAACTCCTCCTTTATAACATTAGTTTGCTTCACTGACTAAAAGAATATAACACCTTGAATCATTCCTTGTTATCCACTTGCTTTTTGTCCTGTTCTGGAACAGTGGAATCTTTTTTTCCTTCTGGAAACCCTGGTGGCATAGTGGTTAAGTGCTATGTCTGCTAACCAAAAGGTCTGCAGTTCAAATCCTCCAGGAGCTCCCTGGAAACTGTATGGGGTAGTTCTACTCTGACCTATGGGGTCACTATGAGTCAGAATAGACTTGAGGACAGTGGGTTTGGGGTTTTATTTTTCTCTTTGTGTCTACCTCTCGAAATACTTGGTTTCCTCAACTTACTTGCTCATCACTTTCTCTATCCTACTCAAGTGCTTCCTTTTCTCTCTCTCTTTTCTTTCTTGAATACTTGAGTTCTTCTCAAATGGAATAGTAATATGCTGGTATATTTCTCCAGATCTTTCCAACTCATTTAGAATTTTACTTAGGGGGTCTGTGAGGTATCAGTGTTATTTCTTCTAAATCATATTTTAGCAAACTCAAGCACAGGTTGAGTGGTGAGAGAGAAATTGGAATTGAACAAAAGTTTTGGCAAACATTTCTTCTGAGCACTTAAAGTGAATTATTCAGAGTGGCTTCCTGGGGAAGTGGCATTTTGTCAATATGTTTAAGTTATATATATTCAAGGATATTCTAATGTATGGGGGCTGAAGTATTCTCAGCCTCGTGTGTTTTTACAGCATTAGTTGAATATTCCCATAGACAGTGTTGCTATCTCTTCTTTTATTTGAGAAATAGAAGGGGATAATGTTTGTAAAAGCATTCGTGTTGCATCCACTCATATTCCAGACACATTTTGGTTGTTTTGATGGAATTAGGACATTGCATATTATAAAGCCAGTCACTTAATAAATTATCTTCATTTGTGCTTTACAGTTCTGTGAATTTGATTATTAGTGCAGACAATTTGTTCTCTTAAAGGCAACTCTTCCTTGTGTCTGCCCTCAAATAAAGAAGTGAGATTTTTGTAAATACTTTTTTACCCCAAGTACTCTATAGCCTCTAAGCTGTGAAATATGGGCCCCCTCATTAGCTGCACTGAGAATTCCCTGTTACCACTCCAGCTGTTGCAGCTGTTGACTGTTTACTACAGGAGCTGATGTGAGTGGTAGTCAGAGAAAAATGTTCATTTAGTTGGAGCTTTTACAGGTGAGGATTTTTTTGAGGTTGGTTTGAGTATTTGCCTGTTATGAGAAAAAGCTATGAATTATTCAAATCATGGGTAGGAAAAAAAAACCTACAAGACTCTCCCCACATTGTTCAATGTTTTGTCAAATAAAGTAAGTGCTAGTATTTAGAGGAAAATTCCATTACACTAATTAACTTAAAAGATTCATTAGCTAACACATTTTTTCATAGAAATCTCAAAGCTCATTGTTTACAGACAAATTTTAATACATCTGTGACTATTTCACTCATGGCCAAACTAAGCTATCACTCTCAGTTATAATCATTAAATAATCTGTTTTTTAAAAACTCAGAGATCTTAAATCATAATAAAAATAATTATATATATTCTATTGACCTCTGTGGACATAGTTTTTTGAATGGCATGATTGTCTTCTTAAAGAGTGGTGGTATATTATAATAGGGAAAGCCCCAGCTATAAATAAGACAAATCTGTGTTTATATGCTTAATTGAACATTTACGAGATAAGCAACCTTAGCAGGCTACAACTGGAGACACCATAGTTAAATTCTAGGCTGTTAGCTTAAGTGTGAGGAATTCTAGCTCACTCAGCAATTCCATAGGAGAAAGAACTGGCCATCTAATTCCGTAACTATTACTTCCAAGAAAACACTATAGGGCAGCTCTGATCTGTCACACAGGATTGCTGTGAGTCAAAATCAACTCAGTGACACCAAACAACAGCAGATTGCATAACATCTTGAGGTTTCTTTTCTGACTTGTTACCCAGGCACACTGATTTGAGTCCAGTACATGGACTGATAGAGTCGTGCCAAACACCTGAGTCATTAAACAATAACTTAGAAATGGCACATCCGCATAAACTATTGGTAAGTGCTGGCTAGGATAAAAGGTGATATTTTAATTTTTTTTTCTTTGTGTTTTCCCTTTTTTTTTGGCTGTTCAATATATGTTGTTTTTTTTTAATCAGTAAAAATGAAGTTATACCCTCCCTGCTCCCCCACCAAAAAGAAGCATTACATGGAAGCATTAGCTACTATGACATTCTGTTGAGAAGCAAGATATAGGAGTTGAAGAATATTTCAAGGGAAAGGATTATCCAGCCAATGTCTATCCACTGCCATCCTTCTTTTCTCCCAAATGGAAGCCTCTGGAAACAGATTCTGCCATCAGCTGGTGCATTCCTAAGCTTTTCCACTTGCATAGCCAAAAAGTGCAAAAGCCATGTTGGGAGATTTTCAATTTGATTGTCTCACATGAGGGTACCAGTGTTTTCAGACTAGAAACAGCATGTTACTACACTTTGGCAATAATGCATTAAATACAGATGGGTTTGTTTTTAGCCAAATATGTATCATACAGCCACAGCTGTTTTGATATTGCCAACGGTCTGTTTAGTATACAGAGAATCTGTGAGTTTCTTTTTTTGCTGAAGAAAGTCAAGTTAATATATGTAAAAGCCCCACAAAGGTGTCCAGTTTTCCAAAAAGAAAAAAAAAAAAAAGCAGGAGAAAGGTGATAGAGATCACACTGACAGAGGCCTGCAATGATTTATTCTCCCAAATTTTAATAACTGATTGTAATGAGTAGGCTTACTATGCTTTTCTAAGTATATTCGTTGCAGTTCTTTCAGTGAATTAAAAATCTTTTATAATCTCAGAAGTAGTGAAATCGGCAATAGCATTTGGTATTTCTTGAAAAGTATGAAACATTGAATAATTGACAGCCTAATAAGATATGTAGTCCTTAGGCTCCAACTGTTCCCACACTGAACAGCAAAGAGCATCAAGCATGGATTTCTCAGTGCCTAGAATTTATTTTAGTCACTATCAAACCATCCAGATCTCTAATGAAATAATGAAATATCTGACATACTGTGTGAAAATTCAAAAACAAAAACATCACCTACGATTTTATTCCATCAATTTTTTTCGTTGATTTAATAAAAGATTGTAAAATACAAATAAGTGAAACATAATAGTACATGGGACAGTGGTTAAGCACTGAGATGCTCACCAGGAGGTTGGCAGTTTGAACCCACTGTCTGGGGAAAGATGTGGTAGTCAGTCTGCTTCTGTAAAGGTTAAATGACCCAAACCCACTGTCATTGATTCCAACTCATAGAAACCCTATCAGGTGGAGTAAAAGTGCCCCATAGAGTTCCCAAGGAGCACCTAGAAGATGTGAACTGCCAACCTTTTGGTCAGCAGATGTAGCATTTAACAACTATACCACCAGAGTTTATGGCCTTGGAAAACCTATGAGGAAATTCTACCCTGTCCTATAGGGTTGCTGTAAGAGTAGAACTGCCACATAGGGTTTTCAATCAGCATCAGATGTTTGAACTGCCGGCATTTTGATTAGCAGCATAACTTAACCACTACACCAGTTAGGACCTATAGAGTTGCTAGGAGTTGTAATCAACTCAGCAGCGGTGGGTTAGGTTTTGCTGGGGTTTTGGTATATGTGCAAGGGCCAGGGCTTCTAACCAGTTAATTCTAGTTTACCTCCTTGCTGAGAGTCTGCATTTCTACCCCAGATACACTGAATCAGAATTTTATATGTACTGAGAATCATCTGGAGATTTGTTAAACCATAGATTCTGATTCAGTGGTAAAGCAAACTTTCAATAGAGATCAAACTTGAATGAACTGGTTTAAAATCCTGGCAAGGGCTACCTCACCTCTCCCATTTTTTCGTAAACACTGTTTTAATGCTTAAAGCAAAGAAAACCATTTGTTTACTCTCAGTACTTTAAGCATACTGCCACCAGGTGGTAATAAGGAAAAATGTCTACAATATAGATTCAGTCTTTTTTTTGGCCCCTATAACTATGTATTTCTACAATTTCTCCAATGTAAACATTTCATTGAAGTGGATAAGCTTAAAACATTTTCAGCAATCATCCAAGAAGACATATCTTAAATCAGCTTAAACTCTCATGATACGTGCAGGAGTGATCCTGAGTTGTGCATTCAGAAGTTTATAAAATTAAGCGGGAGCTCTCAAGGATATAAAATTAAAAATACAAAATTATTTATGAAAGAGAATATTCATTATGAATTAGAAATAAAATATTCCTGAATCACTTAAGGCTTAGATATCCAAGTCTCTTATTTCAAAAATGTCTTTAGATATTTTTCTCCAAAAAAAGCTCAAAGAGAAATATTTCTTGTTTGCAGCATGGGTTCCTTTCCCTGACTCGCCCACTTGATATCACCCACAACTCCTAGCACTCACTGGGATCTGTGCAAGTGAGGAGCTTGAAAGCTAAAACATTATTAGCTTTATTACTGCCATAGTTGTCTAGCGCTGACATAACAGATAAACCACGAGTAGATGTCTTTTAAAACAGAAATTGTATTTAAAAGTCAGAGTCCAGTAGGCTCCAAGTCCAAACTCAGAGTGTCAGCGTCAGGGAAAGACTTGCTCTGCTGGTTCTGGAGGAAGCTCTGCGTTAGCAGTTTTCTCCCCAGACTGGGAGCTTCTGAGGGGCAGGGACCCCGAGTCTTCTCCACAGGCTGCACTCTGCTCCCAGCACTGCTTCTTGATAGTATGAGGTCCCCAACTCTCTGCTTGCTTCCCTTTCCTTTATTTTCCAAACGATTGCCTCAAGGCACTGTATAATCTTACACACTGAGGCCTGCCCCACCAACCCAACTGCTGCCCATCCTCCCTCATTAACGTCACAGAGGCAGGGTTCACACAATAGGGGAATAAAGGACTAGCCAGATTGCTACACACATTTTGGGGGGCGCACAATTCAATCCATGGCAATTAACCCTCCTCTGAACAATTAATGCTTGTGCTTTCTTAGCCTTTGTTTGCTGCCTTCACACTTTAATGGCTCACTGAAACAGAAAGTTAGGAGAAGCAATGCTCTGGAGCTCTTCTCAGTTCTCCAAATGCAGTTGTTACTTTCTAGCCAACACTTAGGAGGTATTGCTATAATTATTAATAATAACCCAATACTTTCTTGGTACTAAATGTCCTCTGGTAATTATTCCTGTTTCTGAGTTCTTGAAAACACATATTACTCAGAGTTTTTCAAGGAAATTAACCAACTATCTATGTATCTATCTAGAAACCCTGGTGATATAGCAGTGAAGTGCTATGGCTGCTAATCAAAAAGTCAGCAGTTCAAATCTACCAGGTGCTCCTTAGAAGCTCTATGGGGCAGTTCTACTCTGTCCTATAAGGTGACTGTGAGTCAGAATCAACTCCAAGGCAACAGTTTTTTGTTTTGTTTTGTTACAAAAATAAATAAATAAATTTGTCTATCTATCTACTTCAACTACTGGCAGTTGAAACCCACTCAGAGTACAAAAGCCTTGGCAATCTCAAAGGTCAAAAGCATTGACAACCCTATGAACAGTTTTATTCTGCATATATGAAATTACTGTAAGTTGGAACCGACTCATCAGCAAGTAACAACATATGGTAGCTCATAACAACAGTAGAATTATTTATGCAGTGTTGTTGTTGAGTGCCTTCAGAATTAATTTCAACTTACAGTGACTCCATAAGACAGAGTAGAACTGCCCAAGAGGGTTTCTTAGGATGTAAAATCTTTTTTCTTGAAGAACCTCTGGTGAATTCAAACCATAGCCCTTTCAGTTAGCTAAGCACTTAATCATTGTGCCACTAGGGCTCCTTTCTTCCCTTCTTCCCTTCTTCTGTTCTTCTTCTCTTCTTCCCTTCCTCCCTCCTCCTTCTCCCTACCTCCTTCCTTCTTTCTGTAAAAAGATAGGCAGACAGACAGATAGATATTTTAAGGAACAAGATTCATATGACTGTAGAATTGGCAAGTCTAGAGGCTGGAAACTGACAGAATGTGGTACAGGAAACAGTGAAAATCATCCCAAGGAAGGCATCACTCTTCTCATTGACTCCAGAAAATCCAGCAGTTTCCAGAAGGCACCGGAAGGGGCAAAGTAGCCAAACAAAAGCCTAGCAAACTGTTTTTTATTTACAAATGACATTGAATATTTGAACTTTTTTTTAAAAAAAATCAGGAGTTAATGAAGAAAACCATAAATTTCTGAGTCTATTTTTTAGTTAAAGGCAAGGTTGGCAAAGGCAATTTGCATGCAAATCAACATTTACCTGACACGTGCACTTTTCAGGGATTGAATAAACTGTGACATGAAAAAGATGAAAGACACAGGACGTGTATAAAAATCTATAAAAGGTAATTGGCAGACTCTTGCCATAAATATTTATTACACTCGGAACGGTGCTTTTTTTCATTTTGTGTCACCGTGATTCTTCATCTCTGTGGTCTTCCTGCTTTCTCATTATATGTGACTTCTCTTTTATGATGGGGCTCAGTCCACATTCTGATTTGGAAGGGAGCAGGGATGATAAAGGAGCCGTGGGTAGGAGGTCTCTCTCCCCTCTGTAAGTAGCTTTTGAAGCTGTAGAAAATGTGTGGGGCAAAGCAAATGGCGGAAATGTTTGAAAAGACATAAGACTATTAATTAGAGGACACGTGGTGTCCTTGTCTAGTTCTGCTGTAACAGAGGTACCACAAGTAGATGACTTCAACAAACAGAAATCTGTTCTCTCACATGTTAGAAAGTTAAAAGTCCAAATTCAGGGCACCAGTTCAAGGCAAAAGCTTTCTCTGTGTTGGCCCTGGCAGAGCGTTCTTGTCATCAATCCTCCGCTGGGTCTAAGAGTTTCTCAGTACAGGGACCCTGGGTTCAAAGGACACATTCCACTTCTGGCTCTTCTTTCTTGGTGGTAACAGGTGCCTCCCTTTTTGCTCACTGCTCTCTCCTTTTATGTCTCATAAAATGCACAACTCAAGCAGGGAGGTGCCTGCCTACTTCCTAATCCTCGCTAACATCATTTAACCCTGCCTCATTAACAGAGCAGACAACGCGCCCATGACCACAGACGTATAGGCTAGGATTTACAATACATAATTACACAGACGGGCTTTGCTTCTCTCAGCTGACTTCCTTCAAACCAAACTCACTACCCTCATCCAGTAGATTCAATCTCAGATGTTGCAGAGTAGAGCTGCTCCATAGGGCTTTCTACAGGTATTGTCCAGTGATAATACTTTAATGGCCCACAGGGAGAAAAACAAACAGTGGTTATAGAGTCAGCTCCAACTCCTGGAGATACCACATGAGTCAGTATAGAATCATGTCCCCCCAGTTTTTTAATGGCTACATTTTTGCAAATATATCAGATCCCTAGGCCTTTCTTTCAAGGCACTCCTAGATTAACTTGTACTTCCTGCCTTTCAGTTAGTAGCTGAGTACTTTACCTACCCATTTACACCACTCAGGGCCTCCATAGACACACACTAGAACAAAACAAACCTACTTCAGGTCAATTCCGAATAGACCATCCCTATATAGTTTACAAGGAGCACCTGGTGGGTTCAACTGCCAGCCTTTTGATTAGTAGCTATAGCTCTTAATCACTATGCTACCGCTAAAACTCTGCAAACCCTTGTATACTGGCTTTGGAGGTGGGGGAGGGGGATGTCTTCTGTTACATTTATATCTTCTTCCTTTCCTTCTCCTGTTCTGTTAGTGGTCTTCTATCATGATGTTCCCTGTTATGACAACATATGCCATGGCTTAAAAATGCTCTATTATTATTAATGATGACATTGAGTAATTTATTTTAAATAAATTCCTTCTATAATCTCATCTCATTCATGTCTTCTCTTCAGGTGATCAAAATGGGAAACAAATTTGTATGGACTAGCGCCATATCTTACTATATACAAATGCGGTATCTACTTTTCAATCCACATAAAATATAAACTGGATGAAATGTAATGTCCATATAACATTAATGAGCTTTCCCATCCCATCACCGGCCCCAGTACTGAGGGATTCATCTATGCAAGGTACAGCAAACTCTTAAATGATGCACTATTTTATTATTTCACCTGTTTCCAACTTCTTATCATTTAAAAAAAAGCCTTATGATACATTTCACATGTATTTAGATACATCATGAGCTGAAAATTCTCAGATGTCTCTAAGAATCATTGAAAATATGCTGAAATATCATTGAAGCAAGGCTATAAGTCCCTATTTACACGTGAAGTAGAAGAACAACTGATCAGAATACACCTCCCACTTAACACTTGGTGGCATAGTGGTTAAGTGCTATGGCTGCTAACCAAAAGGTCGGCAGTTCAAATCTACCAGGTGCTTGTTGGAGACTATAGGGCAGTTCTACTCTGTCTTATAGGGTTTCTATGAGTTGAAATAGACTGAGTGTAGTGGTTTTGGTTTTCTTTTCTTTTTTTTTTCCTTAAATGCTAGTTTTGTAAAGAAGCTTCCTTGCCTTTTGAAACTGGTCAGCTGCCATATAAGTAGTTCAATTCTGCTATACATGCCAGAATGTCCTACATCAAGTCTACATAAATTGTCAAAGTCCAGGACTGACATCCTTTGGAAAAATACCACTTACTGAGTCTCAGTTTGCTTTAATTAGGTATTTACAAGGGACCCTTTCCCCTTTCCAAGGCTTAAAGTACATACTTCTTACAAATATAGAGTCTATTTCAATTGATATCTGAATGTTTACTTTTAATATCTCTATAAGGATTAAAACAAACACTCCTGATTAAATGTTAACTTACTTTAGGCATCTACTGTGGGCATATCAGACATCCCATTATGGTTTATATGTGAATAGTACTTAATGTGGAAATTACTTTTTAAAATATTGACAAGGAGATGGAATAACTCATTTCAGCATTTCTACAGGTCGCACCTTTTGGAAAGCTTATTACTGAATCAGGGAATGTGAAATTATACGTTCAAAACTCCAAGCTGCCAAGAATACAGTGTTGCACTTTTGAATACTAAAAGATTTCACTTACTTTATAAAATATTGCATAATTTATAAAATGTAAATTCAAATTCTGTTGAAAATGGTGTTTTAAATGACACTATCGAGTAATTCTTAGTATTTCCACCCTTCTGCATTTACCCCTGGACACTTGAGCAATAAGACATGACACCAGATGCTGAATCTCTCCATTTTCAGAAATCTTTGTTTCTTTTGTATTTCTTTTAAACCCATGTCGTGTAGTACGTGGGCTTTATTTAGTATGGGCTATATACTCTTTGGAAACAGTGGAGGTGTAATGATTAAGTACTATACCTGCTAGCCAAAAAGTCAGCAGTTAGAATCCACCAGCCTCTCCGTGGACACTCTATGGAGCAGTTATACTCCATCCAATAGCAGTGATTTTTTGTTTTGTATGTATTCTTTAACTAGGGTGACGTTAAAGAGGGCAAGTTAACAAGTCTAATGACTCCAAAAGCCAATCATAGGTACCACATCTTTTGATTCTGTATGTCCTTAAAATTGTCTTCATTTTCCCACTTCTGTCCATTCCACTGCCACTACTTTAGTGTAGGACACAATCATCTCCTTTGATTACAATTGTACCTTATCTGAATTCTCTATACCTAGTCTGTTCTCCCTTCATCTCTTTTCCCCACTTTAGACAAAGTAATCTTCTAAAAGCATATTTGATTACCTTGCCATTGCCCCCTTAAAGCATTTCAGAAGTAGCTTTTCTTTACTGTAAGGTCCCAATTCCCTAACACCACTAAGACAGATCTAAAAGAAAAAAAAAAAAGTCACAAATATTTTCATTCTATACACATTTCCTATGGCCATGTGACAGCTACTCTTTCCATCAAGAGGTAGATTATATTTCTCCATCCTTTCAACCTGAGCAGACTGTATAAGATACTCTGACCAAGAGAATGTGGTGGCGGGATACCGTAAGGTTCTGTTCTGAGCTTAGATGTCAATAGGACTTGGACTTTCTGCTTTCACAGTCTTGAAATTCTTCTCTGTGTCCACCATATGAATAAGCCTAGTTCAGTCTACTAAAGGGTAAGACGTCTTGTGGAGCAGAAGCAAGTCTTTGCAGACGAAGCCTGACAGACCAGCTAGCCAGTATCCAGCATCCAGTTTTGTGTTAAGTGTAGTGTATGTATAAGGACGGCCGGTTAAGTTCTCAAACTCATCCTAGAAAAAGTGCTACATACCTCATTGTGGACTGTCACTACAGTCACCTTTGCAGTACTCCCCTTGGGAAGTACTGACACCGGCACCTAGTCCCCCCTTCAAAGCAGTTTTGGAACTCTTTTTCTGGAATGGACATCCAAGCTGTTGTTGTATTACTCTTGTGCTCCTGAATGTCATCAAAATGTCTTCATTTTCAATATTTCCTTTATCTTCAGATAAAGGGAAAAATCACTGGGGTCCAGACAACTGAGTAGTGAGAGTGTTCCAATGTAGTTATTTGTTTACTGGCTAAAAACTCCCTTACACACAACTACACAGTTAAGTTAGCAAACTTGCCACCATGCCAACTGTGCACAGATGCCACTCCAGAAAGAGTTCCAAAATTGCTTTGAAAGGTAGACTAGGTGCTAGTGTTGGTGCATAGCATCCCAAGGGGAGTACTTTGAAGGTGACCATAATGATATTTAGCAATGAGGTATGTAACACTTAGAACAATTAAGTTCACAAACTTAATTGTCAGACCTCATACTATACATCTTACTATTATTTTAAAGATAAGTAAACCACAGGAGGCTACAAGTAACCAGACGAAGATCAGATACCAAGTGTTGGAGCCAGGATTCTCAATCCAGACACTTTCATCACTCTCACTGGCTTTAACCACTACGCCACACAAGTATTAATTTTAAAGACTTTATACACTATGCTGCAGACTGTTTCCCCCCTGCTTTTATGATTAACTGCTTGACTTTTCTATTGACCCTTTTAACCCAACTATATCAAAGATATTAAAAAAAGTCATTGTCATTTAGTGAATTCCAATTTGTAGCACCCTGCAGGACAGTGTGGAACTGATCCATACAGTTTCTTAGGAGTGCCTAATGGACTGGAACTTTGGTTACCAGCCAAACTCTTTGGTTAGGCCTTTGGTTAGAAGCCAAACTCTTAACCATTATGCCACAGGGTCGGGCTCTTCACCGCTGCACTACTAGGGCTCCATATCAAAACATAATAGATTTATGTCTCTTAGCACAGCTCCAGGAATATAAATACTGAATAATGGTAACTATTATTCCTAAGCATGTTTAAAAAAAAAATCTTAATACTTTGGGTATAAGTATTATTTTTCCAATCAGTCAGAAGCCATTTGGGAACTAAGAGGCACGAGAGTTGTTGTTATCTACTGTGAAGTCCACCCCAGTTCATGGTGACTTCTTGCGCAATAGAAGAAAACTACTGCCCAGTCATGTGCCATCCCCATGATTGATTGCCAGCAGGAACATTGCAGTCAATTGGGTTTTCATTGGTTGGTTTTCAAAAGTAAGTCACCAAATCTTTCTTGCTAGTATGTCTTTTTCTGGAAGTTCTTCTGAAACCTAATTGGCATTGTAGCAGCACCACACTTCCCCAGACAGATGAGGGGAGGCTCCGTTTAAGGGGTACTTTCCAGGAATCAAATCTCAGTCTCCTACATGGAAGGAGATAACTCTGCCACTAAACTCCCACTGACTTCCAAGAACAAAGGGTAGGATGGTCAATTCTTGCTTTCGTCCCATTTGGCTTTGCAAAGGCTATTGGTAAAATAAAGAGGCTGCCTTTCTCATGTCAGTTGGGATCTGGGTCTGAAAGCTATTCTTCATGGGTGTTGATGATAATTACCACCAATAAAGTGAAAGTTCACACCCTTAAAGTGAAATAGTCACATGAATATGTAAGTTCTGGCATGATTGTGAAAACGTCAGTTTTTTTCCAATAGCCAAACATTGTACACCTATTTTCTTCTAAACTGTGTGTAATAAACTAACAAAAACATGAAAGATAACTAGTTTTGTGCATTAAGTACATCTATAAATGCATGATGTCCTCTGGAGCTGGCTGAGTTTGACTGTTCTGTTGCCTGTAGCTCAGGATTCATTCAAGATGAAACAGCTTGACAGTGAGATTTTTGCCTCTTCACACCCTGGAGTTTATTTGCAAACTTTTGCCATGGCCAGGCACAAGATAGGTCTAATTTGCTATCTGTAGGGCGGTGAGTAAAGTTTTGTTTTTTAAAAAATGTTTCCTTTTCATAAGAGAGTAGAAAACAAGTTATTCCTGAAATCCTTGTTTGCAGAATAAAATCAAAACCCAAGGTCTTAAACACAGCTTTCAAAACTCTTTTGTGACCAATTGCTATCCTAGTTCCTGGATGTGTCTCCAACGTGCCTCGCACTTCATCACACAGTGCTTTATTCATACTTATCCGTACCTGGAATATACATGTCACTTTCCAATTTCAACCTTCCCAACGGAAACTTGTGTAGGTCCACTAGAACATATGGCACCTTCCCCAGGAATCCTACACAGAGCCCCAAGAACAAAACAATACTTCCCCTTTGCTTTCCAACAAAACTTTGTCAAAATATAGCCATTTTAATGGAAACCCTGGTGATACATTGGTTAAGCGCTCAGCTGCTAACCAAAAGGTTGGCAGCTCAAATTTACCAACTGTTCCTTGGACAACCTGTGGAGTAATTTCTAATCTGTCTTGTAGGGTTGCTGTGAGTTAGAATAGACTTGTTTAGGAGATTCAATGACTTATTATGTATAAATCACTTAGAACAATATCAGGTATTTAATAAGCATTTCATTAATGTTATTATGATCCACAATTATTGAAAAATAATGTGTGAGTTACAGAGATGTTTGCACAATTTTGTAAGTGAAACATGACTATGACATTGGGCTGTCAGTAAATATATAAATAGCCAAATGAAAGAGAAAAATGATATTGAGAGTCCTTGGTCACTGGGTTTGAATATATGTTCAGTTACCTGAAAAGAAGGCCCAAGACAACACAGTGGATCACTGAAGTAAATCTAACCAAAACTACCATGGACTTTCTAGAACTCAGCTGAATTTACAGGCTTGTCATCTCAGAAAAAATAAAGAACAAAAAAAATTACCCCACAGGATGGGAGACATCATCTCACATCCTAAGCCTATGTTGTCATTTAATCAGGCAAAATAACAGACTATCTTATTAAAAGACCCTGTTCTCAAAATCAAACCCATTCCACTCTTCAGACATGAATGGATTGGACTTGGCGATGCAGAGTGACCATATATTGGATGCACTTTATGGTTCTGTGCATCTATAGGATATCATCCTGCTGACCTCTGGCTGGAGGAAGGAGAGTGGGTGGAGAGGAGGGGAAAGGAGGCTGTTGGGAGGATGAGACATGTATGGAGCAGAGAGGTATAGTGTGCTGTCACCGGGCAGGGAGAGCAGTGGAAGCTGCATATAGGTGGGCATGTAAATTCATATGGGAATGGACATTTTCATTCAGTCATAATAAAAAAAAATCAAACACATTCTATAAATCAACTTTGTTGAGCAAAAACTAATAATTAAAGAAGAAGAAGAAACTACATGGCGAACCAGAGAAGCTCAGCTAGAATTACTGAGAAAAGGAAACTCATAGAAGCCTCCAAAATGTATTTCTCTGAGGATTTTCATCTATGGAGGCACCAAGGTGAAACAGTCTCCCTCTTCACTGTGACCACAGCTAAACTCTGAATATTTAACTACTCATTCTCTTTGCAGGCACGTATGTGTGTATGGGTATGTAAGCATGTGGTAAATTCATCCAGTGAATACAGAATTTTTCTGAGCAGCATTACTTTGTGACAAGCCTAAAGTCTCAAACTTTAAGAACAGTATTTCCCTGTCCCATCATTGTGATAAATTACAGATCCTGTATGGCCACCAGGGAAGCCCTGATGGCGTAGTGGGTAAGTGTTACTTCTGGTAACCTAAAGGCTTGCAGTTGTACTCCACCATCCTCTCCTTGAAAACTCTGTGGAGCAGTTCTACTCTGTCCTATGGGGTCGCTACGTGTCAGAATTGACTCAGTGGCACTGGATTTGGTTTGGGGGGTTATGGGGTCACTCTGAGTCAGCGTTACTTAGATGGCAAGGATATTTTTTTTTGGTTTGTCTTTCATGTGCATAGTGCCTTCACAGTGTAGTCATCAGTAACCACTGAGTCGGTGCTGAATCACGGAGACCTTGTATATAGCAGAAGGAAATGTGGCTGGGACCTAGGCCATCTTCATGGTAGTTGGTATGTAGGAGTCTACTGTTGCAGCTTCTGTGTAGTGCCTTCCAACATATGGGGTGTTAGTCTTTTCTAAACTGTCTCAAATAATATTCATCATTATGCATATGCTTTTTATGGGCTAAAAAACAGAGATTGTTCCTCAGACCATTCTTCCTAGTCTATCTTACTCTGGAGCTACACTAAAATTTGTTCACCATGGTGACTCTATGGGACAGAGTAGAACTGCTCCACAGAGTAAACAAGGAGCACGTGGTAGATTCAAACTGCAGACCTTTTGGTTAGCAGACATTACATTTAACCACTATGCAACCAGGCCTTCCCTATACATAATAGACAATATATTTGATGGACTTCTTGAATTATGGCAATGTTTTTCTAATATATTTGGAAAATGCTGACATAATTCAAGAAGTCCACCAAACACATATGCATATTAGCTGTAACAAGGTATTATTATTTTCTATCATCTTGTAGTTAACAAGGGTTTCTGGGTGGTGTGAATAGTTGGTGCTTGTCTAATAACCTAAAAAGGATACCTGGTAGTGCAATGAATAAACACTCAGCTGCTAACCAAGAAGTCTGCGGTTTAAGTTCACTGGCAACTTCCTGGAGAACAAAGTGGCAGTCAAAGGTTATAGCCTTATAAACCCACTGGAGCAGTTCTACTCTAACATACAGGCTTACCAAGAATTGCAATGGTGTCAACTGCAATGAGTCTGTTTGGTAGTCAACAGAGTCCTTGTGTGAGGGAGTTAAAGCACTCAGCCAGTAACTGAAAGGCTAAAGGTTGGAGTCGATCCAGAGACAGCTCAGAAGAAAGACCTACAGATCTACTTCTGAAGACATCAGTCACCAATGGAGCACAATTCTACTCCAACACAAGGTGTCCTCCTGAGTCAGAATCGACTCAGCGGAAACTGATTTGGATTGGTAATCAATGAGATTGGTCTTTTTTCCCCCTGAGAAAATATGTTAAGTCACTTTTCCCCATTTCATTAGCCTTTAGCCTTATGTCCTGACACATGGTCTATCCTGGAAAATGTTCCATGTACACTGGAGAAGAAGGTGTAGTTGTCTGCTGATGGAGAGACAGTTCTGTATATGTCAATGAGATCTAGTTGGTTAATTGTGGCAATAGGATATTCTAAGTCATTACTGAGCTTTTTTCTAGATTATCTGTCCAATATTGAGAGTGGAGTGTTGAAGTCTCCCACTATTATTGTGGAGTGATCTCTCTTCGTTTTGAGTATAGTCAGTGTTTCTTTGATGTATTTAGATGCTGTAATATTGGGTGCATATATATTTAATGTTAAGTCCTGCTTATGTATTGCACCTGTCAGCAATAAATAGTGTCCATCCTTGTCCAAGCTGGTGGATTTTACATTAAAATCTATTTATCTCAGATTAGTACTGCCACACCTGTTCTTCTTTGTATATTGGTAGCTTGGTATATATGCTCCCACCCTTTAATTTTCAGTTTGTTCATATCTATAAGTCTAAGGTGAATGTCTTGTAAGCAGCGTACAGATGAGTCATATCTGTTGATTCAAGATGTCACTCGGTGTCTCTTCACTGGAGCATTCAGTCCATTCACATTCAAAGTAATTATTGATAGTTATGTGTTTAGTGCTGTCACTGTGGTGTGTTTATTTTTGTGTTGATGTTTTCTCTGTTGTTCTTACTATTCTGCTCTGGGACATTCTTCTTTATAAGTTTATTTTTCACCTTTTTCAGTGTTGGATTTGTGGTTGTTGAGACTCCTGTATTATGTTTCTTGATTTGATATGTTGCATCTTTATTGTGCTTTGTGGCTACCCTGTGATCTCTTTTAATAATCTATGTTTAAACTCAATTTTAATTATTATAAGTCTTATTAACTTCCTCTCCACCTGGAAGGACTGTAACTACTGTAGTACATCCTTTTCAATATGATAATATCATATATATGATATGATCACCAGGTCACTTCTTTTAATATTACAGCTTTGATTGAGTTTGGAGCCTTCCCTAACTGAGGAGGTTTCTGGATGATGTGTCCTGGATTTCCTCCTGCGACATAGAGTTAATGGTTTTGTTCTTCTAAGCCAAGAACTCCTTTCAGTATTTCTTGTGTTTGGGTTTGCTTTTTACAAAGTCTCTGATTTCTATTTATCTACAAGTCTCTTAATTTCATTTTCATATTTGAAAGATAGCTTTGCAGGATATATAATTCCTGGCTGGAAGTTCTTCTCCTTTAAGGTTTTGAATGTGTCATCCCATTGCCTCTGTGCCAGCATCATTTCTGCTGAGAAGTCACATGAAAGCCTACAGGGCTTCCCTCTGAATGTTAGCTTTGCTTTGAGTTTCACTGCCTTCAAGAGTTTCTGCTTATGTTTCATTTTACTAAGCTTGATTATAATATGTCTTAGAGTCTTTCTTTTGGGATCTATGTTGAGTGGCATTTAATATGCATCTTGAATATCTATATTCTCTTCTTTCATAATTTCTGGGGAGTTTTCTGGCAGCAGCTCAGCAGCAGTACTCTCTGTGTTCTCAGGTGTCCCACCCTGTTCAGGAACTTCAATTAATCGTAGATTGTTGCTCATAATAGAGCCCCACAGCCTTCTTCATTTTTCTTATTTCTTTTTTCTGATTTGTCCTCATAGATGCTGGAGTCAGTAGCTCTGTCTTCCAAGTCAGAAAATCTATTTTCCTTTTGTTCCATTCTGTTTTCTTTGCTTTGAAATGAATTTTCTATCTCTTTTATTTTGTTATTGATCTGTTGGATTTCAGAGTATTTGTGTTCCATCAGATCGAACAGCTGGCTTTATTTTTTCATTTTGCTCTGCCACGTTTTGTATAATGTCTAGGAGTGCTCTCTATATAATACTTTTGTACTCTCCCTCCAATAGTTTCAGAAAGGCTTCTTCATCTGGGAAGTTCTTTGGTTTCTTTTGGAGGCCTTCTGGTGCCATAGGTGAATTTTTCTTTATGTTTCTGTCCAAAGTTTGTTGCTTTTTGGGCGTCTGGAGGTTGTTCGGTTTCCCTGGTGTTATCTTAATTGGATCTAAAGATCACTCTGAAAAGAAAGGTGATCACCAGTTCACCTCTTTATATTCCAATGACTGGGCCCAGTGGAATCTCTGGGGCATCAGGCTCCACCTTCTGATTGGCAAAGACACAGGCCTACTTATAGAGTCATGGAGACACTGCCAGGTGACCTTGTAATATGAGTCAGTACTGGCTGGAAGAGATACCATCAGGATACACTGCAGTTATTTTCCTAGGCAGTCTTATATTGAAAGGTAAAAGGTATCTAACAGCTTCCAAAACCAGTCAGGCTTTCAGGTGTGCAAGTCCCTCTTCCAACTTCTTCCAAGCTGGCAAAGTAAGCACCTCTATATCCAACCCAAGATGCTGTAAACTAGTTCAAAATACAGGAAGTTTATTGCCTTGCTGTCATCTGCTGCTGGGCCCCACCCATAAGGCCACACTGTGAAAAACATTGCTTTTATGCTGGAAAATCACTTCCTGGGAAGGCACTGCCTCCTAGCCTGGCAATTATGCCATGCTGAGGCCTCCATTTGGGTAACTCCACCTCCTAGAGGAACAAGATGACATCCCACACAAAATCTCCCTTCTGCTGCAGAATAGGTGATTCAATGGAGGAGGTTCAGAAAGAGAGGGTAGAAGGGCCTATGCGCACAGAGTCCAGAGCTGGGGTCTCAAAATGTGGCCATATCATCTGATGATCCCATCAGCTGTGTATCTGAGCTTTGCTGCCAGTTAAGCCCAAGCCCTACTTGCTGGTGTTTGGGTAAATCCACCTCTCTTTCAAAGTAGAAGAATCCTGTACAAGTTCTACTGCCTGCTTGGGAATAGCCAATTCAATGGCAGATGTTTGAACAGAGAGGTCAAAGGTGCCGAGGCGCAGAGTCCAAAGCCAGGCTCTCAAAATGTGGCCATTCCACTCGCTGATCCCATCAGCAGTGTATCTGTGCTTTGCTGCCAGTTAATCCCTAGCCCTGCCTGCTGGCTAAGACAGAGGGAAAAAAAAAGTTAAAATGGCAAGTTACCTTCAGGCCATGAGAGTTGGCATTCAACAAGGGCAGGGTCAGTGAAAGTGAAGAATTTTCCTATTCAGTGATATGTAGTTCAAATTGACAGCCCTATTCTATGTCCTAGGGCTCACTAGGAGTCCAGAAGGCTCTGTTTAATTATCATTTCAGGCCTTAGTTTCCAGAGGGAGTTATGGAGACGTGTGCTTAGCCTGTCATCTTGACTCCACCTCCAGTCTTTAGCCTTAATGTATGATTGTATAGTAATCCATACTTAATCACATCTTATTAGTTCAAGCCCATTTGCCAGCATGTCAAAATCTTCCTGAAACCTACGTCGTAGTGTTCTCCCTAACTTATATAATCTATAAGTCCAATTGTCCCTTTTCTGTACTTTGATCTAAAATATTAATTAAATTTACAATAGTATAGGCAATAGGACCTCAGAATTCATATTCCTGAAGTCCATGCTCTATCTTATTCAAGAAATGCAGTAAAAAGAGTGAATGTTTCTTTTTTATTTTTTTTTTTGTAAAGTAGTGACAATGCCCATTCTTTCATTTTTCTATCTTAGCCATTTTACACACAGCCTGAAATTTCCCAATAAACAGCTTCACTTTAAACTTAAACCACTGCTGTCCAGTCAATTCCAACTCATAGCAACCCTACACATGGGATATAACTGCCTCATAGAGTTCCAGGGAGCACCTGGGGATTAGTAACTGGTTAACTGCCTTAGCACTCAATCACTAGACCACCTGGGTTTCCAAACTTAAATTGTCCTTAGCAAACACATTTTCTACCATGCGTATTTATCATGAAAACAAACAAAAGGTCCTGGTGTGAAAACAGAGATACTGGGATTTAACTGGACCTAACTGAATGTTAGTAGTATATTAAATTTGTATGGTACTTGTAAACACAAATCATTTCTTAAAACATATCTAAAAGGTTCATGTGAACTTTGTTTGGATTTACAAATTGTAAAGTCACCTTTTTTATATAAATAACATGGCACATGTGTCTTCACTGTAAATACTAAATCTTTTATCTGTTTTTGCTTTGCTTTTAATGTTGATAACTCTTCTCTGTTTTATGGAGTCAATTTGCTTATCTTCTCAAAGGTTTTACTCTCATCTGTCCTGGGTGACACATGTAATAAGAGCAACTGCCACTTGTTTGGGATTTATTATGTACCAGGCACTTTATAACAGCTTTTCTCATTTAACCCTCCAACAAGCCTATGAGATAACACAGAGAAGATTTTGCTAGAGTAAACACTTTACAAAGAGAAAAGCTAGTTTTAAACTCAGGCTTAGCTTAACCCACATAGTAGGATCTTACTTCGTACTTCCCACATGAATAAATTTATTTTTTTTCATATGCAGTTTTTCTAGAATTCTGGAAAAATGACATTCAGTAAGTGGAAGTCACTCAAATTATCATCTGATCTATAGCCAGACTCATCAACAACTTACAGTATTTCCCTTCTAGAAATTTTATCTCATGTCCACCCTCAATCAGCTACCACGTAAAGTCAACACAAGACACAAGATAAATTTCCCAATTTTCACTCTTAGTACCACTATTCAATGTGTATCATCACGTCTCTTGCCTATTATACTTGCCCAAATCTTGGATTGTGCAAATCCATAATAGGTGATACAAACTGAGTCAATTCTGACTCATAATGACCCTACAAGACAGGATAGAACTACCCCACAGAATTTCCAAGGAGCACCTGGCAGATTCGAACCCCTCCCTTTTCATTAGCAACAGTAGCACCTAACCACTGCTACACCATCAGCATTTCTGCAATAGCCCCCTCCCATAAGAAAAAGAAACCCGCTACTGTCTAGTCAGTTACAACTCATAGCAAGCCTATAGGATAGAGTAGTACTGCTCCATAGAATTTCCTAGGAGTGTCTGGTGGATTAGAACTCTTGACCTTTGAGTTAGCAGCTGTAGTACCTAACTACTGTGCCAAAGGGTTTTCCACAATAGGCAAAGTAATGATTGAAACTGGAAAGTGGAGTTGACTCTTGTACTTAAAATGTTTCCATGGGTCTCCATTAAACTTAGCATCATGGGATATGATCCTAACCCTTAGCTAGTAATATAGGGAGAGCCCTGGGATTTGAAACTTGCTTATTTTTTACTCTTCTGTCTAAGCACACCCATCCTACAGGGCCTGCGCCAGGCCTATTGGACTGCCAACTGGAGTTTACAACAATCAACAGCTCACTGCCATCTAGCTGAGTCCAAATCATGGCTATCCCAGCCCTCTATCTCAAACAACTTCTAGTTTCGTCCTACTTCCTTCCCCTGTTGCAGTGGTTAAGGGCTACTGTTAGCTAGGGCTGCTAACCAAAAGATCAACAGCTTGAATCCACCAGTCATTCCTTGGAAACTCCATGGGACAGTGAATCTGAATCAACTCTACAGCAATGGGTAACATCAGAAATAGGTATACCAATAAAATTAATACTGGCAAAAGTGTGCTTCTTGGCTTAAGCAGGTACATGAAACTAACTGGGTAGCTCCTCTCCAGAGGCAATATGAGAAGGCAGAGGGGGACAGGAGCTGGGTAAATGGACACAGGTAATACAGGGTGGAAAGGAGGAGTATGGTGTAACAGAGTGGCGAAAACAGCTAGAGTTTCATAGTAATGTGTAAATTTTTGTATGACAAATTGACTTGGATGGTAAACTTTCACTTAAAGCACAATGAAATATTAAATAGCAAAAAAGAAAGAAAGAAGGAAATAGGTGACCCAGACTTAGTTCAGAGCCTCCACAACAACGTGAGGAACCCAGGTGGCGTATAGATACAGTGACACTGCCCACATCTCCATTCAAGGAATGACTTCAGCCCAGCCTCTAGCTCTCAGCTACTTCAGGGTTGGCCCCAGCTGTAGAGAGCCACCTAGACTCTGGGGAAACCCTTCCTGTATCTGGTGACTGAATGAGTGGAGCAGCTTCAAGCACCATGACTTTATATGCACTATACAAGATTCATGACGGAGGTGGTGGAAGGTAGGAGGCAGGTCCTCAAGAGAAAACGGTCTCATTTTATTATGGAAGAAAATATTTTCTAGAATGTCTGGCTAATGCCCTGCATTAGCTCTTCATTTCGTTGACCAGCACTAAAGCATAAAACTACCCTTAACTGTTAAGAGGATTAAGGGAGCTAGTGGATTTACTTTTAGTCTCTGTCTTTAGATGTCCACTCAGTAACTAAGGAAGAAGAGTCATGCATCTGGGAAAGAGTTTCTTTAGGACAAATCAAAACATTTGTGTTCATACTCCACTAAAAAGAATTTGAAAATAATACACTTCTTTGTGAATTTTTAATTTTGAAAATTGTTGCATTGTACATTTAAATATTTTAAAAGGGTGTGATTTCTAGGATTTGTAAATATTTTAAAATAAAAATAGCACAGTTCATCTTTCAATGCATCTACTGGGTTATAAATACAATTATTTTAAAGCTTTAGTACAGAAAAGTTTAAATATGCTCTCAGAGTAGTATGATGAAATTCCATGAACCTATAAACTCAACAAAATCAACATCTAGCCATTCTTATCTTTATACATATGAAAACAAACAAACAAAACAAACCTATTGCCATCAAGTTGGTTCCAATTCATAGTGACCCTACAGGACAGAGTAGAATTGTCTCATAGAGTTTCCAAGGAAAGCCTGCTGGATTCAAACTGCCAACCTTTTCGTTAGCAGCAGCAGCTCTTAACCACTACTCCACCAGGGTTTCCTATGTATATGTATATATATGGGATCTTGGTGGCTCAGTAGTTAAAGTGGTCAGCTGTGAACCAAAAGATCTGTGGCTCAGACCCACCAGTTGCTCCATAAAAATTTACATGCTTGAAAACCCTATGTGGTAATTCTTCTTTGGCCTATAGGATTGCTCTGAGTCAGAATTGACTCAATGGCACCTTTTCTCTATTTGTCAGAATATTTTAAAGCAAATCACCAACACTACATCATCTAGCTCATAAATACACTGAAATGTATTTCCAATATGCAAAACCAAAATGTCACTATGTCGTAACCAGTACAATGAAGATTTCCTTCCTATCGTTTAATACTAAGTCTGCTCAATTTTCTTTGTTGTTCTACTTTTCTGTGTGTGTGTTGATTTATCTGAGTCACAATCTAGAAATGCTTCCCGTACTACATTTGGTTGATTCCTTTTGAGTTTCTCTTAATGGCTACATTTCACTTTTATTTTCCATGCCATTTATTTGTTGAAGAAACTAGATCTTTTGTCTTAGAGAAGTTCCCACATTCTGGATATAATTGTGTCCACGTTGTGGTGTTTAACAGGTTCTTCTCTTTCCCCACACTTCCAAAAAATTAAAAGTTAAATCTAGTGAACTGATTGAATAAAGGATTCAATTTTATTATTTGTTTATTTTTACTTTTCTATTATTTTCATTTGTAAGAATATTTCACGATGAAGCTTCATACTTTCTATTTCAACACATTAAGAGACACAGTTGTTGTCCTACTTTCAGTAATATTAAAATTGATCACATGGCTCCAGTCTTGCTAGCGTGACTCATTCATTTAAAACTTGGCATCTATTGGCAAATGGTCTTAGCTACTGTAAATACTCATTGCCTGTGTTCAGTATGTAAACCCTGGTGACATAGTGCTTAAGTGCTATGGCTACCAATCAAAAGGTTGGCAGTTTGAATCCACCAGGTGCTCCATGAAAACTCTATGGGGAATGTCTACTCTGCTCTATAGGGTCACTATTAGAATTGACAACAGTAATGTTTTTTTTGTGTGTGTGTGTTTTGTTTTTGTTTGCTATATTCAGTATCTCATTAAATTCATAAAATAGTGATTTTTGAATTCTGTCAGTCTTCCTGCATTTTTCAACCACTGTTGCTTGTAAAGAACTTTCCCTTATCAACTATTTGGTTACTCTGAAAACCGGCTTTGTAAGAAATCCAAGATAAATGCTTGATCTGTTCACTTTATCAGTTTTCAGAATAATGAGTTGTTGCCCTAGCAACATTCGAAGGCTGTGAATGACAGTTTGTGTGTGTATTTGTGGTTTTTAATCACTGAGAATCTCTAGACTTTTGTATGTATTTCAATCTATTGTAATCATTCTTCTTTTTGATACTCAGAATTTTCTCTGACCATGGAAGTCTCTTTTTGTGTCCTTTAGATATGACCCTAGTAGTCTCTGATGTTGTCCTTTCTTTTACCCATTCAAGGCTCATCTTGTAAATGCCTTACTCCATTTTCCAAGAGATTTACTTCGTGTTGTTTGCTTGTTTTTAAGTCAAAATATTTATGGCATTTAGAGGAGATAATCTAGGCTCACCATGGAGTTCTGATATGCACCATTACCCTAAAAAGGGTAAAAACACTAAACAAAACATTCTTCAACTGTCAACAGTTTTGTGTTTTTCACTTTTCTCCTTGAGTATTTATTCCTATTACACTTCCCTAGCAAATTTTATTTTCAGTAAATATGTTTTTACACTTTAAAGCAATTTATCCCTCATCCCATCAAAACTCTACAATAAATATATTAAAATGCAATAATTTTCTTTCATCCTTACAATCATGTCTTTTAATTATAAATTATGTTTCTAACATTAATATATAAAACTAGTTGCTGTACAGTCATTTCTGACACATATGCTGACCCCGTGTGTGTCCAAGTACTCCACAGAATTTTTAATGGCTGATCTTTTTGTCTTTTGGCAATAGCTTACCAAGTTTCTTTTTTCTTTTCCTGAAGCACTTCTGGGTAGACTCAAACCACCAACTTTTTGGTTAACAGCCAAGCACGTCAATCCTTTGTATCATCTAAGTACTCCAAATATAAATATATACTTATTACATGTTGATACATAACATTAATATATTTATGTATTGTATATGTCAATTATAAATCTTAAATAATTTAATCTTCTACATAAACTGTTCATAAAAGATAATAAAAATGTTTCTTCTAAGGATGAAAATAATTGTTTGGGAAAATATAAAACCCCAGCCAAACACACTGCTGTCTGGTCAATTCTGACTCATAGAGATCCTGTAAGACAGAGTAGAACTGCCTCATAGAGTTTCCAAGGAGCACCTGGTGGATTCTAACTGCAGATCTTTCTGTTAGCAGCTGTAGCACTTAACCACTATGCCACCAGTTTTCCTTAGAAGAGTTTAAAACACCCATCACTTGGCTTGGATCATATAAACTCTTTTGTTTACAGATAGCGTGTTAATGTGTAAAAAGTAAAGATGGATCTTTCCTCCCTTCCTTGTTAAAATCATGCAAAATAAGCAATTAATGGAGAAAGCTAGGAGGAGTGAATGAAAATATTCTTCTAGTGCTTTTTTATACCTGACCATCATGAAAAATCAGAAAAGGAGCTTTTTAGAATAAATTAATATTGTCCAGCATACCTCTAGTGAATTTTACATATTATAATTCTAGTACAGGTAGGTAAGGCATAGGATCTTTCTTTGAACACTGTATTTGCCAGAATGAAATGTTACCACCCTCTTTCTTACCAGCACTCTCTTTGCTTTGTTACCAGAGGACATATCCTGTATTTTTTGACAATACTCAAGGTGGGAAGAAATGAAATAACGAAACTTGTCTTCACTTCTCTGTAACACTCTTCGTTGTATTCCAACTTTGACCAAAGCGCTCTGCTTCTAATGTTATACATCCTTCTGCAAATTTCATGTTGTCCTTTGTCTGAATCAGGGAGTAAGGCTTTCAAAATCTGGGGTAGTGTCCACAGGAAACTTTTCCATTGGTTAGGAGGAAGACCTGTTCATTAAAAGTGGGAGGAGCACAGTAGGGAAAGACACAAGGAAAATGAAGAAAAACAGTGATGCAAGTAGGCAGGATAAGAATACAAGAAATTGGAGAATCAAGAAATTTATTAACTCAAATCTCTGTGCTTAGGAAATTTTCATGAGTGAAGCCTTCTTGGAAAAGTGTTTGTGCAACCAAAGAACTATGAGTGTCTCATTTTGAAGGCTTCTGCATTGAGGCATATATTCAGTGGTGGGGCTGAGGGGTCCTAGGATAAACATGCGTAACTGGATTAAGCCGCACCAGATTGCTGGTCAGTTTGGTTGAACATTTGCTCATTTCACCAGTTAACACACTATTGCTTTACATTCTTCTCAACACTTCTTATTATCTTTTTCCCCCCCTCTACTCTCTGGTGTGTATACAATAGTGTCTCAGTGTAATTTCAATTTATATTTTTATGATTAATTATACTTCTGTTATGCATGGGCAGATTCCCTCCTGTGAACATTATCTAGGAACTCTGCTTATTTTCTATGCAATTTCTTGCCTGTATCTAGTTAATCTGCAGGAATTTCTCACATGTTCTTGATATTAATCCTTTTATGATTTTAAATGTACCAAAAATACTCTCCAAGTGTGTCACTATTCAGCTTTATCAACAGTAACCTGCAGTGAACATAAATACTTAGTATCCAGCACTACAAAGCTAATAATTATTTTATTTTTTTATTATTATTTTTAATTTTGATTGAATGAAAATGTATATTCCCATGTAAATTTGCATTCTCACCTATATGCAGTTTCCACTGCTCTCCTTGCACAGTGACAGCACAGTCTTCCTCTCTGCTCCATACATGTCTTATCCTCCCAACAGTCTCCTATCTTCTCCTCTCCACTCATTCACCTTCCTCCAGTATGAGGTCAACAGGATGACATCCTGTAGATGCCTAGAACCATAAAGTACCCACAAAATATGGTCACTCTGCATCACCAAGTCTAATCCATTGCTGTCCAAAAAGTTGACCTTCATTATGATTTATGGACAAGGGCAGCATCAGGGCCTGGGGCCATGTTCCCAGGGGGACCCCAAAGCCCCTGGACCATCATTTGTGGTCTTTTAGTTGAGATCTCAGGGTGCACCCCTGTTTGTTCTTGTGTTGCCAGTGAAACTCAACTTTGTGAGCCCCATCATGGCTATCACTGCTGGTAGTCAGGCACCATCTAGTTCTTCCAGTCACAAGTCGATGTAGACACCCACTCACGTGGGTCTCTCTGTCTTCTCAATTCTCTTTTCCCCATGTCTTCATGGAGCTTGGTGATCATTCCTGCTAAGTTGGGACCATTGTCTGTACCCTCAAATAGCAGCTTGGCTGTTTTAAGACCCTGATGCCACTCACCAATGTGGGGTGTAGAGAGTCCTCATTAGCAAAATGCTAGTTGTGCCAATTGGCCTCAATTTCCCCTGAGAGCATGGTTCCCGGCTCCCCACCCCAGCTACTCTGTCCTTGCAATATTGGGTTAAGATGGGAGGAATACACAAGTTGTGTTGAAATCCAGTTAATATTAATCTTTTTATTAATGTGTGCTGTCACCAATTTCATCCAACCAAATTTCTAACAACTATCTAATCTAAACCCTTCCCGCTAACCATCCTGCCCTCCGCATCTTTTCAGCTGTCAAAGAATCTTTTCTGTTATGCATGAATGTGCTTTTAAATTCTTATCGTAGAAGTCTCATTCAGTATTTGTCCTTCTGTCGCTGACTACTTTCACCCAACATAATGTCCTCCAGTTGAAACCAGGTTAAGAGATGTTTCCTGCTGTCATCATTGTTCTTTATCACTGCATAGTGTTCCATTGAATATATATACCATAGTTTACCTATCCATTCTTCTGTTGTCAGGCATCTGGTTTGATTCCATCTTTTTGCTATTGTGGACTGTGCTGTGATGAACATTTGTGAGCAAGTATCAGTTGGTGTGAATGGCCTTGATTCTGTAGGATATATTCCAAGCAGCTGAATTACTGGGTCAAATGGTATATCTACCTCTATTATTTTAAGGTAGTACCAGATTGCTTTCCAAAGAGGTTGCACCATTTTGCAACCCCACCAACATTGTAGGAGAGTTCAAGTCTCTTCATAGCCTCTCCAGCACTTATTGTATTGTGTTTTTGGAATCATGGCCAACCTTTTTGGAGTGAGATGGTATCTTATTGTCATTTTGGTTTGAATTTCTTTAACAGCTAATGATCATGAGCATGTCTGCATGTATTTTTTGGCTGCCTGGATCTCCTCTTTAAAGAAGTGTCTGTCCATCTCCTTTTCCCATTGCTTAATTGGATGATTTATCTTTTTCTTATTGATATTTTGTAGTACCTTATAGATTATGGAGATCAGGTGTTGATCTGACATAGAGTTGCCTAATATTTTTCCCATTCTGTAGGTCACCTTTTAATTCTATTAATAAAGTCTTTGGATGAGCTAAAGTGTTTGATTCTTAATAGTTCCCATTTATCTATTTTCTCTTCTGTTGTTTGTGGTTTGTTTGACAGATTTTTGGAGTCTATCCACATTGTGTATTAAAACTTCCATTGTTGTTTCTACCTTTTCTTGGAGGAGCTTTATCTTTTTAGATTTGACAGTTAGGTCTTTTATCCAGTTGAAGTTGGTTTTTGCATAAGGTGTAAGATATGGGGCTTGTTTTAATTTAGTGCAGATGGATATCCAATTTTGCCAGCAAAATTTGTTGAAGAGCTTGTTTTTACCCCAGTTTAATGTCTTAGGGCCTTTGTCAAATATCAACTGTTCATAGACAGATGATGTCATCTCTGGAGTTTCTGTTCCACTGATCTATCTTTCTCTTTTTGTCCCAGTACCAGACTATTTTGACTACTGTGACAGTGTAATAGGTTCTAAGGTTGGGTAATGAGAGGCTTCCCAGTGTGTTGTTGTTCTTCTTCAGTAATACTTTACTTATCCAGGGCTTCTTCCCTTTCCAGACAAAGTTGATAATTTGTTCCTCCATCTCATTAAAAAATGTCACTGGAAATTGTATTGGGTTGCATTATAGAAGTAGATTGCTTTGGGTAAAATAGACATTTTCACAATACTAAATCTTCGTATCCATGAGCAGGGTAGGTTAGTCCATTTATGTAACTTTCTCTTAGTTTCTTATAGTAAGGGCTTGTAGTTCTCTTTGTAAAGGTCTGTTATTTCTCTGGTTAGATTAATTCCTAGGTACTTTATCTTCTTAGGGGCTGTAGTAAATGGTATTTACCTGGTGACTTCTTCCTTAATAATCTCATTGGTATAAGGGAATCCTACTGATTTACTTACGTTTATCTGGTATCCTGAGACTTTGCTGAACTCTTCTATCAGCTTGAGTAATTTACTTATGGATCCTTTGGGATTCTCTGCATATACAATCATATCATCTGCACATAGGGAGACTTTTAGATCTTCTTTGCAAATGCAGATGTCCTTTATCCCTTGGTCTTGTCTAATTGCTCTGGCTAGAACATCTAGTACAGTGTTGAATAGGAGAGGTGAGAGTGGGCATACTTGTCTAGTTCCTGTTCTCAAGGGAAACTGTTTCAGTCTCTCTTCATTCAGGATGACGTAGACAGTTGGCTTTGTATGAATGGCCCTTATTGTGTTGAGAAATTTTCCATCTATTCCTATTTTGCTGAGTTTTTAGCATGAATGGGTGTTGGACTTTATCAAATGCCTTTTCTGCATCAATAGACAAGATCAGGTGATTCTTGTCCTTTGTGATATTTATGTGATTGATTACTTTAATTGTTTTTCTGATGTTGAACCAGGCTTGCACCCCTGGTATGAATCCAACTTGGTGGAATATTTTTTTGATATGTTGCTGTATTCTGTTGGCAAGAATTTTGTTGAAGAGTTTTGCATCTAGATCCATGGGTAATGTTTCTCTGTAGTTCTTCTTTTTGGTTGGGGTTTTCCCTGGCTTTGGTATCAGGGTTATACTGGCTTCATAGAATGAATCAGGGAGTATTCTATCCCTTTCTATACTGTAAAATAGTCACAGTAGTATTGGAGATAACTCTTCTCTAAAAGCTTGGTAGAATTCTGCAGTGAAGCCATCTGGGCCCAGGCTTTTCTTGGTTGGTAGTTTTTGGATGACTCTTTTGATCTCTTCCTTTGTTGTGGGTTTATTAAGTTGTTCTGCTTCATCTTGTGATAATTTGAGTAAGTGATACAAATCAAGGAATTTGTCAATTTCCTCTAGGTTTTCAAATTTGTTAGAATACAGTTTTTCATAGTATTCAGCTATGATATTTTTGATCTCTGTTGGATCTGTTGTGACAACTGCTCTCTCATTTCTTATTTGGGTTATTTGTTTCCTTTCCTGTTTTTCTTTAGTAAGTTTAGCCAGTGGTTTGTCAATTTTGTTGATCTTTTCAGAAAACCAGCTTTTAGTCCTTTCAATTTTTTTCAGTTGTTCTTCTATTCTCTAATTCATTTATTTCTGCCGTGTACTTCATGGTCTGTTTTCTTCTGGTGCCTAAGGGGTTCCTCTGTTATTCTCTCTCTACTTGTTCAAGTAGTAGAGTCAGTTCTTTGATTTGGTTTCTTTCTTCCAATAATTATTTTATTGTCTGTATAATTTGTAATTTTTAACCTTGTTAAAATATATTTCCCTCATTAGCATTATCACTTTATTTTTCACATGTATCATTTAAATGTATTTGAAGTAGAGGGAGTTCACCTTTATGCTTGCCATATAAGGAATGTATTTCCCCATAAATATCACTTACATAATTACTCCTTCATGGATTTATATTACGAATCTATCATACACAGTATCTATCAAGCTATCTGTTTATCTATTTATCTATCATCTATCTATCTATCTATCTATATTATATATGCTGTTAGGTATTATTGTTTGTTCCAAATAAAGAACTTTTAAACTTAAAAGTTTCTTATTTTGTCTCATTTGGTATGCTTGTCTATATCTGTGGCATTTCCATGCTGTTTTTATCACTGTATCTTTATAACACAATTCTTGTGCTTGTATTCTAGTGCTTGTAAGACTTTCTTTGGTCTATTTTTGTTTTTCTGCATACATATTGGGACTTGGCTTGGCATACATATTAGAATACACTTGGTAATCTCTTTACCTCAGCTGATCCTACTGGTACTTTTATTGGAATACTTTTAATGTCTAATTAACCTGTAGGTAGTAGACATCTTTACAATAGTAAGTCATTACATTCATAAACAAACTGCCAACCACTATTTATTTAAATCAACTTTGATGACATTTGAAATGCAGCTAACAATATTATCTATAAAAAACTGATGAACTTTTGCTCAAGATGATTTCTGGATACATTCTAACATTTATATTTCAATGATAGTTTTTATTATATCTCCAAGTTCATGGTTGCTGGTATTGTTGTTGGTTGACATTGATCTGGCTCTGACTAATGGCAACTGTATGTACAGCAGACTAAAAGTTTCCTGTCCTGTACCATCTTCATAATTACGGATATGCTTCAATTCATTGTTGTGGCTACTACGTATTTTCAGTGCTTTCTAAATTTGTTGGAAAACCTGATGGCATAATGCTTTAGTGCTACATTTGCTAAGCAAAAGGTCAGCAGTTTGAATCCACCAAATGTTCCTTGGAATGTCTATGGGGCAGTTTTACTCTGCCCTGTAGGGTTGCTAGTTGTTGTTAGGTACCATTAACTTGGTTCCAACTCCTAGCAGTCCTATAAGACAGAGTAGAACTGTCCCATAAGGTTTCCAAAGAGTGGCTGGTAGGTTTGAACTGCCAGACTTTTGGTTAGCAGCAGAGCTCTTAACCATTATGCCACGAGGACTTCTGCCTTCCAACTTTAGAGGACCTGTTTTCCAGCACAATAAGGGAAACAGAACCCCTGGTGCTGCAGCACCGTTAGCATCAGAATTAACTTGATGGAAAGTTTGTTTATTTGTTTTTAGGTGAGAAATTACTTTGCTGTGATGTATAGGGTTTTGCTTAGTTCATTTTCAGGAATAGATCTCCAGACCTGTCTTCTTAGTCTATCTTATCTGGAAGTCAGTGAAATCTGTCCTCATGGGTGACCTAGCTGATATTTGAAATATCAGTGGCATAAGTTTCAATATCATAGAAATACACAAGCACCAAAGAGTAAGAAACTGACAGATGGTTGGATGCTGCTGGTTTAATGCAAGTTGATTTGCAGCAATATTTCAAAACTTCATTTGAGTTTCAATGGTTTATGTAATAAATTTGTTGATTTCTCTATGTAAATGTCCATACCATCTGCAAATAGTTATAACTTCATCCCAGTTCTTCCAGTCTTTATAACTGATTTTGTTTTCATACCCTTTAACATTGACTAGAATTCCTAGTATTTTACTGAACAGCAGTAATGATTGTGGACATTGTTATGTATTTATTTTTTTCCCTAAGATGCGTAACACAGTCTATACAAAGATTTTCTCTTAAGTAGGATGCTTCAGTGGACTTGGCACATAATTTATATATAGTACCATATGTGTGCAATTCCAGGAATTTAGAGAGGAGTTTTGTTTCATTTTACTTTGTCTTATCTCTTTGTTTTTCCTTTTACTCATAATTGTATACTGAACTCTAACAAAAGATATTTTTTCTATATTTACTAAAGAAAATAGATAACTTCTCTACCTCTTCCTTTAGGCCACTTCTATGATGACTTACTTTGATAGATCTTCACATGTTAGACAATCTTTTTGCTCTCAGGATAAACATTGCTTGGCAAATTTGTTTTCTTACTACTCTTGATTTTGTTAAATCATATTTTATTTAGTATTTTCTTATTTGTTCTCAAAGTAAATGTGATGTCTTTGTACTATTCCCATATTAGGGTATTTAGAATGACAGTTTTGTGGGATTTTTTTGTTTTGTTTTTTTCAATGTTCATGAATGATCTGTGTAAGAAAAGAATTATCTTCCCTTCAAAAATTCGATTTTCTTATAAAGTTTTCTGGTTCTGAAGCTATCTTAAAAGTAGAAGGATATTTCTGATTCTCTCTTTCATTTCTGAAATGATGACTGATCAATTCAATTTTCTAATTTTTGTGCCAAATTTGACATTGGTTCCAATTAGTGTGGCTGTGTAACAAATTACCCTGAAAGTTAATGGAGAAAACTGTCATTTGTCATCCTCACAGACTATTGGGTCAGGAAATCAGACAAGATCATAGCAGGGATGTTTTGCCCTGAGACGCTCACCCTCATGTAGGAGAACTGAAGAGTAGGAGTTGAAATTACGTAAGAGTTAATACATTTACCTGTCTGACAGTTGATGTTGGCTATAAACTGGGGCGTGTTTCCTTTCCTTGATAGCTTCTCCGCATGGAGTCTTCTCTGTGTCTTTCTATGTGAGCAAGTTAGGGCTTCTAGCGTGTTGGCTAACATTCTCTGTGAGTGAGAGACCAAACATGGGTGGTCCATAGCATTTATTCCAGCATTTATCATTGGTCAGAGCAATCACAAGCCTGCCCAGGTTAAAACGGAAAGGTAAAAGACTCCACCACTAATAAAGGAGAGTCAAGTTTTGTGAAAAACCTGTGGACATTTACAGAAACTACAACTGTTCATATATTTTCAGATATAAATCTCATCTTTGTTTTCAAATGTATTAGTAAACTGTTAGCTATAATAGTCTGTCTTTCATTGCCGTTTATCTTTGACTATGTCCAACTTTTCACTACGTACTTTAGTTACAGAATTCCCTTTTTCATTTAATCTAGTTGATCAGGATCTTGTCTAATTAGCCTTAAAAGATAAACAATCAACAAACTAACATTAGATTTGGGTAATTTTCATTATTGTATATTTCTCCTATGTTTTCTTCTTCTTTTTTTAATCCTTACCTCTTTTTTATTGCGAGAGATTAAGTGTTTCATTTTTCAATATGTTTTTTAACATGTTATTTCTTTTATGATAAATGTATTTGAAGTTATGTATTTCCCTCTCAGTGCTGCTGTAATTGTGGCCTGCCAGTTTTTACATGTAGTGTCATCGTCATTCAATTCTCTGTAGTTATATAATTTCCCGTATGAGCTCAGCTTTAACCATTTCCAAACCCACTGGTGTAGAGCTGGTTCTGACTCATAGCAACCCTATAGGTCAGAGTGGAACTGGTCCAGTGTTTCCAAGGAGTGCCTGGGCACTTGAACTGCTGACCTTTTAGTTAAGAGATGTGACTCTTAACCACCGTACCACCAGGATTTGATTTCTACTTTAGCTAAGGGTAGTTTAATGACATCCAATTTAGTCTCAAGTAGTATGCAGATTTTTGGCTCTTTCTGTTATTTCTTCTCTTATTTTATAGAAAGTAGTTGGGGGATATAGTCTGATGTTTATTCATTGGAATTATTGAACTTTGCTGTACTAGTGCAGAAAAGTTTAACTTTTGAGTATTCCAATGTGAATGTGAATTGAAAAATAATCTGTTCTTGTCATCTGCTACCCATCCAAGTGAAGCTTTAGCTATTCTTGGATGTTATCCGTGATCCTTAACCCAATAAACACTGGCAGACACAACCTGTCCTATGATGAAGAAAGGAGAGTAAAAAGAGCACATCTCAAAATGCCCTAGAGAACCCTCCAGCCCAACCTCATTCCAGTGAACCTGGACCTTGTTCACTCGTCTGAGATACTTAACAATTTCTCTTTCTCTGGGAACTGTTACATTCATAAACCTCCCTTGGACTCCTGTCACAACTCCAGGGATATATTCTGAGGGGAGACCATTAATTTCTTATCAGTACTCCAAAACCATATAAAAAATCCACTGCCATCGAGTTGATTCTGACCCATATCAACACTATAAGACAGAGTAGAACTACTCCCATAGAGTTTCCAAGGAGTGCCTCATGGATTTGAACTGCCAACCTTTTGGTTAGCAGTTGTAATACTTACATACTATGCCAACAGGGTTTCCTGCAACTGTTTAAAATTTAAATGACTATTTTGTCTTTGAGTAAAGTACTTTCAAAATGTGAATATATCCTCATATGTCAATCAAGTACTTAGTGAACAAAGGAAAGGTAGGAGAATATGTGCTGTTGATGCAGTGGACACCACAAATAAACAGAAAGGAAGGATGGGATTGATGGTTTGAGACAAGCCTGGAAGTAGGAATGAGGTAGTCAGAATGGTTTCAATGCATGTTAGTCTGCAACAGTAGGTTGATAATTTGCCATCTGTCTTCAATTCCAAATGGAGAATGCTGCCTTTACAGAAATAGACTTTTGAAAGAGTCTCTGACCTGTGATCAGACATCAAAACAGTGATTTAAGAATATTAAGCTGAAGTTTATGTAGTTAGAAAAGGAGAAGTGAGATCTTGGGAGGCCTTCTAAGGGACTCCAACTGCGAACCAAAATGATTAGCACACTCAGCTGCTACCATAAAGCCTGGAGATTATAGTCTACCCAGAGGCACTTGGGAAGAAAGGCCTGGTGATCTACTTCTGATGAATAAACCATTGAAAATCCTACAGTATACTGTTATACTCTGACACACACACATGGGGTCACCATGAGGCAGAGTTGACTCAAAGGAAATTAGTGGTAGTGGTGGCAATAGACCTTGCCAAGCCAAGCCACTTAGGTAGATATGAATTGGGACTTGAAGTAGCAGCCAGGGAGGACAATAGGGATGAAATAATGTATGTTAACAGGAACAATAAACATTACTTGGTGACTGACTGGGCCAAGTGGACAAGAAAGAGATGTCACAGGAGTCAAAAATTATTCTAAAATTTTTGTAAGTATGTAAAGGCAAGCAGAGTTGAGATTATCAGTCCGTGTTCAGATAGGTCAAAACTGATGTACAGTTATAGAACCACAGACAAATGCGGAGAAGGAGCACAGGAAAGGAGAACAGAGGACACGCTGATAGCTCTAAGTGTGTATACAACTGGTAAGCCTCACTCTACCAGCCTTTGGCTCTTCTGCTAGAAAGTCACAACTTTTCCTGGGGAATTCTGATCTCCAGCCCACATTTCCAATCCGGTGATTTTCTTAGGCAAGTATTTTCACGAAAATAAAGCCCAATAACACTGGACTGACTTTCATCAGTCTGGTATTCCTATCTTATGTTAGATTTCTGAAGAGAGAATTGCCCTCATCGTGTGTCAAGAGCTATGCCATCTAGATTTTTTCATAGTCCTGATTCTGTGCACTTTCCAACTGCAATCCACTTTGTTGGAAACAGTGACTGATTAATTTGCTGTAGACTAAAATTATTTCTTTCATCCTCAATGCAAGTAGATGGCTAAATAAAGGGTGTAAACCCCCCCCCAAAAAAAAAAAAAAACCATCAGCTCGAGGGCACTTGGCTTTGGCATGTAAAGTGGATTCCAATTCAAGGTGAACCTGTGTGACAGAGCAGAACTGCCCCTATAGGATTTCTAAGGAGCGGCTTATGGATTTGAACCCCTGACCTTTTTGTTGGCATTGTAACTCTTAATCCTTTTACCACCAGGGCTCCAAATAAAAGGTCTAGGCCAGATTTTCCCTGCATTGTATAACCTCCTTTTGTCTGCCACATGCTAAACCCAGTCTCGCTTTTCCTCTCTTGAACCTCCCCAAAATATCTACATCTTTCTACGCAGAAAGCATAATGATTAAAATGGATGTGCTGTGTATTCTCCTCGCTTGAAGCGCAGGGATGCTCATCTGTTTTAGAGGGAAGAGCTCTCTGCATTTCAAATGCTGAGGGTGGAGGGTGGTCTCTTTCCCTCTCTGCCCCTCCCTCCAGCTGTCTCTCTGTGTTCTCCAGAAGAACCTGCCTCTCTAACAGGGCCCTTTCCTCTGTGACAGCTCTCAGGCCTTCCAGCTGTGTCTGTCCTTGGCTGTCTTCCTCTGCCCGTGGCCAGCAGGAAGCTTCCTTGGCTGCAGCTTGAGGGCTTCCATTTCTGTCAGAGGACTGGGAGAGTTTTGTTTTTTTTCTTTTTCTTTTTTTCTTCTTCTTCCTTTCTCATTTCATTTGTGTTTTTGTTGTTGTTGTTCAATTTACACATTCCAGAGCTGTCACGCTGGACTGCCCCTTCCCCAACAGCTGTCAAGACCCTCCCCTCCATAAGGAGACAGTCAGAGCAAACAAGAAACAAACAATGTATGAAGAGAAATTTCAAAGTGTATTCAGAGAACCATGTTTCTTCAAAGGCAGGAGCAGGTCCCCCTGGAGCTCATTACTGTAGTCTGTGAGATAAGACAGGGAGCGAGCTGCACCGTTGTCTCCCAGGGGATGGAGAAAACGGAAAAGGAAAAAAAAAGTCCACAAGAAGTGCAGGTTAGCTATTTCTTAAACTATCAACTCTATATATCCATCATAAATGAAGAAATAAGTGTTGGCCTTTCTGCCACCCCCAAAAACTCTTCATTCACCTGATTCCCCACTGACAACTTGAAAGCCATGGGCTCCCAAGTGGAGGACAGTCTTTTCCAATTGTGGAATCGGTTTGTCTGTGGAGTAACGCGGGGCAGGGAATGGCAGGGCTGGAGGCTACAGTCTGCAGAAGCGCAGCAGGCCAGGGGATGAGGGCGAGGAGGGGCTGGCTGTTTGCAGGTGCCCACCAGCCGGCCCTGCACTGTAGGATGGGTCACCGTCTGAGACGGCACAGTTCACGGACTCACCTTCACTTCCGGGAAGCTGGTTTTACTACCAGAAGTCACAGTTTGAAAATACTTATCAGGCAATCATGATCAGGAAGGGAGGGAAAGGGGGCAAGGAAGAAGGGAGGAAGTAAGAAGGAGGAGGGAAAGAAATAGGAGAGGAAGCAAGGGAGGAAGAAAAATGTCTTATAGGCAGGACTTTGTGGTAACAGGAGAGATGATTACAAAAATTTCTGAAAGTGACCAGGGCATGAGTTACGTTTGTCTGTGTAAATGAAGGAAGAAATATGCCAAAGAATGCTAACAAGTTTTCCCCAATACAGTAAACTGATGTTGAATGAAAATCTAAGTCTGAGATCAGTGTCATCATGGTATATACACTTATAGCTGTCATGAGTGGGATTAGGGTGGAGGTTTGTTCCTTCCATCTTGGTTCTCTTTGCAGATCAGACACCATCTACTCAGAAGCAAACTTTTGCTATAGACTCCTCTTTCTACATAGTAATTCTCATCATTTTTTAAAACAGCACTGTCTGTCAGTGTAATGGGAAACCCTGGTGATGTGGTGGTTAAGTGCTACTGCTGCTAACCAGAAGGCTGGCAGTTCAAATCCACCAGACACTCCTTGGAAACTCTATGGGGCAGTTCTACTCTGCTTTATAGGGTCACTATGAGTTGGAATTGACTCGACAGCATTGGGTTTGGTTTTCACATCTCAGCCTGAGTTATCACAGAAACTGTATTTTTGTTTTGTTTTATTGTCTGAACAATTAAGGTGGAGGAAGAAATTAAAGTCACGTAGCTTGCCCTCAGCTGTCCTGATCAAGTCTTCCTACCTAACTTCAAACCACACACATCTAGAATTCTTTCATTAAGCTCTTTATGAAACAGTATATTGTCATTGAATTCAGTCAGGTCTGAGTTTCAATCTTGCTTCTATCACCCCCTGTGCCACCTTAGCAAAGCTCTTACTACATTTGAACCTTTTGTAGGATTGTTAGGACATTGAACAAGTTGCCCGTGGTTCAGTGAGTACATTATACAAAAACTGTAGAGCCTCTTCGTGTAAGTCTACCAGCCACAAGTTTTTACCCTTTGTAAGAAGGGTAGAAAATAGCTAGAGCCCCATGGGTGGGAAATGTCTAAGAGAACGTGTGAAGATCAGAAAGAGATTTTAACAGACCACAGGGTCCTGAGGACATACAGAGTCAGGGGCCAATACTTCTTCTACAGAAAACAAACAAAACAAGCAGAGCAAATAATGACAATAATAATAATAAACCAGAACACTAGTACATCTAAAACATAGCGAGCACCATCCGGGATACTGCCTCAGCCAGTTTTGTTCACATCAAGCTGAATGTCTCCAGAAAATGTGTTAATGTATGTGTTCAGCAGCTTTTTTCTTTCTACTCTCTTTTTTAAATTTTTCTCTGAATTTAAAAATCCTTAAGCTATTGCTTGTTTTATGGGTAGGAGGGAAAAACACTTAACATTTTTCTAACATATGTAATCCATGCTACATAAGGCTTTATGCTATTTGCTTCAAATACCTCTATGTTTTAATCTTAGAAATCTAAATTTAGGCATTTATATGCTACTACAAAATCCCCCTGCAGCTTAATGTCTTAAAACTGTATGTATTTATGCTCCTGCATCCATTTAAGTTCCAGCAAAACATGCTTTTATGAGATACTTTGTTGTTTACACAGTGTTTTTGTGTGAGTTTTCACCACAGAGCATCACAGAAATGGAGATTCAGAAAGGGTTGGTGGCTTGACCAAGGTCACACAATCAGTGAGTTGCTGAATTAAAACCTCAGTTAGTTAGTTCAATTTCCATATTAAAAAACAAACCCACTGCCATCAATTTCAACTCATAATGATCCTATAGGACAGAGTAGGCTGCCCCAGAGAGTTTTCAAGGCTGTAATCTTTATGGAAGCAGACTGCCACATCTTTCTCCCATGGAGTCGCTAATGGATTCCAACCAGTGACTTTCCAGTTAGCAACTAAGCAATTAACAAATGTGTCATGAGAGCTCCCTCTAATTGCCATATACAAAGCCATTTTATATCCCTATTATTTATGATTCAAATAAAAACTACAAGTTAATTATATGTATAGTACATATATATTACATATATTCTATATATAAAATACATTTTCTATATCTTCTATACAGAATATGTGATATATATAAATATATAATAAATATATTTTATATATGTAATATACATGGAATGGGCAGTACTTGTTAGTGAGACAAGACTCAGTCTATAAGATTTTATTACGCCTTGAGCCAATCTCTTGGGACATAAAGGAAAAGGAAGCAAGCAGAGAATTGGGGACCTCATACCACCAAGATAGAAACACCTGGAACAGCATCTTTGAACTCATGGTCTCCGTGCCTCAGAAGCTCCTGCCCAGAGGATGATTAATGACAAGAACTTTCCTCCAGAGCCAATAAAGAAAGACTTTTCTTGGAGCTGATACCCTGAATTTGGACTTACACAACTTTCCTGTGAGAAAATAGATTTCTCTTTGTTAAATCTATCTTCTAATGGTATTTCTGTTACAGCAATGGTAGATGACTAAGATACAAAGCATGATGTCCTTGTGCAGGGACTGGTCCCTTCTGATCACACATCTACAGTAAATAAGATGAAATCTCACCATCCTCACTTAGAAAACTCATCCTGGCTATACTTCTTCCAAGACAGATTTGTTTGTTCTTCTGGAAATCCATGGTATATTCAATATTCTTTGCCAACACCATAACTCGAAAGCATCATTTCTTCTTTTGTCTTCCTTCCTCATTGTCCAACTTTCACATACATAGGAGGAGATTGAAAATAGCATGGATTGGGCCAGGTATACCTTAGTCCTCAGAGCTACATCTGTGCTTTTCAAAATGTCAGTGAAGTCAATACACATACTGCCTACATGAAAATAGGAAACATGACAAAGTCACAATGAAACAGAGTTCACTTCAGTTGTTTACAAATGCACATGAACTAGAATAAGAAAAGCTCTCCATGTTAAGCCATGAATGTTCAATCATCTTAAATACTAAGTATAGACGTGGTAATAGCACTTTTCTACATAGTCTGTTAAGTTCATAGACCTATATTAAGTTTCTCAGAAATACAAATTTCCTACCTGGAAAATTCTCACTGGATGCATATACCAATTTAGAGGAGGCCCTGGGCAGGAGACATAGTTCATGTACTCAACTGTATACCCAAACATTGCAAATTCAAGAGGTGCCTTGAAGGGAAGGCTTGAAAATCTACTTCTGAAAACTCAGGCATTGAAAACCCAATGGAGCACAATTCTACTTGGACACAAGTAGACTCCTGGGCTCACCAGGAGTCAGAAATGACTTGATGGTAACCAGTTTTTTGTTTTGTTTTGTCTTTTTGCCTCTGTAGTAGGTAGATCCAGTCACAGGTCCTTCCAGTGGCTAATACTTACTTTGGGGATGACCAGGGCTGGACATAGACTTTGGTGCTGAAATCTAGCTTCTGTTCCGGGAAACGATTCATCTCTGGAGGAAGAGAAAGAGGAAATAGACACCAGGGAGCCTTTCTCACAGATCTGAGGGAGAACATGATACCTGAATGTGAAACCAACCCTCAACCTTAGACATGTACTGAGAGCAGTCACAGTGTGGTGAAGACTCCTCCCAGTTATAAGACCCCGACTCCAAATAGTAGTCCTGATCCTCCAGGCTCAGAAAGGGGAGTGAGCTGGGTGGGCCACAGCTAATCTCATTGCAAAGGAAGTTGTGCTTCAGTGTGGTGGCTGAGCAGCATGTCCCACTGGAATTTGTTGTGTGCCACCCTCCTACTTTGATTCTGCTTTCCTTTTTTTGCAACTGTGTGTGTAGACTGCTGTGCTCTCCAGTTTTGTTCCCGACCTCCTGTCTTTTTAACTTGACCTGTGTGGATAGATATCATTGGATAGTCTCCCAAGGGCTGGGACCTTTTGACAATCAGTCACACAGTGCCTCCTCCTTGACCACCTGTTCAAACATAGCCTGACTCTAGTCTCTGCTTGGCTGTTCACTTTACTTGCCACTAAACCATTCCTAGGCCTGACCACAGCAGAGATTTTCTTTCTCTCTTCCTTTTCTTATCTCTTATTTGCTGCACTGACTTGCCATCATATGGCTGCACCTCTCCCATACCAGCATGTCATACTGCCCTTCACCTATATCTTTACAACTTTCCCTACATTCTCATAATTCCTGTCATTTGCCTAATCACACGTACCTTTGTCTGTTCCCAGCCCCCATCTTTTGCAGCCTTTTATATTTCTTCCCTTTCAAGGATGCTATCCCAATATCTACCACCTGTCTGTCAATTTGTTGTACTGTGTGGCTTGCATGTTGCTGTGATGTACCACTAGTATTTCAAATACTAGCAGGTCATCCAGGGTGGACAAGTTTCAGTGGAGCTTTCAGACTAAGAAAGGACTGATGATTTCCTTTAGAAAATCCACCAAGGGAAGTGTTATGTATCACAATAAAATGTTGTTTGATATAGTGCTGAAAGATGAGTCCCTTAGGTTGAAAGGCATTACACAGTAGCTGCAATGATGGACTCAAAAATATCACTGATCTTGAAGTTGCTTCAGGACCAGCAAATATGTCATTTTTGTTGTACATAAGCTTGTCATGAGTCTGAGTTGATTTGACAGCAGTCAACAACATTCCTATATCACTAATCTGAGTTTTTCCCCTTCCTCTATAATTCCAGGGACTCAAACCTTGTAGTTATATTCTTTATATATTCTATCCTGAATAAGAACCATAGCCACCACCCCCACCTAGTGATTCTCATCCCTCTCATTTACATCACAGCCTTCATCCCTATCTTACAGTTGGCTAAATGGAGTAGAGCTAGAGATGTCCTCATTACTATTCAAAGTGTAAGGAAGGGAGAAGAGTCTTCTGTCCAACTCAGCAAAATTACACTGAATGGGAGAAGGCAAAAATGTGCTTCTGGATATTTTCCATGAAGACATTACTGGATATAGAATTTTCTTTGCTCATCCATTCATTCACAGTTTTTTTTAAAACAGTTTTTTTTTTTTTTTGAGTTGCCCAGGGCTTCGAATCATCTCTTACTGGTTCAGTCATGGCTGAGAAAACACAATGAGAACAGACCCAAATTTTTTAAAATGTGAATGGACAGAAACAGTGTAAGAAACAGGAAAAATTATAAGCTGAAATCCTGTTAGAAACTTAATTTCCCTTTAACAAAAGAATGGAAATTTGTGTGTTGCATAGCAACCAAATCTCTTGATGATTAGAGTCACAAACAGCTTTGCCCAGCTCAAAGATGGCAGTTAATTGCACCACTCTGAATGTCCTGCCAATAGTCCAATCTTCTGTATTACTCTTATGAAAGGACTTACTACACCTCTTCTGAGTCTCTTATTCCAGGGCTTTAACCCATAATTTTTTTCCATTCTGTTTATTTTTCTGGGTAACACAGATTTTAAAAAATCTTGGGTCAGTTCCAGTTTTACTTCATAGGCCATTGCTCAACTCGTTCCAAACCCTGGCACTACCATATCTAGTTAGCTAACATCATCTGTCTTTTATGTTTGTCTAACATTGTACTAAGCATCTTGCAATTATTTGAATCACTTGTACTGTGCATGAAAGAAACTTTCATTTATTTGTCCAGACCAGAAAAAACTAGACACATTATTTCTAAGAGAGTAGACTTCCAGATAACCAATATGAAAACTGCATGATGGTGCATTTGGAACTGACTGTGACCTACTTCTTTTAGGGATATTATGATAAATTTACATGTTTTAAACTCATTGTTATCTAAGTATTGCAGTTCTAAGTCTAAAGAAATATATGTATGTGTGTGTGTGTGTGTGTGTGTGTGTGCTATCCTTTTTTTTATTAATATACATACCTTTCCTAATTATACTTTTCTGTCTATGTGTGTGTTTTTGTGTGAGTGGGTGGATGTATATATAAATATGTAAAAAAATTAGTATAAGAGCAATTGCTGTTTCAAATCATGGGTGGGGGTAAGCTATCAAATTAAAAATGAAAAAAGGAGGTAGGTAAACAAGCCAATTGTAATAATACTTGCATGTTTAATTTTTCTAGCCATTAGATGATCTTCCTGGTTACTATCACTGTGGCTAGGTATGACTGCAGGAAACTGAGTCTTGTGCTATAAAAAGACAAGAACAACATATAACCCCCTAGGCTGTAACTGGGATAGTCTGTTGGAGCTATTCCTACATCCTTTAACTAGAGGTGCCTAACCTCTTCCTTGGGACAATGAAAGAGAATACTTGCAAAAACACTCATGATGTTGCAGGACAGAAAATTTAAATGAACTGGTTATCAGAGAACATTCGATTGTGTTTGGGCTCCCTCTAGCCGCATGGAACTGGATTTTCACTGCAGAAACAGTCTAGCTGAATGCTTCACTCAAAATTCCAGGTATAGAAGAAGAAAGATTTTATGTCCTTTCTGTCTTTGTTGTTTACTCTTTTGAATCCTCACATGTTATTGCATTTAGCTGCAGAGAGTGGGTTGAAAGTAATGCAGCCACGGTCAGAAGAGGGTACTCAAGGTAGAGAATGAAAAGGCAAATGTTGTAGAGATTGTTTTCAGAGATGCTTTAGGAATGCCTATAAAGATAACATCAATTCCACTTGTCAATATTTTTATTGGATTTTTCCCCAAAGGGACTAGGCTGGATATGTTCTCTTATTAAAACACTTCAGTCCCACATACAATCTCTGTTGTGTTTACATGTTATGTCGGTTCATCCTTATGTAACCCAGCAGGCTGAGAGGTGGGGTGGCGAGTGACAGGGAGAGCCCCAGCGAACACAGCTACCTGGCAGCTGTGTACAGAGTCCCCCTAAAGGCCTTCCTACACATCCATAGCTCCTGCCAGACAAGAGAAGCTTTAGGAATGGGGAAATCAGCGATGTGATAACTTTTCATTTCCTTACCAAAGCCTTATGTTACTGTTCAGGCTGAAAGACAACAGAAGACATCCCCAAGTAGCTTCTAGTATCATCAGAGCTCTGCCTTCAGGGCAGTGATGTTTATTTCAGTGTGTTTCTTTCTCTTAGATATTCTATTCTTGCATTCAGGGAATTATACAGCACCAAATAGATGTAACGTAATATATTGGCCGAAGCAATGCACACATCTCTCCATGGAGCATAGCTGAGTGAGTAGAATGGAAGCACCAATAGCTTCTTTGAATGGACTTAAGTGAAGTGGTGAGTCAACAGATACCAGTTCGATACCTCATGGGTACAAGAAAAGGAGTAATATCAGAAATCATTGTGATGCCATTTCTGCCTTTAGTGGCCTCCCATCTAATGGAGAGAGACAGGCTCCTACATACCTAATGAGATGGCAAGACAGAGTAGGGCAACCAGTTACTGCCAGGTTTGCCGAGTCAGTTTCCATTTATGTAATACCATGTGTGTCAGAGTAGAACTATGCTCCATAATGTTTTCAGTGGCTGCTTCTTTGGAAATACATCATCAGGCCTTCTGAGGTACCATTGAGAGGACTTGAATCTCCAAACTTTTGGTTATCAATCAAGCATGTAAACCACTAGAAGGAGACAAGGCAATAGTATAAATAAAAGCTATGGGAATATAGAGTGGGGAGTAGCTCCTCATCTTGGGATGGAGATGGTGGCCAGAGAGGGGCACCAGGGGTAGCTCCAACAGATGAGAACATTTGAACAGTTATTGGCAAAAGAGAGTTACAGCAGGCTGTAAACAGGATGACAGAATATTATAGAAAGGAGAAAGTATGAAGAGGGGAGTGAAAGTGAGAAAGTTACTGAAACACTGAAAAGATCTTCCATGACTAGAATGAAAACTACATGGATAGAGAGCTGCAGACTCATGAGCATTTCTGGCTGTGAAGCTGGTATTATTATATATTGTAGAGAGAAGTATAAAGTCTATGCAGATCTGATGAGAGGGGATAAACAAGATACAGTTAGGGAGGAAGGGTGCTGCAGCAATCCACCCAGAAAGGGAAGAAGAGGCCCTAAACTTGGGAGTGCTCCTGGGAACAAAAAGAGGGAGGACAGTGCAGTTCAGCCTCATGTGATCAGTAGTCTATATTGTTCTGCAGCTTCCGCAGGAGGGCCTGGGGATACCCCAGATGTGGACTTTAACTGCACTGTGCTGCACTATACTTACAGGCTGACAGCTATAACATTCACTGGTTATATGTGGGCTTCCTTTTCAATAAATCTCTACATAAATCCAGTTTTCTATTAGTTTCTACTGCTAGCACACTCATAATCCTCTTTGCTACTCGTAACATAAGTCTATTTTATGCTGATTGATATAGTTACCCACAGCTTACTGGCTCATTTTCTAGATTCAGAATTAAAAAAAACAAAACAGGATAAAGTCTCCTTCAGGACCAGTGGTACAACAAAAAATAAACACAGGTGTTCTGAGACCAGCACTTAATCCTCAACCACTTTTGCCTCTCATTATTTGAAAACCCTGATGTTATAATGGTTAAAAGCTATAGCTGCTTACCAAAGAGTCAGCAGTTCAAATACACTAGGCACTCCTTAGAAACCTTATGGGGCAGTTCTGCCCTGCCCTATTGGGTCACTATGAGTTGGAATCTAGTCAGTGGCAATGTGTTTGTTTTTTTTTCCTGGTTTATTTTCAGCCTACTAATGTCACACATGAACTGACAGTATGCAAAACCTCTTCTTTCTCGTAAAATTGAGAGCCAGCCAAAGCCAAGTGCCATCGAGTATATGTCAAAATAAAACTTTGTATAATATATCCTTTTATTTTTTAATCTAATTGTTACACAAATTTCAAAATGGTTGTGTATCTGAATTTGACATGGACTAAGGTTATTTATTTACACTTAATTCCGGTTAGAATATATGAAATTTCCATTTCTAAAATAAACGTGATTTAACATGCACATTACCATAGTTTTGACACTACACAAAATACTTCCTTCTACACCCCCTTAAATCATGAACTAAGTGAAAACAAATTTGAGAGTCCAAATCAAATATGTTGATATCTGTGTTACCCTGTGGCTTCACTCATTGACAGCAAGTTTGACTCCACCACCAGCAAGTCTGAGGGACACCTTCCGCCTGCCAATTTTAGAAACTGGAAGTAATGAAAGACAATGCTTTCTAGGGTCACTCTCTGCTCTGTGATTGTGTGGCTTTTGGACACTTCTGGGCAGAGAACACTGGTAGGCATCTGAAGAGAAGTTTAAAGGCCTCCGAAGATGCCAACAAAAGTGCATACACACAGGAAAGACTAGTAGCAGCAGCAGTCTATAGGTAAAGGAAACTGAAATGCTGACATTATGATCCAGACATTTGTTGCTGATTAATTAAACTTCAATTTCTGTGAGAATCCCCACTACGGAATAGAAGAATCATTGCCTACTTGCCCATTTTGAGCACTCCTCTTTGAGAAGCACCAAGTTGCCTACTAGAGTTCTCTTTCTTGGGTGTTCTGGGCAAAGTTCAGAGCAGTGAGTCCAGCCCTGCCAATTATTAGTAAGGTGAGAGAGGTGTAGGGCCTGGCTGACTATGAGGTCCTGCTCTCCAGACAACACGGAGAGAGCTCAGCTGAAGTGAACTGCTGGCACCGGGCAGGGCAGAGGGAACTATTTGCTGCTTTTTCTTTCCAGAAAGCCACACTTGAATAGCTACTTTTCAGTTTTTACAGATTAGTGCCAGAAAATTAGCATAATGATATTACCCAGGCTCCTTTGCAGTTGTTTTCTTTCAAAGATCTGTGTGACTGAGGTTAGAGAATGTAACGGGTTAAGAAAAAGAAAGAGAAAGTTAGCATATTTAGTATTGTTGCCACAGAAGTTGGCATAGGCAGAGGAACGTAATGTAATTTACTCCACTGTCCCTGTCAAAGAGAAGTGGTGGGTGGGAGGAGCCAGAGATGCAAGCAGAGACACTCACAGTAGTTTCGAAGATGACATGAGGTAGCTGCTGAAGGTGCAGCTCTCACAGCATCTAAAGCTCTCAAGGGTGACAGAGAATAAAGCCAGATTAGTTACCTGTAAAACCTGGGTGTGATCAGAATAGCATTTCGGTGAAATTAAACTAGGGACAGTTCCTAGATAACAAATACACAAACATGTGAGAAAAGACCTTGATCATACGGTTGATGCATGGCGTGTGCAAAATCAGAATCATTGGTAAAGAATACCAGGGACAAGCTGGTGAATTGTCTTCACTCCGCCACACACATACCAATCTCTAATACTGGAGAAAATATTCATACATCCTTTTTTCTTTGGCTGCTTTATGCTTCACTGTCTTTTCTCCATTTGTGGCTTAAACATGGAATAATGGAAAAATGTAGAAGACAAATGGGAGTTTGTGTGTGTGTGTGTGTGTGTGTGTGTATGGGTGTGGGAAGTTGTTTCCTAGAAGCAGTATTGCAGTATGATTAAAAGGCAAGGGTTTGACACCAGACCACTGGACTGTTCCTGAGCTAGTCTTTTACTAGCTGTATGGCCTCAGTATAGTTTATTATTTTCCATTAATTCCATGGAAAACCTGGTGGCATAGCACTTAAGAGCCACAGCTGCAAACCAAAAGATTGGCAGTTTGAAATGACCAGGCACTCCTTGAAAACTCTGGAGCAATTCTGCTCTATCCTACAGGGTCACTATGAGTCAGAATCAACTCAACAGCAGTGTGTTTGCTTTTTTTTTGATTTATTAGTTCTATGTGTAGAAGGGAGAAACTTGTTTTCTCATTGAAAAGCTGTTTGAATAATTGTCTCAGGCCATCCCTGTGATAGCTTGTGGCTCAGACCATTGCTACAGGAGTTTCACTGACTCATTTTCAGAAATAGATATCCAGGTCTTTCTTTCTAGTCTATTGTGGTCTGAAAGTTCTGCTAAAACCCAATCAGCATCATGATAGTTCAAAAGCCTCCAATGACAGACGATGGCTGTGCATGAGGTATTGACCAGGAATTGAAACTAGGTATACAAGGCAAGAATTCTCCTACTGAACTATCGTTTCTCTCATTGTTCAGTGTTTTAAATAATGGTAAAAAAAATAAATTGAAGAAAACTCAGTTGCCACTAACAGGGGTGAGTGCACCAAAGAAAACAAATAAGTAGGCTAAATAGTTTGTTACTTTGTTGAGGAAAGGATGTCATTTAAAAAGAATAATTAAAATTAAGTGTTTATATAAATCATACTAGTTGATATAAACTTATAGGCAAAAATATGACGGATGTCTTGGTAAATATCACTGTTAATACAGTTTAAACTCTACAGTAATTTTTTTTTGCTAAAATTAGTTTGCCCTAAAGTATGGAAGAAGGAGAAATAGAAATATTTTTATTGCAGCAAACGTAATGGACTTGTCATCTCAAAAAGGTAGGATGAGACACCTGTTATGTTTGCTACTCAGTACACCCTGGTGGCACCTTGTTTAAAAGATACAGCAAGCTACAGCTGCTAACAAAAAGGTTGGCAGTTTGAATCCACCATCCATTCCTTGGAAACGCTGTGAAGTTCTGCTCTGTCTTCTAGGTTTGCTATGAGTTGAAATTGACTAAACAGCAACAAGTTTGGTTTGGGGTTTGACTATTGAGTAATAGTAAACATATACCTACATAAATAAGATTAAGGAGCTGGAACAAAGGGATAATGACATTAATTGGATTAGAAGAATCTGAGAAAGAAGATAGAATGGACGATGTCATAGAAGGTGAAATGAAGGCAAGAGTAAGTTACCTAAAACCAGTCTGTTTTCAAAACTGACCTAGAAATGCTACTTCCTCATTGTTTCTTCTTTGAATTTTGGGAGAAGAGGATGTCTGAAGATCTCAGAAGGGTAAAAATATTTCTTGTCGAAAAATAGGATAAAATGATCGGATCTGTGCATGTACATGTAAATTCCATGGTTTCCATTAGAGAAAGCATGGCTTCTTGGAAATAACATAGGCCCAAGGTCAAGTTTTGGCTCCCTGGTGGTGTAGTGGTAAGTGCTAGTCTACTAACCGAAAGGTCAGTGGTTCAAATCCACTAGGTTCTCCTTGGAAACTCTATGGGGTGGTTCCACTCTGTCCTATAATGTTACTATGAGTCAGAGTTGACCCAACAGCAATGGATTTGGTTTAGTTTGGTTATGCCCTCCTTTGTCTAACAAGGATAATTCTTAATTGTGGTTTATAGGTAGAATAAGAGGAAAATGTAGAGAACAGATAGGGCTGCTTGAGAAGGTTTTCTAAAAACAGTTTTGCACAGAGATGTCTTGTGGATAACCAAAGAAACAAACCCACTGCCTTTGAGTCAATTCCAATTCCTATCAACCCTATAGGATGCAGCAGAACTGTCCTATAGAATTTCCAAGGAGAACCTGGTGGATGTGAACTGCTGACGTTTTTGGTTAGCAGCCACAGCACTTAACCACTAAGACATCTTCTGGACAGAATGAGATGAAATGCAAAAAAAAGGAAGCTATACAGTATTGCATAAGGCTAACCTGATTACACGTATAGTATCTTAAAATATTTAGTATACTCATACTATTTGTGAAGGAGCCCTGGTGATGCAGTAGTTAAAGTGATCAGCTATTGACAGAAAGTTCAGTGATTCAAACTCGCCACTCTCTCCACAGGGGAAAACTATGACAGCCTATGTCCCTAAAGATTTACAGGCTTCATACTTTATACAGCAGTTTTCTTCTGCCCTGTAAGGTCACTATGAGTTGCAATCAATTTGACAGCAATGGATTTAAAATACTGTTTATCTGTATAGTGATTGATTTGTTTATACTTACAATGTCAATTCCACAATTCATTTCTAATTCACCATTACTGGCACTAAGCCAAGCCAGGTGCCGTTGAGTCAGATTCGACTCATGGTGACCTGGCTGAGAGTTTTTTCACTTAACCAAAACCAAAAACCAAATCCACTGCCATCAACTAGAATCCAACTCATAGAAAATCTGTAGAGCAGAGAGGAACCACCCCATTGCAGAACAGGCAGAGTAAAATAAGTGGCCATATCTTGAGCATAACCTTCACCATTTTGTTTCTTGACTTTTTTTGTCTCCAAGTATGAATCTGTTGTTTCCCTTCATTTCTCTAAGGTTAGGGAATAATCTATGCTCTCTTAAAAACAAAACACAGCAACACCAACAAAAAAACATCCATTGCTGTTGAATCAATTCGAACTCATAGAGACTCTATAGGATGGAGTAGAACTGTCCCATAGAGTTTCTCAGGAGCACATAGTGGTCTTGAACTGCTGGATGGTTAGCATCTATAGTACTTAAACACTATGCAACCAGAGTTTCCAAGTTCTCTTTAAGACTCTGGGGGGAAAAAATGATAGTAATCTAAAGACCCTAAAAAGAAAAACAAAGGAATCTGTCAGGAGATTATATGATAGCTAGACCACTTCCCAGCCTCCCAAAGCAGTTAAGCATCTGACCATTGTGAGCATCTGAAGAAGATTCCTAGGACTCACAACTCCTTCTTGCCTTCTCATATAAAACCTCAGCTAGTCTCTATTACAGAAAGTCAGTTTTTGGAGGAATCTATTCCTCCTGCCTCTTTGCCTAACAGTATCCAAGAAACATCTTGTTTCTCACCTCACCGTGTCCCAAAGATTGACTGTTTGAGGCAGGCAGCATGAACTCTGCTTAGTTTTGTGCTTACAGTATGGTTTCCAAGGCTGTGAATCACTTAGGCTCACAAGATTCATGTGGATAATACATGAATACATTGGAGTCCAGATCAGGTGAGTAGGGAGGGTGTTCCAATACAGTTATTTGTTTACTGGCTAAAAATCCCTCACAGACAACCATACAATTAAGTTTGTGAACTTGCCACCCTGCCACCATGCATAATGACCATTCCAGAAAGATTTGCAAAATTGCTTTGAAGAGTGGACTAGGCACCAGTGTCAGTGTATAGCTACCCAAGGGTGATACTTTAAAGGTGACCATAGTGATATTCATAGACTTAATTGTCAGACTTGTATATTGTTGTTTTTGGTATCTTTTTGTTGGTTCCAGCTCATAATACCTTATGTGCAGCAAAATGAAACACTACCTGGTCCTACTCCATCCTCACAATCATTATTATGACTAACAGTCATTGTTATGATTAGGCCCATTGTTGCAGTGTCAGTCTACCTCCTGTGTCAGTCTACCTCCTTTCTCAGCTTTTATGTATGGGATTTCTGTAGGTAACAGTTTGCAAACATATCTCTACAGGCTCAACAGGTTTAAAGAAAAAAAAAATCAGTTTTTTATCAGTTTTTTTTTTTTTTTCTTTTTCCCTCTAGGTTAAAAAGTTACATCTTCTCGTAGGCAATGGACTCTGCTGATAAATAATTAATGGTTATTTAACAAGAGTTTAGAACTTTCCTTCCATTGTTTTGATTATATTAGGTTCATAAGGTGACTTTTTGAGGAAGTAGGAATGACATATGCTTGAGGTAACAGTGATTCATTTTTTTTTTTTTTAATAAAAGCTTTTGTTTCATTACAATGAAGTGAAAAATGAAGCACTAGGTTTCAGAATACCTGAGCTTTGATTACACTATCCCAGGGCTACTAGGTCCATTTAGTACTTACATGATATTACTTATTTATGATTGTGATTTATGTGGAACTTTTAGTGGGAGCTCTCTGGAGAAAACTACCCTCCCCTGGATGGTATTCATGAATTGTCACGGAACTGTTTGCTTCTTATACTGTGGTCTTGGGTTCTTGTTGCTGTATCTTTCATAAGCACATACGAAATCCATTGCTGTTGAGTCAGTTTTGACTCATCACAACCCTGTAGGGCAGAGAAGAACTACCCCATAGGTTTCCAAAAAGTAGCTAGCAGATTTGAACTGCTAACCTTTTGGTTAGTCACTGTATAATTCTTAACCACTGTGCCAACAGGACTCCATATCCTTCACGGGAGATTTAAAATCAATAGCTAAAGATCTCTTGACACCTGCATGTAAATGAAAGGCTCGGAGTTGACACCTAGCCAGTTTTTAATTTGTGTGTATTCTTCTCTGTATTCCAAGGTTCCTTGGAGGTGACTTTGTGGTTTAAATTGTTTGGTTATTTGGTTACAACTGTTAAGCAGCTGCCTCGTTATGTTCTCCTCATAGCAACATCCCTATTGAAAACAAAGAGAATTACAACATCAGAAAGGGGCAAAAAAAAAAAAAAAATAGCAGCAATGAGGGAGGCAGTATGAATGCAATTAGAATGTGTGGTAGTGAGCTTCTTAAGGGTGATGTTCAGTATAAACTTGGAATGCAATGATGACCTCGGTGATTTCTGAAATATCATTTTCCACCTCTATCTTGGATGCTACCCCAGAGTCCATGGTACAAATCTTGGACCATTATGATACTAAGGCTTTATAGTACTCCCCCATGCCCCCACCACACACAGACTAAACCTTTCGTCAAGGAGTGAAAAATCCTTTCCATCAAGGGGAGATACCCATGTGGACATGTATTATTTATTCTGGTCTATGATCTGTGTTCACATGACTCCAAAATGTCCTGCCCACTTAGGCCTGTGTTAACTATTTCCTGGGTCTCTTCTTCCAAGAGCTGGCCAATCTGTAGTGTGAATATCTCTAGGCTAGAGGAGTGGCCAAGGCACAGATGTTTGCATGGGGTGTAGATGAAGCTGGGATTTATATCTTGGGAGTAGTCATACAGATTGGGATTTCCTCAAGATGAAGGATGGAACCAGGGGTGGGAAGAAAAGGAAGGAAGCCAGCAAGTTGGGGGCCAGGGTTTGGGGCCAGTACACTACTTATGACAAAATGTTATGGTGCAAAACTCCAAGTCACCTCGGCATTCTAAACCTTTACCTTGGTTTTTTAGGTCATTATAAAGACGTATTGTAAAATGTGTGAGGAGAGAATATGTCATATTAACAGTTTGTTATCTTGATATGTAACAGTAAATATTTTGACATGGCATGCAGGCCTCTGTATTCCCATATACCCACTGAAAATGAAGAAGTGAATAGTCACATAAGCATCCAGTGATGTTGTTCACAATTCTGATTGTGAATACTTAAAACTCTGTGAATACAATAAAACTCTGTTTTAATGTTAGTACATAGATTAAGATATAAAACAGAAAATCTGTTGGCACTGAGTTGCTTCCAACTTCTAGTGACCACTTGGGCAGAGTAGACCCATAGGGTTTTCAAGAACTAGTTCCCAAGGAGGAACTGTTGACATTTTGGTTAGCAGCTAAACTCTTAACCATTGTACCACCAGGCCTGCAGTTCAGATATACTTGCCTATTTTACGTAAAGAGTTGTCAGAAGCCATCTATTGGCTCTTGGTAACATGAGTACAAATGTAGTACGTGGAAAAACATTTTGTATTTACGTAACATTCTACAGTTAGCATAAAACCAACTCATATCAATGTAATATCTAGGAATGTTATAGGGCAATTTTACCGTATGATATCTTGCCATAACTTGCATTTTTACAACCCTTCATTCAAAATCAAATGAGCAGGATAAACATCTTGGAAAACGTAGGTGAGGTAGACACATAACTCTCACCTCATCCAAAGAAACAAAACATGCCGGAAAGTTCTTCCTTGCTACCCTAGCTACCTTACTAAATGCACTCAGCCCAGCAGTCACCTCAATCACCAATTCCCATCTGATCATCTTCATTTGTTGGAGTGCATTGAATCATCCTCTGCCAAAACTGCAGCTACAGGCGGGGGCTATAATGTGGTTTTGCTTCTCTCACAACCCTCTGTGTTAGCTCTAGTAACTTCTATTGTATGCTGATAACAGCTTCATTTGTCACATACCCACTGAAAGGAACTCAGTCCTTGTTCCCTGAGTGGGTGGGATGAAAGCCAAGAGCTTCCAGTGTTCATTGTGGATGTTAAGGTAGAATACAGTTCAGTAGCATTCAGTGGCAGATAGGAAGTGCTAGGGTGTAAATTTGCAAAGGCATCAATGCAGTTTTCACTTGAAGTAGAAGCTGTTTTGTGTTCATTTGTTTTTCCTTTAGGTACTGGGACTATCCTGTTTGGCTCATTTGGTTTGCACATAAAAGACAAGTGCCCTGTAGTAATTAGAGGTCAAGGACGGATGGAGATTAGAGTTCTCACGGGAATAAAAGACCAGTCAAAGTTCAATTAAACGGAGAACCTTTAAAAGGTCTCAATGCCACACTGAGAAGATGCCAGGGGAAAATGCCATCTGCTGTAATGCTAATGCTGGGGGACTGCTAGGAGCTGGGCATGAGTTTCTAGTATCAAGGCAATGTAAGTCCTTCCTGATAACTTGTCAGCCTGCTCAGCTGCTGCTTACCACGGTGTCACTGGGTTTTGTTATTCTGCCCTGAACCATCTTTCCTTTGGCTAGGAAACATGTCTTTGCACTCACATTACAAACTGAATATGAAACTGAGGGCCAAAGAAAACTAAAGCCTGACTGGGTTACACTTTCGAGCACACACGGGCCAGAGGGGTTGGGTACTCCTGACTCTCTTCCTGCCTGACGGATGTACAGCTTACCTGCAAAACTGATCGCAGGCAGCCAGGGGTCTTTAAGGTCAGGGGGTCTGGCTCACAGCTGGTCTTCCAGAACTAGCAAAGTTTCTGGCTCCTAGTGAAGGTCAATGTATTTGTTGAATAAATGAGTGAATGAATAAATGATTAAATACATGATGAGATTGGGTTATGTCCACCTTCCTCTGTATTCAATTGAGACATTGCTCCTGATAGGACGAGAAAATTTTGTACAGAAAAATTTAGTCTAGGCAGGACATTTAAATGATTTTTCACAATGATGACTACCAATGACCAATCTGATTTTCAAAAAGAGTCTCTAAAATTATGATGTCCAGATATTGAGAAGGCAGAATTTGATTTTCAAAATTCAAGGTACCTTCAGTATTTAAAAAATGTGCTATTATATATAATGCAAAGGGTTTTTTTTTTATGGTTGTTCCTTAAGTAATCTTGCAAAAAACAACTTTGCCATGAGATGATGTTTCAATGCCTTTTTGTTTTTGTTCTGTCTTTTAGGTAAGTGAAAAGATACCTTCTGGAGTGCACTACAGACTGGGAAGGTGGCAGAGTTCTCTTAAGAGTAAAAGGAAGGCAGGGGTCCTTGAAATGGTAATATTCTGCTTGTCTCACATGGCCAGCAAATCTGTCGTTTGCCTTGTGCCTATTTAACTGTATCTTGATACGCCTTAGAATTCAAGGTCTATAGACGTTGTCTGTGTTTTTGTATCTGAATTTGAGAGCCACTTATACCCTAATCCAAAGTTGTCTGTGGCCCACTCTTCGGAAAACTAATTATGTATGAATTGTTTAAAACTGAAACATCCTTGTAAACAGATCTGACAACAATGCGCATGTATAATTCAGCCTTAGGAGTATATAGATATGTGTTTGGTACTCTGTTGTCTCTTAATATCTCTCTTACTCTTGAATTAAAAAAAATGTTTTATGTTTTGTATTGATGACAGGATTTACTGTTTAAAACACATTGGTTGTCTGGCACATTTCTCTGACAAGTCAGATGAAATGTTCTACAGATTTCAGTGGTTGTACAATCTAGGAGATCATACTGGCTTGTGGAGAACAGGTACTTGATCAGAATAATTTGATTAACTAAATTTCAGTGTATATAAAACTCCAGTTTACAGTAGAAGGATTAAAAAAACTTCCCAAGAGGACACAAGCAAGGGGAGAAGACATACCTAAATCTAAAGTGAAAGGTTTCTGAGATTACATAATTACACCAGATTTTTAGAGATTTACTTAGTAATTTACTAAATGCATCCATTTGGTTCAAAATCATACTTTATACTCTGAAATGAAAACACTCTTTCTAGTTTCAACAGTGAAATCAACTTTGGTGCGTTGTTTAGTATTTAGGAAATCCCTATCAGAATTTTCCTTCTATGTAACTTTATTTTTTCTAACTAAAGTAAATCACTCAGTTCCTGAAAAAGTATTTACAGCTATTTTCTTAGGAAACATTAAAATGTGTCTTACAGCTTCCTGCAGAACTACCAATACAGTGCTCAGTAATTTTTAATATTCTAATACATGTCCAGGTTTCTACATGAAGGCCATAACACAAATTCATGAATGAATTGTAATTCTCCTATGACCAAAAGTGTCTTTACTGAGAAATGGTAATAAGAGCAGATAATAGGAAGCGAATAATAAATGACCCTTGCTCTTAAGATTTGCAGCCTTTTAAGAGAAGGCTGGACATAGCAAATATTAAAAAAACACTGCACTTGAAAAATTTCAGATGTATCAACATGTTTTTAATATAGAGAGATATGCAGAAAGCTTGAAAGGCCTGTGCCATCATTCAAATATGGCATAGTATGGTTATTTTAATTAAGTTACCTATTTCCGTTAGTTAAAAAAAAGTCACATCCTTTATATATATATATACATATATATGAATGTATACATATATATGTATGTAAAGTTATGTTAGCGATAAAATTAGTAAATGAATGAAATGGATAAATGAAGAAGAAAAAAGTAATTTAAGTGTAAAAATCATTTGGTTATTGTGCCAGAGAGAAATGGCAGGAACTCAATTTTAGTGGATTTGAACATTTCTGTACTCTGCGCTAGATACTCTGTTTTATGAATGGGTTTTATTAGCTCATGGGAAATTTTACCACATGAGCTAAAACCTACAAAAGTTAGATCGTCTTATGTGGTGCCTTGTGGGCGTGGTGCAGCAGGTTCTCCCCTTGTTGCCTGCTTGTGGTGAACTGGACTCATCCTCAGAAAAGACGGTGTTCTGAAGAAGAGTCTGGTACCTTTGATAAGAATGAGCCCAGGGAAGCATCAGGGAAGGAGTCTCAGGACTGTGTCTTCCTCACAGTTATCACAAGAGCTTAGACCAGGCAGAAGAATGTGTGAACTGGAGGAAGAAAGGGAGAATTGGAAAAAATCCAGGCATATGGAAGAAACAGAAAGCTGAAAAATAGAAAATCCTTAAGATCTCTCTCTTAATTTAAATTTTTCCACTATCCAACTCTTATTTATAGCCCAAGATGCTTCCACATTCATCCCTCATTTTCAGAGTCTACAAGAACCTGGAAATCCTCGTGGCATAGTGATTGGTTAAGTGTTAACAACTGCTAACCAAAAGATTGTCAGTTCAGATCTACCAGGGGCTCCTTTGAAACTCTATGGAGCATTTGTACTCTGTCCTGGAGGGTTGCTATGAGTCAGAATCAATTCAGTGGCAGTGAGTTTTAGTATAACAAGCAAGTGTCTTATGTTTCTATCTATTGCACATAGTCAAAGAATATCTTTCCCAACCTGAAATTCTGAGGAGAAACAGCTGATAATATGAAAACTGTGTTTAAGTTTTTAATGTTATTTAATTAGCTGCTTCTTTATATCTGGCTTCTCTTCTCAACAAATACGAGTCTCAAATGATACAGCTCCAGTTTTTCTACATTATGATTGAAAGACTGAGCCTGTCAGTGTTGCAACTTTTGTTGATTTGAAGGACTTCTGCTCGAAGCTGGGTGATGCATTACGTAATTTGATCAACTAACTCAATTTACAAAAAAACTTTTCCAGAATGTGCACAGTCCTGTTCTAGATGATATGATACAGAGAAAAATAAGTTAGTAAAATGTTGCTCCTGCCTTCAAGGACTTTACAGCTTGGGACTGATTAGGGGTGTCTTTTACTTGATCGTCTGGTAGTTCAACCTTTCGTCACCAGCCTGTCAATGCTATTTCCACTCTCTTTCACCGAATAAGAAGGAATGAGCACTACTTTACCACAGGAACCCTTCCTTAAAAGGTCAGGTAGAAGTGAATTTGATTCAGCTGTGTTGGGTGAGATTTTTACATTATCAGTGTAGTTGTGGGCAGTATGTTGGCATCTTTACAAGCTTGGATAGTCAGGACGTGACAATAATAATATTTGTTTCATGAGGTATGATAATCATGCCATGACATTTGCATGCTTCATTTCCCATTGTGATTTGAACAACTCCACACCAAACCTTAGTTTACAGAATTTAATGTCATATCACGGTGTTGTGAAAACAAGTGAAGTAACACAATTGCATGCAGACTTTGAAATACTCCAGTAATATATTGATTATTACCATGACATCAAAAATAAAGACTGTGTAATTATAACATAGGATTACAAAACTAAGAAAATCGTAACATCATGACAGTTTTTGCAAATTAGCGTAGCTTAGAGTTTTCAGTGAGTTTGCCACTGGAGAAATATTAAGGAAAATGGCTCCATTAACTCTTAAGACCTCCATAATCTTGCTTTTCTTTTATGTTGCCCCCAAATTCTAAGATTCCTGACATATTCTCTTGTTTATTTGGTTTATGATTTGGCTGATAATCTTATTTAAAGCAATTTTTACATCAAAAGTGAAATTGCTATTAGAATTCATTGCATGTAACCGTAATTCTAAAATTAGCAGGAGTATATTGTTCCTAGTTCACACAGAATTCCTTAGAAGTTGACAAAATATACTTATGTATTTCAATACGACTGCTTTACAATCAACACTAATTGAAGAATTCATGACACCAGTACAGGAGCATTATCTGCTGTTTGGTATAAATTTCCTTTCCAAAGGAAAAATAATCTCTTCTGGAAAATTAAAGGTAAAGCAAAGCTGATATGGTTTGAAGGCTGTATGCAGCATCCAGTTTCAGATACAATTTTCAAAGAATGAATTTTAATGCACATAGCCCTGTTAGTGTAGGATCAGATTCCTACCAAATCAATTGGACATGCAAAAAGAGTTGGTGTTCTAGATTTAAAGTCATTATACAGTCTTAAACACAGCTGTACAGTGAGCCTTTCATTCTGGATGGACACAAGCAAATTGAATGGTTCTAAAGGTGATTGGCTGGTGGGTTTCCTACAAGACAATTTTCAGTAATGACAAGTTTAACGAAATCACTACTGCATTATTTAGGGAGAGACTGTGTATTCTATTTTGTATAACCATCAATGGCTACTTAAGAAATCACTGGAATATGAACACACAAATATTTAAATAGATCCAGAGCCATGCATAATTCTTCAGCTAAGGGAAAGCAGATGCACCCAACTCTATGTTGTACTTATCCAGATAAGAATTAAGAGAAACCTACACTTGGCGTGGTAATCTCACTCAGTTTTCTGACTGTAATCCGTGAATTGTGGTGCTTCGGTACCTCTCATATTTACATACATGTGTATGTAGGTTGTTGTTAGGTGCTATCACATCAGTCCCAACATAACAACCCTGCACGCAACAGAATGAAACACCACCAGGTCCTGGTCCATGCTCACAATTGTTTTTAAGCTTGAAACCATTCCTGCAGCCATGGCATCAATCCATTTTATTGAGGGTCTACCTCTTTTCTGCTGATCCCATACCTGATCAAGCATAATGTCCTTCTCCAAGGCTTGATCCCACCTGACAACATGCCCAAGTATGTAAGACATAGTCTTACCGTCCTTGCTTCTAAGGAGCATTCTGGTTGAACTTCTTCCAAGGTGGATTTCTTCATTATTTTGGTCCAGATCCACCATCATCGAGTCGATTCCAACTCACAGCAGCTTCTAGGTCAGAGTAGAACTGCCCATATAGAGTTTCCAAGGAGCATTTGGCAGATTTGAGCTACTGACCTTTTGGTTAGCAGCTATAGCACCTAACTACTACACCACCAGAGTTTCCTTTATTTTGGCAGCCTGTGGCATGTTCTCTCTCTCTCTCTCTCTCTCTCTCTCTCTGTGTATAACGTCACCATTTCAGTTGAATGTGTAATAAGTTTATTTTTAATGTTAATATTTCCCCTTTCCTTATCCTAGAATATATGCCATGTATATATTTTAAAGAAAAAAGAAAGAAAGAAGGCAGTGTCTTCAAGTCGATGAGTAGAACCATCCCATAGAATTTCCAAGGAGCACCTGGTGGATTTGAACTGCTGACTTTTTGGTTAGAAGATGTAGCACTTAACCACTACATTACCCCAGGCTTTCCATATGCCATATAAGTATATATATACTTCATACATAAACTTCTGAGTTTGTGGAAACCCTGGTCACGTAGTGGTTAAGTGCTATGTCTGCTAACCAAAAGGTCAGCAATTCAGATTCTAGTTTGTGTCATTGTTTCATGCAGACTACGCAGATTTTGAAAGTGCAAAACATAATTCTTTCGTTATTAATTTTTATGGCATATGACGGTTGAGTAGAAAGATGCATATATAATATGTCAAGTGAAATTCTAATCAATAAAATAGTATTAGTAAAAGGCAATAGCCATAGGAGGATTATTTTTCTTGTGAAACTCAGTCCTAGTACTTATACACTTTTGTAGGGAAAACACATTAAGATTGTTCATTTTGGGCACATGACTTTATATTTGTTGCTTATAATTACACATGTGTGGGGCATAAATAAAAAAAAAATATGTATGATTACACATGATCAAATTGCCAGTCATCTGGCAAAAGAAGCCAAGAAGTTTACAGCTTAAGGGAAGCCTAAAGAAATCCTTGGCAATGAGAGTGCAGGAGCGGGAAGTCCTCCCGAAAACCCAAAACCAAACCAAACCCACTGCCATCAAGTCAGTTCCAACTCATAGCAACCACAGAGGTCAGAGTTGGACTGCCCCATAAGAGTTTCCAAGGAGCACACCTGACAGACTTGAACCGCCAACCTCTTGGTTAGCAGGTGTAGCACTTAACCCACTAAGCCATCAGGATTTCCAGATTCTTCTCTACTAGGTCAATGGCAATGGGTTTTTTTGTTGTTGTTGTTTAGGGTAGGAATAGTTCCTGATTGAACTGCAGAAAACACAGACAGACTTTTAAAGTTTATTGTAATCAGAGCATGGGAGAATGTATCCTTTTCCCTTGTAGTAAGAAGAGCCTATTGAGAATGTAATTAGTTAATAAATAACTCTAGTTGTATGCCTTAAGAAATTTAGCTTCAAGGCCTTTGTTAATAGCAGGCAGTTAGAAAAGACACCAGCATTCTATCAGAGGAATACTCTGAAAGTTAACCAAAAGCTGATTCCTTTAAGTGTGTCATAAATCTAAGTCAACACCAGATAGCTTGTTTATGGAAAGTGATAGGAAGTTAAGAACTCTTGTGGAGTACTTGTGTAGAATAAATATCGATCTCAGTCTCATGTTTTTTAATCTCAAGGTAAGCAGATGTTTATCCACCTGTGTCATTATGAACTATCTATAAAAATATTATGAGTAATAAATTTGGTTAAGAATATCATAGAGAGGATTCTGAACTTCTTTCAAAAGTAATTTAAAATTTAAGAAAATTTTGTCACCTAATCAAGAAGAAAAATAATCAATTTGGATAAATATTTATTGAATTTCTAATATATGCCAGACACTTGACCAGTTCTAGGGATATAAAGATTAATATGATCCTGTCTTTGAAGAATGTATTTTCTGGAAAGGGATACTGATGTATAAACGTAATTCCAGTGTTAGATAGACATGCATAGAGATTCATGTCACTGCAATGAGGAAGGAGCCTAGGAGCTGTCTGAATGACTGGGAAGGTGGCTAGTGCATTGTAGGAATTTCTGAAGTTCATCAGAAAGGAATATGAGGGAAGAAAACCTCAGGCACAGAAGACATCATCCCGGGTATCTAGGCACCCAGTTTTTCTATACGTTGTAAATAAAATCCAAAAAATGACTAACATAGCCTACTCTTTTTTTTAAATCTTGCTTCTCCTGGTGTCCTTTACTTTTAATATTCCTGTTGGCTTTTAGAAAAAAAAGAGAGCAGTAGGAAAACCAAAATAATGAACCCTTTGCAGTCTAGTCAGTACCAACTCATAGGGATCCTATAGGACAGAATAGAGCTGCCCCATATGGTTTCCAAGGAACAGCTGGTGGATTTGAACTGCTAGCCTTACAATTAGCAGCCAAATACTTAACCACTGTGCCACCAGAGCTCTGATGGAGCAGAACTCTCCTATACGGTTTCCAAGGAGAGGCTGGTGGATTCAAACTACCAGCTCCTTGGTTAACAGATCAGGTCTTAACCACTGAGCCAGGAGGACTGACTTGCTGTATTCTTAGATAATGTCCTTAGCAGTAATCAGTTTTGTTTAATTCAGCTAGTGATGCTGTAGCAGAAATACCATGAGTGGATGGCTTTAACAAAGAGAAGCATTCTTGCATAGTCCAGTAGGCTACAAGTCTGAGAAGGCTTTCCCCCTTTGTCATATCTGGAAGAAAGTCCTTGTGTTGCACTCCTCTTTCGTCAGAGAGCATCCTGCTGCATCAATCTCAGGTCTGAAGGACAAGCTCTACTCCCAGTGCTGCTTTCTAGATGGTATGATATTCCTAAATCGATTTGCTAGCTTCTTTCCTTTATGTCTCAAGAGACCACCTCAAGGCACAAAATAATCTTATACGTTGAGTCCTGCCCCATCAACACAATTGCCACTCATCCACCCTCATTAACGGCATAGAGGTAGGATTTCCAACATGGAGAAGCATTACACAATACCAGGAGTCCTGATACAGCCAAATTTCTACACAGATTTTTTTTGGGAACACAAATCAGTCCATGATCATCAGTTTTCCTTTCCTTTCAGAAATAATAAAGATAGTATAGAAATAGTTGATTAAAGTTATCTTTGTCTATATAAAATAACCTCCTGCCTACATTGCTTTTAAATGGCAGGATATTCTACTGTGTCCTAAATCTTTCTTCCCTTTATTGCTTTCATTTCAACCTCAGGAAAAGAATACTACTAATAACTTTTGCATCCTAATAGAGTCCTTACCTGTGCTGGACTTTATATGAAATGTCTCATTCAAGCCTTACTAAAACCTAATGGGACAAATACTGCTTTCCTAGTTTTACAAATGAGAAAATGGAAGCCCAGGAAACTAAGTAGCTTCTCCAAAACTTGTTGCCTTGTTTAATTTTTGAACACAGGCATTCCTACTCAGAGGCTTTACTTTTAGGTGCTAGTTAATACTAGATCCTTGTCGGGTATTTATTTGATAAATATTTAATACAGCTTTAGCTTGCAAGACATTTATGTTTTATGTTTTTTTTTTATCATTCACAGTGTTTTATATTATTTCATTTTGATCTGCAATACAACTTGATTCATTGGATCCATGAAAGGCTATAACTTTAAAGATGAGAAAACTAAAACTCAAAGGGTTTGAGTTGATCAATGAAAGCTGGAGGTTAGAAGGGCGAGGCCAAGATGGCAGAGTAGTCAAATACTTCCTGTGATCCTTCTAACAACAAAGACCCAAAAGGACAAATGAATCAATTACTTACGACATTTTAGGAGGCCTGGCCATCAAAGGGAAGATTGAGAAATTGGATTGGGAAATTTCCAGAAGTACCTAGGACTGGTCAGACCTGACCTACCTGAAATGTCCTGCAGCCACCATGATGAATGGAGCAGTGGTATTTGGAAGGCACCCTGGTGGCATAGTGAGTTAAATGCTATGTCTGCTAACCAAACGGTAGGCATTTCAAATCCACTAGGTGCTCCTTGGAAACTCTAAAGGGCAATTCTACTCTCCGACGTGAGTCAGACCCAATTTGATAGCAGTGGGTTTGGTTTGCTTTCTACTCAGTGGGAGAGATGGAGCAAAGAATACACTCCTGACTCCAGAGCCACTCACAAGGAATAATCGATCATCAAAGACTAAGTGGCTTACATGTACCTACTGGTTGTGGATCTGAATCTTTCCTTTGAGATAAACCTCCCTCCCTTTTCCCAGCACTCCACCTACCCTTCTCTGTACTATTCTGGACTGTGGAGTCTGATGCCATTAACTAAGTCAGAAGTAGGAATCCTTATGCCCACTCCAAGCCAGTCTCTCAGACTTGGAGATGGAATAATTCAACAAACTGGAGGAGTGGTAGTGGGGTAGGAAAAAATATATACTTACTCTCCTCAGGCAGAAATTCAGAGCAGAAAGAGGGCCTTCCTTCATCTAGACTCAATATACAGGGTGTGCTATCCTCACAGGCACTCAGGGACAGCTGTTAGCCCCCACCTTTCTCAGCACATGCAGCCAGATACCTGTGCCAACACCAATCACTCCTGCCCATCTAGGACAGCAAGGGAGGACCTGTGCCACACACTTGGTGATTAACTACCTAGACATCTGGGCTGAATCTACACAAGAAAATTAATGGGCTTCTGGGCTCACTTGCATAGTAACAGCTCTAACCACCTGGTGACAGAATGTTGGAGCATCAAAGACACCAATAACCAAGGTAACACACACAACCAGCCAATTTGGACATTTCAAAACAGAACAAAACAAAAAGCTAGAGCATAGAAAGCAGATGTAAAATGAATTCAACAACTTATTGATGGCTTAGACTCAATAGTCAGTATCAAGTCACTTAAAGAGACAAACCACAATGGCTTCAGAAAGGTACCCAAACAAAGAATCAAGAAATTTTCTCAAAGAAGAGAACTTCCTGGAATTATAGTAGGTAGAATACAGAAGATTAATATTTAGAACTTTTCAAGAAGTCAGAAAGATGATACAAAATTCATCAGAGCATAATGACAAAATGAACAGGCAGTAAGAAAGCGTGCAGAAACAGGAAATAGAAGTTCAGAAAATTAATACTAAAATTACAGAATTAGACAACTCAATAGAAAGTCAAAGGAGCAAAATTGAGGCAATGGAAAGTTGAATTAGTGAGACTAAAGATACAGCATGAGCCACCAACATTCAAGGGGAAAAAAAAATAAGGATAAAAAACTTCAAACTTGTATCTCTGGATCCTAGTCCACATTTATTTTCAGACCAGTAGAACAGTACCGGAACTATCATTGTAACACATGAGGAAAAAATTATTACCTAAGTGACTGATACAAAGCCATAGTCTCAATTAGTGCAAGACCCAGCAATGGACCGAATCTCTGCATAGGTCTTCCAGTGTTTTCTTTAGCCACATCATTTCAAAAGCTTGAACGGATCTGTGATAGTATTTCTGTTTGTTTGTTTGAATTACTGATAATTGATAATCTAGATGGTAGACTGCCTAATGTGCCATTTGGCTTGAGAGAAGTAGAAATCTTCCTGTTCTAAGTCATTATAAATATGAGAACAATAGAGGAAGTTTGTCTACATTATAGATTTTTAAAGTTACTGCCTTATTACAGCTAATTATACAGTGGTAGGAATAACATGAAACATTATGATTCTTCTATCTTCAAAGATAGATGTAGACACATACAGCTAATTACGTATGGTGATGAGAAATGTATGTTTTACTGCTAACACCATTAAGTACTTATCTCCTAGTCTCATGAAACTTCTCCCTTTCTTCCATTAAGCTTAATCCTCTTTGGGCTATTGGAGAGACACCATAATAAAAAGGGGAAAAGTACCACTTACAATTATGTCAGAGTGGGCAAAGGATTTAAACTCTATTTCATTCTCATTTTTAATATAAGAATAATTATTTTTAACTAATACCAGTTTCTGTCAAATCGATTTTGACTCATGGTGACCCCATGTGTGTCACATAGTATTGTGCTCCCTGGGGTTTTTCAATGAAAGTAGATCTTCAGGCCTTGGTAAACTTGAGCATCAAATCTTTTGGCTTTCAGCCTAGAGTGTTTACTGATTTTAGCTTCCAGGAACTCACCTCTCTTAGTTAACAGGATAGGTAAAGTACTTTGGCTACTCTACACATGTGCCATTATTATTATTACCACCGACACAGTATCTGCTCAATATTTATGAATCTGTTAATTTAACTCAATTCAGCAATTCAAGTTATTATTTTTCAGCAGGGAAAGTTCATTGCTGGAAGCCACAGCTCAGTTTTATGTACACTTTCTTCCTTCTGCAGAGCCGATTCTTCCAAACAAGCAACATGGTACAGTCATAAAAACAAGTGTGAAACCAAGCATGTCTGGGTATGACACATGGCCTTGCCACTGAATTGCTCCATGTCTATGAGTAAGACATTAAACTTTTCTAAATCTCAGTTTCCTTCATTGTGATGAGAATAATCAACAGTGGTGTGGATTTATGATTGTTATGAAATTGGATGGAATGAAGAGTAAGAAATACTGAGCACAATACATGGCTTATGGTAAACGTGTAGTAGGATTGGTGAACTGTATTTTTAATTTCCTGCCTCTGTTTTTATTCCTTTTTCCTCCTAATGACCCCACATTGCAGATGTTTTGATCACAGCAATGTGTAAGTGATTGAGTGACATTCCAAGGTCCTGTCTTATAGTCCAGAGGGCAGGAGAACACTTAAACAGTAATTACTGCCTTATGAGAAGAAGAAATGGAACCAGGCTTCTGGCAACCTCTCACTCAGACTCTGTTCCCCAGCCACACCAGGAAACCCACCCTTCACTGCTCTTTCTGTTCTTTTTTTTTTTAATGATGGAAAATGTACATTCCCATGTAAATTTGCATGCCCACCTACATGCAGCTCCCACTGCTGTCCCTGCCTGGTGACAGCACACTCTTCCTCTCTGCTCCATATATGTCTTATCCTCCCAGCAATCTCCTATCCCCTTCTCTCCACCTACTCCTCTTCCTCCAGTTAGACGTCAGCAGGACGACATCCTGTAGATACACAGAACTGTAAAGTGCACACGTGATATGGTCACTCTGTGCCACCAAGTCCAATCCATTCCTGTCCAAAGAGTTGACTTCCATTATGATTTATGGACAGGGGCAACATCAGGGTTAGAAGATATGCTCCCAGGGGAACTCCGAGGCGCCTGGACCATCAATTGCAGTCTTTTGGTGGAGATCTCAGGGGGCACCCCTTTTTATTCTTGTGTTGCCAGTGAGACTCAACTTTTGAGCTCCATCATGGCTATCACTGGTGGTGGCCAGGCACTATCTGATTCTTCCGGACACAAGTCAGTGTAGTCACCCATTCACATGAGTCTCTGTGTCTTCTGGGTTCTCTCTCCCCTGTGTCACTTTGGCCATTTGTGATCATCTGTTCCTGCTGAGTTGGGACCATTTGTTACACCCTCAGATGGCACCTTGGCAGCTTTTAAGACCCCAGATGCAACTCACCAATGTGGGGCTTTACCGCTCTTTCTACTCACTAAAACTCTGGGCTGTTGTGTTCCTCTTGGGATGTGTACTTCCTTTTTTTCCCTACTTTTCACCTTTATTAAGACCTGTCTTAAATAGTACCTACATCGAAAATGGATTGCCAGTAACACATGCTCACACACCTACTGAGCTTTCCAGCTGCTTGTACACATTTGAGAAAAACATTCCTAAAATGCATTACCTGACTAAAAAATTCCAAATATTATTACTGTCATTTAGCCATTTCTTGGTGATTCAAGACAGTCATTATGGACCTGTTTTTTGGTTAATGTAGTAAGAAGCTGTCAGCCATTACCTCTGTTTATATGTTATCTGCTGCCTTAGACAGTTTTTGACCTCTTCTGGTTTGCCTCTACCAATCTATCAGAGACTGAAAAGCCAGATGAATGAGCTTTAAAAGAATTGCATATTTAGAAAGTCAGTGAAGTTCTACATATATCATTAAGAATCTTGATTCACAGCTTTGCACAGATATTCCTGGCCTCTCTGAGGCATTTATCAGGGACTTTTGACATGCTAGGCCTTCTGGATAAGTGAGAAGTTACTGTATTTTAATCAAGTAATGTCTACTTTATGGAAACACAGAATAAAAATGTAGATACACACAAAATATAAATTAGAAGATAAGCACAATTCACCTAGACTATTTTAACATAATTTGAAATAAAAACATTCAGTTTATATCCCACTGTCCCATTTTTCAGTTAAAAAAAATAAAATAGTACACTAGATCAAAAAAAAAATTACTAAGATATCATCTGATGTACTTCAAATAAAAAAAAAAGCTTATTGTTTATTTATTTGCCTAGCAGTTGCTGCCATGATTATAGGCCATTAATGACCATTAATAAATTAAATTGTATTTTTACTTTCCAAAGCAATTTTTAATGTCATGAATCTTGCATTTCTCATTAAATGTGCTCATTTTCCCTCACTCTCAATCAACAATTATGATCAGGGCCTAGACTGCAACTTCAAAAGTAGCATGAAACCTTCAGAAACAAAAAACAACTGAAGGAATTTTATGAACATTCTTGTTTTTCCCTTATGAGAATACTTTTCTTTAAGTTTATCTTAAAGATCTTAGACAAGCTTGAAAATTAAGAAAAAATGCTAAGATATATTTGCTATTCACTGAGAAATGTAATCATAATTTGTGTGTATATAGTCAATTTATGGTTCACACAATGTTTTGAAATTTATTATGTTTGATACTCCACACAGCCCTCTGATATAATTAGATACTACCTGTATTTCATAGAAGGAAAAATGGAGGCTGAAGAAATTAATTGTACAAGCAAAAACGTATAGAAATCTTGACTTCTCTACTTTTGGATCATGGGAACTAGGAAATCCAAATTGATATCCTGAGCTTTATTTTCCTCCCCTATTGGAAATGGAACTAGTAGTTTTGTTTGTTTGTCATTTAGGATCTTAACAGTTAAATAAAAACGTTACATGTATAATGCTTAGCACACTGTAGATAGGCAACTGGTATAATTTCCTTTATTCTCTCCATGGAAACATTTCCTCTAATTTCAAAAAGATTTTGACATTTATAAGAGAAGACAAAACATTAATTTACCATGTAGAATTCAGTTTCCTTGATGAATTCAGGAAATCAACAATATTTAAACATTTGTTGAATGTATGTAAAATATAACCTAGTAAATATATATTAGATTTGGCAAGACATTTTGCTGTATATTATTCAAATCAGTGCTAACTGGCTTTTGCTGTTCCAAATATGTGTTGAGTGAGAAAATTGACTATTTTCATAGTTCCAGTTTATGTTAATTTACAGAAACATAGTATGTGAAATGAAAATAAAATTCTAGTGACGCTTAGAAAGTCCTGGTCATTAGCCATGCTGGTAGCTGTGTGTTTCGTATCTGAGTTTTATTTTACTCATCTCCGGAAGTTAAAATAAATAATCTCCATTTTTTCCAGCTTTTAAGAGACAGATTTTCCAAGCTGTAGTCTACAGAACAGAAAGTTAATCTAATATTTTGCTTATAAAAGGGGTGCTGCATTAAGTTTAAGAAATACTGAATATTATCTCTTCCCGTAGGAAATTCACAATCCATAGTAACATGTTAAAGACTGAAACGTTCTGTGGTTTAGGGACATGCTAAGTAACACATGCTAATTTAACACAACATTTTCCAACTTTTTGAACCATAGAACTTCTTTTTCTTAAGGTAATAGAGAAGTAAGAACTACAAAAGACATAACATCTCAGAGCAGGTATTAGTTGGACAACTGTTTGAAAAGTTACGATTTTTATGATTTTTCTAGATCTAGGCTACATTTGGAAATATAATGAATATGTGAACCTGCCTAAATACACGAGGAGCGCCGGTGGTAAGCTAATTAAGAGTCTGGCTGCTAACCAAAAGATTGTTAGTTCTAATCCCCTAGCCACTCATTGGAAACTCTATGGAGAATTTCTACTCTGACCTATAGAGTCGTTATGAAGTGGAATAATCTACATATGCCTAAAAAAAAAAAAAAAACTGGGCTTGCAGCATTTCCTTCTCTTCCATTTCACCCCTTAATCAAGAGGATTCTGAAGTAATTTGGGAACAAGCAGTATTTCTTAAATTCAATAAAACCTTGATTCAAACCTTTTATTTGCAAGGAAGCTTAGATAGTAAAGCAGCCTGGGAGTAAACAGATTCAGATTTGGGTCCTGTGTGCTCTTCAGTGCACTTAGGCAAGTTCCTTAACTTCTCTGACTATACATATTCTCGTTTACAAAATGGACATTGCTATCTCACAGCTTCATCCAAAAAGCAAACCCAAGGCCCTCAAGTTGATTTGGACTCACAGCAACCATATAGGATTTCCAAGGCTGTAAATCTTTATAAAAGTAGACTGCCTGTCTTTCTCTTGAGGAGCTGTTGGTACATCTGAACCGCTGGACTTGAACAACTACACCACCAAGGTTGCTTTCACATCTGCATGGTGAATATTAAATGAGATAAAGGAATGTGACAGTAACTTGAAAGAGTAAAAAGTTCCATGCAAATGAAAAATGTTAATAGATTCTATGCTTAACAAACATTTGCAAAACTACTAAATGTGTGATACGAATCTTATCTTATCTCTTCTAAAGTAACAAATCTGGTAAAATGAAAACGGCCCTAGAACTGTAGAAGTAGAGAGACAGGAAATCAACTGTTCTTGTGCTTTTAGTTTTGAAATCAAAATATTAAGGCAAAGAGAAGCTATATGAGTTTTCTCATACTACCCAGATGGCCACGCTTCACAGAGCTGTTACTTCTAGTAGATTCCTCTGGCATGAGGACAGCTTTTCCCCATACAATTACACTGTTTCAATTCATGTCTAGCAGAATACACCTTTCTCCTTTTCATTTTCATAATTAGTCAAATACTGCAACCATTTAAAATAAATTCACCTTTATTCTAAGAAAACTAGATTGCTCAAAGCCTTGAATTTTATGTTTCTGCCATTAAAAAAAAAGTTAATTTCGATTTTCTCATTTATGTGATTTTCTTGGTTTCTGTATTTCTTGTCCTAGCCTTTTCTTTATTTTCTGTTATTCTCCAGTCTTTTGGGGCTAAGCAGTTGTTACATGTTTCTGCATGACATATTTCTCTTAATTTATGATAAAACCAGAATGTGATAGACTCTAAAAGTGGATTCTAGGGGGCTTATTTATCAGTGATATTTTTTTTCATTTCCTTAATCTAGTTAGCTTTTTGTCACACAAAGATGTACAACTTGTAGTCAGTGGATAATTCAATTATAAATAAGTAACATAGAATTTCCATTTCTTAACTGTAGGTCAAGGAATATACTGGTAACGTCTATGGTTTATTTTTACATTATTGCAGAGAACAGAAAATATTTCAGTGATCAAAAATTGCAACTAGAGAGTCATGGGTTGATTTTATTAAATTTACTGATGGTGAAAACTTTGATTATTGAAATGTTGGCATCAGAAGTTCCTTCTTTTGAAATCTAAACAAGAGACCATGTTGATTGATTGTAAGGTCTTCTTTATTACTTGGAAATTTGGGAGCAGATTAAATTTCCCAGTTTTTTCAGTACTTCTATTTTAGTTGCTCTTGAAAGACAAGTCCTTCTATTTCTGTTTCCAACAAAAATTTTCTAGGTTACAACTTTTGTCTTTCTACATGGAAATGTAAGCATTATATAACCAGATATTGTGAGAAATTCACAGACTATTTTAGCAAAAAGCTCTTCAGAAATAGGTAGACTAGGTAGCATTTCCTCATTGAAATAACTTATTTGACTTATATTTGACAGGTCTTCAGAGCCATAGAAGGGTAGAGAGAACAGAAATACACAGAAGCACCATACTAAATATTACTAGATCTATTTTTTTTTTATTTCCCATCAGCACTAACTCAGCTATGCAGCTGTATCAGATGACAAATCTCTCTGAACCTCACATTTATAGTATGAAAATTGAGGCAATATTACTTTCTTGAAGGCCTCTGTTAGACAGCATGTATTTGTGAAGTCCATTCTAAGATGTGACTGTAACTTTCTCAGTCATGACAAGAAGACAATGAGTCACTTCAGTAGGAAGTGAGTAACATAATTTCTTTCCAGATGATTGCTGCTAATGCACCTTTGAACAAAAAGTAGAAAATTATTCTTTTAAATAATACACAATATCATTTTGCTGAATTTACAGCTGTGGAGAAATGACTAATGATGGTAATTCATGTTCTTTTCTGACAGTAATTACTTTTGATCACTGTGGAAGTCCTAAACTTCACTATTGATCACTTCAGGTTAGATTACCTGGGAAGCAGACTAGGAGACAGAAATTTATTTGCAAGCGATTTATTGGGGAGTACCCTCCAGTCAATATCTTTGAGAGGTGAGGCAAGTAGGATTGAGCAGAGACATAAGCTAAAATCATGATGGAGTTGCATTAAAGGCCTCAGACCGTTCCACAGGGAGCACTAGAGCTGGGAGAGTGCTTCAGAGGTGTACCAATTGATGCAAGGGGCAAAAGGGGTCTGCTGTAACCAACTTCTACCCAGTAACTAGTTGCTTTCCTCAAGGAAAGAAAGGTACTGTATCAGAAACTCAGCATTCATCTCTGTAGCTGGCAGTTTGGATATTTGGTAGTAAAAGTAGCTGGATCAGACTTGTCGAATAGGAAATTAGGATGCTGAACCCGTGTATGGTCTCCTTTCCTGCTACGGTAGTGACTTCATTCAGGTAACTGCTCTGCGTACACAGGTTGTTTTAAAGGCAGTCTCCAGATCTGAAGCACCCACTTGAGCACTGGGAGGAAAATTCCATCCAGTGGCACCAACCACCTCATGAGTGTTATGTCCTTCTATCCTGATTAAGTCACATGCACAAAACACTTAAACAGTGTTAGTGAAAACTGCTGTAATTACTCATAGACAACAGAGAGTGTATAGAGGGAAAAGTTCTATTACAGAGGTCCTCCCTGGCTCGAAAGCTGTCTGTGTAGAATGGAAAATGCCCACGGGTAGCCTTTTGCTTTGCAGCATGGATGAAGGACCCTGAAGAGCCTCCCCAAGCTGGTATATTCCAGAGGTTGTATGTTTTGCTGATCACTCAAAGAAGGAGGTAGTTAAGACATGGGAGCACCAGCCCAGAGTCTTAGCCATAATTGTGTCTCTTCAGCACTACTATTTTTTAGGCAAGCCATTAGGCTTCCAAAGAGAAGATGAAACAACTTGTTCCTGAAGCCTGAAGATGCTAGCTGGGCTAAAGCAACTGGGAGTAATTACAGCGTTTTGGGCCATTCAAAGAACCATCTCCTTTGTTACACATTGTGCCAGCAGCAGAATGGCCAATGGCAGAGGATGAAGAGTATCACCCAGATGATGCCTAATATAACCCACAAGGACGTACTGTAGGGTAGCTCTCAGAAAGGTGCTTGTCTTGCAACGTGGAGGGTTCTGCATCATGTTTAAACAAGGGATGACACTAGGGTCTTGCAAATAAGAGTGAGCTTCCTCTGGAAGCATAGAATACTTAAAAATCCTGTTGATAAAAGCTTTTGTAATACTCAACCCAGATGTCCTCATCATGAGTCTCAAAGTTCTGCTCCTCAGAAAATCAAATTCTGACCTTAGAACAGTCAACTTGCTGGGGCTGGAGACTCAACTTTCTCTGAATTTCTGCTGCTCCCTGGGGGTCAGTTCTACTCTGGCCCCTAGGGTCACCATGAGTCAGATCCGATTCGACGGCACTTGGCTTTGGCTTGTCGTAACTAGGTGTTGGCTCCAATCCTCAGCTATTTCTGCCTTCCATGTACAGAATAAGAGAACCTACATTTTGCCAAGAAGGCCTTTGAGTTTTCACACCTTGCCTCATGTGGGAGAATAATTACTTTGAACATGTCACTGTCTCCAGTGCGATAATAGTCACCAGCCACAACAATCTGATTCTATAGTCCTTAAATTTGTTATTTTCCCCAAACCTCTCAAACATCCAAGATAATGTATCTATACAGATGCAAATTTTAACAATAGCACTGCAAGGGCATGCAAGGGGCTATTAGTGTTCCATCAACCACTAGAGATGAGGAACTCATTGCTGGCCAGTCTGGAAGTAATCCAGCTCCAAAATCCTGCTTTAAATTCTTCACAAGGCCATTTCTGTTATCTATAGTCTTAGATAAGAGTTTCTGCAAAAGACACCGACCGAGACAGACAATCATTCACAGAGTTTTCTTTCAGGAGTGGTGGCAGGGTTCTTGGAAACTCCATTTGTGAGGAGGATTAGGTAGAGGGTAAAGCTGAATGACAGTGCTGTTACAAAAGAGGACTCAGCCGGTAACTATAGAGAGCTCCAGATGAGAATGACAATCTTTTCTCACCTGAAACAAGGGGACCAGGACTTTGTAGCCCCACAATGACTGGTTATCAGCTACAGGTTGCCCCTTGTAGAGGAAAGTTACTGTGGCCGAGACACTTTCCTCCAGTCATGGGTAGTTACTTGAGATGGATTTAGCTATGAACCATCAGCAGCCAAGATTACAGGTACCTGCAACAGTGACATTCTTCATCCTAAAAGGTCAGGCAAAACCCACCAAAACCACCCACTGCTTTCAAGTCATGGTGAACTCGTAGCGGCCCTATGCACAGAGTAGAACTGCCCCATAGGGTTTCCAAGGAGAGCCTGGGGGATTTGTACTGCTGACCTTTTGGTTAGCAGACGTAGCACTTAAGCACTAAGCCACCAGGGTTTCCAAAAATCAGGCTGTACACTACAGTGTCTCCTACATGTTACTTTACGTATTTTTGGAAGCATGCACGGTATGTGTTTCTTCATAGTACCTTTTTATGGACCAAGCTAGAGAATTACTGAAAAGGGATAAGCTTCTAGATAAACCCACTCCTTCTGCCCACTCCTAACACATACATGTTTACTTTTTAAACCTATTATAGCTTTTCAGTCATTTCCCTAGTGTTCTGACATTACCCAAATAGCAGGCTCCAGGAATTAAACAGCATGGCTCAAAGGGAATAGACGTAGTTGTGCACTGTCGGGATTTTGCTGGCTCTCAGCTCCCTGATGCTTTGAAAGTGCTTTAGTGCACTTCTCTGCTGCAAAACACGGATGCTAAAACACCTCTGTCTTGGAATAGATCCACCCAGCAGAAACCCTTGATTCTCTGTTTCTTCCTTAATAATTGAACAGCTGTTAGATTACTAAGTTTTGTTTTGTTTTCTGTGGTGGTGGTAATGATGGTGGAGGTTGTTTGAGTGCGCTATGGGGGAGATGTTTAAAGAGATAGGAGAATACTTCAACAATAAAGGGAAATTTGATGTAAAAAGACATTTCTTTAAAGTTTAATTGGTGAAACTATGAAACTACTGTAAGAAATATTTATTTTAAAAGTGTTTTTGTTTGTCAAGAATCCTAGTTTATAGCCTGGCGTCATGTGAAAGTAACATTTAACAAACTAGTGATTTCTAACTTGTAGTTCAGTTTTTCCTCTTCTTACATAAACTAGGTAACACATACAAACACAACTCAAGTTTCAAAACTGCAGTTTGAAATAAACACTAAGATATCTCTTTGCCATGATTCTCCATTTTTATCCAAAATTTATTAGTGTAATTGATAAAAATATGGGCTATGCTTTTTGTGTTACTCCAGTCCCTCTCATCACTTCACAGTTAGTTGAACAAATCAGGTTTAAGGCACTGGTATTTGCTCATTTGCTGTAGATTAGCATTTAAATCCTCAGAGGATAAAAGTCGTCCTCAGAGTGCCATGTTTGTCTCTGATTCACGTCCCATCTAGACATGTTTTACCTTTCACTGTTCTAGATGACAATTTCATATGAATAGTATATCATGATTCTTCAACATATATACATATACATAGTCATATGCATGTACATATACACACTATGTATATAAAGATCATCTACTATTCTAGTCAAATAAATTCTGCAACACACTTAATATGACCCAAATTTTCCATGTTCGTGAATTATTATCCTGAAAATCCAAGTAATAATGTTAAATGGTCACAAAATGAAATAATACTCTAAAAACGAAGGCGCTTTGGACCTTTTTGTCTATACACCATGTTGCTTGGCTGAAGCCCCCTGCCTCGCTTTGTGTCTGTTCACATCCTGTTGTGTATTCCTCACCTCTTTAAACAAAGAATGGGTAAAGTGCTGCCTCCTATGCTGTCTCATGTACCAAAATGTCAGCCACACTCGCACATCTGGGACCACGGGTCTTGAATAAGTGGCTTCCTGTCTGTGCCCCACCATCAGCCTTCCCAGATGCTGGAGGCGTCAGCTAATTCACACTTCCAATTAAGCAGCTGTGAATAAGAACATGTGAACCCCTGGTTCATAGTAGGATAGAACAAGAAAGGTACAATTCTGATTTAGTATTACAAGTTCATGCTTTTAGTTAAGCTTTTCCTTTAAAAAATATGGCAGTGTTTGAAAACACAGCTGTACTTACAAGTCAGAAAAAGATTTTTGGATGGAAACACTGGACAGTAAAGTTATGAGGGAAATGAAAGCCGTGCTGTAAGCCCACTGGGCCCTGAGTCTATTCTGAAGAAGCCTGAGAGAGCTGGAAGTTTGGTTCCTTGGAAAGATGGAATGCAAATGTGTCTGGTTAAGGGGGTCAACCTGGAGTCACACTCGGCACACGGCATGGCTCTTGGACTTAACAAAAACCCCAAACCTGAACCAAACCCATTGCCATCAAGTCCATTCCATTCTTTTTAACAGAGTTTGAATTCTGCACCTCATTTTTTTTCCTGCTACATCAGAGACTCTTTGTTGGGTTCCCTAGCAGAGCAGCCATTAGTGATAGCTGGGTACCATTTAGTCCTTTTGTTCTCATGCTGCTGCAGTCTCTGGATTGTATGGCCCTTTCTGTTTCTTGGGCTCATAATTTCTTTATGTTTTAATGTTCTTCATTCTCCTTTTCTCCAGTTGGGTTGAAACCAGTTAAGACCTCTTAGATAGCCACTCATTAGCTTTTACGTGCCCAGACACTGTTCATCAGAGTAGAATGCAGAGTATTTTATCAATAAAAAATTTTTAGATATCCACTTGACTTATATGTCCTTTGAAATCATGGCCCATGGTACTCGTCCCTTGAAGTGTTTTGTTATATTGAGGAAATTTCTTAGCTTTTGCTTTAATCCAGTTGTGCTGAATTCTCTGCGGCATATGGTCTCTCCCTTCATCTAAAATAATTCTTGTCTATTATCTAATTGATGAATACACCTCTCCCTCCCTTCCTATACCTGTAACCATCAAAAACTGTGTTGTTCTGTTAGAAAACTTTAAACATCAGGAAGGGAATAAAGGGGCCCACTAAAACCATTTGCCAGTGAGTTGGTTCCAACTCATAGCAATCCTATAGGATATAGTAAGGCTTCCAAGGAGCTGCTGCTGAATTCAGACTGCCACCTTTTTGATTAGTAGGTGAACTCGTAACCACTGTCACACCAGGACTCCAGGGGATACATTGTTGCCATTATAGTGAGCACTATACTGGAGATCCTAACCAGTACAGTAAGACAAGAAAAGAAACATAGTCTGTAAGTGCTGAAACATTAATCTTTAAAAAAGAGAAAATTAAATATCTATATATATCTATATAAATTTGCATGTGCCTACATGAGTCAGATCCAACTTGACGGCAACTTAGCTGGCTTTGGCTACATAGAAAAAACAGGACTAATGAGAGTTCTGCATATTTAATGAGTAGAAAAATCAAAATGTAAAAATCAACAACGTTCCTATATACCAGACACACACTGAATATTTTTAAGACAATGTTTACAATAACAATAGAAAATATAAATAACCTGAGGAAAAGAATAAGCAAAGAATAGCTTAAACTCTGGAAAGAAATAAACATATTTATTAAAACCATTAAGGAAACACAAAGAAATGGAGAGCTATACCATGTCCATCAATAGGCTCATAATGTAAAAATGAGATCAAACAATTAAGTTGACAAATTCATCCTACAAAAACTGCTGCATACCTTTTGCTGAATATCACTATGGTCACTGTCATGGATTGAATTGTGTCCCCCTAAACATATGTGTAGCTATGTGGCTAGGCCATGATTCCCAGTAGCTTGTGACTCTCCTCCCTTTTGTGGTTTTCCTATGCTGTATGTTAAAGGATTAGGGTGGGACTGTAAATCCCTTCATAGGATCACCTCCCTCCTCCACTGTAAAGGGAGCTTCCCCGGAGTATGGCTTGCCCCACCCTTAATCCTTTCATCCTGCAAGCGATAAAAGGAAAGGGGAGCGGGCTGAGAACTGGAAACCTCAAACCATCAAGCAAGCAGCTCTGGGAGAAGAGCACATCCTTCAGACCTGAGGTTCCTGTGCCAAGATCTTCCCTGAACAAAGACTGATACAATACCGGACTTTCCTCCAGAGCCAACAAAGGGAAACGCCTTCCCCTGGAGCCAACACCCTGAATGTGGACTTGCAGCCTACCAGACTGTGTAAGAATAAACCTTCCTTTGTTAAAGCCATCCACTCTGTGGTATTTCTGCTAGAGCAGCCCTAGCTGACTAAAACAGTCACCTTCAAAGTACTTGCCCTGGGAGGCTCTGTACTGATGCCAGTGTGTAGTTCACCCTTCAAAGCAATTTTGGAATTCTTTCTCTGGAATAACCATCAGAGCTGTTGTTGTATTACCCTTGATGTCCTGAATGTCATCAAAATATCCTCCTTTCAATATTTCCTTTATCTTCAGCCAAAGAAAAAAGTGACTGGGGGCCAGATCAGATGAGTAGGTAGGGTGTTCTAATACAGTTATTTGTTTACTAGCTAAAAACTCCTCATAGACACAATTAAGTTTGCTAACTTGCCACCTTGCCACCATGAACATTAAGTAAAAAGTTCAAAAATTGCTTTAAGGGTAGACTAGGTGCTGACATTGGTATGTAGCTTCCCAAAGGGGAGTACTTTGAAGGTAACTGTAGTGATATTTAGCAGTGAGGTATGTAGAACTTGGAACAATTAAGTTTGAGGACTTAATTTTTGGACCTTGTATAGTAAACTATAAATTCAATATAATTCCAGTCAAACACCACAGATTTTGCAGAATTTAACACACTATTTCTAAAATATATTTAGAGTGCAAAGGCTGAAGCATATCCAGCCCAATTCTGAAAAAGAACAAAATGGCATTTGAGACAAAGGAGCTTGTACTCATAAATATCGACATTTCTTATAAAGCTATAAATATTGAAACAGTGTTGTATTGATTCCGTTATAGAGAAATAGGTGAATGGGGTAGCATTAGAACTTTCAGACTTACTCAGTGCGCTGTGATCATTTCTATATGAGGTAATATTTCTAATTAAAGGGATAAGTATTGTTTTTCTTTTTTTAATCAACAATGTAGAAACAATTGGCTGCATTAAAAATGAGAAAAGCAGGACTTTCCATTATATCACACAGCAAAATGAATTCCAGATGATAACAGAGCTAATTTGGGAGAAAAAAAGTGCTTTCTAATGTTTAGAAAAATATTTATCTTTTCCTAATATAGGAGAAGTTTTCTGAAACAGGGCACAAAAATCTCTAGCCATAAAGGCATTTTTTAAAAATACATTTTACTATCCTTAAATTAGGAACACCATACACTAAGTTAAAATGTGAGCCAAAGTCTTATTTTTGTCATTCTGTTGTAGAGGTGTTAGATTTTCCTGTAGATTTTTGTTGTACTTTAGATGAAGGTTTATAGAACAAACCAGTGTCTCATTAAACAGTTAATACACCTATTATTTGTGACTTCGGTTAACAACTATACGTCAACAGTCTCCATTCTTGACCTTGTGTTTCCTATTACCAGCTTTCCTGACCTCTCCTGCCTTCTATCCCCTGACCCTGGGCTAGCATGTCTCTTTAATCTCATTTTGTTTTGTGGGCCTGTCTAATCTTTGGCTGAAGGGTGAACCTCAGGAGTGACTTAATTATTGAGCTAGAAGCACGTCCAGGGGTCAGACTCTTCGGGTTTCTCCAGTCTCTGTCAGGCCAAAATAAGTCTTGTCTTTTTCTGTGAGCTGGAATTTTGTTCTGCATTTTTCTTCAGCTCTGTCCGGGACCCTCTGTTGTGATCCCTGTCAGAGCAATCAGTGACGGTAGACAGACACCATCTAGTTCTGTTGGACTCTGCCTAGTGAAGACTGTGGTGGATATGGCTCGTCAGTCCTTTGAACTAATCTTTCCCTTGTATCTTTAGTTTTCTTCATTCTTCCTTGCTCTTGAAGGGGTGAGACCAGCAGAGTATTTTACATTAAGCCACAGCCTTTGGGAAAACATTTGCACTGCATATAACCTAAAAACAAGATCAGTTGCTAGAATATATAAACAAATCAAATAAGTCAACACAACATGACAAATAAGTTCAACTGAAAAATGAACAAATATTATAACCAGGCAATTTCTCTAACCAGAAACTACAAATCTATTAAATACAGGAAAGTAAATGTCTATTAAATATGTTAAAGGATGCTAAAACTAGCTAGTAATCAGAAAAATGCAAGGTAAAATAATGAAATACTTACTATTTGTCACCCTTCAGATTAGTGGGAAAAAAAAGTCTTGCAGTACCAGGTGCTAAAGAAAATGTAAAGCAGCAGAAACAATCAGTTGCAGGCAGAAGAGGCTTGAGTTACACATTTGATAACTATTTGACAAGAATTTAATGTAGTAAAATTATATTCATCCTATAAAACAGAAAATTTTACTTTCAAATATTCCTTTCTTGGTAGAGACACTTGGAAGTATTCACAAGGAAACTTGCCAACTATGTTCAATTTGGAATTGCTTGTTAGGTGAGAAAGTTGGGACTTACCCAAATGACCATTAAGAGGAGTAGATAAATTGATTGTGGCATACTCATGCAATTGAGTCCTGCACACTTTTTCAAATAAGTGAAGCTGAACAACATGTATTATCACAGGGAAATATAAAAGAAAAAAAGAAAAACAAGTTGCTGCATTACTTAAAGGGGGTGATACCATTTATAAAATTAAAAAAAAAAAATTGAACCACTGGACTAGAAGTTCTTTATCAACAAAAGTACTTTCCTAATGGTAAAACTTGACCTCTCAAAATGAGAAGAAAATGTGATCAGAATTTATAACACTTAATTGTTTCTTTAAAGAAAATGATAGGAAACTAGTGTGAAAAAATATTTGGATAGGTGAAAAAAATGAAGGCTATAGACCTGTATATAACACTGTTATCTGCTTTGCTATACTTTAAACTTTTTCATTAGGAGACAAAAAGTGACCAGTGAGTTCCCTACAAAGACAATGATGGAGGAGGGGAGGAATAGTAGATGTTTGGACTCCTCCCTGATTTTCTAGATTCAATCTTCCAGCCCCTCAGTGTCACTCTGAGTCAGAATCCACTGGATAGAAAGGGGTTTTTGGTCAGAGTCACTAAAACCAAAAACCAAATGCACTGCCATCGAGTCTATTTCGAAAGAAAAACTGCCCCATAGAGTTTCCATGGAGCACCTGGTAGAACTGAATTACCAACTTTCTGGTTAGCAGCTGTAACACTTAACCACTAGCCACCAGGGTTCTCAGGGACAATAGGGGACATTTTATTATCCTACAGTGGAGTGGCAAACCTTCTAGACCTTCCTCAGACGCTGACTCCCCAGTTTCCATTTTTCAGTGACAAAAAAAAAAAAAAAGCATTTTCTATCCATTAAAAGAAAAAAATCAAGCTGAAAATATCAATACTTAGAATTTAAACTTTATTGTAATTAAATGTTGGTCGAAGTTTAGAAGTTGAAATCAATGCTTTTATATTTGCATTAAGTAAAGAAGAGTTTCGGAAAGTAGGAAAGCACTTTGACTCTATCAGGAAATAGTTGAGAATCTTAGGCTTGGAAAGCGGGTCCAAAAAGGAGACTGAATTGTCAGGAATCATCAGTTTGTACATACCTATACCTGGGAAGATAGAAACGGTGTGTAAATACTGTTAGCATCCAGCATGGTTAGATAAGCAGCTATGTTCCTAGAAAGCTGATTCAGAAATGACCCAAACTTCTGACAAATAGTGCCCTCTGGCACAGTATCACCAAGAGCATGCTTCAAGGTCATCCTGTGCCAGCAGTTTCCTCCAGGGAAGTCCACAGGCCAGCACAGTTAATTACACTAAACAGCCAAGAAAATTATATTGGTCCACCACATCCTAGGGAGATGAATATCTCTCTTCCTTAGTCACAGGGGGATGTTAATGGTATTTTTATTAACTTGTGACCTGTTGACTGCTATTAGAATATAGATTGTATGCATAAACCAGGTCGGGTATTGCAGATATGATTATGGAGCAATTACTGTGGCAGCCACCAGGCGTCTAATCACTGTTGGCAAAGAGAATTGGAAGACTCTAAACTGCATTTTTGGAGTTCTGCAAGAAGAGATGCTCAGGATCAAAGTTTATGATATCTTTTATGTCTTCTTGGAAAGGCAATTTGTGATTTCTATGATTCGACTGGCAGACAGTGGCCGATTTTTAAAGAACAGAACGAGGGATAGAGGATGTTCAGGGTATTCTTAGATTTTGGCAGCTCATGGCTGAAAACTTTTTTTGCTGAAATGATTTTGATTAACAATACATCGTTTGCCACTAACTCAGTGGAGATTTCTCTAATAGTCAGTGACTGGATTATATTTCGAGGTATCACTTTAGTAGTGTGCCAGTTCACTTCTGCAGTTGTGGACAGTGTGACATGCAGTGTAGCATTAGAGTACTTCAGTTGTGCTCTTTACACGCACATATTAATGGTATGCCATCAAGGCTGCCAAAGAGTCTTCCGAGTCGATATCTAAGGCTGGTGATTTATATTCTGCAAAGTGCATTATTTATTCTACAAAGGGCATTATTTATTCTGCAAAGTGCATTATTTATAATCACAGCTCTTCTCCCCCTTAGGTGGAGCAGAGTTTATACAACCCCTTTTAAACTGCTGCCTCTGCCTGTAGGGTGAGATCAGAAGGGACAAAAGGTACCATTAATACAGAAAATTATGGTATTAACTGACTTGACTGGAAGCAAAAAATACGGTGTATGAAATCTTGTGATTCTAATTTAGAAAACAGAAATGGGTTAGATTAAAAAAAAAAAAGAAGAAGAATCTGCCCTTTCTGGTTCTCAGCTCATCTGAATATTTGAACTCTGAGCTACAGTCAGTTCTCTGTGAACTTCAGACAGTCTAGCTTCAAGTCAGACAGTTCAAGAGTAGAGAGAAAGGAGATATTGAGAGCAGAAAGGGGTACCCGTTGAATTACAGGGGTCCTAGCCAGCAACTCAGGGACTCATGCAATTGTTCTTCTGTCCCAGGTCTGACACTGTTCTGTCCATGATCATCACTGGGCATTGTGTTCTCTCACTTCAGAGCTAAAGCTACACCACTGGGAGAGTGGGCACGACAAATGTAGTCTGTTCTGCCATCCTACCAACGTGATTATGTTTTCTCACTTTTAAAAATATAGTATTGATCTTGTTTTCAGACGAATTTAGTTATTTTTGTGATAGCCTAATCTGAAGAAACAACACAGACAACAAAATGATAATCTATACTATTGTCTTGTATTTTGACTTTTCAGTAGTAAGTACTGCAGAAACCATGGCCTTTGGATCATGTTGTCTGCTTCCAATTCTAACTCTGCTACCACTGGCAGTGTGAGATTGGTCCACGATTTAACTTTGCTAAGCCTTGGTAAAAAGATTCCTCTTCTAAGTTTCTTCTGAGGATTAAATGAACAAAATACAGTGGGCACTGCAGCTAGTTTCTGGGACCCAGCACAAGCTAGACTCAATAATTACACTTTCCCTTCTTTCCCATCTCTCTCTCTCTCTCTCAACGTTAAAGCTTTAAGCTACTGAGCACAAAACCACTGCACCTCTAGGACTTCTTAAGTGCTTAGGAAGCCACATTTTAAGTGAATAACTCTAGTTTAGAAAGAGGTCAAATGGATATCAGCATAATTTTAAGATGTAGTAGGAAAACATATTTGCAGGTTGAAAAGAAAAGTGAAATAACTCAAGTTTAACTATTTAATGCTATCTTCTGATTATTTTCTCTCTTTCTGTAACTTCAGTAAAAGTGCAGAGACATACTATTCTCACCTTGTGAACTTCAGTTATAATGCAAACAGAAATAAGACAGATGTCTGACATTAAGGGAAAAAAAAGTTAAAAGATTCTAATAAATATTTCCATGACTGGTTTGGCTTCACTTTTTTTATTTACTCTCTGGTACTGACTGCTAAGATGATGAAATAATCAAAAAAAAAAAAAAAAAAAAAAAAACCCACAAACCTCAGAGGCAAAAAAAAAAAAAAAAAAAAAAAAAAACAACAAAGACCTATAAAATGCATAGAGTCCATGAAGTTCTAGATAAAGAAAGTCAATTTTATACCAACAGAGTGGCATCGGTAGGAGCAATCATCTCCTAATTATTTTAGAATCTCTATTAACATAATTAAATAGGATATAATATCATGTACAGCCAATTTACTCTCTTATGTTTATTTTTATTTATCCAGCTTGTCTGCAGCCCTGCAGGAAGCTCTTTAAAGCAAAACAGTCAATTAATTCCCCTAGTATAGGGAAGGTGAAAATGAGGAAGGGTGGCACACTTGGAGTAGGTTCCCCGCATCAGACTGAGAAGGAACACAAGGATGAAAGAATTGTCAAGGATTTGAGTGAGAAAAGGACCCAATTTATTTGCAAGGTCTTCCCCCACAGCTTGGATGTGTGTATGTCTGTGTGTGTACTCATGCACGTGTGTGTTTATGTTTGTGTATATTATAAGTTGGCAAAATATCAACTACATCAACATTTCAAATACATAAATATGTTCTATCAACTGGAGTTTGTATAGTACATTGCTCTCTACCATAAGCATGGGTATCTACATGGGAATGAACGTTGTATGGAATTTAAAATATCACGAGCTGGCTAGCATTATATAGTCAGAGAAACTTCTTATTCAGCGTAAATTGCCTTCCAATTTCTGAAAAAAAATAGATGAGTTCCATAGCACTTTAATCACACCCTGGATGCCAGGTCTGTTATATTGATGGCTTTTGCATTTAAATAGTGAAAGTGGTTTCAATATAGGGAAAATGAGTTAGCTACTAGCTCAGAAGAAAGGTGTCTTCTATTCATAATGAAAGGATGTCATTGCTCCCTGGAGTGCAAACTCACTGCAGGTCTGTCCTCTTGGTGCTCAAGGCTGCCTTTAAGGATGTTATCCATTGTAATGAAAGAGTACTTCATTCATTTTTGCTACTCTGGTCTTTGGTTTCTGCTAAAAATTCTGATACTAGAGCACTCAAAGGGCAATCTATTAAGACTCCTTCTTCAGCTCCAGCCCACAAAAAACAGCTCAAGGCAACAGTTCATTAACATTGATTCCAAACTGCATGCAAATGACAAATCAGTGCTAGGGAAAAAGTAAAAGAGAGAGGAAAAAAACTTATATTTCAATTTAAGTGATTAAGACCCCAGAGCTGAAGTCAGCTCCAGACAAAGACTGGACGGGACTGTGGGACACAGAGTCATGCAGGTGGTATATGTACTTCTCAGCGTACTAGATATATGAGGCTGTCCAGCTGATCCTTCTTTAGAGGGGAAAAGAAGGGTGGGCAGGGACAACAAGTATTGACTGAGTGGACAGAGGAAGTACAGGGTGGAAAGGAGGAGTGTGCTGTCACAGGGTGAGGAGAGCCGATAGAGTTGCATAGAGGCGTGTGTTCCCGGTTTTGTCTGACAAATTGATTTTTACTGTAAACTTTCACTTCATCACAATAAAAGTAAAATTAAAAAATAACTAAATCACTAAGACTATGTTTCCATCATGATTTGAAATGTTCCTATCTCTATCAAGTTTTATAAAAATTTCAAATTTTCGTTTATATCTGCCTGTTTAGTAAAAGTACCTATTTATCATTAGGTCATCAATGTATTTATACTCAATATGTTAAACAAGGGAAAAGTGAATTTGGGGGGCTTACAGCTCTGAATCACAAATCATAAACCAAAGTGCAGTGGTTTTAATGAGTGTGCATACTTCGATTACACTTTAAGTTTATCTAAAATGAAAATGATGACGCCAGGACATTACAGTGCGTAGTTTAACAAAGGAAACATTTAGAATGTTTGCCGTCAATTTCTTTGACTATTTTTGTGACCCTCATAGTACAGACATACATAAACAAATACTTGCTAAACTAGCCAGGGAAGCTTATTCAAAGCACAGTGTGTGTATTGTAAGATTACCTCATAAGTAAATGAGTAGAAGGTAATTATGCATTTATTTATCCAATCCATCTTCCAGAGTGATTTTCTCTTCTTGGAAGGTTGGAACACTTCTTGGAAGGTTGGAGGGTTGTTTGACCACAGTCATGGCTTGAATTTTGTCTTCCAAAAAATGTGTGTATTAATTTGGCTGGGCCAAGATTGCTGGTGTTCTGTGATATTGTTGTATGTTGTAAATCTTGCCTTTCTGAAAGCATTGAGGGTGTATAGGCAGCAGTTGTGTCGATGGTCAGGATTTAATGTGTAAGGTTGTACTGTGCCTTGAGGGAGTCTCTTGGGATATAAAAGATGCAGAAGAAGAGGAAGAAGCAAAGCATTGGGGGACTTCACACCACCAAGAAGGTAGTACCAGGAGCAGAGCACACACTGTGGAAAGGACCCAGGGTCCCTGTACATCAGAAGATTGATGACAAGGACCTTCCTCCAGAGTCAACAGAGAAAGGCTTCTCCTGGAGTTGATGCCCTAAATTCAGACTTGTAGCCTACAGGACAGTGAAAAAACATAATTTCTCCTTTTAAAGGCATCCACTTGTGGTATTTCTGTAATAGCAATACTAGATAATGAAATTAATCATACTGTGCTATCTTGAACAAAACATGAAAACTTGAAATGACTAAACATCTTGATGGTTTTGCTTCCAGTTCGTGTTTGTAGTGTCTTTACTTTCAGTAACATTTTTTCCCAGTTACTTTTTTTCAATTTAATGAACTTTTTATTGAAGTATAACATACATGCATCATGAGTGGACACCATGATGAATTTTCACAAAAAGAGCATACTGTGGAACTCTCATTGGGACTAAGAAAAAAAACTTGACCAATACTTGAGAATCCACCACAACACCTCAGTCATTATTTTCTAATCCTCTCCACCCACCACCACCATTCGGACTTCTGACTTAACAGATTGACTTGACTTCCTTTTGAACTTTACCTACAAATGATAAATCAGAGCCAGGACAAAAGAAAAAGTACATAAAACCTTACTATCGTGACTGAATTGGGTTCTGCCACAATTTGTATCAACTTGATGACTCCGTGATTCCCAGTATCGTCTGAGTGGCTCATTTTGTCAACCGATGTGATATTCCTATGTACTATAAATCTTTCCCCTAGACGTTAATGAGGTAGCTATGTTAATAAAACAGGACTCAATCTGCAAGATTATGTTGTGTTTTAAGCCAATCTGTTGAGTCAGAAAAGAGAAAAGAGACAAACACTGGAACTTTATTCCACAAAGAAAGTAGTATCAGCAGAAGGGTGTATCCTTTGGACCTAGGGTTCTTGTCCTGAGAAGCCCTTTGTCCAGGGAAAGATTGATGATAAGGACCTTGCTCCAGAGCCAGCAGAGAGGGAAAGATTTCCTCTGGAGCTGACACCCTTAATTTGTACTTCTAACCTACTAGACTGTAGTACAATAAACTTCTGTTTGTTGAAGTCATCCACTTAAGGTGTTTTGGGGTTTAGCATCACTAGGTAACAAAGATGCATACTTGATGTACTCTTTGTGCCTGATGTCCCTTGCTCAAGTTTCTGTTTCTGAAATGCATCTGTGTTGTTCTATGTAGAGGCACTTCATTTTCAACACTATGTATTATTCCACTGTATGAATGTGCTACAGCTTGTTTACGTGTTAGTCTTTTTATGCACATTTGTGTTGTTTCCAGGGATCCCTGGAGCCACGTTGATTAAGTGCTTGGAGGCTAACCCAAGAGTCAGCCACTCAAATCTACCAGACAATCTGCAGAGGAAAGATATGACAGTCTGCTTCCCTAAGATTATAGCCTAGATACACTATGGGACAGTTCTACTCTGTCTTTTAAGGTCACTGTGAGTCAGAATTCAGACTATGACAGTGGACTTGGTTTTGGTTTTGGTATTGCTTCACTTGGTAGCTATTATAAATGCTATGAAATCCTTAAAGCATAATAGCTGAGTGCTGTGTCTGCTAACCAAAAGGTCAGCAGTTCAAATCTACCAGGCACTCCTTGGAAACTCTACCAGGCAGTTCTACTCACTGTGTCCCATGAGTTGCAGTTGACCGGATAGCAGTGTTTTCTTTTTCCTTGACACATGCTCTGTACATTTGTATATATATGTTTTCCTTTTTATGTATGGATTTGTTTGTGATTTCCCTACCTATAGTGTTCATAAGATGTAGGTATATTCAGCTTAATCGAATAATATTAAACAGTGCTTCAAAATACTTTCACTAATTTATACTACCACAGCATAAGAAAATTCTAATTTTTCACTAGCAGTTGACACAAAGCAGTTCAACCTTTTCCCTTTCTTCTTAAAGAATAAAACGGCACACAGATTAACCAAGGTGGCATAGTGGGTTAAGTGCTGTATCTGCTAACCAAACAGTTGGTGGTTCAAATCTGCCACTCCCTCCTTGGAAACTTTATGGGACAGTTCTATTCTGACCTGTAGGTCACTGTGTGTTAGACCCAACTCAACAGCATTGGGTTTGGGTTTTTTTTTTTTTTTTTTTTGGTTTGTAATTGTGCAGATCACTACACTGTATAGAATTGCACACGTATTTATTTCTATGCATACTCAGCATTGTGGACTGCTCCATCACTTTGTTGGTGTTGAATGTTCTCCAGTTTTTTCTGCTTGCTGTTTCTTCTCTTGTCAATCCGAGTTATTCTACACATTTTACCAAAGTAATCTTTTTAAAGTAGATTTCTAACTATTCCAAGCTCCTCCTTCAGTTGTTAGTAAATTGTTCTTACAAATAATAGCACCATAGTATCTCACTACCCAACTTCAAAGCCTTATCCTAAACTGTTTTCCCTCATGTTCTCCGTATTTCAGGCTGATGCCGTCACTCTCTGTACATGTAGGCCAAAAACTTCTCTACAACTGACTGTTTGTACAAGCTGTTGTACTTTTCTGGAGTCCCTTCCTTCTCCCTTTTGAGAGCTCAATTCTGTGAGCTCTCATGAAATGAGCTGCCGTGGAATACTCATTCCTTTGAGAGCATTTTTATTTTCTTCTTCTGAGGCCAATTTGTTCATCCTTAGGCAGTCCAGGGTATAATCAGTGTTCTCCACCAAGACCATAATTCAGAGATGTCAATTCTTCTCTAGTCTTCCTTATTCGCTGTTCAGTGTTTGCATGCATATGAAGTGACTGAAAACAACAGAGACCAAAATATTAGCTGTGCCTCATGTTGTTCTTAGCGGCTGTAGGGTTACCTACCTCTGACTCTTGATGTCCGCATCCACAGCAGCGTCAAACATTATTGATCCACAGGACTGTCATTGGCTGGTTTTCAGAAGCAGATCACCAGTGCTGTATTCCTAATTCATCCTAGTCTGGAAGTTCCACTGAAGCCTGTTAGCCTGATAGCATGCAAACTTCCACAGACAATTGAATCATAAGCCAAAAAAGGATATCTAATTGTAAAATCTGATGAGAAAATAAAGTAAGTTAGAGTACCCAAAGTGCTTAATATCAGAGCTAATTTTTAGCTTAAATCTAATGTTTTCATAAAAGCTTTCCTGATTCTCCTGCTGAGTTGGATTCCCCTATCATCTATTCTCACAGCACACCGTGTTTTCACTTCGAGTCCTTTGTCATAGTTTACTCACACAATCGTTGCTGTAATTATGTTCTCTGTAAGCTTTGTGAGAGGAGTTTCCATGTATGTTTGATTACTGTAGTATACCCAATATTTAGCATAATGCCTGACACATAGTAAAATATTTAGTAAAAAAATGAGTGCAATCATAAGTGAATGATAATTTTCTTTAAAGTCATGCCTAATATAAATTCCATTTAAAACTTATGTCTCACAAGTTTTTCTGAGGAATATGATGAGGAATAGTAAATTTTCCTGACTAATTAAGACACAGTACACATTTAATAATGTTGCAGTTAGCATCTTTAACCCTCCTACTGGTCCTACCCAGTTTTCTAAAGAAGTAGACTTTCCATGATGTTGTTATTATAATGACTTTGTATTAGAAATGAAATCTGAATAAGCTTTGACCTTAAATTAGCTCTGTTGAAAGCATATGACAAAGAATAGGAAATTGTAGTGAGAACTATCTAATGAATACAAATAGACATCTAACTTTTACAGTGAATTCCTGTAATACTGTGTTATGAGTATTTGTGATGGATAAGGTTTTGTGTCAACTTGGCTGGCTACTATTCTGCATAATTTGAAGTTGTGTGGTGTTTTTATCTTCTGATATGATCTACTGTAAGGAGGAACCTAAGGTAGTTTTATACTTTTATGTTTAAGTAGACTACCATGAGTTAGAAGTAAAACAAACAAAAAAGTCTACAAAAATCTGAAATATTTTTCACACTGTATATCTAATCAGAGCATATTCATGATACAAATACGCAATGTTACCAGGACTAATGTATGGCATACACAGTTACCCTTGTAACACCACTGACTATGGACTACCAAATCTGAATAAAACTGAGTGAGCTGAAAGGAAATTTGGAGAGTCAAAGACAAAGAAGGCAGAAGAAAGAAAGTGGATGTTAGCAAAGTACATAGACTAACAAGGTATACAAACTGACAGAAAGTGCAGCCTCAAACGAAAAACCAAACTCATTTTCAGTGAGTCTGTGTCAAACCCTAGAGACCCTATAAGAAAGAGTAGAACCGTCCCACAGAGTTTCCAAAGAGCAAACAGTGGACTTGAACTACTGACCTTTTGGTTAGCCGTCATAGCACTTAACCATTATGCCACCAGCGTTTCCTAAGCTTCAGCACTCTCCTGAAATACACTTATTTCCTTGGTAAAGTCATTGCCAATACTTGCATTGCAGCATTGTGTTTGTAGGGTGGCTTCTAAATAACTGGATACCCTACACAGTTAAACATCTCTCATAGCAGCTCAGATTAGGACGAGGGCTAAACTACCATTTGCGATAATCAACCTGCAAAAGAAAAAATGACTGAAGGAGGTGATTTGTGCGTTTAGCAGTTAGCTATGAAACAATAAGCTGAATAAGTGTGGCCTGTCCTTCATCTACCAGGTGAAATCTGAAGAAAAATTGAATGCTACTAGGTTTCCTTTTGTTTTTGTTTATCTGGATTTTACTCATTTTCTTCTTTTTTTTTTTAAGATAAAGAGACCACAGTGACTGGGATATTTAAAATACAGAATGTTAATTAAGAGTATTTGAAGCAGCTACAGCTGGTGTTGGAATAGATCCCAATGGGTAGGCTGACATTTCCACCCTCCAAGAATTCCTGCTTGGATGCATCTCAGAGCAGCCAACCTTGATTCCACCCTCCATTTGATGAAACAACAGAAAAACTGCAAATAGGAAAAGCCACTTCTCTTGGGCCAGTTTAACCTGACAGCTAATGCAAGGAGAGAGAAGGTTGGAAAATGTGATTGTGAATTAGTATAAGAACAACTTATCAAAAGGCTTTCTTCGAAGCGAGTGTCTAATTGGTCAATGAGTGTTCTGAATGCAGAAATGGCATTCATTAGCAGCCCCACAGCAAAGTATCCCGAGAGCCATTTAAAACAGTTTAATTTTCATTTGGAATTGTGTTCATATAAGGATTGAAATCAGCAGCCACATGTCTGCATATCTGAGTCGTGTCCAGCAGGTAAGGCTCATGCCCTAGGCACTGCTTGAGGGGTGGGGGTTAGGGCCAGGGGCCGAGCAGCCCACAAATGAGTGGTTTCTTCTGACCACTGAAGTTTCTGTTTCCAGCTATGGGAAGTCAATCAGCAATTTAAAACTATTAGCCATAGACGCTGTCTTTGTTGATATTCCTCTGATTGTGAGGAAAGCAGATATTGACAGAGGTGAGTTATTCAATAAGCAAGGTAAGCAAATTACTTACCTTGCTTACCATGTCACTGTGGTCAACAATTTTATGTTTTTGTTTTTTTTTTTTCACCACGTCAAATATTCTGTTTCCAGATATGGCTTTCATCTGTCTTTTTCCCAATCCCACACTACCTTCCTATGGAGTCGAAGCATCTTTTCAAATTTATAATCCCTCACTGGGACAGATGACCCAGTAAGCAAGATAAGCACAGGCTTACTTGTGCTTACTTACTAATCCATAGTAAACCATTCCCTATTGGTTTTGCTACACCATGAAACTCATGGGAAATTGTTCACTACAGATTGGTAATACAAATAAGCTGATGCTTATCTTGCTTATGAGTTAATCCTCCCCTGCATATTGATATGACAAAAAAGTAAAAACAAAACAAAAAACATTTAAGCCTCTGCCCCCATGTCCTGGGAGTTTAGAAGGTAGTTGAGAGCACAAAAGTTGTCCACCTGGAACCACTTAGTAATAGTACTGAGTGGTGTATGAATCAATGTAAAGTTGAACAGAAACAACTATCTTCTTTTTGAGATAAAGAGAGCAACTTGATGATAAAACAGGCAGGAAATACCTAGTTAATTTTGCTATTAGCCATATAAAACCAAAAAGCCAAATCCACTGCCCTCAAGTTGGTTACAACTAATAGTGACTCTGTAGGTCAGAGTAGAACTGCCTCATGAGTTCCCAAGGAGCCTGGTGGGTTTGAACTGCCGAGCTTTTGGTTAGCAGATGTAGCATTTAACCACTACACCACCAGAGTTAAGTATAGGTAAACAGCCATTTCCAATGTCCCCAGTATTCTTTGTGTGAATTAGGTGAGTTCTTGTTCTCTGAGTACACGAGGCCTTTTCCAGTCATCCACTTTAGGCACAGTGGCCTATGAGTCATTACGTTTGTAGTTTAGAGGCTGTGTTGTATTTGGCGAGTGGTCAGAAAAATCACAGGGAAAGTGTGAAGATTGCATGAGACTAAGAATGATGGCTTCTGGATGTCTACCGTGAATTAAAAAAGTCTGGCATCCTGGGTTTCAGCCTGATTTTCCCATAACATAGTTGAATGGCAATAGCAAATCTTTGTCAATCTCTGGACTTAAATTCTCCCATCTAAAAAAGGAGGGTTTTGGACAAGAGAACCTCCAACATGTGACCATTTTCTATTATACCTTAGTTATGAATACCACCTCATATTTATCTTACCCATACCCTCTCCAACAGTGGAAGCCTCTGGCAGTGATTTCTCTTCATAGACACTATGAGACTGAGGCCAGCAGCAGGGCCCTTTATTGCACAATACATTTTCTAGACATATAGTTCTGGTCTTGTCTGTCCCTCTTTACCTGGCTGTTTTTCACATGCTGTCTTTCTCGTTTCAAACAACTCTCTTCCCTACTTGTTACTTTATCTACTCTTCACTTTTCTACAATTAATTTCTTACCTCCTGTAGACTTATTCTTCTCCTACACCGCTTTTTTCCATCTTCCCCAAATACTGGAAAATAACAATGAGAAAGTATATACTAATTGTAACCTGTTTTTGATTTTTCCTGTTTTGATAAGTATTTAATGTGGCTTAATCCTGGTTGTACAGTGGTTAAGAGATATGGCTATTAACTAAACGTCAGCAGTTGTAACTCAAGAGCTATTCCTTAGAAACTCTGTAGAGCAGTTCTACTCTGTCCTAAAGGGACACTATGAATCAAACTCAACTTGACAGCATTAGTTTGGGTTTGGGTTAGTAGTCAATAATGCACTTTAAATGTGAACTATTAGCAAGACACCCCTCCCTAACTCCATGCAAACCTTTCTAACTGTGCTAACCAAAGACTAGTATTTATAAATGTCCCACAGTATTTAATTAATGTCTTCGTATTTGAAAATGGCACATTCCACAAACTATTTTGCTGCATTAGTACAAATTGTTTAAGGAAAATTTGCTCTAATTATATTGCGTGTCGGTGAAAGATAAAGCAGCTGTAGGCTTTGCTTTTGCTTATAATATCCTTCTTTTGTAGTGTGATAATTATACTCCAATTATAAAGAAAATACAGGATGGTCATATGGTTCCCTTCACACATGAAGGAACTTCTTTTTAACACTTTAATATTTTTAATCATGTAGCACATTCCTGGAGAGTGAACTCAGTAATTTTTAGTCAGCATTTGCAGAAAGTCTTGTCCTTTCATTTCCTGCTATCCACTTTCATTCTTTCTATTGCTCTGAAGCTGCATTCACTGCTGTCACTAACGGTGTTACCCCGTCTCCCTGCAGGGATTTCTTGGGTACCACAGCCTCTTTATCACTAAATTCCTATTTTGAGTGATGTTCTCTTTAACCTGACATATGTATGCTCTGTTATTTTTTGTCATATTTTGTTGACATTTCCTTTTACATTTTCATTGTTGACTTGCTGTACTTCACTACTCCCTGGAAAATCTGTTGGATCAGCTTTGAACAATCTGCTTATCTTCCCATCTGTCTCTCTGTTCTCTCTCTCTCTTCCCCCATTCATCCACCTATATATGAATAAGCTTATCCATCCTAAGTTAAACATTACTTGTTGTGTTGTCAGTTTTAAAATCCTTCACGTAGTCTATATCTTTGTTTTCCCAGGAATCACTGTTTAAATCTTAATAAAATCAAACTGAACTTCCATACGAACAATTTTCCTTGACTGAATAACTCTTATATGTCATTTCACAAAAAGAATCTGAGGTGGTTTACAGAAAGACATACAACAGCATCACAGTTACTGTTGGAAACAAAAATTGGTCTAGGTCAGGGGAGGGCAATTTAGCAGTATTTAGCAAAATCACAGATGCATGTGTCCTTCAGTTAGAAATTGCACTTGTGAGAATTTGTCTCAAGGATATATTTACACATATGCATATGTGCCAAGTGATGCATGGTCAGACTTACTCATTGTAGCATGGTTTGTGGTTACAAATATTGAAAACATCTTCAACATACAACAGTAAAGAGTTGGTTAAAAAGAGTAGAATATTATTCATTCACGGAAGAGACTTGAAAAGACACATACTGATATATAATAAGCTGCACTCTTTTGTTGCTGTTGTATGCCACTGAGTAAATTCTGACTCAGAAGAACCCTATATGACAGAGTAAAACTGATCCATAGAGTCTCCTAGGTTATAATCTTTGTGCGGGAGTATCTCCAGATCTTTTCTCCTATGCAACAGCTGGTGGGTTTGAACCACTGACCTTCTGATTAGCAGACAAGTGCTTAAAACCATTGTGGCACCAGGGCTTGTAGCCTTCATCACAGGTTTAGTAACTATAGATGAATGTGAATAATAGTTTTCCTAGTAATAAAAGGAGTGTGAATAAAAAGTAGCTAGTCAGATAGTAAATTATTTTATAATAAATATCATGATTTTTCTTTGTATATCCTGAGACAGGGCATATCTCTGTAAGGCTACACAGGAAGAATGATTGTTTATTCCAAAGATGAGACCTGGATGGAAGCCAGACAGATGTGAGAGAGACACTTTTCACTGCATTGTCTTTTGAATCTATTGAATTTTGAAACATGTGGTTGTAACACTTCTTTAAAAAAACTAGTAATGAAAAGAAGCAAAAAAGTACCTAAGATGTGATACAATTTTTAAAAATGGAGTAATGGAAAATAAGTGTAGATAATTAAGATAGTAAGATAAAGTCAAGTGTGAGATAAATACACAAAATTTTCTGTTTCTCTTATTGTTGTTCCAAACAAAACCAAACCCACTGTTGTCAAGTCAATTCTGAATCACAGCAACCCTATAGGCAGGGTAGGACTGCCCCATAGAATTTCCAAGGATGGCTGGGTGGATCTGAACTGCTATCATAGAACTTAACGATTAGCTCACCAGGGTTTCCTTATTGTTGTTAAAAAAAACAAAACAAATAAATAAATAAAACAAATCCACTGCCATTGAGTTAATTCCAATTCATAGTGACTCTATAGAACAGAGTAGAACTACCCCATGGAGTTTCCAAGGAGTGCCTGGTGGATTTGAAATGCCAACCTTATGCTTACCAAACATAGCACTTAACCACAATACCACCAGGGTTCATTTTCAACTCATAACAAACCTACATAAAACAAAATGAATCGCTGTGCCATCCTCCCAATTAGTGCTTTGTTGGAGCTCATTGTTGCGGCCATTGTGTCAGTTTATTTCTTTGAGGATTTTTGTTTTATTCACTGACCTTCTACTTTACTAAATGTCATGAAGTGAATTGTGTTCCCCAAAATTGTGTGTAGCAACTTCACTGGCCTATGATTCCCTGTATTGTGTGAAGTTCCTATATGCTGTCAACTCTGCCTTTAAGATGTTAATGAGAGAGGATCGGCTGCTGTTCTGTTAGTGAGGCAGGACCCAAGTAGAAGATTCTATTGTGCATTGAGGCAATTTCTTGGGACACAAAGGAAAGGGAAGCAAGCAAAGAGTTGGAGAGCTCATACCTTTAGGAGAGAAGCATTTCTGGGAGTACAGCATGTCCTTTGGGTTGTACAGCATGTCCAGGGTCCCTGCACCTCGGAAACTGTCAGTCTCAGGGAAGACTGATGAGGAGAACTTTCCTTCAGAGCTAACAGAGAAAGACTTCCCCTGGCGCTGATGCTCTGAATTTGGACTTGTAGCCTAATGGATTGTGACAAAGTAAATTTATCTTTCTTAAAGCCATCCACTTGTGGTATTTCTGCTATAGTAGCATTAGATGACTAAAACAGAATTTGGTACCAAGAGTAGGGTGCTGCTCTAACAGATACCTAAAAGTGAAAGCTATTTGACATTGCAAACAGATGGAAGACTTGGAAGGAACTGAGAAGAATTGTTATCACCAAAGAAAGCACAGATGGTGAGATACAACAGCAGCAAACTGACAACAAAGAACCAGGAGACCAGTATACCAGAGCCTACCCATGGAGCGAAGAAACTGACTGCCTGTGTGCAGGAAGCTTTCTGACATCTTGGGACACTTACCAGTGAAGCTACAAAGCTTTGGAACACTTAACCAAGTAAGACAGATTTAAACATGGGGCCTAGGCGAGAGGCCACAGGAAGTAGTAACTGAAGAGACTAGGGCCTCTTTCCAGAGCTAACAGAGAAAGACTAACCCTGGAGCTAACGCCCTGAATTTGGACTTTCAGCTAGCTGGCTTTTCTGTGAGAAAATAAATTTGTCTTTGTTAAACTCATCAACTTGTGATATTTCTGTTACTGCAACACTAGGTGACTAAGATGCCAGTCATGATGTCTTTCTCAGCAACTGATCCCTATTAACACTATGTACAAAGGAGGTGAGAAAAGTCTATCCTCACTTTGAAGAAGCTTTCTGTTGCATTTCTTCAAAGATAGATTTGTTCATTCTGCTGCCAGTTCAAGGTATATTCAGTATCTTTCACCATTACCATAATTCAGATGCATCACTTCTTTGTACTATTCGTTGTCCATCTTTCACATGCCTATAGGGCAACCAAAAATATCATGGCTTTCTTTGGTCAGGCACTACTTAGTCCTCAAAGTGACATCCTTGATTTTTATCATTTTAAACAGGTCTTTTGCAGTAGATTTGGCTAATGCTCTGTGTCATTTGATTTCCTGACTGCTTCTTCAATGTATGTTGATTGTGGACCCAAATAAATTGAAATCTTTGGCATTGACAATATTTTCTGTTTATCATTATGTTGTATCTTGGTGTGTTTGTGTGGATTCCATTTTCTTCATATTGAGGTCTGATCTACACTGAAAGCTGTAGTCATTGATCTTCTTCAGTGTTTCAAGTCCTCTGCTTTTTGGAAGCAAAGTTTTATCATCTGCATATTGCAGGTTCTTGATGAGTCTTTCTGATTCTGATGCTGCATTCTTATTCGTGTAGTTCAGCTTCTTACATTATTTATTCAGCATAGAGGCTGAATAAGTATGGGAAAAGGATGTAACTCTGACAAACACCTTTCCTGATTTTAAACCACAGTATTCCCTTTCTGTTGGACTAAATGGAAGTTCCTCACAAGTACAATTAAGTATTCTAGATTTCCCAGTCTTCTCAGTATTACCCACACTCTGTTATGATCCACACAGTGGAATGTCTTTGCATAGTCAATAAAACACAGCTAAGTGGATTTCTGGTATTATTTGCTTTCGGCTAAGATATACCTGACCTTGGCAATGATATTCTTAGTGCCACATGCCCTTAGGATTCCAGTTTAAATTTCTGGTAGGACACTGTTGACTTATTGCTGAAGTCCTTTAAAAATTATCTTCAGCTAGATTTTGTTTCAATGTGATGTGATACTGTACAATAATGTCCATATTCTTTTGGATCGCCTTTCTTTGGAGTGAGACAAATATGCATCCAGTAGGTTGTCCAGGTAACCGTCTTCCAAATTTTTTGAAACCAACAAGTGAGCCCTTCCCGCGTTGCTTCCCTTTTCTGAAACACATCAGTTGCCAATCTGTCAATACTTAGGGACTGGTTTTTTGCCAGTGGTGAGTCAGAATTGACTTGAAGACATTTTCTTTTTTTTCTTTTTTTTAGTTTTTCAGTCCAGTTTGGACTTTTTCCTTAAATACCTTTGATTCTTGATCATGTGCTGCCTCCTGAAGTGGTTGAATATCTACCAGTTCTTTTTTGATACTGTGAATGTTCTTTTTTGATGCTTCCTATATAATTTGATATTTTGCCCATAGAATTCTTCAATATTGTAACTCATGGTCTAAATTTTTCTTCAGTTCTGTCAATTTGGGAAATAGCAAGTATGTTCACCCCTTTGGATTTTCTAACTTCATGTTTTGCACACTTCATTATAATACTTGTTTTCTTCAGCCTCTTTGAAACCTTCTGTTGAGCTCTTTTGCTTCATTTCTTCCATTTTCTTTTTTTTGTATTTTTATATTTTTTATTATGATTGAAAATGTACATTCCCATATAAATTTGCATGCTCACCTATATACAGCTCCTATATATGAAAATGTACATCCCCATATAAATTTGCATGCTCACCTATATGCAGCTCCCATTGCTCTCACTGCCCATTGACAGCACACCCTTCCTCTCTGCTCCATACATGTCCTATCCTCCCAAAAGTCTCCTATCCCCTCCTCTCCACTCCCCTTCTTCCAGCAAGAGGTCAGCAGGATGACATCAGATGTTCATAGGCAGATGATGTCAGTTCTGGGGTCTCGATTCTGTTCCACTGATCTGTCTATTTTTGTACCAGTACCAGGCTGTTTTGACTACTGTGGCAGTGTAATATGTTCTAAGATCAGGTAGTGAGAGGCCTCGCAGTGTGTTCTTCTTCTTTAGTAATTCTTTACATATCCAAGGCTTCTTGCCTTTCCAGACAAATTTGGTAATTTTTTCCTCCATCTCCTTAAAAAATGTCACTGGAACTTGTACTGGGATTGCATTATATAAATAGATTGCTTGGGGCAAAATAGACATTTTCACAATTTTAAGTCTTCCTATCCATGAGCATGGTAGGTTTCTCCATTTATGTAAGTCTCTCTTAGTTTCTTGTAGTAAGAGTTTATAGTTCTCTTTGTAAAGTTCAGTTATTTCTCTGGTTAAATTTATTCCTAGGTGCTTTATCTTGTTAGGGGCTATGGTAAATGATATTGACTTGGTGATTTCTCCCTTAATAATCTCATTGTTGGTGTAAAGGAATCCTACTGATTTACTTATGTTTATCTTGTATCTTGAGACTTTGCTGAACTCTTCTGTCAGTTTGCATAGTTTCCTTATGGATCTTTTTGGATTTTCTGCATATACAATTGTATCATCTGAAAATAGGGAGCTTTTTAGTTCTTCTTTGCTGATGCCAATGCCCTTTATTTCTTGGTCTCATCTAATTGCGCAGGCTCAAACTTCTAGTACAATGTTGTATAGGAGAGGTGAGAGTGGGCATCCTTGTCTAGTTTCTGTTCTCAAGGGAAACTGTTTCGGTCTCTCTCCACTCAGGATAATGTAGGCAGTTGGCTTTGTATAAATGGCCCTTATTGCGCTGAGGAATTTGCCATCTATTCCTATTTTGCTGAGAGTTTTTAGCGCGAATGGGTGTTGGACTTTATCAAATGCCTTTTCTGCGTCAGTAGACAAGATCAGATGGTTCTTGTCGTTTGTGGTATTTAAGTGGTTGAACACATTAATTGTTTTTCTGATGTTGAAACAGACTTGCATCCCTGGTATGAATCCAACTTGGTCATGATGGATTATTTTTTTGACATGTTGTTGTATTCTATTGGCAAGAATTTTGTTGAAAATTTTTGCATCTAGATTCATGAGTGATATTGGTCTATAGTTATCCTTTTTGGTTGGGTTTTTCCCTGGCTTTGGTATCAGGGTATTCTGGCTTCATAGAATGAATTTGAGAGTATTCCATCCCTTTCTATACTGTGAAATAGTCTCAGTAGTATTGGAGATATCTCTTCTCTAAAAGCTTGGTAGAATTGTGTGGTGAAGCCATCTGGGCCCAGGTTTTTTTTGGTTGGCAGTTTTTGATGACTTTTTCAATCTCATCCTTTGTGATGGGTTTACTAAGTTGTTCTTCTTTACCTTGTGATAATTTGGGTAGGTGATATGAATCAAGGAATTTGTCCATTTCCTCTAGGTTTTCAAATTTGTTAGAATACAGTCTTCCATAGTATTCAGCTATGATAATTTTGATTTCTGTTGAATCTATTGTGACAACTCCCCTCTCATTTCTTATCTGGGTTATTTGTTTTCTTTCCTGTTTTTCATTAGTAAGTTTAGCCAAGGTTTGTCAATTTTGTCAATCTTTTCAAAAAACCAACTTTTGGTCTTTTCAATTTTTTTAATTGTTATTCTGTTCTCTGATTCATTTAGTTCTGCTCTGATCTTTATGATCTGTTTTCTTCTGTTGCCTGAGGGGTTCCTCTGTTGTTCTCTCTCTACTTGTTCAAGCTGTAGGGTCAGTTCTTTGACTGGTTTCTTTCTTCCTTCCAGATGTGTGCATTGATGGAGATAAACTGACTTCTGAGCACTGCTTTGGCTGTATCCCATAGGTTCTGGTAGGAAGTATTTGCATTCTCATTGCAATCCATAAATTTCTTTATTTCATCCATGATTTCTTCTATGACCCATGATTTTTTGAGCAAGGTGTTGATCAGTTTCTGTGAGTTCCACTTTCTTTTTTTTTTTTTTGCTATTGATTTCAACTTTTATGGCTTTATGATCTGAGAAGATGCTTTGTATTAATTCAGTGGTATAGATTTTGTTGAGAATTGCTTTATGTCCTAACACATGATCCATTCTGGAGAATGTTTCATGTGCACTGGAGAAGAAGGTATAGTTGTGCGCTGATGGATAGAAAGTTCTGTATATGTTGATGAAGTATCTTTATTGAGCTTTTTTCTAGACAATCTGTCCAATACTGAGAGTGGAGTTTTGAAGTCTCCTACTATTATTGTGGTATGATCTATCTCCTTTCTGAGTGTAGTCTGTTTCTTTGACTTACTTAGGTGCTCTAATATTAGGTGCCAGCCAAGCCAAGTGCCGTTGAGTTGGATCCAACTCATGGTGACCCTAGGGCATAAATATTTAATATTGTTAAGTCCTGGTTGGGTATTGAATCTTTCAGCAATAAATAGTGACCATTCTTGTCCACCACATTGAATTTTACATTAAAATTGATTTTATCTGAGATTAGAGTTGCCACACCTGCTCTTCTTTGTTCATTGTTAGCTTGATAAATATTCTTCCATCCTTTAATTTTCAGTTTGTTCCTATCTTTAAGTCTAAGGTGAGTTTCTTGTAGGCAACATATAGATGGGTCATGTCTTTTGATCCAAGATGTCATTCAATGTCTCTTTACTGGAGGATTCGGTCCATTTACATTCAGTGTAATTATTGATAGGTATGTGTTCAGTGCTGCCATTGTGATATGTTTATTTTTGTGTTGATGTTTTCTCTGTTGTTCTTATTAATCTGTTCTGTGACTTTCTTTGTGAATTAATTTTTCACCTTTTTCAGGGTTGGTTTTGTGGTTGATGAGACTCCTCTATTACATTTTTTGATACGGTATGTTGCTTTTTTATTGTGCTTTATGGCTGCACCTGTGATCCTGCTTACTAAACTGTATATAAACCCAATTTTGATTGCTACCAGTCTTGTCAACTTCCTCTCCATCTGGAAGGACTATAGCGACTGTAGTACATCCCTCTTTTTAATACGATGATATCATAGTTTACATGATATGATCACTAGATCATTTCTTTCACTGTTATAGCTTTGACTATGTTTGAAGACTTCCCTAACTAAGTACGATTCTGGATAATGTGTCCTTCTAAAATGTAAAGTTAGCAGTTTTGATCTTCCAAGGCAAGAAATTCTTTCAGTATTTCTTGTAGCTTTGGTTTGGTTTTTACATAGTTTCTGAGTTTCTGTTTATCTGTGAATGTCTTAATTTCATTTTCATATTTGAAACATAGTTTTACAGGATATATAATTCTTGGTTGGAAGTTCCTCTCTTTCAAGGCTTTGAACATGTCATGTGACTGTCTCTGTGCTATCATCGTTTCAGCTGAGAAATCCGATGAAAGCCTCAAAGGTTTCCCTCTGAATGTCAGTTTTGCTTTGAGTCTTGCTGCCTTTAAGAGTTTCTGCTTATGTTTCATTTTGTTAAGCTTGATTATAATTTGTCTTGGAGTCTTTCTTTTGAGATCTATATTGAGTGGTGTTCGATATGTGTCTTGGCTATCTATATTGTCTTCTTTCCTAGTTTCTGGGAAGTTTTCTGTCAGCAGCTCAACAATACTGTCTGTGTTCTCAGGTGTCTCACCCTGTTCAGGAACTCCAGTTAATCATAGACTGTTGTTCTTAATAGAGTCCCACATGCTTCTTAATACTTCTTCATTTTTTCTTGTTTCTTTTTTCTAGTTTCTCCTCATAGATGCTGGAGTCAGTAGCTCTGTCTTCCAAATCAGAAATTCTCTTTTCCATTTGTTTCATTCTGTTTTCTTGGCTTTGAATGGAAGTTTCTATGTCTTTGATTTTATTCTTGATCTATTGGATTTCTGAGTACTGATGATCGAACAGCTTGCTTAATTTTTCTTTTTGCTCTGCTGCTTTTTGTATAAGGTCTAGTAGGGCTCTCTATATGATCCTTTTGTATTCACCTTCTGATAGTTTCAGAAAAGCTTCTTCATCTGGGAAGTTCTGAAGTGGTTTCTTTTGGGGCCTTCTGATTCCATGGGTGATTGCCTGGTTACCATCTGCTCCAATGTTTGTTGCTTTTTAGGCTTCATGTGGGTCAATAGAAGCTGGGAGAGATGCTGTCAAGATGGACCACAGTTGGTTCTCTAGGCTTTCTTAAAATGAGAAGTAAAAAGTATTTGACAACTTCTAAAGTCATGTTTTCAGGTGTATATGTCCCTCTTCCCAGCTGGCAAAGTAAGCACCAGTATTTGAACCCCAGATGTTATAAACTAGCTCAAAATACAGAAAGGCTACTGACCTGCTGGCCTCTGCTGTTGGGCCCCAGCTATAGGTGATACTGTGTAGAATTCTGCTTTTCTGCTGAAAAAGTGGCCTCTTCTGGGTAGGCACTGCCTCCTAGCCCAGGAATTAGGTCCAGCTGAGGCTTCCATATGGATGACCCTGCCTCCTAGCAAAACAAGATGGCATCCCACACAAGCTTGCCAGCTGTCCGGGCCTAAGCTTCCAGCAGAAAGAGAGGCCAAGAGTGCTGACATGCTCAGAATCCACAGCCTCCACTGCTGGGCCCCTGCCCCAGGCAACACTGCACATAACACTGCCTACCTGCCAAATAGCACTCTCCCGCAGGCAGACACCACCTCCCAGCCAAGGAACCAAGACCAGCTGGGGCCTCTGCCTGGGCCTCTCTGTTTCCCAGTGGATCAAGATGGCATCCTGCACAAGCACATCTGTACAGCCATTACATGGCGGAGGTAGAAAGATAGGCCAGGGAAGCTGAGGTGTATAGAGTCCAAAGCCAGGCTCTCAGAACCTGGCAATTATACTTGCCGGTCCCAGCAGCAGTGCGTCTGAGACTAGCAGCTAGTCAAATCGCAGCTCTGCCCACCGGCCAAGAAAGAGGGAAAAAAAATCAAAATGGTGAGTTACCTTTCATCTGTGCAAGCCTCTGCTTGGTATGAAGTCCAAATTAACAGACATATGCTGCATCCCAGGGCTTACTAAGTGTCCACAAGGCTCCATTTAATTATCATTTCACGTCTTGGTTTCCAGAGGGATTTAGGGAGACGTTCGTTTAGTCCACCTTCTTGACTCTGCCTTCCTTCTATTTCCTTTAGCTACTGTTTGCTCAGTAACAAGTTTCAGAGCATTTCTGTCATCCACTTTGGTCTTTCTTTCTTGTCTTTTTAATAACCTTTTAATTTCTTCAAATATGGTGTCCTTAGTGTCATCCCATAGCTCATCTGGTCTTCAGTCATTAGTGTTCAAGACATCAAACACATTTTTGAGATGGCCTCTCAATTCAGTTGGGATATACTGAAGGTCATGCTTTGGCTGTCGAGGACTTGTTTTAATCTTCTTCAGTTTTCTGCCACAGGCAGAAATTTTGACATGTAGATATCAGTAACTTTCACAATCTATGGTTTTGACAGTAATAATTTTTAAAAATTGTAAAGGCCTAATTAAGGACCTGAGAAACACACAAAAAAAATGAGGAGCAAACTCACTGCCATTAAGTCAATTCTGACTCATGGCAACCTTATAGACAGAGTATAATTGCTCTGTAGAGTTTCCAAGGAGCAGCTGTTGTATTTGAATGGCTGAACTTTTGATTATCAGCCATAGCACCTAACCACTACACCACTAGAGTTTCTGAGAGACACATACGAGCTCATTAAATACAATACTGTGTGAAATTTTGTACTAGATCCTCAAGAAAATCCCTAAAGTATATATAATAATACATTTCATGAGGTGTGTTCTTGTAATAATGCCCTTCAAAGTAGTTCATTAGTATAACACCTGAGTGCAATCCAATAAAAACAAACATATGAGGGAGTAAACGACAGAGTACAGATTTCCAAGTTTGCTGAAGCTATCAAAATATACCTCTTTATGTGATTTATTATTGACTGTTGTCTCCAAGCTACCAATAAGTTATAGCATTTATTTATGTTTACTTACTGTGCCCTAGCTTTTTGTTTTGTTTTGATCTACCCAAATATCTGCCTCGTGTGAGCTTCTTTGCTTACTGTGGACTTTGAAGCTCTAACTTTCCGTAACCAGGAGATTACAGTTTATACTAAATATGTGAGCCCAAGAATCCACTGAATTTTCTCATATGGATTCAGCTCAGATATCCAGGCAGTTAGTCACCAAGTGTGTGATACAGTCTATCTACATGTGGTCCTAGATGAGCAGGGGTGATTGCTGTAGGCAGAAGTATCTGACTGCAGTGGGAAGTGACGTGTTAAACAAAGCAGGATGCTGATAGTCACCCTGAATATCTGTGAGGAAACTGTGTCCTTATTCCCTAAAGTGTGTAGGTGGGTGAGCTTTGCAGTCAGACTGTGGGAACCCCTGTTCTTCACTGTGAGGACTGGGAGGCACCACTTTCGGATCCCTGTCTTGAGTGGCCTGGTGGTATGGATGGAACCACCCATTCTCAGACCCATAATGCGGGTAGGTGAGGTCCCTGCTTAATAGGCAGAGTGGTGCCGAATGTGACAATCCTGTTTCTTCACCAAATGACAGAACAGTTGAGGTTAAGCTTTAGGTATATACTCTATTGGTATGTGCTCATAAGGTGCTGTGCTGTTGTAGTGTCCCCGTACAGGTCTATAGAAGGGAGAAAGGTACTCAAAGTCCACAGACATGTTATGCCTGTGCTTAGGCAAAGGAACTGTTACTGCCCTGAGTTCCTCACTCAGGGGAGCTGGCAGATTATGTTTCCCTGTTTGTTAATTTATCCCCTTTGCAAAGCTGAGAGAATGGTTCAGGGCAAGAGAAGTATCCTGCTTTCAGCTCGTGAAATATGTAAATCACTGAAGCCAGCTCAGACCCAGCGTGGACAGGGAGTAGTCAAGTAAATAGGAGAGACCTTTTTTCTAAAGGGATATATATATATATTTTTTTTAATCTGAGTGTTAAGATAGATGGAGGTACTTATCTTTTGCTGATTGAGAGTCACTTTCCCCTGATTCTGAAAGTGTAAGTGGACTCTCTATCGCTCAGTCACTCCTGCAGTAAAAAATTAATGCTTCCTGACCACAACTGACATGTCCGAAACACCATTGCTCGTTTCACTCTGTTTTTGCCAGAGAAGCTGGACTGTAGGGTGCTGGTTCCTGCCAGATCAAGTCTGACAACTCCCTGCTGCTTCTGAACAGTCTTTCCCTCTCCTTGCCACTCAGCGTGACTCTTTAACTTGGCCTTTGATGTGCCGGTCTCCCAGACTGTCATATATATTGCTGCTGTCATTTTTTCTTCTGGTCTTTATTGTAAGAGGTACCACAGGAAGCATCTGACTACTCTGCCACCTTGGCTCCACCCTCTTCCTCATTAACTTCATAAAGCAGGACTTATAACACTAGGAAAGTTAGACCAGATGACAGACTGGTGGACCCAATTTTGGAAATTGTAGACTAGCCAAGCTGACACACATATTTTTGGGGGACACATTTTAATCCATAATGATGACTCAGTACTTCTGCTGATTTTTTGCACTGTAATTTCTGAGCTCACCCTTTTCTAGTCATAGGTTTTAACATTCTCTTGAAGTTTTAAGGGGAAACCCTGGTGGCATAGTGGGTTAAGTGCTACGCTTGTTACCCAAAAGGTTGGCAGTTCAAATCCACCAGGCGCCCCTTGGTAACTCCACTCTGATGTCTAGGGTCACTGTGAGGTGAACACAAGTTGATAGCAGTGGGTTTGTTTTTCGGGGGGGGGGGGTTGAAGTTTTAAATACTACAAGATACTTTCCTGGTAAAAAGCTTGAATGTATTAATGGATACTATCTTCCTCTCAAGTCCATCTTCCTTTAGAATCTTTGTACTGTTGCTACTGTTTAGTAACAGCATTGCATTTCTGAATTATTTCTTGTATCTAGTCAAAATTACATTGGTAAATTACTTACAGAGGAACAAATTTAGGAAAATTAAGGATATTATTTCATAGTGTAGAAAAGGTCAATAGAGATAATGTATGTTAAACATCTAATGTACTGCTTCAGAAATGATATGGGTTCAGTAAATGGGAACTATTTTTATTAATTTGATATAGTATAATGTGAATAATAATTTTTCCAAAAGTATTTAATAAGCTATTTTTACTGTTTGGTTAGTGTAACTGGGATTCAACAGTCTCTGTTTTCATCTTTTTCTTACCTCTTATGGTTTTCACTTCTGAATCCGCTTGCTGACATCCAAATCTGAACTTTTCATGCTTCACTTTGACCTTCATTATATCCAGCTTCTCTAACCTTATATGTTCTTGTCGCTATGTGCCTTTTTCCCCTATTCAAAACTCTACTCGGAACTCATGACCTTCACAAAACCTTCATAGTTAATGATGACTCTTCATAATTGTAGCTGTCTCTCATAACACAATATGGTTAGACTTAGCTCTGATTACATCTTTGCATACTGAAATCCATGGAAATATTTTACATGGTATATGATTTCACTGAAGTTTCTCCAATTCTCCCAGCATACCTAAAACTCCAAGAGAAGGGTAATATTTAATAGTTTCTTGTATGTTCTGTGAGACTCTCTGCAATTTTCCTAACAGCAAAACTTTCCTTCATAATTCCCAAGAGCCCTGGTGATACTGTGCTTCAGGCGCTGGATTGCTAGCCAAAAGGTTGATGCCTCAGACCCACTACTTGCTTCATGCAGGAGAAAGATATGGCAGTCTGCTTCTCTAAAGATTACAGCCTTTGAAACTCTGGAGGGCAGCTCTACTCTTTCTCTTAAGGTTGTGTGTTGGAATAGACTCAGCAGCAAAGGGTTTGGTGTTTTTGTAATGTTGTCTTTAGAAGGACATACAAGGTCTAACAATTAAGTTTGTGACTTTATCCTAGCAAAAGTGCTACATATCTCATTGCTAAGTATCACTACAGGTACCTTCCAAGTACTCCTCTTAGGAAGCTGTGTACCAAAGCCAGTGCCTAGTCCACCTTTCAAAGCAATTTTGGAACTTTTTTTCTGGAATGACCATTAGAACTGTCATACCACCCTTGAATGTCATCAAAATGTCTTCCTTTCATCGACTTGGGACCGGAAGAACCAAATGGTGCCTGGCCACCACCAGTGATAGCTGCGATAGAGCTCACTAAGTTGTCTCACTGGCAACACAAGAATAATAAGGGGTGCATCCTGAGATATCCACTAAAAGACCTCAATTGATGGTCCAGTGGTTTTGGGGTTCCCCTGGGAGCATGGCCCCAGGCCCTGATGCTGCCCTTGCCCATAAATCATAATGAAGATCCACTCTTTGGACACGAATGGATTGGACTTGGTAATGCAGAGTGACCATATATTGTATGCACTTTGTGGTTCTATACATCTATAGGGTATCAGCCTGCTGACCTCTGGTTGGAGAAAGGAGAGTGCTTGGAGAGGAGGGACAGGAGACTGTTGGGAGGATGAGACATGTATGGAGCAGAGAGGAATAGTGTGCTGTCATCAGACAGGGAGAGCAGTGGAAGCTGCATATAGGTGGGCATGTAAATTTATACAGGAATGTACACTTTCACTCAGTCATATCAAATAAAAAAAGTAAAAATAAATTTTAAAAAAGTCTTCCTTTCAATATTTCCTCTATTTTCAGGTAAAGGAAACAGTCATTGGGGGCCAGATCAGGTAAGCAGGCCAGATCAGGAAGCATATTCAAATACAATTATTTGTTTACTGGCTAAAATCTCCCTCATAGACAATTACACAATTAAGTTTTCAAACTTGCCACCATGCCACTATGTGCAATGGCCATCCCACAAACAGTTCCAAAATTGCTTTGAAGAGTAGACTAGCTTCCCAAGGGGAGTATTTCGAAGGTGACCATAGTGATGTTCAGCAGTGATGTGTGTAGCACTTAGAACAACACAGTTCACAGACTTAATTATCGGACATCATAAAACCCTGTTTCCCTGTTGACCACTGGTAAAGACTATGATTTCATTTTCAGATGATGTGTTCATATATTCTTCCTTTAACTCTTTTATTCTTTTATACCATCCAAAAACTCATGCCACGCTGTCTCCTCCAACAAGAGGATGACACATGAAATAGCATGGCTTTTTAATTCATTGTGTTGATATATAGTCTAATTGTCATTATTTTGTAATTATTTTAAGAAGCTGTGCCAAAAGGTTGTGTGGGCAGCTGACACTCAAGGGGCTTTAGAAGTATTATCTTTGTTAAGAAAGACTACGATTACTGACTATTTCTCTAAGCAACTGGAAGTCTCTATTGTGGAGTGAATAATTTCAATGTTGCGTTTCATATTTGTAGCATTAAAAAGATTATAGGCAAAATAAATTGGGTGATATCAGCTTGACTCAGTCCCATTCCATTAAACCTCAGCCTACACAGAGGCACAAGATTGATTTCTCAATGTTCAGCTTCCCAGTGGAGTCAAGACATGTGTTAGAATGTGCTCTTAAAAATAAAAATAGAGAAGCATTAGGATTTTTTCCTCCATTCATGACATTGGCTAGATCCTCAGTTTGCTTTATATTTTCCCCATATTTTCCAACGTCTATCTTCCCTCCAAAGTCAATGAGGGTTTAGTGCATGGAAGAATCACAGCAGTATAGAATAGAACAAGAATCTACTTGATTAAAAAAAAAAAAAAAAGATATTTTATAAACTATGAGGCTTAATTCTACCACCTTCTCTGAGGCAATACTCCCTTTGTGATCAGTGGGAAGTTGGCTTGATTATAGAGAGTAAAATTCAGCCCAGCCAGCATGCAGAAATAACTTTATCTGTAATCCCCCCTCTAACACTGAAATACTACTTCTGATTTGGAAAAACACTCATACCAACACTGCACAACAGGTGAGGGAGAGACATGGAATGCTATTTTCATTGGTTTTCACTAAGTGTTTACTTTAGGCTATAGAGTGCCCAGGGAAGTTTGTTCCTCCTCAGCAAAATACAAAAAAATCAGAAATAAATGTGTTGAATGTAATTTGCTAAAGGCAAGGTATACTGTTGTAACACATTATTCTAGCATTATCATTCATATGTAGTTTATATGTAATGTCTAAGACTATTTTAAGTATAGTTTATTTGTACACTTAAGTACAAAAGAAATAATTGTTAAAGCAATAATCTGTTAAAGACTAAGAAACTGTGCTATACCCAGTGAACACTTCATTACTTTTGCATATTTGCAACTACATATATTTTTTAAAAAGCTGTTACAGCCTTACAGTGAGAGAATACCTTAGGCAAGAAGGAACCAGTTATCACAGCTGTCTTGTCCTCCTCCAGGGGTTTCACCTCTCTCTCTGTTTCAGCCTCAGCCTTATCAGCTGTGGGAAAGGAAAAGAAGGGGACAAAAAGTTGCCAGCTGAGATGGCAGCTGCCATCACCATGCCTGAGTCTTCCAGCCTTCTAAGCACAAGCTGGAAAATTTTCAAGGAGGAAGTTTGCTAGGCAAGTGGAAGGAAAACGAAACAAAGCCCCAAGTGAGTAAAATAGCTGTAAGGAAAAATACACATTTCCTGAGAATCACACTTTTAAGTCTTGAAGTCTACCCACAGGCTGGTTCTGCTGGCAGTGACCTAGGTATGAGCAGCCAAGCTTCTGCCCGAGTGGAAGCTTCTATCCCATCTAAGCTGCATAGTTGTTTGTCTGTGTCTTAGACTTAGTGTGATAACTGGAATGATTCTGAGGACCTTCTTGATCCTTTACTTTCATAAATTTATGTTCATGTATATATAAATGAGGAGTTTGAATAATCTCCATTAACTCAGAAAATCAGTGCTATACTCCTACCTGTTTTCACTTCTACTTGTGCATCCACCAGGAGCTCTTGTGGTCATTCTTGGCTCATGGAGAGAGGAGAGAGCAGACCTTTCTGGCCCACAGGCTTTCTGCTGTGCTTCAGATTATCTTGATGTGGCATGCTACCAGCTTCATCTAATCAGTTTAGTCTTAGTGTCCCAAGCATCGGTTTTATGCCTGACCCATCTAGGTCTTCCTGTCCAGTTCTTCTGATTCAAGTTTATAATCTAGAAGATAATCTGGGTTTATTCCATACCAAAAAAAAAAAAAAAAAAAACTCACTGCCATCAAGTCGTGTCCAACTCATAGTGACCCTAGAGGTTAGAGTAGAACTGCCCTGTAGAGTTTCCAAGGAGCGCCTGGCAGATTTGAACTGCAAACCTTTTGGTTAGCAGCCCTAGCACTTGACCCACTATGTCACAAGGGTTTATTCCATAGCTCACATTTAATTTATTTTCCTTACTTGACACCTGTTCTTGTTAAGAATTGCATTCCCGGTTAATATGTGCTTCTTTTTTCTCAGATTTGGCACACTGTATTGGACTATCCAAAAAGGCCCTTAATCTTCTCTGAGAAGTGCTTCTAGCTGTGACCACTTCCACAGTTTCTTTCAGGTGATCCAGTTAGACTTCCCACTGTGTCATTCTCAAATTCATTTTCTCTTTTTAGATTAAACTATAATCTGGTAGAACAGGAGATTCAGAAAATGGAAAACTCTGTGCAAAAGTGAACTGCAGAAGATTCCAAAAGGCAATTCATTAATTTCAAATGAGAATTGACCTACATCCTGGAGAAAGTAGATGGACTCCATCTACCTCCCCCCATGAAGTTCTTTACTTTTCTCTAACAGATAAAATACACCAGACACCAGACCTTGACATGTTATCTGAGTCAATCCAAATCTTCAGTATTGATGTCACATCTCTCAGAAAGCTTATAGACTACTCATCACCAAAGTTTCCCTTTCAATTCCTTTAATTTCAAGTCACTTGACAGACACCGCATCATCCAACATTCTCCTGGATGCTTTCTAGACATTTTCCCTAATCTCACTTTATCTCCTTCTGCTACCCCTTGTGTACACATCCTCCAGTTTAAATTTTATAAGCCTTGGTTTTGTATTATTCCTTTAGTTTTCCCATCATTTAGATCACTTCGACGAAAACTCACTTTCTGTCCTTTGCCTTCATTGCACCTCTCAGTAAACATAAACATGTCTAAGTAGCTGTGTTTGTAACTCCACATACTTTCCCCAGATGTCCTTTCAGTCTCAGCTCCTAAGTTTCTGTCTTGGCACACCTTTTATATTTCTACACACATTTACCAATTCCCATCAATACTATGAACTTCCCTACCTTGGCTCCCATTACTACTTGTATCATAAATGCCATTTCCATTCTCAACATCACACAAATCCTACCCCTACTACAAATAAACTATCTTCAGACAAATAAGAGTGAGGATTCTATCTTACTTCTTTTCTTCCACATAGTTCTTTGCAGAGTGTGTACATATAGTGGGTTATCAAATAAAATGATAATAAGTGACTTATTTTTTTAAAAAAAGAATTAATGAGCAGTAGATTTAGTATGGATCCTATGCTGATTCCATAACTGCTCCATGAAAATACCACCTTTGTTTCTCCATCTTTTAGCAAGTCTTTTTTCACCCCCTCACTATAGTCTCCTTCTTAATTCTGCCAACCTTCAGGGTTAATTCAAGACCCATCATTTTATAAAACCTTCTCTTACCATGCTTTATGGCATTCCTTCCCCGATTTCTTGTTCCTAACTGAAGCATAACACACAATCTGGCCTTTGATTAATCTACCATCTTTTATGGTTCTTTAATTGTTTCAAGTATGTAAATCTTCTCTCTCCTAGTTGACAACACTGTACCTTTTCAAGGGCAAAATCTGTGTCTTTTCTGTGTCACACAAATCTGTCACAGCGCTAAGCCTACAGAAAGAAACAGTTGTTAAGGTGGCCCTTCTTCAGTAGAATGAAGTCAACCTTCACAACTTTTAAAATTAGAATGTTGACCTTGCCAACTAAGCAATGGTAGCCAAAACATATGGATGATCCTTTCTGAGTCAACAGAGAATAGCAGCACCCCGGGCTCCAATGAGAGTGTGTCCTTGAAGTGCCTGCTGTTTGGCTCCTTTTAGAGCCCCAAATGAGTGAGATGATAGTCACGGAAGCAAGTCTAAAGCAACCATTCCCAATGTTGGGGTTTGCACAAAGTATGCCAAAAATATTTGGAGGACTTTTTAAAAAAATACAGATTCCAAGCCTGCATTGAATCACTCAAAAATTTCCCACCTTAACTTCTATATCCTATGACCCAGACTCCCCTGAAATGGTCTGGAAACACACTACATTGGGTTTTTATTGCTGGCAGCCTGCTGGTCTGCTGGCAGTGTTGTGTGGTTATCAGGAGTGCTTCCTCCAGAATGTAATTTTTAGCTTCCTTCTCCTTCATTTCATGCTATGTAGCTTTGGTCGAGTTCCCAACTTTACTGCCTCAGTTTCCTTTCTTGAATACAGAGTTTACTAACTAACTGCCTGGCTTGCTCAGATACCTTGCAAATACAATTTAGGAAAAAAAAATAACGTTCTCTGGGTTATGTTGTTATTGTCAGTTGCTGCCATTTGAGTTTCAGCACATGGAGATATTATGTGTAATCGCACAAATTGTCACCAGTCCCTGTGCTATCTTGATGATTGTTGGTATGCTTGAGGCCATGGTTGTAGCTGTTGTATCAGTCCATCTCCCTTCCTTTGACTTAAGTTACTAAGCATGATGTCATTGTCTAGTGACAGTGATGTTATTGTCTAGTGATCTTTTCAGATGACATATCCAAATTAAGGGATCTGTGTTGCCATCTTTGCTTCTAAGGGACATTCTGGTTATGGTCTAAGAAGGATTTGTCCATTCTTATGAAAGTTCACAGCATATTCAGTATTCCTCACTGACACTATCACAAAACAGGAATTCTTCTGTCCTCCTTTTTTCATGACCAGCTTTCACATGCCTGTGAGATGAGTAAAAAGATCATGACTGCAGACAGGTGCCTCTTAAACAAACTGAGAGATGGATGATGGTCCTGGATCATAGTGAGAACTAGATAAATATTAGCTTTATCATTATTATTATTTTACCTAAAATAATTATAAGGCTTAATTAATAAAAATAACTATTATTTATTTAATCTGAATCATGCTTCTGTATATTCTGTGAAAGGATTGCTGAAATAATTACATGATATGTTGGTAGCTCAAGAAGGAAGGATCTTCTTAAAAATTCATAAAAATTATAAGTTTCCACCTCTAGAAAACCAAGTAGGCCATGAAAATTTTAACATATTATGAAAAATACAGTAGACTACTTTTTGTCAGATGATAAGAATTATATAACTTGTATTTCTTTCCTTTTCCTTTGGTTGCCTGCAAGTATGGAATTAAGTGTAATAGTTACATTACCCTCATTAATGCAGAGGTTGATGTCCTTATCAGCCACTTACAAGAGTTTCTTTTATTTTTTATTGTGGTAATTATCTGTAATGGGAAACCCTGGTGGGGTAGTGGCTTAAGTGTTACGTCTGCTAATGAAAGGTCAGCAGTTCAGATCAGCCAGGCACTTCTTGGAAACTCTATAGGGCAGTTCTACACTGACTTCTAGGATTGCCTTGAGTTGTACATGACTGGGTTTGGTTTTTTGGGGTTTATGTATATAACAAAACATTTGCCATTTTAACACAGTTTTACAGATACAATTCAGTGACATACTTTGTTTTCATCTTGTTAAACCATCACCCCTATCCATTTCCAAAATTTCTTACCACGCTTCACAGGGTGTACTCTATGGAATATGTCCTCTTTTTCTCCTCTTGCCCTCTAGCCCCTGGTAACCAACAATACCGTTAGGTCTTTATACATTTGCCTATTCTAGATATTTCATATAAGCAGGATTGTATAATATTTGTCTTTTGGTGAAATGTCTTATTTCACTCAGGGATTATCTATATTGTAGCAGTAACCAGAACTTCATTTCTCTTCACGGCTGAGTAATATTCCATTCTGTCTATACACTGTATTTTAATTATCCATCCTCTGTTGATCAATTTTTAGACTGTTCCTACCCTTTGGCTATTGTGAACAGTGCTACAATGAACATTGTCATATGAGTGTCTATCTATATTTCTGCTTTTAAATTGTTTGAGTGTACACTAGGAGTTGAATTGCTGTACCATATGGTGATTTTATGTTTAACTTTCTCAGGAACTGCTAATTGTTTTATGTAGAGATTGTATCACCATTCTATGATACCTCCAGCAATCCATGGATCTTGGCATCCTTGTCAAGATGTGTTCTTTTTCATTTTTCAAATCGTAGCCATCTTGTTAGGGGCTGTTAAGTCAGTTCTGACTCGTAGTGACCCTGCATACAACAGAACAAACCACTGTCCAGTCCTGCACTGGCCTCACAATCCTTGCTATATTTGAGTCCATTTTTGTAGCCGCCGTGTCGGGTCATCTTGTTAAGGGCCTACCTCTTTTTCTCATTGACCTTCTACCAATCGTGATAGCCTTCTTAGTAGGTGTGAAATCACATACCATTGTAGTTTGGGTTTCTCTAGTGACCAAAGACATTGAGCCTCTTTTCACATGCTTTTTGGTAATTTGTATTTCTCTTTCGGTAAAATGCATTCTCAACTCCTTTACCCAATTTTTGATTGGATTATTTGTCTTTTTGCCATTAATATGTCGAATTTCTTTAATATTCTGGATTTTAAACCCTATCAGATAAATGATTCTCTAAAATTTTCTCCTACTCTGCAGGTTGCTTCCTACTTGGCTGATAAAGTTCTTTAGTGAACATTTTTTTTTTTTAATTTTGATGAAATCAAATTTACTTAGTTTTGCGTTAGTTGTTCATACTTTCTGTGTCATATCTCAAAACACATTGTTAATAACTGAGTCCCAAATCATTACCCCTATGTTTTCTTGTTATAGTTTCATGGTTTTAATTCTTACACAATTGTATTTATTATTTTTAATCTAACAATCTTATGTTCTTCTTTGGACACAAGATTATTTTTACTAAATAGACTGTATATATTAAACTCATTGCCATCAATTTGATTTCAAATCACAATGACCCTGTAGGATGAGTTAAACTGTCCCATAGAGTTTCTATGCAGCAGCTTGTGAATTTGAACTACTAATCTTTTTGCTTAGCAGCAACTCTACTATATATGTACACATACTTATTCATTAATAAATAAGCAATATTTGGTACAGGTACAAAAAAAGACATACAGACCAATGGAACAGAGTCAAGACCCCAGAGATGCCACCATCCTCTTATGAATAGCTGACATTTGACAAAGGCCCTAAGATTGTAAACTGGAGTAAAAACACTCTCTTTAACAAATGGTGCTGGCAAAATTGGATATGTCTGCAAAAATTGAACCAAGACCCATATCTCACACCTTACACAAAATATAAATCAAAATGGATCAAAGACCTAAATATCAAACATAAATGATAAAAATCATGCAAGGAAAAATAGGGCCAACAATGTAAGTTTTAAGACACAGTGTAGACAGACTTTAAAATCTGACAAAGTGGGATCAACAGAAGAGAAAATAAATAAATGGGAACTCCTAAGAATCAAACACTTTTTCACCCAAAGACTTTATCAAAACAAAAGACCACTTACAGAATGGGAAAAAAATATTTGCCAACTACATGTCGAACTGACATCTGATCTCCATAATCTAGAAGGCATTGCAGAATATCAACAAGAAAAAGATAAATAACCCAATTAAGCAAAGGGCAAAGGAGATGGACAGATATTTTATCAAAGAGGACATCCAAAAGACACGTGGAGGAATGTTCACGATCATTAGCTATCAGAGAAATCCAAATCAAAACTACAATGAGATACCATCTCACCCCAACAAGATTGGACATGATTTGAAAAACACAAAACAACAAATGGTAGAGAGGCTATGGAGAGATTGGAACTCCCCTACACTGCTGGTAGGATTGTAAAATGGTGTCACCTCTTTGGAAAGCAACTTTGCATTTTCTTCAAAAGCTGGAAACACATATGCCATTTGATCCAGTAATGGACTACTGGGAACACATCCTACACTAACAAAGGCTGTCACACGAACAGATACATGCACACGAATGTTTAGTGCAGCACAGTCCATAACAGCAAAACAATGGAATCAAACTAGATGCCCATCAACAGATGAATGGATAAGCAAACTGGCACACACACTCAGTGGAACACTATGCAATGATAAAGAACAATGATGATTTTAGGAAGCATCTCATAACCTGGTCCAATTGGAAGACATTGTGCTGTGTGAAGTTAGTCAGAGGCACAATATTGTATGAGACCCTCTGGTGGTCAGGATTTTGTCAATTTAGCTACTTCATGTTTGGCTGCTGTATTAAGTGGCAGGGCAGGGCCTGTGGTGGCTTCCTGCCCCTCAGCTCTCATCTCTCCACACTCCACCACCTACTGCTGGTCTGCTCACATAGCCAGCAGCTCCTGCTTGCTGCTGGCATCTGGTTCCTGGACTTGAACTAGCAGCTGCTGGATTCATCAACCCTTACAGCTGGCACTTGAGAGTCCTATTCCCTGACTTGCTGATTCTGGGTTTGTCAGCCTCTGCTGCTCCGTCTCACCTCCAGCTTGGGATCGGCTGACCTACACAACCAGTGATCTAGAACTCTGGTCTCTGACCTGCTGACCTTGAGTTCATCAGCTCCCATTGCCACATGCGGCTAGTGCCAGGACTTGGGGCATTCAGCTTCTGCAATTGCATATCTATCCATCCATCCATCTGTAGCTATATCTATATCTAATCTATATCTATAATTATCTACATCTACATCTATATCTAAATCTATATATCTATATCTATCTATCTATCTATATCATCTATAGCTGTATCTATACCTTTCCTTGTACTTTATATATATAAATCTTTCCATGTACATACACATGTTACTGGTTTTACTTCCCTAGAAAACCCAGCCTAAGACAGACTTGTACTATAAAGACTTAAAAATAGACTTCTGTACAAAGGAAAATACTGTTTTACAGCTACAAGGGTGGGGAGGGAGGGAGAGCGCTGATCATAGATTAGATAGTTTTTAGAAATTTGGTTAGGTGAAAGCAGTGACAGCACATGGTAGAAAATAGATTAACTTAACTGGATTTCACCATAAACTGAAAACTCTTCTAATCTTAATCCAATATTGCAAGGACAGAGTAGCAGGGGCAGGGTCTCACGACCATTCTGTCGGGGGACATTGCGACCAAGTGGCATAACTAGCCTATTGATAAGAGAGTCTTCCACACCCCATATTGGTGAGTGGTGCCTGGATTCTTAAAAACTAGCAAGCTGCCATCTGAGGTACACTAAATAGTCCCAACTCAGCAGGAACAGATGATCACTGAGAACGACAAAGACATCAGTGAGAAAGAGCTTAGGAGGCAGAAGAACCCCTGTGAATGGGAGACTGCATTAACATGTGACCAAAAGAACCACATGGTGCTGAGCTACACCAGAGACAGCTGTGATGGGGACACATTGTTAAGTCCTATGGCAACATGAGCAAAGGAGGAGCACAGCTCAAGAAGTCTAATGAAAGGCCACAACTGATGGCCAATGGCCCGGGGAATATCCTGAGAGCATGAGCCCTAGAACTGCTGCTGACCCTGACCAGAAAACGTTACTAAGGTCAGTTCTTAGGACAAAAGTGGACTGGACTTCGGGACACAGTGTGACCATATGGTGTGTGTACTCTAAGGTTCTATGTATTTAGAGGATTTTGTCCTACTGGTCTCTTTCTAGATTGGAGAGGAGAGGATAGAGAGTAGGGACAGAAGGTTGTTAAGAGGATGTGACAAATATAGAATGATAAGGACGAGTGTCCTGTCACCAGGCAAGGAGAGCAAAAGGAGCTGCAGATAGGCAGGCATGCAAATTTAATTTGGATTGTATGCTGTCACTGAATAGCAGTAAGAAAATAAATGAATAAAAATAATAAATAGGCAATATAAATGTATATGTACATATAGATGTGTATATATATACACACACATAAAATCAGAGAGATTGAGTTAAGTATCCTCAGCTAGCCATGGTTTGCCATTTAATTATTTTTTAAAATTTATTTTTGAAAAACTAATATATTTATATACTCAGAAATAACTGAAGGGTTGTACAATAAGAATTTTCTTTCCTAGCCCTGTCTTGATATGTCTAGTTCCTATTTACGAAATTATAAATCACCACTTTTATTAGCCTTTTTTTGCAATTTCTTAATGCATATAAAAAAACACAAATTCATATCATTTGAAACACAAAGCGCAATGATTTGCATGTTGCTTTGTTGTTATTTATTTAGTGCTGTAAAGGTAGAAACACATCACAGTTTTTTAAACTTCTATGTCTTGTATGGAGCAGAGAGGAATAGTGTGCAGTCACCGGACAGGGAGAGCAGTGGAAGCTGCATATAGGTGGGCATGTGAATTTATACGGGAATGTACATTTTCACTCAGTTATGTTAAATAAAAATAAAAATAAATTAAAAAAATAAAATAAAATTCTATGTCTTTTTCCAGGGATTGTCCCACATCAGTATATGCAAAGTCACTGAGTTCATCTTCACAGCCATGTGTCAGTCATGATATTAATTTTCATAATTCATTAAGCCAGTCATCCAGTATGGAGAAACAGGTTGTTTCCAATGCTGTATTATTATAAACAATGATGTAGTAAATAACTTGAAATGTACATTTTTTGTACATATGTCTTTAGCTGTAGAAGAAATCCTCTGAATTAAGAAGGGCAAAGAACTACCTTTGCTTGTATATCTTAAGTTGTAGAAGAGTGCATTCACATGTGATTTTGATAGATATTGTCAGATAGCCCTCTGAGTGTAAGAATATATGCCATGTAAGAATACATAAGAGTGCTTATTTCCATGCCTATTTCCAAAGTCTAACCCTGGTGGCATAGTGGCTGAGTGCTACATCTGTTAAACAAAGTTTCACAGCTGAAGTTCACTAGGTACTCCTTAGAAACTCTACAGAGCAGTCCTGCTCTCTCCTGTGGGGTTGTTAGGGGTGGTGTCAACTCCATGGCGGTGGATTTTATTATTATTATTTTGGTTTTCACCAGGATAGGATTATCAAACTTCTGAATTTTGCCAGTTTGACAGGTTAACAAATAGTGAGGTTGACATCTTTTTGTATGTTTAAATATGATTTGTATTTCTTTTTCTTTATTAGTTGTCTGTCTGTGTGGGCTTTGCCCATTTTTCTGTTTGGTTTTGAGCCTTTTTCTAATCAGTACCTTAGAGTCCTCTGTTGGAGAGATTAGCTTTCTGAGTTGCAAGGTTCTTTCTGTTGTTGTTGTTGTTATGGCTTTTTTCAGTTTCCCATTTGTCTTTTAAGAAGTTTTTTATTTTAAAATGTTGCAAAAGTTTGTTGTTATTAGCTACTATATGCTTAGGAATTGTTGGAGTGAACTTAGCTAAAGGCAGTGTATTCTAGAGCAGCAGGTTTTTATCGAAGTTGCGTGAAGCCTCAGGGTTCCACCAGGCATGTCCAGGGAGTTACCTGAAAAACAGTCTGATCGTGGCTGAAATGTTAAAAAATGCATGTGCTTCTTCACCATCAGGCCACGGCACAGACTACCCCGTGGTCGAATTTCAAGACATGAAGATATGTAACCTACCCTAACAGCCATGCAATGTCAAATCTTTCTTTAAAACATTCAGGAATCACTTGCACATTTCTAAAGCCATTTACCTTTGCTTAATGGAAAAACTTCCTTAGGTAAAGCCTAAATTACATGTTCTGCAACAGAATTATCTTCCTAATTTATTTTTTATTATTAACGGACATAATCTCTATAGTAATCAGATTCATAACATTTCTGAAGGTTTTGCGGTAGGGAATGGAGTCCCTGGGTAACACACACAGTAACTAGTTGTTTGACCTCATTCAGAAGCATCTAGAAGGACAGACTTTGCAATCTGCTTTTAAAGGGATATAATCTTGAAAACTCCACAGGACAGTTATACTCTGCACATTGCAGGTCACCATGAGTCAGAATTGACTTGATGGTACCCAGAAACAGCAGTGGTGGCCAGTAGAGTTTTTAAGTTCCCACTAAAGGGGAATTGCCTTCTCAGTTTTCTCTAGACCACAGTCATTTGCTCTAATCATGTAGAATTAACTGCCGCACAAGAAGCTGCTTTTGTTTTGCTTCAGGTCTTCTTACTGGAAAGTTTCCTTTCACATTGAGCCTCATTGTGCCTTTCACCTACTGATTGACATTGATCCTCAGAGCTACACTGAATAAGATTCACTTATTTTCTGTAAGGACTAACATTTAAAGACGGCACCATATCCTTCTTCTCACTCCATTCTCCAGATGTCTTCTTTGTGGAGCAAACCTTCATTCTTCCTTCTACCATATTTCATATTGCGAAGACTCTCCCAATCCTGATGACTGCCCTGTATACCACTCAGTGTGAGGCTGTCCCTTAAAGAGCAGCACCACCAAATGAACACATGTGGGGCCTGGCCAGTGCAGACAATATGGGATTGGGTAACCCACATGATCCAGATAGTACTTTCTCTATCCTTTTCCTGCTTGTCTTTTGTCAGCCTTTAATTTACCTTGAAATGTGAATTACTCAGATTTGTCAAGAGCTGTGCATTAAGTTACATCTGTATAGATTGCAGGCATCCCAGCCTTTGAGGGTAGCTAGTGAATATTTAGTCTAACTATTCATGTTAGAGAAGGAAGAGAAGTTTAACAGGACGTGTAGAGCAGGAGAGAAAATTCAAGTCTTCCTTAAATGATGCAAAAAAGGAGGCATTCAGGTGTTTGCAATCCTATGTCTTTCAATAGTATCTAGAATGTCTATTCATTCTAGCACTAGATAAAGCAGGTAGAACAATGTCCCTAAGGCTGCAAATAGTTACGTGCCTGGCTACTAACTGAAAGGTTGGCAGTTCAAAGCCACTCAGCAGTTCCACGTGTGAAAGACATGGTAATATGCTTTTGTCAAGATTTATAGTTTACATAATCCTTAGGGGATAGTTCTACTCTGTTGCCTGGGGTATCCATAAATCAAGATCAATTCAGTGGCACCTGACAACAACAAAGGTCTTCACATCCTAATCACTGACATCTGTGAATGTGTTACCTTAAATGGCAAAAGAGGCTTTTCAGATGTGAGCAAGATTAAAGACCTTGCAATGGAGCATTGCTCTGGATTGTGCAGGTCAGTCAAATCTAATTACATGTGCCTCTGAAACTGGAGAAACTGTCTTGGCAGTGGTCAGAGAGAGACATGAAGACACAAGAAGGGTCAGAGATATGAAGTGTTGATGGCTTGAAGATGCAGGAAAGGAACCCCTTGTCAAAGATCATGAACTGCCCCTAGAAGTTCAAAAAGCCAGTGGAATAGAATCTGCCCTAGGGTTTCCAGAAAGGAATGCAGCCCTGCCTACACTCTGATGTTAGTCCGTGTTGGACTTCTGACCTATAAAACTCCAGGATAATAAATCTGTGTTGTTTTAAGCTACTAAGTACATGGTAATTTGTTATAACAGCAGTAGAAAACTGATGCACAAGACATGCTCAAATGCTAAGCCAAATGCATTCACAGTTTGAAGCTCTAAGCATTAAAAGTATGCAGTATATGCAAAGTATTATGGAGCCAAATTTGCTTCATTTGATGGCCATATCTTAGCAGCCAGCTAAGCCCTTTTAGAATTGTATTAATAACTCAGGGTACAATTTATTCATCATTGCTCTAGCATGTTAGCTGTTATCCTACTGATGAGGGTCCAAATGTCTTAAGGTCCCCCTAGGGAATTGATTCTGTGCTGAAAAGAGTATCAATACATATTAATCTTTCATATTATCATTTCTAGAAAGCAGATTTGTGGGGTATTTTGGAACCCTCTCTGGTTTACACCTGGGTTCACATGGCACTCATGTCCATTATAAGGGCCAGTTTTTACTAAGTGCATTTCTGAACCAAGTTAGAGTTACATTAATTTAGCAAATGCTTGGAGACAGCACATTTTTTCCCAGACAAGTTGAGAACAAGGGAGATTGCTTTGAGGCTTTTTTCCAAATATGTGATTTCACAAATGCATCACCACTGGGCACTCCTCCATGGGCTTACAACAAAAGTGTGGTTGTATTTCAGGGCCTGGAGCTGTCTTTCAAAGAAAAATAGGTCTCCCTAGTTATTGAGTAATTGTTTTGTTCTAGATAGTAATCTAGCTGCTGAATGTATATTCACACGTCTAACAACACAACTCTTGTGTGGTCAGTTGTCATAGAGTCAGTTCTGAAGCTATAGCAACTGGATATTTGCAGAAGAGAACCACTCCATAGAGTTTTCAAGGCTGTGACTCTTCAGAAGCGGATCACCAAGCCTATCTTCTGTGTTATTGCAAACCTGCAGCCAGCAGCTGAGCACTTAGTCATTTGTGCCACCCAGACCACCCACATCAGAACTGTACAAAGAAGATCCTGTGAAACCCAATTTCACAGATAAGGGAATTGACACTCACTGAGAATAAATCACTTGCCAAAGTTCACGTAATTTATAACTGCTGAAAATGGGACTCATGCCATGGTTGGCCTGACCTGTAAACCTGCACTTAATCTGTTTCTGTGTGTTGTCTCTATTTAAGTGTGTAGATAGCATACCTGTTTGGCCTATCAGAGATCTTCTTTGTACAGTTCTGGTAGGAATTCAGCAAAGTTTACTGAATGGATGAATGAATTCTTAAAGCCTAAAGAGCAGTAAAGAAGAAGAACTTATACTCGAATCTTCACAACAGTAGCTGGGAAGTTGGCGTACAAGGCATTATGAAGGCCTAATTAAGCCAGGAGTCGGATCCGCCTCTACGGCACTTGGCTTGGCTTGGCAATTAAGCCAAAAGGAAAATTAGGGCAGAAAGAAACTTTTTTTTCAGAAATGTAGCTATTTTTTATATAACTGGATAGATTTCAGCCTTTCTCCTTCAGTCGTGTAACACATATGCACACACACTGTCTCTCTCTCTCTCTCTCACACACACACTAACTGGTTAGTGGCTTTGTTTTAAAGTACAAGACACACCCAGTAAAATGGCCACAGCCTTGCCTCCTTTCCAAATCTGTGAATAGGAGAGTTCCTGGGTCAGAGGAGAAACTTGTGCTGCAGAATAGATGGAATTTAAGATCAGTTTGAGAGTAGTCCTTGACACAATGTTGAAACCTGAAGCTGCTGTAAATTTTTTATGACAGGTGAGATTTGGAGAAGTTAGAGTTGCTGTATTGAATCTTTGTAATGCTGTGGTTTTCAAACTCTTTAATTTACTTTTTTTTTTTTTTTTTAGCAAAGAAGTTCATGCCTTTTTTTTTTCCCTTAGATAAAGTTTTAATTAGATTCAAGTACCTAAAATTAGATTGCAGCGTAGTTGCTTTGTCTGAAGAGAGGTTGGGGATCAAGAGCTCCACATTCTCAAATCCAGAACCCAAGCTACTCAAGTCACACATGTGGAAATCCTAGAACTCGGAAAAGCCCAGTGCAAAATCTCGTATATTATTAATTTTATGTTTTGGCAGAGTTCACCAAACTAAAGCAAATAGTTAGAGAGTGTGGTGTATGATTTTCTGTAAGAAGACTTTGGTCATTTGACTCATAAATGTTTGTATATTTCGCCAGGAGGAATACTTGATATTTCCAACTTTGTTCACTTTATACATATATATATATATATGCTTTATACGTATATAGCAACTCTATGTGTGCAGAAGAGAATGGCTCCATAGAGTTTTCAAGGTTGTGACTCTTCAGAAGCAGATCACCAGGCCTATCTTCCTCTGTATTGATACAAATCATCATTAGCAGCTGGGTACTTAGTCATTTGTGCCACCCAGAACACCCACACCAGAACTGTACGTATATGTATACACATAAGTGTATGTATACATATGTACATGTATGTATACATATAAACCCCAAAACCCACTGCCACCGAGTTGGGTCCAACTCATAGTGACCATAAAGGACAGGATAGAGCTGCCCCATAGAGTTTCCAAGGAGCACCGCAGACTTGAGCTGCCAACTTTTTGTTAGCAGATGTAACACTTTACTCACTATACCACTGGGGTTTCCTGTATATGTATATATGTGCAGTTGTATACATGCATGTATACATATTACACATATGTACAGTTGTATGATACAATTATATATGTGTACATAAGTATGTATACATATGTACACACATATAACTGTATGTATATATATAACTGTACATATGTATGTGTATATAGGTGTATATTTGAATTCATTTCCTGGGGAGTTCAGTAATTAAAGAGAAATAGCTGCTCCAAGATAACTGTGATCTTGTCTGCATGAGAATTTGTAGGGTCCTGTCATTTTGTTTACACACATGAGTGCTTGATGCAGTTTTTTAAATTTATTTATTTATTTTAGTTTTTGTTTCTTTTACTTTGGATGAAGATTTCCCAAGTAAATTGCTTTCTCATTAAGCAATTAATACACAATTATATCATATTGTTTTGTGACATGGATTGCCTGCTCTGTGACACATCAGCATTCCCTACTTCTCGACCTTGGGTTCCCCGTTTCTATTCATCCCAGCTTTCCTGCTGCCTCCTACCTTCTTGTCCTTGCCTCTGGTCTGATGTGCCCATTTAGCCTCACACACACCATAGAGCAGTGTGTGTGGTCAGCTTGTCTAACCTTCAGCTGAAGGGTAAACCTCGGAAATGACTTCACTACGGAGTTAAAAGGGTGTTCACGAGCCACACTGTCAGCCCCATGAGCCTGGTCTTTTTGTGTGTGTTAGAATTGTTTCTGTGATTTTTTCTAGCTCTCTCTGGGACCCTCCGTTGTGATCCCTCTCAGAGCAGTCAGTGGCGGTACCCGGGCGCCATCGAGCGGTTCTGGCCTCAGTCTGTTGGAGGCTGTGGTCATTATGACCCATTAGTCCTTTTGGTAAATCATTCCATTGCGGCTTTGTTTTCTTCACTCTCTGTTGCTCCAAGTTGAACAGGGTCAATGGGGCGTCTTAGACAGCCACCCATAAGCTTTGAAGACCCTAGTTACTGCTCACCCAAGCCAGCTGTAGAACATTTTGTTTATAAACTATGTTATGCCAGTTGAGCTAGATGTCCCCAGGGACCATTGTCCCCAGACTTCAGCTCAGTAGTTTGGTCTTTCAGAGAATTTGGATGTGTCTGTGAAGCAGCTATGACCTTGCCCTGGTCAAGTTATGCTGTCTTTCCTTGTATTGTGTCCTGTTACTACAGATACATTGAATGGATGGCTGAGGTCAAAATCATAATTTTATGGTAAAAAGAATAAAGAATTGGGTTCAATAGTGAAAATATTTCTAAGGGAATTATGATTAACATGATTTTACTCCATTTTGTTATTTGTCTTATACTGATGTGAAGAGATAGGACTTGAGCAAGAGTTTTAGTTACAGCTTTTAGAGACTTGAGCTAAACACTAGAAAGTATAAGACATCCTCTCATTAATATCAACTACTGTTTACTGAGCAATTATTAAATGCCAAGCCAAACACCTGCAAAATAACTTATCAAGTATAATATCACTTAACACTCCCCCAAAATTTTGACAATAATTAAAACTATTATTTCCATTTTACAGAAGAGGAAACTGAGACTCAAGGAGGTCATGTAATTTGTCCAATATCACCAAGTTTGTAAATGTTGAGGCTGAGATTTCAGATCTGGTTTTTCTGACTTGGTACCTTATACCCTACAGCTTGCCTGCTGAGAGTCAAAGCATAATTTGTGTTTTATTTGATTTCATGCTCGAAATTACAGTGAGCTAAACAACAGTGAAGGAAAACCCTCATCAACCGAAAACATGCATCTAATTCTTTATGACAATTAAAAATTGTTCTAGATTATTGTAACCAAGGGGAGAGGCCTAGATCTTGGTGAGCCAGTATTTCCCTTTCTTGTCTCTTATGTTATACACTGTTGTACCAGAATCTGAGACTCTTCCCATGGAGTGCTCATGGAGCAGTGGTTCAGTGCTCGGCTGGTAACCAAAGGTCTATTGTTGGAGCCCACCAACTGCCCTTTGGAGGAAAGATATGACAGTCTGCTTCTATAAAGATTACAGTCTTGGAAATCCTATGGAGAAGTTCTACTCTCTCCTGTAGGGTCACTCTGAGTTGGAATCAATGAGATGGTAGTAGGTTTTTTTTTTTTTTTTTTTTATTGTTTTATTTTTTGGTTTAGAACTCTTTCCACTGAGCATTAACGCAAACTCTGATATACTTTATGGAGCTCAAAATGAGATAGTTTGACAATGTATATGGTACCTGTCCTCCTGAAAACCCAGTTATATCACTGGGGTCTACTTGCATTTAGTCCCCTTCACGGTCAAGAGATCAGTGGCATGTTTTCACCAGTCTTCCTGCTGTTTCCATGGATAATGAAACTGCCCCCAAATCACACTAAAACCCAGGAAAGCCCTTTAACTGCATTGCAGCCAGGCTGTGATGGCAGCAGACTGCACCTTTGGGAGGCCAAGGGGAAGACAGCTGTGCTTGCAGAAGAGAAATGGCAGCAATACTACAGAGGTCCCTAAAGTGGCAGCTGCCTGCTGTGTTCTTTGAGGCCTGCATGGAAGGGCAGGGAAACATTATTTAATGAAACAGGTGAACTCAGGAGACCAGTGCACTCCCACTGCCATGCATCATGGTGGAAGGAAAATATACCCACTGGAGCCAAACAAAACCAGATACTGTCTTTCAGATACCTTGTTGATACTATATACCATGAAATCGGGGCAGAGTTTACTTAACTAACCAAACAATAACAAAGATGTCTTTCATAGTATTTAGAATGATTACAGTCACAAAGTCATCACTCAAAGGAGAAACCATAAGAGCACATGAAATGATCGCTGTAAGCATGGCCTTGTTATTCTCTCCTCGTCTCCACCTCTGTGAGAGTCACCAAGATTCATCAGCTCTCACTTCACACATGGGAGAGTGTATGGGCTGTGAGCAATCTGTCGTGGCCTTTGGGAACGTTGAGGCGGCATCAGAGCAGACAGGTCTGTGACGGAAGGAGGCCAGACTCAGAGTGGGGACAGAAGCATCTCGCAGGACATCCAAAATCTAGAATTTATGATTCTTGTCCTTTGCAAAAATGAGTAAGAGGCCTTGACCTCTGCAAGCACATGGAACTGCCTTTGCATGCAATTTCAGTCCATTTGAACTCAAATCCTGAACATCTCACCCTTCCTGTATCTGGGCTCCACTTTCTTTTTCTAAACTTTGTGAAATCCCCTATCTGTCTGATTTCTCTGGCTTCCTGCTACCCAGTGACTTTCCTTTGTCCCTTTGAGCCACATCAATATTTTCAGGGCTTCACCAAATGGCCTTCTAGCCTGGTTGCAGTTAGCACAAACTCTGCCTGCAGCAGTGTTAAGCTTCCTGGGTCCCTTGCTTCTCATTCATGAGAGCCTAAAAAGTTGGTTAGAAAAGGTTTCTTTCACTGAGAGAGTTGCCATGCTAAAAATAAAGCAACTAAAATGCAATGACATTCTCCCTATGGATCTGCAACAGGCTAATGGACAGCCTGTTGTCTTCTCTTTTGTAAAACGTGTATTTTCAGGCTTTGAAATTGTTGCAACTTATGAAAATTAGTCTGTCGTCTGTCCCTAACAGAGCAGTATGAAAAATAAATTGTTTGGGTCCCTGGAGTGACAGGGAGTAAAACCACAGCTATGACAGGTGTTTTGTTGTGTTTTGTTTTTTAAATAACAATAATAATACAGAAGACAAAGCAAAGAAAACAAAAATAAAAAATTAATACAACACATGATTTCATTCTTTAGAAAATGACTTTAGCATTGATTACAGCAGAAATTTCCAGAATCAAGTAAATAGCAAGGAAGAAGACCTTACTTAGGTTAGAAATGATGGAGGGGGGAAAAGAAAAAAAAAAAAACAAACAAGCCTAGAAACATGTGTCATGGCTTAGCCTTTTTAGACAAGAGACTTCCCTTAAAATGAAGCTATGTAAGTAACTAAAATTCCTCATGTGGTAAAGTCTCTAACAAATATTTGGCTGTGGACATTGGTGGGGAGTTTGTAAAAAAGCATCTGTGTTTTTTGAAACACATTATCTTAACTCACAAAAAGAAGTAACCAAGGAAAAGGACTTTGATCAGAACTGGCAATAGACCACTTTCTCTTCTCTGCCGGAGAGGCAAATGTTTTCTAAAAAGAGAAAACAAAACCACCAGGAGAGATAAGAGCTGGAGGAGAATGAAATTTCTTTCTTTCTTCTTTTTTTTCTTTCTTTTGTTTTTTTTCAACCGTAAAGTAATAGTAGATAGCTGGTGCAGGAAAATACCTGTAGTTAAAAATGATAATAAAAATGAGAGAAAGGAAGGGAGGGTTGTTTTTATTCAATGCTGATGGACATAAGATGTTGAATTTATGGGGATATGTCTATATTGTAATTAGTATTATAAGTATTTCAATTTATATTTAAGATTATTTTTATACTCTGTCCAAGTCTGTCTATCTCCCAGATTTTGAGACCTACTTCCTTTTGAAGAAAGGAATAATATAACGAAAATAACAGTGAGCTAGTCTTTGTCTTTGCAAAGAATTAAGGAGCAAAGTTGCTTGTTACACAGTGACTTTAAGGGACAGTATTTTGAAATAAAAGACCCTGTGAAAGTATTGGTGAGTGGCATCTTGAGACTTTTCGCCACGGCATTCTCTACCAAAAGGGGAAAGTGTCAGATTTCTTGGGATCCTAATGCTGCCAAACTCTGCTGACCACACCGCGGACTCTCCTGTCTGATGAGCTTTGTCTTAGGGTGGGAGTGACCACAAACCTTTCACCTTGCCCAGCCACTGAAGATCTTAAAAGTCTGATGTATTACAGCCAACTTCGAGGAGAAGATACTTCCAGGGTCACAGTCCATCCTTTACCACTCCTTTTCATCAAGTGTGAAGGGAGGTTGACATTCTGGACCAGCATTATTTCCCTGTTAACATTGCATTTGCTTGCTGAAGGAGGGCTGGGAAAGGCTGGCTTCCTGCAGGGCTTTCAGTCACAGACTGGATGGATAGCCACTGTGACTGTGTACCCCCTCTAGCATTGGTTTTTAATTTTTACATCTGAATTATGAAATGTCATCTCTACCAGCTACTGCCAGGAGCTGGGACCATTAATACTGATGTCCAGGAGGGTTGGTAGTGCAGCCTCAGGATGATTTAAGGGTGAGAATTATCAGGGACAGCATCAGAGTAAATAAATCCACAATCCAATTTGTTTACCTTTGGTGTTTCACACCAAATTTTTAAGGTTTTTCTTTTTTTAAAAAAAAAAAGAGAAAAATCAACGGATGCTGTGAGATCTGTAGTCTATAAGTGTAGCACAGAAATAGGTCCCTCTCTTTTTCCAGCCCACATTCACCTCCCTCATAGATATGTGTGATCATCATGGGCTGACTGAAGTAGGGGTGTCTGGCAGCACCCAATCAGAAGAGGGAGACCAACGAGAAGGGAACAGCAGATCTGCACGGCGTGTGAGTCCCCTCACAGTTTTATCCACAGTTTGAAGCACATCCATGTACAGAAGGCAAACTGTTGTTGGTGATGTTTGGGAAGCATCTACTGAGCCCAAGGCAAATTTCCCATTAAAACCCGATTTCAGTTGTGACCTAAAAGTGAGGAGAAATGCTGTGGTTCAGAGTGAATTCTACTCGGAATGTCTTATTCTCACCCTCGGCACTGCAAAACGAAGCTCATAGAGCAGAGATCTAAAGGAAATAAAAGCTACAGGAGGCAAAAGGCTGAGTCTGCTGCCTCCACCTAGGCTTTGCAGAGCTGTGGGAGTGCTCACAAGCCAGGCTCTAGCCTTCAGATGAGGAGGAAGTGCAAACTGACCAGACCAGCTTCCTGGTCCTTGCAGCAGATCTTGCTTTTATTTCCATTTTCAAACACCACTCTTGAGGACACGGTTTGCTTTCCTATCAGGAACAAAGGTTAGGAAGCCTCTTGCAGTTAGGAGAAATCCAAGGATAGTTTTTCTTTAGGAAAACAATCAAGACACAAAGGGCTGTCCGAAGAGTTGACTCGGTGACATGGTGACCATATCGTGTGTGCACTTTATGGTTCTGTGCATCTAGTGGGTGTCGTCCTACTGGCCTCTTGCTAGAGGTGAGGAAGAGGGTAGAGAAGAGGGAATAGGAGATTGTTAATAGGATATGACATGTATAGAACAGATGGGAGGAGAGTGTGCTGTCAGTGGGCAATGAGAGCAGTAGGAGCACATAGGTGGGCATGCAAATTTAAACTGCATTATATACTTTCATTCAATCATAATAAATGAACAAACAAATAAATAAGGAATAAAGAGCTGGATAGACTTGGTTCCAAATTTCCTTCCAGTAGGATTTTTTCTTCATCTCCCTGGCACAGTCCACCTTTCCAGTTTTTGGTTTATACTTATTTAGGATTAAAAAGGGTAGCTTATAAGATCTCTGATTTCAAGGGGCTCCAATCCAGCCAAGGAAATAAATATGAAGGAATTAAAACCAAACATACTGTAATACTACAGCTTAAGTAGACGAGGGCTTGGGTGTACACGTGCATAAAGAGTCTGGAATGGAAGGGTGAGTCAGAAATGCCTTCCTTAAGAAGGTGAGCATTTTGAAGATCTCAGCGCAAGTGTTTTAATTATGCAAGATGGAGAACTTGAACACCGTAAGTTAACCATCATTACTGACTACTAAAGCTTCTCTCAGCCTCCTCATTGTCTTGATGGTTAAAAGAAGGTTGCAGTCACAATATACTGGACTGCAGAGTGTCCACAACATCAACAAGTGGTTGACGTGATTCTGGATGACCCTGGTAGTTGCTCTTTGCTATCTGCTTTAACAGTTGCAGCAAGAACCTCTGTCAGGTCTCCTTGCAGACGGAGGCTCTGCCTAATAGTTGTGCATTTGATTTACTGGGGAGTTTCCTGTTAAAACAGAAATTCTGGTTGAGTAGGAATGGGATGGAGCCCGAGCATCCACATTTCTAAAACCTCCCAGGAGATGCTGATGTTGCTGGTTTGTTCACCACACTTGAAATAGCCATGGTATGAGTAGTGAATTCCCATATCTAAGTGGTGTGTGTGTGTCTGTGTGTGGCTGTGTCTCTGTGTGTGATGCTAGTGATGATAATGGGAGTATTCAAATTGTCAAACCAGATGGTTTTTGAAAGCATGAACTGGTTTGGGAGGACTGCATGTGGAATATGTACCGTTTGCTACCCTAACTTTCCTTTATTAAACAGTAGAATTTCATTTTGGTCAAAGACTGGAAGTTCTGTAGAGCGGGTGTCTGTGACACAGAAATTACTCCATTCTTCCCCTGAAATTTCATTAGAGCAAAAACTTGGATTGCATTATTACATGAAATATGACTAAAATTGTTACTGGAAAGAAAAACCCAGTCACAAATTCATGCCGCCGGCCTGTCAATATTAAGCCAATCACAGAGACAGGGCTTGAGTCTTTAAGGAGCACTTTATTCAGATTACTGGAGATCTGAGATGATGGATTAGTATCCTAAAACAAATCTTAATATTTCAGTTCAGGCTGCCAAGTTTTGTGGAAGGATTTATGGAAGGGAAGGGGATAACTACGAAGCTGTTTAGAGGAGGAGGAGTTGGTAGAGGAGTCAAGTTTTCTTTTTTTTTTTTTCCCTTGTGTTCCAAGAGGAGTTGTCTTTGACATCTGGAGATTGGCTATATTTTTCAGGAACTGTGTTGCTTATCTGAGTAGTGGACTTCAAATTGGCCTCACTCTGTCTGACCAGCTGCCAAGAACAGCTTTAGGGTCTGAGAAAGCAACCTCAAAATCTTGATGAGTACCAGTCAGAAGGATGGTTACAATTTTCTTTATGTGTTACTATTCTTAGAGGGAAAAGAGAGTTTTCCTATTAAGAAAGAAGCTAGCTTAATTTTTGGGGGGGCAGCTATTAACTCTATCAAAATCTTTATTCCCTTTTCTGTAGCAATAAGAATATGTTCAAATCCCCTTCAGAATGAACAGCTGCAGATTTGGCATCTTCTCTGAAAAGCTTTGGTGGATCTTTCCCAAATTTACATAGACCTTAGTGATAAGAACTGTTTTAACAGCTCTTGGAAGTCTGGTTTCTGAGCTTTTCAGGAGCTTGTTTCACAATGCAAAGTTTATGTTACTTTTCCACTCTCTCAGAATTCAGTAGCTCACCAAGGATTTTTTCTTTTTAGCATTTACTTTGTGTGAATTCCAGGGGAGTAGGAAGATGACTAAAACAGGGTCAGGCTGGCCTGGGTTCAAAATAGACACAAATCACAAACTTAAACTTCAGTTGCTTCATCTGTAAAATGAGAGTAATAAGTCTATCTATACATAAGGATAAAATGAGTGAGATAATGCAACATACAAGGGCCTGGGACACATAAGGACTGAATTAAGAGAATGATGGTAACAGTCATATTGTTAGTACCTAATCTCAATGTGGAAATCCTGGTGGCACAGCTGTTAAGCACCGTGACTGCTAACCAAAAAGGCGGCAGTTCGAGTCTACCAGGTGCTCCTTGGAAACTTTACAGGCAGTTCTATTCTGTGCTGTGGAGCCACTGTGAGTCAAAATCTATTCTACCGCAATAGGTTTGGTTTTTGGTTAATTGTAATATCATAGAAGGCTTAGAACAGTCATAAATTCCACAGATACACTACAATATCTTCTTTTATACACTATGTTCTTGGTTATACAAAAGTAATCCAGTTTGCTATTCTATGTAGCATGTGTCTATGTACATGGGGAGACTGTGTTTATATGTGATAGGTTTATGTGTGTACGTACATGTACTTGCTTACAAGAAGCTGAAGTAGAGTGCCACAGTCCTAGTTAAAATTCAATTAAAATATGTTATTTGAGAAAGGAAAATGATGAGGAAGAGGAATAATCAAATTTATGAAATCAACAACGAGACAAAAGAAAATGGTAATATTTAAGCAGTAAATGTTTATTTTGCTCTTATTAACCAAATCTCCTAAAGAAAAGACAATTTCTAAGGTGAGATGTAAAAGCTGATGAACTTCTAAAACAAAGTTCTGACAGCCTAAGACAGCAGACACCTTGCTGTTTTTCCACCTTATTATCCCAACTTCTAGCAGTGAGTACAAGGACCCAAATTGACACTGAAATATTTATTGATATGAGTTGAACTGGGTTTTTTACTTGTATTTAAAATATTTATTTCATAGGGAAAAAAAATCTACCTTTCTACAAATGATCTTTGAAATAATTTAAAATCAGAGCACATCCTAAAACCCAGCTAAGAAAACTCAGTCAGGTTTTACAAGGCACTAGCCTTTTTGCCAAAGGAGATATAGCTAAAAATTGGGAAAATGAAAGGGTAGGGAAATTGTGTAACCTGGTTTTTTATATTAAAGTATGGAAGGACATTTATGATATAAATGAAATTTCTTATCAGAAAATGTTAACACTATATAAAGCCAAATGCCATGGAGTCAGATCCGACTCATGGCGACCCTAGGTATATATAGTCTTCTAAAAAAATGCCTTTTACTAGATGTGTGAATTTGGATAAATTGTTTTACCATTTTAGAGCTCAATTTTCCCATCTGTAAATGAGAGGACTGTTTTAAAAGACATTAAAAATATTCTATGTCGATAACTCAATAATTTGTCATCATTTTCTATATGGACAGGACAATGTGCCATTTAAAAACATTATTATAAAACATTTTTTTTTTTTTTTAGTGTTAAGCTCAGTAGCTGTCTAGGACTTATACATCTAGATAGCTGTTTCTAAATCACAGGTGAAAATGTAACTATTATTAGTTATTAGCCAGCCAAGTGCCGTCGAGTCGGATCCAACTCATGGCAACCCTAGGGGCTGGGTAATTATATTTGTAGCTTCTATTATTATTTTCCCATTTTACAAGTAAGGAAAATGAAGTTCAAAGAGGTAAAGTAACTTGTCCAAGGTCACAAAGCTATAAAACATTGAAGCCCAAATTGAATATGAGCCTGTTTGCTTTCAGATATTAGTCTTTGAACTAGATGTTATGTTGACACTGTCTAAGATTTCTAACAGGTGGCCAAGCCAAGAACATGCAAACATGCTTCTGCAGAATTTTTTCCAGCCCCGCCAAGTAGATTGACTGGGTCTCAGCAGCACACAGGCATCAGAAAATAATAAGAAATGATACAGTGTTGGCAAAGAGAACAGTGGATAACTGGTACAGAGATAGCATGGTGCAAAGTGTAGAAGTTTACAGTCAAGAAAAACTAAGCTTCATATACTAGTTTTGATACTTCCCACCCATAGAATCTTGCAGCTGTCACTTAACTTGGCTAAAACTCGGTACCTCTGTCTCTGAAATACCTGCCACATTATGAACATCTCACAGCTATCATGAGAATTAAGTGAAATTAGGTCTCTCAAGTGTCTACCCTCTAAACTGAGGAAGGGAGTCCTCCATGGGAGGTTCACAAGGGCAAAAATAACAGTGAAAATGGTCTTTGGTACCTTATACTTAGCGTACATAAATTATTATCCTCTGGGTGCCTGAGCTAGGAGCCATCTGGAATACAAACTCCTTGAAGACACAGACAGGCTCACCTGTGGTCTGTGTTCCTGAAATAGCCAGGTGGTGTTGGGCACATAGACAGAGGTCTTAATAAACTCCATATTTTGGATAGGACTAGAAAGAGACTAGATAGAGGAAGATCAGCTGAGAGGCTACTGGGGAAAAGAAAAACATCTCCATTTTAAACCTACCAAGTCAGCAGTTCAGAGTCTGTATTGATTTGCTTTTTAAAAGAGAATATTAATTTCCCTTAAAAAATGTGATGAAAGACTAAACAAATTGGACCTTGGATTTATTTACTAAGATTCAGTCCCTGATTATTCTCCTCTTTAAATCATCCTGCTGCCATACCGCAGGGCCTTCCAAACATTAATATAATATTGCCTGCTTCTGGCAGAGGCTGGGGGTTGTAGCATTTTATAATTCAGATATGAAAAGGTCTCACAACTTCCAATCCAGTGAGTTACTGTGCCACATAAGGAATAGGGAAATTGGAATATACAAACAGGGTTAGAAAATTAATATTCCTCCTTCTTAAGTAATAACCTGTGTGAAAGTTCCAGATTTCTACATGGTCAAATGATGCTTAAAGGCCAGGTTCAGTTCTGATTATAGTTATGCTTGTGTGGACCTAGTTTTAATGTTTTTGTTGTTGTTGTTGTTGTTGAGATTATCCTTTTATTCATTCATTCACAAAATATTTATTGTAACCCTAGTATTCACAGAGCTGGAGCTACTTCTGAACTCATTAAAGTCCAATTTGGAAACTACTTCTCTCAGTTTAGTAGTGTCAGGAATTAAATGGTGTTCCCCTCAATATCTGTGTAGCAATTTAGCTGGGCCATGATCCCTGGTAGTGTGTGATGTTCCTCCTGTTATAAATCTGACCTCTGTGATGGGAATGAGGGAAGACTGTCTTCAATTGAGTTGGTGGGCCAAGACTCAATGTGTACCATTGTTTTGCATCTTAAGGCAGTCTCTTGAGATACAAAGGAATGAAGCCACTTGAGAGATTTGGGGGCCTGATACCACCAAGAAATGCTGCTAGGAGCTGAGCATGCTTCTTTGGAAAGGACCAACATTCTGTGTCTCAAAAGTGTCTAGTTCAAGGGAACATTGATGACAAAAAACCTTCCTCCAGAGCCAGCAGAGAAAACCTTTCCTTGGAGTTGACACCCTGAATTTGGACTTTTAGGCTACCGGACTGTGGTGTCATGAAATTTCTCTTCTAAAGCCCTCCATTTGTGGTATTTCTGATAAAGAAACACTAGATGGCTGAAAAAAGTAGAAACCAGCAGCAATGCAAGAACTTTACTTAGTTCATCCAACTGCTGATTGTTGAGCACCAACATAAGTCAAGTACTGTGTTCAATACTAGAATAATCTACCAAGTAATCTACCAATGACCAAGATTGTGTCTGTCTTGGGGAGTGCTCAATCTAGAGGAGGAAACAAATATATAAAAAGAAAAAAAGAGGCTGATAAGAGGTATAGTGGACAGTAGTAACATTCAGCAGGCAGAATTTTGCAGAAGACAGAGTGGCATTTGAGAACAAAAAGTATCAAGTGAAAAATACACAAGGCAAGAGAATATGAAGTATAGCAATAATGAAATCAAAGTACGATTGTGTAAGTGAAGGTATGAATACAGTTTTGTTAGTCATATAGTGCTTCTATAGCAGAAATGCTATAAGTAGATGGCTTTAATGCCAAGCCAAGTGCTGTCGAGATGGCTTTCATAAAGATAAATTTATTCTTTCACAAATACAAGTAGTCTAGTGGGCTACAAGTCCAAATTCAGGGAATCAGCTCCAGAGGAGGACTTTTTGTCATCCCTGGAGGAAGGTCCTTGTCATCAATCTTCCTTTGATTTTGGAATGTCTCTGAATCTCAGCACAGGAACCACGGGTCGAAGGGATATGTTCTGCTCCCAGTGCTGCTTTCTTGGTGGTATGAGGTCCCATGTTTCTCTGCTTTCTTCTCTCTTTTATATCTCAAAAGAAATTGGCTTAAGATACTATCTGCTCATTGATATCTTGAAAGAGATTGGCTTAAGACAGTATCTAATCTTGTAGATCTCATCAATATACCTGCCACTAATCTGTCACATTACATCATGGTGATAGGGTTTGTAACAGAAAAAGAAATTGCATCAGATGACAAAAGAGGAGACAATTGTACAATACTAGGAATCATGACCTAGCCAAGATGACAGATTTGGGGGGGTGCGGGGAGAGGACAATTCAATCCATGACAAGAGTATAGAAGTCAAAGGAGCTGGTGCAGGAGGTTCAGAAGGGAAAAAAGAATGTAGAAGCCTCACATGGTGTGTCATAGAACTTGGACTTGTTGCCTAAATGTAGATTCAAACTCCAGGAATGCACGGATCTAGTTTTTCCTGCTTTATTTCTTTCTCCTTAAAAAGTGTCATGCTTACAATTCCATTCCAATTCAGTGATCCTACAGAATGGAGTATAACTTCCTCATAAGTTTCCAAGGACTAACTGGTGGATTCATACTACTGATCTTGTGGTTAGCAGCCACAGCTCTTAACGCCTAAACACCAAAAAAAAAAAAAAAAAACACCAGAGCCCACTGCTGTCGAGTCGTGTCCAACTCATGGCGACCCTAGAGGTCAGAGTAGAACTGCCCCATAGAGTTTCCAAGGAGCACCTGGAGGATTTGAACTGCCTACCTTTTGGTTAGCAGATACAGCGCTTAACCCACTTCGCCATCAGGGTTTCCAACTTAATGCCTAGTAAAGGCCAAATAGATACTTGAGGTGAATGAATGCACAGAGTGTTTGAAGGCATGGGACAGGCAAGGAGAACAGTGATGAGTTGATTTTCTTGTATAGAAAAAGTACTCTCTGAGACTACCAAGAATCTCTCTATTCTGTGCATCTATAGGATATCATCCTGCTGATCTCTGGCTGGAGGAAGGAGAGTGGGTGGAGAGGAGGGGAAAGGAGACTGTTGGGAGGATGAGACATGTATGGAGCAGAGAGGAATAGTGTGCTGTCACCGGACAGGGAGAGCAGTGCATATAGGTGGGCATGTAAATTTATACGGGAATGTACGTTTTCACTCAGTCATGATAATAATAATAGTAATAATAAAAGAATCTCTCCAGAACTTCATTTCCTTCTGAGCATTTATGTGAAGGATATATTCCCAGGGAATGAGGCTGAGTTTGGGGAAAATTTATTAGTAGGTCACTGAATTAACACCAGTGTTAAAGGTTGAATTGTTTCCCCCAGAAGCATGTGTTGTAAATATTGACCTCTTTGTCTGTGGTTATAATCCCATCTTCAAATGGGTTGTTTTTGTTGTATTAATGAGGCAAAATTTGTGTAAGGTATGTCTTGAGTCAATCTCTTACAAAATAGAAAAGAAATAGATTGCAAGCAAGAGATGTGGAAGATCAATGCCAAGCTACCTAGGAATCTCCAAGGAATGTGGAAACAGAAACTTCATGAAAAGGACCATCCTCCAGAACCAGCAGAAAGAAAAAGCCTTTCCCTAGAGCAGGCACCTCGAATTTTGATCTCTAACCTCCTAAGGTATGAGAAAATAAATTTGTTCATTAAAGTCAACCACCAGTAGTATTTCTTTTATAGAAGCACTAGATAACTAAGAATTTGGTATGAGAAGCAGAAGTGCTGCTCTAACAGATACCTAAAATGTGAAAGTAGTTTTGTAACTGGGTAATGGGTAGAGGCTGGAAGAGTTTATAAGGTGACTGATAGTATAAGCCTAGACCACCTTGAGAAGACTGTTGGTAGAATTATGGACATCGAGATTGATTTGGGTAAATGCGCAGAAGAAAATGAGGAGAGTTCTAGAGAGATCCTTGATGGTCTTAGAGAGCACACATGGCATCAGCAAGAGAATGTGGCTAAAAGTGTAAACGTTAAATGTGCTTCTGGTGAGACTTTAGAAGTAAATGTGATTGGACAGTGTAGGAAGGGCATTCCTTTTCATGTAGCAGCAAAGAACTTTTCTGAAATGTGTTCAAATATTTGGTGGACAATAGGAGTTGTAAGTGAAGAACGTGGATATTTAGCTAGGGATATCTCAAAACAAGATCTTAAAGCCTCATCAATCTCATCAATCTCAATGTCCATAATTCTACCAACAGTCTTCTCAAGGTAGTCTAGGCTTATACTATGAGTCACTTTAAAAACTCTTCCAGCCTCTACCCATTACCGAGTTACAAAACTACTTTCTTATTTTCGGTATCTGTTAGAGCAGCACTTCTGCTTCTCATACCAAATTCTTAGTTATCTAGTGCTTCTATAAAAGAAATACTACATAGCTTCTCTCTGCTGATATTAGTAAAGTATAAGGGGAAATACATGGATTTAAAAATATACCATTCAAAATGGAAACAAAAATTAAAGATTTAGAAAATTCTGCTGTACAGACAGAAGGGGATGTTTTCCAGAATTTTCACCAAGGATGGAGCTACATAGTCTTTTGTTAGAGAGAATAAGTTTATGAGTGATAGATCTAACCGACAACAACAGCAGAAAACCTGTTAGCTTGAAATGAAGGGGATACAGACAGAACAAAAGGAAAAACAAAAAGCAAAAACTGCCTGCAAAGCTAGGGAGCAGGGCAGCCATGCCCATGGGGCAGAAGAACGGAGCCTGCCAAGACTAAAGAGTTGGGGTTACCACCCAGATAGTCTCAAAGAACAGAGGATAATTTTCAACCCTGGAGAGCTAATGTAGTTTGTTCTGCTGGGTTTTGGGCCTGCTTGGTACCCATTATTCCTTCAGTCCAATTGCTTCTATTCGTAATGGACATATCTACCTTGTGCCTGTTTTACCATCAGAGTTTGGAAACAGATAACTTGTAGTCTAGATTTCACAGGTTCATAGATAAAGGGAAATTTTTTTCCACAGGATGGAATATGCCTAAATTTTCACCCATGTTTAATTAAGATGGTTTGGAAGATAAGATTGTAAACTCAGTTGATTTAAGACTTTTGGTATAATGTAATGGGGAGAATGTTTTTCGCATGAGACAAGACATGAATTTTCAGGGGCTAAAGTGCGTAATTTATGGATTGAATGGTGTTATCTAAAATATGTGTTGGAAATCCTAACCCATTATGATAAATAGGTGAAATATTGAAATTGCTGAGGATCTCATTTTACTTGACGTCTCAGGCTGAGGTGTCTAGAGAAGCAAAAGCAGTAAAGTGTCTGTGTATGTGTGTGTGTATAAATACATATACATGTATACACATACACAAATTGTGTCTGTGTGTGTTTAGAGAAAGAAGGAAAGAGAGATTTATATCAAGGAAATGGCTCAGTTGGTTCTAAAGGCTGGCAAGTCCCAAGCCTCTGGATCAGGTGTCAGGCTAGAGACTTCTCCTGAGTCACATAGCTGAAGGGGCTGACCAACCTGAGATCTACATACAGGTAAGACAGCAGACTGCTACATCAAGTCCCAAGAATCAGACTTCAGATTATGATGAACCAAATGCAGTATCCAAGGATATTTCCTTTCAACTGATTGGTTGCTCACACAGTAATTACATCACTACATAACTGCCAAAAGTGCAACATAACTGCCAAACCACTGAGAATCATGGCCTGGCCTAGCAGATACACAACTTTAGCCACTATACATAGATCCAAAATCAACATCCATGGAGGCAAAAGTTAAGAAATGAAATGACATTATATGGCACTGGATAAATGATCCGTTAAGAGAACTCTTCAAGGTGCTAAAAAGCAAGAAGTCACTTTAAGGGCTAAGATGCACCTGACTTAAATCATGATTTTTTTCAATTGCCTCATACAGCATTTGGCTTGGCTTGGCATATGCATGTGAAAGCTGGACTGTAAAAGAGAAAGATTGAAGAAGAATAAATGCCTTTGAATTATGTCTTGTTGAAGAACACTGAATATTCCATGGATTAACAAAAGAATGAACAAGTTTGTCTCCTAAACTGTTTGTTACAGCCATCTGTGTGTGGCATTTCTGTTATTATAGCACTAGATAACCTAAGACAACCATCAAGAAAAAGATAGTCTAAAATAAGGTAATGGCAATAAGAATGTGTTTTTTCTGTAATTTTTATGGAGAGCCTCTTTTGTGGCTTTCATATGGGTAGGCTTGTTCTGTTTTTATTTATTTTTGGAAGGTGTCATGTATTTTTGGAAGGTGTCATGGATTGAATTGTGTCCCCTCAAACATGTATAGCCATATATCTGGGCCAGGATTCCCTGTAGTCTATGATTGTCCTCTATTTTGTGATTTTTCTGTGCTGTATGTTAAAGGATTAGGGTGGGACTGTAAATCCCATCATAGGATTACCTCCCTGCTCCACTATAAAGGGAGTTTCCCTGGACTGTGTCTTGCCCCACCCTTAATCCTTTCATCCTACAAGAGATAAAAGAAAAGGGAAGCAAGCAGAGAATTGGGAACCTCACACCGCCAAGCCAGCAGCACCTGGAGAACAGTGCATTCTTTGGACCTGAGGTTCCTGTGCAAAGATGCTTGCTGGACAAAGACTGATGCAATACTGGACTTTCCTCCAGAGCTGACAAGGGGAAAAGCCTTCCCCTAGAGCCGGCATCCTAAATTTGGACTTGAAGCATACTGGACTATGTGAGAATAAACTCTCCTTTGTTAAAGCCATCCACTCTGTGGTATTTCTGTTAGAGCAGCACCAGCTGACTAAAACAGATGGATTCTATGCTTGTTTAGTGATTAGTTTTTTGTTTCTTCTCCTCACCTACAAAATGTGCTTTCTTGGTTCCAATATTACATCAGGCATTCCAGAAGAGACTCTGAGGACAAGTCACATTTTAGTAACTGAGCGTCACTGTAACACATTTACTCTTCAGTTCCACAAACACACCCCTCTAAGTACATCTTGTTTGCGCCAAGCCAAGTGCCGTCGAGTCGGATCCGACTTGTTTAGGTCATCACTATTAGCCTGGTATTGGGCTGTGGTTCAGAAGTACTTTCTCACAATACAGCGTGTAAGCCCCAAGACTTTATTAACAGAATTCTTCTTCAGACCTTGCTTTCCTCCAATGCCATCTGTTTTATTAGTAGCAGAAAGTAACACAGAACCTGCCTGTATTTCTAACATGAGCATTTAGTCCTGCATCTGTGTTCCTTTTGTTGGATGGTTTTCTTCTGATCAAATGAGCTTTCTCTGTGATCCCAGACAAGGACAGGGGAACTTTATACTTCTAGTGGTGGATGTGGAAACTGGGCTGGCATGGTGGGTTAAGCCCTACGTCTGCTAACCAAAAGGTCAGCAGTTCAAATCTACCACGCACTCCTTGGAAACTCTATGGGGCAATTCTACCATGAACTATAGGATCATTATGAGTCAGACCCGACTCAACAGCAGTGGATTTTGGGTTTAGTGGTGGATGTTGTAAAACCTGGTGGCATAGTGGCTAAGTGCTACAGCTGTTCGAATTCTCCAGGTGCTCCTTGGAAACTCTATGGACCAGTTCTACTGGGTCCTATAGGGTTGCTGTAAGTTGGAATTAATTCCACAGAACTGGGTTAGTGGTGGGTTTAGTGGCTAAGAGCTACAGCTGGTAACCAAGAGGTCAGTAGTTGAAATCCACCAGGTGCTCCTTGGAAATACTATGGGGCAGTTGTACTCTGTCCTAGAGGGTTACTCTGAGTCAGGATCAGCTTGACCACGGTGGATTTTGTTTTGTCTCTTGATAGTGGTGGGAAGGCTTACTTCTTGTTTGAAGTCCAAGCTGGAAAAGATTTTCACATTTCAGATTGCCATAAGGTTTCCTACACAAGACTGTTGAAAATGTTGCTGAGGGTGGTAGTCATCACAGAAGCAAACTCCTAGTGTCATGAAAATAATAATAATAATCAAGCAGTATGAGAGTTTAGCAGAGTCTTAAGAGCACCTTACCTCATAATTGTTATGTGCTGTGAAGTCAATCCTGACTCACTTCAACACTATAGGACACAGTGGGACTACTCCATGAGATTTCCAAGGTTGTAATCTTTGTGGAAACAGATCTCTGCATCTTTTTCCCTCAAAGCAGCTGATGGACTCAAACCACTAACCTTTTGGTTAACAACAGAACACTTAACCACAGTATCACCAGTGCTCCTTAGGTAGGTCTTAATTCCCCCCTACCCTGAATAATTTAATGTGTATGCAGATGATATAAAAGATGTACATATATATAAGTGATAGGTTGAAAGAGAAGATCATACCTATAAGATTTTAAAAAAGGAAATGCTGTTACACTAGGTCTTAATAGGTAAGGTATTTAATACCTGACTGAACATCATAGGAAGGGAATCCTGACAGAATGAAATGCAAAGACAATGTGTAGATGGAAGGAAAGCAAGAGGCTCAGTGAGATACAGCCATGGGATCAGTCTGGAGGAGTGGCAGGAGATGGACCAGAAAACTCTCTAGGTTATAGTGGGAGGACCTTGGGTGAGGACTGAAGGAACTGGTTTTACTTAACCAAACAACTAGCAAAGTGGGCGAGCATTGCTACAAGTTGGAGCAGTCTCCATGTGCCTGTGTTAGAAATAGAAGGTTCCATGCAGGGGACAGGAACTTAGTGATGATCCTCGGTAATTCATCCAGAATGTGAAGGCCATTCCATTCAGGTGACAGGATAGTGTACCTAAATGTGCAGAGGCAGGAATACAGTAAGTATGCACTGGGAATTTTTTAAGCAATAGTTACGATCACCGTGATACCACTCCACACTGTCAGTCTCTCATCTGCTGAGGCAGAAAGATCAAGGCTAAGCAAGAAGCCTGTACTTGAGCATACCTGAAGGGAAGAAAGCAAGCTAGGGTAACAGGCTGGGGTAGTAACTGCTGACATCTATACCTCTGTGTCCTAGCAGTTTGCCTAATGGTACATACGTTGACAGCTGCATATCAGTGTTCTCTCCCAGTCATGTCTTCGCGTGTTTACCTAATTAACTAGCCTCCTCTCACCTGCTCTTTGTCACCTGGGCACAGTTTCCCCTGCTGGTAGGAGTTTATTTTATTTTTTCTCATCACCTAGTTACCCATTTTGGCCTGATATGACCCCAATTCTGCTTCTATAATGAGACCATGCTAATTCGTGCTGTGAGCTTATGAGTTTTCCTTAAGCCTGGGGAGAGGTCAGAAGACAGGGCAGAGGTATGCTCCTTTCATTCTGAAGTGGTTGCACTAGAGAGCTGACCGAAGGACTCCCTCCCTGCTTCCCAGAGGAAAGAGCACCCAGCTTGCCCCTAGGCTGTAACCAGGAGGATGGCAGGGCAGGGATGGACAGGCTAAATAAAGGAGGGGGGAGGGGAGCCTGGTGGGCAGCACCACTTGGTCTATGGAGACCCATCCAATTTGTTACCTAATAGCAGAGGCTAACAATTTGCATGACAGGATTCATACAGGGAAGCAAATTAAACAGTTATTAGAGAGGCAATCAATTGGTACCTGGCAGTAGCCTGTGAGAAGATCTGTCAGTCTCCTTTATTAATTGAAGAAATGCCTTCAGGGGAGTCCTTTCTAAGCATGCTGACTTAGTTACACTGAAGGCCCAGTGTAACTATTATTAGTGGTAGTAATATAATAATAATAACAGCAAATATTATTTTCTCTGGAATGGTAAGTCTTGGGGAATATTTTATTATTATTACCATTATTATTACTACTTGTACCACTGTTGGTAGAAATGTATCTCTCTCATGCTGGGCTCTAATTACCATTTTTATGAGTACTGTATATCCTTTCACTTAGGCAAGATGATTTGTTTATGAAAGGACTTTTCCCTTCCCTACACTGCTGCTCTGAAGCATGACTGTTTTCTACAACAAACATGCCAGACCAAGAGAAGGGCAATCTCTGTGATCAGTGGGATGTTGTATGTTCCAGTAATGAGCTAGGGAGCTGCAATGTCACCAAATGTTTAAAGGCATATGGGCATAAATTTTGAATTTTCTTTCATTCATTTCACCCAAGCATGAGCTAGACAATACTTAGCTGTGTTGTGGAATGGATTTCAGCCTCAGCTAAGAAAGTAGACTGGTCCTTCAGGGTTCCTTCTCACCCTAAACCAAAACCCATTGCTGTTGAGTCGATTCCAACTCATAATGACCCTATAGGACAGAGCACAACTGCCCCATAGAGTTTCCAAGGAGTGTCTGGTGGAACTGAATCACCAGTCTTCTGGTTAGCAGCCACAGCACTGAACCACTATGCCACCAGGGTTTCCTTCTCACCCTAAGACTCAATAATTTTAGGTTTGACACCATGTGAAGAAAGCCCAGATGGTCAACAATGAACTGTACAACTCTGGTAAAATGGCATTGCTGACCTCATGCTTCTAAGCATAACAAGCAGAAATTAGTAAGTTTTGTAATTCTTGACCATTACAGACAATGCCAGGTAGACTTCATCCACAAAATCTAATGCTTACGTAACAGGAGAATGTTAAGGATTATTGATTCCACTGCTACACAGTAAAGTCTATGAACATCTCTGGTAGGATAAAGACATTGAATATTGCCAGCAGCCAAGTAACTCCTAGAAGCTGGGATTCGGAGTGGGCTGAGAAAGTTTGTACAAGACAGTTGGTGTGTGTGTGCATTGGGTGGTGGAGTCTTTTACTTCTTCTCTGTCCTTTTCCCTTCCTTCTGCTTTCTACCTGTCCCCTACAGCTCTCTGTCTCTCTTTCCCTCTCTCATGCATGCACACACATACATGCATACTCCCATCCTTCGCCTGCACCCTTTTCTTTCTATTCACTTATGAGCAAGTTTCATCCCTGTTTGTTAGCCATGTTCTTTCTTTGCCCTGTGTCAGTTAGGAAAGGACGTCTTCTAGGCCAGCGCTTTCTGTTGCAATGCAGTAGCTAACTCCATGCGCCTCAAGAAGGGCATAGCATTGTACATGTCTAACAGGATTTTAGGTGGTGGTGATGCTGCTAGTCCATGGACCACAATGGGAATAGGAAAGCTCTAAATCAGCCTACTTGCTTCTCTCTACTTTTTGGTCTCTCTAAAAAATAATATTTTTTTCTCATTGTCTTCTCGCCTCCACCGGAAGTGGAGTAAGAAGGAAGCTACATAGCCAGCCACGCCAAGGGTCGTGAGTCGGATCCGACTCATGTTGACCCTAGGGGCCAGGGTAGAACTGACTCCCAGAGTATTCAAGGAGCGCCTGGTGGATTTGAACTTCTGACCTTGTGGAAGCTACATAGCTGGGTACAAAAGAGTCATGACAATGAGGACACAGTGGGGAACTAGGCTGCCACCCCAATCTCTGCCTCCAGAGTCACAGATATGAAGATTGGAGGTGTCCAGAGGTAGGGAATGAGTTGGAATTTTGTCAGCCCAGTAGCCAAAATTTTTGAGGAAATTGGATTGAAGCTTTAGAGGTTTAAGATTCCATAAAACATCACATCTGAAAAGTTATCACAAACTAAGATCACAGCCCATCTTTCTCTTATAATATTAAGCAATCATTAGCAAAACCCTACTACTAACCTACAGGAAATTTGGCAGTGGACAATATTTCTGCTCCTTGGAAACTCTGTGGAGCGGTTCTACTGTATCTATAGGGTCACTATGAGTCTGCATTGACTCGATGGCACTGGGTTTATAATTTATTCTTACAGTATTTGACCGTTCTTATTTCTTTGCAAGGTACACAAAAGAACTGTGAAGACATGGAGAAAGAAAGATGGCAAAGGGGAAAGAAAATTATGTTATTAGATTTAAACTGCCATTATGAGTGATGAGAAAAGTTTATAGCATTATTGTCCACAAATTTACAGTTGGTAATTCTCCTAGTAAAAATTTATTAGAGAAAACTTAATATTCAGAAGACAAGGAAGATAGAAAGAAAAGAATGTGAGAAATAGGGGAAAGTTCATGAAGAGGTGCAATTAAAGGTGATTTCTAAACTGGGTGGTGGTGAATGGAATAGTGCAAAGAAGAGAAACACATACTTTCTTTGAAAGAGATTATTTTAATGACTTGACTAACAGAGAATAGCTCTGTTAAATGAGTTCTTACTGCAAGGGGTATGTTTCTACAGATGAAATTCTGCATCAGTAAGCTAGCTTGAAGACAAAAGGATCGTATTTGAATCTATAGAGCCCAGTTTGATGCTTGGCATGTATTAGATGTTAAAAACATGTTTTTTGAATGCAAGATTAGGTAGACAATGACAATGCACCAGCTAATTCTTAGCCATCATCAGACTTCTATGTATTGAATATTATTTAAGAGAGACAGATATTAAAGTGAGACATTGTTATTTTAAACTATATATAATGAGATGTGGGTTCCTGGTGGTTGAGTGGTTAAGAGCTAGGGCCACTAACCAAAAGTTGGCAGTTCCAAAAGGACAAATATTTTATAAGACTGTTATTGTAAAAACTCAAGAAAACATTCAAATATAGAAGAAAGTGTTCTTTGATGGTTACAAGGGTGGGGAGGGAGGGAGGGAAAGGGAAATTCACTAAGTCGACATTAGACAAAAATTATGTTAGATGAAGGGAAGGGCAACATACAATGCAGAGGAAGTCAGCAGAACTGGACTAAACCAGAGGCTAAGAAGTTTCCTGAAGACAATCAAATAGTTGGAGGGACAGAGTAGCAGGGACAGAAGGCTGGGGACCGTGGTTGCAGGGGACATCTAGGTCTATTGGCATAACAAGGTTTATTAAGAAAACGTTCTGCACCCACTTTAGTGAGTGGCATCAGGTGTCCTAAAAGCTCATGAGAGGCCATCTGGGATCATTGGTTCCAACTCACCTGGAGCAAAAAAGAATGAAGAATGCCAGGAAAACAAGGACAAATTAGCTCAGGAGACAAAAATGGTCACATAACTAGAGACTCTGTCAGACTGAGACCAGAAGAACTAGATGGTACCTGGCCACCACCAGTGACCCGATGGGGAACACAACAGAGAGTCCATGATGGAACAGGAGAAAAGTGGTGTGCAGAACTCAAATTCACATAAAAATATCCAAATTTTATGATCTGATTAAGACTGGAGGGATCTCAGAAGACATGGCCCTTGGACTCTCTGTTAACCTTGAACTAAGACCATTCCCAAAGCCACCTCTTCAGATAAAGATTAGACTGGACTATAAGACATAAAATGATGCTCATGGAAAGAGTTCTTAGTTCAAGTAATTACAGAAGACTAAATGGGTAGCTCTTGTCTAGAGGCAAGATGAGAAGGCAGAGGATAGGACCTGGTTGAATGGACACAGGAGATGCAGGGTGGAAATGAGGAATGTGCTGTCACATTATAGGGATGGCATCTAGAGTCATGGAAACCATGGTGGCATAGTGGTTCAGTGCTACAGCTGCTAACCAAGAGGTCAGTAGTTCAAATACACCAGGTGCTCCTTGGTGCTCTATGGGGCAGTTCTACTCCGATCTATAGTGTCACTAAGAGTCAGAATTGATTTAACAGCAGTGGGTTAGATATTTTTGGTTTTAGAACTAGGGTCACATAATGAGTGTATAAAGTTTTATATGAGAACCAGCTTGAAATGTAAACTTTCATCTAAAGCACAATTTTAAAAAAAAAAGAAGAAGAAGATAAGCCTAAGATTAATGTTAAAAAAAATACAATTCACTAGTTCAAATTCAACTACTGTCAGGCAGTTTTAGGACTTTGTCCTAAAGAGTCACTATGAGTTGGAATTGACTTGATGACACCCATTTTCTTTTCTTTCCTTTTTTTTTAGTATAAGAAGATATAGCTCTACACAGTGTAGAAGGACTTTACATTTGTCTTGACTTAGATTAGGGATCAGCAAGAGGTTTAGGACAAGCTAGAGAAGGTGACATTTTAAGAAAAACATATTTATTTAAAAATTAGTGCTTTCTTACTGAGCACAGCCATCAAGGAAATAAAAGAGAAATATTCTTATATTGCCAAAGAAATGATGAGGGAAACAGAGACATATGGTCCTACTTTTCTGAGAGAAGGGAAATGCCTCACATTGTCCATTATACATCCCTCAAAGACTTTTTGATATCCTGAATCCTGCGGTAAGATGGTAAGCTAGAGGAACTTCAAGAATATTCTTAGATATGAGATGGAGAAAGCAATCGATGTGGCAGAGAATTTTGCTAACTCTGTCTCCCCCATCCATTTTTCTGTCCCAAATGAGAACAAGCAGGTGGCCAGGACATCATGCACTGCAGAGCACCAGCAGAAACTCAAGACACAGCACAGCAAATCTGTGTTCACTCAGAGTGTCAGTGCCCACCTTGATTCCAGCAACGAAAAGAAGTAAAATACTGCAATACAGCCTTAACACATAACAGAGATTGTTAACAACCAGATGATAGCTGTGGAGGGACTGTGACTCAGGCTCTCAAAGGACATTCTCAGGCACCCATCTGCAAGCTGTGTTTACATCTTGCTTTCTTTGTAACCAAAATAATTTTGTAGTACATTGTGTATTGCCTGTTATCTTTCTCTAAATTTGTTTTTCCATATTGCTTTGCTTCGTGTACTAAGACCACTTTTTATATGTCATTTTATTAATCTCCCCACCCACCCTGCTTTCCTGGTCTGTCCAATTAGTTATAAATAAAGGTGGGTCTGACAGAAGAGCCCAAACCTTCCTGAATCAGACACCAGCACAGGTCGTTAGCATAGCGCCTCCTGAGAGGTGGCTTTGAATAAGGTCCAAGAAAACACAGTTGATTGCTTAAGGGAACAGGGTTAATTGGCAGCCCCCGTGCTCATGCACAGAGGGAGACAAGCAGGCTTCTCCAGCTCACACACATAGGAAAATCAAGTTACTCAGCTAACAGGCTAGAAGTGGCTTGAGCTGGTACTCCTCCTTTATCTAACGCATGCCAACACATGGAAGGATTAAAGATGAGACAGTTGTCTCAAACTGAGTGTATCCTTTTCAGTTCTGCAGGGTTTTTTTTTAGCTCGATTTATAAAATTTGTTGTTTCTTTTCTTTTCTTTGTTTGTAGGCTTGGGAAATTATTCATTTTCTCAGAGAAAATCAGACAGTGGTCATAAATCATTCAGTCTCTAGATCATTCATTTTAAACAATCTTGAAGTTCTTCTTTCCTTCTCAAAGTTCTTATCATATACTCACTGAGCAGAGAATGAATGTCTACAATCTTCTCAGATAGGCAGTTATTCACATAATTTTAAACCCCACCAGACAAGTAATTATACATCATCTCTATCTAGGTGCCTTCTACCAAGAAGGGAGGGACAGAGGCTGTGTTTCAGATGAGGTGGTGAAAGGGGCCTAGTACCACGTTAGAAGGGATGTGACTTCTGCCTTTACTTACAAAGGAAGAAAAAAAGGTGCTTTCATCAGAGATTTTTCCAAGCAAATGGACACTGTAAATGAGAGATGATTAATGTACTTATTTCTCCTTAATGAGAGTTCTAAAGCAAGATTAAAAAAATAAGGATATTTGTCCACTAGTTAGAAAAACAGATCATTTAGATTACTGTGATAGCCACAGGAGTCACAGAACCTCTTCAGTCCAAATATGAGCAGAGCAAGTTATTCAAATGTCACAGCCTTAACAGAGCTTTTATTTATTTACTTTTAAAAATATATATAGAGAGAGGAAGTAAAACAATAACTCCTTGTTCTAGTTGTTTTGGGGGGGGGGCTTAGAATTAAGTAATACTAGCTCAGTGCCTGTAATAACAAGAATTTACTAAATGTTCATCATCACTGTTGTTGTTTCTTGTTTTTGTAAAGTTAGGGTTTTACACTAGATTATGGGCTTTTACCCTTTTCTGAAGGTCCCTGGGTGACACAAACACTTTGCACTTGGCTACTATCTGAAATGACAGCAGCTCTGATCTACAAAGCAGGGGCACAGAAGAAAGCCCTGATGATTTACTTCCACAGGATTGGAGTATAGCTATGGAGTATTGTCGTGGATTGAACTGTGTCTCCCCAAAAATGTATGTGTTGATTTGACTCGGCTAGGAGTCCTACTCTGGTGCCATTCCTCCCATGTGTTGTGAATCCTGCCTCTGTGATATTGATGATGGAGAATGGTCTGCAGTTGTGTCAGTGAGGCAGGACTCAAGCTACAAGCCTGTGGGACATAAGGGGGAGAAGCGAGCAGAGAAAGTTGGGAACCTCGTATCACCAAGAGAGCAGAGCACATCCTTTGGTCCTGAGGTTCCTGTGCTGAGATGCTTTCCTTGAATTTGGACTCTTGGCCTACTGGACTGTGATGATTTCTCATACTGAATGGGCTTGTAACTTATGAGTGGATTTATAGCTTACTGAACTCTGACAACAAAGTTTCTCCTTGTGAAGCCTTCCACTCATGGTATTGTCTGTTAGAGCAGTACTGGATGATTAAAACTTATATATTACCATGAGTTGTTGAGTTGTTCAGAAACTTCTCATTACTAACTACCCTTCCTCACCTCTCCACTCCATCAAGTTGCTGTGCTTGGGAATACTTTATACAAGACATACTATATTCCTCAAGTAATAATTAAATCATTCATCATTTCTACGTGATCAGAGACATGAAATTTTAGATTAGAGTGTTAGCTATTTGTGATAATGAATGTTAGTACACCAAATTTGTTTCATTCTTCCTTGAAGAAAAGAAGGATGATATTTTAGCTAAGTTGTGTTAAACTACACAGTTTCATGTTGAGTGAATATGAGCTGATCATTAAAAATAACTCAAGGAGATCTGAGGACCTATGTATGCAGAGACCCTTTGCAAGGAAAAATCAACCTGGAAGGTTATTTCTGTAACTAATGCTCTATGATCATGTAGTTGAAACTGTTTGGGTGCTGGCTGGAGCCAAGATTAAGATAAACCCAATTAAGGGCCAATTTGAACTCATGGCGGCTCCTAGTGCTACAGAGAACATGAGAGCCAAAGGATTTTCTTGGAGGTAATCTTTGTTGGATGCTGATCACCAGGTCTTTCTTCCAAGCTGTTACTGAGTTCTAACTGCCAAAATTCTGTATTACCCAGAGAATTTCAGATAAAAGTATCAAAGAAAAAATCAACTTTTCAGCGAACTGATTCTGAAACATAGCAACCTAATAAGACAAAGTAGAATTGCCTTATAGGGTTTCCAAGAAGCTGTTAGTGGAGTAGAACTACCAACCTTTTGATTAGCAGTCAAGCTCTTAAGCACTGTGCTACCCTAGATCCTCAAGATCGACAGTGTAATTTCAGGGACAAAGGAAAGGTGTCTGTACCCTTCTGTAAATCTCATTGCTGGATGACCTTAGTGGAGTCCTTGGGTGGCACCCATGGCTAAACATTCAGCTACCAACTGGGGAAATTTAGCTTCTCACTTCAGAAACTGGATCACAGTTAATGCACACATAGTAGCAGAAACAGTTTAACTTCTTGTTTAACAAATATTTGTTGTGGGTCAACTGTTTCCAATAACTTACATTATACTATAAATGGAATGCTTGAGCTAGGGAAGAAAGAAGTGAGAGGAAGACTTTAGGAACAATGCATACCTGAGTGATGGAAGCCAATAAAAGAAGAATCCCACGTGAGGGGCTAATCATGGCAAACTTAGCCGATTCCCTTTTTGCCTACTGGAACTGACTGTAAGACGTGAATCAAGCAATCAGGGATTTCTTTTAACAATATTATCGCTTTGGCATGAGTTTATCCAAACAGCCTTTCTCTGTTCTATTTACATGTAACAGTTTATAAAAGGACCTCATTTGTTTTTCATTCCAAATATCACTCACCAGACCTCAGCATCCCGGTCCACACAAGGAACAGTGAAGTTTCTTCAATCTAGTTTAGGGAGTTAGGCAATGGAAAACTGGCTTCAGTCCTTTCCTTTCCCAAGAGACTCCTGAAACTGAGAGCTCCTCAGTGGTACAAACAATTAACACGCTGGGTTACTAACAGAAAGATTCAGCATTCACCCAGACGCGCTTCAAAAAAAGCCCTGGCAATCTGCTTCTAAATGATCACAACCACTGAAAACTTTACTGAGCATATTTCTTTTCCCATGTATCAGAATCGACTTGACGTCAACTGGTTTGGTTCTTCGGCAGCATCAGGAGTCTGACTGACAGGAAGAGGAAGCCGCTGATTCTTCACTTTGGTCCTCAGGTGGAGCTGTGGTCTGTGGTGTTCACCTTTCACTGCTCCTGGCTCAGGCATGGCTTTTCATGTGAGGTGCACTTAGGAATACATCACTAGAGCAAGAGGCAGACCTCAGACCCCCAAGTCATCTGTGATAGAGCTATTAGGAAGACTGGTGTGCAGGATAACTGACCATGACTTTAAGCCCAATTTGGAAGAGCCCGGATATATAGATTACTTCCACTTGAAACAGCTTCCACATATATATCTGCCTGCTCAAGCCTTTAACAGGTTCTCAAGGACAGTATTTGTTTTAGAACACACATTTTTTTCCCCTGCAACTTCCAAGTGCTCTGTCTCTAAGCATTCAGAAAACATTCCAAAGCTCTTGAGTAAGGAAGATACAGGTAATACAAAGATTAATAAGAATACAAGCCTGACCTCTCAGCTCTCACTCTTTCTTAGGGGAGGCAGACTCACATCAATTACAACCGGACCAATGTGAAACATCCCAGTAGTTATGTGTGAAGTGACGGAAGGGATGATCATATTGGCCAGAGGGGGCCATTTATCAGAAAGGCTTCCAAGAGGAGATGTTACCTAAAAAGGATGAGTAGAAGAGCACAGAGAAGATACAGAGAGGGTGCAAAATTAGAGCAGCTAAGAGCATGAGATATTTGTGGCACTCCAACTAATCTTATTTGTTTAGAACATGGGGGGGGTGTTTTTTTGTGATGCTTCTGGAGGTAAAAGCTATAAAACAGAGACAGAGATCTGGTTATAAAAGGCTAGTTTACAGTACTAAGTATCTAGATTTCATTTGAGTGATAAAGGAGGCCCTTTATAATCACAGGAAATGTTTGTAGAGGATTGGTATATCCCAAAGGGAGCCTTGGAAGCCTAAATCTGTTAACACAGTTGTGCTTATAGTTACCCCTAGATGGTGCAAATAGTTAAAGCACTCAGCTGCTGTTGAAGAATTTGGAGCTTCAAAACCATTGAAAGATGCCACGAAAGAAAGGCCTGTTGATCTATTTCCAGAAAATTAGACATTGAAAACCCAATGGAGCATAGTTCTACTCTGATCTTCATGGGTCATTACAAGTCTGAGTTGACCCTTCACAACTGGATTCTTTTTTTTTTTTGTAATTAAGTGAAAGTTTGCAATCCGAGTTAATTTTCCATATAAAACCCCAAGTACCCACCTCTATGCAGCTCTGTCTGCTCTCTTCGCCCTGTGACAGCATACGTTTCCTCTCCTCTCCCTATTTCTAGTATCTGCTCAGCTGATATTTGTCCCCTCCTCTCCACCTTCTCTTCTCCCCCTACAAAGAGACTGGTTAGGCAGTCTCATGTATACATTAAACCCTAAAGTACACACACCACCTGCATCACTGTACCCCTGAGTCCAATTCAATCTTTATGTGAAATGTTGGCTTCAGTACTTTTTTTCAGCTCTGGGCTAGGAGCAAGTCTAGGGGCCATGTTCTCAGGGTACCCTTTAAGTTATTAGACCATCAAGTCTGGTCTTTAAGTTCTTGATCTGCACAACCTTGTTGTCATGCTACATCAAGGATTCTACACTGCATTCCCTGACGATGCTGCCTTGGTGGCGCCTTGGCACCATCTAGTTCTTCTGGTGTCATGCTGATGTAGCCTACCAATCATATGGACCCTTCTATTGCCTGAGCTCATATTTTCCTCATCTTCTGGTTTTCATGTGCTCTGGGTAGGTTGGGACCAATTTATGTTTCTCAGGTGCGAGCTTGCTGGCCTTTAAGACCCCAGGCACTACTCACCAATGCAATGCAGAATAATCTGTTAGTAAATATCTAGATATGCCAATTGACCTTGATGGCCTCTGAAACCATGGCCTTCAGACTTCTTTCCCTGCTACTCTGTCCTTTAAAATGCAAGCACATTTTTTTGTATTGTTATTATACCTTTCACGCATTAATAGTCTGGCATACTTTGATTTTGTTTTTTTTGAACCTTAAAAAAAATAACTAAGAAATAATGAGTCTGAAAAGAAAACCCCAGCACACTACACACTCAAACCAGTTAGTGCTATATTCACTCAGTGTACCCCTCAATCCTCACGGGAGGAAAATGTGACTTTCTTCTTATAAGAGGAATAGAACTATCAAATTTATAATAAATAGAAATCCTTTTACCTTGCACACATTTTCATAATTTCCCTTGCTGCTACAGTTAATTAATTATCAGTGTTATTTGTGTTTAGACAAGGGGGTTTGTCTCCTTCACAGCCCATCTGCTTCTTGGTAACCTTGCTGTGAAGTCACTGCAAAGTGAAGTTGCTGATAAAGCTATCATCTCCATGGCAACTCACTGCTATGTCACAAACACAGGAGTGTGACCTCACTGTAGTTAAAAGGAGAAATCAAACTGGTGTCTGTTGTGTGAGGCGATAAGGGTTTTTAATCAGGCAACCCATTTATTTATTTATTTGTTTCAGAAGTAAGGAAAGGGACCTGGATCCTTCTAGATGATTGTCGCTATAATAACCTTGCCGCTAATTGCTAGCTAGTACAATAACATTTTAACATTCAGAGTGAAATATAAATGTGAAGCTGGTTATCATATCTGTAAACAAGATGCTTGTTCAGAGAGGTCTTTTCTGGTCTTCAAAGTATGAATTTTCCCTTTTTTCATTTGCTTTTATATTTCTTTCTATTAGCTCCTTAATAACGATAACAATTGACATTTGAAGCCTAAGACTTGCCAGATTCAGCAACTCATGAGGTGGAATTCATTGTCTCTGTTTTACAGATGATGAAACTGAGGCTTAGCAAAGGAGAGGGACTTACCCAAGATCACACAGCTGGACGAGTGGAGCTAGGTTTTGGACCCCGACCTACGCCTACTAAGCCAGGGTTCTTCCTCAGTGCACTATATTGTCTGCTTGTGTATTATCTACCTCTCGATATAAACTTCCTTTTACATTCTTCTCACTAGACACAGAGTAGTCATAATGATATCTCAATAAATTTTTCAACATTTTAAATGATTGTTTTAGTAAAAGAAAAATCAGAGTACCGGAATTGATATTGCCCCATTCTTTTATTTTTTTAAATAAGAAAACTTAGTTACATGGTAAAAGATTTACCCAAGCCAATACACATATTACCTGCTGACACTTAGATTTTTTTATAGTAAAGCCTACAGGTTTCTATAGTAAAAGTTAGTTTGCATCTATCCCCTCTTTTTTCTAGAGTGTGACAATGACAGTGGTGGTGTCATGGGATGTCTTAGCGAGCTCTCTATCAGACCTCTCAAGCAGACCGCCCCAAATATGCATAAGTCTAATCAAAAAAGGGTGCCTGCTCTACCCAGACAGTTCTCTTCCAAGGAGATGTCCTGATAAATTCCCTCCCTGCTTCTACATTTTGGAGCTATCAGTGGAAAAACAAAGAAAAACTACAAACAGCAGCAGAAAAATGTAGACACATCTACCGGTTTCATGGTTGTTCATTTCCTTGGTAAGGCAATTACTTAGGACAAGTCATAATTCCTTGAAAATCAGCTTGAATTTTTTTTCAGTGAAGGTACTTCATCTATTTTATTAACAGAGTTTAACTGAGTATAAATTAAATTAAATGTGGACCTAACTCGGTGACTTTTCTTTCTTTGGCCCACTGATTCCATATAGATTATTATTATTTTTTTTAAGTCCAACTACACAGCCACATCTTTATCCTGCAAATACTGCAAGCACTCTTTCTTTATTTCTTTTTCGTTTTTTCTTTATTCATCTCCTGGCAAGGATGATGTTCCCAGTACGATTTTTACCAAGTCTGAGAAAGTAAGCCACTTCTTCCTTACTGATTGCACCTATTTGTACAGCAGCCTGTGCACCGAAGGCAAATTATGACATGTAGCTACAGAGCGTTTCTCATGGAGAAGTACCTAAACTCACAGAGAAGGTAGATTCTGAAATCGACCCGCAGGAGCTGTTACCATAAGTCCTGATGAGCTTGTTATTTTCTTCCCCGGATGGCTGGTTAACTAGTTACTTGGCTGTGCGACAAAGGCAGTAAATACTGCGCCACCAGGAGCACCACATCACACCAGCTATCGGAGAACGAAGGCGACAACATATTTTCATCAGCTACTCTGCGGGCATGCGTTAAACCCTGGTAACAGAAAACAGAGAATACGATGGGTGGCTTGTATACAGTGATTGCTTACACTATTATAAGATAGGCAGGACCATGTGTCTTCCTGCCCAAGCAAAAATGGTCATAAAGTCCAAGATCACGCCACTGGTCACGTTTCACAGATACTTATATAAATGCTATGTGCAAAATGGGGAAGAAAGACATTGACTATGTTAGATGGCAATTTTTAAAAAAGATAATTAGAAAGAATATAATCAAAGCACTTGTTTTTTTTAATCATGATGTGCCAGGTAATAAGCACTACATATTCTCTGTATCACTGAAACCATTTAATAACCTGAGGACATAGGGTTCATGCTATATTTTATTGATGAGAAGATTGAGTTTTGAGGGGTTAAGTGACTTATCCAAGTCACAAGGTAATGTTTGGCAAATTTAAGGACCCCTGCCTTCCAGACCCTATAAATTAGTGAGAAATGCACACTGCCTATGAAAATCAGAGGTGAAAATGGCGGTGTGGAGGTAACAGTGAACAAGTAACATCTTGTAGACAGTCCAAACCCCCCAAACCACTCCTCTCATTTGGATCCACTTGGCTGACAGGGGAGAGCAGGATGGACTGACTTCTCTGCATCTTCACCAGTAATCTGTTTCTGCTACAAATTTGAAACTTTGTTTTTCATTCTTGTATCACTGAAAAAGGCATGCCAGCACATGGTGTGTGAAGGTGACTTTTTTCTTTAAATTGTCCCCTTTGAACTACATTTGCCTTGTACGAATTACGCAGGGAAGCTACAGGAAGCCTTGCATAAGCCATATGGAAAGACTCAGCAAGGATGAATGTATTGGTAGACTCAGTAAAACTATTATATTGATAGTATTATTAGATTGTATTTGTGTGTATTTATTTTTTACCCATTTATAGTTTGTTGTTTAGACTTCTTTTCCATTATATAATAGTCATTGATCTGTATAAAAACTCACACAGTTTTGAATATAAAGAATTCACTCTGTGCTCTTGCTGTTAAGTTCTCATTCATCCCTGGGAGAATTATAAGAAGGCAGATTCTTGGTAAAATTAAGAAACCTTGTCAGAGTGTCATCAAAAGCTGCATAAATTATATTTGGACAGACTAAGGTGGAAAAGACTGAGTGACATTAAAATTTGCTTAATGTCTCAATTCTAAGTTTGAGACAACTAGAGGACCTCAAACATTACTTGTTTGAAGTAAAAGAAAGGTATTTTAGCTGTCTCTTTACCTTTATATGCTCATATGACATACAATATATGTATTACAAACAGAGAGAAAGAAACAGAAACTGGGATGGAACTGTGCACATTATTTCTATATAATTTAATTCTTTTCACACAATTTTATAACTTGTAAATCAAATATATGTCATAAATACATTAACTTCATTCATTTTAATTGCTGCATGGTGATTTGGCCAATTTCTTACGAATTTAGATGGTCTAGAGTTTTTGTTTTTGTTGTGAGCTTTTGTTCCATTTAGTTTTGTTATCACAAAGAATGTTTCAATGAACTTCCTTATATATTTTTACAAAACTGATATCTCCATAGGATAAAATTCTAGAAGTAGAATTGTTTGCTGAAAAAATACGTACATTTTACACTTTTATAGCCATTGCCAGAGGCTGTCCCATGTACTATTTTAAACCCCTACAAGAGTGGATCTGAGCATTTTCATATGTATTCCATCAGTTTTTGGTAATGTCAACATTTTAACTTTACCATTTCAATGTATAAAAAGATGGTTAATAGAAATGAAATTTCTTTACTTATAAATGAGTTGGAATATTCTTCTAATATTAATTGACCATTTGTTGTTTTGCTTTTCTGTTGATTATCCATCTAGTTCTCTCATTTATCTACTAGCTTTAAAATCCTGTTATAAAATGCTTTAATGTGGACGGTATTAGTCCTTAGAATATCAGATGAGCTATAAGTAGTTTTCCCAGTCTTCATATCTCTTTTGACCAACCTGGTCATGCAGTGATTAAGTGCTACAGCTGCTAACTGGAAGGTCAGCAGTGCAAATCCACAGGGCACTCTTTGAAAACTCTATAGGGCAGTTCTACTCTGTCTTATATGGTTGCTATGAAGTCAGAATTGACTCAGTGGCACTGAGTTTCTTCTTTTTCTCTTTTTGACTGGTTCATGGTAATCTGGGGGGAACTTCAGGACTTTTATGTTTTAATACAAATCTTCTAATTTTTTAATGACATTTTGTTTTTAATTTCTGTATGTAATTTTTAGAAATCACATTTCCCCCTTTGTTCCTTGTATCTTTTTCTCCTTATGTATTTATTAATTCTCTGTTCAATTTTTAATTTATTTTCATGTAAGATAATAGGTACTACATTCTGCTTTTCTTTTTAACGATAGCTAGTGGTGCCAACAATATTTGCTAAATAATTCATCTTTTACTCAAGTTGATCGTACACTAAATCTTCTCAGATATCTATCTCTATATGTGGTTTGGCTTTTCCATTATTCATTTTTAAACCTAGGCCAGTACAAACTATTTTAAAGTTAGCTTCATGCATCATCCTATGTTTTAATCCTACCAGTCTCCTTCCATTGCTGCTTTTTATACTGATCCTGACTGTTCTACATCTTTTGTTCTCCTAATTAAATAGGGAAACATCTTGGTATTTAAGTTGAAATTGTGCTAATTTTATAGGTTATGTTAGAGAAATCATACTATATATTTTTCTGTATCCCAGGAAAGGGATTGTGTTCATTCTAATTCTGCTAAATAATTAAATAGAGCATTCTTTTTGATATGTTTCTTGCTAAGCTTTCTTCACTACTTCTATGTACACATTCTGAAAGCAAACCAGATTGTTCATTAAACATCTGATTCTCTACTCATCTAATTTTCCGGATACCATTGTGTCATCCTCTTTTCCATCTCATTCAACCTTGGACATTTCCAAGCAGTGAACTGGTCCTTCCAAATGCCCGAAACTAGCCTTCTAGCTGTGAAAGGTGAATGACACTATACTTGAATAATGGATAATATCATCAACAATGGTACTGCAGCTGCAATGTGCTGCTTTTTACTGGCTGTACAGTCATTACTAGTACAAGATTGAGTGATTTGGGTAAAGTTTGCTTAAGGATCACTACCATTATATATTTATGAATGATGGCAAATGCTGTTTAGGATAAGCCATTCCCTGAAAATTGACATGCCACTTCAGGAAGCAGATGATAGAACTCCTAGGCCTGCTGTTATGGCACTAACAATCTGTTTCCTAAGCCAGCCTCTGCAAGCTAATGATCACGGTCACCAACTATTCTATTCTCATTTTAATAAAACTCTCAAAGAAAGGGAATATTAATAGGAGAAAAAAGGTGATGGGTGTCATTTTTAGGCTACCCATAAACAAATAAAATCCACCTATCCTTGCCATGAGTCGGATCTGACTCGACGGCACTTGGCTTGGCATCCTTGCTAGGGTAGCCATGAGTCGGATCCGACTTGACGGCACTTGGCTTTTTTGGCATCCTTGCTTGGGAGAATAACAGAAATAAATGTGTAAGCCTCAACTAGCAAGACATTGCCATTTGTACTCATTGGCTGCCCTACATGTTAATCCCCCATTTTTTTTCTAAAATAAAACCAAAATTTTTCCTACACAAGGTAATTGAACCTTGCTATATTTCCCCTTTTTTTGTTGGTGTTTGTGGTACATTTTAATGTCACTGTAGTTTCCTGAAGCTTTTGGAATAGCTTGATTTTTTTTTTTTTAACAGACTATGTGTTTTTGTCAAGAAACAGAATTTTGTTCAGAGTGGTAGATACTCAGCTCTTGGGGGACACAAAAAGTTGACTTAAACTCAAGCTTGCTACTGATCAGGTCAGATGGAGTTAGAGAGGTCAGCAGGCTACAACTCACTATCACCTGCTTCTCTTCTTCAATTCTTATCTCCTGTCATTATGCCAGTTTCCCTAGTATCATTGCCAGTCCAAACAAATCAATAATCATGACAAGCCAACAGACAAGCTCTGTCGTAAAATGACATGAATGGACATTCTTTCGGATATTCATTGGGAATCTGATGTTTCTTAAACCTGCATTTTGTTTATTGTTGTTAGGTACAGTTGAGTTGATTACAGCTCATAGTGATCCCATGTGGCAGAATAGAGCTTTCCCATGGAGTTTCCTAGGCTGCAGTCTTTACGGGAACAGATTATTAGATATATTTTCCCACACTGTGGCTGGTGGATTTGAACTGCTGACTTTTGGATTAGGAGCTGGGTACTTAAGCATTGCTTCATTTTGTTTATTAGCCAGAGCTATTACTCTCGGATGACTTCTGTAACATTATCTACTAAAAGCCTAATTTAGAAGGACCTCAGGAAACAGAGCTGGCTGAAGAGATTAGTATTATGTCTCAACCAGCTCATGCTTCTTTTATTGCCCTGTAATCAACCAAGGCAGCAGCAGAGGTGGTATGAGGGTGAAAAGTGGGACTGAACACTACATAAAAACAAGGGGGCATTGTAAGCCGGTGTGATAATGGATTTTGTTGGTGCTTAATATGATGGGAAATAATTTTTTGAATGCTGGCTAGGCAATTGAGAGTTACTGTTTAGCTGAAATAGTAATCTCCCAGGAATCTACACAGCTTCTCAAGAATAAAAAAACATGCACATTTAATTGAAGAATGAGAGGAATTATAAAACTGCTATTAGGGACTAGGAACACCGAGAAGAATAATTGAAGGTTTCTAGTCCCCTCTATTGAACATATTGGCAAATATCTGGTAGTTTTGTCGAAGAATTTCTCCTGAGGAATACACAGCTGCGTTTCCTCTCAGCTGGCAAACTGTGAGTCCGCTTTACAGGCTTATTCTGAGACCTAAGACTGTCCTTCACATGTCTAAATTTATCTCATTAACATAAATAATGCAGAGATAAACAAGAGAACAATAACTTCCCATCATTCCCCTGGAACTCTTTTTGCTAGTCCCATAGTATACTCTATAGCAGTGACACAGTCAAGGAGAGTTAGGTTTATCAGTCCAGAGTACAATCCAGACTAACAATACAGTACTTCTGTAAACTTCTGTAAACTTCTACCTAAAACACAATGAAATATTAAAAACAAACAAGCAAACAAAAAGAGATGAAGTCAAACTTCTTAACTGGATCAAAAGCCAACCTTAGAAAACTCCTGTATCATTGAACAACAACAGCAACAAAAAGACTGGAGAGAAACTTAAAACCCCTTTCTGATGTCAGGGAAACCCTGGTGGTGCAGTGGCTACACGCTACAGCCAGTAACCTACACGTTGGGGATTCCAACCCACCAGGTGCTTCCTGGAAACTCTATGGGGCACTTCTACTCTGTCTGTAGAGTCACTGCCGTGAATTGAACTGTGTCCCAACAAAAATGCGTGTAGCCATTTGGCTGGGCCATCATTCCCAATATTTTGTGGTTGACTTCCATGTTGAGATGTCCCTGTGTTATAAATCCTAATCTCTGCCTGTGACTGATATGATAATGATTACATTAAAAGAGAATTAGGGTGGGACTGCAACAACCTTACTAAGGGAATTTCCCCTGAGAGTGGCTTGCCCCACCCTTAGTCTTTTCATCCTACAAGAGATAAAAGGAAAGGGAAGCAAGCAGAGAGTTGGGAACTTCATGTCATCAAGAAAGCCACAGGAGGAGAAGAGTTCATCCTGCAGACCTGAGGTTCATGTGCCAAGATGCTCCCTGACCAAACACTGATGCAACTCAAGGACTTTCCTCCAGAGCCAAGACGGAAAGCCTTCCCTTGGAGCAGACGTCCTGAAATTGGGCTTGTAGCCTAGTGGACTCTGTAAGAATAGCTTTTGTTAAAGCCATCGACTTTGTGGTTTTTCTGCTAGAGCAGTACCAGGTAACTGAAACAGTCACTAGGAGGTAGAATCGACTTAATAGCAGTGGATTTGGTTTGGTTTTGGTTTCCCACTGCAAAGTTTCCATTGCAAATCTTCCAGTAGTCAAGCTACTACCAATGTTTCCAATTTCATCCCCCACCAGGTTTCTCTTTCACTCTCATGAGTCCTGCCAAACTAGCCTCCTTTTGACCCATAAACTCATGTGTCTACCTCCCGTCACATACCACATGCACGTGTTGCATCCTCTCCAGATATTCCATTTCTACTTGTGTTTGCTTTTTTCTCTTAAAGGTCCTTTATAGCTTGGGTCAAACATCAGTTCCATGACCTCCCTAATCAGGTCAAATAATATTGTAGATACAGTATTGTTGTTCACTCCTGTAATCTTAGTGTCTACAGTCATTCCTGTCACACAGTGGTTGGAAAAATAAAAGTATCAAATGAATAAACGTTGATAATAACTCATGTATGTGTTCACATTTAAAAATAACTAATAGTTGTCAGCATAACACTTCAAAACCATGAACAAGGAGGGACGAAAGTAAACCTATCAAAGAATCATAGAGTGTTAAAGCTGAAAGGAACCCTCAGCACTATGTAAGAATAAATGTCCACTTTTTAAAATGAGAAAACAGTAGATAATTGTGATAAGAATCTCAGGTTCCTTGCATGTAAAGTATGCTTGCTTTGCCACACCACTCTGCTTCTAAAAGTTAGTAGCTCTCCGAGCTACCTGGACTTTAAAAAAAGAAATTGGAAAAAAAAAAAGTTGGTGGTATTCATACATTGTAAACAGATACTCAGTAGCCCTTTTTTTCCCCTTGTCATATAAATGCAAAAAAAAAAAAAATGGAATATGATCTCTGAAATATATTATGAGCAAAATGGCAGTATGGCAGTTAACCAAAAAAGCTTTTACTGTTTCTCGAGTATTTGTTTAGATACATTAAAACCATTATTATTATTATTTTAATGTAAAAAGCAGTCCCTCTTCCTGCTCCCTCTAAATGAGAGATGACAGATGACAGCCAGGGGAATTAGCCGTCAGGACCCCATTCCAGAAGCCAGGCCATCAGCTGGCCAGGGCTTTCTTTGGCCCTTAGGGAGTGTTGCTTCTGTGGCAACCCCCATTCAGGGAGTTAGTTTCTGCCAGGGATTTCAGTGTTCACGTTTAAATGTAGCTTTTCCATCTGCAGCAATTTTGTGTTCAAACATAAAGCTGTATTATACCTATATTAAAATTTTAAAAAGTTAATATTGAGCTTGATTATAGAACAAAGTCCCCATGGCACCAAAAAATAAACATATATGCAAATAATAGAGAAAGGAAAAGAAGAAAAATAATCACATAGTCCTCATGAATAAGGCAATATTCCATACAGCAACTTTGTTGTGAATATAGTTTGAATTAAACACACGCACACACACACACACACACACACACACCCCTTAGAAAACCACTGGAAGCAAATGCAATAGATGATTTTTTTTGGTGGATGTTCTTCAAATCACTTTATTTTCCAAATTTATTTCTCACTGACACTGTTTTTTGTAATTAAAAATTACTGTTTTTCAGTATGTCATCTGTTTGGGATTCAACTGTGTCACTCAAAATTTGTGTTGAAATTCTAACTCCTAAACCAAAAAAAAAAAAAAAAAAAACCAAATGAAACTCATTGCTATTGAGCTGATTCTGACTCATAGTGACCCTATAAGGCAGAGTAGAACTATCCCATATGATTTCCAAGGAGCAGCTGGTAGACTTGAACTCCCAAACTTCTGGTTAGCAGCTAGTGTTTTAAACATTCCCAACTCTGTGTACATGTTAATGTGACCTTGTTTGGAACTAAGGTCTTTGAAGATGTTATCAGTTTACATGAGTTCATGTTGGAGTAATATGGGGCCTATTTCAGCCTAAACTATGATCAATAAAAGGGAATAAACAAAGATTCATACAGAGGAAGAGGGTGGTGCATTAACAGAATGATGCTGTAGGTGGAAACAGAGGAATGTTGGAAGCTACCGGAAGCTGGGAGAAACAAGAAAGGGTCTTCTCCTAGAGCATTTTAGAGAAAATGGCAATGCAGACACCTTCAATTCAGGCTACTAGCCTTCATAACTCTGAAACAATGTATTTCTCTTCTTAAAATTCACCCGAGTTGTGGTACTTGCTTAAGGCAGCCCTAGAAAACTATTATGTCATCTAATATGGAAAATAGACTAGAAAGAAAATTAGAACCCCCTACTCATATCAGGTGGCATAGTGGTTAAGTGCTACAGTGGCTAACCAAAAGGTCAGCAGTTGGCATCCACCAGGTGATCCTTGGAAACCCTATGGGGCAGTTCTACTCTGTCCTATAGGGTCGCTATGATTTGGAATTAACTCAATGTTGGTGGGTTTGTTTTCTCTCATATCAAACTTCTCGTTGCAAATCTATCACTAACCAAAGAAAGAAACCCACCGCCATTGAGTCAATTCCGACACATAGAGACCCTATAGGACAAAGTAGAACTGCCCCATAGGGTTTCAAAGGAGCACTTTGTAGGTGCGAACTGCTGACCTTTTAGTTATCCGCCGTAGCACGTGACCACTATACCACCAAAGCTTCCATGCCTCTAGCAGAGGCTTGACAATTTAGTTCTTTGCCAAGCCTCAAAGCAACCAAAGAAGTTACAGTAAGATGTTACAGGACGGAACCCAAGCAAAGCATTCCGACAGCAAAACATGTTCATCATCAGCAACTTTTAACCAGAGGTGGATTCATTGTGAGGCTGATGACACTTAAACATCTCATTTGCATAGACTCTAAGCCCCTACAAGAGATCTTAGTAATGTGTATTCAAGACATTGAAGTTTAAAGAGACTCCTTCTCCAGTGTTTATGGTGTGTTCCACAAAACTTAACTTCTGTGCTGGTTTTACTGAAAACAAACACAAATTACTGGTAATTTCATCTAGACATTTCTCTTGTCCCCTAACTTGAGCCTCAAAGTGTTAACATCCTTTGTCTGCACTTCTGATGCATTCAGTGTTGCAAGTTCTGGACAAATTCATGTCTTAACTGTTTCCTCACATGCCCTGCTAAATGCCATGAATGGTTTACAGTGAAATGGACTGCTCTGTTGTTAAATGAATTAGTTCCACTCAGAAACACCTGTTTCTTCTGCCTGATTTTATTTCCCTCCTTTTGTAATTCCTAAATCAGTGATTCTCTGGGTCCCTTTTCCAGGCGAATATTTGAATTATTATGTTTGTTTACTTTAAAAGTACATTCCTCTTCTATGTCCCTGGTTTCATGCTTCGTGCCACAGTCCACTCAGTTTATCAAGCTGTCTCAGTGGTAGAGTTCTGAGGATGAAATCTTGGTGTTAAGGCGAGTCAGTAACCCCTCTATACGCAGGTTTCATACTGGCTTTTCAGGAGACAAAAAAAAAAAAAAAATCAGTTTCTGACTTTGAATGGGAGGTCTTCTTTTATCTTTCTCATGTCCTCATTCTCTTTCTGCTACCTTTGTCAAAACTCAAGAGGGCAGAAGGGTGGCAATGGATGAGGATAAGTTCTGTATGACATTGACTCTCTGGCTGTGTTCTGGGTCAACTTCAAAGGTGCCATGTCTCTGGCGGAATGTGAAAGGAATTCACTGTTTAAAAAATAATAATAATACAACTTTGCAAAAGCAGCCTTCAGTGGAGATGATGTGTAGCCCCTGAAAGAGTCTCCATATGTTGATTCTTAAAATGAACTTGACACTGAACTTGTTACAGAAAGATGAAAATGGAGCTAGTGACATTCTTTCTTGCCAGCAAGATGTCACTGGCTTGGCATAGTGTCTGATTAGAGGCCAAGTGAAAGGAGAAATTTCTGTCTATACTAGCTAGTAAGACAAAATTGTTCACAGAATAACATGGCTAGTAGGTGGATACCTCCTCAGAGAGCCTGAGTTCTCTGTATCAAAAGTTATAAGGAGAAGGATACAGCTTTTGAGTACATTCTTATTTCTTTTTTCAAATGTTCAAGGAGAAAGGGCTTTAATGAATCTTTCTTTTCATCTCTGTCTCCTATAGTTTTTGTTTTTTGATTCTCCCTTCACGCAAAGCAACACAACATACAGGAATCTGACAACAAAGTGATATGCTAGTCTCTAATGATAGCAGATATTCATTCCTGAATTCCTGTTATGTCTGAATATTCATATACGCTATTCATGACAATTAGGTTTGCAAAACTCACCCTGGAAAAACTGCTACATACCTCTTTGTAGTACCCCTCTTCTGCCACCTTCGTAGTACTCCTCTTAGGAAGCTATGCATCCATCCCAGGGCCAAGTCCACCTCTCAAAGCAACTTTGGAACTCTTTCTGGAAAGGTCGCCGAAGCTATTGTTGTATTACTTCTGACGTCCTCAATTTCATCAAAATGCCTTCCTTTTGATAGTTCCCTTATCTTCACATAAAGAAGAAATCTTTAGGGGCCAGATCAGGTGAGTAGGGAGGGTGTTTCAATACAGTTATTTGTTTACTGGCTAAAAAACTCCGTCACAGGCAGCTATACAATTAAGTTTCCAAACTTGCCACTGCACCACCATGTGTGATGGCCATTCCAGAAAAAGTTCCAAAACTGCTTTGAAAGGTAGAGTAGGCACTGGGTCCGTGCATAGCTTCCCATGAGGAGTCCCTCAAAAATGGCCGTAATGACATTCAGCAATGAGGGATACAGCACTTACAACAAGTGAGTTTGCGGACTCAGTTGCTGAACCTCATACAACCATTGCATATGCTCCTCTTGGCAACCTAAATCTGTCTTTTTTTTATTGAGAATTCCTCTTTCTTATTGCTAATTTTAGTAATTTATGGGCTTTAGACATAAAGGGAGAGATGGAATGTTCACAGCAAACAGGGCTATTACCTTTAGGCACTGTACCACTTAGTAACAATAAATAAAGGTGTCTGGGACAAAGCAAAGCCTGTTAGGTGACATTGTACATGCTTTGGTGAACCTGGGGAAAAACAGATGTGAGCAAATTACAAGTGGCTCAGTGCGTTCCTTGAAGATGGTGAATTCGGAAAACTCTGGGATTCCCTGTTGGGCCCCGAGCTGTAGCTGACGAGCGCTGCCTTCTGAAGTCTTTGGGCTGTGTAGATGAAACCTGTGGGTATTAGAAGTGAGAATTTTCCTTTCATACCTCATTGCTTACCTCTAACCTGTTGCAGATTGCCTTTGAGAATGTCGCAAAAGTGTAGCTGTAGCTGGTTAACATGTAGGAATGTTTGTTTTATATGTGTTTGTCCCCTTTCTAACTTCATTCCTGTGACAAATTCCCTAAAATACAGTCAATAATTTGCAGTGTTAATATCACAGCAACAGCAGATCTGTGTGGATTGGCTGTTGATTTAAATTTAAAATGATTGACATCTTTCAGAATGAAGGGTAGGCACAACAAGGCGTGTGGCTGTGTGGTCACAACTTTCAAGCTCAGGCTTTGTGCCAGCATGTCTGTGCAAGCGTCCTTGACATACCTGCTGCTGGCAGAATGTGTATCCATGCCTAGTGTTCTGATCAAATCTCATCAAAATGTTCAAAGACTGCACATGGCACCGCTTTCCCACAAAGCTATCCCCATTGCACTGTAAGCCTTACACACTCCAGTATATCACCTCCACCCAGAACTGGGCCTGGTATTTTCCCAGTGTGTACTCTTCTGTAGACAGTAGCCCTCTCACTGTTTTCTCTGTGACAGGTGGGATAAGGGTGGGTACTCCCTGAACTGAGATGGGGAGAGAATTGGAGGATGTAGCTCTTCTAAACACAGTTTGAAAAATTCTTTAGTTTTCAGCTCTATTTTTACCTCACTTCCAGCGATATAAATACAAATAGGCAGATAGAGAGACAGAAAACCAACCAATGGTTTTGTTGTGGTTGTTGAGTTCCCTTTTTTGCAGATGTGTCTAAGTCTATGACCTCTTGCTTTTCTGCTTTACAGCTTCCAGAGCTTTGCTACTCTCATTGCCCTCCTGTTCTTTTTGTCTTTTTATGCTTTGAAGCCATCCTTTTGCCTCTTGCCATTTTAGTGTCATTTTTGGAAAGAAACAGGTAAATCTGTGTTCAACCTGCCATCTTTTATTAGAAGTCTATTTTATTCTTTAACTTGATTTTGTTAAATTATAATCAAAGGAAGCCTCAAAAGAGGGACCCTGGTAGCATACAGGGAAAACTGTAAGAGCTGGAACTCGAAGAAACTGTTGTTTTTCAGGTCTCAAAAATCTTACCACTTTTTAATTGTTTGTTTTAGTGGAAAATATTTGAGTTTTCCCTCTCTGACAGTTTTCTGACTCTTAATATAGTTTCCAGGTTTCACAGATTTACTGTACTATAATATGAATCAGCCTGAATTTTGGTGATGTCAAAGGAGAGAGAATTCAGAGCAATTTAAGAACATGTTTCCAGTTTCTGACAGGCCAAATCCATATAGACCCTTAGACATTGATTGAGAAGATGTGGGTAGATTAGAATCTATCAAGCACTTCAATAGGCCACCTTTCATGGCCTAGCACTGGGCCTGGGAATTATGTCTGTTCTCAAATATATCTGCATCTCCTAGACATGCCAAGCCAAGCCAAGTGCCTTCGAGTCGAATAGATCATTTTTAATTATTGCTGTCTTCCAGTTTTCTAGTCATGCTGTCAACTAAAAAGATAAAATGTTGATCTCATTACTTGGACCCTAGGGATAATTTGACTTTATAGCATAACTAGACATTTTGCTTGTTGTGTCCAAAACAGCTATTTGTAAGTGTGAGAAGTACTACAGTTGATCCAGGAAAAATTAGACTTACGGAGGTAATGTCAACTAAAGTCACACATAGTAATGTTTGTTGTAGTTGAAAAACTTTGTCTATATCTTATAGGAACATTGAAAACTGTAAACACTGATCCAAGCAAAGTTAGTAGAAGCAGATAGCACAAAATATAACAGAGCAGCTAAAATTGTTCATAACAATATTTGTCATTGGTTAAAAATTGGTGGAAAAATAAAATATCCTCAATAAAATTTACAGCTGCAAAAATGGCTCAGAGAATTGAACTTGATAGAATTAGTAAACATACTTAGAATCAAGCAAACTCCACATGTAAAATGAAGACGCTCTAAATGATGAAATTCAATACAGACAAAACTCTTTAGTCTTTCGATTATTCTTTGTACAGCTTACACAGAGAAAGCACTGATGATAATAAAGACAGTTTTGGACAAATGCAAACAAAAATGAAAATGGTTTAAAAACGTCATGTGGAATATTTTTTAAGGAATGAAGTTGGTAAATAAAGCTTAATTCAGAAAATACTATCTTTACAAAAAGTTAACTGTGTTACAATCTTGATTAAATTATTTGCACACGTAACAATGACTTAAAATATCCATTTCTGTCACAGGTACGCTTTTCCTTAAAGTGTTCTCAAACATGTTTATGGCTTAAGTGATTTTATTTTATTTTTTCCTATAAATAATGAAATATCAAGGCTCAAGTAGCAAGGACAAGACTGTGTTGTCTAATGCAATATGTGCACTAAAGTTCACTATAAGCTGGAAGGTGTTTCAAGTTATTCCAAGAACTTAGCTCTCAGCATTTTGATCCTAGTTCCAGAGAGAAGTGGAAAGTATAGTGCTTTCATATAGCGGGAATTCAAGAAATGTATTAGTGTTACTGAACTGCCTCAGCAAGATATGTTCCCAGTCAACCCTTGGGAACCATCTGTTCATGGCCCTGACCATTGTTCTCTGTTAGGTGACGCATCTGTCATTTCCACAAGTTCTAACCACTTTTGGCTTTCACCCATTTCTGCTTTCTTCTCTGGGATAACTGACTTGTGTATCTCTCCTAGCTTCTAATATACAACCTTGCACCTCCTCACCTGTACTGAGAGAGAGCGTTTTTCCTCTTTTAACTCCCAGTTTAACCTTCTTGTTCTCCTTCTCTGGCATACATCTGCCCTCACTCTTCGTTTTACTTTTCATGTTTTGCTCTGTGGATCTGCCCTGCATCCAGCTTTGTGCAAGACTCAAGACAGACTAATAATTGCACACAGATTTATAATATAGATAAATAAATCTTGATCTATATATTCAAGTTCTTGCACACTCTTGAGGGATAATCAGGGAGGTGGCACTGGTCAGAACAAATTATGATGAGAAGTTCTGTCTGTTCTCAAGAGTGAAATGGCCTGCAAGAAATTCCTGCCAGGCAGTAAGAGCATCCTGGCCCCACAGCCACTGTTCAATGTGACCTCACTTTTTTCCTTGAAATGCAATTGCAGAGCACAAAGGACATCTGTGTTCAAAATCAAGTAGAAACACAAATAATAGACTCAGTAGCAACAGGTTTTTTTTGTTTGTTTGTTTTTCTTTTTTAAGTGGGCATGTCACATGTCAGTTATCTTTGGGTTGTGTCATTTTGGATTATAATCACTGCTTTATCCTTCCATTTGTGTGAAACTTTGAAGATTGGTTCTTTAGGAACATCTCTTTACTTTTGTAACAATTGCATACACCTTAATAGTACATTATGGAAATGAGAGAAGGCATCCTCACTATGTATGACTGCTTTGTAAACGTCTGTGATTAAAAAAAAAAAAGCTTTGATTGTGAGAATGCTGGTATTGTGTGAATGACAGAAAGAAATGAAAAATAAAGATTTCTTTGAAATAAATATTTGAATCTATAGTTCAAGTAAAATACAGTATGTAAAATAAATTAAATTAAAAAGCATTACTCTCCACTTGAAAGAAATATTTATAAGAAAATAGTACTTAGAAAATTTTTAAAAAAGCAATTACAGATCATTGGAATACTTCTCCTGTATTAAAATGGATCAGCTGAGGCCCCAGTAGGTAAAATGGCTCACCTAAACCCTGGAAACTAATGAGTAATTGTCTATTTTCTAGGGCATATCTACTGCACATGTAATACAAGTTTTCATTTAATATAGATGTTGTTTGGCAACGTACACACTGCTAGTTAAAGCTAAATGTACAGTTGGAAAGCCATTTCAGAAGCTGAATTAGGTTGGAAAACAGAGGACGATAGACCATCAAATTTAGTGAGCGTGTGATATAATCTAGATATGGTGTTAAATTCTTTATTTCAGTTTTTAGAATTTGCTGTGTGGGAATGAAGAAATTCACACCTTTACCAATAACGGACTTAGTGAAGAAAAGCTAGGTAAATTTTCAACGATCCTGAAATAAGTAATGGAGTTGTGATTTGAGCTAAGGTCCTTCTGCATTTAAAGTTCATTCCATTAAACCACATTGTTAGAAAATAATTGTCCATAATTCTGGCATTTCTGCACAACTTCTAGTCACTGAAGGGACTTTTGCCTAAGAGATACCTTGGAATCTAGAGCTGTTATCTCTGTAAATACAGATATTCCTAGAGACATCCCAGAAGAATAGAGGCCTTATTTTCTTCCTGTCACACAGATTTGAGTGTGCAACACATACCTGGGATGGTATCACACAGCCCCCGTGGAAGTTGCAGGTCAGGGGACACTGATGTGACCCAGTCGGTGCCTCTAGTAATAACGTGTCTAAATCCATGTGGCCTCATGGGTTCCTTACCAAACGGATGGATAGTTTTAGGAGCTCTTGTGCACTTCCCTTGAAACATACTGCTTCTCCAAACCATAAACTCAAATTCCAAATTTTGAGAAATTTATCTTGCTCAGTCCCTGATAAGGGCTGTACTCAGAGAAAACCAAACCAAGCCCACTGATGTGGAGTTGATTTCAGCTCATAGCGGTGCTACCAACAGAGTAGAATTTCCTCCTAGAGTTTCCAAGGAGCACCTGGTAAATTTGAACTGCTCCCTTCTGGGTAGCAACTCAGAAAGGCAAATCATTTAACTGGAGTGGGGGGAGGGTAAAAATACATGACATCTCTTAGACCCATTGCCATGCAACTTATTAGAAGCTGTGAAAGACAAAAAAAAAAAAAAAGGCAGTAGGCAATAATGAGATACAATAACAAGGAGAATGACAGTTATTTAATTATTTAATTTTATTTTCAATTTAGTTAATTTCTAAAAAGCTCTGTAATTTTGTCTCTGATGCCAGTGCTCTTTGTTAATGCTGGAAAATTGTTTCCATGAGCATTTCTCTGACACTGACAATCAGAAAGATGGTTGCTATTCCCAACTAAATGCTCACCTTTCACCAACTCAGTCATTTTTTTTAATACTGCCTGCAAACACATACTTGAGCAAAAAAAAAAAAAAAAAATCGTCCATATCCTGTTTATGCTTTCAATTATTTGCAATGTGTAATCATCTCTACCACATGACCCAGCTATCACCTAGCTGAGATGCAAATATTAAACTTCTTTAATCTTTCCTTGTTAACAAATTGCTCCATTATGATCATTGTTTTAGTGGACCTTTTTATGAGTTCTTTTGTGTTTTATAGAACTCGCGGCACTGCTGCTTGGAATAAACCTTGGATCATTTGACCGACAGTGCACATGATTCTACTGGACACTGTCTGTCCTTCTGTATGAATGTGTGCTGTGTCTCCCAGAGCTTCTGTTCTTACTGGCCCTAATGGTTACAGTTCCCTCTAGCCTCCCCTGCCATAGTCATCTGTGCCCCTTGGAGCCATGCTTTTGAGAGAATGAAGAGAAAAGATGTATGTCAGACAACTGAGTGGCGTGCAGTTCTCAGCCTGAAATTTTCCATAGCAATCACGATAAGACGATGTATCTGAGGGGCAGAGATGAACTGCTGGTGTGTGAGCAAGTGTTCGTGGTTAATTTCTTCTCCCTGAAAAAGACTCTGGCATGAATCAGACCATGACAGACAGAAGTACTCTATTCCATGTCAGGAGAATTAACTCATTTTTCATTGTGGGAAGATTAAAAAAAAAAAAAGGTAAGCTTTAGAAACAAGATGGTCACAGTTATTCTTTGCCATCTGCTCATACCTTTGTGCCGTGGGGGTGAGGCAAACTGAAGATAGTAGATCATTAATTTCCATGGTGTCCTTGTGAGGAAGGACAATTGAAACTAATTATCCTTATTTTATAGACACGGAGTAAAGTACAGAGACCTCTCTGCAGCCTGTGTAATTCATTGGTAGTGGAACCCCAAACCTCAATTTAGTTTCAAAATAGTTCATGGGTTTGAATCAAGCTCTACTGAAGCACTGTTCCGGGGGTGGGGGAGCAAGTCTCTGAACATACTTCACTGTCCTCCCGGTCTGTGGTCCATCCTCACGTTCCTCAAGATTTCAAAAGATGGGTGGCAAGGACCACACAGGAAAAGAAGGGCTAGGAAATTAATGTTTGCTCAGAAGCAAAACCAAGTGACTGATTTACTGGGATAAAATGATGTCACCATTGCCTGATGGTTTCAGGTCTTTAAAAGTATCACAGTAAACACCTTTCCCAAGTTCACTGGCATCTTGTTCGATATAGTGTAAAATGCACTGCCAGTGCCTGTTATAATTGTCACATTTGTCAACATGTTGACAAAATTTCTCCACCCCCTTAAGTAGTTTTTCCTCAGGGATGCAGAAGACCCCTGTCAGGATTAGAGAAGTAAAGAGAAGGAATAAGTTAGATATAAATTTGTAAATAATATTGAAAACCATATTCCAAGATTTTAAAATCATGTAAATGAATTTACTTCACTGAGTCACAGAAAGGGGATGATGGCATAGTCTGATAGTTTGCAGAAATGTCAGAACAAATAGATGAACACAAACTGTTGCTAATAAAAAACCGAAACCACACTTGTTGCTGTCAAGCCCATTCCAGCTCATTGCATCACTATTAAAAAAAAAAAAAACGAAGCCACCGCCATCAAGTCAATTCAGGCTTATAGTAACACTACAGGTCAGAGCAGAATTGCACCACAGAGTTTCCAAGATGCACCTGGGATATTTGAATTGTCAATGTTTTTGGTTTCAAAGTAGTTCATGGGTTTGAATCAAGCTCTACTGAAGCACTGTACAATCAGTGTTTATAGAACAAGCTAAAACTGCTGCATCAAGTTTCTAAAGAACACGTGGTAGATTCAGACTTCTAGCTTTTTGGTTGGCAGCCATAGTTCTTAACCATTATGCCACCAGAGTGTGCTAATACACAAAACCAAGCCCATTGCCATGGAGTTGATTCCAACTCATAGTGACCCTATAGGACAGAGTAGAACTGACCCAGAGAATTTCCAAGGAGAACCTGGCGGATTTGAATCGCTGAACTTTTGGTGACAGAAACAATTAAGTACTTGAATACTAGTTTGAACTTACCCAGAAGCACCTTGGAAGGCAGGCCTGGTGACCTTCTATACCCTTGAGAATCCAATGGGCCAATTTTCCTCCCTACGCAGGCAGTCACTATAGTCAGATTTGACTCTGCATTAACTGCCAACCCCACGTAAACACACATACACATGTATACACACACACACACACACACACACACGTATACACACCCACATTGACACACACCCACATGCACACACACACACATAGTGGTCTCTCTCTCTCTATATATATATACATACACATGCCAAAGCCAGCCAAGTGCCGTCGAGTCGGATCCGACTCAATAGTGGTCTCTTTTCCAAATGGTCGTGTAATTGGCACATGCATTTAAAGAAAGGAAAAAAAAAGAAGTTGAATGAAAACAACAGAAGGCAATCATAACTCCAGTACTGTTGTGTATTGCGTTTTGGTGCAGTGTGAGGATGTGCACTAGGCCTCCGTCTGGGTCAAACACTATACACGTATTACCAGGAGAAACAACACATTTGCATACATACTCGTATGTATGCCAATACATTACAGCTTTTGGGAAATATGGACAAAATCTAGCCTTAACATGCCCACCCAAAAGCACCCTGGTAAAACAACAGGCTGTGAACAGAGGAAATCCAAGCAGGGTGGAACATTCTTCAAGGCCTGTATCAAGACCAGTGAAGCACGCAGCCGGCAAGGCCTCCGTAATGAGAGCCTGAGAGTGGGGAATCCTCAGCTTGAGGGCTCAAAAATTAATCAAAGCAAAAAAAAAAAAAAAAAGAAAGAAGCTCTCTAATGAAGGCAGCAGCCACAGCAGAACAGAAAGAAAGCATTTATGAAGCAGGGATAAATGCAACAGAATAAGAAAAGAAGAAAAGTGCTAAAAAGGGGAAAGAAGCTGAAATGGCATGTTGCCAGAGAATGAAACTGCCTAAATGTTTGACTTTTCAAGGTTCCTGAGAGCTTGGTGTCGCACAGTTGTATGCTACCCATATATCACGTTAACCGTTCCTTCTCTTCCTTTCCATACGCATAAGCTGGGAGCTTGGAAGTCTGAGGGGTGGGGAACTGGATGTGCACCACTCCCAGCCTGGATTCCAGCGAGAGTTGGCTGTGACAGCACCAGCTTAAAGTGGAACTTTTGTCAGTTTCTTTCTTATCTCCTGACACGTAGTAACTCTGGATTTCCTGTGTCCCACTAAGAGCAAAGCAAGCACCTTGACTCACACATCCACTTTTTTGTTAATCAGTTGCTATTGGGTGACTACTCTGTGTTGAGGTCAGCAGATTTCAGAGGAGAGACAGACCAGTATGTTGACATCTTCACTCCTAAAGAAGATTTAAAATATTAAATTGTGTTTAGGGACGTATGAGAATTGAAGGCAAAGTGATAAGGAAATTCGGAAGAGGATAAAAGCACTTTTTTTTTTTTCAATTTAATTGTGTTGAGTATGGCATAGTGGTTCAGTGCTATGGCTGCTAACCAACAGGTCCAAAGTTCGAATCCTCCAGGCATTCCTTGGAAATTCTATTAAGCATTTCTGTCTGTCCTATGGGGTCACTATGAGTCAGAATCTATTTGACAGCAGTTGATTTGGCTTTGGTATACATATAACAAAACATTTGTCATTTCAACTTTCCTTACATGTACAATTCAGTGACATTAAATGTGTGCATTATGTCGTATAAATGTACAAACATTTGTTTCCAAATTTTTACATCACCTTTTACAGAAATTTAGTGCCCTGTAGGCAGTGATTCTGTCTTTCCCATTCCCTCTTGTAAGATTACTTCCTTTTGGGGAACATTCAGAGAAGGTTTGCTGGAGGAGGTGAAGTTAAAGTTCAAATTCTCTGTGGATGGGATTTTCGAGCAAGCTTCAATAGCCTCTGCACAACAGAAAAAACATTAAGCAGAGTTTTTTTGTGTCTAGTTACAGGAGGCTCTGCTTTTCTACTTGATCTGTTCTAAATAGCCACATAAATTCCCCCACTGCATTGTAAAATAATTTGAAAACACTGAACAACTAACAAGGCATGAATTGTGTGATTTGACAGACAAGAGCAACAGGGAAAAACAGATGGGAAAATTTGAGGGTACTTTTATGTCTGTTTGTTACAGAACTAGTTAATAAGTGTTTTTTATAATCAACTCCAAGTTTGTCACTAAGGATGTGAAGAAGTTTCCATTCAAAGACTCCATAGTTAAACTCAAGTGGCCACACATGCAACTGATGCTTTCCCTTTGGGTGACTCTTCAGAGCTGCACTTCACAGATGACCTAAAGTCACATTCTCTTTTTTAAGAACTTGGATTTTGAGGGAAGACAAGTGTGGATGTGTTTGCATGGTAATTTAACAACAAACAGATTTACTAATTGGTGCACACTGCTTTAAAGCTTGCAATGAGTTTTTGCAACATCTTGTTAGTCTCATTTTAATTCTGTGAAATAAATTGGGCAAATGATAACATCCTCATTTTCCTAAGAACAAGGGGATTGAATTTCAACAAGGAGAAAGGATCTAAAGTCAGGCAGCTAGAAATGTGATCATTTCAAATATATTTTTCTTCGCTTGTTTTTCTTAGCAATTACCGAACTATCCATTTCTCAATTCACTGTAACAAGTATTTTCAACCATGCCATCTTGTTACCAGAAAATTCCCGGCTGCAAATTCATGCTGCCTGTCACTGCTAAGCCAATGTATAGAGACCGAATCTCTTAAAAGTGCTGTATTCAGGTTGCCAGCAACCTGAGAAGAGGGTGGATTAGTACCCTAAAAACCATCTTAACATCTCAGTCCAGGCTGGCAAGTTTTATAGAAGGGTTTAGGAAAGACAGAGAGAGCAAGTGATGGGTGCAGGCATGTAGGTGTTCAGAGGATGTGAGGTTGGAGAAGTTACAACTTCTTTGTGTCAAGGAGAGTTGTCCTTGATGTCCACAGGCTGGTTACTCTTCTCAGAGACAGTGGGCTGCAAATTGGCATCACTCTGCCCCATTATTGGTCAAGAATAACCCATGAAAACAAATTCTTGGTGAGTACCGGTCAGAAGGGAGTGTTACAGTTTTATGTGCCAGCATTCCGAAGGGGAGAAAGGTTTTAGTATTAAAAGATAAGCCAGCTAAGAATTTTTCCATAGCTATTAACCTCAATCTAACAATCTCAAAGACTCTTCACTTTTCACTGGTCTTGCTGTAGCTTGTGGATGCAACAAAATCTTTCTGATTGGAGCAATGGTTGCTTTTCAAGTACCCCACCCCTGTCCCCTAGTCTTAAGACACAGATAGAGTCACTGGTGGTAGCAAATTGAAAAGTATCCAATAGCAATTATCCAATGGGTTTCTTCTGATCCCTTTTTTTTTTCATTTTTTAGCAGCCAGATATAGTTTAAACAATTCAGAATATCTGTAAGAGGGAGCTATAGTAGATATTCAGATATTCATTATTGTGTCTGCATCCTCCACCTCATGTGTATGCCCAAACCGTATTTCAGTCTGCCAGTACGTATTGCAAGTATCTTTAACACAAAACCTGAAAAAGGAATCAAAGCTAGAGCATGTCTGCCTCTGTTCTGCATAGATTGCCTTGATGTTGTTTGTGACAGTGCTGTACCCTTGACCTTGGATTCTAAAAGTTACACTTGCAGGACTTGCTTACTTGTAGGACTCCCTATTCGGTAGCCGTGGTATAAATACTGTGGCGGTGGCTGTGCTTCTGTACTATGCAAACCCGTCTGTTGGACTACATCTAAGTTGCTACAGGTAAGTCGTGATGCTCTCTATCTGACCTGATTTAGAAGACTTTTGTCAAGTTGTAGAGAAGAAGTCAAATCTATTTTTATTGTTGTTATTGTTGCCTCTAGTTCTGCTCTGACCCCTGGGGAAATTCTGAAGTTCTTTAAAGCCTACTAGAGGCTGAAGTGTCGATAGGTATACTCAGTGAGAGCTTTTCTATCCAGAATTTATGAGACTCATTGGGCCGACTTGTGTCCCTCTCCCTGCTGGGTGCTATGGGATTTTATTTCTATAATACAACCACTTAGTGGGGCACTCTCAAAGGGCCTTTCCTCCTGAACAGGGTGGTTTGGTAACTGAAATGGTGCCACAGTAGTAACGTCCTCTGAGTGGGAAATATGCATTTCTCCATAGTCTTGAAAAATTCTCTGAATCCTATTCCCAGCTCCAGAAAACCTTATCACATTTAAAATTTTCAGAATTGTCTAACACAAGCTATGAAAATTTAGCAAAAACTGAGATCACAGGAGTTATCACAGGATTTATATAATCTAGTCCATCTCCTAGAGCCATAGTAGCAGAGTGGCTAAGGGTGTACCTGCTAATCAAAACGTCGGCAGTTCAAATGTACCAGCCACTCCTTAAAAATCCTATGGGGCATTCTACTCTGTCCTGTAGGGTCACTGTGAGTTAGAGCTGACAAGACAGCACCTAACAACAATAGAAGTCAGTCTCTTGTTGTTCGTGAGTTGTCAGGTGCCTTTGAGTTCATTCCAACTCATGGCAACCCCATGTGTGTTGGAGTAAAACCTTACTCCATGAAAGCAATGAGCAGACCTGTCTTCTGGAGCACTGATCTGTCAGTTTGAATGACTAACCTTTCGGCTAATAGTGGAAAACTTCTTTAAAAACCTCAAAAAGACAGAAGGGAAAGGCTTCATACCAGCTAAGGATGGTTAAGCTGCTATTTAGTTTTGGAAATCACACATAGCCACCTACCTCATCACAAAGGATTGCCATCAGGCTGTAGAAGGATACAATCCTCTCTCTTCCCTTTACGTCTCCAAATGTGCCTGCTCATGTTTTTTCCTTTCTTCTTCTTCTCTTTAATAAATTATGGCTTGTATTTTGAACCTCACGTGTGGCTGGTGCAGTAATGGAGCTTCCCTGCATGGTGCGATTGTAGACAGACCTCACTGGTACTCTTTCAGTTTCCTTTCTTCTAATCTCTAGACTATGAATTACAGATCAGAGTTCGTTTTCCATAATGATGTTTCTTCCAGGACAGTTTATCTTTTTCTCTTTTTGCTTAAAATTCTGTGGTTGCTCATGTTTCTGATCAAAAATATTCAAGCTGTCATCATTTCAAAAGATGAATTTAAGAGATTAAATTAAAGAGAGGAGGAAGGAAGATACAGACTGATTGATAATTAGGTGAACTTCACTCTGGCTTCCTCAGGACGACTCTCTGGTCTTTGTGCTAGATTTCAGAAAGTAATGAGTTTCTATCTGAAACCCACTTTGTAGCCGGTGGGAGTCTCATGCTTTCCTCACAGTGGGAACTGTCTTTGGTAAGAGGCTCATCAGTGGCAATGGGCCTGTCATTCACCCCGATTCCTCTGACTGCCACTGACTGCTGACCTGAGCTGTGCACGGCCATTTGAATAACCAGGTAAGGATCAACAGAACGCGATCTCATCAGTCAAGAATGGGCACGGTTTTACAAACTACTGAGGGAAAGCCCCTGAACTGCTGTCAGCTTACTGTATAAATCAGGGAGAAGGAAAGCCTCCCCTCCACGTTATTCTAGAGACCTCTAGTGTCGACTCTTGCCATAGAGGTAAAGCGTAACATATATACATATATATGTATATGTATATATATATATTACAGGTACATTATTAGTATATATTACAATAATATATTATACATTTATATAATACAAATGTAAATGTGACTGTATATATGTATGTGTGCCTATATGTAGACACATATACATACATACATATCTATATATACCTATATAGATACACATATATACAGCCTTAATTAAATTTAAGGTACTACTTTGGCTTGTTTTGAACTCCAGGTAGGAATTCTTTGGTCTTATTACTCATTATAGGACACATCTCCCCGTGGCCAAATAAATGGGAGGGGACAACTGAAAGGTTGTTAGTGGGCCACCAAACAGTGAGAAATGTTCTTTGTAAAAAATGTATGAGGGATACATTCTCATTTTTTGCCGTATGTTTCTTCTTGTAGAATCACCAAGAAAGCTTTAAGTACACAAATTTAGACAATAATGTGGATTTTGTGAGAGATTAGTAGTTACAAAGCACAGGCTTCACAGCCAGATCTCCCGAAACCAGAAAATCTATACCATTTTTAGATACATGATCTAAGGCAAATAATCCTGCCTCTTGAAGCTTCAGGACCCTCACTGGCAAGAAGAGTATAACAGTATCTCCGTAGGTTGGTTGCTGTGGGGACTGAATGAGACAGGAAGGATTGATGTGGCCAGATCTGGTTCACTCAAAGGATGTTTCTGTTGATAAGACTTCTGATTATAGTCATACATGGCTTACAGCACTGACAAGTGTGTGAACTCATCCTAAAAGTTGCTATATACTTGACTGCTAAATATCACTGTGGTCGCCTTCAAAGTACTCTTCTTGGGAAGCTATGTACCCATACCAGTGCCCACTCCAGCCTTCAAACCAATCTTGGAACTGTTTTTCTGATATGGCCATCGTAGCTGTCCTCATGTTACCCTTGATGTCCTGAAAGTCATCAAAATGTCTTCCTTTAGTATTTCCTTTATCTTCGGGTGAAGAAAACAGTCACTGGGAGCCCATGTTAGAAGGAAGTATGCTCCAATACAATTATTTGTTTACTGGTTAAAAACTTCCCATGGATAGCTGCAAAAGTAAGTTCATAAACTTGCCATCCAGAAAGGGTCCCAAAATTGCTTTGAAGGGTAGACTAGGTGCTAGCATCAGTGCATAGTTTACCAATGGGAGTATTTCAAAGGTGACTGTAGTGATATTCCGTAATGAGTTATGCAGCGCTTAGAGCAACTCAGTTTGAGAACTTAATTGTCAGACCTCTCATGTTATGTTTCCATGTACTTGGTTGAAATATTCCCATCACAAACTTGTACATACTGAAAGCAGCATTTCTGTTTTAGACAGGACAGTAAGTAAACCCAGAGGCATATCTTGGGCGATGGACATTATCTTCTTTTGCCAATAACACAAACATTACTTTTGTTGCTCCCACTTCAGGGTCCAAATATGTCTCTAAGTATCAGATAGGGGAGATACGCTTTGGTTTCTAAGTCCTAGGACCACATAAGGAATATCCTTGACCTTCACATTATATAAACAGTTGATGCACTTGACTGCTAACCCAAAAAGTTGGAGAGTTGAGTTCTTCAACAGAGACACCTCAGAAGAAAGTCCTGGCTGTGTGTTGCAAAAACCTCAATTATTGAAAACACTGCAGAACATGTTCTATTCTGACACATTTGGAGTTACTATGAGTTTTAATTAATTTGACAGCAGTTAGTATTAGTCAAATTTACAGTGGTCTTGATGTGCATAATACAGAAGACACTGTTCCTCAGTGCAGTTCTTTAGAGGCCTCCATATTCTGTGTTCGTAGCATCCTCTATGCACCAACACAGTTTTTGAAAAATATTTTATGTGTTTTAAGTAAAAGTTTACAGTCCACATCAATCTGTCATACAAAAATTTATACACACACTGCCAGGTTACTCTGACTGCTCTTCCCCTCCCAGTGGCAGCTCATTCGTCCTTTCCACCCTGTGTTTCCTATGTCCGTTCAATCAGCTCCTGTACCCTACCACCCTCTCATCTCACCTTCGGACAGGATCGGCCCAGATAGTCTCATGTATCTATTTAAGACAAGAAGCACACTCTTTGCCTGTTTCACTTGATGTCTTACCGTTCATTCCAATCTTTGTCTGAAGAGATGGCTTCAGGAATGATTTCAATTCTGGGCTAACAGACAATACAAGAAACATCTCTTCTGGGTACCCTTTAGTACGTCAAATCATCAGGTCTGGTCTTTTTAATAGAGTTTGAGTCCTGTGTACCCATTTTTCTCCCTCTTTATCAGGGACTCTATGTTGTGTTCCCTTTTAGGGCAGTCATTGGTGGTAGACAGACACCCTCAAGTTTTTCTTATCTCATGCTGATGTAATCTCTTGGTTATGTGGCCCTGTCTGTCTTTTGGGCTTATATTTTGCTTGTGTCTTTGATATCTTTCATACTCCTCTGTCCAAGCGGGTTGAGACTAAACAATGCTATTTAGATGGTTTCTTGCTAGCTTTTAAGACTACAGACAGGCACGACTCATCAAAGTGGGATGTGGAATTATTTTCCCCTTTCTTTTTTTTTTTTAACTTTTTAATTTACTTATTTATTGTGATTGAGTGAAAGCCTACAATCCAGTTTAAATTTGCATGCCTGCCTATGTGCAGCGCCTACTGCTCTCCTTGCCCAGTGACAGCACACTCCTCTTTTCTGTTCTATATGTGTCATATCCTCTTAACCATCTCCTGTCCCCTCTTCTCCAACCTCCCCACTCCCCTCTAGTAAGAGGCCCATAGGACGACATCCTATAGCTACGTAGAACCATAAATTGCACACACAATATGGTCACTGTAGTGGCCGAGTCCAGTCTATTCTGTAGACCTCTGTAATGATTTATGGACAGCGGCAACATCAGTTCTGGGGGCCATGCTCCCAGGGGAACCCCGAGGCCTTCAGACCATCAGTTGTAGTCTTTTAGTGGAGTTCTCAAGATGTACCCCTTTCTATTCTCATGTTGCCACTGACACTCAACTTTGTGAGCCCCATGACAACTGTCACTGGTGGTGGCCGGGCACCATCTGGTTCTTCTGGTCAGATGCTGATGTAGTTACCCATTCACATGGGTCTTTCTGTCTTCTGGTTTCTCTTTCCCTCGTGTCGTTTTGGTCCTTAGTGATCATCTGTTCCTACTGAGTTGGGACCATCTGGTGTACTTCATATGGCAGCTTGTTAGCTTTTAAGACCCCAGATGCCACTCACCAATATGGGGTGCAGAAGACTCCCTTAGCAATACACTAGTTATGCCAATTGGCCTCTACATCCCCTGAGAGCATGGTCCCCAGACCCCTGCCATTGCTACTCTGTCCTTGCAATATTGGGTTAAGACTGGAAAAGTATTCATGTTGCATTGAAGTCCACTTAAACTGATCTTTCTTCTAATGTGTGCTTTCACTGGTTTCACCATACCAAATTTCTATCAACTATCTAATCTATAACCACCCCTTCCCTCCTTGCCCTCTCTTGCAGCCATCGAAGAGTCTTTTCTTCTGTACAAGAGTCTGTTTTTAATTCATTATAGTAGGGGTCTCATGTATTATTTGTCCCTGTGCTACTGACTAATTCCACTCAACAAAATGCCTTTGAATTGAAACCAAGTTATGAGATGCTTCCTAAAGTCATCATTGTTCTTTATTTTTTTATTATGATTGAATGAAAATGTACATTCCCATATAAATTTGCATGCTCACCTATATGCAGCTCCCACTGTTCTCCCTGCCTGGTAACAGCACACTCTTCCTCTCTGCTCCATATATGTCCTATCCTCCAAACCATCTCCTATCCCCTTCTCTCCACCCACTCCCCTTCCTCCAGGAAGAGGTCAGCAGAATGATATCCTATAGACACATAGAACCATAAAGTGCCCAGGAAATATGGTCACTCAGCATCTCCACGTCCAATCCATTGCTGTCCAAAGAGTTGACCTTCATTATGATTTATGGACAGGGGCATCATCAGGGCCAGGGGCCATACTCCCAGGGGAACCCCAAGGCTTCTGGACCATCTATTGTGGTCTTTTAGTAGAGATCTCTGAGTGTATCCCTATTTCTTCTTGTGTTGCCACTGAGACTCAACTTTGTGAGCTTCATCTTGGCTATCACTGGTGGTAGCCGGGCACCATTTGGTTCTTCTGGTCACAAGTTGATGTAGACATCCACTCACGTGGGTCTCTCTGTCTTCTGGATTCTCTTTCCACCATGTCGTTATGGACCTCGGTGATCATCTGTTCCTGCTGAGTTGGGACCATTTGCTGTACCCTCAGATGGCAGCTCAGCAGCTTTTAATACCCCGGATGCCACTCACCAATGTGGGGTGCAGAGAGACCTCATTAGCAAAATGCTAGTTGTGCCAGTTGGCCTCGATTTCACCTGACAGCACGGTCCCTGGCCCCCTGCCCCAGCTACTCTGTCCTTGCAATTTTGGGTTAAGATGGGAGGAGTAGTCAAGTTGTGTTGAAGTCCAGTTAATACTGATCTCCTTTCTAGTGTGTTCCGTCCCCAATTTCACCCAATCAACTTTCTACCAACTGTCTAATCTAAACTCTTTCCACCCTTTGCCCTCCTGTCCTCCTCATCCTTGCAGCTAGCAAAGAATATTTTCATCTATGCATGAGTCTGATTTTAAGTTCTTATCATAGGGGTCTCATACAATATTTGTCCTTTTGTTGCTGACTACTTTCACTCAGCATAACGTCCTCCAGTTGAAACCAGGTTATAAGATACTCCCTGAAATCATTGTTACTCTTTATCACTGCATAGCGTTCCACTGAGTAGATTTACCATATACCAGTAGATTTACCTATACATTCCTCTGTTGTTGGGCATCTGGCTTGATTCCATCTTTTTGCTATTGTGGACTGTGCTGTGATAAACATTCACGTGCATGTATCAGTTGGTGTGAATGGCCTTGATTCTGTAGGATACATTCTGAACAGTGGAATTACTGGGTCAAATGGAATATCTATATCCATTTATTTAAGGGAGTGCCAGATTGCTTTCTGAAGAGGTTGCACCATTTTGCAATCCCACCAACAGTGTAGAAGAGTTCCAATTGCCCCACAGCCTCTCAAGTGCTTGTTGTTTTGCATTTTTTGGATAATGGCCAACCTTGCTGGGGTGAGATGGTATCTCATTGTAGTTTTGATTTGAATTTCTTTAATAGCTAAAGATCATGAGCATGTCTGCTTGTGTTTTTTGCCTGCCTGGATCTCCTCTTTAGAAAAGTATCTATCTCCTTTGCCCATCACTTAATTGGATGATTTATCTTTTTCTTATTGATATTTTGTACTACCTTATAGATTATAGAGATCAGGCATCAGTCTGACATATAATTGCCAAATATTTTTCCCCATTCTGTAGGTGGCCTTTTAATTCTATGAATAAAGTCTTTGGATGAGCAGAAGTGTTGGATTCTTAGTAGTTCCCATTTATCTATTTTCTCTTTTGCTGACTGTGGTTTATTTGACAGATTTTGGAGGCTGTCTATGTTGTGTATTAAAACTTCCATTGTTGTTCCTAATTTTTCTTTGATGAGCTTTATCATTTTAGATTTGATATTTAGGTATTTTATCCAGTTTGAGTTGGTTTTTGTAAAAGGTGTAAGATATGGGTCTTGTTTCAATTTAGAGCAGATGGATATCCAATTTTGTCAGCACCGTTTGTTCGAGATTGTTTTTACCCCAGTTTAATGTCTTAAGGCCTTTGTTGAATGTCAACTGTTCATAGGCAGATGGCATCATCTCTGGGGTCTCAATTCTGATCCATTGATCTATCTGTCTCTTTTTGTACCAGTACCAGGCTGTTTTTACTACTGTGGCACTGTAATAGGTTCTAAAGTCAGGTAGTGAGAGGTCTCTCAGTGTGTTCTTCTGCTTTAGTAGTGCATTAGTTATCTAGGGCTTCTTCCCTTTCCAGACAAAGTTGGTAATTTGTTTCTCCATGTCATTAAAAAATGTCACTGGAACTCGTATTGGGATTGCATTATATAAGTAGATTGCTTTGGGTAAAATAGACATTTTCACAATGTTAATTCTTCCTATCCATGAGCAGAGTAGGTTTCCCTATTTACATAAGTCTTTTGTAGTTTCTTGTAGTACTCTTTGTAAAAGTCTCTTATTTCTCTAGTTAGATTTATTCCTAGGTACTTTATCTTCTAGGGGGCTATAGTAAATGGTATTGATTTGGTGATTTCTTCTTTAATAATCCCTTTGTTGGTATAATGGAAACCTACTGCTCTTTTTATGTTTATCTTGTATCCTGAGACTTTACTGAAGTCTTCTATCAGTTTGAGTAGTTTACTCATGGATTCTCTGTGTATACAATCATCATCTGCAAATAGGGAGATTTTTACTTCTTCTTTGCCAGTGTAGATGCCATTTATTTGTTTGTCTTCTCTAATTGCTCTGGTCACAACTTCTAGTACAATGTTGAATCAGAGAATTGAGAGTGGACATCCTTGTTCAGTTCCCATTCCCAAGGGCAATTGTTTCAATTTCTCTCTATTCAGGCTGATGTAGGTCATTGGCTTTGTATTGGTCCCTATTGCATTGAGGAATTTGCCATCTACACCTATTTTGCTGAGAGTTTTTAGCATAAACGGGTGTTGGACTTTATCAAATGCCATTTATGCATCAATTGACACAATCAGTTGATTCTTGTCTTTTATGTTATTTATGTGGTTGATCACATTAATTGTTTTTCTGTTGTCGAACCAGACTTGCATCCCTGGTATGCATCCAACGTGGTAGTGATGAATTATTTTTTTGGTATGTTCTTGAATTCTATTGACAAGTATTTTGTTGAAGATTTTTGCATCTAGGTTCATGAGTGATATTGGTCTGTAGTTCTCCTTTTTTGTTGGATCTTTCCCTGGCTTTGATATCATGGTTATGCTGACTTCGTAGAATGAACTGGGGAGTATTCCATCCCTTTCTATGCTGTGAAATACTCTCAGTAGTATTGGAGATAATTCTTTTCTAAAAACTTGGTAGAATTCTCCAGTGAAGTCATCTGGGCCCAGGCTTTTTTTGGTTGGTAGCTTTTGGATGACTTTTTCAATCTCTTCCTTTGTGATAAGTTTATTAAGTTTTTCTTCTTCACCTTGTGATAACTTTGGTAGGTGATATGAATCAAGGAATTTGTCCATTTCCTCTAGGTATTCAAATTTGTTACAGTCCAGTCTTTCATAGTATTCAGCTATGATATTTTTGATTTCTGTTTGATCTGTTGTGACGCCTCCCATCTCACTTCTTATTTAGGTTATTTGTTTCCTGTTTTTCTTTAGTAAGTTTAGCCAATGGTTTATCAGTTTTGTTGATTTTTAATAAAACAGCTTTTGGTCTTTTCAATTGTTTTTCTGTTTTCTGATTCATTTAGTTCTGCTCTAATCTTTATGATCTGTTTTCTTCTGGTGTCCGAGGGATTCCTCTATTGCTGTTTTTCTACTTCTTGAAGCTTTGGGGTTAATTCTTTGGTTTGAGTTCGTTCTTCCTTCCAGGTGTGTACATTTATGGAGATAAACTGACCTCTGAGCACTGCTTTGGCTGTATCCCATAGGTTCTGGTAAAAAGTGTTTTCATTCTCATTGGAATCCACAAATTTCTTTATTTCATCCTTGATTTCTTCTATAACCCATGGTTTTTTTGAGCAACATCTTGTTCAGTTTCCATGAGTTCCACTTTCTATCTATGTTTTTTCTGCTATTGATTTCAACTTTTATGGATCTATGTTCTGAAATAATGCTTTGCAACAATTCAATGGTATGGAATTTGCTGAGAATTGCTTTATGTCCTAACACATAGTCTACTCTGGAAAGTGTTCTGTGTGTACTGGAGAAGAAGGTGTAGTTATTTGCTGATAAAAAGTTCTGTATATGTCAATGAGGTCTAGTTGGTTAATCATTGTAATAAGATCTTCTGTGTCTTTACTGAGTTTTCGTCTAGAAGATCTGTCCAGTACTGAAAGAGGAATGTTGATGTCTCCCACTATTACTGTGAAGTGATCTATCTTATTTTTTAATGTAGTAAGTGTTTCTTTGATGTAGTTAGATGTTCTCATATTGAGTGCATAAATATTTAACGTGGTTAAGTCCTGCTTGTATATTGAAACTTTCAGCAATAAATTGTGTCCATCCTTGACCAAGATGGTGGATTTTACATTAAAATCTATTTTCTCTGAGATTAGTATTTCCACACCTGCTCTTCTTTGTGTATTGTTAGCTTGATATATATTCTTACATCCTGTAGCTTTCAGTTTGTTCATATCTTTAAGTCTAAGGTGAGTTTCTTGCACGCAACTTTTAGATAGGTCACGTCTTTTGATCCAAAATGTCGCTCATTGTCTCTTTACTGGTGCATTCAGTCCATTTACATTTACCATGATTATTGATAGGTATCTGTTTAGTGCTGTCATTTTGATATACTTATTTTTGTGTTGACATTTTCTCTGTTCTTACTATTCTATTCTGGGACAGTCTTCTTTATGGGTTGATTTTTCACAATTTTCAGTGTTGGTTTTGTGTTTTTTGAGACCGACTCAACAGCACTTGGCGATATTATGTTTCTTGATATGTTGCATCTTTATTTTGCTTTGCTGCCAGCCCTATAATCCTCCTTAATAATCTATGTTTAAACCCAATTTTAACTTCTACAAATCTTATTAACTTCCTCTCCATCTGGAAGGGCTATAACTTCTGTAGTGTATCCCTCTTTTAATGTGATGACATAGTTTTCTTGATATGATCACTGGATTATTTCTTTTAATATTATAGCTTTGATTGAGGTTTCTGGATGACGTGTCCTGTATTGCCTCCTAACATATGGAGTTAAGGGTTTTGTTCTGCTAAACCAAGAGCTTCTTTCAGTATTTCTTGTAGCTTTAGTTTGGTTTTCACAAAATCTCTGAGTTTGTTAATCTGTAAATGCCTTGATTTCATTGTCATATTTGAAAGACAATTTTTTGGGATGTATAATTCTTGGTTGAAAGTTTTTCTCCTTCAAGGCTTTGAATATTTCATCTCATTGTCTCCATGCCAACATGGTTTCTTCTGAGAAGTCAGACAACAGCCTATAAGGCTTCCCTCTGAGTATTAGCTTTGCTTTGAGTGTCACTGCCTCTAAGAGTTTCTGCTTATGTTTCATTTTGTTAAGCTTGATTATAATATGTCTTACTGTCTTTCTTTTGGGGTCTACATTGTGTGATGTTTGATATGTATCTTGGTTATCTGTGTTCTCTTCTTTAATAATTTCAAGAAAGTTTTCTGTCAGTAACTCAACAACAATACTCTCTGTGTTTTCAGATGTCTCTCCCTGTTCAGGAACTCCAATTAATCATAGATTGTTCCTCTTGATAGAGTCCCACATGTTTCTTAATGCTTCTTCATTTTTCTTGTTTCTTTTCTCTGGTTTATCCTTATAAATGCTGATGTTGGTAGTTCTGTCTTCCAAGTCAGAGAGTCTGTTTTCTGGTTTTTCAATTCTCTTTGCTTTGAATTGTGTTTTCTAATTCTTTATTTTTTGTTATTGATCTGTCAGATTTCAGAATGCTGGTGTTCCATCAGTTTGAACAGCTTACTTAGATTTGCATTTTCCTCTGTTGCATTTTGTATAATGTGTAGGAGGGCTCTGCATATAATCCTTTGGTACTCAACCTCCGCTAGTTTACGAAAGGCTTCTTCATCTGGGAAATTCTTTCGTTCTTTCTTTTGGGAGCTTTCTCAAGCCATGAGTGGATTTTTCTTTGAGTGTATGTTGCTTTTTAGGCATCAAGAGGTTGTTTAGTTTCTCTGGTATTGCCTTAACAGGATCTTAGGTTCAGTCTGAGAAGGGAGGTGATCACCAGTCACCTCTATGTACTGCAGTGATTGAGCCCAGTGGACTTTCTGTGGTAGCAGTCCCCTTCTCCTGGTTGGCAGAAACATAGACCAACTTATCTAGTTACTGGGGGTCTGTCAGCTGACCCTGTGATGTGAGTCAATAAAGGCTGGAAGAGTTGCCGTAGGGCTACACTGCAGTTATTTCTCTAGGAAGTCTTACTTTGAAAGGTAAAAGCTGTCTTACAGCTTCCAACATCAGTCATGCTGTCAGGTGTGCAAGCTCCTCTTTCAAGCTGGCAATGGAGTCACCTCTACATCTGTCCCTAGATACTGTAATCTAGTTCATAGTACGAAAGGGCTATTACCCTGCTATCATCTGCTGCTGGTCCCCACCTGTAAGGCTACACTGTGTTGAACACAGCTTTTCTTCTAGGAAAGCACTCCCTGGGCTGGCACTTCCTCTCAGCCTGAGAAATAGCCCCTACTGAGGCCCCTGTTTGGGTAACTCCACCTCCTAGTTGAGCAAGATGGTGTCTTGCACAAGCTCTCCTGCCCACGGTATAATAGCCGAATCAGTGACAGAGGTTCGGAAAGAGAGGTAAACGGGTTGAAGTGCTCAGAGTCCAGATCTAGGTTCTCAAAGTGTGGCTGTTCTGCCTGCTGATCACATCAGCAGTTTGGCTGAGCTTTGCTGCAAGTTAAGCCCAAGCCCTTCCTGCCAGCTAAGACAAAGAAAAATAAGTTAAAAATGCCAGTTATCTTCATTCCACAAGAGCCAGCCATTCAACAAGGGCAGGGGTTAGAAAAAGAGAAGACGTTTCCCATTCAGTGGCATGTAGTCCAAATTGACAGCCTTATGCCATGTCCTAGAACTCACTGGGGGTCCAAAAGCCTCTGTTTAATTATCAGTCCAGGCCTTAGTTTTCAGAGGGGATTAAGGAGACCTGTGTCCAATCTGCCATCTTGACTCCTCCTCTTGGAATATTTTCTTAATAAATATTTCTATGCTGATTGACCTAGATGTCCGCTGAAACCATGGTTCCCAGACCCCTGCTCATGCTACTCTGTTCTTCAAAGTGCTGGGTTATATTTAAGAACCTTCATAGCTTTTAGTTTAGTCCAACTCTACTGACTTTCCCTCTGTTTCATGCTATCTCTCCACTCATCTAACCCAATTCCAATCTACAAGTAAGCAATGAATGCCACTCTCCCTCTATCCACACCTTTGTAATCATCAAAGACTTTTTTCTTCTGTGTTTAAGCTTTTTTTTTTTAGTTATTATGACAGCAGTCTCATGCAATATTTGTCCTTTTGGAACTGACTAATTTCACTCAGTGAAATGCCTTCTAGATTTCTACATGTTATGAGACCTTTCCCATGATCAAAGATGTTCTTTATCATTGTGTAGTTTTTCTTTGTGTGAATATAACATTGTTTGTTTATCCAGTCATCTGTTAATAGGCATCCAGAAACCTTGATGGTATAGCGGTTAGGTGCCACATCTGCTAACCAAATATCAGCAGTTCAAGTCCACCAGGCACTCCTTGGAAACTCTACAGGCAGTTCTACCCTAATCTACAGGGTCCCTGTGAGTCAGAATTGACTTAACAACAGTAGGTTTGGCTTTGGTGAGGTTGATTCCATCTTTTTGCTATTGTGGACAGTGCTGCAGTAAACATTGGTGCACATGTATTTATTATTTCTCTAGATGAGTCGGCTCCGACTCGACGGCACTTGGCTTGGCAGAACATATTTCAAGAAGTGAGATTTCTGGATCTTACAGTATTTTTATTTCTAGCTTTTTAAGGAAATACCAAATCAATATGGTTGCACCATTTTATATTCCCACTAGCAGTGTAGAAGAGTTTCAGTATCTCCACAGCCTTTCTAAAATTTATTATTTTGTGTTCTTTGAATTAATGCCAGTCTTGTTTAGGTGAGATGGTATTTCATTGTAGTTTTGATTTGGATTTCTCTAATGGCCAGTGATCATGAGCATTTCTTCATGTGTCTTTTAGACACTTGAATGTCTTCTTTGGTGATGAACCTATTCATATCCTTTGACCATTTTTTTCACTTGGGTTATTCGTCTTTCTATTGTTGAAGTTTTGCAGTATCTTGTAGATTACAGAGATTGGATTCTAGCGGGATTTGTTGTAGCCAAATTATTTCTCCCAGTCTGTAGGTTGCCTTTTTATTCTTTTGGTGAAATTTTCAGGTGAGTATGTTTGCCTTTCAGGAGTTTTCACTGACCTATTTTCTCTTCTGCTGTTTCTGCATTGTTAGTAGTGTTTTGTAGTTATGTTGTGTGTTGGACTTCTGGCATTGTTCCTATTTTTTTTTTATCTTTATCATTTTAGGTTTTGTATTTAGGACTTTGATTCATTTTGAGTTAGTTTTTGTGCTGGGTGTGGATAACAGTCTTGTTTAACTTTTTGTAGATGATTATCCAGTTATGCCAACATTTGTCTTTTCCTGTATTTACAAGCTTTGTGGTTTTGTCAAATATCACCTGCTCATAGGTGGATGATTTTATGTCTGGATTCTTAGGTCTGTTCTCTGGGCCTGTGTATCTGCTTTTGTACCAGTGCAGAGTGTTTTGACTACCATGAGTGTGCAATGGGTTCTAAAGTCAGGTAGTGTGAGACTTCCCACTGTATCGTTCTTCAGTAATGCTTTACTTATTCAGAACATCTTTCCTTCCCATATGAAATTGGGGATTTGTTTCTCCATTTCATTAAAAAAAAAAAAAATGTGTCTAACACTCTTAAGATTCATCATTATTAGTCCCGAGTCCTTTACCCTGAGCCATATTGAAGTCTGATTCATATATATGAATCATCACTATACACTTGATCATTCCTACCCTTTAACTATCATTCATTCTTCCATCATCCTTTGCCATACCTTTCAGCTTTGGCATTATTTCCATTGAGATGAACTTCTTTCCTGTCTGTGTACTATAGAAATTCCCTCTGTGGATTGACTTTCTTAAACACAGTTTGTTAAACCAATTATTCCAATCCAGCCCAGGCCTAAGAACCTATTTCTTAAGACTTTTCTGTGTAGTCCTCATTTTCTTTGAGTTTACTTTGACTCTTCAGCAGAATAAGCCAAAAGCCAAGTGCCGTTGAGTCGGATCTGACTCATGCAGAATAAAGATGTTGTAATTTTGATGTCAGTCTCTTTGTGAAAATCTCTTAATCTCAATACCTGACTTTGGTCAACTGAATTAAATAATTGATTCTTATGTATGTTCTGTAGTTTAACCTACTATTTGTTTGCTTGCTTCTTTGCTTAAGAGAGTTTTGTTCAGCCTGACTCTTCAAAGTTTCTGAACATTATTAGTTGCATCAGTTAGGAAAAAGTTGGTTATGATCAATTAGCAAATTACTCCCACCAAATCCCAAATTCTCCAGTAATAAGTATTTTTTCTCACTCTTTCTGCATGTGTAATAATGTGTTGGCTATAATCTTGCTCTCAGTCATCTTTATCATCTTCAGCTCAGGACTTTAGCTGATACAGTGGCTTCTGTTTGAGTCACTACCTTGAGTTGGGTAAACCAAGCCATGTATCCATGTCTTACTTCAACAAGATGAGGAAGAGCCATTTTAGGGAAGGTCAGAAAATATGAATGAACAGTAATATGGTTGCCACCATAGTAAAGATTCTATGACTATAGAAAAGATCCAGGCGCTCCTTGAATACTCTGGGGGTCATTTCTACCCTGGCCTTTAGGGTCGCCATGAGTTGGATCTGACTTGACGGCACTTGGCTTTGCAATAGAAGTAGGGAAATCCTTGTGACATAGTGGGTAAACGCTGCAGCTGCTAACCAAAAGGTCAGCATTTCACATCCACCAGGACCTCCTTGGAAACTCTATTGGGCAGTTGCACTCAGTCCCGTAGGGTCACTATGAGTCATAATCAGTGTGACAGCAGTAGGTTTGCTTTTTGGTTTAATGTAAGAAGCTCAATTTCTGGCTTTCTATATCCCCAAATAACACAAAAAGTGATAAAATCTAGTGATTTAGAAATTATGGTTTTGCTAACTTAAAATAGATCAAAGACATAAATATAAAACCCCAGAAAATAAAGATCATGGAAGAAAAAATAGTGATAATGCTGGGATTGTATCTCAACATCAATAGCTGTGTCAGAGAAATACATGACCTAAACAAAATATTATTTACAATGCACAAACAGCAGAAGAAAAAATAGATAACTGAAAACTCCTAAAATGTAAACATTTAAGCTTATCCAAAGAGTTTGTCAAAAGAATAGAAAGACTACCTAGAGACTGGAAAAGAATTTTGGCTACCATAAATCCAATCAGTGTCTAATCTCCATAATCTACAGGTGCTGTAAAACCTCAACAACAAAAAGACAAATGATTCAATTTAAAATAAGGAGGAGGAAGGCACTTCGCCAAAGAAGACATCCAGGACACTAACAAATACATGAGGAAATGCTCACAATCATTAGCTGTTAGAGAAATCTAAATCAATACTGCAGTGAGATACTATCTCACTCCAACAAAAAGGCACTAATTCAAAAGGCACAAAATAATAAATGTTGGAGAAGTTGTGAAGAGACTGGAGCTATTCTACACTGCTGGTGGCAATGTAGAATGGTACAACTATTTTGGATAACAATTTGGCACTTTCTTAAAAAAAAGCTATAAATAGAAGTACCATGTGATACAGCAATTCTATTTCTTAGAATACATCCAAGAGAAATAAGGGCTGTCACAGGAACAGATACATGTACACCAATGTTAATCACAGTATTGTCTGCAATAGTAAAAATGTGTTTATTCTGGACATTTTTCATAAATGGAACTGTAATTCAAAAAAGAAAGAAATTGTAGTTTATAAATTAGCAGTGAGTTCAGTGTAAGCCTTATTTTTTAAAAGATTCCTTATTTCTGAATATTTTTGAAGAAGGATACTGACTTTTAGAAGAAAATTACATGCAATTGTCCATTTTTACCTTCCACTTTAGCCAGCTACAAACCAGAAAATGCAAATCAAGGTCATTCTTTAAATTATGAACCTTCTTGATATTATGTAAAAGTCTGATCCAACTCTACGGCACTTGGCTTGGCTGGCTGTAAAAAGAAAGTATATATTCAATCAGTGTATTCAGATCAAATAGGTACGGTGACAGCTTTAAATAAATAACTGATAAAAACAGAATAGCTAATAAAAAAGCTAAAAAAACAGAGCAGTCTCGTGAACCCATAGGATACCTGATGAAAAAATCAAACTAATAAGTGAAAAATGCATAGCATACCAATCCAATGACTCTGTAGTGAATTTACTATTTTACTTTACCAGTAAAGTGACTTACTTACTGTTTTTTAAGGATAGCAATACTTAGTGAAAAATTAAAAAGCCACGGCTATTTCAAATTCTATTTCTCTAAAACAAGAACAGTGTAGCTGACTTTCTAAGGACAATAGAAAAAAAAAAATGCTTATTTATTTTAGGTTTTGTAGGAATGAGGGCGTTCCCAGCTCTGATACCAGCTTAGTTTGGTGAGACAAGGCTATATTCCAGTAAGAAAAGAAAATAATCATTGTCTATTTCTAAAGCTCTTTGGAGATACATCCAAGCCAAGTGCTGTCGAGTCGCTTTGTTATTATGTCATATTTTTAGTTTAATATGCATGAATGATCAGTACTTAGTGTATAATTTGCCACTGTGAATAAAATAAACCAAAAACTAAACCCAGTGTCATGGAGTCAATTACAACTCATAGTGATCCTTCAAGACAGCAGAACTGCCCCATAGAGTCTTCAAGGAGTGTCTGGCAGATTTGAACTGCTGACCTTCTGATTAACAGATACAGCACTTAACCACTATGCCAACAGGGTTTCCACAAGTAAAAGAAATATTCCACAAACAGTACAGTCAATGGCAAGCACTTTACATAAGAAATAGCAAATTGCTGTACTGAAATAGCAGAAACAGGATGTGGAAAAATAGTTAGAACAGGTTACAGGATGTGTGAGCTCACCTGTATTTGTGATTTACATTTTCCCAGAAAGCTAGAATATCCTCTTTAACTAATTAGCCTTCAAATATCCATAAGAGGTTGTTTACCACAAAGTATTTCTATTTTACACATGAAGAAAAATAAGTGATTTAGGTTAAACATGATGTTTGGCTGCTAATTGAAAGTCCTGTGGTTTGAGTCTACCCAGAGGTGCCTTGGAAGAAGAGTTGTGATCTACTGCCCAAAATTCAGCCACTGAAAACCCTGGAGAGCACAGCTGAGGCACTATAGCTCAGTGTTGACTCCAGGGCAACTGACTTAGTTGTGGCTTGACTTACAGAAACAGTACTTTGTTCCCTTGAGAATAGGGTCCTCATGTTAGGGTGCTGAGTTAAGGGCAGCCAACAAGTGATGTAATAAAGTTGCCTAAAAAGCCTGGAAGATACAACTGTTTATCTTGGCCATAATCCATCAAGTAGTCCAAATTCATCCCCATTAAGTATAACCTATGCAGAGACTACTAGAAAGACAGAAGAGGAATTGATGTCTTTGAATTGTGGTGTTGGAGAAGAATATTGAATGTTGAATATACTGTGGACCTCCAAAAGAACAAAGAGGTCTGTTCTGGAAGAAATACAACCAGAGGGCTCCTTGGAAGCAAAGATGACAAGACTTCATTTACATACCTGGACATGTTGTCAGGAAGTATCAGTCCTTGGAGAAGGGACTGATGCTCAGTAGAGTGGAGGGTCAGTGAGAAAGAGGAAGACCTTCAGTGAGATAGACTGAATCAGTAGCTGCAACAATGGGCTTAAGCATAAAAACTATTATGGACATGGCACAAGATTGTGCAGTGTTTTGTTTTGTTGTGCATAGGGTTGCTATGAGGTGGAGCCAACTCAATGCTACCTAACAACTACAAACATAACCTACAGACTAGCACTTGTAATGCCTACCTTACTAGTCTAGAGTTTCCAAATTCAAACATCTTAGTAATGCAACTACTGATGAGTGATTGAGAACTCTAAATCCCTTGAAATTGGTGGGATGTCATATGGCAAAAGGCTAATTAAAAGGACCTTGATAGACTGCAGAGGAAAGTGTGGCCCCACGCGTAGTACCTCTGTGGCTGAGCCTGAGTTCCAAGAGCCTAAGAGATACTCTGAAATGCTTTGCCATTTGGGAAATTAAAATTTACAGTGACAAAATTGCATATGTTAAAAAAAAAAGAAGCAAAACAAAACTAAAAGAATGACTTTAATTAACGGGTCAGCCTGGGGAAATGGATTTTTTATTTGTTAAGAATCAAGGGACTGAATACAGATCCATCAATGTGCAGTACCAGATAATTCTAATTAATCACTGTGAGTATGGAGTTTGTCTCACTTAGCCTGAGATCCACACAGGGGAAAACAGAGTTTCCTTCTTCACAAACCAGCATTATCTCACATTCCACCTAGAAAATGGTCTTACTTGCCCTGGGAATCTTTGGTTGTTCATCTTCAACTAATACTTTTATTAACTATTTGATTAGGCATTTTCATTTTTGAAATACGTGGTGACATATGTAAGGTCACCGTGACTCAGAGCTGACTCCAGGGCAACTGGCTTAGGTGTGGGTTGGCTTAGAGAAGCAGCACCTTGTTCCCTTGGGCATAGGGTCCTTGTGAATAGGGTGCTGAGTTAAGGGCACCCAGCAACAAATGATAAAGCAAAGCTGGCTAAAATAGTCTGATTACACTTGCCGGGTGAGTTGTCTCACCCATCTGGCTTCTAAGGAGAATTCCAAACTGCCTCAGTTTCATATAAAAAGTATCGAAAGAATCTTGTTCAGAAAATGATCTCATTTTGAAGAGATTTGACATGGGATTGCTATAACAAGGCTTGGACCTAAAGGGCGTGACTGTAGAGGGTCAGCAAAAAAGAAGAAGACCCTCAAGGAGATGGATTGACACAGCAGTCACCAAAATGGGCTTAAGCATAAAAATGATTATGAGCATGGTACCAAATTGGGCAGTGTTTTGTTGTGTTGTGTGTAGAGTCATTCTGAGTTGGAGCCACCTGTATGGCCCCTAACTACAACAACAACGATATGAACTTGATCATTATCACTTTGTTCTTAACAAAGTGTAAAAATCATAGAAGGAAGGTAGAACTTGAAAGGGGAGGGGTACTGGCATGAGATCTCAGTTTTCAGGCACTTAGAGTTTAATCAACTGTGAGCTGGGAAGATCTTGGAACTCCAAAGAGCTATGTCACCAAATTACCAGTTTTATCTATCTACCTCATCAATATGTCCTGCCAATTTGGAGGCTTTCGCTTCTTTTATTGAAGGGGTTATTAACAGCTAAATTATGAAAATTTAAATAAATTATTTAATAAGCTTTAAAATGGTCTCTTGAATATTTCACGCACAGATATATTTTATATACACAATAGGGAGAATATTGGTGTCTATCCACAATTTTCACTTAATATATCAAATATTTCGCCATGTCTATATATTAATCATTTTTTCTGTTATATATGATTTTATTTCTAGCTATAATTTATTAAATTCTTCATTAATGTGGAATGCTTGAATTCTTTCCAGGTTTTTGTCAATGTTTTTCTTTTATAATACTAGTGATAATACTGCAATAATCATCTTTATAAAAACCCAATGCCATCAAGTTGATTCCAAGTCACAGTGACCCTACAAAATGGAGTAGAAATGTTGCATAGAGTTTCCAAGGAGTGCATGATGGATTAGAACTCCTGACCTTTTGGTTAGCAGGTGTAGCACTTAACCATTACATCACCAGAGTTTCCCATCTTTATATGCATGCTGGACTATTAGGATGAAATCTACAAATGAAAGTACTGAGTAAAAAAAAAAAAAAATGACTCTTGCCATGTTTTTTTGTTATTGCTACATATTGTTGTTTTGCTTTATGCATGAATTGATTGATTTGTAATGCCAATAACAATGAATTAGTCTATCATTTTCATTATAACCCTGCCAACACTGAGTTCGAACAAAAAATTGATACTTCATTAAATGCAATTTAGTGTTTCAAGTTCATTTAAATTTCCATTTCTTCAATAATTACAGAGTTATATTTAAACTAATTAAAGACACTGGAATCATTAAAGATACATGGGTTCTTATTGGAGATTTGATTCTTTGCATTTTCAGGGGCATGAATGTAACTTGTATTATACAGTCACACATCACTAAATAACAAAATTCCTTATAAGGCTGAACTGCTTCCTTGTTGTTGTTGCTGGTAGGTGCCATTGAGTCACTACGTACTCAAGAGAATGATCTCATTTTGAAAAAATTTGAAACGGGATCATTATAACAAGGCTTGGACCTAAAGGGCATAGCTGCAGTTTTTCAAGTTTTGTTTGTCTTTGAGTGAAAATCTGATTTATGAATGGCATTTCACTGGTTCTTTAACTCATGTGCACAGTATAATTCATCTTCTTCCTATCAGAAAACTAGTGGTAGAAAAATGTGTTTCAACTCTCCTTGATCTTAGAGTTCATCATTAGGCTTAATAGAAGAAACATATCATTTAAAAAATATATATTTGTTAGAAAGTTGACATAGATGTAACTGCTTTTGGCAGAGCTAGAAAATGAGGATGTGGTCATATATTTTGTAAGAGTGATATCTTTCAGTTTTAGAGTGAAGTATAGACGCTAAGTGGACAAAGGATCACATCTCTTTCAGCCGTGTATTTGCTCAATAGTCACAACGTAGGCCTGAACATCTCCGTGGAGTCAAGCACCTTGTCCTTTGGTAGTTTTTGCCCATTAGTTCTTGACACATTCAACTTCACTTCCTGTGTTCAGTATGCCTCATTAAAAATAATAACAATAATAAAGTACCTGATAATCAGACACATTATATAATGTGTCCACATTCATACAGCAAGTATTTCTTAAAATTAGTTATGGTTTTTTAACAATTGACCTGCAAGAACCTAAGCCACTGAAGCTATATCATGTTGCTTCCTGTCTTTGGCAGATACGTTACCAATTAAAATGTACTTCCTCATGACAGCCTCTGATCAAGTTGAAAGATCTAGCTGTGTCTTGCGAACCTCCTTACTGTAAAGTTAAATATCACTACACTTTTAACCTTACCAGTTCTGATCGATTTGAAAAATCTCTTTGCCAAGCTTCTTTTATGTCAGTCTGCTAATTATTCTCTTAGATAATATGTAACATCATACAACTGATACTTATAGATGACCGACCATGTGCAGTGTCAAGTACTTATCCCATTTAAGAACACAAAACCCTGTGAGACAAATATTTTATGCCCATTTTATAGAAGAAACTGAAGCATGGAGGTTTTAAAAAGACAATATCAAAGAGGCAGGAATGGGCAGGGCTGAGATTATGACCCAGGACTATGTCACTTCCATGCTCATGCTTTTAATAATTGTTTTCTAAAAACTCTTAGTCTTACTGGTGTAAAATGAGATTATTAAATCCCCAGTTCAAGATTATTACTATTCTGGAGAGGCATCTAAAGATTCCTTTAGATTTTTTGACACTCATATCATCCTGTATATCTAAATTGAGTTTACTACCATCTGAGTACAGCTGCCAGCTTCTGTTAATTAGGTTTTATTTTCCACATTTTTTTTTCCTTTGAACTTTCTAATTCTGGTGGCTCTACAGCTGAGGTCTGAGCCTAAGTGGAAGACTTTCATCTCGCTTCCTGTACATAGATTGCAACAATGGACTCAAGCATATGCACTCTTGTGAGGCTGACACAGAACTAGGTAGCATTTCATTCTCTTGTGTCACCCCCAAAATGTGTATCATCAGTTTGACTGGGCCTTGATTTCTGGTAGTGTGTAACTTTCACCAGCTGTTGTGAATCCTACCTTTATGATGTTAATGAGGGAGAATGGACAAAAGCTGTGTTAGTGAGGTGGGACTCAATCTGCAAGCTTGGATTGTAGGGAGTTCATCTCTCGGTATATAAAAGAAAGAAGCCAGCACAAAGAATTAGAGACCTCAGAGCACAAAGAAAGCACTGCCAGGTGCACAGTGTGTCCTTTGGACCTGGGATCCCTGCACCTGAGATGCTCCTGGAACAGGGGAAGATTGAGAACAAGCACTTTCCTCCAGGGCCAAAAGAGAGAGAACACCTTCACCTGTAGCTGACACCCTGACTTTGGACTTGAAGCCTACTTTACTGTAAGGAAACAAATTTCTCCTTGTTAAAGTAGCTGGTGATGACATATACAAAGGTATCTGTAATTAATAGTATTACTTAATCTGGGTCCTTTTCTCTATGCTTAAAATCAGATGTAAAATTTTCATAACATTCTATTAATGAATGGTCTTTAACATCTATTCCAAAAAATTAGAACACTTGGCTAAAATTAAAGTGAGATTAGCTTTGTATTTTTCCCTTATTTGTAAATGGAACTGATGAGTTTACTCACTTTCAGATGCTTTGCTAATCGATATTAAAAGACATAATATTAAACAGAAGATTTTGTAGTGAAAAATCTTAAATATTAAAATGATACTTTATATGTATTAGAGAAAATCTGGCATTAACACAAATGTCCTGATCCCGTTGCTAGTCAAGGTTTTGCCCAGTGCAAAAAAAAAAACAAAAACAAACAAAAACACTTGTTACTAAGCTGACTCTGACTTCTGGTGACCCCTTGTGTGTCAAAGTAGAACTGTGATCCACAGAGCTTTCAGTGCCTAATTTTTCTTTTGAGGTCCTTCTGGATGACTCTGGAGGACCATCCTTTTGGTTAACTACTGAGCACATTAGCCGTTTTCTTAAGCCTGGGGATTGGGTCATTTTTTTTTCTCTTTCTGTCTTTCCTAAGTCTTTTGGTACTAAAGCAAATGAAAATGTATTCCCATGTAATTTCTTCACCAATTGAGAGAACATATGTAAAATAAGTTTGTAATATACCAGCATCGTGGCTATAGTAGAGTAATAATAAAAGAGTGGCAGTAATATGCATCATGTGATTCTATTAGTAATTCACAAAGCTTCAATCTGTACCTTAAAAGTCAAAAAGTAGTAGATCTGGTCACTGTATAGACTATCTTCTCTTCTTCCCCCTCCTTCTAGGCCAAATCATTGCTTTCAGCATCATGACAGTTTTATTCTACATCTAGACCAGGCATGGGTTGAAAAAATTCTCCCTTGATAATGGCTCAGTTTTCTTTGTTTTGTAGGTCATTTGCTGAGAGTGTAAAGAGTTGGGACCCTTGGAGTTAGGCAATGGAATGTATGATTTTTGAAGTCAAGGGGGAGTAAATAAAATGGTTATAGAGCTTAGGGCAAGTCAGTGGAATGATTTGCTCAGACGCAGAGGTCTGGAACAAACTCTGGAGAGCCAGAGTATATGACAGGTCTATGCCATTGAGCTGATTCTGACTCAGAGTGACCCGGTATGACAGATCAGAACTGCCCCTGTGGGGTCTCCAAGGCTTTCATCTGTCACATCTGTCACCTGAGGAACAGCTGGTAGGTTGGAACCCTCCATCATTTGCTTAGCAGACAAATGTTTGAGAGACAGAGAAGAAAAATAAGGTGTTACCTGAGTAAGGAACGACAGAATCCAAAGCAAGAAGTCAGGGGGCTGCAAGAGCTTGGGGGCGGTGGCAGAGGAGATGACAAGCGTGTGGGAGCAGTGGAAATAGCTATTATAAGTAACTGTATAATTGTTTATGTTTCTTCTTTCTTCTTTGTATGGATTCTTTTATTCATCTTTTTATATTCTCTTTACTCTTGTTTTCTGCTTCCCTTCTTCCTCTTTCTCCTCCCCTTCTATTTTTCTCTTTTTTTCTTTATCTGCTTTGTTCATGATCTTTTGTCTACTGTAAGAGAAAACATCAAATAATGGTTTTAAGAGTGGATCAGGATCACAAATGTGCAGCACAACTTCCTAAACAAAAGAAAAGCCAGCGGGTTAAAATATAGGACTGCATTTTGCTGTGGTTCACAATGTGGTGCCATGTGCCTCATTGGTCAGTATCACCTTGAGCACAAATATTTAGTGGATAAATGATCCACACTATCAGAGAACAATGCAGCTGTTACCTTTCTTTCATTTGGACAATATAGTAGAACTCAAGATTTTTGTACATATGCTTTAGCATGTGACAGAGAAAAAAGCTGTTAAAGGTTCTAATATGTTACTTGGATGTTTTATTCCATGATGACTCCCAGATATAAAAATTGCCAATGTCAAATGACATTGGATATCCATTGCCAAGGAACAGAAGTTATTTTAGATAATTCACCAGAGTTCTTAGATTTCTGTTAAACTATATGTGGCTATATATGAGATTTATATATAAATTATACACACATATGTGATTTTACTGGATTTAATCTATCTAGAACCATTGTGTCTTTCCAAAATCACAAAATCTGCTAGATGTAATGATTTTTATTTTATTTTCTTAAAGTGTCATGCTACTCATTTTGTTCTGTCTTACCATTTTCTTCAGGAATAGTATAACTCAGGTTTCCCTTAAGAAGGAGCACTGGTGGTGCAGTGGTTAAGTGATATGGCTGTTAACCAAAAGATTGACAGTTCAAGTCCACCAGCTGCTCCTTGGAAATCCTACAGGGCAGTTCTACTCTGTCCTCTAGGGTTGCTGTGGGTCAGAGTCAACTCAATAGCAACTCTTTTTTTTTTTTTTTTAGCTCCCCTTTTAAAAACAGAGTAAGTTCAGGAAATGGTTAAAACATGTCTATGTTCATAACAAACATGCATATATAAACATATAGAGATGGGGATGAAGCATATGCATATATATGCTCATAACAAGAAGCTCATAACAAGAACAGCTCTCTGGAGTAGGAGTTGACCTTTCAGTTTGGCCTAAGCCAACCCTAAAGATGGGAACCCTGGTGGCACAGTGGATAAGGGCTCTGTCTGCTTACCAAAAGTCCAGCAGTTCGAATCCACCAGTTGTTCCCTGGAAACTCTATGAGCAGTTCTACTTTGTCCTATAGGGTCACTGTGAGTCATAATCAACTCGACTCAGTGGGTTTTTGTTTGCGGTAACCTTAAAGACAACAATTCTGCATTCACATTCAAAAAAGGTTTGAGGTACTATTGAAGATGGTTGTTGATAAGCAAGTTTTTGTATCATTCTGCTTGCTGTCTCATTTTTCTTCTTTTCTCATTTTAAATAATAAAAGAAGTAAGGCTGGAAAGGTCAAACGTTTAAGATTTTGTCAGGCAGTTTGGGATTTCTCTGGTAAAGAATATATCCCAATTCCCTGTCACGTCAAATCATCAGCTTAGTGGGTCACTAGAACCAGGACACACTGGGCTCCTTGGGGAGGGCTGGCCCACTTCGCTTCATAACTTTCACAGTTAGAACTTGAAGCCAGAGATTTCTTTGTCCTCACTCTAAAAAAAATCTTTTTCACCTCGAAGGGAGCCTAAGTCAAATTCTTGGAACTGTTCCTCAAGAGAAAGATCAGAGGAAAGCAAGGAAAATAGAAATGGAACAAACATACTTTTATACAAGTGCCTTAATTCAGAAGTTATTAGTAAATATCGGTTGTATAGAAAATGTCATATAAAACACCAGTAATACCATTGCTAATACTGTATCCGGTGGTTGGCTGGAAGGATGTTGCTTGAATACCTTAGGCTATTATCTTGATTATCTGTAGGACTTTGTGTGTGTTGAAAAGCTTCACAAGTCTTGGTGTTTTATTAATCTATAACATATGGAAGTATCTAAGAGCAGAATCTGATTTTTAAAGTACCTTATAATTACAACATCTATGTCAAGTGATATTTGAATGGAGCCTGGAGCTATGTGAAGGAGGCAGAGAAAGCTTATGTGATGATATGTCTGGGAGATTTGGGGAAAAGCAGTGAAATCATTTGGATGGAACATAACCAGCAAACAGAGCATTACATCTCTGTAGAAGGACTTGAAGGAGTCCTGGGGGTGCCGTCTCAGCTGCTAACAAAACGGTTGGTAGTTCCAACCTACAACCTGCTCCATTGGAGAAAAGACCTGGCAATCTACTCCCTGAAAGACGTCAGTGTAAGCAACTCTGTGGGCAGTTCCATTCTCTCATACAGGGTCGCTATGAGCTGGAACCCACTGGATGGCACAGATCAACAACACCAGGACTGATGAACAAAAAAGTTAACTTTTCTCTTTTGTCCCTTTATAGATCTGTGAATTCCTTCGTCCTACAAGTAAAAAGCAAAACTAGAATAAAATCTGAGATTCAGGATGTGGTTCCTGTCTGCTTGCTGGGTGTCCTTGGGCCTCCTTGGATCGCTCAAAGTGTAGTGTGCAGTGCACTCACAGCTGGGTTCCCTGGGAAATTTGTAAACATAGTGTGGCTTTGCAGATGGGAAGTTTTTGAAAGAAGATTAAGTTTTTACATGGCTTCTGGGCTTTTTCTTTCATAGTAAAAGAAAGAATAAGCTGAAAAAGTTAGTGCTAAGAATGGGAAAATGAATTATGAGTACATCAGTATGCCACTGATGATGAAAATGATTGGTTGGCATAAAGTGCTATGAGATAAAAATAAAGGCACTTCATAAAATTGTGACAGAAGATGAAAGTAGGATACATAAGTACCATTGGATGTGAACTAAAAGATTCAGAAGACAAAAATATGGAGTGCGGAGTTTTAGTTGTCATGTCACTCTTACATTGTGCAAATTTTAAAACAAACAATACAAGAAAGAAAGAATAACATAGGAAACCTGTACTGTCTCAGTTATCTAGCACTATAGCACACACAAGAAATACCATATGTAGGTCACTTTAAAGATCAGAAAATTATTTGCTCACTGTTCAGGAGGCCGAAAGTCCCAATTAAGGGCATGCTGTACAGGGAAGTCCTTCTTTGCTTCTAAGTTTCTAGAACTATTTCTAGCTGTAGATGCATCTACATACACTGTGTTTGTCTGTCATCTCATGGCATCTTCCCCAATGTGTGTATGTTTCTGTCTGTTAGTAGCTGTTGAGCAAGACCTCACTCATCTCACTCTTCTGTGTAACAGACTAAATTGTTTCCAGGTCCTGCTGCTTCTTCAAGTGATCATTGATGTATTTAAATCCATTTTAGTGAGTGTTATGTCAATCCATCCATCCACTGAGTTTTTCTCTTGTTTTTAATGAACAATCACTCTCTGTGTCTATACTCCCCTTTAAAAGACACTATTGAGAGGGATTATGCTTAGGATCCACCTACTTCAATATAACCTCATTAACATAACAAAAGAAAACCTCTGTCTCTATACAAGATTACATAAAAATGCAGGAATTGGGAATTTGATATTATTTTGGGAGGGACACAATTTAACATATAACATCTGTAGGAAACCTTGGTGGCGTAGCAGTTAAATGCTCCATCTGCTAACCAAAAGGTCAGTAGTTCAAACCCGCCGGGGGTTCTTTGGAAACACTATGAAACAGTTCTCCTCTGTCACATAGGTTCTCTGAGTCGGCATCATCTCGACAGCTCTTTTGGTTTGGTTTATGTAGCCCATCACCCAGATTCAACAGTTGTCAATATTTTGCCTCTCTGTGGCTTCACATAACCCTCACTCCTTTGATTTCTTCCTGTGCACTGGTAAGCCAGGAAGCCCTTGTTGTGCAAATAACTTAGCTCAACTGCTGAGAAGTTGGCAATTCAAATCCATCTAGTGGTTGTGCAGGAGAAACATGTGGTCATCTGCTTCAGTAAAGATTACAACCAAGAAAATCTTATGAGGCAGCACTACTTTGTCACGTGGGATTGTTGTCTTAGTCATCTAGTGCTGCTGTAACAGAAATGCCCAAGTGAATGGCTTTAACAAAGTGAAATTTATTTTCTCACAAGTAAACAGGCAAAATGTCCAAATTCAGGGTGTCATGTCCAAGGGATGGCTTTCTCTGTTGGCTCTGGAAGAAGGTCCTTGTTATCAGTCTTCCTCAGACTGGGAGTTTCTCAGATGAAGGGACACTGAGTCTAGCGGACACATTCTGCTTTGGTACTTCTTTCCTGGTGGCAGCAGGACCCCCACGTCTCTTTTCTGGTTTCTCTGTTTTATATCTGAAGAGATAGTCTCAAGACACAATGCAAGCTTATAGAAAACTGCGACCCATTCTCTCTCATTAACACAACAGAGGTAGGACTTCCAACTTACAGGAAAATCACAGAGTACCAGGAATCAGGGCCCAGACAAATAAGATATGCACAATCACAATCTGTGATGTTGCTAATAATTGGGATCAAATGGACAGTACACAACAAATGTAAAGTCAGTCACAGATACTACATTATTTTATTCATAAATACGTCAGTATGCTTTCTCAACAGATAGTCAAAGCCACCGCTGCTGAGTTGATTTCATCTCATAGTAGCCCCAGGTCAAAGTAGAACTGCCCTATAGAGTTTCCAAGAAGTGTCTGGCAGATTTGAACTGCCGACCTTTTGGTTAGCGGGTATAGTACTTAACTACTATGCTACCAGGATTTCTTTCAACAGATAAGGGCATGACGATTAAAATATTACCATGATGTCATTATAACACTGTTTAAAATTAAAGATACTTTGTCCATGTCATTTAACAACTAGACTGTGGTCAAATTTCCTAAATGCCTTAAACCAAACCCACTGCCATCAAGTTGATTCCAACTGATAGTGACCCCATAGGACAGAGTAGAATTGCTCTTTCCAAGGAGTGCCTGGTGGATTTGAACTTCCAGCCTTTCAGTTTGCAGACACTGCACTACTGGGTCTTCCAAATGTGTAGATCTCCTCCTCTAGCTGGAGGAAATCTGGCTGGCTAACCACCTTAAGTCAGAAACAAAACTCATCGCCAACAACTTGTCCTGACTCATAGCAACCCTAAAGAACAGAGTAGAACTGTCCCACAAAGTTTCTCCAAGGAGCATGTAGCGGATTTGAATGGCCAACATTTTGGTTAGCACCTGTAGCACTTAACCACTGTGTCACCAGGATTTCTACTAACTGCCTTCGGTGTCTCTTTCTGTAGTTGGTTTATGCAAACTAGGATCTAAAAAAGATCCATATATTGAATTGGGTTGTAAGTTAAGTCTGTTTAAGTCAAACATGTTATTTATTTGGACTGTTTCCCAATTGGCTCATATTCTAGGTCTATTCAGTTGCTTCCTTACACTGTTGTTTAAATTGCTCCTCTGTTACAAGGACTTGTGTGAATGGGAGACTACATCAGCATGAGAGCAAAGAACCTGATGGTGCCTGGCCTCCACCAAAGACAGCCCGGACTGGTAAAGCACTGCAGAGGCCCTGATGAGAAAAAAGTTTTGTGCAGATCAAGAACTCAATTAAAAGACCTGAACTGATGGTCTGACAACCTGGAGGGTCCCCTAGAAACATGTTCCCTAGGTTTGCTGCTAGCTCATACCTGAAACCAGTAGTGAGGCTGACACTTCAGGCAAAGAATAGACTGGACACAGAGTGAGCATATGGTGTGTGTGCTTTATGGTTATATACATATATAGGATGCTGTCTGACTGGTTTCTTTCTAAAGGGGTGAGGAGAGGTTGGAGAGGAGGGGACAGGTGTTCATTTAAGTGGATAGTGGTAGTAAAGAGAAAAGGAGGAGTGTGCTGTCACAGAGTGAGGAGAGAAGAGAGAGCTGTAAAGAGTCAGGCATGTAAATTTGGCTTCCATCATAGTATACTTTCACTTAGTTATATTAAAAAAAACTAATTATAGTAGAGATAGGAAAAAATATTCCTATGTTAACCATATTTTGTGTAGTTAGAGGCTGACTACATCAGAGTCAGTTATTCAAGAATATTTTATGGGCAGTACTTAACATGTCTGTATCCATATTAAGGCAGACACCAAGTAACAGGTTATAACACACTTGTGGTGATGCTGAGCTTGATCAGTGGCTTCAGGTGCTATCAGCCTGGTCATCTATTACAAACTTTCCCATTGATATTTTACCTACTAGTTTTGGTAGCCAGTGCTGAGCATTGCCTAGAGCTATTACTTTATTAGAGGTTGTAGAATGGTAATGTTTAATGTCATTATTCTTTTTTCCACCTAGAATTCTATAAAGAAGAAATGTCCTTATCAACTACTTCATTACCCTGAATTGTGGTGAAATCTTATTTTAAAACTAGTACTCACTGAGTATGTCAGGCTAATTGAGGAATGCAGTATTACCAGAATAGTGGCTTTATTGTTATTATTATTGTGTTTGTAATTAAGTGAAAATATACAATCCAGATTAAATTTGCATGCCCGCCTATCTGCAGATCCTTCTGCTCTCCTTGCCTGGTGACAGCACACTCCTCCTTTTTGTTTTGTATACATCATGTCATCTTAACAGTCTCCTGTCCCCACCTCTCCACCCTTTCCTCTCCCTTCTGGTAAGATGCCAGTAGGATAGCATCCTATAGGTGCATAGAGTCATAAAGTACACACAACATATGGTCACATTGTGTCCTGAGTCCAGTTCATTCCTGTCCAAAGAGTTGAAGTCAGTAATGTTTTCTGGTCAGGTGCAGCAGCAAGTCTAGAGGCCATGCTCCCAGGGGAACCCCCAGGCTGCTAGATCATCAGTTGCAGTATTTTAGTGGAGTTCTTGAGGTGCATCCCTCTTTTTCTCATGTCACCAATGGGACTCAACTATGTGTGCCCCATCACAGGTGTCTTTGGTAGTGGCCAGGCCCCATCTGGTTTTTCTGGTCACATGTTGATTGTCACCCATTCACATGGGTCCTTCTGACTCCTGGGCTCTTTTTTCCTCGTGCCTTTGTTGTTCGTGGGATCATCTGTTCCATATGAACTGGGACAATTAGGTGTACCTCAGATGGCAGCTTGAACTGGGACTACTTGATGTACCTCAGATGGCAGCTTGCTAGCTTTTAAGACCCGGACTCCACTCACCAATATGGAGTGCAGAGACTCTCTTAACAATAGTTGTGTCAGTTGGTCTCCATGGTTGCGATGTTGGGTCAACATTAGAGGAGTTTTCAGTTTATGTCAAAGTCCAATTAAGTTGATCTTCTTTCTACTGTGCGCTATCATTGCTTTCACCCAACCAAATTTCTATCAACTCTTTAATCTTTGATGAGTCCTCTTCCTTCTTCCTCATCTTTGCAGTTGTCAAAGAGTTTTTTCCTTCTGTACATAAGTCTATTTTTATGTCCTTACAGTAGGGGTCTCATACAATATTTGTCCTTTTGCTTCTGACTGATTTCACTCAGCACAAGTTCTTCCAATTGAAACCAGCTTATGAGATGCTTCCTAAAATTATCATTTTTTTCAAGAATGATATCACATTCATTCATTTGTCAAAAGTAACATTTCTTTTGACTATCCTGAAGTACAATACTATCAGTGATAGAATGACATCTGCTTGTTTACAAAGAAGACTAATTAATAAGACTATTATTCAAATTTATTCACCAGACACTTATGTCAAAGATAAGTAAACTGAAGATTTTTACCAGCTTCTACAGTCGGAAATTGATCAAACATGTAACCAAGTTGATTTAATAGTTACTGATGATTGGAATATCAATACTGGAAATGAAGGAAAAAGTTCAGTAATTGGAAAATATGGCCTCAACAATAGAGAAGATGCCTGGGATGATCTTGTCTTAGGCATCTAGTGCTGATTTAATAGGAATACCACAAGTGTATGGCTTTGAAAACAGAAATTTTGTTTTGTCATAGTACAGTTGGCATGGACTTAACAGACTGGGTTGGGTTGGGTTTGGTTTGGGAGTAGATTAAAATTCCAAATTCAGGGTGTCAGCTTCAGGAGAAGGCTTTCTCTGCTGGCCTTGAAGGAATGTCCTTGTAATCAATCTTCTCCTGCCCTGAGAGCATCTGAAGTACAGGAATCTTACACTTTTTCAGAGGACATGTTCTACCCCCTCTCTATTTTCTTGATGGTATGAGGTCCCCAAATCTCCACTTGCCTCCCTTTCTTTTATATCCCAAGAGGCTATCCCAAGGCACAATACAATCCCCCGCACTGGGTCCTGTCCCACCAACACAACTAACACCCATCCTCCCTTATTAACATCACAGACACTACAACATAAAGCAACATCATACCATGCCAGGAATCATGGCCCAGCCAAATTGCTACACACATATTTTTGGGGGGACACAACTCAATCTATGACACATATGATAGAAGTTTGCAAGACCAACAACTTCTTCATTAAGAATACTTTTTTGTCAAGAATATAAATGGCAACTATTCATGTGGACCTCAACAGATGGAATACATAGGACTAGAATCAGCTACATGTGTGAAAAAGAGATGCTAGAGAACCTCAGTGTCATCAGTCAGAAAAAGGCCAAGTTCCAACTGTAGAACAATCTCTCTTGGAAGAATAGTCCTTAAAAATAAGGATGGTGAGACTTAATCTCAGGTATGTGTGACATGTTATAAGCCGGACCACTCCCTGGAGAAGGACATCATGCTTGGTAGAGTAGAGAATCAGCAAAAGAGAAGATCCTCAGTGAGATGGATTGACACAGAGACTACAACAATGGGCATAACAACTGTGAGGATGACACAAGACAGGGTAGTGTTTAGTCTGTTTATACATACGGCCTCTATGACTTGGAACTGATGTGATGGCACCTAACAACAACAACAACAATATGGATATATCACAATTTACCTATTCGTTCTCCCACTGATGGCCATTCGTGTTGTCTCTAGTTTTTACTACAATGAATACGTTCTCTATGAAAATTCTTTTACAAGTATACTGTGTGGATATCTGTTTCATCTTTCTTGGATAAATCTCTGGTAAGGAAACTACTAAATCCACACATATACAATAAATTGATCTTTCAGTTTTGTTAACAGATTATTCATGAACACTAAACTGCATATATTCATAATAAATAATTTGATCAGTTTGAGTACATGTTGATAGCCTTGAAATCACAACCACAATAAACTTTTCTATTACTCCCACTAAACTTTGATCCATTCATACATCAACATTCTTGTCCCTGAGAACTGCTGATCTGCTTTCTGACACTAGATATTTTCTGGGTTTTTAGGTAAATAGAATTGTATAGTATATATACACTATTTTACCAACTCTGTTCACTGTGTATTTTGACAATCTTTCACATTGTGTGTATCAATAGTTTATTTCTTTTTCTTGATGAGTAGGATTACACTGTATGGATATAGCACCATTTGCCTACCTATTCACCTTTGATGAATATTTGAGTTGATGGTTACTGTTGTAGTCTGTTACAGACAAACTACAATGAATATTGGTAAAAGTCTTTGCATGATCGTTTCTGTTGGGTAGATACCTAGTTGTGAAATGACATAGCTGTGTTGTAAGGAACCCTGGTAGCACAGTGGTTAAAATGCTCAATCACTAATAGAAAAGTCATTGGTTCAAATCCACCATCTGGTCCCTGGGAAAAGTACATGGCAGTCTGCTTCCATAAAGATTAAAAATCTTAGAAACCTTTTGGTGGCAGTTCTCCTCTGTCTTATAGGGTCACTATGAGGTTGGAAGTGATTTGATGGCAATGGGGTAGGTTTACTCTGTAGTCATATGCTGAAGTTTTTAAGAAACTGCCATACTTTTCCCAAATTCCAAAAAGTTATTTCAAGTTCATAGTAGCATTTCCATCAAGAGCGTATGAGAATTGCAGTTGTTCACATCTTTGCCAACACTTACAATGACCAGGCTTGTTATTGTTTGTTTGTTGTTAGGGGTAGTGGGGGCAGTTGAAAAAAAAACAAAAAAAGCTGCCATCAAGTCAATTCCAACTCATAGCAACCCTACAGGACAGAGTAAAAATGCCTCATGGAGTTTCCAAGGAGTAGCTGGCAGATTCGAACTGCTGACCTTTTGTTTAGTAGACATTACCCTTAACCATTATCACACCAAGGTTTGGTAGTGGCTATTCAATTGTAACAATTCTAATGGGTGTTTAGTGATACCCCATTGCATTTTTAATTTCCCTGATAGGTATTGATGTTGAATATGTTTACACGTGCATATTAGCCATTCATATCTTCTCAAATATTTCACCAATTTTCTTTCTGGGTTGTTTGCTTTCTTATGACTGAGTTGTAAGAGTTCTTTATATATTGTGAGTACTGTTTATTTGTCTGAAATATGTATTGTGAATACATTCTATTAATCTGTGGTGGCCTTTTTGTTTACTCTTTTTTGGGAAAGTAGATTTTAATTTTAATAACAAACAATTCATCTTTTGTATTTCTTGTATATCTCCTTCCAAGGTTGTCTTCTAACCAAAAAAGCTTTACCTGTCCCTCAGTCACAAATATTTAGTCCTAGAAGTTTTAAAGCTTCAAATTAGGTCTATAATCCTATTCAAGTTCATTTTTGTATATGGTATGAGGCAAGGGTCAGTATCTATATCTTGTTATGCATATATTCTACTGTTGAAAAACCCTTTCCTCATTTTATTGTCTTGGTACATTTAATAAAACTCAGTTGATTATTGTGTTCTGTGGATTGAATTATGTCCCCCCAAAAATGAGTGTAGCAATTTGGCCAAACCAAGATTCCAGGCATTCTGTCATGTTCCCGTGTGTTGTAAATCCTGCCTCTGTGATGATAATGAGGAAGAATGGGTGGCAGTTGTGTTGGTGGGGCAGAACTCAATGTGTAAGACTGTATTGTGCTTGCGGTAGTCTCTTGGGAAGCAAGCAGAGATTAGGGGACCTCGTGTCATCAGTGTCAGGGCAGAGCACATCCTTTGCATTTGGGGTCCCTGTACTTCAGAAGCCTTCAGTCCAGGGGAAAATTGACAACAAAAACCTTCCTCCAGAGCCAGCAGAAGACTTCCCCTGAAGCTGATTTCCTGAATCTGGACTCTTGGCCTACTTAAATGTAAGGAAATAAATTCCTCTTTGTTAAAACCGTCTACTTTGCGTATTTCTCTTACAGTAGCACTAGATTACTAAAACGTGTTTTTCTGTTTCTAGATTCTCCATTCAATATCTTTGATCTATTAGTCCATCTTTCTACAAATACTTGAATTGTCTTAAACCTTGTAATTTTGTAGTAACTCTTGAAGCCCAGGAAACTTGACAACTTTGTTCTTTAGGAAGAAAAAAAAAAATGCTTTGTTTACTCTGGATCCGTTGCATTTCCACAAAAATTTTAGAATCTTCCTGTCAAGTTCTACAAACAAACAAACAGACAAAACAGCCTACTAGAATTCAGCTTGTTGACTAAATATGTCCATCAGGATAAATTGCCATACTGGCATTAATATTAATATTGAGTCTGGTTAATTAGTTGTTGATGAAAGTGCTATGTGTATTGAATGATGAAATCCTGGTGTCATGGTGGTTAAGTGCCACTATGGCTGGTAACCAAAAGATTGGCGGTTTGAATCCACCCCAGCAGGGTCGCCATGAGTTGAATCCACCAGGTGCTCCTTTAAAACTTTATGTGGCAGTTCTACTCTTGGGCTACAGGGTTGCTATGAGTCAGAATTGATTTAGTGGCAGTGGACTTTTTTTTTTTGCCGTTGTTGGGTATTAAATGGGAAAAAGTGTTTCTAACAAATTTTTTTGGAACAACAGAACATTCAGATAGGAAAATAATAATAATAATAAAGAACTTTTTGCTACCTTACTCCATACCCACAAATTAAATGAAAATCGTTCATTTAATAAAAAATATTTTTAAAAAATAAAGCTGGAATGCAAAACACCCAAGGAAAATAAAGAGAATAAATATAAGCAGATAAATGCCTTATGGAAGAAAAGATTTCTTAGACTAAACCCTAAAATCACCTACCAGAATAAAAAACAAGAACCAGATAAATTGGAAACAATCAAAATTAAAATCATCTGTTCATCAGAAAACATCATTAAAGAAATGAATAGGCAGAAGATATTAAAAATGCATGTTCAAAAAAGGAATTGTATCAAGAATGTAGAAGCCAAGCCAAGCCAAGTGCTGTCAAGTCGGAGCCGAATGTAGAAAGGACTTCTAAAAATCAGTAATAAAAAGACAGTGTAATTAAAAATGAGGAAAAGTACTGGACAGACATTTCACAAAGGAAAATAGAGCAGTATGAATGGTCAGTAAGTGGGAATAAGTGCTTAATAGCACTGGTTGTTTGCGAAATGTAAATTGAAAACACACACAAAAAATTGGAAATTGAGCTCCCAATGCAAAATCATTTCACACTAACTAAAATCACTAAAATTATATATAAGTTTAAAAAAAGGACAATATCAAATGATATTATGGATATGAAGTAACTTTCCTCTCATAGATACTAGGAGTGTGTGAAAAGGCACAGCATTTTTTGAAACCTGTTTGGCTGCCACTGCTATAAAGTGAAACATAACTCCGTCCTATGTGTGTAATTTTAATGTTTATCTCTGTCTACTGCTGATAAGACAGGCAGCTCAGGTCTTGACATAGCTCAGGCCAAAGATAAACCTGGCTACATTTTTGGTGACTAGGAACTGATAAATGTTCTCTTTTGCAAGAGTCTCAGTCCTCTGTTACAACTGGGGAGACGAGCGTGTTAGTATCCCAGTGGACAGCTGTGGCATTACACACTTAGCTTGACCAAATCAAGTCTCAAGGAATTGGGAGATTCTTATCATGGAAAATGGGAAATGCATAAGGTCACTTCTAGACTCTTTTTCTTTCTTTCTTTACCATTTTTAATGTAATGATCTAGACCAGCCAGGTGAGTTCTGCAGGCACAAAAAAGACTACAGATGTTAAAGAAAACAAAAGTAGAAGGAGGGCAAGGAGAATAAGGAAGAGTAAAAGACAGAAGACAAATTTGGCTTGTAGGTAACGATCTATGCATTCTACTAGGTTATTTAAGGAATAAAGCAAAGATAAAGAAAAAATATATAGGCTTAATGCATCCTTCTTTTGTTTGATCTGCTGAGTTGAGTTCAGGCCCTTTTCCTACACAATCTTTGTTTCTGCAGTTGTGCCTCCCCCTCCATCCCACCAGCACGACTTCCACTGGTCCCTGCTAAGCTTCATTTTGTTGATTTCAATTTAACAATGTCATTTAAAATTCAAATACCATTCTCTGGAGCGCTGCCCTCCTTGAACCTCCCCGAGTTTCATTTGCAAGTTTGAGAATAAACTCTCTATTACCATTTCATGGTCAGAAATATTAAATATGCATTTGGAAGTGCATAATAAAACTCCTTCAAGTCTTTCAAAGCTTTACAAACATCACGAATAATCAAACTCATAGTGTCCTGGTGACTTAATGCTTAGAATTTTCATTTGCACTGGAACATCAGAACCTGTTATTGTATAGATTGTTATTCATATATCATTAGAAGGAATTCTGATGGCTAGGTGTAGTGGTTAAGAGCTATAGATGCTAAGTAAAAGGTGGGTGGTCTAAGTCCACCAGGTGCTCCTTGGAAACCGTATGGGGCAGTTTTACACTGGACTGTAGGGTGCCTAGCATCAAAACCCATTTAACTGCAGTGTTTTTTTTAAGACCCAAAGTAAAAATCTGGCATCATTCAAATGTACAGCCAACATTGTTAGTGCTGTCTGGTGCTCTGTGGTTTGGTTTTCATTCTTAGAGACATAGGGGCAGATTACCCGATAGACAAAGTCAACTCAGTACTTATCTCACTTGCCAGATCATCTGCTGTGAACAGTTTAACATTTTTTTCACCACATCAGAGATTTTATTTCCAGATATGGGTCCCATCTGCGTTTTGTCCCAACCCCACAATACTTTCCTGCAGAGTCAAAGCCACCTTTCAGATTTACAATCCCTGACTGGAACCAATGATTCAGTAAAGCAATGTAAGCACAGACTGACATATGCTTAATTGCTCATCAGCAGTGCACAATGTTACGTGAGTGTCGCCACCACCTACCTGAAATTGTTCACTATAGGTTAGTAAGCAAGCATAAGTACTTCCATGCTTACCTCGCCTACCGGGTTATCCTCCCCTGAGTACAGCACAGAGGAGAGCTGCACCCCATGTTCTGCAGCTGTCACTTGTACTACATCACATTGCCAGGTCTTTTTGAATCACTGACATTTTGGATAACAGAGAAACTCTTAACCATTGTTCAACCACAGCTGATATCCAAAGTTAGAGAGCTAAAAACATTCAACAAGTAGAGAATATGAGTAGATATAACTGCAAGTCAAAGTTTCTTAGAGATGTTTGTTAAATAACAAATCAAAACTGCCAAGCTAAGATATGACTCTATTGCAACATGTAAACATTTTTTTTTTATAAATTGCAACTATACTTGAGATATGTGAAACACTTTAATTTGCGTCTGATGTATGAAACATTTTCTCATTGAGAAACAGGTGTCCCTTGCTCTTAGGCTAGCAGTTTTATTTGTTGAATCTGACAACAGTTTTCAGTGAAAAGGAGGATTGCCTCACTCGCCTCAAATTTCATAATGATATGCACCACGTCTTCTCCTGGGCTTCTCTCACCTGCCGTTAAGATGCATAATCCGTCTTCACTGCCTCCTCAGCATGTCACAGAGCTTCCTCAGGCTTTCTGTCATCGTGAGGGCCCCCTGAGCACTATGGGTGCAAGTCAGTAGGTACCCAGATTCCTTACCCTTATTTCCAGCTGGCCTAAACCTGAATATACAGCTTAATCAAGCAGAAATTCCTGAACACCTTTTATTAAAAGAGCAACCGTGCTAAACATTACCAAAACTCATGAAATATGTTCCTTGATTTGTTAACCATTATCATCTTACTTATCAACAACAAATCTCCAATTTCAAAAAATACTTTCAGAACACCAGTGAACACTAAAAGCAAAAAGATAAGTGAAGAATCTGGCATGCTGCCAGATAAGAACTAATTAAATATAACAATACAATGTGCCAGAGACTGTTCTAAGTAAAAATACATATATGTGTATATATAAATATATATGTATATAGAAGTATATATAAAATAAAATATATGTTTGGACACATAAAGTATATACAAATATACATATAATTTATGTACCTTCTGTGTTACATTGTATATAGTATATTGCATACAATATATACACATTATATATATTTGTATATATAAGTACACATATATAGCTTACATATACAATTTCATATAATATAATCATATATACATATAAAACCAAACCCAGTGCTATCGAGTTGATTCCAACTCATAGTGACCCTATAGGACACAGTGTAACTGCCCCGTAGAGTTTCCAAGGAGTGCCTGGCAGATTTCAAAAGCTGACCTTTTGGATAGCAGATGTAGCACTTACCCACTAAGCTACATATGTATATATATGTACACACACACACATTTTTCTCTTTGCCATATATAGATAGATATAGATATAAATTTAATTATTGCAATAAACCAGATTTATAAAACGGTTAACTAAGCAGAATGAGGTTTATTACCTTTACTAGTAAGTAGGGCAATTCTATGTCCTGAAATCACCATGTAGCACATGGAGATCAGTGTGAGGGTCCGGCAAGTTATAGGTGGATTTTACAGACATCTGTGTGATCTAGCCACAGCTGAAGGCACAGAATGAGAAAAAGTGAAAGAAAAATCATGCTCTTTGTTAAAAAATTGAGAACGTAAGACCTCTTATTTTTGTCAAATATAATTCAGATTATCTCATGAAATTCCTTCGAATAAATATACCATAATTATTTAACTATTTTCCTTCTCTAGCACTTTAAGGCTTTTTCAGTTTTTCACTGTTACATGTAATGTACTAATGAACATCTTTGTGTGTGTATCTTAACCTTTATTTTCTATTGGGGTCTTTACCTAGATCCATAAAAATAGATTTATTTGATCAAGTTGATAGCATGATTGAACTTTCTTAGGATTTTTTTTTTTAGGATTGAATGAAAATGTACATTCCTATATAAATTTGCATGCTCACCTATATGCAGCTTCCACTGCTCTCCCTGTCTGGTGACAGCACACTCTTCCTCTATGCTCCATACATGTCCTATCCTCCCAACAGTGTCCTATCCCCTCACCTCCACCCATTCCCCTTCCTCCAGTAAGAGGCCAGCAGGATGATATCCTATAGATTCATAAAACTATAAAGCGCCCAAAAAATATAGTCACTGTGCGTTGCCATGTCCAATCCATTGGTGTCCGGAGTGGACCTTCACTATGATTTATGGACAGTGGCAGCATCAGGGCCAGGTGCCATGCTCCCAGGGGAACCCTGAAGCCCCTGAACCATCAATTGCAATCTTTCAGTAGAGATCTCAGGGTGCACCCCTATTTATTCTTGTGTTACCAGTGAGACTCAACTTTGTGAGCTCCATCGTGGCTATCATCGGTGGTGGCCAGGCATCATCCAGTTCTCTTGGTCACTAGTTGATGTATACCCCCACTCACATGAGTCTCTGTCTTCAGGGTTCTCTTTGCCCCCTGTCATTAAGGATCTTGGTGATCATCCGTCCCTTCTGAGTTGGGACCACTTGCTGTACCCTCAGGTGATAGCTTGATAGCTTTGAATACCCCAGATGCCACTCACCAATGTGGGGTGCAGACAATCCTCATTAGAAAAATGCTAGTTGTGCCAGTTGGCCTCGATTTCACCAGACAGCATGGTCCCTGGCCCCCTGCCCCAGCTACTCTGTCCTTGCAATACTGGATCAAGATGGGAGGAATATTCAAATTGTGCTGAAGTCTACCTAATATTGATCTTCTTACTAATGTGTGCTGTCCCCAATTTCACCCAACCAAATTTCTACCATCTATCTAATCTAAACCCTGCCCCCTCACCCTCCCACCCGCCCCACCCTTGCTGCTGTCAAAGAGTCTTTTCTTCTATGCATGAGTCTGATTTTAAGTTCCTATCATAGGAGTCTCATACAATATTTGTCCTTTTGTTGCGGACTGCTTTCAGTGAACATAATGTCCTCCAGTTGAAACTAGGTTATGAGATATTTCCTGAAATCATCGTTGTTCTTTATCATTGCATAGTGTTCCACTCAGTATATATACCATAGTTTACCATTCCATTCCTGTTGTTGGGCATCTAGGTTGATTCCATCTTTTTGCTGTTGTGGACTGGGCTACGATAAACATTCATGTGCGTGTATCAGTCAGTGTGAATGGCCTTGATTCTGTAGGATATATTCCAAGCAGTGGAATTACTGGGTCAAATGGTATATCTATATCCAGTTTTTTACGGGAACTTTCTTAGAATTTTGATAAATTTTTTAAAGTGTAATTTTTGAACAGAGGTAGATTTAATTCCCCCCCCCCCCCCGGAAAACAGGGCCTTGGCCATACCCGTAGCAATACTGGCAGTATGGGTACAAAAGTCTGCATGTTGCTTTTCAATGTTTCTTGAAATTATTTCCTACTGACTTTCCAAGTAGATTCAGCGACCAGGAGGCTCCTTAGTGTTGCTTCAGGGGAGATTACCTGGGGAAATACAATACAAACCTTTTAAACAAACAGTTGAGAAACCTATTCTCTCTAACCGCCAACATCGTGTCTTCTCATAGTCGGATACAGGAATTACGTCACGCTTTCTTCAGATATCCACTTGAAACTTGACCAGAAATTTCACAACTTCTGGGTAAATTTGAAAGTAATTTGTGTCACCTCTGCTCGTGGTTCTTTTTGACCCTTGTAGGAGCCTTGGACTACAGAGAAGAATATCGTATCTTTAGGGGCATCAAATGATGCCAGCATTTAAGAATGGATGAAGTGATGCTCTTTTTACAGATTAGTTGTTGTTGTTGCTAGTTACCATCAAGTAAATTCTGATTCTTGGTGAGCCCCGAGTAACACTCCAGAGTTTTCAAGGCTATTATCAATGCATTAGGTCAATATGTCATTTATTTATATTTAATTATAAAGTAGTAGCTTTTAGAAATATTTTATACATTTTATAACACCCTTAGAAAATTAGACTGTTTCATATTGTTCCTTTTATACACATGTTGGAGGTTATGTGACTTGTTCTAAATGCAGCAAGTTCTGCCAACCGTTGGCATCTGGTTATGCAGCTAATATTTAAAGCTGCTCTGTTACCCTAGAATTGTCAATATTTCAGTAGCTTGGTGGGACTAGTCTAATTAAGTTTTATGTTCAAAGGGAGGTACAGCAGTCTTTGAACCTAAGAAACTCTTTGAAAAGGGAAGATATCTTGGTTTTTTTCATGCATCTCTATGTTGTCAAAAAGAAGGAAGCAGATATTGCCCCCAAAGTCAAAACAACTCTTCATTTTCCAAATTTAAATGCATAACTAACAGAAAATTGAGTCCAGAGATGAGAAAGAAGTAACATTATATATATGGACCTGAGCTTTCAAGATTTAAAAAGTAGAGCACACTGGTTTTGTAGAACATGGAAATAAAAGATTTGTGAAAAATTTAGTTCAAAGTACTCTGGCAAAATCTTACTGTAAACTAGAGTTACTAGTTGTTTTGAACAGGGAAGGACGACTCATTTTTCCTCACACCATAAACAGTGTCTACAGATGAGGTTCCATAGGAGAGGGAGGATTCTATGATTTCAGTTAGGGCTGTAGAAAGGAATCCCTGAATGGTGCAAACTGGTAAGCACTTTACTGATCAAAAGGTTAGTGATTCAGATCCACCTAGAGGTGCCTCAGAAGAAAGGCGTGGTGATCCACCTCCAAAATTTCACAACCCTAAAAACCCTATGGATCATAATTCTACTCTGCTTCAAATGGAGCCGTCATAGTCAAATCTCACTCCACAGCAACCAGTTTGTGTGTGTGTGAGTGTTTTTCTGTTTTTCTTGGGCGGGGGGAAGCATTTAAAATTGGTGATTATGTTCTACTTAGCACTACTTAATATATTGTTTATAGCTTGATATTGTTCTATAATTATCTTAAAAATGCGTTTTTTTTTTTTCCTTCCTGAGTAGTCCATTAGAATAAAAGAAAAGGAATTAACATTTATTGGACATTTAAAATGTGCCAGGCACCATTTCACATGTGTTTTCTCATTTAATCCTTCCCAACATCTTGCAACATTAAGTATTATTATTCCAATAATTATAGCTAAGGAGATGAAATAATTTGCCCCGACAATCACTCAACTAGTTAATGGACTGATTTGGGATTCACACTCATCATTTTTCCCCCTAAAAAAGGCATGATCATTTTATTCCTCATCCATCAGGATCCAATCAGAAAATATAAACCACTCTGGATATTGCAGACTGAGGACACTGATGAGTTTGGGGATGGAAGAGCTGAAAGGCAAGTGAGAGATGGTAAGGCAGCCTAGAGTAACACTTGCGGGTGATGGCTACGGCTTTTATGCTGAAGGAGCTAAGGGAGTAGGAACTTAGGCATTTAGGATTCCTGGTAACAGCTAAAAGCCCCCCTTGCTTATTTTTCAGGAGTTAGGGTATGGCGCAGGACCTTTACAGCAGGACCTGGAGCTGCTGCTCAGGATGCCACCTAGGAGAGAGATGAAGCTTACTCTGGCTTTTCCCCTCCTCCCACCCTCCAGGCTTCCACAAGTGGCCTTCATTGCCAAACTTTCTGTCTTCGCCAAAGAAGCCAGAAAGCATATTGTTCAGGAAAAGTTATGTAGAACAGGGTAGAAAGGGGCAAGTAAGAATCGGAGGGCAAATAAGCAAATGGGCTGGCAAACTATGTCACCGTGTTAAGTGACAGAAATCTTAGGTTGCATATCAATTTTGCTTTCCTCTCAAATCCCAGTGCACGTACTCCTCACTTACCGATTGTCTTGTTACCCAACGTTTTGCATTTACAACAGTAATAATTGTGTATAATTGACCATTATACACAGTAACGACATATGTCTGGCAGTAACGAATGCAAAGGTGCAAGGTGAGAGTAAGCTGGCTGTGATAAAGGTTTTGTGTCACCTTGGCTGGGTCGTAGTTCTCAGTGATTTGGCAGTTACATAATGATGTAATTTGATAGTTACATGGCAACATAGTCATCTTCCATTTTCACATTATGTCAAATTTCACATAACAGCCTGGTCTTTTGAAACTAACCATATTAGTAAGGGACAAGTAGGTGTAAAGTGTTTTGTTCTTAGTAGTTTCACGTATACTTGAACAGGTCACACTACTCTTCTCGACTTTTAATTTATGTATTATAAATTCTGGGACCCAAATAAGTAAGTTTATTCAGTAAATGTCAAATAACAATAGCAGTTACACGATCAAATCTAAGGACTCTGAAACCAAATCCAGTATCCTCATTGTACCATGAAGGGCTCACCTAGTACTTCTAATATTTAATTGAACTGAATTGATTCAAATGAGGTGATAATGGTAAAAGGGAAAATACAAGTTTCTGAAATTACAGCCGTGTCTTGCCAGTTAGGTACCATAAAGGATATTATTGGTTTAACAGCTATACTGAACTGTTCTTTACCACAAATTACTGGTCATATTTTGAGTCTTTTTTCTTATACATACTTATGATTATCCTTCCTTGCAGTCAATGGAAAAATAGAATTAGCTTACCTTATTTTTGAATTACTACCAGGTTTGCTCAAATATATCTGTTCTAAAGTAAATGGCCACCAAAATTGTTAACATAAAATGAGATGCCCTCTGTAAACAATCACATAAAAAAAAGTTAGTACTTTTTTCCTTAAATTAATATGATCCAATCACTGTCCTTGACTGAACACTTCTGAGACTTGCCATCCACCTCTCAGTGCTTCAGAAATGGTAGCCAAAAAGTCCTTTTAGCCAAAGGGATATATATATGTTCATTTCATGTCATAAAAATTGATAGCAATTTCTTCTTGATTGTCTTGTTATATTTCTCAGTAAATACAGAAGACAGGAAGTTATATTTCCATTTTCTCAGAATTGGCCCAAGGAAGAAGAAAATAAAAGAAGACAGACGAAAGGTTATGTACTACTGGTTCCTTGTGTTTCTCCAGCACACCAGGCCACAAGTTCTCGAACTGGAGAACATTAATAATATTAGCTTTGGAACTCTCATCAGATGTTTGCGGATAAAACTGGTCATATTAAAATAAACCCTACGAAGATAACTGGCTATAAAATCTAGCACCAAGCTGATTCCTCTGAAGGGGAGTTGAAGTATCACCCATTCTACAACTTCTCTACCACTTTTGACACCAGTCATTCCGCCCACTGCACTGTTCATCTTTGGGGTTTGGCGAGTCATTGGAACGGTTATTGGTAACTCATGGAAACAACATAACTGCAATAATAACTTTAGTAACAGAAGATATAAAGAAGATATTAAAAAGAAATGAAAATATATGATCAGTTTAACTGGACTTTAACATAACTTGAAAACTCTTCTAATCTTAACCCAGTATTGCAAGGACAGGGTAACAGGGGTAGGGGTTTGGCGACCATGCTCTCAGGGGACACAGAGGCCAATTGGCATAATTAGAATTTTGCTAAGAGAGTCTTATGCACCCCACACTGGTGAGTAGCATTTGGGGTCTTAAAAGCTAACAAGCTGCCATCTGACGTACACCAAATGGTCCCAACTCAAGAGGGACAGATGATCACCAAAGACAGCAACAACATGGGGCAAAGAGAACCCAGAAGACAGAAAGACCCATGTGAGTGGGTAACCGCATCAACATGTGACTAGAAGAACCCAATAGTGCTCGACCACCACCAATGACAGCTATGACAGGGCTCAGAATGTTGAGTCCCAGTAGCAACACTAGGAAAAAAAGGGGTACACCCTAAGAACCCCACTAAAAGACTGCATTTGATGTTCTGAAGGCCTGGGAGTTCCCCTGGGAGTATGGCCCCTAGACCAGTGCTGCCCCTCATCATAAATCAGTACAGGGGTCAACTCCTCGGACAGGAATGGATTGGAGTCAGTGACACAGGGTGACCATATCATGTGGGCACTTTATGGTGCTATGCATCTACAGGATGTTGTCCTACTACTGGCCTCTTAGTAGAGGGGAATGAAGAGGGTAGAGAGGAGGGGACAGGAGATTGTTGAGAGGATATGACATGTACAGAACGGAAAGGAGGAGTGTGCTGTCACTGGACAAGGAGAGCAGAAGGAGCTGCAGATAGGTGGGCATGCAAATTTAAACTGGATTGTATATTTTCACTGAATCACAATTAAAAAAGAAAGAAAGAAAGAAAAAACACCAGCAAAATCTAGAGGGAAGAAAGAAAGAAATGAAAATATACAAAGGGCAAGATTTGGGAATGGTCCCTGCCTGGGGCCTCAGTTTCTAGAAGCATGCACTTGTAGGTCAAAGGGAACCTGCTTACCCTTCCTGAAAGCCAATGTCCTCATTCTCATCCATCAGGGAAGTTTCAGGTAGGGAACTCCAGGACCTCACTTGGCAGGCTCTCCCACTGATCACTCCTCCTGGCAGCTCTTGCCTAGAGTTCAGCCTTTACCCTCTGCTGCCACCATCTGGGTCTGCTCTGTATCTCTGCTTCTTCTGGCACTGTCACAGTCGCTGCTCTGTCACCATTGCAGGTTTGCTAGGTCTGGAAGGGACGAGGGCCCATGAGCAAAGGGTGTGCTCTTCTGGCCCTTGTGATCAGAAAGCCCCATCTGAGGCACTGTGTTCCAGGGTTTTTATAGGCTAGCCTATACACTCTTTGTTAATTAAAAGGCAGTCACCCTAACTAAGGTGGGTAAAGGTCTGACTGGATGGGCCCTCCCAGCCAATCCTAATGAAGGTCATGTATAGGGAGAATCATAAAATAACCAATTACTTGCAAGTCTCCAGTGTGGATAGTAAATCAACTAATCACTTACAAACTGCTTATGCAGAAAATAAACTACTAATCACTTGCAAGATGGTAACCCATCCAACCAGTGTGGCCTAATTACAACCCCACAGTCAGAAAGGCCATGTAAAGTAACTCACTGTACTACAAATACAATCTAAAATTCTGTTCTAACTTTTTCTCAATCTCTCTTGCACTATGATGGTTCTACACACTGGTATCCATTCTCTCCTTAAATTATAGTTTTGAATATGAATAATCTTGAGACACAATCATGCCAAGTTCATTCTGTGACTCTACTGTAAGTGTCCATCTTCTTCCCCCTTTCACCAGACTGTCCCCTACTCCCTTATCTGATATTTTTATTTCCATAGGGAAGTGCAGCATCAACCCTACGGGAAATGGCCGAGAGCTGGTATCTCTATTGTCCATGGCTTTAGGAGTCAGGGTCTCCCTATTGATTCCCCAAAATACATACACCCAATATTCCAGCTCTTTCGCCATAGTGAGTAGTGTCTAGTCTATTTATATGCCAGCTCAGAAACAATGACACAGACATGGTTCTGTTGTTCCTCCGTATTGCCTATTGTCTGAGTCACTCTACCCAAGTTAGGAGAATGGCATCCCCACAGAACGGCACAGTGCACAATCACAAACGTAGACAACAGGGAGAATGCCTATCCTCCCAGACGCCATGTGCGACATGGCATCTTTATGAGGGTATAAACAATATATAATCTCAAGCAATTAAATAGGAGTATGATGGTTAAGGTTGTGTGCAGACTTGGCTTGGGAGCGAAAGTGATTCTCAGTGGTTTGGTAGTTATGTAGTAATGTCATTTGGGAGTTATGTAATGATGGAGACATCCTCCGTGATGTGATCTGATGGGAACAGCCAGTGAATTGTAAGAGGGGTTTCCTCAGGGATGTGGCTTGCCTCCAATACATACGGACATTCTGGTAAACCTCTACTTGTTTACTTGCTTTGGATCCTGCATCCAGCTTGTTATCACCTGACCTCTGGTTCTCCTGACCTGAACCAGTGGCCTATGATATTGTCTTGCAGATCTTTGATTCTGCAGCCTGGGAGCCAGTGGTCTGCCATATGAAATGCCAATCTTGTGTCTGTCAGCCCCTGCAGGTAAATGAATCAGAAGACTCCAGTCTGATGCTGACCCACGGACTTGGGACTTGCCATCCTCTGTATCTACATGAGCCATTTCCTTGAGACAGACAGACAGACAGACACAGACAGATAGGTAGATAGATACTTTTGCACCTCTAGAGAACACACCTGAAGATAGAAAATACAGAGTAGCCATGGGTAAGTTTTGTTCAGATCACAGGACAGTTTGGCTGAGATCCCTGGGTCTATCTACCAAAGTCTAGTTTCCAAGTTTTGCTGAGATCTGTGTCCCTTTACCAGGCATCTTAGAAAGTACATTTCCTCACTTTCAGCCTGCCTCCAACTACTCCTGCTGTTTTTATCTAAGATATGTATCTCCTTGCAGATAGTTTTAAACTTTTTCTAGACTCTTCTTTGTTCCCTGTTCTCTACCACTCACGAGGTTGTCCAAGCTCACCTTCTATTATTACACTGCACAGAAATATTATATTATGTTCATAAAGAGTTAAAGGCTTTTCTTATTTACCTGCTATCAATTAACCATTGCTCATTATATGACAGTAGGTGGTTATCACAAATATGTATGTGTGTGTTGAGATAAAAACCAGATATTAACATTTGCCAAAGCTTATTTTTCATGAGAATCTGCAGGAGCAATTCTTATTAATAAAGCTCACAGAGTACCTACCTTTTAAATTATTAATGGAGAATTTAGAGTACATTAACTTGCAAGCTCCCATGAGTACCTGCTTGCACTGAAAACAATTATAATTATTCTCACTTCAGAGGAAAAAAAGATAACGAGTATTCATCTTTGAGATGACCCATTCAGACCTGTTCACAGTGTCATGGATTATCTTGCCCTTTTACTCTGTCTGTTCAAAAAGATCGTGGAGGATTAGGACTAAAGGCAGTACTGGAGCCTACAACATTTTAAAGGAGGGCTGTAGGTCAGCTAAGTTGCAGAAACCTAGAGTGGTTAACCACGACTAGTTAATAGCAAAGTGAAGTCTAGAAGTGAGTCATTCTGAATTCCCACAGCATTGTATTATCTACCTTCTTAAAACACATGTAAACTAAGTAATGTTCCTTTTATTTTTCTTAACATAATAGAATGCAATTAACAGAAACTTGTGATTAGAGCACATTGACTTTTCTGTTTTGGAGGCTTCATTGAATGACATTTGCGTGAGCCGAAGGATCAAGCTGTGGAATCAGAAACAGGTCTATTCAGTAAACACCCTCATTAGTTGTTACAATCTCACAGACAGTCAAATGTATTACGGTGTCCTCCCGGCGGCTGGATTTCTTCCATTCTGCATGCACCGTGAAGACCTTGGTAGACCCCTGAGGCCCATGAACAACACCTATAGAACTCACTATGAACCCACAAACTTGGAGAATGCCTGCCTAAAATATGGTTTATCATAACACTTTTATTTTCTGGCCAAATATCAAAACTGAAGACATTTTCACATTCTCTTTCATCATCTTCATTAGAGAATTTTTTAAAAATTTGTTGATAATGTGGAGAGGGAGAGACGATTCATAAGAAAATTGTTTGAACTCTTCAGACAGAAACAACTGAGGCAAAACATTGCTGTTCAGTCATCACGGTTCCTTCGCTAACATTCAACTTGCTACCCGGGAGTGGTTCACACCACAAATCTGTACTTCCATAACGTTAAAATATTTTAAAAGTCACAGAATGGTATGTCTGTTTGTGAATTACCAACCTGCAAGTGCTAAATTAATAAATGCTAAGGGTCTATTAGATTCATAGCTACCCTATAGGACAGAGTAGAACTGCTCCATAGGGTTTTCTAAGAACACCTGGTGGATTCAAACCGCTCACCTTGTGACTAACAGAGGTAGCACAAAACCACTAGGCCACCAGGGTTTCTATAGGGTCCCTATGAGTCAAAATCAACTCAGCAACAGTGGGTGTGGTTTGGTAGGTAAGAATCTATTGTTTGGGGGCAGGTATCAAGCAACTGATGTTCTTTTGAAAGGACCTGATGGCTTTGTGCATGGCTTCCCTCACTCTCCCTGGGGGAAGTCATGCTTAACTCCAGGATTCACCTGCCAGCATGCCATTTATGACCTACAGAGGCTGGAGGGAAATTCTCTGTTCTTATCCTTAACTGTTCTTTCTTGTTTTGGGGTCTATTAAAATTTACAAAAAAAAAAAAAAAAAAAGGAAAGAAACCTACCATGGGGAAGCCTGAAGCTGCAACACAAATAACGATTATTCCTGTCAAGGTTTAGCTGTGGTTGCTAAGTTACTGGCCTGTTCTGAAAAGCGTTGAAGTATGGGACACATTAGGAGCTCGTTAGGTCCTGGTGACTTGTGGTAAATGTACAATTTGTCTCAGTGCTAAACACATTTCAAAAAAATCACAATAAAGAAAAAGACCCACGTGGTTTAAAACTGATGATCTTTCTCTTCTTTACTCCTTTTTGCCTTCCCTTCACCCTGCATCTCTTAGTCTGGTGTTATTGCAAAAGCAGGGCTATTGGGGAAATAAACAAACATTTTGCAATGGATAGAAACAAGATATATTTGCTTAAGGCCTTTGGCATTTAATGAAGGTGTTCACAGAGAGAACCACCAGAAGGGTAGGTGAAAACTAAAAGAAGATTCTGTAATAATTGTTTACTATGCAGGCTGCAGGGCCAGCAGCTGGCTTATTTTCTCTTGGTACTAGAGTGTGTACCTACCTGGCTGTAAAAGTTTCCAGGCACAGAAAGCACTTCACTCTTTCTTCTTATTTCTCTATCTCTTTTCTGTTTGTACTCTTAATACTGTTTGTCTGATTCCTAGACTTTGGGGTAAACCTAGTGGCTTCTATTTGTAATTCAAAGTCTTCACTCATGGGGAATGACACCATCCTCACAGCCCAAACTTGGCTATAGTTTTAGTTCACAAAGCTATCTCCCTGGATGATTTTGCTTCCCTTTCTTTTCTCAGTTACTGCAGGTGTGTTTCCACTTGTAACTATCAGTGCATCTTGCTGCAGGTTGCTGCCTCCTGAAGTGTGATTGGGAAGTAAAGAACAGTGGGAAAAGCAGGGTTCAGAAAGGGTTTCCAGAAGAATGGGGCAATGGGGAAAAAGTACCAGAAAATACTAATATCTCTGCCTAGTCTCTGGCTGTTTCAAGGCTGAAAAGCTGCAGATCAGAAGCAGGCATTAAGTGCATTCCTATGACTACCCCAATACTTAAAACAAGACTGTTTTAGCATTTGGCAAGTAGACTGTTAAGAGATGAAGGTAAGAGTCATGAAGGAGAATTGGCTTCACTTCCTCTGCCAACTCCATAAATCTATTCAAATTGCATTGGTCTGCAGTTGGAGGTAAAGAATACAATTTGGCTCTCAGGGAACTTTCAGAGATGCTTCAAGTTTAACTGTTTCACTAAAAATAAACAAACAAAATACAAGGCTTTGAACTGATTCATTATGGTTTGAACCCCTGCTAAGATTTTGCATATCTAACAAGCTCCCAGGAAGCTATACACAAGAATCACCTGCAGATCTTGTTAAAACATAAATTCTGATTCAGTGTGTTGGGTGGAAATGCAAATTCTCAACAGGGAACTTGTTAGAAACACAAACACAATGCAAAAGGAAAAAAAAAGTCAGAAAGCACCAATCTGAAGCTTTGCAATAAATGCTACTGCTGCTAACCTAAAGGTCAGCAGTTCAAATCTGCCAGGCGCTCCTTGGAAATTCTATGGGACAGTTCTACTCTGTCCTATAGGATCAGTATGAGTCAGTATTGATTCAATATCATAAGGTTTGGTTTTTAGCTTTGTATGCCGGTAATTAAAACCAAAAATGAGAACTGTTGCCTTCAAATCAATTTCAACTCATAGTGACTGATCGTAACACAGGTACTCAAGGCCAAGGATGTTAATATGTGATTTGGGCAGACTCAGCAACGGAGGCACAGTAGGTGCAGTCATGCTAGTTTTATTGGAGTAATGGTGGCAGGCAGGTGCAGCATTTGGTGGCCAGACTGCCTCATGGTGTGGTGGCCTTATACACAGCTGTACACAAAGCCAAATAAATACATGAGCTCTCAAGGATGGGTAGGTTACTTAACAGGGTATGTTGTACTGCTGAATCACTCTCATCTGGAAGGCTGCACCCAGCTGAAAGGCCTGAGCAAGACAACCTTCCATGCTATCCCCACCGTGACCCTATGGAACAGAGTAGAACTGTCCTACGGGGTTTTCAAGGACCTGCTGTTGAATTCAGACTGCCAGCCATTAGCAGACAATTTCTTAAACATCTGAAATCAAATGGTATTAAATAAATCTTAAATCAAAAATAATGCTAGATATAATTCTTCCCTCATTATATACTTACTTATTTGCATACACACACATACATCTATTTTTTTTTTTCTCCATAAAGATAAGAAAGGGCTACACATAGTCATTGAAACCACTTTGATCTTCTCTTTTGGCCAGAAACAAGGGTCAAGATTGTCTCAAACCACCTGTCCTATGTCTTCCTAGACATTCATATTCCAGAGTCCCTTTTCTTTTACACTACAGTGCTTTTAAAATCAAATCTTCATCTGCGACATGTTCATACACTAACCAAAGTTGACATTTAAGAAGAAATTTTCATAGTACTGTCTTCATTTCTATATTGCCAAAAAAAAAAAGAAAGAAAGAAAGAAATAGAATGCGTAGTTTTGGAAGAATAAGATGCCATGTATCATCAAAAGATATCCTCATTCCCTTCTCAGTTATACCAATTATATGCTATTAACCTTTTGATATATTTGTGTGTGTATGTGTGTGTTGTGAAAAAATAATCATGATCATGATGAACTAGGGTAGTTACGTTTGATTTCTCAGCACATGCTATACATTCTGTTAATGCATATCATTGCCTAACCTAATTGTAAGCATGTGACTTAGATGTGGCCAATCAACCACTGCTATTCAAGAGGGGCTTCTCAGAATTCCTTCTGGAATTGATAAACAGATGTTGAGGCAATGGATTTCTCTTGCATTCCACTATGTTTCGCTAAATTGGAAGGATATGATCCTGTAACCGATAGTAGCCATCTCAGAGTAAGTCTTCTACTACAGTGTGAAGTCTATAAGAGATGATGAGTGGGAGTCTTGACAGCACAGGAGCAGGATTACAGAGCCCGAAGTCTTGGTTCTGCTAGCAATTCCTGTCCTACTCAGTCAGCTTACCCTTGAAGTTCCCACCAGCATAGAAACAATGCAGTATCTTTCATCTTAAAAGAAAACAATTTTTTTTAAAAAAAAGGATTTTATTGCATCTCTCTTCACTAGCCTGTACTTACCCCCTCTTTCCTTTTTCTAAGCTTTCATAATGTCACACTACATTTGTTCAAAAGACTATTCAAAGTGTTTCTCATATGTGTTGTTGCCACTGTTGTGTGCCATTGGGTCAATCCTACGGCAATCCTATAAGACAAGAGAGTTTACAAGAGAAACTTTGGAAATCTTGACTGCCACTTCTTTCTCCTTGCACCTTTAACATTATGAAGTATAATAAGCCAACTTAGGAACTAGAACATTATCAATTCTGTTCATCTGCTCCTGCATTCTTTTCCAATCCATTCCATTGCCTTCCCTAAAGTGTAATGTTACAATTTTGTGTATATCTCTCCTGCTTAGCTTTTTACAGTATATCACATATGCACTTTCCATAAACAGTGTGTTATCTCTCTTGAACCATTCCAGCCAGACATCTGTTTCTGCTTCTTCCCCAACACTGTTCTTGTACTGGTCTTTAGCCACGTGGTCAAATGCAGTGGGGAATTTTCAGTCATCATCTTGACCTTTCAGACACAGCTGACATTCTTCATTATTTCCTCTATTTCGACTACTATGTATTAGTTTTCTACTTAGCTCACTGGATGATTCTTCTTTGTCCCTTTTGCTGGATGCTCTTTGTTTCTGTAGCATCTCCAAAAGATGGAGAAACCTAGGATTCAAAGTTTCCCTGACTTGTTTCTCTATACTCACTCTCTAGGTAGTCTTACCTAGGCCACAGTTATAGAGCTGGATTATTACCAAAATGTACATCTTCAGCTCTAAACTCTTTCCTGAATTCTAGGCTTTCTGATCAACTGATAAATCAATGTCTTACTTGGAAGCTTAACAGGCATGTCAAGCCCAACATGTGTGTAACTGTGTTGTTGATCTTCTAAGGATTCTTCCAGTAATTGGTAGCTTCATTCTTTCAGTCACTTAGTACAAAACCTCTGAGTAGAATTTGACTTCTGTCTCTTTCTTTCACATGCATTCTAACCATCTTAAAATGTGATTTTTTTCCTACTTCAAAATATATCTGTACTGCCACCTTCCTGGTCCAAATCACTGTCTACCTGCTTCCAAAGGTGGGATAACTTTTTTTTTCCCTGCTCTTCTTTCTCTATAGTGTTTTATCCACAAAGTTGACAGAGTGATCCTTATAAAACCTAAGTCAGATTTTGTTACTTTTCTCCTCAAAATGCTTCAGTAACTTTCCATCTTGCACGTAGTAGCTGTTAGAGGTATATAATGACCTTTGGGATCTTGAGACCAGCCCCATTTCAGACTTAATCTCTTATGCTCTTTCCCTCCTTTCTGCTAAAATCCATATGTAATTCCTCAAAGTTGCCAAACTTACCTCCTCCTTACTGTCCCGGTACATACTGTATCTTCTGCATGACACAATCTAGGATGGATTTCCTCATGACAACCCCGTCTTTCACTTCATGTGAGCACTGCTAGAGAAGCCTTTTGCGATGACCCTCTCTCTAATAGCATCTCCTTCTTCCCCTTCTTCTGAATTATTTACATTAAGGTCTTCATTAATATCCAGTGTTTGTATATCTAAATCACTACCTCATTTACATATTGTATAATCCAAGATTTCACATTCTCAGCACTATTAACATTTGGAGTGAATAGTTCTTTGTTACCAAAAACTTCCTGCACATTATAAGATGTTTAACAATCTCCCTGCCTCTATTCATTTAGATGCCAGTAACACTGGTTGTGACAAACAAAAATGTCTCAGTTCTTCTGTGAGCATCAACATGTTCAAAAACATTTCATATTCCATTCATTCTTTAACTATTTATTGAATTACTTGTATGTTACAATTCTTTCAAAGCAATGTTTGGGGATACATATATAATTCAGTGAGCAACTTTTAATGTGAGGTGCTTGTAGGTTAGTGAAAGCAACACACAGTTAAACAGATACTTACAGTAACCTTTAGGAGATGTTGCACTACAGATACATGTGCGTGTGCATATTTGTATCTTTTGCCGACCTCTCAGTGTAAGCACAGAGGACAAAGTAGCTAACTACAACCCAGAAAGTAGACAGGTACATTCAGAGAGTAACTTTTCTCTTGGATCTAATAAATAGATACTTGATGAATAGGTGTCTAAACAGGTGCATGAAAGAAGACAATTCTTAACAAAGAACAGCATGTGCAAAGGCATAGGGATGTGACAGAATTTGATATATTAAGGAAATCTTGAGAGATTATGAGTAGCTTGAATTTACAGTATGTAAGGAGTGAGAGAAGATCATAAGATTTATAAGGCCAGGTCATATAGGACCTTGCAAGTGTCGTTAAAATGTGTGGATGTTATCCACATCTTGTGTCCATCTTAGTTTCATAGGGAAGAGAGTCACATGTTAAGAACAGTATTTCGGGAAGACCACTCTTTATTATTCCTGTGGTTTGTATATGGCAAGGAAGACACAAAAGGAAGGATGCTCAGTTAAGAGTCTACCATAATCTTCCACTGAAGGAAATGAAAGAATTGAACTAAGCCAGTAGCAATAGGGATTTGAGAGGCCAGTGTGGATTTGAATAATATTTATAAAGCAAATCCATAAGTCTAGGTGACTGACTGGAGTGAGTGAGAGAAGAAAGAGTCAAAGATGTCTCCAAGGATTGTATCTTGAACAATCTGGGAATGAACTAACCTTTGTGGCAATGATCGCAAGGAGAAAGAGAAAGACAAATAGCCTGTGAGATCCCTCAGTCATCAGAGAAATGCTTGGTGTTCTGATTATTTTCTAGTTGCTATGAATACTGATCACATTTATTCAGGTGGGAAATTCAGGTGGAGCAGGAAAAATATTGAACATCTGGGGTGTCTCTGTACCAATGTCATATTTTAAAAAGACAGCATTACTTTGAAATCTTGATGCTGAAATCACAAGGCAGACTCTTGAAATATCAACTGTCTTTGGCTGAATCCTTTTAGAGAAATGACTCCCAGCTTTCCATGTTTATGAACTCCTTCATGGACAGTCACGGCAACTTATTTTGCTGGCTTCAGCCCATCTCTTTGAGTTCTCCACTTTAATGTGCATCTCACTCAAACCAAATTAAATGTGCTACTTGGCAAGTCCTAGATGTGTGCCTATTAATGAGGTAAGACTGCCACCTAGCATTTGAAAAGGGATCTTTGCCTTCTAGCAACAGAATCCCAATTCTTCCCTCTCTAGGACTCAGTGCCAGAACACCTACCTTGAAAAGAGCTTGTTTACGATTAATTAGCTTTGCAGGTGAAGAGCGTCTCATTTTTATATCAACATTTCAGCGTGCTGTGCTGTTTGGGGTGTCCATTGCTGGAAAGTGCCCGAGAGAAGTCAGGACAGCTGTGTGTTCATTTGTATGCCGTGAATGCATGCATGTTCCACTTCAGAGATAGAGTGAAGGAGAGGGAGAGCTGGAGACTGCAGAGGAAACAAAGGACACAGCTGGACCTATGCGGGAGGCAGAGACAAATCACTGAAGTATGGACTAATTGGAAAGCGTGGGAGCGGCGGCAGGAGGGACAGAGAGGGTGTCGGGAAAGGATTGGGAGTGGACGGGAAAGGGAATGGTATAGGCAGATAAAGGGGAGGACCATGTATGTATACGGGTGCTGAGAAGGACATCAGGTTTGGTAGAGTAGAGGGTCTGCGAAAAGAGGGGAGGCCTTCAATAAGATAGGCTGACGCCGAGGCTGCAGCAACGGGCTTAAACACAAAAATGATTTGTGGGCATGGCGGGGGTTGTGCATAGGGTTGTTGTGAGTTGGAACTGAATCAACAGCACGTGACAACCACAACTACAATGACAGTATGTGCTCAAAAGAAGGAGAAGAGTTTTAGGTCCTCTCATCTTAGCAGAGAATCACCACAAACTTCTTAGCCTTCCTGCCTAGTACCAGCATTTCTAGGTCAAAAACTGTTCAATTCCTTTGTCTTCCTTTTCTTTTTCCAGATGTATAGTCTTGGGTTTAAATTAAGCGCGGTGTTTCATGTGCGTCAGTTTTCCACGTGCATAATGCGTGAGTGCTCGATAGACAGATGTTATGGTTCGGTTACTATTAAATTTAGCTAAAGGGACTAGGGACTGCCGAACTGCAAAGTGAAAGTACTTGTTTTTGGAATTTTCCGGAGATCACAGAAAGGTGCCCTTTGCGCAACTGGGGTACTTGCAAAGATTTTTCACAAAACATGTCTTACACCATACTTTGGGCTGGTTTTGAGAACACTGTTTCTCCCTGCTGCCCTCTGCTGTAGCAGTTTGATGTTCAAAAATCTTTAAAGGTTTGCTTTAGGGAAATGTTTACACACCTGAAACAAAGGGCACAGGTCCTGATACCTGCGGTTTTTTCTGACCGCTGGCAAACCCCACATCAAATCCCCACTGGTCTTTGTCTGACTTTTTCTTCCTGCAAAGTCGTCTTTCTACTTCTCTTGGTTTTTCTCCTTTTCTACACTTCGCAGAATCGACAACCTATTACTCCAATCACCTAAACATTTGCATCTCCTGCATTCCCTAATGAGTGCATTTGGCACAGTGTGTCAAGGTTAACTATCACAAAAGAACTGGATCTACTCCAAAGACCCAACAAAGTTTCATGTAAAAGTCTACTCAGGGACAAAATTCCCATAAGTCAAGTCACCAAGCTGTTGCTGTTGTTGGTACCAGTCTTGTCTTCCCCTTCTCTTCCTGTGACTGACTGTGCTATTCTCAGGGGGTACAGTATTTCATTTTCCCAGCAAATAGCACGGCACTCACTTCTCCTAAACCTTGAGAAAACCATTAACAAAATCAAATTCAGAACAATCCTTTTCATCAGGCCATTCCCCACAATTTTCTTCTTTCAATAGGCTCCTGTCTACTTGCGTTATTTTTTCTGTTCTTCCTTTCACTCAGTCCACTCATCTTGCAGCTGGCTCTTGAGCTCCCAGCAGCAGAACTGTGTGCCCGTGTTTGTCACCTACTGCGCTCCCTGAACATTACTCTGATAGAATCAAGCTCTTCTCCACGCTGGCCTCTCCTCCTTTGTTTCTGTCTTCTCTGTGTGAGACTTTCACAGGAACACCAGCTCCTAAAACCCTGGCCCGCTGCAAGAGCGAGGTAGCAGCGCAGTTGTGCTGGGCAGCATAGCAGGAAGAATTAAAACCATTCATCTTCTCGCTTTCCATTGTCAGCCAGGGGAGAGCTGAGTGGAAAAGTTATGAATTACAGCATTTCCAAGGCTACCACAGAGAAAAGGAAGAAGGCTGGGGATTTAGGGCGGTAGGGACGTGGGTTAAGACATGAGTCAGAGGCCTCCACCTCTTTGTCTCACAATTCTGAACTTGGACAATTTACCCTTCATTCAGATAAATGGATTCTGTGAGTGTGGTCGGATATTACAGCAAGATGGGTTGTTTTCTGAACAGCAGTATGTAGATTTAACTCTTTATAAAACCATTTTCATTCCTCGTTGTGTTGATTGAATCTGTTGATTTATTGATTCATTTAAGGAACTTTTTCCCCCTGCTTTTTGTTTTTTTATTTGTTTTAATAGCTTGTGAGGCATTTCCGTTGATTTAAACTACAGTTTTACATCTTTCAACAGATTTCCAGTACTTTGAATTTGGGGTAAAACATGAAAAGATCAGCTAGCCTTTTCACTCTCTAACTTCTCATTGTCAGGGCTCTTAGAATCCTAAACTCCATGTGTCTGAGCACATGTGGATTTCTCAGACAATAAAATGTTTATAGTTGAGCTCCACTCGGTGAAGTATGTATCCATTATGGAAAAAAAAAAGAAGATTGCTCATTGGAGCTGGAAATTTACAACAGGCACAAGCAGAAAGGCACATTGGTACAGATCTCACCAGGACACAGAGCTTTTCATATTGAATTACTCCAATGAACCGTTTAGAATGAATGATCAAGCCCTAAAGCAATACAGAATTCATGGAAAAAGCCTTCAGAGATTATTTTGTACATGATAAGCCAAGTGCCATCGAGTCAGATCCGACTCATGGCATACTGAAAAAAAAAAAGCAATCAAGTTGAATTCAACATATAGTGACCCTACAGCACAGAATGTGGAAGCCCTGGTGATGTAATGGTTAAGTGTTATGGCTGCTAACCAAAAGGTCAGCAGTTCAAATCCACCAGGCATTCCTTGAAAACCCTATGAGGCATTTGTACTCTGTCCTGTAGAGTCACAGTGAGTTGGAATCAACTTGATGGCAGTGGGTTTGATTTTTATAGGACAGAATAGAACTGCCAATAGGGTTTTCAAGGCTGTAAATCTCTAAAGAAGCAGATTGCTGCATCTTTCTCCCATGGAGTGGTTGGTGAGTTTGAACTGCTGACCTTTTTGCTAGCAACTGAGCACTTTAATCACTGTACCACCTGGGTTTCATGATATTAAAACTAAAGGGTTAAATTATTTTCACCAAGTTACCCACACTCAGAGTCTATTCTGAAATATTAAGTAGAATAGGCCCTGTGATATTGTTTGAAGACGTCTTTTTAAAAATATTTATTATTTTTTATACCATTTTAAAGGGGACATCTGTAAGCATAGAATGTAAAATTGGGATATAATTTAAGCCTGAAGATTTAATAGGGGTTACACTCTTTAAGCTTCTTAATGCTTCTGATTTTGCTTTTCCTAATCTATGAAATGGAATGCAGTTATGTTCAAATCCTTAGTTACAAATGAAATTATAGATGTTTATGCTCTTTCCTGCTGTTTAACTATGTTTCTCACATCAACCTCACTCTTTATAACATATGCATATACAGCACTTTTAAAGTGCAGATGGTACAGTCTCTAGAGCTATAGAATGAAGGTAGTATTTATCTCAGAATTTCTATAGCTCTGATTACCTAAATATACTAATAGAAAAATTAGGCTACGAAAAAAACAGTAACTGAGCAAGATATTCTCATCATCACACTGACTATTGAAATTCTAGTAAACGTGTTAAGCAGCCTACAATTACTTGAGAAAAGGCAAAGAAAGGGGGTATGAAAGATTATCTTTTACATGTATTAGACCTTTTCCACAATGTTTACTAAAAGATAAATCTCCAAAAATATAGCAGTCTCTGGGTAGTATATATATTTTGCACTCATGGTAGATTGAAAGTCTGGAGGTTCAAATCCACCTGGTAGCTCTAGGAAAGTAAAGGCCTAGAGATATACTTTCATAAAGTTTAAACAGACAAACAAAAATCAGACACTGCCATCAAGTCCAATTCTGACTCACAGTTACCCTATAGGAAGGTCGAAATGGCACATGTGGTTTCCAAGGCTGTAAATTTTGTTTTAATTGTACTTCAGGTGAAATTTTACAGCTCAAGTTAATTTCTCATACAAAACTTTATGCACATATTGTTATATGACCCTACTTGCAACCCTTTATAATGTGACAGCACACTCCTCTACACTCAGCGTTTCCTATGTCCCTTCAACCAGCTCCTGTCTGTTTTCTCCCTTTTCATTTCATCTAGGGACAGGAGCTGTCCATTTTGTACCTTCATGATCATTATGCTGTATTTTCTACACCAGTCTAATCTTTACCTGAAGAGCTGGCTTTGGGAATGGTTTTAGTTCTAGGCTACCAGACGGTCCGGAGGCAGTATCTTCTGTGTTTCCTCTAGTCTCAGTCAGACTATTAAGTCTGGTCTTTGTATGTGAACTTGAGCTCTACACTCTGTTTCTTTCTCCTGTTTCATCAGGGACTATTTATTACTCTGTCCTATCAAGTATTTGGTTATGTTCAGAAAACTTCTCATGTTCTGTGTTTTGGGTTAGGGCGGTCATGCTGACTTCCCCTGCCTTGAGTTGTCACCCTTCTCCTGAGGTGACTGCTATTGACTATCTAGTTAGTGAATTTCCTTCTTTCTCCCTCTGCACTAACATTAACCATCAAATAAATTGACTGGATGGAAGCAAGTTGGTCAGAATGCCTTCCAGATTCCATGCCTTCCATGTCGTGAAATATTCACAAATTTCAAAAAGTCTTTGTTCTTTATCATTGGGTAGTATTCCATTGTGAGAATAAATTGTAATTGGTTTATCAATTTATCTGTTGATGGGCACCTAGCTTGTTTCTTTTTTGCTATTGTGAACAGAGCTCCAGTGAACACAGATGTGCACATATCTATTCATGTGACAACTCTTATTTTTCTAGGATGTACTCCAAGGAGTGGAATTGTTGGACTGTGTGGTACTTCTATTTATAGCTTTTAAAGGAAGTACTAAATTGATTTCCTAAGTGGTTATATGATTTTACATTCCCGCCAGAGGTGTAGAAGAATTCCAGTCTCTCCATAACCTCTCCTACATTTATTATTTTGCTCTTTTTTAGATTAATGCTAGTCTTATTGAGGTGAGATGGTATCTCATTATAGTTTTGATTTGTGTTTCGCTAATGGGTAATGATCATGAGTGTTTCTTCACATATCTGTTAGCTGCCAAGGCTATAAATCTTTATGGAAACAGACTGCCAGATGTTTTCTTTCATAGATCAGCTGATTGGTTCAAACCACCCATCCTTCAGTTGGCAGCTGAGTGCTTAAACACTGTACCACCAGGGCTCCCCATAAAGATCACATCCAAAAAACTGTGTGGAACCATTTTACTTTGTAAGACATGACCCTCCCCCCATAGGTCAGAATATCCTTGACAGCACAATACAACAATTAAAAACAACAAGACACAGTTTATAAGACATCTGAAACTCTTTTTATTTTTCTTGCTTTCTGGCTGCAGCAGTATTGTGAGACAATTATCCATAGATCTCTTCTAATTCTGCATGTCTTGTGAGTAGAGGTACTGACTGCCTTTGTTCCAGAGGTGAAGGTAGTATCTGCCTCCAGAGAAAAGGCAGGCTTGTTACCGTCCAGTACTTGGATGGTGCAAATGGTTAATTGCTGGACTCCTGGCTGAAAGGTTGGTGGTTTAACACACCCAGAGAGGGCTCAGAGGGCAGGCTTGATGATCTGCTTCTGAAAGGTCGCAGCCTTCATGATCCTATGGAGCAGTTCTACTCTAAACACATGGGATCACCATGAGTCGGAATGGACTTGACCTCAACTAACAACAACATAACAAAGATAATGCCTCCCTCCAGCGCAGAGGCCAGGCAGGCTTACTGCCTATTACAAAAGATTCAAGTTCCCTAAGCTTCAGATCCCCCACATTTCCTCTAAAATGCAACCTACCGTGTTTCAAATGTAACTAGTCTCTCTTCAAGGCACACTCTGAGAACCGGGATTTACAGAACTGGCACAAATGCTGGTCTTCTAGTTTATGCTATTACTGTGAGTGAGAAAGTCTTTCTCTCTTACCCAGGAGTCTCATGTTTTCTGCCAGCATCAATGAAATTGGGACAGAATAACTTCTTAGCTGGCAAGTAGCATAAAGTTTCAGACCCTTCACAGCTCTTGACAAGCAGCAGCTTGCATTTTTTTCCCTTTGTCCTGAAGCCAGGTCCCTGCAGCTGCTACTCTAACCATTATAGATTGATGAGCTCTGTGGGATGCTGGCAAAGAGACACCACGCCACTTGCTCGCTAGCTAGACCGGACCTTTAGTGCTAGCAGCTTGGAAACACTAGGTCTCGCAGTCTGGAAATCCAAGAAAGCAAATGCCCCGGGGATGAATTTTGCCCTAATTAATATGGAGGGAATGAATATGGAGGGAATCTACAGATAAGTTCATCTTCCCATCATCTCTTGAAGAAACTTATTTTTCTTTGAAAAAACTCTTTTGAGATGCAGCAGCTCTTACTATCTGTCTGAATATGGTTCACACTGCCTTTTCAACAGTGGTTATTGTTAGGTGGTTTTGAGTCAGTTCTAATTCATAGCAGCCCCATGTACAATAGGAAGAAATCTTTCCTGGTCTATCCTAGCCTCACAATTGGTGCTATGTTTGAGCCCATTGTTATAGGCGCTGTGTCAGGCCGTGTCACTGAAAGTCTCCCTCTTTTTCACTGGCCCTCAACTCTAGCAAGCACAGTGCCTTCTTCACAGCCTGGTCCCTTTGGATTAGCATATACAAATTGCATGAGATGAAATCTCACGTTCTCAGCATCCTCACTTCTAAGGAGCTCAACAAAATCTGTCTTTATATTTTTGCCCATCCGTGTCTTCTTTTCCCCTTATTTCTACTTTACTGGAGGTTGGAATCCTCCAATAAACAATAACACATAAACTTTTGCCCTAGGCTGTTTTCTGGAGGACTCTGGCAAGGGGCAGGGTAAGCATGGGCTTACTTGTGCATACATACGAATCTGTCGTGAGCAATTTCACAAAAACCCATGTGAAATTTTTTCCTGTAGATCAGTAAGTAAGCTCATGCTCACCTTGCTTTTACCACTGAAAACCACCACTGCTTACTATATTTTATTTGTTTGTTCATCTACTGGGCATTTTATACTAGGCAGTAAGTTCCATGAGAGTGAGCAGTATGTCTTTATTTTGTTCCCCTCTATATTTCTAGTTTCATGGTGCAGAACACATAACTCTGTTTAATAAATACCAATGAACATCTACGAAGTTGGGAAAGCAACATTCGATCCCATGTTTATCAAATATAAAAGTTCATCATTTAAAACCCTGTACTATACTCATCGTCTTCTGTATTACGATGATCTACATCAAGGCATCAGTTCTTAAACCTCATAAATGTCAAAGAGAATATGAATATATTCTTAAAACCATGATATCTGGATTTTTATTTTTTTTTCTGGAATCATACTCTCTAAATTTTGTGTGGGTTAAATGAAATAATGTCTATCTGAAATACGAGATTCAAATCATAAGAACTGAATACATAGTGGTTATTATTGTTAACCAATTAAGATTTCTGTTTGGCACTAAAGAGAGAAAAGATGAAAATATGAAATTGATAAGTGAAGAAAAAATTGTTTTTGAAATCACATGAAGAGTTTCAAGCAGCAAGGGTAGTTTACTTTTTTCAAACGAGTATCAGAAGCAGAAGAGAATGGAGACTGAGAATTGACCATTGCATGTGGCGGTAAAGTAATTCCAGAGAACTGCTTCATCACAAGGACAGAAATCAAACAGCTAAAAGTCAGATACCTTGAATAGTTTTCAGAAAGATTGATGGAAGAAAGGAAGTTCAAGCAAAGAACGTCTAAGGCAACAAGAAGCTTGTATGTGTTAGCAGAAGGAAAAGGGGTAAGTAAAAGGATGGATTGATGATGTTAAAGATGATGCATCTGGAATCTTATTTAAATGAGATGAAAGATCTCATTGAAAAGAGCCATGAATCCTCTGGGGCTAACTTTAGACTCATTCACTGAAGAAAAGTCAGAAAGATTGTACTTGTTCAGATCAAGTCAATCCAATGAAAAGGTAGACTGATTGACATAATGCACGGGAGAGTTCAAAGCCTGGTTTTAAGGAGGTAGTAGGCAGCTATTACCACTACTAGACTATTAATTTGTGGTACTATGGTGGCTCGTATATTGCTGTGATTCTGGAAACTATATCAATGATATTTCAAATACCAGCAGAGTTATCTACGGTAGACAAGTTTCATCAGAAATTTCAGATTGAGACAGGCTAGGAAGAAAAATTTGGTGATTTACTTTGAAATATTAGCCAGTGAAAGCCCTGTGGATCACAACAGAATATTGTCTAGTATAGTTCTGGAAAATGAGTCCCCTAGGTTGGAAAAATCTTCAAAACACACATTGGTGGCAATAACGATCTACAGTGTACCAAATCCACTGCTGCTGAGTTGATTCCAACCCATAGAAACCCCAGTGGGTTTTCAAGACTGTAATCTTCTACAAAAACAGACTGCCACATATTTCATCTGAGGAGCAGCTAGTGGTTTCAAACTGCCAACTTCTCTTTTAGCATTCGATCACTTTAAGCACTGCACAATCAGGGCTTCTTAGAGTGCATTAACAACCATGGAAACGGTGCAGCCCTGGTCAATGTTTGGATCTGTTGTACATGGGCTGCCATAAGTTGGAGCCAACTCAATCCCAACTAACAGCAAAAACAAGCAGTTGTTAAGTGCAAATTGAAGTTAAACTACAAGGGAATAATAAGATTATTAATTGATGTGAGCTCACTGCAGGAACATGAAGGAAGTTTTTGGCTGAGTTGGTTTCAATTAACCACATGGTTCTAAAAGAAGACAACCCTGACCTCCTTCCCTTTCACTGCCATCCATCAATGGTCAAAATCACCTTTTCTCTTTATACTCATTAGAGTAGTGATTGATCAAAGACTAAGACTAAGGTGCACCTGACCCAAACCATGGTATTTTCAATCACATCATAAGCAGGTGAAAGCTGGACAATGAATAAGGAAGACAGAGAGAGAATAAATGTCTTTGAATTGTGGTATTGGAGAAGAATATTGAATGTACCTTTGCCTGCCAAAAGAACAAACAAATCTGTACTGGAAGAAGTACAACCAGAGTGATTGTTTGAAGCAAACGTGGCAAGACTGCATCTTACATACTTGAGACATATTATCAGGAGGGATCAGGCCCTGGAGAAGGACATCATACTTGGTAGAGTGGAGGGTCAGCAAAAAACAGGAAGACCATTGACAATATGGACTGACTCTCTGGCTGGAACAATGAGTAGGATTAAGCATAAAAATGATTGATTGTGAACATAGCCTAAGACCTGGCAGTGTTTCATTCTGTCGTGCATGGGGTTGCTATGAGTTGGAACTGACTTTATGGCACTCAACAAAAACAGCAGTGTAAGAGTTAAGTGTTATGGCTGCTAACCAAAAGGATGACAGTTTGAATCTGCCAGGCACTCCTTAGAAGCTTTATGGAGCAGTTCAACTCTGTTCTATAGAATCAACAGCCCAATCTCTGTTCTTCAGAATCAACTTGATGGCAATGAGTTTGGATTTTTGAGTTTAGAATTTCCTATTAGTGTTAGATGCATGGTCATCGTATGAATGAACGAATACATGCGTGAACTAGCGCCCTGTCTATGGATGAGCTCAGGTACAGATTGGCTAACCACTGTTTAGATAGCATAGAGAAAATTTAAGCATCAAATAGAAGAAAGAACAACATGGCCTCTACATAACTATGTGGACTCTGAAATTCTGAGACTTTCTGAATCTAAGAATTAGCGAATCAAGGCCAACATAAGAGTATATTTTATCTGAGACAAAGACCGGAAGCTATGTCCAAACCTATAATAAAATGTGTTTTCTAGCTGTTTTTGAAACTTAAATAGAAGAACAACAATTTCCCAAGTCTTAAAGCCTTCAGAAAAGAAAGATTTGCTTTCTCAGAGAGTCTTTTTTATCAACTTAAGAATGATTATCTTTTCAGGGATTTACATGAATGAATGCTGGAAAGGATATGTTGAAAAGAAACAAACTTGAAATCCTGTTTATACTGAGATATTTTCTTTAAACATACTTTACAGAATATATACATCTCTTGAAAGGAGAAGAAAAATCAGGTATAAAAATGCTAATAACACTTTTTTTCCTGCCTAAAGAGGATTCCATGAAATAATACACTTTTTCATGGCATTGTAGCAGAAACCCAGGAAGTTAAAAACATATACTGGTTAGATGCTAAATTTAAAATATCTCTCTGTTTTATGACCAAACAAGTTAATTTTATCATATAAGTTTTTTTTTTTTTTTTTAAATACAGTGAGTTAGAATTTTATACTTCCCCACAGTGATGTTTTCTGTCAACTCTCACTTCTGGCTCCTTGGCACTTTCACAAGGAAAATGTTATATTAATACAATAAAATGTTTTGGTATTGTAATTGAAATAGCAATTACTAATATTTATATTGACTGTATCACATCATATCAGCAACTACCTTGTGAGCCAGTATTATTATGATTATTTTCATTTTGGAATATGAAATACCAGAAAGTTGAAAGAAGTGTAAGTAATATGCTATCCCCTGGTGGCACGATTAGTTAACAAGCTTAGCTAGCAAATGAAAGATTAGTAGTTCAAGTCTACCCAGAGACTATTCAGCAGAGTGACCTAGTCATCTATATTTCTGAAAAACCAGTCGTCGGAAACTATATAAAGCACAATATTATCCTGACACATATGGGCTTTAGCTGTGAGTCAGAATCAACTCAGTGATGATTGGTTAGAAAAACAGACAATAAACCAGTTACTGTCAAGTTGATTGTGACTCACAGTGACCCTGTAGGACAGAGTAGAACTGCTCCATAAGGTCTTCAGGGAGTGCCTAGGGGATTCAAACTGGCGACCCTTTTGTTAGCAGCTATAGCTCTGAACTGCTACACCAGGTTTGAGGTACATACTGAATAAAAGAATTAAATTTTCTAGGTGCAATTCTGTGGTTGTTTATTTTCATTTTCTATGTAACTTTTCTCAATTATAATCCTAAATTAAATAGTTTTGGTCCTTTCTTTAGATTCTCCAAGCAGAAATCAATTTCTCCTTACCTGAACCATGAACCGTCACCAGAAGAACAAGTTAGACGATGAAGTCTAGATTCTTTGTTAACAAAGTGACTTTTGCTTTTGGAAATATTTAGGGCACACAAAGCAGTCGACAATTCTTTCACATCCCTACAGCGCTGAAAGATCAGCACCAGACATCAGACTTACTCATGTGTCTATCCTTTAGTGTCTTAAATTTTCAGGAAATTGAGCTTGACACTTTTTTGAAAATACTGTGATGAGTGAAATGGGTACAGCTTAAGAGCCAGACAGAGCTGAGTTTGCATCCCATTTCCTCTCTTCATTAGCTGTTTAGCCTTAGAAATATCATTTGATCACTGAACTTTACTTTTCTCATTTACATGATGGATGCTAGAATTTCCTTGAATTAGACAGGGAATAAGAGGTGTGACAACTAAGTTCATGAACTCATTCTAAAAATGAGAGTCTTGCATTGCCTCATCGCTGAATATCACTACAGTCACCTTCGAAGTACTCCCCTTGGTAAGCTGTGTGCTGATGCCAGCACCTACTTCACCTTTCAAAGCAGTTTTGGAACTGTTTTTTTGAAATGCCCATCAGAGCTGTAGATGTATGTATTCTGACAACTAAGTTTGCATACTCTTCCTAGAATAAGTGCTTTTATTGGTGGACTAGGTGCTGGAATCAGTGAAAATCTTCCCAAAGGGAGTACTTTCAAAGTGACTTTAGAGACATTCAGCAGTGAGGTGGGCGGCACTTTGTCTAGGATGAGTTGGTGAACGTTAATTGTCAGACCTTATATGTCAAGTGACTATCATAAGAACATAATGACGTACACAGTAACATAGCTACCACCGTCATTTTTACTGTAGGTCTTGAAAACCACCCTATTGCTGCTACTGGCTTTTTAAGAACCAGCCTTAAAAAGAAGTGAGGATGGACATTAGAGATAGCGTTATATGGGCTCCAAGCAGTTTGCTTACATTTCCTGTGTCTTTTACCCAAAGCCTATTCCCTCTCCTTCCAGCTCCATTCCTTGCTATAATAACAGTGGCAGAACTAAGACTCCATTCAAGAAACATTCCTGCTTTATAATCCTTACATGTACCAGTGTACGTGCCTTTATTCAATCTGGTAATTTCTTATTACTGTAAGAGTATCCCCTAGAAATTTCAGAACCATCAATAGGCTCCCATGAAGCAGTAAATGCCTTTTTCTGTGTCGGATGATTCAGGTGATCAGATGATTTTCTGATGTGTTGAAATCAAATGAATACAACTTGGAACTACCTGAACCAAAAAGTAAATAAGTCTTTGTAGGCTGTTTTGCTGCACCACAGTGTCATATAGCAGAAAGAAAAGAAATGAGGCTTGTGATAATTTGTATTGTTGTTGGGTCTTTTCCATTCATGAGGTACCTGTGATCATCTGCTACAGCTGAGAGGTGCAGGCGGTCCTCAGAGCAGGGGGCACAGTAGTGGTGCAGCATAATAAAAAGGGATCCTGGCAACAGCATCAATGCAGATGTATTTTTTGATCTCCTTTAAAAAATTGTTTTTGGCTATAGTTTTTTGGTAAGGATGAAAGCGTTAGACTAACTCTGTAAATATTAGTGTGACTAATTGGCACTCTGACTTTGTAAAGCATAGTTTTATGCTGATTTTTCTAAAATAGTAGCTTTTGGAAATGACAGACACAGCATGATAAAATCTGAGGTAGACCTATGGCTTCTCAGCAGTAACCACATTCATTTTGGGAAGGAGAGATTTAGTAGATCAAAGTCAGGGCCCTAGAGTCACATTGTGGGGGCTCAGTTCTGGCTCAGCACTTGACTGGCTGTGTAACCACGGGCAATCATGAACCTTCCTAAGTCTCAGGTTCAACATAAGCAAAATGGGGATAATTATGCAAGTGCTGCCTGATAAATAAGATGATATACATAAAGAGTTTAACATACAGGCATACTGCAGAGTCTCAGTCAATGAATGTTACTGTTATTTCGCTCATTTATTTCCTAAAAAGATAGTTATTGGATTCCATACATGAATAAGATTCCAAATGGAAATAAGCCTACAAAACATCCTTGACCTCAAGGAGTTCACATGTATGTGAGAGAGACAAAGATGGAAACACTTAAATCATAAGCACTCAAAGACAGAAAGCATGCCTAGAATAAGGCAAAATGAGTAAGAAAGGAGTAGGAGGCTTGGGGAGGCTTCTATCATCCAACACTAGGTAAGGAGAGAGATATGCAAGCAGCCATAGCAGAGGTTGGCAAGTCTTCTCTGTAAATGGTCAGATTCAGTGTCTCATACAAATACCAACTGACTGTGTTTCAATAAAACCATTTATGAAAGCAGATATTGTCCAGAGTTGGCAGTTGCCTAGCCTGAGCTAGAGGGAGAATCTTCTCTGTTGAGGGTGAAGGGCAGAGAACTTTTCTGAAAGCAATAGCGTGCATGACTGCAACATCCTGTAAGTTAATCAGTGTTCTGCCTTTTCCCAAGGCTTAAAGACCAGAGCAGTGGAACCAGAGGACTCTGATTCTTGGTTGACGTATCTCCCAATAGCTTCACCCCACTCTCCCTGTATCACTGCAAGCAAGAAGGCTAGGTGGTCTTAGCTTCATATGTGAATAACAGATGGTTGGGACAAAAGGGAAACTAGAAGTCACAGTGGCAGACTTCTTTCTCCAGTAGGAAATAGGACCACAGGCCCAGGAAGGAGGTAGTAAAAGGGAAGGATTATGCATCATCCTTTCCAAATGAAGTCAGCCAAGTCACCAGGAGATGAACGCCCTTGACCTTCATTCACTTCTCACATGGATTCAGTGACTGAATTTATGAAGAAAGACTGCTGTGGTAATAGGTGAGGATCTGAGGAAATGAGAATGTTGGTGAGGTAGGCAAAGAAAAACATCACAAAGGAACCTGGGGGAGAGAGAGCAAGGAGGAGGAGGCATAAGGTAGTTGTTTTCTTTTTAATAGTACTTTTTAAACTTAAAAATTTCTTAGTGTGTCCCTACCCTGTATTTTCTATTTAACAAACAAAAACAAACCCAGTGCTGTCTAGTTGCTTCCGACTCATAATGATCCTATAGTATAAAGCGGAACTGCCCCATAGAGTTTTCAAGGAGCGTCTGGTGGATCTGAACTGCTGACCTTTTAGTTAGCAGCGTAGCATTTAATCATTATATCACCAGGGTTTTACAAACAAGTAACCTCCAATACAAAGAGTGCTATGGGGCGTAATCCATTTGAATGATAAAGCATTTCAGGACTAGTATGTGAAAAGTATCAGTGAAGTACAAAGCTCAGGTTGATTATGAATAAAATTTCTCTTCGCAGCACCATCTTTTTCAAATTTATTGGCTTCTTGAGAATGTGTAAGGTCAATAGTAGATGGCCCCATACAATAAAAGAATCAGACAAAGAGGTGTAACACATATATCACAATCCATACCGAAGGCTGTGGTCCTTGATCTTCATCGGTAAGTGTCTCAAATCCTCTTGACTTCTAGAAGATAAAGTGGAATCATCTGTGTAAGGCAGGTTGTTAATGAGTCTCCCTCCAATCCTGATGACTCATTCTTCTTCTTCATATAATCCAGCTTCTTGAATTTTGCTCAGTGTACAGATTGAAAAGATATGATAAAAGGATACAAACCTGAGGCACACCTTTCCTGACTTTAAACCATGCAGTGTCCTGTTGTTCTGTTTGCACAACTGCCTCTTGATCCATGTACAGATTCCTTAAGAGCACAATTAAGTGTTCTGGAATTTCCATTTTACACAATGTTCTCCATAAATTGTTATGATCCACACAGTCAAATGCCTTTGTGTAGTCAATGAAACACAGGTAAACATCTTTCTGATATTCTCTGCTTTCAGCCAAGATCCACCTGGCATCAGCAACGATATCCCTGGTTCCACATCCTCTTCTGAATCCAGCTTGAATTTCTGGCAGTTCCTTGTCAATACACTGTTGCAGTTGCTTTTGAATGATCTTGAGCAAAATTTTGCTTGTGTGTGGTACAGATGATACTATTCGATAATTTCCGCATTTGTTTGATCACCTTTCTTTGGTATAGGCACAAATATGTATCTCTTCCAGTTGGCCAGTTATCTGTCCTCCAAATTTCTTGGCATAGATGAGTGAGCACTTCTAGCATTGCTTCTATTTGTTGAAATATCTCAGCTGATACTCCGTCAGTTCCTGGAGCTCTTTATTTATTTGTTTATTTGCCAGTGTCTTCAATGCAGCTTCAACAGGAATAAAGACAGAGTGAGCAGCATCCCCTTGTCTGTTAGTGGAGGCTTGCTAATCGCTATGATGCTGGAGGCCATGCCACTGCTATTTAGGTACCAGCAGTGTCACCCATGGTAGACAACTTTCAGCTGAGCTTCCAGACTGAGATAGACTAAGAGGACTCAGCAGTCTACCTCTGAAGAGAATTAGTCAGTGAAAACCTTATGAATAGCTTTATTTATATCTGTGATACTATTAAGATTTTTTTTCTTCATCCTGTCTTATCTATGTTTAGATCACGTTTCTTTTCTTTGATTAGCATCTTGGTCTTGTATCTTTCATGTCATAAGTCACCCTCAGTATATCTAGATCTTTTGTTGTCTAGGCTTATTTAATAACCAGATCTCAAAATGCTAACTAGATATGCTTTGGCATGGCAGGTATACCATGAGGTATCCAGCTGGAGGGACAGTCCTTCTGGTACCCGCATGTCTTTTCTCTGAGACTGTGATTTCCCCCAGGAAAGAAACTTCTCATCTCTTGCCTAGAGGTTATAACGGAAATCGTCAGGCTCCTTAAAGTTAGTTGTTTAAAAGTCTCATAATTCAAGATGTGGACCTCACAGGCCAATATGTAGATAATTCACTTATTTCTGATTTTAGTAGTTTATCCTCTAAACATTTCTGTTTAGGATTTCTCAGCCTCCACACTCCGGACAGTTAGGCTGACTGTGGAGGGTTCTCTTGTGCACTGTAAGGCGCCAGCAGTATCCCTGACCTCTACGCAGTAGAACCTCCTACCACAGTTATGGCAACCAAAATTGTCTCTAAATGTTTCTGCATATTCCCTAGGGAACAAAATTTCCCAATTGGGAATCACTGTTCTAAAAGAATTCCTCTTATTCAACCATTCCAGGGGACAGGTATCTAGGCATTTTCTGGTTTGCTTCTATGTGCACGTGTGTACAGTACTGGGAGTGGGGAGTGTAAATGGTCAGGCTTTGCAGAAGAGGACCAGGGATCTAACTACATGTGAACTTTTGGTCTATCTCTGAATCTTTATTCCTACTGAATCTCTGGAGATACTTGTTGCCTGCAATTTCAGTAGCTTTCCATAGCTCTGTGGTTGGAACCAAATTGTTACTTGGCTTCCACTTTGAAAATTCTTACTCTGCTTTCATCTCTTATGTCAGTTTATAATTTTCCATCTGCTTCCACCTTCCAAAATATTATTAATACATTTTGACTGCAGTCATCTCTTTTCCTGTTTTTCTTTTGAGGGTCAAAATAATTTTTTTCTTTTCCTTTAAGCCCTCTTCTCTCATTTTTGTGAGATTCAAGAAGGAAAAGTTATAAATGTGTGTCTTGTCTGTTATACGCCTGCATGAATATTCAATACTAAATGAAAACCTTAAAATAGCATCTGTGTCACGACAGGTCACTTTGGGCTATGCCCACAGAACCTTAGTTTTCCTGTGGAATTCCTAATAATCCAGTCACAAAATTATCTTCATAATGGGAAGTCATTGTACGTCCATGAGCAGAGTGAACATAAGTTTGGTCACAACTTCTAAAACAACAGGTTTCAATCAGCCTTATTGTAATTAGGTATCTTAATTCAGTTAGGGCAATTACCCCTGTCATACCTGACTCACATAAAATAATAATCACAGCAGACAAGCAGTCCTTTTGGAGTGTAGTGATCTCCATAACTGGTACACATGAAGGCTATGAAAAAGACTCCTTGATTGATTAGTTGACTCATTTGAGCAGTACAATGTCTCTGTAAAGCAGACCACGTAAGCATAAGAACCCATGGAAATTGAAGCACAGAGAGGTTATGCTCCTGCATGAATATTTAATACTAAATGAAAACCTTAAAATACCATCTGTATCATGACAGGTCACTTTGGGCTATGCCCACAGAACCTTAGTTTTCCTGTGGAATTCCTAATAATCCAGTCACAAAATTATCTTCATAATGGGAAGCCATCATTTAAAAGTCGCAGAGCTAGTTTCCAAAAGTAGAAGTGTAGGACACTTCTTTTGCAACTACTGTATTCTTTGCAGGATTATCACAGCACAAGGAAGTTCCCTGGACAACGATGAAACACGAAGGTAGAATCTCAGAGTTCCAGGGCCTGGATGTTCTATGGGGCTGTAATCACAATGCTACTAATCTAAACATGTATTTCCAGGTTCCAATTCATGTATTTTGTTGTTTGTTATTAAGTTCAGCTGTTGTTGCTGTTACTTGAAATTGAGTCTGGCCCCACTCATGGCAACCCTATGTGTGCAAGGTAGAACTCTTCTATAGGGTTATCAAATCTGTGACTTTTCAGTAGTAGATCACCAGACATATCTTCAAAAGCAAGGTTGAGTTTGAACTGCCAACCTTTGAGTGCTTAACAGTTTGTGCCACCCAAGGACTCCTTAAGTTCCATTAGCTGACCTTAATTTTTTAGCTCAAGCTTAAATCCATTAAACCTGTTATTGTTGAGTTGATTCTGACTCATAATGACCTTATATTACAGAATAGAACTGCCCCAAAGGGTTTCCAAGGAGCAGTTGGTGGATTCAAACTGCTGACCATTTTGTTAGCAGTCAATTTCTTAACCACTTTACCATACTGGGACCTGAGCTCCAGCTTAGGTCTCTGTTTTTTCCTGTGAATTTGTCTACCTAGAAAACCCCACCGATTTCTCAAAGTGAAATCTTTTGAAACTTGAATTTCTTACTCTTCATTTAGCTTTTGCTGTATAACAAACCACTCCACAACTTGATGGCTTGGAACAGCAATCACTTTTCAACTCAGAATTCTTCTGATCACTGATTTATTCTGGGCTCAGCTGATTTTACTCCCGGAATTACAGTCCTCTGTTATGATGGAGGTGGGGGAAAGTTATGCTACAGTGACCCTGGCTATTGTGGTAGGCTGAGCACCACTCTATTCCTAGATCTGCATATCCTAATACTCAGAACCTGTAAGTTACTTTATATGGAAAAAGGAATTTGCAGATGTAATTAAACTAAAAAACTTTCAGATGTGGATTTTACCAAGGTTATCCATATAGACTCAATAGTGTCATCACACCTGTCTTTATAGGAAAGAGGCAGAGGCAGAGGCAGAGGCAGATATTGCTAAAGAAGACAAGGTGATATGGTGACAGAGTAGAGCTTGGAAAGATGCACACTGAAGATGAAAGAAGGAACCGCAAACCACGGAATATAGATAGACACTACCCCCAAAAACTAGTGCCATTGAGTCGATTCTAACTCATGGTGACCCTATAGGAAGGACAGTGTAGAACTACTCCGTAGAGTTTCCGAGGAGCGTCTGGTGGATTTGAACTGTCGACCTTCTGGATAGCAGACATAGCACTTAACCACTAATGCCACCAGGATTTCTAGGTAGCCACTAGAAGTCAAAAAAAATCAAGGAAACATATTTTCCTTCAGAGCCTCCGGAAGGAACCAGCCCCTTCACACACCTTTAAAAGCCTTGAGTCCAATGAATTAGATTTCAGACTTCTGATCTCCCAAACAGTAATGCAATACATTTTTTTTTTTTTACAACAGTAAAAGAAAATAAATACAGATAGAATGGTTGGGAGGACTCAGGGCTCTTTCCAAATACTTAATGCATATCCCTCCAATAGGTTACCCCGGTTTGTTCATATGTCATTGGAGGGGTTGTGAGAGAGAGAGAAGAGAGAGGAGAAAGGAAAGAAGGAAAAGGAAAGACAGAGAAAAAGAGGAGAGAGGAATAAGGGGAAAGAGAAGGGGAGAAGGAAAAGAAGAGACAGAGGAGGAGGTCTTGGGAAGAGAGAGAGGAAAGAGAACTCAGAAATCTCACAAGGAGCAGAAGAGCACGGAGATTATAAATGATACAGTCACTGCTTTCTCCCTCCCCTCATTTTCCCCCTTCTCCCTTTCTCCCTCTTTCTTCTTCCTTCCATCCCTTCTTTCCTGACTTCTTCTCTTTGTCTGCCTGCCCACGCACCCTCCCTCCTTCCTTCTCTGCTCTATGTACATACAACCCTGTGGCCATGTTGAACTATGGACAGATTATAAAACAAAGCCATAAAGTCTGAAAACATAGAGCCTTTTTTTTTTAATTTACCCTTATATTTTAACTCCCTGACTTACTTTTTATGAAGTATTCTCAATGTGGAGGTTTATTCATGGAAAATCAGAGGCAAAATTCATCTACATTAATGTAATGAAGATGCATGCTCAGGGGTCAATGGGAATGTTTCAGTAATGTATTCCATCCATTGCAACTGTGTACAGCTCACTTAACTATCTACCACTAACGAGGGGTATCATATTGAACATGCCATGTAGTGTTTTTAAGCATACCAGGTATTTCAATATACCACTTATTAACATTTATTATATGTATTCATCTATGTTGCCAGACATTATGGACATCATGTGTAATGTCCATGGTATTTCATGCTTCTGTGCTTCCTCTTGTGAGATGTTCCACGTGCTCCTGATGGCTCTACTATGTAATAACTGTTATTCCAATTATTATCCAATACTTGGACCAAACATGCATTTCTTTAGGAAATGCATCCTTATCACTCAGTATCAGTAAGTAGCATTATCACTCTCTCCCCTCATTCCCTTGACCTTTTGAATTTCAGCAAATGAAGATTAAATCTCATTTACAAAGGACGAATAACTCTGGCATACATAGGAAGACAGTTGATTTCATCAGCACATTTGCTAGCATCTCAGGGAAGAACCTAGTTGTGGGAAAATAAGCAGAGAAGTTAGTCCTCTGAGAAATGGTCCACATCAGGCAGGTAAGCTTCTCTCAGATAATAGAGAATTGCAGAAGTTAAATCACATGCTTGAGAAGAGTGCTCTACCAAGTCTACCAGTGGTTAAACATATACCTAGAGCTGCTATCGCTATCAATTTATTCTTATCTAGAAACTTTTCTTTCCTATTTTTAATCATTCTCCAAACTTTACATTTTCTATGAAGTCTTCATCAGCTAAAATGCATCTCTGTTGAGTGTTCACAGTTATCTGTGCTTCACCCAATTTTTTCTTTGGTTTATAAGCATTTGAGGTCAGAGACCTACTTTATCTCTATGACATATTCATGAAATACAGGGTGTATCTGCACACTTTCTTCTATAATTGTAATAAAAATCATCTATATTACAGATGCCAGATACAGAGTTTCTACTTTAGACCTCAAGATTTCAAATCAGAATAACTAAGGCTTTTATGCATGTCATTAAGGCATTTCTCTCAGATTTGGTTTGTGGAACATAGATAACTATCTGTTTCTACACTTTTTTTTCATTGAAGACCTGTCTAGCAATTTCTACCACATGCTGACACAAACTTTGTTTGCATTTAGTAAATAAAGTCAAATGTTTTATAAAAGTGATATATCAGTTATATGCTACAAAAGCTTGATGAAATATTACATAGCCTTTAAAATGATGAGTGTGAAGGCTATTCAAATACCTGAAAAAGCACGTCCTGTGATAGTAATAGACGATACGATTATGTGACTCACTATATTGTGCCAAGCCAGCCAAGTGCCGTCGAGTCAGATCTGACTCATGGCGACCCTAGGGGTCCGGAATAGAAGTGACCCCTAGAGTATTCAAGGAGGGCCAGGTGGATTTGAACTGCCAACCTTTTGCTTAGCAGTGGTAGCACTTAACTCACGGCACCACCAGGGTTTGCCCATATTGTGTACATTCTTGTCTTATGTGAAGCCTGGGAGGGGACCCAGAGTAATGAAAATAACTGCTTTTTTAGGAAGCTACTCTATTTTATTTCCGTACTTTGAGTTTTGAGGGAGTATTTAAATGATATTCATTGACGTAAAATATAATTGTTCAATCATGCATATACTTATCATTTCTGGTACATCGATAAATTTAGAGACAGTTCTTCAATTTTGTCACCTATAAAATGAAGGCATTGGATAAAATTATCCCTGGGGGCCCTTTGATGATTGAAACCAGAGTTATAAATTGTTCCCTAGCAGTCTTACTAGTGAAAAAAATTTCTTCTTCATGACTTTCAGAAGAAATTACAAACACTACCTTTGGAGTCAGGGGGCTTGGTTTAAATTGTCCACACACCAAGGAATATCTGACTTAGAACAAGGTGCATAACTTTCACGGTTTCCTCAACTGTAAAGTGGTGATAGTAGAAGTTTACCTTATGACAATGTTGAGGGAATTAAATAAGAAAATTATGTCAAGTCCTTTGTACAATATCTGGTACATATTAAGCTGTCAACATTAGGTAGTTACACATGTCCATCTGAAAGCCACAGCTGATTTACTACCAGGAATTTTTTTTTTTTCCCCTCCCAAAGAAAAAACGAAGAATAAATATCTCCAGGAATAATACTCTGCAACATTTAGGCCATTCTAGATGAAACCTCACTCAACAGGGAGTTTCTTTTATGCCTTCAAAAGAAATATTTTCACATATTCAAACTTAATCCAGTAACGAAAGCACATTTTTGCATGATGTCTGCAGTAGGTGACCTTTCTGCAGATGGGCTCTGTGATAGAGTTGCAGGCATTCTGGGATCTCATTGAACATCTTGTGAATTGATTCTTTTTTAGTAAAAGGCACTGAAATTTAGGACTAAAAGAGTCTTTAGATTAGGTGGAATGTCAATCACAGTACACTAGATATTTAAATATCTGAATGGATCATTTGTGTAGTTTGTCATTCTATTCATCACCGTTCTTCAGTAGAGCATATCTGAAACTCTGGACCTATATTCTGAGTATGAATTGTGTTACTGCCTGACTGTGAGGTTTTGTCTGCATCTGCATATTCAGAGTGACAGCAGAGGAGTGAGTAATCAAAAGACTGGTTAAAATAGGGCCAAGGTCTCAGAATTTTGTCTTACACACTTTGTAGCCTCACTGTCATTTTCAGGAAAATGCTCCAGCTTTTTAACAGTGTCAGTAAGGCCTTCTGAAACCATGGATGGAAAAACATTTCTCTCATCCTTTTTTACAGAAATGCAGCTCTGTCACTTATAGGGAGACATTTGACTTATCCTTACATCTTCAAGTCCCAAAAAGAGAGAAAGCAAGCATTATGAAAGGTGTTCAGGATCAGCATTCTTAGATATGTGAGGGCTAATTTAAAAGTCTAGGAAAACTGAATAGGAATAAATGACTTAAGCCTATTAAGGACTGAGCGTTTTAGCTCAGGAGAACAGAAGGTCCAACCTGTTTGATATTAGAACTAGCTTCTTGAAGTTCAGAAAAGCTTGATTTAGGACAAAGGAAAGTCTGTTCTATAGTTTTCTAATCTAGTCCCTCTCCTTAGGCTACGTTACTGTCCTCTCTCAGCTCTCACAGTTCACTGCATTACAGCAGTCTATCTTCCAGATCATAGCATGTGTCTCTTGGGGTTAAGGACCAAGGACTGGTTACTTATTTCTGTTCACATAGTTTCTAGTACTTAGAAAATCAACCATAAACATTTGACTATGCCCAAAGTGTAAAAACCAAACATTTAAATATTCAAAGTATGATGATCTATCTATAGTGACTTAAGAAAAGATCGTAGCCTCTGACACTGATGTCTGTTAGGACTACCATGATTTGCAAGAAATCATTCTCAGTGCCTCTGATAGAGGCAGCACTGGACTAAATTGTGTATTTTTGCATGTCCACAATCTTTTTTGGAAATCCTGGTCTCATAGTGGCCATGTGCTACAACTGCTAACCAAAAAGGCAGCAGTTCAAACTCATTAGGCACTAACTCTGTGGGGCAGTTCCATTCTGTCCTACAGGGTTACTGTGAGTCAGAAATCAGAGCTGACTTGGTGACAACTTGTTAGGTTTGGTGTCCTCTTTTCAATGTACGGCTTTACGTAATTCTTTAGGTGGGAAACTTGTGTAAGCTACTGTTTTTATCTGGCTGACATATTAATTAGCAAATAATTTAATTTTTTCTGGACCTCAATTCCACCACTTAGAAATCAAGGCCCTAGGACTAGATTGCCTTGAAGATAAGATGCCGCTTTTTGCATGTTTTCACCTGGTAATCAAAAGGTTAACTATTTATGGCCACACACTTTTTTAAAAAAAAAATATAACTGTAGGTTCTCCTGTCTTCTACATCATAACACCTTGACTTTAATATCCAGCTCAAAACAAAAGTAGGGAGCAAAGAAAGCAGCTGTTTTCTAATTCACTCCTAAAATCACAGAGGTGAGGCTGGAAATAACTAGCTAAGAAAATTGCTTTTTATGTTTGTATAATTTTTTCAAGTTTGCCTCATGGTAATTCTTTTCTATTTTAAAGAAAATGTGGTCAAATTGGAAGGCTTTCTATTTTCTGCGGACTGCCTCTTTGTCTTCCATCTCTTACCAGAGACTGTGTATTGAAAGCAGATTTATAACAGACATAACTAATGAAGGGTTGAGTGTGTCCACAAGGTATACTATTTCATCAAGAGGATCTATGCAAGATCTCTCTTGAATTGCCATAGGGCTGTCATCTGATGTTCTACCAGTTTCCCAAGTGTGAAATGGACAGGGGTAAGACAAGATGCCTGTCTCAGATGCTGTAGTGATGCTTGCTGAGAGATGTCCACTTGCCCAACATATCAATACCCACTCGCTGAGGCACAGTGGACATGCAGTTGCTGCCCTTACATTGCCTTTATGTCAGATTTGCCTTTAACAGCAGGGAAAATCAGCTTAATTCCAGACCACTTTCCTGTGGACAGATGGACTTCTGTCTTATTGTGCTTGAAGCAGTCTTTCCCCTTGGGCACTACTTCTTTCTCTGTGAAAATCTCTAAGCCCCAGACCTCTTTGATAACAAAACAAATAAGCACACAAAAAATTTTGATATTAAGAAAATGCAATGAATAATATCTTATCAAAATGAGTAGATTATATTCCTTGGACACATTACCTATCAGAACAAAATGAGAAGAATGGACTATACATTTACTCATGTTGGCATTAACGTTCTCCACTCATCTTCCATGAAATGCAGGCAACAATTGACTGCATGTTGATAGCACCAAATTCCAACAGGGTAGGTGTTGCACAGCAGCTCTCAGTCCTCCAGTTAGTTGGTTCAGTTCAACTTTGTGACCCAGGTACTCTGCAGGGTGCTTAACAGGTCTGCTGAAGCATATACAACAAGTAGCTTAGTTTTCACCTTCTTTAACTCTTACTAAATGTTCTCTAAAGATATGGCTTACCAGTCTTTTGACAGTCTGATTGTTGAATACTGGGATCTTTAAGGAATATTGGAATATAAAGGAAACCTCGTCTCTTCCCAGGGGTCAATGACCCAATGAGTGGTGAAACCCATGTGAAGTCGTTTACTATAGATTAGTAAGTAAGCACAACTAAGCCCATGCTTATGCTATTTTCTGGATGATTCACACTTGTCAGGGATTATAAATTTGAAAAGAGGCTTTGATTCAGTAGGAAGGTGCTGTGGGGTTGGGAGAGAGGCAGATTCCGAGCCATCCTAGAAGCAGACTCTTTGATGTGATGAAAACGTGAAGTTGTTTACTACAGATAATCTGGTTAGCAAGGTAAGCATCATGCATACAAGTAGAAAATATTGCCTATAAAACATAAAAACGAAAGATACAGAGCAATTGGAAAGCATGATTTCTGTCAGCTACACCAGAGTTTGCATTCTGGCTCTGCTGCTCTTTTTTCTGGGTGATGTTTCATAAGTGATTTAATCTCTGAAAGCTTCATTTCCTCATTTGTAGGTAGAATTCCATTTGTAGTACTATAATTGTTAAATATTGATCATTTCACAGTCTTCAACCTAATAAAAGAAATATAAAGAACTTATGTGAAAATTAAAGTGATGTGTCTGCTAACCAAAAGGTCAGTGGTTCGAATCCACCAGGTGGTCCTTGGAAACTCTCTGGGTCAGTTCTACTCTCACCTGTAGAGTTGCTATGAGTTGGAATTGACTCGTTGGCAGTGGCTTTGGCTTTTGGCCAAAGATGTGATGGATTGTGTGGACTGTGCCTGCTATTACTAGTGATGTTACTGCTACCTGCTGTTTGATCATCACGGTTGTCACCATCGTTAATCACCATAGTAATGGCCATCAACAATTTTCAGTTAAGTGCGATGAAATACTGGGTTCCCAAAACGCCAGAGAAATGTGTTTCTTGAATTTCTTTGAGTAACTTGAGAATTTTCCCTCCTTTTCCTGGCAGCATCAACTTTCTGGAACATTATTGGTTCATGTCAGGGAAAAAATTCAAGGCACCAACTATGTATGCCAGCTTAAGAGATCCAAAAGACATTTGTTTTAACATTAGTACTAGCAATGGAGGTCAAATACAAAAAAAGGGATGAAAACCAAAGATGACTATTAATATTTTGGCGGAGAAACTGCTACTAGAAAAGAAAATACGAATGAGGGAATAAATATTAAAAAAATAAATAAAAGGAAAACAATTTAAATTTTAAGTTTAAAGAGAAATTAGAGACAGGAAACAGGCTCACAGAATAACTGAGTTAGAGGAAAACAGAGATTTAGGTCAGGAAGAAATAAAGGGAAGGGATGTAACCAAGAAATATTACATAAGACTTTAGAAAAGAAACAAGTGCTGAGTTAAGGCAACCCTATCCTTGAAATGACAGAGAAAAATTAAAGAAATTTCCTTTCAGGAAACAAACTGAAAAAAATTCATAATTTAGATTCTCCAGCTGTTTTTCTTGGAACATATAACCTGTGTTGAATTAATGTTAAAAAAAAAAGAAATTCTCTCTTCACAGCCAGTATAATTACAGTAACCTCAATTGAGGTTTCATTTAACTTTGTTGATAAATATCTGGGGGCTCAGGAGCAAGCACCAAGGTCTTTCCAGATCTAAGATTCTGTGATGACATTTAAAATGCAACACTTGTAGCTCATCGTTAATTTTCCAGTTTAAACAAGTAACACTGATTTGTATTTATCAAAAAATGGAAATGAATGCTCCGGATACTGCCTAATGTTGGTTTAGAAAACAGTTTCTTCCAAGTGAGTTTTCAGGAAGCTGAATCAAGAGTTAAAGAAAAGAGGCTCCCATTGAAAGATTAGATGAGAATACATTTTAAAGGTCAAAAATGTATAATACAGTTGTATTGATTTTAACTGCCTTCTGGGGCCCAATAAGGGTTATAATTGGCTGCATTAAATGTAAACATTTTCTCAAATACCAAACAATCTTGACTGTTAAGAGGTGACCTGGGATTGCACTGGCCTACAGAGTGGTTTCAAATCAACTGTGCGGTCCCAGTTGTTTAACAGGAGAAGAGGGCGGAGAGCAGAGGAGGTGGTGTGGTTTCTGACCCAGTGGACTGCAAGGAAACTGTGTCTCAAAACATAGGACCTCATCTTCTTGCGTTGGTCCTTCCTGACTCTCCTAAGACATTTGGAAGATGCTATGATAAATTTTTCTCTAAGGTTTTGTTTCTGATTTTACCTTGAGGGTGGAGGATGGAGAGAGAAATATATGGGAAGCTAACTGGTAAAACAAAACATTAACACCTCTTAATCACTACAGCCATCACTACAGTCAAGGCCACCACCAATTTTACCAATCAGAAAAGCAAAATTATGAATGCCTCTAAAATTAAAATCAGGAATTGGCTACCTATCTGAAAAGCTTTTGCCCAGATGCCATATCTGAAACAATGTGCACTGCCTATTTCCCATACAGAAGGCTGGTTGCGCCTCTAAATCTATAGGATATGGGCGTCATTCCCTGGCTGCATTTAGTCTCACAGCATTCAGTTCTTTCTTTACTTCCAGTTATTTTTTTCTTCATAATTATTCGTGTGTATAGTTCAAAAATTAAAATATTACTTCAAACCTAATGATAATAAGAAACAGTCTACCTTCTCGGCAGACTTCTTCAATTTATGCTCACTTCTCTGAGGCAATCACTTTCAAAACTTTTAGTGGTTGGATTTTGTAATTATCTCCTTATATTATTTCTTTTTCATTTTCAAATGTTATATATTATTTATTGACCTTCTGCTATAGACAATGCCTCAAGTCACACTTCCCCTCTCCGACCATTAAATTAAAACAAAAAACATTGTCAAGTTGATTTCTACTCACAGTGACCATTCAGGACAGGAGAGAACACCCCAGCATGTTTCCAAGGAGTGCCTTGTGGATTTGAATCACCAACCTTTTGAATAGTAACTGTAGCACGTAACTGTTATGCCACCAGCATTTCTCTTTTCAGTATAACTTGGTGTTAGATAAATATTCATTGTGTTAATGCAATATTCAATGTTTGCATTATTTTTACTATGTAGTGATATGATGTTGAGCCATAAAATTGACTTTGATTTTATTCCCTATCTTGATTGAATATGAAGGTTCTTTCTAGGGTTCTGTGGTACAAATCATCTTGCGTCTATACTTTTCCCTTTGCCAGTACTGGTTTCAACATTCCCCTACCTGCTGAATTTACCACTTGTCTGCCTGCTTTCTAGTTTTAAAATATTGTTACCACTATGTTGTCACTACTACTATTACTGTGAATATTTATTGGGCTATTACTGTTAATTGCTGTGAGTCCACACTGAGGAGATAGCACTGGGTTTGGATTTGTTTCGTTTTGTTTTTATTATTGTTAGTATTTAGCATATCATTAACACATATATATGAGGTCTGACAGTTAAGTTCCTGAATTCATCCTAGAAGAAGTGCTACATACTTGATTGCTGAATATCACTACAGTCACCTTCAAAATACTTCCCTTGGGAAGCTATGCACCGATGCTAACATGTAGTCCACCCATCAATCTGGGAACTCTTTTTCTGGAATGGCCATCAGAGCTGTCTTTGTATTACCCTTGATGTCCTGAATGGCATTGAAATCTCTTCCTTTCAATATTCCTTTATTTTCAGGCAAAGAAAAAACTCACTGGGGGCCAGATCAGGTGAGTAGGAAGGGTGTTTCAATACAGTTATTTGTTTACCAGCTAAAAACTCTGTCACAGACAACTATCAGTTAAGTTAATGAACTTGCCACCTTGCCACCATGTGCAATGGCCATTCCAGAAAAAGTTCCAAAATTGCTTTGAAGGGTGAACTAGACGCTGGTGTCAGTGCACAGCTTCCCAAGGGGAGTACTTCGAAGTTGACTGATATTCAGCAATGAAGTACTTAGCACTTAGAACAATTACGTTCACCAACTTAATTGACAGACCTCGTATCTTTTACTATTACTAAAATAATAAACCCACTGTCACTGAGTTGAATCTGACTCATAGTGACCCAGAGGTCAGAGTAGAACTGCCCTCTAGAGTTTCCAAGGAGCCCCTGGTGGATTTGAACTGCAGAGGTAGCACTTAACTCACTGCGTACCAGGGTTTTCAACTAATATAATAGGACATAGATATTGATAATAAATATAATTAATATTAATGCTGTGAATGATTTAGTATTAGTATTTAGTGTTATTAGTATTATGACCCTTGTTATTTGTTTTGGTTTCCTACATCATGCTTTCTGTCTTTGAACCTTCCTAACATTTTTATTCTTTTACTCTTCTTATTATTGTGTGGTTTTAGGAGTGAACAGAGGTGATCACAGGTATTTCATCTCCCACAGTTAAACAGAAACTTCCTTTCTTTCTAGGTCAATTGTTCAAGGCTATATTACTTGTTCTCTAATTTGCTGTGCTATGCTTTGGCTTCTGTTTTCTTCCCGGAGGAAGGCAAAGCAAGTATTTGATGCTTGTTTGAACTAGCAGGTTGCCTAGATAATATTTGTTTTTAGACTAACAAAATGGTTATTATCAATTATGAAAGTATATTTCTCAAAAGTCTTGCAAAAAATTAGTTCTAAATGAAAAGTATAACATACATCATAAACTGAAAATTATGGAAAACAGCAATGTTCTCATTTATTTAGCATTAACTGCATGGTATGATGAATGTAGAAAAGATTGAAGTTGTTAAGGATTTCATTTTGCTTGGATCTACAATCAACACCATGGAAGCAGCTGTCAAGAAACTAAAAGACATACCTAACATTTGGCAAATCTGCTGCAAAAGACCTCTTTAAAGTGTTAAAATTCAGCGAAGATGTCACCATGAAAACTAGGACATGTCTCAGCCAAGCCACAGTGTTTTCAGTCACCTCATGAGCGTATTAAAGGTGGAGGATGAACAAGGAAGAGCAAAGAATTGCTGCCTTTGAACTATGCTGTTGAAGATCACTGAATATACCACGGATTGCCGAAAGAACAAGAAGTCTGTCTTGGGAAAAACACAACCAGAATGCTTCTTAGAAGCAAGGATGGTGAGACTATATCTCACATACATTGTACATGTTATCAGTAAGGATTAGTCCCTGGAGATGAACATCATGCTTGGTGGAGGGTCAACAAAAGAACAAAAAGCATGACCCTTAACAATGTGGACTGACACGGTGGCTGTGACAATCGGCTCAAGAATAACAGTTGTGAGGATGAAGAGGGACTGAGTAATGTTTTGTTCTGTTGTGCCTAGGGTGACTATGAGGCAGAATCAACTTGATGGCACCTAACAGCAATAACAACTGCCTGGCAACTACTACAATTGGTGTTTCATATAGAGATCTTATTTAATCCTCACAATGTAAAAGTTTACAAGGTAGTTACCATATGTTTTGTTTTGTAGATAAGAAAACTAAAACTTAAACAAGTCACTTGCCCTATAGCTGAAACTGTCAAAGATAGTTAAAATCCAAAATGACTACTGTTTCTACTGTACTATGCTTTTATGTAAAAACTCTGTGATGTCAGAACCTGAAATCAGCCGCATTCTGCAAGAAACCAAAGAGAGACTCCAGAACTAGTGACAGAGAATTATCATTTACTGGCAGGGATTTACATACAGAGCATTGGGCCAGAGGCTGGACCCAGGTTGAGTTTCTCTACCACTTAGCAGGCATACAGTCTCGTACACCCTTCTGGCTAGGCTAAGATTTACTCAAGCCCCTTGGCACCAACATTCTTGGGGACTGTTTGTCCAGGCACAGGTATTTCTCTTCTTATTGACAAAGCATTCTGGACTTTTGCCTTCAGCCCAGTATCCCTGTTCCCTAACTGGCATTTTAGCCCCATGTAGGGTGGCTATGAGCTGGAATCAACTTCATAGGTAATAAGATTGATTTGGATTCATCCCCAGTATGCTTTGGAAGAACAAAACTGACTCCATTAAAAGGAATGCATGTAGCTGAATAGCATTACCCAGCTCATGTTATAATAGGATTGTAATAATTAAAAAAATAAAATAAAATAAACATTGCTGTTGTGTCAATTTTGACTTATAACAACCCTGTAGGACTGAGTAGAATTCCTCCATTATCTTTCCAAGGAGTGCATGGTGGACTCCTACCGCTGAGCTTTAGGTTAGCAGCTGTAGCTCTTAACAACTATACCACTAGAGTTTCCTACTGTGAAAGTAACATCAAGTAAGTGCACAGCATTCACATACACTGCAGAAGGAAGTAAATTGTTGAGCCTTTATGGGTGAAATCTGTCAATATTTACCAACATTAAAACATTGTATATTCATTGACCAGAATAACCATTTTTAAAAATCTATTCTACTATTATAAGTACATAAGTGTTAAATGATGTTATATCATTTATACTAACAGTTGACAATCATAAAGTGGCATACTACGCAGATAAACAAATTTGTTGTTTATGTAAGGATTCAAAAAGGTCCCTTGTTAAGCTAGAAAAGAAAGAACAATGCAGAGATTGACATAAAGATATGGTAATAAAATGTTACTTTTATGTTTTTGTTAAAAGGAGAAATAAAAATATATTCAAATATGCTTATTTTGCCTGGATAAACTCTGGTAGGATACCCAAGAACCAGCAATAGTGGATACTTAACAGGTTGGAGAAGCTGAGAAGAGGCTGGGCAGGAATTAGAAGTTAGCCAGGTAAACACGTTTCATGTTAAAGATATGTCAGTGGCACTGTTTTGGTTTTGGAAATTAATTTGTATGATAGTTACAGTATTTGCATACAAATGATAACTATGGTGCCATATAAAAATGAAAGACTGTCTGAAAATTATATGCCTGAGGATGTAATTCAGATGTGTTTCAAGGAAATTGTTTCTTAAAATCACTGGTATTTTCTGAAGACTTTGAGCTATATCAACAGGAGGAAAAAACAGGAGAATAACGTAAACTTGGCAACAGATGACAGGAATAGCATCTTTACCATGAGTTGGTCTTCATCAGTCCTGCCCTAACTGCCTTTTTAAATATACTCTTAAGAGCTTCAGTACTATGGTGGAGAATGAAATTCCATAAATCATCTCCTTAATGTCTAGCCTAGGACTTTTTAAAAATATTCTGATCCCTATATGCTAAGGTTTAAAAGCACTTTGTTTGAGTAGACCAGCCATGTGTGTGGCCAAAGAGTTAGATCTGTGAAGTGAAGTGCAAGAACAGACAGATCATGCTGGGAAAGAGAATGCTGCCGTCTGCTATTTCTCACCCCTGTTTGATCATCGTATTCATCAGCATCTGTTGTCTTCACTTAGACACACTTTTCAGTAGCATTAGACCTACTTTCATGCAACCTGAAAATGGATTTTCTTATAAAATTTGAAGCTTATAGATTGCAGAAAATCCATAAGCATTCAAAATCATTTTTCATACTTACTACCTTACAATAGATTCTATACAACTAGAGGTAGTTTGCTATTCTTTCGACTATGATTATTGATGCATGTACTATTGATCTTAGGTTGTGCTTTTTTAGTTGTCTCTGAAATACTGTGATTCAGTGTTAGAGTCTTGATACTATTACAAAAACCCTTGCTTATTTGACTTGTTAATCTTCAGGTCAGCCTGGTCAAGACTTACACTTAAGACTGAAAATACATCTGATGTAATTCCTTTGATGCTTTTATTCTTCTACAGAATGCTTTGCCTTCCATGTAATTGCAGAGAAATACTGCAGGGCAGAGTCATGGGTGATTTTTTTTTTCTTTTGGTACAAACTTTTTATTTAACTTTTTATCAAGTAGAATGTCATGCTTCATGTTATTCCTGGTATCAGTAAACATACCTAACAACATATACTAAAATCAAAAAAGCCTTAATATTTGAAGACTATCCAGCAAATTCAGCAGGCACCTCTCTACCATTCACTGCTAGGAATGAGATTGTGTATTTTACCGACGTACATAGACAAATGCCTAGATATCTGTCCAGATTTTGTATCCTCCTTTTTATAAGAAGACCATACTGATTATATCCCTCCGACCATGAATTTGCTTATGGACAGATTAATTTTGGCTTTACAAGAATTTGGCTTCTGCCTTGGAATATGACCTCCACAAAAGAGGTAGCCCTATTGTGTACAAAAAAATATGGTTTGTCTAGACAGATTTACTCATGTTTATCTGAAACTACAACATAATAATACTCATGTTCCAAATGTCATTTGTTACTAGTCTCATAACTCAGTAGTCTGGATCATTGTCTATATCTATGAGATTAACACACGCAAGATCAAAGAAAATAAACTCAAAATGTACATGCTTTTTTAATATATTTAATTTAAAGACACACAAATCACTAGATGGTGTAATCATTTCTTATCCTTAGATTTGTGCCAAGCCATCTGAAATTATAAGTCTTAGCTGATTGATGTTCACATTAACGCTCTTATCCAAGGGGAGGTTGTATATAAGCAGTTAGCTACCTACCACCCATCAGTTTGTCAGAGTGTGGCAGCTTGTGTTGATACGATGCTGGAAGTTACACTACAGGATTTCAAATATTCATGGTGGTCGGGTTTTGGTGGACTTTACAGATTAAGAGAGACTAGGGAGAAAGGGCTGATGATCTACTTCTAAAAATTAGGCATTGAAAATTGTGTAAATTCCACAGTTGAATATTGTCTATTATAGTGCTGAAAGATGAGCCCACTAGGTTGGAAGGCATTCAGAATACAGTGGTAAGAACATGGACTCGAGCATCCCAACCATCGTGAGGACTGGGCTGGACCACGTGCCATTCTGTTCTGTTGTACATGAGGTCGCCATGAATTAGAGCCCACTCGATGGCAACTAATAACCACAAACATAAGTAATTAGAAGAAATATAAAATTTTTATTCAGTATGAATGGTGGGTAGATGTGTTCTTATAAACTTGTTGAAGATATTAAACAAAGACTGAAAAGAGAAGGGTACGTATTAAAGTAATAGAAATCCTGTACCATGAACACTACATAGGTATCTTTCTTACAATGATACAAACTCATTCAACATCATGGTCTATACGTATAAGAATAACATACTCAAGACTAAAGAAAATAAACTCAAAATGTACACACATCTTTATATATATACACATATATATTTAATTTAAAGACATACAAATCACTCATGGTTTAATGGTTTAAGTTGTTAGATCTAGATTCTTACCAAGCCATCTGTAATTACGAGTCTTAGTTGACTGGTGTTCACAGAAGTGTTCTTATTCAAGGGATAGCTGGGTTTCAGTTTTACCCACTTGTTTGCATGGATTTGCACTGGTATGCACATGGTATGCACTGACTTTTCCCCTGGAGAGAACTTCCACCATCAAAGGGTGATTACTGCTTAGTCAGCTATTCGGCCTCTACTGGAATTAGTTTTCATGGGAAGAGGAGTAGGTAGAAGACACATTGACTCTAGGGAACTCTTTAAAGGAAAGGTTGAAGCAATTTTTAGTGTGGGGAAGAAGGAAATAATTGCAAAGAAATTCCTTCTGTAAAAGATCAATAACCAGAAAGTTACCCTTTGAGCTCATTGTCATAAAAAAGATATTTGATACTTTCTCTCTAGAAGACTAATTTTTAAATTAACTCATGATGTCTAGTGAATCTTTTTCACACAAATAAAAAGGTAACCACCAAATATCACTCTAAATGAAAGGGAAAACAATGTAATTCTTGCTTTCAGGGAAAAAAACCCAATAACTTATAGAAAAAAAATAAAGTTATTCCTATGTACCACATTCAGAAATGGTAAATGTTTAACCTAATGCAGTTGGTTTATATTTGTACAAAGGGAAGACAATGGTGATATTAAAGAGTATCTGAGTTGAAGTAAAATTATAAAGTATAGAGGAGTTTCTGTGCAGTATATATGGTTAGTATTAAAAATTAAGAAACAAAGCAATGTTATATTTGTCTGTGAATATATATTTAACCACCATAATCATGTAAAGATAACTTATAAAAAACATTTTTTCTTGATGTTTTTAGAATCTTTATTCAATTATTATTGAAATACAGTAAAATTCACTAATTTCACCTGTATTTACCTATATTTTTATGAGCATTGGCAAATATATACAGATCTGTATTCTCAGTGGCAGTGATATGTAGACCATCTCATTAACTCAACAAGTACTTTTGTGCCTTTTTACAGCCAATTCCCTCTCCTCACCGCTAGATTTTGTCCTTCAATGATCTTTCTGTTTCTGTGATTTTTGTCTTTTCCATAATTTTATGTAAATAAAATAATAAAATGTATTGCAATTTTTGGCTGGCTTCTTTAACAGACTCAACCATTTAATTGCATGAACCATCAAAACAGTTCAAATATTTAGTTGATGAATAATATTCCATTGTACGGATACACTGCAAATTATTTATCCCACCATCAGTCAATAAATATTTGGGTGGTTTCCAGTATTTGACTATCACAAATAAAAGCAACTATGAATATTCAAGTACAAATCTTTTTGTGGTCATATATTTTAATTTCTCTTGCATATTAGAATTATTGGAATGTATAGTTTCTTAGCTAGTGAAGCTATAACAGAAATTTCAAAGTGGGTAACTTCAAAACATAGAAATTTGTTTTCTTACAATTTAGGACACTAGAAGTTTGAGTTTAAGGCACAGGCTCTAGGGGAAGGCTTTCTGTGTCTGCTCTGGTAGAACATTTTTATCTCTTTCAGTTTGTTTCTCAATTCCTTGACAGTCTTTATATATCAATGATCTTCCCCTGTTTGTCCTTGCTTGCTTCCTTTCCTAATCTACTTCTTCTGTATCTCAAAATTGAGTGTCGTAGACAGTCTTACACTTATGTAACCTCATTAACATAACAAAAGAAATCCTTTTTCCAGTTTAGGATTCCAACTCAAATTTTGGGACGGCTCAATTTAATCTATAACATATAGTGAGTGAATGTTTAGTTTTATGAGAAACAGTTGTTTCTTCTGAAGCGGCTGAAGCACTTTGCATTCCTATCAGCAGTGTCTGAGCATTCCAGGTGCTCCACATCCTCAGTAATACGCTGTGTAGTTCTACACAGTGAACTTCTTTGAACATGAACCACATTAACAGTTTCATTTTACAGTACAATCCATGTTATACCCATATAACTGAAATGTGTTTTAGGAAACCATAATTTACTAAAAGTAAAGCAAGCAGACTGATTTTCATTTTCTATTCCTTTATATTTTGCTTAAAAAAGAAGAAAACCAAACAAACTAAAGTTCATGTCTTCACCACTAAAATAATTCTACAACCTACTAGTGGTTTGAGCTATAGTTTAGAAAGCACAATCCACAGTTGTTGCTGTTTTTACCCACATATGCATATCTACATGAATGTCAAATCTTTGACTGATGGTTTATTTATATAATGAAATCACAAATTTATGGCAAAATACTGAATAATTTTCTACACCAGGGTTGGGTTGCCTAGAATTAGAAGGGAAAGGAAGTTAAAGGATTAAATTCTGATTTGAGGCTTTGCCAGGTAGATGAAACAGAAATAATACAGAGCAAAATATTGACACAGGTGTTTGAACTTTGAACTGAACTAGGACTGGGTGTGGTTATATAGGGAAAGTGTTATAGGCAGACGGCCAGCACCAGGTGACGGACCACACAGATCGGTTTGTAGCTATTATGCAGTTATCACTCTTGGCCACCAGATGGAATTTGTTGAAATCTTTTCATGTTTTAAAAATATTTTGCACCAGGATCTATATCAATAAGTATGTAAACTTGCAAAATGGAAAGAAAAGTTGTTGATAATAGTTACACTTTTGTTTAGGGAGACTGAGATTATTACATAAAACTAATTGTTTTCTTTATTTATCTCTAATGTTTTTTTCCCCCCATGTTTATTGAGAAACTGGTTGTAGTAAGGTAACAGAAGATTAGAACCTGAAAGGCTAAAGAAGTTAAATGACATTGCACCAGAATGATACTCAGCCTGGAGATGGCAGGTTCATAGAAGAATACAAAAATAAACTTTTTTTTATGGTTTGGTTTCATTTTCAAAAATTTTTCACTAGCCTCAGCTTTTCACCTTAAAACTCACCATATTTGTTCCATCTATGAGTATTTAGCTAAAGACTGAATTTGGGGGCCTTTATGCTAGAAGGGCCTTATGCTTGGGGGGCTTACACTGTAGAGCTTCCATGAGTCAGAATGGACACAATGGTAAGAGGTTTGGTCTTTTGATTTTTATACTAGAGGGAACTGTGGTATTGCAAACATCGTTAGTATACTGATTCAGCCTTTCAAATCAGCACAGGCACATAGTCCAAGGTCATTGAATAAATTACACTGTATCAGAAAAAGAAAATTACACCCTGACATAGTATGATTTTAATAAAAAATGAAAATGGGATTTATGATCCCCTTTTTCATCCTAGTAATGTTCATTGCCAAAAGACGGATCCCTTCTCTGACATTAAATGTGATACGGGCTACAGAAACTGTTGTGCACTAATTCACTTGCCAAGAGGAGAAGCAAAGTGTATACATGCATGTATTTTTATACCCATCTGCTAGCACAGTGAAGCCAAATATGTTGGAGACAAACAAATCAAGCCAAATAAATTCATTTTTCCCAGCACACTAATGTCAACCTAACAAATAAATGAGATACAGGTCTAATAGAATTAACAGAAGGCAAGTAACTATGCTCATTGGAAAGAAATGACAATCATTTGAAGTTTACCTCTGAAACACAATTGATCAGAGCTGTTTCAGGAACCACTGATGGACCACTGTCAATCTGGAGAGACATGTGTTGAGTTTGTAAGATGGCACCTCTAACTAAAATATTGATGAGTATTGCCATTAATATCCTGTAGACTCAAGCATATGCATAAGAAAAGCATAGTTTAAAACTGAGCAAGTATAAGAACACTGTATATGATGTGGTTTGGATCAGCACAAATTGTACTCTGATTAAATTTGAGGTGTTGGTTAAAATCAATGAGTTGAATGTAATTTAGGTCAAATGTAAAATGGTTCCATTATAGCAGAAATGAACAGATGCCCTCATTCAGAATGACACAGACTGAGACAGGCTCAGTAGGATGGTTGGATGCATGGATTAATGAGGCTGTTAATAAAATAACATTTTATTCAATATGTCATGGAAAAACATCTCCTCTGGCAATGAAAGTTTGTGTTTAGCCTTAAAGAGAAAAGATTAGTTTGCAAACTCTAAAATGTCAACATCTAGTCTGTCAAGAACATTGCTTTATTGTTGCTGCTTATCAGTTGCATTGTTAAAATTCTTATTGAGAAAATAAGATATTGCCCAACACAGTTAACAAAAAAAAAACTTCTTTCTACTTAGACATTCTTTGTGTCTAGAGAATAACCTGCCTTAGTATATTATCTACTTGCTGTTGATAATCGTTCTATTTCCTACATAGACTCTCTTTTCTGTGTCAGCCACTTTTCCATCTATACCTTTGCCTTCAATTCCTGTCCACTTATTTTCTTAATCTCCCTTAATCAATCGCCTTTTTCCATACCTTGCTTAAGTGTTTCATTTAAAATATACTGAAAATGTCTGTCCTGCCCATGCACAACCCACCAGCTTTGAACTCTACCTTTTGCGTGAGTAACCATTTAATTCGCTTTGCAAATGCATTCCACTTTTGACTCCTGCACTGGCGTCCTTTCTTTTTTTGTCTTTCCAACTCTGATCCCTTTTTCTTGGTCTCTTTCTGGAGATCCTCTTCTTTCTTCCACTTGTTAACAATGAGATTTCTTAAATTTGTGATCAAATATCTTTTTTCTCCCATATACTCAATCTACAGACATGTTTACCTACTCTTCAGAGATCAATTAATATCTTTATCATTATCTAATTCTGTAATCTACATATACCTCCAAACTTGACCTCATATCCTGGGCCACTGTTATATATTCCCACTAGTTTAAATACGTATTTCTTTATTTTTTCATATCAAGGCCACACTCAGTGCTTTCCAACTCCTAGTGATCCTATAGGATAGACTGGAACTGCCCCGCAGACTTTCCAAGGGGCACCTGCTAGGTTCAAACTGCTGACAGTTTTGGATTAGCAGCTACAGCACTTAACCACTCTGCTACCACTGTTTCTTATATTTTCATACTTGTCTTCAATTTAAAATCTTCCCTGGAAGCAGGATTAAAACTGAAATGATTTCCCCATTGATTTACATAAGCAGAACCAGCATCCTCTCTCTCTACTACATATTGATCCTTTCTTTTCTCTTTTCTCTCATTTCTAGTTAGTCACCAAGTTTCATCATTTTCATGTCAGGAAACTTCCTCAGCTTATTTTTCTTTGGACCTTGTGTAATTGCTGTGTTCCCGACACTTCTCACACAGGTCTACTTACCGTGAAGAGTCTCCGTGGTCTCACAGACTCTCGTCAAACCTGCACTCTGTTGTCCACGCGTGAACTTAACACCCAAGTCCTACCCCATCATTTCTCTGACTAAGAACCTTCTGTGGTTCCCAGAACACAATGGGTAAAACCAAATCTCCTCATTCTATATTGCATTTTGACAGTTTGTCAACTTTTTGTATCAACAATGTAATTTCCCACTCTTTTCCAACATGTTTTCTACTTTACTTAGATCAGTCTTCATATTTTCATATGTATTTTCATCTTAGTCTTGCAGTGATCGTATGTGCATGTGCGCGCACACACACACACACGTGCACGCACATACCTGAAGATCAATTCTTCAGTTTAAGACCAAAGTTTACTTATGGTCCAAGATATATGTGATAGCGTGTGTGTTTTCCCAAAAAGTCAAAGTCCTGTCTTTGTTTATTGGTAAAGTCTTTAGTTCTGTAGACACTGGTGTTCTTTAATTTTTAACTCATTGGAAATCACTTGTTAAGAAATCACTGAATTATTCAGAATTACACTAGTTTTCAATCCCCAATAAAAATTACTATAGTTTCCTGGGGACACTTACATAGTGCTATATTAGGAATGCTACCTCCTGTGCAATATGTCTCAACATTGTAGGATTCCTGCTTCATATGAAACAGAAGTGCAGGATTCACAGTTTTATAGTTGTTATTTTAAGTCTTATGTTGATATTATTTTCTTGAGGTCTTTGTTTTTAATTACAGAGATTTTTACTTTTAATTCTGAATCAACATTAATTTAGTCCATTATATTTAATTTAGCTTTTTGTAAATGGATTAATTTACCTCCTAGTAAACCTGGTAGCATAGCGGTTAAGGGCTTCATCTGCTAACTAAAAAGGTCAGTAGTTAAGACCCACTAGACACTTCTTGGAAACTCTGTGGGGCAGCTATACTCTGTCCTATAGGGTTGCTACAAGTCAGAATCAGCTCGATAGCAGTGGGTTTGTTTTCTTTTTATTATTATTATTATTTTGTACAGTGATATGGAAACCCTGGCGACACAGTGGCTAAATGCTACAGCTGCTAACTAAAAGGCCAGCAGTTCAAATCTACCAGGCGCTCCTTGATGAAAACTATATGGGACAGTTCTACTCTGTCCTATAGGGTCACTGTGTGTTGTAATCAACTGGACAGCAATGGGTTTATATAGTGATGTACATTAATATCTTCAAGACTGTTGATCTATAATTTTGTCTCACAAAACTCTAAGACCTACATGAATTACAACCGAGAGGAAACCATCACGCTCCTATTGCTAAGTCAAAATCACACAAAATTTAAAATTTTGTACATTTATACGTGATTGTTACTTTCACCCTGGAAAGTAAAAACAGACTGAGAGGGTCTTTTTTCTTGCCTAAAAAAAGTAGCTTTTGAAGCATTGTGCTGAAAAATCTAATCAACTGTAAGTGGTTTGACAGCTCCTCCCCCCTCAAGAATTGTTCCTAAATATGTTACAAATTGTATTTTTTTTCTACTGGATCTGAGAATTGTTCCACTGCATCTTGCTCTTGCTTTTTATTTAAGTTTCTTGGATTTGATGAAGGCATTAGAGTGTATCAGCAAGGGTTTTAGGAACTAACACAAGTTTGACATTTGCTCTTCTGTTTTCTGGATGTACGAAACTGGATGCATTGCTTAAATGCTCTAAGCTTTGGTTTTCTGATCTTCGGTACAGGGTGTGCTTACACAAATGATCACTGGTGAGATTTCATGAAATGATGCCTGGCATCAGCTTGGCCTGTCAGTGTGCTTCAGACTACTTTTTTCCTATTGAACCTGACATTGCCCAAGACTAAATCATCAGTTCTCCTTTGCTCCTAGGTTCAGAAACCCAATTGAATTAACTTGATTACACAAAAGGGAGAATTTATTATAAGTATACAACAATTTCACAGAGCAAGTATAGACTGTGGGGAAGGAAACATTGACATAGGCAATGGATTGCTCTCAGTGTTTTCTCCATATCTTTCATTTTTCCCATTATGTGCATGCACTTCACTATTCACCATCTCCACAGGCTGCCTTCTCTGCTTCAGAGTCCACTGAGTGAGAAATGTGGCAGACAATAGCTTGTGAGATTTCTGGTTAACAATTTTTGGTCAATCAGAGAAAGACGACATACAAACCCAATTCAATATAGCCAATTGATTGAGTTAGAGCAAAAGATGTTTGTCCCAGCTTAAATATTTAAGCCCACCTTTCAATCCATCATTTAGAGTGTTGAAGAGTCATGTTAATACGGTCATGGATGCTCCTCCTGTAACTGCATGGATGAGGCATATCTCAGAAAATGAGGCCTTTTCCAGAAAGATAAAATGATAAAAGCTGGGAGATGATTCAAAACTTGCATAGCTTTAACTCCTAATCAAGATCATACCAGCAGAATTGTATTCTTAGCTGGGAGGAGAGTTCAAACATTCAATTATTTCCCAGTTCTGCTTCTCCAAGTTCTATCCATTCTTAAAATCTAGCTCATGTAACAGTCTCTTCCATTAATACTTTTTAAAATTACTTACCTCCCAATGTCTTTTCAAAATTCTCTGAATGTAAAAATAAGTTACAGAGTTAATGCGTGGTATAACACAACATCTTTTTTTTAATCTATTGGATTGTCTGTCTTTACATTAACAATTTGTAGGGAGAATTTCATATATTCTGTATATGAGTTTGTTGTGGTTTAAAAGCATGACCACAGAATTTATTGACACTACCATCTGGAGGTTGTTTCTTTCTTTCATCTTTTTTTTTTTTTTTTTTTCCTTCTTCCCTTGATTCTGGGAGAGTTTATTATTGCTTTGACCAATAGAATGTGGTGAAAGTGATGCCGTGGGACTTCCAAGGCTGGATTAGCTAAATTAGATGTAGCTTCTATCTTGTTTACTAGAAGATTTATGCCAAAGCCCAGAACTGCAAGAGAAATTATATCCTCCGTACCATGGAGGTTATCTGCAAGTCTACATAGGCACTATGGTCACTGATCAAGCATCAGACATACTAGCGTAGGAGTCTCCAGATGAGACCAGCCCTCGACCACTGAATTAGTCCCAGCTTTTGCATCTTCAGAGCTAGAGACCCTAGACACTGGGGATCAGGGAAAAACCATCCCCATTATGTCGTGTCTGAATTTGTGACCCACCAAATGCGTGAGTATACTAAGTATACATTAATATGCAAATGTATGAGTTTATTAAAACGATTGCTTTACATCATTAAATTACGCGGTCATTTGTTACAAAGCAATAGCAATGGAGACAGTATGTCAGTTTTACCAACTCTCCTACTTTGTATCTTCCCTCTTAGTTGTGTTTTTTGATAGATGGTATTAGTAGTTGTAGTTGATAAATGTTTTCCTACCCCAAATTCAAGAATATATTATCCTATACTATATTCTAGAAGCTTTGTTTTATTTTTGATCTGTAATCTAATTGAAATTGATTTTTATACGTGATGAGTTAAGATTTATTTCTTTTTCCTTATAGGAATCCAATTGACCCAACACCATTGTTTTAGTCAGGTAGGGCTGCTCTAACAGAAATACCACAGAATGGATGGCTTTAAGAAGCCAGCCAGGCCAAGTGCCAGGGGTCAGTTCTACCCTGGCCCTTAGGGTCATCATGAGGCTTTAACAAAGGAAGGCTTATTCTTACATAGTCCAGTAGGATCCAAGTCCATATTCAGGCTGTCCACTCCAGGGGAAGGCTTTCCCTTGTCGGCTCTGGAGGAAAGTCCGGTATTGCATCAGTCTTTGTCCAGGGAGTGTCTTGGCTCAGGAACCTCAGGTCTGAAGGACATACTGTTCTCCCTGCACTGCTTTCTTGATGGTACAAGGTTCCCAATTATCTGCCTGCTTCTCTGTCCTTTTATCTCTCATAGGATGCAAGGATTAAGGGTGGGGCAAGCCATCCTCCAAGGAAACCCCTTTTGCAGTGGAGCAGGGAGGTGGTCCTATGAAGGGATTTACAGCCCCACCCTAATCCTTTAACATACAGTTTAGGAAAACCACAAAATGAAGGGAAGTCACAAGATACTGGGAATCATGGCTCAGCCACGTGGCCACACTTATTTTTGGGGGGACAGAACTCAATCCATGACAACCATTTACAGAAAAGCTAATCTTTTCTGCATTTATGTCTGGATCTCTTTCTAGATTTTGTTCCATTGATCCATTTTGCTGTCCTTGCACAACACCACATATTAATAACTATAACTTTATAACATATGTATATGTAATTGCAAAAGTTCTTAAACTTTGTTTTTATTCACCAAATTGTAGTTGTGGTTGTTCTTGGTCTTTTGCATTTCTATGTGTAATTTTAAATCAGATTGTTAATTTATATACACGTATACACTCCTCTGCTAGTATTTTGATTGCAGTTGCAATTAACTTATTGATAAATTATGGGAAAATCGGTGTCTTTTTAACATTGAGTGTTCTAATTCATAAACAAGAATTACTTTTCAATTTAGTTCTTAGTTTTCCACAATAATGTAGAGTATTCCTAGATACTTGACTACCCTTTTTATTTTGTGTATTGTATTTTAATTTTGTCTGTGTGTGTATGCATACTTAGTATACAGTAACTTTCTAAATTAGCATATTTAAACTGCATATATCTGAAAGGTCTCTGGGTAATACAAATAGTTTGTGGAAATACCTAGGGATTTGATTCTGTAAAGATTACAGCCAGTTCTAGTCATCAACAGATGGAGTCACTGTGAGTCCAAACTAACTATATAACAAAAGGTTTATTTATTTCCATGTGTTGACCTTGATTCTAGTGCTTAATAAACATGGTGATTTCCAATATTCTACTGATTGTTGTGAGACCAGAAGAATGATATGGTGCCCATCAACCACCAATGACTGCCCTGACAGGCAATACAACATAAAGTCCTTACATAACGCAAGAAAAATGAGTCTACAGAACTAGAATCCTACTAAAAGAAAGATTTGGTGGTCTGACAGACTGGTGGTTCCTCTCTGTTAGCCTAGAGCTGAAATCTGTCTCAAAGTCAAATCTTTAGAGGTTGGACTAGACCATAAGATGTAGAGTGATGCTGGTGAAGAGTGTGCTTCTTGGTTTAAACGCGTACTTGAGGTTGTTGGAGCAGCTCCTGTCCATAGATGAGATGAGAGGATAGAAGGGGACAGGTTGAATGGACACAGGGAAGTACAAAGTAGAAAGGTGGAGTGTGTCATCACAGGATGGGGAGAGAATCCAGAGTTGTATAGCCATGTGTGTGCAGGGTTTTATATGGCAGATTTGCTTGGGTTGTAAACTTTCACTTAGAGTAAAATATTTTCTAAATAAATTTTACCTTATTAATATCTATACTAGTTCTGAAGTGAAATGAAGGAATTTTTATGATACATATGAACAGAATAAAATATAAAAGCTTGCTGTCTCTTACTAAGCGTATTTTAGGTGTGTTTGTTTTTCTTTAAATTCGATATTTAATGGAGAACACCAAAATATGTCCAACTTTTGTAAGATTCTCAACCATGTGTTTCCTTTGCTGTTCCCTACTCATACTTCCTCAGATTCCTGTTGACTATGAAAATTTCTCAGATTTTCCTCAGTTTTGATGATTTTGACGGTTTTGAGGATTACAAACCAGTTGCTGACAAATTGACTCAAGTCGTGGTGATTGTATGTGTCAGGGCAGAACTGCACTCAGTGACGTCTTCAGCAGCTGATGCGTGGGAAGTAGATTAGTAGATCTTTCTTTCGAGGTGCCTCTGTGTGGACTCAAACCTCCGACCTTTTGGATAGCAACCTAGTGCTTTAACTGCTCTACTTGGGGTCCCTTTCTTCTTCTAGAATGTTCTTCAGTTGGGATTTATCTGATGTTTTCCCATGAGCAGAGTAGGGGTAATGTCTTACTGGAAAGAAGCTTACAGAATACCATTCTCCTCAGATTACATGATAGATATAATAACTCATCATTGTTAAATGTTAATCCTACTTGAGGCAATGTTTCTCAGTCTCTCCCCCATAAATTTACTATTATTGTTTTCTTTCTTTCTATACTTTTATGGGAAAAAGTCATGATGTGCAGCCCACACTTACCAAGTGTGGAGTTATAGTCCACACTGCTTAAGGGCATAGTATCTACATAAACTGTGTAATTCTTCTGCATGAGATAGTAGTCCACTGTCTCCCAATTATTTACTTATTCATTTATATATATCAACATGGACTCATGCTTATTTATTTTATACTTTGGTTGATAAATTAATCCTATTTCATTTGTGGATTATTATATTGTTCCATCTTTACCCACTAGGAGCTCTTTCAGTTTGCTTCTATATCTGTCTTTGTTATCCAGCACTGTAGTAGCTAAGATACCATAAGTGAGATTTATTCTGTCATGGTTTAGGAGGCTAGAAGTCTAGATTCAAGGCAGTAGCTGTAGTAGAGGGCTTTTTCCTTCTATCTACTCTGGGGGAAGGGTCTTGTCTCCTTTCAACATCTGTGATCCCAGAAGTCTTTGAAGATTTCTGTGTGTCTAGGTAGCAATCTTCCCTTGGGTCTAGGAGGTTTTCTACATAGGACTCCCAAGTCCAAATGATTCATTCCATGCTCTTGTTTCTTGTTGCACTGAAGTCCCTCTCCTCTCTGCTGGTTTCTTCTCTTGTAAGGTAAAAAGCGTGACTCAAACAAAGATATGCCTGAGTAAGGTGATAACTTGCGTAAAGGGTGGGTACAACTCATTATAGAGCCCATCCTGATCCTGCCTCATTAACATACAGAGGTTAGGATTTGCAGCTTGGAGGATAACTACATCAGATCACTAAATGGAAGAAAGACACACAATATTGATAAACATGGCACAGCTAAGCTACGCCAAGTGCTGCAGAGTCGGATCTGACTCATGGCGAACTTAGAGGCCAGAGTAGAGCTGCCCTCTAGAGTACTCAAGGAGCACCTGGTGGATTTGAACTGTTGACCTTTTGGTTAGCAGTGGTAGCACTTAACCCACTACACCACCTGGATTATCTAGCTAAGGTGACACATATTTGGGAGAAACACAATTCAATCCATGACAGTATATCCTTGACACACAACCATCATTTTGCATTGTTTGTCGAGTACTTTCTTGATTTCTGGTACTGTAACAGGCTCTAGACTCTTGTATATTTTCTGTTCCAGTCCTAAGATCAGCCATATCTCCAAGGAATCTCAATTTTTGGTGAGGGTGGGCATTATTGTTGTTATTTTAGGAACTAGTTCATGTCACCAAAGTATCAGAATAAAGTTATTGTAATGATTGTATTTTTTTCTTAATGATGTATAGTGAGATTCCCTTTAAGATTTGATACTAGCTATCTGTGCTTTTTTTTTCTTGAACCATTCTGCTAAGGTTATATCAACTTTATTAGTGTTTCCAAAGAATCATCTTATGGCTTTGTTGATCTCTCTGTTATATATCCCTTTTCTGTTTATTTGTTTGTCTTTCTTTGCTTGCTTGTTTTACTTGTCTTTTACTTTTGTTATTTTACTATTATTGTTAGGGATGGAAATGAGTCTCCCAAGAATATGTGTTGTAAATCTTAACCTCTGTGCCTGTGATTACACTCCCATTTGGTAATGAGTCATCTTTTCTTTAAGTTAATAAGGCAAGATTAGGGTGGATCTTGAGTCTATCTCTTTTGAGACATAAAAGAGATGAAGCAAGCAAGCTAGGAAGCAGAGATGAGGGAAGAAAGATGCCAAGCTACATGGAGATTGCCCAGGAGAACGAGCTCAGAGGAGACAAGGACCTTCCTCTAGAGCTGGAAAAGAGAGAGACTTTCCTATAGCTGGCACCCTAGATTTGGACTTCCAGCCTCCTAAATTTTGGGAAAATAAATATCTGTTTGTTAAAATCACCCAATTTGTGGTATTTCTCTTACAGAAGTGATAGATATCTAAGATAATTATCTGCTCTCTTTTTCTATGGAGTTAGTTATTTTTAAAAATGTTTTGAGATGTGTGACTAAATCGTTGGTATTTAGTTCTTCTGTTTCTAAAACATGGGCTTAAGTGCATTTCCCTTTATGCAGAATTTTAGATATGTTTTGCAAATTTTGGCTTTGGCTTGCAAATTTTGATTGGTCGGATTTTCATTATTATTCAGTTAAAAATGTTCCATGTATTACATTTTTATCCACAATTTATTTAGAAATACATTGCAATTGTCTACTTAGCTTCTTCTTATTGATTTCTAGCTTAAGTTAACTATGGTCAAAGAATATCATCTGTATTATTTCAATAATTATATACATCTCCCATTGGATTTACAACTTATAATGCGACCACTTATGGTCAGTATTTAACATACACTTGAAAAGATTGTATATTCTATAATTGTACTGTGTTACATATATACATATATCAAATAGATCAAATTTGTTCATTGCATTTTTCATATCTTCTATATCTCTACACAGTTTAACATACTGCATAGTTTTGGAAAAACAGTAGATACATCAGATACATAGCAATACTACTTGCTTTTCTACATTTTGGGCATGTATTCTAACTTTAAACTCTCTAGGAAACTGTTAGAAAACAATTTTTAGGCTTGCTTTGAAAAATTGGCAAAATGGCACTACAGTGTTATTTTTAGCCATTGTATGCACATTATGGTAGACTCTAGGAAAGCCTGGCGAGGTAAAGGAACAAGTAGAAGAAACTTTTCTAACTTAACCATGCTTTGTTTAAACTGTGGGAGAAAAAAAACCTGCTGTCAGATTGATCTGTGCACGTAGCCAGGCCACCTGCATCAGAGTAGAACTGTGTTCTTTAGGGTTGTCAATAGCAGATCTGTTGGAAGTAGATTACTAGGCCTTTCTATCCAGACACCTTGAGCGGACTTAAACTTCCAAACCTTGGCTAGCACTGAGTGTGGTAACCATTTGTACCACCTAGTGACTCCTGTGTGGGATATAGACATAGGACTTTCTGTATCTCAATGTTAAACAATTTTACTTATTTGCCTATTATAGCTCACATACAAAAAAATACATATTACTGTAAAACAGGCTAATTCACTTGGAACTCATGATGAGCACTTACAGCTGCTAGAGACTCTATCTGTACTATGTGATTCTTATCTTCTAAGAATCCCTCAACTCAATCAGCTGTCACCAAATGTAGGTAAGGAAATTTAAAGTATAGGTTTTAATTTTTTGATCAAGGTGTTATCAAACAGCAGAGTTGGAATGTTACTGTACATTTCTCTGTTTCTAGAACATTTGCTCTGGACTGTACCATTTCTTGGAAACCCTGGTTGAACAGTGATTAAATGATACTGCTGCTAATCAGAAGGTCAGCAGTTCAAACCCACCAGGCACTCCTTGGATACTCTGTGGGGCAGTGTTACTCTGTCTATAGGAACCCCTTGCCATGTAGCAATTAAGTGCTATGTCTGCTAACCAAATGGTTGGCATTTCAAGGCTACCAGTTGCTTCTTGGAAACTCTATGGGGCAGTTCTATTCTGTCCTAATGGATCTCTATCCATTGGCATTGACTCAGTGACCGTAGATTTGCTTTTTTTAAAAAGGTTGCTATGAGTCAGAATTGACTTGACAGAAGTGGGTTTCATTTTTGTTGTTGTTGTTGATTCAATATCACATCTTGATTGAAAAAAGGGAAAAGGAAAATAGGTAATTCAGTGTAGTTTGGAAATAATTCTGATAACAGAAAGCTATCTTGGAAGGTTCTGTTGATCTCACCCACTTCTTTTCCTCTTCCCTTACTCTGTTCTTTCAATTATAAACAGAGTAAAACATAAAATTAGGGCTGAGGACAAATTGATTAGATGGCATTTCATCAATCTATTTAAGATTTAAAGTGACTTGTGAATATTAATAATATAAGCAGTGGATATAATTCATTCATTGGGAAAAGATAGACATATATAACTGCTAAATTATCATTTCAATGTGCTCTGAATTATTACAATCTATCAGCTTATTTGATTTTTACAAAGTTGATATTGTTAAACATTGTACTAAAAAAAAAGTCATTGCTCTTCTGTCAAATGCAGTACAATCACATCCTGTGTTTTTCTATAGTAGAAATGGAGAGAGATAGATAAGAAGTGAGAGTATAGGAACAAACTAGAAACACAAGGGTAGAGACTAAGGAGAAAAAGAAAAAAGAAAAAAAAAACTAACAGAAAGGAGACAGCAAAGAACTAAAAGAAAAAAAAAGTGAAGGTGACAGAGATCTACGGATAAAATTCCTAATCTTTAGTGAGCTGACATCCTCAAGTCTTCACACCCTAGTTTTCTTTTCCTACTTTCATAATTATTAAAATCTAGTTTTAACAGTATGGATATTGCACTTGTTTTCAACATAGACTGAGTATACTGATTCTATCTTTTGCCTGCTTGGAGTTTATGAGCCAATTATCACATTTCACCTACTACATCACATGTAGGCAGTGGCTTAAGTGTGATTCACGTGGGAATGGCCAAAGAAAGTATCACCTACTTGTATATTCCTGTCATGGGATGACATTATAAGATGAGCGAGAGAAGTGACTTAAGGTATTTGCACTAAAACAAGTGAAATAAGCTTGCTTTTTGTTGTTGCTGTTGAGTCAATTCCTACTCATACAGCCCTATGCAAAACAGAACAAACCACTGCATGGACCTGCACCACCCTCACAACGGCTGCAGTCCCTGTGTCAGTTGACCTGAGTGAGGGTCTTCATTGTTGTTGCTATTTTACCAGGGACTGATCCTTCCTGACAATGTGTCTGAAGGATATGAGACAGAGTCTTACTAGCCTTACTACCAAGGAGCATTCTGGTGGTATTTGTTCCAAGACAGATTGGTTCACTCTTTTGGCAGTCTATGGTACGTTCAATATTCTTCACCAGCACCACAATTCAAGGGCATCAATTATTCTTTGGTTGTTATTCATTGACCCGCTTTCCCATGTATAGGACTCAAGTCAAAATACCATGACTTTGGTCAGTTTCACCTTAGTCCTCAAAGTGACATCTTTACTTTTCAACACTTCAGTCTTCTGCAACTGATTTGCCCAAGCAAGGTATATTTCGATTTCTTGACTGCTACTTCCGTTGGTATAGGATTGCTATAAGTCGTCATCAACCCTTCTGCAATGGGTTTGGTTTTGATTTGAACTTCTATTAGTGTTGATTGTGGATCTAAGTAAAATGAAATCATTGACAATCTCAACCTTTTCTCTGTTTATTGTGATGTTGCTTATTGGTCCTGTTGTGAGGATTTTGTATTCTTAATGTTGAGGTGTAATCCATACTACAGTGTGATTCATATGGGGATGGCCAAAGATAGTATCACCTGCTTGGGGGTTAATGGCACAAGATGAAGTTTCAAGATTAGCAAGAGAAAAGAATGAAGATATTTGCAGCAAAATAAATGAAATGCTTTAAAAAAATTCTTCATTAATAATTGGAATCTGGAGTGTACAGAGTATGAACTTAGGAAAATTGGATATTGTAAAAAATAAAATGGAACACATGAACATCATAATCCAGATACTAGTCAGCTGAAATGGACTGTATTGCTTATTTTGAGTTGGAAAAATTATGGTCCACTGTGCTGGGAATGACACCTTGGAGACAGGAATGGTATACATTCATCATCACAAAGGATATTGAAGATTTATCTGATATACAACTGTCAGTGATAGGATAATGTCCATATGCTTGGAATAAGAAAAGTCTGGAGAATTCAGGGCAATTAAATTATTAACTACTTATAGAAGGAAGGTGAATTGAGACAGAATTGTACAAATAAGATAGTAAGTGGCAGAGATGTGTGAGACAGGATTCATGACTTACGAGGTAGTAATACCCAGTGCAGTCGAGTTGACTCTGACTCATAGAGACCCTATAGGTCGTAGGAGAACTGCCTATAGAGTTTCCGAGGAGCTCCTGGCATATTTGAACTGCCAAACCTGTGGTTAGCAGTCGTAACACTTAACCACCATACCACCAGGGTTTCCTGAGTTAGTAACAGAGTGTAGGAAACGCTGGCGGCATAGTGGTTAAGTGCTATAGAAGTTAACCGTAAAGTTGGCAGTTCAAATCTGCCAGACACTCCTTGGAAACTTTATGGGCAATTCTACTCTGTCTATAGGGTTGCTATGATGTCGACTTGACAACATTTGCTAATAGAGGGGGACAAAAGTGAGAAAGCTTGCTGAAATCTGAGGGACCAGTGAATACTACGTATGGCTATGATTTCCTGGGGGGACTAAAAAGCTAAATTTAAGGAAAATAGCAGAAGAATTTGTCTTTTTCCTAAGGTTATTTCCTGTTTTGTTTTCAATCCACTGACCTTTCTCTTGAAGTACTGATAGCAGGAAGGTTCTTTCTGAAAACACATACAGTATGTGAAAGTGCACCACAGTCAGAAAGGAGGGAAGAGAAAATATATTTTGGGCCTATGTGTGTGTGCCCCTAAGAGTATTCAGAAATAATTTCTTCATTCAAGGAGAAGACCTTCAGGACAGTTTCTGACTAAAAAGTCAAACAGCTGGAAGAGACAGCAGGAATGTACTGACACAGCCTGAGCCTGTGATTGATGAGTGATTCAGGTATTTCAGGAATAAAAGACCATGTTTGGAATGATGTTCTAAGAGAAATGTTTTTTTAAAAAAAAAATAGAACCTGAAACTTAAGCATTATTATAGTTAAATGGTCTCTTGACTTCCCATGTCTATATACTCTGTTTCCCACACACTGTCATCAGTTATCTGGCAGGTAGGATTTTTGACATTAAGGTAAATTTCTGTGTTGGAATTTTAAAGTATATGTTGTAGAAGTGGGTATGGATACAAATGTTTGAGCCCCTTCCTTGCAGACTTGTGTTTTCAAAGAGAGCTGTGGCTATGGCATTTACATTTTCTTATTTTGCAAAACTTGTCCTTGTGCAGGCAAAAGGCTGATGACTTTCGTGCTATTATTGTCCTCAATTAACTAGAATAATACCCCCCTTTGTTACTGGCAGTGATTTTTGCTCTTATTCCCTGGAGATTAATAGGGGCAGATCAGCAAACACAGATGATTCTGCAGCAGGAATGCCAGATTCCTTTGCAGGCTTCAGGTTCTGTGCCAGCATATTCATTCTACCTACTGCTTTGTGCTACAGCCATTATTGAATTTAACAGATGGAGGGAAAGAGTTCTGAACCTTGGAACACAGACAGAGAGCAGAGTTCAGAAAAGAGATTATTCTAGAGTTCAGCAAAAGGTTATTTTTTGCTCTAAAACAAATGCTTAAAACAAGAGTGATGAAGTCACCAGGCCTAGACACGGAGATATTGTCAGCAATTTAAACAGAATCAGCCACTCGAGAAACATGTCCTGCCCTGTGCTTTCTTCTAATCCACTAAGAATTAGTCAAACCTAGGACTATGAAGTCAGATTCCTCCCTCCCTCCCTCCCTCCCCCCCTCCCTCCCTCCCTCCCTCCCTCCCTCCCTCCCTCCCTCCCTCCTTCCCTCCCTCCCTTCCTCCCTCCCTCCCTTCCTTCCTTCCTTCCTCCCTCCCTTCCTTCCTCCCTTCCTCCCTCCCTTCCTTCCTCCCTTCCTTCCTTCCTTCCTTCCTTCCTTCCTTCCTTCCTTCCTTCCTTCCTTCCTTCCTTCCTTCCTTCCTTCCTTCCTTCCTTCCTTCCTTCCTTCCTTCCTTCCTTCCTTCCTTCCTTCCTTCCTTCCTTCCTTCCTTCCTTCCTTCCTTCCTTCCTTCCTTCCTTCCTTCCTTCCATCCTTCCATCCTTCCATCCTTCCTCCCTTCCTTCCTTCCTTCCATCCTTCCTCCCTTCCTTCCTTCCATCCTTCCTCCCTTCCTCCCTCCCTTCCTTCCTTCCTCCCTTTCTCCCTTCCTTTCTTCTTTCCTTTCTTCCTTTCTGTTTCTCTCTTTTTCTTTTCACTTCAAAACTTTTAGCAGTAGCATTAAAAAGAAGACAGGGTGTTGGCATTCTTACACCTAGGAGAGAATTTTAGGAGCTCTCTAATCTGGGACAGATATTAGGTTACTTCTCAAAAGATTCAAGCTTTGGTATTACCTTAGGAAAGTCACCACTGTTTATAGTGTGGCAGAACTACAACAGATTCAGAAAGTCGGTCTCTCAGGACAAGACTTACATTAATCAGATTCATAAGAAGATAAGCTGTAAAACCAGAGTGCTAATTCATTGATTTATGTGGTGAAATGTAGCTGTCATAAGAATAAAAATACTGAAATGCTCAATTATTTCTCTCTGAGAGAGTAGAGTGGAAAGGAAAGTCATAACCTGGTTAAAACAAGTATAGGAACACACAGAGGAATGGTTTTAATTTTGAGAAGAGTGTCCTGAAAGTCTGTTGAGTAAACATCATAGTTATTTACACAATAAGAATGATTTCACTGGTGGAAATAGGTTACTAAAATTCCTTTTAACCAGGATTTAGAATAGCCATGCACCTAACTGACTCTGGAGCCGGACTGCCTAGGGTGACCTTGCAAGTCATTTCACCTATTATTTCTCAGTCACAGTTATCTCATCTGTGAAAATGGAGATAATAATAAAAATAACACCTAGATCACACAGTAAGTATAGTGATTAAATGAATTAACATTTATTTTTTAAAACCTAGAAGTAAATATTATTTGTTGATGACATTAAATATAAATATATATTTACTCTAAAGTTAGCTATTGCTCCACCACTTCATTGGACAGACCTTGAACAAGAATTTCTCTGTTGTCCAGTTTTCATTTCTAAATGAAGACGTGAACAATTGCATCTATCTCAGACAGTTGTTTTGAGTATTAAAGAAGTTAAGGCATGTGAGCATGTAGACAAGAGTGTGGCATACAAAGTGTCCAACTAATATCACTTTCTATTGTTACTCTTTCCCTGGGAGTGCAGTGCAGTGATTAAGAGCTGTGACTGCTAAGTAAAAGGCTGGCAGTTGGATTCCACCAGCTGTTATGGGGCAGTTCTACTGTGTCCTATAGGGCCACTCTGAGTTGGAATCAACTTGGCAGCAGTGGATTGTTGTTTGCTGGGGACCATACGAGACATGCTATATTGACATTTTCCACTTCTGTTTTTAAATGTTCCAGATATACCCAACAACCCAACTAATTATTTTGATTTTATAGAAGATACAGACCCTGAAGACATTTGGGTTTCTCAACATTACAGTACTTTTTATTTCTGAGCTTGTCACGTGTCATGTAGTTTAAACCTCAGGTATTCAATTTCTTTTCCTTTATTGCTTGTGTATTTTAGTCCTTCGTATTATAAGTGCTTTATCTATGTACATGCATTGTATTAAAGTCTCTACATCCATTACATTGTTTCACCGAAATACAGTGTTGTGAGGTAGGCATTATCCTATAGAACTTATGTAATAATGAAATTAAAGATCAGAAAAGGTTAAAAACTTGGTCAACCTCAGTAAGCTAGGAATCAAGCCCGGCACCCTAAGGTAAAATGCCTCACAGGATCCACATTATTGACTCCAAAATGAATAAGAATTAGAGACTTTAGTAATGCATACATATCAAGAATAACAGATAAAGTAAGTTTTAGCAAGATAATGCAAAGTAGACTTAAGCAAGTAAAAAGTTTAAATTGTAAAACAACTTAGAAGAACTCCAGTTACATTGCTTTCTAGCACTATAAAGGTTCAAATCTAAGATATAAACTGAGACAACTGTTAAACTATGGCCAGTTCATGTAAAAAAGGTATGTTGTTCCCATCAGACCTATAAATCTTCATAAACTGTAAACACAAATGATCTTTTTCTAAAGACACGATTATACGTAGCAAAGACATCTTACATTATTGCAGACTCCGCATTAGTCCAATTGATTCATTTCAATCCAATTCAGCTTAATTCAATTCAGTTTTATTTGATTTAACTCAATAGATTTTTATGGAATACTATTAAGGCATAGAGCATGAACTAAATATAAATAGTTTTATTTGTACATCAGGGCAAAGCACATGCACACAAGAAAAATGAATATAACATTTTTTGACTTTATTCTGGAAAATATATTTAAATCCCTAATTATTCATTTTTTAGTACAGTACATAAAACTTTTTTAAAGAAAGCATCTTTTTAATTAAGGAAGTCCAAAGAACTGAGGACTGTGAATTGTGGTGTCAGTAAACGATACTGACTATACCATGGACTGCTAGAAGAACAAACAAATTCTATCTTGAAAGATGTATGAACTAGAATGTTCCTTAGAGGCAGTGATGGCAAGGCAAGGGTGTACTCTGAAGATGTTATAAAGAGGGACCAGTCCCTAGAGAAGGACAACATGCTTGGTAAAGTAGGGGATCAGTGAAAAAGAAGACCCTCAATGAGATGGACTGATACAGTGGTTGCAACAACAGGCTCAGAAGTATGTAGCAATGATTGTGAGGATGGTTCAGGACAAGACAGCTTCTCACTCGGTTATACACCAGGTTGCTATGAGTCAGAACTGACTTGAAGGCACCAAACAACAACATCTTACTAATATACTCTGATGTTATCACCTCCTGCAGGAGAGGCAGACAAGAATGAAGAACGGAGGTGAAGAAGTGTAGAGTTAGTCTCATCTAATACCTAAACTAGGCATGTGTATGTAAATCAGCTTTCTGGGAGAAAAAAAAAAAAGAAAAGAAACTCTGTAGTTTCTTGATTTCCCTGAATACTCCCACCAGACTCAATTTCAACTACTGATATAACAGCCAGCTTGAAAAGTTTCTGAATGTAAGTTTCTGAATGTTTAAGAAAGAGCCTTCAGGGGCCGGGAGGAACCAGCTTCGGCACATCACTATTTGCAACCCTAAGTAGTCAGATGTGCTGACTACTCTAGGTCGGAAAAGGTGTGTGTCAAGGTTGTATCTCTTCACCAACCCTGGTGGTGTAGTGGTTAAGTGCTATAGCTGCTAGTCAAAATGTTGGCAGTTCAGATCTACCAGGTGTTCCTTGGAACTCCATGGGCCAGTTCTACTCTGCTCTGTAGGGTCACTTTTTTTGGCAACCTACTCAGTGGCAACAGGTTTGGTTTTTCAAAGGGGTTTATTCAATGTGTATGTTGAGCAAATAATTAGGCAAACTGAACTAGATGAAAAACGCATTGGGATTGGAGGAAGACTCACTGCCAACCTATATTATGCAGGTGACACAATCTCAGTTGTTGAAATTGAGAGATTGAAGCACTTACTGATGAAGATCAAAGACAACAGCCTTTAGTATGGGTTATACTTCAATATAAAGAAAACAAAAATCGTGACAACTGGACCCATAAACAATGTGATAAATGGAGAAAAGATTAAAGATTCTGTTTTCCTTGGATTCACAATCAACTCCTGGAAGCCACAGTCAAGAAATCAAAGGATGAATTGCCTTGGGCAATGAAACACTGTGTGTGCTGTACTCCAGTACACTTTTGGCATTTGAGTTTAATAAGGAAGATCTAGAGTAGTCAGCACATCTGACTCTACCCAAGAAGCATTTAGGATTGCAAGGAATTCTCAGCACATGGAGGAAGATCAAACTGACTCCTTCTTCTGCGCTGTCACTTCTCAAATGGCCTTCCCTGGAAAGTACAGAGGCTGCAAAGACAACCCTGATATAAACACTGGGTGAGGCTGGGGGAGTTAAGTCTGCATGTAGGCAGCTGCAAACAACGCAGTTTAATTCTGAGTCTGTTTAAGGAGCCTGGGTTTTACAGTTGGCAGGTGGAAGAGGAGGTGGAAGTAAAAGTGGAATTAGATTTGGCAGGTATGCATTTTCCTCAGGATTGTGCTCAATTTTTCTAATCATAGTTATTATGAATGTTTCTTTCCAATTTACAATTCAGGTCATTTCGGCCTTTCATGTTCTCCTCACCATTTGTTAGTCAAGGGTTAGGAAGGGTTCTTTTGATGTTACAAAAAATAAGGGGAAAAAGAACTACTCTTAAGCCCCCTAAACATATGCATGCAAATCTCCCTGGTTTCTCTCCCAAAGAGCTAAACAACTGTGGGCATTTGCAAAGGCTGAAATTGCCTGAAGGTTGCAAGGTCCTTGGTTATATCATGTAATTCTCCAAATAAAAAAAGTCTGATGTACATTAAGGAATCATCTGATGGACAATCTTATCCTTCCTCAGGGCTTCAGTTTCTCCTTCAGCAAACCAGGAATGATATTTCAGTTCTTTTGTAGGTATGAGTTAGTGTTTTAGTAGTTAATATGTCAACAAGCTGTATTTTACAGTCATGCTTGATATGGAAATGAAGTACAGAACTAGAAAACAAAAAGATACTTTATTAGTTTAAGTAACAATACTCTCTGTGTTCTCAGGTGTCTCATCCTGTTCAGGAAATCCAATTAGTTGTAGATTGTTCCTCTTAATAGAGTCCCACATGCTTCTTAATGCTACTTCATTCTTCTTGTTTCTTTTTTGTGATTTCTCCTCATAGATGCTGAAGTCAGTAGCTCTGTCTTCCAAATCAGAAAGTCTCTTCCATTTGTTCCATTCTGTTTCCTTGGCTTTGAATAAAGTTTCTAAGTCTTTGATTTTGTTCTTGATCTGTTGGATTTCAGAGTCCTGGTGGTCCATCAGATCGAACAGCTTGCTTAGTTTTTCATTTCATTCTGCTGCATTTTGTATAAGGTCTAGGAGGGCTCTCTATATAATTCTTTTGTATTCACCTTCTGACAGCTTCAGAAAAGCTTCTTCGTCTGGGAGGTTCTGAAGTGGTTTCTTTTGGGGGTCTTCTGATGTCATGGATCGCCATGAGTCGGATCCGACTCGACGGCACTTGGCCTTGGCTGATGTCATGGATGATTTCCTGGCCACATTTTTCTTCAGATTTTGTTGCTTTTTGGGCTTCATGTGGTTCAATAGAGGCTGGGAGAGATGCTGTGAGGATAGACTGCAGTTGGTTCTCTAGGCTGTCTTAAAATGAGAAGTAAAGAGTATCAGACAACTTCCAAAGTCAGTCAGGTTTTCATGTTTATAGGTCCCTCTTCCCAGCTGGCAAAGTAAGCACCTTTATATTGAACCCCAGATGTTATAAATTGGGTCAAAATACAGAAAGGCCACTGCCCTGCTGGCCTCTGCTGTTGGGCTCCAGCTGTAGGTGATACTGTGCAGAATTCTGCTTTTCTGCCAGAAAAGCACTCTCTTTTGGGCAGGCACTGCCTCCCAGCCCAGGAATTAGGACCAGCTGAGGCTTCCGTATGGTTATCCCCATCTCCCAGCAGAACAAGATGGCATCTACCACAAGCTTACCACCTAGCTGAGACCAGACTACTGGTGGAAAGAGAGGCCAAAAGTGCCAAGATGCCCAGAGTCCACAGCATCCATTGCTGGGCCCCGGCATCAGGTGATACTATGCAAAACACTGCCTCTCTGCTTGAAAAGCACTCTCCTCTGAGCAGGCACTGCCTCCCAGCCTAGGAAACAAGTCCAGCCAGGGCCTCTGCCTGGGCATCTCCATCTTCAAATGGATCAAGATGGCGCTATGCACAAGCTTGGCATCCATATGGCTACCACATGACGGAGATAGAAAGATAGGCCAAAGGAGCCGTGATGCACAGAATCCAAAGCCAGGCTCTCAGAACATGGCAATTGTGCTTGCTGATCCTACCAGCAGTGTGACCAAGACTAGTGACCAGTCAAGTCCCAGCTCCACCTGCCAGCCAATACAGAGGGGAAAAAGAAAAACCAAAATGGTGAGTTACCTTCAGTCTGTGCAAGCCCCCACTCACAGAGAGTGGGGTCAGCAAAAGAGAGGAGGTTTTGTGTTCAGTGGTAAGAAGCCCAAATTAACAGCCCTAGGCTGTGTCCTGGGGCTCACTAGGTGTCCAGAAGGCTCGATTTAATTATCACTTCAGGTCTTGGTTTACAGAAGGATTTAGGGAGACGAGTGTTTATTCCACCATCTTGACTCCACACCTCACTTTATATGTTTAAGTAAAGTTTGACCATGTGCCTGTGACATCATCTGCGTTTCAATCCACTAATCCTAAACATCACTCCTTGCTCTATCTTAACTCCTTGTCTATAGGGTAGTCCTTTTTAATCTCTGGAATGTGTGTGTATGTGTTGAATGGGTACATGTCACAGGAGAGCCAGAATGGACAGGGCAATGGGAACCATTTCTATTTATTTATTATTTTCTGAAAACCCTGCTGAGAATTTGCCTGTCCACTGCAGATATACTGAATCAGAATCTACATTTAACAAGACACCCAGGTGACTTTATGCACACTAAAATTTGAGAGACACTTTTCTACTAGTGATTCACAGAATTGGTCCCTGACCAGCAGCATTAGAATCATCTGGGAACTTGTTAGAAATGAAAATTTTCATGGAGGTTTCAAACTGGAATGAACTAGTTCAAAGATCCAGTCTTGGCTGAGCTATTAAAGTGAAATACTCATGTGGATGAGTGCTTAAAGCTTTAGAAAGTTTTCCCAGTGACAAGAATATTTGCTCTGGTGACATGGCCAAAGTCCAGATGAGTAATTATGTTCTTACCTACTAAATCTCCCTGTAATTTTAATTGGAGATGCAGCTCTTTATTTCTGCACCTCAAGTGGTGCCTATTGTTCTTGAGCATCTGTTAAAACTTTCCTGCATTTCACTCCAGTGGAGCATTCTTTGCAGTAGTTCTCTGGGTATTAAACGGTCTCTTTAAACATACCCCAATTGCAGTTTATGTGTGGGTGTGAACAGGTGTGAGTCAAGACTTAAATAGCATGATTTATAAAATGACTTGGGAGCCTGGATGGAAAGAGCAATTTAGACCTGGGTTATCAGCATTAGGTGAAAAACATTCCTGTGTAAACCAGTTACTAATTATGCAATTACCTTCAGTGGCACGAGTAAAAAACGATGTGATGCTGTTCAGTATATTCTGGTTTTAAGTAAATAATTCTCAGAGACAAGTGATTAATTGTGTTAAATAGTCTTTACCAGATGCAGTTTAGAGTAGGTCATTTTTTTAAAAAAAATAAGCTAAAACAATATGATAAAGTAATTGTAATCTGTGATAAATTTGTCTCCCTATAAGGAATTTTATGCAGGGCAAAGAAAAATACTTGATTATTATTTTCCTTTTTGGAAAACCATTAGTGCAGTGTAACTGTAAAAGGAAAGTGTATAAGGGAAACCACTGCATACAAATGAAATTTATTCTAGTGAAGTGATACTGTCATGGATCTTATAAATAATAGCACCCCTGATGGGGGTAATTTAGGAACCTATGTTTGTTCTGAATTGAGGATGGTTAGACTTAAATGAGAAAGAGATATGTCACCAGTTTTGCGAAGAAGTTCTTGGCATGATAAGAATCGGTCTGGAGCTCTTTGGTTTTGGTATTCTAGATCAGGAATTTATTAACTGATTCTTACAAGTATATGAGCTGTATGGCAGCAGTGGTTACATGGTAGACACCACAGGAAATAAAGTTGACTCAGCTAAGTCTAGGGGACTCTGGTTTCTGATTTTTGCCCCAGATCCAGATTTATAACAGAGGCTGTTGCTGTTTTTACCTGTGGTGATGTCAGCTCTGGCTCATGGCAATCCAACCCCTGTTTCATAGGATGATACTGCTGGGACCCATTGGGTACTCATTGGCTGATTTTTAGAAATAGACTGCCAGACCTTTCTTTCTAGTCTGTCTCAGTCTGAATGATCCATTGAAACCTTCTGAGCATCACAGTAAGCCTTAACTGACAGACAAAAGCTGACTGCATAGAAAAAGCAAATAATGAGCTCTTTTTCCAGTGAAAGGGATATCAATGTTTATTTTCTTACACCAAAGAGGTAGTGATATATTGTTAATATAAGTTAAATGAAATATTTTCATTTGCCTTTAAAAGAGATTTAAAGGCATCTTTCATTTTTAATTGACCATCTAGCATGTCTAATTTAGTGAGCCTAAGTGACAATTAATCTGGTTATATAAGTTCCAAAAAATCTTTCCCTTCAGTGAGATTGTCAAATCCATAGTTTGCATAGACCAACAGGGATTCTGTGTCTCTACCTATTTTAATAAAAATGAATGGTGTATACCTTATCCTATCAATCAATTTATATCATAAAATGATGGATTGGCCTGTGGAGACTAGAACTGGTCAAGGACATGGAAGAAGTTAGTGGATTAGTGATATCACAGAACACTGTGCACCTCAGTGAAGGGATCTAACACGGTGTCCAGTCTGGTAATGTGGTTTGATAACCAAATCTGAACATCTGAGCAGTCATCAGAGATGGGCAGGAGAAGATGTCTTTGGTAGAATTATCTATAAATTCATTTATCACCTTGTGAAAAGAAATCTGATTCAGGTATTTATTCATTGGCTCCTCCAAGATCTCTAAGTATGGAATAGAAGCAAAAACAAACACATTGCCCTCAAGTCAAAAGATAAATGCACTACTCCACTGGAAACATTTTTCTATTTGCATAATATCTTCAGAGATGCTCAAATTATCCTGAACCTGAAGGGATACGGATGGATATTCAGTGCATATTTTATATTGCTTTAATTGTCTCCAAAGATTCCATCTGAATTATGGGATGCAAATGGATGGAATGAATATTTGTCATGGATAGTTAGCAGGTGTCTCAGTGATTAAAAAAAAAAGTAGAAAAATCCCAAATGTGGCTTGTCTTTGTTTGAACTGTGGTAATCTTGCAAAAATTATCAATATTAGATTTACAGAAAAAAAATCTTATCTGTATTCCTCCTTGACTATTTGACTTATTCTTTATAATTATAGAATATTGAATTCCATACTCTTCATATATTGAGATACTCTTCATATACTGAGGCTCTGTTCACACAGTGTTAAGCATTTGGCTACTAACCAGATACCTCTTGGAAACCCTGTGGGGTAGCTCTACTCTATTCTGTAGGGTTACTGTTAGTCAGAATTGACACAGTGGCAATGAACCTATCAGTTTTGCTTGGGGCTTCATATTTCACAAATAGATTTATTTCAGAATTTTTTTTTATGTTTAGTCTGATGGTTAATAGGTCAGTCAGTATATAAAAGCTTTAAGTTCCTTCCATGGTCTGTTGTATCCTGGTTGTCTTCTTACTACTGATGTACTCATTCAGCAAGCATTCATTCTTAAATAACTACCAGGAATTAAGTAAGAAAAATAAGGCAAAATCCCTGTATTCTCAGTTGTACCTCTATTTCCTTCTTGAGTTGGGTGTTTAAAAAGACAATTATTTAAAAACTGAGGGAGGAGACAACATAGCCAAGATGATGACTGGACATACCAAGCCATGCTTCTGCAACAAAGATCAGAAAATCTAAATAGAACAAATACATATTCATACATCAGTCTTAGAACCCTGAACTTTAACGGAAGGTGTAAAGGATTGAAAACAGCAAATGACTAGGAATATAGGAAAGAGGTTCCCTGTCCCAGCATAGCACACTGGAGTCATCTTGAGATACAGTCAAAAACTCTATACAAGGAGCACAGAAAGGCACATTCTTAAAACTCCCAGCAGAAGGCAGAAGAACAGCATGAACATGCCCAACATGATGTAAGGTCCTGTTTGCTGGCTGCAGTTCAAGGAAGCGCCCAGACACTCTGAGATGGTGTACAGAGGACCCTGCTCCTACAGCCCCAACTTTCTTGCGAATAGTGACAAGAACCATCCCATCCTAGCATCTGTGACTGCTGGGAACCAGAGCACAACAACCACTCCATTCCCTCCCTGTCTAGATCCATCTGCCCCACCCTCCCTTTCACTTCCTACCTACTACTATCTTCCTGATAACTATACCAAGCAGCCTTGCTCTGCAAAATTCTCTTCCTGCCTACTGGTTTGACTGTATCATGTCTGAGTGGCCCAGCCTTATCTTCCTCCAGGCTGCACACTACAACTGGGCACCCCAACACTGTGCCTGTGCCCTGTTCCTCCCTGCTAGCCCTGCCCCACTATCCTACAGCTGAGCATTTAGTCTATGCCCCTCCAGCCCCGCCAGCTCCACTCTGCTGCTCCGCAGTGGAGTGTCCTAACCCATGACCCCCTCCTCCCTGCTGTCTCCCTTCTGCTTGTACCACAGCCCAGCAGCCTACCCCATAGCCCTCAATTCTCTTTGGTCCTGTACATCTACCCTACAGCTGAGCATACTGGCCTTCCCTCTCTGAAAGTCCCATCCTGCTGCATGACAGTTGAGCATCTTGGCCTGCCCATCAGGACAAGGTGGGCAGAGCTACTCTGCTTCCGAAAAGGAAGCGGCAGAGCACGCATGGTCTGCATGCCCAGCTATGGGAAAACAAAACAAAAAAGCAGGATGGAAACAAACATATGTATCAATCAATAGAGAAAATAATACCTTAGTGTCTCCAAGACAGAAGACAACTTGAAAATATTTTAGAAAAACAGGACAAGATGACTCTGACAACTGGCTAAAATAAAGAATCAGATGACCGTCTGGTAGAAGAACAGGCAGTGGTGCTATCTGGCATACAATTCAAAAGACGAATGTTTAGAGCTCTCCAAAATATCAAGAAAAAGATCAAAGCAAATACAGACGAAACCAATGAAAAAAATAGACAAAATCATGGAAAAAACACATAACCAATAGAAACATAGCCACAAGGAAGGAAAAGGTAGAGATAGACCAGAAAAAAACAAAAACAAAAACAAAAACAAAAACAAAAACCTGTGCAGTTAAGCCAATTCTGACTCAGGGCAGAGTAAATCTGACCCATAGAGTTTCAAAGGAGCACTGGTGGATTCAAACTGCCAACCTTTTTGTTAGCAGATGTAGCACTTAACCGCTACCCCACCAGGATCCCCACATCACTATATAAAAACATCTATGTATCTCTTTATCCCATCCTATCAGTAGCAAAGGATAGTGAAGGAAGCAACAGACACAAGTAACATGTTAGTTCAAAGAACTAATAAGCCACAAGTCCCACAGCCTCCGGCTGCCTGACCCTGCAACAACCACATGGGGCCCAGCTACCACCACCAACAGCTGAGGCAGGGGTCAAAACGGAGAGTCCCAGACACAGCAGGAGAGAAAATATAGAACAGAATTCAGATTCACAAAAAAAGGCCAGACTTGCTGCTCTGACAGAGACTGGAGGAACCCTGAGACTTTGGAACCCAGATACACTTTGAACTCAGAACTGAAGTTACTCCCTAAGTTCTCACTTCAGCCAAAGATTGCACATATCTATAAATGTAACAGCACATGTAATAACTCAGGTGATGTAATAAGATCATATGGGCAAAACCTGTCCAAAAACAAAGATGAGCAGGCAGGAAGGGGCATGAAACTGGGAGGAATCAAAATAGGGAACTAGGGGTAGAGAATGGGAGAGGGTTGACGCCTCACAGTGATTTCAACCAATGTCACAAAACCATTTGTGTACATATTGTCGAATGAGAAACCACATTTCTCTGTAAACTTTCACCTAAAGCACATGCAGGTTTTCTTTAGGATGTTAAAATATTCAATAACAATGAGTTTCCAGAATTATTTCTAAATTAGCGCTCAGTGGCAGCATTAGGGTATATTTCAAGGTACTTTTGCTTCAAATGAGACACAATATCAGGGTAATCGTTTTGGCCACACAAGATTCTATGACACTTAACATTGAATTATTAGTCTCCTACAGTTCCATCTGTGAAATTATATTTCACTTTTCTACATTTCCTTGCAGATTCAATTTATTATGACAAAGTTAAATTTCAACTCTTCCCTGTTGTACTGAGTTGCTCTTGCTGTCAGACAGTTACTGAGAAGTGCCACATGGTATCCACATGTGGTTACCAGGAAAGGAATCCCAGTATGTAGAACTCATAAAGCACTTCTTAGAACCTGTGGTATATCAATTATGATTAACTGAGGGCAAAACTTGCTGCTTGTGGAATACTTTTCAATGTAGTTCATTATCCCTTGATTTTTATAAATGAATATGATACCAAGCTCACGCATGAGGTGCTCAAATATGGACATTATACCAATTTCTTACAAGGGCTGCCTATTGCTCTTCAGGTTAATAAAATGTCTCAACCTAGCATTCAAGGTGATTACTTTCTCTCAACCCTGTGCAACCTCTGTGCCAGTTATTCTGGCCTCTTTCCATTTAAAATAATGTATACAAGGTTAGACGGTTAAGTCCATGAATTTAATTGTTGTAGGTGCTACGTACCTGATTGCTGAATATTGCTATATCATCACCTTCAAAGTACTCCTCTTGGAAAGCTTTGCACAAATTCCAGCACCTAGTCTACTCTTCCAAGCAATTTTGGAACTCTCTCTGGAATGGTCATTGCAAACGGTGGCAAGGCGGCCAGTTTGCAAACTTCATTGTATAGTTGTCTGCAAGGAAGGTTTTAGCCAGTAAACAAATAACCATATTGGAACACCCTCCCTACTCATCTGATCTGGCCCCCCATGACTTCTTTCTTTACACGAAGATAAAAGAAATATTGAAAGGAGGACGTTTGGATAACATTCGGCACATCAGGGATAATACACGGACAGCTCTGATGGCAATTCCAGTAAAAGAGTTCCAAAATTGCTTGGAAGGTGTGAACTAGGAGCTAGTGTCAGTGCGTAGCTTCCCAGGGAGAGTACTTTGATGGTGATCGTAGCAATATTCAGCAATGAAGTATGTAAGTGCTTTTCCTACGATGAGTTTGCAAACTTAATTGGCAATCCTAGTATATCGATATATTTCACCTGGTAGCCTTTTTTTTAATTTGTCTGCCCATTTAATCTCTGTGTATGTATATATATAGAGAGAGAGTTATGGTGTATATATGCACCTATACGTATGTATATTTGTGTATATATGTGTGCACATATGTACATATATACCAAAGTATGCATATATACACACACATACATAGTAAGATGCAGTTCAAATCTCACTAATTTTCATTATTTCCTTAATGATCTTATGCCACACTGACTCAAACATACTGATCCTAACTCACTGATCATGATAAATTGTGGCTAACATTGCAAAGAATGGGAATTCCAGAACACTTAACTGTGCTTGTGAGTAACCTGTACAAAGAACAAGAGGCAGTTGTTCAAACAGAGAAAGGTGATACTGTATGGTTTATAGTCAGGAAAGGTGTGTGTCAAGGTTGTATGTTTTCACTATACCTGTTTAATCTGTGTGCTGAACTAATAAGCCAAGAAGCTAGACTGTATGAAGAATAGGGGATCAGGAATGGAGAAAGACTCATTAACAACCTGAGATATGCAGATGACTGACACAACTTTGTTTGCCTAAAGTGAAGAGGACTCAGAGCATTTACTAATGAAGATCAAAGACCGCAGCTTCAGTAGGGATTGCACCTGAACATAAAGAAAATGAAAATCTTTGCAACTGGGCCAATAAGCAACATTATGATAAATGAAAAAAAGATGAAAGATGTCGATTGGTTCCATGATCAACATCCTCTGGAAACAGCAGTGAAGAAGTCAAGCAATGCATTGCATTGGGCAAATCTGCTGCAAGAGATCTCTTTACAGTGTGGAAAAAGCAAAGATGTCGCCTTGAGGACTAAGGTAGAGAGGGTCGGTGAAAACTTGTAAAGCCTTTAAGGAAATGGATTGGCCCAATGTGAAGTAATGAGCTCAGGCATCACAATGGTTGTGAGGAGAGCACAGCACTGGTCAATGTTTCATTTCATTGTGTACAGGGTCACTGTGAGTCAGTCAACTGTATGACACCTAACAACAACAACAATACTGATCCTTCTCTTGCAATCAATTCTCTTAGCAGTCAGGTCTTATCAGGGTAGGAAAAGACTCCTTTATCATGGAAATTTAGAACTACTCTTGAGTGGCTTTGTGTTTTATTCACTTTCATTTATTTACTCATTTATCATTCAGACTCCATGACTTTCTACTAAGTTTTATGAATGCATAAAAAAAAAAAAATACCTGTGCTTCAATAGCAAGTTACCGCTTTTCTTCAGGTTGGTTCTAACTCATGAGCACCTCATGTGTCAAAGTAGAACTGTGTCTATAACATTTTCAATGTCAAACTTTTCAGTAGATTGCCTGACCTTCATTTCAGGGTACAGATGTGGGCACTTGAACCTCCAACCTTTCTGGTACCTTCTAGTGTATTAACCATTTACATAATCTAGAGACTCCATGCTCTCAAGAAATACATAGTTTAATGGGGGGCACAGGAAGTAAATATTTATAATCTGCCCTTATAGTATCCCCAGCTTGCTAGAGGAGTAGAACACAATTCCATCAGTAACATTGATTCTGGTAAAGCTCTTCAGTAGTAATGATATTTTGTTTGGCAATGATGGTGAAGTTTGTGTTTGCTCCATAGCTTAGAGACTAATAATCAACTAGATTCTAATTTACCATAGCCCTCAACAACTAGTTAGAGAAGAATGAGTGTATTAGCAAGAACCTTTTACTCAGGGATCTCTGGGTTATGTGTGCGGCTTAAATAGCTTCCCATTTTATTCTTCATGGTTGTGGAAGCTGGATGAGTCTTTTTATCCAAAGAAAGGTCATACTTAAAAGGTCACGTATCATTAGAGTTATATAAAGACTTGGTTTTTTTCTCAATTAGAACAAAAGCTAAATGAAATGAGATATGCATAGAACTCTTTGGAAACAAAGAAGCAGCACCTATTTCAGCTTAGGGACCCTAGATGCTGGAGAAGAATGACCGCTTGAGCTGACCCCTGAAGATTTAGTAGGCGTTCACCAAGTAGATAAGAGGGAATAACCAAATCCGTTGTCTTCAAGTTAATTCCAATTCACAGTGACCCTATAAGACAGAGAGTATTTGCCCCCTCAAGGTCTCCAAGACTGTAAATCTTCACAGAAGCAAAATGCCATATCATGTCTCCCAGGTGCGGCTGATAGGAACTGCCTGCTTAAATGAGCACTGAACTGCTGTACCACTTATCAGGACTTCTGCTAAGAGGAAAGGAAGGGGAAAAGAGGTCATAACACGTGGAAGAGTCAGCATTAGAGGCTTGGCTGCTGTGCAGTCAGGAATTCCATGTCTTTGCTTCTCGCCTTGAGAACATGATGCAAGCTGAAAAGTGACAAAAGAGTCAGTTAGTCAGAGGGCTGATTATGAAAAGCTTACATGCTGTTCTAAGGGCTTTGGCGGAACCCCAGTGGCACAGTGGTTAAGTACTACAGCCACTAATACAAAAGGTCAACGTTTCAAAACCTCACCAGGCACACCTTAGAAACTATGGGGGCAGCTCTAGAAGACTGCTCACTGTTCTATGGGGTCACTGTGATTTGGAATTGACTCAACAGCAGTGGGTTTGAATTTTTGATTTTAAAAGATTTAGGTATTACTTGGAAAGCCATTTAGTATGGGAAGTCATTCAAGACATCTAAGTATAGAAAAGCTGTTAGTTTTGGAAAGATTATTCTGGTAGCAGCATACAGCACAGATTAAAGGTAAGTGAGGGAAATCAGTGAGATGCACTTACAGTTACCCCATTGCATCCTACTGGGCTGAACTAAGGCAGTGCTCTTGGAATAGGGTGGAGAGAATGGACTTGAAAAACTACTAATCTTTGGTGACTCATTGGACCTGAGCAAGAGGTGAGAAGATAGTCTGGGAAAATTCCCAGACTTTTCTTTAGGCCCTCTAGGGTCTTGAGTGGTACCTTTAAACAATATAGGTAATTTGGAAGTATAAGTTTGCTTGGTGGTTTCAAGGCACCCATTCTTTCCCCAATAGATTCCTACGCTGTCAAGGTTAAGGAATTGTTCTCCCATTTCCCTTATCTCAGATACTGTGTGGCACCCACAGCAATATCAACAATTACTTTCTGAAAAGGATAAAAAAGCACTTATAGCCATTAGCATGTAACTGAGGGACACAGTGAAACTTACAGTTAACAGAACCGCATGCATATTTGCATTAAGTATTTGCATTGCATACAATTTGAGTAACCTTGTCTAAATAATTCCATTTTTCGTGTGTGTTTAAAATATTCTGTCTATTATTGATGACTTTAAAGAGGCATACTAGACGAAATGGCTGTAGCAGGCTACACACAGAAAGGAAATCCACTACTTACATGTTCGTTTCCAAATATCCTCCAAAGGATGATTTGTACCTCTCGTTAATGACTGTTAAATTTGAAGTTAACTATGGTTGATTGGAGCTTGGCAATAACATAACAAAACTATCTCTCTTAATCATTATATCTTTTCCCTTATGTGGAGAAGGGGCAGAAGTCCAGCCTAATCATGGAGGGGCTTGAGGAAATCTTACTTAGTAAGAACATAAAAACTGTGCTCTCCTATTATGTTATCAACACCGGATTCTTCCGTTGTTCAGAATACTCTAGGAGACAGTGGGCGGCTCTAGCAGACCACTCACTGAATGGGGAACAGTAAGTGAGGGGTTCCCAAATGCCAGTCTTACTGCTGGTAGAAGTCTTATTACACTGGAGTCATCTCAAGAGTTTACCAAAATGTGGACTCATAGTCCTCATTCCTGGAGATACTCTCAGTGTGTGTCTTGTGGAGTTGAGACAGATGTATCTTTTAATTCTCCACAGGTGATTCTCAGAATTGGGAATCATTGAAATAGATAAAGGGCCCTTCAAGATCCTTGTAAATACCTGCTTCCATTGGAACAATTGAAAGAGTTGACTTGATTGTGTCTCCGACTCTAGGGACGCACCAAGCTTAATCCCAGAAACTCAAGGATGCTCTCAACAGGTCGTGGTAATGCTGGTTAGAAATCTGGGGTTTGTTAAGCAAGGCTGAGTCTTACCTTCAACAAATATGCTGTATATAGAATGTTTATACTTGTGTAGTCACATTTAAGCTATTTTCAAAAGACTACCAAATGTTTGTTTTTTTTAAAAAAATTCTTTTCTGTCTTCCATTTTCCCCTTCCCTCCTATTATATATTTTTGTTTTTGTCTTAACGAGGAGAGCAGACTGTTGAGTTGACCACACTCCTCAGATCGTAGCCCTGTTTCAACTTTGATCTATGCATGGCCTCTTTCTTATTTTACTCCTTCATCCCTGACCCCATATTCCTACCCAGACAAGTTTGATATACATCCTTAGGTATATACATGTCCCAGTGTAATAAGTAATATTGTTTTATGCAGGCCATACTATATAAAAGAGATTAAGCTAAAAATCTTGTATGAACACAGATGCTCAAGGTCAAGAATGCATGTTCCAGATTCAGGTAGACCCAGTAATGGAAGCTCAACTGGCATGGTCATGGCCTAATTATTGGTGCCAAAGCAAGGGAGCAGGTACAACATTCAGTGGGCAGCAAGCAACACACAACTTGGCAGCAGCCTTAACAAATGCCCAGGCAGCAGTAGGACCCAGGCAGCAGCAAGACAAGACAGCACCTCATGGAACATTGACCTTATATACTACTTTTACACAAAGGTGGCTGACTGGCAGACTTGAACCTTCAAGGCCAAGCTGGGCATAAACATCATTTATCATACTGATAAATCACTTTTATGCAGAAGGCCTGTACCTGGCCAAAAGGCCTGAGAAAAGACAAGCTTCCATGCTGTCCCCACAAATCTATTTCTTATTTTTCCCAATTACATAGTCATTCCAGTATATGTGCACCTAAGATGTTGCTCTACTACTTACACAGTATTCCATGGGATGACTGTAATGTATTTTATATACCTACCCCACAGTGATGAACATATAGGTTGAATTCAACTTTCCGTTAACATAAAAAAAAAAAGTACTGAGGTCTATATTCTTGTTCAGATTCCCTTCTAGATCTGTAAGAATTTTTCCAGGTGTATGCCCAGAAGTTGCTGGGCCAGAGAGTTCATGTTCATTTCATTGCACTAGGTACTGCCATGCTCTTCTTCATTATGTACTCTTGTAATTTCCTATTTTCCCACATCTAGCCCTCCAAATTATCCACCTTTGAATTAGGTCAGCCTCTTGACTGCTACTTAATAGTTTAAAGTTTTAATTTTAATTTTTCTCATTATAGTAGAGCCTGAACACGTCATCATGGGTTTCTTAGCTATTTATGGTTCGTCTCTAATAACTGTTTATATTCCTCACAAAATTACATTTTATCTTAAGCCCTATGATTCTGGAAAGTAACAAATGTCAACAAAATCCTCTCATTCCTCTCTGTTCTAGAAAATGTTTTGCAAAAAACTAAACAGAGTTGCCTTAACATTCTCCTCAACTTGGCTAAACTCTAGTGCTCTGATCTCCCTGCCACCCCAGACTTTCCATTATCTGGACATCTAAACAGAGTACTGAGTGCAGGCGTGAAGTGCTTGGCTGCTAACAAAAGTGTTAGGGGAATGAGTCCTCACAGAGGTGCCTCAGAAGCATGGCATCTACCTGAGAAAAATCAGCTGTTAAAATCCATGTGAAGTGCAGTTCTACCTTGACACATGTGAAGTTGCCATGAATCAGTCAACTGGTCTTGAACCAGATAATCTCTTATCTCCCTCTCTTTCCACATTCTTTACTGGATCCCGGCACCCTTGTCATGAGAAAACATTCTAACCCAAGTAGCTGTAATGGCAACTCTAGTAAATAACTTACTCAGCCCAGTAATCAACCTCCCTTAACTGTCTTCAAGGATCCCAGGTTGCTCGACGGTTAAGTATTCAGCTGCTAAACAAAAGGCTGATGGTTTGAACACACTCAGTGATTCATTGGGAGAAATCCATTAAACGCATTGCCATGGAGTAGTTCCAACTCACAGAGACCCCGTAGGACAGAGTAGAACTACCTCATGAAGTGTACAAGGAATATCTGGTAGATTTGAACTGCCAAACTTTTGGTTAGCAGCCATTAATAGTTAACCGCTACATCACTAAGTTTTCTTCTTAAAAGAAAGACCCGGCAATTTGCTGCTTAAAGACAACAGCCTAGGAGACCCTACAGGGCAGCCTAATCTATCAGGTGGGTTAAGTGTGAGTCACAAAATCAACCTGATACCTTCTGACAAAATACTCTACAGCATTTTTTTTTTTTTAGTAATAAAAAACCTTTAACTCATTTTGAGTATATTTTACATTATGGAAAATGGATCAAGGTTTATTTTTTTTTCATAATTGTAAACCAGGTTTATCAATGCCATTTATTAAAACAGTCCATTTCCCATTATTTTTAGCACCGCCCTTGTATCAGTATTCCAGCATTTGTGAACTTTTCATTTCCGGAAGTGTATCTGTTTCCTTATCATTAAATATTGTTGCCAGAGGTTTGCACTGTCTGGTAGGAGAACATCCCTCCTTGCTCAGAACCTGTTCAGTACTTGTTCAGTACTCCACCTCATTTACTTCATGTATTCCATGTATGTATGAATGTTTAGTGAGTTCCTCAGAATGTTATGTTATTAGAATTGAATTTATAATCTTTGAATGCTTGTCAATTTTCTACATTGAGTATAAATTCTTTTTCCTGGGATTTTGGAATACTGCCTTCTTCAAACCAAGAGTGTTTTTGTCTTCACAATTTTCTGATTTTTTTTCCACCAAGAGATATTTAACATCTTCAAATCTTTTTTATCTCCTAAGATAATTGATACCTGTTTTATTTGTATTGTGCTAAATAAATTGTATTGATACATTTTCAAATACTGCAACATCCTTAATCTGAGGGCTAATTTCTTTGTTATTGGAGTACATATTTTAAGCACATTTATGGATTTGATTACCTAACAATGAAATACATGTTTAAAAGAGAAATAGTGTTATGATCACCATCACCCATATTATTTTTATTTGACTTTCAAATTTAAATATAATATCAACATTCCTATTTTGTAAAGTGTATGGATTATGTAATTTGGCAAAATTAATTTTTAAAATCACCTGGTATTTTACAAAAGACTACCTTTGCTTGGAAACCTTGGTGGTGTAGTGATTAAGATCTACAGCTGCTGACCAAAAGATCAACCGTTGAAATCCACCATGAGCTCCTTGGAAACTCAGGGAGTTCTACTCTCTCCTGTAGGGTTACTATGAGACAGAATAGACTTGATGGCAATTGTTTTCTTCATTTTCAAAATCATTTTATGGGCTTCCATTTTATATATTTATTTATTTGAACTTTCCATTCCTTTTGGTTCCAATTTAGATATTTTGTATTTTCCTGATATTTATACACTTTTCAGTTTGTTCTAGATCTGGAAATTTATTATTTATATAATAATTCGTTATGTGTTCTACATTTTCTTTCCTATATTTGTGTCTCTCATTTTTCCATCTATGTTAATTTGCATTTTGTATTTTTGCCTCCTCGCAAAAACTTGCATTATGTGCTTAGAAACTCATTCTTTTGTTGATTATCTTTCACTTTATGACTTCTGATATCATCTTTATTTTCTGTATTTTAAATCCTTTAAATTTGCCAATTTCTAGAGTTCCAATGTTCCTGTCATTAGTTTTTCACTTTTTTGTGTGTTTTTTTTTCAGATAAAAGCACTTAAAACTTCAAATTTCTCTTTATGTCACAATATATTTGTAACCCACACATTTTAAAATTTATTGTTTTAACAAATGACCCCTGAGGTCTTCTGTCTTATTACAGTTGTTTAGAAATAGCTCTCTTTTTATAAATCATTTCTGGTTTTACGTATTTTTGTCAGAGAAGACCCTAATCATTAAACTTTGGAATTTATTGATGTTTTCTTTTTGTGTTATTTATAATAATGACTTGTGTATTATATTTTACAATAACAAATTATGTGTTAATATAATTATTATAATGTTCTGTGTTATGTATAATAATATTATTTATAAATATTCCCTATGCACCTTAGAAGAATATGTATTCACTAGTTACAGGAAGTAAATTTCTATATCTGTCTATCAATTCAGGCTATTAAAATCATATTATTAAGATATTCAATAGCTTTTCTCTTTTTTCTCTGCTTATTCTGCTGGTTTCTGGAAAGTTTAGTTTAAATTCCACTTAAACTGTTGATTTAAGTAATTTTTTCTTAGTTCAGTCAGCTGTTGCTTGGTGTATTTTGAGTCTATATGATTAGGTAGATATATGTTCCTCTTCTATCTCTTCTGTATGTTAATTATAGCATTTATCTTTGTTCTGTGTGACATTTGGTGTGGCTTATGTATTACCAGTGTTTTCATAGCATCCCTCCCTCTGCAAAATCAAGCTTTATTTATTTATTTTTGTTTCACCCCTCATTTGCTGTGCTGCTATAAGAGTTTCACAGCCAGTCAGGAAAGCACTTTATGGGTTCATCTCTTCTTTATTCCTACTACTTAATATTCTACATGCTTCCCAAATTGAAAGTTGGGTTAAATATATGGGTATGGAGAAATGGGTATTGGTTTGTCCCTGCTGACAGAAGATCTCATTTCCACATTCTGGGAGGAATGGAAAAGAGAGGTCTGTTCCACCCACCCCACCCCCCGTGAGACAAGGGGAAAGATTCCAGTACCTGGAATATTCTTTTATTTGATAGGGGAAGTAGAACCCCATCTGAATGGAAGTGGAATGGTAGGCACATGGCACATGCATATGTTACCTCATTTTCCTGTACCCCTTCCTGGTAGCCATCATTTTTCTCCACTTTATAAATAGGCAACTGAAGTTCAGTGAAGACGCTTCATACATCCAGTGGCACAAAGCCAATTAAGTAATGAAAGTAAAATAGAAATGGATTATTTTGATTCAAAAGTTCACATTCTTTTGGCCAGTTCAGTTTGACATTTTCTCTTCCATAAAGGAAATTTATGGGAAAGGCATCCCTTTATCTCAAAATTCAGAAGAGCTTGGTGATGAAGGTAAAAGGACTGTGATTTTGTATGTTGGTCTCTATATTGCATACACCTACAAAAAAAAAGCAAGGGAAATACAGACTGCTCCTACAGGGAACCAGTACTGCTGACTAGCCTGCTGACTAGCCAAGCACAACCTTACTGAGTGTCTGTCAAGGTTAAAAAAAAAGAATGCAATATAAAAATTCAAATTGTTAAAGTTAATTGCAGGATTAAATTGCCATTTGTCAATAGCAATGTAATTTGTATTATAAATTACAGGACTGTAGCTTCCAGGCATATTTTATCAATATGTTTCCAATGATTTAATAACAATATGTTTCAGAAATAAGCCAAGCCACTTTTTTCCTTTTTCTAAATGAACATGTTCAGAGGGTTTTCATCAGCGTGCTAGCCAGCTCTGCAAAATTTCTAGTAAATAAATTATCACCAGGAGGCTCAAAATCCATTACCATAAAAAAAAGCCATTTTTCCCTCCCTAATCGATTGCCCACTGTGCAACTGCTAATGGGACCATACACACATGTTGTGCAGAGGAGATTCATTTTCAGGTTCTCTCTCTTCTCTAGAATTTATTTTACAAAGAATTTCTCACTAAACTCATAAATTAGTCGGTGCATGAAAAGAACACTTCAGTTTCCAGCATAAGAAACATGAAGATTGTTCACCTAAAGAATTTTCTAAGTTAGTTCCCTGCAAAATGGAGGTAGCACCAGGTGCTTTGCAAAGCTTTAACGCTCTGCTGGAAGAGCTAGTCCTCTCCCTGTACCTGTTTCAGAGTTTACCTGTTCATGTGTCCTTGAGGGGCACACATATTCCCTGTTTGTGCTGATTGGTGTTCCATCTGATAAATGCACAGAGAATTGTTGTCCTTTGAAATTACCAATTTTGAAATGTCCTTGGAGTAACTGGATCCATTTTTAGAAGTCACCTCAATTCATCCACACAATTGCAATTTTAACTTCCAATCTTACTCTTACATCTTTTATAGATGATATAGCAGTTTTATAAATCCTAACTCATGGCTTCCTATAATGCTTTTATAAGCCCTGCACTTTGGCTACCAAGGCTCTTGCTGTCTTGCCCATGCACAGAACAGCCAATCTTAGTGAGGGACAAAAATCATGTGAATATTATGAGAAACACTCATCCTAAAATTTTTGTTGCAACAGAGAGCCTCAGAATTTGAAATTTTACTTAGCTTAATTTTATCGGGCAGTCCATTAGTTTTCTTTCAGCATCTTAGAATTCTAAAGCAGATTTAAGCTCACATTGTTTAATGAGCTTCAATTCAGGTGGTAGAAATCCAATGCCTGGCAGAGTCCGGAACCTAGTCTGAATATTTTAATTTTTCAAAGCTATTCTAGCATGCTTTAAAGATTACAATCCAAGTCATTTGCCATTAAAAAAAAAAAAAAATCCACACAAACCACTATGCCTTCCCATATCCCGTCAGCCAACTCCTTTCTCCTCCTCTTCAATCTTTCATCTTCCTTCTGGACAGGAACTGCTCAGACAGCCTCATATATATATATATATATATATATATATATATATACATATACATATACATATATATAAATATACCCACATACAGATATATGTATGTATATGTAAGCAAAGAGGCACACTCTGCCAGCATCACTGTACTTCTTAGAGTCCCCGCCAATCTTTGTCTGAAGAATTGACTTCAGTACTAGTGTCAGCTCTGGCCTAACAGAGTCCAGGGGCCATGTCCTCAGGGAATCCTCCAGTCTATGGCACCACCAGGTCTCGTCTTTTAATAGACTTGTAGTACTGTACCCCTGTTTTTTCCGCACTAAGTCAGGTGTTCTGAGTTGCATTCCCTGCCAGGGCAGTCGGTGGTGGTGGCCAGGCATCATCTAGTTCTTCTGGACTCACGCAGATGTAGTCTCTGGGTCATGTGGCCCTTCTATCTAGTGGGTTCATACTTTCCTCGTGACTTTGATCTTTATTCTCTTCTGCTCCAGGTGGATTGTAAATAATTGATGCTAGTTATACGGCGGCTTACTGGCTTTCAAGATCCCAGACACCACTCACCAAAGTGGGATGTAGAACATTTTCTTTAAAAAATTTAGTTATGCCAGTCAAGCTAGAGGTCCTCTGAAACTATAGTCCCCAGACCCCCACCCCTGCTACCCTATCCTTTGAAATGTTGAGTTGTATTTAGGAAACCTCTTTTGGTATAGTTAGTCCAGTAGAGTTAATTTCCCTTCTATTGTGTGCTTTCAGCAAAGCCAGTTTGTCTACTATCTAATCTATGAATTGCCCTCTCTCTCCCTCCCCTCCTTTGTGACCGTCAAAAATTATTTTGGGGGGGGTACTTGCATCTTATCTTGAGTCCTTGTAATAACGGCCTCATAAAATATTAGCTCTTTGGTGACTAACTTCACTCAGCATGTTGTCTTCCTGATAACTCCATGTTATCAGATGTTTCCCAAGATTATCCTTGTTCTTTATCGTCACATAGTATTCCATTGTGTGAATTTATGATCGTTTATCCATTCTTCTGTTAGTGGGCACCCAGATTGATTCCATCTTTTTACTATTGTGGACAATCCTGCAATAAACATTGCTGTGCGTGTATCTATTCAAATGATTGCCCTTATTTATATAGGGTATATTCCAAGAAATGGGATTGCTGAATCTTATGTTATTCTATGTCTAGCTTTTTAAGAAAGCACCAGATCGATTTCTGGTCTCTCCACAACCTCTCCAACATTTATTATTTTGCTTTATTTGCATTAATGCCAGCCTTGTTAGGATCAGATAGTATCTCATTGTAGTTTTGATTGTATTTCTCTACTGGCTAATGATGGTGCACATTTCCTCATGTTAGCTGCCGGGATGTCTTCTTTAGTGATATGCTTGCTCACATTTTTTACCATTTTTTAATTGAGCTATTCATCTTTTTGTTCTTGAGGCTTTGTAGTACCTTGGAAATTATGATGATTAGACCCCAATCACATTCATGGTTGTGAAAATTTTTTCCCAGTCTGCAGGAAATCTTTTTACTCCACTGGCGTAGTCTGTGTGTAAGCATAAGTGTTTGATTTTTAGGAGTTTTCATTTATCTATTTTCTCCTCTAATATTGCTAGTAATATTTTGTAGTTGCTCATGCCATGTATTAGGGCTCCTACCATTGTCCCATTTTTTCTTCCAAGATCTTTATTGTTTTAGATTTTATGTTTAGGTCTTTGATACAGTTTGAGTCAGTTTTTGTGCATGGTGTTTCATTTTTTTGCAGATGGATATCCAGTTTTACCAACATTATTTGTTGAAGAGGCTATCTTTTCCCCAGTTGACTGACTTTGGGCCTTTGTTGAATATCAGTTGTTCCTAGGTGGATAATATTATATCTGGATTCTCAGTTCTGTTCCCTTGGTCTATATATCTGTTTTTGTACCAGTAGTGGGCTGTTTTGACTACTGTGGTAGCATCAGAGTTTCTAAAGTCAGATAATGTGAAGCCTCTCACTTTGTTCTTCTTCAATAATGCTTTACTTATCTGGAGCTTCTTTTTATTCTATATGAAGCTGGAGATTTGTTTCTCCATCTTATCAAAAAATGACATTGGGATTGCATCACGTTAGGTACAATAGACTTTCTTCTTCTTCTCTTTTTATTTTATTTATTTTTCTTTCCTTTTTTCAATTATAATTGAATGAAAATGTACATTCATGTATAAATTTGCATACTCACCTATATGCAGCTCCCACTGCTCTCTCTGCCTGGTGACAGCACATTCTTCCTCCCTGCTCCATACATGTCCTATTATCCCATCTCCTCCTCTCCACTCACTCCCCTTCCTCCAGTATGAGGTCAACAGGACAACATCCTATAGATGAACAGAACCATGAAGTGCCCACAAAATATAGTCACTCTGCTTTGCCAAGTCCAATCCATTGCTGTCCAAAGAGTTGAACTTCATTATGATTTATAGACAGGGGCAGCATCAGGTCCAGGGGCCATAGTCCCAGGGGAACCCTGAAGCCCCTGGGCCATCAACTGTGATCATTCAGTGGACATCTCAAGGTGCACCTTTACTTATTCTCTTGGTGCCAGTGAGACTCAATTTTTGAGCTCCATCTCGGCTATTTCTGTTGGTTGCCGGGCACCATCCAGTTCTCCCGGTTAAGTCTTCCTACCCATGAGCAAGGTAGGTTTCTCCACTTACGTAGGTCTTTTTTGGTTTCTCGAAGCAGAGTCTTGTAATTTTCTTCATGTAGGTCTTTTATATCTCTGGTTAGATTTATCCCAAAGTGTTTTATCTTCTTGGGGGCTATTATAAGTGGCATTTATTTGGTGATATTCTCTTTGATTGTTCTCTTTATAGTGTAAAGGAATCCAACTGATTTATTACATTTATCTTGTATCCTGATACTTTGCTGAACTCTTCTATTCCAGCAATTTTGTTTTTGCTTCTTTTTGGGGGAGGGATTCTTTAGGGTTTTCTGTGTATAAGATCATATCACCTGCAAGCAGAGATACTTTTAACTTCTTCCTTACCAATGTGGGTACTCTTTATTTCTTTGTCTTGTCTAATTACTCTGGCTAGAACCTCCAGCACAATGTTGTATAAAAGTGGTGACAGCACCCTTCCTTTTCCGATTCCTGTTTTCAGGGGGAATGCTTTCAGATTCTCTACATTTAGGATTATGTGGACTATTAGCTTTGGATAGATGTACTTTATATAATATTGAGGAATTTCACTTCTGTTCCATTTCACTGAGAATTTTTAACTATAAGTGGGTGTTGAACTTTGTCATGTGCCTTTTCTACATCAATTGATAAAATCAAGTGATCCTTATCTTTTGTTTTATTGATGTATTTATGATATATGATGTATTTATGTATTGACTACAGTAACTGTTTTTTCTAATATGGAACTATCTCTGTATCCCACATACAAATTCTACTGGGTCAAGGTGAATTAAGTTTTTGATATGTTGTTGAATTCTGTTAGCTAGGATTCTGTTGAGAATTTTTCATCTCAGTTCTTGAGAGACACTGGTCTGTAATTTTCCTTTTTTGTGCTGTTTTTACCTGGGTTTGGTATAACGGTTATTCTGGCTTTGTAGAATGAATTTGGGAGTAATCCATCCTTTTCTGTTCTGTGAAATACCTTCAGTAATAGAGGTGCTAACTCTTCTCTGAAGGTTTTGTAGAATTTTCCAGTGAAGTCATCTGGGCCGAGACTTCTTTCGGCTGGGAGATTTTTTTGTTTTGTTTTGTTTATTACCTTTTCCATTTTGTCTTTTGTGATGGATTTATTGAGTTGTTCTGCTTCTGTTTGTGTTAGTGTAGGTAGGTCTTGTGTTTCTAGAAATTCTGTTTCCTCTAGGTTTTTAAACTTATTGGGGTACATTTTTTCATAGTATTCTAATTCTTTTAATTTCAATTGTGTCTGCTGTGATGTTGCCCATCTTCTTTCTTATTCAAGTTATTGCCATTCTCTTCTGTTTTTCTATTGTCAGTTTGGCCAATGGTTGATCAATATTGTTAAACTTTAAAAACAAAACAAAACTGTTTTGCCTTGTTAACTCTTTCAATCATTGCTTTTTTTCCTAATTAATTTAGTTTTGCTCTAATTTTTGGGGGGGGCAGTGCCTGAGTTCCTTTGCTGCTCTCTTTCTACTTATTTGAGTTGTAAGGATAATTCTTTGATTTGGGCCCTTTCTTCATTTGAATGTGTGCACTTTTTGAGATAAATTGATCTCTAAGCACTACTGTGGCTGCATTCCACAGGTTCTGGTAAAATGTGTTTTCATTTTCATTCTAGCCTATGAATTTCTGTGTTCAATTTCTTCTATAACCCAGAAACTTTTGAGCAACATGTTGTTCAATTTACATGTGTTTGATTTTTTTTCCCTTTTTTTCTGCTATTGGTTTTGATTTTTATGGCTTTATGGTCTAGGAGGATGCTTTACAAAATTTCGGTGCTTTGAATTTTGTTACAGTTTGTTTTATGGCCTAATATGTAGTCTATTCTGGACAATGTTCCATTGCACATTGGTAAGGAAAGTATACTTATCTGTTGTTGGGTGAAGTGTTCTATATATATCTATGAGGTTGAGTTGATTGTGCCATTTAGATCTTCTGTGTCTTTATTGAGCTTTTATTCTGGATGTTCTGTCCATCATTGAAAGTGGTATGTTGAAGTCTCCTACTATTATTATGGAGCTGTCTACCTCACTTTTTAATACTTTTAGAGTTCATTTGATGTAAAAGCCTTGTTATTGTGTACATAAATATTTAATATGGCTATGTCCTCCTGATGTATTGAGCCTTTGATCAGTATATAGTGACTTTCCTTGTCCACGGTAGTGGATTTTACTTTGAAGTCTTGTTCTAGTCAGCTATTGCTGCTCTAACAGAAATACCAAAGAGTGGATGCTTTAACAAAGGAAAGTTTACTCTTACACAGTGCAGTAGGCTACAAGTCCAAACTCAGGATATCTGCTCCAAAGGCTTTCCCCCTTGTCTGCTCTAAAGGAAAGTCCTTGTGTTGCTTCAGCTCTCTTTGTTCAGGGAACATTTTGGCAGAGGGACTTCTGGTCTGAAGGACATGATCTTTTACTGGTGCTGCTTGCTTGATGGTGTGTCAAGAGACTGCCTCAAGGCACAAGACAAACTTACACATTGAATCTTGCTCTAGCAACACAAATGCTGCCCATCCATCCTTGTTAACATCATAAGAGGCAGGAATTCCAACATGGAAGAGCATCACCCGATACCAGGAATTATAGCACAGCTAAATTGTTATAGATTTTTTAGGGAACACATTCAATCCATGGAAAGTCTGTTGTACCTGAAATTCATATTGCCACTCCTCTTCTTTTTTGAAGGCTGTTTGCTTGGTATATATTATTTCATCCTTTGAGTTCCAGTTTGTTTGCGTCTTTAAGTCTAAGGTGTTCTCTCTTATAGGCAGCATATAGACGGGTCATGTTTTTTATTCATTCTGCTATTCTTTTTCTCTTTATTGGTGCATTTAATCCACTAATATTCATCGTTATTATTGATAGGTATGATTTTCATGTTGTCATTTTTGTGTCTTTTTTTGTGTTGGCAGTTTATTTATTCCACTTTTTAAAATTTTTTTTCATTGTAGGTTTTATATTTATGGAGACTTCTTGATTTTGTTTCCTACTGTAATGTACAGGATTGTTAATTTCCTTTATGATTACCTTAATATCTACCCCTAAGGTTCTCAGTTTAAAGCAGTCTTTAGTTTGTTTATATTACTTTAAGTGTTTTAGCTTTGGTTTATTTTTGTGGCTTCCCTATCTGTGTTGTTATTTGGATGCTCCACCCTTCATTGTGGTCTTGAGTTTGTATCTGCTATTATTGATTTTCTAATAAAAAATATTCCTTCAGTGTTACAGTTTTGGTTTAGTTTCTAGACATTTTCTAAATTTTTGTTTATCTGGAAATATCCTAATTTCACTGTCATATCTGAGAAATGATTTTGTCTGATATATTATTCTTGGTTTGCATTTTTTTTTTCCCCTTCACAACTTTGTATACGTCATCCCATTGCCTTCCTATGTGCATGGTTTCTAGTGAGTAGTACAAGTTAAGGCTTATTTGCTCTCCTTTGTAGGTTATTTTTTGTTCAACCCTAGCTACCTTTAAAAGCTTCTTATCTTTAGTTTTGGTAAGTTCAATTATACTATGTTTCAGTAGCTTTCTTTTGGGAATCTATCTTGTGTGGAGTTCAATGAGCATCTTTGATAGATATTTTCACATCATTCATGATATCAGAGAAGTTTGCTGTCCACACTTCTTCAAAAATTTTCCCTACATTAACATAGCTTCTAGACTTGTTCCTAGCCCAGAGCTGAAACCAGTACTGAAGCTAGCACTTCAGACAAAGAATGTACTGGACTTGGGAACACAGAGTGGTGGAGGCAGTATGTGTACTTTGTGGTTTAATACATATACGAGTCTGTCCTACCGGTTCTTTTTAGAGAAGAGAGGAGACAGTGAAAAGAAGGGGACAAGTATTGGTTAAGTGGATACTGGAAGTAAAGAATGAAAAAGAAGAGTGTGCTGTCACAGGATGAGAAGAGTAGATAGAGTTACAGAGAGACAGGTGCTCACAATTATATATGGAAAATTGGCTTGGATTGTAAACTTTCACTTAATCTTAAAAAAAAATTAATTCTCTGTATATATTCTGTTACCCCTCCCCCCCCATTCTGGTACTCTAATCATTTTTAAATTATTCGTCTTGATAGAGTCTCACGTAACTCTTAGTGAGTCTTAGCCAAAGCCAAGTTAGTGAATCTTAGTTTTTTAAAATTCTTTTATCTGATTTTACCTCAAATATGTTGGTTTCTGTTGCTTTATCTGTAGTCTCCCTAATTCCAAATTTCATTATCTTCATTTAATTCCTTTGATTTTTTCCTATAGAATTCACTAATTCCACAATTTTGTTTTTAATCTATTGAATTTCAAATCATTGTTGCTCAAGTATTTCTTGCAACCTGTTTAGTTTTTATTATGTTCTGCTGTACTTTGCCTAATCTCCTTCCTGATCTCTTGGAGAGCTCTAAACACTGATCTTTTGTATTCTACCTCTGATAATTGCTGGATGTCTTCTTCATCTGGAAAATTTTGATTCTTTCTTTAGGAGTTTTCTGAACCTGTCATGGTTTGATTTTTCAAAGGAGTTCAAATTGACTATTGCCTCTGAGTAATCATAAAGTTGTTGTAATTCATTTGTTTTATTATTGTTTTTAACATATATATATATCTGCACATACATACATATGTACACGTGTATGTGTATGTATGTATGTATACATGTGTTTGTATGTGTGTATATGTATATATATAGTTTTTAAGTATCCAAATAAGTTGATTGAGTAAGCTAGTTTGATTAGCAGAGCCTTAGAAATTCTAATACCTTATTACTAGGTGGTCATCTTGGGGGCCCAGTTAGGAAGGGTGTTTAGTGTAAACTTGAACTCACATTAGTGGTTTCAAATGCTGAGAATGGTAGGGGGAGCTCCTGATTCGAGGAAGCCAGTAGACTTTTTTCCCTCTTCAAATCTGGGAGAATAACTCAGGATAAGTGTATGAGGTTTCACTTTGGGGCCAGGTAAAACATCAGAGTTTGGTGCCTGGTGCCATGAAGAGAAAGGAGAAGAGATTGCCAGGGCAAGGGAGAGAGGATGAGACCACAGAAAAGATTTAAATCCACATAGATTTGCAAGCACTTAGCTTGTGATGTTCAACTGGAAGTTCTCTGTGATACTGTAGGCACACCCAACCAAATTTCAGCTTCCCCACTGAGAAAGATGCACTCCACTCACTGTGCCAGTGCTCAGTTTACTGCATCATATTGCTGCTCCACTTGTAGTTTGAGGCCCTCTGCAGGGTGTAGGTTTCCACCGAGCCAAATTCTGGGCTAACTAATTTATGTGGACCTGGTTTCCACTCCCTGTCACCTGACCCAATTTTACAGCTTTGCTCCTGATATTCAGGGTTCCTAGAATGTCTTATTTAATCTATTTAGTAGTTTTTCTGTTTCTTTGTTTTTACAGGGGTCATAGAATGTGTGTGGCTACTGTGCTGTCTTAGCCCCATCCTGAATGTCTGAATTATTAATTTCCAGATGAAATTACACATTTTTAAGGGAAAGTTAAGTATCAGTGACTGAAGCCAGCCTGGAAAGGAAATGCCTACAAAGACTAAGCTGAAGTGTGGATGGGTTAGGGGGAGCAGGAGAAGGATAGTAAGATAAGTAATATTTATTAAAGGGAAACGACGTGCCTGGGAAGTGATACTGGGGTCATTTATGGGCTTACATAACTTCAGTAGATTTACAGACCTAACTCTGCCTGCCAACATACGTCATGCTTTTTTAAAAATGTCTTTGGTGTTATTTATAACTTGTTCTTTGTTCTCATTCTCTCCTTAGGTAAGTTGCTGTTCCTGCTTTTTAAAAACTATTTGTCCTGGAAAAAGTCACGTGTGTGAGGCAGGTAACTATTCTGGTATCTCTGCTTTCTTTCTTTGGGTAATTGCTTATTTGTGTGCTTTATGCAAGCTAGATTACTTCTAAAGAGTTAAGAATTCTCGTTTACTTGTGTTTGTAGGTCTGACCCTATAGCCTTTTTATGAGTCAAATGGTTATTTGGAGACTGTTACACAAAGGACAACAAAGTTTGCTTAGACATTCATGTTTGTTATCCAGCTTCTTATGAATTTCTCACTGTGGGTTGACTGATAAATCTTAACAAGATGTTGATAACCAAATGACATCCCTTCTCTGCCAAAGCCAATACTAATAATAAAAATTTTGGTGTTTAATTTTTTTCTGCATAATAATAGAATTAATTTTTACTATAGAAAACTCATATAGCTAAATTTACTTATCAGGATAATAGCTTAGACTCAAGCTGACTGATCAGGAATTCTTTAGCACAGTACTTACTGCTGCTGAGCCATTTCCACTGAAAAACAATTGGACAGACTAGAACTGCTCCATAGAGTTTCTAAGAAGCATTTGGCACATTTGATCTACAGACTTTTGGGTAGCTAATATGGCACTTAACCACTATGCTGCCACTGTCAGTGCAATAAGCTAAAAGCCACCACTGTCAAGTTGATTCGAACTGCTAACAACACTACAGGTCAGAATAGAACTGCCCCATAGCATTTCCAAGGAGCATCTGATGGATTTGTACTGCCAACCTCTTGATTAGCAGACATAACACTTAACCACTATGCCAACAGGATTTCCACTGGTACTAATGTCTGGTACAAATGTGGTTCATACACTTTAGAAATTATTTTGCCTTTTATAATATTCTTTCTTCTATCAGATAACTGTTTGTTTATTGTACTCCATTCACAGAAACATAACAGGTAATACCATATGTGTACACAAATACAGATAAATAGAAAACACTTTACTTGGAAAACTATCAGTAAATAAAACTGTGGCTATTATTGAAATACTAGAAAAATCATAAAGAATACAGGAGAGCAATTTCAAGTTTATAGAATTTCTTTTCTTTTTTGTGAATGGAGAATTCCAATAAGTCAATGTTCTGATGTGTCACTCTAAGCAAAATAAAAATATATTTATTGCAGCTTTGCTAAGTACAGAGCCTCTGAACCTATTTTTTAGTGAGAAGTATGTGTGTATGCTGTGTATGTATGTATGTTTACTGAATCTGGATCCAATCAAATCTAAAATTTAATTGGAGTTAACCAGACAGTTCCTAGGTTGCCAAAATGGTGGGACTGAGAGAGAGGAAATGCAAATATAAATCACTGTCTCCTGAAAATAGCCACCACTTTTTAGCAGTTTGAAAAGAAATAGCAGTAGTGGGATTTATAGTATTAATGCTTTGGTCTAATTACAAACATTAATTTTCTTTAGTAGCACTGCTATAGCAACTCTATAGCTAGAGGGTCCCAGGCAAGACCTAAATTATATATCTTGGAAATTATTTCCTCAGTTATTAACACCTTGCATTATCGAAACCTAAAGATATTTTATATTCAAATAGGCTTTTCACCAACTACATAATTACATTCCTTTTAAAAAAAATTGTTTTTAACTATTAAGACAGTAAAATTTTTTCATGTTGAGATTTTTCACTGTATTTCCTGATTCTTATACGCTGTCTTTTGTGTTTGGGCTTTTTAACACCACAGGAAAACAAATTTTAAAGTATATGTTTTTGTTGAAATTAAAAAAATATCATGGTTGCTTTGGGAACTGTAGTAGAGACTTCTGTGAACCTATAAGTCAGTCTTAATGGTACATTAGCATATTTTTGCATCTAATTTATAAACAAATGTAAAACTCTATAATAATGCAGTAGCATATGTAAAGCCACAGAAGTAGGTAATTTCTTGTGATAAGAATAGAATGCATCGCTATACACAAGGACTCCCAATTAAGTTTGCAAATTCATCCTAGAAAAAGTGCTACATACCTCGTTACTGAATATCACTACAGTCTCCTTCGAAGTACTCACCCTGGGAAGCTCTGCTGTGGTACCAGTGCCTCGTCCACCCTTCAAAGCAATTTTGGAACTTTTTTTCTGGAATGGCCATCAGAGCTGTCATCGTTTTACCCCTGATGTCCTAAATATCATCAAAATGTCTTCCTTTCAATATTTCCTTTAGCTTCAGGTAAAGAAAAAGTCACTGGGAGCCAGGTCAGATGAGTAGGGAGGGTGTTCCAATACAGTTATTTGTTTACTAGCTAAAAACTCCCTCACAGACAATACACAATTAAGTTTATGAACTTGCTAACTTGCCAACTTACCACCTTGCCACTGGGCACAATGGCCATTGCAGGAGTTCTAAAATTGTTCCGAAAGGTGGATGAGGCACTGGCATCGGTGCATTGCTTCCCAAGGAGAGTACTTCAAAGGCAAACATAATGATATTCAGCAATGATGTATGTAGCACTAAGAAAAATTATATCAGAAAGAATACCTCAGTTGTTGATAAAACCCAACACATTGCCGTTGAGTTGGGTCCAACTCACAGCGATCCTATAGGACATAATAGGACTGCCCCAGGGAGTTTCCAGAGAGAACCTGGAGTGTTTGAACTGCTGACCCTTTAGTTAACAGATGTAGCTCTTAACCCAGTATGCCACCAGGGTTTCCTCAGGTCCTAAGGTTATTGATAGTAAGCGTTACTTCAGATTGTTTTGAGAAAGTCAGTAGAACAATTCTTCCATACAGAGTAGTAGTAAAATTGCACATTAAAAATAAGCTTTGCATTAGATCATCTTTTTTATCTGAAATATTCAATTTACCAATCATTTACAAATGTCTACTTAATTGAATGAATGATGCTAAATATTAGGGTGAATAGGTAAAGCTGTTTTTTTCCCAAGCAGACCTTAACAGAGTGGTGGAAATCAGGAAGATCAATATACACAAATATAACATGATATATAATACATAAAAATCTGTAATGAAATGCTGTGAGTACAAGAGAAAAATAATATTCTGGACTAGAATATAAGATATTTTTTTATGAAGTGATTACTTATGAACCAAGATTGGACGGTAGATAGCAATTGGACCAAACGTAGTTGAAAAGCACAAAACACAGAAAATAGCATGGCAAGATCCAGGACAGGTGTGTCAGTCTTGTAGTACTGTTACAACAGAAAATACCAGAAAGTAGACAGTTTTTATGAAGAGAAATTTTATTGTCACAGATTGGTAAGCTACAAATCCGCTTGTAAGCTACATAACCATTCAGTATAAGAAACAATCACAGTCTAGTTGACTGAGTCCAAATTCAGTGAGAGAGCATCTTGGTGCAGGAACCTCAAGCCCAAAGGACACACTCTGCACTCAGTGCTGCTCTCTTGTTGGTATTAAGTCCCTGACTCTCTCTGCTCCCTTCTCTCTTTACATCCCACAAGCTTGTTATAGCTTGAGTCCTGCCTCACCAACATAGCTACCATCCATCTCCCTCATCAGCATCACAGAGGCAGGATTCACAACACTTGGGAAAAATGACTCAACAACTAGGAATCATGGTCAAGCCAATACACACAACCAGGGTGGGGAGTGACAAAATCCAATCCATGACAAGAGGGGAGAATATTTTGAAGACCTAGTGAATTTTTAAAAAGAAATTGTTAAGAAATGTAATTACCTATAAGCAAGCCCCAAAATCCTGCTGCTGTCAACGTGATTCTGATTCGTAGACACCCTATAAGATGAAGTCAAACTGACCCACAGGATTTCCAAAGGTGGCTGGTGGATTTGAACTGTGGCCTTTTTGTTCAGCAGCTAAGCCATTAACCACTGCTCTACCATTGTAAAAACGGCACTTGGCTGGCTACTTTCGTAAAACCTAGATATCATATTAAATAATTCTTAAGTTCCCAGGGCAAATTAGGTATTTCCTAATGTGTATTGTCTTCCTAGAAAGATTGCAATATTCTTGATTTTATGCAGTCTTCTTCTTTTTATTGTAATTCTGGGTCCTGGGTGTGCAGTGGTTAGAGATTAGCTGCGTAACAAAGGGTCAGCAATTTGTATCATTACTTGCTTCTTGGAAACCCTAAGAGCATTTTTATTCTGTCCTATATGATCAGTATGAGTCAGAATCAACTTGATAGCAATGACTGATGCCTTTCACATGAGTTTGGCAAAACATATTTTGACAACAAGTTAATTGTATCCACTGTAACACCCAGTAGTAGAAGTTCCCTCATTGATTTGTAAAATCCCCCCCTGCTCTCTCTCTCTTGTATTGTACTTTAGAAGGTTTGTACAACAAGCAAGTTTGCCATTAAACAGGTAGCACATGTATTAGATTTGTAATTTTATTTTTTATTATGACTGAGTGAAAATGTACATTCCCATATAAATTTACATGCCCACCTACATACAGCTTCCACTGCTCTCCCTGCCTGGTGACAGCACACTATTCCTCTCTGCTCTATACATGTCTCATCCTCCCGACAGTCTCCCTTCCCCTCCTCTCCACCTATTGTCCTTCCTCCAGTCAGAGGTCAGCAGGATGATATCCTATAGAAGCATAGAACCATAAAGTGCATCCAGTATATGGTCACTCTGCATTGCCAAGTCCAATTCATTCGTATCCAAAGAGTGGACCTTCATCATGATTTAGGGGCAAGGACAGCATCAGGGCCAGGGGCCATACTTCCAGGAACCATCAATTGAGGTCTTTTAGTGGAGTTTTTGAAAAAGTGATTTTATTTTTTAGAAAAATTCTTTTATCTTGGTATATACAATATTCCACAAAATGCTTAGTATATGATCTATCTTACCTAAGTGTTACTATGTTGTTTTATTAAGACTCTTCTCATTGTCTTGACTTCTTATTCCACTAAGCCATATCTTATGATTCCTCATTGTCTTCCTGTACTGTTTGACAACATGCCACAGAATAGAACACTTGCACCTTACGCACACCTAACCCAAGGCAGCAGTGTCTCAGTGTGGGAACACTGAAATCCATCTGCCTTTGTTTGTATCAGATCAGCCACTACCCAGCAGGGTAGCTCTGAGGTAGTTACTTAGAATCTTGCTGCTTCAGTTTTCTCATGTATAAAATTGAGATGAAAAATTCAGAGGTTTTTTGAAGATAGAAAAAGTTAGTATATCTAAGGTAGATTTTTTTAAAAGTGTCTGCTCATAATAGCTATCTAAGTGCTAGCTATTATCATCATTGAGTGCCAAAGTATTTGAAAAACAGCTTTTGTTCAGATATATTAAAGGATCATTCTTTAACATTAAATACAATTAAAATAGATTATGTAATAATTCCTTGGAATTAGATGATAAATGAAATTCATCTTATGTATGATGTTTCTTTTCTGAGTCTTTCAGTATATGTATGTATATATGTGTATGTGTGTATATATGTGTATGTATGTATATATGTGTATGTGTATGGACGTGTGTGTATATATATATATATATAATTTTTCATTTTATGTACAATTGTGCCTGAAATAGTTTTCCAGAATAAAACTGAAACTGGAGATATTTTAAATACCATATCTAATGCAGTGTAACTTCATCTACAGCTTAGTATTTTCTTCTTACCTATTATGCTGCATATTTGTCCTCAGGTACAGGAATTTTAGAATTATAGTCTGAGCTAAACAGGTCAGACTTATTATGCTAATTTGTACAATCATGTATTGCATAATGACCTTATAAAGTCTGCATGTATGTTTGTGATCCCATAAGATAATACCTTGTCAGATACATTAGCTGAAATGCAGTACTGTGTGTGTATAGCGTCTTGGCTATTTAGTTAGCACAGGTACACTACAGTATCCCATTTAGCTTTGCTAAATATAAGCAGTCCCTAGGTTAGGAATATCTAAATTATCACAACTCATAATTGTGAACTAACCTTCCTAAACCCTGTTGCATTAGAAATTTTAGGTATACACAGTGATTTATAGTAACACATGGGCACTACTTTCTGATGCACACCAATATATCATCATCATCATCATTATGTTAAAGATGTTTCTGTGTATCTGGAAGTGTTTTTTTTCCTAATTTTTTTATGAATAGAAAGATACACTATGTACTACATACTAAGGCAAACGTTTAATAGACATTGGATTCAACTTGTACCTAACTGTTCCAACTTATGTACATAAAACCAAATCAAATCCACTGCAATCAAGTTGGGTCCAACTCATAGCAACCCCAGAGGTCAGAGTAGAACTTGTCCATAGAGTTTGCAAGGAATGTCTGGTGGATTTGAACTGCTGACCTTTTGGTTAGCAATCGTAACACTTAACCAACTATGCCACCAGGGTTTCCATTCCAACTTACATGCATATTTGGCTTACAAACAGACTTAGGGATGGAACTCATTTGTAATCTGGAAATTGCCTGTATATAATAGGGTGTTCATATAACATCCAAATCTCACGACATCCTATTTCACAGAACATATTATAGACAATAAGTGACACATGACTGCATTACTGTTCCTGACAAACTATCCTGTGTCATTTGGATTTCTTAGTATTTCACTCTGCAATGATAACTGAAAAGTGTATTTGCTAATAACAAGTATTGCTGTTTTATTTTCTCAAGTGCTGTTTTGATTGTCATCTATCAGAGTTTAATGATCCAAACCTTGGTGCTACTCTTTGATGAGCTGTTTGATAGGCAACACTTGAGTGAAAAGGCAAGCTGATTGGCAGGCAGTGACTCAGTGGGGAGGTATGAAAGAGTAAGTTTTGTCTTTAGAAGTCCTCTCCAGAAGAAACAAGGACACTAGTGGAGATGGTTTCAGTATTGTTTCCATCTTCAAGTGCATCATAGCAAAATATTGAATAATATAGTTCAGTAAAAGTTCACATATTTTATGAAAATTTTTTAACACAAGTGCTCTTATCTTTCTAAGTAGCGTTATGTCTAGTTTTTGGATTGCGCCAGAAAACCATGAATATGTAAAAAAAGATGCAATCACTTTTACTTACAGCCAAAGTTCCACAAAAACAAATGCTGAAAGGGAACAAAAGTAAAGTACACACAATAAATATACTTAATGAAATTTGATTGGCTTGGCTTCTAATTTATTTCAGATAGTGAGAGAAGAATGTTTCAGAAGATGAATTTCCTTGAAGGAAAAATGATTAGTGGAAAAGCAAAATATAACTTAAGATCAAGAATAAGGATTGCCTTAGAAGAATGTTGGGGTCAGTATGGATTAAATGAAAGAGGGAAATACACTAAATTGTAAACATCGAAATAATTTTTTCAGAGTTCTAAATTGAGTAACATGTGGAGGTAGAGTTGGATGAAGTTACTTCAGATGGAATTTATTTTATATAACTTTTCAAGGAAAATAGGAACAAAACTTCTGGGTTATAAAGAATTGTCATTGTTTTCAAGTTGACTCCAACTCATAGCAACCTTATGTATTAACTGAATGAAATATTATATCGTCCTGTGCCATCTTCATGATCGTTGGTATATAAATAATGTGTGCATACTCATTAAAATTTTTCCCCTACTTGTCTGTCAGTTTGTCATACTGTGGGGTTTTGTGTGTAGCTGTGATGCTGAAGTCCTACCACCAGTATTCAGATACCAGTAGGGTCACTCATGGTGGACAGGTTTCAGCTGGGCTTCCAGACTAAGACAGATTAGGAAGAAGGATTTGACAGTCTACTTCTGAGGAGAGTTAACCAGTGAAAACCTGGTGAATAGCAGGGAATGACTTTCAGATATAGTGCCATAAAATGAGCCTCCCATGTTGGAAAGTACTCAAAAGATGCCTGTGCAAGAGCTGTCTCCCCAAAGCAGAATTGACCTTAATGACATGAATAGAGTCAAGCATTCAGGACCTTCATTTGCTGATGTGACACAACTTAAAATGAGAAGAAACAGCTGCAAGCATCCATTAAAAATTGGAAAGTAGAATGTACAAAGTATGAATCTAGGAAAACTGGAAATCATCAAAACTGAAATGAAACCCATAAACATCAATATCCTAGGCATTAGTGAACTGAAATTGACTGGCACTGACCATCTGGCATCAGACAATCGTATAGCCTACTATGCTGGGAATAGAAACTTAAAGAGGAATGGTATTGTATTCATCATCAAAAATAACTTTTAAGATCTGTCCTGAAGCTCAGTGCCATCAATGAAAGGATGATATCCATGTGCCCACAAGGAAGGCCAACCAATATGACTATTAATCAAATCTACACACCAACTGCTAAGACCAAAGATGAAGGAAATGAAGATTTTTACCAGCTTCTGGAGTCCCAAATTGATGGAACAGTAATTAGGATGCATTGATAATTACTGGTGGTTGGAATGCAAGAGTTGGAAACAAAGAAGAAAGATCAGTAGTTGGAAGCTATGGACTTGGTGATAGAAATGATGCCAGAAATTTCATGATAAAATTTTGCAAGACCAACAACTTTTTCATTGCATACACCTTTTTCATCTACATAAACAGCAACTATGCACACGGACTTCAGCAGAATACACAGGAATCAAACTGACTATGTGGAAACAGATGATGGAAAATCTCAATATCATAACTCAGAACAAGCCCAGGTGCTGACTACGGCACGGACTATCAGTTACTCATATGTAAATTCAACTGAAGAAAATTAGAACAAATCCACAAGAGCCAAAGTATGACCTTGAGTATATCCCACCTGAGTTCAGAAAACATCTGAAGAATAGATTTGATACATTGAACACTAATAACCAAAAGTCAAATGAGTTGTGCAATGACATCAAAGATGTCACATGTGAAGAAAGCAAAAGGTCATTAAAAAGACTGGAAAGAAAGAAAAGATTCAATTGGATGTCAGAAGAGATTCTGAAACTTGCTTTTGAGCATCAGGTAGCTAAAACGAAAGGGAGAAATGGTGAAGTAAAAGAACTGAAAAGATTTCAGAGGACATTTTGAGAAGATACAGTTTTATAATGACGTGTACAAAGACCTCTAGAAAACTAGAAAGGAAGAACATGCTCTGCATTTCTTAGAACTTTAAGAAAGAAATCAAGTCTTCAGTTGCAGTAGTGAAGAACTCTCCAAGGAAAACGTTAAATGACTCACGAGGCATCAAAAGAAGATGGAAGGAATACACAGAGTCATACCAGAAGGAACTGGTTGAAATTCAACCATCTCTAGAGGCAACATATGATCAGAAAAGGATGGTACTGAAGGAAGAAGTTGAAGCTGCAGTGAAGGCCTGAGCTATAAACATGGCTCCAGGAAGTGAAGAAGTATTATTTGAAGTATTTCAACAATTGGATGCAGTGCTGGTAGTGTTCACTCATCTATGCCAAGAGATTTGGAAGACAGCTACTTCGCCAAATGACCGGAAAAGATACATATCTATGCCTATTTCCAAGTAAGGTGACCTAACCAAATGTGGAGATTATCAAACAATCTCATTAATATCACATACAAGTAAAATTTTACTAAAGATCATTCAGAAGTGACTGCCACAGTTTATTGATGGGGAACTTTCAGAAATTCAAGATGGATTCAGAAGAGGAGGTGGAACCTAGGATATCCTCACTTATGTCAGGTGCATCTTGGCTGAAAGCAGAAAATACCAGAAAGATGTTTACTTGTGTTTTACTGACTATGCAAAGGCGTTCAACTGTGTGGATCATAACCAATTATGGATAATGTTGGGGAGAATTGGGATTCCAGAGTACTTAATGGTGCTCATGAAGAATCTGTATGTGGATCAAGAAGCAGTTGTGCAAACAGAAAAGGGGAAACTGCATGGCTTAAAGAGGTGCTTGCCAGGGCTCTCTCCTTTCACGATACCTTTTCAGTCTGTATGCTGAGCAAATAATCCAAGAAGCTGTACTGATTATGGGCCTGATTATGTAGCTAGACTTGGTTATGCAGCAACAGCTACTGTGGATACCATTTATTTTACATAAACACACTCACACACACATGCCTATGGAGTCAATAAACATTACAAAGGACTGTACCACATTATGAACTACAGAACTGAAGAAGAATGAGGCATCAAGATTAGAGGAAGACTCATTAACAACTTGCCTTACGCAGATGACACAAACTTGCTTGCTGAAAGTAAAGAGGATTTGAAACACTGATGAAGATCAAAGACCACAGCCTTCAGTATGGATTGCATCTCAACAGCAAGAATACAGACATCTTCAAAACTGGCCTGTAAGCAACATTATGATAAATGGAGAAAGGATTGAGGTTGTCAAGGATTTCATTTTGCTTGGCTCCTCAATCAACACCTATGGAAGCTGCAATCAAGAAATCAAAAGATGCATTGCCTTAGGAAAATCTTCTGTTAAAGACCTCTTTAAAGTGTTAAAAATTAAAGAAGTCATCTTGAAGACTAATGTGAGCCTGACCCAAGCCATGGTAAATTCAATCGCATCATACAAGTATCTATGCAAAAGCTTGACAAGGAATAAGGAAGATGGATAAATTGACCCCTTTGAATTATGATATTCGAGTAGAATATTGAATGTACAGTGGACTGTCAAAAGAATAAATAGATCATTATGGAAGAAATACAACTGGAGTTCTCCTGGGAAGTATGGATAGAGAGACTGTATCTTATATATTTTGGATATGTTGTCAGGAGGAGTCAATCCCTGGAGAAGGATCCCATGCTTACTAAAGTAGAGTGTTGTGAAAAAGAGGAAGACCTTCAATAAGATGAACTCACACAGTGGCTGGAAGGCTTAAGCATAAAAACTATTTGCAAACACGGCACAGGACTGGACACTGTTTTCTTCTGTTGTGCATAGGGTCGCTGGGATCTGGAACCAGCTTGACAGCTCCTGACTACAACATTAAAATTGTGGGTAGAGATATATATATTTTTTTTAATTTGAATTTGATATTGACATTCACCAAAGATTTGCAGTTCATGATGTGGTATAGTCCTTTGTGGATTGTGTGCTGACTCCATCTGTGTGTGTGTGTGTTTGTGTGCAAGCACATGGGTGTGTGTGTGTAAAATAAATAGTATCCAAACTGTAGCTGACCCTGAATGATCAGGTAATTTAAATACCAGCTACCTGCATTCATTACATAGTGTTTATAACATATTTAGAAACCTTGTTTTTTTAGTGTTTGTGGTCAAATACATACAGATTAATTGCTTACTTCGTCTGAACTGTATTCATCACACTTCACTTGCTCTGCTCTGTAGAATAGGTAGCTTACCCTACAAACTGCAGTTTCTCAGCTACTTTGTCAGTTGGCTTCCTGGTAGATTCAGCCAGTGGGAGTACTCATGGATGATGCAAATGAGTTAGGCTATTTCTCGTCACCTCTCTCTGCTTCTGCATCTACTCCAAGTCCCCGTTCGAATCAACAATCTGTTGGTTTACTTTCTGTTGGGTGGCCCTGACTTCTAGGCTCTGGTGACATCATTTCCTTTCCTGGGTCCTAGCAGTGTCTTTCTGCAGTTGCTAAACTCTGAATTGCTTTATCATCACCTGTTATGTTTTCAGCTCTTCAAATAACTTTTAATCTTATTTTGCAGATTAAATTTCCTCAAATGAAGTATATGGATTATTGATTATATTTTTCTGACTGTATATTTACTGATTCTACAGATTAGAATTAAATTAGGAGTCTCCATATAATACTAAGGATGCCTGGTAATGCAGCGATAAAACACTTGGCTGCTAACCAAAAAGTCAATGGTTTGAATCCACTGGCTGCTGCATGTAAGAAAGCTGCAGCCATCTGCTTCTGTAAAGATTATAGCCTTCAAAATCCTACAGGGCAGTTCTGTTCTGTCTTACAAAGTTGCTGTGAGTCAAAATCAACTGGATGGCAATGAGTTAGGTTTTCTGGTTTGCATAAGTTTAGCCCATGCTCACTGTATAAATTAAAAGGGAGATTAAATCACAGGCCTATAGTAACATACCAAATGTCTCTCTCCTGTATCTTCCTATCATCAACACTGATTTACCTCTGATACTTGTACATCCACAACAGCCTTGAGTCTTTTCAAGTACAGCTTATAATGTTCTTTTCTATTATGCCCTTTATATCTACCATTGCCAACCTAACTGGAAAGCAAAGTTAATGTGCTTTAAGCAATTAAGGCAACATGTCCCAAACCACATGACTTAAATTACAACAGGAGTTTAAAAAAGGTAGAAATAATTTGGCTTTTTTTTTTTTTTTAACATAGAGAACATTGAGTCTGAAATACTCTTGAAGGTGTCTTAGAGTATAGACAGTGAAAGTCTTTCTGAACAGAAAAGGAACATGAGTAAAATCCCAAAGGAAAAATGAGTCTGACCTAGTTAGAACAGACTGCTAGTGGTAGGGAACTTAGGGGACTCGTGGTAGGGGTTCTGGTGGCTCGGTGGTAAAGACCTTAGCTGCTAACCCAAAGGGTGGCAGTTTGAATCCACTAGTTGCTTCTTGGAAACCCTATGAGGCAGTTAAGGTTGCTATGAGTCAGAAATGACTCAATGCCAATGTTCTTTTTTGGTTTGTTTGTTTAATCCAGACAACAAGCCCTGTGAAATGTATGTAAGAGACTCTAAATGGCTGGCTTTCAGCTTCTTTATGAAGAAATAAAGGAGCTTAGATAAAGAGGAAAGGGTGGAAATTAGAAGCTCATGGAATAGGATGTAAGTTTTCAATTACTGCTAAATGGGTGAGTGACCTTCAGATCATGAACCATAAATCTGGCATGGTGAAAGACAGGGCAAGACTGGTGAGACGAGCCTCTGTTGGGCCAGATAGGGTGCAGCTTCCTCTAAAACCCCCTCGGTGAAGTATGTATGATATTGCGTGTTCTTATATCCACTCTAGTATCTATTTAGTTTTTGAAAAATGCATATTCATTAATGGGCTCAATGGCACATGTTGAATGGCCGACTGATGAATTTATTGCATTTTTCACACTTTTTGACATAATATATTCAATGGTTTATTGTGTACAAAAGGCGTTATTCTTCAGTGTCGTACAATGAACATAGACACTGTGCAGCTGATGTCAGGTATTATTATTTTTACTGAGTAACAGTCTAACTTTACCAAATAAGTTATTTTTTGCCTGCAAAAGATTTTAGTGTATATGCTTGCTAGATGTCTCCTGGGAGACTTCAGTGAAGACTGAGAAGATCTGAAGCACCTGGCACTTCTGGGTACTTTGGGAAATTCAATGAAATTCAAATTTCAAATTTCAAAATGAACAATTATAGACAATGCATTTTCTTTTCAGATTCCATTATAGTACATCCTAAAGTTTAGAAATGCTAATGCTAATATTAGAACTAATATGTTTATTATTCTTAGGAAAATACAAGGCATTTTAGAGGCCAAGGGATGAACTAGTTCCTTTTAAGGATGATTTGTATAAAATTATTCAATTTTAGACACTGATTTTTTGTTAAGATCTGTTATGCCATTACAAAAGGGGTAACAATAAAAAATATGGTTATCAATTTGATGTTCTACCTTACTTCGACCTTTTTATAGTTCTGCCTTTCAACTATTAGTCTCAAGAGTAGAGTCTCTTTGAGTGATAGGTGTTAGGAATTACCCCAGGCTTCTGTGTCTTCATTCATACAATAGCCTTAGAATAATAGTAGAAAAAGGTTAGTTCTAACTGTCTTGTTTCACCCACCCACTGACTTGCCCATCCATCCATCCATCCATGGCAGAAATAAAATTGTGTGCCTGTATCCCAGCTGAGTAATTGATTACCTGTGTGACTTTAAGCAGTAATGGCATTTGGGTGCCTACATTTTTCTTTCATGTAAAAAGAGTTTTGTCTGTTTTGTAAGATTATTGTTCTTATTTGCCATTGAATTGACCTTGACATATAGCAACCAGATATTAAGCAGATCAAAGTGTCTCCTCAATCTGTGGAATCTCCATGACTTTTGATGTACTTGAGGCCATCGTTGAGGTTATGGAAAGCTTGATAGCATAGTGGTTAAGCACTACATCTACTAACCAAAAGGTAGGCAGTTCAAATCCAGCAGGTGCTCCTTGGAAGCTCTATGGGGCAGTTCTACCCCAACCTATAGGGTTGTTATGAGTCAGAATACAGTCAACGGCAGTGGGTTTGATTTGGGTTGAGGCTACTGTATCAGCTGATTTCACTGAAGATTGTCATCATTTCCGCTGACTATTTTTATACACAGATAAAAGTGCTCTGTAAACTTTAAAAATCAATGTTAGATTTAATTATTATTATTTTTTTAATGAGTACTTACTATGTGAAAACATGTAGGTTAAAATCTCATGGAAGATGGAGAAAATTGATGGAACGTTGCTTTTGACCTCATAAATTTGATAATACAGTTGCTGAACAAGTAAATTTATTTTTATTTGTAAAGCCAGGTAGAACCCTTGCAAACAGACTTTTCTGAATCTCATATTTATCTGTGAAAGTAGGCTTCATCTTGGATTGGTCAATTAAGTATAGTTTAAGTATTAAAGAAAGTAATTCACACCCAGAGTTGATAAAATTCTGGTAAGCCTTTAACATAACATATGAATTATAACATACTATAAAGCCACAGACTAGATAAAATAACTTGTCCAAAGTCTCCTGGAAAGTAGTGGATGAGCCAAGGGCAGAATTCAATTGTCTTAATCTCAAATTCAGAAATATTTTTATTAAATTGCTAATTTATTTTATATTTGCTCCAAACCCCTTGTGTCATTTCTTGTTATACTGTCTTATGAGGAAAGCTTGGAGATAAAGTTTCAGAAGAAAAAAATGTGTGGATGAAAAGAAAAGAATTGATAATTCCAATGAGTTCTTCGTTTTTGGAAAAGGATATGCCCTCTTCAAAACTGCCCGTTGGGAAAAACAAGTTAGATACTAGATTAAATCTTAGGATGCTATTAGCCAAAATATCAGTGTAAATAAATCATTAGAATTATGTAACAATCATGTGAATTTTGAGAGAATTCAAGGATAGACAAAATGCTTGACTGGTTATTACATCGTGCCATTTCATTGGCTTGAAAGTCCAAGGAATTATGCATTAATGTATGTCAATCTTTTGGTGATGTTAAGGTAAAATGAATAGAGAGAAATCTTCAAAGTCAGTATCTTATCCTAATTTCCAGTTAAACCCTAGTTCTGCTTCTTCAGTTATCAATGAGATTGCCAAGTTCACCATTCAGAACTATAAATGCTTACATTGCCATAATTACTTATAGTTGCTTTTATAAACAAGATATTTTAAATTGAGTAACATTCTTCTTTTCTATTCATTTTTCAAAAAATTTTAAAATTTGTTTTAGCCTCAGCTTTATTCCCCTAAATCTAGATGCTTATGTTTATACTACATGCTAGCTGTGCAATAGATGCTTAGAAAGTTATTGATTCTATTTTAAAAGAACAGGGACTTTTAAAACTTTTTATGTTATTTATTATTTTCTTCTATTTTATATTTCACCAGTTTTTTTAATATCCATTATTCTAAATAATATTGAGGAAGAGGCCTAAAATTAAAGAAGCAAAGAAAAAGCATTGTTCACATTTTTACATAGCGTTACTTAAATGACTTCATTTTCCTTTGTCTGAATTCTCCTAATGACTTTTTTGTTTGCTCAACTTCCCTTCATTTTTTTTTTTTTTTTTTTTTTAAGTCATGCTTGTCATGCCTTCTGGGATATTCTAGGGAATCTAAGAAGAAATAAGAAGAAGAGAGTCAGACTTAACTCTGAAACTCAAATCACCTTAAAATAAAATAAAATAAAAACGTTGCCCACAAGTCAATTCTGACTCTTAGCCAACCCTACAAGACAGAGTAGAATTGCCCTATAAGCTTTCCAAGGAAAGTTGGTGGATTGGAACTGCTGACTTGTTGATTAGCAGTTAACCTCTTAATCATGGCACCACCAGGGCTCTCCAAATTACAGTGATGATGTCTTATCCAAACAGAAAAGAAGGACTAGCAAGTATTATCCACTATTAACTATTAAATGCTGCTTTTTGTTATAAAGGCAATAAATACATTTTATACAGGAGCCCTGATGGTGTAGTTATTAAAGTGTCCATCTGCTAACTGAAATGTCAGTGGTTGGAACATGCCAGTCACTCAAGAGAAGAAAGATGTGGCTTGGATAAAGCTTACAACCTTGGTAAGCTCTGGGGCAGTTCTACTCTGTCCCTTAGAGTCTCTATGAGTCAGAATCACCTTGACCACAATGGGTTTAGTTCTGGGTTTTGGTTTAATCCAAAATTTTGCAGAAGCAGGCAAGATATGACTTTAAAATATGTTTTCTGTACTCAATTTTAGAGGTAAATGAATAGAAAAACAGCAGGAATCTTGATGGACAACATCAGGGAATATCAGTGCTCCAGCATCCCACTTAACATATTCACTGTCACTGCTGGAATAACTAGACATGAATTCTGATATTTAGGGACATAGTAAGCAGAAAGGAAATTGAACAATGACTTCTTTAGCACCTAGGGGACGGGGACATTGAAAGCCAGAAGACTGTCTAATCTCGGTTTGACGTGTACTGTAAGCTCAGTTCTCAATATAGTTCTTGTCCCAGTTATCCATACTTTTTTTTAGCCTCCTGGCTATATGACTATAACAGGCTGGCCTCGTGACATCTTCAAAGGGCAGTAGGAAGCTAGGGAGTCGCAGCAGTGCAGAAGCAGTTGGTCTGGTCTATTATTGAAAGGTCAAATGGCACGTGTGTTTACACGTGTTTCTCTACCAGCTCCCAAGTTAGTATACAATTTGAAGTATTGACAGGTATGAAAAGCCATCTGTGATTTAGGAATCAACAGAGCCCATGAACAACACAAATCACAGAGAACATCCTGTGGTTCTTTTCCTTCGTTTTTCTTAAGATTTGTGTTAGCTAATTGCTTTGATTTTATTCCTGTGGGTACTCTGTTCTCTGCTAACCTGATACAATGCCATTATTAAAACCAAACTTAAAACCAAGTTATACCGTTCCTATTGAACTATCTGCCCACCCACTCAGGTAATGGAATACTTAGTTCTCAGTAAGGATGTGATTTTATGAAAGAGTCACAAAGCTCTTTACAAATATTAACTCATTAGTTTGCTCCAACATCCCTCTGTGACCCCTAGAAAGTATTATTTTTCTTAGTTTATAAAGAAGGAAGGGAAACACAGGCAAACTTTCCTAAGTTCACATTGGAAAGAAGAATACAGGGAAAAGAAAGAAATAGTTGTGTATTTTTCTTAGTCTATCATCTTAGATCTATAGCTACTGTTCTCCCCTTTCCTCTCTTCCTTCCTCCTTTCCTTCCTTCCTCCTTTTCAGGCATCTTTCCCTCCTTTTCACCTTTTACAGTTTAGAAAGCTTGTCCTAGCCCTTGCCTGTTACTGTCTACTGTGTGCTGGCTGGCGAATGATTTCAAGTCTCCAAACCTCAGTTTCCTCATGTATAAAATGGTAGAGATGATGCTCTCATTGGAATTGTTGAGGTAGCCCAATAGGTCCTATTTATAGGCTACTAGTGGAGTTTTTGACTGCTACATATTAAGTATGAGAAAATGAAACAATTTTTAACAAATTAAACTGTATTGACTTGCCTTCTAGTAATCAATGCTATCTCACAAATATAGGTGTTTTCTCACAAGGTAATAAATTACACAGAGGCTGGTACCCATGGTCACAGAGGTTGCACCATGGATTAAGTGTCTGCGGCTAGATACTGCCTGAGGTTTCTTCCACTATTATCTGTCCAAGTAGCAGTACGTGGTGTGCCGTTGTCCTGAACCCAAACAGAACCAAACCCACTGTCATTGAGTTGATTCTGACTAATAGCAATGCTATAGGACAGAGTAGAACTACCTTGTTTTCCAAGGCTGTAAATCTTTAAGGGAAGCCGTTTCCCCCAGAGCAGCTAGTGGATTCAAACCTCCAAACTTTTGATTAGCAGCCAAATGCTTTATCTCTAATTCACCAGTGCTCCTTAAAGATCATGAACATTCTTTCTGCTTGCAGAGCTCTTTGTAGTTTAAATGTCCCATTATTATGCATTTCATCTCATTCTCACAATAGTCAAAGGAGGAAGACAGAATACGAATAATCATCTTCATTTTGGAGTTGAAGAAATATTTAAGTCCAGAGAAGTTAAGTGACTTTCTCAAGGTCATATGTTTAGAAAGTTGGAAGGCTACAACTACTCACACTTTTATTTTTCTCATTCCAAGTGCTTCCTTTTTGCATTAAGTACAGACATTCCTGTTGCTGTTATTGTTATGGGTGCATTTAAAGACCCTCTTTAGCAACACTTCTCTTTGTTCTCACATCTACTCAATTTCTGCTACCTTTACTGAACACAGGGTTGCAGTGCCTGCATGTAATGGCTGAAGACATGGAGTGAGATTTTAAAGAGTGTCACCACCTCACCCCTGACCTCACTGTCCTCCAAATTTTGCCGTGGCATTCAGTATGAGATGAAAGCCAATGACAAGTACTGTCTAGTGTTTTTCTCCAGGTAGCAATGGCATTCTGAAATACCAGGAGTGGGGAGAATGGGAATGGCTACCACTGTGAAAGACTCTTGAGATGAAAACTACTTTTTAATCTAAATCTATGGTTGCCTGTTATTCTGCTGGTGACTAATTGGGGTGGCTGTGACTTGGGTGGTAGCAGGAAGCCAATTCTGTGAGGCTGAGAACAGGCTCCCACCTTGCTATAATTTACTGCCATAACGAGAGGAAAGAGAAAAATGCCACAAGTGTTTAATATCCAAGTAGAATGTTTGCAGACTTTTTTCACCAAGCTGCAGACACACATCACAAGGAGAGAGATTCATTGCCATTTAGTTCAGATCAGTTCACCCAAGTTCTTCATTTTCCAAGCTTAATTTATGCTGTATTTTTTCATTCACTGCAAGAAATACTTCATCTGTTTTCTTAAAAATGAGATGTCAACCATTTACTGGTAGAGATGTTGGGGCTGCCCTTTGCACATTTCCCCCAAGCAATGAAACAAAAGACTTTAAGGGTACATGAATGTTACTCAAACACAAACTGAGAAATGCTTTTAAATTTTCTTGATTGTTCCTATGGGAAGTACAGAGTTAGATTTATCCCATCCAAAGTTCTCTACCCTGCTTTTCTGCCATTCTTTCAATCCCATTCTCCTTCCCTCCTGTTAATCAGTAGGCATCAGTATTCTACTACTAGCCAAAGGGTTGACAGTTTCTCACTCGCCCAGAAACACCTCTTGAGGCAGGCTTGCTGATTTACTCCTTGAAAGGTCACAACCTTCGAAACGCTGTAGAGCAGCGCTCCTTGGCAAGTATGAGAATCAACTCAATGGCAAGTAATAACAACAGCAAAGTAGTACGGCAGGTAGGCCAGTTGTTGTAGGACCACATAGCTTTAGTGACACATACTGAAACAGAGGACAAGCATGTTTCAATTTGGGATGAAAGCAACACAAAGAGAGTAAAATCATCAGGGAATCCTGAGAGGTTCATTCTGTGTTCCATTCCATCCTTCATTCTCTTACTCAATACACTCTAGATACCATGTAATACATATAAAGATAAAAGAATTGAATTTCCAAACCCTCAGGGAACTCTAGACTTAGTACAGGAAATATAGCAGCCTTTACAAGACAATGTGCTGGTGTGGCAATAGATACAAATCAGGGCGTTAAAATGACAGAGAAGAAAGGGCTCCTGTCTCTATGTGGGGAAGATTCAAAGGTCTCCTCAGAGGCAAAGGCACGTAACAGGGTCTTCAAGAATGAATTCATATCGTAGATTCAGGAAAAGGGAACAAGACGTAGACATACATGAAAATATAGTGGTCACACTTCAACCAAAGTAGGTGATGCAGTGTGGCTAAAGCAATGTGGGTAACTGAGACAGTGGCAAGAACTGCAGTTAGAGAGCTGTGGAGAGGTAGCTTTTAACTAAGATGTCTTGTGAAGGAGTCTGGAATTCAGACTTGATGACAGTGATCTGGCTAAGTTTTTAAAATTGTGGCCATCGCAAACACCGTTATGTCTTGATGGATGTGACTAGCAGCTGGTTAATGTCCCTACTTGTACTTGCTTCTTGTTTAAGCAGATGTTGAGACACTTTGTTTCCAGGACCTGGTTGGAATGTATATGTTTTATCTCTATCTCTGTGTTGAAGAGGTAGAGTCAGCTAAGTAACAAGGTATAGAAATGAGCTTTATTAATTACAAAGAACTCTTCAGAGCAGGACTGAGGCCACCATAGTCGGGGTAGAGAAATGAGAGCTTGAGGAGAGACTACATGGAAAAAGAAATGAAAAGATTTTGGCAACATCTCAAGGCATGATTCAAAGTCAATGACAAGTGAATGGATGATTATTCTGAGAACTGGATTCTTCAAGATTGAAAAAAAAACTATTTTCAACTCTCACAAAGGAACTGGTGAAGAATAATTGTGGTGAAAGAGAATCAAGCTAGGGATCCTCATACTCAGTTTAGGTTGATGGCTCACACATAACCCACAATGTCCAATTGCCCTTGACATTTCTAGAGCAGTTTCATGGTACATTTAGAAATACTGTTGACTCAGTAACATTGGTACAGTTACTGAGGACTGTATCTAAAACAACACTGTGAGAACAGAATAGTGAGGCCCTTAAGTTTATGCTAATAATAAAAACAGTAAACAAACAACAATAGTTAATACAATATGCCAGACTTGTATAACACATTGCATGTTTTAGCTTCAATCTTCACAACCCTAGGAGGGAGATAGTGTCAAAATTTATACTTTACAAAAGAAAAAAACAAAGTTCTGGTTAAATAAAATGATAGCCGGGAAACTTAGGCTGGCAAGTGGTATAATATAGGTTTGGTAAAAAAAAAAAAAAAAAAAAGAAGAAGAAGAAGAAAAAGAAAAGTATGCAGAGTGCATGAAGGCACCTGGCATAACAACAATAACCCACAAAGCATATGCCAGCCTGTACTTATGCAACTCCCAAGCCAAAAGGCGAATTATTTCTTATGAAAGTCCTTTTTTTTTTAGAAGAACATGTGGGTTTCTGATGGGAATTCAACAGATGGAATTTAAAAGATAGAGGAGAGGAAAAAATGATTTCTATCTATAAAGACCTTACAAGCTACCATCTAACTAGCTCGTATTCCATAATAAGTTATGAGGGAGTGGGCGTTAGTTTGGAGAACAGAGTCACCTTGGAAGCAAGTCATAAGCAAAATAGCGCCAATGAATTCTTCAGAATTTCTACTGATGACCACCTTTCCTTATTGGAAATGGACCTAACAGTGGACCAGAGGCTATTGCCACAGGTCCTACCGCTGATGTCTTGGTACCCTGACAGAGAAGTTGCCTGCAGACTCTTGTGTTAGCCCCTGGAGGAGAGCTGTGGGAATGTGCCTGATGACTGCAAAGGACACAAAGGGCGATGACAGAAATCATGTCTGTGTGTGTGTGTATGTATATAGGTATCTGTCTATGTGTATATGTGCATGTATATATATGTACACATTCTTTGGCTTACTGTTGAGTTCAATAATAGTAAGAAGAAAATTAAAAAAAGTCCTTAAAAGAAGTTTAGGGTCTCCTAAATTTTTGTTAAAGATGATTGGAAAAATGGGGAACAAATACATCATGAATGTAATTAATGTTACTCAAAGATATGGATGATTGTTGAAATAACAAATGGTGTTTTACATATACGTTTACCTCTATTAAAAAAAAAAAGTGTCATCAACACTGTATGATTTGAAACAAGTGCTATGTCTTCTTCCTCTCCTGATTATTTTTCCAATATTTAGGAGGAAGGAGAAAAGGTGCTCCAATATCATGGCTAAAATTCAAATCAGGAAATTCTGTTAAGATGTCAAAATAAATTTCTACAACAGTTTCAGTGTATGTAATTTTCCTTTTCTTTAGTCTTCTGTAGGAAAGTGTGACTATTTACCCTACTACCTTCGTCTGGAAACCCTTGTGGCGTAGTGGTTAACTACAATGGCTGCTAACCAAAAAGTTGGTGGTTCAAATTTGCCAGGCACTTTTTGGAAAATATGTGGCAGTTCTACTCTGTCGTATAGGGTCACTGTGAGTCAGAATCGACTCGATGGCAGTGGGTTTGAGTTTGGTTTTTGGTCTTCATTTGGAAATCCTAGTTTCAGGGTAGAAACCATGCTGGTATAGTGATTAAGTGCTACGGCTGCTCTCCAGAAGTTTAGCAGTTCAAATCCCCCAAAGCATTCCTTGGAAACTGTATGGGGCAGTTCTACTCTGTCTGTAGAGTCACTGTGAGTCAGAATGTACTTGATGGCAGTGAGTTTTTTGAGTTTGGTGTGGCATGGTGCTAACTAAAAGATTACCAGTTGCAGTCCAGTACCTGCTCCGTGAAGATACTATTGGGCAGTTCTACTCTGTCCTGTTGGGTCAGCTGTCATTGACTCAGTGACAGCTGGTTTAATTTTTTGTTTTCTGGTCTTTATTTGAGAGCCATGGTGGAACAGTTGCTAAGAGCTCAGGCTGCTATACAAAAGGCTGATACTTTGAATCTACCAGCTACTCCTTAGAAACACTGTGGGACAGTTCTACTCTGCCCTATGAGTCAGGTTCACTCAATGGCAACTCACTGGTCTTCCTTTAGATTCAATGGAGGCAGAAAAACACTTGTTGAGAAATATATTTGACAGTCAGTGGGTTAAAAGATTCCGCAGGGATGTGAAGTCACTGCCCGATTTCTGTGAAAGTCCATAGCTCAACCTCTGGCCTTTTAGGGGGACAAAAGTACTGTTTCTGCAATGAAAATACCCAGTGGGGCCATTATACCCAACACAAGAAGATAAACACATAAATAAAATATCAGTGGTGGTTATAGCAGCATGTTCCTTTTATATTGTTTAGAGTCTGTTATCACTCTAAGTAGCTGGAACAGTGCATCCTGAAATTCACCAAAGGCATTTATGCAGTCAATACACCTCTTTCTGAAGGAGATTTGTACTCGTCAATCTTAATTGAGACACAGAGGAAAGCAGTCCAATTGTGTTTGCCTAAAATTGTGGAGAATCTTTTTGTACTACCTATTAAAAAAAAAATCTGATTTCTCTATTCCTCACTTCCTCTTCTTTCTCTCAACAAGAAATATATGTGAAAGCCAAGCCAAGTGCCGTCGAGTCAGATCCCATATGTGAAAGTCGATTTTTTTTTTAAGAACGATGGGGAAAAAATTTCAGTGGAAAGAAAGGACATCCATTACCTAAGCAGAAAAGACATGCACTGCTCAAGGGAAGCAGCACTGGAGGAAGACTATGAGAAAATTAAGTAGATAAATTTACAGAGGAACCAGTAATTCTTTCCTTGTATTTCTTTATCTCTCCCCATTATTCTCTTTGAAGAGCAGGGGCCCTATAATTCCTCTCTTTGTCTTTCTTGTCCTCCACCAAATCTTCAGCACTTCTAAAACAAATCAAATCAAGAATGAACCTTTTCAACATGAAATGGATCTCTTTGCTCTGCCATGCACGTCCTCTGTAAGTCAGCCTGTGGAAGAGGTCTGGGTGACCAGCGTGGGTCCATCTCTCTGGTGATGACCATAGAGGTGCTAGCTGCAACCCCCCATTTACTACAATGGCTTTTCCCAGGCTGAAATACTGTTTTGCTACAGCCTTGGGCAGGAAAAAGTGCTTCCAATAATTTCTTCATGCAATATACAGCAACACTACAATTATAAAACTATCACTGTAGCAAGGTTAGAGGCCTAGAGGAAAGAATGGTAAAAACAGAATTATTTGTGAGAAACAAAGTAATTTTACGGCCTAAAGCTGTAGAATTATGCTAAGACTAAATCACAAGGGAGAAGATCAGGAAGGCAAAGGAAGTTCTATCCAGGAATTCCTCAGCAAGGCCAGATTCCTCACACATTTTCCGAGGGATCATTACTGCAAGTTGTTCTTCTATAGTATACTGCACTGCGGGCTCCCAGCCGCTTCATCCCTACCAGCAGCCCAGTCATGAAAGCAACCATGACAAACATTTACAGAATGTCCAATACATGCGTGACCAGGAGATCACATTATCTCTAATCCTTCCCTCAGCTCTGCAAAGTTGGGTAACGTTATCCCCATTTTACAGTTTAGCCAAGGTCACAAAACCAAGGGCTGGCAGACTGAAGATTCAAATCTAGGATTCAAGTCGAGGTCAGAATTCATCCTGCATCTCTGCTCTGGCTACTTGTTTTAGCATCTGGAATTGCTCTAACAGGAATACCACAAGTGAATGGCTTTAGCAAAGAAAAGTTTATTCTTACGCAGTCCAGTAGGACACAAGTCTGAATTGAGGGTATCCAGCCCAGGGGAAGATTTCTCTCCTTGTGATGCTTTCCCTGTTAAGAGTGGATGTTCTAAAGTGACAGGGCACATCACTGAAGCTCTTCTATTATGCAAAGACACCCAACAGTGACAAAGGAGTTCATCATCTTCTCATCCTCATCTGGTAGATTAAATACATTAGGGAAGAATTGCTCTCATTGGTGAACATCCACAGTAATAGGTTTAGTGAGGAAGGGTGAATATCTAGAACATTCTGAACCCTTACAGACATTTCAGAATGGAAATCTGATGTCAAGGAAAGCAAAACAGTTGAGGCTACAGCTGTACAGTCAAAGCTGTTGCAAGCTGTTAATTGTTTTCCTCGTAATTGCTGATTGATCAGTGATTTGATTGTGGACTCCAGGCTTTTTTTATAATGAATCATGGTTTGAACTATCCAATTAAGAAGATAGAGTTCCAAAAGAGGCCAAACACGTAACTGGATTTACTGACAGACTGAAATGATTTTTAGCAAAGGGACCAATTAAAAACTTCTGGAGAGTAGGAAAAGATTTAGATTTGAATAGAATTAGTCTTTATCAAGCCTCCACTAGTGGAGTGTTTTTTTCATCGAGAAACCCTAGTGGTGCAGAGGATAAAGTGCTTGGCTACTAACTCAAAGTTGGTGGTTCAAATTCTCACCAGTAGTTCCACAAGAAAGGTGCTTCCATGGTTATGGTCTTGGAAATCCTATACATCAGATACTGGCCTGAGTATTTTTACATTATCACATATATAAGTGTTACAGTATATCTGTGAGATAAATAGAAATTCATACTTTTCACAGCCTAGGAAACTGAAGCTAAACACAGATTTTTAAAAACATACTGGCTCAATATTGCACACTGTCAAGTAGCAAGGTCACAGCAAAAACTGGTTTCAATTAACCCCAGATTTCACTTTGTTATTTGGTTGCAGGTACTTTTCAATCTACATAAATTTGGTGTATGTAACTAAAATGCTTAAAAGAAAAAAAGACTTGTTATAACCACCAAATCACCAAAATACTGGGAGTGTGTGCAAGTATTCATATATACATATGTGTGTATACATACATATGTCTATATATATACTCTCTCTAACACACCATGAGTTGGATCCGACTTGACGGCACTTGGCTTTTTGGCTGGCTGTAGCACACAATTTTGACATAAACTTATTTATTTGCATTTTTAACAAAAAACTTTAGGAAACAATAGATATTAAAGCTATCTATGAACTACTGAGAGGTAAGGAAAAATGGCTTTGTGTTTTCTCACTAAGCCTCTTCTGATCTCTTAATTTCTTTTTTCTTTTATCTAAAACTGTCACAGATCAAAACTCAGAACAAAGGAGCAGAACATAAATTAGTAAGGCTGGGTGTGAGATCTCAGCTAGTAAGAATCTGCCGTAAATTGACTAGAACATGCAGAATTTTGGAAAAATAATTTCAAGCATCTCAGTTCCTTGTTCAGTCTGTGGAGGACAGTACACTCTATTTGGTTTTTCTTAGCTCTCTGTATCCAGATCAAATAACAAGAAGAATAACTATTTAGGAAATCACTCCCTCATTTGCTAAATAATTAATACATAATTAGATACAGCAGGCTCTAGGTGAACAGAAGTACATTAAATATATAAAATTCTTGCACTCCAGGAGCTATGGTTGAGGTTGAAGACATACAAATTCAGCAAGAAACAAGTGGATGAGGATCTTCTTACCACCGTGAAAGGAACAGCGTGTCTCTGCAGAGAGTAAGGGCGGAGGGAGTGTAAGCCGCGGAAGAGAAGTCAACATTTGCTCTGAGAAGATGACACTTGACTATAGCTAAGAATGTGACCATGCGAAAAGAAAGATGATGGGAAAGAAGGAAGGAAAAAGGACACTGTGAAGCAGAAACAGGTTTGGCATATTTGAGGAAAAAACAGCAGGCCTAAAATACCTGGAATGCTGTGGGAAACGGAATGGAAGGCTGACAGACGGCAAAATTCTGGTAGAGTGACTCCGGCACACCACTGAAGGCCGCAGGAGAGAGATGGGATCTCACACTGAAGGAAACGGAGGGACCTGAAGAGGTTTCACATCAGCAACAGGGTCTAAGATACATATTTGGAAGACTATTCTGGCTGATTGAAAGGGAGGAAGGAAGGCATTGTGGGATTGGGATTGGTAAACCAGTTTCTGAAGTACTCAGACCCAAAATGCTGGCTCCCTAGACTCCGGGGCAGTCAAAGCAAACTGAAATGCTGACTCAAGGCCTGGTCTTTGGTTAATGCTGAGAGAAGGCAAATTCTCACAACTCTATTTGTTGAGAGGAAAAATGTCCGGGACCACTACAGTCATTCTCTAGTCAACCTGGAGTGAGTGAGGAGGCTCCCCTGCACCAGGATCAAATTAGAGTGTATCTACCCCTCACCAGCATCTCTCTGCCTGCATGTGCTCTCTGTTATTGCTGTTTTCCTGGAAGGCAGCTCTTTTCTTTCTTTCCACTTACAAAAACGCTTTTATGTAAGTATCAGGATTAGGGACCCCTGAGAGACATATAGATGCTCATTTGCTCTGTGGCTATTATTCTGCAAGCACTGTTCCTAAACTGTATGTATGATACTAGATGAATCTGCTTATAAAAAGAGAAAGAAAACAATTTCTCCAGCCAGAGAAACTTAATCCAGAAAATAAAAAATGCAATGATGCTGTATTCAGAAAAATAATGTGAGGAATGCAAGTAACAACTTCTTTTGCATCTCTTAAAGATAAGCATTGGTATGCTTGATATATTTGCTAGTAGGCACATTTTATGTAACTTTATTGTCAAATAAAATCATAAAACAGACCACAATACTTGGGAGAGTGTTATATTAGCTTGATCACCTTAATGGAGTACCATAAATGGAGTGCTCAAAGAACAGAAAGTTATTCTTACAAGGTTCTAGAGACCCAAACCAAAAATGCACTGCCATGGAGTCAATTCTGTCTCCTAGCAATCCTATACACCAGAGTAGAACTGACCCATAGAGCTTCCAAGGAGTATCTGGTAGATTTGCACTGTCAGCCTTTTGTTTAGCAGATGTAGCACTTAACCACTACACCACCATGGTTTCCTCCTGGAAGCCAGAAGTTCAAAATCACAGTGTCAGTCAGATCACACTCTTCTGGAACTCCAGAGAAAAATCTTCCCTTGCCTCTTCCAGCTTCTGGCAGTCCCAGGTCTTTTCTGGCTGAGGCAACACAGCTCCAGTCTTTGTCTTCACTTGGCCTTCTCTCCTGTGTCTCTCTGCATCTTGTATCTCCAAATCTCTTCTCCTTATATGTTTAGATCCCACCTTGCCTAGTATGATCTTATCCACAGCAGCAAAGACACTCTTTTCAAATAAGGTCATATTCACAGCTGACTAGGGCTACCAAACCTAACCAAACCCAGTGCCACTGAGTCAATTCTGACTCATAGAGACCCGATAGGGCAGAGTAGAAATGCCTCATAGAGTTTCCAAGGAGTGCCTGGTAGATTTGAACTAGTGACCTTTTGGTTAGCAGCCACAACACTTAACCACTACACCACCAGCGTTTCCAGGGCTAGGATTCAATACATCTTTGGGGGCAACACAATTAAACTCACTGCAGTTATATTCCCTGCATGATGTTTGTTCTGAGTCCTCAAGCTGCCTGCATTTTCTGGGTAACAGTCTAAGCTCAACAGTGTGAGGTCCAGCCTTTCCTCTCCCTGTGACCTGGAGACTAAAGTCTTCAGTGTCCCACACTATGTAAATGATAGTCACATTAGAAAGTGACCTGAAAGCATCCATAAAATACTAGGCATTAATTGTAATCTCAAATGTGACTTCTGTGGGGGTTTTGTATTATGACAGGAAATTCCTAGAGCCGGATACCTAATCTAACAAAAATAGGTTTTCAGTGGGAAGGGTTAGAGACAGGCCCATGGGGACATTATTTGGGGGCAGTAGTCTTATGAGCAGCCCTTCTCCAACCAGACTGCAGAGTTACACGGCTGCTGCACGTGCCAGTGGGGCTCAGACCCTGCTCAAGGTTCTGTTGTTGCTAGCTGTCTTTAAGCTGGCCCGCAGTTCATGATGACTCTCTGCACAGTTGGGTGGCTTTCAGAAATAGGTCACCAGGTCTTTCTTCCTAGTCTGTCTTAGACTGGAAGCTCCACCAAAAGTGTCCAACACCATAGGCAACTCAAGCCTCTACTGACAAACAGGTGGTGGCCACAGCGGAGCTATACTGGTCAGAAATTGAACCCAGGTCTCCCATGGGAGGCTGAGCATTTTACCACTGAACCACCACTGTCCACTTAGGGTTCTGTCTGGTGGGTTTTCTCTTGTTTTTTATATGCTCAAAGAAGACAGAAGCTCTTCACAACTGGAAACTGGACAGAAAGTGGTCAATAGCAAGTATTTATTAAACACTCCACGGACATCACCCCCTTGGGGACTGGTCTGGTAGCCGTTTCTGGACTTTTTTCCAAGCCATGCTTTTCCTGACATGTGTTAGCTCATGGAGGCTTTTGTTTTGAATGCAAATACATATGGGTGTTCTGGGTGAGAGACTAAAGTGGCCTTCTTTTCATACACACTTTTTCTGAAGCCAGTTAGAAACAAGGAGAGACCAAAAAAAAAAAAAAGGCATAGAAAGGCATATACAAATGTAGGTGGTAAAAAGAAATCAAGGCAGCATTTTCTGAGAGTAACATTAAAATCATGATTAAGAATAGAAATAAATTTGAATTGGTTTTTTCTTTCTCATAAAATTATCAGCATGATTTCCTGGTTGGAATGGTGTTGATGTGGGCAGATTAAATTACTGTGTTAAGAATTATGAGTTTTGTATTTTTACAAATGTTATATTCTCACAAATATAGTCAATGCCTACCACTGGAGCAGGCTATCAGAATAGACCCAAACTACCAAACCCACTACCATAGAGTCAATTCAGACTCCTAGAAACCTTATAGAACAGAGTAGAACAGTCCTATATGATTTCCAAAGAGTGGCTGTTGGATCTGAACTCTGACCTTTTGGTTAGCAATCACAGCTCTTAACCACTATGCAACCAGAGTTTCCAAGAGCAGGCTCAAAATGAAAAGTAATGCTTAAGAGTCACTGGTGATACTGGCAGGACACATGTCTCAAAACCGCTGCACATGTGGATTTAGGACTGAAGGTTGCATTTCACAAAGCACTACCTTTTAGAGTTGGAAAGTTCCTTGCCGATAATGAATGGAGAGGAGATGCCGGCTCTTGGCAAAGATTCTGTGCCTGCAGTGCTATGGCTGCTAGGATCTTCTCAGAAGGAAAAAGAGAGTAAGCTTTAAAAGTGAGTGAGCGAGCGAGTGAAGAGTGAGCGTGGAGTGAGTTCTATGTTGCCTGCAAAGAGTCTGAGTAGAGGTCTAACTAAAAATTCTTCCCAGGCAAAAAAAGTTCTAGCAAAAGTACCCCGACTTTGACTTGACTCAGTTATGTTCACCACCCCCATACTTTTTCTTCATGCTAAATTTCTCCAGAAATTATTTATGAATGACATACGTAACATCTCATGGAGCCCTGACGGCACAGTGCGGCAGCGCTCGGCTCCAAAACCAAAAACGGTCAGCAGCTCCAATCCATCAGCAGCTCCAATCCACCAGCAGCTCCAATCCACCAGCAGCTCCCAGGAAGTTCTACAGGACAGTTCTCCTCTGCCCTCTGAGTTGAAATCCACTCAAAGACAATGTGTTTGGTTTGGTATATGTCTGATATTACATTCTCCTCCATTCAGACAGGTCCACATCTTGAAAAATTTTAACCTTTAACATTTTGCAATCTGTTGCCTTTTCTCTGTCCCCAGAACGTTGGCTCAGGCCCCTGTAGTTTCTTATCTGGACAATTTTAATAGTCTTCCAACTAATTCCTTACCACCTGTATGGCCTCTCTCCAGCTCATCCTTCTGCTGCTGCCCAAGTGATCAATTTGAAGCTCAGAATTTGTAGCTTCACATTTTGCTTGCAATCACTACTAAGTGGCTCCTAGCAGCCTTAACTAATAGATAATAATAATATCCTTTATTGAGCTCAGCATATGTGTTAGACATCATGGTGGGTATTTTCCCATAGATTCTCTGTTAGCAATCCTCACTATTCCATTGTTTTAGGCATTAGGAATAATTTGCATCCTTTCCAATGTAATAATGAGTTGTGAAATACTGAACACCAAGAGACAAAAATCAATTAAACCATGTTCAAATAATTTTTAATTTTAATCAAAAACAATATTAAAAATATTGAAGTATTATCAAGGTAACAGGCTGAGACCTGTATTATTTAACCCATATTTGAGTATATCTGTCAGATAAGTAGCTGAGAAAAACAGGTAAATCAAAAATTTTGAACACTTGACAAATCAGAAAAATGTTGCCAGGTTCCCTTTTGTAAACATTCCAAAATTTATATTTCCATTAGCAATGTATGAGTACCATTTAACTGACATCCTTGTTCACATAAACTTCTTGATTTTTGCCAGTTCCATAGAGAGATTACATAGAACGTGGATTAGACCAAGAGTCTTCCGGTTAGTTTGTAGATGAGTACTATCATTATCCTTTTGTTTACAGGGAGGAAGGTGAGTCAAGTTGATCTCTAGCTTAACTCTTTCGTTTCCTATCATGAATTAATTTATCATGTGAAGTTTTAGTGTTCTCCTTCTTTATGCTGGGCATCACTACACCATGCCATTCACAAGCTCCCCCAAAGCATTCCAGTGCCCCAATCTCCCCATCTTGGCACTTGCTGCCCTCTCTGTCTAGAATACGACCCATCCTTCCTCAACCAGTTAATTTCTGCTTGTTCTACAAATCCTCACTCAAGTGCCACCTCCTCTAGAAAGCCTTCTCTGATTTGTATTTCTCTCATCTGTGCTTCCATACCACTTTCTCTTCTGACCTCAAGCCCCCCCCCCCTTAGGACCCTGCATGACATTCATGTTTCCTATAAGATCTGATGGCAAGAAAGCCTCTTATTTGATTCTGTCTCACAGTTACCCTATAGGATGAAGTAGAACTGCCCCATAGGATTTCCAAGAAGTAGCTGCTGGATTTGAACTTCTGACCTGTTAGTTAGCAGTATAGCTCTTAACCACTTGTTTCCATGGTGCTACATGCACATTTATTGAATATGCTAAATGAATGAATGCTTTAGTACAACAAGCCAATAGAAAATTCCAAAAATGAAAATAAAAGATGTGTTTTGAGTAGTACTTTCCACCCCCCCCCCCCACAGGAAACAGCACTATTCTTTCTTGACAATATAATTTCATTTTCTAAAAGCCCTGGTTCAAGTAGACTTTATAGTGCTTAGAATCTGTTGCTTCTTGAACTATTTCTACTTATTCTTCATGGACCAGAAGACAGTGGGGAAGGTATTATATTACAAGGGTTTGCAGTAGCTTTAAGGGCATGCAAAGCCCTCTGAGGGCCCACTGAAGAAACAGCAACATAGAACCTAGAACTTCCACTCCCTCTCCAAATCTTACCCGTCCCCCACACTCACCACACAACTTGAACCAAACAAAGGTGCTGTCTGTCTTACACCTTGAATTGTCATGTAAGCAGCAACAGCTGTTGTTTCTCCTCTTGTTTCTTCTTCAATGGAAAGGGTTTTATGGCCTTAAAATGTGTTATCGTCCATTGTAGAGAAAAAAACCTAGGTCTGTAAATCAGTAAATTTAGGTTCTTAACTCTGTAACTACCTGTGGGATCTCACAATAGATGTTTTCTCCTTTGAGGCCTGATAAGTAATGCCAGATAAATTCTAGAGCTAGATGACAACCAAGGCCTCTTGCAACTCTAGAAATAAGTCTTTATTTACATCTATGTATTTTTGTTAAAGCTCTTAACCATCTCTTGTGGGTCACTTTGGAACATAGTAGTCAAAATATTCTTCTGTATGCATCACTTTGACCACGTGTCCCTGCAACTCCTTCTTCCCCTTGAAGAAGTCTGTAGTATTAGTTTCCTGTGCTGAATGTGTTGAAAGCAGTTTCCTTGTCGTCATCTTCAAACTGTCTAGCAGGGGACCCTCCACCACCCAACCCCGCTCGCCACCCTGTTCCCTTTGTGGGCTCACTGCTATGCTGCTGAATGGTCACATTAAGTGTAGCACCTCTCTTTCTTACTCCCTTGCCCTTGGCATTCTTTGGTATTTATTTTATCACCATGATTTCTTATTTTAAAATGCTCTTCAGTTGAGGGATGTCCATGAAATTTTCTCCATATGGCTGGTTATAGAACAATGTCTATGTATCACTTTTATTTTACTCATAGGCCAAGAAGCCCTGTCATAATGGATCTTGCTAATTTTAAAATATATATTTTTAGACCTTTAAATTTTGTGCCCAAATCCCCTGTTTGTGTATGTTCACATTTATTATAGACTACAAGCTCTTTGAGGGCTAAATTTATATGTCTTTAACTACTGCATGAAACACCCAAAACACCTATGTGAGCATGTGCGTCTCCAGCATTTCTGACCCTGTAAAGACTTAAATTTACACTACAAAAAGTGGACGATTCCTGGTGTGGAATCAGAGATTCTTTAAAGTAAAATATAATTTGAAAATTAGATTTTCATCTTACTTTGTGATTATCTTTTATGCATTTTCAAAAGAAAATCCCTCTAATGGTGATGATATCCTGGAAAAAGACAGGTAGCTGTGGAACAGAAGGAAAATCACTTCTGTCACTTTTCTTTTGTCATTGTTGAAAGTCTGCTTGCTTTAAAAAAAAAAAATCCTGTCTCAAGGACACTATTGTTGCTTTCTTTCTCCCAATCCCGATCTTTTAGCTTCTGCTTCACAATCTTGGGCAGTTCTGAAACAAAGCTAGGTGGTTGAGTCCTCTGATGTGACACATCCCTATTAATGAGCCAGGTTGGTCCCCAGAGGATGCTTGGCTTCCTCTCCAGGGACCCACAGGCTTCAGCGAGGGCTCCAGCTGGGCTTTGTGGCTCCCCATCCTCCATCTAATGAGCTGACTTTTCCCTTTGTCTGGGAAACCTCAAAGGCCTCCCTATTCCTAGGCCACTGCGGGGAATGGCTTTCTTGCTATCTTTTTTTTTTCTTTTTCCCCCAGTGAAGAGGGTACCTCTACCGCCTGTGGGGCCAAATTACTCTCTCAGTGGCAGAGTTCTGTCAGTTTATAGGACACCCTTTCTGTGTCTTCGAGAACACTTGCTGTTCCTTAAATACTAGAATTCATACTGTGTGCCACCACCCCTCATAAAGCCCAGGAAGCCTCCTCCTATCTCAGTACTTCCTGGTAGGTTAACTTTCCGGCCTGACAAATTTCAGTGCTCACAGGGGGTGAGCTGGCTAGAAAACACAGTTAACGCAGTGAGAAGCTTTTAGGAAACTGCTTTCTTTAATCTTTCCAAAATTCTAGTTTCATCCTAGGAGTTTCAGTCCAATAGAAGAGGACCTAGCCAACTAAATAAACACAAAAACTTTGCATACTTGTCCACATCATACTTTGTACATTGTGTATACTTATCCATGCTATACTTTGTATGCCTTGTGTACTTATTCATGTCATAGTTTGTATATTTTGTATACTCATCTATGTCATACTTTGTATATTTTGCATGCATTGCATGCTTATCCATGTTGCATTTTGTATACTTAACAATGTTACACTTTGTATACTTATCCAAGTCATGCTTGTGTATTTATCCACGTCATACTTCGTATACTTACCTGCATCATTATTTGTATACTTTATTCATGTCACACTTTCAATTCCTAGACACTAGGTCAGATAGATAGAATGTATTAGGTCATCACTAACCAGCTGTCATTGAATCAATTTGGACTCATAAAAACCCTGTCGGACAGACTAGAACTGCCTGGTAAGGTTTCCAAGGAGTGCGTGGTAGATCTGAACTGCAGACATTTTGCTTAGCAGCTGTAGCTCTTACCCGCTATACCACCAGGATTTCAAAACAGATGGAATTACCCTTGAAGTCCTCTTGTTTTGGCATCCTTAAGGCAGAATAGAGCAACAGGAAGCAGGATGCTGTTGACCCTGCCACTTCTCGCCACCATCTCGCCACCATCTCGCCACATTAGCAATGACAGGAAATCCTCTTGTCCTCTTGTTGCATGACTTATTCTACAAGTTTTTTGTTTTTTTTTTTTAATTAGTAAAACAGAAGTCAAGCCAGCCAAGTGCTGTCGAGGCGGAAGAAAGGCAACAGTATTCCACACACACATGTTCTAAATCATATTACTAACTGAGCCATATTCTTAACATCATCATGCTGATCTGCAGAATTCTGTTTACAAAGATAGTATGAATCTGTGTATATGTGTAGGAGAGAGAGTGAGAAAGACAGAGATTTACTTCAAGAGTCTCTCACCAGTTTCTAGACTTTTAAGAAATACGGCCTTGGGTGCTGGAAATGATTAATGCTTTTGACTGCTAACTGAAACATTGGAGGTGTAAGTCTACCCAGTGGTACCTCAGCAGAAAGAGCTGGTAATCTACTTCTAAAAACCATTCATTAAAAGTCCTCTGGAACACAGGTCTACTCTGACATATGTGAAGTTGCCACAAGTCACAGCCAACTCAATGACCACTAGTAGGAAACAGAAGGCTTGGGCACAGAGGTTTTACTTCTGACTTGAGTTTTAATTCTGTATTGTTTGAAATGTACTTGCATGGAGACAAGAAAGTAAAGATAGGATAAAAGACAAAATGACTTTTACTTAGTTGTTGTGGATGGAAAATTATGGTTTTATTTTATTTTGATTATTTTCCTTTATTTTGCAACTCTTTCAAGCTTTACAGCCCATTTACTTTTGACTGTTTCAAGAGGCATTAAGACGGTGGGCAGTGCAACACTTACAGGGTTTGGGTATTTTCCTTTCTCTTTCCTCCCTGCCACACTCTATTTTGCTCAAATGCTTGTCAAGACAAAACTCAGGGGAACTTTCTGTATGTTTGATGCCAAACCTGACCAAAACTGTCTCTGGCTATTGCATTTACTCACCTGGGCACTGTGTGTCATTCCCCTCCTTTGATATACAAGCCTCTGATGTGCTGCTTGATGCCTGCCAGAAAGCAATTTAAAGAGCTCTTCCTCCCGTAGTCACTGTGATATTAAAGGTCCCAGCTGGCCTGTACGTTGTAAATTCTTAAGATAATGGGATTTGTTTCAGACTCCAGTCAATGACGCATGCAAGCTTTTCTTCTGGTCTAATCAGAAAAATCTGAGAGTTCTTTCTTATTAACATTTGTTTGAAGTTTTAAGATGTTAATTGTGAACAAATGCACATATTTGAAGCCATAATTTGGGGCCTCATGGACATCCTCTAGTGCGATAGCAAAATTTCAGTCCTTAATGCTCTTGAACATGTAGATGGAAGTGAACAAATGAGTGCACACATCACACAGAAATGTTCTTTGCTCTAGCCCCTCAAAAGAACTGTGAACCATAACAGCAAACATAGATAGGATTAGGCAAATAAAATACGGGCTTCTGCACTTTGTGTTTGAGTGAATAACCGAAACTACATGTAAAATAGCTTGTAATTTAGTCCAAAGGGCAAACAGTGTAGGCAGAGTGGGACAAATGGTTTGCAATCCTCTGCTTAGCCTGAAGGTTGATGTTTTGAATGTACCCAGTCACACCACAGAAAAAAGGCCTGGCTATGCCCTTCTCTAAATAGAGTCAAGAAAACCTTGCTGAGAAGTTCTACTAGGTAACAAGTGTGGTCTGCATGAGTGGGAATTGACACAATGAGGCCGGGTTTCACTTTTGATCTCTCCACATGCTCCCTTTCTGTGATTTGATAAACCACCTTTGCCTTCCAGAAAACCTTTCAAAAGGCCATCCTGTCCATCTTTCTGAGACTGCCTTGGGTTTAACCTTGGTTGTTATACATTTTCAAATATTGTGATCTCTTTTTTTCCTAAACCAAACCTGTTGCTGTCAAGTCCAATTCATAGTGATCCCATAAGACAGAGTAGAACTGCCCCATGAGGACTCTAAAGCTGTAATCTTTACGGAAGCAGACTGCCATATCTTTCCCTTGTAGAGCACATCGAACTGCTGACATTTTGGTTAGCAGCTGAGCTTTTTAACCACTGCACCAAGATTTCCTATTTACTTGAAATTCTACTTCACATGCATTTCAGACTTTGCTGATTGCTATCTTAAAATGTCTTATTTCACATAATCAACCACCTAAAATAGTCAATAACCCTATCCTTCGTGTGGCTCCATAGACAAGTGTCCTTCTCAGCCCCCATGGCTCCTAGCATCTGAGTTGAGCATAGAGCTTCATCTTTCCCATGTAGACTACCATGTGTCTTAAAGCACAATACACTTTATAAGTTGATATATCTATATATGTTATAAGGAGAGAGGTTAATTAAAAAAAAAAATCAGAGTATTTAGATTTATTTTACTATTTAATTTCAAAATAAAAATATGTAAAGTCCAGACTGTTTAATATCAGTTATATCTCCTTACATTAGTACTCACATTGATGTAAAGAATAATTAAGAATACAAATAAGAAAGTCAAGTAGAATTTTTGCCCAGTATTTCCAGGAAAAGAGCAGGACTCTTCTTCACTCTACTTAATTCAGTTCTAGAGATGATGGAAAGAACAATAATCTTTTATTTTCCTTTTTTTTTTGTTTCTTTTTTTTATATTTGATATGACTAAGTGAAAATATACATTCCTATATAAATTTACATACCCACCTATATGCAGATTCCACTGCTCTCCCTGTCCGGTGACAGCACACTATTCCTCTCTGCTTCAGACATGTCTCCTCCTCCCAACAGTCTCCTTTCCCCTCCTCTCCACCCACTCTCCTTCCTCGAGCCCGAGGTCAGCAGGATGATATCCTATAGATGTATAGAACCATAAAGTGCATCCAATATATGGTCACTCTTCATCACCAAGTCCAATCCATTTGCATCCGAAGAGTGGACCTTCGTTATGATTTATGGGCAAGGGCGGTATCGGGGCCAGGGGCCATGCTCCCAGCGGAACCCTGAAACCACTGGACCATCAATTGAGGTCTTTTAGTGGAGATCTCAGGATGCACCCCTTTTTATTCTTGTGTTACCAGTGAGATTCAACTTAGTGAGCTCCATCTTGGCTATCACTGGTGGTGGCTGGGCACCCTCCAGTTCTTCCGGTCCTAAGTCGACGTAGGCACCCACTCATGTGGGTCTCTCTCCCATGTCATTTTGGTTCTTGGTGAGCATCCATTCCTGCTGAGTTGGGACCATTTGCTGTGCCCTCGGATGGCAGCTTGGCAACTTTTAAGACCCCAGACATCACTCACCAACGTAGGGTGCGGAGAGCCCTCATAGCAAAATGCTAGTTGTGCCAATTGGCCTCGATTTTGCCTAAGAGCATGGTCCCCTGCCCTCCACCCCAGCTACTCTGTCCTTGCAATGTTGGGTTAAGATGGAAGGATTATTCAAGTTATGCTGAAGTCCACTTAATATTATTCTTGTTTCTAATGTGTACTATCACTGATTTCACCCAATCAGATTTCTAGCAACTATCTAAACTAAACCCTCCCCGCCCCACTCTCCCTTTCTCCCCTCCCTCCTAGCTGTCAAAGAGTCTTCTATACACAAGTCTGTTTTTGAGATCTTAACATAGAGGTCTCATACAATATTTGTCCTTTTCTCACTGACTACTTTCACTCAACATAATGTCTTCCAGTTGAAACCAGGTTAGGAGATGTTTCCTGGAATCATCGTTATTCTTTATTATTGTGTAGTGCTCCATTGAGTATATATACCATTGTTTACCTATCCATTCTTCTGTTGTTGGACATCTGGGTTGATTCCATCTTTTTGCTATCATGGACTGTGCTGCGATAAACATTCTTGTGCATGTATCTGTTGGTGTGAAAGGCCTTGATACTGTAGGATATATTGCAAATAGTGGAATTACTGGGTCAAATGGTATATCAATATCCATTTTTTTAAGGAAGCGCCAAATTGCTTTCCAAAGAGGCTGGACCATTTTGCAACCCCACCAACAGTGTAGGAGAGTTCCACTTTCTCCACAGCCTCTCCAGCATTTGTTGTTTTGTGTTTTGGGGATCATGGCCAACCTTGTTGGGGTGAGATGGTACATCATTGTCATCTTGATTTGAATTTCTTTAATAACTAAAGATCGTTAACATGTCTTCGTGTGTTTTTTGGCTGCCTGGATCTCCTCTTTAGTGAAATGTCTGTCCATCTCCTTTGCCCATTGCTTAATTCGATGATTTATCTTCTTCTTATTGATATTTTATAGTATCTTATAGATTGTGGAGATAAGGCGTTGGTCTGACATGAAGTTGCCAAATATTTTTTCCCATTCTGTGGGTGTTCTTTTAATTCTATTAATAAAGTCTTTGGATAAGCAAAAGTGTTTGATTCTTAATAGTTCCCATTTATCTATTTTCTCTTCTGATGATTGTGGTTTGTTTGACAGATTTTAGAGTCTGTCCACATTGTGTACTAAAACTTCCATTGTTGTTCCTACCTTTTGTTGCATGAGCTTTACCATTTCAGGTTTGATATTTAGGTCTTTTATCCCATTGGAGTTGGTTTTTGTATAAGGTGTAAGATATGGATCTTGTTTCAATTTCTTGCAGATGGATATCCAGTTTTGCCAGCATCATTTGTTGAAGATACTGTTTTTACCCCAGTTTAATGTCTTAGGGCCTTTGTCTAATATCAACTGTTCATAGACAGATGGTGTCATCTCTGGGGTCTCAATTCTGTTCCCTTGATTGATCTGTCTGTTCTTGTATGAAAACACTAATCTTGATGCAACCTATCCAGTATGATAATTAGCACAATGCCTGGCACACTGTAAACTAAATAAGAGCCTCCTACCATCTATCAGGAAACCCTGTAGTATAATAGTTAAGTGCTATGTCTGCTAACCACAAGGTCAGAAATTCAAATCCACCAGGTACTCCTTGGAAACTCTATGTGGCAGTTCTACTCTGTCTTAGGGTTGTTATGAGTTGGAGTTGACTCTGTTGGCAGTGGGGTTTTTTTTTTTAGGGTTTACTATCTATCAGGAACTTTGGTGTTGTGCTGATTGAAAGCTACAGTTGCTAACCAAAAAGTTAGCAGTTCAAAATCTACCAGCTGCTTCTTGGAAACTCTGTCAGGTAGTTCTATGCCATTCTGTAGAGTCACTATGTGTTGGTATTGACTCATTGGCAATGGGGTTAAGTTCTCTCTCTATATCTCTCTGTAAGTCATCTGTCTACTTGGATTCTTCACCATGCATGTATCCTCTCCTTTCGAAGAAGGTGCAGGTACAACTACTCATTGGACTAAACAACTACCCTTCGGGAAGGTGATAACTACTTTGAGTTCAGATGGTTGACTTACAGTTAATTCTGTCTAAAACTCAAAACCAAACCCATTGCCACTGAGTTGATGCAAACTTGCAACAGCCCTATTGACAGAGTAGAACTGCTCCAAAGAATTTCCAGGGAGTGCCTAACTGCTGGCTTTTTGGTTAGCAGATGTAGCACTTAACCACTATACCACCAGGGTTTCCTAATTCTGTCTAGAAGGGAATTACTTGAATATCACTAAGTTTGTCAAATACATCTTTAGAAAGTAACTTGATTTTGCTGAAACTGTAAACTAATTAATTTCTTCACTAACTCAGTAAATTTGGGGGGTTACAATGCATGCTAAGCATTGTATTAATTGTTTCAGAGGACAAAGGGATACATCAAATATGGATTCTTCTTTCCATTAGTGTACAGATGACAGAAAAAATATGTCCACAGAGAGACATATTTTGAGTTAGAAAGAATTAAGTGTCATAAGCGATACTAGATGTGCTACATACTAAGAAAGGGTATACAGGCTACCTAGAGGGCACTGTGTCTAGGTGGGTCAGTAAGGAGGCATTTCAGTGTTGAGTTGGGAGATGAACTGCCTTTACTAAACCTGGTCACTCCTCAGTGCAGTTGAATTCAAGAGAGAGAGACCCACTGAAGGGTCTGGCAGGGGAAACGTAAATATGGGACCCTTCACTTCAGATTAAGGAATCTTGGTGACACAGTGCTTAAGCTCTGGGCTGCTAATAAAAAAGGTCTTTGATTCAAACAACCTGCTCTGCAGAAGATCTGGTCAACTGCTTCCATAAAAACTGTATTCTTAGTAGTAGGTGCCCTGTGGGCCAGTTCTACTCTGTCCTATAGAATCACTGTAAGTCATAATCAAATTGAGGGCATAGAGTTTTTAATGGGGTTAGTTTTTAATGGGGTTAGTTCAGATTAGTGCACAAGGGACAGAAGGAGGAAGGATGGAAGAGCGGTTGGTGCCAAGTGGGCTGTCAGGTCAAGGGGAATGGGTTTTATTCTGTACATAAAAGTGATGGAGGGGAAACATATTGGTAGGTGCTTTAGCTAGATTAATCTGGAGATAAAGTATAAATTTCAGTGGCTATAATCTCACTTCTAGTCTCACATGAGTGATTTTGGTGAGTTGGCCTCTTTACGGCCCTTTACCCTGAATGGGCCTTGAGACAGATTTTTTTGAGCAGTACTGCTTTCTTCAATAAGAAAGGGACCTAGGACGCATGGCCAACTGAATGAAGGGAGTTGTCTAGAGGGTTACAAAGTAGAATAAACAGATAAACCTCTTGAAAATAAGACTCTGACTCAGTTATTAAAAAACAAAACAACCACAACAAAATCAGACCCACTACCATGGAATTGATTCTGACCCATAATGACCCTATAGGACAGAGTAGAATTTCTCCAGAGAGTCTTCAGAGAACACCTGGTGGATTCCAGCTACCACTTTTCAGTTAGCAGCTGTGGCACTTAATTACTATGCCACCAGGATTTATAGGTACTCTTTTTTACTCAGTGGATATACCATGGACTTTTAAAAGTATTATAAGAAAGATCAAGAACAGGCAGTACTCTTTAGAAAGATACAGTTTCCGGTGGCAGAGAGATTTTTCTCAAGCCAAGTTGCTTCAAATTGCAGTCTGGAGCTGAATCTGGCAGAAGAGGAAGTAAGAGTATGTTAGGGGAATACTGATATCCTGCAAAAAACCTTTGACTCTCCTGTAGGGAAAAAGTCTAGCAAATAAATATTTTAGGTGTTATGAAGTTATTCAGTGTGACCTGAGAAGTTGCTGTTTCAGCTCTACATTACTGAATTATGGATGGTCCTGGCACACATTCTATGTCAAAAAATATATGCTTCCACCAACACTATCGCGTTCCCTCCAGTTTTGTTTGTTTTTTTTTGAGAAGGAGCATTAACTAAGATGAGAAATTAGTTACAAATCTCTATAACTCATCGCCATCAAATCAAATCATAACACCCCTATAGGACAAGAGGTTTCTAAAGCTGTTACTTTTACAGAAGCAGGCTGTGAAGTCTTTCTTCCTTGGATCCTCTGGTGGGTTCCAGCTGCTGACCTTTTCCTTAGTAACCCATTGCCATGGAGTAGATTCAGACTCATAGCATCCGATAGGATTGAATAGAACTTGACCATAGAGTTTCCAAAGAGTGTCTGCTGGATTCTAACTGCCAACTTTTTAATCAGCAGACGTAGCTCTTAATCACTAAGCCACCAAGGTTCCTTTCCATTAGCAGCCAAGTGCTTGTCCACTGCATCATCTGGGCTTCTTCAAGATTCCTAGAAAGAACATGCAAGCTCCCCAGGGGACATTATGGGAGACTTGGCTGCGTAAGCTGTGTCCAGGTGTGTCAGCAAGGAGGCATTAAATGGGGAGTTGTGACGTGAACTTCCTTTACTAAACCTGGCCTCTATCACTGATAATGATATCAGAAGTTAGCTAGATATTACATTTTTATTAAAACAAAGAAAGAAAAAGATTGTCAAATCCACCCACACAAATTGATAAAAATTGAAAAGTCACCCTGTTTGGTCGGTAAACCTAACATTCTTCATCACACAGAAGCTCCTGGGATACGGTTTTGTACATGAAATAAGATGCTTTTATCCTTCACAAAACTGTTTGGTGTGTTCTGTGTTGCAGCTTTTAGATTTGTGTCCTCATTGTCTCCTGCCTCCCAGCCTCGTTTTCTTTTTCATGTGCCACCTGTCTACAAATGGCTTGATGGGTCCTCTCCACCGAAAACATCGAAGTCTCAGTTTGTGCAAAAGCAGGGCAACAGCTCCCTCAGCTGGTCTGAGACGTGGTTACATTTTGAAAGTTGGATGAGCAGAGATTCCCTGAGTTTGAGGGCAGTGAATCAGAAACTACAAGAGACAATCTATTTCGAGGTGTGAGAAGGTACTTTTTTAAGAGTGCTCAAGTTTTCCGATTTCCTATGACACACTCATTACTGTAAATACTATTACTACTTCCACAAGATTTCTGGAATTATCGAGGAAGAGATGAAGAATACATGCCAAACTCCTCCAGGAACACTGTCTATTGCTGGCATTTTCTAGACTGCTAGCTAACTGGAGTTGACAAAGGTTTGAGTTGTTAATAGCTGTGTTTCAGGCCCATGAAGAAATCTCTGGAAAGGGTAAGGGAGTGACTCATAACTATTTTTCATTTGTCTTGCTGACTTACCTGTTTGCTTTTTTAGGAGGAAAATCAGCATTAAACTCATTTAAAACTTTCTAAAGTTTTAATAATGCCACCAGACTCATGGGAAAAAGGGATAACATTTCCCACTATCCAGGAAGAATACTGAAGGCTGTCATATGGGTGGGGAATAGAGCTATTGTAGCCTAGAGACCCCAGGTAACTAACTCAACCCCTTCTAGTGAGAAGGGCAACATGATTTCCAACAGGATTAAGAAGAAGTGTCCTGAGACCACCCTGCCAAAGAGCCATGTGGTGCCTTCCTTATGGGCTAACTGGCTATTGTAACCAGACTCTCATGTAAAGAGCTGCCAGGGCCTCAGTGTGAGTTATTCACATCAAGTAACCATGAACTATTATATTTTTAATTCTAAAAGCCATTTACAATTGTACCTTTCAAATATTGCACTTATGCCTCAGTTCAAATTGCTGATTATGAAAAAGAGGAAGGCCCTCAACAATGTGGATTGTCACAGTGTCTGTAACAGTGGGCTCATGTATACCAACAATTGTGGGCATGGCACAGGACCAGGCAGTGTTTTGTTCTGCTGTACACAGGGTTGCTGTAAGTCAGAAGCAACTCGATGGTACCTAACAGCAACAATTTTGGCTTACAGAATTGTCACCTAATTTAGGCAAAAATCTAGTGACCTAATGATCCAAGTAACAAAGTTGAGGCAGTTGTAAAGAGATGTTAGGTCCCTGATGAGAGGTATTTTCCTAGAAGGACAAATATTTGTATTGCATTTGCATAAGAGACTCAATATAACAGGCTCAGTGATCACAAGCATATCGTCAGACAGAAATCTTCTGGCAGCTGGTGTGAGAAGTCTTCACCTCTTTCCTGAACTTTAGACTCAAACTCACAACCTCCAACTAGACCTTTTTAAATTATGTGTGTGTGTGTGTGTGTGTGTGTGTGGTAAATATATATGCAACAAAACATTTGTCATTTCAACAATCTTCACATGTACAGTTAAGTGCCATTAATTAGGATGGTCATGTTGTTCAAACATCCTCTTTGTCGAGTCCCAGATTTTCCATTTGGCCTTATTGACTGCCTGTTATCTGAAACCCCTCACTTTAAAACTAAGCATTAAAAAGTGATCAACACCACAAAACACCTTTATTATATTTGTAGTGAATCTCTTCCCCTCTTGGCTTGTCTTTACACTCTGTGAAGGCATCATTTTTCTCAGTAACTCAGTTCATTTTTTACTGTTCTCTCTCTGGTATCGTTTTCCAAATAGATCACTGTGCTACATTAATTCTTCTCAGTTTGTCTTCTTTCCGTTGTTCTTCCATTCTCACTCCACTTTTATAATTCTATCCTGATTCATAAATGGGTTATAACAACAGCATGGTAACTCAATTTTCTGCTCCCACTCTCATCAGTCTATAGACCATTCTCACCAGGTGCTCACTGAGTTCTGAATGAAGGTCAGTCCTCTTTGTCTGGCTTTCATTGTGTTCTAGGATCTTGCTCTGGTCTTGGTTGCCAAAGCTCCTGTTCCATGAGCCTGCTAAATACCTGAGCTTGTCCCTTGTGTGGCAGCCAGGTGCTAGGCTTTAGCCATTCAATCCTCTCTACTGCAGATGCATTTCCTTCTCCTTTCTTTAACTGAAACTTTATCAATCTTTCAAGAATAAGCTTACACTATACCACTTTCTGATAACGTCTCTTATTACCAGGTCATGAAAGAGATCCTATGCTCCCCTCATTCAGTCTCCTGTATACAAAAGGTTGGTGTTGGTGTTGCCATGAATATGCAACATGGTATCCTTTTAGTGTGTGTCTCATTTGTTTTACCAGATTGTATCCTGTTTGCAGCAAGACACAGTGACTCATTCATCTTTCTATTATATCAAGCATCTAAACATTTAACTACTCAAATATTTGAAGTAGCTATTTCTGTTGGTAATTTGAAAATCTATTTTTAGAAAAAATCCATTTATAAAGCAAATACTCATCCTCTAATTTGTTCTTAACTTAGGTTTTTACTTAAATCTTATGTAAAGAAAAAATATATTAGTATTTTATATAGAAACAAAGTTGTTTCCTCCCCCCCCCCACTGTGTGATAAGGCATTTTGTCAAGGTGACAGACTCCAATGAATAATTGAAAAGTAAATGTAATTAACAAATAGATAATTTAAAAGAAAACACCAAAAAACATGAAAGCCCTTGCCATCAAGTTGGTTCTGACTCATGGCAATACTATAGGACAAAGTAGAACTGTCCCATTGGATTTCCCAAACTGTAAATTGTTACGGAAGGAAACTGCCACATTTTTTTCTTCCCAGTGACTGGGTTCAATCTGCCAGTCTTTTGATTGACAGCCAAGTGCTAGCCACTGTGCCACCAAGCTCCTTATTAAAAATAAATGAGCCAAGCCAGGCCAGGTGGGCCACTGCCATCAAGTCAACTTTAGCGCTTAGTGACCCCACAAGACAGAATAGAACTGCCACATAGAGTTTCCAAGGAGATTTGAACTGCAAACCTTTTTGGTTAGCACACATAAAGCTTGACCACTATGCCACCAGGATTTTTAAATGTAGCCCATATCCAAGTAATCGCATATTTTTGAATACTAGAAATCAAATTAATAATGTTCTTCTTTATCACTTACCCTACCCCAACTGTTGTTTCTGTGATACATTTGGATAGAACGGTGATGAAATACTTCATTCAACAGATATTCATTGAACAACCAATATGTGTCTGACACAGAGGAGACAGTAGTTAGAAAAAGAGACAGAGTCCTTGTTCTTATGTTTAAGGTTAATGGAAAGGACATGCCTTTTATATTTCCTTTTCTGTCACAGAGAGCATTTCGGGAACCTAAATATTTGATAAAAAGCATCAAGGAATGTGAACTGTTTAACAACACTTTCTTCTTCTACTTACGTCTTTCTAATTTTTGAAATGACAGAAAACAATATAATCGAAATTTATATTTACGTTTGCTTCACATCTAGAGAAATTAAAATATTGCTTATTTTCAAATTACCATAGTATATTACCGGGTATTTTCTTTTTGAGTACTTACACATTCAACCTTTCTTCTTCCCTCTTTCCTAATTATGTAGCACACCAATAGTGTGCATCCTGGATAGATGGAGAAAATAAGAATTGCCTTTTAAAAAAGCTGAAATTTGTATTTGAAAGGGATCTTGGGGAGCATCTAGACTAATAGCCTCAGTTTTCCATAAAGAAAAAGCAAAAACTCAGAAAGAAGATGACTTTCTCAAAGGTTACCTGTGAACTCATAGCAGATCTCGGGCTCAAAAAGTCTTTGGAAAACCAGTTTAGTTCTTCTTTCTCTAAATTGCAGTATTCCCAACAGTTGATAACTGTAATTTTGCTCACTCAACACAAATGTTGTTGTTTCATTCTGCTATGTTCTAGGCACTTTGCAGTCACTATGGTAAAGTAACAAAAGCCCAGCCTGTACTTTCAAGAATCTGACAGCCTAGAGAAGGTGACTGGCTGTTCCTGGGTGGCTTGGTTGTAGGTTTGGGGTTTGGGTTTGGTTTTGCATAGGTTCATGTGTAATTAGAATAAAAGAATGTCTGACACACAGGGAGAGTAGGGAAAGCTTCCAGAAAAAGTTGAGACTCTCTCTGAGTGTTGGAAAGAAACAGCTAAACAATAATCTTTCATGAGAACATGAAATTGTAGGATGATATTCTTGACAGAGGAAACAAATGTTGAAAGTTCCAGGGTGTGAGACTGATTGGCACAAGATATAAGACTGACAGGCATAGTGAAAGATGAGGTTTAGAAGTAGGGATTGGTGGGGTAGGAGTGGTGACAGATCACCAAGGGTCTTGTGTGCTTTGCAACATAGTCCCCAGTGCTAGGATGATGAAGAGCTTTTCAATCATCGTTCAGTAGGAATCAATGGATGGACATATGTCTGCCTGTCTGTGTTTACGTGTTAAGCTATTCCTCATTTTAGAGAGATCATGCTCTAGAAGCATAGAGGATAGATGCTGATGGGAATGAAGTTTAAAAATTTAGGTGTTGTGTTTTGTTGTATTTGTTTTTGTTTTTCACAAAAGGTCAATAATTATTTTAAAATAAAGATGAGAATGTAAGGATGCAAGGCAACTAGGCCAATGGAGGCAAAACAACCAGAATGGAAACAATGAGAATATTCATGCATTGTGAAGAATATAACCAATGTCATTGAACAACCTGTATAGAAATTGTTTAACGGGAACGTAAACTACTTGTGTAAACCTTCACCAAAAACACAATTAAAAAAAAGTTTCATACACACACACACGCACACACACATATATATACAGATAGTATTTCATATATTTTCATTTTAATGCTATATACATACATATATATGAAATCCACTGCCTTTGAGTCTATTCTGACTCATAATGACCCTATAGGACAGAATAGAACTGCCCCACAGAGTTTCCATGGAGTACCTGGCAGATACTTACTGCCAACGTTTGGGTTAGCAGACATAGCACTTAACCCATTACGTCATCAGGGTTTCCATAAAAATATATATGTGGGTTACATGGAACCTATACTTTAACGAAGAGACAATCTTTTGAATGGAACAAGGGTACATTGATTGTGTGACATCAGGAAAGGTGTGCATCAGGGTTGTATCATTGCACCATGCTTATTCAGTAGTATACTGAGCAAATGATTCCAGAAGCTGGACGGTATGAAGAACAGCATCAGAACTTGAGGAAGACTCATTAATAACCTGCGATATGTGGATGACAAACTTTGTTTGCTGAAAGCAAAGGAGACTTGAAGCACTTACTGAAAATCAAAGATCTTGATCTTCATTCTTCAACATGGAATCAACATTCTTCAACGTTCCTCAACACTAAGAAAACAAAAGTCTTCACAACTGGGCCAATAAGTACATCATGATAAAAGGAGAAAAGATTGAAGTCATCAGGGCTTTCATTTTACTTGTGTCTATAAACAATGACCAAGGAAACAGTAATCAAGAAATCAAACTACATATTGCATAGGGCAAATCTGTTGCAGAAAAGACCTCTTTAAAGTGATGGAAAGCAAAGATGTCACTTTGAAGACTAAAGTGAGACTGACCCAAGCCATAGTATTTTCAGTCACCTCACATGCATGTAAAAGCTGGACAATGAATCAGAAAGAATTAAGAAGAACTGATACATTGGAATTATCATAGGCTGCCAGAACAAACAGATCTGTCTTAGAAGAAGTACAACCAGAAAGCTCCTTGGAAGTGAGGCTATCAAGCCTTTGTCTCACATGCCCTAGACATGTTATCAAGAGGACCAGTCCCTGGAGAAGGACATCATGTTTGGTAACATAGAAGGTCAGAAAAAATAGATAAAAGACAGAAGGAAGACCCTCCATGAATGGATTGACACAGTGGCCGCAACAATGGGCTCAAACGTGGCAATGACCGTGAGAACAGTGCAGGACTGGCATTGCTTTGTTCAGTTGTCCATAGCATCATTATGAGTCAGAATGAATTTGAGGGCTCGTAAAAAAGTAGAACATCGTGATGGCTTAGTGGTTTAATGCTACAGCTGCTAACCAAAAAGTTGGCAGTTGGAATCCACCAAGTGCTTGTTGTAAACCCTATGTGGCAGTTCTACTCTGTCCTGTAGGATTGTTAGGACTCAGTGAACTTGACAGCAGTGAGTTTTTTGGGTTAACAAAAATGAATGATGATTTTTTTTTTCCTGTTTTCTAACATTTTTGTAGGCAACCTTCTCTTCTAGAATGCCGTAGTTTTCCTCTCTGCCAACCTGTGGCTGCTTCTTTCTACTTCTAGACCATCTTTCTTCCGATTCATTCAATTTCATCTGATTATTCTTTTCATTCACATTTTCTTAACATTTAGGTATCCTCTGCTATGCATATAATGAGAATCCAGAAGTAATCATCATGTTCCAATCCACTGCAAATTCCTGCCGGGGCAGAATTACTCCCTAACCCATCATCAAAAATAACCCTCCTTCTTCCATGTCTTTTACACCATCTGGGATATGCTAACATTTTTGCATAATGGCTGTGGAAAAAAAAAATGTCATTTTAGTGTAAGATCATGAACAGAAACACTTGGGTAAATCAAATTAGTCATAGTACTCTGCACAGAAGTCTGCGGTAATCTGAAGGACAGTTGGAGCCATCAAGATCTTCCCAAGAGGAATACATTTGTACATGAAAACCTCTGGGTTAAGAAACATATGAGCTCTTCAAAAACTTTCCCTTTCACCAGTGGAATCTCACTTTGTATACCTGTCACAGGCTTATACAAGTCAGTCAGTTACACATGTAAAGTATTCTGGATATTTGCCATGGACCAGTTCACCTGAATTAGAAGCAACTCGTCCATCTCTGTGTTATGTAATATATAATATAATTAAAGAGTTTGCTATTTTATAATACACTCAGATAGAATACAGGCCTCGTTAATCACTCGCAGGCTCCCCAAGTGAAGTTTGGTCCAGGTCTTTTCCTGAATTTGAGGTTGTGGAGCTAGAACAAGTTTTCGGTACCAGATGTGGCTGGGACTCATGGTAACAGCCCATTAAGCTAATCATGAAACCTATGGGTATCTGCATGGATACCCTGTTGATTAGATGTTAAACAGCTGCTAACTAAAAGGTTGTAGTTCAACTTCACCAGGTGTTTCTTGGAAACTCTATGGGACAGTTCTACTCTGTCCTATAGTTTGGCCATGGGTTGGAATCTACCCCACAGCATTGGTTTTGTGTGTGTTGTTTATGTCTACATATTGTATAGAAGAATCCTAGCATCCTCGCTCTCCTTTCAAATGACCCTGACTCTCCCACTGGTTAAGGATTCCATTCAGCAAATACGTTTTGAGTGTATCTATGTGCAGGTTTGCTGTAGGTGAATTGGGACACGCAGATGAACAAGACAGATAGCATCCCTGACCACAGATAGGTTTTTCTAACCAAAGTGTCATGTAACCAGGTGTCCCTCACCTGGACACACTCACTTGAGGCCTACCAGTGTGCCTTAACTTCTACTATTTCCTAAGTCTCGCATCAGAAGTGAGTCTTGGAATTGGAGCACTAACCACGAATCTCATCAGGACGTTGTCACAGTAAAGCAATAATAATGCAAACAGAGCAGGCAAACTTCCTAATACTAGTTATTACACTGGTTTGGTTTGCCAAGATTTCATTGTTTACCGTTTTGTATTTTTGTATATGAATAATTATCAATGAATTCCCCTTAAAATTTCAGCAGTGTTTCACTTAGATTCCTAATTTCTTTCTGTTTGGTAATGAGCCTTACTTCATCCAAGCATTTTACATTTCTTTTGACTGTACTACCATCCCCTCTCTATGCACGTCAATATCTTTTTCAAGTATTGAATGGTCTCACAAATTCTGAAATGCATCAGAAAATGTACTATTTAAATAAAAAACATGGTAATTGTTTTCCCCTTGAGAAACCACGTGTTAAAAATGATTAATTTTTTTCACATATTGTGTATAGTTAAAGAAGGGATGCCTTGTTCAAGTGAGGGGCTGAAACCTTCAGGTTTATGGATCCTTAAGTCTATGAATGAACTTGAGGAGTAATTAAGTCTCTGAAGGTAGAGACACATTTGGTGCATGATAGTACATCCACTTTTCTGAAGAGATAGACATGTCATATTCTTAAAGGGGAAAGATCCTCAATTTGTTTTTTGTATGTATATGCTTTAGATGGAATACTACAGAGCTCAAGTTACTTTCTCACACAGAAATGTATACTCATATTGTTATGTGACACTTGTTGTAATCCCCACAATGTGACGGCACACTCCATCCTTCCACCCCAGGTCCCTCATGTTTATTCAAACAGATCCTGTCCCTTCCTGCCTTCGCATCCTGCTTTCCCACAGGAGCTGCCCATTTGGCCTCATGCTTCTGATTGAACTAAGAAATACACTCTATATGATTATTATTTTTTGTTTTATAGATCAGTCTAATCTTTGAAGAGTGGACTTTCAGAATGGTTTTTGTTCTGAGTTAACAGAGTGCCCAGGGGCTGTAGTTTCAGGACTTCCCCTAGTCCTTGTCAGAACATTCATTCTAGTCTTCGTAGATAAATCTGAGTTCTGTTGTTAAGTTTTCTCCCACTCCATTCAGAGCTTTCTGTTGTGTTCCTGTCAGGGTAGTCATTGGTGGTAGCCAGGCAGATAGCTGGTATCCAGGAGATGGAGTCTCTGGACTATGTGGTCCTTTCATCTCTTGAGCTAATATTTTCCTTGTGTCTTTGTTGTTCTTCATTATCTTTTCTCTGAGTGGGTTAGAACTGATTGATGCATCTTAACTGGCCACTCACAAGCTTCTAATACCCTAGCTGCTAGTCATCAAGGTGGGATGTAGAAATTTTTTTTAATATTTCATTGTACCTTAAGTGAAAGCTTACAATTAAATTCAATTTGCCATACAAAAACTTACATTGCTTTGTAGCTCTCTAGCTAATCAGTGTGACACCATACTGTCCTTTCCACCCTTATTTCCCCTGTCCATTCAACTAGCTCCTGCCCACCCCCTCCCCGCCCTCTCATCTTACATCTGAACAGGAGCTGCCTAGTTAGCTCCATGTAGCTGCATAAGCCAAGAAGCACACTCTCTGCCAGTATCATTTTGTTCATCTTACAGTCCAGTCAAATCTTTATTTGAAGAGTTGGCTTTGGGAATGGTTTCAGTTCTGCGCTAACAGAGAGTCTGCAGACCATGTCTTTAAGGGAACTTTCTGTCTATCAGACCAAGTCTGGTCTTTTTAATAGCAGCAGAACAGTTTATTAACAAACCTTGTTATACCAGTTGACCTAGATATCCCCTGAAACTGTGGTCTTCAAGTCCCAGCTCCAGATCCTCTGTGGCTGAAAGTATTTGGATATGTTCAGGAAAATTCTTAGCTTTGCTTTGATCCAGTTATGCTGACTTCCCCTATATTGTTTGCTGTCCTTCCCTTCACTGTAGAAAATCTTTGTTTATTACTAGTGAATGTCTTTTCCCCTTTCTTCCCACTCTCATAACTGTCAACGAATGTTTTGTTCTGTGTTTAAACTTTTATTTCAGTCCTTATAATAGTGATTTAATACATTTGTCCTTTTGCAACTAATTTCACTCAGCATATCTTCCAGATTTGTCTATGTTGTGAAATGTTTCACAGATTCATCATTGCTCTTTATTGTTACATAGTATTCCGCTGTGTGTGTATACTATAATTTGTTTATCCATTTGTCTATTAATGGGTGCCTGGGTTGTTTCCATCTTTTTACTATCGTGAACAGTGCTACAATGAACATGAGCATACATATATTTATTTAGTGTCAACCCTTATTTTTCTAGGATATATTCCAAGGTGTGGAATTACTGGATTGCATGGTACTTCTATTTCTAGCTCTTTAAGGAATTGCCAAATTGCTTTCCAAAGTGGTTGTACCGTTTTGGATTCTCACCAGCAGTACAAAAGTATTCCACTCTCTCCAGTCTCTCCACAACCTCTTCAACATTTATTATTTTGTGGCTTTTGAATTAATATTGGCCTTGTTAGGGTGAGGTGGCCTCTCAGATAGTTTTAATTTGCATTTCTCTAACAGTTAATGATCATGCGTATTTCTTTGTGTTCCTGTTAACTACCTGAATACTTTCTTTGGTGAAGTGACTGTTCATATCCTTTGCCCATTTTTAAAATTAGTTTATTTCTGTTTTTCTTGTTAAGATAGCACAAAATCTTGTAAATTTTGGAGGCTAGACCTTATTGGTTATATCATAGTCAAAATTTATTTCCCAGTCTGTATGGTTCTCTTTTTATTCTTTTGGTGAAATCGATTGGTGGGGATAAGCATTTGACTTTTAGGAGCTCCCAGGTATCTAGTTTCTATTCTGGTGTCTATGCATTGTTAGTTAGATCTCCAGATGTTTTAGAGTGTTGGAAGAGTGCACACATATTCCCCGGTGCCTAAGTCCCCACCTAGGGCAAATCCAGTATTCTTGGATAACTGGGCCAGGTCTTTCTATGGGAGAAAACTGATTTTCTTAGCCGTACATCTTTTGACTGAAATCAATGTGATAGACTTGGAACTGTATGTAGCACCACTGTTGATTACCATGACTATCAAGAAACGCAGTGTTCTGTCCATTTTTTCCTTAAAGGTGTACATTCCTCAGGGTTGCCCATTTCATAGTGCATGTAAGAATAGATGTAGACTGACACCAAGCTCAGAGAGAGGCATAATGGCCATCTAATGACAGTCTAAGTGCAGAGTGCCCATATGCTCCTTTCTATGCAATAAATCCTATTATTGGGATTTGTGACTCTAGGGTTTTAAACACACCTTCTTTCCCTATTTTGAGGAAATAACACTAGTAGTGAGACTTTACTTCCAATTCCTTTTTTTTTATAAGTTATAATATATACATAGTTATATTTATACACACCTATATAGTCCATGGAAACCCTGATGGCATAGTGGTTAAGTGCTATGGCTGCTAACCAAAAGGTTGGCAGTTCAAATACACCAAGCCCTTCTTGGAAACTCTATGGCACAGTTCTACTCTGCTATAGGGTTGTTGAGTCAGAATTGACTCGAGAGCACTGTTTGCTTTTTCATTTTTTTTCCTGTCTGTTTTTATATAGTATATATAGATAGGTAAGACATAGATAATTTACAAAGCAAAATTTGATCATGAATTCCATCCCACCCAAACCAAAAACCAAACCTACTGCCATGGAGTTGGGCCAACTCATAGTGACCCTAGAGGTCAGAGTAGAACTGCCTCATGGAGTTTCCAAGGAGTGCCTGGAGGATTGGAACCAGACCCAAGAACTGAGATATTGTTCAGATTTTCTGGTTCTTGGGTACTCCTTTTTATCTCATCCTCTTTTCTCTTCTCAGAGATAATCATTATTCTAAATTTTTTATTTATTTCACACTCGTTATTTATCTTTTTAATATCAGACATCTGCCAATTAAGTTTGCTGAACTCATCCTAGAAACAGTGCTACTCCTGAATATCACTATGGTCACCTTCGAAGTACTCCCCTTGGGAAGTTGTGCACCAATACCAGAGCCTAATCAACCCTTCAAAACAATTTTGGAACTCTTTTTCTAGAATGTCCATCAGAGCTGTCATCAGACCTGATGTGACAATTAAGTTCATGAACTCGCCCTAGAAAAGGTGCTTTGATGGGTGGACTAGGCACTGACACTGGTGCATTGCCTCCCAAGGTGAGTACTTCTAAGGTGACCACAGTGATATTCAGCAATGAGGTATGTGGCACTTTTTCTAGGATGAGTTCTAAAATGAATTGTCCATCCTCATAGATGCTGAAATAATTACTTTTTGTTACTTGTTTTCAGCTTTATGAAGTAGTGTTAAATGTATATATTTTAGGAAACCCTGTCAGTGTAGTGAGTTTAGTGCTACATTTGCTAACCAAAGGTCGGCAGTTCAAATCCACCAGAAACTCCTTGGAAACTCTATGGGGCAGTTGTACTCTGACCTCTAGGGTCGATGTAAGTCTGACCTGACTCAATGGGAGTGGGTTGTTCTTGTGTATATTTTGGGGAGTGGGACTGTCTCTTTTCAATTAACATTGTGTTTATTTCCTATTTGTGTATGCTATTCAACTAGGTGAATATTCCATAATCTATTTACCTGTGTTTGTGTTTGTAGAGCCTGAAATCTGACTATTTCCAGTATAAATGTTATAAACATATCTTAATTCTACTCTTGAAAATCACGTATTCTCATTTTCATCATCTAAAAGTGACAGTGCCAAGGCTTCTCTGTAGTTACAGCTACTGTGCATCTCAGATTGATTCCAAGTTCTGATCTATTACTTTCTTTCCTAAAAATATATCTCCTGTCAGCTTACTTTGGGCCAGTCACTTGTTTCCCATATTAGTTCAATAAAGAAAACCAGCTGTCATCTCTGCAGGGTAGCAGTACATGGCAGCCGTTCGAGAGAATGAAGTGCTAAATTAAAGGCCAAAGCATCTTTCTCTGAAACGATGATTTTGTGATCAAGAAACCAGTATTCTTTTTTATCGGTTGGGCCAGCAATAGCCTTTTGTCAGTTGTATGACACTATGTTTTGTTAGCTACAAATCTATGGTATACAGGGAGAGGCTGTTAGTCCACTGATGGTTTTTATTATAGCAGAGAAACAACTCTCTCCAAGTATACACGTGCATACACACATGTGTAAATTGTATGCTATATGTGTGTATATGGCATATATACATATGTATATCCATAAACATCATCAGCATCAACTTCTTTAGATCATCACGGCTACCATCCTCATAAAATCATTTGTGAACTTGAAACTTAGCTTATTTGTCTAGGCCTTAATTGATCCTTTAAGTAGCACACAAAGTGGACTCTTCAATGATACCCTAATTTTTTCCATTATGAAATGTTGCCTATAAAAATATTGGATATTTTGAATAACAATACCTTGGCATAACCTCATCAAACACAAAAATGTAAGGATATTGACACTGACTCTGTTTCCACACCACAAGTTTTAAAAGCCATAGCATGACTTTGTTCTTTTTAGTAAACTGAAAGTGATCTACACGTGAAAATTTTTTAAGAAGTGAACAAAAAATATATTTGTCTGTACCACAACTGCCAATTAAGTTTGTGAACTCATCCTAGAAAAAGTACAACATGGCTCTTTGTTGAATATCACTATGGTCACCTTAAAGTACTCCTTTTGGAAACTCCCTGTCTTAGGCTGGGTTTTCTAGGGAAGCAAAACCAGTAACACGTGTAGGTACAAGGAAAGATTTAAAATATATAGATAGATAGATACAAATATAGGAAACAGCTCACGTAATCACAGACGCTGAATGTCCCAAGCTCTCGCACAAGCCTCACATGGCCATGGAAGCTGAGGAACCCAAGGTCAGCAAGTCAGAGATCAGAGTTCTAGATAACCAGTTGTGTAGATCAGTGGATCCCAAGCTGGTGGCAAGACGAAGTGACAGAGGCTGGCAAAACCAGGATCAGCAGGTCAGGGAGCAGGAGCAGGCGGAGGCTGGCAAACCCAGGATCGGCAGGTCAGGGAGCAGGAGCGGGCAGAGGCTGGTGAACCCAGGATCGGCAGGTCAGGGAGCAGGACTCTCAAGTGCCGACTGTAAGGACTGATGAGTCCAAAGGTGCTAACTCAAGTCCCGGAACCAGACACTGGAAGAAGAGAGCAGGAGCTCCTGGCCACATGAGTGACCAGCAGCCGTAGTGAAAGGTCGCAAGATGAGAGCCAAGGGGCAGGGAGCCACCACAAACCCCGCCCTGCCACTTAATACAGCAGTCAAATATGTAGTAGCCAAGTTGACATAATCCTGACCACCACAGTCCACCCCTTGTCAACTTGGCATCTGCACACATCTCACCTTACCATACATGGTCTCTGAAGGGGTACAGTTACAAAGCCATACTTATATCAACATGATATACCTAACACATGTACAACTGAAAATGCATTAACCCATTTACATCTTGTGTTTCATAAGTAAACAAAATATCCAATACACATACACAAAGCAGGAATACTCATAGCAATTACAGTCCTCATTTCTGCAACTGGTTGCATGGCCGTAACTGATATTTAGAACTACCTTCTTCTACAACCCATTCTGTATTCCCTTTGCCCTCAGCAAGCACCTCAGCTGGTCGTGGTTCCTTGCCTGGTGAGGTGACCTAAACCTTCATTCCTGAAGGGTCTGGGCTGTTATCACTCAGGACATGATAGTACTAGGAGGCATCCTAAGGGATCTCCTGCATTCAAAACATACTCTTCTTTACTTCCGTTATGTAATGTCAATCCAATTTCATCTTCATAGTCAGGATCAATCACACCAGCCAGTATTGTAATTCCCCTCTTTGTCTGTTGATCCAGAGGTACAAGGAGCCCAAAATGGCCTGGTGGCAATTTTAGCTTCCAGTTCAGTGGAATCATTGATGTGTCTCCAGGTGGCAGCATTCCTCCCTTCGGAACTAAGACATTTAATCTTGCAGAACATAAAGTCATGGGGGCAGGAAGCAAAAATCTTGCAAGTGGGTCACTAGGGGTAACAGTGAGTGGTGTCACTCCCATTTCCACCCCTTGATTCCTGGATCCATGAATCCTGGCAATAGGAGAAACAGCACCGTATATTGGATGCTGGCTTAGAGCATACACAGCCTCCTGGAGAATACTTCCCCAACCCTGCAAGGTACTGCCACCCAGCTGGCAGCGTAATTGTGTCTTCAGGAGACCATTCCATCATTCTGTTAAGCCAGCTGCTTCAGGATGATGGAGAGCATGGTAAGACCAGTGAATTCTGTGAGCATGGGCCCACTGCCACACTTCATTTGCTGTGAAGTGAGTCCCTTGATCAGAAACAATGCTGTGTGGGATTCCATGACAGTGGATGAGGCATTCTGTAAGTCCACAGATGGTAGTTTTGGCAGAAGCATGTCGTGCCGGGTAGCCAAATCCATATCCAGAGTAAGTATCTATCCCATTAAGGACAAAACGCTTTCCTTTCCATGATGGAAGTGGTCCAATGTAATCAACTTGCCACCAGGTTGCTGGCTGATCACCTCGAGGAACAGTGCCATGTGGAGGACCCAGTGTTGGTCTCTGCTGCTGGCAGATTGGTCACTCAGCAGCGGCTGTAGCCAAGTCAGCCTTGGTGAGAGGGAGTCCATGTTGCTGGGCCCATGCATAACCACTGTCCCTGCCACCATGACCACTTTGTTCATGGGCCCACTGAGCAATGACAGAGGTAGCTGAAGAAAGAGGGTGATTGGTTCCCACAGAACGGGTCATCCTATCCACTTGGTTGTTAAACTCATCCTCTGCTGAGGTTACTCTTTGATGAGCATTCACATGAGACACAAATATCTTCACTTCTTTGGCCCATTCAAAGAGGTCTATCCACATACCTCTCCCCCATAAATCCTTGTCTCCAATCTTCCAATCATGTTCCTTCCAAGTCCCTGACCAACTGGCCAAGCCATTGGCCACAGCCTATGAATCGGTATACAGCTGCACATCTGGCCATCTCTCCTTCCAAGCAAAGTGAACAACCATGTGCACTGCTCGAAGTTCTGCCCGCTGGGAGGATTTGCTTTCACCACTGTCCTTGAGGGAGGTCCCAGAAAGGGGCTGTAGTTCTACTGCTGCCCACTTTCGAGTGGTGTCGGCATATCGTGCAGAACCATCTGTAAACCAAGCACGAGTTTTCTCTGCCTCGGTCAGCTGGTCATAAGGAATCCCCCATGAGGCCATAGCTGCAAACTGGGAGACAGGAGGTAATGTTACAGGAGTGGAGACCATGGGCATTTGGGCCACTTCCTCATGCAATTTACTTGCGCCTTCAGGTCCTGCACGGGCCGATTTCGTATATACCACTTCCATTTAATGATGGAGTGCTGCTGTGCTCATCCAACTTTATGACTCTGTGGGTCAGACAATACCCAGTTCATGATAGGCAGCTCAGGACGCATGGTGACCTGGTGTCCCATGGTTAAGCGTTCAGTCTCTACTAAGGCCCAGTAACAAGCCAAAAGTTGTTTTCCAAAAGGAGAGTAGTTATCTGCAGAGGATGGCAGAGCTTTGCTCCAAAATCCTAAAGGTCTGTGCTGTGATTCGCCAATAGGGGCCTGCCGAAGACTCCAAACAGCATCTCTATCTGCCACTGACACCTCAAGCACCATTGGATCAGCTGGATCATATGGCCCAAGTGGCAGGGCAGCCTGCACAGCAGCCTGAACCTGTTGCAGAGCCTTCTCCTGTTCTGGGCCCCACTCAAAAGTAGCAGCCTTTCTAGTCACATGATAAATAGGCCAAAGTAGCACACCCAAATGAGGAATATGTTGCCTCCAAAATCCAAAGAGACCCACTAGGCGCTATGCCTCTTTTTCAGTTGTCGGAGCAGCCAGGTGCAATAACTTATCCTTCACTTCAGAAGGGATATCGCGACATGCCCCACACCACTGGACCCCTAGGAATTTCACTGAGTTGGAAGGTGCCTGAATTTTTGTGGGATTAATTTCCCACCCTCTAGCACGCAAATGTTTAACTAATAAGTCCAGAGTCACTGATATTTCTTCCTTACTAGGTCCAATCAGCATAATGTCATCTATATAATGGACCAGTGTCACATCCTGTGGAAGAGAGAAGCAACCAAGTTCCCTGCAGACTAAATTATGACATAGTGCTGGAGAGTTAATGTAGCCCTAAGGCAGGCAAGTGAAAGTGTATTGTTGGCCTTGCCAGGTGAATGCAAACTGCTTCTGGTGGTCCTTGGAAACAGGTATGGAGAAGAAAGCATTAGCCAAATCAGTAGCTGCATACCAAGTACCAGGAGATATATTAATTTGCTCAAGCAGTGAAACTACATCTGGAACAGCAGCTGTAATGGGGGTTACCACCTCGTTAGGTTTGCGATAATCTACTGTCATTCTCCAAGATCCATCCGCTTTTTGCACAGGCCAAATAGGCGAATTGAATGGGGATGAGGTGGGAATCACCACCCCTGCATCCTTCAAGTCCTTAATGGTGGCAGTAATTTCAGCAATCTCTCCGGGAATACGGTATTGCTTTTGGTTCACTATTTTCCTAGGCAGTGGCAGTTCTAGCGGCTTCCATTTGGCTCTTCCCACCACAATAGCTCTCACTCCACTTGTCAGGGATGCAATGTGAGAGTTCTGCCAATTGCTGAGTATGTCTATTCCAATTATACATTCTGGAACTGGAGAAATCACTACAGGATGGGTTCAGGGACCCACTGGATCCACTGTGAGACGAACACAAGCCAAGACTCCAGCAATAACCTGACCTCCATATGTCCTCACTCTTACTGGTGGGCCACAATGATGTTTTGGGTCTCCTGGAATTAGTGTCAGTTCAGAGCCAGTATCCAGTAGTCCCCGAAAAGTCTGATTATTTCCTTTTCCCTAGTGAACAGTCACTCTCGTAAAAGGCTGTAGCTCCCTTTGGGGAAGGGCAGGAGAAAGATTAACAGTATAAATTTTTGGCAGGGTATCAGAATTCTTCCTCAAAGGGACCTAGCCTCCCCTTCATTCAAGGGGTTGTGGGTCCTTAAACTCACTCAAGTCTGGGAATTGATTGAGGGACCGTGACTCTCTCTTCTGGCGATTTGAGTTAGACTGTTGTTCACCTGACCCAGAATTCATCCTTTCATACATATCAAGTAAATACTTAGTAGGCTGATCATCTACTGCACTGCTAGGGACACCATGACTAAGGAGCCAGTTCCACACGTCTGCACGAGTCAGATTATTACGATTACTATTTTGCCTCTGCTGTCCGTTACTGTACGCATGCCCACCTCGTCTTTGTCAACTGAATGCAGCCACTTGTCCCCTACCACCACGGGATCCAGTCAGCCCTATTGTAGTTAGGTGTCTTAATTCAGCTAGGGCAGCTCCCACTGTCATATCTGATTTACATAAAATGGCAATCACAGCAGTCTTCAAGGATCCTGGAGCTCCCTTCACACATTTGTTTCTCACAGTTGTGGTGAAAGTTGTGTCCTCTGGACATGCTATGTGTGGATTTGAAGGCCTAACTGAATAAATCCAGTCTAGCATGCCAATTTCCCTAAGCCTTTGGATACCCTCTTCTACAGTACCCCAAGACAAGTCTGACAATTCAACTTGATTTTATGTAGGCCACCACATCAGCCATGCTTCAGCAATCCAGTCAAACAAACTATTAGGTCTTCTCCTAACTTCTCGAGCTGAAACATTGAATGAAGAGACTGTGCTCAATGGACCTAGGTCAAGAAATTCAGACTGATCAGCATTATGTTCCTTGCACCATTATCCCACACCCTTAACAACCATTCCCAAGCATATTCCCCAGGTTCCTGTTTGTTTGTGTCAGAAAAGTCAAGTAGTTCCTTTGCAGTGTAGTGTATATCCTCCTGGATCACACTTTGTACTTCACCTTTTGGAGCTTGCTTGGACTTAAGTCTAGTTACAGGTCTAGAAGCCAAAATTGGCAGTGCCAAAGTGTTTTTAGAATCTTCAGCACGCTCTCATAAAGCATCTGCCTTTGGCCGTGCCCCAGGCAATGACTCTGGCAGGGCTCTTCAGCAGCAGGGGGGGCTGCAGCTAATCTGGTTAGGTTGGAGCTGAAGGGATAATGGCTTTACTGGGTGGGGCAGTTTCGCAGACAAAGGCAAAGTAATCCCTTCACATGGGTGTGGTTCAGCGGGCAGGAGTGATTTACTGGAAGTGAGGGGCTCAACGTCCCCAGCTTCCATATCATCCTCCCATATATCTCCATTCCAACTTTCAGGGTCCCATTTCTGCCCAATCAATGCCCTCACTTTAATTTCAGATACCTCTCGAGATTGGCAATTGAGCTGGCATTGCAATTCCGCCACTCTAACGATAAGCATCTGGGTTTGGCTTTCAGCAGTATTGGCTCTGCTATTAAAGGTAATGAGGTTTTCTTTTAAAGCACAAGCAGAAGCTTTGAGGTCTCTTACATAACATGAGAGCTTTGATTCCAAGGCCCTGAGCTCATCTTTTTCCTTCACCAGCTTATCTAATGCAAGTAGGACCAGCCAACCAACTTCCTTATACTGCTCATCCACACATAATTTCAAAAAGTTATCACACATGTTTTCACCCTGAGGGTCACCTTTCACCAATATCTGATCTATTGGTGGGGCTATTTTGTGGATGTGTACCAACACCTCAGCCCACGGACTAGCAGAGCACTTTTTACAGATAGGAGCAGAGTTAGCAACAGTGTTACTGTTAGCCAGACTCAAGAACCACTTGAAAGGATTCATTTTTACAATTTTGTTTCCCTAGACCCCACTCCTGGTACCAAATTGTCTTAGGCTGGGTTTTCTAGGGAAGCAAAACCAGTAACATGTGTAGGTACAAGGAAAGATTTATAATATATAGATAGATAGATACAAATATAGGAAACAGCTCACGTAATCACAGAAGCTGAATGTCCCAAGCTCTGGCACAAGCCTCACATGGCCACTGAAGCTGAGGAACCCAAGGTCAGCAAGTCAGAGAGTTCTAGATCACCCGTTGTGTAGGTCAGTGGATCCCAAGCTGGTGGTGAGACGAAGCGACAGAGGCTGGCAAAACCAGGATCAGCAGGTCAGGGAGCAGGAGCAAGCAGAGGCTGGCAAACCCAGGATCGGCAGGTCAGGGAGCAGGACTCTCAAGTGCTGACTGTAAGGACTGATGAGTCCAAAGGTGCTAGCTCAAGTCCTGGAACCAGACGCTGGAAGAAGAGAGCAGGAGCTCCTGGCCACGTGAGCAACCAGCAGCTGTAGTGAAAGGTCGCAAGATGAGAGCCGAGGGGCAGGGAGCCACCACAAACCCTGCCCTGTCACTTAATACAGCAGCCAAATATGTAGTAGCCAAGTTGACATAATCCTGACCACCACACTCCCTTTGACACTGATGCCAGTGCCTAGTGTACCCTTCAAAGCAATTTTGGAACTCGTTTTCTAGAGTGACTTATCAATGCTGTTGTCCTGAATGTCATCAAAATGTCTTTCTTTCAATCTTTATTTTGGGATATAGAAGAAAGTTGGGTGGTGGGGCAGATCCAGTGAGTAGGGAAGGTGTTCCAATAGTTACTTGTTCACAGGCTAAACACTCTCTAACAGACAACTATACAATCAAGTTCACGAATTTGCCATTGTGCCATCCTACACAGTGGCCATTCCAGAAAAAGTTTCAAGATTGATTTGAAGGGTGGACTAGGCACTGGTGTCAGTGCACAGCTTGCCAAGAGGCATACTTCAAAGGTGACCGTAGTGATATTCAGCAGTGAGGTGCATAGCACTTAGAACAATTATGCTCGTGGACTTAATTGTTGCACCTTGTATCATTTCTTCCGTTTTTAGAATCGTAATCACATTTTTCATGAGGGAAAATTTGTTTACTGGCCTATGAAAACATGCTATCTGACTCTGTCTATCCCACCTTCACATGCTCACACACACACACACTCACACACACACACACACTCACAGAGCCTTATTTTGCTTAAACAAAAAGGAAGCACTATAGTTCACTGATACCTCCTAGAATGTGGCTTCACTCTACTATGGAAAGAGACTCCTATGTGACACTGTGAACTTATGCTCAAAAATTATTTTTCTGAGAAAGTGCAAAAAACTTCCTTGCAGTGTAGTTTTTGACCATTTTTTTTAACATTTACTACCTCTTTTTACTATCATATTTTTGATAACATTAAAATCACAATTCTGAAATTACACACATGCTAGTCACCTAAGATTTCCAATAAGCTTATTTTGCTTGTTCACATGAAATTGTTACATATATTTCTGTTATCAGCAAGTGATCTCATGGAAAAATAGAATGCCACTCCAAGCAGATTTCTATAGAAGGAAAATACAGGCTGGCAAATGGGATAGCTCTCTATCTGCATCCGTACAAATTTCCAGAATCTTAACCTGTTTCTCTTTTCGATTGACCTAATTCCATCAGATACCACCACTCCACTGGCTCACAGAGACCCATACAAAATCTCTTAAAACTTCGGTCATAGTATTTTTAATGCATTCTGGGTATCAGCATTAAAATCAGTGAGAACAACAACTGCTAACAGACAACCACACAGACACTCTTGATAACACAAGTTACAGTCCTACCTCTGTATCTGTTCACACTGACCCTCATTTTTTGTCTTATGACTCATTTGCAAACATTGTTTTATTATTTTCAGTGTGTTCCCTTTCCACCTGGTTTATACTCACTGCTATTCCATTGACATGTTTCTGGCTAAATCCATCAGTGACGAATGTATCAATGACTTCAGTATCTAAATCCTCACTTTGTTTTTCCTCTAAACCACTTGCAGCACCATTGTTTGGGCCTTTCTTCCTACAACATTGTCTCCTGTGTCCTGCAGCATCACATTCTCATGATTTTATTTCCATTTCTATCTGCTTTCAGCTTCTTTCACTGCTCGTCACCTTCCAGCTTCTATATGTTGACATTTCTCAGGCCTCAAATCAAGATCTTTTTGCCTTTTTATGAGACTCTGTCTTGCCACCCATCTGCACAGTTCCTCTGTTGTTACAGGTCATCTACAGGCCAAGACCTTGTGTTTCTTCTTCAGCTCAGCTCTCTTCTGAGCTTCCGATTCATATGCAGCATTGTTTCGGTGACATATTCACTTGAATGTTGGAGCTTACCTGTGGGTACAAGCCAACCTGTGTAGTAGTTTCTCTCTATCACGGCCCAAGTAATCTACATGAGTCTCAAGGTACCCTACTGTTTGCACAGTTGAAGATTCCCACTGCAGGCAGACAGGTGGAAGTTGTGAGCAATTATGAAAGTGAAAACCAATGATATTTATAGGAAACAAAGAGAGAATATTTTTCTGCTCCCTGTAAATTTACTTCTTTACTTCATCCTCTTTCAAAGGCTTCAGCTATGAAGCTACTGGAACTTTCCACAGTTAATGGACCAACTATTAACTGACTATTCATACTGTCTCTTCTGTAATTAAGTAATCTGTTTCTTAAGAATGTTTCCAGTTATTTGGTTTCCTTTGTTATTCTAGCCATTTGAATGTCACCTAATGGAAGTATTAGGAAATGCACCTGTCATCTTGAGGTTAGATGGCTGCATAGTGGAGACAATATTATAAAATTGAAAAGAAATCCATCGTCTAGAAAATGCACAAACTAACACCCCCAACTCCACACGTATACAAGAAAGAAAGAGAAACAGGTAGATAGAAAGGGAGGAAGGGAGGAGTCCAGGAGAGGGAAAGAAAGGACAGAAGATGAAAGAATGCCTTAAACAAATTGTGTAAAGCCAGAGAATAAACGCAACAGATCAGTGGAGAGACCAATAAAATATTATTATGAGTCCAGAAACGGATGTGAGATTTTGACCTCTGAATTCTGTTCTCTGCATACCAGCTCTTTCTCTGCAACCATAAGAGCAAGTCTTTCCAAAGGGCCACCTACTTTGGAGCCACGGCACCCTGCCTCATTAATGCTGACCTTGACACGGTCCTTGGATTGGCTTTAGGCACCTGACTTTGCTGTCTCATCAGTGCCCTCCATCCTGTACAGAGCTCTGATGTTTGCTCACAATTTCTGATGGTAGATATTCCTGTGGGGGTATCTGGCCTCATTTTCTGATTCTGCCAGTCTCAAATCTTATCCATGTTAGGATGAGGGAAGTATAGGGAAGATTCTCTGTGACTTTTGTTTAGAGCTGAGATGCCAGAAAATATAATAGCTTCAGCCAAGCAAAGTTACAAGGTAGATACATGGGAACAGACACACAGTCAATCTGCGGAAGTACAGCTAGCTGCAGGCCTAGATGGATATGGGGGATGACGGTTGGTTTGAATCATTTCCTACTTCTCCGAGATCCATATATAAAGTGCGTCTATGCTGAAATTCTGGCTATGGCAGAGAATGTCTGACTCAATTGCTCTGTTTCAATTACTTCATGTGTCTAAGGGAAACAAATATATAAAACTCCAAGAGCTGCGAAGAGAGAGAAAGATGTTAAGGAGCAAATGGCAACGCACCATTGCAATGGCGAAGCAAACCTTAGTCACTGTTATAGATGCAAATTAATTTCAAGCCCTAGGGACTGGCATTACTTTGTTTCAGGGTCTTGTTATTAACACAATGACAAAATTGCATCTGGATTTAAAACATGGTTTAAAGAAAGATGGTCAATTCAGCAAATACAGACTGTCTGTCCACTCTGTACCAAACACTGTAATAAGTGCAAGGAGTGCATCATTGATCAGACTAGCAGCCTTCCTGCCCTCATGAGGCTTTCAATCCCATCTAGAAACTAGCATTTAAGATTGAATTGCTAGAGATAACAAATGTTAGCAAGGGAAAAAACTCAGCTCTTGTGAGATGAACTGAAAAATAAAAATGATTCTAAGGTTATTAAAGTGGTAAATACTGAACACTTTGCCATCCCTTGCATAGTTCAGATTGTCACATTCCAAGCACCAAGAAGAAGAAAAGATCTATTTACTGTGTTCAAAGCTGTCATGTATAAGGAGTCTCTTGGTAATGTAAGCAATTAATGAGCTTGGTTGAGAACCGAAGTCTAGAGGGTTGAGTCCCCTAAAAGGTACCATGGAAGAAAGATCTGATGATCTACTTCAGAAAAAACAGCCACTGAAAATCCTATGGAGCACAGTGCTGCTCTGAGACACATGGGTACACAGTGAATCAGAATTAACTCAAGAGCAACTGTCACTGGTTTGTGGGTAAAGAATTATTCTACTGTATGGCTCTATGATAGAGTCTTTGTTTTAGTTAACATTTATTTAGCTTGTTTAATAACCTTTAATTCAAGGTGCATTTCTAAGGTGCCATTCTTGCTATGCCTTAAAGCTACTAGGAATGAAATGTGCATTGGGTTTCCATACTGTGCTTTGGATAACTTCAGACATTAAACACTCCTGAGCACAGGCAACAACATACAAATCCCAAAATTTCTGAGTTCTTTCTTTTGGATTTAGCTGTATTTGGTACATTTTGTTCAGGACAGTGTGAGAAAATTATCTGTTTTCTCTAGGTTATAGTGAATCTTACTCACACAGATTTATTTTTCTACATTTGTATGTGATGCTCTTTATTGTGGCACCTCAAACCCAGTGCTGTCAAGTCTATTCCAATTCATGGTGACCCCATAAGTCAGAGTAGAACTGCCCCATAGAGTTTCCAAGGAGCACCTGGCAGATCTGAACTGCCGAGTTTTGGGTTAGCAGCCGTAGCACTTAACCACTACACCACCATGGTTTCCTTTTTGTGGCATAGGATACTTCAAAAGGAAGAAACATTCTCAATAGAATATACAAACCAAGTTAGTTGCATCGTCTTTCAGACTGAACTCCCAGCATGAAATATAAATGTAAGAAAGCAGAAGCATGAAGGTGTTTTCAAGGGGTTGAGAAAGTGAAGTGGATCGAGAGATGTGGAATAGAAAATTCAGTGTGTGTTGAATGGCAGGTTGTCTAGAACTTGCAGTACATGTACTTTATACTACTGAAGCAAAGGGGAAGAAGAAGAAAAATTGCTGAACATTATGTTAATAAATATCTCTTAAGCAATTATGGGTGACATAGGAATGGAACTAGAGGCAAGACATAGAGCTTTCTCTTCTCCAGACATTCGTGGAAGGATGAGAGACAAGTCCACCAATGCTGGCTTAGTCATTTTTACAACCTATGTGCCCAGTACTTTTTCTGTTCAGAGAGGATATCTTTCATTCATTTGAGCACTGTCTTGGTTTCCTAGAGATTCTGTGATGAAATAACACAAAGTGGGCAACTTTAAAGAACAGAGATTTATCATCTCACTCTTCTGGAAGTTGGAGGTCCTAGGTCTCCTGGCCGGACTATGCTCCCTCTGTCCCCTTGAGGGGAAGATCATTCTTTGTAGCCCTGGGTATTTCTTGGCATCCCTTGATATTTAGATGTGTCTTCACATGGCCTCAGTCTTTGTGTATCTCTGTCTTTGTGTCAGTTGTTTGCTGGTATAGGACACCACTCAGATTGGACTGGGATCCGTCCTACTCTGGTGTGACCTCCTTAACTGATAATGTCAGGAAAAGTAACCTATCTCCAAATAAGTTCACATGCACAGATAGCAGAATTATGCCTTCATCTTTCTGAAGATGCACATTTCAATATGGAAATGGCAGAATTTGTTAAAATAATATCAACCTCTAATTTTAAATCAATTGGCCTGCTTACAAGGAGAGGGCAGGGAATAGAAAGGAAATTAGTGTTTATCAACATTTAGCAAATCGTCATCTACCATTCAAGGAAAAAAAAAGTATGAATCCATTGACATGATTTTTTTTTTCTTTTTATTGTTACAAAGTTAGGAAATATTTTCTTTATTTCTCAAGATAAAGACATCAAGACTCTGAGTAGTTAACTTACTTACCTAAGGAAATGTGAATAGTAAGTGTAAAAGTGAAGTTTTGATCCCATAAGTGGAAAGATTAGAATTTGGGTCAATGTGATGTGAAAACTCAGTCCTTAAATTTTGCGATGTCGTTAGGAAGCAAAAATAATTTTACCTAGGGACAGAGAGCAAGAACAAAGAAAATGGAGAGTAAATACTCAGTTTTCATAATATATCATTACATTGTAGACTTTATAGACTAGTGTACGTGCACGCACGTCTGTGTGCGTGAAGTAGACATTCTTGACGCTCACTTAGCCATCATCAGACACTCATCACAAGGAATTAACAACTGAAAGAACTCTTACCTGCAACTAACTGTGTATCCAGCAGAGGGAGCCTCCTCCTCACAATCTGAGTCTCCCACAGCATCCAGCAACATTCTGTTTCCAAAGCGGAGACCAAGAAATCAAGAAAGACAAACGATCTTCAGTGTGTTTAGGAGAAAACCTACTCAGTTTTGAAAGCCGTTCACTGCCCATACGTGAGGAGGAATGCATGAAATTATTTTCCTGTTACCTAAAGTTACTGAAGTCCAAGGGCGGTTAGATGCTTCCTTGTATTTTTCAAAGGCTAGAAGTGAACAGGGTTGTCCTGACATTATTGAGACATTCATTTCTAATTCCCCTAGGCTGTGCGGTGGCTTCTCTGAACTCTTTCCTGTAGTGACTGATGGTACTCACACGCTTCCTAGAGTCTCCTCCACCCGGAGAGTAGGGTAGACTCAGAAAAAAAAAGGTGAAAAGAAACAGTAAACGATAAATGCATCCATTTGATTAGTGAATGCCTATTGTATGGAAATTTGAGAGTAAATAAATATCCCAAGATCAGGTGGAGAAACCAACTGCTAATTTATTTTTCTGAGTTTCATATTATTATTTTTTTATTATGATTAAATGAAAATGTACATTCCCATATAAATTTGCATGCCCACCTATATGCAGCTAGTTTCATATTATTTAATAAATTACCTGGTAAGTAAAGGGAAGGTATAGAAGCCATTGTTTAAAAGGTAACAGCACAAGTTCTCTTTAGCCTGATTATTAATGGCATCATTATTATGATTACTGACCTGTTCTCAAAGAATCTATTTCCTTGTGATATGGTCCTATTTTTTTCCTCTGAATTTTCTTTCTCTTTTCTCTCTGTTGTTCTCTTGCAGTCTCCTGTCTTCTGTTATGTTGCCTCTTCCTCTCTAAGGTATCTAATATTTCTCCTTTTCTTTTTCCAACTGCTTCATGTTCTTCAGGGCATTCTGCCAGTTCACACACAGATTCACTTAGTCAGCTTTTTATACAAGCTGTCTTCTGAAAACATTCTCACAATACTGCAAGTTTCATATGATTTGAAATACTGCAGGGAAGGACATACCTAAATCCCCCTTCTGATTCTAAAGGAGATTATGTCTGCCTAAGAGGGAATTTTAGTATCTGAATGCAAAGATGTGTGAACTCAGGTGGGAGACCAGAGGAAGACTGTCCTTCCTCTTGCCTTTGATATCACAACAGGAAAAGAGAGGAGATGGTGTTAGAATTTCATGTGTATGAAACAAGATAAGAAAGATGGAGGAAAAGAAAGAAATATGATGGGTATCTAATATTTAGCAGGGAAACCCTGGTGCCAACTAAAAGGTTGGCAGTTCAAATCCACCAGGCTCTTTGGAAACGCCATGGAGCAGTTCTACTCTGACCTATAGGGTCTCTATGAGTCAGAATCATCTCGACAACAGTGGGTTTTTCCTTTTAGTATTTAGTAAAAAGAAAAAAGTTGCTGATGTTAGGTTAAAAGTAGTATGGAATGCTAAATAAATCTGTCCTTGACTAGCTGTGATGCTTTGGTTGACTTCTTAGGTTCTCTAAGCCTCAGTTTCCATATCTGTACTACGGAAATGAAAAATCTCCACTCCCTCCCTCTCACTCAGCACAGTTTTGCTGTGAAAATCAAATAAGCAGTGTATATTAAATGCTTATTGAATCCAGTGTGGGTGAGCCAGTTTTGACTTACAGCGACTCCCCAGGACAGAGTAGAACTGCTCCACGGGGTTTATAGGGAGCAGCTGGTGAATTCCAGTGCTGACCTTTTGGTTAGCAATTCAAAGCTTTACACAGTACCATCAGGGTTCCAAAGGATTATTAGGGAATCTAAATAGAACTAAGCTGTATGATTTGAAGGATGGTGTGATAAGGTAGAACAAGCTTGGCTTTGGAATCAAGGCTCTGGTCTGCCTTAGAGCACTTCCCAGTTTAACTTTGGGCAGAACTTATAGACAGACAGAAAAGGTTCAAATACTCTTTCAGCTACCGATTTGCTATGAAGGAGCCATGTAAACTTTTGGAATCTTTATTTATAAAATTAGAAAATGAGTATCATCTGTACCCACTTTGCAGTTGACAAGACTGAATATGATGGTCCATGTGGAAGATACTGCAGTTGGAAAAGCAGGCCACTTGTCACCCCTTCTTTGATGGCACTGTAGTTAAGAGCTCAGCTTCTAACCAAAAGATCAGCAGTTTCAATCCACCAGCCACTCTGTGGAAACCCTATAGAGTAGTTCTGCTCTGTCCTATGGGATCACTATGAGTTAGAATTGACTCAAAGGTAATGGGTTTGGCTTTGGTTTTTGGCTTAATGCCATAAAGCTCATTCACCCTTCCTTTTCATTCTCTATTCCTAGCTCCAGCCAGGCTTCAGGCTGCTTCTATGAAAATGAGATCTCTCCAAAATCTAGCGTCTTTTCTAGCCATACTTCTGGTTTAACATCCCTTCATTGGTCTTTTGCTTTCTCAGGATACTGATGTCCACCTTGGGTATAATCATCCATCACTCACTGCTCTCCTACTCTGAATCATGTGACTCCTGGGAGAAGATGCAAGTCCTATTTTACCCCTGGCTCTCTGGGAAGTCATTCTTACCTGACAGTCAAGCAGACCCCCACTTTGTCTCTAGACACCTCTCTCTGCAGTGAAGTGTTCTACAGCTGTCTATAGAACTGCTGTCTTCTCAAAGTCCTGATAAACACCACGTTTAAGTAGTTTTCCTTTTTGCTTCGCCAAAAAAAAAAAAAAAAAAGGAAGGCCATCTGGTGGGACCATCTCCTCTTTCTAAAAATTCTCTGCTTCATTTATTGGTACAAAATATATACTGTTCTGTGTCTTAGTCAGCTGCCCAGTAGTTTCTTCCTCTCCTTAACTCTGGCACCTTTGTCATCCTACGACTACAATGTGAACATTCCTAAAGATTTAGCACCTTAAACGGTGCTATTCTCCCTCCTCTACTCAAATGTTTTTAGCAAAATTATTCTTTCTTGTATAGTCAGCAACAGCTTCTGTTCAGCTGACTTAACATCAGCTTTTCTCTCTCATATGACCTTCAGTTTCTTCATGTCCAGCTGCCTCCTAAACATTTCAAGAATACTGTTAGTTAGTTATTGTGTGGTGTAGAAAAACAAAAAATGCATGGCTCTATTTTATAGAGGATATTAGATTTATACTGCTTCCTTAAAAAATTTAGTAGCTTTAAACAACACAAATTTATGGCCACACAGTTCTATAGCTCACAAGTCCATCACAGCCTGGCTATTTTCTCTACTTAGGGTCTTAAATTCTCATCTGGGTCTCCAAGTCGACTTGCAAGTTGCACTGGTTATGGTAGAACTCATTTCCTCGTCCCATATTCCACGTGGTCCCTTTCATCATCAAGCCACCAGTGGTGGATAGCATCCTTCTCATGCTTTCAGTCCCTTTGACTTCCAACTGTGTTTTTAAGGGCTCATATGATTACATCAAGTCCACTTAAATAATCTAGAATAATTTGCCTGTTCTGCAGTCAATGTACTAGTAACTTTAATTACATTTACGAACTTCCCTTTGACGTGTAAGATAAAATAGTCACAATGTTATATACTAGAGAGTAGAATATTCTCGGGGATCATAATTTTGCTGAACTAAAATCTTGATGTCACTGAAGATGAATACCGCACCATTTATATAGAAAATGCCAGGTACAAAGAATATTAGGGGTCTGCCTGATGCAACTTTATTTTCTAGGTAATAAAATTGAGGTTTAGGTAGTAAATAGAGTTGCCAAGGTTACAAGCTTTTTAGTGACAAAACCAGCGTTCTTTGTACTATTTCCCAAAGTGCTGTGCTTCCATTTATTCCCATTAATTTTCATCTCTTAAAAGCCTTACCATTTATTTAATCCCATTGAAATCACATTCAATCATGAGTCTTCCATCTATTGTACCAACAATACAACTCAGCTTTGAGTTTTTATTGAATGTAACTATTGATAAAAATGTTAACAAAAAATTTTTTAAAAAAAAAAAATGAATGAAGCCACTAGAGAGAAATTAGAATGTAACCTGTGAATAGTAGTATGTATTGTACATACAGTGGGCTGGAGCATAAAAATAGTTGTGAGATTAGCACAGAACTGGGCCACATTTCCTTCTGTTGTACATAAGGTCTCTATGAGTCAGAATTGACTCAGTGGCACCTAAAAGTAACTTGAACATGTGCACACAGAGAGAGAATATGGAGTGTGGAAATGTTTATCTGACGCTGAATAAGTAAGGAGTTCCTGGAGCTTGGTTTCGAGGGAAGAGAAAACTTTATTTGCAGAAAGTAAAGTGTCTGTTGTTATGTAGGAAGAAAGCATAGATGTATGAGTTTACAAGCCAACACCGTCAAGCAGACTGATTTTTTTTTTTTCCTAGAATGGGAGGAAAATTTTAGGAATAAGATGAGACGATGTTTGATACATGAGAAGGAATAATTTACTAGACGGTTTTGGTTCTAAGTCTATAGGACTGCGTGCAGATCCTTTTGGGGAGAAATAAGTTGAAGAATGTATTTTGGCTGGCCATGTGGCATCCCTGGGTAGTATGGAGCTAGACCTTGGTGAAAACAAACTAGGTTACGGATAAGGAATTCAGACAAGGATTAAGGAAAGTAGAAGGACTGCAGAAATGAAAGAGAGTGAGCAACTACGGCAAATATGGGAACAGACCTGTCTGGATGGAGTTGGTGGGAGATGGAATTAGGTTCATATCTATTTGGATTAAGTCTAAGCTTTTTAAGCTAGAGAACCTGGAGAGTGGATCTTCCACCTTCAGAAATGTGGAGATTCGAAGGATGGCTGTTTTACTTTGGTATATGCATGACCTCATTCCAGTGCTGTTGAGTTCAAACTTGAAAGACAGGCATAAGTGTCAGCAGCTACACAAGTCATCAGTTTTATTCCCCTACCCCTTCATTTCATTTATCATATAGATATCATTTAAAAATTAAAAATTAAAAATTAAAAAAATTAATAGAAGAAAGTATTTTTGTGACTTTGTGGTTGGTCTTGTTAGGTCTCATGGAGTTGAGAATTGATTCTGACTCGTAACGACTCTATATACTGCAGAACAAAACACTGCCAGGTCACCTACCACCCTCACAATCATCGTTATGCTTGAGGCCCACTGTGCAGCCACGGTATCAGCCCGTCACACTGAGTGTCGTCCTCTTTTTCGATGATCCTCTGTTTTATCAAATGTGAAGTCCTTCTCTAGGGATTGTTTCTTCCTGGTAATATGTCAAAAGTATATGAAATGAAGTCTCACCATCCTTGTTTTTAAGGAGCATTCTGACTGGGTACTTCTCAGACAAATTTGTTAGTTCTTTTGGCAGTCCATGGTGTATTCATTATTCTTTGCCAACTCCTTAATTCAAAGGTGTCGATTCTTCAGTCTTTGTTATTTATTGCATAGCTTTTCCACGCATATGAGGCAATTGAAAACACTATGGCTTGGGTCAGGTACAACTTAGTCCTGAAAGTGACATCTTCGCTTTTTAACACTTCAAAGAGATCTTCTGTAGCACATCTGCCCAATGCAATATGCCTTTTGATTCCTCACTACTGTGTCCTTGGGTGTTGATTATATATCTAGACAAAATGAAATCCTTAGACAACTTAAATCTTTTCTCCATTCTTCATGATGTTGCTACACACTGATGAAATTGTAAGAATCTTTGTTTTCTCTGTGTTGAGGTGTAATCCATACTGAAGACTGTGGTCTTTAATCTTCATCGTTAAATGCTTCAAGTCCTCTCCACTTTCAGCAAACAAGGTTGTATCATCTGTGTAACACAGGTTTTTATGGGTCTTTTCCAATCCTGGTATCCCATTCTTCTTCATATATAGTCTAGCTACTGGGATCATTTGCTCAGCATATAGGTTGAGTAAGTATGGTGTGGTGGGTGACAGAGTTTCTAATAATATGGATATAATTGATGCTTGAAAAACTTAAAACAGTAAAATATTATTTTTAAAAAATGTAGACAGTAATGTTTGCCATCCCAGACATTTAATTTTGTAAAAATTATGCTTAGATTCCTTTCTCATTGCTGTCTGGCAGTTCTCATATTTCCATTCCAAGAAATCCCTATACTTCCCCATCAGCCTCACAATGGAAACCTGGGTGGCATAGTGATTAAGTGCTATGGCTGCTAATCAAAAGGATGGCAGTTCAAATACACCAAGCATTCCTTGGAAACTTCGTAGGGCAATCCTATTCTACCCTATAGGGTCACTTTGAGTTGGAGTCAACTTGATGGTTTTCGGTTTGTGGGATAAACCAACTTCATCCATTATTCTTTATAATCTGACAAAAACTACAAAAGTGTGCGTGACTAGAGGGAAACACACACACACAAGCTAGGAAAACAGATGGAAAATGCTGCTCATGCATCTTATTGTAATAATAATTATAATAAGAAGAAATACTGTTGCCAAGTTAATTCTGAATCATGTAAGTTATTGTTTTCACAACCTCCTTTTATTTAAATTAAATTTCCTGGAGTCCACTGCAATAATATCCATTTTATTATTATTATTATTATTTTGTATATACTGCTTGGAAACCCTGGTGGCATAATGGATTAAATGCTACATCTGCTAACCAAAAGGTTGGCAGTTCAAATCCACCAGGTGCTCCTTGGAAACTCCATGGGACAGTTCTACCCTAATCTCTAGGGTTGCTGTGAGTCAAGTATGACTAGATATGCTCCAGCCAAGCCAGCCACATGCCGTCAAGTCGGATCTGACTCATCGGCCAAAGTAACTTGGTATCGTGTGGCCAATTTCCTGGGGTAATATTTGTAGTACTTTCTTTTTTTTTTTTCTTTTTCTTTTTTTTAATTATGACTGAATAAAAATATACATTCCCATATAAATTTCCATGCCCACCTGTGTACAGCTTCCACTGCTCTCTCTGCCCAGTGACAGCACACTATTCCTCTCTACTCCATACATTTCTCATCCTCCCAACAGTCTCCTTTTCTACCCACTCCCCTTACTCCAGTAAAAGGTCAGCAGGGTGATATTCCATAGATGCATAAAACCATATAGTGCACCCAATATACAGTCATTCTGCATTGCCAAGTACAATCTCTTGCTGTCCAAAGAGTAAACCTTCATTATGATCCATGGGCAAGGGCAGCATCCGGGCCAGGGGCCATGCTCCCAGAGGAACCCCGAAGCTGCTGGACCATCAATTGCGGTCTTTTAGTGGAGATCTCAGGGTGCACCCCTTTTTATTCTTGTGTTGCTAGTGAGAATCAACTTTGTTAGCTCCATCATGGCTATCACTGGTGGTGGCCGGGTACCATCTGATTCTTCTGGTCCAAGTCGATGTAGGCACCCATTCAGGTGGATCTCTCTGTCTTCTGGGCTGTCATTTTGATCCTCGGTGAGCATCCGCTCCTGCTGAGTTGGGACCATTTGCTGTGTCCTCTGATGGCAGCTTGGCAGCTTTTAAGACCCCAGATGCCACTTACCAATGTGGGGTGCAGAGAGCCCTCTTAGTAAAGTGCTGGTTCTGCCAGTTGGCCTCAATTTCACCTAAGAGCATGGTCCCCTGCCCTCCGCCCCAGCTACTCTGTCCTTGCATTATTGGGTCAAGATGGGAGGAGTACTCAAGTTATGTTGAAGTCCACTTAATATTGTTCTTGTTTCTAATGTGTGCTGTCACCGATTTCACCCAACCAAATTTCTGCCAACTGTCTAATCTAAACCATCCCCCCCAAACCCTTTCTCCCTCCCTCCCCTCCCTTGCAGCATCAAAGAGCCTTTTCTTCTATGCATAAGTCTGTTTTTGAGTTCTTATGGTAGGGGTCTCGTACAATATTTGTTCTTTTCTCTCTGACTACTTTCACTCAACATAATGTCTTCCAGTTGAAACCAGGTTATGAGATGTTTCCTGGAATCATCTTGTTCTTTATAATTGCATAGTGCTCCATTGAGTATATATGCCATAGTTTACCTATCCATTCCTCTGTTGCTGGGCATCTGGGTTGATACCATCTTTTTGCTATTGTGGACTGTGCTGTGATAAACATTCTTGTGCATGTATCTGTTGGTGTGAATCTGTAGCATATATTCCAAGTAGGGGAATTACTGGTTCAAATGATATATCTATATCCATTTTTTAAGGAAGTACCAGATTGCTTTCCAAAGAGGCTGGACCATTTTGCAACCCCACCAACAGTGTAGCAGAGTTCCAATTTCCCCACAGCCTCTCTAGTATTTGTTGTTTTGTGTTTGGGGGATCATGGCCAACCTTGTTGGGGTGAGATGGTATCTCATTGTAGTTTTGATTTTAATTTCTTTAATAACTAAGGATCGTGAACATGTCCTCATGTGTTTTTTGGCTGCCTGGATCTCCTCTTTAGAGAAATGTCTGTCCATCTCCTTTCCCCATCGCTTAATTAGATGATTTATCTTCTTCCTATTGATATTTTGCAGTACCTTGTAGATTACGGAGATCAGGTGTCAGTCTGACATACAGTTGCCAAATATTTTTTCCCATTCTGTAGGTTGTCTTTTAACTCTTGTGATAAAATCTTTGGATAAGCAAAAGTGTTTGATTCTTAATAGTTCCCATTTATCTATTTTCTCTTCTGTTGATTGTGGTTTGTTTGACAGATTTTGAAGTCCATCTACGTTGTGTATTAAAACTTCCATTGTTGTTCCTACTTTTTCTTGGATGAGCTTTATTGTTTTAGATTTGATATTTAGGTCTTTCATCCAGTTCGAGTTGGTTTTTGTATCAGGTGTATGATGTGGATCTTGTTTCAATTTATTGCAGATGGATATCCAATTTTGCCAGCACCATTTGTTGAAGAGCTTGTTTTTACCCCAGTTTAATGTCTTAGGGCCTTCGTTGAATACCAACTTTCATAAGCAGATGGTGTCATGTCTGGAGTCACAATTCTGTTCCATTAATCCCATTAATCAATCTGTCTTTGTACCGGTACCAGGCTGTTTTGACCACTGTGGCCGGGTAATATGTTTTAAGGTCGGGTAATGAGAGGCTTCCCAGTGCATTCTTCTTCTTTAGTAGTACTTTACTTAGCTGAGGGTTTCTTCCCTTTCCAAACAGAATTGGTGATTTGTTTCTCCATCTCATTAAAAAATGACGCTGGAACTTGTATTGGGATTGCATTATATAAGTAGATTGCTTTGGGTAGAATAGACATTGTCACAATGTTAAGTCTTCCTATCCATGAGCAGGGTAGGTTTCTCCATTTATCTAAGTCTCTCTTAGTTTCTTGTAATAAGAGCTTGTAGTTCTTTTTGTAGAGGTCTGTTATTTCTATGGTTAGATTAATTCCTAGGTACTTTATCTTCTTGGGGGCTATCGTGAATGGTATTGATTTAATGATTTCTTCATTAGCAGTCTCCTTGTTGGTATAAAGGAATCCTACAGATATACTTATGTTTATCTTGTATTCTGAGACTTTGTTGAACTCTTTTATCAGTTTGAGTAGTTTACGTATAGATTCTTTGGGATTCTCTGCATATACAATCATATCATCAGCAAACAGGGAGATTTTGACTCCTTCTTTGCAGATACAGATGCCTTTTATTTCTTGGTCTTGTCTAATTGCTCTGGCTAGAACTTCTAGTACAATGTTGAATAGAAGTGAGAGTGGGCATCCTTGTCTAATTCCTGTTCTCAAGTGAAACTGTTTCAGTCTCTCTCCATTCAGGATAACATAGGCAGTTTGCTTTGTATAACTGACCCTTATTGCACTGAGGACTTCGCCGTCTATTCCTATTTTGCTGACAGTTTTTAGCAAGAGTGGGTGTTGGACTTTATCAAATGCCTTTTCTACATCAATGGACAAAATCAAGTGATTCTTGTCTTTTGTGATATTTATGTGGTTAATCACATTAATTGTTTTCCTGATGCTGAACCAGCCTTGCATCCCTGGTATCAATCCCACTTGGTCATGATGGATTGTTTTTTTTGATACGTTGTTGTATTCTATTGGCAAGAATTTTGTTGAAGATTTTTGCATCTAGATTCATGAGTGATATCGGTCTGTAGTTCTCCGTTTTAGTTGGCTTTGGTATCAGGGTTAGGCTGGCTTCATAGAATGAGTTTGGGAGTCCTCCATCCCTTTCTATACTGTGAATAGTATTGGAGATAACTCTTCTCTAAAAGCTTGGTAGAATTCTGCGGTGAAGCCATCTGGGCCTGCACTTTTTTTGGTTGGCAGTGTTTTGATGACTTTTCCAATCTCTTCATTTGTGATGGGTTTATTAAATTGTTCTGCTTCACATTGTGATAATTTTGGTAGGTGATGTGAATCATGGAATTTGCCCATTTCCTCTAGGTTTTCAGACTTATTAAAGTACAGTCTTTCATAGTGTTCTGTTACAATATTTTTAATTTCTGTTGAATCTGTTGTAACCACTCCCCTCTTGTTTCTAATTTGGGTTATTTCCTTTCCTATTTTTCTTTCATAAGTTTAGCCAGTGGTTTGTCAATTTTGTTGATCTTTTCAAAAAACCAGCTTTTGGTCTTTTCAATTTTTTCAGTTGTTTTACTGTTCTCTAATTCATTTAGTTCTTCTCTAATGTTTATGATCTGTTTTCTTCTGTTGCCTGAGGGGTTCCTCTGTTGTACTCTCTCTACTTGTTCAAGCTGTAGGGTTAGTTCCTTGATTTGGTTTCTTTCTTTCTTTCAGATGTGTACATTTATGGAGATAAACAGACCTCTCAGCACTGCTTTGGCTTATCCCGTAGGTTCTGGTAGGAAGTGTTTTCATTCTCATTGGAATCCATGACTTTCTTCATTTCATCCTTGATTTCTTCTATAACCCATGGGTTTTTGAGCAAGATGTTGTTCTGTTTCCAAGAGTTCCACTTTTTCTCTATGTTTTTTCTGCTATTGGTTTTGACTTTTATGTCTTTAAGATCTGAGAAAATACTTTGCATTAATTCAACAGTATGGGTTTTGTTGAAACTTGCATTATGTCTTAACACATGGTCACTTCTGGAGAATGTTCCATGTGCACTAGAGAAGAAGGTGCAGTTGTCTCTCAACGGGTAGAAAGTTCTGTATATATTGATGAGGTTTAGTTGGTTAATTGTGGCAATGAGGTCTTCTGTATCTTTACTGAGCTTTTTTCTAGAAGATCTGTCCAATATTGAGAGTGAAGTGTTGAAGTCTCCCACTATTATTGTGGAGTGGTCTAACTCTTTTTTGAGTGTAGCCAGTGTTTCTTCAACATATTTAGGTGCTCTGATACTAGGTGCATAAATATTTAATACAGTTAAGTCTTGCTTGTGTACTGAACCTTTCAGCAATAAATAGCGTCCATCTTTGTCCACGATGGTGGATTTTACATTAAAATTGTTTTTGTCTGAGATTAGAATTGCCACACCTGCTCTTCTTTGTGTGTTGTTAGCTTGATATATATTCTTCCATCCTTTAATTTTCAGTTTGTTCCTATCTTTAAGTCTCAAGTGAGTTTCTTGTAGACAACATATGGATGGATCATGTCTTTTGATCCAAGGTGCTACTTGATGTCTCTTTACTGGAGCATTCAGTCCATTCACATTCAATGTAATTACTGATAGATGTGTGTTCACTGCTGCCATTGTGATATGTTTATTTTTGTGTTGATGTTTTCTCTGTTGTTCTTATTAGTCTGTTCTGGGACATTCTTTTTTTTTGAGTTGATTTTTCACCTTTTTTAGAGCTGGTTTTGTGGTTGTTGAGACTCTTGTGTTACATTTCTTGATATGGTATGTTGCATCTTTGTTCTACTTTACGGCTGCCCCGTGATCCCCCTTAATAAACTATATATAAACCCAATTTTAATTACTACCAGTCTTGTCAACATCCTCTCCATCTGGAAAGATTATGACAACTGTAGTACATCCCTCTTTCTAATATGATGGCACCATAGTTTTCATGATCAGCACTGGATTGTTTCAGTATGAAAGCTGTGATTTAGTTTGGAGCCTTCCTTAACTGAGTAGAATTCTGGATGATGTGTCGTTCTAAAATATAAAGTTAGTGGTTTTGTTCTTCTAACCGAAAGCCAAGAACTTCTTTCAGTATTTCCTGTAATTTTGGTTTGGTTTTTACAAAGTCTCCGAGTTTCTGTTTATCTGGGAATGTCTTAATTTCATTTTCATGTTTGAAAGATAGTTTTGCAGGATATGTAATTCTTGGTTGGAAGTTCTTCTCCTTCTAGGCTTTGAATGTGTCATGCCACTGTCTCTGTGCCAGCATGGTTTCTGCTGAGAAATCTGACAAACATTTCCCTCTGAATGTTAGCTTTGCTTTGAGTCTTACTGCCTTTAAGAGTTTCTGCTTATGTTTCATTTTGTTAAGCTTGATTATATGTCTTGAAGTCTTTCTTTTGAGATCTATATTAAATGGTGTATGATATGCATCTGGGATATCTATATTCTCTTCCTTCATGATTTCTGGGTAGTTTTCTGTCATCAGCTCAGCAACGAAACTCTCTGTGTTCTCAGGTGTGTCATCCTGTTCAGGGACTCCAATTAATCGAAGGTTGTTCCTCTTAATAGAGTCTCACATCCTTCTTAATGTGTCTTCATTTTTCTTGTTTCTTATTTCTGCTCATAGATGCTGGCATCAGTAGCTCTGTTTTCCAAGTCAGAAATTCTTTTTCCATTTGTTCCATTCTGTTTTCTTGGCTTTGAATGGAAGTTTCTATGTCTTTGATTTTGTTCTTGATCTGTTGGATTTCAGAGTACTGGTGTTCCATCAGATCGAACAGCTTGCTTAATTTTTCATTTTGTTCTGCTGTATTTTGTATAAGGTCTAGAAGGGCTCTGTAAATAATCCTTTTGTATTCTTCTTCCAATGATTTCAGAAAAGTTTCTTCACCTGGAAAACTCCTTGGTTGTTTTGTTTGTGAGCCTTCTGAAGCCACAGGTAATTTCTTGTTTGCCACAAGCGTCTGCTGCTTTTTGGGTCCCATGTGAGTAAGTAGAGGCTGGGGAAGATACTGTGAGGAAGGGCCACAGATGTTTCTCTAGCCAAGTCAGCCAAGTGCCGTCGAGTCAGATTCTCTAGGCTGTCTTAAAATGTAAAGCAAAAGGTATCTCACCACTTCCTAAGTCAGTCATGTTTTCAGCTGGCAAAGTAAGCACCTCTATATCCAACCCCAGATGATATAAACTAGTTCAAAATACAGCAATTTTACTGCCCTGTTGGCCTCTGCTAACAGGGCCCAGCCTTAGGTGACACTGTCTAAACTACTGCTTTTCTGGTAGAAAAGTGCTCTCCTGTGGGCAGGCTCTGGCTCTTAAGCTAAGAATTAGGTCCAGCTGTGGCGACTGTATCTAAGATGGCACCCTCCACACGGTCGGTGGAAAAAGGGGCTAAAGGTGCTGAGATGTATTGAGTCCTCTGCCTCTGTTGCTGGGCCCCCACCATAGGCGACACTGTGTAAACTACCTCTTTTCTGTCAGAGAAGCACTGTCCTGCTTGCAGGTGCTGGCTCCCGGGCTAAAAGTTAGGTCCCACTAAAATCTCCGTATCCAACATGACGTCCCGCACATAGGCCCCACGGTTCCATACAAACCACGCTGTGGCAGAGATAAAAAGACAGGCCCAAATTGGCTAGGTGTACAGAGTCCTATGCCTGGCTTTCAAAATATGGCAATTTTGCCTGCCTATCCCACCAGAAGTGCGTCTGAGACTAGGCACTAGGCAAGACTCAGCTCTGCCTGCCGGCCAAGACAGAGGAAAAAGAGTCACAATGGTGCGTTACCTTTAGTCTGTGAGAGCCAGGGCTAGCCGGGAGAGGCAGTCAGCAAAAGAGAGGTGGTTTTTTGTTCAGTGGTATGAAGTCAAAATTAACAGCCCTGTGTCATGTCCTGGGGCTCACTAGGTGACCAGAAGGCTCTGTTTGATTATTAATTCAGGTCTTGGTTTCCAGAGGGATATAAGGAGACATGCACTTAGTCTGTTATCTTGACTGTGCCTCCTATTTGTGGTATTTTCTATCTATCTCATTTCTTCTCTGAATTAGTCTCAGTAGAGGTGTGGCTATTGGGCTTCAGATACATCTTTGCTGGCCTTTTGTTTTCCAAAGACTAGAGAAATTTAGAATAAACATCCTAGAGGAAGAGAGAGAGGGTTGAAAACACCAGGTGTGAATGATACTTAGGGATTTTAACTGATATTGAAATCAGTGAGTTAGAAATTGTTTACTGTTGCATTTCAGATCCACTAGGCACTCCTTGAATACTCCGGGGGTCAGTTCTACGCTGGCCCCTAGGGTCCCCATCAGTTGGATCCGACTCGATGGCACTTGGCTTACTGTTGCATTAGAGTCCATTTAGCTTCATGGCAAGTCTGTGTGTACAAAGCAGAACCTCTCCAGAGTTGTCTTCACTGTAACCTTTTGGACAAGCCTGTCTTTAAGTCACCTTTGAGTGGGTTCTGTCTGGAAACCCCCAACCTTTCAGGGAGTAGTGGAACTCCATACAGTAACATGATTTAAATACATCCATTCTTGTGTACTCAATAATCACTTTTGCACAGATGACACAGAGCCAGTATCCCCAGCTTGGTTCTGTCTCACAAGGTCCTGGTTTTCACATTCAGCTACCCACAGAACTGAGTTATTTTTTGGTAGATATCTGTCTGTTCCTAACTTTCTAAAATTGTTTGTAATGGTGAAGTGTTTGATTTTATTTTATCAGAATATTTTTTCCACATCTACTGAGATAATCACATATTTATTGTCCTTTTATCTATAAATAAGGTAAATTAAATTTGCAGATCTTGTAATACTCTATTACTCTTTGATGCTTCAGATAAAATCAGACAGATGATTTTTTTCATATACTTATGGTTTTGTTGTTGTTAAACTAGTATTTTGCTGGTATTCTGTTTAGGATTTTTGCAGGAAATCTTACGGTTGAGATTGGTCTATAACTTTCCATTCTAATATGATCCTTGTTTGGTTTGGGTATCTGTATTATCCTGGCCTTATTGAATGGAGTAAATGTATTCTTTTTCTATCTTGTAGAAATATGTATACGTAAGGTTAAAATGATACTTATTTTTTTTTCCTGGAAGCTTCTCTTAAATTCCCTGAGTTTCCTGCTTTTTTCCCTCATAAATTTTTTTTTAAGTACTCATTTTATTTGCTTGTTTGTTTGTTTAATGGATTTGATGGCTTTTTTTAAAAATGAATGATTATAAGACTATTCCAGCTATCCAGTTTTTTTTTGAATCAGTTTTGATGCAACATGTTTGAATAGAAATTTGTAGATTTTTCTTTTATTTTCAAATGCATTGGCATAAAGTTGATATAGTTTTCTTATTATGATTTTAATTTCTGATTGACTACAGTTATTGTTATGCCTCTTCTCTATTTTTCTTGATTATTTCTGACAGTTTTTCTGTTTTCTAGTGTTTTGACCAAGCTATTTTTGACTTAGTCAAGTATCTTTATGATTGTTTTCTATTTCATTAATTTATTCTACTATATTTTTATCCCCTTCTCTTTTGTGTTTATTCTAATGTAGTTTTTCTAAATGTTTTAATTGGACACTTAGCTCTCATTTTTAAAGGTATTCTTATTGTAATTCATTCAGAATAAAATTGCACTATAGTAGATGGTTCTCTCAAAGTGTCTACTTTGTTGTGCTCCCCAAAATGAAGGTCGTGGAACTCCAATTTATAGATCAATGGAAGTAAGATATACTTCTGGTGAAGCTGTTCTGACTATGCATCTGAATATACCATGCTTACTTCTCTGAATATAATTTAAAAGACATATTAACAGATGCAGCGTGCTCATAGATAAATGTCCAGTGAACTGTAGAATGTCTGAAATTCCTGACAGATGAGGAAATGCTGAAATATCTATCTATAATTTCACCCAAAAATCAACATGGAGGATATAATTAGAGTGTCTTGAAACCTTGAAGGGCTGTGGTATGAAAGATGGCTTTGATGTCCTCCTTTGGTTTCTAAATGAGAAGAACTGTTTACCAGATAAAATAAAAACTCAGAAACTTGATTTTGGTTTAATAAATAAACAACAACTAATAAGCTACTTAAATAGTAGCTTATTGTCACAGGAACTGTTTACAGACTGATCTACCACACCAGTAAATACTGTGATGAAAAGTGATGTATGGTTCAGAGTCAAATGTCACCACCATATCCAATATTTTACCAAATTTTGGTTATGATCTTAATTAAGCTCAACAATCAATGTAAAGAAATCTTGTATCTTGCATTTATTTCCACTAAAGTGTCTAAAACTCCCTAACTGATCTCAGTAAATCTGGAAAATAACTGTATATACAAATGAATGGTTAAATGAGTCATAGCCACAGATAAAATGAGTTGTCTTTTCCTTCTTCACTTAGTCTATAGTCAACAATTGGGGGAGGGTGTAGACAAGTGGGAGGAGAAGGTTGTTTGTTAAAATTCAAGCACTAGAAATGATTTCTTATTCAGAGTATGTAAAACTCTCCCCTCCTTCAATTCAGTGACACCCTGGGAATGTTTTATGGATCAGGTTTCATCGCCTGTTAGCAGCTGGATTGAAAGACTGAGCTACTTTTGATGGATGGCCCTTCAGAGTCAATCTTTAAAACAGTACCCTTGGCTCACCTCTTCTTAACAACTTCTTCCATGCAGTATTTTGATATTTTTGTGCCAGTTCCTGAGTCAGTGTAGGACATCTACTTTCCTTGTAAACTTCTGTCTGCCTTTTATGTCTTGACTATGAATTATTTACAGAACTCATAATTCTGCCCATTCTTCAGCCCTAGGAGTGAATTTAGATAGTTTTAACATGTATATTCTAATTTTAGTTATTATCTCCTCATCTCTGGATTATTAAACTAGCCTCCTAGTTAGTCTCCTTGCTTCCAGACTTGTTCTTTACTTCTGAACCCAGTTTCTACCCTGAAGCCTGATCATCTTTCAAAACCAAAAATGTTGACCGCCTAGTATCCTCGTTAGTCTCTCTATAATGGGTCTACATTACCTGATAGAGTCCAGGTCCTTAGCATAGCCTAAGAAATGGCTATCTATACAACCAATTGCCTGCCTTCCATACTTGTCTCTTATTGTGCCGATGACTACCTGTACATGTTCTAAGATCTTCGATTCTTTGATACCAATCATTCTTTCTCTTTCTACTTGGGGCCTTCTCAAAGGCTATTGCCATTGTCCAAAAGCCACACTTGTTAATGCAAGCGTTAGCTTTGGAAAAGAAAATTTGAAATGATGAAGATACATATGGCAGGGGTGAATTTTAGTCAACAAAGTGTACAAAAGATGACTGCTTTCTTTCTTGAAATCAACTTAATCTCATTTCAGGCTACCATCCTTCCAGGTTTGTCAAAGTTTTACCAGCACTTCAGCCATTCTCCTAGCTTCTCCATTGATTTTATTACAGCATACATTCTATTCCCATAAAAACATTTTTTCTGAGTTTCAAATATTGTATTTGCTTGACTGAGATCCTTCAATGGTTCTCTATAGCAACAGAATAAGATATTTGGTGCCAGTTGTTTCTCAATATTTATCATTTATCAGCCCTGGACCATCAGCAAATTAGCTACAGACATTTTTCCTTCAAACTTGAAGCTAGATGCAGCACTTTGACTAAATTCTGGGCAGTGAAATGAAGAGCAGAAGTTAAGTGTGGAATGTCCAGATCATCTCCAACTGCATACACATTGCTGTATAATCTGGAACTTGCTGACTCTTACAGTCCATGCCTTGTGCTTCCTGTTCTAGTAATATCAACAGACTTGTGGTTCTCAGTTGTGCTATATTATCGCATGCGTATGAAATTTTAGCCCTGCTCATCTGGTATGAAAGATTCTTTCTTCCTTTATTCATCTAATCATCTCTGAATAAACTTGTAGAATTTCATTTCCTTCAAAACTCCTTTTTGTCTATGTCCATTTTGGCTCACATATGATGCCACCTGTCTGAGCTCCCAGTGTCAAATGTATTGACATTGTTTATTGGTGCATTCATTTTCCCCAATAGGGTAAGCTCCTAAAGAAAGAGGATTTGAACTGCTGATGTTTTGGTTACCAGATGTAGCACTTAACCACTATACCAACAAGGTTTTCTGGACACCCCCAGTAGTCCACGTATTCAGGTAATGGGAGACACTGAGGTGTCAGAATTGGTTGAATGCATGTGTAAAGAGCTGGGGACAAGGATGTCTATTGAACTTAGAGACCTAAAATGAAATATTTTCACTGTCAGGAAAAAGTATTTTTGATCACTTATGTCCACTCTTTTCTGCATTTAACCCCTCTAGCTACCTCTGTCATCCGCACTTCCCACCTCTCTCTTGCTCTTTGTTAACATTCTTCTTACTTTATTTGGCCTTTTTCACATCTTGCTGACCCCATACTTGAAAGCTGGCTGTAGGAAGCAGGCCTTCTTATCACGTTTTCACACAGTTACAATTCTGTTGGGACCAGAGAAGGCAGTCTAATTCTAATTTATTGGCTCATTCAACATGTATTTATTGACAGCCTGCGAATATTGTCTTACGTTTTATATTCTTGTTTTTGTTTTTGCTTTTCTCTGCCCATTGCTGTATTTTTTACTCTTTTTGGATGTTTCCTAACCACTCCCAGTCCCACCCCAGGACCCTGCTAAATTCTCTACACTCTTTTTTCACCCCTAGTATGTCTCAGTTTTTTTTCTTATTTGGTTATTTTACTTGCTTTCTGCGGCCCTAACATATACAGGGGAGCACTGCTGTGGTTAGCCTTCAGGGCTCACCCCTCACCTGAGTGTAGTCTTGTTCTCTCCATCCAGGTTTGAGAGGTACTATGAGGGTTTACCATTTGCCTTTCAAATACACAGGCCGAAGCAGGCCTCCAGCTTTGAACCAGCCTCTGAGGCATGGAAACCATTTTCCTCTTTCCTCCAGCCCTTGAGATAAAAATCCCACTGCTGTTAAGCTCCGTGGCCTCCTCCCTCTTGCATGGATCTGTATGATTGCTAGAGTGCTGGGGATTCATGCTAACAATGCTTTCTTGAGAGTGACTTGCTGCCTTCTTTTCTTTTTTTCTCCCCCCCTCAAGTGCTTAGCTCTGAAAAGAATAATTTATCAAATCATTTTTATTCAACTTTGGAGGAAGAAGAAAGAGAAAGCGGGGGGAAGCCCTTTTGCAGTTTTAATTGCTTTGCAGACTACAAGTGAGGCCCTTGCTTGGCTTATCAAAGCTCACAGAGCTGAGGCCTGGCACGGGCTCCTCTGCCCTGCCTCTGCGGAGCAGCTGGCCTCCACTGATAGACCAGATAGCCCCTCAGCTATCTGATGGCTCCAGTGCTTAGCAGGTTAATTTTGGTGATGAGTTGGAAAATTTGGAGGGGTGGGAGAAAGAGTTAGGGAGTTGTGTTACAGGATTTTTAAATTGTTTAGGTCTTTTAAAAACAAAAAACCGAACTTCATTAAAGTCCTATTCCTTCTTTCTACCTCTTCAGGACTTGATAAATGTGTATATTTAAGAAGGAAAATAACTTCTTGTTTAGTGCAAAGAGCATAATATAAATTAATTTATTGGTTGATTTAACACTATCTTTTCCTAATACTGAGAACGGCGGGGTGGTTGAGTGCTACAGTTGCTAATCAGAAGGGCAGCAGTGTGAATCCTCCTAGCACACCTTGGAAACTCTATTCGACAGTTCTACTCTGTGCTATGGGGTCGCTATGAGTCAAAACCAACCCCACAGCAGAAGGCTTGGTATGGTGTTTCCTAATACTGGTGAAAATCTTTGCAAAATGTGTCTCATTAAGAAAGACTAAAATCCATGATATGTCTAGATTTGGATAAGAGAAGCCTGAGACACAGATATGTCAACAAAAACACATAATAGTCTGTTTAAAGGATGTGGTTATATGTAGGAAGACATAATAAGACAATACATAATCAATGATACTCAGAAATAGGTGAGCTGACAGAGATCTCAGAAAGCAAAATAAATACTTGAGAACAGCTTATGGAATCACCATGTACAGAAGGATTGACTTTAAAGCCAAACAAACAAACAGACAGACAAAAAACAGGGGTGATTTGTAGAGATGAAAACTAGCACAACTTGTTTGCAGTTGGCTGCTAACCTCAATTTGGCTGTTCAAATGCGACCAGTGACTCTGGAGGAACCAAAGCCCTGATTAAGGTTGCAGTCCAGAAATACCTATGGAACATCTCTACTCTGTAACCCATAGAGTTTCCACGAGTTAGGGGCCAACTTGACTGTAACAGTGACAGAGATGGGAATGGCGGTGAACATTAACTCAGGATTCCTTTCATGACATCTTACATTGTCTTGAAGAAGTATAGAAACTCTTTTAGGTGTACATGTGGTTGACCAAGGATAAATGAAGAAAAAAACATACATTTGTCCATAGGAGAGGTTCTCATTAAATCATCTTCATGAGAGCTTCTCATTAGAACACTGTTCTTGTCTTCTTTAGTAATGGTTAAGAGCACTAACTCTGAAGCCAGGCAGTTTGAATTCCAGTCCTGGTTCTACCACTTAATTGCTGTGGGAACATAAATGTGTTGCTTAACCTCTGTTAGTGATGCTGAAGGTGACTTAGTGACTGCATCACAGAGTTTCATGAGAATTAGTTGAATTAATATTATAAAGTGGCCAGTGATGATTGGTTCTGCTGAGTCAGTTTGGACTCACAGTGACCCTGTATGCAACAGAATGAAATGCTGCCTGATCTGGAACCATTCTCACAATCATGTTAGAGGCCATTGTTGCAGCCACTGTGTGAATCCACCATGCCATTTTCGCTGACCCTCTACTTTACCACGCCCGATATCCTTTTCTGGGGACTGATGCCTCCTGACTAAACTACAAAGTGCCCCCATGTTTTGTTGGAACAACTGCCTTTTGGTGCACATAGAGTTTTCTCGTGAGCACAATGAAGTGTACTAGAATCTCCATTCTTTGCAATGTTATTTATAATCTGTTAAGATCCGCACAGTTGAATACATCCATATAGTCAATAAAATACAGGCAGACATCTTTCTGGTATTCTCTGCTTTCAGCCAAGATCCACTGGATATTAGAATGATATCTTTCCTTCCATATCCTCTTCTGAAACCACCTTGAAATTTCTGGTGGTTCCCTTTTGATGTATTGCTGTAGCCACTTTTGAATGATCTTCCACAAAATTTTACTTGTATATGATATTAATGACACAGTGTTTGGTAATTCCTGCTTTCTGTTGGATCACTTTTCTTTGAAATGGGCACAAATATGGATCTTTTCCAATAAGATGGCCAGGTTACTGACTTCCAAATTTCTTGGCACAAACACCTCCAGTAGTGCGTCACTTTGTTGAAAATCTTAGTATTCTGTCAATACCTGGAACCTTGTTTTTAGCTAGTGCCTTCAGTAGTGCAGTGTGGACATCTTTAGTTACAGTTGTTCAGTATTTTTCCAGTAGAATCCTTCAATATTGCAATTTGAAGCACACATTTTCTTCTCCAATTATTCCAGCTTGAGAAATTCCAAGTGTGTTCTTCTCCTTTGGTTTTCTAATTCTAGATCTTTGCACATTTCAGTACTTTGTCTTCTCAAGTTGCCCTTTGAAGTTTTCTGTACAGTTCTTTCACGTAATCATTTCTTCCGTTAAGAGCAAATTTCAGTCTCTTCTGATATCTATTTTAGTCTTCTGTTTCTTTCCTGTGTTTTTACTAACCTTTTGCTTTCTTCGCCTGTAATGTCCTTGATGTGATTCCATAATTCATTTGTTCTTCAGTCATTAGTGTTTAATCCATCAAATCTGTTCTTGAAATGTTCCCAAATTCAGGTGACATATACTCATGGTCACATTTTGGCTCTTGTGGACTTTCTCTTATTTTCTTCAGCTTCAGCTAGAACTGGAACATGAGCAATTGGCAGTCTTTTCCATAGTCAGCCCTGGGCCTTGTTCTGAATGATGATTTTGAGCTTCTCCACTATCTCTCGTGGTAACCCTAGGCACTTGGCTGGCTTGGCTATCATCTCTTTTCACAGATACAGTGAATTTATTCCTGTGTATTCCACCTGGTGAGTTCCATGTGTATAGTCAATGTTTATGTCATTTAATGTCTTATATGTGGTGGCCTGTGTCTTTCTACGATGCTGGAAGCTATGCCACCAGTATTTCAAATACCTGCAGGGTCACCGATGGTTGACAGTCTTAGGAGAGCTTCTATACTAAGATGAACTAGAAAGAAGAACCTGTCTACTTCTGAAAAAAAAAAATATCCAAGGAAATCTGAATATGAATAGCAGTGAAACACTACCTGACATAGTGCCAGAAGATGAGCCATCCAGGTAGGAAGGCATTCACAGAAGGGCTAGGGAAGTTCTGCTTCTTCAAAGTAGATTTGGCTTTAATGATGTCAATGGAGTCAAACTTTCAGGACCTTTATCTGCTAATGTGGCACAACTTAAAATGATAAGAAACAGCTGCAAACATCTGTTAATAATTGGGACATGGAATGTATAACATATGAGCCTGGAAACATTGAAAGTTGTTGAAAATGAAATCGAATGCCAAGCCAATTGCCATTGAGTCGGAACCGACTCATGGCGACCCTAGGGGCCAGGGTAGATAAAGATCAATATTGTAGACATTAGTGAGTGAAAATAAATTTATATTCACCATTTTGAATCCGACTATTATATAGCCTAATATGCTAGGAATGACAAATTAAAGAGGAATGGCATCACATTTGTAGTAGAAAAAGAATGTTCTAAGATCCATTCAAAAGTATAACACTCTCAGTAATAGCATAATATCCATACTACTACAAGGAAGAACAATTAATAAGACTATTATTCAATGTTCTGCACCAACCTCTAAGACAAAAGACAAAGAAACTGATGGTTTTTTTTTTTGTTGTTTTTTTTTTACCAATTTATGCAGTTAACATTGATCAAATTCTCAGACAAAATGGATTGATACATACCAATGATATGGAGTGCAAAGGTTAAAAACAAAGAAGAATCAGTATTTGAAAAATATGGTTCTCGTGATAGCAAGTGGTTGTAACAATGCCTAATACACAGTAACCTCCTTGTGATTCAAACAGTGCCCATACCATGCCAATCCACAGATGCAGTACAAACTAATCCAACTACTGCAGTCTACATGCTAAGCTCCGAAGGTCTCTACTTTCCTCTACAGAGATGCTCCTGCCAGTTAACCATTCTCTGTGATAAAAGGGTTTTGACTGTGATGATGATGACTTTCTGTCTTGCATAGGCATAGATATTTGAGTCACGTTGATACAGGGCGGTTGGCCAGGGTGTGAGAAAGCTCATGGAGTTTAGGGTTCAACAGATTTAGCTGCATTTAATCTCAGCTTTTTTCTCTGACCATGGGCAACATGCTAAACCTTTGTGATCTCCAGGTATCTCAGCTCAGAAAAGCTGTTATGAGGATAGGGAAAATGATAGTGATGATTAGAAATCATTTGCGGCTGCAGCAAACTCTATTATTATAGGAAATTCAGACAATGCCTACATATTACTACAGAACCTGGTTTTAAAGGTAGCCATTAGAGGAAAGGGTTTTATATCTGTCAGCACACTTAATATATATTCCGCATTTTAAAAATTAAGAGTCATCTAAGTACTATCTCGATTAAATTGTTTAATTTGAGGCAGAATGCAGGCTTATTGCCTGTCACTTATATCTGATGAAGAACTGGTGTTTTCTGGTTAATTCAATTTAAAACTAAATCTCATCACTTTAAATATATTAGAAGGAGGAGGAAAGCCTTTCTCTCTTGAAAGCAACACTAGAGCAATGTATTGTTAAATGCAGAAAATGATGCTAATACAACATGATGGCTGAGATTTCACAACACAGAAATCAGGGAATTCAGAATTCTGTTTCTCACAGCAACCATAACTCTTCTCCTCTTGAGCATATGTAACTTTTCATATTACCAAATATGCACTTAACTCTAAACTATTATATGTGCACAATGGGGCTCAATTACAGTCATCATGGATGCCAGAAAAGTGAGATCTCTGACATTTGTGTACTGGAAATTTTAAGCTTCAGTGATGCTTTTCTTCTTCTTATTTTTATTTTATATCAGTCTTTTCAAATCCTATTTGAAAGTATTGAAAATGTTGTATCTGGCTTCAACTTCCAGCTTCTTTATATTATAACCCCAAAACCCACTGCTGTCAAGTCAGGTGTGACTCATAGTAACCCTGGAAGTCAGGGTACAGCTGCCCCATAGAGTTTCCAAGGAGCACCTGGCAGATTTGAACTGCCAACTTTTGATCAGCAGACGTAGCAGTTAACCCACTATGCCATCAGGGTTTCCTCTGTATATGACACAGTAGATAAATCAGAAAGGCTAAAGATCTGACAATTAAGTCCATAAACTTAATTGTTCTAAGTGCTACATACCTCACTGCTGAATATCACTATGGTCACCTTCGAAGTATTCCCCTTGGGAAGCTATTCACTGACACCAGTGCCTAGTCCACCCTTCAAAGCAATTTTGGAAATCCGTCTGGAATTTCCATTGCGCACGATTGCACAGTGACAAGTTTGCAAACTTAGTTGTGTAGTTGTCTGTGAGGGAGTGTTTAGCCAGTAAACAATTAATTACTGAAACACCCTCACTGTTCACCTGATCTGGCCCCCAATGACTTTTACTTTACCCGAAGATAAAGGAAATATTGAAAGGGAGACATTTTGATGACATTCAGGACATCAAGGGTAATATGAGGACAGCACTGATAGCCTTTCCAGAAAAAGAGTTCCAAAATGCTTTGAAAATTGGAGTAGATTCTGGCATTGGCTCATGGCGTCCCAAGGGGAGTACTTGGAAGGTGACTGTAGTGATATTCAGCCATGAGGAACCTAACACTTTTCCTAGGATGAGTTTATGAACTTAACTGGCTGTCCTTGTATAATAATTCATTTCATGTGCAAGAATTGGCATAATAATGTGTGTAAGACCTACTTCCCTACTCTTTAATTGAAGGTTTATAACAAGTCCCTCACTTTGTGACTGCCTGCTGTTACTAGCAGCCACTGAATTGATTCAGCCCCTGGCTCATGCAGACCCCATGCCGAAGAATCCATAAGACTCGTAGGGTTTTCATTGGCTGATATTTGGAAGCAGGTTACCACATCTGTCTTTATGCTCCTTTGTATGGAAACTTTACTGGAACCTGTTTAGCATCATAGCAAGAAGCAAGCCTCTACCGACACGTGAGATACATTGGCTAGTAATCGAACCCACTGTCCTGGAGGGAGGTGAGAATTCTACCACTGAACCACTGCTGCCCCCACTTGCAGCTTCCTAACCCAAACCCAAACCCACTCCTGTCAAGTCATTTCCAACTATAGCAACTCTATAGGACAGAGTAGAATTGCTCCAGAGAGTTTCCAAGCAGTGCCTAGCAGATTTGAACTGCTAGGCGTTTGCTTAGTAGGTTAGTAAATGTATCATTTAGCAACTATGCCACCAGAGTTTCTTACAGCTTGCTAAAATAAATAAATAAATAAATAGAACCATTGCCCACAAGTCCATGCTGACTCATAGCAGCCCTGTAAGTCAGAGAACTGTCCCATAGAGTTTCCAAGGAGCTCCTAGAGGATCTGAGCTGCCTATACCCTGGTTAGCAGACATAGCACTTAACCACTAGGCCACCAGGATTTCAACAGCTTACTAGCTGGTCCTAAAAACCATCAAGCAAAACAGACTGAATTTAACACTACAGCCCATATTCTTGTAGTTTTTGATTGAAAGAAGTATTTGTAAGGACTTATCCTAAAGTTTGTTATCATTAATATTCATAGTCCATGTCCTATCCTAATGTACTTATTTGATTAAGGAAGATAGACATGATTAGTCCTTTTGTTATTAAACTATTTAAGAATATTCTTCTCAATCCCTCTGATCTCTCTTCAAGAAGACCCTGTGGTACAAGAGTTAAGTATTCAACTGATAACCAAAAGTTTGGCAATTCTAACCCATTCGTTTACTCCGTGGAGGAAAGACCTAGCAATCTACTTAAATAAAGACTACAGCCAAGAACACTCTACAGGGCTGTCCTACTCTGACACACGAGGCCACTTATTAGTCAGAACCAACTCAACAGCACCTAGTAACAATCTCTCTTCATTCAATTTAATTAAAATTCAAAAACAAGCCACAACGAGCACTAACAAGCATTATTAAAAAATCAACAAAATTCTACCTTTTGAAGGTGCTATTACAGATCCAGATTTGAATCCATGACAATGGATTTGATTTTCGTTTATTCCAGATCCCAGCTGAGTTCTTTAGTATCAGATAACAGCCCATAAAGATGCCTGTCCATAGTCACTTATCTTTTAGAAAGTCAGATGAAAAGAGAAAATGAAGACAGCCATGGTATATGGAATCTGAAAATCACATAGATCATCAATTCAGAAATTCTTGCTCATGGAATTTGTTCAAAGAATCTAATCAGACAAGGGCACCAATATATATGTACGAGAAAAACCATCTCAACACAGACCGTAATAATAGCAGAAACTAGATACCAACAAAATATCCAATAGTATGATCTAGTTAACTAAACTAGGTAGCATATAGACAGGACATTATGCTAAGCAAAATTTAAATACGTATTTAGATATATATTTATTAATTTCCATGGGAAGAGTCCCATAATACAATGTTAACAAAAGAAAATATAAATTTAAAAGCCTGGATACATAGCATCCTCTAAGATGGAAATGTGAATATGCATATAATCATATGTATATGCTTACATATGTACAGAACTTGAAAGAAATGTCTGAAAAGATGTTATTAAAATGTTGACAGTAATTATTTCTTGATGATGGAATTTCAGTTGATAATTATTTTTCTTGCTATATTTCATCTGCAGTGTTTGGGTTTTTTCCAAAAACTATATATATCACTTTTACTATGAAAAAATATACTGTCATTTTCAAAAACTATATATGTACATGTATATACATAAATATGCATATATACATACATATGCCTAATTTGATTCCACAAATATATAGCAACCAAGCAAAACCCAGACTCATTCCTGCTGAGTCAGTTCTGACTCAAAGTGGCAGTATAGGATAGAATAGAACTGCTGTATACGGTTTCCAAAGCCATAACTAAAACAGATTGCCATGTCTTTCTCCCATGAAGCAGCTGGTGGATTCAAACTGCTGACTCTTTGGTTAGTAGCCAAGTGCTTTAGCCACTGCACCACCAAAAATCCCTGAAAACCAAACCCAGTGTCATCATGTTGATTCTGACTCATAGCAACCCTATAATTCCTTAAATAGCAACCACAGACTCTGAAATGTTCAAAACTCACATGATTCAACACTTGAGCCTTTGCTTTCTAAACTGGTTATGACAGAAAATTGCCCCCTCCTCACACAAAAAAAGATTCCTAGCTAGTCACTTATGCAGACATTCAAAGGATCATCATTTAAGTCCCAAGTTATCCAGACAATTTGCATAATTTTTTTTAAAAAAGGTGAGTCAAGAAGGACCTGAAAGATCCTGCATTTCTTTGCAACTTGAATAAGAGGTCTTTGAGAGGGTATGTGTCTTTGGTGAGCGGCATCTGGGCTCTTAAAAGCTAGCAATGGCCATCTAAGTAGCATTAACTGGTCCCAACCCACATGGAGCAGAAGAAAATGAAGAACATAAAAGACATAAGGAAAATATGAGCCTAAGAGACAAAATGGGCCTCAAAATCCAGAGACTACATCTGCATGAGACCAGAAGAACTAGATGGTGCCCAGTTACCACCAATGACTACTTTGTCAGGGAATACATTATAAAGTTGCAGATGTAGCAGGAGAAAAATACATGTATTCAACTCAAACTCTGTTAAAAAGACCAAACTTAGTGGTCTGACAGACTGGAGAGTCCTCAGAAGACACAGTCCGCAGTGTCTCTATTAGTCCAGAACTGAAACCTTTCACAAAGCCAGCTCTGGAGACAAAGATTGGACTAGACCATAAGACATAAAATGATGCTGACAAAGAGTGTGCTGCTTGTCATAAGTAAACACATGAGGATAACTGGGCATCTCATGTCCAGAGGTAATATGAGAGAGCAGAAGAGGACAGAAGCTAGGTGAGCGGACATAGGAAGTACATGGTGGAAAGGAAGAGTATGCTGGCACAGCATGGAGAGAACAGCTAGAGTTACGTAGCAGTGTATGTATAAGTTTTTGTATGACAAATTGACTTGAATTGTAAACTTTCAGTTAAAACATGATGTATCATACTTTTAAAGTGTTGGAGTGGGGGAGAATGTGGTAGTAGATATTGCATCAAACCAAGTGTCAGTGGATTGGATAGAGTTGAGCTTAGAGAAGCATTTTATAGAGACATGGAGACATAGATTCTGAGAAAACACTTTGAATTGATTAGCAGGGAGAATGACTGTCAAAAGGCTAGCATTAGAATATATTTCATTCAGGATTTACTGAACGTGTATTTACCAAAAAAGCCAACCAAGCACTGAAGTAGAGATTGAGCAATCAAGAATGTGAAGAGGAAAGACATCATGATGAAATGAAGACACCGTGTACAATGCGTGAGTGCTGAGCCTAGGAGAATATAAAGAGGCAAGGCTGAGCCACCTCCCCAGATCTCCCATTGAAAGGTTACATACTGTTTTCTTATCTTTCTTTCTTACTGTTGTCATCTAAAAAGAACTGTTATTTTTGTTTTTTAACTCAATTGTGCAAAATTTTTGCATATCTGACATTTGCCAGGTATCTGTAGCAATTATTGGTATTATAGTGACAAACAATACACAACCCTTCCCTTGAGAGCTTATACTCTGGTTATAAGTACAATGTCATGAAAAGATACAATGAGAGAAATGAGGAGCAGAAGCTAATTTAGATGGATCAATTGAGAAAATATTCCTTTTTCTATCTTATTTATAGGATGTTTCCTAGTTCTTAGACCTTACTTTTTTCCACCCAAAGCCTCTTCACATTAATATTAGATTCAAATGTTCTAATTTCATTCTGTCACTTCTTTATTCATGAAGGTACAATGAATCATTATTTTCTCTTAGATGTATTTTAAACACTTAGATCTTTTCACATTCTGACTGTTTCATACCTTTACACAAACTCATAGTTTTTAATTTATGAAGCTAAAGCTTTTGCACCCTCACTACTACCACCAACACTTTGAAGGATGCTAGATTCTAAGGTGAATTAAACATGGCTCCTGTCTGTCTTCCCTATGGTATAGTAATACAACATGTAAATATATAAAGATGAGCATCCTGAATGAAGAGCCCTTTTGGTGCAGTGGATAAACAGTCAACTGTCAACTAAAAGGTTGGCAGTTTAAATCCCCTATCTCCTCCTTGGAAACCCAGTGGGGCAATTTTACTCTGTTCTATAGGGTTGATATGAATAGGAACTGACTCAGCAGAAATGGATTTATTGTGACTGTAAAAATAAATACAACAGAGAACATGCAAAAAGCAGTATAAAGAAAGGACTTGTGGAATCCATCTGGTCAAAGGAAAACACTTAGAAGAAGCAGAGCTTTGCCTCAATCTTGAAAGATAAGTTGGAACTTTCAAGCTAAAGAACAGTTTTCTTTGTTAAAGAATGAATGTGAGGAAAATGTAGATAAATAAAATAACCTATGAGCTGGAAGAGGTGTAGGCCTTGAAACTGTACACTGAAAACTGACTGTGGAGATGAGTAGATGCCACTGGGCTTTATTTTGTAGGCACCAACCTCCAGTGAATGGTGACAAGAGAGCAACATGAGTGGGTTTAGATTTTTGACAATGGGGAGGATAGCACATGGGGAAGTGATACCAGGCACAGGGAGATCAATTAAGAGGTGATTGCTTTCATCTGGATCGTGTACCTGCCTGAACAAGAGCAGTAAGACAGGTTAAAGAGGTGGCTGATGCAAACACAAATAAAGATTTAGCAATACCAATCTGTCCCAAGATTCCAAGGTTTTTCACGGCCTGTCTGGATGGATGATGGGTATTCACCAAAGAAGAGGTTATGGGGACTCAAAGGAAATGAAGCATAGATGTGGGGAGACAAGCTAATGAGTTCAAATTTGGATATACTGAGTTAGATGTTTTAGGTAATTCTACAATCAATTGAATAAATAGATGGATTTTAAACCTAAGAAAGAGGTATAGGCTAGTGAAAAAATCTGCAAACACACAACATTAAAAGGAGATAACTGAAATCATGGGAGTAGATCTATTTATTCAACAAATATCTAATGGGAGTCAGTTGCATGCCATAGGAGCCCTGGTTGTACAATGTTTAAGAATTTGGCTGCTAAGTGGAAGACTGGCAGTTCAAACCTACCCAGAGACTCCATAGGAGAAAGACCTGGCAAATTTGTTCTTGTAAAGATTACAACCAAGAAAACCACAGGGGCAGTTCTACCCTGTCTCATAGGGTTACTGTCACAGATTCATTTGTGTCTGCAAAAAAAATCTGTGTACCAATCGGGCTAGGCCATGAATTGTGTGGTTATCCTCTATTTTGTGATTGAAATTTTTGTATATGTTGCAAATCCTCATCTCTACCTAGTCAGCTAGGGCTGCTCTAACAGAAATACCACAGAGTGGATGGCTTTAACAAAGGAAGATTTATTCTTACATAGTCTGGTAGGCTGCAAGTCCGTATTCAGGGTGTCCGCTCCAGGGGAAGGCTTTCCCCCTTGTCAGCTCTGGAGGAAAGTCTGGTATTGCATCAGTCTTTGTCCGGGGAGCATGTTGGTGCAGGAACCTCAGGTCTGAAGGACGCGCTCTTCTCCCGGTGCTGCTTTCTTGATGGTGCGAGGTTACCAATTCTCTGCCTGCTTCTCTGTCCTTTTATCTCTTGTAGGATAAAAGGATTAAGGGTGGGGCAAGCCATACTCCAGGGAAACTACCTTTACAGTGGAGCTGGGAGGTGATCCTATGAAGGGATATACAGCCCCACCCTAATCCTTTAACATACAACATAGGAAATCCACGAAATGGAGGAGAGTCACAAGATACCGGGAATCATGGCCCGGCCATGAAAAAGTATGAAAAAGGGACAGAGTACAGGGATGGTAATCACGGAAAAGACTGAAATTTTTCAAAGAGTTGTCAAGGAGCGCCTCATTGAGAGGCTGACACTTAAGCAAAGACCAAAAAGAGAAACAGTGACTGCTACAGTCATAAGTAGAAAAACTTCGGCTTAAAATAAGAGAGGAGGACTGATGATGCAAGGTTTCAAATCTCTTTTGAACTTCAAGTATGTTAAAATATTTGATACAATTATATATTTAATAGACATATTTTTAAGATTTAAAATTGAATCATCACCTGAAAGTAGATATGTATGCATCTTTGAAGGGTAACATGCAGATCAATTGCTGCAATTGTGGAAATTATCATAATATGGGAGAAAGGATATTTGAAATTTAGGTAGCTTAGAAAATCATTCTAGCATATGGTTGATACCTATTAACGCGTGCATGTGCATTTCTATCTGTATATACCTTCTAGTAACTTTGAAACATGTCTTTCAGTTTGTATTCTTAGTCTCCAAACAACTTTACAAAGCCGCTTCCCATTGTGCAGGCTGTAACAGTAGAGGACTCTAGTCCGCAAAGAGATTATAAAAGAAATGTCTAGAAACACCTGAAGCATATTATCTCCAACTCTTTGTCTCTGTGTACCACCTTTTCATGAGCTTCACTCATTTAAAAACTTGGAACTTACTAAAATCTGTCCAGACATAATTTAACCTTTTCTTTCCAGCAATAAAGAAAGCCAAAATCTGTGGGCATTTGTGGTTGATTTCCATAGAGCTTGAGGAAAATGTTAACATTTTTCCTATTTACTTACTCTGTGCGTGCGTGCGTGCGTGTGTGTGTGTGTATGACAATAAGACTCTGAATGCCCTACATGACATTATTTTCATATATTCAGATACTGCATCTCTAGTTATAACCACATGGATTCAATGTTCTGATGTAAAGGAAGCTTTTCCAGCTCTCTCAGGCTTTCTTGTCTTAAAGCATTTGTTATATGCTGCTTACTCTTCTTAACTCTTTCCTTTATATCTAGATATGTACCATTATTTAATTTGGGGTCATAATTTTAGCAAAGTATTTGCTGACATGATGGATGCAGACAACTTCTGAGTTTTGAGCTCAACTGCGGAAGTCCCATACATTCTCACAGAAGGGAAAGATTGGTTGCTTATCATCTTTATTACCCCCTAAAGTAGCCCCATATAGTCCTGAGTTCTTCCATGGTGCCAGGGCCAGCTAAAGGCCAGCACTCAGCTATCACTTGTTCTATTTCTCTCCTATGTGACTGTCATTATGAAGAATATCTGGAAACCCCAAAATACCCGCTTACCGTCAAATGTAAATCTCTTAACTGTACATTTCTATCTGTCAACTGGATTATTTGTGTGCATTTCCAAAATACTGCTGTTCACTATATTAAATGAAACACTGAAACTCTCAAAACTTTTTCTGAATCTGTCCTTCCAGTTAATCTAAATCCCTTTTTGCTGTCTCTCATGGGTTTACTCTGACTCTTTTTTTTTCTCCTTTTCCTTCCCCATCCCCACCATAGCACTTATTTTTGGCTCTCTACTTTGTGGAAATGGGCAATTGGACACAATTACATAGCAGCCAGCCTCACAGGCAGGAATAAATCTATTCATCATATTTATAGGCTATAAGAAAACTTGAATTTTTTTCTTAACTTTTGCATTCTTCCGTTTCAGCTTTTCACTTTAGCTCAACTCTGCATTATTATCTATGTAGGGGGTATATATGTATTTTCACAGTATACATTGGGAGTAGTTTCTTGCTATCAATCCAGGTTAGATGTACACTCCTGGAATCTACAAAATGAGTCCAACATGGGCCATGGCAGGAGCTAAAATGCAGGCTATTCTATTATTCTCTTGAGCTATTCTATTAGCCACACCTATGCTATCCTTCAATGGTGTAGAAAAATCAAGTGTTAACTGTATTTGCTTCTAGAATATTGTTATCATAAATCTCTCCACATTTTTGGCTTTTCTAAGTATTATGGAGTGCTTCATATGCCAAAGTAACTGTAGCTTTACCCTTTAATAAAGACATCTTGAGTTTAGACTTGAGGGAACCAAAGCCAGTTGCCTGCAAGCTCGGGATTAACTACCCCATAAATGCACAGCAGATATCTCACAAAGATACACTAATTACCCAACAAATACCTCTTTGCTAAGCAATGAATTATAGAGCCCAATATCCTGTAATTACAAACCATTTATATATCTGTTTAAATTACTGTGGATGCCACTTAGCGTAATCACTTTGGTGATTAATCAAACATTATGTGTGTTACGGAATGCTTCAGAGTTCACAGGTGTGCATGTTTTTCAAATGCTTGCCCTAAAGTATCAAACTGCAAAGATGATAGCATTTTATTTTCTCCACATTTTGCTACAACTTCTGTAATCCCACATTTTTCTTGAACTGCCTAGGCTTTACATTTACTTTAGAGACATTTAGGAACATTCAGTGCAGGTTTTCATGTTTAAAACACCTAGTTTTAATAGCTATGATTTTCAGAACCTTAACATACACACACTTCGGGGGGTTAAACCAGAAATAAACTCATCTTGCCAAGTATTTGCTTTGGAGGGAAGTTTTAGTGGTGCATTCTGCTTCTACCCTCCTGAGCAAAGTCTTTAATAGCACAGTCACAAAGCATTCAAGGGACAGAGCCCAGTGCCTACCAAGGTGTTCCTTGGGCTATGTTCAGATCTGCCCTAAGGCCATGAATGACAAGGATTAGTCCAGGACTACTGCTCTGAATTCTTGAATTTCTGGCTGCCAAAGATTTTACTTTAATCTTCCTGGCAACAGTAAGTATGGTCTAATCGGATTATTCTAAACCAATATGAGAATAATTTGAGAACAATAGCTGGCTAGGGAAAAAACACTGTGCAACTGAATTACAGGAAATAATACAGTCTTGCCTTCAAAGAATAATTTGATCATAAAACCTGCAAGTAACAATTATTACTGATTGTAGGAAGCACCCCTCAGCAGCTTATATGGAAGCCTCCTTAGGCAAGAAGCTACCTGATCTGTGCAGTTTGCACACAATCCAGATAGGTGGATTCACAGATGATTGTATTACGTAAGAAGAAAAACTAATATTTATTATATGGCTAAGGGTTTTATTTATGCTAATTCAGTGATCTACTATCAAGTTGATTCTAACTGTAGGACAGAGTAGAACTACCTCATAAAGTTTCCAAGGAGCACCTGGTGGACTCGAACTGTCTAGCTTTTGTTTAGCGGCTGTAGCACTTAACCACTACCCAACCAGGGTTTCCACTCCTGGAGATAGGGACTATTATTACTCAGGACTATTATTACTATTATTACTCAGGAAACTGAGCTAAGAACTTTTAAGCTCATTACTACAAAGTGGAAGAGCTAGTTTTTCAGTGAAGGTTAACTGGCCTCTAAGTTTGTGTGGAGAAGCTTGTTGTTACAGAGTTCTCTCCTAAGAGTCTAAAATGAGCTCTGGTTGAAGTTAAGCTGCATGCAATCGTAGAATTCACAAGCTTCCTGCCAAAACTTTTACATAGCTCTCATTTGTACAACTGTACAAGGTTTATTCCATACAGGTTGGGACCCTGCTTACACCACTGAGTACACAACAGAGCAGAATACCTGGACATGATGATAAGGTCATTTCAGAAAACTTGTAGTACAATTCCTTAGTAATTTAATGCCCAGGCTCTTAGGTAATTTATTGATGTTAAGACTTTGCAGTTGGCCCTGTCAGTTGCCGCCTTCTTCTTTTTGTCTTTTTCTCCCTTTGTGTTAGTCAGGATGAAGATACTGTCCTTAGACTTTTTATGAGCCCTGTTGGCACCACTCACCAAAAGGTCAGCAGTTCAAACCCATCAGCAGCTCCTCAGAAACCCTATGAGACAGTTCTACTCTGTTCTGTAAGATGGCTATTAATTGGAATTAACTATGTGGCAACAGGTTTTCTGTCTGGTTGATTTAAGCTCGTTAACAACTAGAAATTTGAGCTCCATTATTAAAAAAGCATGATTTTTTTTTAAATAGAAAAGTAACAAACTACTTGGGCAGACTTGAGAGATAATTTGATATGAAAGTATTGGTGAAATTCTGGGACATAAAAGTAACAGAAAAGGAGAGGAGACTTGTGACAGTTGAGGCAATGGAGAGAACAGGAAGAATCCTTCATCAGCACCCCAAATATAAAAACTGTCTTCCAAATGAGTCTGCTTTTGCAAATCTGATTTTGGCAAGTGTGATAATAAAGCACATTTGATTTTAGAACCATTAATGTCTTAACGTGTCACAGTGAGTTGACTTTGTCCAAGACATGAATGGTAAGTCTAATCTGACCCTACAAATACCATAAATTTCTGTTAGTCCTTACACTAGCCCAAGCCAGGTTTAGCCTGCCCTGTACATGAAGAGAGATCATCTGTGACCACTAATCAACCTCAATAAAGGACGCAACAACAGGAAGAATGAGTCAGAAGTAAAATCATCAAGCAGATTCTAATTTGAGGCAAGAGGTCTGCAACAACCATGTTTCCTGGCCTCCTAGAATTTTCCCACTCACCACCATCTTTCTGCCCAAGTGACATCCAAGCCCTGCTTCCTTGTAGCTCTAGGAGCCAGATCTGAGGAACTTCCTTTTGGCATCTTTCTCTGTGCATTGCAATAAAGTTACTTTCTCAAAGAGCAGTGCCCAGATAATTGGTGACTCTGAGTGGTCAGACAAGCACCCACCTTCCCAGGCTCAGAAACACAAGCAGAGAGGTGTGCCTGGAGGGTAAAGGCAGAAAGAAAAGGAATTGAAAAAGTAGGAGCTTTTAGAGAAGCAGAGAATTAAGGAGCATGGGGCACTTCAAAAGAGACATTGTGGTTATTATATTATTACTGAAAGAGAAAGGAAGGAAGAAATTAATTGCCAACAGTCAGGTAGATTGAAAACATCTTAAAAGCAGATGGGGCATCTTAAGGGACTTTTCTCGAGTCAGACAGAAGATGTGAAACAGGCTTGATACATCTATCTAAAGACTGGTGAAAATTTTCTTGACACGAGTTTGAAATTTGAGGTGTACAGATTAAGCAATTCAGCTCATTCTGTGACTCATTTGTTCATTCACTTAAACTAATTTATTAAAAATAGATACTACATAGGCACAGCTCCTACCCTCCCACCAAAAGTCAGAATCAAGTGACCACAGAGATATTTCCTCAACTAGCAGTGTGCCAAAGTGATACGTCAGGATTACCAAAAAAAAAGTTGGGGGGGGGTGAGTGTTGCAGAAAGAGAAGTAAAAGTCTTAACATTGAATTGGACTTGAACCAAACCCATTTCCATTGAAATGATTACCACTCACAGTGACAGTGTAGGACAGGGTAGAACAGCCTCTTAGGATTTCTAAGGCTGTAAAGATTTACAGAAGCAGACTGTTATCACATCTTTGTCTTGAGGAGCAGCTGATGTTTTGGAATCATTGTCTTTGACTAGCAGCAGAATACTTGACTACTGTTGCCCAAGAAGAAAGGAAAGAATGAAATATCTGTTGAATACTATGTGTGACCCTGGAAAGGATGCCCATCCCACTCATCTGTGTTGACTCCTTGTGCCTTAAATTAGAAAGTGGTACAGATTCAACAGGACTATGCTCAGTGTATTGATTTTGTAGTAGAATTGTATTCCATTTCACATTTCATTTTACACAACTTAGGACAATAATTGTGAAGTCAAAGCATGTGCATCCATTTATCTCAGGCTTGAACTTTCATTTTTGTCTCCTTTTTTATTCTTTTAACTGTCAGCTTACATCCCAATTTGTGTGTGTGTGCATGTGCATGTCTGTGTTCATGTGTTCGTGAGAGAGAGGCGGGGGGAGAGAGGGGTGCAGAGAGAGAGAAGTTTCTGCATAATGCATTTTTGTGCTTAAAAATACAATGATGGAAAAAGTGCAAGCATAGAAAGACAGTAAGACTCATGGATTCATCAAATTTCAATATTTATCATTTCATAAGTAATTCTGTTTAATCTATATTCTCATCTTACCAGCCCTCCAATAATTTTGAAGTAAATCTCAGGCATTGCATCATCTGAACATATTTCATGGGTCTCTGTAAAATAGAGAGACATTTTTAAACATAACCACAGTACCACTGTCATTCTTAAAATTAAAAAATATATGTATATTTTTAATATAAAATATTCAGTGAGTACTAATATATCTCTAATTCAGAGATAGATAAATATTGCCATAAAAACCCACTGCCATAGAGTTGGGTCAGTCTCATAGCAACCCCAAGGTCAGAGTAGAACTGCCCCACAGAGTTTCCAAGAAGCGTCTGCTGGATTTGAACTGCCAACCCTTTGGTTAGCAGACATAGCACTTAACCCACTATACCACCAGGGTTTCCAAATATAGCCATATTATAGTTATATAACACGGTTTTTCTGTTTGTCTGAATCGAGTTCTAGTTTATTTCCATACGTTGTGATTAGCTGACAATATATCTTTGCTCTCTTTTAGTCATTAGCAAGTGCTTGTAAGTTATAGCTTGTGGATCAGATCTAACTTACAGTCTGTATTTGCAAATAAAGTTTTATTGGGTCATACTGTGTGCAGTCTATTAACTGCTTTGATGCTATTACTGCAGAGTGGAGTGGTTGTGACCCAAAGCATATGGCCTGCAAAGTATAAAATATTTATATTTATTATCTGGGCCAGTATAGAAAAAAAGTTTCTGATTCCTGATCTAAAATTCCTTTTGAGTCACTTTTATCTCATCTGAAATGCAAAATCATTTTTGACAAGTGTCATGTCTGCTTTGAGTGCCAATCTGGCCCTAGAAGAATTACTCCTTCTTTTGAAATGAAATTGCATTCTATAAAGTCTACACAACAGGACTATATGGAGAGAGATACATGAGAAATAAGTATAAGGAGAATGGAGATGGGCTAGCCCAAGCATTATTGAGTGGCAATAACTTGCAAAGCTTTCTACCTCAAGTCCCCAGCCTTCTACATCCTTGAGGCTACTGTGCTCAAAGGAGACCAAGAATGAGGGCCCCACCTAGCTCAGCTTATTGACAGCTATAATTTGTACATCAATAATGATAAGATTTAATACTTTACTGGGATTAGAGTATATTTCTAGCACGGTACCAAAGAGTTTACGTGCATGCATTCATTTAGGTCTCACAGAGCTCCATGAGGCAACGCTAGAGTTAACTTCCCTTGACAGATGTGAAGCGCGAACTTCACGTTAAGTACAGAATGAAGTAAACTGAAGTCTAAGATGACCAAAAGTTCATGTCTAATTATACAGTTTCCATGGGAACCAGTTATTTTATTTAAAAGGTTGCTGGGCAAGAACAGAAATAACACAATTTAGATAAATTTTCTTGTGCTCATAGCACAGTAAGTTATAACGGTACATATTCTGCATTCACTTCTATCCATAAACGTAAATGTGTGGTCAGAAAGCAACGTTGGCTCATCAAGAACCCTCCAGCCTGGATGATGCTGGGTGATGGTGCACAGACATCACTCTCGCCTCCGTACTTCCCTCTTTGAGTCTGTGCAAACCATTCTCTTCTTTCTTTAGACTGGTTAAAATAAGATGATTAGGTTTCAATCTTCTTTCTTCAGTCCTGCTTCTGTAAGCTTTTATCTAAGTCATCTTGCTTAAACTGGGGTATTCCCAAATCTCCTGAGCTTTGCGTTTTGTAAAATCTCTTTGGCACTTCTGCAAATCATGAATTTCTTCTTGTTTTGTATTGCTTCTTGCTAATTTTGCTCTCAGTCAGTAAACAAATTTTCACAGCTTGGGGGTTCTCTTTATTTTCTCTACGTACTCACTAAAACTTTGAGTGTGTCAATTCTGTCCAAGTTTTTTAAGAAAATACATCATATAATTTCTGAAGTAATAATAGAGCACCCTAGCGTAAAAAGAAACCAAAACCAAACCCACTGCTGTCAAGTCAATTCCGACAGAGTAGAACCGCCCTATAGAGTTTCCAGGTAGTGCCTGGCAGATTTGAACTGCTGACCTTCTGGTTAGCAGCCATAGCACTTAACCACTACACCACCAGGGTTTCCAGAGTAGACAGAAGTGGCCATTTATTATTTATTCAGGATTAAAGGGCAAGAGTTGTTTTGAAAGTTCATCCAAGAAAAAAAAAAGAAGTTGCTATGGAGTAAGTTCCAACAAGTGGTAACTCCATATGTTTCAGAGTAGACGTGTGCTCCATAGGTTTTGTTTCAGTGACTGATATTTGGAAAGTAGTTTGTCAAGTCTTTCTTCTAAGGTATTAGGACTTCTGGGTAAATCAGCACGCATAATCTTCTGATCAGTAGCTGAGCACTAAAGTATGCACACCACTCAATAACTTCTTAAGTTCTATAGACACTATCCGTTTTCAGTGCTAAATTTTCAAGACAGGAAAGATAAAGACTACAGAATGTCAATTGATTCTGCCAATGTCGGTAAATTCCCTGACAGAGATTTTAGCCCCTATGGCTCTTAGTTCTCTCCCTTCTGCAGCACATGTAGCTAAGAGCAAAACTCCACTAGCTTTAGATGGCACCAGGGGATCTCCCAGGCACACAAGCAATATTTGGTAAATGCTGTTGCTTTTTTATTTTACTTCTTTCTGAAAATGTACCTTGGGGTATATGAGAGAACTTTGAAGCGTGGGTTTAGGTGGAGATTAGTGACTTCAGAGCAAAAAATTAGTGACATTAACTGTGATGAGCATTCCCAAGGAGCATTTTAGTAAGGGTTACATTATATGCTATAATGTGATATCTTGCTTGCCTCAGTTTCCCCTCTGGATCTAGAGCCTTCCTGTTTTGTGGAAGTGATGTCTAGGGTAACCCTGAAAACAAAAACAGTTTGTGATCCATGTTTAAGTTTATTCGAAGACAGACAAAAAAGAACAGTTGAGAGAAGCAAAATGAACTTGAGGTTGAGATGGCAGGAAACAGGAGTGAGAAGTATCTAATTACAAAGATACAAAACTACTGAAGTGATAGAAATCTTTGAGAATACCAGTAGAACTTCCTACACACAATTGGATAGATTCCATGGCAATCTTTCTTGGACTGCAGATTTGATACTGCATCATATAAACAGTAACCCACTAGAACCAGATATTGAGGTGTACCAAGATAACAGGGGAGAACTTTATTAGCATGTCTACAACTGGTGACTCTTCTAATCCAATGTGGATTCTTCTGATACCTTTCTGCATGCCCCCAAATTGTTCTTGACCCCTGTCTGTGTGTACTAGGCATATTCATTTCTTAAGAGAGGTTCTTTTAATGGTTTGAAGAAAATTCTTAATCTTTTCTTCTTCAAATGATAACATTTCACTTTAGATAGAATTTTTTCTGATGATTTTTATGAGGGATTAAACTCCCTACATTCTGCACAATATTGACTGTCTACACTTGTTAACATGCTAATAATATCTTCCTTTTGTTTACTCTTCCCAAAATATCCTATCAAACTTTATCATGCCTTCTTATCTGTATTTCTACCTTGCTGCAAAACAAAGCAAAAAAAAAAAAGAAAAGAAAAAACTTCATTTTTTTTTAATTTGTGCTCTAAATTATAGTTTACAACTTCAGTTAGATTCTCATACAAAAAATTATACACACATTTTTATGTGACCCTAGTTGCTCTCTTTATGATGTGACAGCACACCCCCTTCTTTCCATCCTGGATTTCCCGCATCCATTTAACCGGCTCCTGTTCCTTTCTGCCTTCTCATCTTACCCTAGTATGGGAGCTTACCATTCGTCTCATATATCTATTTGAACTAAGAAACACATTCTTCATGAGTATCTTTACATCTTATAGTTCAGTCTAATCTTTGTCTAAAGAGTTGTCTTCAGGAATGGTTTTAGTTCCAGGTTAACAGAGAGTTCAGGGACATTGTCTTCTGGGGTTCTGCCAGTCTCAGACCTCTAAGTCTGGTCTTCTTACTAGAATCTGAGTTCTGTACCCTACTTATCTCCTGCTCCTTCAGGTCTCTGTTTTGTTCCCTGTCAAGGTAGTCATTTGTGGTGGCCAGGTATACTCTAGTTCTTCTGGTCTCAGGCTGATGGAATCTCTGGTTTATGTGGCCCTTCTTGTCTCTTGGGCTAATATTTTCCTAGAGCTTTGATGTTCTTCATTTTCCTTTGTTCTATGTAGGTTGTGACTAGTTGATGCATCTTTGATGGCCTCTCATAGTCTTTTAAGATCCCAGATGCCACGTACCAAAGTGGATTCAAAACATTTTCTTAATAAATTTTGTTATGCCAGTTGACCTAGATGTCCCCTGAAACCCAGGTTCCCAGGCCCCTACCTCTGCTATTCTGTTCCTCCAAGTTTCTAGTTGTATTCAAGAAACTTCTTAGCATTTGATTTAGTCCAGCTGTGCTGACTTCTCTTGCATTATGTGTTGTCTTTCCCTTCACGTAAGCCTAAGGTATTCTCTCTCCCCACACTCGTTCCCACCAAAGAATGCTTTCTTCTGTGTTTAAACCTTTAACTGAGTTCTTATAATAGTAGTCGTATGTAATATTTATCCTTCTGCAATTAATTTCACTCAGTGTACTATCTTTTAGATTCATCCATGTTTACAGATATTTCACAGATCCATCATAGTTCTTTATCATTTCATAGATTCTATTGTGTGAATATATCATAATTTATCCTTTAATATGTTGATAGGCTCCTATGTTATTTCTATCCTTTTTCTAAAACGTCATTTCTTAAATGTAGGTACAAACTAAATATAGAACCTTCCCTTGTACACTTAAACCCAGCACTATAAAGCACAAATGTGAATGCCATTATTCTTTTTGTGTTAAATCTTTTTTTCTTTTTTAATTATTGAATGAAAATGTACATTCCCATATAAATTTGCATGTCCAACTATTTGCAGCACCCACTACTCTCCCTACCCGGTGACAGCACACTCTTCCTCTCTACTCCATACATGCCTAATCCTACCAACAGTCCCCTATCACCTCCTCTCCATGCACTCCCCTGCCTCCAGAAAGAGGTCAGCAGGACGACATCCTATAGATACATAGAACTATAAGGTGCACAAATGATATGGTCATTCTATGTCCCCAAGTCCAATCCACTCCTGTCTGAAGAGTTGACCTCCATTAAGATTTATGGACAGGGGCAGCATCAGGGCCAGGGGCCATGCTCCCAAGGGAATTCTGAGACCCCTGGATCACAAATTGTGGTCTTTTAGTTGAGATCTCAGGACGCACCCCTTTTTATTCTTGTGTTACCAGTGAGACTCAGCTTTGTGAGCTGCATCATGGCTATCACCGGTGGTGGCCAGGCACCATCCGGTTCCTCCAGTCACAAGTCAGTGTAGTTACCTACTCATGTGGATCTCTCTGTCTTCTGTGTTCTCTTTCCCCGTGTCATTGTGGTCCTTGGTGATCATCCATTCCTGCTGAGTTGGGACAATTTGTTAAGCCCTCAGATGGCAGCTTGGAGCTTTTAAGACCCCAGACGCCACTCATGAATGTGGGGTGCAGGGGGCTCTCTTAGCAAAATGGTAGTTGTGCCAATTGGCCTTGATTTCCCCTGAGAGCATGGTCCCCAGACCCCACCCCAGCTACTCTGTCCTTGTAATATTGGGCTAAGATGGGAGGAGTACTCAAATTGTGTTGAAGTCCAGTTATTACTGATCTTCTTTCTAATGTGTGCTGTCACAGATTTCACCCAACCAAATTTCTATCAACTAATCTAAACCCTCTCCCCATCACCCCCCCCAACGCTTGCAGCCATCAAAGAGTCTTTTCTTCTATGCATGAGTCTGCTTTTAAGTTCTTATTGTAGGTGTCTCATACAATATTTGTCTTTTTGTTGCTGACTACTTTCACTCAGCATAATGTCCTCCAGTTGAAATCAGGTTATGGGATGTTTCCTAAAATCATCATTGTTCTTTATCACTGCATAGTGTTCCATTGAGTATATATACTGTAGTTTGCCTATCCATTTCTCTGTTGTTGGGCATCTGGGTTGACTCCATCTTTTTGCTATTGTGGGCTGTGATGTGATAAACATTTGTGTGTATGTATCAGTTGCTGTGAATAGCCTTGCTTCTGTAGGATATATTCCAAGCGGTGGAACTACTGGGTCAAATGGCATATCTAGCTCCAGCTTTTTTAAAAAGCTCCAGATTACTTTCCAAAGACATTGCACCATTTTGAAATCCCACCAACAGTGTAGGAGAGTTCCAGTTTCTCCACAGCCTCTCCAGCATTTGTTGTTTTCTGTTTTTTTTGACCATGGACAGCCTTGTTGGAGTGAGATGGTATCTCATTGAAGTTTTGATTTGAATTTCTTTAATGGCCAATGATCGTGAGCATGCCTGCATGTGGTTTTTGACTGCCTGAATTTCCTTTTTAAGAAGTATCTGTCCATCTCCTTTACCCATCACTTAAGTGGTTGATTTATCTTTTTCTTATTGACATTTTTAGTACCTTATAGATTACGGAGATCAGGCATGAATCTGACATGTAGTTGCCGAATATTTTTTTTCCCATTCTGTAGGTTGCCTTTGAATTCTATTAATAAAGTCTTTGGATGTGCAAAAGTGTTGGATTCTTGATTGTTCCTATTTATCTATTTTCTCTTCTGTTGTTTGTGGTTTGCTTGACAGATTTTGAAGTCTGTCTACATTGTGTATTAAAACTTTCATTCTTGTTCCCACGTTTTCTTGGATGAGCTTTATCATTTTAGATTTGATATTTAGGTCTTTTATCCAGTTTGAATTGGTTTTTGTATAAGGTGTAAGATCCAACTAATTGCAGATGGATATCCAATTTTGCCAGCACCAGTTATTTAAGAGGTTTAATATCAGCTGTTCATAGGAAGATGGTGTCATCTCTGGGAGCTCGATTCTGTTCCATGGATCTATCTGTCTCTTTCTGTACCAGTACCAGGCTGTTCTGAGGACTGTGGCAGTGTAATAGTTTCTAAACTCAGGTAGTGAGAGGCCTTCCATTGTGTTCTTCTTTATCATTAGTGCTTTACTGAGCTGGGGTTTCTTCCCTTCCCAAACAAAGTTGGTGGTTTGTTTCTCTGTCTAATTAAAAAATGTCACTGGTGTTTGTATTGAGATTGTATTATATAAGTAGATTGCTTTGGGTAAAATAGACATTTTCACAATGTTAATTCTTCTTATCCATGAGCAAGATAGTTTTCTCCATTTATGTAAGTCTCTTTTAGTTACTTGTAGTAAGGGTTTGTAGTTCTCTTTGTAAAGGTCTGTTATTTATCTGGTTAGATTTATTCCTGAATACTTTATCTTCTTAGGGGATATATGAATGCTATTGATTTGGTGATTTCTTCCTTAATAATGTCATTGTTTGTATAAAGGAATTCTATTGATTTACTTATGTTTGTCCTGAGACTTTGCTGAACTTTTCTATCAGCTTGAGTAGTTTACTTATGGATTCTTTCAGATTCTCTGCATATACAATCATATCGTCTGCATATAGGGAGATCTTTACTTCTTCTTTGCTGATGCAGCTGCCTTTATTTGTTGGTCTTGTCTAATTATGCTGGCTAGAACTTGTAGTATAATGTTCAATATGAGAGGTAAGAGTGGGCATCTTTGTCTAGTTCCTGTTCTCAAGGGAAACTGTTCCAGTCTCTCTCCATTCAGGAAGACATAGGCAGCTGACTTTGTATAAATGGGCCTTCTTGCATTGAGGAATTTGCTGTCTATTCCAATTTTGCTAAGAGTTTTTAGCATGCATAGGTGTTGGACTTTATCAAATGCCTTTCCTGCATCAATAGACAGAATCAGGTGATTCTTGTCTTTTGTATTTATGTGGTTGATCACATCAATTGTTTTTCTGATGTTGAGCCAGCCTTGTATCCTTGATATGAATCCTACTTGGTCATGTTGGATTATTTTTTGGATATGTAGTTGTATTCCATTGGCAAGAATTTTGTTGAAGAATGTGATATCAGTCTGTAGTTCTCTTTTTCAGTTGTGTCTTTCCCTGGCTTTGGTACCAGGTTTATGCTGGCTTTATAACATGAATTGGGGAGTATTTCATCCCTTTCTATATTGTGAAATAGTCTCAGTAGTACTTGAAATAATTCTTCTTTAAAAGCTTGGTAGAATTGTGTGGTGAAGCTATCTGGGCCCAGACTTTTTTTGTTGGTAGTTTTTTGATGACTTTTTCAACCTCTTCCTTTGTTATGGTTTTATAAATTTGTTCTGCTTCACTTTGTGATAATTTCAGTAGGTGAAATGAATAAATGAATTTGTCCATTTCCTCTAGGTTTTCAAATTTGTTAGAGTACAGTCTTTCACAGTATTCTGTTATGATATTTTTGATTTCTGTTGGATCTGTTATAATAACTTCTCTCTTATTTCTTCTTTGGGTTCTTTGTTTCCTTTCCTGTTTTTCTTTAGTATGTTTAGCCAATGGTTTGTCCATTTGTTGATCTTTTCAAAAAAATCAGCTTTTGGTCTTTTCAATTTTTTTCAATTGTTCTTCTATTCTCTAATTAATTACTTCTGCTCTAATCTTTATAATCTGTTTTCTTCTGTTGCCTGAGGGGTTCCTCTGTTGTTCTCTCTCTACTTGTTCAAGCTATAGGGTTAGTTCTTTGGTTTGGTTTCTTTCTTCCTTCCAGATGTGTACATTTGTGGAGATAAAGTGACCTCTGAGCACTGCTTTGGCTGCATCCTATAGGTTCTGGTAGGAAGTGTCTTTGTTTTCATTGGAATCCATAAATTTCTTTATGTCATTCATGATTTTGTCTCTAACTCATGGTTTTTTGAGCAAGGTGCTATTCAGTTTCCGTGAGTTCTACTTTCTATCTATGTTTTTTCTGCTATTGATTTTGACTTTTATGTTTATGATCTAAGAGGAAGCTTTGCATTAATTCAGTGGTATGGATTTTGTTGAGAATTGTGTTATGTCCTAATACATGGTCTATTCTGGAGAATGTTCCATGGGTAGTGGAGAAGAAGGTGTAGTTGTCCAATGATGGATAGAAAGTTCTGTACATGTCAGTGAAGTCTTGTTGTTTAATTGTGGCAATAAGATCTTCTGTGTCTTTATTGACCTTTTCTCAAGATGATCTGACCTATATTGAGAGTGGAATGTTGAAGTCTCCCAGTATTATTGTGGAATGATCTATCTCCCTTTTGAGTGTAGTCAGTGTTTCTTTGATGTATTTTGGTGCTCAAATATTAGGTGCATAAATATTTAATACTATTAAGTCCTGGTTGTGTATTGAACAATTCAGCAATATATAGTGTCCCTCCTTGTCCATGATGGTAGGTTTTACATTGAAATATGTTTTATTTGAATTTCCACACCTGCTCTTCTTTGTTTATTGTTAGCTTGATATATATTCTTCCATCCTTTAATTTTCAGTTTGTTCCTATCTTTAAGTCTAAGGTGAGTTTCTTGTAGGCAACATATGGATGGATCATGTCTTTTGATCTAAAACGTCACTCGATGTGTCTTTACTGGAGTGTTCAGTCCTTTCACATTCAATGGAATTATTGATAGGTATGTGTTCAGTGCTCCCATTGTGATGTTTATTTTTGTGTTGATGTTTTCTCTCTGGTTCTTATTATCTGTCCTGGGACATTCTTCTCTGTGAGTTGATTTTTCACCTTTTTCAGGGTTGGTTTTGTGGTTGTTGAGACTCCTGTATTATGTTTCTTGATTTGATATGTTGCATCTTCATTGTGCTTTACGGCTGCCCCTATGATCCCCATTAATAAACTATATATAAGCCCAGTTTCAATTACTACCATTATTATCAACTTCCTCTCCATCTGGTCACCATGAGTTGGATCCGACTCAACGACACTTGGCGTGCTTTCCATCTGGAAGGACTACAATGACTGTAGTACATCCCTCTTTTTAACATGATGCCATCATACTTTTCATATGATCACTGGATCATTTCTTTCACTATTGTAGCTTTGATTGAGTTTGGATCCTTCCCTATATGAGTAGGATTCTGGGTGATGTGTCCTGTATTTACTTCTAAACTCTAAAGTTGGTAGTTTTTTTCTTCTAAACTAAGAGATTCTTACAGTATTTCTTGTAGCTTTGGTTTGATTTTTACAAAGTCTCTGAGTATCTGTTTATATGTGAATGTCTTAATTTCATTTTCATATTTGAAAGGCAGTTTTGCAGGATGTATAATTCTTGGTTGGAAGTTCTTCTCCTTCAAGGTTTTGAATGTGTCATGCCACTGTCTCCATGCCACCATTGTTTCTGCTGGGAAATCCAATGAAAGCCTATAGGGTTTCCCTTTGAATGTTAGCTTTGCTTTGAGTCTTGCTGCCTTTAAGAGCTTCTGCTTATGTTTCATTTGTTAAGCTTGACTATAATATGTCTTGAAGTCTTTCTTTCAAGATCTATATTGAGTGGCATTCGATATGTATCTTGGATATCTATATTTTCTTCCTTCAAAATTTCAGGGAAATTTTCTGTCTGCAGCTCAGCCCCAATACTCTCTGTGTTCTCGGGTGTCTTGCCCTGTTCAGGAACTCCAATTAATCATAGATTGTTCCTCTTAATAGAGTCCCACATGCTTCTTAATGCTGCTTCATTTTTCTTGTTTGTTTTTTCTGATTTCTCCTCATAGATGCTGGAGTAGGTAGCTCTGTCTTCCAAATCAGAACGTCAATTTTCCATATATTCCATTCTGTTTTCTTTGCTTTGAATTGAAATTTCTACATCTTTGATTTTGTTCTTGATCTGTGGATTTCAGAGTACAAGTGTTCCATCAGATCAAAAAACTTGCTTAATTTTTCATCTTGTTGTGCTGCATTTTGTATAATGCCTAGGTGGGCTCTATATAATAATCATTTTGCATTCCCTTTCCAATAGTTTCAGAACGGTTTCTTTGTCTGTGAATTTCTTTGGTAGTTTCTTTTGGGGGCCTTCTGAAGCCATGCAAGATTTCTTGGCTATGGTTTTCTCTAGAGTTTGTTGCATTTGGGGCTGCATGTGGGTGAACAGATGCTGGAAGAGATGCTGTGAGGATGGACCACATTTGTTTCTCTAGGCTGTCTTAAAATGAAAGGTAAAAAGTATTTGACAATTTCCAAATCAGTCAGGTTTTCAGGTATATAGGCCCCTCTTCCCAGCTGGCAAAGTAAGCACCTCTATACTGAACCCCAGAAGTTATAAACTAGCTCAAAATACAGAAAGGCTACTTCCCTGTTGGCCTCTGCTGTCAGGCCCCTGCTGTAGGCAACACTGTGTAGAATCCTGCTTTTCTGCTGGAGAAGCAGTCTCCTCTGGGCAAACGCATCCTCCCAGCCCAGGAATTAGGTCCAGCTGAGGCCTCTGTATGGGTATATCTGCCTCCCAGTGGAACAAGGTGCCCCACCCAAGCTCACCACCTCCCTGGGTACAGAAAACTCTGTGGCAGAGGGGAAACAGAGGCCCAAGTTGCTGAGATGCACAGTCTGCAGCCTGTTTCCAGTCCCCAGCCATAAACAACACTGTGTAAAATGCTGCTTTTCTGCTGGAAAAGTGCTCTGCTCCAGGTAGGCACTGCATCCCAGCCTAGGAACTAAATCAACCTGGGGCCTCTGTATGGATATCTCGCCTCCCAATGGATCAAGATGGCATCCTGCACAATCTCACCACCTGCCTCAGTACTGGCTACTCTATGGTGGAGGTGGAAAGAGAGGCCAAAAATGCTGAGATGCACAGAGTCCAAAGCCGGGCTCTCAAAATATGGCAATTTCACCTGCTGATCCTACCAGCAGTGAGTCTGAGATTAGCTGCTAGTCCAGCCCAGCTCTGCCCTCTGGCTAAGACAGAGGAAAAAAGTTATAATGGTGAGTTACCTTTGTTCCATGCAATCTAGCACTCACCAAGAGTGGGGTCAGCAAAAGAGAGAAAGTTTTCTGTCCAGTGGTATGAAGTCCAAGTTAACAGCCCTATGCCGTGTCCTAGGGCTCACTAGGTGTCTACAAGGCTCTGTTTAATTATTATTTCAGGTCTTGGTTGTCAGAGGTATTTAGGGAGACATGTGTTTAGTCTGCCACCTTCACTCCACTCCCTGTTGTGTTAAATCTTTAAGTGGCATTCCTTTATCAGGGATAAGTGATTTATACTTCATGCTGAGTTTTGAGTGTTTATTTTCACGATGGCTACTAAATATTTGTTGCTTTTGAGAACTGTTCTATATGGGGAAAAAAGATTATCAGAGCGTTGTTATTTTTAAATTGTTCTTAGTAGTTATTGTATATCTGACAGATGCTACAGTAAAGCTCTATTTCTACAACTGCAACATAAATACCTACTTCCTTTTAATGAGACTTAAAAACAAATAATTTATAGAAAATTGGATATAAGATGGTTGTCATGAATGAGTTTGATCACATGATTTCTTTGAAGTTTTGTGAGCAAAATGTTTAGATTTTATGTGTAGGGAAGGCTAAGAGGGCAGGACATGACACTCCATCGAGGTTTCTTGCAGTGGAGTGAGCTGTAGTCAAATAAATTGTTGCCTTAACCATCAGTATTGCTTGTGACCTCCTTTGAATTTCTCTGCATTTTTTAGCAACATTGCTGAGTAGGTGAAAAACATGGATTGGGGAAGAATACTCTTGGAGACTATTGTGTGTCAGCCTAAATAACCATTATAATGTACAAGTGTAAGAAAACACAAAGCTGCCTAATTTGAAGATGAGTTGAAAGAGAAAGCTGGTAGCATCAACTGGAATCTTTGGCTTTAAGATTGTTGAAAAGGTTTTGTGTAAGAAGCACTGAATGGTGTGATTATGGGTTCAGAAAGCAAGCTTCCAGCTGTGGTTTTATATATACAGTGCCTCTGCCATCTTACCTGGACTTTCAGTAAGGGGACTGAATCAAGAAAAGCTAAAACCGCATGGCAGTAGAGAAGATTCCAACTAATGGGAGATCCCATGTGTTACAAAGTAGAGCAGCTTCATAGGATTTACTTGGCTGTAATCTTTACAGAAGCAGATAATGCAAACTTTCTCATACCACCTTACTGTGTGAGTTAAAAATGCCAATCTTTAAGTTAGTGGTTGAGTACAAATTATTTGTGCTTCTTGGGGACATTGAATATACTCTAAGGACTGAGTAATACACTCAATGTTGTAGACACTGAAGTTAAATGGGAAAATACATAAGTCAAAGAAAGAGTGGCTCAAGTAATGCCCCTTCCATGAATCCTTACAGTCCTGCTGTTCTTGCACCTCTTAGCACTGAAGTAGCTGATGGAGAATGCGGCTCCATCATAAACAAATGGTCTTCATGGCATGTAGCAAGCTAGTTTTGTATAGCAATCCAGTTATCCTTTCATTCTCTCACTTTCTTCCATTTCGCAGTGCTTCGTCTTCTGGGTAAGTGATGTCTAAGCATGTCATCTAAAGCAAACAATAGAATCCTATGTCTAGAAACAAAGGAGGCAAACATGCTAGACAGCATTCTCATGTCACTTTTCTCACTCCTACAATGGACAACTGAATATATATAAGAGCTCAGGTTGATAACCAAAAAGTCAGCAGTTCAAATCTACCACATGTTCCTTTTAAACCCTGTAGGGCCATTCCACTCTGTCCTACAGGGTTGCTATGAGTCAGAATAAACTTAGGGGCAATGGATTTTGTTTGCGGTGTGTGTGTGTGTGTGTGTATACACATTGTTGTTGATATGTGCTGTCAAGTCTATTCCAATTCGTAGCAACCCTATTAAAATAGAACTCCACACTGCCAGGTCTGGTGCCATCCTCATAATTATTGCTATGCTTGAGATCACTCTTGCAACCACTGTGTCAATCCATCTAGTTGCAGACCTTCCTTCCTTTTGCTCATGCTTTGCTTAAGCATGATGTCTGTCTCCAGGAACTGATCTCTCCTGATAACATGTACGTGAGACATTGTTTCACCATCTTTACTTCTAAGGAGCACTCTGGTTGTACTTGTCCAAGAGAAATTTGTTCATTATTTTGGCAGTCCATGGTATTTTCACTATTCTTCACCAATACCACAATTCAAAGGCATCGATTCTTCTTCAGTCTTTCTTAGTCTTCATCCAGCTTTCACATGCACATAGGCAACTGAAAATACCATGCATTAAATCAGGCCACACCTTAGTCTTCAAGGCAACACCTCCACTTTTCAACACTTTAAAGGGGTGTTGCAGATATGCCCAATGCAATGCAATATTCGATTTCTTTTTCTTTTCTTTTCTTTTTTATTGTGATTACTTGAAAGCATACAATCTAAATTGGTTATACATGCCCACCTATCTGCAGCTCCGATCTGGTCTCCCCACCTGGTGATTTCACATTCCTCCTTTTCACTCTATATATCTAGTATCCTCTTAACAAGCATATGTTCCTCCCCCACCTGCTTCTTTCCCATATAGAAAAAGACTGACTGCTGTTTTCATTGGTATCGATTACAGATACAAATAAAATGAAATCCTTAACAATTTCAATCTTTTCTCCATTTATCATGTTACTTTTATATGTTCATTGTACATATATGTATCAGAATAATTATAAGTAGCCAGCCAAGTTCCACTGAGTCATCACACCATGAATAATTATAAATGCATGCTCAATAATGTGCATAAAACCTATATGATTTTATTTATACAATATTCAAAAACAGACAAAACTAATTTATAGTATTAACAGTTCAAATGCAGAACAGCCCTCTGACACTCTTGGAGAACAAGAAGTTAAATAGCATTGGGAGAAACTGAGGAAGCCAGTAGGTAAGGGATTAAATGACATAAATATGAGTGCAGACACCATTCACTAGGGCTGTGAGTTGGGGTGGGAACTCTTAAGTAAGAGAAGACAGGAAGGAAAGGCTATTTTAGAAGCCATCTCTGCTGTCTAAGGATGTTTCTTCTCTTGCATCCTATTCTAAAGGAAATCAACCTGATTTGATATACCTAAAAACAGAAATTCAGTCTTCCTATAGAGGATCATATGAAATGAATTTTAAAATTTTTCACTGTTTAAGTTGGAAGAGTCTTTTATATGTTCCCAAACAATTGCATTCAGAAATGTTTAAGTGTGTTCTTAGGCTGAGTATTTAAGTAGGAATAAGTGGGGATAGGAAGGATGGTATTATGGAATACTGATATGCATTTAACAAACTAGTTTGAATGATGCTCCAAATTGCAAATACTGATTGAATTTCATATGTGCTATGTGTGTCTTTTCCATCCACAGTTCCTTTGAGTCTACAAAATAATAGCTACCATAAAAAAGTGTTTAATGCGAAGAAAAACATACTGAAAATGAAAACTAACAGACTTATCTACAGCCTGTGTTTATTATATAAAATGTTTTAAAAGTTAAACAAGGAAATAGATTAATATGACTCCTATCGTGGAAGTCTGACGGCCTCAGTTACACAACTATTGGGAAGTTCTGTACTTATACCAAAGGAATAATACCCGTAAGTTTCTACTGGCAAACTCTAAGCAAACTTAATACACTTTGCCTCATATCCTCGTCAACTTTAATCACTGATGGTCAAAATCCACGTGTCTTCTGTTCTCTCACGTACTTTCATTCCTATTCTGACTAAATTGCCTCTAAGGCATTCCCCGCTCCCCTAATTCATCTCTCAAGGAGTCCCCAGTATCACGATAGTTAAGGTCTCAGCTGCTAACCAAATGATATACAGTCAGAAGATACCAGAGACTCTGTGGGAGAAAAGACTCAGAAATCTGCTCTGGTAAAGATTGAAGGGTAGGAAATGCTATGTGGCAGTACTACTCTGTCTTATAGGGTGGCTGTGAGTTAGAATTTACTGAATGGCCCCCAGCGATAGCAAATGCATTTCTCTTTCACTTTCAACTTTTTCCTCTGTGTATTCTGTAACTTCTTTCCCATGATAATTTAACTTTTATACATCTTCAAGCTCTTCGCTTCATCACTTGCCCAAACTGAAACTCAGTTCACTTTTATGGATACCACCTACCCTGGAAACCCTTGAAGAAGTGAAGAATGAAGAAAAAAAACAAGGGAAGAATGGTAAGTTTTCCAGTGGGTTCAGATTTTCCTTAAGCACCCTACTTAGTCGAGACCAATATTCTTCTGACTTTGTAAAACAGAATAAACTAAATGAACCAAACGAAACAAATTCACTTTCATGTCTCATGGCATACCTTTGATTTTGTTGTTATTGTTGTTTGTTTGTTTGTTTTACCATTTTTTGCTCTCTGTCCTTCTAGCTTCCTAGTCTTTTCTCTTGTTTCACCCCAAGTCGTGTCATCATTTTACATGACTTTAGATTTCATGTGGGCAGTCAGCACAATATTCTGATTTCATAAGCTCCAGACTTTTTTTTAAACTCCAAGAAGATTTAATTCTCCATTTTAGTCATCAATATTAATATTAACAATATGCTCCAATTTTTCATCTCTTAAAGTGTACATTTGCTACCTAGTAAACTTCAAAACTCTTCTTTCCAAAGACAGCAGTTGAAACCCTTCAGCTTTTTAGCTTCCTAGTCCTCTGACATTATATTATCTTTGCATTCATGTTATCCCCTGTTCCCTTAAGTTCCCAATTTCACCCTATAACCAAAAAAATTAAAACTACTACCATCAATTGCAACTCATAACAACCCTATCTGCCAGAGCTGAACTGCCCCATCCAGTTTCCAAGGAGTGCCTGGTGGATGTGAACTACTGATGTTTTGCTTAGCAGCTGTAGCACTTAGCCACTATACCATCAGAGTTTCCGTTCACCTTATAGGTTCCTTCTATTTTAAAGGGTGGAGTGGAAAATTAAGAATACTAAAACTTGGCTAAACATATTAAGCCTCAGAGAATTCTGGTAGAAATTCAAGTGAAAATAAATGTAGTTCAGGTCTCATAGGATAAATCAGACCTAGGGAAATCAATTGGGATTATTCATCATACACCAAAACCACACCCACTGGTGGTGACTCAGTTTGAACTTATTGTGAGCTTATAGGACACAGCAGAACTGTTCCACAGAGTTTCTATGAAGTGCCTGGTAGATTTGAACTGCTGACCTCTTGGTTAGCAGAGGTAGTGCTTAACCACTAGGCTATCAGGGTTTTCTATTCAGCATAGAGATGACATTTAAAGTCATGAATCTGGATAAGATCAACTGGAGAGAACGTGTTGAAATGGAAGAGGGACTTGGATAGAATTCTGAAATAGTTCAGTGTGTCTGATAGAGAAGAAAACAGCAAGGGAGTCTGAGAAGAAGTGGCTAGTGAGACGGAAAGAAAATCGAGAAGGAAGTAGTATCCCCAAAGTCAAGAAAACTGTTTCATAACAGAAGGTATGTTCTATGGTATGGACCACTATGATAAAACAAAATGAGGCAGCATAGAAATTATTATTGAAAAACCATTGTGGTGAAGTGTAAAGTTGGAAAGCAGATCAGTATGAGCAAAGAAGTGATTAAAGGTAGAGAAGTTAAACTGAGAAATTAGTGAAGAAATGGTGATAGATTAGGACAGTTTTGTTGATCACTCTCTCTTTTTAAGACAGGAGATACTGAGCATGCTTGTGTATGAGTATGTCTGAATAGTCATATGAGAATGGGAACGATCTAGTGACACAGGAAAGATTTATCTTGCAGTAGAGAGAGGATAAATTAAAGAACAAAAATCTTTAAGAAGGGAAGGATGACGGTACATAGGTGGAGAGGTTTTTCTTTTTCTGGGGGAAGGAAAGTTTTTACATTGAGTTAAGTGGGAAAGAAGCAAGCTGATCTTTCCAAAGTTTTACTAAAAATATGAAATAATTCTCTCTAATGGCTCATTTTATTAACAAAGAATAAATCAGGTTATCTATTTACTAGGGGTGGGGTAGCAAGTATGGGATGCTTAAGGAAAGTTAAAAAGTATGAAATAATATATTCAGAGAGTGGACAAATAACTTTATTGAAGACATACAGAATTTCAGCAGTGGTTAGGGCCCAAGTGAAGTTTGTGGTTGTGATGTAAAAGGAAACCTGGGAAGCTGGTTGTATTTTTTATTACAAAAACCATCTAGCTTCTTCTGTATAGGCACAGATAGGGAGACAGATGGACTCAACACACAGATAAACTAGGCTTGTATGAATCAAATATTACAGAGAGACAGAGAGGTGAGTTAAGGTGCATATAAAGCAAACTATGGAATTTTAGAAAGATTACTAGCAGAGCCAATCATAAAAACCTTATTCTCTTCCAAATCTAATATTCTTTTTATTTGTATTTTTAGCCTAGTACTGTCTTTTACAGTTTCCAGATATTTTCTTGACCTTGAGATTCATTTCTTTAACACAGCAGTCTTCTCCAAGAAAAAATATACTGCACTCTATCCTGTTTCTTTTCAGTCTTAAGCATAGACTGATTACATTGACATTTGGTTAAGACGGGCAATTTGAATCCTCCAGCTGATCCTTGGAAATCCTATTGGGAAGCTCTATTGTGTCCTATAATAGGGTTGCTATAGTTGGAATCAACTTGATGGCAACTGGTTTGGCTATTATTATTATTATTATGATGTAAAGCATAGGCATAGTATAGACCAAAAAATAAATAAATGAATGAAAACACAAACCCCACCTCCAGAGAGTTAATTCCGAGTCATAGTGATCCCATGGAGTTTCCAAGTAGCTCGTGGCGGGTTCAAACTGTAGAACTTTTGATTAGCGGCCATAGCACTTAACCACTATGTCAAGGTTTCTGGCATGGTGTGGGGCAGGCATGTACAGTGTCTCCTGCCTTAAAAAGAGACAGAAAATGACCAACAAAACTGCCCTAATCTATCACCATTCTGATTTCTTCACTAATTTCTCACAGTTTAAAACTTCTCTACCTTTTAATCATTTTTTTGCTCACATCGATTCGGTTTCCAACTTTACACTCCTACACAATAAAATAAATTTTATTGATCGTGCATTGGCTATGAGAATGAACAGAGAGCTCCTTCAGAAGTTTCACATTAAAATTATTGTCCCACTGCCAGAAACTTAGCCAAAAAAATGTTTGTTTAGTGTGAGTATTTACAGATACAGTACAGTAATTTTAGTGAGGTTTTAATTTAGGCTTCATGTAGTATTCCCAATCCATCTGTTAATTGTGCTGATTACATGCTCTGGCTGATTACACTGAAAATTGCTATCCATGCCTCAGGTCAGGCAATGAGAAAGTTGTGGGTTGAGTTGTGAGGGAGGATAAATGGGTGTGAGTTGAAGTAACAAGCAACTGAAAATAAAGGCTGAGGATGTTTGAAGAGAGGATGCTGATTAGTTACCATACTGAGCACTTAGCCTTCAACAAAATCTAACTCTGTGGGCAGATCGCAAGAGTAAACTGCTGATTTATTAAGATGCAGCATTTCAAGTACAGTTACCAACACTGATTTTTTTCCTGCTTTTAGTTTAGCTAAGGAACAAACCTTTAAATCACGGAGACTATTCACTGCAGCAGCTTGTCTTAACTTGCTTAAATTCCCAAAGATGAGTGGCGTAAACCTCTAATCTGCCCTTCTTCCATTCCCGTGGGATACTCTGTATCTGTGGAAACAGAATGATGTTGTTCAAAGACTATAGGGTTTGAATGAGTCAGACTTTGATCTGAGTCTTAGGTATCTTAAAGGAAATATACTCCGCAAGCCTCAGTCTACCTCTCATTAATGGGGATAATCTTCTGTTTCATATGAAAATTAAGTGAAATGATGCTTGTCAAACATTTAAAGTGGCTTGCTTCTTGGTTCTATCACACATTTGAGTGAAGTGTAGTTTTAGTGACTGGTGTGAAAACCTAGTATGTGGTCTTATGTTACTAGAAGAAAGAAGAAGCCAGCAGCTAGTTTCTTCAAAGGGATTGTTCTTTCAGACTTAGTGTGTTTTCTGGAATACAGGGCTCAAGCTTAAGATCAGTAAACAGAACAGCAACAAAAGCAACAGAACACTTAATTACGTAAGTATTCCCCTGCTGAAACACGCCGAAACACTATATCAACCTGCATTTCTGTCTTCTTTGGGCCCTATTGTATTTGGTATTTTTGACACTGACTTGGTTAACACCACAGACGCTCTGCTTAACAAATTTTCAGAGGTCTAATTTGTGAGGGATATCTAATATTTTGAATAAAAAAAGATGGTCAGCTTAAACAGTGAGCTAAAGCAAACAAACTGAAAATCATGGGAATAAATTGGAAATTCCACAATGAGATTAAAACACCCATTGCACAAGCTGGACTGGTAGAAAAGTAACTTAATAGCAGTTTATGTAACTAAAAGACCAAATTATTTCAAAAATGTTGGTACAATTTATGACAAAAAGCAGAGTAATCTTATACGGAATTGATAGAAATATAGCCTCCAGACTGTAGGAGATAAACATCCTCTGCACTGGTGAGATTACATCTGGAGACTTGTGTGATTTAAAGAGAGAAAACAAAAGTTGCTGTCAAGGCGTTCGCACTTATAGTGGCCTTATAGAGAAGAGTAAAACTATGTTTTCTACGGAGCATCTGGTAGATTTGAACTGCCAACATTTTGGTGAACAGCCTGAACTCTTAATTGCTGTGCAACCAGCTTCATATTTAGTGATACATAGTATAAGATACCCAGTGCTGTTGAGTTGGTTCCCACTCACAGCAACCCTACAGAACAGAGTAGAACAGCCCCATAGAATTTCCAAGGACAACCTGGGAGATTTGAACTGCTGACCTTTTGGTTAGCAGCTATAGCACTTAACCACTAGACCATCAGGATATAAGATATGTAATGTAATTTAAAATAGACTATTAACAAACTAGATGGTAATCCCCATGGTGGAAAATACTGTATACCACCACATAAAATTATTAAGCTGAGGAAGCCAGCAAAGAAGTATTTATTGGAGATACAATAAACCAATCTACCAGTTGTCCCTACATGTCAGAAGAAAACTATCCACCATTAGACCTTACAGTGGCTGAATCTTTAAAACTAGATGGCCAGGCCTTTCTTCTGAGGTGTCTCTGGGTGAACAAAAACTCCAGTCTCTCAGTTAGCACCTGAGTCCATTAACCGTTTGCACCACCCAGGGACTCGGGGAATATAGTGAACGTCTTTTTAAAAGGTTCCCCTGTGGAAGTAAAAATAGAACTGTTCTCCAAAAGTCAAACATTTCTTCATAAATCATACTTGAATTTTAGTCCAAATTTAAGGAAATATTTTCCAACAATTTCAAGAATTCAAGCAGATTTGTGAGGCAGGGAATGCTCTCTAACCCACCCCCCAAAACCAAACCCACTGCCATCGAATCAATTCCAGCTCGTAGATACCCACTAGGACAAAATAGAATGGGCTAACTGGGTTTCCACTGTATTCAAACTGCTAACCTTTTTCATTAGCAGATGTGGTACTTAACCACTAGGCAATCAGGGCTTCCAGAACCTTCTAAAGCACCCTAGAAACCAGCCTGGTAGGATAAACATAAAGAGCATACTGACAAAATCAGTGGGGTTTGACTTGGATAGAGATCTCTGAGTTCCCTTCTGAACTTGTGATTCCATAAGAGAAAGTTAGATTTGGAAAGTTAATTCTTCACAGTGAAAGTGTGTTTGTTACTTGATTTTGGCTGGCAGGGATTCTGAGAGCACCCACACAGGTGTCATTTGATTGGCTCATCTCTGTCTGAGAGACAGATGTTGCCAGTGAAGCTGGCTCAGCTTTCTTTGTTTTGGTTACTTTGAAGCTGAGGGACTAATCCCCTCTGGAGATATTTGCTTGTTTTTGCTGTCAGAGCAGACACACTTTTCTCTTTGTATCTCTCTTCTTGCTTTTTTTTTTTTTTTTTTTTTTTTTTGAGCTTTAGCTTCAGAGAAATAGGCCTGGCATTTCCTGGTTGATAGACTGAGTGTGGACCCCCAACTCTCTTACCCCTAAAAGAGCCACTGATGTTTGCGTCATCCTAATTTCCATTTTGGTTGCTGTGAAGAAAGATGAAAAGTCACTCTTTGAGCCAAAACTTAAAATTATGTTTCATGAAGTATCTCTTGGAGGTCATACCATGCCAAAGGCTTTTTAGATTTTTTTTTTTTTTTTTTTTGTATTTTCAAGATACTTCCTATAATAAAGCAGGGAAAAAAAGCTAAAACTGTAATAATTGATTTTTTCTATTTATTACTTTATTCATTTTTGAAAAAAATGTATGTACATGGTACAGAATTCAAATTGTTCCAGATGTATAGTAAACCATTTTCCTTCTACCAGTCTCTCCAAGACCACAGTTCTCCTCAGAGGCAATCCCAGCTTCCAGCATCTTGTGCATCTTTCCAGAAAGCTCACATATATCTATATTCTTGAATTTTCTATACAAAGGGAGGATTTTTATTTAACTTTCTACCTTTTGATACTTGCACTTAAAATAGTTTAGAAGAGTGTTCTATATCAGCATAGCCCAAGTTCTTTCATTTTTGAAAATGGCTGTCAAGATGCCACTCTAAAGAGGTACCGTAAGTTATTATTTTTCTATTGTGGCATATACATATATGTATACACACATGCACATGCACACATATGTCTAACAAAGCATTTGCCAGTTCAACAATGTTTACGTGAACAACTGATAATGATTTCATCCCTCATGTTGTGCAACCATTTGCCTGATCCCTTTACAGATTACAGCACCACTACTGACAGAAACTCAGGGTCCCCTAAGGAATGACTCTCTTTTTCCTACTTCTGGAAACTACTAATAAAATTTGTTCTTTTGGGGGTTATTCATACATTATATAATTGATAGGAATTGAAGGGAGTGACAGCACAAAGTAGAAGGTAGGTTAGTGTTGCTGGACTACACCACAAGCTAAAAGGTTTTCTAAATTCAACCTAAGATTTCAAAGGACAGAGTAGCAGAGACAGGGGTCTGGGGACCATGTTTTCAGGGGACATCGAGGTCAGTTGGCATAACAAGTCTTTTCTCAAGAGAGTCTTCTGCATCCCATATTGGTGAGTGATGTCTGGGGTCTTAAAATCCAGCAAGCTGACATCTGAGGAACAGCTATTAGTCCCAACACACCTGGAGCAGGTGAAAACCAAGAACATCAAAGACATGAGGAAAAATGAGCCTAGGAAACAGAAGGACCCATGTGATTGGGAGACGACATCAGCCTGAGGCCAGAACCAGATAGTGCCCAGTCACCACCAAAGAGCCCTGATAGGGGACACAATGTAGAGTCCCTGATGCAGCACAAGAAAAAAGGGTGTGCAGATCTAGAACTTTATTAAAAGACCAGAGTTGATGGTCTGACAACCTGGAGAGTTGGTTCCCTGAGGACATGGCCCCTGGACTTGCTGCTAGCCCAGAACTGAAACCAGTACTGAAGCCAATACTTCAGACAAAGAATGGACTGGACTTGGGGACACAGAGTGATGCATGTGGTATGTGTACTTTATGCTCGCTCTCTCTCTATGTACATACACACACACACATACATACACATATATGTATGTGTGTGTGTATGGCTGCCCTACTGGTTTCTTCCAGAGGAGAAAGGAGAGGGTGGAGATGAGGGGACAAGTGTTGATTGAGTGGATACTGGAAGGGTGAAAAAGAAGAGTATGCTGTCACAGGGTGTCATGGGTTGAATTGTGTCCCCCCCAAAATACGTGCAGCCGTGTGGCTAGGACATGATTCCCAGTATCTCGGGACTGTCCTCCATTAAACTGTATGTTAAAGGATTAGGGTGGGGCTGTAAATTCCTGCATAGGATTACTTCCCTGCTCTGCTGTAGGGGGAGTTTCCCTGGAGTATGGCTTGCCCCACCCTTAAGCTTTTCAACCTGTAAGAGATAAAAGGAAAGAGAAACTAGGAGAATTGGGAACCTGGTTACCATCAAGAGAGCAGCACCGGGAGAAGAATGCGTCCTTCAGACCTGAGGTTCCTGCGCCAAGACGCTCCCTGGACAAAGACTGATGCAATACCGGACTTTCCTCCAGAGCCAACAAGGGGAAAGCCTTTCCCTGGAGTGGACACTCTGAATATGGACTTGCAACCTACCGGACTGTGTAAGAATAAACCTTCCTTTGTTAAAGCCATCCACTCTGTGGTATTTCTGTTAGAGCAGCCCTAGCTGACTAAAACACAGGGTGAGGAGAGAAGATATAGTTATAGAGAGGCAGGCATTTGGTGTTTTATATGAAAAGCTGAATTATAAACTTTCACCTAATCACAATAAAAGAATGTGGTCTTTCTCTATCTGAATATTTCATACAGGTTATATAATATTTGTCCATCTGTGACTTATTTCAGTCAGCATAGCAATTTCAGGGTTCATCCATATATCAGACCTTCATTTATTTATATGACTTATGTGTATATACTACATTTGTTTATTCATTCATCGACTGGTGAATATTAGTTTCCACCATTTGGTTGTTGTAAAAAATGCTACAGTGAACAATAGTATAGATAATGTTATAATTGTTTATATTTTATAAATTAATGTTTTTTTCAAAAATAAATACAGCAACTCTGCATTTGGAAAAAGGGTCGATATTTGAGATCTTTGTCCTGAAAGTAGTGGCAAGTTGACTTTTGGCCTTGCTTCTAGAGAATGCTTTTTCAAAAGAAGGTTGTCACTAAGGAACGGATTTAGAAACATTTTTATAAAAATTAAGATTGAATTAAAAGAAGAAAAATGTTACAAAATCTTAATATGAATAAAACTACAAATACTTTTGCCTTCCTTATGACCTAAATCCTTTTTCGTAATGCCATACGAAATGAAGAATTTAAATAAAATTTAAATTTCCACTGGAAAGCATGTAGCTAGTTGGTATACAAGGAGTCATGTTGGCTGAAGGGTTAAGCACTCACCTGGTGACCTAAAAGTTAGCATTTCACACACCATCAACACCTCCAGGAGAAAGAGCTTGTGATCTGCTTCTGTCAAGATGACAGCCAAGAAAATTTCATGGGGCCACCATTCTTTGCTGTCGCCCAAGTTGCTAGGAGTTGAAACTGACTTCATGGACGCTAATTACTACAGTTTGTATCCGTTTTGCTGCTATATCATATGCCAAGCCAAGTGCCGTTGAGTCAGATCCAACTCATGGCGACCCTAGGGGCCAGGGTAGAACTGACCCCCAGAGTATTCAAGGAGTGCCTGGTGGATTTGAACTGCCATGTCATACAGGCTGAAGAAAAATTTCTGATAGAATCTTGCCATTCAAATTGTTGTCCACAGACCAGCTGTATCATCATGATCTGGGGATACCCTAAGAATTCTGAATATCAGGCTGCATATCAAACTTACCGTATTAAAATATGCACTTTAAAAAGACAAATGCCAAGACTCAGTGATCTTTACAGTTGGGAAAGTACTGCTCTAAAACCAAAAATCACTGCTGTTGAGTTGATTCCAACTAATAGCACATTATAGAACAGGGTAGAGCTGTTCCATAGGGTTTTCAAGGACAGCCTGGTAGATTCAAACTGTCAATCTTTTGGTTAGTAGATATAGTACTTAATGACTATGCTACTAGGATTTCCAGCTGTAGAATACATACACTCAAAAATGTTTGGTAACTTAAGATCTAAAAGGCAGAGCTTGGTCCAAGTAGAGGTCGTGACTAATGATATCATTTCACGTGGGCTATCGTGGCAAAATCATCACCTGATCAACTATTCCTTTTATTTAGGATAAATACTGTGAAATTTGAGTGAGCAGGGGGAGATGAGGCTCAGTGCTTCCAAATGTCTCAATTTATTTATACCCCTAGAAATCAAAGTTTTGTATATTCTACGTATAGGATACCCATTTGGTGCAAAAGTTCACAAATTCCAGTGTAAAAGGCAAAGCTTTTAAAAATGTTTATTCTACAAGGAGGTCTTTCGTGATTTGAGGAAGATATTCTCAGAGCAGCCCTGGTGACACAGTGACACCAACAGGTCAGCAGTTCAAATCCATGGGAGAGGCATGTGGCAGTCTGCTTCCATAATGATTACAGCCTTCAAAAACTGTATGTGGCAGTTCTACATTGTCCTATGAGTTTGAATCAATTCAGTGGCAATGGGTTTTATTTGGTTCTCTTTGGATTATTCACTTTTACTGTGATTCTTTTATTTCTTCCCTATGGATATTGTGGTACTTTGGGGTTTCTTGCTAGATGAAGAAGAAATAGCTATTTTTTTCCCTACACTAATAATTAGAGAAGGTTCAGAGAAAATTTGATCATAGACCAGGGAAAAGAAAACACAGCAATGATTGCAATCTAACCTCATGTCTATGCAAAAGGAGTCTTCACTGTTCATACATGTTCTCAAGCAGTTCATCACATTAGAAACTTTCATGGAATTTGCATACAAAACTCTGGCTAAAAATAGTAGTGTTCACACCTAGTTTATCTGTTGGAAACATGTCATGTGATGGGTGATTGACCAGATTCAGAAGCCTAGACTCTATCAACAAAATATGAAAGATATCTCTTTGCATAATTGATCTCCATTTCTTTAATATTTTTATTTTGGTTATGCAATAAATATCCTTGCAAGAGGGTGTGTATCATATTAAGTGGATCTCAACCCCTTGCCTTAATGAGTGATCTCAGGGCTGCTGTTAATAGAGTTAGGGAGTGAAGTTCTGATGGAAACTTGCTCAAGGGGGAAAGGTAACAAAGAATGAAATTAAGAATCACTTTCACACTAGGTCAACTATGGCACTAAAGGATTACTCAGCACATTTTGCCCTGATAATACTTCATATCTAATCTACAATAGGAAAGAATAGTAAGAGAAAAGGCAAAATGTTGATGGACCATTGCTCAAAATATAATCTAAAATTCTTTTACTAATATGAATAGCAGAGTAAAAATTGTATTGGAATTCATGAATACAGAACAAATGTTATGAGAATAAAGGCTTGTAAACTCATGGTAAGAGATATTTTGCTTGTGTTTTTTTCCTGTTTGCCTGATAGTTATGTAGAAGTACATTTCATCTGTTTCTTATAAATTGATAATGGAATATGATCAGTGTGATAATTTGATGAGATAATGCAAGTGAAAGCACTTTGTAAGATGAATAAGACCCCAAAATATTTTGTGCACACATACAAATAGTATTTTATCACTTGTCATTTTCTGAATGCAGATGAAGCCTGTTTATAACCCAAAGACATGAGATACAACGCCTTTTCTTTAGAATTCATTTGGTTATTTACCAGGATCCGCAACTGATGAGCAAACAACCTCTCTTAGTGTCTCTCTCCTTTTTTTTGAATTCATTCCTCTTGCTCTGCTTATTCTCCAGATCATCCTAAAAAGTTCCCTCTCTGTTCTTGGTTTTTCCATTCTTCAAAGGCTTTTAGACAGTTATCATATGCTACCTCAGTTGCTGCTTTGCCAAGCTGTACAGATTTGGTTGTTTTCATCTTTCCTCATAAGTCAGTGCCTCCATCTCTTTAATCATTTTTCTTGCTGTTCTCTGAATTTCATCCAATTTGTTGAAATCTTTCTGCTAGGGAGGTGCCAAGAACAGAGTGTACAGTGTGATTAGGGATATGTCCATCACTTCTCTGCCAGATGGGGTGGTTATTATTTCCGAGGACATGTTGAGTGTGTGTTGGAGGTTGGAATAAAAGGAAACGAAAGAGCAAAACTTGGGAAAACAATTCTTTTGTTCATTATCCCTAGGGAAAATAAAATAAGCTTTTAATTAAAAAGATGTGTTTCTGGTTTTGTGGCTGGCAGATGTTATTTGAGTATGAAAGGCAAAACTTGCATCATTTAATCGTTTAAGGAAACACAATAGCATAATTCCAGGGAATTAGATATTTTCTCACATTCTGGGAAGCAGTGATAAACTAAGAACAATGTTATCCTGAGAAATGCTTTTAGTTATTTTACCCAATATAAAAATTTAAATAAAATTTGGATCAAGGAATTTGAAATAGTTATCATATTCTTGTGCTATCCTAAAAAGATAATATTTGATCCATAAATGTGCCCCACAAAAGGTAAAAATCTGTAAATTGATATCTATGTAGAGATTCCACTAAAGATTTTTAGGTTATCTTTCAAGATTTAGGTTTAGCTTTATTTAAAGGATTAATGAGACATTAGATTAAAATATGAATAATTGTTATGTAGACTGCCCATAGTTAATACTCAGTAGCCAGTATTTTCTAATATATTTGACAGAAGCTGAATATAGATGTTTCAGCCAGATGCTTTATTGAAGCACAGTTTCATTGCAGCCCTAATTTATCTTTAGCATTTTGGTTTATGCTTATGTTTAAGGTTTTACTGTACTCATTGAACTATGCTTGATCATTAATAATGGAAGCTATCTTTAATGAGATGCATGTCACCCTTTAGCAGGTGGTATGGTCTTATAGTCTGAGCATTGAATTATGAGTCAGAAAGAAAGCACTTCTTATATGAGTCTACATTACAATGAGAAAACTACAAGCACCTTGAAAGTGAAATAACATTTGAAGTGGAGGAATGGAAAAAAAAGAAAAGAGAAAAACATGTTCTGTAGAATAACAATCAAACCCCTTGGTCTCTGAAAGGTCGGAATCATAATTCACATATTACTATTATGGAGTCAAATATAAGCTTGGTCAATAAAGGGCTGGCAGTTGTAGTTGAGCTAGCCCATCTGTTACTACGTGCTGTAAGAAGGAGGAAGACAGAGATGGTTATTCCAGAGCATTCATGTTGTCTAACATTAAAGCTGCCAGAGAAAATAAGAGCACGTGCCCTGACTTCTTAGACTGCCAAGAATATTTCTGACACTATGTTGGCCTACACGCTACCCACAGTTACAATGGCAGTTGTCAGATACAGGTCTAGTCAGAGTGCTATGTTTACTTGTTAATTTATATCTTTCCACCGATATTTAAATCTGAAAACGTGTACTTGGAAGGTGAGGATTTAAGATCCAGATTTATAAGCACAATTAAAGAAGTCCCATATTTGTACTTATAAGAACAAAGCATAGCGTCTGAGCTTAGTTAGCCATGTAGCCTTTGGAAACTCATTTACATCTGTAAGTGGAGTAACCATGCATGCTGTCTACCTCCCAGAGTTGTGGGCACTATAGGAGACAGTAGCATAGGATAATAGTAAGTGTATACAGAAGTGTGTGCTATACTGAAGAGCAGCACATAAAAATACATTATTACTGATTATCATTTTGTGGTAAAGGTACAGAATCATATCTCCCTGCTTTTTTTTCTTTCCTTCGTGCTGAGGCTTAGTCCTGAAAAATGTTACTTAAGAGAAAAACATTCAACACTGCAAACATGTCAATTTCACTAGTAAGCGTCAAAGTACAAAACTGGGAAAGGAATCTTGAATTACATGAAAGATAGTATGTACATTTAGAATTTTGTTTTACATTAGAGTTTATATTTGGGATGTTAAATATTTTTAGTAGAGAAATAAGGGACAGAAACTGGTTAAGGTTGCACAGAGGGCTCTGGTATTTCACTGTATGTTGTAACCCAAGTTTGTGGTTAGCCTCATCTTCTGGTCACCTCAACTGAACATCTTGGGTATAAAGAGGTAGTTGCCCTGCCTTCATTCCCCGTCTTCATCTTGACTGTCTCTCCTGCGTTGTGTTTTCTTTTCTCTTTCATTCTTTGTTTTGTCACGGTCCACTGAACGCTGGCATATTGCTGGTGTTTCAGGAAAGTTTTGGGTGGGAGACACTAATGTGAAACTGAGACCCTCAAAATAGCCTCCCTACCCAGGGCTGGGACTGCAGGACTAAGTCTTCATTCTGTTAATGATTTCCCCCACCAATAGCACTCATTAAACTGGAAGGGCATATTTATCAAACCACTGAGCATTGGAAACACTTTTTTTTTACATTATAAAACATTATTATTATTATCATTATGATTGAATGAAAATGTACATTTCCATATAAATTTGCGTGCCCACCTATATGCAGCTTCCAGTGCTCTCCCTGCTCGGTGACAGCAGCACACTCTTCATCTCTGCTCCATACATGTCCCGTCCTCCCAACAGTCTCCTTTTCATTCCTCTCCACCCACTCCCCTTCCTCCATTAAGAGGTCAGCAGGACGCCGTCCTATGGATACATAGAACCATAAAGTGCCCACACAATATGGTCCCTCTGCGTTGCCAAGTCCAATCCATTCTTGTCCAAAGAGTGAACCTTCATTGTGATTTATGGGCAGGGGCAGCATCAGGGCCAGAGGCCATGCTCCCAGGGGAACCCTGAAGCCCCTGGACCATCAGCTGACGTCTTTTAGTGGAGATCTTAGGGGACATACCTTTTTATTCTCCTGTTGCTAGTGAAACAACTTTGTGAGCTCCATTGAGGCTATCACTGGTGGTGACGGGGCATCATCTGGTTCTTCTGGTCACGAGTCGATGTGGGCAACCACTCATGTGGGTCTCTCTGTCTTCTGGGTTGTCATTTTGGTCCTCCGTGAGCATCCACTCCTGTTGAGTTGGAACCATTTGCTGTGCCCTTGGATGACAGCGTGGCAGATTTTAAGATCCCAGATGCCACTCACCAATGTTGGGTGCAAGGAGCCCTCTTAGCAGAATGCTAGTTGTGCCAGTTGGCCTCAATTTTGCCTGAGAGCATGGTCCCTGGCCCCTGCTCCATCTACTCTGTCCTTGCATTATTGGGTTAAGATGGAAGGAGTACTCAACTTATGTCGAAGTCCACTTAATATTGTTCTTTCTAATGTGTGCTGTCACTGATTTCAGCCAATCAACTATCTAAACTCTCCCTCCTCGCCCTCCCTCTATACTCTCCCTTGCAGCCATTAAAGAGTCTTCTTCTATACATAAGTCTGTTTTTGAGTTCTTATTGTAAGGGGCCCATACAATATTTGTCCTTTTTTCCTGACTACTTTCACTCAATGTAACGTCCTCCAACTGAAACCAGGTTATGAGATGTTTCCTGAAATCATCTTTGTTCTTTATCATTGCATAGTATTCCACTGAGTATATATACCATAGTGTACTTATCCATACGTCTGTTGTTGGGCATCTGGGTTGATTCCATCTTTTTACTATTGTGGACTGTGCTGCAATAAACATTCGTGTGCGTGTATTAGTTGGTGTGAATGGCCTTGATTCTGTGGGATATATTCTGAGCAGTGGAATTACTGGATCAAATGGCTTATCTATATCTAATTTTTTAAGGAAGTGCCAGATTGCTTTCCAAAGAGGTTGTACCATTTTGCAATCCCACCAACAGTGTAGGAGAGTTCCACTTTCTCCACAGCCTCTCCAGCATTTGTTGTTTAGTGTTACATTAGAAAACATTTTTTAAAGAGTGTGTGTCTGTATAAATAAAAGGTTCTTCATTTAAGAAAAAACACTCAAGAAGTTGTTATTAGATTGAGGATGAGCTTTGTTCATAATATTGCTGTATTTTACCTTTATCTTCTTCCTCTTGGAAAAGTCTTGCTTTTTTCTCATTAAAACTACTATCAAACACATTTCCACCAACATTTCAGGGTACATTCTACTCCAGCCGCAGGAGCTGATCTCACCTCCAGACTCATCTTACCCCTGGCAGTGTGTTTCCCCAAGTGTTTAATCTGGAAGAATCTTGAATCTCTTTCAAGAGGGAAGGTCTAGGGTAGACTTTAGTTCCCTTTGGTCTAACAGAACAATTCCAAGTATCATGGGGACTCCATCTTTTATCACCATGACATCATAGATTACTTCATTAATATATCTATTCCTTTGAGTGTCTAGCAACTAACTGCTGAATCAGATGCACACAGAGACAAACACAGTCTGCTTGCTCAGAAGGAAATACTAATTCAAGGAGTCAGAACTCTGCAATCTAAATGAGAGTTCTTAAATTAGCCTTCTCCTTAATGTATTTATCCCACTCATATATTTTATTTGCCCTACCCAACTTTTATTTACTTTGAAAAATTGAGTCAACATTTAAAATTTTATACATTTCGTGTAAAAATCCAAATTTCTGACTGTCCTTTAAAAAAATAATAAGAGTTTGAAATACTATAATTCTACATGGCAAAATTTGGGTAAACTGAATAGGGGTTGCATAGTTTAGACAGGGTTTGTGATCTTTATTTGGCTACACTTTCTACTATTTTCGGATCCGACTGGACGGCACTTGGCTTGGCTGGCTTCTACTATTTTCTATTATTCCTTCAACATGGAAGCCATGCTAGTTGTAATTAATCAACAAATTATTTTCCTTATTGCAGATCCACTTCACTTACTAACATCATTTGGCTCAAAGTTGTAGACTCTGAAAACCCTGATGGTGTAGTGGATTAGTGCTACAGCTGCTAACCAGAAGGCTGGTGGTTTGAACCCACCACGTGCTCCTTGTAAACACTACCGGGTGGTTCTACCCTGTCCTATACAGTTGCTAAGAGTCAGAACTTACTCTATGGCGAGTAAGTTGGTAGAGTCTAGTCAGAATCTATAATTCTGAGCCATGACACATCAATTAAATGTTCTGAACCCTGATTAAACCTCTTTACTGGCAGTGACAGAGTTTAAATTTCTCATAGTTCATCCATTACTAACTCACATTTTGAAGTCAGGAAGCAGAGATAATAAACAAGTAGTAAAGGTATAAAAATCTACCTGAACATAATAAATATTTTAAAAATGAAAAAGCAGTAAAGATGTAGAAATCCATATCTACTGAAAAGGTGACCTCCATTAAAAACAGTTTTAACTCTTCATGTGCCTAGGCGTGGACAAAGTACATTCCATTTGTTTTCCCAATTCATAAAGTCCTTGAGGAGACTCTATAGGAACACACGTAGCAATTTATAAAAATGCAATGGAACTCTTTGAGAAGGGAGAAAACATACAAAACTCATGTTTTCTATTCTTAAAATAGGAGTTACCTTGTCTGTGGTTGAGGGACAAAGGAATATAGGCAGCCATAGACCATGAGGGCTGAAACGATCATGATTAACATTGAACTTCTCCCATCGCTTCACACTGGCAGATGAAGAAATAGAGTAGGAAAACTGTTGAATGACTAGCCCAAAGTTACACTGTGAGGCTTTTACAAAAACTGCCCCACAAGATCTTCAGCCAAGGGATGGTGCTGTCCTTGATCATGAGAAATGATCTTAGAACATGAATTTGGTGTTGGTGTTTTATACTTACGGAACAGAAAATGTATCTTTATTTCTTCTTGATAGAACAGTAGTTAATAAATAGGCAGGCAGAATGGTTACATTATGGACTAGGGAAAATTGAACTGACATAATTTCCATTCTGTTAGAATATGAGACTCCATGAACTGAGTTTTATTCTATTGCTTTTTCCTAAAAGGCAACGTAGTAGAGAGAACAGCACCCTGGTGGTAAAGTTAGACAGTTCTGGTTTCAGTTCTGGTTCTTTCTCATGCTTAACTTTCAGACTACACCAGGTATTTTAATCTTTCTGAACCTCAGCTTGCTCACTAGGACAATTAGGATGATGCTACTCAGGCTGGTAGATTGTTCATCCATTTGTTCAATGAATGTTTATTCAAACAAACTATGTGCCAGAATAAGGAGTCCTGGTGGAGTAGTAGTTAATTTAGGCGGCTATAAGAAAGGTCTACAGTTTGAATGCACCAGCTGCTCTGTGGGAGCAAGACGTGACCGTCAGTTTTGTAAAGATTTAAGGTCTTGGGACAGTTTTAATACGTCCTATAGCTCAAGCCCATTGCTGTGAAGCTGATTCTGACACATAGCGACCCTATAGGACAGAGTAGAACTGCCACAAAAAGTTTCCAAAGAGAGTCTGGTGAATTAGTTAGCATCTATAGAACTTAACTACCACATCATGAGGATTTCTAAAATTTGTCCTACAGGAGCACTCTAAGTCAGCATTGGCTCATTGGGAATGAGACTTTTTTGGTTTATGTGTCAAACGCCGTTCTTTCCCTCATCCTCTAAAAGGAAAGATAATTGTAAGGATTAAATGAATATCTGGAATGATTCTTGTCATGGACATGCTCAGTAATTGTCATAACTTACTCTATTATTTTTGGAAAACTAAACTCTAAAGTCAGAAGAATTCTTGCTCTCAAGATTCTGTATAGATTGAGAAAAGAATGCATACAGTGAAATCACCAAGAATAGAATGTTTTTTTTTTTAAATAACTCAAAACTCAAACCCAGTGGAGTCAAGTTGATTCCATCTCATAGGACAAAGTAGAACTGCCCCATAGAGTCTCCAAGGCTGTAAATCTTTATAGGAGCAGACTGCCACATCTTTCTCCCACAAAGCATCTGATGTGTTCAAATCATCAATACACCAACATTTTGGTTAGCAGCTGAGCACTTTAAGCACTGTGCCACCATTGCTCCTTTTTAATAACCAGCCAAATTACACAATTAGCTTATGTGTCCAGCCAGAATATGATAGGAGATTTAATACAATAAAGGTTAGTGCACAACATTTCCGTGACAACATACATAATATATTCTTTATAGATTGAAGAAGTAAACCAGATATTGCTTGTTCTGACATTGTTTTCTCACAGGAAACTGTAGGGCAGAATAAACTTCCCATGCGTCTAATTTCTAACAGATTAGGAGTGCAGCAGGAGTTGGTAACTAATCAAGAAAACACAATTCTAACATCTTCTTTTGATCATCATCTCCAAAAGAGAGAAAAGAGTTTAAACAGAATTCGGCTGTGGTGCAGGGATCTTAAAGGCATTCAGGAAGACTGACAAGTGAAGTTTTTTATTTTTTTCCTCCTCATCTACTGGTAATTGGGGAAGGGATAAACATCAACACCTTGCTAGGCCTCTTATATAAGTCATTTTATTTAATTCTCACAACATATATCTAATAATACCAGCCGTAAGTAACTTTAAATTTTGCCATAAATCATACAGTTTAGGTATAGTTTGGGATTTTTCAATACTTTCCTTAGTATTGTGTAGTGCTATTGCCATGACAGCTTTCTAAGATAACATTATTAGGAAGTGTAGAGAGTATTAGGTGGATGAGCCATCTATTTCAGGCCAGCTAGCAACTGGCTAGGAAACTTGGTGACGTAGCGGTTAAGTGCTACGGCTACTAACTAAAAGGGTAGTAGTTCAAGTCCACCAAGCGCTTCTCGGAAACTCTATGGATCAGTTCTACTCTGTCTCCTTGGTCACTGTTGACAAGAAGGCAGTGTTTTTTTGCTTTTTTTTTGTAACTGGATTTCAGTTTGTCCTACTGTGATGGCTTTTCTGTTACTGTGACACTGAAGCTTTGCCACTGGTATTTCAGATAACAGCAGGGCACTCATGGTAGACATGTTTCAGCAGAGCTTCAAGACTAAGACAGACTAGGAAGAAGGACCTGGTGATCTTTCTCTGAAAAATTAGCAAGTGAAAACCTTATGAATAGCAACAGAGCATGGTCCGATAAAGTGCCAGAAAATCAGTCACTCAGCTTGGAAAACGCTTAGACTATGACTGGAGAAGAGCTGCCCCCTCAAAGTAAAGTCAACTTTGGGAAGCTCTTGGGACCTTCGTTTACTGATATGTCATGACTTAAAATGAGACAAAACAATTGCAAAAATCCATTAATATTTGGAATGTGGAATACATGAAATATAAACCTAGGAAAATTGGAAGTCATCAAAAATGAAATGGAATATGTAAAGATCAATATCCTAGGTATTAGTAAGCAGAAATGGACTGTTATTGGCCACTCTGAACCAGACAATTGTGTAGTCTACTACACCAGGAATGACATACTGAAGAGGAATGATGTCACATTCAGCATCAAAAATAACATTTCGAGACCTATCTTGAAGTACAATGCTGTGTCAATGATAGGATAATATCTGTATGCCTACCAGGGAGAATAGTTAATATGAGTATTATTCAAATTTAAGCATAAACTGCTAATGCCAATGATGAAGGAATTGAAGATTTTTAATCAATTTCTTTCTTTCTTTCTTTTAATTATGATTGAATTAAAATATACATTCCCATATAAATTGCATGCCCACCTATATGCAGCTCCCACTGCTCTCCCTGCCTGGTGACAGCACACTCCTCCTCATTACTTCATACATGTCTTATCCTCTCAACAGTGTCCTATCCCATCCTCTCCACCCACTCCTCTTCCTCCAGTAAGAGGTCAGCAGGACAACATCCTATTGATGCATAGAACCATGAAGTGCACATATGATATGGTCATTCTGTGTTGCCAAGTCCAATCCATTCCTGTCCAAGAGTTGACCTCCATTATGATTTATGGACAAGGGCAGCATCAGGGCCAGGGGCCATGCTCCCAGGAGAACCCCAAGGCCTGAAGACTTTTATCAATTTCTGCAGTCTAAAGTTGATCAAATATACAACTGAGATGAACTGATAACTACTGGTGATTGGAATTCAGAAGCTGGAAACAAGGAGGATTGGTCATTGGGAAGTATGGCCGTGGTGATAGCAATGATGCTGGAGACTATATAATAGAATTTTGACAAGATCAAGGACTTATTCACTGCAAGTGCATTTTTTTTCAACAATATAAATGGTGACTATACATGCAGACCACACCAAATGGTAAACACAGCAATCAAATTTGCTACAGTAGGGTTGCCATGAGTTAGATTCAACTCGATGGCACTTGGCTGGCTTAGCATGAAAAGAGACAATGGAAAAGCTCAGTATTACACATAAAAATGCTGGAGATCATCTGCAGAACAGATCATCAATTACTTTTATGCAAGTTATAGTTGCAGCTGAAGAAAAGCAAAACAAGTTTAAGAAAATAAAATATAACCTTGAGTATATCCTACCTGAATTGGAGGCTATTTCAAGCATACATTTTATTCACTGAACACTAATTACTGAAGACCAGATGGGTTGTGGGATGACATTGTAGACATCCTATATGGACAAATTAAAAGGTCATTGAAAAGCTATGAAAGAAAGAAGATACCACAATAGATATCAAAAGAGACTCTGAAATTTGTTCTTTAACAGTGAGTAGCTAAAGCAAGTGGAAGAAATTATGAAGTAGAAGAGCCAAACAGATTTCAAAGTGGAGTTTGAGGAGACAAGGTAGGGTATTATAATGAAATGTGCAAATGTCTGGAGTTAGAAAACCAAAAGGGAAAAACACATTTCTGAAGTTCAAAGAGCTAAAGAAAAAAAAAAAAAAAAGCCTCGAGTTGGAATTCTAAAGTTTTCTATGGGCAAAATATTGAATGACATAGGAAGTAGCTAAAGAAGGAAAGAAGGTGGAAGGTGTTATGGTTTGAACTGTGTCCCCTCAAAAATATTTGTGTCAGTTTAGCTAGTCAATGAACCTCAGTATTGTGTGATTGTCCACTGTTTTGTTATCTGCTATTATTTTCCTGTGTATTGTAAATCCTACCTCTACGATGTTAATGAGGTGGGATTAGTAGCAGTTATGTTTATGATGAAGGACTCAATCTGCAAGATTATGCTATATCTTGAGTCAGTCTCTTCTGCAATATAAAAGGCAGAAGCAAACAGAGAGACATGCGAACCTCATTACAGCTAAGCAAGGAAAGTCAGGAGCATATATCCATTAGACTTGGTGTCCCCATGCTAAACAGAGCCTAAACCAGAGGAAGATTGATGACAAGAATCTTCTGCCAGAACCAGCAGAAAGAGAAAGATTTCTCCCGTAGCTGGCACCCTGAATTTGGATTTCCAGCTTCCTAAAGAGTGACAGGATAAATATTTCTTTGTTAAATCCATCCAATTGTGGTATTTCTGTTGTAGTAGTACTAGATGACTAAAATAGAATTTGGTACTGGGAGTGGGGTAATGCTTTTACAAGCATCTAGAATGTGGAAGCAGTTTGAAACTGAACAGCTAGAGGCTGGAAGAGTTTTAAAGTGTTTAAGAGGAAAAGCCTAGATTGCTTTGAGGAGACTCTTGGTGGAGTTAAGGACATCAAAGACAATTCTGGTGAGGACTCAGAAGAAAATGAGCAGAGCTGTTACACTGGAGAAGGCACAGATGACAGGAAGCAGCAGGAGAACCAGAAGACAATGTGAGACAGTAATGGAGCCAGCCCATTGAGTACTTGAGCTGACTGCCTCTGGGCAGGAGACTTCCCAGTGGAGTGGCCGTGCCTCCAGGAATTTATTGGTGGAGCTAGGCTTGCCAACTCATGGAGCAAGGGAGTTCAATGTCTTGCAGCTGAAGTTTACTGGTGGAGTGTGTTGCCTCAGGGAACTTACTGGTATAGATAAAGAGTTTTGGAATACTTGCCCCAGCAGGCAGGGAGGCCCAGGAAGCTAACAAGTGAAGGAATCAAGAAGCAGAAGCTGAAACAGCAAGGAACACTGGAAACAGAGTGGCCTTGGTCTCCAAAGACAGGGCCACACTACCTGGAGTCGTAAAGGGTGGAGTTGCCACTCAAATAGACTAAAAGCCAAAAAATTCTATCACCACTGAGTTGATTCCAACTCACAGTAGCCCTATAGGACCACGTAAAACTGCTTCATAGAGTTTTCAAGAATTGTCTGGTGGATTCAAACTATTGACCTTTCAGTTAGCAAACGGAGCTCTTAACTACCATGCTACCTGGACTCCACTAGGAGAATGCGGCAGCCAAATTTGAAGAAGTAGAGTTTCTGTTCCAGTGGGCCTGGAAGGTGGAGCTGAAGGTTAGGATCAAGGGGCATACACTCAGAATCCACACAGAATGGCCAATACCTGGAGTTGAAGGACAGGACCGTTGTGTCAACAGTCCCAGAGAAGAGTATTATTTTTAAGCCTTGAGGGCAAATCCAGTGTGTTCTGCTGACTTACTTGGTGGCTGTTATTCTTTCTTTTCCTCCATCTGATGCTACTTGTAATAGAAATTTGTAGCTTGCTCCAGTTTTACTATTGTAATTTGGAAGCAGACAATTTGCATTCTAGATTTCATAGATGAAGAGAAATTCTTGGATTTTGAATGTGGAGTTGATTTATGACTTTTGCTATGATATAATGGAGTGAATGTGTTTTACATCTGGAAAAGAAAAGTATATGGCCAAAGTATGAAATGTTATGTATTGAATTATGTCCCTTTTTGTTGAAAACCTCTAGACTAGAGATGATTGAGGACAGAGTCTACAAAGAAAGAAAGTTCTCTTCTGGAGCAAGCACATTTAATTCAGATTTACAACTTCCTAAACTGTGAGGGAATACATTTCTCTTTGTTAAAGCCATCCACTTGGGGTAATTCTGTTATAGCACCACCATATGACTAAGACAGAAGGAATATACAGAATCATTGTACCAAAAAGAACTGGTCAAAGTTTAGCCATTTCAGGAGGTAGCCTATGATCAAGAACCAATGGTATAAAGGGAGAAGTTCAAATTGCACTGCAGTCATCAGCAATCAGCAAGGCTCCAAGAATTGATGGAATACCAAAATGAGGTATTTCAACAAATAGATCAAGTACTGGAGCTATTCATTAATCTATGTCAAGAAATTTGGAAGGCAGCTACTTGTCCAGCCAGTTGGAAGACATCCATATTTTTTGCCATCCCAAAGAAATATGGCTCAACTGAATGAGGAAATTATCAGACATAGTTATTAAATGTCACAAACAAGTAAAATTTTGCTGAATATAATTAAAAAAATAGCTGTGGCAGTACACCAACTGGGAATCGCCAGAAATTCAAGCCATATTCAGAAGAGGGCATGGGATGAAGGATATCATTGCTGATGTCATGTAGAGCTGAGCTGAAAGCAGAGAATACCAGAAAGATGTTTACTGTATCTTGTTGATTATACAGGGCATTGAAATGTGCGGCTCGTAACTAAATATGGATAACACTGCAAAGAAGGTAAATCGCATAATAACTGTGCTCTTGTGGAACTTATGCTTAGACCAAGAGGGAGTCATTCAAATAGAACAAGAGAATACTACGTGATTTAAAATTAAGAAAGACATGCATCATGGTTGTTTCCTTTCCCCAAACTTAAATTCAGTCTGTATGCTGAGCAATTAATCTGAGAAGTTGGGCTATGTGAAGAAGAACAAGGCATCAGGATTGGAGGAAGACTCATTATAACGTATGACATGTATGCAGATGACAGAACTTTCTTGTTGAAAGTGAAGAGGACTTGAAGTACTTACTCATAAAGATCAAAGACTGCAGCCATCAGTATGGATTACACTACAGTATACAGAAAACAAATATCCTCACTGCTAGACCAATATGCAACATTATGAGAAATGGAGAAAATATTGAAATTGCCAAGGATTTCGTTTTACTTACATCTACAATCAATGCCCACAAACGTAGCAGTCAAGGAATCAGATGATGTGTTGCACTGGGCAAATCTGTTACAAAAGAACTCTTCAAAGCATTGAAAAGCAAAGAATTCAGTTTGAAGACTAAGGTACACCTAACCCAGGCTATGCTATTTTCATTCACCTCGTATGCCTGGGAAAGCTGGACAATGAAGAAGAATTGATACCTTTGAATTATAGTGATGGTGAAGACTACTGAATATACTACAGACTTCTAGAAGAATGAACAAATCTGTCTTGGAAGATGTACAATTGAAGTGCTCCTTGGAAGCAAGGGTGGTGAGACTTTGTCTCATGTACTTTGGATGCATTGTCAGGAGGGACCAATCCCTGGAGAAAGTATCATGATTAGTTAGGCGGCCAGCCAAGCCAAGTGCCATCGAGTCAGAGGGTCATGTAAAAAGAGGAAGAACATTGACAAGATGAATTGACGCAGTGGCTACAACAGTGTACTCAGACATAAAGATTGTGAAGATGACCCACAATCTTTTATACAGAAGTTTGCTATGAGTCAGAACCTACTCTGTGACACTTAACACCAACCAGCAGCATGGCATGAGTCAAGCAAGTCACTTGATCTGCCTCACCTGCAGAATGGAATGAGTCTGGATCTGCAGCTCTGCTGTAGCTCAATAAACCAAGTTCTCAATTTGTGTGTGTGCTTAGTTTTTTTTTTTTTAACTGAAAGATTTCTGTCACACTCAAGCATTTTTGTTATTAGTTCTAAAATCTAACACCTGACACATGATGTCATTAATACCTACCCCTTAAAAGATGCTTTAATTGGAAAACAGTATCTCTTATTGCAGAATTCAATTTCTGTATGAACCCCAAATTCTAAAATGATTCCTGTTCCCCTGTACCTCTTTTCTATATCCCTCCCCTTCAGCACTAATCTTTGATTCTCTGAACTAGTTGCTGGCTCCTTCAGGTTAAATTATTACCAACAAAATATGGCATTAAACTTTACATTTTTACATTGTAATAGAAATAAAGGACCAACTCGATTTCAGTCTCAGGCTGCTGCAGAGATGAGGTTTGGCAGGGAGCAAGGTCACATAATTTCTGGGAATTCGAACTTTCTGAGCATATCCCAGCCTATGGACAATGGTTACAAACATTAAGTGCTTCAGTGAAGGTAATGCCTCCAATAGAATGCCTGGCATGTAACTAACTAAATAAATGAACCAAACCTATTGCCAATGAGTCAGTTCTGGCTCATAGCGACCCTATAACAGGAGTTTAATAAATGGTAGATTGTATTTTCATACTCCATAAGTCAGCCTTGCATGTTACGTAATCTACTTAGATCCCTGTTGGTAAAATTGTTCTCTTTTCAAATCCACTTGACATCTTTGAAATCTGGGACAGTGTTTTCTAGTTAAATCTGTTTATCCTAGAAAGGAACCATTTCTCTCTTGCACCTATTTTTATTTTTTCTCTGACTCTTGATGCTGATTTTTGTTATTCTTCAATCCTGCATTTTCTGTGATTCCTCTCTTGACTTTATATACCTTTTATGTCTACAGTATTGCCATTCCCTAATATTCTTATTATTTGGCCCACTTTGCCTCTGGCCATGAGGTAAAGTATCATGTTTTCTGGCCATGGATAAAGGCTGGTAATGTGCAGAAACAGTGCACTTGAGGCGAGGTGAAAATTTAATATGTTTTCTAATCTCTTGTCCAATGCCCCTCCTCCATTTTCTCATGTATCAAAGTAGTGATAGTCAGTCAATTTTTTTTCCTATTTTTTTTCTCTTATCTCCTATTCTGTATCACTTTCTGTCAGCTTACAGAAGACTGAGAACTAGGGACAGGGTGTGATGAGAGAGCCCGATAAAATGAAAAGAGGAAGACTGCAAAGGTTTGGGCTGTTGAGAAGATTGCTTCTGCCTTCCTGTGAACTACTGGTCCTCTCCAATCTAAATCAAAGTTGTTAACTTCTTTAGTCTTCTTCAAACTATAGTCAACTGGACATTATACTGAGTAAATTAAATTAATCACAAAAGGATAAATATTATATAATACCAGTTTTATAAAAAGTCAAGAATAATTTTGCACACAGAAAGCAACATTCTTTGATGGTTTCTAGGGATGAGACAGAGAGGAAGGCACTTACTAGATGGGAGACATGTGTTAGCTCTGGTGACGGAAAAGACAATACCCAATAAGGGGAAAGCCAGCAAAATGTGACCAAGGTGAATAAAAGACATTGAGAGGAATGCAAGAATACAGGACAGTTAGGGAAACTCGGGGGGTCAGTTCTACCCTGGCCCCTAGGGTCGCCATGAGTTGGATCCGACTTGACAGCACTTGGCTTGGCAGGTAAACTCTAGTGGCACAGTGGTAAGTGCTACAGCTGCTAACCCAAAGGTTGCCAGTTCAAATCTGCCAAGTGCTCTTCGAAAACTCTACAGGGAAATTATCCTCTGGCTGGCTGGCTAGTAGGATCACTATGAGTTGGAACTGATTTGACAGTAGTTTTTTTTTTTTTTGTCTTCTTCATATGGTAAATGTGGAAACCCTCATGGGTAGTGGTTAAGTGTTACAACTGCTCACCCAAAGGTCAGCATCTCAAATTAAGCAGGTGGTCTTTGGAAACTTTATGGGGCAAATCTACTCTGTCTTATAGGATTGTTAAGAATCCATTTTTTTTAAAGGTTAAATGTTATATATAGTTCTGCAATAATAGTAATTACAACCAATATTTGTGAGAAGTTACATTGGGAGATATGTATGTTACATAGATGAGGAAGGGCTTATGGGAGTGCATGCATGTGCATATATGGGTATGACTGTGGGCATTTATGTATATATGTATTTTTATATGCTGCATATATATTCGTATATACAACAGAGCACATAAAGGGCACAGATAAGGAAACTTACTAGACATCTCCAAACACTTTGTGTGACGAGTTACTGAGTTTGAAGGCTAAGGACCATAATCTCAGTGGACATCCAGGTCAATTGATATAATATAGTGCATGAAAGACAATGTTCTACATCCTAGTTTGGTGAATGGTATTGGGGGTGGGTCTCAAAAGCTTGCCAACCATGATTAAAGATACAACTACTGCTGTCCTCCAGTCTGTAGCCAAGCACAATAAAGGAAACTAAAGACTCAAAGAAAGAATTAGGCCACAAGACTAATGTCCACAGCCTCCTCCAGTCTGAAACCAGAAGAACTAGATGGTGCCCTGTTCTTAAGAAAGATCACTCTGACCAGGGACACAATAGAAGATCCCAGTTAGCATGCAGTAAAAATGTAGAACAAAACTCAGATTCATCAAAAACACTATACTTACCATACTGATAAAACCCCTGAGACTAATGCCCTAAGACACTCTTTTAAGCTGTAACTGAAGCCACACTTAGAGGTCACCTTTCAGCCAAATAATAGATTGGCCTATAAAATAATCAGTAACAACTCCTTATAACAATCAACTTTATGAGCTCAAGTGAGCAACACTTGCTCAAAAGCAAGGATGAGAAGGTGAGCAGGGGGAGGGAAACTATACAAATGAAAATGGAGAATGCAGTGGGGAAATAGGAAGAGTTCTATCACATGGTGATAGAAGCCAATGTTAGGGAAAAACCTGTGTTTAAATTGTTGAATGGGAAGCTAATTTGGCGTGTTAACTTTCATCTACAACAATAAAAAATTTCAAGATAAATAGGTAAGATATCCAGCCAACATGGCACCGCAGACGGATGTACCATGCTGTCGCTCCACAATAATGACTTGAAAAACTAAGTAAAACAGAGACTAATGTAAATCCTAGAATGTGAAGTGTCAAATGAAGAGATAAAGATCTCAACCAAGACCCAAATGGGATAAGAAACTGACAGAAAACAGAGGGAGAAGAGATACAAAAGAAAGCTTCCTGTCAGCTACCACAGCACAGATTCACTATCTTGGATGCCTGTTGGAGATCCACAGAGAGAGGAGTATGGGAGAGCAGATTCAGAGGAATCTCACCAGAAGACAAAGCTCCTGGTAACAATGAAGCCGTGCCTTCTGATCCCGTGTCTTCTTCCCGCTGCTCTAACTGACCTCTTCTGGCTAGCTGTGGTAGCTTCCAGGAGGACACAGATCGCCTGCTGGACCTGGCCTGCTGCACCATAGATGAGTGATTGACTCTGCCCATTATGCAAGGGGGTTGAAAAAAAAGGACCTCAGAGGAGCAAACAACAGAGAACTCGAAGCCTGCCTGCCTGCCCTGGCGTAACCAAATAAAACAAAAAGCAGGACAAAACAAAAGAAAATGCCACTGCATGGCTCAAAGACAGCAGACAGCATCAAAACACAAAACAAACAAACAATACAGGGTAAGAATTTTCCAGTAGGTGTCCAAAATAAAACCCCAGATGACTTTCCGGTAGAAGAAAAGCAACCAGACTTACCTAATAGGGAATTCAAGAATGTAATATTCAGAGTTGTCCAACAGTTGAAGCAAAAAGCAGACAAAAATGATGAAAAAATGGACAAATTCATGGAATAGTCCATGAAAATTATACAGGAACAAAATGCCAAAATAAACAAACAAACAAATAAATGGGATTCACAACTAGAAGTCATACAAGGCCTGACAATTAAGTTCATGAACGCATCCTAGGAAAACTGCTACCTACCTCATTGCTGAATGTCACCACCATCACCTTCAAAGGACTCTCCTTGGCAAGCTGTGCCCTGACGCCAGCACCAAGTCCACCCTTCAAAGCAATTTTGGAACTCTTTCTCTGGAATGGTCATCAGAGTTGTCGCCTTATTACCCTTGATGTCCTGAATGTCATCAAACTGTCTTTCTTTCAGTATTTCCTTTATCTTCAGGTAAAGAAAAAAGTCATTGGGGCGAGCTCAGGTGAGTAAAGAGGGTGTTCCAGTACAGTTGTTTATTGCCTAAAAACTCCTTCACAGACAACTATACAATTAAGTTCACGAACTTGCCACTGTGCCACCATGCTTACCGGCTATTCCAGAAAGAGTTCCAAAATTGTTTTGAAGGGTAGACTAGGTGCCAGTGTTAGAGCATAGCTTCCCAAGGGGAGTACTTCTAAGGTGACCATAGCGATACTCAGCAATGAGTTACGTAGAAATTAGAGCAAGTAAGTTCACGGACTTCGTTGCCACATCTCACGTAAGACCAACAATTAGGAATCCAAAAGATGAACAGGTTTTCAGAAATAGTCTCGTAAACCAAAAAGCCAAACTCAGGGTCACAGAATCAATTCCAACTTGTAGCGACCCTACAGGATAGAGAGTAGAACTGCTCCACAGAGTTTCTAAGGAGCTCCTGATGGATTTGAACTGTCAAACTGATGGTTAGTAGATGTAGCACTTAACCACTACACCACCAGGGTTTCCAGACAGTCTCATAGAAGGGCTGAAAGAAGGTTTGAAACGATTGAACATAACTCATTGCCCTCAAGTTGACCTGACTCACAGAAACCCTAGAGGTCAGAGTAGAACTTCCCCACAGAGTTTCCAGGGGACACCTGCAGGTCTACTTTGCACATAGAGGATTTAAACTGCCGACCTTTTAATTAGCAGATGTGGTAAAGATAAATTAAAGGAACACGTAAAAACCAAATGAAATTTACAAAAAGTATTAAAAGGAGTCATTCAGTCTAAGAACAAACAATATCAGACCACAGTTTGAATCTAGGATGCAAGATTGTACCAGCTGGATATCAACCTAGGAAATGAGCTCTCTAGGACTATCTAAAACCAAAAGAATTAACAAGAGAGAATCAAAGAGGATCTGTAAATGACAGCAAAGTCAGAGCAGTAGAGGTGGGACTAAATGGTATAGATATAGACCTATCTAATAGAGTTAAAGTCAAGGCACTACCAACTAATATATATAAACTAGTTCAGACCTAGAAAGATATGGATAAATTTCAAAGCAGTCACAATGAAAGCTGATAAACATACACACCAAAATAAAGAAAAAAAACAAAGTCTTAATAAAAGCAAAATCTACAATAAACAAAAGGAATTAAAAAGAAATCCACAAACCAAAGAAATTAGTGCAGGACAGTAAGAGGAATGGAGATAATGTCAGCACCTCAAAGGAAAAAAAAAAAGCGCTGCAAAATGACAGCAATAAACTCACACCTACCAACAATTACCCTGAATGTAAATGACCTAAATGTATTCATAAAGAGACAGAGTGACAGAATGGATTAAAAAACAGGCTTCATTAGTACAATGTGCACAAGAGACCTTCCAAAGAAATAAAAACACCTGGCATTGGTACCAGGACAGACACATCGGCCAATGGAACATAACTGAGAACTCAGATGTAAATCCACCCACTTACGGTAACCTGAGCTTTGATGAAGCCCCAAAGTCCAGCAAATGGGAAAAGGGCATCTTTTTAGCAGGTGACACGGGCAAAACTGGGTATCATCTCATAATACAGAGCAAACCAGAGGACATTTTGCTGAATTTGAAATGAGTCAATCACTGAAGGACAGTTGTTGATGAGACCACTACTGTGACAACTAGCTGTCATTGACTCAATACCAACTCATAGTGACCCTATAGGACTGCACCATAGAGCTTCCCAGAAGCAGCTGACCTTTTGGTTAGCAAACAGCACTCAACCACTACACCACCAGGGTTTCCACTACTGTGAAAACTTATGAAAAGGCTTCTATGTAGAGAAAAATAATCTTTGATGGTTACCAGAGAGGGCTGGGGTGGAAGTGGCTGGGGGGAAAGAAAGAAGGGTACAGGATCTTATTACTACATAAGACTCTTTTCCATTCTCTGCAGGTCTACTTTGCATTCAATGAATGGAGAATCAGATTTATTATTATTTTTATTATTTTTTTTACTGTCTTTTCAAACCACCAGTCTTTCAGCTACAACCACAGGCTTAACCATTTGTGCCACCATGGGACTCCTTATTGTTGTCATGCCCATTATCATTTCCTTCTCTGCTTTTGTTTACGTTATCCCTCTTTTTCTAACTGAATATCTATTCTTCTTTTCTATTTAGTATTTCTTTCAGGGACAGCATAATGTCCAATAGTTTGTAAAATTTCGCTAATTATGAATGACAACAAACCACAAAATGTTTCTTTAAAGTGTTTGATGTTATAGATAGATAGATAGACAGATGGGTAGATTGATTGATTGATTGATTTTGACTCTTGCAGCAACTCTGTGAGGTGCTCCTTGCTGTTTTTCCCATTTTGCCAGCATCACTTTGTACAGAATTGCTAGGCATTCTCATTCCAGATAGCATACCCTTTGCATAGCATAACACTGTCTTTCCATTTTGGCACATATTGATCTTTCCTTTCTCTGATTTATTTGAGCACTTTTAACTGACTCTGTAATTTAATACTTAATTATATACTGTCTGCGACTAATCTAAAGTCTCTTCATAAATTACTTCATGTATGCTAGTTCGTCCTGCCAAACAAGAGTGTTGGCTGCACCAAGGTGGGATTCTGTTTTATGCCTGTTGTGTTTCTCTTGTAGTACCTGAGCCAGTATTAGAATCATACAAGCTTACTAAATACTTTTAATTGGTTCAGTGAGTCCAAAACATAGGTTTATCTTTTGTTCATGAATTCTGTTCTCGTGTATGTTTAAAAGGATTGGAGATGGTTGTAACTGTGGTGGTGATAGTACTTGCTGTTCAGATCCCCCACCACCTTAATCCTTCAGTGGGACCTAGGGATACTTTTAGTGCTGGGATCCCATTTCACAGATGCTGATTACGTAGTACACAGTGACAAAACCTCTTACTGCTGGCTTAGCCATGGCCATAGTGAATAAAGGCTGATACCCTTTTAATACACATCACATTCTATTTTCTAACTGGAAACTAGCCTTGTAAGCCACAGCAATATACTACCCAAGTGTAATTCATATTTTTGAGCCTGAAGTCAAATGCTTAGAACCTCCTTTCCTAAACCAGTGTCAGCTGAATGTCATTATTTAGCACCTTTACTTTTGTTGTTGCTGTTGGCCATGGATGGTTTAGGAGAAGCTGACGAGATGGCTCAGGATGTCTTCTTCCTGTTCAAGGAGGAAGCAGACGATGAACTGCCTCTCCTCTGTCTTATCTTTGCCTCACTTCTTGTTTTATTCCCATCTCATTAGTTGGCAAGATAGTCTGTCTTTCATAATAAGATTTGTAAGAAGAGTCTTTATCAGCTGAAGAAATATGTAGACAGCAGGAGACACAGACTTGAATCCCCCACCCACAGCAGAACTCTGCTCTCCTTCAGTGTTTCACACAAGAGAACTAAAGTATTCGGAGTTTCAGAAATCTTTTTTTTCTTTTTTCTTTTTAATGATCAGATGTTATCTTCTTTTGGAGTTTTTTTTTTTTTTTTTTGTCTTTAACTTGGATTTTTCAAGAATTCTGTTATTTTCTTATTATTAGTTATTTTATTTCAGGGTACATAGGAAGTCCTTCTCTAGGTGATTATACAAGTAAGTGTCTTTTAAGAGGCAGGGTCAAAAAGAAGCAATGTTGGCCTCACTGTCCAAACAGGAAGTAGTAGTCAAACAGGTTAGCTATCAGGAAGGAACGCTTTCAGCACGGTATGCTCAATATTGTCTAAAATGCTAGGTCAGTACCTAACCCAGCAGACACAGCACTGTTTTTATCTACTGTCAAATGGCCCCAACTCACAGTCACCTTATACATGATGGATTAAACCACTGTTGTGATCCATGTGGTCTTAATCAGCTGATATATTGGAAGTAGATCATCAGAGATTTCTTCCTAATCTGTCTTCATTATGAAGCTCTGCTGAAGCCCACTGAGCATTGTAACTGCATTCCATCCTCCACTGATAGGTAAACGATGGCTGTACTTGAGAAGTATTGGCTGCAAAATGAACCTGTGTCTCCCACATGTTAGGCAAGAATTCTGCCACAGAACCACCATTGCTCCCAGACATAATATAGAAGAAAATTCAAACCCACTGCCTTGAAGTTTATTCTAACTCTTAGTGGACATATAGGACAGAGTAGAACTGCCCCGTAGGTTTCCAAGACTGTAATCCTTATGGAAGCCAAAGGGCATGTCTTCCTTCCCTGGAGCAGCTAGTGTGTTCAAATAATCGATCTTTCTTTTAGCAGTAGAGGCAGTAACCACTGCACTACCAGATCTCCTTAGATACAACATACAAAAAAAAACAAAAAAATCAACAAAATCCACTGCCTTCAAGTCAATTCTGACTCATAATGACACTATAGGACAAAGTAGAACTGTTCCATAGCGTTTCCAAGGAGTACACGAGAGATTGGAACAGCCAACTTTTTGGTTAGTAGATATAGCCCTTAAAAACTACATCACCACGGTTTCCAAGATATAACATAGGGACTAAAAAGAAGAACAGATTATGCGACATTAGAGAGAAAAGAAGCTGTATCACATTAAAGGGAATATGAAGGGTCACTGGGGACATGTATGCACTGTTGGCATGGTTTTGATGGTTTGAGATTTCTTAAACACAGAGCAGTGGGACCCTTGGTATTCATAGAGGGTTCTATAGATAAACTGAACTCCTGGGAGCTTGCTTAAAGGCAGAATCTTGAGTCATACCTGAAAGTTACTGAATCAGAATCTGCATTCTAACAGGCTCCTCAAGTGACTCATATGTACTGATAAAAGCTATCGGGACTTACTCTTTCTTTCTGATTTTGCATTCTATCTGACCATCTTACCTTTCTTACCTGTTCCTGTATTTACATATGTTTTTACTGAAGACTCCTGTCTGACTTCTTGGCTGCTGGATCAAACCTGCTGGTTGGTAATAAATTATATATAATGCCATAGAGGAGATCAGTATTTAGCAGTAAAACACAATTCATATGGCAAGCTAATCCCCAGGGTGCTGGTTGTATATACTGCTGGGGTATTGTGTAGTTAATATACAATTTCATTCTTGAAAGGCAAAAATTAAATCAATGTTTTCTTCATTTCCTTGGGTTTAAGAGTAACACACGTCAGGATTAATAGCTCTCTGTTTTTTTCTACAGTATTAAAATGTGTTCTATGTTGTCAGAACAATAAATCATTTATTCTCTGAGCTCTTCAAGCTCATAGAGTAGAGAAGCAATTACTGACCTTTGTCACAATATTAAACTTTTCAAATGATATTTGCTTACAGATTCTTCACCCCCCAAAAATGTTACTGTTTACTTTGCCAGCTACTGTGTGTTAATAATGAACCACTAGAATCAGGCCTAACACTTGTTACTGCTTTATGCCTGGAAAACACAACCGGAAAATACTCACCAGCTGTCCTCCCTGAGTACCCTGACATCAGGTTTGTCCTGAAGGGTACCATGTAATTCAGATGCCAACCTGCTTTTGCCCATTAGGGTATTACTGCAGTGTTGAGGTCTTCCTACCATATTGTTCTTGGAAGTCAGTTACAGAAGCTTGTTTGTTGAAGGTCTTCTCCTAGCTGATGTTCAAATAGGAAAAACTCAGCCTGTTTCTTCTTCCTTAGTTGGCTATAAACCTAAAGGATATTAACTGGTGAATTGGGATACTGTATAATTTAAAACAAAATCAAATTCTATTTTAGCTCAGTAGATTAAGCTCTGGGGGAATTAAAATTTCTTTCACTCTGTCATGTCTACCACTGTGACTGAATTAGCTATAGTGTTCCTAATTCAGTACTTTTTTTTTAGTAATTAATTGTACAGTAGAGGATTTGATCAACTGTGTTGAAATTTGAATTACTTTTTAATAAAAATTTTAACGGAATGCACACATTAGGTGCTCAGAAATGGGTGTTCTGTTTCTTAGATTACTGTGAAGATATACAGTTTTGAACATGCTGAGCTTTTATTCCTGAAACCAAAGAAACAGGGTGTAAGGCAAAGAGTTTCTTTTTTCTAATATTGCAGACAATACATCGTGCTAGAAGAAAAATTCTAACGTCAATGGTTGTTTAATACATTTCTAAGAGAATTGCCTCTGCCTAGAGTTATGATGATTGACCTTTAGGGTAAATTTAAACCTTAAGTACCACATATGAACTGGAATCAAAACACACATCTGTCTTTCTGAGCACATATTCTTTTCAATTCAGCAGGAATGTAACATGTGCTAAGATCTATGGTAGGCCGAGGAAGAACTAAAACTACAGAAAGTACAATCTCTCTTCTTTAAGTAACAAATATATTTTTTCATGAGATAATTAGAGAAAAACCTCAAAGGATATGTTGAACAGAGAATGGCACATAGAAACTGTCATTGTGTTTTTGCAAAAATGGTTCTCTAACTGTAGCCCTCTTTTAGAGGTTAGTACATTAGACACCAAGCCCCACACTCAGGTTTCATCCTAAACTTGTCTCTCTCTTTATTTCCCATGATAGCCAACCAGTCATCCATTGTAGTCAGTTCTACCTTCTTAATATTTTTTTTAATTTTTTTTATTGTTATTAAGTGGAAGTTTATAGTGCAAGTCAATTTTCCGTATAAAACCCCAAGTACCCACCTCTCTGCATCTGTATCTCCTCTGTACCCTGTGACAGCACACTCTTCCTTTCCACTCTTCCAGGATCCACTCAGCCAACACTTGCCCCTGCTCTCTACCCTCTCCTTTCCCTGCTAAAAAGAAATCGTAGGATAGCATCTCTCTATAGCTGTTGCTGCTACTGTAGACTGGCCAACATTAACTTTGTCTTGGACCATTGTGATTCTCTTTTATATTTTTAGCTGGTCTCTCTGACTCTGGCCTCCCATCTAATCAGCTTCTTAACAGTTAGATCTAAAATTAATACTGCTGTTACTACTGTATTTTATGCAAATAGTGCACATCTACATTTTTTTGTTTGCCATCTGTGCCCTCCTCCTGCAAGGTATTTTCTTAAGTACTGCTGTGCCAATCTTTTTTACATGTTTCTGTAAAAAAAAACAGTAGCATAATATGCTTAAGAAAATACCTCACAGGGGAGAGTGTGGTTGGAAAATAAACGTAGTAGAAGGTGCATATTACTTGCATAAAAATACTATAATATCATCCATCATTCACAAGATAGAATCTAGAATCTGTATCCTAGACTTCAGCCTTCAGTTTTGTCTTTATCAACATAGCTACTTGTACTCTACACCCACCAGAATATATCCAGCTATTTCAATCTCTGTGGTTTTTCTCAGTCTATTCCCTTGCCAAGAATGCCTTCCTTTTTCTCCTTTTTCTACTTGATGAACAACAAAATGCCACTTGAATTTACATCTCAGATAGTACATTTTAATCATATTTCTAAGCAGAACTGTTCTCACTCTTCCCTGGGTTCCTGCCAGTAGTCTAGGCACCACATTTATTTTGATTCCTACACCATCAGAGCTACTCCCATTCAACTGTAAGCCCTCAAAGCAGGGTTCACATACTTATCTTTTCTCAGGGAGTAAGTAGAACATGGGAGGTGCCCGTGACAAGACAAAGGGGAGTGAGAAGGTCAATGAAGGAATGAGTGCTAAGAAGGTGAATGGTAAAAATGGGATACTCTTGTGGAATAATACTTGAGAAGAGGCTCGTTAGTGTATTAATTTGTTATTGCTGCTGTAACAAATTACCACAAACTCTGTGGCTTAAAATAATACAAATATATTAGCTAATAGTCCTGGAGGTCAGAAATCTAACCTGTGTTGGCAGGGCTGCAACTCTTCTGGAGGGTCTAGGCAAGAATCTGTTTCTTTGCCTTTTAACGTATCTAGAGTCTGCCTATTGAAGACACTGGTAAAAGGCAAGGCCAAAGGAATTCATAGAGCACAAAATGATGTTTTTCAACAGTGAACACAGTGCTCAAAGTGCTCATTAGTCTATGTCAAAAAATTTGGAAGACGGTCATCTGGCCAATTGACTGGAAGACATCCATATTTATTCCCATTCCAAAGAAAGATGATGCAGTAGAATGTGGAAATTATAAAAGAGTGTCATTCTTATGACACTTAAGTAAAAGTTTGCTGTTTGCTGAAGATCATTCAGAAGCAGATGCAGCAGTACAGTGACAAGGAACTTCCAGAAATTCCAGCTGGAGTCAGAAGAGGATGTGGAAACAGGAATACTGTTGTTAATGTCAGCAGCTTCTGGCTGAAAGCAGAGAACCAGAAAGATGTTTATCTGGGTTTTATTTACTATGCAAAGACAATTGTTTGTGTAGATCTTACCAAATTATGAAGAGTATCGCAAGGAATGAGAATCTGAGAACACTTATTGTGGTCATGAGGGACATGTACACAGAGAGTGGCAGGGTCATTTAAACAGAACAAAGGGGCACTGCATGTTTTAAAGTCAGGAAAGTTGGACATCAGGGTTGTGTCCTTCCCTGTGTGGTGAGAAAATAAACAGAGATACTGGACTAAATGTGTAAGAATAGGGTTTAGGGATTTGAGGAAGATTCGTTAGAACCTGTGATACGCAGATGATACAACTTTGTTTGCTAAAAGTAAAGAAGGCTTGAAACACTGACGAAGATTGAAGATTACAGGCTTCAGTGTGGATTATACCTCAACATAAAGAAAACAAATATCCTTGCAAATGGACTAATAAGCAACATCATGGTAAACTGGGAAAAGATTCGAGTTGTCTAGAATTTCATTTTATTTGCATCCATAATCAACACCCAGGAAACAGCAGTCAAGAAATCAAATGATGCATTGCACTGGGCAAATCTGCTGCAAAAGACCTCTTTAAAGTGTTCAAAAGGAAAGATGTCAATTAAGGACTAAAGCAGTCCTGACTCAAGCCATGGTGTTTTTAATCACCTCATATGCATGCAAAAGACAGATAATAAATAAAGCAGACCAAAGAAAAATTGACACCTTCAAACTATGGCTTTGGTGAAGAGTATAGAATATACCAGGAAATTCCAGAAGAACAAAAATATCTGTCATGGATAAAGCACAGCCAGAATGTCCCTTAGAGGCCATGATTTGAAATATCAACACTTATTCTCCTGCCTTGCAGGGAATAGTGTTTGAAATCTTGAAACTCTTTTATTAGTCCAATCCATATAGTCAGAAATGTTCCTAATATAATTACTTGTCATACAAGTGTCTTCAACTGACAAGATAATTCTTTATCAATCACAAATTTTATAAGATATGCAGATGTCTGCTGTTTGTGTTGTCATTTGTGGATGATGCATAAAAGGAGCTAGAAGTACAGGGGTGGGAAACATTGCTGGTCACATCCCACATGTACCTGGAAAGTCAAAGATAAGTTTCTCACTCCTTCTAAGCAATAGATTGCTTTATGTGCAAAATTGGTTCACTACAATTAGACACAAATTTTATTATCAGGCATTGGGTGAGGGAAAACAAGAGGCGTGAGGTAACTTCTTGGCAAACTCAAGTTTAGAACTGTTTACTAACTTGATTCTTATAGATAGCAATGCAAGGGCATTATCTAAGACTGACAATTATATATCAAGGACTTCTCTGAATTTGGCTAAGCTTATAATGGGTAGTATTATCATATATAAGAAAATTCCATGAGGTTTTGTAAGAATGTGGAGTCCCCAAGCATTATGAGAAGCACAGACACGTAATGAGCTACAAGATGAGCAGGGCTCACTCTCCAGAGAATGACAGGTTGCCTTGACCTAGGCTGGATAAGAAACTGAGATTGGCCACATTGCAGAGCTCGGTTTTAGATCACTTAAGTAACCCTCTCTGGCCTATATTCTCTACTTAGTCTGTGTCAATTTTTTTTTTTTAAGTACCTGAATTACATTTTTATGTTGCTCTATAGATAAAGTGGTTGTGACATTTTTAATACATTTTACAGTTCCTGTAACTCATTGTGTCTTTCACTTAATTGAAAGGAGGGTTGAGTAGTTTGAATTTGGAAACATGGTATTAGGTGGAACTGATTTTCAACTCTGTGCTAAACAAACTTTTTCAAATTTAAGTAGCCATGAAGCATTAGGAAGGTTCAAATTATAATTCAAAAGAATTTTTACTCATGGAATCTAAATAATTATTATGCCAACTATTAGGGAAATCTACAACCAGTTATATTAAACTGTTAGCTTTTCAAAGGTTGTCAACCAGTCTTGTCTTGGTAACTCAGAGCCTGGTAGACTGTCTAGCATGAGCTTATTTATCTATTCAAAAACTATTTATCTATGCCAATTATGTCCTGGAAACCACGGTGGCATAGTGGATAAGTGCTACAGCTATGCGGTAGGACTATTCTCTAGCCTAAAGACGCAGATATAATTTTTACATTTTCTTCTTTTAATAAATGCCCAATCTAGAAAACAGAAAATACATTAAGCAACAAAAACACATTATAATACATGTGATTTGATGAAAAAACTCATTATCAGTCAGAAGAAGACCAGAGATCAACTGTGGAACAGAGCATCAGTTACTCATATGCAAGTTTAAGATGAAGCTGAAGAACACTAAAACAAATCACAAGAACCAAACTACGATCTTGACTATATCCTAGCTGAATCTGGAAACCATCTCAAGCATAAATTTGACTCATTGAACACTAACAACCAAAAAGCAGATGAGTTGTGGGATGTTATCAACAGCATTGTACATAAAGAAAGCAAAAAGTCATTAAAAAGAAAGAAAAGATCAAAATGAATGTCAGAAGATATTCTGAAACTTGCTCTTGAATATGAGTAACTAAAGTGCTTGGGGAAAAATGATGAAATGAAAGAGTTGAATGGAAAATTTCCAAGGGCAGTTTGAGAAGATAAAGTATTATAATGAAATATGCAAAGACCTGAAGTTAGAAAACCAAAAGGAAAGAAAATGTTCAGCATTTCTCAAGCTGGAAGAACTGAAGACAAAATGAAAGAGTTGATAGTAAAGGATTCTATGGACAAAATATTGAAGGACACAGGCGGCATCAAAAGAAGATGGAAGGAATATGAACAGTTACTGTGCCAAAAAGAACGTGTCTACATTCAGCCATTTCAGGAAGTAATATAAAATCAAGAACTGATGTTATTGAAGGAAGCATTCCAACCTGCACTAAAAACATGGCAAAAGAACAAAGCTCTAGGAATTGACAGAATACCAACTGACATATTTCAACAAATGGATGTAGCACTGAAGTGCTCATTCATCTCTGCCAAGAAAATTAGAAAAGAGCTACCTGACCAATCAAGTGGAAGACATCCATATACATGCCCGTTCCAAAGAAAAGTGATCCAAAAGACTAGAAATTATGGAAAAATATCATTAACATCATACGTAAAATTTTGCTGAAGAAAATTTAAAAAATGGTTGCAGCAGTACGTGGATGTGAAACTGCCAGCAATTCAAGCTGGATTCAAAAGAGGACATGGAACAAGGGATATCATTGCAAATATTAGCCACTTGATATATTTCAGCCATCTTGGCTGAAAGCAGAGAATATCAGAAAGATGTTTGTGTGTGTTTTATTGACTATCTAAAGGCATTGGACTGTGTGCATAATAACAGATTATGGATAAAATTTGGAAGAAGAGGATTTCCAGAACATATAGTCATGCTCTCAGGAATCTAGACATAAACTAACAGCTAATCAATCAAACAGAAAAAAGGGAGTGATTTAAAATCAAGAAAGATGTCTGTCAGGGTTGTAATCTTTCACTATACTTATTCAGTTTGTATACTGATCAAATAATCTGACAGCCTGGATTATATGAAGAAGAAGGTGGCATCAAGATTGGTGGAAGACTCATTCATAAGCTATGATTTATAGACAACACAACTTTGATTTTGGAAAACAAAGAAGCCATGAAGTACTTACTGATCAAAATTGAAGACTACAACTTTCAGTATGGATTACACTCCAACATAAAGAAAACAACAATCCTCTCAACTAGACTAATAACCAACATCATGATAAACAGTAAAGATTCAAATTGTCAAGGATTTCACTTTACTGGGATTCCCAATCAGTGTCCATTGAAGCAGCAGTCAAGAAATCAAATGATGTATTGAATTGGGCAAATCGACTGGAAAAGGCCTCTTTAAAGTGCTCTGAAGCAAAGATGTCACTTTGAGGACTAAGGCGTGCCTCACCCAAAGCATGATAGCTTTGATCACCTCATATGCATACAAAAGCTGGGCAATCCATAAGAAAAAGCAAAGAACTAATATCTTTGAATTATGGTGCTAGTGAAGAATACTGAATATACCACACACTCCCAGAAGAATGAACAAGGCTGTTTTGGAAGATGTGCAGCCAGAGTGCTCCTTGAAAGTGAGGGTGGTGAGGCTTTGTCTCAGATTTCCCTTCGTAAATGCTAGTGTCAGCTGCTCTGTCCTCAAGCTCACTAACTCTGGCTTTCATTCCCTCAATTATGCTCTTTTGGCTTTGAATCAAAGTGTCTAATTCTGTAATTTTATTATTGATCTGACAGATTTCAGATCATTGATGTTCCATCAGTTCAAATATCTTGCTTAATTTTTTTCTGCTGCATTTTGTTTAATCTCCAGGAGGGCTCTATGTACAATTCTTTTGTACTCAACCTCCAATAGTTTCAGAAAGGCTTCTTCATCTGGGAAGTTTTTTGATTCTTTATGTTGGGAGATTTTTGGAACCATGGTGGACTGCTTCTTTAAATGGTTAGCAACTGATTGTGAGCTATGTGCCACTGGGAGGCTATTTAGTTTCTCTGATGTTACCTCAACAGGAGCTGAAGCATAGTTCTAAGAGGGGAGTTGGTCACCAGCCACCTTTGTGTACTCTAGTGACTCGCCCAGGTGGAGTTTCTGGAAGAGCAATCTCTGCCTCCTGGCTGGCAAAGATGGCACCCGGCTTATGGAGTTACTGGAGGACTATCAGCTGGACCCATGATGTGGATCAGTGCAAAGAGTGGAGGAGATGCTACAGTCACTAAGCAGTCAGTTCTCCAAGTGGTCTTATTTTAAAAGATACTTTACTGCTAAGCGGGAAGCTGTCCAATAGCTGCTGATAACAGTCAGGCCCTCAGGTATGGCAGACTCCGCCTTCTGGCTGTCAATGAAAGCACCTTGTAGGCTATCCGCAGATGCTGCCATCTTTGCTGCCATCCTCTGCTGGGCTCCACCCAAAAGGCACCACTGGAGATTGCCCAGCTTTTGTATGCATATGAGGTGATCAAAGCTATCATGCTTTGGGTGAGACACGCCTTAGTCCTCTAAGTGACATCTTTGCTTCAGAGCACTGTCCCAAACACAGCTTTTCTGGTGAAGAAGTGCTTTCCACACAGGCACCACTTCTCAGCTTGGGAATTAGCCCCAGCTGAGACTTCCTGTTGGGTGCCTCCACCTCCCAACTGACCAAGATGCTATGTTGCCTGTACTGCCTTTCCCACTGTGAAACATCAGAATCTATGGCACTGCTCAGAAAAGAAAGGATGGAGGAGCAGTGGTGCCTTCAGTCAGCAGCTAGGCTTTTAAAATGTGGCTATTCCAAGCATAGTCTCTCTGCTGTACTATACACTGTTTGCTTAAGCCCTGCAGTTCTACGTATTGGCTGGTTCATGCCCAGCTCCTGGCTCCCAGATAACAAAGAAGGTGTTAGTACCTGCAGTCTTCCCAAACAGCGAGTCAGCGGCAGCTGGACTGCTGCCTGGTCTTTGAGAGAGGTGGTCACCCATTTACTGGCAACAGGTCCAGTCTGACAGCCCCATGGCAGATCGTATGGCTCCCCAGATGGCCACACTGCTCCATTCAATTATCATTCCAGGTCTTAGTTCTCAGAGGGAACTGAAGAGACATGTGTCTAGTCTGTCATCTTGGCCTCACCTGGAGACTTTGTCTCACATACTTTGTATATTTTTTTCAGTAGGGATCAGTCCCTGGAACAGGGCTTCATGCTTGGTAAGGAAATGGATCACAGACCCCATGTCTGTAACAGCAGGCTTAAGCAGCAACGGTGGTGAAGAAAGTGTAGCACTAGACAGTGTCACCTTCAGCTGTACATTCGGTCACCGTGAGTTGGAAATGGTTTGATGGTACCTAACAACAGAGCAACATTAAAAGTATTATGACAGAGACATGTCAAAACATTGTGGAGCATTGTAGGAAAGCCACTTTACCTATCATGGGGAATGACAGAAGGCTTCATAAGAGAAATGATTCTTCGGCCTGCTCTTGAAAGGAAGCCAGATGGCTAAGGTAAGGGCCAGATAGTAAAGGGCAGACACTCTGAGAATGAGAAACCATCACAAGAAAGGGATATTCAGCGTGTGGGATGATAATTGCAAAGAACGATTCTTAAGTGATAGCAAATGAAGGATTATGAAAAACTTTCAAAAACACATGGAAATCTTTAGCTCTAACCTGAAATTCATGAGTAGCTGTTGAGGAGTTTGAAGAAGTAACAGAGCATTATCTTATTTGAGCTTTAGAAAGATGACCCTGACAACTTTAAGGAAAATGAGTGTTGGAGGATGTCCTGGAACTGGAATCACGGAAAATAATAATAGACATTTCATACTCCAGGGGGTAACTGCCTAATCTAAAGTAGAAACAATGGAAATGTGGGGTGCAAAGGAAATGGTTGAGACTTGAATGACTTGTTGTTGCTCAGGCAGCTGAGTGAATAACTCTATCACGTGACAGGGGAGAGAAAGGTGGAAAAGAAATAATGTTTGGAGAAGAGAAATGTTAAAGGAAGAAAATGATAAAGTTAGGATGATGGCTTATAATATTAGCATGATGGATAAAATATTCATTAACATTGCACTGTCTTTCTGTTTTAGAAGTCAATCCCTTTCAATTCCTTTTAAATGAATTACACTACATCTACATGACATTAAAGTCACTAATGTCCGTGGATTTCCTTTCACTCTGGTATAACTCTGGCATGTCACTTACTTGTCATGTCTTAGAATTCCTGTCTATTGTATAAAGTTGTTTGGATTAATTTTAGCATTAGAAATAACCTATAGTCTCTTACAACTCAAATTATCTCTCATTCCACAAGTCTTGCTTTTTTCCCCATACCAGATTCACACAGCACTTTTATTCGCAAATACATTTTTTCTAATATCAAGGTGATTCAAAGGTCCAACAAGGGATCAGATAAGCCTGAGTCATTTTCCCAAGGCTAACAATTAACCCTAAATTCTCTTATGTATCAACTTTAAAAAGATTGAGAGACAGAATTTAATGTACCTTTCAGCACATATAACAGCTAATGCTTGTTTAAGCTCATCGCTTGTTTCTGGATCTTAAACAATCTGAGACCTTTCAGTTGTACTTATAATATAGCAAATGCCCTGGAAGTTGTGCCATAGGCTATCCAAAAGTTTTCACTTGTTTATTATTTAAAAGGAAAAAGGAAGGAGTAGTAGAGATAAAATAAGAAAATATCAATTTTCCATAAACACAAGAGGAGGGCTACTATATAGTTGGGATGAGGTCAGCTTCCCAAATATAACTTAGGCCCTTCAGCTGTATCATTTTCCCCTCAGTGGAAAAAGTCTGCCAGAGGAGTGTGTCAATTGCTCTGGCATCATTTCCAACTATGTCAATCCCATGTATGCAGAGCAGAATTGCTCCACAGGATTTTCAAATTCATGACCTTTGGAAAGCATATTTCCAGGCACGTCTACTGAGGACCCAGTGGGTGGTTTTGAACCCCCAACACTTTGGCTAGGGTTGAACACGTAACCATTTGCACCACCCAGGAACTCCAGAAAGGACATAATATGTACAAATTTCCTTTTTAAATGAACTGATAGGAAAACAAATAGGTTGTAGGATTTTCTCCTGATATCTACTTGGTTTCCTTCGTTACCTGCTCATAGTCTTGATTTAAGACCTTCTGAGTGAGGTTAGACATTGTATTTAACAATGCTCCCTACTCCATTTAACATGAGAAAGCTTCTTTTTCCCTATAATTTTATTGAAGTTTTCTTACCCTAAAATGTGAGCTCCTTGAAGAACAGATGCATAACTCTTTTGTTCACTACTATCTCTGTAGAAGCTAGAACAGTGCTTGGCACTTAACGGCACTTGGCTTGGCTGGCATAGTAGACACACAGTAGACAATATTTCCTTTTTCCTCATTGTGATTGAGTGAAAGTACATAATCTAGTTTAAATTTGCATGTCCACCTATCTGCACCTCCTTCTGCTCTCCCTGCCCGGTGACAGCACACTCCTTTCTGTTCTATGCCTGTCATATCCACTTAACAGTCTCCTGTCCCCTGCTCTCCACCTTCTCCAATCCCCTCTAGTAAGGGGCCAGTAGGATGATGTCCTATGGAACTGTAGAACCGTATACTGCACAGACAATATGGCCACTCTGTGTACCCAAGTCCAGTCCATTCCTGTCTGAAGAGTTGACCTCAGTAAAGATTTAAGATCAGGGACAGCATCAAGTCTAGGGGCCATGCTCCCATGAGAACCCCTGGCCTTCAGACCATCAATTGCAGTTTTTTAGTGGAGTTCTTAGGGTGCACTCCTTTTTTCTCATGTTGCCACAATAAATATTTCTTGAATAAATGGATGATCAATTGTTTCAGAGCTAGTAACAGCTTCTGACTTTTTTTGAGGAATATATTGTCCTTTTTTGGTATATATTTCAAATTACGTTGAATTTATGTGACCTTAAAATTGTGAACAGCATGGTTATTGTAGTCTCAAATATGAACATTTTCTTAAATGGGTGATCTTGGAACAGCTACACTAATTATTTTTTCCCCCTCTTAGCAGAGTTCTGATTCAAATGACTTAAAATAGCTTATGATTCCTTGCCTTGGAAAAAATGGGTTTTAAAAGTATTTTCATGACAATTTTTGTTTAAAATTTCTTGTGAAGTATGCTCAGGAATTATGTATATCTTGGGCTTAAAAGGATGGGGAAGTGGGGAGAAGTTGCTTATGAATATTTGCTTGTGCCTTTGGAAGCTTTTTATTCTCATTTGAATCATGTGGATAATAGCCTCGCAGTTTCACCCCCCAGTGTCTGAGAGATTTAGAGCTTTGGGAGGAAGAATGGGAAGAAATGAGTGAGTAGGCAGAGTGTTAATTGATTATGTGCATAAGCAGAATAACTTCAATATATTAATTTATTGTTCCTGCCAATTTTTTAAGACGGTGGGAGATAAAGAAAAGCTGTGATCAAGAAGGTATTATTAAGTAGGCAGGAGAGGTTCTATGTCCTCCCCCAATTCATCTCTGCTGTATCCTGCTCTAAACTGTATCTTGAAAACTGTAAAACTGAAAGTGTAAAAGTGTAGGGCACAGTGAGATGAAGACAATGCAGAAAGGAGGAGATGTGGAATCTCAAAAACTAGCTTAAACTTCTTCACAAATCTGAAGAGTCTTGGAAGACAAACTTAATATATCTATGTGTTCATTCATTTATTCAACAAATATTTTTGTTATTGCTTTCCCTGTTCCAGGCACTGCATTCTGCCTAGGTAATATAGAGCTTTAGTCATTTGTTGCTAAATAAATAATAACATATTAAGCCTCTACTAACACCAGACACTTTTCTAAGAATGAAGGTAAGAGAAGTGAATATATCAAATTCTCTTCTCCTAAATTTACCATATATTAAGGAGAAAATGAGAATAAGCAAGCAAAGTAAATAAAACACACGAACAAATATTATCTGGTTTTGGCAAGTGCTTTCATTAAGATTGAAGCCAAATTCATCTTATAGACAATGCTACTAGAACATTTGGTGTTGCCATTGAGGCAGAAAAATGGCCTTAGAAAAAATGGATTTTTAAAGGATTTTCATGACGATTTTTGTTTAAAATTTCTTGAGAAGTATGCTCTGAAAATATGTATATCATGCCCACAAAAGGATGGGGGGTACAGATTATACACATAAAAATTAACACTCTGCCTACTCATTTCTTCCTGGGCTTTGCCCAATGGTAGCTGAGTCAATTCTGACTCAATGGCAGCTAACAACAAAAGCAGTAGTAAAAATAAAGCCATGTAAGTATAGATGGAGGGAGTATAAGGATTTGGATATAAATTAGAGATGAAACAAATGGTGGTGTTTTTAGGGGTCAATTTGTGCTTAAGAAAGAAATGTTGGTGGGAAATGCGAGGACCGGATCGCATAGTAGTGACACAGGTGTTTGGTTGTTACCTCTCGTTGTCCCTGTGAAGGGCAGAGATGGCAATGGCTTGTGTTACGGTGAGGGACGAGAACAGTAATCAGGTACAAACCATGTTAAAAGTGTCAGCTAGGCAAGACTCAGTCATTCTGTAAAAGTTTTATTGATCATTTTACTGAAGGCAGGCTATTTTTGAGGCTCAGATACTCAGAGTATGTGTAGAGATGCCCACTGTTTTACATAGGAAGGTCTGTTATGTCTGAAGCCGTGTCTGCTACAGAGAAGACGTCCTGAATTTCATGCATTGTATCTGCCACATTTTATGTGTCTTCTCAGAAAATATCATTACATCTCAGAGTGTGTCAGTAAAAAAAATGTGTTTTTATTTTAGAGTGATGTTTGCATTACATAAGCAAGTTTGTTTTTCCTTACAGGAACAAAGCCTGGTCAGCCCTTATTGACTGAGCGTAAAACTGAGCTATCAAACTCTCAGTAAGGAAACAATTGCCTTGAGCTAGAGAAGCACCAGCTTATATTTCACTAAAAAGCACAGATAGTAACTGATTTCTCATCACCACCTGTCCCTCAAGATTTTAAAGACAAATTGTGTATGCACGTGCACACACAAAACACACAAACTGTTTTTTTAAAGGAATTCTGCAGTAGTGATGTATGTCTTATGAAAATGCTTTCTTTCCATTAGGTTGGGTTACTGAGCCAGAGAGTGGAGGGTTTGTCCCTTTCTGACCAGGACACTGATGAGCCTTATGAGTTAAAATTTATGTCATCCCTTGCTACTGACTCTCTTGAATTATAACAGCCACCAAATGAATTTTATAGTCCATGGGGGCTGTCCGTGCTTGTTAGGGTGATATTTCCATCTCAGGCGTAGCATGAATCTCATCTTCTCTTTGGTGAATAATCACAGCACTGGATTCCCCATCAGCCATTTCTGCTTCTGGAGATGGTTTCTACCTTATGTATCCTGTGCCTTTTATAAGCAAGGTGAAGATGGCATTAGGAGCAAACCCTAATGTTCGTGGTGATAATTTCTATTGTGCATCACCTTCCCAAAACACTAGCTTCTGGGTTTTTGGCATATTCCCTAGATGGGTTTACTCTGTTTTCATCTAGTTTTTCCCTTTTTGTTCCCACTAGTTTTATCTTGTTTTCTTCTTCACTTTCCACTCCTTTTCTATTGACGTCACGCAGCTTCACTCTAATGGGAGATTTCCTGTCATCACCACATTTTATTTTTTCAGACCTCTGCAGGTAGATATTTCTACCTCTGGGTTGCAGATATTTGGAGGGTAAGTGGTTACCCAGGGCCATACAGAAACTCAGAGACAAAGCAGGAATTCAACTTGCGCTTATAGGATTCCAAGGGCCATGACTTTTGTTGTTGTTTTTTCTAACATGGACTCGTAAAAGAGCCATGAAATCTTTTCTAAACTCCACCATAAGATTCTCTGTATCTCAGAGTAAGCTCTTCTAGGAGAATTCACTAGTACCACAGTATTCCCTTCTGTGTCTTCCTAGTAATTTTCTTCTAAACCATGAAAGGGATACGGGGAAATAAAGAACATCAGATCTGAACTAAGGAGGTTTGATTCTGAGTATAATTCTGGGAGAAAATAATTAGATGATATGGGCAAATTCCTCTCTGAACTGCAAAATAGAGTAATAGTATTTGTAGTGAGTAGCTAGTGTTTGTTAAGAGATTGAAATGAGACTACTGAGAGGTGTAAACATTTCATCCAAAAGAGAAAAAAAAAAGCCTTGGAAGGTACAGTTGCATTGAGACTACCTGAAAGGAAAGTTTTTGTGAATTAAATGCGACAGATTCCTAGGTTCCTGTTCTTCGTGAGAAATATTTGTAGAAACTATTCAGTATCTGTACTCTAAAGTCTTTCTGAGGAAAGCCTGGTAGCCTACTGGTTAAGTGCTTTAGCTGCTAACCCAAAATTGGCAGTTTGCATCCTCCAGGCACTCCTTGGAAACTCTATGGAGCTGTTCTGCTCCATCCTTTAGGGTTGCTATGAGTCAGAATCTACTTTATAGCAGTGGGTTTGGTTTTGGTTTTGGAATGGCACAAATGAGTAAGTACTGTGCTGATAACTGGAAGGCTGCTGTTTAGGGGCTACTCCCAGGTGCCTTGGAAGAAAGGCCTGAAGGTCTACTTCGAAAATATCTGCCCATGATAACAGGTATGGAACACAGTTCCACTCTGATACACATGGGGTTTTCATTACTCAGAATCAACCCAGTGGAACTGGTTATTTTCTTAAAGACTCTTTATTTTCTTCTGAAGTGTACCAAAGTCTATTTTTTGTTGTTTACAGTCAAGGAAATCTGACTAATACAATACTCCATTGACAACTTCCCAGGATTCCAGATAGTATGAAATCTCAGAGAGACAAGATTCGGGAAACTACTACTCTGGGACTAAACTGACAAATTGCAAATTGATCCTAGGCAAAGAACTGATTTGTGGGACCATAAACCTTTCTCATCAAGGAAGGTGGATGCTGGAGATATACTATATTCTATTCCTTTCTCTTAGCTAATAATTCCTGGGGTGAACATAAAGCCAAGTTGGTATATTCAGTAGAGGGGACTCCTAGGCTAGAAATAACTTACAACTGGAACAAATGGATGGCTGTAGATGGAAAAGGCTCGCTGAGTTTTCTTAGTTCTTTTGGGTGCCTGCACCTCAAAGACTCTGGAACTATGGGAAGTTCTGATATGGCCACTTTCAGATGGCCAGCAGAGGGCCAAGCACAAATTTAAAGCCCTGAAGAGCACTGCATTTTTGCTGATGAGGAAAAATACTTCATGTTCTAACTACTAGGTAGCAGGTAAGGCTAGGGGCACAGAGGTAATCAGTGCTTCATTTCAATGCAAAGATGATAAAGATTTCTCTTAAAGGTGGTGTTCTCAGAGATGAGAGGAATGCCTGAGGACTATGGCCCCTAAACATTCTGCTAACTCAAAATTAAAGCTACTCCCAAAGTTCACCTGTTAGCCAAATATCAGACAGTTCTGCGAAGAACGTGGTCCTTAGAATAATCAAGTATATGAGGGCAACGTCTTTCCAGAAGCAAAGTTGAGAAGGCCAAAATAGCAGAAAAATCCCATGAATAGAAATGGGGAAACTGGAGCGGGAATGGGGATGGTGTTGACACATTGCAGGGATTGCAGTCAATGTCACAAAACAATCTATGTATAAATTATTGAATGGAAATGAATTTGCTCGTTAAACTTTGAGCTAAAGCACAATAAAATGTTCGAAAAAGGAAAGCATCAAGCTCCAGTCATAGAGTGAAACAGGGAATAAAGAGGTAACTGTTCTTCTAGAGATTACTTTTCCTTTGGTGCCTCAATTTCTCCAGGAGGGAGTTTTTAAAGTGTACTAAGAACAGTGTCTACTTATGGTGAAACTTCAGTTTTTGAAAACAAAAACAATGTGTGTGTGTGTGTGTATGTGTGTGTGTGTGTGTTTACCTGCACTTGCATGCAAACACATGTACGGGCATATGTTAAACTGGTTCTTGGTTTGTGCTTGTACTAAACTGAAATAATTCTGAAGCTGGTTGGGAAATGACTGACGAATATCTGACTCCCCTGAAATCTGTGCTATACTGAACTGCTCTCTGCATAGATCAGTTTTTGTTGTTGTTCATGGAGCACAAGATGTAAACTAGAGTCTGTGCCACATGTGGAGGGATGAATACTCCTTTCATTTACAGGGATATTTGGTGTTCTAATGGTGTCCCAATGTTTTGGGGGCATAATACGTAAAGTCAAGGTCCAGATGGCTTGCCGATATTAAAGATCTATCTTAAGCACTAAATTTTCAGGTCTTAACTCATGGCCCCTTGGCCAAATTCAAATGCAAGTTAATTATTGTCGGCCTCTCTAAATTCTCTCAAATGATTTCATTTGAATATAGCACTCTTCTCTATTCCCGGGTGGTGGTTCTGTTACTGCTATGAAACATCTGCTAGACTCTCTGTAAGAGGAGAGTGAATGGATCCTAACCATTACTCACTCACCTCATCAGAGTTCTATGAGAGTTAGCTAATCATGTTAGGAAAAATGAGTCAGAGTCATTTAGTTGAAAAATGAAAAGAAAGTCCAGCATTCCAGTGTTTGCTTCAAGTGAAAAAATTAACCTTGAAATAGGATGGAAGTTAAATGCAGACAGGGTGGAGCAAGTATTCTATTTAGGTCCATGTGCTATATGTGTAGGTCTTATGCCTGGCTGCATAAGACCTCTGATGCTTTAAAAAATACCAATACTTAGTGTTGGTATTGGTCCTACCAGTTAACGGTTCTATCTTCCATTAAATCCATTGACATTGAGTTGTTTCTGACACATTGCTAAACTATACGACAAAGGAAGACTGCCCCATAGGGTTTCCAAGGCTGTAATCTTTAGGTAAGCAGACTGCCTCATCTCCCACTGAGCTGCTGGTAAGTTTGAACCGCTGACACAGCAGTCAGGTACTTAATCACTGCGCCACCAGGGCTGCTTACTTTAGGCTATTTAACACAGAATTCTTAGAAGAGAATCCGAAACATCTATAGTTTAAAAAATATCATCATGAGTGATTGTAGCCCATAGTTAGATTCTAGTCCTTTGAGTACCTTTATGGAATGCCTATCTTAAGTGACTCAAAAATGAAAATCACTACCTATCTACTTATCCTATTTTATAGCATTAGCCTTAGAAAAAATAAAATCGCTGTTGTTGTTAGATGCCTTTGAGCTTTTTCTGACACATGCCGAGCCAAGCCAAGTGCTGTCAAGTCGGATCTGACTCATGATGACCATAGCCACACTATATATAACAGACTGAGGTATTACCCTGTCCCACACCATCCTCATAAACATAGTGATGCTTGCGGCCCTTGTTGCAGCTGCTATGTCAATCCATCCTGCTGAGGATTCTCCCCGTTTTGCTGACGCTCCACTGTATTACATCATCAGGAGAGACTGGCCCATCCTGACAACATGTCCAAAGTAGATGAGGTGAGGTCTCACATCCTTGCTTCGGAGGAGCATTCTGGCTGTACTTCTTCCAGGTGAGACTTATTTGTTCTTTTGGGAGTCTGTAGCATATTCAATGTGCTTTTCCAGCACCATTATTCCAAGGCATCCATTCTTCTTCAGCCTTCCTTATTCATTGTCCAGCTTTTGCACACACACGAGAGGACAGAAAATACCACGGCTGTTGTCCGGTGTACTTTAGGCTCCAGAGTGACGTCTTTGCTTTTTTAACATTTTAAAGAGATTTGCTGAATGCAACCTGTTGCTTGATTCTTTGGCTGATGCTTCCATGGGCATTGATTGCTGAGCCAAGAAAAACAAAGTCCTTAACAACTTTAGCCTTTTGTCCCTTTTTCATGATCTTGTGTGGATTTTTATTTTATTTATGTGTCATCCATTCTGAAGGGTGTAGCCTTAGCTTTTCAACAGTAATTGCTTTAAGTTTTTTCACTTTTTGCAAGCATTTGTGTCATCTGCACACTGCATATTGCAAGTTGTTAATGCGTCTTCCTCCAATCCTGGTGCCACGTTATTCTTCATGTAGCCTAGCTGCTTGTATTATTTGTCCATTTCAGACCGAGTAAGTATGGTGAAAGGATACAACCCTGTGGCACACTTTTCCTGACCTTAAACCACCCAATATCACCTTGTTCTATTCCAAGGAGGGCTTCTTGAGTATATAGGTTTTCCATCAGCACAGTTAGGTGTTCTGGAATTTACATTTTTCATAATATTATCCATAATTTGTTATGACCTGTGCAGTGGGATGTTTCTGCATAGTGAATAAAACAAAGGGAAAAACCTTTCCAGTGTTTTCTGCTTTCCATCGTGACTGTGATATCATGATATGAGCAGTGATGTCCTTTGTCCCATGTCCTCTTCTAAATCTGCCTTGAACTTCTGGTAGTTTCCTGTGGTTTACTGCTACAACTGCTTTTCAATGATCTTCATTAAAATTTTACGTTTGGGTGATGTTAATGATGTTGTCTGATAATTTCTACATTCTGTTGGATCACATTTCTGTGCAATGAATACAAATATAGATCTCTTCCAGTCGGTTGGCCAGGAAACTGTTCCAAGTTTCTTTGCATAAACAAGTGAACAACTCCAGCTTTGAATCCATTTGTTGAAACATGTCAGTTGGTATTACATTAATTTCTTGTGGCTTATTTTTTGAAATTCCTTTCAATGCACATTCTAGTCCTCCCTTTAATGTCATAGATTCTTGTTCACGTGCTTCCTCTAGAGAAGGCTGAGCATCAGCTGTTTCTTTCTGGTTCAGTAACCCTTTGTATTCCCTCCATTTTCTTTTGGTGACTCCTAGGTCATTCCATATTTTTCATATAGAAATCCAGTATTGCAAGTTGAGGCTTGAATTTTTTTCTTCACTTCTTTCAGCTTGAGAAATGTCTAGCACGCCCTTTCCTTTTGGTTTTCTAATTCTGCCTTTACACATTTCATTATAATACTTTACTTTGTCTTCTCAAACCATACTTTGGAATCGTCTCTTCAGCTTTTTAACTTCATCGTTTCTTCATTCTACTTTAGCTACTCTAAGTTAAAGGGTAAGTTTCAGACTCTTAACATCTAGTTTTATCTTTTCTATCTTTTTAATGACTTCTGGCTTTATGGATACTGTCCTTGATGTCATTCCACATATTTTCTAGTCCTCTGTCATTAGTGTTCGCTGCATCAAATTTATTCTTGAGAAGGTCTTTAAATTCCAATAGGATATGTTCAAAGTCATATATTGTCTGTCATGGACCTGCTCTAATTTACTTCATCTTTAACTTAAACTTGCATATGAGCAAGTAATTGTTTGGTCTATAGTTCATCCCAGCTCTGTTCAGACTTCTGATACTGAGCATTTCCATCATCTCTTTCCACAGATGTAGTCTATTTGATTCTCGTGTTTTCCACCTGGTGAGGTCCATGAGAATAGTCACCATTTGTATTGTTAAAAAAAAAAAAGTATTTGCAATGGAGAAGTTGTTAGTTTTACCAAATTCTGTTGTGTAATCTCTTGTATCAATTGTATCACCAAGACCGTGTTTGCTAGCCACTAATCTTCTTTGTTTCTAACTCTTGCATTCCAATCACAAGTAATTATCAATGCATTTTGATGACATGTTTGATCAACTTCAGACTACAGGAGTTGGCAAAAATCTTTAACTTTCTTATTTTTGACATTAGTAGTTGGTGCTTTGCTTTGAAAGACAGTAGCATTAACTGATCTTACTTGTAGGCATATGGACATTATCCTATCACTGACAGTACTGTACTTCAGAATAGATCTTGAAATGTCCTTTTTGCCAATGAATGCTTCATTTCTTTTGAATTTGTCCTTCCCTCCATAGTGTATGATAATATTGCCCAACTCAAAATGATCAGTTCCTGTCCATTTCAGCTCACTAATACTTAGAATATGGAATATTACATGTTCTGTTTCCTTTTTGATGACTTCCAAATTTCCTGGATTCATACTTCATATATTTCACTTTCCAGTTATATATTTAAGGCTGTATCTATTCATTTGGAGTCAAAACACCTCAGCAAATGAAGTTCCTGAAAGCTTTATTCCACCCACTTCACTAAAGTCAGCTCTACTTTGACTGGGCATCTCTTCCCAGCTGTACTTTGAGTGCTTTCCAACCTCAAGAGCTCATCTTCTGACACTATACCAGATAATGTTCTGCTCCTATTCATAAGATTTTTCACTACCTATTTTTTTCCAGAAGTAGACTTCCAAGCGCTTCATCCTAGTCTGTCTTAGTCTGGAAGCTCTGCTTAGGTCTGTCTACCATGGGCGACTCTGCTGGCATTTGAAATACCAACAGCATAGCTTCTAACGTCACAGCAATACCCAAGCCACCATGGTACAACCGACCAATAGACACATAGAGGAACACAAAATATGTACCTTAAACTGAGCACACAAAGACAGTGTAGTTAAACCTTATCTGAAAATGCAAAAGTTGGTAGCCATGCTAAGATTTTTCTAAGCCACTCTTATTTTCTCTGTATGTATAATAATCGATATTGTGAGATTGTTTCTATGCTACATTTCTTTTCTTTTGTAAGAACTACTATAATCCCAGGCAATATAGTAGTGAATTCTTTCTTTAGTTCTTTCGGATGACTGCACAATCACTGGAGCGCACAGTCAGTGGAGTGTTTGTGGAGGGCAGGAGGAGAGCAGCAGATTAATTGATAATGCCTCCAGCCTTAAGAACTTCTGAGGACTTTGAGAAAGATCAAATGCTTCTCAGCTGTCCAGTGAAACTGGTATTAGGGAGCAAAGCCAGTTGATCTCTGCCACTTCTAGTGTTGCAAATTGTGTATAATTTTCTATATTCTACTAAGCAGGCTCTTCCTCATTTGACCGTGACTATAACTCTGTGAGGTATGATGGAATGGGTACTATTACTCATTTTACAGAGAAGGAAACCTACCCTTAAACTACGTTAAAGACTCTTCAAGCATAATTTTATTCCACTGTGACCTGCAGCAAAATGCTGTTGTAAAGGAATATTCTTTCTTCCTTCCTTCCTTTTCTTTCCTTTTTTCTTTCTTTCTTCTTTCCTTCCCCTCCTTCCTTCCTTATTTCCTTCATTTCTTCTTCCTTTCCTTCCTTCCTGTTTTTCTCCCTCCCTTCTTTTCTTTGTCCCTCCTTCTCCAGTTCTCTCCTTCCTTCTTTCTTTCCTTCTTTCCAACATTTATACTTGTATTGGTTTATATGTAGAAAAGTTGTTGGTTTTCTACTTGTTATATTTTCACTCAGATTTCTTTCACATTTCTCTTATTTATCTGATGCTTTCTCAGTTGTTTTTCTTAGATTTCCTGTGCATATAAATATATTGAATGGAAAAAAAAAACAGTGCTTTTGAGTAGATTCTGACTCATGGCAAACCACAGGACAGATTAGAACTACCCCATAGAGTTTCCGAGGAGTGCCTGGTGGATTCGAACTGCCGACCCTTGGGTGGCAGCCATAACACTCAACCACTACACCACATCTGTAAATAATGTTAATGATGCTTCCACTTTACTATCAGCACACGTATTTCTTCATCTCGTACATTCGTAGTGACTATTACTTAGAGAGAAGCCCTGGTGCTATAGTGGTTAAGAGAGAGGGCTACCAACCAAAAGGTTAGCAGTTTGAATCCACTGGTCACTCCCTGTAAACCATATGGGGCAGCTCTATTCTGCCGTATATGGTCACTATGAGTTGGAATGCACTCGATGGCAGCAGCTTTGATTTGGCTTATTACTTACAGATAAATATTAAATAATATTTCAAATACTGTATTTTTGTCATGCTAACTTTAATGTGAATGCATTAAACATTCTAAATGTAATACTAGCTTTTAATTCAAGATAGTTAGATCTATATGTGTATGTGTTATAAATGTGACTTTAAGATTATATGCATATACAAAATGCATGATTTAAAACCATTCATTGCTTACAATTCAATAGCTAAAAAAGACAGACAATTCAGTTAAAAACTAGGCAAAAGACTTGTATACAGATACGTCTCCTAAAAAGATATACAAAAAGCCAACAAACACACAGGAAGTTTCTCAGTACCATTAGGTATGAGGAAAATGGAAATCAATACCACAGTGAGATACCATTGCACACCCACTAGGGTGACTAATATAATTTTTTTTTAAATGGAAAAATGCAGATGTCAGAGAAGATATGGAGAGATGTTCACCCTCTTACATTGCCAGAGAGAATGCAAAATAATGGTCCAGCCTCTATGGAAAACAGTCTAGAACTTCCTGGGAAATTCAGTAGTTCTACTCTTAAGTTTGTGTCTGAAAGAAGTATAAGCAGATCTTCAAATTCTCATACAGGATGTCAATTGCAGCACTATGCATAATAACCACAAGGTGGAAACAACTCAAATATCCATCAGTTGAAGATATTTGAATATATTTGTTCCATATACTATCAAAATACACTACCTTCATATACAAAAGTATTATTCAGCCATAAGAAGGAATGAAGTAATGATACATGCTACAACATGAACAAACCTTGGAAACCTTCCTTGTTTATGTTAAGTAAAGAAGCCAAACAGCCAAGGCTGTGTGTTGTGTGGATCCATTTTTATGAAAACTCCAGACTAGGCCAATCCATAGAGATACAAAGCATATTTGTTGTTACCATGAGCAGGACCGGCAGAATGGGGTATAACTGGGTACAGAATTTTCTTTTGTGACAATGAGAATATTTTGAGATTAGATACATGTGATGGTTACTCAACATTGTGTAAATGCCGAAGAACTGTAAACATTCAGACGATAAAATGACAACTTTTACGTTACATAGATTTTACATCAATTGCACAGAAAAAAAATTAGAGAAGCAGGAACATTGTCAATTGCTGGAAGCGCAAATATTTAAAAGTGAAAACTAAAACTTTTTTTTTGAAAGTATCTATATGATTTGTTCAGGCATCTTTTTGAACACCTTCCCCTCAATGGGCAGGAGAGGGCTTCTGAGGTACTGGTAATAATCTGTTTATTCATTTGGATGCTGATTACAAAGTTAAGTTCAGTGAAATTGCCCTAAGTGGTACCTTAATAATATACACATATGTTATTTTTTTAGCTTAAATTTCAATTAAAGATTTTAAAAATTGACCCCAAGGATAAACCCAGATCTTACTTCTATCACCATACAGTAGCTTTGCTAATAAGTACAATTTTACACTAAATGTTCTTTGCCTCCAAGCTCTTTCTCTTAATCAGTTGTAAGATTAATTCATGTTTTGGTGTAGCTTATTTGTTCTTATTGAAACATGGTATTCTATTACGTGAAAACATTACAATGTATTTATCCATTCTTTGTTGATAAACATTTGAGGTAGTTTTGAGTTTGAGGATATTATGAATAGATCTATAACTCATATTCCAGTTACTATTTGTTTGGTAAACTTCTGAATTCATTTCTTCGAGTATTCTGAATACATTTCTGCTGGCACACATAGATGTAGAATTCCTAGGTCAAAAAGTATCTGCTTATTCAAGTGTAGCAGAAATTGCCAAGTGGTTTTCCAACTGGCCATACAAATTTATGTTCTTATCAGAAGTATATGAGTTCTCCAGTTGCTTCACTTCTTTATCAACCCTTGGTATTGTCTATCATTTTAATTTAGTCAGTCTGTATTCAGTAACTCTGGTGGCACTGAGGTTAAAGGCTATGACTGCTAACCAAAAGGTTGGCATTTTGAATCCACAAGGTGCTCCTTGGAAATCCTATGGGGTAGTTCTGCTGTGTTCTATAAGGTCACTGTGTGTCGGAATCTACTCGATGGCAATGAGGTTTGTTGTTTTTGGCATTATATTGTGGTTTCAATTTGAATTTCTGATTGATTAATGAAACTGAGCATCTTTTATATTTATTGTCCATTTGGATAGCCTTTTCTGTGAAGCTGTTAATCATTTGGCCAAATTTTGCATTGGATTGTCTGTATATTTCTTATTATTCTTGGATTTTTCTATATTCTGATTATGATTCTTGAGTATTTTATTATAAATGTATTACAAATACTTTCTCCAGTATATAGTTTGCCATTTTCCTTTGTTTTTGATGATGCCATTTATTTATTTTTTTACTTCATTATGGCTATTATTTTTATTCTAAGTCTTTTAATCTAAGTTTTTGAATTATTAGCATAGATTTAAGCAAGAATCTCACTATTATTATTGTAATTTTCTTGCCTCAGAATATTTCCACATTTTTATTTCTTATTTTGAGTTTCTCTGTTTTTTTCTGTTTATTATTAGATGGGCTAACTTGTATTTTATCAGTGATTTCTCCATCACCCAAAAGCTATCTTTGGGTTTATTCATTAGGTTTGCAGTTTTTAATTATTAATTCTTCCTCTTATCTTTATTAACACATCCCTTTTATTTCCCTTAGTTGCATTTTCATTGCTGTAACTTCTTAAGTTGAATAATTAATTTATGTAATTTTACTGTTCATTTTTAAAAGATATGAGAATTTAATTACATAAATGTTCTTTAAAGCATATCATATCCCTCAGATTTGACACATAATGTAATAATTATTGTTTTATAAAGTAGTATTTACTGAAAAATAGCAGAGTGAGCAGTGTAAGTTAGGGGAGCTGCACCTTTAATCAGCTGGACTGTCTCAGAAAATTTTTCTCTGCAAATTCACCAAGTTCTCTGATACCATGGAACATCTTCATTCATTCTGCCCTCATGATAATGAGAGGTACACATAGCTCCCTGTTATGTTTGCCGAACACACAGGCCTTCTTAGGGCAACATGGCATTCTGAAGTGGGTTTGAGTTTATGTGTTTTTCTCTGTTTATTATTAGATGAGCTAACTTGTATTGTATCAGTGATTTCCCCAGCACCGAAAAGCTGTCTTTGGGTATATCCAACCTTTGCCAACATTTCACCCTTAAACTTATCTTCGTCTTAAGGAGATACCATATACCAGCCAGTTGATTAGTGCACATCTCTTTGTATCTCTCATACACAAGCAAAAGGACCCAGGGCCACTCTTGTGACCCACATGTGGGAGACACCAGGTGAGGGATTATTTTTTGACTTTCAGTCTCATGCTGTCTGTTTCCCACATGGGGTCTACAGAAATTTGAATCTGCTATTGCCAGCCTTGCTTGATGTTGTTTAAACTTTCCTGCATTTTTAAAATATTCTTTGTAAGTTTGGGTTTAAAATTGTGGCATTTGGCTAACTTTCTAGAAAATGTAATATTCTTCCTTGTTTTCATTTGTCTTATAGCCTTTAGTTGGCTCTATGGAGACCAGCTAACATTGTTATTCTACCATCTTCAACCAGATTTCTTCAATGTATTACTTTTACAAGTGATTTTTATTAATATTGTTTTTATCAGGAAATAAAACATAATTATTTTAAGTGAGTAATTTTACAAGACATTTTGTGTTCCACTACTATTGAACTATTTAATGAGACGGCTTCTCTCTTTTGTATGATTGCAACTCGTTGTAAATAAAGGAGGAAACATACTACACTATATCTGTTTTATTAATAATTTTAATGAAGTAGTAAAAAAAATGATTAGACAAATCAAATGTTTCCTAGCAGCATCCAGTTCTGAGCAAATCCAATTCATTTAAATCTTTTTCAGATCACATAATGCAAGCCAGGAACATATATGATTTCCTAACATCCTGGTTGTACAATGGTTAAATGCTTGGCTGCTATCCAAAAGGTTGTATCCAAAAGGTTGGTAGTTTAAGCCCACTCAGTTGCTTCATGGCAGAAAAACTCGGCAATCTGCTCTTGTAAAGACTGCAGCCTAGAAAATCCTGTGGCGATTTCTATTTTGTTATGTGAGGTTCTTATGAGTCAACACCTAGCAACACCAACACCCTCTTACTGAGACACCCCACAGTTTCTCATGGCTTTATTCTTTTGCTGCAAGAAATCAATAAGCCCAACTTTGCACTGCTGTTGATGTTTCACTGTAAGACCTTGATCTTGACAAGTATTTTTCTTTAGTTCATGAATCTATTCAAAACACTTTACTAAGTATGTATTATTTGGTATAAAATAAAAAAATCATTGAATCATTGCAAGTTACATATTATTTACAGTAAGAGTTAATAATAATACTTGAAGTTTACTAAAGAGTTTTACATATATTACACATGTTAAACTTCATACAGCTCTGTAAGATAACATTGTCTTTAATGTACAGCTATAAAAATTTAGGCTTAGAGAAAGTATTTGGGAGTTAAAATATTAAATAATTTATTGATAAACCTTATACCTGGAAAAGAAAAGATACTAAGATAGCTGCATATAAATGCTGCCTAGCCAATGAGGAAACTGAGGCTCAGAAAAATTTAACGTGTTTTTAGAGATCACATAACATAGCAAGCGACCAGAACAAAGGATTGTCTTTAAGACTCAACATTTCGAATGCTAAACAATATATAGATGGTGAAATTGAAAGAGTGTTCGCAAGAAAAAAAAAAGGCATGAGAGATGCACTACAAGACTTTTCTGAGGATACGATACCTTAGCATTGTTCAAACACGTACTGAAAGTGAGCAGCAAACAACGGGAGTAAAGAATTAACCGGAACAGTAGTGTGTCTGTCTGTCTGTCTGTCTGTATATATGTCTTTGTGTAGGGGAGAATTTGTACTATACTCAAAATAAAATGAAAAGCTATTGAAGCTTTCTAAAGGAGAGTTCCATGTAAAATTCTGTATTTTTGAAATACTGCTTTGACTGCAAGTAAAGGACGGATTTGAGAAGAGCTACCCTAATGATAAGGAAAGTGATTAGAAGGGCATTGTCATGTGCCAGGAAAAGTATGAGGCTGCCTGGAAAGAAAGTAGTGACAACAACAGTGCAGAAGAGTAGACAAATCTGAGAAATTTATGAGCTGGATTCTGTGGGACTCCATCATTTATTGGATTTAGGGGCAGTAGGGCACGTGTAGTCAAGGATAACAACTAAATATCTGAAAAAGTCAACTGTTGGGACTGTCGTAGTAGGTGTGCAATTTTGGGGGGAGAGAATTTTAACTCAGGACACAGTGATTTTCAAAAGTGCCTGTGTGCATGTATTTCATTAGGCAGGTGTATATTTATACTTGGAGCTCAGAAGACATCCGGGGTGTGTGTTTGTGTGTGTGTACTTTCTGTAGATATTTGGCAATTTATGCCATGACACTAGAGAGGAACTGAACTATGAGGTTACTAAGAGTGAGAAAAACAGAAGAAATAGGATCAGGCTTTGAGAAACATATACTGAAAGGCTGAGTGGAGGAAACAGCATCAAAGAAGATGAAGAAAAAACAATCAGAATGGATGGTGCTCTGACAGCCATAAAGTAGAGGTGGTTTAAGCTGAAATAGGAAACCAGATAAGACTTCAGAATGCCCTTAAGCTTTGTAGAAATGCAAGGGTGTTAGAGGAGTTTTCTTATTTTTCCTTTATTTTATTTTTCATCAAATCACAGGGTATCAGTCTCTTCTTGGAACTCCCTCTGTTTGGGGCTTCTTCACATTTTCCTCAGTCTATAAATTTTATCATCAGCTCTGCCAAACAGCCTAATTCTTTTTCTAGAAAGTGCATGTCTCAGCTCTCTAGTGCTGCTATAACAAAAAAGCCACAGTAGATAGGTCCAACATAAGTTTATTCTCTGGCAACTTGTAGGTTAGAAGTTTGAATTGAGTACAGCAGCTCCAGGGGTAACTTTCTCTCACTGTCAGGTATGTGGGAATTTCTCATCAACACTATGTCCCTGGTGTAGGAGCTTCTCAGTGCAGGAACACATGGTCCAAAGGACACACTCTGCCCCGTATTCTTCTTGCTTTGTTGTAATGAAGTCCCTCTCCTCTCTACTGGGTTCTCTCTTTTATATCTCAAAAGAGACTGACTCAAGATGAAATCTAATTCTGTAGCTTCATTCCTGTCTCATTTGAATAACTATCTCTAATCACACCTTATTAACATCATAGAGATTAGGATTTACAGCACAAGGGATAACTGAATCACATCACGAAATAGCAGCCAGACACAAATACTGGGAATCACGGCCTGGTCAAATCGACACACATTTTTAGGGACAGAATTCAATCCATAACTGTACACCCCCAGGGTTTTTAAGGTCTTTAAGTCATGCTGAAAGTGGAAGGTAAGTCATTATTATCCATCTGTGGTAGATATTTCTGGAAGATATAATCTTCAGAGCAGTGCAGCTATAGGAAAGAGCCTACTTTTCTTGATAATAGCAACTAACTCATGCAGTATTACTTTGATGACTCATCATGCTTTAGAAGTTTCTGGCTCTTTTCTCTGTCTTGCTGAAGACATCTTACCAACCAGAAGAGCAGAAAGAAACAAAAAAGTGTGCCTTATTACTGTGAATACAGAGAAAATGTAAACAAAACAGACATTGTGGTTGTGTTCTCTTTCTAAAGCAACAATATTTACAGATGTTACCACATTCCCATTTTTTCCTATTAAATCTTTAGACACTGTGTTAGTTATCTAGTGCTGCTATAACAAAAATACCATAAATGGATGGCTTTAACAAAGAGAAGTTTGTTCTTTCACAGTCTAGTAGATTACAAATCCAAATTCAGGTCATCACTTCCAGGGGAAGCCTTTCTCTTTCTGTCAAGCTCTGGAGGAAGGGCCTTGTCAGCAAGTGTCCATTGGTCAAGGCATTTACCAGGCACAGGGACCTAGAGTTGAAAGGACATACTATGTTCCTGGTTCTGACTCCTCGGTGGGACGAACTCTCATGTCTATTCACGTCTCTCTTTTGTACTCAGAAGAGATTGGATTAAGACACAATTGAATTTTGTAGATCTCATTAATATAACTGCTGCTAATCCTTCTCATTAACATAACTGTGATAGGATTTACAATATGCATGTAAATAATGTCAGGTAACAAACTGGTGGATAATCACAATATTGGGAATCAGGGCTTAGTCAAATTTATACATGTATTTTTAGGGGGACACACTTCAATCCATGGCAAGCATCTACTTCATATTCTGGTTACCAATAAATATTAATCCTATGTTATATTTTACATGTCATTATTATTATCATTGGGAGGTTCTCTCCCAGAAGTCAGAACAAAAGTCAGTTTTACATGATTCTTTAATTTCCAGTTAAACCCTGTATGTACTCAGGATTAACAAACATTGTATTTTACATAATAATGATTTTAACTCAAGCAATGGGACTATTAATATTATTCTATCTTTTCAAATCTATGCCCCTGTATTTTCAATTTTCTCTTCATCTAAACTTACATGCTGTAGACCTTCTGAAAGTTTTTGTTATATATAGGAGATGGAGGTATCTGGTATTTGTTACTTTTTTTCCCTGTGTCCTGATTTTTTTCTCATTTTATGTTTCCACTTCATTTCCATGTCTCTTCCTCCTCCTACTCACTCTCAAAAAAGAGCTTTTTTAGTATGTGAAAAAAACTTTTGAAATGATACTGTCTCTGTAACTTCACTCTCACTTTTTAAATTATAAACTAAAATAAAAATTGGCATATTGATAAAAGCTTCTGAGGCTGCTGCCTGCTGCTTCCTGGTGATTAGGTGTGAGAAGGTGGCCTTTCTCAGTTCAGATAAAAAATATGCAAATTATGATATTTAAACCAAAATGAGGGTTGTATGGAGGAGGGAGGGGCACATTTATTCCCTCTCCCCCCATCCTTTCTATTTTTCATAACTATCCAGGGAGTAGTTTATAACTCCTTGGATGAAAAGTTGAAGATTAAGGGGAAGTTCATTCAAACTACACACTGGTTCTCCAACTTGGAAAAAAAACTTTTCTAATCTCAGTTTAAATATTTTAAATTATTCTTTCTTTAGTCAGATGACTCCTTAAGCTTGATGACTTCTGCATGGAAAGATTTTGAGCACTTGCTATGAGTCATTCACTATGCTGGGCTTTTTAATATAAATTTTCATTGGATCCACACAATAACCCTCCAAAATCGGTGTCATTGTCCTCATGTTCACATAGAAAAACACTGAGCCATGGTGATAGGACCTGACATAACAAAGATCACTCACCAGAAAGTACGCTATGTAGAAGTGGACCTGCCTGACTTTGTATCACAATACTTTGTATTATACACTACCGTCACCACAGAAGACATGCCCATAGTGAAAACTGAATAGTCACCAGCCTTTCTTTTATGAGTGCATCTGCAAGCAAGAGTTGGGGACTATAAACAATCATGAGGACTCCAAGTTATCAACATGGGTGCTACCCAGGTAAAGGATGCACAGATACTGTACAAAGACCAAAGGGATCTTGCTGGCCATTTTTAATTGACATTCATAGAGACTCTGCAGCTACTTTGCAGAATTTGAATCTGAGTTTTAAATTTCCATCATGTACCCTTACATATTTGTAATTTGTCAATGAACAAACTGATGAGTTTTAATATGTATATAGGCCAGGAATGTGGGCTTTCTGGTATAAACAAGAAACTAGTAACTGTGACTTCATAAATGCTATGAATGTTTTAGAACTTAATGGGTAAAGAAACAGAGTGTGAATATAATTTACTGCAGACCTTGGCTGGATGTGACGTGTTAATTTGCCTGCATGGATCTAGAAGTGTGTTTCTCTGAATGAAAAGGGGTTAAAGGAAGAAGTAGAAAATTGAAATAGTAAAATTTTCCAAATAATCAGTAGACTTGTTCAGTAAAAGCCAAAAAGACTAGTTAGTTTCTAAATTCCCACTTTTAGGGTATATTTAGTCTGACTGGCACTATCTAGGAATCCAAGGGCAGGTCAGTCCTCAGGATTCAATTGATATCCTCGTGAAGCCAAGGGTTCCTGAAATCTATTTGGGGTCCAGAAGCAGAGAGACAGGGAAACTCATTTCCTCACTATGAAGTTTATACTAACTGATTTAGGGTTAGCAAACTTCCTAAAGTTCATGATGCAATATAAATATTAAATATTTAGTTAAAACTTTAGCAAACAGAGAAAGAAAGAGCGTGGTGATCCCCAAGGATCTGGGTTTACTGCGCTGGGCTTCCGGCTGAATGGCTACAGAATAGGTACTTCTGACAAAGCTGGAACAGCCACATGCCCTGTTTATACTTCATGGCCTCACTATTTAACAGCTTCTAATGAAACTGTCTTTCTGAGATTTCTTTGCTCACAAAGGTTCAGTCCTTCAAACGAAGGGAGGTAGCAGTCTATCTCTGCAGTTTAAAAGAAAATATTTTAGTAGGATTGGACATATGTGTCTTTTATCTTAGCCATGTGGAAGAGACAAAATAGGGAACAGATATGGTTAGCTGGCACTGTGCCGATTATGAAGACCATGGGAACCCCAGAGGCTTTCCTCTAGAGACAACAAGTCTCTTTCTTCTTTTATCAAAGAGAATTTATCATGTTGAAAGTCTAAGCCCCTTTAGCAAGAGAGAGAGACCTGATAGGGCTTTTTTTGTCTCTCATCATTCACTACTGTTTGATGCTAGGAGCCTTTTTAGGGGGAGGTAGCATGAGACCAGAAACCTAACACTGTCCATCCTCAGACTCCTCCTTCCTCTTTCCATCCTCCACCCAAGCACTATGGACAGAATAAGAATAAGACCTTGGAAATTTGGAATATGATTCAGCAGGTTTTATATAAGAAAGAAAATAGAAGTTGTTATCAGGTAACAAAAACTGTACCTGTTATAAGCCTTAGCTTTTCTACAAGGCACACATGAGATGTAATGTTGGACAAGCTCTGGCTCAAAAGCTACTTAATATATTTTTGTACTGAAGAATGGGAATTGTTTTTGTTTTGAGGATTTAAGGGTAGCCAAGTTATAAGACAGCATGGCACACTTTTTCTTTACAATTCACTTGAGATCAGAAAAATTACCAGATTCATACAGAGACATGTCTTTAACTTGAACTTGTTAGAATTTACTGGCTTTATGGCAGTTGTGCCCCCTCTCCAGCATATGTGCTAAACGTGAAATGAAAGAATAGTTTGCCTTCTATTCAGCATTAATTATCTCTGACGTTGCATAAGAAATTTTTGTTAGATCTAGATGGATATTAGACATGGTGCATTTATAAAGTGTTACTGTTTTCAATGAGAAATGAAGTCTCAGATACACTACTTAAGCTCACCTTTGGTTGCAAAATCTGTGTGGTTGAACCAGAATGAGCATAGAGCCTGCCTGCTTATGACTCCCATTACATTAGCTTGCATTAGAAAACTCTCCTGAAGCTGTCTCTTTCAATATATACTAGGATGGGAGATTTGAAATTAAGTACGAAGTAATGTACATTAGGATAGGTCTCTATCTCTTCCTGTCTCCCTCCCTGTACGTGTATCCTGAAACTTTTTGCCTCATCAAAGTGGAGAAATGATTTTTTAAAGGTAAATGTTCTGAGGGGAGTTGGGATGCAGAAGCATATGTGATGCAGGATTTTTTTTTTTTTGGAAAAGGGCCACCTAACTTTCTGTTGAGAAAAGTTAAGTTTTTGAATGACCTTTGACAGTGTCAGTCATTTCCCATCATGTACTGTTCTTATTCAAACCAGAAGTTCCTGCGTACAATCCTCTGTAATGGTTTGGTATTCAAAAGTGTATAAAGAAAAAGGCTTGTCCTTGATGATGTACTGTTCAGAGCCACTTCATCTTTCCCTGCATTCTCCAAGGAAGAAAGACCAGTACTTTCCATTTTCTGAGAATCTGTCAATCTATAATCCAAATGCTTACATGAAACTGGGACTTTGTTTGCGCTCTCTAGACTCATCTCTCTACTGCTAAACAAGAAAAGAAAAAACATTGTTTTCTCTGCTGATTCAGCTTAGCAACCAGCCTTGGCGTTTGCTTTCATAAACGTATACAATCGCATTCACAGATTAGCCGGAATATGAGGTTCCTAGCGATGATTTGGAAACCATGGGGGCCTATTGGTTAGATGCTGCTCCCGCTAACTGAAAAGGCTGGTAGTTCTAATCCACAAGACATTCCTTGCAAACCCTATGGGGCACTTCTACTCTGTCCTAGAGGGTTTCTATGAGTCAGAGTTGACTCAACAGCAATTTTTTTTCTTTGTTTTAGTGATCATTTGTGCTTGTAGATAATTATGGCTTATTTCAAGGGAGCTATTTCTACTTAGCTTCAATTGTTTTTAGTTGCATGCCCTCTGTCAGCCACTACATCTTTATTTTGCTGCTTTTCCTATCCATTTATTTTCCCTTTCATTTCTGCTTTCAGTCATCTCAGATATTCAAAGCTCGGAAAGAGTTTATCTTTCAATATTATAGAAACATTAAAATCTTCACTTTTATTCATCCCATATAACACTGCTACTTACTTTTATTTGAAGGTTCTGGTCTCATGCTTCATTCATTCCATCTAAACAGTAGTTTCTAGTCTCCTGTTTCCTCCATTATTTTAAAAGAAAGTACAAAATTACCGTGACATTCAAGATCTTGTGCAACAACAAAAAAATATTTCTAGTCTCGGCTTATTCCTTATATTTATATACAGTTTTGATTCCAAAATGGCCTACAAAATGTTTCCTGGAGCCCTAGTTCTTTTGTTACTGTTGCTGTCTAAAGTAACATTCCTTTAGCTGATGAAATTTATCATCTTCCAAAACCTAGGTCAAACACCATCTCTGCCAGGACACTTTTCATTCTATCTGAATTTCCTTCTTCGTCTCCGTGGACAATTGACTTTCACTGAAGATCCATCACGTCAGGCACAACTTTAGTTGCTCTGATTACAGTAGTTAATAATGTAGCAATAGGACCTACGCCTTTGCCTTAAATTTTAAAGCCCAGCAAGAGGAGATAGAGAAGTATAACACAATTATGTTGTCATTGGTGTGTTCACCGAAGTCAATTTTCACTCATAGCAACCCTAAAGGTCAGAGCAGAACTGCTCCATAGGATTTCCTAGGCTGTGATCTTTGAAAAGTGGATTGCCAGGTCTTTTCTCTTGCAGAGAAAATTGGCATAACATAACTTTTAAAGAAAATGTTCTACTTTCTACTTTGGTGAGTAGCATAGTAAAAGCCTATGAGCTACTATCTTGCCTCTTTTAGGGGCAAGAAAGAAGGAAGAAAACTAAAGATATAAGGGAAAAAATATTTCACAGGACTGATAGACCACAACTACCACAGCCTCCAGCAGACACACTCTTGCCTAACCAGCAGATGCCCAGGCTAACACCCCGACTGCTCTGACAGGGATCTCAAAAGAGGATCTCAGACAGAGCAGGGAAACAACTCCGAAAAGCAAGATCAGATTCAGACCTCATAGAGAGTGGAGAAACCCCAAAGTATATGCCTCCCTGACACCCTTTTAGCTCAGTAATGGGGTAACTCCTAATGTTCTCCTTTAATCCAAAGATTAGACAGACTGATAAAACAACACAAGACTAAAGAGGCACATTGGCTCTGAAGCAAGGACTAAAAGACAGGAGGGAGAGGAAAACCTGTAATAGGGAAGCCAAGGTCAAGAAAGGAGAATGTTGACATATTGTGGAGATGTTAACCAATGTCATAAAGCAATACATAAACTATTCAGTAAAAAGTTAGTTCCATAAACCTTTACTTAAAATACAATTTTGAAAGTCCAGTATAAAAATAAAAAGTTACAAGTGACAGAGCTTGTTGAGTAATCCCCCAAGAAGAAGATCAGCACATAAAAAAAATGTTTTAGAGAAGAAGCTAATTAAGTCTTTGTAACAGGAGAGGCTGAAAATTAGGTGTGGATTTCTATTAATGTGCAAGTTTTTTTGAGAGAAAAGAGTTGGGAAGTTCCTGACTGATAACTTACACTGCCCAAATTTCTATTCTATTTTATGTGTGTCCTCTTTGAGGGTTTACCACAATATTTCATAAGTTTTTGATATACTTGTTCTATCTTAGAAGTCCCTGGGAAATACAAAAGCAGACGGCTCAGCCACTAGCTGAAAGACTGGTAGCTCAAATCTACCCAGAAGACCCTCAGACGAATAGTCTGGTGATCAAGCCGTAGAAAACCTGTGGAGTGCAGGTCTACTCTGAGAGCCATGAGGAGAAACTGAGGGGCAGCAGGTGTTTTTTTTCGTTGTTGTTGTTGCATCTCAGCAAGACTGTAGGTTATTACTATTTTTTAAAAAATATAATAAAAGCCACACTGTAATTTTAACTCCTATTAGCCACATTAGCAGAGGAAATTAATTTTGACAGCACATTTTATTTAATAAAATTTATCCAAAATACTATCATTTCAGCATGCAGTAAATAAAAGAAAGAAAAGAAATGATGATATAATTTACTTTCTTTTCTCTTTCCTTTTTTTGTGGAGAATCTTTGAAACATACTGTACACTTGTAACTCACTACGGGTCAGCCACTTTCCAAGTGCTTAGTCATCAACTATCTATCATTGCTATCAAAGTTTCTACCTTTGAGGATTGGAAATACCATGATAATGGGTATTATTGCTTCCCTTCACCTTTATGGTGAAGTGATTAAGTGAAAAACACCAAAAATAAGAGCATTAAAGTAGTCATAAGACATTTAAGACTGCCTTGAAGAATATATAATGGACCCAGTAGATCAAATCAGAAATACCTAAGAAGTGCTCTTCAATTTTGCTGCTGGAGAATTCATCTTTTCCTCCTCAAAGATCTTTAGGAAACCAAACTACTCACAGGTAAATATGATGCTGTGCTAATCTGAGACACATCCTAGCCAAATCAAAGCCAGCTGCTCTTTCTTTCCAGTTCTGTCTTTCCAGAAAAGATTCTGATCCAATTAACATGAATTAACAAAATACATCTGATTTGGCATCAAAACAGTTTGTTTCCTTTTTGGTGAACGCTGCCATCTCCTGGACAGATGGATGCCCTGGGTTGATGAGAGATTAGGGGTTGCAGGCTCCTCACCATTGCCTAGTCATTCAGGATGCAAATAAACGACAGAGAAATTCTCTTTTCCAAATGATTCTTGTGTAGGTGTTGTTGTTACTGTAAGGTGCAGTATACTTGAGTCCAACTCATAGCAAGCTCATGTGTAACAGAGTAGAACTGCCCATAAGCTCTACTGAAAGACTGTAAACTTTACAGAAAAGAAGGCACAGTTGCACAGTGGTTAAGTGTTTGACTGATAACCAAAAGTTAGTAGTTAAAACCCATACGCTGCTCTGCAAGAGAAAAAATGTGGTGGTCTGCTTCTATAATGATTATAATCTTGGAAAACCTATGAGGAAGTTTTATTCCATCCTATAGGGTCACTAGGAAACCCTGGAGCTCCTTGGTGACACTATGGGGCAGTTCTACTCTGACCAATAGAGTTGATATGAGTCAGAATTGACTTGATGGCAGTGGCTTTGGTGTTCTTTGACTACAGGGTCAGTATGAGACCAAATTCACTTGAAGACAGTTGTTAAATGGGAACAGATCTCCAGTTCTTTCTCCTGTGAAAACACTGGGTGGGTTTGAATGGTCAGTCTTGCAGCTGAACACTTAACCATTTGAGCCACTGAGGCTCCTGTTGTGCACGTGGAGGCCTACTTAGACACCAGCCTGTTTGTATAATAGAAAGTAATCCCCTAGCAGTAGAGGTACGTCCTATAGCAAGGAGCCCTGGTGGCATGATAGTTAAGCTCTTGACTGCAAAAGGAAAGGCAATTTCATGAGAGAAAAACTTGGCAATCTTCTTCAGTAAAGAATGCAGCCTAGAAAACTCTATGGGGCAGATCTACACTGTCATATGGGATCACTAAGAGTCAGAATTAAATGGACAGCACCTAGCAACAAGGAACAGCACATCCTCTAGTTGGTGCCAATGCATTACCTAAACCACTGGGTGGTGGGATTAGACAATGCTGAAATTGTGAAGTCTCTTCAATATCATCTTGTCCACACTTGTACGCTCTTCTCTCCCCCCAGGTTCTTCTTTGACAAATGTGGAAGTAGTCCATTGTATTGCACTTCTTCTGACAGTGACACAACTGAGACCTGGACAATAAGAATCCCCCTAGAAACACAGACCAGACTGAATGCATGCTGAATATTATAGCATAATTCTTATTCACGTGCCATATCTATTTTCAGCTGATATAAAATCACCCTGCCCAGACTCTCTTCCTCAAGGTAGTTAAACTCCATGTAAGCCCTAAGCATCAAATATGTCCCATTGAATGGATTCTCCCATTTATTTTAAATTTCCTAAAATAAAAAAAGGCACCTGCTATGGATGGAATTCTTTGTCAGTTTCTGACACTGTACTCCCAGCTGTGGCTACTGAAGAGCACCCAGCAGATTGCATAGTTTTGCATAATTCCTGAATCATTATGATTCAGGCCTGGTGGTATATTCAAAACTAATTCTCCAACAGCAGGAGTAGGAAAATCAGTCTATAGCCCTGTGCCAGGTGTCCTTTTACTCCCAAGGGCTGCGTCAGATGAAGCTGAGCTTTCTCTGCCTAATTATTCCCCTTTCCTCTTCATTCCCTTCCCACTTGACTGATCTGTCTTCCTGGGGCCTTTGCAACAAACTCCAACCCCGAGCCCATTTGTCGAGATACCCCACCTTCCACCTAGCTCCTGCAGATCTCTTCTCCAGGATCTGGATCCTGTTCTCTGCGTAGACAGTCACTGGCTGCTGCCCTGCTCACACCCAGTTGAACTCCGTAACAGGCTGCTTCACAGTCTCACCTAATGGCATGGACCAAGCCAATACTTGTTTAGCTCCCTTGCTTCTTTCTCTCTAAATCTTGAGGATCCACTGCGTTCCTGTGGATCTGGTGATCCAGGCTTTGAAACCTTTTCCCTTGGTGTAATCATGTCTGTTGTTGTTAGCTACCCTTGAGTCTATTAACTAATGGAAGCCACATGTGTCAGAACAGAGCCATTGTCTACAGAATTTCAAAGGCTGTGACCTTTTAGAAGCAGATCACCAGGTCTGTCTTTCAAGGCTCACATGGATGGATTCAAATTGCCAACCTTTTAGTAAGTTGTCAAGAGCTTAACCCGTTTGTACCACCCACAGATTCCCACCACAGAATTATTTCTCATAGTTAAAGTTCTCTTGCTTCTAGGTAGCATCTTCCTGGCCAGTATGGCTCACACTAGAGCTACATGTAGAGTATCACAATCTGGTCATTTTTTAGGAATAGAATTAAAAAATACTTCCTTATGTTGTAGTATGCTAACTAGCTGATTGCCATGATCACTAGGAGTCTTTCTGAAGGGTTATTATACCTTTAGTATCTTTGATGGCTGTGTCTTACCATGAAAAATTAAACATCTGTCTAACGTTAACCATCTAGTTTAAAAGGCACTATCAAAACTATGACTATGGTATAGGGTCTCATAAAAGTGAGAAAAGACATTTAAATGCCGTGATTTCAGAAGATCACAGCTATTCATGTTCAGTAAGATTGGAAACACATGTTACACTGTACTGTTTGTTTTCTTTGCTTTCACATGACTTTTTTAATTTTGTTTTGTCTTTTGAGATACTATGAATAAGTCCACTATATAAAATCAAGATACGTTTTTAAGTATAGAAATCTCTATTATTAGAACTGTGCATGCTAGAACACAACCTAGCTCCATGTATTACTCTGCAGAGACTTCATCATATATTAAGCCACAAAAAAAAAGTGTTTACATAGCCATCTTGAAAATTGTCAGACAATATATCACTTGAAAGCTGTCATATAAAGTAAAACATTAAGAAGAATGATTATGGAGTTTTAATGCAGTCCTAGCAACATAATTACAACAAATCATTCTGTAGCAGGTACCCCTCTTTCCACCTTTGGAAGAGTTGTGGGGCCTAGTAGTTGATAGAAACTTGGAAAGTCACAAACCTGTTGGAATAATGAACTGGAGAGTAGTGATTAGTAGTGATTAGTAACTTCCCTAGTCCAGGGATGTTACTCCCTAGTCAGTAAGCACCAAACTATACATTTCCTTTGGGTATGTTTCCTTGCATGAAATTAAAACTATTTGGTTATAGAAAAATGATGTATGATACCAAAAGCATTCTAATACCCACAAAATAAAATCATAATTTAAAAAAAAAAGGTACCATTGAGTCAATTTCGACTCACAGCAACCCTATAGGGCTGAGTGAAATTGCTCCATAGAGTTTCCAGGAACACTTGATGGATTCGAAATGCTGACCTTTTGGTTAGCAGATGTAGCACTTAGCCACTATGCCACCAGGGTAGCTCTAGAAAGATCGCAAACTAAAAACATATCAAGCATGAGGGGTGGAGCAAGATGAATCAGTGAGCAGGTGCTCTCATTTGTACCCCCAGCAACTCACTCACTAAATAATGTTTCACAACTCTGGATGGTATCTATGAACTGTTAGAGACTTTGGGTGACTCCAGAAGCTGGGAAGAGGAGGAGTGCAGAAGGCATAAAAGCTGAGAGAACCTACCAGCAATCATTAGGAACAGATAATCATTGCGGCTATTCTGGGACGGGACTGGACAATACCCCAAGCCAAAACCACAGAAGACATCGTTTTTTCATTCACACCCTCCCCTCCTCGACCTTGGGTTCCACGTTTCTGTTCTCACCCTTTCCCCTAAGCTGATGTGGCCATTTCATCTCATACATGTAGCTGAGCTACATGTAATACTGTTTGTTTTATGTCCTATCTAATCTCAAACTGAAAGGTGAACCTCAAGAGTAACTTTGGTACTGAATTAAAAGGGTATGCAGGGGCCACATTCTTGGGGTTGCTCTAGACTCCATCAGATCAATAAGCATGGGGTTTTTTGTGAGTTAGAATATTGCTCTACATTTTTCTCAGGCTATCTCCAGGTCTATTGTGATCCCTGTCAGAGCAGTCAGAGGAGGTAGCTGGGCACTATCTAGTTGTGCAAGAATCGGTCGGATGGAGCCCGCCGTAATTGTGGTCCACTAGTCCTTTGGATTCACCTTTCCCTTGCATCATTGGTTTTCTTCATTCTCACTTGCTCCAGACAAGGTGGAACCAGTGGAATGTCCCATGTGACTGCTCACCAGCTTGTACGATCCCAGATGCTATTTACCAAAGCAGAGTGTAGAGCATTTACTTTGTAAACTGTTTTATTCTATTTGAGCTAGATGTTCCCCAAGACTGTGGTCCACAGCACTAATTTTCATGTACTTTAGATGGAAGTTTACAGGGCAAATTAGTTTCTCATTAAAAAAATTATACATAAATTATTTTGTGATATTCACTGCAATTCCCTCAATGTGTGATGCACTCTCTTTTCTGTCCCGGTATCCATTCTTACAGTTTTCCTGGCCATCCAGGCCTTCTACTCTTTGCTTTTGGGCAGATGTTGCCCCTTTGGACTCCGACTTGTGATTGAACTACAAAGAATCTTCATTATATGTGTCATTGTTGTTTTATATTAAAAAACTAAACCCATTGCCATTGGGTTGATTCCAGTGCTTAGTGACTCTAAAGAACTGTTCCATAGGGTTTCCAAGATTTCAGTCTTTACAGAAGCAAACTTCCACATTTTCGTTCCTTTCGGTCAGCAGCCAGCCGCTTAGCCACTGCACCACTAGGGATTCTTTTTGTTTTATAGGTCTGACTATCTTTGGCTGATAGGTGGGGTTCAGAAAAGCTTTCATTTCTGACATAATGCGGGAGAGGGCATAATCTCAGGCACTACTACAATCTGTCAGATCCATAAGTGTGGTGCGTGTGTGTGTGTGTGGAGAAAGAGAGAATTTAATTTATTTTCTACATTTTTCTCACATTCTGTCCAGGATCCTCTCCTGTGATCCCTGCCAGAGTAGTCAGTGGTGGTAGCTAGGCACCACCTGGTTCTTCTGGGCTCAGCTGCAGATAATGTGGTCTGTTATTCCTTTGGACTAATATTTTCCTTGCCTTTGGTTTTCTTCATTTTCCTTAGCCCTGTCTAAGCAACATGGGAACAATAGCATTATTGTAGATACCTATTTGCAGGCTCTAAGACAACAGATGCTACTAACCAAAGTAGAATGTTGAACATTTTTTATGAACTATGTTATACCAGTTGACCTAGATATCCCCCCAGACCATGATACCTAGCTCTTAGACCTAGTAACTCAGCCTCTCAAGGTGTTTGGATGTGACTAGGAAGCTTCTATGACTTCCATGGTCAAGTTATGGTGACTTCCCCTATGTTGTATGTTGTCTCCCTTTAAAGCAGTTAACATTTATGTACTGTATCATTAATGATTTCTCCTCCCCAACTTTACCCCCTCTCATAAACATCAGAGATTGTTTTCTCCTGTGTGTAAATTTTTCTTCATGAGTTTTTATAATAGTGGTCTCATGAAATACTGGCCTTTTGTAGTTGACTTATTTCGTTCGGTATATCTTCCAGATTCATCCATGTTGTGAAATGTGTTCTTTAGCATTCCACTGAGTGTATGTACCATAATTAGTTTATTCATCTGTTGATGCACACTTAGGTTGTTTCCGTCTTTTTACTATCATGAATCATGTTTTGACACACGTGAGTGTGTGTGTGTCTATTCCTGTGATGGTTATTATATCTCTAGGATATATTCCTAGAAGTGAGATTGTTGGATCATATACTGTTTCTATTTATAGCCTCTTTAGGAGACACCATAATGTTTTCCATAGTAGTTGTGCTGTTACATACCCACCAGCAGTACATAACGGTTCTGATCTCCCGCAACCTCTCCCTGTTTTGTTTTGTTTTTTTCTCTCTTGATGTTTCTTCTTGATCTTACTTGTACTTTTATGGCATTGTGGTCTGAAAATATGCTTCGCATTTAGTATTTTGATGTTTTGGATTCTATTACAGCTTGCTTTGTGTCCTAAAATGTGGTCTATTCTGAAAAATGCTGTATGTGTATTGGAAAGGATTTATACTTTGCTGCTCTCGGGTAGAGTGTTCCGTACAAGTCTATGAGGTCAAGTTGATTGACTGTGACGTTTAACTCTTATGCATCTTTATTGTGTTTCTTTCCAGATGTTCTGTCCTTTGTTGAAAGCAGTGTATTGAAATTGCCTATTTTTGTGAGCTATTTCTCTTTTAATGCCATTAGACTTTGTTTTATGTATTTTGGAGCCCTGTCATTGTGTGCATATATATATATATGTATTTTAATTTTATTTAACATAACTGAGTGAAAATGTACATTCATGTGTAAATTTACATGCCCACCTATATGCAGCTTCTACTGCTCTCCCTGTCCGGTGACTGCACACTATTCCTCTCTGCTCCATACATGTCTCATCCTCCCAACAACCTCCTTTCCCCTCCTCTCCGTCCACTTCCCTTCCTCCAGCCAGAGGTCAGCAAGATGATATCCTGTAGATGTTTAGAACCACAAAATGCTTCCAATATGTGGTCACTCTGCATTGCCAAGTCCAATCCATTCCTGTCCAAAGAGTGGACCTTTGTTATAATTTATGGGAAAGGGCAGCATCAGGGCCGGGGGCCATGCTCTCAGAGGAACCCCAAAACCGCTGGACCATCAATTGAGGTCTTTTAGTGGAGATCTCATGCTGCACCCCTTTTTATTCTTGTGTTGCCAGTGAGACTCCTCTCTGTGAGCTCCCTTGTGGCTATCACTGGTGGTGGCCGGGCACCATCCGGTTCTTCCGGTCCCAAGTTGATGTAGGCACTCACTCTTGTGGGTCTCTCTGTCTTCTCGGTTGTCTTTACCGCATGTCATTTTGGTCCTCGGTGAGCACCCGTTCCTGCTGAGTTGGGACCATTTGCTGTGTCCTCAGATGGCAGCTTGGCAGCTTTTAAGACCCCAGACGCCACTCACCAATGTGGGGTGCAGAGAGCCCTCTTAGCAAAACGCTAGTTGTGCCAATTGGCCTGGAATTCGCCTAAGAGCATCGTTCCCAGCCCCGTGCCCCAGCTACTCTATCCTTGCAATATTGAGTCAAGATGGAAGGAGTACTCAAGTTATGCTGAAGTCCACTTAATGTTGTTCTTGTGTGCATATATATTTATTATGGTTATATCCTTTAATAGTTGTATAGTGTCCTTCCTTATCCTTTATGGTGGACTTTAAAGTCCATTTTTTCAGAGATTAATATTGCCACTAATGCTTTCTTGTTGTTTACTTGATTTATTTTTTCCAAATTTTGAGTTGTAGTTTATGTTTTTGTGTCTAAGTTATGTCTCTTATAGATAGCATATAGACTTTTTGTTGTTGTTGTTGTTTTAATCCATTCTGCAACTCTCTGTTTTTCAACAGTACATTTAGGCCATTCCTATTCAATTTAATAACTGATACATATAAGTTTAGTGGTATCATTTTGATGTGTGCATGTGTCTGTGTCTCTATGTGGTATTGATGATTTCTTCATTCTACTTAATTTTCTGTGCTTTGTTCTTTTTGTTTATATGCTTTCTTTTTCTTTCATTTTGTTGGATTTCTGTTTGCTGAGTCTTATCTTTTTTCTTCTTTTTTTCTTCTGATGCATAGGTTTGTTAGCATCCTTTGCAGTTAGCTTGAAAATTACCGGCTCAATGGCACTTGGCTTGGCTTCCTAAGTTTAAACCAGCATTTTATTTCTTGATATTACCTTGACTTTCTCTCCATGTGAAGGTTCTATGACAATACTGTTTATTCCCTTTTTGTTTGGTTTTGACATTGTTGTAGTTTTCATATTGACATCTCTGTTGTAGTTTGCATATTGACATCTCTGATTTCCTGTTTTCAGTCTTTTATCCTTGTTTTTTTGTGTGTGTGTGAATTTCCTATATGGGTTAATATAATTTGATCTGTCCTTTGTTCTAGTCTTAGATTATTGTCTGATGTTTTCATTTCTCTAACCAGAAGTCTTCCTTTAATATTTCTTATAGTTTTGGTCTGCCTTTTAAAAATTCCTTTAATTTTTGTTTGTCCAAAAATGAACTAATTTCTTCAACATTTTTGAGATACAGTTTTCCTGCATATATAGTTGCTGGCTGGCACTATTTTTACTTTAAGGCCCTGTATATGTCATCCCATTGCCTTCTTGCCTGCATGGCTTCTGCTGAGTAGTCTTACCTTGTCTGATTCATTTTCCTTCTGGAAGTGTTTTGCTTTATTCCTGGCCACTCTTCTTTCTTTCTCTTTGGTTTTGACAAGTTTGATTATGATATGTTTCAGTAAATTTCTTTTGGGGTCCATCTTGTATGGGGTTTATTGAGCTTCTTTGATAGAAATTTTCTTATCTTTCACAAAATTAGGGAAGTTTTCTGCCCGCAAATCTTCAACAAGTCTCTCTGTGTTTGTCATTATCCCTCCTATACTTTATTCTGGAATTCCTATCCATCATAGGTTTTTTTCCTCTTGATAGTTTCTCCACATAATGTTTTCTTCATTTTATTTCATTCTTTTTTTTTTCTGAATTTTTCATCAAGCAAGTTAATGTCAAGAGATTTGTCTTCAATCTCACTAATTTTGACTTTAATTGTCTCAATTCTGTTCTTTAATTTTCTATTGAGTTATCTAATTCTGAAATTTTACCTTTACTTTTGGATTTGTAATTGTTCTCTTTGTTTGGTTTTCAGCAGCCTTTTTATTCTGTCATTTTGTTTTTCTTTATATTGTTTACCTGAATTCTTCCGTTGCATTGTCTGTTCCTTCCTTGGTTTAGTCTTTTTTTTTCTCTGGTGTCCTAACTGATCTCTTAAAGAGATCAGTTAGTCTTTTCAATTTTTATTAGGTAGTTCCATTACCTTATCATCTACCAGAAGATTTTCTGGTTCTTTATTTTAGTAGCTTGCTGGAGCCATCTTGCCTTGCTTCATTTTGTGGTTCAATATTGACTGTTGTCTCTAAAAATTCATTAAGTAATTATATTTATTCATTGTACTTTTGCTTAAGGCCAACCAAATGTCATCGAGTCGGATAGGCTGAATGTGTGTACTGCTCTGATCTTTGGCATAACTGAAGTTATTACCTCCTGTCTACAGGAACTCAGATCAACTGCTAGATGTATTAGCCCAGGAGTTGCTTCACTGTTCTTAACAGGATATAGTTGTTCAACTTACAGATGCACAAGTCATTGGTCCCCACATGTGTGGTGTGAGGACTATCACCTAAAGTGATAGTATGACAGGGCTGCATAGGTATGTTCAGAGCAGGCATAGGTCTCTGATTGTGATGGGGGACAACATGAAGGGCAAGGCATGAGGCTGTAGGCTTCCCCAAGTTTCTTGGATGGACAGTATGCCCCCATCTACTAGAAAACATAGTGAGGAGATGTATGCAGCTAGTTGTTGGGTGGTACCAGTCCTTGGAGTTATTAGAAGGCAATACTAATTCTCAGGCCCCTGTCGTGGGCAGCTAGATGGAATGGGTGGTAACACCAGCCCTCAAGCTCATGATGTCATTTGGGGAGGTCCCTGCTTAGAAGGCTGGGTGGTGTTGAATGTTACAAATTTTTAGCTCCCACTTGGCTGCCATGGGTGAAAATGGGCTTTAAGTTGTCATATACCCCCATGTTGTCCTAATGAGCATGTGAGGTGTGTGAATTGGCATTTGAGTTTCTGGGTCAGGGGTAAAGGGAGCTACACATCCATGTACTCCTTTATACCTGTGGCTGAGCATAGAAGTTGAATCCAACCATTAGTTTCTGGCTTAGAGGGTATGGCATTGTTGAATGCTATGGGATTGATGTTGGAGCAGGGATGGGGATGTGTGTAGAGAAGAAAGGGCTCTTTGGCCACAGAGCCCTAGTAGATAAGTGTTCCACAGTGGACTGGAAGCTCTCACTTAACTTTCACAGGTCTGATGTCACTGCTGTTTGGCCAGAGGGGTATATAGATTAGCTGGTGCTTAGCTACAACAGATTGGATAGATTTCTGCTTGGGATGTTGCTGCTTTCCTAAGTCTGTGTGTGCTTCATGGACTCAGCAAGGAGAACATCAGCAATTCTGTGATTTGTAATCTCCCATTTACTGTGTTTTGAAATTGTCTCTCCCTCCACTTACTGCTCGATCAGATACCTTCAGCTTTTATTTTTGAGGGTTAGTTTTCCTAGATTGTCATATATATTTGATTTACTTGTTTAGGTAGGGGTCTTTTTTGTAAGAGGAATGACATGGAACATCTGACTATTCAGCCATCTTGGCCTTGTTTGCACTATTTATCCCCTTAATTTATGTTTAACTGGAAATATCCTAATTTCACCATCATGTTTAAAATAGTTTTGCAAAATATGCTATTGTTTGTAGGCAGTTGTTATTTTTTTTTCTTTCAACATTTTATATATGTCATCCCATTCTCTTCCTGGGTGCATAGAAATCAGAGTTTGTTCTTGTTGTTCTCTTTATTTCGGTCACTTTTCCATTTTTTGAGCTGCTCTCAGGAGTTTTTCTTTGTCTTTGATTTTGGCAAGTATGAGTATTATGTGTTCTGGTGACTTCTTTGTGATGGCACAGATCTTTCCTATATAGGGTTTGTTGAGCTTCTCGGGTGGTCACTTTTTTACCTTTTATGGTGCTTGGGAAGTTTGCTGACAGTAAATCTTCAACAATCTTCTCAGTGTTTTCCATTTGCTCCCTTCATACTGGAACTGTGCTATCATGAAAATTTCAGCTTTTGGTTCTTCACATAGTTCTTCAATTTTTTCACTCTTATTTTTCCTCAAAGTTATATCCACAGATTTCTCTTCAATTCCATTGATTCTGTCTTTCATTGTTTCAAATTTGCTCCTACAACTGTCTATTGAGGTGTCCATTTTTGCAATTCTGTTGTTTATTTTTAGGATTTCTAGTTGCTATATTTGTTGAATTTCCTGTTATTTATTTATTTTGATATTTTGTTACTTTATTATTTTCCTTAATACTTTTATTGCTTCTTCTATATTTTCCTTGATCTGGCCTATTTTTCATTGGTTTTACCTGTGTTTTCAATAATTTTGTCTGTTTTTTCCCCCTTGATTCTGTCTGTTTTCTTTTATATCTTTTCTAATATCTTGGAGAGCCATAAATATTAGAGTTTTGAATTCCATATCAAGTTGTTCCAATATCTTTTCTTCTGCTGGAATGTTATCTTATTCTGTGTTTTGGTCATTTACTGGAACAATCTTATCTTGCTTTTTTACATGTTTCATTATTGTCTGCCTGTTATTTTCTTTATTGCTTAATACTATGTTTATTTCATCCTGATTTTTTTGTTTTGTTTTGTTTTGCTATGTCAGGATGACTGGACTGAGCATGCTCTGATGCTTGCTTATCTGTGGGTACAATAGCTCAACTACATTATCTGAGTGGGCAAAACAACAGCAGACAGAGTGAGCCTTTTTCACTGTACAGTGGTATATGTACCACAAAGTTACTGAAAGCATACTGTATACACACTGTCTGCCTCTTGATGTGGTCCAGCAGCATGGGAGAATTTGCATCCTTTACCGGAAGTGCAGGGCTTTTGGACCGGGAGCAGTACAGACTCATCATTCAGTAACAAATTTGAAGAACATAGCAAAATAATCATTTAACATGATCAAGTGGAGTGCATAACATGAGGACTGCCAATTAAGTTTGCAAACTCACCCAGAAAATGTGCTACATACTTCATTGTTGAATATCACTACAGATACCTTTGAAGTACCTCCCTTGGAAAGCTATGCACCAATGCCAGTGACTAGTCCACCCTTCACAGCAATTTTGAAACTCTTTTTCTGGAATGGTCATCAGAGCTATTGTCATATTACCCTTGATGTCCTGAATGTCATCAACATGTCTTCCTTTCAATATTTCCTTTGTCTTTGGGTAAAGAAAAGCAGTCACTGGGGGCAAGAGCAGGTAAGTAGGGAAGGTGTTCCAATCTGGTTATTTGTTCACTGGCTAAAAACTCTCTCACATACAATTAGGTTTGTGAGTTTGTCATTTTGCTACTATGTACAATGGCCATTCCAATAAGAGTTCAAGAATTGCTTTGAAGAGTGGACTAGGTGCTGGCATCAGTGCATAGCTTCCCAAGGGGAATACTTTGAAGGTCACTATAGTGATATGCAGCAATTAAGTTTTCAGACTTAATTATTGGGCCTTGTACAATTATGCAAGTGGTTTAACGTTAGAAAATCAATCAATGTATTCCAACATATAAATAAAACAAAAACCATAGATTATATTCACTGATGCAGAAAAAGCATTTAATAGAAGTCAATACCATTTCCTGATAAAAACTTTGCAAAATAGAAATAAAAGGAAAACATCTCAAGATAATTGAAGGCATATATGCAAAAAACAGCAGCCAACATTATACTCAACAGAGAAAAGTTGAGAGCCTTCCCTTTGAGAACAGAAATGAAGCAAGTTATAGCCATTATCATCACTGTTATTTAACATTGTACTAGAAGTCTTAGCCAAAGCAATAAGAAAAAAGGAAAAATAAAAGGTATCCAAATAAGAAAGGAAGAAATAAAACTGTTTCTGTTTGTAATCCACATAGTCCTATACATAGAAACCCTATGAGTCCACAAGAAAATGGCTGGAACTAATAAAAACATTTTGCAATATTGAAAGGTACAAAGTCAACACACAAAAACCAGTTGGGTTCCTCTACACTAGTAAAGACTACTGCAAAAATATTTCCAATAGCCCCTCATATATTTAACTATGTCCCCCCAAAATACTTATATCAATTTTAGTGGTGCCACAAGTCCCAGTATTGTGTGATTGTCCAACATTTGATGAGATTCTACATGCTATAAATTCTATTAGTATGATTTAATGAGAAGGATTAGTTGCAATTACCTTAACGAGGGCCACTAGACTAGTGTTTTAAGACATTCTCCTTTTGAGACGTAAAAAAGAGAAGAAAAGAGACATGGGCACCTCATAGAACCAAAAAAGCAGTACCACAAGCAGAACGTATCCTTGGGACTTGAGGTTCTTGTACTGAAAAGAATACAGCAGCTTCCAGATCAAGGAAAGACTGATGACAAGGACTTTGCTCAGAGCTGACAGAGAGCCTTTCCCTAGAGCCAGGATCCTTAATTTGAACTTCTAGCTTGCTGGACCGTGAGAAAATGAACTTCTCCTTGTTGAAGCCATTCACTTGTGGTACTGCTGTTATAGCAGTACCAGATAACCAAGACACCCACCAAATTGATAAAATATCTAAGAATTAACCTAACTAGGGACATAAATGATCTTTACAGTGAAAATTATTAAAAAAAACGAAAAACTAATACAAGAGACTAAAAGAGATCTATGAAAATAGGAAAACATCCTGTGCCTATGGTTTGGAAGACTTAGTATAGTGAAAATGTCAATTCTACCTAAAGTGATCTACAGATACAATGCAATGACAATACAAATAAAATGTCATTCTTTATTCAGATAATAAACCTAATGACCAACTGCATACAGAAAGAAACCTCGTATAGCCAAATAATATGAAGAAAAAGATAAAGCAGGAGGCCTCACATCTTTAATAGCAAAACTTACTGTTATGAATTGAATTGTGTCCCCGAGAAACTCATGTCAAGTTGGCTAGGCCATTAATTCACAGTACTGTGTGGTTGTCCTCCATTGTGTGATCTGATATAAAGTTAATGACATAGTTGGTGCCGTGAGTTCAGGCTTATAGTCTCCTAAACTCTAGGAGAATAAATTTGTTTGTTAAAGCCTTCCACTAGTGATGTTTCTGTATAGCAACATTAGGTAACTAAGACATAGAGGACTCCTTGAAAATTTCAGCCTGAGATACTCTTTAAACTTAGAATGGAGCATATTCCCTGAGATCATATTTTGGCAAAATAGTACAGTGGCACAAAAAAATAAAGGATTTTATCCATAAGATCATATCCTGCTTAAAAGCTTTTAGTGTGAGACTAAAAATTCAACAATTACTCAAACAGAGATAAGAAAATAAGGGTGCAGGTAAAGTAATGGAAATGGAACAAAGAACACAACTGAAGAGAATGTTGATACATTATGATACATGTTACTGAATAATTTACATGGAAACTGTAAAATAAGAATCTAACTTGGTGTGTAAGCTTTCACCAAAAATTTAATAAAATATTAATTGAGATAGATGATGATAGATAGATACATATCTCTCTATATATCTATTGCTATCCAAGGAGTTGACTTGGAGACACAGAGAGAACATATCTTGTGTGCACTATATGGTTCCATGCATCTATAGGATATCTTCCTATGGCCTCTTACTGGAGTGGAGTGGAGAGGGTGGAGAAGACGGGACAGGAGATTGTTAAGAGGATATGACATGTTAGAACAGAAAGGAGGAGTGTGCTGTCACCGGGCAAGGAGAGCAGTAGGACATGCACATAGGCAGGCGTGCAAATTTAAACTGGACTGTACACTTTCACCCAATCACAATAGATAAATAAGTAAATAAAAATAAATACGTATATCTATACATATATATATATGTATATGTATACACATAGTCAACAGTACCAGTCATTTTGACAGTGTCCTGAGTGCAGTGGCTAGAGACAGCCCCCAAGTGGTTTGAATCTAAGAGTTTTTGGAGGGAGGTGGGGGTTGTGTGAGGAGGGTCAGCAAATAAAAAGTTGATCCCCTAGCAGCTTTCCAGCTCTCCTCTGCCTGGCCTGGTGCTCTCCAGGTCTGTAATGATTCTTGTGTCACGTGCCATACCTCACCCCGTGAGGAAGGAAAATAAGGAAAAATATTTCTAGATACCACTTCTAACATTCCATCTATGTGGGTAGCATTGACTGAGCATTCAAAAGTAATTTTTGGATATTAATTTTTACTTCAAATATATTACAAAATTATTGCTAGGCACTCAATGATCACAGGACGCTAATGAATTCACATTAAAGCAGGAAAAGGGAAACAAAGGAACTTGACTTTTCAGCACCATTAATATTCAGCGTACAGCTGTCACAATGGGGACCTTTGACTATCATGAGAGGCAGATGTGAGGCATAGCTACAAATTCAAGAAGGGTGCTACTCACATCTCCATCTTCATTTGCATTTCATCTCAATACATTAGGCTGGGTAAAAGAGAAAATGGTAAGGTCTTCTAGGCATTTGTTTTTGTCTTCTTGTCTACTTAGTTGTTCTTTTGTACACAAATGAGAGTGGATGTCCTTCTCTTTTAGTCGACCAGATAATTGTCTTCCAAATGTCTTGACATAGATGAGTACCTCCAGTGTTGCATCCTTTTGTTGAAACATATCAGCTGATACTGTGTCAATTCCCGGAGCTGTATTTTGTATCAGTGTGTTCACTGTAGCTTGGGCTTATTCTTTCAATATTATTGATTCTCAGTCACATGCTAGCTCCTGAAACGGTTGAAGGTTGACTAAATTTTGTTTTTCCTTTTCGTACAGTGACTGTGTATTCCTTCCTTATGCTTTGGATACTTCCTGCGTTATTTGATATTTTGCCCATAAAAAAAGCCAAATCCACTTGCTTTCAAGTGGATTCCAATGGCTAGTGACCTTATAAAACAGAGCACCCTGTACAATTCCCAAGGGGTAGCTTCAAACTGCTGTTCTTCTTATTTAGCAGCCAAGCTTTTAACCATTGTGTCACATGTAGAACATTCTTGTAGAGTAGAACATTCCTGTAAGATTTGAAGGGAGTGGCTATTGAATTTGAACTGCTGACGTTTTGGCTAGCAGCAGAGATTTTAACCATTGTGATAGAATCCTTCCCTCGCAACTTGCAGATTCGACTTTTTTCTCCAGTTTTTCCAGCTTTAGCAATGCCTAGCATGTTCTTTTTTTCCTTAACTCTAGTTCTTTGTACATTCTGTTGTTATATTATTCTATATCTCGAGCTTCCCTTTGTCATCTTCTGTTTATCCCTTCTATTTCATGATTTATTTCAATCACTTTAGCTACTGTATGTTCAAGAGTAAGTTTTATTGTCTCTTCTGACCTCCATTTTTGTCATTTTGGTTTTCCCTGTCTTTTTAATGACCTTTTGTTTTCTTCATGTATGCTGTCTGGATGTCTTCCCACAGCTCAACTGATTTTCAGTCATAGTGCTCAATGTATCAGACCTGTTCTTGAGATAGTTTTCAAATCCAGGAGAAATACACTCAAGTTCATATCTTGACTCTTGTGAACTTACCTGAATATTTTTAAGCTTCATCTTCAACTTACATATGAGCAATTGATATTCTATTACACAGTCAGCTACTGACTTTGTTCTAACTGATGATATTGAGCTTTCCTATCATCTCTTTCCATAGATGTAGTTGATTTGATTCCTGTGTTTTCCATCTGGTGAGGTCCATGTGAATACACTCTGTTTTTGTTGTTTAAAAAAGTATTTACAATGAATTAGTCGCTGGTCTTGCAAAATTCTTTTTTTTTTTCTTTTTTTATTGTGATTGAGTGAAAGTATACAATCCAAATTAAATTTGCATGCCTGCCTATCTGCAGCTCAACTCATTCTGCTCTCCTTGCACGGTGACAACACAAACCTCCTTTCCATTCTATACATATAATATCCTCTTAACAATCTCCTGTCCCTTCCTTTTCACCATCTCTCCTCCCCCTTCTAGTAAGAGGCCAGTAGGACAGCATCCTATAAATTCATAGAACCATTGAGTACATACAACATAAGGTCACATTGTGTCCCTGAGTCCAATACATTCCTGTCCAAAGAGTTGACCTCAGTAATGTTTCCTAGTCAAGTGCAGCAGCAGGTCTAGTGGCCAGGCTCCCAGGAGAACCACCAGACCTTCGAATCATCATTTGTGGTCTTTTAGTGGAGTTCCTGAGGTGTAACCCTCTTTTTCTTGTGTTGCCACTGGAACTCAACGTTGTGAGCCCCATCACAGTTGCCATTGGTGGTAGCTGGGCACCATCTGGCTCTTCTGGTGTCATATTGATACAGTCACCCATTCACATGGGTCTTTCTGTTTCCTGGGCTCTTTTTCCCTCATATCTTTGTTGTCCTTGATAATCATCTGTTTCAGCTGAGTTGGGACCATTTGGTGTACCTCAGATGGCAGTTTGCTAGCTTTTAACACCCCAAGTGCCACTCACCTATATGAGATGCAGAAGACTCTCTTAGTAATATGTTAATTATGCCAATTGGCCTCGATGTCCCCCAAGAGCATGGTCCCCAGACCACCACTCTATCCTTGCAATATTTGGTTAAGATTGGAAGAGTTTTGAGTTTATGTCGAAGTCTAGTTAAATTGATCTTCTTTCTAATGTGTGCTGTCACTGCTTTCACCCAACCATATTTCTATCAACTATCTAATCTTTGACCAACCGTCTTCCTCCCTCCCCTGCTTTACAGCCATCATATAGTCTTTTCTTCTGTACATGAGGCTGTTTTTAAGTCCTTGTTGAAGGGGTCTCATGTAATATTTGTCCTTGTGTCACAAACTGATTTCACTCAGCATAATGTCTTCCAATTGAAGCCCTGTTGTGAGATGCTTCCTAAAATCATCATTGTTCTTTATTGTTTCATAGTGTTCCATTGAGTATATATACTGTAGTTTGTTTATCCATTCATCTGTTGTTGGACATTTGGGTTGATTCCATCTTTTTGCTATTGTGGACTGCACTGCAATCAACATTCATGTGCATGTTATCTGTTCACGTGACTGCCCTTGATTATGTAGGATATATTCCGAGCAGTGGGATTACTGGATCAAATGGTATATCTATTTCTATATTTTAAGGAAGTGCCAGACTGCTTTCCAAAGAGGTTCTATCATTTTCCAGTCCCACCAGCAGTGTAGGAGAGTTCCAGTTTCTCCACATCCTCTCCAGCATTTGCCATTTTGTGTTTTTGGATCATGGCCAGCCTTCTTGGGGTGAGATGTTATCTCATTATATTTTGATTTTGATTTCTTTAATAGCTAATGATTGTGAGGATTTCCTCATGTGTCTTTTGGCTGCCTGGATGTCCTCTTTAGTGAAGTGTCTGCCCATCTTATTCGCCTATTGCTTTGTTGGGTTATTTACCTTTTTCTTCTTGAAATTTTGCAGTACCTTGAATATTCTGGGGGTCAGTTCTATCCTGGTCCCTAGGGTTGCCATGAGTCAGATCTGACTCTACAGCACTTGGCTTGGCTGTAGATTATGGAGATCAGATGTTGGTCTGATATATAGTTGCCAACTCTGTTTTCCCCTTCTGTAGGTGGTGGTTTAATTCTTTTGATAAAGCCTTTGGATGAGCAAAAGTGTTTGATTCTTAGTAGCTCCCATTTATCTATTTCCTCTTGTATTGACTGTGCTTTGTTTGTCAGGTTTTGAAGTCTGTCTAAGCTGTATATTAAAACCTACATTATTCACCCTATTTTGTCTTGCATGATCTTTATCATTTTAGTTTTAATATTTAGATCTTTTATCTAATTTGGGTTAGTTTTGTGTAAGGTATGAGCTATGAGTCTTGTCTCAATGTTTTGCAGATGGGTATCCAATTTTGCCAGCACCATTTGTTGAACAGACTGTTTTTTATCCCAGTTTACAATCTTACAGAGTTTGTCAAACATCAGCTGTTCATAGGAGGATGATGGCATCTCTGGGGTGTCAACTCTTTTCCATCGGTCTAGCTGTCTCTTTTTGTACCAGTTAGCAAGCTGTTTTGACTACTGTGGCAATGCAATAGGTTCTAAGGTTGGGGTAGTGTGAGGCCTCCCACTGCGTTCCTCTTTTTCAGTAGTGCTTTGCTTATCCAAGGTTTCTTCCTTTTCCAAACAAAGTTGGTGATTTGCTTCTCCATCTCATTAAAAAACATCACAGGAATTTGTATTGGGATTGCATTGTATATGTAGATTGCTTTGGGTAAAATAGACATTTTCACTATGTTGTCTTCCTATCCATAAGTATGGTAGGTTTCTTCATTTCTGTAAGTCTCTCTTAGTTTCCTGTAGCAAGATCTTGTAGCTCTTCTTGTAAAGGTCTCTTATTTCTCTAGTTAGATTTATTCCTAAGTATTTTATCTTCTTGGCTATAGTAAATGTTATTGATTTGGTAATTTCTTCTTTAATGATCTGTTTGTTGATATGAACGAATTGAGTAATCTATCTCATATTTCAATGTATTCAGTGTTTGTTAGATGTATTTAGATGCTCTAGTATTGGGTGCATAAATATCTAATATTGTTAAGTCCTGCTTGTGTACTGAAGTTTTCAGCAATAAATAATGACTGTCCTTGTTCACAATAGTAGATTTTACATTGAAGTCTGTTTTATCTGAGATTAGTGTTGCCACACCTGCTCTTCTTTCTATGTTGCTAGCTTGGTATATATTATTCCATCCTTTAATTATTGGTTTGTTCATATCTTTAAGTCTAAGGTATGTTTCTTGTAAGCAACATATAGTCGGGTCATGTCTTTTGATCTAAGTTGTCGCTAATTCTCTCTTTATTGGAGCATTCCATCCATTTACATGCAGTGTAACTATTGATAGCTACGTGTTTAGTACTGTCATTTTGATTTGTTTATTTTTATTTTGCTGTTTTCCATGTTGCTCTTAGTCTTCTGTTTTAGGTCATTCTTTATGGGCTGCCTTTTCATATTTTTCAGTGTTGGCTTTATGTTTGTTGAGACTCCTGTGTTACATTTTTTGTTTTGATATGTTGCATTGTTATTGTGTTTTACAGCTGCCCCTATGATCCCCCCTAGTATTCTAAGTTTAAACCCAGTTTTAACTTCTACATATCTTTTTAACTTCCTCTCCATCTGAAAGGGCTATAACTACTGTAGTATAGCTCTCTTTAATGTGATGGTGTCATAGTTTTCATGATATGATCACTGGATCACTTCTCTTAATATTATAACTTTGATTGAGTTTTGTGCCTTCCCTACCTGAATAGGTCTCTGGATTTTGTGTCCTCTGTTGCCTCCTTAAGCATACACTTAATGATTTTGTTTTTCTAAGCAAAGTTCTCCTTTCAGTATTTCTTGTAGTTTTGGTTTCATTTTTATAAAGTGTCTAAGCTTCTGTTTATCTGCAAATGTCTTAATTTCATCTTCATGTTTGAAAGACAGTTTTGCAGGTCATATAATTCTTGATTGAAAGTTTTTCTCCTTGAAGGCTTTGAATGTGTTATCCTACTGCCTCTTTGCTGACATTGTTTCTGATGAGAAGTCAGACAGAAGCCTACAGAACTTCCCTCTGAATGTTAGTTTTGCTTGGAGTCTTGCTGCCTTTAAGAGTTTGTGCTTATATTTCCTTTTATTAAGCTTGATTATAATATGTCTTGGTGTCTTTCTTTTGGAGCCTAGTTTTTTTTTTTGTGGCATTTGATATGTGTCTTGGATATCGATATTCTTTTCTTTCATAAATTGAGGGCAGTGTTCTGTCAGCAACTCAACAACAGTACTCTCTGTGTTATCAGCTATCTCTCCCTGTTCAGAAACTCCGGTTAATCATAGATTATTCCTCTTGATCAAGTCTCACATATTTCTTAACACTTCTTCATTTTTCTTATTTCTTTTCTCTGACTTCTCCTCAGAAATGCTGGTGGCAGTTGCTCTATCCTCAAAGTCACTAAGTCTGACTTCCAGTTCCTCAATTCTGCTCTTTAGGCTTTGAATTGAATTGTCTAATTCTGTAATTTTGTTATTGATCTGCTAGATTTCAGAATGTTCATTGATGTTCCATCAGTTCACATAGCTTGCTTAGTTTTTCATTTTGCTCTGCTACATTTTATTTAATCTCTAGGAGGGCTCTGTATATAATTCTTTTTTACTCAACTTCTGATGGTTTCGGGAAGGATTCTTCATCATTTTTTATTTTGAGAGTTTTCTGGTGTCATGGTGGGCTGTTTCTTTAAATGCTTAGCAATGGCCTGTTGCCTATGGGCCATCTAGAGGCTGTTCAGTTTCTCTGGTGTTGTCTCAACAGGAGCTGAGGCATAGTTACGAGAAGGGAATTGATCAGCAGCTTCCCATGTGTACCCTAGTCACTGGCCTCAGTGGACTCTCTAAGGTGGCAGGCTCCACCTCTTGGCTAGCAAAGACACCGTCTTATTTATAGAGTCACTGTGGGGCCATCAGCCAGCCCTACGATGTGGGTCAGTAAAGTCCAGAAGAGATAACATCAAGATGCACAGCAGTTATTTCCAGGCAATCTTATTTTGAAAAGGTAAAAGCTGTCTGACAGCTTCCAAAATCAGTCCAGAGGTCAGGTGTGGCAGACCTCACCTTCCAACTGAGAACAGAAGCACCTCTTCAGCAGTCCCCAGGTGCTATGATGTAGTACAAAGTAGGGAGGGGCCAGGGTCCTGTCGCCATCCTCTGTCAGGTCATACCCATAAGGCAACACGTGCTAAAGACAGCCTTTCTGCTGGAAAAGTGCCTTCGGGATTGGCAGTGCCTCCCAGCCTGGGAATTAGCCCTTGCTGAGGCCTCCAGTTGGATAACTCCACCTCCCAGCTGACCAAGATGGCATCCTGGTCAAACTGCCCCTCCCACTGTTAAAACAGCCCAATCTATGGTAGAGTTCAGAAGAGAGAGGGTAGAGGAGTTTTGGTGCTCTCAGTCCACTGCTAGGCTCTCAAAACATGTCTATCCTACACACTGTCTCTCTGCTGTGGCACACACTGTATGTGTACTTCAGCACTGCCGCTTGACATATCTGCTGGCTCATGCCCATCACCCACCTACTGGCCAACAAAAAGAACAAAAATTGAAAGTGCCGGTACCTTTGGTCCATGCAAGTGGTGAGGCAGCAGGAGTGGCTCTCAGTGAGAGGGAGGAAGCTTCTTGTTTAGTGGCATGTAGTACAGTCTGACTGCACTATGGCATGTCCTAGGCCCCACTGGGTATCCAGAAAGCTTGGTTCAGTTATCAGTCCAGGCCTTAGTGTTCAGAGGGAATTAAGGAGGCGCATGTCTAGTCCTCCGTGTTGGCTCTGCCTCTGGTCTTGCAAAATTCTGTCCTGCAATTTCCAACTGTGTTTCTGTCAGCAAGGTCACTTTTTCCAACTACTTATCCTTCTTTGTTTTCAACATTTTCATTCCAGTCACCAATAGTTATTAATGCATCTTGACTGCATGCTTGATCAATTACAGATTGTAGCAGTTGGTAAAGAAATCTTCTATTTCCTTATCTTTGTGATTAGTGGTTGGTGGATAACTTTGAATAGTAGTCATATTAGTTGGTCTTCTTTTAGGTGTATGGATATTATCCTATCACTGAAAGTGTTGTGCTTCAGAATACATATTGAAATGTTCTTCTTGAGAACGAATCCTGTGTCATTCCTCTTCAATTTGCCCTTCACAACGTAGCAGACCACACAGTTGATGCAAAATGGCCAATAGTAGTCTATTTCTGCTCACTAATGCCTAGAATATTGATCTTTAATACTGTCTGACTTCTATCTTCATACTTTGTACATTCCATGTTCTAATTATTAATGGATGCTTGCAACTGTTTCTTCTCATTTTGAATTGTGCTAAAGTCAAAAAGTTTATAATTTAAGTTTTCTCAATGCAGGGGCCAGATTTGTAATTTCAGAGGAAGTTCCCTGACTTTTCTGAGTGAGCTTGTTAGTAAAGTAAAGATCTGATAACAACACAGACAACATTACTTAACATCATTATGCATTGATTCTACCATATAAAAAAATTTGAAAAGCTACTCAGTAATTAATTGTGAACTGTAATAAAATCATCTACATTAAAAAAATATGGCACATTTTCAGGGCTCAAAACATGTCACTTCTTTCTTCACTCTGACTTCTGCAGTGATACAGTAATAATTGGAATTCAAGTCTAAGTAGGAGAAACTTGTTAACACATGGTTCCCTGAGCTTTCCAGGAAACAGTCTCTCTTTCTTTTGATATAAAATGCAAGATAACTTGCCTGGCTTCAGAAAGAGGAAAGTGAGAAGCTAAGGAAAGAATGAAGGAAGAATGTGGGCTTGTCATCTGGATGCAAGAGAACAGAAAAAGGAACACAGTTTTCCAAGGAAGAAACTCCTGAAATAAGATTTAAAAAAATTAGGATTTAATACAAAATTTAATGTGAGGGCTTACACTAACAAAAAAGAATTGGCTTCCTATGAAACTGTGTAAAAGTTTTCACACTGGATGGATAAGGCTGTTGTTGGAGGGTGTTTTATAAGAAGCCTTGCCATCCAGGTTGTGATTCTGTGAAGGAAGGACAACCTCTGTCCTTCCTCTGACAACTTACCAGAGCAAATGTTCCTTCATTTTTCCACAGTTGAAGCCCAATGAAAATTCCTTTATTCTTCTTCACCATCCACTGTCAAAAAATAATAAATTAGTTAACTCAATGCTCTGAGGGGTTTGGAGTGTCATTCTCTTTTTAAACCAGTTACTGTGGAGTCAACTGAGCGTCATGATGACCTCATGTGTGTCAGAATAGAGCTCTGCTCCAAGGGGTTTTTAATGACTGATTTTTTACAAGTAGATGCCAGATCTTTCCTCTGAGATATCTCTGGGTGGACTTGAACCTTCCAACTATTGATTAGCCCCAAATACATTAGCTTTTTGTGTCATCCAGCCATTCCAGTTCTCTTTTTGGTACTGTGTAATTCCAGGACCAAGCTAAAGAAGGGACTTGCCTTTGCTGTATAATTTTGAGGCGCTCCTCTTTTGTTATTGTTGTTCACTCATCCTGCCTATGCCTCAATTTTCTCCACTATATATTCATTTCTTTGTCTGTTAACAGACTGTAAAAGTTTAAGTACAATCTATCTTAAAGGGAAGAAGGAAAAAAAGAAAAGGCAGGCAGCCAGACAAGGAATAAGGAAGGAATGAAGACTGGAATGAAGGACACTGAGAAATAGTTTTTCTTCAGTTTATTAGCAAATGCTTAGGTGAATTAATTGTTCTAGTGCGAGTAGGTACCAAAGCAGGATAGAGGGCTGGAAGAGAGTTGAGATCCTGAGGGGAGACACATAATACTTCCTTCAGCAATTTCTTCCTTCCACAGGTCAATCAGGCCAGATCTCTAAGGATCACAGGAATTCTGAGAGGTAGAAAATGAAATTAAAATACCCAACTTGGGAGGCCAGCTTGAGTGGCTCACTTATTCCAGCACAGATTTAGCACTCTATAGCTCTGGTCTCCACAGGCTCATTTCACCTCAGTAACCCCAGCTACTAGTGTCTTTAGAACTGCTTTTCGGTTGCTGAAGCCCTTATATAGCATCTTTTTAAAAACCGCACTGTAGGAAATCTACTGCCATACAAATGGCCAGGAGCACAGCATTTTTCATGACCATCTAGACACAAAGGCTGACTATTTTGTCTTTTGTGAACTTTCAGTGTCAGTTCTTAAAAGCCTGCCTTAGCTTGCTGACTCCTTGTGACCTCAACACCAGTTGTTACTTAATCCTCAACCCCAGGCAATCTCCATATTGCTCTCCTGGGTTTAAGTAGCAGGGTAGACTCCAGTGGGGTAACCTCTAGAGAGAGCTGATTTTTAGCTGTGACTGTGCACCAGCTAATATTTTAGCTTGGCCGGTCACTTTTACCTTCCTGGGTCTTAGTTGCTCCATTTATACAACGATGATTCTTTCATTCTTATCGAGCTCTAGCTTTCTAAGAACATACTGCATGTTAGAAGTTGTTAATCTAGAAAACACTTAACTCTCTTTCTAATCTATAATCTTCATGATTTTGTTTGTCACTCAGAACTTGTCCCTGAGTCTGATTTACTGCTGATTTTTTATGTAGTATCTGTTCTCAGTCTAAAGAGCTTACAAGAAGCACCTGGTGGATTCAAACTGCAGACCTTTTGGTTGGCAGAGGTAATATTTAACCACTATACTACCAGGGTTTCCTCCTACTAGTCACTGCTTATTAGCTGCTATTGGGACCTCCATAGACAGCCCTGGTAGTACAGTGGTTAGGTACTTGGAAGCCACCAGCCACATCACTGAAGAAAGATGTGGCGATCTGCTTTCCTATAGATTACAGCCTTGGAAACCTTATTGGGCATTTCTATACTGTCCTATATGGTTGCTGCAAGTTGGAATAGACTCAAGGGCAACATTTTTTTTGTTTGGTTGGTCAGTTGGTTTTGTTTGGGGATGTCTATTTCTTCCTATCCTTCTGCATAGTCACTTCTGCTGAGCAACGGTTCTTGGGATCTGTATACTGCTTCTCCTGTCCCTTGTTCAGAGTCTTGATCCTTGAGTGACCATCTTCCAAGTTACTCACCCTGCCTTACTTATTTCTATGCCCTAGATAGCTGCCACCAAGGCTACTTGGTGCTGGCTTTCCCTTAACAGGATGACCATGTCACACTCTAATCCAAGTCCAACAGAACTCTGATTAAATTCAACAAGCAAAACGTAGACTATGTTTATGGCAAATCTTGAGGTAAATACAGCACATTTGGGTTGGTTTACTTTTGCTTCTTATTTACACAGAGATGCCAAACAGTAAGTGTTCTCTACTCTACTGCTAACAAACCAAAGTAATACATTTCTGTGGTCTCACTATTGTGTTTTCTTTGCTTTCATTTATTTTTGATTCTGTGTCAAATATCTGTCAGTGCGTTATCCTCTTGCCTCCCTAGCTTTGGCTTTCTTTGCAAATTTGATTTTAGAAACATGCATACACATATATGCAATTAAATGCAGGCTTTGACTTCTCGCCTGGGAAACTGAAAGGATAAGGTGAGCTAAGCTTTTAATTACAAGTACCCATTCTGGGAAGCAAGGGATTTGAGCTTCCAACAGCCACTGCTGCTCAACTTTAATCCCATCTTTCAGCAAAGAGAAAGAAAAACAGTTCCCATGTATCTATCTTCAAAAGTATGTACTTAAATAATATATTTATTTTGTTTTGGTTTTTTCCATATTTGCTAAAGTAGACTATGCATTGAAATCAGAAAACAGTACTGTTGTTATTAAGATAAGGGTTTGATGTATCAATGCTTCTTTGATTTTGCTCAGGTTCCCGTGTTTTTCTGTTTTGGTTTTGTTTCAAGTTGTCTCTTGATATATAGAAACACTAGTATTCTTCCCTTTCACGGCGACTTTCATCTAGACTCCCAAATCTCTTTACAAATACTAATTACTATGCTCTCATGTCACTTGAAAATGTTAAGTGAGCTCCAAAGAGGTTAAAAATTTTAAATCCCAATTTAAAAATTCAAAACTGGAATGTGGAAAAGCTAAGCAGCATTTGGGGATTTAATCGGGTTTTGGTTGAAACCAGTGGAAATGACAACTGCCAATCCAGTCCCACAGGCCTTGAACTCTTTCAATATCTTACTCTCTTTGAACTATCATACATGTAGGAAGGCAGGTTGGCACTGTGAATTCAGACACTGAAGATCTCTTTTCCTCCAAATAATAGATAATACCTAAAAATACCATTGCACTATGCTAGAGTGGTGGCATCTTTCCAGGTAAAATTATAAAATATTTATTTCTCATGGAAGTCATTCTTTAAGACCAGTGATTGAGATCAGTTAAATGCTTCTTCCTTCAGCAACTTCTGGGTATCTACCACCTAGATTCAGTTTTATAACTTAAAAAAAAAAAAAATAGAGATATGAATTTATATCATATGTATGCCTATCTTTTTTATATGCACACATATAAAATCAAACATGTAAAAATCGTTCCTATTTTTTCTTGGTGTGAACAGCAAGTAGATGAGAGGCTCCTGTATGTCGAGTAACTGCCTGGTGATACCTTCCTAGCATCCCAGCCTATTTGTGTCTAAGGATTTGTCTATATTTAGAGTTCTTTGAAAAAAACGCAAGAGAACCTAACATCTGTAGACATCAATCAACATTCTAACTTCACCTCGATATTCCTAATTTTATTTTCCCTCAAATCTGGTGATCTAGAGATGTCTCAGAGGCCAAACAGCAAGTAGACTTACATGAACTAGAAACTGCATCTAACAAATGAGGCCAATCTTTAAATAGGTAATACACAGCAAGGATTTTATGAGGACTTTCGGAGGCAAATAGACATGACATTAGAAAATATTAAGGTAGGTATCTGAAGGTTAAACAAAAGAATACACAATGTTGTATATGCATGTAGATGGGAAATAAAAGAGTGCAGTTGGTGCCACATTCTTATTGGGGATACAGTGAGGATTTTCCAATAAAATAAGAAATTCTCACTTTATTTCCTCTTGAGCACTGGAACCTTTGTATTGAATCCAAAAGACATGTTTGCCTACCTCACTGGGAAGCAACAGTGTTTTTAGAGGCCTCCTTTGTAGCTGTAGGACACTAAGTAGAAGGAGAAATAGCGATTGGTGAATTGTTAAGAGGCCAATAAAATACTTAATTTAGTTGCCAGAACATTATTTATGTGTATCTACTAATTGCAGCAGTTCATTCCCAATTGGCAACCATCTATTTATTAAAATTTATTTTCTTAATATTTAAATCCTCCCCAATATCCTTCAAATATAAAATGATCATTGAAATTTCATACTTCTATACTAACAACAATTTTCCTTAACATTTACTGAAGGTGATCTTGGACTTTATGGTCTTAAATTCTATATGTAAAATGTCATTGTCTAAATTGAACTAATTCTTGCCCTGGTCCCAGGTTAGGAAAATGCTGACAGATTTTTGCTCCAGCTCCCTATCAGGTTTTATTATGTAATTACAGGCATATATTTATGGCTGGATATATAAATAACTTAGAACCTGTGGACTCCTGGGTCTGAGTTTTCTGGATTCTGTCTGATAATTGGGTAATCTGGGCACAAGTTATATGAGAAATATAAAGGAAGTGTGACCTCTTTATAATTTATGTTTCTATGTGGCTGTATCTTTATGTATTTATATCTATTACGTGAATTAATAGATGAAAACTCATAATAGAATTCTTGACTCAAGTTTTCAGTAAGTGTTAACTGTCGTGATTACTGCTGTTACTGTTGTTTCATTTGTTTTGTTATAGTTGTTATATGATGATGTAACTTTCCCAGGGAACTATTAACTATGATTTAAAGCAAGACAATAATACGCATGATCAGAGATACTTAGACTGCAGTCTTTCACACCAAGAGTCTCCTAACTGGGTTGCCCCCAAACAGCAGTAGTTCATATTAACTTCTAGGGCTGACATCCTCCACTTTCAAAGAGTCTGCTGGGACTGAAAGCTCTCTTTCTGATGCAAACTCCTGGAATGGGGCTGGAAGTCATCCAGAATATGGACGAGGATGCATGACCTTTTGGTGATTGTTGACTAAGTGTTTCTAGTGAAGATGGACTTTTAGTCTAGAGATAGCAGCAGGATTCAGAGTGGGACGCTTACAGGCTTCTCAGTGACCTGCATCTGAGGCCTTTGTCTTGATTAGGCCTGAAGTTTTCTCACAAGCAGACTTGGAGATTCTAGTACTGCCTCATAGCTGCAGTCAGTGACATCACTAGAGATGGTGTCACCCAGTGTAGTAATTCATGGTATCACTTTTCTGTGGGCCTCCACCTATACCAGACTTGCAGAATCCTTAATACTGTATTTTTTTTATACTAATGTTACTTGTAAATCTTAATTGCCCTGTATCACTGCAACTAATGGCAGTAAACCAGTCCTGTTGCTATCAAGTTGATTCCCATGCCTAATGACCCTATAGGACAGAGATGATCTGCCTTATGGGGTTTCCAAGGAGTGGCTGGTAGATTTGAACTGAAGATCTGTTCATTAGCAGCCAAGTTGTTAACCACTGCACCATTAGGGCTCAATGGTTGTCACATAAACAAGGAAAAAAGCTAAAATTATCTTTAAATTATTATATTATATCCACAACCTAAATGTATTAAAATAGCTACATGTAGTTAGAGTGAAAATTCAGCAATAAGAATATTCAAAGTAAAAACATTTAAGAACTACTTCAAAATTATGTTCATTTTAATGTTAAACTTTACTGTCACGTGAGATACATTAATGGATTAGGTTACATAATCAGTAATGTCCCGATTAGTAGAAGTATGGAATGCATACGGAAATAACACCATAAAAATAAACAGGATCAAATACATAAACATTTTGCACTTAGTGAACATCATAACTAAAAGAGAACTTCCCTTTCCCCGCCTTTCAGCTGTGAAGTTATGAAAGATTTCATCGAAATCAACTTTCACCAACTTACTTTTTAATGCATCACTAGGTTTTCAAATCTTAATTCAGACTTAAACTTTGAAGGTTTCATTAAAGTCATATATATATATCGGTGTGTATGTACACATATGTACACACACACATATTAAAGTCATATATATGCATGTAGATACATGTCTACAACTGATGTTTTTTAAAGAAAATTAAAAACAAAACTGATTAAAAAATGAACTTAAGATTGAAGTTATATTTCTAAACATGTATCAAGAAACATAGCATTTCTCTAACTTCTAATTAGTTATCAAAGAGTTACATAATCAATAATTGTTATAAATAGAAGCTAATTATCAATCTTGATCATAGAATAATGTGGTGTTATCGAAAATTGCTTTTAAAAGTTCTTAGATTATATCGATATTGACAACAAAATTATTTTGTAAACTCTACATTGAATTACACCATCATTAGTAACTGATTGAAGCCTTTTTTGATTTTTCTCCTTTTACTTTAGTTCTTTATAATCAAAAAAATTATTGCTATAGGTTCACAAATACCAATTACCACATCACTGTAGCTGAAACATTGTAAATTTTGACAAAATCAGTAACAATAAAATACTGGCAGCAATAAAAACAGCACGAGCTAGCAGCACTGTGCAGATGAAACCGTGTGATTTGAAGCAGTCATTGTAATGGGTGATAAAGAGAACTACGACAAGAGATCGCTAGAATCTTCAAGAAGCAAATTCGTGGAGACTTTTAGCTTTGTCTATTGACACATATAAGCTGGACTTACAATTTCCTTGGTTGTTATAATTAGAGATATTTTTATTAAACTAACACATTTCAGCTGAAATACTTCACAAAAATTTTATAGATGGTCATTTTGATATCACCTCTTGTGACAGCACCACCTGTTTCAGCGCCCCACCCCCACGCCCGGCTCAACTTCCTCGATGCTGTCGCTGGCTACAGGGCCATCTGAGAAGGGGCCCGTATCTTGAGTTTACCAGCTCTGTGAGTGGTGGACAGAAAACTGGAATGACATCTGGAGAAGAACTAAGCTTTGCACAAGAGTGGACTTGAAATCTTACTTCATAAACCCAGTGTTATTATCTGGTATCGCACATGTTATTACTTCTCCACTGTACCATCACCAAGCAGCATCGTCTGTAATTTTTCCCCTCACTGTGTTCTGTCTTCCACACGAGATGATATATCCTACCAGCTGCTATTATCATCTGTCCTAAGAGTGCGTATTGTTAATAGTCAGTTATAGATGCCACATTTCTCACATTTGCTGTCATTAACGGTGTGACATAGCGGTTTTAGATTATGGGCTTTGGAATTCACCAGACTTAATTTCATATTCTTCGTGTTACTTGCCAGTTGGATGACCTTGAGCAGGTATTTAACCTCTCTCTATCTTTCTTTCATTCTCCATAAAATAGCAATATTAATAACTCAAAATTAAGGAGTTACTGTGAGGTGTAAGAGCTTGGCCTATGACTAGCTATTCTTTGATTAAACTAGATTAATATGCAAAATACCTAGTAAGGGGTTTTGTCATTGATAAGCACTTAATACTTGGCAACTATTGCCATTACTTTCTTCTGTTAGCTCTTCTCCCCTTTTGTACTTCCCTCAGTTCTTATTTCAACCTCTCCCTCTCTTTTCTAAGCTCTATGGAATAAAATGATAGAATAATATATCCTGTCTTTCCTTTAGTTGCGGAGGGTAGAAGGGAACCAGGGGTAGGAAGAAGAGTATAGACAGAGCATTATGAGAATACTCAATGAAAAGAAACTGATTCCGACTAGAGAGGAGGGTGTCAAAGAAGCCTTCACACGACAGATAACATATGAGCTGACTCTCAAATGACTAAGATTGATTGCTTAATGAAAAAGAATAAAGAAATCAGAGAAAGATAGGAAATATGATCACAGTCAAATATATATCTGACCTGCCACAGTTTATCAGGTCATAAGAGTAAGATAACAAAGCTGTAACTGTGTCCTGAGACTCTGCCTATATAAGAAATATTTGTTCAGAATAATTTTATTAAATATTCACCTACTGTTTCTCCCTTGACTCTGAAAGAGATACGAAAGTAATCAAGCATAGATCTACTAGTTAAATTTTTTTCTGTTGTTTTATGACATTTGTAAAATTTTACAGTGAAACAGATTTCTCTTAAGTGACACATTCTTCTAAGTCAAAGATAAGGTGGCTTGCAATCTTTTTTTTTTTAGAAGCAGTAACCTTTCGCCTCTCTGAACCCCTGATACTCAAATTTGTCTACATCAAATATATTTTGATGAATTGTAATGAAAGTATAAATATTCTTCTTTCAAAACACAAATCATGACTATCCAAAATGTATCCAAAAAGTTTCTTTTTTCTGTTTGACCATATTGTTACATCCTCACATCAATCAAAACATGTGCTTACACGTACATAATTCTCAAGAGCATTGCAGGGAGGACCAGAGACGTTTATAAGGCTGTTAGATTGGCAAGGCTTCATTCCAGAAAAATCTTTATGGTGATTATTGGGCATTTGTCATTACATACAAATCCTGTTTGTCTTCTTGTCTTGGTTTTAGACTTCATTTACACTTGAGAAATAACTTTATTTTCTTCTCCTTTTCTAAAATTTATCATGTAAGTCTGAGTGGTTGCCAGTTTACTCTGACCATCCTATTATCCACCTTCAGGATCTCTTTCTTTCTCACGACCAAAAGTAATAGTCTTTCATTATTATTCATATGCTAGATATTGTACTCTTTCGTTGATATCAGCTGTTAAACACTTGACTTCTCACTGAAAGTTTGGCAGATTACACCCTCCTAGAGTTACTTGGGAAGACAGACCTTGCAATCTGCTTTCGAGACTCCACAGCCTTGAAAATTCTATGGAGCAGTTCTACCATTCTACACACATAGGGTCGCCATGAGTTGGAAAAGACCAGATAGAAACTAAGAACACCACACTAGATATATAATAGTGCATGCAGGGTTGCATTGAATAGGATGCCTCACAAGATGTAAAGCATGAACAGGGATTCTAGGCATCACAGAGTAAAATACTACATCCTCTACTGAAAATAGTTTTTGGTGTTGAGTATTACAAATTTCATAATCAGTTGTAGGAAAATCCATCCTCCTCCAAATTTGTATGTCGATTTCTGGATGGTGCAAATAGTTAAGGCAATTAGCTGTTAACTGAAAAGTTAGAGGTTCAAGTCTACCCCCGGAATCATCTTGGAAGAAACGGCTGGCTATCTACTTCCAAAAAATCAGCGACTGAAAACCTTACGGAGCACAGTACAGTTCTGCTCTGACACACCTGGAGTTGTATCAGTTGAGTCTACTCCTTTGCAACTGTTTTTTGTTTCACTTTGTTTTCAGTTTTTTTAGGAAGACAAAACTCAGCCTAGATATTATTTTAGAAACTGAATGTTGACCTTTTCCTCTTCAATGTCTTTTTTTTTTCCAACCGAGTCATATCTCTAAAATATATACACATATATGTATTCTTATTATACTCTAAAATTATGTCCCCCCCCATCATGTACTAACTTTTCTCTTTGAGACTCTAAGCTACTACTCCGGGCTCACATACTCATTGTTAGTGAAATTTTGGTCTTTGAAAAAGCTCTAGTAGAAAAATGTCCATGTGCAGCACCTAGCACAGTATTAGACATGTAAGAACACAGTATCTGCTTAATTATTGATTAATTAATGAAAATTAATAGCCAGGTATGATGGTTCTATGATAAAATAGAATTATAGTGGATTCTTTATTCATTTTATATCCTTTGTGAAAACTAGAGAGCAATAACTTTTCATGTGTGTGTATGTGTGTGTGTGGGTTTGTGTGGGAGAGAGAGAGAGAGAGAGAGAAGAGGCTACAAAAAGCACTTTGACTTTGACCACTTAGTAAGTTTGCTGGAATACACACAGCAAGAAGCCCAGAATTTTAAGCCATAAATAGTTAAACATACAATGATTATTATGTTTAGCTTCAAAACAGAGGATATAACTTCACATTTGGAAAACAACAATGATGGCCTTTACTACTCTTACAAAATATTTAAGGGTTCATATTAATAATTGGATGTGGTTAACTCTTATTCCCTTTGAGATAGATCCCTAACTCTGTAGACACACTCTGTGAGAAAGATCATGTGCCTTCACATGCTACAGCAACAGAAAGTTCCCTGCACTAGTTTCCCACGGATAGTATAATTCCACCTTTCAATTAAGGAATTATCCTCTGATGAAAACTTTAAGAAGTGCAGCACTAACTTCCGTTATCAGATCTTAACAACTTACCCAAGATCTATTCATCATAACCCGAGATTTCCTTCCTACCAAAGAAGATGGAAGACATACATTTTATTCGGATGACAGGTGAAATAACTGACCAGGAGTCATGCATTTATATACAAACGTATTTCCATGTGGGAGCGGGTTTCTACATGGAAATACAAACTCAGAGTTGCTTAAAACAGGCAGTGGGTGGGTTTGATGGTAAGAAAGTAACAACAGCGCCAAAATAATGGTTCAAATAGAAAAAAGAAACTACGAGATACCCTTTTATCTAGGGCTGGACATAAATTCCAGGCTAATAATATGAGTTATACTTACACTGTACATAATAATAATATAAATATGTTCTCACCTTCAAATGACAGTTTGTAGGAAATGAAGAATATCTTCTTCTAAGCCATAATTTCTACTGATTTACTATTAAGACAGTTCCTGCATAAGCATGCATTGTATTCTACATGATTAATCTGTCTTTTGTGTCACTCAGAATATGCATCGCACCATTTACAAAGATAAAGTCAAACAGAGCCTGACTGGCTCCTGAAATAGAGTTTTTTGTTTATCATTAATGCTTCGAAAGTCAGGATGAATGTTGCATTCTTTTTTTAACCCAGGAGAAACAGTTATGACCTAAATTGTGCTTCCCCAGAAGATACATTGAATTCCTAATCCTTGTACCTTAAATGTGACATGTTTTGGAATGGATCTTTGAGATATTATCAGTTATCAGTTGAGTTAAAACGAGGTCATACTGGAGTAGGGTTGGGTAGTCCTATCTGAGTGGTACAGTATTGAAGAGGAGAACAGACACAGGGTCACAGGTGGAAGATAACCTGTGAAGACACACTTCCAAGTCAAGGAAGCCACCAGAAGGTTGAAAACTAAGACAGAAATATTTTAAATATGTTAGCAACAATAATTTTATTTTGGTATGAAATATTTGCCGTTAACCTAAGATGTCAGATGACAGACAATTACTGAGCATCTACTTAAAACATGCAGTTCTGAAACTTACCAGTTTAAACAAGTAAAAAAAAGGAAGATTAGAGAATGGATCATTTATTTTGTGGTGTCTAATTGTAGAATTTAAACTTTTAAAAACCAAAGATGTCACATTGAGGACTAAGGTATGTCTGACCCAAGACAGTATTTTCTATTACCTCGTCTGCATGAAAAAACTAAACAATAAATGAAGAAATAAAAAATAATTATTGATGCATTTGAATTATGATATTTACAAAGAATATTAACAAATCACGGACTGCCAGAAAAGTGAAACAATTTGTGTTAGAAGTACAACCAGAATGCTCCTCAGAAGCAAGTATGGCAAGACTGTTTTATGTGCTTTGGACATGTTATCAGGAGGCACCAGTCCCAGGAGAAGGACATCGTGTTCAAAAAAAGTAGAGGGTTAGCGTCAAACAGGAAGACAGTCATAGGATGGACTGACAGAGTGGCTGCAACAACAGGCTCAAACACAGCAACCATCGTGAGGATGATGTAGTTCGTTCTGTTATATATAGTGTCTCTTTGAGCTGACTTAAAAATACAACGATTAACGGAATTATTAAGAAGCACATCATACTTGGTAAAGTAGAGGGTCATCGAAAAAGAGGAAGACGCTCAGTGAGACAGATGAACACAGTGGCTGCAACGGTGGTTTCCCATGTGCCCACTATTGTGGGGATGTCATAGAACCGGGTCAGATTTCATTCTGTTCTACCTAGCATCACTATGAGTTGGAGCTGCCTTACAGTACCAACCAAACAATTATAGAATTACAGTAGTGTACAGAAGAGAACTATACTAGGCAATTATATTATTTCTGATTTAGCCAACTAAAAAGCATTAAAAGTTTTGCTTTTGTTTTTTGAATTATATATAGATAGATTGATGCTTTCTTGTTCTGTAATCCTATTCTATGCCCTCCTGTTCTGTGATCCTACTCTACCTTTGTCCTGAGGGGCCTTATCTTTATCAGTGTCCTGAATACTCTGCTTTCAGCACAATCCAACCATTACCACCCTCACCTTTCAGGACATCTTCTCTTTCTTTCTTTCTTTTTTTTAATATTATGATTGAGTGAAAATGTACATTCTCATATAAATTTGTATGCCCACCTATATGCAGCTCCCACTGCTCTCCCTGCCCGGTGACAGCACACTCTTCCTCTCTGCTCCATACATGTCTTATCGTCCCAACAATCTCCTGTCCTTCCTCTCCACGCACTTCCCCACCTCCAGTAAGAGGTCAGCAGGACAACATCCTCTAAACGCATAGGACCATAAAGTGCACACATGCTATGGTCACTCTGTGTCACCAAGTGCAATCCATCCCTGTCCAAAGAGTAGACCTCCATTATGATTTATGGACAGGGGCAGCATCAGGGACAGGGGCTGTGCTCCCAGGGAAATCCAAAGCCCCTGGACCATCAATTCTGATCTTTTAGCGGAGATCTCCGGGTGCACCCTTTTTTATTCATGTGTTGCCAGTGAGACTCAACTGTCTGAGCTCCATCACGGCTATCACTGGTGGTGGCTAGGCACCATCATGTTCTTCTGGTCACAAGTCGATGTAGTCACCCACTTACATGGGTCTCTCTGTCTTCTGGGTTCTCATTCCCCCAGGTTGTTTTGGTCCTTGGTGATCATCCATTCCTGCTGAGTTAGGATAATTTGCTGTACCCTCAGATGGCAACTTGGCAGCTTTTAAGACCCCAGATGCCACTCACTGATGTGGGGTACAGAAGGCTCTCTTAGCAAAATGCTAGTTGTGCCAACTGGTCTTGATTTCCCCTGGGAGCATGGCCCCTGGCCCCCTGCCCCAACTACTCTGTCTTTGCGATATTGGGTTAAGATGGGAGGAGTAATCGTGTTATGCTGAAGTCCAGTTAATGTTGATCCTCTTTCTAATGTATGCTGTCACAGATTTCACCCAACCAAATTTCTATAAACCATCTCATCTAAACCCTCCCACCTCACCTTCCCTCCCTCCCCACCCTTGCAGCCATCAAAGAGTCTTTTCTTCTATGTATAAGTCTGTTTTTAAGTTCTTATCATAGAGGTCTCATACAGTATTTATTCTTTTGTTGCTGACTGCTTTCACTCAGCATAATGTCCTCTAACTGAAACCAGGTTATGAGATGTTTCCTAAAATCGTAATTGGTCTTTATCATGGCATAGTGGTCCATTGAGTATATATACCATAGTTTACCTATCCAATCCTCTGCTGTTGGGCATCTGGGTTCATTCCATCTTTTTGCTATTGTGGACTCTGCTACAATAAACATTCTTGTGTGTGTATCAGTTGGTATGAACGGCCTTGATTCTGCAGGATATATTACAAGCAGTGGAAGTACTGGGTCACATGGTACATCTATATCGAGATTTTTAAGGAAGTTCCAGATTGGTTTCCAAACAGGTTGCACCATTTTGCAATCCCACCAACAGTGTAGCAGAGTTCCAATTTCTCCACTGCCTCTCCAGCATTTGCTGTTGTGTATTTTTTTGGATCATTGCCAACCTTGCTGGAGTGAGATGGTACCTCATCATAGTTTTAAAATGAATTTCTGTAATAGCTAATGATCATGAGCATGTCCAGAGATGTTGTTTGGCTGTCTAGATCTCCTCTTTAGAGAAGTGTCTGTCCATCTTTGCCCATTGCTTAAATTGGATGACTTATCTTTTTCTTATTGATATTTTGTAGTACCATATAGATTATGGAGCTCAAACATAGATCTGACATGTAGTTGCCAAATATTTTATTTCCCATTCTGTAGGTGGCCTTTGAATTCTATTAATAAAGTCTTCGGATGAGCAAAACTGTTTGATTTTTAATAGTTCGCATTTATCTATTTTCTCTTCTGTTGATTGTGGTTTGTTTGACAGATTTTGAAGTCTGTCTACGTTGTGTATTAAAACTTCCATTGTTGTTCTCACTTTTTCTGGGATGAGCTTTATCATTTTAGATTTGATATTTAAGTCTTTTATCCAGTTTGAATTGGTTTTTGTATACGGTGTAAAATATGGGTACTGTTTCAATTTATTGCAGATAGATACCCAATGTTGCCAGCACCATTTATTGAAGAGGTAGTTTTTATCCCGGTTTAATGTCTTAACACCTTTGGTGAATATCGACTATTCATAGGAAGATGGTGTCATCTCTGGGATCTCAATTCTGTTCCATGGAGCTATCGTCTCTTTTTGTACCAGTACCAGGCTGTTTTGACTACTGTGGCAGTGTAATAGTTTCTAAAATTGGGTAGTGAGAGGCCTTTCGTTGTGTTCTTCTTCTTCAGTAGTGCTTTATTTATCCGGGGCTTCTTCCATTTCTAAACAAAGTTGGCGATTTGTTTCTCCATCTCCTTAAAAAATGTCACTGGAATTTGTATTCAGATAGCATTATATGAGTAGATTGCTTTGGGTAAAGTAGACATTTTCACAATGTTGAGTCTTCCTATCCACGAGCAGGGTATGTTTCTCCATTTATGTAAGTGTCTTTTAGTTTCTTGTAGTAAGATCTTGTAGTTCTCTTTGTAAAGGTCTATCATTTCTCTGATCAGATTTATTCCCAAATACTTAATCTTCTTAGGGACTATGGGAAATGGTACTGACTTGGTGATTTCTTCCCTAATAATATCATTGTTGGTATAAAGGAATCCTACTGATTTACTTATATTTGTCTTGTATCCTGAGACTTTGCTGAACTCTTCTATCAGTTTGAGTAGTATATTTATGGATTCTTTAGGATTCTCTGCATATGCAATCATATCTTCTGCAAATAAGGAGATTTTTACTACTTTGCCGATACAAATGCCCTTTATTTGTTGGTTTTGTCTAATTGATCTGGCCAGAACTTCTAGTACAATGTTGAATACAAGAGGTGAGAGTGGGTATCCTTGTCTAGTTCCCATTCTCAAGGGAAATTGTTTCAGTCTTTCTCCATTCAGAATGGCATAGGTAGTTGGCTTTGTATACATGGCCCTTATTGTGCTGAGGAATTTGCTGCCTATTCCTATTTGATGAAAGTTTTTAGCATGAATGAGTGTTGGACTTTATCAAATGCCTTTTCTGCAATAATAGACAAAATCAGGTGATTTTTGTCTTTTGTGCCATTTATGTGGTTGATCACATCAGTTGTTTTCCTGATGTTGAACCAGCCTTGCATCTCTGGTATGAATTGAACTTGGTCATGACGGATTATTTTTTTGATATGTTGTTCTATTCTATTGGCATGGATTTTGCTGAAGATTTTTCAATCTAGACTCATGAGTGATATTGATCTGTAGTTCTCCTTTTTGATGGGTCTTTCCCTAGCTTTGGTACCAGAGTTATGCTGGCTTCATAGAATGAATTTGGGAGTAATCCATCTCTTTGTATACTGTGAAATAGTCTCAGTAGCATAAATATTTAATATTGTTAAGTCTTGCTTGTGTATCGAACCCTTCAGCAATAAATAGTGCCCATCCTTGTCCCCGATGGTGGATTTTATGTTAAAATTGATTTCATCTGAGATTAGAATTGCTACCCCTGCTCTTCTTGTTCATTGTTAGCTTGATATATATTCTTCCATCCTTTGATTTTTCAGTTCATTCATATCTTTAGGTCTAAGGTGAATTTCTTATAGGCCACATATAGATGGGTCATGTCTTTTGATCCAAGTTGTTACTCGATGTCTCTTTACTGGAGCTTTCAGTTCATTCACATTCAATGTAATTATTCATAGGTATGAGTTCACTGCTGCCATTGTGATATGTTTATTTTTGTGTTGATGTTTTCTCTGTTATTCTTATTAATCTGTTCTGCAACCTTCTTTGTGAGTTGATTTTTCACCTTTTTCAAGGTTGGTTTTGTGGTTGTTGAGACGTCTGTATTACATTTCTTGATTTGACATGTTGTATCTTTGTTGTTCTGTACAATTGCCCCTGTGATCCTGCTGAATAAACTATGTATAAGTCCAATTTTAATTACTACCAGTCTTGTTAAGTTCCTCTCCATCTGGAAGGACTATAATGACTGTAGTAAATCCCTCTTTTTAATATGATGACATCACAACTTTCATGATATGATCACTGGATCATTTCTTTCACTATTATAGCTTTGATTGAGTTTGGAGCCTTCCCTAATGGATTAGGTTTCTGCGTGATGTGTCCTGTATTTGCTTCTAAAATATAAAATTAGTAGTTTTGTTCTTCTAAGCCAAGAGTATTCCTTGTAGCTTTGGTTTGGTGTTTACAAAGCCTTGCATTTCTGTTTATCTGCAAATGTCTTAATTTCATTTTCATATTTGTAAGATAGTTTTGCATGATATAGAATTCTTGGTTGGAAGTTGTTCTCTTTCAAGGCTTTGAATGTGTCGTACCACTTCTCTGTGCCAGCATTTTTTCGGCTGAGAAATCTGGTGAAAGCCTACAGAGTTTCCCTCTGACTGTTACCTTTGCTTTGAGTCTTGCTTATGTTTCTGCTTATGTTTCATTTGGTTATGCTTGATTATTATATGTCTGGGGGTCTCTATTTTGAAATCTATATTGAGCAGCATTTGATATGCCTCTTGGATATCTATATTTTCTTCTTTCCTAATTTCTGGGAAGTTTCATGTCATCAGATCGAACAGCTTGCTTAATTTTTCATTTTCCTCTGCTGCATTTTATATAAGGTCTAGGAGAGTTCTCTATATAATCTTTTTGTATTCACCTTCTTATTGTTTCAGAAAAGTTTCTTCATCTGGAAAATATTTTGGTTCTTTCTTTTGGGAACCCTCTGAAGCCATGGGCATTCCTTCATTACTCTTTTATCCAGCGTTTGTTGCTTTGGGGGCATCATGTGAGTCACTGAAGGCTGGGAGAGATGCTGTGAGGATGGAGTGCAGTTGTTTCTCTAGGTTGTCTTAAAATGAAAGGTAAAAGGTATCTGACCACTTCCAAAGTGAGTTAGATTTTCAGGTGTACATGTCCCTCTTGCAAGCTGGCAACATAAGGACCTCTATATCCAACCCCAGATGTTACAAATTAGCTCAAAATACAGAAAGGCTACTGCCCTGTTGGCCTCTGCTTCTGGCCCCAGCTGTAGATGACACTATGTAAGATACTGCTTTTCTGCTGGGAAAGCAGTCTCCTCCGGACAGGTGCTGACTCTCTAGATACAGCTGGGGCCTCTGTATGGACATATCCACATCCCAATGGAACAAGATGGTGTCCCACACAAGCTGCCCGCCTACTTCTGTACAGGCTAGTCAACGGCAGAGGCATAACGAGAGGCCAAAGGTGCCGGGATACATAGAGTCCAAAGCCGGGCTCTCCAAATGTGACAGTTTTGCCTGCTGATCCCACCAACAATGTGTCTAAGATTAGCTGCTAGTCAAGTCCCAGCTCTGCCTGCCAGCTAAGATGGAGGAAAAAACGTTAAAATGGCAAGTTACCTTTGGTCTGTGAAAGCCAGCACTCAACAAGAGTGGAGGTTGGTGAAACAGAAGAAGTCTTCTGTTCAGTGGAATGAAGTCCAAATTGACAGCCCTATGTCATGTCCTAGGGCTCAGTAAGTGTCTTGAAGGCTCTGTTTAATTATCATTCCAGGTCTTGGTTTCCAGAGGGATTTAGGGAGACGAATGCTTAGTCTCCCGTCTTGACTCTGCCTCCTGCTCTTTCTTTTGCTGGCCACATTCCCCAGTTAATGTCATTGTATTTTCCCCCTTAACGAAACATGTTTTCTCCCTGTTCTTATTTAAATCTTTCCTTTCCAAACTAATTCCATCCCAACTTACCCACCACCCATCCACCCACCTTTTTACTTACTTTCTTTCTTTTCTCAGTAGTAGACTGACTGTGCTTCTTTCATCTGTTCTAAATTAAACTTCTCCTTAGGCACAGATTTTATAAGAATTCCTCCACTTCATAAATCCCTGAATCCACCCTTCACTCAAAATCCATAAGGCGAGTGTTACTTGTCATTTCATTGATTATGGCTTAGGAATAGTCAAGAACAAAAGCTACCTACAGGAGACTTATTTGTTCTACTGTCCTTGGGGAGAAAAAAAATCCTTTTTCAGACTTTGTTATTTTTTTTAAGAGTAGAAACATTTCTGGGGATAAAAGCTGATAAAGAATCTGAAGTACAAATTATGACATCAGAATCATGACATCAGAAGGTGCCATCAGTGCATCTTTGAAGTGTTTTTAATAGATGACTAGAGCTTTCTTCCTCATGACTCACAGTGAAAAAAACAGTTTAATATTAAAGATCAAATCTATGACTCTTGATAAGCATATTAATTATAAAAATATCTAAAGCAACTAAAGGAAAGATGATCTTATTTAGAAAGAGTTCCTATGTGTGGGGCTTCAGATAAGGGTTTAGGTTTATCATTACATTTATCAAATGAGAAAAGGCAAATACAGGGCAAAACAGTGCTTGGCATGTAGAAGACATCAGTTAATGTTAGTCTCTCTTCCTTTTCTTTGTATCTGTGGATTTTCTACACCCTCAGTCTCTGTTCTGTATAGTGTGTGTCCATGTGTACACACACAGAGATGCACTCATAGCTACACATGTATGTAAGTATACTTAAAATCTACCTGTGTAATTATACATAAGGCATCTTTTAAAAAAATAAATATTAGGCTTATTTCATGTCTTGCATGTGGTATGTGATGTAGTAGCTTTCTTTTAATTTCAAACTTAGTGGCCAGGATCAGTACACTGTGACCTAGAATCATGATAAAACATATAGTGAGAAACAGTGGGACCCAAACATTCAGATCCTGTTATACACAACAGATTCCAGGAACACATTCGACTTTATAAGCTAGTAGACTTTATAAGCTAGTAGACACAGCTTATTATAACACTTAACAGATCGTCCACCCGTTTTTGCTAAGTTTCTTTTCAATTTTAACTTGTTCAAAATTTTGTGTTTCACCTGCCACCTCTTGCCTTCTACTATATCCACAATTTCTAGTTTAATCCTTACAATGTCTTTGAGGCTAGCTTTTATTTTTGGTTGGTCGATAAACTAGGAAGATATGAAAGAATTACTACTCTTCAGGTGCTTTCATAGCATTTCTGAAAGATGTTTTCATTCTCTTCTTTATCTTCTTTCTTAAGTTCCAGTTTTATGTCTTCTTCTTTGATAGCTATCATCTTCCTAATTGCCTTTCTTTTATTTCAGTCTCTTAGCTTTGCTTTGCCCCATCATTCAGCCTATTCCAAAGCAAAACTGCAATGAAAGACATATACTTCTTGCTCAACTCTCAAAGGAAAAAAGTGAGATTAGCTACACTCTAACAGTCATAATGTAATTTGGAGAATTAACATAGTACGTAATTATTTCTAAAGCCAACTCTAAATAGACTTAAACATACTTCCTATTCAGATGCAGAATATTTTATTTCACTGAAGTCAGCATTATTGTACTACCATTTTATGAATGTGAATAAAATTTCAATGAGTGAAGAAATAAAATACCTTCTCTCAGCAGCCTGGCATGCTTTATAATTCCCTCACTCATTAAGAAACAACTCGTTCCTCAGTAGCAATGAGTACACGCGTGTGCAAAGCTATGATGGAGTAACATGTCCCTCCAGCAGTAACAGTGGTAAATGTGCAGGAGTTCAATTGATTCATCCTTTTAGCCTGTGACCACTGCTTTGCTCACAAACCTTTCTTAAGTGCTAGCTGCTCCATTATTAACTCCACATTTCATAGTTACTTGATATTTTCATTTACAGATTCCATTCCTTGGTGATATACTCTTTTTCTCAGATATCATGACTTATTTAGGCTTAAAAGAAATATATATATTGAAATAGGGCTCATTCAAAAAATATTTATCAAGGACTTATTACATAACAATACTCTTGTAGATAATGGGAATGAAGGAGTAAAAAATAAAGTCCTCTAGTGTCCTGTTAAGCACTCATTCTATCTAGCAGAGCTATTTAATGAACAAACTAGCCCAATTTTTAGTGAGTCAGTTGGTGTTAGCTACTGACTATAAAATCAAAGCTCTACAAAGGATGAGTTTCAGCCATTGATGGTGATAGACGTGTGTGTGCGGGTGCATGCTTTTGCGCATGTGTGTGGTTGTATTTTAACAGGGTTGGTAGGAAAAGATTTCATGATATGATAGCATTTAGGCAGACATTAAAGGAAGAAGAGAAACAAAATATGATAGAGTTCTAAGGAAAGATTCTCTGGGAGAAAGAGAACAACATGTACCAAGGCCTTCAAAGGTGACTTTGTTTGGCATATTTAAAGAACCCCTTAAAGCCAAAGCCATTGCCATTGAGTCAATTCCAACTTATGATGACCCTAGAGGTTAGAGTAGAACTGCCACATAGAATATCCAAGGAGCACCTGTCAGATTTCAACTGCTGATCTTTTGATTAGTAGACATAGCACTTAACCACTACTCCACCAGGCCTTCCACTAAAGGAGATCATTAAAGAGCCCTCATTGCACAGTGGTTAAGAACTCATCTGCTAACTGAAGTTTGGCAGTTTGAACCCACCAGCCTCTCCAAGGGCAAAAGATATGTCAGTCTGCTTCCATAAAGATCACAGCCTTTGAAACTTTATACACCAGTTCTACCTCATCCTACAGGGTTGCTATGAGTCCGAATTGACTCTGTGACAATGGGAATGGGTAAAGAGGTCATTGTGCTTAGGATAGAATGAAAGACAGGGATATGACAGTGAATGAGATCTGAAAGTAACAAGGTAGGAATGAGAACGGGAAGGTCATGTAAGGGCTTTGAAGGCACTTGTAAGAATGCTGGTATTTTTATAGGTGTGGCATCTCTGGTTTATATTTCTGTTGCTTTTTTAAGAAAAATTTTAGGTTAAGATTATAATTTACAAAAAAATAAAACACATGCATTATAAATGATCAGCTCTATAAATTGCCACATTTGTACAGACTGGCTTAATCATATCCCAGAACAAAACTCCGAATATTTCCATCATACCAGAAGATTTCCTCGTGTTATCTCCTTTCAACTCTCCCCCTGTCTGTTCTTAGACTTTCAGATATTAATGTCACATAATATTTAGTCTTTGGAGCTTGGCATCTTTTGCTCAAAACAATGTCTGTGAAATTGATCCTTGCTGTAATATGAATTAATAATCTTCATCTTTTTATTGCTAAGCAATGTTCTAATGCTTATTTATTTATGTTGTTTATACATATCCATTTTATTGTTGATGGATATCTGGGTCGTTTCCACTTTGGGACTATTATGAGTGAGGCTGCTCTGAACATTCCTATACAAAGCTGTGTGAAGACAAATGCAACATTGTTGTTGTTATTTTGTTTGTTTTAATAATTACCTCATGTGATGTCTGGTCATAAGGTAAAAACACAGTGGATTCGTAGTGACAGACACTATAGAACAGAATAGAACTGCCCCATAGGGTTTTCAAGGTCGTAAATCTTTGTGGAAGCAGACTGCCATGAGTTTCTCCTGTGAAGAAGCTAATGGGTTCAAACCACTGACCTTTCCTTTAGCAGTTGAGTGCTTAACCACTGCACCACCAGGGATCCTCAAAGGGTATGGAAAAAAACAAAAAACTGTTTTCATCAAGTCAATTCTGACTCACAGTGACCAAACTGGGCAAAGGAGAATGGCCCCACTTCCAAGTAGTGCCTGGATTCAAACTGGCAACCATTTGGTTAGCAGCCATAGCTGTACCACCATACCACCAGGGTTTCCCAGTCATTAGACAAATTTTGTGTTTAAATTTCTAATAAACTGCAAACAGTTTTCCAAAGCAGTTCTGTTATTTTATAGTCCATGATCATCGTACAAGGCTTTCAGTTGCTTGCTGCCCTGTCTAAAGTTTTAATTTTGTCATGCTGGGGGTGTGAGGTAGCTTGTCCTCATTTTAACTTGTTTTATTTGTTAACTCATAATGATGAGTACCTTACTTGAACATACTGACTTTTATTTTATCTTCTTTTGTGATGTGTCTAGTCAAGTATTTTGTCCATTTGGTGAGTGAGTTGCTTGGCTCATTGTTGTTGACTTGTAGATGCTCTTTATTCTTATAAGAATTTCATTCTTCAGATATATGTGTTTCAAACAATTGTTCCTAGTGTGTCTTACATGTTTTATTTGCCTAAAAGAGTCTTTTCTCCATGCTTCTGTCAATTTGTCATACCGAGGTGGCTTGTACATTGCTGTGATGGTAGAAGCTATGTTATCCTTTTGGTGGGCAGACTTCAGCTAAGCTTCTGGAGTAAAGGAGACCAGAAAGAAGAAAGTGACAGTCTGCTTCTGAAAAAAAATTAGTCAGTGAAAACTCATAAATGTAACAGTGAAACACTGTCTGATATAGTGCCAGTAAATGAGCCCCTGAAGTTGGAAGGCAACATGATGATAGAAAATCTCAGTATCATCAGTCAGAACAAGACTAGAGGCTGACTGTGGAACAAACCATTAATTGCTCATGTATGAGTTCTAAAAGGAATCTGGAGAAAATTAAAAACAAGTCAAAAATACAATCTTGAGGATATCCCAACTGAATTTAGAGACCACTTCAGGAATATAACTAGATACATTCAATACTAACGACCAAAGAAAAGACCAGATGACTTGTGCAATGAGGTTAAGGAAATCCTACATGAAGAAAGCAGGAGTGCATTAAAAAGACAACAAATAAAGACCAAAGTGGATGTTATAGAATACTGAAACTTGCTCTTAAACATGGAGTAGCTAAAGCAAATGGAAACAATGATGGAGTAAAACAGAATGAAGAATTTCAAAGGGCTGCTCCAGACGACAAAGTAAATTCTTCTAATGAAATGTGCAAACACCTCTAGCTAGAAAGCCAAAGGGAAGAATGCACAAGGCATTTCTCAAAGTAGAGGGAAAAAAAAGTTCAGCCCTCAAGTTACAACTTTGAAGGGTTCCATGCCTAAAATATTAAATGATCTGGGAAGCATCAAAAGCAGATAGAAGGAATACAGAGTCACTGTATCAAAAATAATTGGTAGATGTTCAGCCATTTGAGGACATGGTATATGGTGAAGAACCAGTGATACTGAAAGAAGAAGTCCAACCTGAACTGAAGGCATTGGCAAAAAACAAGCTCCAGAAATGAACAGAATACAATGGACATGTTTCAACAGATACAGTTTTGAAAGTGTTCACTTGCTTCTGCTAAGAAATTTGGAAGATAAATGGCTAACTGGCTGGAAGACATCCAAATGTGTGCCTATTCCAAGGAAAGGCCATCCAACAGAATGCGAAAACTATCCAATAATATCATTAGTACTACAAAGAAGTAAACTTTTACTAAAGATCAGTTAAAAATAGTTGCAGCAGTACGTCAACAGAGAACTTCTAGAAATTCAAACTGGATCGAGAGGAGGAGTTACAGGAAAGAATATCATTGCTGATATCAGATAGATCTTGTCTGAAAGTAGAGACTACCAGAAAAATGCTTACCTATGTTTTATGGACTATGCAAAGGCATTTGAGGGTGTGAATCATAATAAATTATGGATGGCATTGCAAAGAATGGGAATTCCATAACACTTAACTGTGCCCATAAAAAGCTTGTACATAGAAGAAAAGGTAGTTGTTCAAACACAACAAAAGGATACTGTATGGTTCAAAGTGAGGAAAGGGATATTTCAGGGTTATATCCTTTCATGACATTTATTAATTCTGTACACTGAATGAATAATCCAACAAGTTGGACTATATGAAGAAGAATATGGCATCAGGATTGGTGGGAGACTTATTAACAGTCTGAGATATGCAGGAAATACAACCTTGCTTTCTGAAAGGGAAGAGTACATGAATCATTTCGTGATGAAAATCAGACCACATCCTTCATTATGGATTTCACCTGAACACAATGAACACAAAAATCCTTATAGCTTGACCGAAAGACAACATTATGATAAACAGAGGAAAGCTTGAAGCTGGCAAGGACTTCCTTTTAACTGAATCCACAATCAGCGCCCAAGGAAGCAGCAGTCAAGATATCAAGCAACGCATTGCTCTGGGCAAATCTGCTGCAAATGATCTCTGTAAAGAGTTAAAAAATGAAGATGTCACTTTTTGGTTTTTCTTTCCTCATGCAGATATCCATATATCAAAAAATACTTTTCTTTACATACTGTATTGGCTTAGTGACTGTTGAATATCAGTTGGCTGTGTATGTCTTATATTTTAAAACAATCATTCACTGCATGACTACATACCATGGGTGATGTGTATGTAGTAGTAGCAGGAATAACCATTAAAAGCTTGTTGACATAATCCAAGTGATAAATGATGCTGGCTTGGACCACAGCTACAGCAGTGACAGTGGTAGAGAGTGGTATACTTCTGAGCATAACTTTAAGGCAAACCAAGAAGATCTGCTAACAAACTGGATGTGGTTTACGAGAGCAAAGACATTAAGGACGGTTCCAAGTTTTATGTGTTGAATAACTAGTAGTAAGATGTAGGAATGGGATTACTATTCACTCAAGTAAAGGAGGAAAACTACAAGAAGACGTGAAAGGAAAATTTAGAATATATACCAATGTGAAACGTCTATTTGCGTTCCAAAGGGAGTCTTTCCCGGATATGAACTATCCAAAATACCAAATCCACTGTTGTCAAGTCTATTCTGACTCAGAGAAACCCTATAGGACACAGCAGAACTGCCTCATAGAGTTTCCAAGGAACTCCTTGTAGATTCGAACCACCAACCTTTTGGTTAGTAGCTGTAGCTCTTAACAACTACACCACCAAGGTTTCCAGATATGAACCATAGTTTCATTAAATTAATGTTTTTCTTTTTAAATCATTTATGATGATCATGAAATAATTTATTTTTTATTTACATTTCCTCATGGATGTTATTGAAATCTAGATTCATATATGCAACTGCCTACTATACCTTTCTGCTTGAAATATACTCTAAGTACCTGAGATCCCAAGGTTTAAAACAGAACTTTTAGACATAGTTATCTTACCCCCAAGCTATTGTCCTTTCTTCACTCTTATTCTCTGTAACATGTTAAATGCCAAGGTGATGGTCCAAGTCAAACAATAACTGTGGATTAATTCCAGATGCTTCCCTCTTTCTTAATATCATATCAAAGTCCTATCCTTCATCAAGCAGTAGACAACTACATATTCAATGTATATAAAAAATGGACTTTTCATCTATATCTCTTTCATAGATCATGCCTAATAATGTTTGTGACCATTCATGAAAATCACCACTAACTCCCACCTTTGAGCTCTCTGAGTAAACCTGGCCTCACTGAAAAGCAGTTAGTGCAGCAAGTGTGAGAGCTAGAAGACCTGGATCAGAAAACTCATTCGGTCTTTTCCTAACCACTTGAGCTTGGCAAAACTAGAAAACATTCTTGTAAAGTGAATTTAATGTTTTAGGATTGGCAATAAATTGCATTATTTACTGAGTGTCCAGTGGATGGCATATAGCACTTAGCAGGAGTTAGCTCTTTTAGCCCTTCCTTTTTTTTATTTCTGACCCTGAACTCCTGATGCAGGTTTAGCCCTCAATATCTTAGGAAAGCTGACCTTCACCCGAACACTAATCTAAACCATTTGGTTTCGTGGTTTCTGAACATTCTGTAGAATATATCAGTGATTCTCAACATAAGGCAATTTTCCTCAGTGAGGCATTTGGCAATGTCTGGAGACAATTTTGACTGTTACAGTTAGGGTTAGGCATGCTAGCATAACCTAGCGGAGTAGAGGCAAGTGGTGCTGCTGAAAATCCTACAATTCATAAGAAGATTAAAACAAATAATTATCTGGCTCAGAGTTATCAGTAGTGTTATAGCTGTGAAACCCCAGTACAGTCTTAATTATAGCTGGTAAGATACAACTTGTTTTATATATGTTTCCTACTGGACTGTTCATTGTCAATATGCTGTTGTAGTTGCTTTTGAATGATTTTGAGCTAAATTTTACTTGTGTGTTATATTAATGATATTGTTAGGTAATATCTGCATTTGGTTGGATCACCTTTTTTGGAATAGGCATAAATATGGATCTCTTTCAGTCAGTTGGCCAGGTAGTCCTCTAAGTTTCTTGGCATAGACAAATGAGTGCTTCCAGCGCTGCATCTGTTTGTTGAAACATCTCAATAGATATTCCATCAATTCCTGGAGACTTGTTTTTGCCAGTACCTTCAATGCAGCATTGACTTCTTCCTTCAGTATCATCAGTTTTTGATCATATGCTATCTTTACAAATGGTTGAACATCACCACTTCTTTCTGGCATAACAAGTCTGTGTATTCCTTTCATCTTCTTTTGATGCTTCCTGAGTTGTTTAATATTTTCACTATAGAATCCTTCACTATTTTAACTGAAGGCTTGAATTTGTTCTTCAGTTCTTTCAGCTTGAGAAATTCAGAATGCATTCTTCCCCTTTGGTTTTCTATTTCCAGCTCTTTGCCCACATCATTATAATGTCTTATTTTGTCTTCTCAAGCTTCCCCTTGAAATCTTCTGTTTACATCTTTTACTTCACCATTCCTTTGTTTTGCTTTATCTGCATGACATTCGAGAGCAAATTTCAGAGCTTCTTCTGAGATCCAATTTCATATTTTCTTTCTTTACCGTATTTTAATTGACCTCTTGCCCTCCTCAGGGATGATGCCTTTGATGTCATTCCACTGTTCATCTGGTCCTCAGTCATTAGTAGTCAACACATCAAATCTGTTCTTGAGATAGTCTTTAAACTGTATGGATTGTAACAAATGTTGGCTAACATAGAGTAAACTGGGAATTCTGGAACACTTGGTTGTGCTCTTAAGGAATCTGTATACGGATCAAAAGTCAGTCTGCGAAAAGAACAGTGGGACACTGCATAGTTTAAAGTTAGGAAAGTGTGTATCAGGGTTGTATCCTTTCACGATACCTTTTCAACCTCTATGTCAAGCAAATGATCAGAGAAGCTGGATCATATGAAGAAGAATGAGACATCAGAATTGGAGGACGACTCATTAACAACCTGCATTACACAGATGACACCATCTTACTTGCTGGAGATGAAGAAGATTTGAAACACTTACTGATGATCAAGGATCACAGCCTTCTTATCGATTGAACCTTAATATCAAGAAAACAAAATCCCTTATAACTGTACCTGTGAGCAACATCAGCATAAGTGGAGAAAGGATTGAGATTGTGGTTCAGTCAACACTCATGGAAGCAGCAGTCAAGAAATCAAAAGATGCATTCTATTGGGAAAATCTGCTGCAAAGAATCTCTTTAAGGTATTCGAAAGTAAAGACATGGCATGGAGTCAAGATGATGGACTAGCAAAATTTGATATCCATCTGCACAAGATTGAAACAAGACCCATATCTCACACTTTATACAAAAACCAACTCAAATTGGATAAAAAACCTAAATATCAAAACTAAAACAGTAAAACTCATCCAAGAAAAGATAAGATCTACAGTGGAAGTTTTAATACACAATGTAGAGAGACTTCAAAATCTGTCAAACAAGGCACAGTCAATGGTAGAGAAAATAGATAAATGTAAACTCCCAAGAATCAAAAGCTTTTGCTCATCCAATACTTTATCAAAAGAATTAAAAGACCACATACAGAATGGGAAAAAATATTTGGCAACGATATGTCAGACTGACGTCTGATCTCCATAATCTATAAGGTACGACAAAATATCGATCAGAAAAAGATAAATCATCCAATTAAGTGATGGGCAAAGGAGATAGACAAACACTTCTCTAAAGAGGATATCCAGGTAGCCAAAAGACACATGCAGAAGTGCCACAATCATTAGCTATTAAATAAATGTAAATCAAAGCTACGATGAGATATCATTTTACCCCAACAAAGTTGGCTATAATCCAAAAAACAACAAATGCTAGAGAGGCTGTGGAGAAATTGAAACTCTCCTACACTGCCAGTGGGATTGCAAAATGGTACAATGTCTTTGGAAAGCAATCTGGCACTTCCTTGAAAAGCTGGATATAGACACACCATTCGACCCAGTAATTCCACTGCTTGGAATACATCCTACAGAATCAAGGGTATTTACACCAACAGATGCATGCACATGAATATTTATTACAGCACAGTCCACAACAGCAAAAAGATGAATCAACTCAGATATCAACTCAGATGCCCAACAACAGAGGAATGGATAGGTAAGCCATGGTATATATATATATATATATATATATATATATACACATATATACATATATATATATACTCAATGGGGCATTATGCAATGATAAAGAACAACGATGATTTTAGGAAACATCTCATAACCTGGTTTCAATTGGAAGGCATTATGTTGAGTGAAAGTAGTCACCAGCAAAAAGGACAAATATTGTATGAGACCCCTACTATAAGGACTTAAAAACAGACTTATGTACAGAAGAAAAGACTGTTTGACAGCTGCAAAGGTGGGGAGGGAGGGAGAGAGAGGGTTGATTATAGACTAGATAGTTGATAGAAATTTGGTTGGGTGAAATCAGTGACAGCACACATTAGAAAGAAGATCAATTCAACTGGACTTTAACATGACATGATTACTCCTCAAATCTTAACCCAATATTGCTAGGAGAGAGTAGCAGGGATGGGGGTCCAGGGAATATGCTCCCAGAGGACACTGAGGCCCAGTTGGCATATCCATCATATTGCTAAGAGAGTCTTCTGCAACCCATATTGGTGAGTGGTGTCTGGGGTCTTAAAATCTAGCAAGCTGCCACCTGAGGCACCCTAAATGGTTTCAACTCAGCAGGAACTAATGATCAACAAGGACGAAAATGACATGGGGGAAAGAGGACCCAGAAGACAGAGAGACCCATGTGAGTGGGTGAGTGCATCAACATGTGACTGGAGGAACCAAATGGTGCCTGGTTACCACCAGTGATAACTGTGATGGGGCTCACAAAGTTGAATCTCATTGGCAAAATGAGCATAGAAAGGGATGCACCCCAACAGCTCCACTAAAAGACCACAAGTAATGAACCAGGGGCCTCAGGGTTCCCCTGGAAGCATGGCCCCAGGTCCCAATGCTGCCCCTGTCGGTAAATCATTACTGAGGTCAGCTCTTTGGACAGGAATGGATTGAACTTGATGACAAAGGGTGACTGTATCATGTGCGCACTTTATGGTTCTATGCACCTATAGGGTGTCACCTTGCTGGCTGCTTACTGGAGTCAGGGGGAGGGTGAAGAGGAGCAGCCAGGAGATCGTTAGGAGGATATGACATGTATAGAATGGATAGGAGGAGTGTGCTGTCACTGGACAGGGAGAGCAGTGGGAGCTGCACATAGGCTGGCATACAAATTTGTATTAGACTGTACACTTTCACTCAGTTGTAAATAAATAAATATGTTACCTTGAAGACTAAAGTGCTCCTGACCTGAGCCATGGTATTTTTAATTGTATTATACACATTCAAATGCTGGACAATGAACAAAGACAGAAGAATTAATGTTTTTGAATTATGGTGTTGGATAAAAATGTTTAATATACCTTGAACCTGCAAAAGAACAAACAGATCTGTTCTAGAAGTAGTACAACCAGAGTGTTCCTTGGAAGCAAAGATGGCAAGACTGAATCTTACACACTTTGGACATGTTGTCAGGAGGGATCAGTCCCTACAGAAGAATATCATACTGAGTAGGGTGGAGATTCAGCAAAAAAAGAGGAAAACCCTTGATGAGATGGAATGACACAGTAACTCCAACAATGGAGTTAAGCATAAAATGATGTGGACATCTCTCAAGACTGGGCAGTGTTTTCTTCTGTTATGCATAGGGTTGCTATGAGTCAGAACCAGGTTGATGGCACCTAACAACAACAACAACGACTAACTATAACCTCCATGATGAAAGACTGAGTTAATTTGGATTACCAGTGCATCATATTAACTAGGCTAGTGTATGGTGCATAGCTGTTGTTCAGGAAAATGTTGTTTGATTGAATAGTTGATGGATACTATATTTGCTTATTCATGTGTCTGTTTCTCCACTGGACTGCCCTCTACTTGAGGAACAATCAAGTGTCTTTACATTTGAAGGGCAACAGCATGAAGCACAGTACCTGGCACATAGTACCTAAAAATCAAAAATCCCCTGCCATTAAGTTGGGTCTGATTTGCAGCGACCCTGGCAGTCAGAGTAGAACTGTCCCATAGAGTTCCTAAGGAGTACCTGGTAGATTTGTACTGCTGACACATAGTTGACAGATCATAATATTTCTTCAGTATATATAGAAAATTATAAAAGCATTCCTTATTTTATTGTACTTTGCAGATGTTGTGTTTTTTATGGATTGAATGTGTGTGGCAACTGTGCATCAAATTACTAGTGCCATTTATCCAACAGCACATACTCACTTTGTGTCTCTTTGTCACATTTTGGTAATTCTCACATTTCAGATTTTTTCTTTATTATTTTATTCATTATGGTCAACCATGATCAGTGATCTTTGATGTTACTATTGCAGTTGTTTTGGGGCAACATGGATCACGCTCATAACAGGTGGCAAACTAAATTGATCAACGTTACATCTGTTCTTCTGACCAGTCGTTTTCCTTTCTCCTTCTCCTTAAAACCCATTGCCGTCGAGTCAGGTCTGACTCACAGCAACCCTAGAGGAGAGAGTAGAACTGCCCCATAGAGTTTCCAAGGAGTATCTGACAGACTTGAACTGCTGATCTTTTAGTTAGCACTTGTAGCAGTTAACCCACTACGCCACCATGGTGTCCATACTTACAGATTACAAAATAATGTAAACATAGCTTTTATATACACTGGGATATTAAAAAATGCCTGTGATTCAGCTTATTGTTGTGGTCTGGAACTGAACTTACAATATTTCCAGGGTATCACTGTATAGGTTCTGTGTGATTTTCAACATGGAATGTAACTTTAATAAATAATGTCTCTACCCCTTCGAAGTCTTCTTCAAAGTCAACTTTTTCTACATCCATTTTTTATTTATTTATGTTTATCTTATGTTTTGATACTTTACTGAACTCTTCTATTAGTTACAATAGTTAATTTATGGATTCTGCACATAGGTGTAGTTTTACTTCTTCTTACCATTGCAGATGCCCTTTATTTCTTTCTCTTGTCTGATTGCTCTGGCTAGAACCTCTAGCACAATGATAAGTAGAAGTGGATGATGTTGACGGTTGGCTTTGTGTAGATGTCATTATTGCACTGAGGAATTTCTCTTCTATTCCTATTTTGCTAAGAGTTTTTAACATGAATGGTGTTGGATTTTGTCAAATGCCTTTTCTGTATCAATTCACAAAAGCAGGTGATTCTCATCCTTTGTGATATCTATGTGGTTGATCCCATTAATTGTTTTTCTAATGTCAAACCAGCCTTGCATCCCTGGTATGAATCCAACTTTATTATGATGAATTATTATTATTACCTTGATATGTTTTTGAATTTCATTGGATAGGATTTTGTTGAAGACTTTTGCATCTAGGTTCTTGAGTGACATTGGTCTGTAATTTTCTTTGCTGTGGGATCTTTCTCTGGCTTTGATATTAGGGTTATGCTGCCTTCGTGGAATGAATTCTGTGTTGTGAAGTAGCCTCAGTGGTGCTGGAATTAACTCCTTTCTTCAAGTTTGGTAGAATTCTCCAGTGACGCTATCTGGGCCAGGACTTTTTTGCTTGGTAGTTTGTTTGATTACACTTTCAATTTCTTCTTTTGTGATGGGTTTAGTAAGTTTTTCTACTTCTTGTGATAATTTTGGCAGGTGATATGAATCTAAAAATTTGTCCATTTTCCTCTATGTTTTCAAATCTGTTAGAGTACATTTTTTTGTGATACTCTATTATGATACTTTAATTTCAGTTGAGTCTGTTGTGACATCTGCCATCTCATTTCTTACTTGGGTTATTTGTTTTCTCTCCTGTTTCTCATTTGTGAGTTTAGACAATGGTTTATCAATTTCATTGATCTTTTCAAAAAAGCAGGTTTTGATTTTTTTAATTCTTTCAAATGTTTTCTTGTTCTCTAATTTGTTTAGTGCTGCTCTTATTTTTATTATTGGTTTTTTTTTCTGGTGACCAAAGGGTTCTTTTGTTGTTCTCTTCCAACTTGTTCAAATGTAAAGTTACTTTTTTGATTTGAGCCCTTTCTTCATCCTCTATATGTGCATTTATACAGATAAATTGACCTTTGAGCACTGCTTTTGCTATATCCCATGAATTCATGTATCCATGAATTTCTTTATTGTATCTTTGATTTCTTCTGTATCACATGAATTTTTGATCAAGGTGTTGTTCACTTTCCATGAGTTTGCATTTCTAGCCATGTTTTTTTCTGCAATTGATTTCAACTTTTATGGCTTTATGGTCCAAGAAGAATGCTTTGCAATAATTTAGTGATTTGGATTTTGTTGAGACTTGCTTTATGGCCTAATATGTGGTTCATTCTGGAGAATGTTTCGTGTGCATGGGAAAAGAAGGTATACTTATCTCTTGTTCGGTAAAGAGTTCTGTATGTGTCAATGAGCTTTAGCTGTTGATTATTGCAATAAGATATTCTGTATCTTTATTGAATTTTTTTTCTGGATGATCTGTTCGTTACTGAAAGTGGAGTGTTGAAGTCCCCAATTATTATTGTGGAGTTATCTATCTTATTTTTTCAATGTTGTCACTGTTTGTTTGATGTCTTTAGATGTATCTGGTGTTGGGTGCATTAAATATTTAATATTATTATATCCTGCATACCTATTGAATCTTTAAGTAATATATAGTGACTATCCTTGTCCACAACGGTGGATTTTGCTTTTAAAATCTATTTTATCTAAGATTTATGTTGCCACTTCCACTCTTCTTTGCATGTTGCTAGCTTGGTATATATTTTTCTATCCTTTGATTTTTCGGTTTGATCACGTCTTTGAGTCTAAGATGTGTTTCTTGTAAGCAACATATAAATGGATTGTGGGTTTTGAGCCAACTTGTTACTCTGTCTGTTTATTGGAGCATTCAATCCATTTACATTCAGTGTGATTATTGATCGACATGTGTTTAGCACTGTCATTTTGGCATGTTTATTTTTGTGTTGTTGATATTTTCTTTGTTCCACTTAAGATTCTGTTCTGGATCACTTTTCTTTATGGATTTTCTTCTAGTCCTTTTCAATGCTGGTTTTGTGTCTGTTGAGACTCCTGTATTATATTTCTTGTTTTGATAAATAGTATTGTTGATTTGATTAGTAGCTACTCCTTTGTTCCCTCTTAATGCTCTAAGTTTAAACAAATTTTTAACATCTGTATATCTCCTTAACTTCCTCTACATCTGAAAGGGCTATAAATGCTGTAATACATCTCTCTCTATAGTGTGATGATGTTTACATGTTAAGACCTCTTTCCTTAATTTTAATATTTTAGCTTTGATTGAGCTTTGCAACTTCCCTAACTGAGTAGGACTCTGGATGCTGTGTCCTGCATTGCATCTTTGAGTATACAGCTGATGCTACTGATTTTCTAACTGAAGTGCTTCTTTCAGTATTTATTGTAATCTTGGTTTGGTTTTGCAAAGTCTGTAAGCTTGTGTTTATGTGAGAATGTCTTAACTTCACTATCATATTTAAGAGACAATTTTGGAGAATATATATATTTCTTGGTTGGAAATTTTTCGCCTTCAAGGTTTGCATGTGTCATCTCACTGCCTTCTTGACAATATGATTTCTGCCAAGAAGTCAGAAAATAGCCTACAAGACTTCCCTTTGTTCCCTAGCTTTGATTTAAGCCTAGCTGCCTCGGAAGAGCTCTCCTTATGTTTCATTTCTCTTTCTTCCTTTCTCTCTCTTGTTCTCTTTCTCTCTCTTCCTCCCTTCCTTCCTTCCTTACTATTCTTTCTTTTTCTCCCTTCCTCTCTCTTTCCCTCTCCCTTTTTTTCCATCCCTCCCTCCCTGCTTCCTACCTTCTTTCCTTTTTTTTTTACAGCTTGGGTATATGAGCCTTTCAAAGCCCCCTGTGTCATATGTTCCACCATAACCCAAGGCTCTGGATTTGGAGGAAGAGAATTAAGACAAAATATTATATATATATATATATTTAAATTTAACATAGTATGTGCATGATATTTTTTAATAAACTATTATTGAAATCTTAAACCAAAACCAAATCCATTGCTTTTCATCAATTCGAATTCATATTGATCCTATAGGACAGAGTAGAACTATCCTATAGAGTTTCCAAGGAGCACCTGGAAAATTCAAACTGCAGATTTTATGGTTAGCAGCTATAGAACTTAATCAATATACCACCAGAGTTTCTTTTGAAATTTTAGGTTTACATAAATTTGTGAATCTAATGCAGAAAGTACCTCACATCCCGTTTCTCATATTATTAGTATTTCATGTTGTTATGATATGTTTATTACAATTAATGAAACAAACTCGATCCATTATTATTAGCTAATACAAATAATAATGAAAATCAAGAAAGAATTGATGCCTTTGAATTATAGTGTTGGCAAAGAATGGACTTTCAGAAGAACAAAGAAATCTGTCTTGAAAGTATAGCCAGAATGCCCTCAGAAGCGTGGATGTCAGAGTTCATTTTACTTTGAATATGTTATCAGGATACTCCTAGAGAAGGACATCATACTTGATAATGCAAAGGGACAATGACAAAGAAGATGACAGCCTATGAGATGGATTGACACAGTGGCTGTGACTAAGGGCTCAACACAACAATGATCGTGAGGATGACTTGGGACTGGGCACTGATTCCTTCTGCTGTACCTTCAGTTGCTAAGAGTCAGAACTAACTGGACGGCACCTCGGTTATTAGCTAAAGGCCATTTCATTTACATCTCCTTAGCCTTTATTGGAGGCCTAGTGGTGTAGCCATTAAGATTTTACCTGCTGACCAAAAGGTTGACAATTTGTATCTACCAGCCACTCTTTGAATACTTCACGTGGCAGTTTTACTCTGTCTTATAGGATCTACGTAAGTGGGAGTCAACTCAATGGCAGTGGGTTTTTGGGTTAGCTTTTAACAGATTTTTTTTGTGGCTTTGGGATACTACATTATATTGTCACATTTCTTTAGGTTCCTCGTGGTTACGACAGTTTGCCAGACTTTCATTGTTTTGGATGACTGTGATAGTTTTAAGGAGTGCTTGTCAGCTATTTTGTGAAGTGTCCCTCAACTGAGATATTTTACCCAAACTGGAGTTCTCATGATTAGAATGGTTTTTTTAGAGACGAGAACACAGATAAAGGGTTATTTTAATTATAGCATATCAAGGGTACATGCTGTCGCATGACTTATCACTGCTGATGTTGAACTTGGCTGAAATAGTGTTTGTCAGGTTTTTATACAGTGAAGCTACCTTCTCACCCCTTTCTATATCCCTTTACATATTCCACTCTTGGAAGAAGGACACTATGCCCAGCCCACACTTAAAACGTGGGAGGTTATATTCTATTTCCTTGACAGTCTTTAGAACTCTGTGTCAGAGATTTGTCTCTCTCTTTACATTTATGTATTTATATATTCAATAATCTATTTATATCAGTATGAAAGCGCAGATACATATTTCACACTGCTGCTTGTAAACCAGCCCTGTTTTTTTTGTTTGTTTGTTTGTTTTGTTCCAGCTTTGACCACTAGGAGCTCTTTGAGTTGACTCCAACATCATATTATTTTCTGTACAAGTTGTTAGTACTTCCTTTTTCTCGTACTATAATATACTCTAAGTTCATTTTCTGTAATTCCTAGCCCAGTATTAGAACTAGCCATTTCTCCAAGGAGCTCTGCTTTCTTTTATTGAAGAATATTACTGGATGCCAAGATCTCCTAAATATGCCGTTGATACTGGAGTATCTTTGCTTCTAACCCTGTTCAGCTCACAGAGCAAGGAAATGTATGTATCTATACTAACCAATGCATATGCACGCATGCATACACATAAACATTTCTATATATAATCAACTCTAAGATGCTTTGGTGGTACAGTATTTAACCACTAGCTGGTAACCAAAAGGTTGACATTTCTAACCCACCATCTGCTCCATCAGAGAAAGAGATGACAGTCTACTTCATTAAAGATTATACAATTGGGAACCTAATAGGGCAGTTTCACTCTGTCCTGCAGGGTTGCTATGAGTCAGAAGTAACTAAGTAGTAATGAGTTTAGTTTTGTAATCAGTTCTTATCTTTTACTATATGAATCATACTAGCTCCCTTTGCTCACATGTAGACTCATTCCAATTAAAAAAACTTGTTTTCTACCATTTACTTTTTTTTTTTCCTAGTTCCAGAAGAGGTGTATAATGGTTTGGGACTTGTTAACTTTCATCTCAACAGGAAACAATTTTATCAACTTCTAAAGTTACTTAGGTTGTCACTCTCTCACATCATTTAGTGACATTGTGTCATACTTTTTAAATATAGTTAGATTTTTTTTTTAACATCCTGAGATCTACATCTTGCAAATGATATTTTCTTTTATGCTCATTAAGCTTCACTTTCTGGACTATAAAGTTCCATGAGTATTGATAAATTCATAATTTTATTTATCTTCCATTATAATATCATACACAATAACTTCATCACCCTAAAAAAAAAAAAAATCACCTGTGCTTCACCTGTCCACCTCTCCATACCCTAGCAACCACTGATCTTTTAGCTGTACAGTTTTACCTTTTCCAGAATGTCATATAATTGGAATCACAGAATATGTGTATTTTTCAGATAGGCTTTTTTTTTTTTATTTAGGAATATGCATTTAAGATTCATTCATGTGTTTTCACGACTTGATAACTCATTTCTTTTTGTTGCCGAATAATATTCTGCCATATAGATGTAACATCATTTGCTTATCCATTCATTTCTTGAAGGACAACTTGGTTGCTTCCTGTTTTTGACACAATAATTTCTGTTCAGTGAAAAAAATGACTGGAAGAATATAAAATGAAATTAAGTGAGCAAAACAGTGTCTTCAGCCTTGAAGATTTAGAGAAGGGGAAGGTTATAACTTCTTGTATTTCTCCTCTAACATCTCTGATTACTCTCCCTTTCTTGCCAATCTCATGCCTAATAAACTGAGAACTCATTTCCATTTGCTTATCAGTGAGGAGTGTAGCTTTTTCAGGGAAAAAAGAAAAAGAACTGTTACGCATAACCATAATCCAATCAGATACACAAGAACAAAGCAGTCTACATTATCATCCTCTTTGCCCTGAAGGGTATCAGGGTAAAGCCTATTGGATACAAGGAAGAAAAACCAAACATGTAGGCAACAAAAATAATGGAAAAATACTAAAATTATTACAGTTCTGTTTAGGCGGTACAGTTACAGTTTCCTATTTCTGGAGTTCTCATAGAAGAAGACTTTAAAGTATGAAAGTTGGTAGGTGGAAGAGAAAAACTACCTGAAGACGTTAACAACATGAAGCTGTCTGCCTTTTACAGCAGACTGATGGAAAATCCATATGCTGTGCTGTTTATTATTATTATTATTTCATTTCTCTGTTTAGAGAACCTCCTAGCCCAAAAGCTGAGCTCTTCATACCTTGCAAGCAGAATTTGTATTGCGATGCCATTTTTCCGTCCTGAAAGCAGGAAAGAAAACACACCATCGTCACTGAAGCACGCCAATTCCGAGACTGATTCACTTTCCAAATTGAGTTGTTTTGCCTTTTTCAGCTTCATTTTGAATCTGTTTCCAAGCCATAATCTTTAGACAACTATTCACCTACGTACCTGTGGTTCGGGCATTGTGAGACAGCTTCACGTTTATTCCATATTAAATGTAAAAGTAACTCGAATGCAACGCTGAAGTAAAAGGGCTGCAGGCACTGCAGAAAATAAAAGCTCGACATTTCCAATTTAATGATCCTGCAGAAGAAAAATCTCCGTTTCATTTTGTGTCCTACACATATCACAACCTACATGTGATGTAAAGCTGAAAAATAAATAAGACAAACCATTTTCTTTCATCTTACCGCATATTATGAAGAATTAGAAACATATATCCAGGGCAAGCCAGAGTCTTACTCTGCCTCTTGTGTTCTTGTATATCTCTCTTGTGGGTCAATTTTCTGAGACGAGCACAGGAAGAAGGTAGCAGAGAAAACTGGTCTCAGAGGTACAACCTCGCTGAATACACATCTCCTCAGTCACATAAACTATCAACCATCTTTTTTTTTTCCTAATTAGGATTGAAAGAAAATGTACATTCCCACATAAACTGCATACTCACCTATATGCAGCCCCCACTGCTCTCCCTGCCCAGTGACAGCACACTCTTCCTCTCTGCTCCATGCACGTCTTATCCTCCCAACAATCTCCTATCCCCTCCTCTCCACCCACTTCCCTGCCTCCAGTAAGAGGTCAGCAGGACGACATCCTACAGGTGCATAGAACCGCTATCAACCATCGCTTGTGCAAAAATGACTTCATCATTTTTTACTGTGAAAGATTTTTCATTTGATCAATAAATATTTTTTAAAAGCCTTCTTTGGCAACGGGATGTTTATAGGTTTTGAAGAAATATCAAAATTCTAAATAAGGCAAACCCAGTATCATAGTGACAATGCTGGCGTGTAGCAACCCTATAGTCAGAGTAGAACTGGCACATCAAGTTTCCAAGGAGTATCTGGAGGATTTGAACTGCTGACCTTCTGGTTGGCAGTTTTAATGCTTAACCACTACACCATTAGAGTTTTCAAAATTCTGAATCATAATCATAATCATCATCTACTAGAAGAAAATAGACTTAGATCCTGAGATGTTAAGACCAAACAGTGTATGACCAAGTGCCAAATAAGTGGTATGGACTACTGCTTCCAGAAAGAGGTACTGGTGGGATGGTATGAGCATATTACTAGATCACTTGGTATCGTCAGAAAGCTGGAAGTCCTCAGAAAACATCACTCAAAAATATAAGAAAGAAAGCAACAAAGCTATAATAATCAATTTGCTTTTGCTGCATAACAAACACCACAAAACTTAGTGGCTTAAAACAACACCAGTTTATTTAGTTGATGATTTTGTGAATGGCTGAGTGGTTGTTTTTGTCCAGGCTGCCTCTGCTGATTTATACCAGGTCCCATAGCAAATCACTGGTTAGCTGATGGCCAAATGCACATGTCTAGTGATTGGTCACTGTCAGCTAGGGCGCTCCTCCATCAGACTAGCTGGAGCTCAGAGTTCCCAGTGCAGTAGGAGTGGCAAGTCCTAAAGCAAAATAACTTATCCAATCTGTGTGAATCATGCTTGCTGTTAATCTTGTTCACCAAAGCTAGTCACATGACCAAGGGGAGAGCTAGATTCCAGCTTTTGACTGGAGAAGCAGGAAAGTCATATAATCAAGGGGTATTCATGTGAATCTGTAGCCACCCTTTTTTTCTTCAATTTGTCATCATGTGAAAAGCAATATGCAAAGTTTTAGTTTCAGTAGACCCCTTTAAACACACTGCTGTTGAGTCTATTCCAACTCATGGTGGCCCTATAGAACAGAGTAGAATTGTTCCATAGAGTTTCCAAGGAGCACTTGGCTGGTTCAAATTGCTGCCCTTTTGTTTAGCAGACACAGCACTAACTATTGCACCACCAGGATTTCCACAGTGGACCAGGGCAAGTTAGAAAGCTATAAGGAAAGATACTGGGATAGACGTGAATGAGCCATTGGAAGGATTTTTGTCGGGGAAAAAAGGAGATGACTAACATTTGGGGAATATTAATTTTAAAACTGGGTTAAGGATGGTTTGGAAAATAAAGAGAAACAGTAAATGTCTGGGAAAGCAGTTGGCAGTGCCTGGTATCTAGCAGGTGCTGACTAAATGATTTTTGGATCTTAAATTGAATCCAGATGTGAGGTAATAGGATATGCACCACGGTGATGGTCTGAATGTAAAAAAAGTGCCAGATGCGAGAAGTAATTTTAAATGAATTATTAGTATGTCTTCATTACTGGTGGATTTGAGAGTTGGCAGAAATAATTAGAAGGAAACAAAATAATAAATAGTTTTAAGTTTTCAATTCTTGGTAAGAGGAAGACTGGTAATACATTATCAAATATAAAGAAGGGAGGAAGAACTTATTCTGAGGTCAGGTTTTGTGTGGACACATTAAATTTCAAAGTATGAAAAGATACTTCATTGATCCATTTCAGGTAGGAATTGGAAATGTAGATGTGAAGCTTGAGAAATGGTCAAAGGCTTGTACATAAATAGATATTATTGTCCATCGTTCACATAGAAATGGTTAAGGAATTAAAGATTGGATGAATTGCCTGAGACAGTATGTAGGAAGAAAAACAGAGTGCAGATGTGAAACTTAAAGCTGATCATTGAAAGAATGAAAAATAAAAGGAGATAAACGAATAAAGGACAATTAAGGAACAGAGACAGTTAGGATCAAGAATTAGGGGGAGTGGGGAGCGTAGAATGTCATTAGAATATCTTAGAGGCTGAAACACAAAAGGGCTTCAAAAAATTAAAATTTAGAACAATTATCATTAGAACTGAAAAACTAAACTGTGCTGCTTCATTGGAACAACAATAATAAACAGAACAGGTTGGCATGAGGTTATCAGCAATGCCACACAGTGGTATATAAACACGAGGGGAATGGCAGTAAGAACTGCAGTACAGGGTTCCCAATGCCAAGCTCTCAGTTGCAGTATCCTTCCCCTGGGTCGAGGGGAATACATCCCCACTAAACCCGCTGTGGTTTGTTTCCTTAAGCAGATTCAACATTGCACCATTTAAAATAAAATAATTGGACATAGAAATGGAAAAATTGTCTGATCATGCAGGCATAGCAGAGGTAGCCATCATATTCTTTGTTCATTTTGTTTTTCTAATTTCTGCTTTTTAAAACTTTTGTTATTTTCTAGAGTGGGCTAGGAAACCCTGGTGGCATAGTGGTTAAGAGCTACAGCTGCTAAGTGAGATGTTGGCAGTTTGAATCCATCATGCATTCCTTGGGAATGAGGCAGTTCTACTCTGTCCTATAGGATCATTCTGAGTCAAAGTCAGCTTGACAGCAATGTTTTTTTTGTTTGCTTGTTTCTTTCTGTGTTTATTTTATTTGGTCAGTGTGGGATATATGTTCAATGTTTGAGTTAGAAATTCTGCGGATGCAAACATGTGTCTAGGGAACACTGTCTCCATGGTGGACATTGTGAATGGGACCCCAATAGATTTATAAGGAGTAAAATGTGTTTGATCACGTCTCAGAGCTTAGTGCATAACAGAATCATCTAGGAATAGTTTACAGCCTAAGGTGGAAGAAGGAGAGGTAGAAAGAAATGATACATCCAATGGGAAACCCCAGAAATATTTCTTTTACAGAAAGAATAGGAAGAAGAATAAGTAACTAGATAATAGTACAGAAGATTCTTTCTGAAAAGTTTCTGTTTGGAGGAGGGTACGCAGAATGCAACAATGGGCTCAAATATACCAACAGTTGCGAGAACCATCCAGGACAGGGAACAGTTACTTCTGTTACACGTAAGGCAGTTACTTGGGAGTCGGAGCTTACTTGACAGCACCACCACTGATAATAACAACAAAAAGCAGATCACATCCTCTGAAGGAGAGCTTGGGTTTAGGTGCAATAGAGTATGCGATACGAAAACCAAATCAGCAGGTCACCAAAGGCAATCTATAAAGCTGTACAGAAGAAAGGGAAAGGAAAACTTTCAGGTGAATTCCCAAGAATGAAGGGAGCAAGTTAGGGTATGCTGTCAGGCAGAATAATTAACTTTATTATTATCTTAGTATTTTGTACATGTAAGAAACATAAGCTGATCTGATCTACTTAGCCAAAGTATACAAGTATATCCAAAGATAAAGTAAATCTGAGTCTGTGATACACTCTCAAGATTCATTTCACAGCTCATTCCTGGATTCCTATGGAATGAGTACTTTTCATAGAAATCTTGATTTTTTGTCTTTGTAATATGAGAAAACCTATGTAGAAACATTTTATTAAACTCAACAGTTATTAAAACTAAATTTACGGTTATCAGTGGCAAGCATATTGTCCTGCTGTTGTCATTAGGTGCCATCAAGTCAGTTCTGATTTAAAGTGACCCTGTATTCAACAGAACAAAACACTGCCTGGTCTTGTGCCATACTCACAACTGTTTCACACTTAAGCCCGTTGCGGCCACTGTGTCAATCTGTCTTGTTGAGGGTCTACCTCTTTTTCACTGACCCTCCACTCTCCCAAGCATGGTGTCCTTTGCCTGGGACTGATCCCCCCTGACAGCATGTCCAAAGTATGAAAGAGGCAATCTTGTCATCGTTCTTCACAAGGAGTGATCTGGCTGCATTTCTTCCAGAACAGATCTGTTTGTTCTTTTCAAAGTCCATGGTACATATGGTACATTCAATATTCTTCTCCTATGACACAATTAAAAGTTATCAATTCTTCTTTTGTCTTCTTGATTTATTGTCCAGCTAATATATGCTTATCATTCCATTTTAAATTAAGTCATGTATGTTAAGACCGTCATAATCTTGTTAGGTTCCTTAATTTGAGAAGCTAAGATGTCATTGCTTTGGTACGGACTAATCAACGGCTAATCAGTTTAAATATTAATCATCACTGAACATATTTATGGGAACTTTATTATATAGTAGTACAATGTCAAGTGTGAAAAGGCATTAACATATGCTGGATTTGTCAAGAGGGAATGTCAGAAAGTACAATGGGCTGTGAACAGATTAAACTTTTATATCTATAAGCCCTTCACTTGGACAAATCATCAAATCTAAGGGATAACTTGCAAACTATGCAGATTAGTAATACTGTGCTTCCAAGCAAGTCAGGACACATTCTTGGCCTGTTAGTGCGTTCACTATGCTCAGCGTAAGTGTTGCTCTTGCTGAGTGCAGATTCCAGAGTCTCTCTGTTGAAATTCTGTTGAAGCTACTAGGCAGGCGATGAAACCTGTTTTCTATCTAAGCTATTCCATTTAACCTATATATAGTTTCCTTGTAATATTTGCACTTCGTAATCTACCTGAGTTTATCAGATCAGCTTGCCTTAAAAGACAGGGTTACTGTGGATGAGACGGTGGTAAGGCAAGTACTGAACCCAAAGGTCCATCCCTCTGTGTTTAGCATGACCCAAAAAGTTTGGCCTGACTTCGCGGCTGATGTGGAGAGAGGAAGAAAGAAGTGCTTGTAGAAGGACGAGAGAAATGTGTCTACTGAAAAGTTCTGAAATCACAGACGCGTTGATGGCAGGAAGTCAGATTTTATGGGGGCTGTTTGCACAGCTCTTCTATGCATCCTTCTCACTGTGCGTCACATGCAGGCATGCACGTGCACACAGGCAAGCATGCCCCGGGAGCTTTTTCAGATACACTCTCTTTCCTTTCAGGGTTAGAGCCAGTGCAGCTGGCGTTGTTACCTCCTTTATCTTTTTACTACCATTTTCCTCAAAGTTTTTTTTGCTGGATTTCTTTTTTTTAAACTCTAATCCAAAAGCTAGCTCATCAATTAGAAAAAGTCTACTGCTTTGAAATGGAATCCTTTATCTCCAATTTTGAATCAAAAGTAAAGAAGTATGGAGGGGGGTATTTATGCAACTTTTTTTTTTTTAGGATCTTAGAAGGTTATTGACCAAAGCACTAGCCTCCTGCAAGCTTTTCTTTTGTAACTGTTCTTTCCATAGTTTCTGTGAGAGATATAATGTTTCTACATATTTCTACCTTAAATTAAAACAGATTGGAAGATAGGAGATGGGGTGAGAAAAAGGTAAAAGGAATTCAGTTTAATCATCGAATAAATACAGAGACAAATTGATTTGGCAGGAGAGGCAAAAAACACCACAACACATAACAACTGGGAAAGCCAGAAGGAAATACAACACAAAGGTTGGTATGCTTTGAAGAAAAGCTGCTGGACAAATCTGATGGACACAGGTTTTCCCTGCTCTTGTCTTGGCTGCTGCTAAGCTTCCACATCCTTTTTATGCCTCTCAAAAAAGAAAAGAAAGAACAGTATCCCAAAGGACTGATTGTTGTGACAATTGTATCCTAAACACAAAGCTCGGCTTTCCCAGGTTAGAGCTCCCCAGGGCAAATTCAAATGACAGGGGCTCGCAGTTGAAGCTAACCTCCAGCGTCCTGAAAAATTGAGATTTACACCATCTCATCTGTACACTCATTTCTTTGAGAAAAATAAATGCAGTTGTGTGTGTATTCACCCATAGAACTGTAACCCCAAAGTCTAGCTTATCGTGTATTCCCTTTTTGTCTCTGAAATGTTTTCAAGTTTTTAGATTACAGTAATACTGTCAGGGACAAGGACGTATTAGTCAATTCTCCTAAACTACTTAAAAAATACAAGGAAGAAGAAATGAGAGAATGCAATCGTATCAGTGCCACAGTACAAAGGTTCTTGACTTCCAGAGTTACTGACCATGCTCAGAAGTGATGGTGTCTCGCTTCTACAAAATTTTCTCCCTTCAAATATATACAGTGCTCTCCATATGAATACTGTTGTTGAATTATGTGTTCAGATGGGGAAGAGAAAAGCAATGCTTTCTGCTATGTTTGAGGAAAATGTGTCCTAGAGATGGGAAGATATTATAAGTAATATTTCTTCCATGACTTTATACAGGCAAAATGAAGTGAAGAGCTGAAGCAGCTGGAGACTAAAAGCTGTTGATGAGAAACCTCTGAATTATCTGTGTTAACTCTAATAAATCAGTTTTTCTAGGAAAGCATTATTTTCTTCCCTCTACTTTACCTTAAAGATCTGGATTCTTGTGATTTGTCTGTTTAATAAGTGTCCCATCCAAAGGGAAACAAGCTGACCTTAAAATTTCAGGCCATTAGTATCAGTCTCTACTGAAAGGTGCTGTTGCTGTCTCCCAGTCTACAAGTAGAGCATGAAATCCACAATGCCATTGCCACCAAGTTGATTCTGACTCCTACTGACCTCCTAAGACAGAGTAGAACTGCCCCATAAGGTTTCCAAGGCTGTCATTCTTTATGGACAAAAAATGGCACATCTTTTTTCCTTGAAACAGCTGATGGGTTCGAACTGCCAACCTTCTGGTTCACAGCTAAATGCTTTAACCACTGCCCCACCGGGGCACATTATGAAATCCATACTGGCTCTTTAAAAGCCTAGACTTCCACATGTGCAAGTGTAATGATGATGAGTAGCAAGCAGTACAACTGCAGTGTGTGTTTAGTGCTTTTGTATATCAACACATGCATTCGTGCAGCATGGCATGGAGAGGTTGAAATATTTCAAAAGTGTGTTGCTCTCCTAGGATTTCAGGCTAAATCATAGATTTTATTACCTGATGTAATTGAAATGGGTGATGATCTAGGTAGGAAAGGAGAAGCTACTAATGTGACTCTTTCCCTCAGAGTGGGATTTTTAAGCTTCAGCGGCCCAACACTCAGTCTCCAGTGTGATACCCAAAGATGCTGAATGTAAGCCAAACTACCAACTAGTGTTAACACCCACAGATGATACAACTATCAGATGTTTTCTTCTGGTGAGCCTCTGAGGATCCCAATTACTTTGAATCAAGAGAGAAGTCAGTCAGGCTTGAAGTCAGAGACTTGCATTTAAAATCAGCAGAGAAAAGAAAAGTGTGATGAACGGATAAAGTTTCTTGGTGTGTCAGAGCTGCTGGAAATGATTATTGTCAAATTTGCCCACCTCCCCTCCACCCCTTCTTCTCTCCCCAATATTGATAGAAAATGCAATCGGATCTATTGCTGCAAGAGTGCAACACTGCTAACTGGCATTCTCTAAATTTCAATCCAAGAGGTTGTTTTTCAGGATAGGATCCTAGGAAAGTCTTTGCATCTCTTCAGCCAGAATTAAAACCCAGGAGGTGATTCTCGGGGCAAAGAAGAATACCTACCGTGGTATTTGCTGCCAAGGGAGTTTAATGAAATTGCAGTTGCCACATCCTCTTTAATTGAGTTTCAGCCTGTGTCACACATGGGAGTGCCGTTGTCACAAGGGAGTTATAAACGGACACATTGCCCTTCATGGCTATGGAAGCCAGTAGTACGGAGGATGTGGAGAGCATTATTCATGGAGATTGTCCATGCCTCCTTAGAAGGAAGGAGTCAAATGATAGGAGTCCTTGAGCAGGAAGACACTGAACCTAGGTTTCCAGGAGCATTACACATTCTAGCTAGACAGATGACACCCATTCTTTAAACAACTTTGCCCTGGTGGTTTTGTTGTAAGGTAGCACACAAATACTCTGGGTAAATCATTTCCTCCTTGGCACACAAAAGTCAACTGCACATCCATCCAGATCCCTAATAGCTTTTGATATTTTTAACCCGTTAGTTTTATCATGCATTCTATTTTTTTTATTCTCATTAATCAAGTAGTTGATAAATAACTACTACAGCAATAGTATTAATTCCACAAAGAATAATTGAGTTCCTTGAATACTCTGAGGGTCAGTTCTACCCCGGCCCCTAGGGTCGCCATAAGTTGGCTCCAACTCGACGGCACTTGGCTGGCTTGGCTGTTCTGAAAACCAAACCCGGTACTGTCAGATCGATTCCAACTCATAGTAACCCTGTAGAACAGAGTAGAACTTCTTGGTAGAGTTTCCAAGGAGTGCCTTGAGGATTTGAACTGTCAGCCTTTTGGTTAGCACCCGTAGCACTTAACCACTACACCACAAGGGTGTCCTTGTTCTAGAAACTATATTAAGTACTGAGAAATAAGTCAGAGGAGTCAGCCCTCATGCAACTTCAAGTTTAGTGCAGAAAGCCGAATTCTGAACAGTGCCTGCAGTGTACTAAACACTATTATAGAGGTAATCACATGCAGTGATATTCTTTCTGTTTAGAATTTTGTTTCCACCAAATCCTTTCAGCCGTGGTTCCACTATCAAGTCAGAAATATTCCCTTGCATTTCTGTGTTCTAGCCACAGTTCTTATTTCCTGAAAACCAAGGTTATATATATATAAATCCTCATGGTAAAAGTCCAAGATGCCTTTATCTTGTCCATATTTTCTATACTGACTCATAGTATATGAAGTCTTGTTTTATGACTTAATTTTTTGACAACTACAATGAAAAGCCTCCACCTTCATACTTCTTTCTCTGTTAGTACTGTAGTTCTGAAGTTGTGTGAATATTCTCCTTCTTCTTAAGATTTTAGTATAAATCTTTTCCATCTTGTCTGGACACCTTCTTCCTGACATTCTTTCCAGCCCTGTGGGAGGTACTCTGTTCTTTCTAGAAACTCATCTTTTAATTGCAATATGTTGTTTGATTTTTGCTGTTGTTGTTTTCATTCAAAACACCCACAGTTTCATCTTTACTTTGAATAGCTGCATTTGAAACTGTCTTCCAAAACAGTGATCTCCAAATACAGATGACAATTCCACTCATAATTCCTAGGCAAGTTTTAGACTTGTAGAATTGACCATCTTTAAGGAACTCTACATATAACTGGTGTCAGTGCTTTCATTTTATGCATAAAATGGACACTTTGAGTAGGAAATGACAGGTCCAAGGTTAAAGTCACTGATGTTGGCATTTCTGGTTTCTTCTGGCTCAACCGTTCGTTTCCACTTGAATCAACACAGATGGGTAACTAATGGTAGGGTAGATGAGTCTTGGGTGGCACAGGATCACATCTGGGTAAACGCTCTGCAGAAATAGCAAACCTCTCAATCAGCCTGTCAGTCTATATAAGTCACTTCTGTCAGTGGCTGTCTTCCTATCTCCTTTCTAAAGTCTGTGATAAGATGTTTGAATTTATGAGTGCCTGTAAATCCTCTTTAATATAATGTGGCTCATGGGAAGTAGCTGCCTCTTCAGCTTCTATGAAAAAAGACCTATAACAGTTTTATTTTAGGCAGTACAGATTCAGGTATTTTTTTCTCCTCTGTTTTGTCTGTGATATATTCTTCTTCTAACCACTCCAGCCTCCTGTCCCTACTCATTTATTCATTTACTGTGTAATCGCTGCTCCCAATATTTGTCAGCCACTTGATCCAACGCCAGTTACAACATGTTAAATAACAGAATTTGTGTCTTCAGATGTGTGCTTTCAGAATTCTCTAGCAAGATGATTATTTGTCCATTCCATCTGTATCTTTCTTCTAGGAGGCCTAGAAATGCTTGTTCCTTTATATACTCTCTAGGGTAGAGAGAGATTCTTCACACTTCTTCACTACGTCCACACCTAATTGGGACATGTCATGGAAGCAACCAATGCGAAAGAACTATCTGTAACACATAGAAATAATGAGCTTCTTGTCCGTTCTTGACATTGCAAATAGAACTGAAATTCTTTGTGGTTCTTCCCTTAAGATTAGCAGTGTGAATTTTGACAGTCAACTGTTGTATTTTTCCTAGACTTGTTTACTTACAAGGTTCTAACACATTAACAGTTACTGTAGACAGTGATGTAGTTTGTATGTAGTAGCATGCCTTCTTTATAGCTTTCTGGAATGTATTTATAATGCAAATATAGTACTGCAATGTAGTAAGTGCTTGGTGCATATTGCAGAATAAAGAAAAAATAAAATAAATGAATGAGTGCGCTCTAGAAACATTAGTTATGCACTGATCGGGCATTTTTTTCTTCCTAATTTTCCATTCCATTCCTAGAAATCCCCATTAACCTGCAAAGAGTTAGTAATTAGCACTAATTTGCATGGACTTTACTGTAATTACAGAGTTGTCCAGGAAAATAGTCTTAAGGAGTCTCTCTTGCATTTTTTAGTAATGATTCTTCTACATCCCACTGTATTCTCTATTCAACCTCATTTCCTCTTAGGTACTGCCATCTAAGAAGCCCTGAAGAGTGTCCCACTTGAGGCAACCCATTCTGGAGCAGAGACTGAAATGAGGAAAGCTGTTTTAGTTAAGGGCGCTTTTCTAGTATAACTGCCACCCAAATCTAGTGCATATTCTCAATTTGGACTTCATTTCTCTACCAGTGTGATGAACTAGCTTAGAGAAGTTTATGAGGCAGTGTATATATTTTTAAAAACTGCATTAATTTTTTTTTTTTTTTTGTCGTTTAGTAATTACTGCACTGCAGCAAACAGAACTGAGTCAGAGAGAATGTTGACATCTAATTTTCAAGTTTTGAATTGCTTGGAGAAAAGCAGACCTGTCTGTTTTTGTCTACTAACTTTTCACTGCGAGGTAATTATGCAGAACAGAGAATGGTCCTGGGCAGTGTTTAAACACAGGCAGGTCATAATTAGATGGAAAATGGACCTTTGCTTTTAGACTAGGCATAATAAGGGATTGTAACTTCAGAGAACCAACAGTGATGCCATTTAATAGACATACATTTGCAGGATATATTATGTTTGAAAGGCTTTTTTTTTTTTTTTGATCATTTGATATCATTCATACATTTTTAATATGATCTGCTATTGTTTGAGGTGCATTTTCGTGTCCAGGAACAAGATTTTGCTTTATGTGCATGTTAATATGCAAATACATGTATATACATAATCTATTAGGTATTTTCCTCAAGTTCCAGATAAAAGAAGAAATGGGGGAAAAGGCTAAAAGAGAGTAACGTGTAATAATGGCAACAGAATTTTCAGGCTATACAAAACTTTGAAAGAGTCCCAGCTTAGTGCAAATGATTAAGAGCTTTGCTACTAACCAAAAGCTTGAACTAGAGTCTGCCCAGAGGTGCCCAGCATACAAGTCCTGACAGTCTACACTACATTGTCACACTGACAGCTTCATAGAGCACAGTTCTACTAAGAAACACGTGGGGTTACCTAACATACAGATCTACTGGTAAAGTACTTTTAAACAACGTATTTTAACTACTTTTTTATACATACACAACCCACGTTGTTGAATAGACTTAAAGGAATTCAAACAAGTTAGGGGAGATAACTGGATCTCCAGCAGGAGGACACAACCACTAAGCAATGCAGGCACCGAAAGAAAAGTACCAAACCGATTGCTGTGGGGTCAATTCTGACTTATCGTGACCATATAGGATGGAGTAGAATTGCCCCAGAGGGTTTCTAAGGAGAGGTACCCAAACCAGAAAAAAACTACTGCCACTGATTCTGCCTTTTAGATGCCCTAAAGGACAGAGATGAACTCCCCCATATGGTTTCAAAAGAGTGCCTTTGGATTCCAACAGCCGACCTTTCAGTTAGCAGGCCTAACTCCCAATCCCTACGCTACCAGGGCTTCCAAGGAAGGTACCTACAAGCTTACTTATATTTACTTACTAGTCCGTAGTGCACAATTTCACAGGGCTTTTACCACATTGTCCATGTGATGAAAAACAGGTGAAAGTGTTTACTACAGATTAGTAAGCAAACTCAAGAAAATTCACACATACCTTTCTTACTGGTAAGCTGTCCCTGCTCAGGTATCTACTGGCTCCACGTCTAAGTTTCTTCCCCCTACTATTCCCCAGAAATGTTTCCTGGAATGTAAAAGCTACTTCCTAGAAGCTGTTACAGTAAAAACACCTTGAAAATTCACATTTTATTAGACAATGAGAGGGCGATTATTGATTTTAGACCTGGAGACTTAGCATGCATGTCAGATTTTCTCCTAATGAGGGTGGGAGCATAATAATCAGAATAACTCTGTGAAAAAAAAAAAAAAAAAAAGAAGAGTGTACAAAAAATTCTACAGAAGACAAGGGCTTTCTGCTTACTGATTCTAGAGAAGCAACACTGAACTGCATTATTAGGGTGGAGTTTGTTTTAGAAAAGAAGGAAGGACTAGAGAAGATCATTCCTTCAATGAAACTAAAAAGAATTTGTAATAAGGGTCATTGATGATGAAACTAAGAAAAAAAAAACTATAGCCTTCTCCACCTTTATTATCAAAAGAAGAATCTATAAACATAATATAACTGAGTAACTGGATAGAAGGCTTCAGAATTCAAGAGCAAGTTAATAACAACTCTTGTCACATGTCTTTAGCCATCTAACAATGTAGGCTACGTGTACCTGTAAACATTCCTGCAAAAATGCAGGGCATTTTTGTCATGTTTACAGGTAAGTTCTTATAGAAGCATATGTGTCATATGCTACTGATTGATTTATACTGAAAGCCTATTAAAAAGAAACAAGGAGACAAAAGCATCTATCTGCTGATTTTTACAGAAGAAAATTGAGAGAAATAACACAGAGCACTCAAGGAATTGCTTAGCTATAAAGCATTGACTGGGTAAAGGAGATGCAAGTATATCTAGCAAGTGCTCTGCATATTCAAAATAAAAACATAACAAAACCAAAAAAAAAAACAAAAAACTGATTGCTGTTGAATTGATTCTGACTCATTGACCCTATGGAAGAAAGAGACAAGTGATCTCAGCTGTATTTTAAATAAATAGTACAAATGCAAATAAAAAAAAAATAGACCATATAGCCTTACTGTAATTTCACAATTATCAAATTACAATTCATATTCAACAAAATTCACCAATTTTAAGTGATTAAACTGTCTTTCAAATATGTGTCTTTCAAAAAGAAACCTTGCCTTTGATCTAAGGAGAAAAACCAAATATTAAAGTATTAGGTGGTTTAATTTTCAGTTTCTTCATCTGTTTGTTTTTGGTAGTGAAGTAATTATAACAGTACTGAAAGTATTTTGTGTGCAGCACAGGACTGAGAAAACTAGTCAATGTGTTCATGTTGTTGAGGTTCAGGGACTTCACTGTGGTGAGAGGGAAGTGTGAATATGGAGTGAGGGAAGGCAGAGAAGCATTTTGTGGAGCTAGGCTTGGACTGGAGCTCTCAGTAGGAACCTAGATTTCCTGTGTCCACAGAAAGGGCAACAAGCAATTAGATCCTGGGAACAACGAACATCCTAGTAATAAGCTCCTGGTTTCTAAATGTCACTCCCCATTCCCCATAAAAGGAACCAGGGCTAATTGGAGAGAACTGATTTGGGGGCTGAAGCTGGGAAGCTGTAAGAGAAGGAAATGAGTCTGGAGCATCTTGTTGAATTGTGCCTAGAGAAAGTACTCCAAAACAACTATCTATGACGCTAACACAGCACAACAGAACGACTACACCTGGAATTGTGGGGGCGCGTTAATGGAACACAAAGGACTCCCATTGTATACGTCTGGGATAAATTAAGCATCAACATTAAGATATGTAATGGAGTATAGCACAGTGAATGAAATAGAAATCCACGAGCTTATACTGATAAACAATAAACAACAGGAAACAAATCAAAACCAATTAAATAAATGGGGTAGGAGTAAGAGAAGCTCTCTCCGATAATAGAATGCCAGATAATAAACATGGAGGGAGTGGATAAATTGTCAAGTCATTATTTCACAGCCATCACAGAACAAATAGTTTCAAGGAATAACTGCCAATGGATGTCAAAACTATGGGAAAAAAGAATGAGGTAGAGAATACTTGTATAGCCCCAAACTGTTTTCCCCCAGATTGTTTTTAATTGAAAGAGGAAAAATGTGGATAACACTTCGACTTGATGATCAGTGTTAATGTCACCAAAGAGGGTCAGATGGACATGGTGCCTATAGATACGATGACCTAAGGACACATCTTTGTTCTGATATTCTGAGGAGACATGTTTATCTGAAGGGAATGCTGAGGGGGCATCAGATATATTTTGAGGAACAGTTTGTCAAATAACAAGTCTAGATTCTTTAAAAATGTCAATGTCATGAAAAACAAAAGAAGGCTAAAAAAGTAATCTCAAACTAAAGGAGATACAAGACATAACCATTAAGTGCAATAAATGAGACTGAAATGAATCTTACATTTTAAGGAGAAAAAAATTGCTATAATGGGTATAACTGGGTAACTTGATTAAATTTAAATATAGGCTATAGATTAAAATATATCAATGTTAAATTTCTTGAAATAGAAAAATGTCACATATAGTAGATAATAAATATTTAAAAGTATATTTAATACACATGCACATTAAATCCATCAACATTAAACTACATAATTTAATGAAAGAGAACAAAGATTGCACAATAGAACAAATTTGAAACTGGAAAAGTGTACATAGAAGTTCCTGTACTAATCTTTCAACTTTTTTAAAAGTTTCAAATTATTTCAATATAATATTAAAAGAAATGTGTTTCTCTGTATTGTTTACTATTGAAGAGGAGGTCCCAGCAAAATAAAGGAAGTCTAAGTCTCTAAGGAATGAGCCTCTAAATTTTGGTTTATAGCAACATAGGCAGGGTATTTATATCTTTTAACTGAAGGAGTTTTTGTTTTTTTTTTTTAATTTTTAGTAGCTTGTCCTTTCTTGTTTCATATGAGCACCCGTTGTCCATCCTTCCCTGATTCTCTTTCTCCTCTGAGCGCAGTCGTCTCGTGGATACTTTGGTGCTTCCCTGGCAGTTTTGTAATCCCGTGGAGCCTCCAGAGAAACCGAAGTGTCTGTGTGAACAAATACCTTCCAGACTTGGGGAGATTCCCAGGCCAGGCCTTCTTCTAGAGGTCCTTTCCTCTTTTCAACTCCAAATTCAGTTTCGCACTCGAGGTGAGCGACCAGATGGCTCCCTCAGCCCCCAACAGGCCTCCAATGGAACGGAATTCACTTTATATTTTATATAACCTTTGAGGATTAGCAATCCTGGCCAGACAAAGTAAATATCTCCAGATACTTGTGATGCTGCCAGCAGCTAAAAGAACTTCAGGGACTTCATTTCATGTACTGTTACATGGTCTTTGAGAAGCAGATAAAGGGTAAGCATCGCAACCTCCATTCTTCAAAGGAATCCACTGATGCTCTGATATATTTGGTATACCATTCGCAGGGCTGATAAAACATCTCTTCAGAAAAGAAACACTCTGACTGACCAATGGCTTCCTACATTCAGGCTGAAGGCTGTCTTTGAATCTGATCTGGGTCTAGCCTTTCTTCCTTGTCAGTTACTAGATACAACAAGAATGCAATAATCTTGGGATGACCTGAAGGTTTTTATTTGTAAAGTTGTTAAGCATAGTTATCTGAACAGAGCTGTAACATTACTATCTTTAAATATTTTTCTCCTGTAGGTCGTGTTGTGAATTCGTTTCTTATTTTGTGGCTCAAGCTTTTATACCGAGATTTGTTAAAAGAGCAATTACGGGATGTTTGCTAATGGTTGCTCCAAAGCTAATTGCCTCTTCATTTGAAGCCTACTACCAAACGAATACCAAAGCCTGGGCTTTGGGTTTTTTGCAGGCAAAAATATAACTAAAAGAGGGAATTTAGCACAATTTTTCACTTAACTTTTGTACAAAAAATATATTATTACATATGGCCAATCTCATCCTACAGTAATTCAGGGTTATCATTTTTCAGTGTCGGAACTTAAGCTTTCCTCCAGTAGCCAAGCACTTTACTCTTTGCACCACCCAGGAACTTAAGGTAGCTGCTCAAACTAGTTTATTCACTTAGCAAATGTTTATTGTGCACTGAAGTTAGGACACACTGTTTAAGCTACAAACTAGATATGTGGGGTATAGTGACGCACTGGTCTCATTAAACTTATGTTCTGTAAGAAAAAAAAAACAGACAATGCACATGCAAACAGACGAAGGAAGACACTAGAATAGCCCCAGGAAGTGATACCTACAGTGAAGGAAACAAGAAAAACAGGGGCATGTGAAAAAGTGAGTGTGTAAGCACATTCAGCAACGGCCTTTCAGGGAACTTGTCATCTGATTTGATTATTGGAAAATAAGGATGCTTCCCTTCAAGGTAGTGTGAGTATAAAACACAAAGTTTCTAAAGCAAGCAAGAGGTTGCAGTATTTTCCGAAGAGAAAGACCAGCTTAGCTGAGTGTAGCAGTGGGGAAAGCATGGCAGAGGATGTCTTTGAAAAGGTGGGAAGGAGTGTGGGTGAATGCGTTGGAGGAGTTAGGCCCTGATAAGGAGTTGGATCATTTCTGATTCCACGCTTATTTTGCATCTAAGACAAACAGATGCTTTGGAAGAGGAGAGGTAATTGTATGGAGGAATGAGGAAAGATGAAAGACTGCTGTATTAGAATAATCATGACATTTACTCAGCCTTAGGACAAACTGAACTCAGGCTCAGCTTCCTTAGCTAAAACTTTTGTTGTCAGTTGCCATCTGGTCGATTCTCACGAATGGCAACCCATGTGTTCAGAATAGAAATGCTCCGTGGAGTTCTCAAGTCTGTGTGACCTTTCAGAAGCAAATCACTGGGCTTGTTTTAGAGTCATACCTGGGTGGGTGAGGACAACCAGGACTTCAAACTCTATTGTTTCGGCTTGAACCCCTGCTGAGATTTGCATTTCTAACAAGTTCCCTGCAGAAAATTTGCATTTCCCCTCCAGATATACTGAATCAGAATCTGGAGTTTAATAAGACACCCAGATGATGCTTACGTACAACTTCTTAGGAACTTGTTAAAAATTCTCAGTAAGGGTTTGAACAGGAGGAACCACTTCAAAGTCCTGCAAAACACCAAGCTTTCCTCTAGTGGCCAAGCACCTAACCCTTTGCACCACCCAGGAACTTGTGTCTCTCTGGAGACACTGCATGAGATTTTCTTTTTTGTTTTCGAGGGGAGAGTTGTCTCTTGTGGAAGATGGCATGTTACCAGTTCCCGCACTAGATGGCTTTTCGATAGGTTGGGTGTCCAGCCTACCCTCAACCTCCAAGGCCACTGTGTTGGTGGACTCCAACTTTCCTAAAGACCAGAACACAGATCCATCTGTTACTTCTTAATCAGCAAAGAATGGCTTCTGAAGTGTCCTTTGGACTATGAATTTATTTCAATAAAATTTCCTTCACTATTTTTGGAAGATAACAGTGTAGTGATACTCTAAAATAGCAACTAATGAAAATAATCTACATTTACTTTTTATCTGTATTATGTTGGCTTGACATTGGATGTTACCTTTTACTCTTTTAGTAGCTGTGAAACAATGGCCAAGTACCTAATCTAAGTATCATATTTCTCTTCTGCGTAACTGGGGTAAAGATAGTACTTTCCTGACAGGGTTGCTATGAGAATGCATTAGCTCATATATGGAAAGCACTAAGCACAACACCTGTTACTCTAATGACCACTCCACACAGTCGCACAAGTTATTGATAATAAAAACCATTCACATTTGCATAATGCTTAAATTTTGCAAGACGTCTTCATATACTTACCAAGTTCTGTGAGGCTGCGTAACTTACACAAGTTCATGCAGCCTTAAGTATTCAAAACTGACTTTAAAATAAGTTTCTACTCCTAAAGAGTTGAGCTAAATTACTATTTGGTTTCAAGGAGACTTCAGGGGATATTTTGGGGGTTAAGGTTTAAAGATTTTCTCAGTGAAAGTTTCACGGATTTATCCAGACTCCGTGGCACCAAAAAGTCTAGAGTCCGTGGGAATCTGAAATACCTAAAGAGAAAATATTTATTAGGAAGCGGAAGACAGGCAGGGAAGACAGGAAATGGTCTGGAGGCAAATGAAATGGGAAGTGGATTTGATCAAAGGTCAACATTTTTTTAGTAGACATAAATACTCCAAAAATACACGGATAATAACTAATCCATTTTGGACATTAATTAAAATGTTGTTAACACAATACCTTTCACTCAGTTGGAGAGATCATGGTAAAAATGCAGAGCCAAACTGTGTTGCAAATTAGATTCACATACTACTCACCAAATGATGCAGATGATCTGGCATTTTCTGTTTCAGACTTATTTATCTGACATGCAGCCAGTTGTGGGAAACAGCATGGCCTGTTTAGCAGATTCATAAGTTCGTAAATGTTTCACACAGAAATGGAAGAAAGATCTGCCTGCTTCAAACCAGCAGGGAGACTGGATGTGGTATTATCACCAGTAGGAGTGTGTGGCTTCAGAGCAGTAAACGTAGTTATCTTAATGAACCTCATCGGTTGTTAAACATTCAAACTGGGATTTGGCTGGAGCTCAGATGCTCTCCTCCCCAAGCTCAAGCGCTTCACTCTGAGTCGAGGAATAGGGCCAAGTGGCCCAGACTTGGCAGTAAGTAGATTAACAAGGAAATGTATGCCACAGAGATGTTTGCCTGTGTGTTGCAGCTGTTTTGTCTTCTTGTTCATCACCTGCCTTTGGGCATCGTCTCTCTTTTAGTCAAGGAAAGTGACTCTAGAAAAGTTCACCATCCTTGATAGCCTTGCTGTGCCTTCAGGTCAATGCCAGACATGCAGAGGTCACTGACTTGTGAAGGGAAGAATCATATCTTCTACTGCCACAGGCAAAACACAAGGTAGGGTTGAATCTGCCTTTGAGGTTTTTTTTTTTTTTTTTTTTTTTCCCAGTTCGTATTTACCTTAGGCAAAACGGTGAAATACTTGAAGTCTGAAGTTTGCCTAGTTTTGTTGTTGTTTTTTGGATTCCATTCATCTTATCTAAGCTGTCTTATTATTTAGACCAACTTTATGCAAGACACTGTGGGAAAGGTTATACCAAGATGCCAAGAACTATATAAACTATATAAACCATATAAACCATAGCCCTTCTCCAGAAGCTGATTTCATGACTGACTTAGTTCATGATCATTTCTAGCATGGAGAAGGAGACAATTTAGGATGAGAGGTTTGTCTCCAAATATTTATGGCTAAAGGTCACCAAGCCTACCTATGTGTGAAACCAGTATGTTAAGAGTAAGGAAATAGTTTAAAATGACATGATCCTACTGATTTATCCTTGAAAAAGTCATTGGAATGACACAAACTGAATGTTGTTAAACTATTTGTTTTCTCTACATAAAGTACTGGTATTAAAAACTCAGGAATCATGATGTAACAGTTTTCTGATCCTGACAAAAATATACGTTTTTCAGCATAGGACTGCTGCATCTAATATATACTGACTAATAGCTGTAGATGATTAGGCCACAAATGCTGGAAAATTCTAACAGAAGTTGTTGTACATAAAGTTGATTTATTTATTACATTTATGTAAGCCAGCTCCCCAAATTGCTTGTTAGAATTCGATACTGTGGTTATCTTCTTCAATAACAAGTAACAGCCTAAAGGAAGAGGAACTGAGAATATGGAGCATATTTGCAGCTCCAGTTATGAATGAGATGGAGAGTTAATAGTGTGTTCTACACAGCTCCAGTGAACGTGATTCTCGGATACAGAAGAGGTCACTCTGTTGAAAAGTGTAAATCAACTAGGGCTCACAGACTGTGATATCCCAGAGCTCTAAATCAAATAGCTTGTCCCTGACACCACTTACACACACACACAGACACACAGACACACAGACGCTCCCCATTACCTAAATCTCAACCCTCTTATTCCATTTATTTACAAATTACTTACACTACTTAACAGGTTTTCAATAGGCAACATTTTCCATTTCTAATGTTAAGTTATTAACAGTATTTTTTGTTATTTTCTTTGACCCACATATGGTACACCACAGAAAAAAAACTGGACTAGGGATCAGAAGACTTGCATTTGACCTTTGACCTAGCCTCTAGTAGCCCTGTGTCCTTTCAAACACTGGCCATATCTCCCTTCATTCTCTTGGAGCCTTCGTTTCCTTTACCTAACTAAGAGTTTAAAAATAGCTTCCAAATATTAAATACTCCATACATGAAGGATTTGTTTTTACTTGAATTCACAATCCACACCCATGGAAACAGTGGTGAAGAAGTCAAAAGACACATCACACTGAGCAAATCTGCTGCAAAAGACCTCTTTAAAGGGTTGAAAATCAAATATATTACCTTGAAGACTAAGGTGCACCCGACCCAAGCCATGGGGTTGCAGTCACTTTATGTGTATGTGAAAGCTGGATGACAAATAAGAAAGATAGAAGAATTGAAGCCTTTAATTATGGTGTTGGCAAGGAATACTGAATGTACCATGGACTGCCAAAAGAACAAACAATTCTGCCTTAAAAGAAGTACAACCAGAATGCCCTTCAGAAGTCAGGATGGTGACACTATGTCTCACATACTTTAACGTGTTACTGGGAGGAATGAACCCCTGAAGAAGGTCGCTATGCTTGGTAAGTAGAAGATAAGTGAAAAAGATGAAGTCGCTCCGCAAGGTAGGTTGACACAGTGGCTGTAACAATGGGCTCAGACACAGATGGTGCAGGACCAGGCAGTGATTTGTGCTATTGTAATAAGGCTGCTATGACAACAACAATCCTTATACACACACACACACACACACACACACACACACACACACACACGTACATGTGTATCTATAATACATATCAGAAAACTATGAAAACTCTAACTGAAAGTTTCATCTTATTGTATGGATTTAAGCTGAACAAAACTCAGAGGCTGTTTGGGTGATGATTGTCCCAACGTTGAACACTTTCGCCTGGTGATCAGAGACTCGAGTGCTGCTCTTGGCTAGCACAGGGGAAATTTAAGTCCATGTGTCAGTTAGAATGGATTTACTTGGGAATAAAAGAAAATCCATTTTGTAGTGATTTTTAAAATAGGATTTATTTTTCTCATAAAATAAGATCCCTATATATAGGAGGCTGTACCTCTTGGTTCAGCATCCTGGTGTTGTCAGGGCTGCAGTTTCTACACTATTCTTACATTTTCCGTTAAGATAGTGGCCTCCACTCTGACCAAGTGTCATTCAAAACAAAAAGAAAAGTAGGTGTATTCCAGCCGCAAATACCTTCTTTCATCGATAAAACAAATGTTTTCCTGGAAACCTCCAGCAAATACCTACATCTCTCAGTGAAAATGAAATACTATGGCCATATTTAGGTGCAAAGGTAGTGAAAAAGCAAGTTTTTACCTACATACAACATTGGTGTGAGCCTGGTGAAGAAAGGGGTGGGGGATTAGATAGTCGTCTCACAGTATCTGTAATACACTTGCATTTTTTTGTTGTTGAAAATTACAGTCTTTAACAAAGAATTCAAAAATAAGTTATTTTCTCTAATGTAGCACAAATGTTGTCTCTAGAGTGAAACTTCTATCTCACTCATCAACATCCACTTCAATCAGCAATACTCACTGCTTCCCTGAGTGCATGGAAAATCTCTGTTATCTCAAAGAGGATGACTGCATTTGGCGTTAAACTGACTTTTCTCATCAGTTACTCTAGCTGAGCAATGCTTAGCTTGGAATAAAAACCATCCAGACAGTGGTTGTTTCTCTTTCCTTTTTTTTTTTTTTTTTTGTGATATATTTATAACAATAGAAATCAGCAAACGAAGGAATCAGATCAGCAGGGCATTGACTTGGGCACACATCTAAGTTTATCAACAGTAGCTAATTAGTAGCTGTAACTGGATGAATTTTAAATGGTGAAAATGCTGCAAATTAGTAACTGTCTCCCACGCAGGAAGCTGATCTTACTTGCATCTGTAAATATGGCAAGAACCAGTTTGTACAGTTCTGGAAAGAAAGATACTTGTTAACTTGTATGCATGTATGAGTGCTCATTTGGTGATGATTACATGTCTTGCTACATTTATCCAAGCATTTGGTATTTTCAATCACTGTTCAAAGAGGTTAATGCTATAGCATCTATGTGATCAATATTTAGGGCTTGGTAGTAAGAATTATACCCCATGTGCTTTCAGAACAAAATTTTGAGAAAGAGCTACAAAGGAAAAGGCAGATGGGAAAAATTAAAAAAAAAAAAAAAAAAGAAAAAGTGTACAATGGTGACTTTGGAATAGGAAGAACTATCTATGTTATCTAAAGATCCAGATGCATTTTTTTAGTTCCCTCATTTACCAGGTTTTTTCTGACATAGATGTAGATTGGTGGAAGTAGCAATATGAATTTACTGCTTGCACCCCAAGAATTCTTCTCACTGCCCTTGAGTCAGTTCTGACTCATGGAAACTCTACAGGACAGAGTAGAAGTGCCCCATAGAGTTTTCAAGGAGCACCTGGTGAATTTGAACTGATGACCTTTTGGTTAGCAGCTATAGCTCTTAACCACTACACCACCAGGGTTGGCGAAGTGGTTAAGTACTTTGGCTGCTAACCAAAAATCAGCAGTTCAAATCTACCAGGTGCACCTTGGAAACTCTGTGGGGCACTTCTAGCCTATCCTATAGTGTCACTATGCGTTGGTATATCGACTTGATGACTCTAGATGTTTTCTTTTTTGTTGTCATTTGTTTGTTTGTTTAAGAATTCTTAATAAGGAATATAGACACGCAGGGACCTGTCTTTAAGCACTTAGGTGTTCTTCTCTATGAAAATTCAACTATCTCTTTTGTAGTTTGATCAACAAATGAAAAAAATAAATAAATCTAAATTTCCCAAAAGTTGAAGACATGAAAACAAATTTACATTTACACCTTTATCAGCAGCAGCAAGGCAGCATCCTGCTGGTTGGTGTTAGTGAATAATTAGATGGAAATCATACTCAGCACTGGTATTTGGGAAGATGCTGATTAGCATTCTTACAGATTCCTGTAGGACGTCATCAATCAGAAAATCATGAAATAGCAGAATGGTTTTGGCTACTATTTGTTATGTGACCTACCTTAAACTCCAGCTGCAGGAAGATGGGTAGAATAATTCACTTTTGGCTTGGCAGAAGTTCAGAGATGTTTAGTAGTTTTGGGAAACTACAATTTACACATATGTTTGGTTGTCCCCAAGAAATTCCCAAGGCCATTTGATGGACTGTTTTTCAGACTGGTTGATGTCTTGCCTGTCTTGCCCCTATCACTGCCAAGCCAATGCCCCTATCATTAGTAAAACCAAAAACCCACTGCTGTCAGATTGACTCTGGCTCATAGCAGCTCTCTAGGGCAGGGTAGAATTGCCCCAAAGAGTTTCCAAAGAGTACCTGGTGGATTTGAATAGCTGTCCTTTAGATTAGCAAGCATTGCACTTGACTACTGTGCCACCATGGTTTCCATCATTAAATAAGTAGAAAATAATGCAATACACCCATTACTATGCAAGCACTTACAGCACTGTGCTACAACCACAAGAAGCCCGGGCAGCGTCGGAGCATGTTCTCTGTGCAGTTAGAAACATCTTGAGATCAACAATATTATGATCAGCGTTGTGAATTCCTGGGGGTGCATTACCAGGGGTTTGCTGATAAAAAACCCTGGAGGTGCAGTGTTTAAGAGCTGTGGCTGCTAATCCAAAGGTCAGCAGTCCTACTCTACCAGGCACTTCTAGGAAACCCTATGGAGCAGTTCTACTCTATCTTATAGGGTTGACACCCACTGTGTAGCAACAGGTTTTTTTTCTGTTGACAAAAGACCATTTTAGTAGTGACCATGCGATAGCATGTCAGTGTAAAAGACGGAGGTTCTACAGTGAACTGCTTAACAGAAAATCTACACACAGCAAAACATTTCTGTTTCAGATGTGAAACCAGACTGAGCACTGGATAGTGATAAACTAACTGACCACGGCCAATAAAGTGAAACACAATCTTTACTTTACTTCCTGTCGAACATTCCTTTCTCTGAGGAATCATCGTATCCTATTCCCTTGTATGAAATGCTGGAGACGGTGGTTAAGCGCTATGGCTGCTAACCAAAAGCTTGGTAGTTCGAATCCACCAGGCACGCCTTTGAAACACTATGGGGCAGTTCTAATCTGTCCTGTAGGGTTGCTATGAGTTGGAATCTACTCAACAGCAGTGGTTTATGTCCTTGTAGACCTATTTAGCCCATATAGGCCTGAGAGTAGACGCTGACTTAGGTCCGGCCAATCAGAGCCACATCTCCAGCAGCTAGGGGAGTAGATCATCTGCAGATTTCTGCTTCGACACCTGAGATTTCATCTGAAACCATTGCCTTCCTATCCCCATTTATGAGCAGACCTGGAAGTAAAGACTGTTGTGTAAGTAGCATGAGATATATGGGAAGCCTGCTTTGTGAACATCAAGTCCAGGGAAAAACGAAATTAACTACTTAGTTGGAAAGAAGCTAAGAAGCGGTGCTTATCTGTATCTGTCAAAGCTTTAAACAAAAAGCCACAGGACAAAAAAGGAAAGAAACACTGCAGACCAGAGTCTAAAACCCCTCCAAATCAGGTTCCCTTTGCACTTAGCAGCTTGAGATGCATTACTGCGGTGTTTTCTAACTTCATGGCCATGTTGTGAGGCTCATCTGGAGATCAGAGTCTTGTACAATTGGCTTTTTAACAGCTCCATGTGGGAATTGATCACAGATACTCTCTGGTTTTAACCTTAGAGTGTGGGGTGGACTTAGTTAAGTGTGCTCACTGTCAATATTTCTCCTTCATACGCAAGGCAGCGCACACATACTCTCAGTCCTAACTGGGTGATTTGGAGTTCAATACTTAGGAAAGTGAGAGAAGGCAAAGTCGCATGTTACGCTTTGCAGCCAATATGGTTTAACACTCAGATCAAAAAACTGTACGGTGATCACAACTTGATGCATTTTTGCTTAGGCCGGAGTGGGTAGAGATGACTTATTTCTGTTATAGTTTATTCCCTTTGGGAAAGGTATGTCATTGGCAAATGCTTTAAAAAGTTTCTTACTCTGTATAAATTTTGTGAGCTTGGTGGTGAGAGAGTGAGGACGCTGGCCAGTCTGTGGCATTCTCAGACATAAAATACTCTGGAGTTTATGCATTCATTTTGACATAAACAGAAATGCCACCACTGTTTTTGTTTTTAAATTATGTGGTATGTACACATACATATATTCTTTGAATGAATAGAAGAAAAGATTTGGTAGACTATTTAGCAAAGTTTTTTTGAATAATCGTAATATTCTCAACAGTGCGCAATATCTGGAGAGACAATTAAACCAACTTCCATTCAATCAATTCCAGTTCATGATGACTCCTTGTGATTTAGAGTAGAAATGTGTTCCATCACCTTTTCATGGCTGTGAACTTTCAGAAGTGTATCATCAAGTATTTGTTTGGAGGCACCACTATGTGTTTGAGTGATCAACTTTTTGATTAGTAACAGCGGTTAATACTTTGTGTCACCCAGGGACTCCAGAGGGGCAAATAAATAAATAAACACACTGCCATCAAGTCAATTCAGACTCATAGTGACCCTGTAGGGCAGAGTAGAGCTGCCTTATAGAGTTTCAAAGGAATGGCTAGTAGATTTGAACTGCTGGTCTTCTGGATAGCAGCCAAGCTCTTAACTGCTGCACTATTAGGGATTTGGAAGAGCTATTAAGAAAAAGTCAAACCCATTGTAATCGAGTCAATTCAGACTCATAGAGACCCTATAGACAATAGAACTGCCCCATACAGTTTCCTTTAGAAGTCTAGAAGTCAAGCAGCCAGTGTCATTTTTTTAAGGCCTCAACTGATCAGCTACCCTGGTCAATAAAATACTGCCTACTTCAGTTTTCTAGGGTTTTCTTCCCAAAGCAGTGGGTGCTACTGGCAGAACAGCAGGTTGTCTATGGATGTCTAGTTTGTACCACCTGAACCTCTGATTTCTAGGAGAGCTCCCCGAAAGCAGGAAGCTAGAGATTCAGGTACCAACAATCGGTCTAAACAACACATGTGTTACGGGTACTCATCCTGTTTAGCATAAATTCTAATTTGATCTCTTTGGGACATTTCCTAGGATTTCACTAATCCTCAAAGATTAGTTTGAAATCTTGCATTTACAGCAGCATTTGATGAGTCCCAGACACTTGCATTTTTGTGAATTCCGTGAGTCAGAATTTATTCCTGTTTGTAAAGAAGTTATCTGGGACAACAATATGTTAGTCCAGATTCATAGAGGCTTTGTCACAATAGCAAAGCTAAGTGTCTTTGAGTCAGATCCGACTCATGGCAACCCTAGAGGTCAGAGTAGAACTGCCCTCTGGAGTATTCAAGGATTGCCTGGTGGATTTGAACTGCCGACCTTGTGGTTTGCAGTGGTAGCACTTAACCACTACACCACCAGGGTTTCACAATAAGCAAGGTATAAATTATAAATACACCATTTTTAAGAACTCTGAAGAAACCCTGGTGGCCTAGCAGTTGTTACATCTACTAACCAAAAGGACAGCAATTTAAATCTGGCAGATGCTTACTGGAAAGTCTGTGAAGCAGTTCTACTCTGTCCTGTAGGGTCACTATGAGTTAGAATCAACCCTACGTCAATGATTTTGGCTTGGTTTGGTTTTGGAAGTGAGTGTAGTCTTCATTTCCTGATCTACCACTTGTTCTTTTGAAGTGATAAAATACAGAGAAAAGAGCACAGACAGGAGATTCAAAACCAGAAATGTAGAATTCCAGTCCTTCTGAACTTACTCACTGGGGGAGGGGAGTGAGGAGAGATGGAGGGGTGGGTAATGAGCCGGTCACTAAATTACGAGTCATAGTTTCCCACACAAATGAGAAACAGGAAAAGTAGACATGTAGCTACCACTAAATGTCCGACAGCGTGATAACTGAGTTCTCTGTGTTCATTTGCTAGAGGTTTGTCGTGGCTCTGCTGGAGAAGCATTGTCGTTATTTCCTGTTTCACAGATGTGAGGACTGAGGCACAGAGGTGTTACATTCTATATTTGACTTCACAAACTAGAAAGTAGTGAAATAAGGAATCAAATACAGGAAAATTTGACTTGAGAGACTTTTTTTTCCCCCCAATCATTACATTCTACCTCCTATGGTACTAATTTCTTTACAGAATGGCCCTGAGTATATAATGGAAAGTTCTGCTCCTCCTAGCTCTTCTTGGCTCCTATGATATTTCCTAGCTTACTTGAATTCTTTTAACAATGGCTCTGATTCCACAATGTTTATCTCTTTTCCGTTAATTCTTCCCCAACTCAGTTCCTCAGAGTTCAGCTTCTGGTTGAAGTCTAGCAAAGCATTTTCTCTGCTAAGTTTACTAATAGCTTGTCTTAGTTTTCTAGGACTGCCATAAGAAAACACTACACAGTGAAAAGTTTTAAAGAACAGAACTTGCAGTGTCAGTTATGGATGATAAAAGTCTGAGGTCATGATATTGGCAGGGCTGTGCTGTCTCTCTGTAGGCTCTGGAGGAAAATCTACCCTTGCCTAGTTCAGCTTTTCATAGCCTCTGGCATTTCTTGGCTTTGCTTGGCTTGTAGTTGGATCCTCATATGGTATTTTCACTCAGTGTGACTTCACATATCTGTAGAAGCTCTAGTGACACAATGATTACTCACTGGCTGCTAACTAAAAGGTTGGCAGTTTGAACCTACCATCTGTTCCATGGCAGAAAGATGCAATCTGCTCCCATCAAAATTACAGCCTTGGAAACTCAATGGAACAGTTCTCCTCTGTCTTGTATGTTCACTATGAGTTGGAATCCACTTGATGGCAGTGAATTTTCTCTCTTTTATAAAACACCACCCCAATATAATTAGGTTTAGGACTCATCTTTCCAGTATGAACTCCTTTAACTTAACTGATAATGAAAGAAAAAAAAACAAAACAAACTCTATTTCCAAACAAAACTACATTCTGAGGTGAAGTGGTTAAGACTTCAACATATCTTTATGGCAACACAATTCCACTGAAAACACCCTCAATGTATTTTATTAGTTAATTCATTTGCTTTTTAAAAGGTAGTACGCAGTAGCCTCCAACTCCTCAATTTTAAGAGAAAAAGCAAAATAGAATAACATGATAAGTTATTAAGGAACTTACCTTTAAGTTACTGGGGTTCTTTCAAAAAATTTCTCATGTATAAGACAGTTCTATGAGCCAGAGCTTATCTGTGTTTAGATTGCAGAACATACGATTCATCCAACACGTGTGACTTAAGTTCAGACTATAAGGTTCCATGTAGAGGTTCTGATTTGGTTGCTCTAACAAGACTTTTAGTTGAATCTGAAGTATGTTATAGTTTAATTATTGTAACAGTAGATAATGGCCCTGAAGAAAAATGAGGACCAGTTTTCTCAGTAGAGTGTTTACTATCAAAGTTGAGCATTACATCAACTTGAAAAAATTTGTATTCCTCTTGCATGAAAAAGTAGTTGCATTGTATAACTTACAGAAAGATGCATTCATTGCAATACTGCCCCTTAGGTTTGAGAGTCAAATGACATTTCTACCCTTGTTTTGTGTAACACATTCCTTGATATGAACCACTAATCCAAATCCAGCTGGTCCACTAGATGGTGAGTGGACTTACTTGCAATTTGGTTTCAAATACATTTTGTTTTCCCTGGTAAAAAAGTTAATAAATGTTGAGTAATACTTATTTTAATGTAGACATTTCTCATGTCTTTCTTGTCTACCATATGACAAGAGAAGCAACAAAAGTACTCTTCCTCTGGGTCAGCCGTGTGTCCCAGAGTAGCCAGTTGGTAGAAGGAAAAAAGTTATTGGACCAGTGTCTTTCTGATTTGATACTAAATTGTAAGACAGGAGCTTTTCCTGTGACTGAAGGGACAGAAAAAATAAAAGAAAGTCAGCCATTCTAGGAACAATGATGTCTACTCAACCATGTACTCTAAGTAGCTGGAAAAAAGAAAAACTGCAAGTCTCTCATTTCACAAGTGTTAGGAAATTTAGAAGTGCAAATGCCAGAAACATAGGACCTGGGTTTGAAAGACAGTAGCGTGTTTTTTGTTTGGGGTTTCAAAGGAGGACAGTGTCATCTAGAATGACCATGCATACAGTATTATGAGTGCGAGTAGTTTCTATTTAAGGGTTTCTGAAGGCAAAGCCAAATATGTAAAGAGGACTGTGACACTCTAAAGTACTCTTATTCCTGAGGATCTGTCAATCATCATATTCCATGGCCATTCTCTCCCAGCTGTATAAATTGACCCCAGGGTGCTGTATTTGATACAGAAAGCTTTAGTCTCAAATACTTCTCTCAACCCAATTTTCCTTAAAATTGGTCTGGCTATTAAGTTAGAAGACAGAGAGTATAACCTTAGTAAGGGAGATACATTCACAGGGACACCTGCCACTCAAAGCGACTGCATTTCTGTAGGCAAGTCGTTTGTACAGAAAGGCACATGTCCACGGAAGAATATCTGAACTATCTCATTTTGGAGACTGTTAGCAAATGAGTCCATGGAATTTATTATCGGTTCCTTTGTTTTGAACAAATTGGGTGCTGCTCCTTTGAGGAACCACCCGAAGAATTTTAAAGTTTTTCTCTGAGCTATAAGAAGTAGAGGAATGAATTCGTAGTTGAAGAACTACACTAGTAAATCATTTATTTAGCGAGGCTTACTACAAAAGCCCCTTAAAACCCCATAAAATATAAATAGCATAAAATATTTCACACCGTTTGGGAATCTGCACGTAGACTCGATTCCCTGCTAATGGATGTGTGGGGGCAGTTTCAGGGTTTTAACAACTCTTTCTGCTTATTGGTGGGTAGACACACACACACAGGGAAAATTGTTCTCTGCTGAGGCTGGTGTCCTAAATACAGTCAGGAAGTATTCAGACGCACAATAGAAATGGAAATCACTTATTAGAGCTGTTATTCTTCAGCTCTCTGAATGAATGACCCTAGAAATAATTGTGGAAAAACTACTTGCCACAATTTCTGGAGTCTTTTCTGATCCAAATTCACTAGCTAACAGTTTTAGTAGAATTTTTAGTATTTACTTTTTTTCTTATGGTCTGTAGAGATATTTTATGATTTTGTTATTTTCAAATATGCCTAATTTTTCACTGGAGAGATTGTGTTTTGTTTCCGAATGTTCTGCACGTGGTTTCAGCAGAATCTCTGTCCCCCATGATTTCCAATAGAAACTCGGCGGCTGTCCATGGATTTCCATTCATTAATGGGTAGGGCGGCAGGGCTCACATCTGAAAAGGTATCAGAGAGAGACTTTCATTCACTCATTCAACAAGTGGTTTTTGTTTGCTTGTTTTATGGGTTATCTAATATATGCCAAACATTGTCTAGACATGAGGCTTCAACTGTAACCACAAAAAGACAAAGTTCTTCCTCTTGTTAGGCTTCAATTCCAATTAAAAGAGAAAGAAAATGAGAAATTAAACTAATAAATGTGTAGTATACCAGAGGTTAATCTAGGACAAAAAAAAAAAAAAATGAAGCCAGACATAGAATGTGATATTGTAGAATAGGACAGGTGAAACTATATTACTATACTGATTAAATCGAAGACATCAGCAATTGCAAATATGCACTGATATCTAGCAATAAGGGGGAAAAGCTACCAATTATAATTGTAAAATATGAAGAATTGCAAGAAGCATCCAATTTTCCCAGAGATGTTAAAATGCAGAAAAAAAAGTGTGTCAGCTTAAAGAAGTAGGGTATATAGTAGATTGCCAGAAATATCTATACTGATAAAGTGATATTTAGACTGAAATTCAAGGAATGAAAGGGTGAGAGATGTATGGATATTGCAGGAAGAGGCTTGCCAGCAGAGGGATTTGTAGGTATAAAGTTCCTGAGGAGGGAGCTTGCTTTTGAGTGATTGTGCCTGAGGAATAGCAAGAAGGCTGGTGTGTTGCAAAGGGAGCAAAAAGGGAGCAGATCTTGTAAGGCCTCTTAGGCCGTGGCAAGAAACTGAGGCTTAACTGTGAATGAGAAAGATACCCAGGGCAGATGTTAAGTGGATAGCAGATGCAATCTGACTTCGGATTTCTGAGAATCACTCTGGCTCTTCTCCACCCTAGTGTACAGACCAAAAACCCACCAAACCTAGAGCCACTGAGTAGACTCTGTCTCATAGCAACCTTTGGGAACAGAGTAGAACTGCCCCATAGAGCTTGCAAGGAGGCCCTGGTGGATTCAGACTGCTGACCTTTTGTTTAGCAGACACAGCGCTCAACCACTATGCCACCAGAGAGTACAGAATTGCCACACCTCCTTTTCTGTGTTCATTGTTAACTTGATATATATTCTTCCATCCTTTGATTTCCAGTTTGTTCATATCTTTAGGTCTAAGGTGAGTTTCTTGCAGGCAATGTATAAATGGGTCATGTCTTTTGATCCAAGATGTCACTCGATGTCTCTTTACTGGAACATTCAGTGCATTCACATTCAATGTAATTATTGATAGGTGTGTGTTCAGTGCTGCCATTGGATATGTTTATTTTAATATTGATGTTTTCTCTGTTGTTCTTATTAATCTGTTCTGTGATCTTCTTTGTGAGTTGATTTTTCACCTTTTTCAGGGCTGGTTTTGTGGTTGTTGAGACTTCTGTATTACATTTCTTGATATGTTGCTTCTTTATTGTGTTTTATGGCTGCCCCTATGATCCTGCTTAATAAACTATATATAACCCCAATTTTGATTGCTACCAGTCTTGTCGACTTTCTCTTCCTCTGGATGGCCTGTAACAACTGTAGTACACCCCTCTTTTAAATATGATGATATCACAGTTTACATGATATGATCACTAGATCGTTTCACTATTATAGCTTTGTGTTTAGAGCTTTCCCTTATTCTAAAATACAAAGTTAGTGGTTTTGTTCTTCCAAGCCAAGAGATTCTTTCAGTATTTCTTGTAGCTTTGGTTTGGTTTTTACAAAATCTCTGAGTTTCTGTTTATCTGCAAATGTCTTAATTTCATTTTCATATTTGTAAAATAGTCTTGCAGGATATATAATTTTTGGTTGGAAGTTCTTTTCCTTCAAGGCTTTGAATGAGTCATACCACTTTCTGTGTGCCAGCATCATTTCTGCAGAGAAATTCGACAAAAGCCTATAGAGTTTCCCTCTGAATGTTAGCTTTGCTTTGAGTTTTGCTGCCTTTAAGACTTTCTGCTTATGTTTCATTTTGCTGAGCTTGATTATAATATGTCTTGGAGTCTTTCTATTGAGATCTATATTGAGCAGTATTCGATATGTATCTTGGATATCTATATTTTCTTCTTTCATAATTTCTGGGAAGTTTTCTATCAGCAGCTCAGCCACAATACTGTCTGCATTCTCAGGTGTCTCGCCCTGTTCACGAATGCCAATTAATCATAGATTGTTCTTCTTAATAGAGTCCCACATGCTTCTTAGTGTTTCTTCATTTTTCTTGTTTCTCTACTTCTGATTTCTCCTCATAGATGCTGGAGTCAGTGGCTCTGTCTTCCAAATCAGAAAGTCTGTTTTCCATTTGCTCCATTCTGTTTTCTTGGCTTGAAATGGAAGTTTCTATGTCTTTGATTTTGTTCTTAATCTGTTGGATTTTAGAGTACTGATGTTTCATCAAATCAAACAGCTTGCTTAGTTTTTCATCTTGCTCTGCTGCATTTTGTATAAGGTCTAGAAGGGCTCTCTATATAATCCTTTTGTATTCACCTTCTAATAGTTTCAGAAAAGCTTCTTTGTCTGGGAAGTTCTGTGGTGGTTTCTTTTGGGGGCCTTCTGATGCCATGGGTGACTTCCGGGTTACCATCCTCTCCAATGTTTGCTGCGTTTTGCGCTTCATGTGGGTCAATAGAGGCTGGGAGAGATGTGGTGAAGATTTACCATAGTTGTTTCTCTAGGCCATCTTAAGATGAGAAGTAAAAAGTATTTGGCAACTTCCAAAGTCAGTCAGGTTTTAAGGTGTAAACATCCCTCTTCCTAGCTGTCAAAGTAAGCAAGCACCTCTATATTGAACACCTGATGTTATAAACTAGCTCAAAATACAGGAAGGATACTGGCCTGCTGGCCTCTGTTGTAGGGCCCCAGCTGTAGGTGATACTGTGTAGAATTCTGCTTTTGTGTTAAAAAAAGCAGTCTCTTCTGGGTAGGAACTGCCTCCCAGCTCAGGAATTAGGTCCTGCTGAGGCTTCTGTATGGATGACCCCACCTCCTAGCAAAACAAGATGGCATCCTGCACAAGCTTGCCAGCTGTCTGGGACCAAGCTCCTGGTGGAAAGACAGGCCAAGAGTACCGAGATGCTCAGAGGCGACACTGTGCAAAACACCACCTCCCTGCTAGAAAAGCACTCTCTGCCTGGCAGGTGCCACCTCCCAGCCTAAGAACCAAGTCCCACTGGGTGTCTGCCTGGGCTTCTCCTTTTCCTGATAGGCCAAAGGAACCAAGGTGTATAGAGTCCAAAGCTAGGCTCTCAGAACCTGGCAATTACGCTTGCCGGTCCCACCAGCAGTGCATCCGAGACTAGCAGCTTGTCAAGTCCAAGTTCTGTCCGCCAGCCAAGACAGAGTCAAAAAGAAATCAAAATGGTGATTTACCTTTGGTCTGTGCAAGCCCATGCTCACTGAGAATGGGGTCAGTGAAAAAGAGGAGGTTTTGCATTCATTGGTATGAAGTCCAAATTAAGAGCCCTATGCTGCATTCCAGGGCTCACTAGGTATCCAGAAGGCTCCACCAGAGAGTACAGAATGCAGAGGAGATATGGTGGAAGCAGAGCTGCAAAAAGCTGTTGAGAACTTCGACTCATGTCTAGGGTGCTATCTTAGTTATCTAATGCTGCTATAACAGAAACACCACAAGCAGACAGCTAAAGCAAAGAGTTTATTCTGTCATACTCTAGGAGGCTAGAAGTGTGCATTCAAGGGAAGGTATTATCTCTCCATTGGTTTCTGTGGGACGACCCTAAGGACTTTACAACAGAGTAACTCTGGGTCTAAAGGACACATCCTGCTCCTGGTTTTGCTTTCTTGATGGTATGAGGTCCTCTGTGTCTCTGCTCCTTTTTCTCTCTCATATTTCAAAAGAAATTGACTTGAAACACAACTTAATCTTGTAGATGGAGTCCTGCCTTATTATCACAACTGCCTCAATAGCATCTTAGAGGTAGGATTTACAAAGCATAGGAAAATCATATCAGATGACAAAGTAGTAGACAATCAAAAATAGTAAGTGTTCTGGCCCAACCAAATTGAAACATATTTTTTCAGGATATAATTCAATCTGTGGCAGATGCTAACAGTGAAGTAATCAGAAGTGGTAGAATTTTTGTCATATTCCAAAGATACAGTCCCTCAGGAACAAGGAGCTATATGTAATCTGAATTTGAAAAGGCTATGTGATGGCACTTGGTTGGCTATGTACCATCCACTAGTTGTCATCAAGTTGACTCCGATTCATGACAACTGCATTTGTGTCCAGGTAAGACTGTGTTCCATAGCGTTTTTAATGGATGATTTTTCATAAATGGATTACCAGGTCTTTATTCCTTGTTGCTTGTGGGTAAACTCAAATCATAAAAGGATGGAAGTTCAAGCCCACACAAAAGCACCTTGGAGGAAAAACTTGGAGATTTACTTCCAAAAAAGCAACCATTAAATACGCTATGGAGTACATTCCTGCCGTGACACCAAAGGGGTTACCATGAGGAAAAAGGGCAACTGGCTGATTTATTTATTTATTTACTGGTTCTATTCACAGTGACTTAGATGCCAGTTATAATTGTTATGCAGTGAGCTGGGATCCGAGAGCATTCCCTATACAGGAAAGCAAATGTGGTGTAGAATCCTACTCTGGGAGTAGAATTTAGAAACAAGTAGTGCTGATGACTACAACCTTGATAGAGAAATGTAGAGGGATTCCCCTTCTTATATAAATATAAAATTATGGATAAAGAAGCAGAATTTCCTGGAGGGGAAGAGCAGCCTGTATGTCCAAGTAGTGAAAGTGCTTGAGAAAATTGGAGCTATTGGAATTAGATGAGGAAAAGACCTGAGAACCCATGAACCTAGTAAATTTACCCAGCCAAGTTGATGATGCCAATCAACACTCTATTTTATGAACCCTATGTTTGGTAAGTTAATCTATTTTTATAACTTATTTAAAGAGAACAGTGACTAGTAAAATTCTAACTTTCTATTACTCAGAAGAGTAACAGCAGGTCAGCGATACAACTTTTACTGTTGATGTTTTCATACCTGGGCTTGAATGTCAGGGCTGTAATTTCCTAGACACATGAACTTTGCAAGTTTCCTTAACTTATCTGAGCTGTAAGCACTAAATTCTGAAAAAAATTAGGATAATGGTATCTTTGTGGCAATACTGTGAAGATTAAAGGAGGTAACAGTGTTGACATCTAGCCCTGTGAATGATGTATTCGGAGTCTTCAATAAGTAGCTATCATTGTTTGTATCCGAATAGATATTAGTGAGCCAAAACAACAAAGAACAGAATACCCTGGAAGCCAGCATGGAGGAAAGTGCCATCATTCCAGCTGGAGAAGTTAGAGGAAACTTGCAGTGCCCATTGCCATACCCACTGCCATCAAGTTGGATCTGACTCAATAGCAACCCTATAGGGCAGAGTAGAACTACTGTACAGAATTTCCAAGGGGCGCCTTGCTGATTTGAACTGCTGACCATTTGGTTAGCAGAAGTAGCACTTAACCACCATGCCCAGATAAATAAGAGAAGAGAGTTACTGTTGTGGCTCTTTTCCCTCCTGTTTTCCCCCCTTCGCACCACCATCTCTGCTTGTACATTTGATTCGCCTTGAAAACACTGGCTTTCCATAATGCAGGGTCTCCCTTGAGTTTGACTTTCTCATTACAATCTCAGTGTTAGCCGGTGCCACTCTGCTGAGCTAATTAGGTGAGCAGGTGGAAAACCTAGAGGAATAATAAGACACCTGCTATTATGGGACCGTTAGAGAACCTGTTTAGTGTTCACTTGGGATTGCATCTTTTGTTGTGATTTTGTGCATTTGGTGGACATCTCAGAGAAGTCCTGCTGAACTAGATTACGTTGAATTTGCTGAATTAAGCTCTTAGAATTTAGTTTGGTGTCTTTCCTGTTTTGTCTTTAACTCTTGCTTGCTCCTTCTGTCACCTGTCTGAAGCATCATCTAGTTCTTCCTCTCATCCTCTCTCCCTTTCATGTACCATCTGCTTGTCTCTCACTTCTCCACATTTTGGGTTGCCTCTCCACGTTTCTATGGCATCTTCTACCAGAGACCGTAGGGACTCAGTGTCACGGTTGGTGGGCTTCACAAAGGATTCATTTGGTGTTTCCACCAAATGACCAATTAACTCCCTGCTGCTGTGCTTCCCCAACCTGCAGCAAGGGCCCATGCTGATCCTGGTTAGTACAAGGCAGCAGGGAGCTAATTGTTCCCGTTGTCAATGCGGTGGTAGACTCCTTTTATGATGTTCACAGGTTCACACTCTGCTCTTAAAAGGACCTATTTTTACTGCATTCCTGGCTGATTACCACCCTGCCTGTAATCCACTCTTATGTCAGGAAGGTGCTGTCAAGGCAGCTCCAGGCAAAGGGGGATAACACAGCGTCTCTTGACAACTTTCAGTGTGAGTTCTGGCTTCCTTAAGTAATGGAGACAGTGTGCATCATTATTTTTAAGGAGAAAGATGTCACTGGGTGGCTCAGTTTGTGTTCACTAATGTGCATATTTGGGAGACCATCCTTTCCCATTTTCCTCGGATGCACTGTCAACTGATAGAGCATGGTGGGCTTTGCCTCGCATTCACTGCTACGGGGCCTTGAAAAATGCAGGCATTCTACCAAGGCTGTGTTCATATGCACCCGTGTGCTTGTTAGACTGTAGCTAACGCCTGCATACATTGTGAATGAGAAATGTTCATGAGAAATGCTAAGTACCGACATCACGTATTTCACAAACTCTCTTCATGACCACTTCAGGGGGTCTGCGTGCACATTCTTGATGGTATGGAAACAAATAAGCTTAGTTTATATGTGTGTGTGTGTGTGTGTGTGTATGTATGTATATATATATGTAGTCTTTTTCTATAACCCCAATTATTGATAAACAACTACTGGTTCTTCCTGTACAGCATATATTCTATCACTCTGTCAGCAGAGAGAAAGAGTTGTGTACCAGTACCTAATATATTATGAATGTACCATAAATATTGAGCTACCACTACTCTAGTAGTTAAAAGATAAAAGCAAATGTGGTAGACATGATTTACTGACACTACTTAACATGAGCTTGATGATTATTTTAGATGGACCACACTACACACACACACACACACACACACGTGTATAATCTTATTTTCCTTTTCTGTCATCCTCCTTCCGCCTTTCATCTCTTTCTGTCACCTTGTAATTTACCTTCTCCATTTCTAACAGCTGACTTTTCCTCAGTCTTGAATGTTTCTTCTATAAGATATTTCAAATGAAAACTTAGGGTTATCTTAATAACTTCTAATCAGTCCATAACTTCCGTTCTCCCTCTAAGTCTCTCAAATTCATCATCAAATCTAAAACCTACAGCCTCTATCTTAGGCTAAGTACTCATTTACTTTGAAGTTTTCACACTTCCTCCTCATTTTGTCTTTCCTACAGATAGTTCACCCTTCATACATCTTTCAGACAATATTCTACTTCATTGCCCCTACTGGGATTCCTGAATACTTAATGAGTTACATTTTAACTCTAAGTCCAGTATCCAAGACTCTATCTCAGCTGCTCACAACATTTCTTCCCAGTGACCTCATTTGTTTCTCTTACATTAGGCCCACTTCTGTTCTGGAAACATGGGTGGCATAGTGGTTAAATGCCATGACTGCTAAACAAAAGGCTGGCAGTTCGAATCCACCAGGTGCTCCATGGAAATCATATGGAGCAGTTCTACTCTGTCCTATAGGGTTGCTATGAATCTGAATCCACTTGATGACCGTGGGTACCTCTGTTCCAGCCAGCTTTGGTTGAATCACACTCCCTCAAACCACTGACACCTTTCCCACATGGTGTTTGGAAACACTTGCCTAGATGGTCTTGTGAGGGCAGAATGACTTCTCCCCTCTTTTCAACCAATGATGGACTCCTTCTTATGAGTGACTTAGAGGTCTCACCCCTGAGAAGTGTTTGTGGGGATTGTCAGCTACCTTTAAAGATAGTCTTTTACTTTGCACCATTTTATTTCTATGTATTAACATTCCAGGTAGCCATCTTTCATTTATTGCTTGGTTACCTAGTAGTGTTCCCAAAATAATTATTGTCATGTGTTTTCTGGTAAGTTACAAACTAATGCATGTCTTAAAGGAGAAGTCAAGAAATCAAAAGACACATTGGATTGGGAAAATATGCTGCAAAGGATCTCCTTAAAGTGTTGAAAAGTAAAAATATTTCCTTAAGAACTAAGGTGTGTCTGATGCAAGCACTGGTGTTTTCCATTGCATGTTAAAGCTGGACAATGAATAAGGAAGACAGAAGAAGTATTGATGCCTTTGAATTGTGGTACTAGAGAAAAATATTCAATGTACCACATACTGCAAAAAGAACAAATGTGTCTATTCTGGAAGAAGTACAACCAGAGTGCTTCTTGGAAGCAAAGATGGCAAGACTATGTCTTACATACTTTGGACATGTTTTCAGGAGGGATTAGTCCCTGGAGAAGGACATCATGCTTGGTAAAGTAGGGGATAAGTGAAAAAGAGGAAGATTTTCAAAAGATGGATTGACACAGTGCTGCAACAATGGTCTTAATCATAAAAATGACTGTAGGCATGACACAGGACTGGGCAATGCTTCTTTTTGTTGTATGTGAGGTTGCCATGAGTTGGAACTGAGTCATTGGCACCTAACAACAACAACTACAACAATGCATATCACTAATTATATTTACAAAATATTTCACATCCTGTTATTTCTCACATAACATCGTATACATAATAGACATTGGATGAATGTTTCCTAACCAATTCTTGTCTCATCCTTAGTCCTGGTCCTGTTTTTTTTTTTTTTTTTTTTTTTAATGTAAGTATGAAAAATCTCTCTGGATAGATCATAAACTTCCTAAGACTGTAGATTTTTAACATGTTTACAGAGTTCTGCACTCAAAGTGTCCTCCAAATTTTCTTCACATACTGACATAAAATAATGAAATTTTAAGGGAATTATAAAAATATTAAAGAGAAGTATTTATTATTTGTAATTTTTGCTATTGTTTCTTTAGTAGACCTTCCTATACTTTTCAAGTGTTATGGATGTTAATATTATCTTTACAGAAGCTCCTTAGAGTAGTAACTTTGACTTTTATGTCTGTGTCTCTATAATACATAACACTGGAAAAGTTGAGCCATGAGAGTATTAAGTACTTAGTAATAATCTGCTAAGTGGCCTTGAAAGAAGTAAGACTCATTTCATTCTGATTATTAAACAGCCTGATGTAATCAGTGGTTAGGAGTATGATTTCTGGGGCCAAACTGCTTGAGTCTGAATCTAAACTCAAATTTTATGAGCTGTATGACTTAACTGGTGTACTGGTTAAGTGCTACAGCTGCTAACCACAATGTCAGCAGTTCAAATTCTTGGAAACTCTATGGGGCAGTTCTACTCTGTCCTATAGAGTCAATATGAGTAGGAATCAACTTGACAGCAGTGGGTTTCGTTTGAGTGACTTGACAAATTACTAAAATCCATTGTGTGTAGTTTATAGATTTGCAATACAGAAATCACAATAATGTTCTTTTCAGAAAATTGTATGAGGGTTAAATTGAGTTAATACATAAAGCACTTACTAGCAAAAACAAAACTTGGTGTACAGTGATTTCTAAAAGGTGTTTGCAATTTTATTTGGCTTCGAGCTCTTCTAGTCCAGTGAAGCGGTTGTAAATTTCATTTCTATGTTTGATGGTTAATACAATCAGACTCTGCTTTGGAGTTTGCACTATGAATGAATATTATTAAAATAATGACTGAATGAATGTTATTAAGAAATAGTAGTGCCTATAGTCCTTTTTCTGCAAAACAGTTTAAATGATTGATCCTGCTAATATAAATACAACCAAGGGCATTAGTCTGTTAAAGAACAAAGAAAGAGTATTACGGTCGAATAAGATTGTCAGAGAACCTGGAGACATCTGTGAAAAAGACAAAGTGTGTGACTGGTGTCTAAACTGTGTCTGCAGTACTTCGAAGGCTATGCATAATTGGCGCTTGGGCGATGATGTGTTTAGAGAGAGTTGCTTTCTTAGTATTATATTTGGAAAATTCTAATCTGAACTTGTACCCTGGGTGCTGGATCACTCATGATATATCTTGCCCAACTCCTTATTCCTCCCCACAGCCGGCTAAAGCTTCTACTTCATATACCAGGCAAATGCTTGTTCATATTTCAAACACAACTCAGTTATCATTTTCCAATTCTTTGTCATCTTCAGCTCTGTCTCCACCCCATAAGATTAATCTGTTCTCAAAGCTACTTTCATGAATTACTCCTGTTCCTATCACTGTATTTATTACCTAGGTTCTAACTTATTTGTTTGCACACCTGTCTTCTTTTGACTTAGTTATTTTATGGGCTGGGTTTTCATGAGCTGACCTTCTCCATTTTCCAGCCTAGTTTCTAGTAGATTTTCAACCATCCAAAAGAACTTTTTATTGTTTGCCTATAGATTTTAATAACACTTTTAAATGTTATTTGTAAAAAGTGTTACAGAGCTGTTGACTAGAGAATCAAATAAAATTAGCAAAGCAAAAATCTAGTGTCAGTGAGAAACATTATAATGATACATTAGAAAAGAAGACAAAACCATGCCACACAAAATTCCTTAAAATGAAATAAAGCATTAAAGTCACTCCTAGAAGAAATACGTAGAACCCTTCAGTAATTTCAATAGTTTTTTCAGAGTTGCAGTGATATAAACTGTCAATTTTTTCAGCTCTCTTTGCTCACAGAGAGGCTAAGTAGAACAGGGTCTTGTAGTGGTTGATATGGATGAGCTTTCAGTTCAGATGAGCTTAGTTCCTAAAATTCCAGTTCAACAAGTTATCATAGAGCACTAGGTAAGTTAACACTTTTTTTTTGAGCTTTAGCTTCATTATGTGGTCAGTTAAAATATCCACACCTACCTCCGAGAAGTTCTATGTGGCTCAAAAGCCCCGTGCTTAAATGCTTGGCACAAATAACTGATAACCAAAGTTAACTACTGTTATCATTAGAAGAGATCTGTTACTGGTTCTTTAGTGGAAGCAGTGCAATAATATGAACATTATCTTATTGAAAATATTGTAAAATTATTGAGAACTAAATCCACAGAGCTGTCAAGAATATTCAAATCTAGTGTTACTAAAAATGCTAGTGGAATTCATATCCTTATAGAATCATTTTACTTTCTCACTATATGCCTATGCTATCACTCTGTATAATTTATACTATTATGAAACTAGTATCTCAATTACATAAAAAATAATTTAAATACAGTAACTTGAGGGTACAATGAAATAATAGTGGATTGTCTTCTTTTGAAGGCAGTTAAACACAAGAGGTAGACATCTTATGTATCAAGTTGGAAATGATTAAATATTCTATGTTAAAGTTCTAGATACATAGCTTAGCAGTATTTTAAAAGAAAAGGTTAATTAAAGCAGTGACTCCTCTCCCCACTGCCAGTAGACACATGATGACGTAACTGCTATATGAACGCAGACATATGCAACTAGACCTAGTTCCATATATAGTTAAAAGTCTGAACCCTCATTTAAGATACTTAGTGTATCTATAGACCTGTCTTGATGTTAATAACACTACAGGATTTTTACCATAGTTTTAGAAAAAATTAGGCTTAAGAATTTTTTGTATCCTACTCACACATACACAGAGATACTCTAGCCTCTAAAACATAAAAAAGAAATAAGAAGGGTGATTTGGAAATGTCTAAGAGCTTCAGCATGCCAGTAGAAAGAAGTTGAATTCCACTTTTACTAACTAGGCTGTACTTAAGGGAAGAAAGTTTAGAATCATGTATCATAACCTGGTCAAATGAACAATCTTATCAGTAAGTATAAAGCATTGGAAACAAGTAGAAGCAGAGCAAAAATCTTTCTATCTTCCATCAGTTTACATAGATGCTAGATCAAGAAGTTTCAATAATACGAAGAGATTTGATTGACAAAAATAATCTGTTTATGTTATGTTATGGAGATTATCCTTCAAACAATGGAAGAATGAAACCTCTGGCAGCCCTCACTTTAGCGTGACTGGATATCACTCTCACATCAGATAATTGGTTTGGGCATCCTCCGTGGTAGTTTTAGTTCCATCTCCAATACTGAAAAATCATAATACAGCTAAAGGTGAGCCAGATGCAGAAAGATTTAACAGGCAGTGTGAAAATGTCCATTGAATTTAACTTTCCTAGTAATTCCCTAAAATATAATTATTAAAAGGTAAATGAAATGTATGCCCAACTACAGAAAGATTAGGAGTTATTTTAGAAGCTTCAGTCTTCCCTTTTAAAGTAGTTATTTGTGGGCACATTCCTTTACAGAGTCACTTTTCTCTTCTTCTTCCTCCCCCATCCTTTCTTTATTATAAAAGGCCCCAAACAAAGATCCTTCATAAAGAGGATGGCCTGTGTTCCTCACACTATGGCTTGCTTATACACACACTGCCTTAGTCCGACAGCTAAATCTTAATCATCACCAGGCTCTTCCTGACACTGACACAGAGCCCTTTGCACTTGGCAGCAGACAAAAAAATATGTGCAGAAATTTCAAAAGAGAGTGTTTCAGTAGATACACACTTCATTTGCACTTAAACCTTCCTCACTTATCCATATGTCATGGATTGAATTGTGTCCACCCGAAAATGTGTGTAGCCATGTGGCTGGGCCATGATTCCTGATATCTTGGGATTTTCTCCAATTTTGTGGTTTTCCTATGCTGTATGTTAAAGGATTAGGGTGGGACTGTAAATCCCCTCAATAGGATTACTTCCCTACTCCTCTGTAAAGGGAGTTTCCCTGAAGTATGGCTTGCCCCACCCTTAATCCTTTCATCCTACAAGAGATAAAAGGAAAGAGAAGCAGGCAGAGAATTGAGAACCTCACACCACCAAGAAAGCTGCACCGGGAGAAGAGCGCATCCTTCAGACCTGAGGTTCCTCTGCCAAGATGCTCCCTGGACGAGGAATGACGCAATACCGGACTTTCCTCTAGCACCATCTAGGGGAAAAGCTTTTCCCTGGAGCAGATGTCCTGAATTTGGACTTGTAGCCTATTGGACTGTGTAAGAATAAACCTTCCTTTGTTAAAGCCATCCACTCTGTGGTGTTTCTAGTCAGCTAGTGCTGCTCTAACCCCATACAATAAGCTAATATTTCCAGCTAGCTCAACTTTCCTACTGGCATGAAAATGCTCAAGCTTTGATGGCACTTGGCTTGGCTGGCTCCGTACCTTAACTTGTAGTAATATAATAATATCATTTGTTCATTTCTATACAGTGCCCAGGCTGAGAGAATTCAAAGACTTTAGTGATTTGAATATTAAAACCCAAACAATATACAAGTTATTCCTTGCCTGTTCTCTTTTACTTGTAAGCCTTGGTTGCACAGTGGTTAAGCACCACATCTGCTAATAAAAAAGACCAGCAGTTTTTAATCCTCGAGGTGCTCCTTGAAAATTCTATGGGGCAGTTCTACTCCATCCTGCAGGATCGCTATGAGTTGGAATCAACCTGATGGCAGTGGGTTTGGTTTTCTGTATTCTCTTCTACATAGTCTTCAGTGCATAAGATAACAACCCCTGCTGAAACTCTAAAATGAAATTCACTTCTATGTTTCTCATTTGATTTTGTTGCTACATTCCTTTTTAAAGCTTTCTAGAAACATTTTTCTGTTTCCTGAGAGTAAGATATAAATTCTCCTGTGAGAATTTATAAAGCATATCTTCTAAGGTTACAAATTTCTCTAATATCTAGAGGGATCTTGAAAGCTTCAGACAGTTACAGGTCCTGGATATCCGTGACTGGATTCAGTCTGCTGGAGATGCCTCAGGTTACAGGCAGCCATAAAGACAGGCTGCCTTCAGGATTGATTGGAGGTTGGGATGAAGAGGTTCTCGTTGGTATCAGGTTTGGGGGAACCGTGATGTGGATTCTCAGGAGAAAGGACTAAATATTAGTTTTAATAACTCCACCTAAATCATATATCCTTGACCTAAAACAGATACAACATTCTTAGAATGATTGTTTCCATACAATATTTATTACTGAAATGCCAGAAATTTTAGGAATGAGGAAAAATCAGTAGCCCTACTTATCTCATTCTGGCACTATGCCAAATCCTCACGAAAACAGCTCTGTGATTTTCACCATCTAGAACAGCTGGGAATGGCACTTGGTACCTCTGGTGTTCTTAGGCTTGAATAAATAAGTCAGGCATATTCTGTGCAACTCAGATTTCTGTAATAGAGCTAAAACATTGTTAAACAAAAAAGTTCGCGATTGCAGTTTTTTGTAACACAGTATGCATTTTTCAAGAGAGGCGGATGAAGACACAGTAAGGAGTTAATTGAGAAGGTTAGTTTGGCACTAACTCAGAGCAGGTGCTCTGAGTGTTTTATATATATATATATATATATATACTCTGCAGTGTTAGTTTCTAAATTTATAAGCATGTTTTTAAAACAAAAAAATACAGAAGGTTGTCAAACATTACCTAAACCCTAAAGATTCAAAATACACCAAGTAGAAAACCAGAAAACTTGAACCAGTGAGATGTACAGATTTTACTTTATCAGCTTAAATTCAGAAAAACAGATTCTTTGGTATTTTGTAATTTTGCTCACACTGTTAAAGGACACTGGGATAATGAAACTTTAATTCAAAGCATTCAACTGACTTACAACAACTTAACCAGGGGCAGAGGTTCATTGATTCTGTGGTGGAAATGTTGAATGCTATCAATTCAGATCAGTTCTTTCCCTTATGGAAAGAAGAAATAAAATAACCTCCTGGAGTGCTGCTAAAGAGCAAAGTGCATCCTCCCACCCGCCTGTAAGGTATTCCCATTAAGCTGTGTTGGTATCTGCTTAGTCCTTAATTGTAGCTGGTATAGTGAGGGAAATCACGTCCCCAGCTGTGTGGCTTTCAAAGGTATCTATTTAGATTTTGTTTCTTTCCTCTCCAGGACACTCACTTATCTCCCTTTGTTTAGTCATGTTGTAAGAATGAATCTGGCTGAATACATAGAAAGGTTCTATGTCAGGACGCATGGAAGGTAGTGAATGTTCCCTGAGAAGATTAAAAACTCTCTCTTGTGCATGTGCACGCATGTGTCCCCCACCCCCTTGCGAGTACTGACTCCTTAGCCACAGCTCCTGAATTGCTTCACCGCTGGAGTGAGGTAGAGCACAGGTCTTCCACATGCCACTCCCAATATGTAAATTAGGAATGGAAACACTTTTCTGCCATTATGGCAAATTTTCATAAACCTCCCAAGAATGCCTTAGTGTTTTCTGAATATTAAATAAGAATCAGAAAGGAACACAGCAAAACATAACACCAAAACATTGTTGAGGGATACTGACATCATTCTGAATTAAAGCTGTAAAGAAATGTTATGTGACATGTTTGAGGATTTCAGAACACTGAAATCATTGTTTGTATTATATCTTAGAGGAAAGGACAAATGTTTTATGCATTCAGGGTTTAAAGGGAAAGCCAAGTATTTTTGCATGAAAATTTAATCTGGGATGTATTTGCACCTTACCTTTCATCTTTTAGGTAATTGTATTTATATATTTCAAGACATAAATAGCAGAGAAACAATGTTTTGAAGACAAAGTTTGAAATGTCATCAGTTATGAAACACTTCTGCAGTCATAGTATCTCTTTGATATCTTGCAATCTATTTCCTCCTAATTTATCACAATTTCAAAGCTGCTCAGATGCTGCTCTTATTCATTATGATTGAAATTTGGATATTTCAACCGCTTTTCTCCACCCACTAGGCCTAATCCACCCACTAAGCGCTGTCATTTCTCCTTCCATCATCATCTTTTGCATTTTGCCTGGAGAATATTCTTGTAGTTGCTGCTTTCTCCATTTCCTTTGTTCTACTATTTCTGAATAATTGCCATGTATGGTTTCCAGGTCTGTAATCTTTATCGAAAGAAACTACTATGTCTTTCTCCTGTAGAGCTGCTGGTGGATTTGAGTTGCTGATCTTTTGGTTAGCAGCCAAGCACTTTAACCACTGTGCAACCAGGTCTCCTTAATTTCAAGGTGTGAAGAAGCCCAAAGCAAACATGGCATCCTATAGCACAGAGAACTACCCCCATAGATTCTCCAAAGAGCACCTGATGGATCCACACGACCAATGTTTTGGGTCACAGCCACAGCTTCTAACTGCCATACCACCATGCTTTCACATGTAAGTGTGGTATAAATATTTTAGCCTCCCACTTAGTCCTGCTCACCTTTTTTTTCCTCAAACCCATGCCTGAAGTTTAATTTCTTTCTTTCTTTCTTTCTTTTTTTTCTTTTCTCTGTGTCAGAGAAGACACTGGAATCTTACAAAGTTTATTCTCTTACTAATGCTTGGATGGGGAGAGGAAGAGAAAATATTTTAAACCTACCTGAATTGCTATAAATAAAGACTAATTTTCCAGTTTCAAGCATAGGATTTAGAGTAAGTTCTCTTCTGTTTCAATAAGAAGCCACTTATGCTGAGACATTTGCTCACAAATGAGGAAGGAGAAAAAAAACACACAAGTGAGTTTCATGTTGCTTCCTGATAGCCTAGACCTACTGGGAAGGAAGCAGAGTTATCCTTACCAGGGAGATGATTGAGTTAAGGATTAAGGTTTCCAATTCCAAGCACCACATGACAGCAGCAGAGAAGCCAAGACTCTTCAGAAAGCTGTGCTGTTTGACAAGTCAGGAACACACAAAATCTGCAGGAAGATCCAAACAGATTCAGTGGCTTTATCACAGATCAAGGGTGCAACTATTTGCTTCAGATTGTATCAGAGAAACACCATCAAAGTATCCACTTTGTATGGGAGAATCTGATGGCGTTTCTCTGTAAGAATAGTATTATTCTTATTGCCAGGTGTCATAGATTAAACTGCTTCCTCCTCACCCCTCTTAACTTTATACTTGTGAACGAGTATGTAACCTCAGTTGTTAATGATGCATCAGTCTAGTGTGTGTCTTAAGCCAATCACCTTTGAGATGTAAAAACAGAAGTTGAGGCACAGAAAAGCAAGCAGACAGGGAGAAGATAGATGCCTAGTCACATAAAGATGTCCAAAAAACAGAAGCTGAAAGGCGAAGAGGATTTTGCCCCAGAAATGACACAGAGAGAAAAACCTTTCACCTAGAGCTGGTGCCCTGCATGCAGAATTCTAGCCTTCCAAGCTGTGAGAAAAGATAGACTTCTGTTTGTTGAAGCTATTTTTTCTTGTGGTATTTCTGTCACAGCAGCACTGTATAACTAGGATATCAGAGGGCAGCATTTGAGGGCTCAAATGACCTAAGCACCTGGAGGTTGAACAGATGTTTAGGGATGCTAGATACACAGGATCTCAAAGCTGCAGCAGCCTAAGTGAAGGTAATTCAATAACCTACTTAATACAGACGGCATTAGTGCCTAAATTCATGTCACAAGTAGTTGTGATAAGCTATTAGCCAAAAGGTTAGTGGTTTGAATCCATCCCACAATCCCATGGAAGAAAGTTCTAGTTATCTGTTTCCATTAAGACTGTAGTCAAGAGAACTCTGGAGCACAGTCTCACATTGCAACACAGAGGTTCACCAGAGTGAAGTCAGGGCTGACCCCACCAGTGGCTATAGATAACAACTTCCATTAGCAAGTTTTACAGCCGGAGTTCACAGTCATTATTTCAGGGAAAGATCGAACTGATCTGAAAAGGAAGTCGATGGCATTTAGTTGAAGGGGCAAGGCCCCCGTTGGAGACGTGATTCAGAGACCCTCGGTCACGCCATCGCCCCGTCCTTTTTGTTTCTGCCTCTGCATTATCTGACTTCCACTAACATGTGAAAGGATCGTCCTACAGCCGTATCTCCTGTCTCCAAGGAAGATGCCATACAATTCTCGTTGGGGCCGTAACGACTGCCTGGTCCTTCTTCCCTTTGAATCCATTCCCGGACACGAAGAAGACGGAAATCATAAATGTAAACACTACTTGTCTTCTGTAGTCATCGTTCCCCCCCACCGTCACAGACTTTCTCTGAAAAAACAAATTCTACTCTTACTTATTTTTAATTAAAGAGATTGGTGAAGGGTAACATTAGGGAATGCTAGATAGTGGTTAACTTCGTCAGTATCTCACTATTGCTTTATAAATTAATTTACTATTAAAAAACGCTAATGGGATTTTCAGATGATGTTTTTAGAACAATGTAGTAATGTAGGTATCTTCCTCTCCATCATTTCATGTAGACAAATTATATTAGGAAATCAGAGGAGACTTTCTGGGTACATACACCAAAACCAAACCAAAGCCGCTATTGTCGAGTCGATTATGATTCATAGCTACCTTAAAGTTCAGAGTGTAATTACCCCATAGAGTTTCCAAGGAGCACCTGGTGGATTCAAATAGTGACTTTTTGGTTAGTAGAGGTAGCACTTAACTACTATGCCACCAGGTTTTCCAGCATAGAAGACGTTATCTACCCTTTACAATGAGAAAAAAAAAAAAAAAAAAAAAAGCTTTTAATAGTGCACCAAATTGTGTCACCTGACTTATATGGTAATGTTAGATTACTAGTAGCCCTAATAGAGTGATAGAAGATTTGCATTGTCTATTGAAAAATGAGGGCAAATACAGACACAGGTTTGTTGTTGTTAAACACTGTCCTGCCTACAAGCGCAGTCCGTAGTAGGATTTTTAAGGATCACATACACAAATGCACAGTAAAAAATTATGAAATCTCTCTAAGTTTTCATACCCCTCGTTCACTCTTGATATCTTTAATGTAGGATTTATATAATAACTTAAATGCAAATATTCTGATGGCAAATACTTGTGCTCAGCCACAGTTGCTCAATAGCATCTCTCTTGGTATCTCTACATACTCACTGTGGATTTTTTATTTGTGTGTGTGTATGTGTGTGTGTGTATGTATGTGTGTTGGCAGTTTTATGACTGGGCAAAACCCCAGGTTTGACAAATGAGTTTCTGTCTCTCTCAGGCAAAATTAAAAGAAGCAAAGTGCCCACCTTCGTGCTCTTTCTGTCTCCTGCCTCCTCCACACACCATGCACTATTGATTGGTGTCTTTGATTGGAGTACATGAACTAGAAAAGAAGAATGGGCTTATGCTGAAGACAAGAAAATCCCATTGTTAACATGTTGTTTGCTCACTTACCTGGAAATAGCATAACTATCTCAGTGTTAAAAGGAGTGTGTTTTTTTTTTTTTTCCTCCTGTCCTTTCTGACCTAGGGAGTTAAGGAATACCAAGTTTTGCAAATAGTGGAAGTAAAACTGTAGAAATTTACCTGGACTGAGACTGAACCCTGGTGGCATAGTGGGTAAGTCCTACAGTTGCTAACCAGTAGGTCAGCAGTTCAAATCCACCAGGCTTTCCTCAGAAACTCTGTGGGGAAGTTTACTCTGTCTACAGGATCACAATGAGTTGGAATTGACTCAATGACAGTGAGTTGATGTTTGTTTTGTTTTTGTGTTTTGAGATTAAATCCACAATATGAGTGTGTTTAGAATCTAGCATCATTATCCATAATCAATTTCATGAGAAATACGGTCAAGAGTTATTTAATGATTATTCTGTTGTAAAAAAACTTACTGTATCTGTTCCTTGTTTTGGATAACTGGAAATTTATGTATTTACCCACTCACTGCTAATTTTTCTAGGAATAAATACATGACAACTAGGCTCTTAGAATGAGTAAAACTGGTTAGTCCTTGCCTTTTTCTCTCCAAAGAGTCTACCACACAAAAATTCCAAACAGTGAATAATTCGTCCATTCCGTTCAGTATAAAAGAAAAGGCAGTGTAATGTGCAGCTGCATTTTTACAAGAGGACAAAATCTTTCTTTATGCTGCTGACCAACACAAGATTGTACATCATTTCATCCTACAAAAAGGGGTGTCCTAGGGTCAGAACAGGCTAGGGTGGGGTGTGAACGGCACTACCAGTCTAGCCATGCAAATTAAATCTTTTTTCCTAAATTCAGAGTGCCTTTGTAGGTCATTATGTTCTTGAAGTGTGTTTTATTTGATTGACTTCAGAAGGTAGAGGAAATGCTGATATAGATCCTACATGATAGTCACAGAAGAAATATTCCATAATTTCATATTGTAGGAACCTTGCCCAATATTTCTCCTTGCTCTCTGCCACTCCTCACCCCCATCCTCACCCCAAGGAGAGTAGTGGGTTCAGAGCATGCTTAGCTCTGTATATGAATCTTGGATTGCAGATACTTATATGATGTCATCTACTCAAGGTTGGAGTGTAATCACTTCCTCAGCAGACTAGTTCAGGGCCATAGAACCCCCTTAGGTCCTCAGCTCTTGGACAGTACGTATCATTTTTGCATTTCTGTCATGCAGAATGCAGATGTGTTTTTTGAATGTAAAATGATTTGCTGAAATTTAGAAGATTGTCCATCTCCCATCATCCTCTTATTCTCCTTCAAATTCAGGGTGAAATTCTATTGACATTTTGTAATAAAAATGTGATTAGGTGGTATGTCAACTTTAATGTGCCCTTACTAAGGAAGAGTAAGTTAGTGTCTGCCATGAGCACATTAGCTCACACTACTGGATTTTACTCCTTATAGCAAACTCACAAAGATTGGAGCCAAAAAGATAACAGCTTTGGACCACTGCAGTGGAGGCTGAGGCAGCTGGCAGTAGAAGGGTAGGGAAAAGAGAAGGAAAACATGAAGGCCTTTGGGGCAAAGAGCTTGGCTGCACAGAGAGAGGGGAAACAGCTGTGGCCTACTTTTTAATTATACCTCAGGGGGGCATCTTTGGGACTGAGTTTTGGGAAATACAGAAACTTGAATCTTTTATTATGAAGGCTTTTTTACAATCAATATTGAGAAAAAAAAATGGAACTTAGAAAAAGGCTGATATATATACACATGCTCACATATGCAATGCATATATGGGTTATATCTAAATCTATACATAATGGTATGATATGAGTGATTCAAAATATTTTGCTTCAAAAAGGGACTGCTTTGACTAAGAATGAATGTAATATGAAGAAAAACAATTCTTCATTGCAGAAGGATCTGCTATATAGAAGCAAATGACTCACAGCCAAGATCAGTGGTTTCAAACCAGATACTACATAAACACAGATAAATAAACAAATCAATCAGCCGAATAATCATATTTGATGCTTGGAGTTTGGAAGAAAAACGTGATTCTTCAACAGACCTTAAGACAATCACAGGGGAAACAAATTAATTTTGAGTTTGATTGCCAGTCATTTCCAGCCTCAGAGCAAGGGCCCCGCCACAGTTTCACGTTGTTCATACAGTTGTGGATGAGAATTTATGTACTCCTGCAAACAGTCAAGTGCCTGCTATGGGCCGGGCACTAGATTCTGTAAGTGTACACAGGAATTGCACAAATATCCTGTCCTCAAAAAGCTCAGCGTATTTGGAAAGCAGACGTGTAAACACATATAAAATGATAATAGCCAACATGTATGCCATGTTTGGAAACCCTGGTGGAGCGGTGGTTAAGAGTTACAGCTGTTCACCAAAAAAATCACCAGTTCAAACCCACCAGGCGCTCCTTGAAAACCCTATGAGGCAGTTTTAGTCTGTCCTATAGGACTGCTATGAGTCAGAATCAACAACTCAGTGGCAGTGAATTTTAAGCCATGCTTGCTGGGTGCCAGGCTCTACTCTTTGCAATGTATATGTATATTAATTCACTTAAACCTCAGAGCCGTCACAGATAAGGAATTTAGGCACAGAGAGATTAAGCTACTTTTCCAAGATCACACAGCTGTGAAATGTTAGAGCTAAGCTTTGCACCTAGTCAGTTTATTTAGCCTTAGTACTATTATGGAAAAATATACGAGGTACAGTAGGGATACGAATGAGGGACGCTGTTGTGGAGAAAGAAAGGTGTCATGTTGTTAGTTGCTACTGAGTTGTTTTTGACTCGTGGCGTCCCCGTGTGTTGCAGAGCAGAACTGCTCCATGTAATTACTTAGTTGGCTGCTATCCAAACGTCGGGTTTGGAAACCCTATGGGGCAGTTCTGCCCTGTCCTATAGGGTTGCTAAGAGTCAGAATGCACTAGAACTAGACGGCAATAGGTTTTGGGTTCTTGGTGATCTTTTTGAAGTTGACTGCTGAGCGACTTCTCCTGCTGAACCACTGTGTGAGTCTGAGAAAGATAAACTGGAGGTGATTTTTAAGAAACAAGTAAAAGTGAAGATAGATGAGAGGGAAAAAAGTCAAGGATGGATGCATTTTTCAGGCAGAGCAATTTTTTTTTAGTGATTTTTTTGTTTTAACTAAACAAGTCTTCTACACCACAGATTTGGCTATTTCCATTTAATCAACACACTTCAATTGAAAATAAGAAAAAAAAATTGGTTTTCCTAATATACTATGTTTAGATAAATTGGCCAGCATGATAGAGTGAGGAAATAGATTGTTCTAGCTGATCAATTGCATCACAAGCTGGGGGGTGAGGGAGAGGGCATCTGCAGTTATTGATTTACCTACTATAGAAGTGACAAGACAACAATTATCTGACCTACACTGTTTCCACTACCAATCTGCCTATGCCTTGGTGTTTCAGCATTTAAGAGAGCAGATGTTACTTGGAAGGGATAAGCCCTCTGATGGTCGTTAAAACATTAGCTCACATTATCTGTATCAGTCACTTAGCAGAGAGCAATCAGGCAGACTGCTGCCAGGGAGGCAAGGGACAGACAGATAAGGACTGGTGGAACTCACAGAGGAGAAGAAAGGGAGGTTAAATGCTCTGCATATTAGGGTTACAGCTGACCCAGATGAGCAAAGAATCTGGACAGCAGGATTAGGCAAGAGAAGTGCTTGCCCAGAGATGTACAGCCGAAGATAGTATTCAAATACCCTGGAGGATTAAAGGGAACTTTGTCCCGGAAACGATTCTGCGAGGGAAGGATGACTTGTCTCTCTCTCATGGAATGAGGAGCTGGGCATTCATCTGTAGCCTGAGTGGGTGGAGTGGCAAGAACAAATCTTCGGGTCCACATTTCTTGTGTGACGGCTCACCCATTGCCGTCGAGTACATTTGGACTCACAGCAGCCCTATAGGACAGAGTAGAACTGTTCTCACAGGGTTTCCAAGGAACTGCTGGTGGATTTGAACTGCTGATGTTTTGGTTAGCTACCATGCTCTTAACTGCTGTGTTACGAGGGCTCCAGTCATAAACAGAGAAACAAAAACAAACAAACAAACAGTCACATTAAAAGTGAGTCCTACACATGGTAACCCCGTGTCAGAGTAGAACTGTATTCCATTGAGTTTTCAAGGGCTGACTTTTCGAGGGTAGATGGCCAAGCCTTTCTTCTTTTGGGTCTCTAGATTGAATGGACCCTCTGGCCCTTAGGTTGGCAGCTGAGGGCATCAACTAGGAACTCCCAAGCATAGCAGAAAGGTCAGAAAATACTACAGCTTAGAGATCGTCTGACAGTGGCAGATTTGCTGGCAAGGGTTTCACTTTCCAGTTCAATGTCCCCTCTACTCCTGTACTCCACAGCGTGCCTAACGACATCCCAGCTCGCTAACCTGCTCAAGACTCTATCCTTCAAGCACTGATAATGTCACCACAAAACAAATTCTGCTGTCTTCTCCAAAGCACAAAGCATCTTGCAGGAGAGTGCTAGCACTGAGTGGGATGGGTGTCTCCTTTCAGCCCCCTCCCCCATCATGAATTTCCCTTTTGTTGATTTGCACCCCGATGGACAGCTAGCGACAAGACATTGCTAGGATTCCAGCTTTAGCAAGTGACAATGCAGTGTGCCCAGTTATGTTTGAATTTCAGATAAGTAACTCTTTTTTTCTTTAAAATAAGTATGGTCCATGAAATATATGGGATATACAAATGCCAAAATAGTATTTGATATTCATCTAAAACCCGTATTTAGTTGTATGTCCTGTGTCTTGTCTGAAAACTCTATATAATCCCCAAACCTGCTACCATTGAGCCAATTGCGGTTCATGGTAACCCTAGTGGACAGAGTTGAACTGCTCCAGAGAGCATCCAAAGAGACTTGGGGGTTGCGAACTGCTGACCTTTTGGTTAGCAGCTATAGCTCGTAACCACTACACCACCAGGACTCCCACCCAAGGTTCCAAAACACTGTATACAGCAGAGTGTTTAGCTTTGGTGTTTAGCAAAATAGGAATTCAAATCTCTACTCTGTTACCTACAAGGCATGTGCCTCTCGGGAACTTACTCTATCTTTCTGAGCATGTTTCCTGCTTCAAACAACAGAGATGATTCCAATATCTATCTCATGGGGTTGATGAGAAGGTTAAATAAGCTAATATATAGACTGTGACAGGGTACCTGCAGATTGAATAGTGTCAATAAATGCTTGTTTTTATTATCTGGGGGCAAGCAACATTCAGAGTGTTATAAAAAACTGATTATCAGTTATTGACAGTGGCGGTTAACTCCTGCACCTTTAAAAAGGATTTTCATTGTTTAGATACATGGTTGATGTTCAACTCACAGAAATGTTAATTTCAAAGAGTTGGGTGTTTGTTATGTTGTATAAAATATTTCATAATCTAATTGAAGTGACTCTGCAGTTGTGTCCTCTATAAAACATGTGTGTTTCGAGCCTGCACTGGGGTCCCACAATGACACAGTAACTCTGTTAATCATGACTCGATCTTTTTCTTTTGTCTTCTGTTAGCATGAGCAAGTGAGTTCTGCAGTGATTCAGACTTTCTGTCTGTCTGTCTGTCTCTCTCTCTTACACACACACACACACACACACACATGCCCTTGTCTGGGAAAAGAGCCCATTTGTCTGTCTCAAAGAGAACAGGGTCCGTGTTCTAGAAATTTTTAAAAAATGTATTTTCCATTTAGAAAGGAGAGAGGGAAAGGAAAAGGAAGAGAGATAACCCCCACAAAAGTCAAACTATTTATTTAGTTGTGTGTTTTGGGTTGCATTTTGTATTAATCGCTGCCACACACAGGAGCCCTGCAATTTATTATTGGTGATAAGTGTGGACAGTAGCTATTATTTTCTGTCCCTGTTCTAAAGTGTGTCATAGTGGGACACTTAGATTTATGGAACATGCATTATGCAAACCTTGAGTCCTGGGATGGCTCAGCAGGAAGTCTTCTAGCTATTACCATAACCTTTCTTCAAAATTCCTCCTCACTTACTTCCTTCGTTTCCGTATCAGGATGTTAGAAATCACTCTAAGACCAGAGAAGGACGAATTCATCGTGAAAATCCATCAGTACAGTATCTTTCACAAAGGAGACTGACTAGGAACCCCTATTCTGCATAAGCCACAGAAAAGCCCTGGAGGAAGCAAGCAAACTTTCATTGCAAGTAATGAGAGATAAGCATTGTACTTCTCTGGCAAATGCCTTGAGTTTTAAAGGCCCAATGATATAGTTTCTTTTCCATACTGAGTGTTCTAGGAGCCATAAATTGTACACTGTCAATCATTTCAAGGTAATTTTTCACTCAATATCCTAGTATTTCATACATGGTGCAAGATACTCAAAGAGAGGAAAAGCGCATTCGGAATCTGAGGAAGGTAAACAATTATAAAAATAGTGAAGGAATAGAAAAATATGGCCATCTATATATATTAACCCAGATACATGAAATGTGATTGAATTTACAGCTAGAAGCTGCTTAGAATCATCAAAGTGCAGTATTTATAATTGTGGCTAGCAATAATAATCCTTGTATATGTGTAGATTTCTGATAGGCTCTATATAAATGTCAGTCAAGCATGATAAAAAGTACTCAGTTTATTGGATATAAGAAATCGTCCTGATGATGGCTCAGGACTAATAGGAGAGGTGTAAGCTCTAAAAAGGTAAGTTGGGATACTACTAATGAGACAAGACCAGGAGTGGTATTTTGGTATCATAGTAACTTTAAAAAGAATCATTAGGATAATATAATTCTTAGAAACAATATGAAAGAGACTGATATTATAGGGGTGTGCTAAGTAGCTAGAGCTCAGTATGGCTGCTGGATAGTTCTGATATAATTCAGCAACTATATATCTAGATGTTTAGTGATTTGTTCTCTGGCTAACTTCTGTGAGATTTGTAAGACTGAATTTCTGTGTGGCAGGTTCTGTACTATATATACATCCTACGGCTGCTAAATGCCTTATTTGTGCCATCATCTATAGCTACTTGTGGTTTGTGTGTACCAGCCATTTATAGACACATATGTTAGTCACCATGTTATACTTCATATGTATATGTAGATTTATTCATACATTATATGTGTATGTGTAATATGCTTCACATATTGAGTTTTCACAGCAATTTTTGTTAATATCCCCATTTTAGAGATAGTAGTTCAAAAGTTTGCTGAATTCTGCACAATTTAGCTGTTTAATCTAGTTTCTCTGTATTAATAAGAGAGAATGAATCTGTGATTCACAGAAACCAGCAATTAACTCAGAGTTAATGCTGTGCTTTCTTGTAATTCCATTTTCTTAAGGCAGCGACCACAACTCAGTAACAAAAGCACTATTTAACATGTTCAAATTGAATCAAACCCATTGCTGTAAAGTCAATTCTGATTCATAGGGACTGTGAATCAGAATGGTTTGGAGGGTTTCTAGGGCTGCAAATCTTTATAAAAGCCAACTGCCGCATCTTTTTCCCACAGGATGAGTGGCTGCTGGATTTGAACCACCAACCTTTTGGCTAATAGTCGAGTGTTAAATCACTAGACCATCAGGGCTCTGCAACATGGTCAAGCTGGATCTAAATTCTTTGTATGCAATACACTCTTCCCAGGCTCCATTTAGTGTAACACAGTGGTTAAAGACGGAGGCTAGATGGCCTGGGATTGAATCCAAGTCACGCTATTTATTAGCATGTAGTCTTGAGCAAGTGACTTAAGCAGGAAGAGTGACAATGCCCTTCTAGTGGAGTTGTGGTGGCAGTTAAATGAATGAATAGCTATGTGGGACTCAGAGCAGTGCCTGGCACCTAGGAAGTGCTACCTACGTGTCATCTGTTCTCACTACCTGAATTCTTGTTTATCTTGGTCAGACTGAGACTACACATTGTTTCCCTCATTGAGAATAAACAAGGACCTTTCAACAAGTGCTGGGGAAGGCCCAGGGCTTTGTTGAATTATGGTGAGGAGAGAAGATATAAACTTGACTCCTGTCACTTCAGGCTAGCTAACAATTTCCTGGGGAAAACAGGGATGACAATTCACACTATTTGAATATCTTATGGTTCTAATTGGAAAGAATGAGAACATGCTACTAGTCAGATGAAAGGCAACATCCAAGGTGACTCTTCAAGTGGTCTGCAAAGATCCTCTTTGGAAAATGACAACTTTGTTCTTTATTGCTTATTACAATGTGGAATACAGCCTGTGGAGCTGAGAAGCATCTTTAGAATAGAACCACTTTATCTTATTTATCCGCTTCCATATTTGGATGGGTGGCTTGGGAAAAATAGTCACTGGCAGAAAAGACAGGAAACTTGACAATGAAAAGTATCTAGGAAAAGCCAAGCACGACATCCGGGACTTGTGTTAGGATCCCAGGAAAGACCAAGACCTCTGAGGTCAATATTGGGTTAAGGAAAGTGATAAATACAGTGGACTAGGGAACTTCTTGATAGAAAACTCAAGAAAATTTGTCTTCTGGATTCTGAGTTGTTGATGAACATGAGTACATAAACCTGACTTTTAAGCTATTGGAAGAGCAACAACAAAAAAGATAGACTGAATAGAAGCTATATTTTACAAATATAGCTTGCACTTGCTTTCCTGTTTATGCTAGTACTGTGTGCTCACTGATGTACAAAATTGACTGAAACCCATTGCCATTAATTCTACCCTGAGTCTTCATGACCCTAAAGGACAGAGTAGAACGTCCCCTTAGAATTTCCAAGGCTGTAAATCTTTAAGGAATCAGATACCAGTGTCTTTCTGCTGCAGAAACACTGGTAGATTCAAACCACTGACCTTTTGATTAGCAACTGGGCACTTTAACCAGGCTCTTCTACTGATTTATACATGTGTACAGTATATATCAACAGCCAGACATAGCTGTTATTATAGTTTCAAAGTATTATACAGTTATATAGTTTATATAACTGTTATATAGTTATATAGTTTCTAACATTTTTTTCTATGTATTTATGCAGTAGTGATATTAGCACTATTTAACAATTAGAAAGGAAGGGCAGTGTACCATAAAATGGAAGTCAGTACAGCTGAACTAACCAAAAGCTAAGAGGTTTCCCAAATATAATCCAACACTCTGAAGGACAGAGTAGCAGGGACAGGAGTTTGAGGATCATGGTTTCAGATGACATCTAGGTCAATTGGCATAACAAAGTTTTTTTTTAAGAATACATTCTTCATCCCACCTTAGTGAGTGGTGTCTGGGGTCTTAAAAGCTATCAAGTGGCTGTCTATGTAGCATCAGTTTGTCCCAACTCACTTGGAGTGGAGGAGAAGGAAGAACATCAAAGACATAGGGAAAACATGAACCCAAGAGACAGAAAGGCCCGTATAATCCAGAGACTACATCAGCAGGAAACCAGAAGAACTAGATAGTGCCCAGCCACTGCCCTGACAGCGAATACAACATACAGTACCTCACACAGCATGAGAAAAGTGGGTGTGCAGAACTCCAACTCTATTAAAAAGATTAGATTTGATGGTCTGATGGACTGGAGGCTCCCTGGAAGGTATGGCCCCTGGATTCTCTGTTAGCCCAGAGCTGAAACCATTTCCAAAAGTCAACTCTTTAGACAGAGTTTAAACCATACAAAAAGACATCAAATGATACTGGCAAAGAGTGTGCTTCTTGGCTTAAGAGTATATATGAGGCAAAATGAGCAGCTCCTGTTCAGAGGCAAGAAGAGAGGGCAGAGAGGGATAGGAGCTGGTAGAATGGACTTCGGAAATACAGGGTGGAAAGCAGAAGTGTGCTGTCACAGGGTGGGGAGAACAGCTAGGGTTTCTTAGGAGTATGTGTGCAAGTTTTTGTATGGCAAATTGATTCGGATTGTTAACTTTCACTTCTAAGCACTATGAAGTATATATTAGGAAAAAATAAAGGGAGTCCTTGGGTGGCACAAGCATGCATGGCTCTTAATTAAAGGTTGATGACTTGAAATCACCCAGAGTCACCACATGAGAAAAATTTGCTGTTCTGTTCCTAAAAGTCACAGCCGTGAATGCCTTATGGAGCAGTTCTACTCTGAAACATGTGGGCTTCGGCGAGTTACAATCCACTCAACAGCATGTGGGGGTGGCAGTACATAAATTAAATGTATGAATCAATATATAAATTTCCCAAATTTAAATTCCATGTTATTTTCTAAATATACTCAATTGCCAAGTGATAGAAAACATGGTTCAACTTTTTCACTAATTTACTAGTTCCAAATCAGCTCATTTTTAGAGATAGCTGGTGTCCTCCGCTCTCCCAGGTGTGATTTTTTTTTTTAAAAAAAAAAGTTAATGGTGTCAACAAGTAAGTGATGCTCCAATTTGTGTCATGATTTGACGGTAGGGTATGGCATCATACTCAACTCCTGCAATGATGTTTCCATAAAGGGATAGTCACTGGGTGAATCTGGGTGGTCTCAGTGATTACAGGGTTTCTCCTAACATCAATTATATCATCAGTGGTACTTAGTCCTCCTTCAGCTTCCGCTCAGCTAATATAAATTACAACGATTTTTCACTTTTAACAAACTATCTGATATTTTATAAGATATAGTGAGCATCTTCAATATTGATTCAGTCACAAACACCATTAATTGGAAAGATGTTTTGGAGTAGATGAAACCTGCTTTGTTAGAGCAGACAGGAAGTGGAATGCAGTGTGGTGTTAAGAACTGAGATCTCTTCCCACAGTTTTTGGACCAAAATGATGGCTTTGTCATTTAAAGTCTAAATAATTCTCTGCCACAGTTCTTTATCTGCCAAATGGGAACAAAAAACCCACTGTCATCCAGATGATTCCAATTCATAGTGACCCTATGGGACAGTATGGAAATCCTTCATAGAGTTTACAATGAGCATCTAGTGGATCTGAAATGATGATAATAATTACACTATTTGAGTGAATGCATTTTTAAAAAGTTGCCTGTTAGAGATCATATTTTATGTAACATTGACTCTACAGTGATTAATTAATCTGTTAATGTCTGTGACCAACAAGCATTTGGTGGTCCATTTAATGTCTTAATAGATGGAGGTGAAATGTTCTGTCATGGAAATCTTGATGGCACAGTGATTAAGTGCTGTGTCTACTAACCAAAAGGTTGTTGGTTTGGATCCGGTGGGGACTCCTTGGAAACTCTACTCTGCCCTATAGGATTGCTATGTGTCAGAATAGCAGTCTCAGTCTGTCCCTGTCAGCTTCCCTCTTGTTGTGGGAATACAGTCTATGCCCTTAGAGTCTACTGTACCCGGATAGTGGCTGTGATGGCACAATTATTTCCTGTTGCGTGTGGTTTTCCTTCTTTCTTGGCTTATTCAGACCTCAAGTTCTTTAAATTCTTCAAGGAACACTTTCTCACAAGGACATTAGCATCTCCAGGAGTGGTACTTACACAAAATCTTGCTTAAAATTTTGCTCAAAATCACTCAAAAGTAACTGCAAAAGTATATTGACAAGGAACTGCCAGAAATTCAAACTGGCTTCAGAAGAGGATGTGGAACCAGGGATATCATTGCTGATGTCAGGTGGATCTTGGCTGAAAGCAGAGAATACCAGAAAGATGTTTACCTGTGTTTCAGTGACTATGCAAAAGCAGTCAAATGTGTGGATCATAATAAATTATGGCTAACATTGTGGAGAATGGGAATTCCAGAACACTTAACCATGCTCTTAAGGAATCTGTATGTGGATCAACAGGGAGTTGTGCAAACAGAATAAGAGGTCTAGTGTGGTTTCAAGTAGGAAAGGTGTGTGTTAATGCTGTATCATTTTACCATACCATTTCAATATGTATGCCCAGCAAACATTCTGAAAAGCTTGATTATACCAAGAAGAACAAGACATCAGGATTACAGTATGACTCATTAACAACCTGCATTAGGTGGATGACACCCCATTAATTGCAGGAAGTGAAAAGTTTGAAAATGTACTGATGAAGATCAAGGATTACAGTCTTCAGTATGGATTGTGCCTAAACATCAAGAAAACCAAAATCTTCCCAATGGGACCAGTAAGCAACATTGTCATAAACGGAGAAAGGACTGAGGTTGTGAAGGACTTTTTACATGAGTCCACAATCAACACCCATGGAAGCAGCAGTCGAGAAATCAAAAGATGCATTGCATTGGGAAAATCTGCTGCAAAGGATCTCTTTAAAGTCCTGAAAAGTTAAGATGTCACAGTGAAGGCTGAAGTGCATCTGACCCAAGCCATGGTATTCTCAATCACATCATATTCATGCAAAAATTGGAGAAGGAACAAAGAAGACAGAATTGGTGCTTTTGAATTGTGGTGTTGGAGAATAATGTGGAATATGTCATGGACTGCCAAAAGTACAAACAATCATATTCTGGAAGAAGTACACCCAGAGTGCTCCTTGGAAACAAAGATGTCAAGACTGCATGTTATGTACTTTGGACATTTGGGCCGGAAGGATCAGTCCCTGGAGAAGGACATCATGCTTGGTAAAGTGGAGGGTCAGCAGAAAAGAGGAAGACCGTCAAGGAGATGGATTGACACCGTGGCTGCAACAATGGGCTTAAGTGTAAAAACCATTGTGGACATGACACAAGACCACGCAGTGTTTTGTTCTGTTGCTCATAGGGTCACTGTGGATTAGAACCGACTTGATGGCACCTGACAGCAACAACAACAGGAGTGGTACTACCTCTCACACCAGCAGCTGACTGGCTCCTGAATAGAAAGTCCCACAGGCACCAGCGTGACTCTGGGAGTTCCACCCATACGGGTCCTGGACTGGGCTACAGGAATCCTGAGGGGCGTGCCATTTGAGAGCTTCAGAACAGCATTTGACTAACCACTTAAATGGATCTCAGTAGTTTAACAACCAGTCAGACTGTACTGCTACTCTCGTGGCATGTCAGCCCTATACACATGTGCTTCGAAGCCGGCATGTTTCTGTTGACACTGTGTCGTAGAAACTTTGTTTGGAATCTATTTATTTGCAATGATAAAGTAGCCTGAATAAAATCTAGGTCAGCTCTAATTTCTTTATTCCTCTTGAGAGTTGCATCTTTTCTAAAAATTCTGATTTATCAAAGGAGCAACTTATCAAAATATTTTGAAGAAATTTTTTTCCTATTCTCCAGATTATTAACCATATTCTTTTGTGACACGTGAAACTTCAGTTTAGGCTATTAGCTACTTGGATGGACTTTTGAACAAGTGATATAAGAGAAAACAATATAATAACCAAATCAGAAGAGCAACTCAGCTGAAAAATGTTGTGAAATATTTCTAGAGTGTTGGGACTTTCATCATTCCTTTAGTTTATATTTGCTTTTAAAATAAAAGGAAGACATTGTCCGCATCACAGATTTATACTATGCAAATGTTACACTATATCATTCATTTACTTTCTACTTCTTGGTCATGAATATGGATGCCATTTGCTCCTGTAATTAACATACAGTCTAGTAATTTACACCTGAAATCAATTACAGCCTTAAAGTGGGTTTTCTACTGAGACCTACAAAGTAACTTTGAGTTATTTTGCTCCTGTTCACAGGCTGAGTTATAATATTGGCCAAGTCTTAGCTCACCCATTGACCAATTCTCCTGCTATTATTCTACACAGACACTCCTAAAAGCATCTTTCCATATTTCAACCTCATCGACCCTAGTTTGATTACACATTTTGCTTGATGTACATCTTTCTTTCCTTAACTCATACCAAAAAAAAATTACAATTTCTGTTGTATTTTCATATACATTTTCTATCTTTATGCTTTGATTCTTTTTTTTTTTTATGATTGAATGAGAATGTACATTCCCATATAAATTTGCATGCCCACCTATATGCAGCTCCCACTGCTCTCCCTGCCCGGTAACAGCACACTCTTCCTCTCCGCTCTATACATGTCTTATCCTCCCAACAATCTCCTATCCCCTCCTCTCCACCCACTCCTCTGCCTCCAGTAAGAGGCCAGTGGGAGGACATCCTATAGATACACAGAACCATAATGTGTACACATGATATGGTCACTCTGTGTCGCCAAGTCCAATCCATCCCTGTCCAAACAGTTGACCTCCATTATGATTTATTCACAGGGGCAGCATCAGGGCCAGGGGCCATGCTCCCAGAGAACTCCAAGGCCCCTGGGCCATCCACTGTGGTCTTTTAGTGGAGATTTCAGAGTGTACCGCTTTTTAATCTTGTGTTGCCAGTGAGACTCAACTTCGTGAGGTCCATCACGGCTATCTCTGGTGGTGGCCGGGCACCATCTGGTTCTTCTAGTCACAAGTTAATGTAGTCACCCACTCATGTAGATCTCTCTATCTTTTGGGTTCTCTTTCCCTCATGTCATTTTGGTCCTTGGTGATCATCTATTCCTGCTGAGTTGGGACAATTTGGTGTAACCTCAGATGGCCGGTTGGCAGCTTTTAAGAACCCAGACACCGCTCACCAATGTGGGGTGCAGAGGGAGCTATTAGCAAAATGCTAGATGTGCCAACTGGCCTCCATTTCGCCTTAGAGCATGGTCCCCATCCCCTCCCACCAGTTACTCTGTCCGTGCAATATCGGGTAAAGATGGGAGGAGTGATCATGTTATGTTGGAGTCCTGTTAATGTTGATCGTCTTTCTAATGTGTACTGTCACAGATTTCACCCAACTAAATTTCTATCAACTGTCTAATCTAAGCCCTTATCCCCTTTACCCTCCCTCCCTCCCCACCCTTTCAGCCATCAAAGAGTCTTTTCTTCTATGCATGAGTCTGTTTTTAAGTCCTTATCATAGGTGTCTCATACAATATTTGTCCTTCCGTCGCTGACTAGCTTTACTCAGCATAATGCCCTCCAATTGAAACCGTGTTATGAGATGTTTCCTGAAATCACAGTTGTTCTTTATCATAGCATAGTGTTCCACTGAGTATATATACCATAGTTTACCTATCCATTCCTGTGTTGTTGGGCATCTGGGTTGATTCAATCTTTTTGCTATTGTGGACTGTGCTGTGATAAACATTCGTGTGTATGTATCAGTTGGTGTGAATGGCCTTGATTCTGTAGGATATATTTTAAGCAGTGTAATTACTGGGTCAAATGGTATATCTATATCCACTTTTCTAAGGGAGCACCAGATTGCTTTCCAAAGAGGTTGCACCATTTTGCTATCCCACCAGCAGTGTAGGAGAGTTCCAATCTCTCCACAGCCTCTACAGCATTTGTTGTTTTGTGATATGGGATCATGGCCAATCTTGTTGGGATGAGATGGTATCTCACTGAAGTTTTGATTTGGATTTCTTTACTAGCTAACGATCGTGAGCATGGCCGCATGTGTTTTTTTGGCTGCCTGGATCTCCTCTTTAGAGAAGTGTCTGTCCATCTCCTTTGCCCATTGCTTAATTGGATTGTTAATCTTTTTCTTGGCATTTTGTAGCACTTTGTAGATTATGGAGATCAGGCATTAGTCTGACATATAGTTGCCAAATATTTTTTCTCCTTTCTGTAGGTGGCCTTTTAATTCTATTAATAATGTCTTTGGATGAGAAAAGGGTTGGATTCTTGATTGTTCCCTTTTATCTATTTTCTCTTCTGTTGTTTGTGGTTTGTTTGACAGATTTTGAAGTCTGTCTACGTTGTGTATTAAAACTTCCATTGTTGTTCCTACTTTTTCTTGGATGAGCTTTATCATTTTAGATTTGATATTTAGGTCTCTTATCCAGTTTGAGTTGGTTTTTGTATAAGATGTAAGATATGGGTATTGTTGCAACTTATTGCAGATGGATAACCAATTTTGCCAGCACCATTTATTGAGGAGATTGTTTTTATCCCAGTTTAGGACTTTTGTTGAATATCAACCGTTCATAGGAAGATGGTATCATTTCCGGGGTCTCGATTCTGTTCCATTGATCTATGTGTCTCTGTTTATAACAGTACTAGGTTCTTTTGAGCCTGTGGCAGTGTAATAGGTTCTAAGGTCAGGTAATGAGAAGCCTCCCAATGTGTTCTTCTTCTTCAGTAGTGCTTTACATATCCCGGGCTGCTTCTCTTTCCAAACAAAGTTAGTAATTTATTTCTCCATCTCATTAAAAAATGTCACTGGAATTTGTATTGGGATTGCATTGTATGAGTAGATTGCTCTGGGTGAAATAGACATTTTCACAATGTTAAATCTTCCTGTTCATGAGCAGGGTAGGTTTCTCCATTTATGTAAGTCTTTCTTAGTTTCTTGTAGTAAGTACTTCTAGTTCTCTTTGTAAAGGGCTGTTGCTTCTCTGGTTAGATGTATTCCTAAATACTTTATCTCCTTAAGGGTTATAGTAAATGATTGGTAATTTCTTCCTTAATAATGTCATTGTTGGTATAAAGGAATCCTACTGATTTACTTATGTTTATCTTGTATCCTGAGACTTTGCTGAACTCTTCTATCAGTCTGAGTAGTTTGCTTATGGATTCTTTAGGATTCTCTGTATATACAATCACATCATCTGCAAACATGAAGATCTTTAGTTCTTCTTTGCTGATGCAGATGTCCTTTATTTCTTAGTCTTGTCTAATTGCTCTAGCTAGAACTTCTAGTACAATGTTGAATAGGAGAGATGAGAGTGCCCATCCTTGTCTAGTACCTGTTCTCAAGGGAAATTGTTTCAGTGTGTCTCCATTCAGGATGACATAGTCAGTTGGCTTTGTATAAATAGACATTATTACTTTGAGGAATTTGCTGTCTATTCCGATTTTACTGAGTTTTTATCATGAATGGGTGTTGGACTTTATCAAATGCCTTTTCTGCATCAATAGGAAAAATCAGATGATTCTTATCTTTTATGTTATTTATGTGGTTGATCACAGTAATTGTTTTTCTGATTTTGAACCAGCCTTGCATCCCTGGTATGAATCCAACTTGGTCGTGATGGATTATTTTTTTGATATGTAGTTGCATTCTGTTGGCAAGAATTTTGTTGAAGACTTTTGCATCTAGATTCATGAGTGATATTGGTCTGTAGTTCTCCTTTTTGGTTGGGTCTTTCCCTGGCTTTGGTACCAGGGCTATGCTGGCTTCATAGAATGAATTTGGGAGTATTCCATCCCTTTCTAGATTGTGAAATAGTCTCAGTAGTATTGGAGATAACTGTTTCCTAAATGCTTGGTAGAATTCTGCAGTGAAGCCATCTGGGCCCAGGCTTTTTTTGGTTGGTAGTTTTTGGATGACTTTTTCAATCTCTTCCTTTGTGATGGGTTTATAAAGTTGTTCTGCTTTAGCTAGTGATAATTTTCTTACGTGACATGAATCAAGGAATTTGTCCATTCCCTCCAGGTTTTCAAATTTGTTAGGATACAGTCTTTCATAGTATTCTGTTATGATATTTTTGATTTCTGTTGGATTGGTTATGACAACTCCCCTCTCATTTCTTATTTGGGTTATTTGTTTCCTTTCTTGTTTTTCTTTAGTAAGTTTAGCAAATGATTTCTCAATTTTGTTGATCTTTTCAGAAAAACAGGTTTTGGTCTTTTCAATTTTTTTTCAAATTGTTCTCCAATCTGTTTAGTTATGCTCTAGTCTTTATAATCTGTTTCTTCTGGTGTCTGAGGGGTTCCTCTGCTGTTCTCTCTCTACTTGTTCAAGCTGTAGGCTTAGTTCTTTGACTTGGTTTCTTTCTTCCTTCCAGATGTGTGCATTTATGGAGGTAAAGTGACCTCTGAGCACTACTTTGGCTGTATCCCATAGGTTCTGGTAGGAAGTGTTTTCATTCTCACTGGAATCCATAAATTTCTTTCTTTCATCCTTGATTTCTGCTATAACTCATGGTTTTTTGAGAAAGATGTTGTTCAGTTTCCATGAGTTCCACTTTCTATCTATGTTTTTTCTGCTATTGATTTCAACTTTTATGGCTTTATGATCTGAGGAGATGCTTTGCATTAATTCAATGTTAGGGATCTTCTGTTGAGAATTGCTTTATGTCCTAAGACATGGTCTATTCTGGAGAATGTTCCATGGGTATTGGAGAAGAAGGTATAGTTTTCAGCTGATGGATAGAAAGTTCTGTGTATATTTACAAGGTCTAGTTGGTTAATTGTGGCAATAAGGTCTTCTGTGTCTTTATTGAGCTTTTTTCTAGACGATCTGTCCAATATTGAGAGTGGAGTGTCGAAGTCTCCCACTATTACTGTGGAGTGATCTATCTCATTTTTTTAGTGTAGTCAGTGTTTCTTCTATGTATTTAAGTAATATTAGGTGCATAAATATTTAATATTGTTAAGTCCTGCTTGTTTAGGGAAACTTTCAGTAATAAATAGTGTCCATCCTTGTCCATGATGGTGGATTTTACATTAGAATCGATTTTACCTGAGATTAGCATTGCCACACCTGCTCTTCTTTGTTCATTGTTATCTTGATATATTCTTCCTTCCTTTAATTCTCAGTTTGTTCCAATCTTTAGGTCTCAGGTGAGTTTCTTGTAGGCAACTTATGGATGGATCATGTCTTTTGATCCAAGAAGTCACTCAATGTCTCTTTACTGGAGCTTTCAGTCCATCACATTCAATGTAATTATTGATAGGTATGTGTTCAGTGCTGCCATTGTGACATGTTTATTTTTGTGTTGATGTTTTCCCTGTTATTCTTCTTAATCTGTCCTGGGACATTCTTCTTTGGGAGTTGATTTTTCATGTTTTTTAGTGTTGGTTTTGTGTTTGTTATGACTCTTGCATTACATTTCTTGATTTGATATGTTGCATCCTTACTGTGCTGTATGGCTGCTCCTATTATTCCCCTTAATAAAGTATGTATAAACCCAATTTCAGTTACTACAATTCTTATCAACTTCCTCTCTGTTTTAATCAGCTAGGACTGCTCTAACAGAAATACCACAGAGTGGATCACTTTAACAAAGGAAAGTTTATTCTTACACAGTCCAGTAGGCTATAAGTCCCTATTCAGGGTGTCTGCTCCAGGGGAAGGCTTTCCCCTTGTCGGCTCTGTAGGAAAGTCCGGTACCGCATCAGTCTTTGTTCAGGGAGCATCTTGGCACAGGAACCTCAGGTCTGAAGGACATGCTCTTCTCCTGGTGCTGTTTTCTAGATAGTGTGAGATTCCCAATTCTCTGCCTGCTTCTCTGTCCTTTTATCTCTTGTAGGATGAAAGGATTAAGTATGAGATAAGCCATACTCCAGGGAAACTCCCTTTGCAGTGGAGCAGGGAGGTAATCCTATGAAGATTTACAGCCCCACCTTAATCCTTTAACATATGGCATAGGAAAACCACAAAATGGAGGACAGTCACAAGATACTGGGAATCATGGCCCAGCCACATGGCTACACCTATTTTTGTGGGGACACAATTCAATCCATGACACTCTCCATCTAGAAGAACTATAACAACTGTAGTCCATCCCACTTTTTAATATCATGACATCATACTTTTCATTATATGATCACTGTATCATTTCTTTCACTATTATAGCTTTGATTGCGTTTGGAGCCTTCCCTAACTGAGTAGGTTTCTGGGTGATGTGTTCTGTATTTGCTTCTAAAATATAAAGTTAGTGGTTTTGTTCTTTTAAGCCAAGATTCTTTCCATATTTCTTGTACCTTTAGTTTGGTTTTTACAAAGTCTCTGAGTTTCTGTTTATCTGTGAATGTCTTAATTGCATTTTCATATTTGAAAGATAGTTTTGCAGGATACATAATTCTTGGCTGGAAGTTCTTCTCCTTCAAGGCTTTGAATGTGCCAGCATTGTTTCAGCTGAGAAATTTGATGAAAGCCTACAGGGTTTCCCTCTGAATGTTAGCTTTGCTTTGAGTCTTGCTGCCTTTAAGAGTTTCTGCTCATGTTTCATTTGGTTAATCTTGATGATAATATATCTTGGAGCCTTTCTTTTACGATCTATATTGAGTGGCATTCAATATGTATCTTCAATATCTGTATTCTTTTGTAATTTCTGAGAAGTTTTCTGTCAGCAGCTCAGCAACAATACTCTCTGTGTTCTCAGATGTCTCGCCCTGTTCAAGAACTCCATTTAATCGTAGATTGTTCCTCTCAATAGAGTCCCACCTGCTTGTTATGCTTCTTCATTTTTCTTGTTTCTTTTTTTCTGATTTCTCCTCATAGAGGCTGGAATGAGTAGCTCTGTTTTCCAAGTTAGAAAGTCTATTTTCTATGTTCCATTCTGTGTTCTTGGCTTTGAATGGAAGTTTCTATGTTTTTGATTTTGTTCCTGATCTTCTGGACTTCAGAGTCCTGGTGGTTCATCAGATTGAACAGTTTGCTTAATTTTTCATTTTGCTGTGCTGTGTTTTGTATAAGGTCTAGGAGGGCTGTATATAGAATTCTTTTTTATTCACCTTCTGATAGTTTCAAAAAAGCTTCTTCTTCTGGGAAGTTCTGCAGTGCTTTCTTTTGGGGGCCTTCTAAAACCATGAGTGATTTCTTGGCTAGTCTTTTCTCCAGAGTTTGTTGCTTTGGGGGCATCATTTGAGTCAGTAGAGGCTGGGAGAGATGCTGGGAGATGGACTGCAGTTGTTTCTCTAGGCTGCCTAAAAATGAAAGTGAAAAGTACCTGACAACTTCCAAAGTCAGTCAGGTTTTCAGTTGTATAGGTCCCTCTTTCCAGCTGGCAAAGTAAGCACGTCTATATTGAACCCCAGATGTTATAAACTAGGGCAAAATACAGTAGGGCTACTGCCCTGCTGACCTCTGCTGTCAGTCCCCAACTGTAGGTGACTTTGTGTAGAATACTGCTTTTCTGCTGTAAAAGCACTCTCATCTAGGCAGGTGCTGCCTCCCCGACCAGGAATTAGGTACAACTGAGGCCTCCATGTGGGTATATCCACCTCTGAGTGGAACAAGATAGTGTCCTGCACAAGCTCACTGCCTGCTTGGGTACAGGCTACTTTATGGCAGAGTCAGAAAGAGAGGGCAAAGCTTCTGAGATGCGCAGAGTCCACAGCTTCTGTTGCCAGGCCCCAGCCATAGGCGACACTGTGTAGAATACTGCTTTTCTACTGGAAAAGTGCTCTCTTCTGGGTAGGTACTGCCTCCCAGCCTAGGAACTAAGTCCAGCTGTGGCCTCTGTATGGGTGTATCTGCCTTCCAGTGGATCAAGATGGCATCCCGCACAAGCTCTTTGCCTGCCTGAGTACCAGCTACTCTATGGCAGAGGCAGAAAGAGAGGCCAAAGGTGCCGAGATGCTCAGAATCCAAAGCCGTGCTCTCAAAGTATGGCAATTTCGCCTGCTGATCCCACCAACAGTGCATTTGAGATTAGCTGCTAGTCAAGTCCAAGCTCCTCCCACCTGCTAAGACAGAGAAAAAAAGTTAAAAGGTGAATTACATTTAGGGCATGCAAGTCAGCTTTTGCCATGAGTGGGGTCAGCAAAAGAGAGGGGGTTTTCCATTCAGTGGTATAAAGTCCAAATTAACAGCCCTATGCTGCATCCTAGGGCTCACTAGCTGTCCAGAAGGCTCTGTTTAATTATCTGTTCAGGTCTTGGTTTCCAGAGGGATTTAGGAAGAGTGTGTTTAGTCTGCCATCTTGACTACACCCCACCTTAACTGTCTAAGCTTTGATTCTTGTCCCTTTGCAGCTTGCTTTTCAGTCTATCTTACAAACAAGAATATGTGCTTCTAGAGAAGGATACATGGTATGTCCACACCATGTTAACCTTTATTTATTTAGCATGGTGTATTGTGCATGTTGTTGTTGTTGTTTACAGGTGGCGTCAGGTCAGATCTGACTTATAGCAATCCTACTGGACAGAGTAGAACTGCTCTATAGGGATTCTAAGGATTACTCTTTGATTTCAACTGCTGACTTTTTGGCTAGTAGCTGAGCTCTTAACCACTACCTTACCAGGGTTCTGGCTTGGGCATAGTAGATATTTAAAATTATTTGGTGTATGAGTGAACAACAAGAAATACAATATCAAAAATGCCATAGTGGTTGAAATTATTATTTTGCCAGTACTCATTTTTTATTTTTTGTTTCTAAGTAATATTTATGGAGATAATAGCAGTTGATTCTGGAACATAAATAGACTGATTATCTTTAGTCCTTTGTTACAATAAACATATTGGAAACTGTACTCAGTATATTTAATTAAAAACCAAAAAAAAAAATGTTAGTTTATAACTTGCTTAAGGAGGCCTAGTGGTGCAGCAACTAAAGTTCTTGGCTCCTAAAACCTGAAGGTTGTCAGATTGAACCCACCACTGGAGAAAGATGTAGCAGTCAACTTGCATTAAGATTACAGCTTTGGAAACTCTATAGAGCAGTTATTCTCAGTTATGTAGGTTGGGTATAAGATCATTATGAGTTTGAAACAACTTGCAACAGTTTTTTTTTTTTCTGTTGTAAAAAAGACAGGAAATGTCTATTTAGGTGGAAGAACATAATTATCATCTTTAATTATGATTGCTTCAAAGTTTGAAGGATATATTCAAATGTTTGTAACTCCCTCTTAAAAGCATTTTATGAATCTGTCATTTGTGGTCTATCTAAATCTTCATTCTGTCTCCCAGATTGTAATGTTTACTATTACTTGTATAAGGTAGCACTTCTTTAACTATTCAACAACAAACTACTCCAAGCCCATTGCACTGGATTTTGGTGGGCATATTCATACTATCTATAACTTTCTTCTGTTGAAGGCTTTTATTCTTCAACAACCGTATCTCTACACGCACGCATGCAGGGTTCTTAGATTTGTGATCTGCCCTCACCCAAAATACACATCACTTCCCACCTCCACTACCTTGACAATTTTAACCATTTAGGTCTGTATTTCTTTTCTGAAAACAAGTGGCAAAAATATAGTATGGTATTTTAAGTGGTACAAATCATGATTTTGTTATAGATAAAATTATGATTTGGATTTTATTTCCAATCCTCTTGCTGAAGACTAGTATCCTGCTACAGATATTTTATCCTACAAAAACACTAGCTCAGATTTTTGAGAGATTAGTTGGAAAAGTCTCTCACATCCTTTCCCAGTCAACACCTGGCAGGCTAGAATTTTAACTGTCTGTATTGTCCCGAACATCTTTTATTACATTGAGCTGTTTGAACATATAATCTTTTCACCCAGACAAGTGTTTGTCATCTACTTTGTTTTCTATTCTTATTTACCTACAGCATCCTCCTTTCATCATTACTCTATTTTTTGTTATTTTTGTTAGTCACCAACCTTCAGTTAGCCAACAGTTATTATGAGAGACTTTATGTAAATCTGTAGAAGGAGTCGTTACTTATTTTTCTTTAAGGTAACTATATACCTGGGCTTTATTGGGGCAACTCAACAACAAGAAGTTTGATTTTGGGGGACTGAATTAATGAGCACAGGATTTCAAAAAAATACTGCATTTGGACAGACTGTCAGTTCTCTTTCTTGAATTAGAGATAAAAGGGTAATTTTAAAATGATGGGTACTAATACAGACCCCTGAAGAGGAAAGAAAAAATTTAAAGAAAAATAATGATAACAACAACGATTATGATGGCTAATATTTGTTGTGGTTTCCTATGTGTCCAACATTCTAAATGTTTCCTGAGCACTTTAAATATATTAAATCACTTGACCCTCCCTATAGCCCTCACAGAAGCAGAACAAGGTGAATAACTGGCTCAAGCTCTCACAGTTATTAGGTACAGAGTCAGGATTTGAATCTAGAGGATCTGTCTTTAGGGCCTGCAGATCTCACCATCTGGTGACCCTTGCTTTCCACTCTTTTTCTTGGGTGTGACTGGGAGGATATTCTTCTACAGAGGTATCTGAGTAATGCGAGAATTCATTTATCACCTCCTGCTCCCCTGTCCCAGGACTAAGTGAGTCACTTTAACTTACTTGTAACTTTGTTGCTGGTTTGTTGAATCCTAGAGAAATGTTTCCATATGATAAATTTCCAAAGGTCCATACAGAATTATCATCATCATAGTAATATTATTTGCCATGATTGATGTCTGAGTCCCCCCCCCCAGTTAAAAACACTTGACAAAACTAAAATACCTGTACATTAGATGATTCCTTTTCTTGAGCATGTTTAGGTGTTTATCTTGAGCTTCTTAGCAATCCAACTTCAAAGATACCTACCAGGGTATTTTAGATATAGTAAGTATTTAAGAATTAACTTATTCATTTGCAAAAAAATGAAAGAGACTGCTTTCAAGTTGATTCCAACACATAGCAACCCTAAACGACAGAAGAGAACTGTTCTGTAGAGTTTCCAAGGATTGCCTGGTGGATTTGAACTGCTGACCTTCTCGTTAGCAGCCAAAGAGTGTAGCCATTGTGTCACCAGGGTTTCCTATCATTGATAGATGAATGAATTTCATAAATGCAGATAAGTTCTTGAAGTTTTCTTGGTGAAGTTCAGAATTTTGAAAACCTATGCCCTTTTCTTCTTTAGATCGTACAACTCTTGTTGCTACATCAGTTTCATCACATAGACACATCTTGACTTGCAAAATAAAAAGAATGTGTGTTTTGCAATCAGATACAGAGGGAAAAGCTCATAACTGCCAGCTGCATGACAGTGGATAAATCACTCACTTTACATAAGACTTAGTTTCCTCCTCTTTGCATCACATGCAGCAATAGTAGATACTTCCAAAGGTTGTTAGGTGACTTAAATGAAATAATGCATTAGCACGCTGCTCAGCACATAGTAGACATGATGTTAATGATGTATGAACGTCCCTTGAGCAGTCACTGCTTCAAACCCATTGTTTAGTCTTTCCAACCATATTCAGTGTGTTCTTACAATGTATTTCTGTTAACTCAACTTGTCTTGACCTTTGCTATTCTTTCAGATATTGCTATTTGTTGGTATGTATACATGAGGGCATTGATCAGATGACTCTAACAGAGAACACAATTCTGAGTATTATCAGGTTTCAGGAAGCATGTACTTGATGATTTGAATCTAGAAACCATAGAACAATGTACTATGAAGGAAAATAAGGAATGTTTCCCTTTGCTCTGACTTTTCCATGAATGGTCTGTTGCCACGAAGGATCTGCTCCAATTCAATCCCACATTGCCCTCTGAACACGACTAATTCTGCTATTTTCCTCTGAGAACGAAGGACTGCCATAATCATTCTAATACTTGCGTATTACACATGATACATGTCCTGTCTGCCAGTCCAAGTGCAGGGAGCCGACATTCCAGCCTGCTCTTATGCGTGTTCCAGCCAGTCCTCCAAACCCTGCAGGCACCTCTCAGCATAGCTATTGACTCATCCACAAAAGAGCTATGAGTCAGGATTAGATGGATGAAAAAAGTGGAGATATGGGACAAAGGAGCAATTACAAGGGGGTCTTAGCTGTGATATTTAAGCTTTCAGATTACAAGAAATTCCAGGACATGTGTCAGGAAAGATTGTGCTTTACTGCTTCCCAAAGATAACATTTTTTTTCTCTCAAAATAATCATAAGGATGTTGAGAGCTATATTTGTCAGAAATTATTACAGAAACAGAGAAGAAAGAAGCAAATATTTGTTGGACTCCTATAGTGAGTTAGAAAGTGAGAAAAGCATTTGTATATACTTTATCACATTTAATTTTCACAATAATCTTGCTAACCAAGTAGCATTTGATTCATTTCCATTAAGGAGGATTCTGCCCCAGCGATGCTAAGTAGCTGGCCAAAGTTCATACAGTTGAAACATGAAACAAATCTTTCTAGCTTTAAATTCCACAAATTGTTTTACTGCATAACCCTGGCTCCCCAGGAATTTTGTAGATTAGGTGTATGTGTATGTCAACATTTGAAGAATATAATTAAAATCTTCAGGGAAGAAACAAATGAGAAATTACAAATTCTGTCTTTCACCCATTTAAGATCGCCATGAGTCGGATTCGATTCGACGGCACTTGGCAGGCAATTTCCCTAAGAATGAAGTTGGCATTGCATTTCTCCCTTTGCACTCCTACAGAAGGAAAAGGTCATCTGTGAATCATGATAAAGGATAAGGAAATGGTTGAGCAGTTGATACGAATGAAATTTGGCCCATTTGACCTTGTGTTGAAAGTTCTCACCTTGAAGTTGTCCCACGTCTGCCTGAATAACGAAGGCTGTCAGGAGAGAGCCTGATGAAGACTGAGTGTCTGACACTGACAACAAGAATGTTTCATCATTGGTAAAAATGTTCCACAAGGGGCTGATAATATACCCAGGGATCATGCATGACTTATTCACATAACGGCAGTGTCTCCCATTCAGAATAGTTTCTGGAGACGATGGAATATGGGCTGCCAACATGTTTCCACTCCATCAACATGGCATCTTTGTCCAGCATGGAAGCTGAGGAAATAACGCTACTGGAATCCCTTCTTTTCACATGTCAAAAGGTGGAAGAATAAAAATTTAAGGCAAAATTTAATGATCTCATGTACTTTGATGTAAGATATGGGATTTGGTAGATGTTCTACATATTAGGACATTAAATAGATTTACTAAAAAAAGGAAAAGAAAAAGAAGTAGAATCAGGAGGAGGATAAAGGTCATTTGAAGTTCAAGGATCTTAGCCCAGGTGTGTTATACTGTAACACTAGCCTAACCACCTGCAGATTTTGTAAGGTTCCAACATGCAGTGTAGCAGACATTTTATCGGAAGTGTTTACTTTATGTTGTAAAAGCCACAAAGGAAGACAGTGACTTAGCTTTACTTAGTTGTTCAATGTACATCTAAAATGATCAGAAATCAAAACTTTCACTCACTGTGGGTTAAAACATGATTTAAACCAAAAAAAGAAAAAAAAAAACTGTTGCTGTCAAGACAATTTCAACTTACAGCAACCCTATAGGACAGAGTAGAACTGAATCATAGGGTCTCCAAGGAGAAACTAGTGGATTTGAACTGCTGACCTTTTTGTTAACAGCTAAGTTTTTAACCACTGTACCTCCAACATATGACTTGGAACAATCATTTTTGAAACCAATTAAATGTACTTAATAAAAATTAAAATGTGTGCCTTCTATGATTCCTACTCTATAACATTTCCACAGAAATAGTCACACAAATTCACAAATATACGTGTGTAATTAATTCTGGCATTCACCGCTATGACAAAAACTGTAAAATAATCCAAATTAACATGAAATTATTAAGATAAATTTTGAAAATTCTGATAATAGACCTCTAAGATAGATCTGTTTGGCTGGATATGGAAAAATCTCCAGAACACACTGTTAAGTGAAAAGAAGAAAATGAAGAACAAGAGGTATACTCTGATCTCATTTTGTAAAAGTTAAATAAGATAAAGTATGGGTGTATAAGTATATGCATATATATTGTTAAAACGCAAACAGAAAACTGAATAGAAAAAAAATGAAGAAAAATATGCCAGATAGATATAAGTGAAATAAAAATAAAAAAAAAAAAAACCAAATAGCTGTTCAGTCAATTCCTAGTCATACTGATCCTATAGACAGAGCAGAACTGCCCCATAGAGGCTCCAGGGGATGCCTGACAGATTTGAACAGCTGATCTTCTGGCCAGTGGCTATAGCTCTTAATCACTACGTCACCAGGGTTTCCAGTGAAATCACAGGAGATTTTATTTTCTTAATTGTACCGTTCTATGTCATCTTATTTATTACTGTATGTGTATATATGTGTTTATAATCATCATAATAAATACATTTATAAGTAAAATGGCAAAGAAAACAAACAAAAAAGGACAACAACCAGGCCTAAATAAATTGTTAAAGTTACTGGTTTTGGCAGCAGTAGTTAGGTAATCCTGTGTGAGTCTCCTATGTGCACTAAAGAAAACACCACAAAAGTACCTAGAATTTTGACTTCTCAAATAGCTACCACGTCTCTCTATGTAGTTCCCTGAATGTTTTCATATTTCTCTATCCTCTGTCTGTGTTTCTTACCGACTGGTGTTCTTAGCTGTCAATGGATCAGAGGATAAGCAGAAAAAATTCCCTTCAAGAAGAAACTAAACCTCAAGAGCTAACAGAGAAACCACTTAAGGTTTTGAGGTCTGTATCCAAAGTTGGGGGAGGTGGGAGCTGATGATACCTCGCATTTCTAAATCATTTATGAAGGATAGTATTTATAGCAACGTCTGTTGCTATTTATAGCAGTGTCTGTTTGTATGATGAAAGATGGCCCGTACTGCTAAAAGAAGTTTTAAGAATTAATATGGAGAGATATGTATGTGTTATCACATACTTTCAAGCTTATTATGAAGAATCATCTACCTGAAAACTTAAATTTTACTTTTTTCCCTATTTTTGTAAAATACATCTTTGACTTCTAAAAAAATGCAAATAACTCCTCAACATTTGGCTGGACTTTCACAGAAACTATCCCTTCAAAGCATGGACTGCATTCAGAGGATGGTTAAGAGTATATGAAATCTGGCTATTATGTTTGCAAACTCATCCTAGAAAACTTGCTATGTACCTCTTTGCTGGATATCATTACAGTCACCTTCAAAATACTCCCCTTGGGAAGCTATACACTGACACCAGTGCCTAGTTCACTCTTCAAAGCAATTTTGAAACTCTTTTTCTGGAATGGACATCAGAGCTATTGTCATATTACCCTTGGTGTCCTGAAAGCCATCAAAATGTCATCCTTTCAATATTTCCTTTATCTTCAGGTAAAGAAAAAAGTCATTGGGGGCCAGATTAGGTGAGTAGGTGGGTTAAGAACATTTGCTTCTTTCTACTTAGCAGTGTGTTTTGGAGATTTTTCCATATCCAGCCACATAGATCTATCTTATTCTTCTCTAAACAAATGTAGTTATTTGTTTACTGGCTGAAAACTCCCTCAGAGACAGCTAAGCAATTAAGTTTGTGAACTTGTCACCATGCCACTGTGCTCAATGGCCATTCCAGAAAGAGTTCCAAAATTGCTTTGAAGGGTGGACTAGGCACTGGCATCAGGTACATAGCTTCCCAAGAGCAGTACTTTGAAGATGAACATAATGATACTCAGCAATGACATATGTAGTACTTAAAACAAGTACACTTATGGACTTAATTGTCATTACTTGTATGTTAAATTTAATGAAAGTTATTGAATACAGAAAGGCAATTTTGATTCTGATACATATAGACAATGTTATTGAAGTATAACTGAGTTTTGATAAAGTGCAAATACTTAAAACGGAAAATGTAATAGATTTTGACATATGTATACATCCATGAATAGATCAGCTGCTAACTAAAAGATCAGCAGTTCAAATCCATCAGCCGCTCTTTGGAAACCATACTGGACAGTTCTGCTCTGTGCTGTGGGGTTGCTGTGAGTCAGAATCAACTAGATAACAATGGATTTGGTGTGCTTTGTTTTATACATCTACGACACTATTACCACTAATAAAATAACTAGTATTTCAATTAAGCAGAAGTTTCCTCACCTATTTGCAATTCATCCCTCCATCCTTAGCCAACCATGGATCTGTCTATGTCAGCATATAGTAATTTGCAATTTTTAGAATATTATGGCAATGGACTCATCCAGCAGGTATCCTTTTTTGCCTGGCTTTTTATATTCAACATAATGATTTTGAGATTCATCCATATTTTTCTGCATAACAGTAATTTACTTCTATTGCTGAGTTGTGTTGTCTGTATGGATGTTTATTCTTTCATTTGTTGATGGATTGGGTTGTTGCCAGTTTTAAGCTATTACAGATAAAGCTTCTACAAACACTAATGCATATGATTTTATGTTTTGCTTTCTTGGGTAAAATATCTAAATTTGGGATAGTTGGGTCATATGGAGATTTTTATTTAATTGCTTGAGAAACTGCCAAACTTTTTTTTTCTTTCTCCCAGAGTGATTGTACTAGTTTCTAGTCCCATCATTACTGTCACGGCATTCTAGTTGCTTCACATCTAATGCATGTGTAGTGACATCTCCTTTGATCTTAACTTACATTTTGCTAATTACTGAAGATGCTGTGTACACTTATGTGTGCTTCATAGTCAGGTATATCTTTTTTTGTAATTTTCTATTCAAACTTTTTGTCTATTTTTTAATGTGCTGTTGTCATATTACAGATTTGTAAAACTTAGTTACATATTATGAGTACAAGTTACTTGTTTTATATGTGTATTACTCTGATGTACCAAAGTGACCCTGGACCACTGGCATCAAATTCGTTTAGAGTTTTTTCCTACAAAAGTCTTTATTTCACTTTCATTCTTTAAAAATGTTTTCTTTTGTCACAGAAGGCTGCTCTGACTTTTTCTTTATTTTAATAATTCAGTAATTTAAAGACTTTGTTCTACTGTCTCTGGCCTTGATTTTTCTAATATGAAATAGGCGGTTTTTGGAAAATTTGTTCCACTCTATATAACATTTGTATGTTAATTTCTCTGTTTGCCTTTAAACTATCATTACTTAGTTTTGTGTTTTATTAGTTGGATTACAATGTGTCTAGGCATGGTTTTCTTTGAGCTTCCTGAATCTGCAAATTTATGGCCTTCATAAAATTGGGAAGGGTGGAGCCATTATTAGTTAAAATATATGTTATTGGTTTGAACTCAACATCCTTCTCACCTCTGGTACTACAATAGCAATTATATTTGACATTTTGATGTTGTTCCACAAAATTCTTAAAACTCTTGTTTCTTTTATTACCTACCCATTTTTTTCCTTTTGTGCTCTTTACAGTGGATAATTTCTATCACTGTATCTTCAAGTTCACTAACTCATAGTTCTTTTGATTTTAATTTCTGTGGAGTGGGCGAGGAGGATGTTTTTAATCAGAGTTTTATTTCTCAGGGAAATGTATATATTTTTGGTTATGTGTATATTGAGTAGATCTGAATATTGTAATGTGTAGACTGTATCACGGCACGGTCCTCTGGAATATGTTAAAGCCTTTTGTTTTTTTATTTTTATTCTGTTTTTTCTCAGATGGTCAGTCTGATTAGATTAAGACTGTAAATTTGGTCCCACTTTCAATGTGTTATTTCTTACATCAGTGTAGTTTTATCAGCCTCTGCTGTGATGTTTGTATTAGTTCTCAAATCTGTGGTTCAGGATGTATCCTAAGACTTTTACAGAATTAAAGGAACTCTGTTAACATAAGGGTTAGTCTATTGGCCACTAACTGAAAGGTAAGCAATTAGAACCCACTGAGCTGCTCTACTGAGGAAAGATTTGATGATCTTCTTCTCTAAAGATTATTATCTAGAAGGCCATATAAAGCAGTTCTGCTCCCTCACATGGGGTCACCATGAGTAGGAATCAACTGCATGGCACCCAACAACAACCATGCAGAACTGGGAGATCCCCTTCTCCTATTCTAATCTTGCCGGGGTTTCCTCCTTATTCACCAATCCCTGAGACTCCTTTCTGTAGTTCTTTCTCTCAGCCATGAAGATGGCAGGTTTTGTTTGTTTCTTATCAGAGTTTTATTTTCTGGTGATATCTCTTGAGTGTCTGAGTGTGGCTGCTTCTTCAGATATAACTGTGAGAATTAAAAAAAAAAAAAAAAAAAAAAAACAACAGAAACCTTAACTGCCAGGCAGGCTGTCTCTCTATAAGTTTGTTCTCCCCTTACAGTCTGCCTACTTTTGTCTAGTTTTCAGAGTTCTCAGTGGTTTTAGTAATAATGAGTGTGGGAAATGGACTGTAAAGATAGCACATCACCATAATGGAAACACGGAGACAGTTTTAAAATTTTTTAACTATATTATTACATTATATATGTTGCTTTAATTTTTCTGAGCCTTGATTTTATCATCTGCAAAATGGAGAAAATAGATTCACCTTTTATGAAGATTACTTAAGATGCTATACATAAGAAAAAGATACAAATTTCACGCATAATTTTTTTCTTCTCCCATTTAAACTTGAGTTAGACTAAAATTCCTAACTAGGTGACTCAGAGAGCTGAACTATTAGATCACTACGCCAAGTAGCTTTCACTCTTCTACATGGGCTAATATACTTGAAGAAAAAAGTCAGCTCTTTTCTACATTTTTTTACTTAATCTCAATCGTATCTCTTTGTAGGGTCGCCATGAGTCGGATCCGACTCGACGGCACTTGGCTTGGCATCTCTTTGTACTGAAAATCAAGGAGCCATTAAATATTAGAGTAGGAAAGAACCTTAGGAACGACTAAATCCAGTGCTCACGGAACTTTTTGACTTGGTGAAAGTCATAAACTAATAGATTTAAATTTTAACCTCTTTTTACTACTTCAGTTCCTTTTTTTAGAAGACAACATTTATTTCTATTTTTTAAATTTTTTATCCAGGGGTGTAGAAGTTAAAGAAATACAGCATACATAAAGTATTCTTGTCTATTTATCACAACGGGGCTTACTGGTCCAGCTGTGAGGAGTTTTGTTTTCTTTGTTTTGAGGTGTAATCTGTACTGAAAGCTGTAGTCTTTGATTTTTATCAGTGAATTCTTCAAGTCTTCTTGGCTGTCTGCAAGCAAGTTTGTGTTATCTGCATATTGCAGGTTGCTGAATGGAGAAAATATTGAAGTTGTCAAGGATTTCGTTTCATTTGACTGTGCAATCAGTGCCTGTAGAATCAGTAGCTAGAAAAAAAAATCAAAGGACATTTTGTGTTGGGCAAATCAACTACAAAGGACCTTTTTAAAGTGTTGAAAAGTAAAAATGTCACTTTGAGGGCTAAGATAGAACTGACCCCAAACCATCCTATTTTTAGTCACCTCATATGCATCTAAAAGCTGTGTAATGAGTAAAGAAGAGTAAAGAAGAATTGATGCTTTTAATTACAGTGTTGGAGAATATGCTTTGAATTTCCAGAAGAATGAACAAGTGTCTTTTGGAAGTCCAGCCAGACTACTCCTTATAAGCAAGGATGATGAGACTTGGTCCCATATATTTGGGACCTGTTATCAGGTGGGACCAGTCCCTGCAGCAGGACATCACACTCCGATAGGAAGAGAGTCAGCAAAAAGGAGGAAGACCCTCAATGAGAAGGATTAGCACAGAGGCTCCAGCAGTTCTTCAGCTTAGCAATATCCATGAGGGTGACTTGGGACAAGTCGGCTTTTTGTTCTGTTGTACTTGGGTCTCATATGAGTCAGATTCAACTCAACAGAACCTAACATAACAACAAAGTTATCTTCCCAATGTGTACATTCAATAGCTACTAAAATAATTCCAGAAAGCATGTCTGAAATCTGACTGAATTATCTCTTTGGTATTGTTCTTCAAACTGTGTTCATATTTAACTTCTTAAAACATACATGTATGTGTATGTATTTTTCCTCAAGAAGGGTGTGGTTCCTTCTTAGAGAATCAGAAATAACATTGCTAGAACACATATTTCTATTTTATTTTTATTAAAATTCATTACTATGATTTTGTGTTCTTGTTATGACCCTGGAAATGGGGTAGGACTTACTAAATAAAGATTAGATTACTAAATGAAGACTGTGGATATCTGCTGTATACTGCATTTTTAAATCTCAATATAACCTTATGTATGATTTAGGATTATCAGGGAGGAAATAAAAAGAATACAACTTTTAAATTCTGTTTCTTGGAAGATAATGGTAGGATTATACAGATTACTTTGTAGATTTCATTTATTTATGTTACTTCTCTTAGATTATTTGGGGAGTCTCACTGGACTATAAACAATAAAGACAGACGCTGTATAACTTTTGCCAGTTTATCCTCAGTTCAACAGTAGTGCCTGGCACATAACAAACACACAAACTCACTGCCATCGGGTCTATTTTGACTCATAGTGACCCTCACAGGACAGGGTAGAACTGCCCCACAGAGTTTCCAAGGAGTGCCTGGTGGATTCGAACTGCACTTAGCCTCTAAGCCACCAGGATTTCCACCTGGAACATCATAGTGGTTTAAGATACTATTTTGAATTTATCACTGATAACTTTTTGTTTATACCCAGTTTCCTTCCAAAAAGAAAAAAGTGGGACCTTCCATAAATACCTACAGATATAAATAATTGTTTTAAAATTTTGAAACAAAGAGAAAGAATGAGAGCAAGGAGTAAGATAACCACATAAGGATACAGGAAATCTGGTCCTATACATTTGCTAAATATGGGGCTCTTTTTCACACTGTACTTTCTAGGAGCCAAAAGAAAGAAAAAATGAACACGTAGCAAGTGCCTTCAGTGCTCACATCACAGTGTCTAAATCTTGCAGTGTGACCCAGACAGCGTCCAGCTGCCCATACCTCCAGCTGTGCTTTGGACTCTTTTTCCCAAGAACGGCAGAAATCGGAATAGAAGTGCTGAGGACTTAGCTCCCAGAGCAGCCTGCCTCCAAAGACTTGCAGTAGTTGGCGTACTTTCCTCCACGCTCCCGCCCAGACTTGGGAATGATCATTCCAAGATGTGCGTTTTCATCATTTCCCAGAGTTTCTCTGTAGGTTACTTTCAGCAACCTTTTCTAGCAGCTTTTGCATGAGGCCTGCCGTCTATTCTGTCACCACTCCATCGTGTTGTCAGTGTTACCTGCCCTTCCTAAATAATCTACTTTCATTCTTGTCTTGGGCTCTGTTTCTGGAAGAAAAAAAAGTAAAGTAAGATAGGCACATAGTCAAAATAAGATTCCCATTATGATGAAAGAAAACCATGTGAGCAGTAGGAAAATTTTCTGAGAAAATATTCTCCCTGGGTACTTGCAAGGTAGACACTGACTAGTGTGTAGAGCGATACCTTCTATGAGACTGAGCAGGCAATGTCTCTGTCTCCTACGGGCATGATGGATTTTCACTCCAAGAAGAACATGAGGAAGGAAAAAGAACATCATTTCATCTGTCTGATGAAAGCTGAAATTCTGTATATCCAGATGAGGCTTATTCCCTTTGATCACCTGGCTATCTTTCCATTTTTAGCTCAGTTGGTTTCCACTTCTGTCACTTCGGTTTTCCTGAGTAGAAGGCTGCTGTTCATTAGCTGCTTTGTTACAGTTGTGGTTGCCTTGCAGCTCAGATTCCTAGTCTCTCCACATATTTGGTGTCACATGTTTTCCTTGAAAATGTCCCTTATAGATAAAAAAAATTGTCATTCCTGCTCCCTGTGCAGACAAGCAGATTTTCCTTTGTTTTCTCCTGGGGAAGAAAGAGAAATAATAAAGGAAAGGACGATGAGCTGACACATGGGATAGCTAAGAAAGACACATCGTTAAGGTAGTTGGACAGTTTTGATCAGGAACCCAGTGGACAGTGATAGCCTGTTGTAGATCTGGACGCTGGTTGTCATATCTCCTGCACATGTGACAGTTCTGGCAAGTTACTGTTTTTAACTTTTTCTATACCTCCATCTCCTTGGCCATTTCTTATTTATGAAACAGAAGTAGAAAAACAAACTTCCAGAAAAGTGAGAGTTAACAAAGAATTGAAGGATATAAGAGATTCAGGCCATGTTCAGACAACTGAAAATAAGCAGATTGTGCCATAGTTGCTCTAGTTATTTTAGTGTCATTGACAGCTTGCTCAGAGCTCTAAAGTCTAGGTGTGATTAATTGTTTGGCTATCACTTTTTAATATGACAGGGTAAGAAAAAGAATCAACTATATTGCTGCAGATGAGGCCTGTCACAGATGAGTCCAGGGCTTACAGACTCAAAACTAAATACATTGCTGAATAATTAAGTAGTGACTAATCAGTGCAAAACCACTAGCGTGGAAAACTCAGCATTTCTCAGCAGCTAAAACCCTCTTCCCAACAATTCTTCTGTTCACATGTCTGAAAATGTACTATCTTTAGTAGTACCAAAGCTGTCATTTTGTTTATGTATGGCAAACACTGCTGCTAAATGCTAATTGAGGAACAGTAAGTAGCCTGTTTATATAAGGAAATAATCATTCCGTGTTCTAAAAGTTGTACAATAAAGGAGTATAAACGCTCTAGTAGCGGTGGCCAGCAGAGAAGTGAAGTGTAGAAGGAGTGTTACAGAGGATTTTATTAATAATGAATATTCACTGAGAGTTCATTTAGTGCTGAGCTCTCCACTAAGCCTTCCCTATGCCATTTCTTGGTTAATCCTTACGATAATTCTGAAATAACGAAAAAAAGAAAAGAAAACAAGCCTGTTGCATTCAGTTTATTACAACTCATAGCGACCCTGTAACACTTATTGGATTGAGTAGAATTGCCCCACAGGGTTTCCATGGAAAGATTGGTGGATGCAGACCTTTTTGCTAGCAGCTGAACCCCTAACCATTACATCACCAACCTTTACAAACAAAGGAATTGAGGCAGAAACATTACTTCAGCTGTCTAATGGCAGAGAGTAAACTGCAGAGCTAGAATTTGCACTCAGATTGATTTCAGCAGCAATAGTGTCAAAAACTCGGGTAGACAGATGATTTTGGCTGCTGGATACCTGATTAAGGAAAGAGACAAAAGCAAAGGATATCTAGACCGTTACTGTATCTAGGTTGGAAATGAGAAAGATTTCAATACTTATAAAAGTTTTCAAAACTGCCAAAGAAGAACTCAAGGAAAAAGAACATTTGATCAGGCAAGAATACCTTGGCTGTGAACATCAAAACCAGATATTCAAGTAAATGTTACATTTTAATTAAGTAAAAAATAGTTTCTGTACATACTTGCTTAGTCTGTATCAGTGAGTTTCCAAGACGTCACTGCACCTTAAGAACAGCTGCTTCAATGAGCCAGGTCTGTTTTCTTTTTTTTTTTCCTTTTCTTTTCCTCCAGATTGGCTTGTTGCTAGTTTGTGGAGCTCCTTCTGTCAGGCAGGGAAACAATGGACACAACAAGTTATCCAGATCATACCTACCAAAAAGCAACCCATGTGGCAGGAAGCTCATTGTTTTTTTGGAGGTTTTGCATTCAATTACGTTTCAAAAATTGTTTCAAATATAAACTTTCCCTTGCCCCTGTTGCTAACAACAGAACAATTTTTTTTTTAAGAATTTCCTCTGCTGTATAACCCTGGAAGCTGTAGAGTATGGGAGGTAGAACATGCTTTTCCACTCTTGAATATTTAAGTGTATATTTACATATAAAGACCCTGAAAAGTCTTGCAGTAAAGAAATTTCATTAATTTTGTTCAACACCCCTGTTTTCCTAACATATTTGACCTACAAAATATTTTCTCAAAAAATGGTTATTAATGTGAAACTAACTATCCTTGGATCCCTTTACAGAAAAAAGAAAAAAAAAAGAGGTATGATTAAATCATTTTAGAGATGAAAAAAGTAAAAGGTCATTCACTTATAAAAATAAATGTAGCTGTTTATTGAACACTCATTATGAGTTAGACACTATCATAGATACTTGGTAATGACAAAGATCTCTGTCCTTACAGAAGTTAACATTCCCTGTGAGAGGTCTGCATCTTTAGCCAGCTCTGGAAGAACAGAACAACCTCAATGATAATCAAGAGACTTGAGCCTATGACTTTCAGAGCCTTCACAAGAATAAAATTGATATTTCAAAAAGATTAAAAACTGATGAGAACATACGGTATTCCTTCAAAGGCAAAATTTCAGATTTAACAAAGGCTATATCGGAAAGAGATATGATTCAGGTATAAAGTTACATTTGTTTAATCCACTGCAGCTTAATAAATCATGGCCACATTAAACACATATTTATCTTGTTTTATTGCCATTTAATGTGTTTCAGTGGTGTCATTTCTGTAAATGATTTCCTTTAGTATTTATTAAATACAATTCCAATTCTATGTCTTTTTTTTCTTAATTCAAATTTATGTTGCCTATTTCTAGGAGATCTAATTAAGATTGTTTGGATCTCTAATTTTGAAATACAGATTTCTGTGTATTCACAATTAAGCAATTATTGAGTAACATCATTTGCTATTGATGTTCCATGGGGCAATTAAAAAGTTGCAGGCATGACATTAATTATTGATGGACTCAAAAGTTTCCTCAAAAGTTGAAATATTTCTGTGATAATTATGCCTCTCTGCTTAAATATATATATATATAAAGTGATGATTTGGAGAGCAGTGTTATCAACATACAATATGTTCTATGTATTTCACATAGTTACAGTTTTCATTGGTGAATGGCGTAACAAAAAGATTAAACAAGTTCAAGGAATATCATCATTATAGGAATCTAACAGCATATTAAAGTTTCTGTTCTCCAGTGCTCTTCAATTGCAATCTGTTTGAGAGTTTTATTTTTCTCATTTTTTTGTAATGATATGTATTGGATTTTCATTATTTGTGAAGCAATGAATTTGTTAATGCAATCTAGAAGATGTATAGCTATTGTATAGGGGAAACCAGATTGTTGTAAATCATGATCTTAGCAAGCTCCCTAAAGACAAATCTTGAATTGTCTTTACATTCTTCTAGCACTAAGTATTATATATGGGGACATTTAATAAATTTTTGTCAAATGAATTAATTAATAATGAATTATTTAGCTGATTCCTACAATTGACAGTCCTGGGCACTTTTAATTGTTCTTCCTCAAACTTCTTTTCCCTGAAATTACAAGCTTAGGATATGTGATTTATGTGTTAACTGGATTGCTTAGTGCTTTCAAAAACATGGTGATCTGAGGAAGATTTCTAATCTCCCATAAGATAGTCATTTCCTTCCCAGATGCAATGCCTGAGAATTTCTCACAAACTATCATTTCATTCTTGTAAAAACTGTTCTAGGTGCTCTGGATACAGTAATAAAAAATGGGCGGGGGGAGTTTGTCCCTTTGAAGAGTTTATGGAGTTTTTAATAATAAATCAATATTATGAATAAAAATAAAGCTGGGCAAGGGAGACAGACTAGGAACAGGAAAGATAGTTTAAAATACAGTTTCAGGGAAAGTTTTTTAGATAAATGTTATTGGAGATGAAACCTGCAGGAAATGAGGGCAAGAGCCGAGCAAGAAGATATCTGTCTGTATCTGTCTGTGGAAGTAAGTGTTCCTGGTAGAGGAAACAGTGAGTAGAAGTACTCTGAGGCAGAAGGCAAAAGACTAGCAAGCCTTTCCAGTGTGTCTGGAAGAGAATATGTAAGGGAAATGAATTGTAAGTTCAGCAGGAGACACAGAATATGCGATCTGGTCTGAAATGGAAAGCCATTCTATACTTTTAAGCAGACTGACATGACCTGACGTATTTTTAAAGGCTTGTTCTATGTTTTGAGTGGAGAGTATATACTGGGCTATGGAATTTAGTCTAAAAGTCAAAATGTTGGTTGAGGTCTTTGTAATCATCCATACAAATAAAATAACTGCTTGAACCAGGTTTTTAATTATGTCGATTGTTATAACTAGTCAGGTTTTGGATATACTTCAAAGAAAGAGAGATGATCTATGCACGGGATGAATATAGGATGTGGGGGGAAAAAAGCTGAGTAGGGTCACTGCATGGTTTTTATCTAAAAGAATGATATCTCCCCCTCCCCCCCTGTCCTAGTCACCAGGTACTGCTCTAACAGAAAAATACCACGAGTGGAAGGTTTCATGTAGAGAAGCTTTATTGAGACAGTCCAGTAAGCTGCAAATCCATTTACAAACGGAAAGTCCATTCAGTGAGAGAATTTATCACAGTCCGGTAGGCTGAGTCCAAATCCAGCGAGAGCATCTCGGCACAGGAACCTCGGGTCCAAAGGACATGCTCTGCTCTCGGTGCTTCTCTCTTGGTGGTATGAGGTTCCCAACTTCCTCTGCTCACTTCTCTCCCTTATATTCCACAAGCTTGTAGCTTGGGTCCTGTCTCACTAACACAACTGCAAACCATTCTTCATCATCAGTATCACAGAGGCAGGATTCACAACACATGGGAGGAAGGGCACCATGTTGGAATGCCAAACCAATTCAAATCAACACATACATTTTTGGGGGGACACAATTCAATCCATGACACCCCCCCAGATGGGAAATAGCAGGACAGAATAGATTTGAGTATGTGGAATTAAATGATTAGTTCTGTTTGGGACAGGTTATGTTTAGAATGCCTGTTAGGCAGCTATGTGGAGATGCTAATTATGCAAGTATGATATTCTTGATACATTGAGAGGGCATGTGTGGAGATGAACATTTGGAATTTGTTAGCATAACGATGTTATTTAAAATTTAGAAATTAGATGAGATTACATGGGATTAAGTGTAGGTAGAAGACAGAAGAGGTGGAACTGCTGGGCCATATAGTCATGGGTAATTAGGACACACAAGGTCTGAAAGTTACGTTCGTGAACTTATCCTAGAAAAAATGCTACCAACCTCCTTGCTGAATATCACCACTGTCACCTTCAAAGTACTCCCCTTGGGAAGCTATGCAGCGACGCCAACCCAAGTCCACTCTTCAACTTTGGAACTCTTTTTTCTGGAATGGCCACTAGAGTTGTAGTCGTATTACCCTTAATGTCCTGAATATCATCAAAATGTTCTCCTTCCAATATTTCCTTTATCTCTGGGTAAAGAAAAAAGCCACTGTAGGCCAGCCTATATTAGGAAGGTGTTCCAATACAATTATTTGTTTACTGCCTAAAATCTCCCTCACAGACAAGTATAGAATTACATTTTCAAACTTGCCACCATGCCACTGTGCTCACTGACCATTTTAGAAAGAGTTCGAAAATTGTTTTGAACAGTGAACTAGGTGCTGGTGCTTGTGCACAGCTTCCCAGGGGGAGTACTTCAAAGATGATTGTGGGGATATACAGGGACAAGGTGTTTAGCACTTACAACATTTAAGTTCGCAGACTTAATTGTCTGACCTTGTATAGAATGGTGAAATTTTAAGTAGATGAAACAGCTGTATATACATACACACATACATACATACATATATATATATATATGTACATCCACCAAAATCCAATGCTGTCAAGTCGATTCTGACTCATAGCGACCCTATAAGTCAGCGTAGAACTGCCCCATCGAGTTTCCAAGAAGTGCCTGGCAGATCTGAACTGCTGACTTTTTTTTTTTTTTTGGTTACCAGTGGTAGCACTAGATCCTTTATACTACCAGAGTTTCCAGTTATAGATAGATAGATGAACAGTTAATACTACAGAAATAAAATACAAATGTTTTATTCTGAAGACCAAGAAAAATAAGATCAGTGATACACTTTTCCCCAAAGGCAAGGCATTGGAATTTATTATTATCTTTCAAGGTCTAGTCCAGTCAATTAGTGTACTACTCTAGTTCCTTGAGACTTGTATCCACGGTAGATCAAGCTAATTTCAGTCCTTAAAATTTAAGAGCTTAAAACTCAACTCTTTCCGAGATATTGCAACCTTGGCAACCACTAAGTCCCAAATCAAAGATGAAGCAGCCCTTCATCACAGCCTTTTAGTCACAGTTAAGTTTAATGAATGCTGGCCTTTGATTGTTTATCCTGCTTCTGTCTGCTGGTAGTCAAGAAAGCTCAGGCTCCATAGCACTTTTTTCCTTCTAAGTATTTGAAAGCAAGAAGATGTCTTCAATGATCTTTCTCCTTTGGTCCTACAGGATAAGAGACACTGTGAAAATCACATACAACCCAAGTATTGATTGTAACTATTTCCTAAATTTATTGAGAAAGACTATGAAGAAGCAGGCTGCAAGAATTGTGTTCAATGTAAGGAAGGCTGTCTTGAAGGCGAAAGTTGTTACCATGTATAAGTAGATTGTCTGTTTAAAAAAATATTGAACAATTGAAAAAGTTGTGAGTCTCCTTTTTTCTTTTCTTTTCTTTTTTTTTTTTGGTACATGTACTTCAAAATCACAAATATTTCCAGTCTATTCCAGGGGAAGATTTATAATCAGGACCTTCCTATAGACCACTGCCATTGAGTAGGATCTGACTCATAGCAACCCTGTAGGTCAGAGTAGAACTGCCCCACAGAGTTTTCAAGGAGCACCTGGTAGATTTGAACCCTTCCTATAGAGCCAAGAAAAAAGCCTTCCCCAGAACCTGATGCACGAAATTGGGACTGGTAGCCTTCTGAACTTTGACAGAATAAATTTCTCTTTTTAAAGTCATCCACTTGTGGTATTTCTGTTACAGCAGCACTGTATGACTAAAACATCCACATTCTCCTAAGAACTTACAAAGATGAATGACAAGGATGTGTTTCTTGTACTTCATCCTAGTTTTAGTTTTCATTCAGTTTTATTGGAGAATCCGAGTCTCTGATTTTCACAGAATTTGCAAGACATACAAAGCACAAGAGTTCTGTGCGTGTTGTACAACTAATCAATGCCATTGACTGACACAACTGAATGACCTTTATCTCCTCCTCCATGTACCTATAGCACAGCCAGAATGCATTCTGCGAATACAATACAGCTTTTCTAATACTTGGTCATGGATTATCTTTCTAACTTCTTTGATCTTCTCTCATATAGACCCTGATCTACTCAATTTGAAGCTGCAGAACCTCCTAGAATTATGGTAGAGTCAGCATGGAGAGAATGCTGTTTTTGCAGCATCATGGAGAGAAGTCTAGTACCTATAAAAACTTACAGTCTCTTCCACTTTCTCTCTTTTCCAGGCATTCTATTTTTACATCTATCCATATGCATACCTATCTGTCATCCATTTATCTGTCTGTCTGTCTGTCTGTCTATCTACCTAACTATCACCTGCCTGTCTACCTGTCTGTCTACCTATCTTATGTAGTGTGTAGTGTGTGTATATGTTTGGGAACTCTACAAACGTGGCGTGACTTTGGGGGTAAGATCTATAGAAGTGGGGTCATTGAGTTCCTGCAGTATATTCTAAGACTCTTGTTATGTGTGCATGTGAGAGATAGAGGCATGGAGGGAAGGAGGAGAGAGACAGAGAGATTAATCTTTCTTCAGTATCTTTACTATGTTTGAGATCTCAAGAATGTCGAAGATCAAAAGAATTTCACATGACTCTGAGGTGTAAGGCTTTCTAGAAGTAATCATGAAACTGCTTTTTATGGATGAAGAATACAGGGCCTGGACAGTTTAGATAACACTACACATTAATAGTAGAACTCGCATTCTACACTCACCTTCCTTGATTTTTAATCTATCGTGATTCTTTCCCTTTCCTTGAGCTTAAATCTAAAAGTTCTTTCTCTATTAGGAGAAACATAACTCAGATATAAATGGCTATAAAGCACAAGAATATTAAAAATAGGAAAAATGAAGGGCAAGGACAGTAGAAGAGTTAGCGAGTTTTGCTTATTTGTTCCATGTATTTTCCTTTAAACAATATTATTTAGAAAGACAAGACAAAAAAATCTCATGTTCAGTGTTATTAATATGTTGAATTTACTTACCAGCAGTTATAGGATATATTGCCTATCAAAGTAGAATATTTTGAAAATACAATAAGAATCCTTTGAAACGTAGTTTAAATAATCACTTAATAATCAAAGTTAATGTACTAATATTTATAGTTCTGTGGCTATAATCACTGAGGACTTAGAATAAGCACAGAAAAAAGTGATGACTCAGTACTGAAAAGATGATGTTTACATTAATTTGCATTAATAGGAATTTTTCTGACCTTAGATAAGGAAAACAGTTGTCGCCAATTTTTCATATCCTTATTTCACTTTGTTTTCAAGGTTGAAATACTTTTGGAGTGTGCAACATAGTACCAGACATTTACTTCAAATTCAAGTCATGACTGAAATGACTGTTCTTATTAATTAATAAGACGTTTCCTACCTGACTGACAAGTTATATTAGCATAGGCATTCCTAAGGAGTCATTCCCAACCCTGCCCATGGTTCTTTACAGGCCAGTAGAACAGGTTATTTTACACAGCACCAAGTGGACACCGTGCCTTGCTGCTCCAGGATTCCTTGGAGACAGTTGTGGCAGAAGTAGGCTCATCACTGTTGTACATTAAAGCAAATAATAATAAAAAAAGAACCTTGATGACGCTAGCTGTAGTAAAAGACCTCTAGACCAGTTGCCTTAGTTTTCTTTACTAAGGACACTTTGAACTCTGGAGTTTATGTTCATTCTGTAAGTCCACTGAAAACATGAGCCGTATGCATTTCCTTTCACCAATTTTTAAAATTATTTTTTTTCTGATTGTTTTTTACAAAGCAGTTAACAAATCAATCTGCCATGTTGGTTGTTAAAACTTGTAATATTCCGGTCAGAGTTTATACAATATTTGATGGGTTAGGAAAGCATAATGTTCCTTAAATGCAAACTTGTTAGTTTAGATTTTTTTTCCCCAAATTTATGAACTAATTGTATTGTTAATTCCTAGAGAAGATAGTAACCTACAGAAAGTATAGATGGCTTCAGGAATTAGTGTTAATGACTACTTAAATGGCAGATTTAGGATTTTTTTGTTTTTGTTTTTGTTTTCAAAATAGAACCAAAATTTCATCAACGTATGTCTTAATTTGGGTTCTATGAAAGAATAAAACCAGTGAGGATATGTATATGGAACTGGACATAAGAATTCATGTCACTGAAATGTCTCACACAATTCTGGGGCTGACAAGTCACAGATCTGTAGGTCAGGTAGTGGGCTGGAGATTTCTGCTAACTTGCAAAGTTTTGGAAGGACTTACAAATATGTAGGTCAAGCAGCAGGCCTAATACTTCTGTAGGCTTATATTCCAAGATTTGCAAATCAGGTGACTAGAAGAGTTCAGGGTTGAGAGAAAGGAGGTACCATCTTTTCAAGAAAGCCCTCCTTCCAACTGATTTGTTGACCACGTCAGATCACATCACGGAAGATGCCTATATTATATTCTGGAACAGCAACGAGTCAGTGTCTGCCAAGCCTTGAGAATATAGTCTTGCCAAACTGACATATAAAATTAAGCACCATACTGTGTCACTTAAAGTGCTTTCATTCAAGTGAGATATAAAACAAAATACCATAATACATTTATTTTTGTAAAGTAAACATGTCCAAACTAAATTTATTGTTTATACCCTGTGCTAAAATATGGAGGATAAATTTTCTCAATTTATCACACGAAACATTAAATAATGTGTGATATTATTGTTAAAATCTCATCCACAATTAATTATTTGATTAATGTGAAAGTACGCAAACTACTGTCCGTAAGAAATGCTGGCTAACTACCTGTTTTTGTAAATAAAAATATACATACTATCTATGGCTGCTTGTGTGCTGCCACATCAGAATTGAAGAGTTGAGCCAAGAGACTTTAGGCCTCTAAAGCCTAAAATTTTTACTTTCTGCACCCCTCCTCCTTTTTTTTAAGTTTTCTGATCCCTGGCTTAAGCAGTGATTCTATGGGAAGATGGTTTCTATAAGTTTCACAGTGTTTTCTAATAATACACCCTACTTGGAAGACGTGATTCTTGATATTTCATAAACAGAAGAAATGAAAGCACTAAACACTTTTAAAATACCATGATATATGTAGAGAAGTATTCTCTAGAATCCTAAATAATTCTGCAGTCAGCCTGTATACCTTTAAAAATAAATTAATAGTTTGTATTTTACCTTTACTTCCATCTACCTGCAGTTTTTTTTATCTTCCTTTTTATTCCAGCCATAACATTTAAAGAAGTTACTTGTGTGTGTAAAGAAGTTACTTGTGTGTGTGTGTGTGTGTGTGTGCATGTGCACATGTGCATGTGTGAGCTGTACATAAAAGTGAACAAAATTCCTTGGTTAATATTTAATGCATTGGCCTCTTTGGCTACCCTCAAAATTATCTCTATTTTTAGTCCATAGCGGAATACTTCAACAGGACATCATCCAAGGTTACACCACTGTTACTATGTGTTAGCATTGTCTATTTTGCTCCTCTCTTCAATTCCCAGTTGCTATTTTTTTCTCTATGTCACATTAGATCTTCCCGTATACAGTGATGTTTATCCTTTGCATACTGAATTCCGTTTGAATGGAAGGAATAAAGTTTAGCAATCGAGGTCTACTATCACCTTGTTCCGTAGTTTTCTTCGAAGGGAAAATATTCTCTTACTTGGTCTTTGGAGTTTTGACTTCTGTAACCCATTTTGAGTAAATGTTCTCTATTGGAAAGAGATCTAAATATAAGTTCAGGACCACCGCTCACCACAATGTTAATCACTGTTAATAATGAGCCAGCTTCAACTGGACCTGTTACTGGGAACTCTGCCACTTAAGGAAAGTTGAGGAATTGTGTTAGCAGGTAGAGAACAATCGTCTACATTAGCACAGTCTTGCCAGATCTGATGGGCAATGAGGTAGCAAAATCTGTAGTATTATTCAGGGAGACACACTCAGAAAGCTTTCAAATAAAGGATTACGTATAGGTTTCTTGTGGACAGGAGCCTCATGTATCTAATCCTTCTTATTCTTCAATGTTTCTACTCAATAAGGATGCAACATATGCCACAGGGAACCTTGTTTCACATGGGGATGTCGTGAAAGTCATGTCCCTCTCAGTAGTAAACCAGCAAAATACATGTTATTTCAAGCCCCTTGTTTGAGTGTTGTTGAATACTTGCTCATTCCTTTTCTCTTCACTGTGGTTGCCTTTGGCTATTTCATTGTAAAAGAAAGTGAATAATCATTGGATTTTCTGTTCTTTAATGATATCAACTTATGAAAATTGGGCAATTGTGATTTATTTTCTTCTTATAGAGGACTATGCTATTAGAGGTAAGTCAATTATGGAGCAAAAATAATGCAATACAAACAACAAAAAGTTGAGTCTCACTGGTAACATAAGAATAAAAAGGGGTACACCCTGATATCTCCACTAAGAGACCACAATTGATGGTCCAGCGGCTTTGGGGTTCCCCTGGGAGCATGGCCTCTGACCCTGATGCTGCCCCCGCCCATAAGTCATAACGAAGGTCCACTCTTCAGACACGAATGGATCAGACTTGGCGATGCAGAGTGACCATATATTGGATGCACTTTATGGTTCTATGCATCTGTAGGATATCATCCTCCTGACCTCTGGCTGGAGGAAGGGGAGTGGGTAGAGAGGAGGGAAAAGGAGACTGTTGGGAGGATGAGACATGTATGGAGCAGAGAGGAATAGTGGGCTGTCACTGGGCAGGGAGAGCAGTGGAAGCTGAATATAGGTGGGCATATAAATTTATACGGGAATGTACATTTTCACTCAGTCATAATACAAAAAAAAAAAAGAAAGAAAAAAGAAAAAAACACATGAAGTATACTTGAAATCAGAGTAAATCTACCTTAAAGGTAAAGAGAGATACTTCTATTTGGTCATCAGTCTGATGACACATTTCAGTACACTGCCACATGAGTTCTGCAGTCTACATTTCATGGACATCCAAAGTTAGAATCAGAAATCACTAGGGTAACATGAAAAGTAGACAGAGTGTTTGTATTCAGTAGTTTTAGCCACCTTGTGGAAATATTCATTTAGAGGCATCTGCTCCTAGAGTTCTTAATTTTACAACAGGGAAATGAACACATACTCTCATTCTCTGGAGAGTCTCTAACTCAATTCGCTTCCAGCTTTCAACTGACTATTTAATAGCTACTGCTGTTGTCAGACACTATGTCTTAGATACAATTGGAGATCATAACCATCCACTCATCCATTCATTCAATAAATGTCTGTTAAATATCTCTCATGTGTGATTTGTAAGGGTTAAATATGTGAGAAATGAGAGTTCCTACCATCAGGTATTTTATAGTCTGGTTGGAGAATTAAGACAAATATGCCAGGAGTTGTGGTAAAAGACAGCACATGACAACATTATTCAAGAGTTATAATCAATAAATCCCATAAAGAAGAGAGAAATCACCTCTAATCATAAAGATAAAAGACAGTTCTGATGGAGATGGTACTTAATCTGTATTTCAGTGATTTGATAAATGAGCTGTAGGGAATAGATATTGGCACTGTGGGCAAGAGAATGGCAAAAGCAAGGACATGAACTCAGAGAAGGTGAGTATGTATCAATGTATTAATGAAATTGGGGAAAGAGAAAGGTATTAATAGATCTAGTTTAGTGTAAGGAGTCAGACAAGGTGAGAAGTGAAATTGGAAGTGTAAGGCAGGGAGAGGTTAGGGAAGACACTGATGATGAGGCATATGTGTCTCGTCTTTGAGAGGTACTAGAAAATTCATGTGTGGTACTTGACTTTATATGGTAATTGGGTAGCATTTGGCAGGAGGGGATATAAAGGAAAAAGATGTGATTCAGTGGACTAGAAATTGTCAGAGTAGTAAAGGCCAGAAGCTGATAAGAACCTACTGGTGTGGTACAGGGAATGTAAGAGAAGAAGATACTCACATAAGAATTGGCTCAAGCAAGTGACGCTAAGAGCCCTCTTCTGACTGATTTTCTATTTACTCAAATGTGTTGGCACCTGTGAGGAGGGGTAGATGAAATGTTGCAAGAGGGCTCATGATGTAAGAAAAAAATAATTTAAGGATGGTAGTGACTTTTTCAGTTGGCTAAACATATGTTTTTGCCAAAAGGAAACATCATGTTTTTAATTTTTATAATGCTTTTTGATATATTGTTTAATATTCCATAAATTGTTGCTGACTTAATATTGCCAATTTATACACACACATAAATATCGGATGCCATATAACCTGTCTGTACTCCTAGAGCTTTCTAAATTGCTGCTAGTCTAGAGGTACCAAATCAGCAATTTTCTCCTGTTAGCTTTGAGAAAAATAAAAAAGTTACTTCTTTTCTGTAACCAATTGTGTTTAGCTAATCTCTAATATTTATTCCATGTATTATGACGGTGATTTGATTATCGATTTAAATATGTGATGATTCGAAGAATACAGATCTGTGTTTGTTACAGAAGTGTTAGACTTCATTAAGTACCTTCTGAGTCAGCCTTCATCATTTGGCATACATTTGTTCCCTAACAAAAATAGCACTCGTCTAGATGAAGTTTCTCTGCTAATCATCATCTTTATAGCCCACAGAAGAACGTGTCTCTTCTGCTTGTGGTCTTATCCCTTTGTTTCATCTTAAACACCACCAGTTCATTCGCAGAAGATTGTTCAGAATTTAATACATTGTTGGATTTAATATTGCAAATTTACACACACACACATGCACACAAACATTCCTCCCCCACCCCCCCGCAATCCTCAACTTGAAACCAATTAACCATCAGGTCTATCTTGCTCAAAATACGAACTCCTTCTCTGGGTTTTCTTTTCTGAACCCACACTAGTGGTACACCTGTCCCTCATCCTATCACCAAAATTATGAAATAATGACACTATTTCACACCTAGACTCTAGGTCCCAGAGGAAAAGTCAAGTAAAACTTTGCATTGACAGAAGAGAAAGACCATAAAAAGGAGAACCACGGAGTTGCGAGCCATACTTGAATACATTCTATGGTTTAAATTAAGTATCAGCTGCTTATTGAAGGTGAGATGAAAGATATAATAATAGGAAATTGAACAAATAGTAAAGAGGTATTTTATTCCCCAATGTTTTTAAATATTACTGTTCTTTGTCTGCTACCATTAGAAACTCCACTTGTTGCCCATCAAAGCATCTGTAGAAATATAAAAAAGTACCATTCACAACTGTCATTGCTACCTGAAAGGTTGACAGTCCTTTGCTGTATGCTTTCAAGAACTGATTTTATTTTCTATTTTAATATCAACATTGTATTCCCATTCTGTAAATATGCTGAAACCACAGGACACCAGTGCATTTTATGCAAATCAAATAAAAATGTTCAAGTTTTTTTTTTTTTTCAAAGGCTCACTCACCTGTGCTCCATGTTGCAAAGAGCACGCATACACACATGCTTCAGAAATATAGTTCCTTGACCCTGGCATCCTGAATCCAGCTTGTTTCTTAATTTCTTTAAGAGAGGAGGAGAAATCCATTGCCATGGAATTGATTCCAATTCATAGCAATTCTATAAAGCAAAACCAAACCCATTACCATTAAGTCTATTTCAACCCACAGCAACCCTATAGGACAGAATAGATTTTTTTTTTCTTCCAAGTAGTAGCTAGTGATTTTGAACTGCACACTTTTTGGTTAGCAGACATGTTCTTAACCATTAAGTAACAAGGGCTACCTTCCTTTAGGAAATAAAGGCCAATTATCTGTTTCTGATTAGCCGTAAATAACCTTAAGTTGGCTTCCTTTGAGAAACAGTATCGCTAGTCTATTTTGGCACCTGCACATTGAAGAATAAAGATTCAAATCCACCAGACTGCATGCGAGAATGATGTGACAGTCTGCTTCCATGAAATCGCAGACTGAGAAACCCTATGGATTAATGTTTCTCTATGCTTAAAGTATTTGAAAGCTTTATTTTTTACCTCAACACTTTATAAAATAGCTCTTAGATGCCTTACCCACAGTATACACAATAAATCGCGGGGATAAAGACTGTGGCCTTGGAAGGAAGACAGATCAGATTGGAAACCCACCAGTGGTCTTTATAGCATGCTTATGTAAATAACTTGAGCAAGCTATGCAAATTCTCCAGCTCCTTCCTCAGTAGCACCACCTCAGTTATATGTTCACACATAATGAAGTGCTTGGAAAACACTTAGTACAGGGCCTAGTGCGTATTAGATGATTGAGATACAATATTTTTTTGCTTCTGATTAATTACAGCCAGCATCATACTCCCAAAACATACTCCCTTCAGTCCTCTTCCATTGTCTTAAGGCACTTCCTCTAAAGATCATTGAGTAATAATACAACTTTACTCAACTAGCATGGTTTCATTTGCTAGATTAGCTGTTTTTTCCTCAGTTTGAATGTGGCCACAATGAAATGATTAAAAACAAACAAACATAAAACCTGAAACACATTGATGGAAGTATGAGGTTGAAAGATTTGGAAAGTCTAGATCACTGAGTCCAGATACAATGTTGTGATCTAATTCTGGAGACCTGCCTGTGCTGGTGGCCTGGAGTGCAGACTTTAAGTTCCTTCCTGTTTATTACCTCTTCTACTTCTCCTGGAAACTTTGATGATGAGTGGTTAAGTGCTAGGGCTGCTAACCAGAAGGTCGGCAGTTCAAATCTACCAGGCAATCCTTCGAAACTCCATGGGGCTGTTCTATTCTGTCTACAGGGCTGCTATGAGTCAAAATCAACTGGACAACCATAGGTTTCTTTTTTTGGCTACTTCTCTTGAAATCCAAAGAACACTGTTTAATGTCTTCTCATATAACACAGGAGATCTGATATGCCTAACTTATGATGCATTTTTCTCAAAGTATTAACAACAATAATGGCTGAATTTAACAATACATGTTAACATACATTATGACAATAATTTAATAGATATTACCATTTGCATTTTATAGGTAATTAAAGTTCAGAGTATATCCTGCAGATTTCTAGGTAGTAAGTAGTAAAATATGGACAACCTTAGGATGGTAAAAGTGAACATCAGAGGTTTTCACCATGAAAAATTGATAAGATAGTATTTTCCTTGCAGGGTTCTTGTGCAACTATGCATATGGATGTATAAGATTGTGTGTGAAAATACTAAACACAGTGCCTGGTGTGTTGTGCTGTTCAATCAATGCCAGCCACATCTATCTGACACTAAATTCCACACCCCCTTGCTATCCTGTAGGAAGAAGCACCAGTAGGGCATAGTATGTACTTCTAAATTAACTTTCTTTTTGGATTATTTAAGTCTGAAAAACATATGTAACCTGACCTTTGACAATTCAACATTTTTCGTGTGTGCAATTTAGCCATATCAATTATAGTAATCATGTTGTACAACTATCCACCTGTAGTTACAGTCAAATTTCCCACCCCATAAACAAAAACTCAGGAGAAGGAGTCCTTTTGAATCTTCACCTAGATCCCGATCTCCTTTCTGTCCTTCTCCCATACACATCTACCCACTCATTCATTCACTTATTAATTAATTTGCTGTACTGAACTGTGTTGCATTCTGATTTCTTCAGTATTTTCTGTTTTTCAATCAAAATATTGGGCATCTTTAATGATAGGTATGTGCATGGGAAGATTCTGATTTTCAAAGACATTGACTCCCAATTCCTACCAAAGTGTTTGGCAGCTACTACACAGTGTTGAAAACTGGACCTCCTGGGAAAGATCAGAAGAAATACACAACCCATCAATGGGTGCTTTCTTATTTTTCCACTTACTAAAAAATATAGCCCAACCACAGGGGAGTACGTATCAGGCAGAGTATTTTAGATTGTAATAACTTACTCTCAAATTTGAAGAGTTTAATACAATACACTTTTATTCCATGGCTAGATAAATGTTCAGGTTAGCAGAAAAAATCTACATTACGTGGTCATTCAATGGACTCAGGCTCCTCCATCTCATTACTTCACCATCACATAAACCATTTCATGAAAAATAGCCAATCAGTAGAATAGTATAAAAGAATCTCAAAGGAGACGCATCACTTTTCAAATACCTTGTGAAAATCCCACATTACATTCACTCATCTCCACTGGTAAGACATAATCATACGGACACATCTAGGTACAAGATACATGCCTAAATATAATCCTATTTGTTGCTGTTAGTTCCCATCATGTCAATTTAGACTCATGGAGACCCTATTACTGCAGAAGAAAGACAAAATAGAATTCAGTGGACAGTGAGAGGTTTCTGCCAGAGGGTATGAAAGAAAAGCTGTATTTCAATGGAATTTCTAGTTGCTCTCCAACAATAACTTGCTGGTCTATTGATACGTATCTCATTTTGCTGAAAGAATCCCCAAAGGAATAGTCATTTAAATTCTGAATGTGCTCAGATGGATAACATGTAATTTGGAAGTGTGGGTGACATTAGTGTAGGAGTGGGGGGTGATCTTTCTTAATGTAATTTTAAATAACAGACCCAGTTTAGTGCAGCACCAGCAAAGTATTCAATTAAAATCACATTATTAAAATAAAAATTAATGTTCTGTTGCTGAACTGCTTGGCTGAATGCACCAATTAAAAGTTTTATTATCTTGCTGACACCCTCTCCAATCTCTTCGGGAAAGAGAAAAGACAAACAAACACACATACAACTTTACAACTAAATAAACCAAGTCTCAGTATGAAGACTTTGTGCCTGAAATATTGTAACATTAGAAATACCTATGACATTTGTGACATGCATAGCATGATGTGGAAAAAGAACACCTAAGGTAAATACTTTATTAAAACAAGCATAGCTTCTACCTTCTCATACTTCATTTCTTTAAATTTATACTTCATAGTAACTTCCTTCTCGCTCTGTCTTATCTACTTCAAATCACTTGAGAAGTCACTGGGAATACATGAAATTTTGGATAAGAAAAAGAGACACTGACTGTGGGAAAAACTTTAGATTTAACAAAATGTAGCCTGTGATATTAAATTCAGTGTTTGTTCTCCTTCAAATAATGAACTGGTAGATAGAAACAGACGTCATCCTGGAAACACACTGCAGCAGAGCTGCAGAACTCAGTTGCCTAAAACGAGTCTTAGACCCCAGATGTGCTCGGTAAATCTCCCGTAACTTTACTCCTGTCAGACAGTTCTCAAGATGCAGTTCCATTTTCTTTTCCTTTTTATTTTTTTTTTTGCAGGATATTTCATGCGCAGGATCCATCGGTATCACTCCTACGTAAATGTGCTAACCTAAGTCCTTTGATCTCTTAAGAACCCTAGCGCAGTAGTTTGTGGTAGCATTTATCATATGATAGGCAATTTCTCCTCAAGATCTCTTGTAAATATAACCAATACAGGGTCTTGTCAAGCAGCAATTTTTCCATTTTGAGCCAATTGTCATTTTCGATCTTCTTTGAGCCCTTTGCCCTTTCAGGAATTGGGACTTCCTATTCTGGTGGATAATCTTGCCATACTACTCTGTAAACCTTCAGATTCACAGGAAAATGGATTGTCCCCACACTGTTTGTCAAGTACTCTACGTGGTCTTGAGACTATACACATGATTACAGCACAGAATCTGTTGTGAAGGTGCAAACTGGCTTTCATGTTTGTGTGCATTTGCACAAGCTGGTTGATGAAAAGTTTTGTGAACGCCATTGAAGTCAAATCTCATTTATTTTAAAAGAACTCTAGACCCTCCACAAACTCAAATGGCCAAAATGGTAGTTGAATAAAATGTATTAAAAAGGCAGCATGTAGGATCATCTCCAATCGTATTAAAACTACCAGTTGATTCTGACTCATAGCAACCCTGTAGGTCAGAGTAGAACTGCTGTATAGAGTTTCCAAGGAGCACCTGGTGAATTTGAACTGCCAACATTTTGGTTAGCAGATGTAGCACCTAACCATTATGCCACTAGTGTTTCTACCAATCATATTAGTATCTAAATTGTAGCCACTTCATACACATGTGTGGTGGGACAGTAGGGTGAGAAGTGAACTATCAAAAATAAACAAGTAAGAAAGATAAGATACAAAACACTGCCAGGAAAGGTATCTTGTTGCACCAAAGATTAGGGGGAAAGAAAAAAGATGCTCTCAGAGCCATCTGGAGTTGCTTCATACTTCCAAACTTTCAAAGTAATGCTGATTTTTCTTAAATAGTGGTTTAGAAAAAGGTCATCCCTGCAGAGCATAGTCCTAAATTGCAAGACGTTTGTGCACTTGTTGGAGACATTGTTGCAGGAATTGAGAGGCATCAAGACTTGCTTGGGAATATGGCCTGACATACCTGTAAGACAAGACAATTTAGGGGAAATGTTTCCTGTGTCCCCCAAACAAAAACTGAATGCATTGCTGCAGAGTCGATTCTGACCTACATTAACAACCCTTAGGACAAAGCAGAATTGCCCCACAGGATTCCCAGGAAGTGACCGCTGGCCTCTTGGTCAGCAGAGGAGCTCTTAAACACTGTGCCTTCAGGGCTCCTTCTTGTCTGTAGAAACCTCAAACCCATCAAGACCCCATCTGTCATCACTGAGTGGATTCTGACTCATAGAGACCATGTAAGACATAGTAGAACTGTCCCGTAAAACTGTAATCTTTATAGAAAGAGACTGGCAAGTTTTTCTCCCCTCTGGGGAGGTTGGTGGGTTCAACCTGCTGATGTTCTGGTTAGCAGTCAAGTACTATATCCACTGTGCCTCCAACAATCCCTCCCAAAACCCTACATAGTTAATTAGTGATCTCGCAGGAAGATATACTCTGTGTCAACTCTGTGAAAGGAACTTGCGTCTGATCCTAATGAGTATTTATTCAGGTTTTCTTGTATCTGTTTCCCGAAATGCTTCCCAAGAGGATATTGCCCAAACACTTGAGGGCAGTTTATGATGTTCTCATCCAGTCTTTTCAAGGAATGACAGTCTTTGTAACAACAAGCAACAAAGCCTCCAGCACCTCTGAGTACTTCCTCATCTGTCTGTGATCACCGCGGAGCATCTCACAGTCTTTAAAGTCACCCAGCTCTGACCAACAGCATTCAGTTTGTTTCTCTGAGTGTATAGAAATAGTGCTTTTCTCAGTGCTATTTAGTTATTTATTTTTGATAGTTACCTTCTGGCCTGCACTGTCCCATCACACATGTGTATCAAGTGGCCATGATTTAGAAACTATTATGATTGGTGAAAACACTGGTAGCATGGTGGTTAAGTGCTACGTCTGCTAAGCAAAAGGTTGGTAGTTCAAATCCACCAGGTGCTCCTTGGAAACTCTATGCAGCAGTTCTACTCTGACCTACAGGGTTGCTGTGAGTCAGAATCAATTGGACAACAGTGGCTGGTAGCTTTGATATGGCTGGAGATCATCCTACTTGCTGCGTTTTTTATATGCTTTAATCAGCCATTTTGACCGTTTAATTTTGTGGAGGGTCTAGAGTTCATTCAAATTCAATAATTGAGTTCAATTATTATGCTCAAAATTAATCAAGTTACTATAAATTAGGGCACCTTCTTTCTAACTGATGAAAAGAAAAACTCCATACATGGCTCTGTCTACAAATATTGTTCCATTAGAATGTGGATAAACAATAATTGTTCAAAAAATGAAGTAAGAGAGAGAGGAACAGATTGCCCTCCCAGTGGGAATGGACTCCAAATATAAGGAAATCAGGGGCAGGGATGACCTAGAATCTTGAAAAGCTGAAACGTTCCCAGGAGCAGGCAGCCTCTCAAGTATTTTTTGTCCAGACTCTGTGTAGCTTCTCATTCCTGAGAGGAAGCTGGTATTGAAATAGGTCAGCATGTGGAGATATTAAAAAGGTGTTATCTGCTTTCTGAATCATGTCATTCAGTGCTTTATTTTCTCCTAGAAACTGAAAGACAATAAGACCTCATTAGGATAAATCAGACCCAAATTTCCAAGTATGTTTTGACTCTTTTGTGATGGATTCAGCCTCCAGCTCAGATTCAGAGTGAGAGGGTAACAGAGGCAGAAGCTGGGGAAGAGAAAAGGGAACTCAGCACGTACCTTACATCTTCCATATCATCTATGATTCATCCATACCACATATATCAGTTTCTTCATTACATGTCGTACTAAGTGTTGCTTGAGGAAAATAAAACATCTTAGTTACAGGCACTGCTTTCAAGGAGCTTACAGTCAGGAAAGCGTTTGGTGAAATGGCAGTGTCCTCATTTAGTTTGAAGGAAAATGTGAAATAAGGTTTTGTATGTGACCGACAGCCTTGGAGTTTCATCCAAGGGTTTACCAGATCTGCTACTGTGCATGAATTTTCTCATTTAATTTTCTCAAAACCCCCTTGAGATGAGTATAAGTTTCATTTTACAGACAAGGAAGTTGAAGTAATGAGTTTAAGATCACACAGCTTCCAAAGTGGTACCTTGAAACTTTTACATGTTTTGAACACAACTGCGGGCGAAACCTTCTTAAGTACTGCCTCAATCAATCAATCTTAATTCCTTTACTAACTTTTTCCAATAGTCCTAATAAAAGTGACTCTATGTTGGCCTTGGGACCCTACAGAATTAGAACATTACTTTTATGCCTTATTTTCTCTACTGTCTCAAAGGAGCCAACTGCATTAGCCATGCTTCCCTTGCCATTTCTCCATGTTTTTGAATTTTCCAATCTCTGAGCTTTGACTTCCACCTTGTGAACTTAGTGATTTTGGGGTGGTTGCAATCCAGCACCTGCTGCGGTACCTGCTACTTGCTGAGCCTCTATCCACTGGCCTTCTCTGATCTCTGTCTTTGCAGTAGTTGTCTTCAATTACCAACACCTGTCATCCTCCCAGGTTGCCTGCTCTGTCACTGATTTATGAGCCTCTCTGGTTTATTTTGTAATGATTGAATGCAACATTCTTATCCCGTCATCATTTTATGCAGCATCTGGTACCCTCTGAATTGTGCTAGGACTTGGAGAAAAGAGAGTACTTAGAAGAGATCCTAAGGTGAGACAAGTCTGATAGCCCCCAACCAGTCCCCTCCTTCACCCTCAGGGTCCAGCTGGCTGCACAGAGGGATTCTCTAGTTCCAATTAATTGGGGAAAGGGTACCTACCAAAATTCAGTGTCTTTCTGGTTTGTATTTTAATCCTGAATTGACATTTTGAACACTATAGCTGTGTCTGCAAAGTCACAGCCTATCGTTTGGGTAGAATATGACTGAGTATCAGAGCTAGAATGAAAAATAAGCCTTTCCAAATGTGTCACTCAGATATGAGGTTTTTTTTGGATGAAATTAGATGCATTAAGTGTTTCCTATGCCTGCAACAAAAGTGCAAAACAGAGCTTATGATTGTCTCTTTGAGTTACCATGTAATTCTGCAAACATATTACTTACACATACAACCCATCATAGAACATTCATGGTAACATTACAACTTCATAGTGGCTACAAATGTGGTCTGTTAAACTAATGAGGTATGTTTAGCTTTTGACAGATGTTGCTGTGACTGTTTTTAACAATGGCTTTGCTTTTTACATGCAAACCATTTTGAAAGGTTAAAGTGAGAGGAAAAACAATATCTTCTTTTGGAACCAAGGCTCAGAAGACATTTTAAAAGATAGGCTTCAGGTATGTAGCTAAATTATACAACTCTGTTGCAATCCCTAGTCAACAAGGAATTCAGTTATTTACTACCTACTAATGGCTGGCTTGGCTGGCCAAACCCACTGCAGTCCAGTTGGCTCTGATTCATAGTGACCCTGTAGACAGAGTAAAACTGCCTCATAGAGTTTCCAAAGAGTGCCTGGTGGATTTGATCTGCGTACCCTCTGGTAGGCAGCTGTAGCAGCTAGCAACTACATCACCATAGTTATTAGTCATTGAAAAAAAAAAGGAGAATATTTACAAATGCGTAAGGAATAAAAACTACAGAAGAGAAGAGAGCTTTGTCTCTAAGGGACATTTATCAAGATTAGAAAGTAAAAGTCAAAAGTTTGTAGGTAATTGGGAGAGAATGAAGACTAAGTTGCCTTTTAACTACTTTTTAAATTCTAACCTTTTCTATTTTCTATCTCAGCTCCATCATTTGCTTTATAACTCTGCAAAACACTTAAACTTTCAGGGGATCTAACTTAAGGCTACCCTTCAGTCACCTTTAGGCAGTCACAAAAATCACTGGTCATAATACTAAGATAGCACTAACTAACTGCTTTTGAACATGATATGCAAAGTCAAAGTATATGTTTGGGAAAGCTAGTATGAAAGAATTTAGACACCATAAGTAATAATTATTTCAATGGATAACAGTTGTCTTACTCACAGTTGCCTATTTATTGAATTTAGTTGAAGTTGGTTTATAGTGTGGTTTGGGAGCTTTTGACATTTGCTGTCAGAGAATTAAGGAGTCACCGTGACAGGAACATGAGAAGTTGGCAATACAGAGAGAAATAGGCAGTGGCTTTTAAACTTTTGTGTCAAAAGAAACTAGGCTAATAATATTGAAAAATAATGAGAAAGAAGAGGGTTAGGAGAAAGAAGCACATACACAAATAGATAAGGACACCAGGGAAAAATGACAAAGGGCAGGAGGAATCTCCCCAGGCTGACACAGAGCAGATACCTCCAAGGAGTGAAAAATGAAATAGTGTGGGGCTTGTGAAGACATAGTTAGGGTTGTTGTGATTTTAAAGCTTTGTATATGTTCAGTTAATAGTAAAACTTTAAGGGATTATTTATAATTAAGAAGAGTAAATAAGTGGTCCACCTTCAGTTTCCAAATGAGTACAGTACTCTGTGTTTCTCCCAACTGGCAAGAGGACTGTTTGAAATCACGTATTTGATCCCTTCTTATAGAATACAGGAAACCCTGATGGTGTCCTAGTTAAGAGCTACCGCTGCTTGCCGAAAGGTCGGCAGTTTGAATCCACGAGGTGCTCCTTGGAAACTGTGGGGCAGTTCCACTCTGTCTCACATGATCGTTGTGAATTGGAACTCAATGGCAACCTGTTTTGTTTCTTTCTGGTAGCATACTCACGGGCTCTCCCATAGTCACTTAAAATGTTTCAATCAGAAGAGAAAAGGAAGGAAACAAGGAGAAAGCAGAGTCTATAAGATGTTAAAGAGAAGATGAAGACATGCTGATAAATATATAATGAAGCCATGCTTCAGTTAGGAAAAAAAATCAAGTCTTTTAAAGTTTTCCATAACTTTTTACTATTACTCTTTTTTTATTTTTTTTATTTTTTTTGAAGAATTACTATTGACTATTTAAGGCTCTTTTGAGCAGATTTCATGCACTTTGAATAAAATTGTATTTATTATTTGTATGACTTTTGGAACTTATAATTCAATAAATCAGATTCTTTTATGATCCTTACCTTGCTCACCTGTGACACGTAGATAGCACTAGAAACTAGCTCTTAGAGTGTGATGATTGAATGGATTACTACCTTAACAGAGCTCTGAACACAGAGATACACGTTTAGGGATACCCATTATTATTTATAACCAAATGATTATATCTTATATGAATTAAATAAACCATAAATCTTGTACTTCCTCCCACTTTGAATGATTGTTTATGTGTATGCATCGGTATTTTTTGCATTTTGCTTATTTGGTGCATACAATGTAGACATTACAAATCTGATTTAAAAATCTCATGCGGTGTCTTGTCTGAAAATGTTTGTCTTAACTGTCATTTGCTTTACTTTAAAGAAATGACATATTACATACAATAATTTAGTTTATATCAATACACTTTTAAAAGACCACTGCGAGAATATGGTAGTAAGAAAAGTATTTGGTAAATATATATACGTACATGATATAAACGTATCTACGCTCTCACACGTATCACAAATCGGAGCCCTGGTGGTACAGCGGTTAAGAGATCAGACTGCCAACCAAAAGGTCAGTAGTTCAAAGGCTTAATAAACCACCGGCCGTTCCTTAGAAACAATATTAGAATTCCTCAAGTGACAAGACGGCTGTTTGAAATCTCGTATTTGATCTCTTTTTTATACAATAGAGGAATCCCTGATGGCATCGCGGTTAAAAGAGCCACGGCTCCTAACCCAAAGAACCCATCAGCTGTTCCTTGGAAACCCTGTGGAGCAGTTCAACCTTGTCCAGTAGAGTTGTCTTAAGTCAGAATCAGCTCCAAGACAACCGGTTTTCTTGGTTTTATATCACATATATTAAAAATTACTCTTTAGTAGAGGACCTGATCATAAAAAGTATTTTATTTTAAAATTAGTGATTAAGTGCTGCATCTGCTAACCAAAAGGTCAGCAGTTTGCATCCGCCAAGAGCTTTTTAGAAACTCTATGGGGCCATTCTACCCTGAGCCATGGAGTTGCTCGAGTTGGAATACACTTGACGGCAGTGGGTGGGGAGTTTTTAAAATCTATTTAAAGAACATCTTTTTGAAAACAGTTGGAAAATTCATTCTTTTGATTGACAAAAGGCAGTTGTTTGAAACAGCATTTTTGACTCCGAGCTCCTCAAAGCTAACGACTATGTTGCATGCTGTTACTCATCAGCATATTTCTTGGCTGGTAGTTGGCATCAAATACATGGCTAAGAATGAACGAAGGCACACTTGAATATATTAGCGACCCGATGGATTAGTTGATCAGTAAGTGAATATATAAATGGAACCAAATTCAAAAGGTTAAAATTGGAGAACTGTAAACAGAATAATAGACGTATCAGCCCTTCCTTTGCTACCAGTTGTTTTACTTTGGCTACTTAGATTCTACTTAGATTCTGGGAGATGTAATTTTGGAATGTCAGGTAACCGTTCCAAAGCATGAAATCTCCTACCAGTCAGAAGACTGAAGTGGTAGTTAAAAGAAATTTGAGTCCAAAGGCCACCAAAAAGTACACACTCACACGTGAAATTTAAAGGTTGTAAAATGACTTTATAAACACCATCACACTTGTAATTATTTTTAAATGAGTCTTAAATTATAAGCTCTGTTATCCACCATTTGTATCCCTTGCACCTAGTCAGCATCTTGCACAAACTCTTTGTCGCTAAGCTTTTGCTCTATGAGTCAGTGAACTGAAGAATGATACTGGAAAGACGTGCTAATAATGACACAAAAGATTAAGGAGTCACAGGTATATACAAATAAAGGAAACAATGGGTAGAAAGAAGTTGAAGTCTATGTACAGAAAGAAAGAAAGATGTGATGGATATGAAGGTGGGATGAGAAGAAGGGACTGTAGATTTCAGTAGAAAGTGGGGTGGGTGGAAGAGATCGTTGTATAACACTTTAGGGAATAGTGAGTTTGAATTTATTTTCTTTAACTAACAAGTACTGTAGTAATTTTGGAGGAAGGCAAAATTCAAAAATAGCAACAAAGCAAGTTAAGTGTTATGTTTCTCTGCAGACCTCATAAAAATGAAATTTACTCTGCATGTTCTCTAAATGTTTATAAGACAATGTTTTATAGGCATACAGATTTTTTATTTCTTTCTCATGTCTGAGTCTTAATTAAATCACTTAAAGCAACAAAAGTGTTTCTGTAACTGGAGCCTTCAGATTTGAACACTGGGCTCTAGGTTAGTCACTCTGTCTCAAAATTAACATAATTGAAAAAGTCATAAAAGGAAATTAGATTTCAAATGATAGTGATAACTCTGAAAAGTTTGGTTCTACCCACAAGAAATGGGTCAGTGGGAGAACCAGCCAAGTGGTTCTAAGCATCACATTAGGCTCAAGAATGTGGGGCTGTCCAATCCCATGGAACAATTTTCTTTCAAGTATACAGCTACACAGTAAATACTAGTATTGCATCCAGCACCTGTCTTTTAGTTTGCTGTACTGTGATGGCTTGCATGTTACTGTGATACTGGAAGTTATGCCACCGGTATTTCAAATACCTCCAGGGTCACCCATGGCAGACAAGTCTCATGAAGCTTTTAGACTGAGTCAGAGTAGGAAAAAAGGTTTGGTGATCTACTTCCAAAAATTAGCCAATGAAAAATTTATGAATTACAATATAATATCATCTGATACAGTGCTTTAAGAAAAGCTCCCTAAGTTGGAAGTCACTCAAAGAATATCCAAGCCAGCCAAGTGCCGCAAAGGACATAGTGGATGCAATAAAGGACTTGATCGTGGCAATGATTATGAAGATAGTGGAGGACCAGGCAACCTCTTGTTCTGTTGTATGAGGGAAAACCATGAGTCAGAGCTGTGTTAATGGCAACTAGCAACAGTAACATCCTTACTGTATACAATAAGAAGAAAGCCCAGTAAGTATATAGGGCTTAAAAGAATTTTAGAGTGATAAGGTCTGGCAATTAAATCTGTGAACTGAATTGTTCTAATTATTGTTTACCTCATTCTGAATATCAGTACAGTCACCTTGGAAGTATTCTCCTTGAGAAGCTATGCACCGACACCAGCTCCTAGTCCACACTTCAATGCAATTTTGGAACTCTTTCTGGAATGGCCATTTCCCATAGTGGCAAGGTGGCAAGTTCAAGAACTCAAATGTATCGTTGTCTGTGAGGAAGTTTTTAGCCAGCAAACAAATAACTTGATTGGAACACCCTCACTAATCACCTGATCTGGCCCCCAATGACTTTACCCAAAGATAGAGGAAATATTGAAAGAAAGATATTTTGATGACATTCAGGACATCAAGAGTATTATGAAAACAGCTCTGATGGCTGTTACAGAAAGAGTTCCAGAACTGCTTTGAAGGGTGGACTAGGCAATGGTGTCAGTGCATATCTTCCCAAGCGGAGCAGTTTGAAGGCGACCACAGTGATATTCAGCAATGAGGTACGTAGCACTTTTTCTAGGATGAGCTCATGAACTTAATTGTCAGTCCTACAACTCTCATTTGGTAGATGAGGATGTTAAGATTTAGGGAGGCAAATTGTGTAAATTACTCAAGGTCACAAAATCGGTCAAGAGGAGAAATGTGAATAGAATTCCAGACTCTCGATTCCCTACATGGAAAGTCTCATTACAGTGTTGTTGTCGTTGTTGCTGGTGCCACTGAGCTGGCTCCAACTCATAGTGACTCCGTATCTGACAGAATAAAATGTTGCCATCCACACTATTATAGCTATGTTTGAGTCCCCTGTTGCAGCCATCACGGGCGTGAATATGGACTTTTTCTGATCCATCTCATTGAAGGTCTCCCTCTTTGTCCTTGATCTTTACTAAGCATGGTGTTTTTCTTCAACAGTTGTTCTCTCCTGATACCATGTTCGAAATGAGCAAGAGTAAGTCTCCTGATACTCACTGCTAAGGATCATTCCAGCTGCCCCTCGTCTAAGCAGATTTTATCATTCTTCAGGCAGTCCGTGGTACATTCTGTACTTACCAACACCAAAATCTAAATTTGTCATTTTTCCTTCTTTTCTTTGCGTATGAGGTGATTGAAAATAACATGGCTTGTGTTAGATCCACGTTAGTCCCTGAAGAGACATCTTCACTTTTTGAATACTTCCAAGAGGTCTTCTGCCCAAAAGATCAGTGTAATAGGCCATTTGATTTCTTGAATGCTGCTTTCGTGGGAGTTAACTGTGGATCCAAGCAAAACGAAGTCCTTGTCAACTTGAATCTTTTCTCTGTTTATCGTGATGTTGCTTATTGGTCCAGTTATGAAGATTTTGTTTACTGTATGTTGCTGGAAACCCTGGTAGCATGATGGTTAAGTGCTACAGCTGGTAATCAAAAGGTTGGCAGTTTGAATTCATCATGCACTGCTTGGAAACTCTGTGGGATACTTCTACTTTGTCTATAGGGCTACTATGAGTTAGAATTGACTCAGTGGCAGTTGATTTGGGTGGGAGTTTGTTGAGGTGTAATTCATACAGAAGACTGTAGCCTCGGATCATCACCAGTGTGTATCTCAAGTCCCCTTTGCTTTCAGCAAGTAAGATTATATCATCTTCATGTCACAGGTTTTTAGTGAGGTCTTCCTCCAATCCTGGTAGAGAATTCTTCATATACTCCACTTCTTGGAGTATTTGCTGAGCACACAGACTGAACAGGTATAAAATAGGCAACAGTGACAGACACCTTTTCCAGTTTTGAACCATACAGTATCCCCTTGTTCCATTCAAATGACTACCTCTTAGTCTAAGTGCAGGTCCCTCATGAACACAACTAAGTGTTTGGGAATATCCATTGTTAAAAGTGTTATCCATAAATTGTAATGATCCACACAGTCAAATGGCAATGTATAATCAATGAAACACTGGTAAACGTCTTTCTTGCATTCTCTGCTTCTAGTCAAGATCCACCTGACATCAGCTGTGGTGTCGTGTTCCACATTGTATCTGAATCAGCTCGAACTTCTGGAAGTTCTTTGTTGATGTATGCTGCAGCCACGTTTGAACTACTTTCAGTGTAATTTTTCTACTGTGTGATACTGATGATATTTTCAATAATTTCCACATTCTGTTTTATCCTTATTCTTTAGAATGGGTGTAAATAGAGTTTTTTCCAGCCTGTTGACCAGGTAGCCGTACCGCAAATTTCTTGACGCAGATATATAAAAAAATGCTTCCAGTGTTGTATCTGTTAAATGAAGCAATTCATTTGTTATTTCATTGATTTCTAGAAGCTTGCTTTATACCAGTTCCTCAAATACTGAGAAAAGAGTGTTGATCATGTTAAAGAGAGTAATAGAGTTTTAAGTCCTAGAATAGTGTTTTTAAGCTCTTATCTTGGTATTTGGTTTTGTTTTTCTAAGTATTTATTTCTCTGTTTATTCTTTCCCATTTTTTTTGAAGTAAATCATATTTTTTTGTACTAACTTTCAGTTCTTGATTAAAATATTTAGTTCCATACATATGTGTTATATCTTAATGGCTGATCTGTAATAGTGCTGTCTAAAAGAACTTTCTGCAATGATGGAAATGTCCTGTAACTCTTCCATTCAATAAGGTAGGCATTAGACACATGTGAATATTTAACTATTGAAATGTGGCTGGTGCAATTAAGGAACTGAATTTTTTTTTATTAATTTCATTAATTTCCCCTTAGATTAAATACAGCACATAGCTAGTAATTATTACTGAATAGTACTGTCTTAGATTGCAATATGAATCATACAGCCATTACACTCCACCTTAATAATAATATTGTTACTTTATGAATAGTATTTTTTTACTCCCTTCCTGCCCTTTGTGCACTTTATTTCTTATATTTTAGTTCTATGCAAAATCCTTTTAAAGGAAAGATAATGGCAATATATTCAATGTATTGCTCTTAGTTTTCTTTCAAATGTTCTGTAGTCTTTTAAGGGAACACTGGTGGTGTGGTGGTTAAGTACTGCAGCTGCTAACCAAAAACTTAGCAGTTCAAATCTGCTAGGTACATCCTGGACACTCTGTGGGGCAGTTTTACTCTGTGCTATAGGGTAACTGTGAGTCAGAGTTGATTCAATGTCAGTGGATTTGTTTGTTTGTTTTGGGTAGTTAAAGATAACATAGATATAAATAGCTACAGATATTATAAATGGAAAGATACTTTGTGTTTTTCAAGATAAGTGCCCTTTTCATTTATTCTTGCAGATAGGGGGTTTCATCTAACATCATTTTTATTCAGCCTGCATTTCTTTTAGCATGTCTTGTAATCTACAGCTGGTAGAGGCAAATTCCCTCAGCTTTTATTTATCTGTAAATAAAGTTATTTGTCTTTCTTTTTAAAGCATTATTTTTCTTCTGTCTGAACATAATTTTCTTATGATGATTTCTATGTGAGCTTTCCTTTTAGCACTTTAAGTACGTTGTTCCATTGTCTTCTGACCTTTAGTTATTTTTAGTCACCATCCAACATATTGTTGCACATACGTACCGTCCATATATACTTTTTTTTTAGGTTGATTTTAAATCTTTTTTTTTTCTTTTTATTGTGATTGAGTGAGAGTGTACAATCCAGTTTAAATTTGCATGTCCGCCTATGTGCACCTCCTTCTGGTCTCCTTGCGCGGTGACAACACACTCCTCCTTTCTATTCTATACATGTCATATCCTCTTAACAATCTCCTGTCCCCTCCTCTCTACCACTTCCCATCGCCTCCGTAGCAAGATGCCAGTAGGACAACATCCTGTAGATGCACAGAACCATAGAGTGCACACGTGATATGGTCACTCTGTGTCCTCGAGTCCGATCCATTCCTGTCCAAAGAGCTGACCTCAGTAATGATTTATGGACAGGGGCAGCATCAGGTCTCGGAGCTGTGCTCCCAGGGGAATTCGCAGGCCTTTGGACTATCAATGGTGTCTTTTTGGGTGGAGTTCTCATGGTGAGCGCCCTTTTTTTTTTTCCTCACATCACCACTGGGACTTAACATTGTGAGCCCCGTCACAGCTGTCATTGGTGGTAGCCGAGCACCATCTAGTTCTTCTGGTCACATGTGGATGTAGTCACCCATTCATGTGGATCTTTCTGTCTTCTGGGGTCTTTTTCCCCCATGTCATTGTTGTCCTTAGTGATCATTGGTTCCAACTGAGTTGGGAACATTTGGTGTACCTCAGATGGCAGCTTGCTAGCTTTTAAGGCCCCTGATGCCACTCACTACTGTGGGGTGGAGAAGACTCTTTTAGCAATAAATTAGTAATGCCAGTTGGCCTCAATGTCTCCTGAGAGCATGGTAAATGGACCCCTGCCCCTGCTACTCTGTCCTTGCAATATTGGGTTAAGATTGGAAGAGTTTTCAGGTCATGTTGAGATCTAGTTAAACTATTCTTTCTAATGTGTGCTGTCACAGATTTCACCCAACCAAATTTCTATCTTTATCTAATCCAAAACCTACCCTTTCCCTCCCTCCTTCTTTTCCCTTGCAGCCATCAAAGAGTTTTTTTTTCTGTACATGAGTCTATTTTTAAATCTTTATAGTAGAGGTCTCATACAGTATTTGTCCTTCTGCTGCTGACTAGTTTCACTCAACATAATGTCTTCAATTAAAACCAGGTTATGGGATGCTTCCTAAAATCATCATTATTCTTCATCATTGCATAGTGTTTCATTGAGCATATGTACCATAGTTTGTTTATCCATTCATTTGTTGTTGGGCATCTGGGTTGATTGCATCGTTTTGCTTTTGTGGACTGTGCTGCAATAAACACTTGAGTGGATGTATCTGTTCATGTGACTGTCCTTGCTTCTACAGGATATATTCTAAGCAGTGGGATTATGGGGTCAAATGATATATCTATTTCTAGCTCTTTAAGGAAGTACCAGTTGCTTTCCAAAGAGATTATACCATTTGACAATCCCACCAGTAGTGGAGGAGAATTCCAATTTCTCCACTGCCTCTCCAGTATTTGTTGTTTTTTGTTTTTTGGATCATGGCCAACCTTGCTGGGGTGAGATTGTATCTTTTCTTTGTTTTGATTTGGTTTTCTTTAATAGCTTATGATCATCAGTATTTCCACATGTATCTTTTGGCTGCCTGGATATCCTTTTTGGAGAAGTGTCTGTTCATCTCCTTTGCCCAATGCTTAATTGGGTTATTTATCTTTTTCTTATTGACATTTTGCAGTACCTTGTAGATTATGGAGATCAGACATTGGTCTAACATACAGTTCCCAATATTTTTTCCCATTTTGTAGGTGGTTTTTTAATGCTTTTGATAGTCTTTGGATAAGCAAAAGTGTTTGATGTCTTAATAGTTCCCATTTATCTATATTCTCTTCTATTGATTGTGCTTTGTCAGATTTTGAAGTGTATCTGAGTTGTGTATTAAAACTCCCATTGTTGATTCCATTTTTTCTTGGATGATATTTATTGTTTTAGGTTTGATATTTAGGCCTTTTATCCACTTTGAGTTGCTTTTTGTGTCAGGTGTGAGATACGGGTCTTATTTCAATTTTTTTGCAGATGGATATCCAACTTTGCCAGCACCGTTTGTTAAAGATACTGTTTTTACCCCAGTTTACAATCTTCTGGCCTTTGTCCAGTATCAACTGTTCATAAGAGGATAGTGGTGTCTCTGGGCTGTCAACTCTATTCCATTGGTCTATAGGTCTCTTTTTGTACCAGTACCAGGCTATTTTGACCACTGTGGCAGGGTAATAGGTTCTAAAGTTAGGTAGTGAGAGGCATCTTAGTGTGTTCTTCTTCATTAGTGCTTTGCTTATCCAGGGCTTCTTCCCTCTCTGAACAAAGTTGATGATTTGTTTCTCCATCTCATTAAAAGATGTCCCTGCAATTTGTATTGGGACTGTAATGTATATGTAGATTGCTTTGGGTAAAATAGACATTTTCACAATGTTAAGTTTTCCTATCTATGAGCAGGGTAGGTTTCTCCACTTACGTAAATCTCTCTCTTAGTTTCTTGCAGTAGGGTCTTGTAGTTATCTTTGTATAGGTCTCATTTCTCTAGTTAGGTTTATTCCTAGGTATTTTATCTTCTTGGGAGCTATAGTAAATGCAAATGATTTGGTGATTTCTTCTTTAATGATCTCTTTGTTGATATAAAGGACTCCTACACATTTACTTATGTTTGTCTTGTATCCTGATACTTTGCTGAGCTCTTCTGTTATTTTGAGTTGTTTACTTGTGGATTCTTTAGGATTCTCTGTGTATACAATCATATCATCTGCAAATAGGGAGATTTTTACTGCTTTTCAGATGTGGATGCCTTTTGTTTCTTTGTCTTGTCTAATTGCTCTGGCCAGAACCTCCATTACAATGCTGAACAAGAGAGGTGAGAATGGGCGTTCTTGTCTATTTCCCATTCTCAAGGGGAATTCCTTCAGTCTCTCTCCTTTCTTGATAATGTGGGCAGTTGGCTTTGCATAGATGCCACTTATTGCGTTAAGGAATTTGCCTTCTATTCTTTTTTTGCTCAGAGTTTTTATCATGAATTGCTGTTAGACTTCATCAAACGTCTTTTCTGCATCAATTGATAAGATCAAGTGATTCTTATCTTTTGTGTTATTTATGTGACTGATCACATTAGTTGTTTTTCTGATGTTGAACCAGACTTGCATCCCAGTTACGAATCCACCTTGGTCATGATGAATTATTTTTTTGATATATTGTTGAATTCTATTGGTAAGTATTTTGTTGAAGAGTTTTGCATCTAGGTTCATGAGTGATATTTGTCTGTAATTCTCCTTTATTTTGTAGAATATTTCCCTGACTTTGGTATCAGGGTTATGCTAGCTTCGTAGAATGAATTTGGGAATATTCCATCCCTTTCTATGCTCTGAAATAGTCTCAGTAGTTATTGGAGTTAACTCTTCTCTAAAAGCTTGGTAGAATTCTGCAGTGAAGCCATCTGGGCCCAGGGTTTTTTTTTTGGTTGGTAGTTTTTGGATGACTTTTTCAATCTCTTCCTTTGTTATTAATTTGTTCTACTTCTCCTTGTGATAATTTGGATAGATAATATGAATCTAGGAGTTTGTCCATTTCCTCTGATTTTAAATCACTTTGTTTAGTTTTTCACAATTTAACTATAAATTGCCTAGATATGTTTTGTTTTGTAGTATGTGTGTGTGATCATAGAGTATCTTAGTCATGTATGTAATGTGTTCCAATATTTTTAGCTAAATCTTGAAATATTTCTCAAATATTTTTTACCCTTATATTTTGTTTTCTCTTTTTTATATTCATGATGTATATGATACTATGTTGTAGAACACATCCAGTTTGGTTGATTTTTTTCCATTATGCTATTGGTAGACTTGTCTTCAAAGATAATATTCTTTTTTTTTTCCTATTTTATTCCATTGTTATGTTCATCTAACCCATTCTTTATTTCCAGTATTATGCTTTTTATTGCTAAAACTTTCTCTTGATTTTTAGAAATACAAATGTGCAAATCTTGCTTACATTTTCTCTCTTCAGTCATGTTGCATACATTAATAAAAATAGAAGTTCCATTATTGATATTTAAGGTCTCTTACTATAATTTTAGCACCTGGGTAATCTCTAGGTCTCCTTCTCTTCATATTTTCTCTCATGTCTATGAATTAATTATTCTTGCATATTATTTTTTTTATGAGACCACAAATTTTAAATAAGAAAATAGTAGAAAATGAAGTAACTAGTATTTACTTCCAGAAAATGGCTGAATAAATCAAAGTTATAGTTGAGGTCATTTCTATTCTTTGTTGCTAACTTATTTTGGCTACAGGCACTCAGTGGTTTGATACTGGGATCAGAATTTACCTCCCAAAGACTTGGGATCTGAGGATTAAGGAAATTCATAGATCTCCGTAAGCTTTTCTGCCCAGTGCTAGTTACTTATTTATTTATTAGTATGAAGACATCTTTCTGCTTCTATAGCCAGACAGTCAGGTCTGTGGGGTTCTGAGACATTTTCTTTATGCAGAATTTATGTGACTATCAAAATCTCTCCTCCCAGAGTGCCTTAAAACAAGTTTTTTGCTCACAACTCTTGACCTGACCCTAGCTCTTATAAACTAAAAAGCCATAGTTGAAACTGATTCCTCCCAGATCTCCTATATTGCTGTCAAGTGTTTGGAAAATGGTGCCCTCCCATAATGCTCAATGAAGACCCAGGCAAAAGAGTAAAAATTGAATGTAGATTTACTCTGTGACAGGAGTGATTCAAACTTAAATCTGTTTTACCAGCCTGCACATAGACCTTTACTTTCAGACAAAGATTTGGTTGATTTTCTTTTCCACTTATCTGTGGGTTATTTTTCCTTTTCTCGGTAGTTGGCCAGAGATGAAAGTAGCTATGTATGGTTTCCCTCCTGTGAAAGACAATTATCGGAGTTTAGTTTATTTAAAATATCTTTATATTGTCAGTTTTCTGATGGATTCAGGAAACCTGATTTTATACCTCCCTTGATTTGTTTTGTTATGGTGAGAGCCAGCACTCGATAAATATTTGTTGATTAAATGTAGGAATGCCAGGCAGCCTCTAGTGTATTTGTTTTTAAATTCCAATCCCATTTCTGATTTTCTTCTAGCTGTATCCCTGAGCAAGTTTTTAAATATATCTGTTACTCAGATTCTTCACCTGTTTAAAGAAAAGAGAGACAGAGAAAGATAATAATGATATCTAATTTAAAAGATACTTGTGAGGATTAGGAAACCCTGGTGGCACAGAGCTTAAGTACTGCATCTGCTAACCACAAGGTCAGCAGATTGAATCTTCCAGGAGCCCCTTTAAAATTCTATGGGGCAGTTCCACTCTGTCATAGAAGTTCACTATGAGCTGAAATGGACTCAGCAGCATTGGGTTTGGTTTGATTGTGAGGATTAAATGAGTTAATACATGTGAAATGGTCTGAACGATGTCTAAAACACAGTGAGAACTGTATGCATATTTTTAAGAATTATGTGAAATAGAGGTTTTAAAGCTTAGAATGTGTTAAAAGAAAAAAAACTCAGCAAGACATAGAATTGATTAAGATAATCACCCACACTTTGTAACTGGTATTAAAAATCATAACCAATCATCAAAAGGTAACATATTTCCATAAATAGAACAGTGTTGAATAAACCTGAATAACACAAGCTGCTGGTGAGTTAGGTGCTTCATCTGTAGAATTAGATATTTAGCTGAATGGGGAAGAAAATACACTGTTACACAAGTTAAAATTATTGACAGGGTAATCAGTCTATCTGGCTTTGATACATGTATCATCATTTTTGGTCTATAAACCTCCTGAGTTGATGGGATACTTTATAGGACAATGCACAGCTGATACACTTACCTTTCTTTTTATGCCATCCTCCAAAGTAACAATAGCTCACTAGGACTGGCTGAGGTTCCTGAGATTCACAATAAATTAACTAGAAATAAGCTACAGAGACCAGACAAAATGTTTCTTTCAGTCTCCTGTTTTCCCCTTTGATTCTCAAGTCTCTGCACTTAGTTTATACTACCACTGTGATATGTTCCAATTATTTTCCCATTTTCTCTCCCTCTTTTCCTACCTCAAGTCAAAATAGCAACAAACAATAGAGTATCACTGATAGATCAGAGAGATGAGTGCAACATCTTTTCCCATGACAGAATATTTTAGTAATAATTACTTAGAATTTCAAAACTGTAGGAGAAAAACAGCTATTACAAAACAAAACAAAAAATCTTTAAAGATAAATAACCAAACAATCCCTGCATCTTAGAAAGGTCTAAATTGGGTCTAGCTATGAAGGTCAAATTGTGATATGGAAAAATTGTTGCTTCCATTCATAAGCCCTTTCAGTCCTCAAACCCTGACTTCCCCATCTCTGTCTTCTTAGATATTCTTGTGTTGTTTTGGTTCTCTCCAAATACTAAGAACACGATAAATATCAAGTATTGGTACATTACAATTTTTGTGAGTATTGACCACTCTATCTCTCAACCTTGCTGTCCCTCAAACCCACAAAAAAACTTCCTCTTCCTTCCCTCTTCTCCTCTCCTTATTCCATCTGAAAAGAACAGCACATCTGTTCTTACATACCTTCATGTACTGTGACACCTGAATCAGGGCAATATTTTTAAACAAAGGTCACTTCTAGTATCAACAAACACTTGTACATACACTTGGCCTCTTTCCTAATGATTTTGCCCAAAACAGACAATCTGGGCATTTTTTCTGGAGAAAAAAATAGAAAGTAGACCGCCTGTACTCCCTCACATCTGTTCCCTTGCCCACTGCTGGGTGAACGACCGCTGTCAGTCACGAGAACTGCCCCACCCACCTCACTGATGGACGCTTTCCTCTTTGCCTTATTTTCAAGGTTGATGCTCTCTGAGCCAGCCAGGCAGGCAGGCAGCTGTAGAGGATGGATCAAAGCTCCTGAATCCTGGAGATAATTGCCAAAGGCAGCTGAGTTCAGGAGACCCACCTGTTAAGGAGCTGCCAATTATTTATATGCTTATAAATCACCTTTTAAACACTAACAAGCACAGACTGTAATAAGTCTTAGCTGCCAGTTACCATGGCAACTGACCGTGTCCCAAAGGGGACCAGAGACTAGTGACATATGGACTCTGGGTCAACGGTCCTGTATTTCCTAGGACTGGTGTTTTTACTCCCACACATAAAATTGTTTTGTCCAGGTAAAACCTAAAATCACATGAGAAAATAAGCATAGGACATGATGAAATGCCTGCTTTTCCCCCGCTGCCCAGGAGGCCTAGAGGGAATAGAATTGTAGCCAACTCTCCATGAGCTGCAGGAACAGGCTGCCCTAACTTACTAAGTGGCAGTTCCTCGATACAGACACACAGGTGGTTTACCCAAGCCACCTGCTATCAGATATTTTATTCCCTAAAGCTTCCTGGGCTGCTTGGCTGTACCAGTCTGAAGAAGTTTTCCTAATACATTCAGTTGGCAATTGCAAATGGATAAGATGATGGCTACTTGTGGGATGCTCAGTAATATTTAGTGAGATGCAAGGAATGGTTTCAGATGAAAAAGAACATATTTTTGCTTCTAGCAAACTGAATGCGTTTTCTCTCTCCTTTTAAAAAAAGCGCAGTGAGAAGACAACCAACCGTGACCTAAAACTCTTTTTATAGTAGACAGAGAAAATCACCTTCAGCCTTCAACTGGCTTTCCAAACTAGATATAGGGAACTCACCATAAGCGGTATCATGTAGGAGAGGACCGTTCAAAGAAGCTCATGGCAGCTGGGCCTTAGTGAACAGTCACTAGTCAGGTAGTAGAGGAATGAGATTATAATCATTTTGCCAGGAGTGACCCAGATAGGACTTTTATTGGGCCTTCTACAAGATGCTAATTTTCAATATAAAACTGATTTGCTGATTCCACAAAGAGATCATTAGCAGCTGTATGAGTTGATACCTTTCACCTCCCAAACTACCTACAAAAGGGTAGAAAACATGAACTTTAGTCCCAAAGCAACTGATTTGAAATTTGTTTGTGCCACTACCATTTATGTGCTTCTGCTTCGCTGGAGGGTAGAAGAAATGAATGTAACTCCTTGCCGGTCTTTAGATTTTCTTGACAGTTACGGCAGTGTTCTAGGTATATTACTCCCTCCACTTTGGACTACCTCCTGGTCTCTGCCTCCACTATAGTGCAGAGGCATTTGAGATTCAGAGGCAATATGAAGTTGCTTTTTTTCAAAATTAGATATTTACACATCTGATCTTAGAGTTCTACGCATGCAGATCCTGGGAGATGTGTCCACTGTCTGGCCTTGTCATTCTCTGACACAGATATCTACTCATGTTTGATTTCTACTGGTCCTTTTTTGGAATCTCCTATGCTTGGTGGTTTAAATATTCGGGTAGATATTTATAATCTCCACAAAGAGCCAGAGATAAGGGAAAGCCCTTGGCTAGTAAATTGCATATGATAGTACCAAAATGAAGTGTTCTGGCAAAAATCTGATGAGTGTGTAAATAAAATCTCAGTGGAAGATATGTTGTACAGCGGATGAAGTATTTAAAGAAGATCAGAGACACTTCACCAAAGAAGACATTCAGGCAGCCAGCAGACACATGAGAAAATGCCAGGGATCATTAGCCATTAGATAAGTGCAAATCAAACTCAACTGAGATACCATCCAGCCAAGCCAAGTGCCGTTGAGTCGGATCTGACTCGTGGTGACCCTAGAGGCCAGAGTAGAACTGCTCTCTAGAGATACCATCTAGCAGTATAACATGTTACTAATCCCAAAAGATGCAAAGTGAGAAATATTGGAGAGGTTGTAGGGAGATTGGAATTCTTAGCACTGCTGGTGGGAATGTAAAAAGATACAACCACGTTGGAAAACAATATGATATCTTCCTTAAAAAGCTAGAAATAGAAGTACTGTACAATCCAGCAGTCCTACTCTAGGAATATACCCTAGAGAAATAAGAGCCATCACATGAGTAGATATATGCTTACCCATGGTCAATGCAGCACTACTTACAATAGCAAAAGATGGAAATAATCTAAATGCCCACCAAAGAATGAATGGGTATGTTACACACAGAAAAAAGGAATCTGTGATGGTTATAGAGGGTAGTAAGAGAGGAGGGGAAATAACTGACAGAAAAATATCAACTTTGGTGAAAGGAAGGACAACACACATTATAGAAGTCAACACAACTGGATCAAAGCAAAATCACAGAAATTTCCTGGACACATCTAAACACTTTGAGGGACCCAGTAGCTAGCACTGGGGCCTGGCAACCATAGAATGAGGGAACTTCTAGATCAATTGGTATAATATAGTACATAAATAAAATATTCTACATCGCACTTTGGTGAGTAGCATCTGGAAAACCTGGGATTAGTCATCTAAGGTGTATCTATTGGTACCATCCCACCTGGAGCAAAGGGGAATAAAGAAAGCCAAGCCAAGCCAAGTGCTGTCTGTTTGAATCTGACTCATGGCGACCCTAGGGGCCAGGGTAGAACTGACCCCAACCAAAGACACAAGAAATATAGGAGCCTAAATGATCACATGAACTAGAGATTTCACCAACTTGAGACCAGAAGAACTAGATGGTGCCTGGCTGAGATCACAACAAAGAATCCCAGACAGAGCAGGAGAAAAAAATACAGAACAGAATACAAATTCACGTGAAAAGACCAGACTTACTGATCTGGCAGAGACTGGTGGAATTCCAAAAACTATGAAGTCTAGAAGCTCTGTTAACCCAGGACTAAGACTATTCTCAAAGCCTACTGTACAGATGAAGATTAGACAGGCCTGTAAGACAAAAAATAACACACCTGAGGGATGTGTTTACGTAGTTCAATCACATATAGGAAACCAAATGGGCAGTTCCTGTTCAAAATCAGAATGAGCAGGCAAGTAGGGACAGGAATTGTACAAATGGACACAGAGAATCTGGGATGGAAAGGGGAATATGTTGTTACATTGTAGAGACTACAACCATTGTCCCACGTGTGTAATATGTATATAAATTTTTGAATGAGAAATTAGCTTGAGCTATAAACTTTCACCTAAAGCTCACAAAAAAAAAAAAGGGATCCAAATGTGTTCAACATACTGTCAAAATTTAATGGTTTCATCTAGAGAATATCTAGATGAAAGGGTAATGAACCATGTGGATTGTAGAAAAGAGCTTGTGGGGGGACTTACGGCTTCCTGATCTTGCTCTAGCAGGTTGGTAGTGAGGTTGACAAGGTGAACCAGTAATTTGTAAGTGTATGCATGACTGATTTAATAAGGAACTAAGTCACTTGAAATATCAAAGGAAAGTACACTAATCTCACCACATGCAGGTGAGAATTGATCCCTTTCTGCCTGCCTCGCTCCCACGTCTCTTTGTTGAAGTGACGGAGTACAAAGAGCCGGGCCTGAGACCCAGGGCCCCAACTTTGCTGGTGCTTCTAAGTGTCCCACTGGGCAAGTAATTTCTTATTTCTGTGCCTCATTTTTCGTATCACTCTCTGTGTACTTCGTAAGGCAATAGGAGTCTATAGAAATATAATTAAAATGTGAAATACATGAATAACAAGGGTCTCTAAACTATCATCATTGTGAAAGCCGATAATATTACTAATGATAACAATAACCCCAGTTGTCCTTTGGCCCTGGACTGATATGTTTAGAACTGATGAGAAATGGATAATCAACAACAACCATAGAGAAACTATAATAGGACTATCATAGACACAATTGTGAAATGTACAAAGAAATACTAAGAATGGGGAAATAAACAATAAAAAGAAGCAACTGTTATTTTAACCAGTTTTTATCGTATCTTTTCTGATTAAAACCCTTTGTCCTGGACTCATTGACTCAGTAAGACAGAGTACAGCAGCACCATGTGAGGTCCAAAGTGTCACTCCTTATGGAGGCAATGCACACAGCCTGCTTTGTCCCTGTGTTCTTTTGCCCTTTGTGCTGTGAAGTTTCTAAGGGGAAATATTGAGTGAGTGGACCACTGCTAAAAAAGACTTCATTGGCCTGACATCTGACCAAGATCATTCAATCTTTTTGCAACTGTAAGTAAAGGAGGGATTTGGGGGACAAGACCTGCTTGCCTTCCCAACCAAGTCATCAGTTTTCACCAAAGATGTTTCCAAAATGCCACAAAACAATGTTTTTACAAAAAAAAAAAAAAAAAAAATGTAAAGTCAACAAGCAAACAAAAACCTCATAGAACTCCTTCCTGAGTTCAGAATAGGATAGTTATTGTTTGGGACTTAAAAGCTTTTGGGAAATCTTGGACATTTTCACCTTTTCTTTAAGCCTAAAATTTCAATTTCCAAGTCTGATTCTCCCAGTGGTCTATGCACACACTGCTAGGAAAAAACACAGTGAGAGAAAGTGGGGAACTGGGGCTTTGAGTGGAAAAACAAATTTTCCTGGTTGTCTTCTCACAGCTCTTGTCTGTGCATTGTGGATTTGATAACAAACTCCTGAAACTTGATGTTAAATTCCTTTTTCTATTCAAAGGAATTTTAAATATTCTAAATTTTTAAAGTCAATTAATACAAATGTTTCAAGTTTATATGGCACTGTCTTGTCTTGGTTCTGTGATCCAATCTTTCTCATTAAGTAATATAAATCAGGCTGAAATTTCATTTGGGGCCCCTGCTGTTCCCCAAAAGTCAGCTACTTTACAGCTATATCTAAAGGGGCAAGTGAAGATTAAGAAGAAGTGGTACTCTAGAAGTTTCTTCAGCTGTTTCTTTTCCAAGCAGATGATGATTTCTCTCGAATCTCTTTTCTTCCAACCCTTACCCTCTTTTTTGGTTTCTTTTGCTTGGGGAAACCTTGATTGTGTAGTGGTTAAGTGCTATGGCTGCTAACCAAAAAGATCACCAGTTCAAATTTACCAAGTGCTCCTTGGAACTCTGCGGGGCAGTTCTACTCTGTCCTATATGGATGCTGGGATTGGTTTCAACTCGATGGCACTGCGTTTTTTCTTTGTTGTTTTACTGTTTCTTACATTAAAAACTAAATATCCCCCTGTGTGTATGTGTGTGTCTTACATGTGGGTGTAGGAAATAAAAGAGTAGTTTCCACGTTACAGTTGTAGAAAGAAGAGAAGTTGATTTTTTTTTCACACTATTTTGCCCTTATTTCAAGTCCTTCTATGGCCAGAACTGAGCAAGAAGTTGAAATGCATATTGAACTTGGACAAGAGAAGTGATACCATAGACAAATACTTAGCACAGAAATGAGGTGTGTGTGTGTGTGTGTATACATGAACTTCTGTGTGTGAAGGTATGTGATGAATCAGTGTGCAGCTAAGAGAAAGAAAGTGTGGCCCATAAAAATGTGTATATTGTCTCTCCAATATGTTCATGTTTCTTTGCTGGTAAAAGTTGGAGCAAGCCCTCTGGTTTGACTCCTGAATATTTCTGCAGAGGACCTCTCCTACTAATAGATTTACTCTATGCATACGAGCCAGTCTGCACTACCAACTAAGCAGAACAAAGTATGCTTTTCCTCCTACTCCTTTCTTCTTCTTCTCTCTCTCTCTCTCTCTCTCTGTCCCTGTCTTTTACTATCAAGATCTAGCATCCTGTCTACCTCTTAGCTTTTCCTAACAGGAAATTTGAAGTATCTAACAATCATTCCATCTATGTGCCCTCACCCTGCCTTTTGCAAATCTCTGTCCCAGTATCACAAATTTCTTATGTGACTTTTTAATGGTATTTCCTGTTTTACACAACTATGAAATTATGAGCTAATGTCATTTCCTATTGTGTTCCCAGCACCAGGCAAAATACCTGGCAGTAAAAAGTAATATATGTGTATGTGTATATTACTGTATATATGACTGTACTGGAGCCCTAACGAAGCAGTAGTTAAAAGCTCAGCTGCTATCCGGAAGGTTGGCAGCTTGAATCTCTGGAGGCCCGACAGGACAATTTTATTCTATTCTACAGAGTCCCTATTAGTTAGAATTGACATGATAGCAATGGGATTTATCATTATATTATTGTACATTTGTTGGTACACTGTATGATACAATACAGTAAGAAATCCTATTCTTTCGGAAGGTTTAGGGAGTATATTTACTTCCTGATTGTTTGGGTTTTGCCCCTGGTGTGTTGGGTATAGGACTGGCTGCCAGCAGAGATATTGTTGGAAGAGAGCAGCAGGAAAGGAAGAGGACCTAATGGGAAGCCAGAGTTACTGGCTGAGCTGCTGAGTCCACAGAGGGAAGGAAAGACAGCAGTGGCCGCTGGTCACATCTTAACTCTGCTGAGGTGGTTTTAGGATGGGGTAAGGAGATACTTCTAGCGGAGGGACTGAAAAACAGTTGAGCTGCATGTGCCAGTTGAAGGCAGTGTCAAAAAGAATGAGCTGTGACTGACATTCACGGCTGAAAAACATTAACTGTACTGTTCTCCCATGGCCTTCAGGCAGATTCTAATTTGATTCAGCAACAATATCTGTTTGGCTCCAAACTGATGGGTATCTGCTAATTTTTCTAACCACTTTAATAATTTCTGGGGTTCTGCTTTACAGCCGCACCAGATTTCTCCTTCTCACTAAAGTCTCAAGTCCTCAAAACTCCATGACAATTTTAATAAAAGTCTATGAGGATTACCTTATGTTCCCCACACTTAGTATTTCCACTTTAATATTTCACTCTTTGTTTCATCTTACATATCAAAATGCAAAGAGAGAATACTTGAGTTTCTAAGGGCCAATGATCTACAGAAGAAAAATTTGAAATTCTGCCTAAGGTCACACAAGAGCAAAAATTAATTTGTGTGTATGTGCCTATTTGTCTGTTTAACCACTTCAGTTATGAGTTTCTTAAATAAAATGACTTTGTCTTCTTCAAATTTTATATCCAACACAGCATGGTATCAAGCTCCTTTTGGTTGTAGGTGGTCCTATGTCAAAAAATAGTCTGGGATAGTTTCCTGGTTTTATCATTAAACACTCCCAATCGAAAGAGCTTGGTAACTGAAAATCAGATGGAAAATTAAGACAAAATAAAAATGAAGCAATGTTTTCAGGATGCATATGAGATGTTAATTGTAAATTTACAGTTGTTATTTTTATGATCCAGTATGAAAATGGGCTAAAAGGTGAGAAGAAACAAAAAAAGTTAATTTTTTTTTTTAAGATAAAGAAGTGCAGAGAAGGGATATTTTAGGAATGGGAAATAAACTGAGTCTGAAGACTAGAAAAAGCGAGAGAAAACAAAGTAGAAAGGGCGAGACAGAGGGTAAAGATGCTGTCCAAAAACAAGGCAAAACAAAGCAATTGTGGAATGACTCCTGATTTCCCCACTGATTAAACTATGTCACAGTTCAGTCTCAAGACACTTGGACAATGCAATTGAAGTCAAATGATCTTCTGCTGTCTGTCACTGGAGAACCAGTTCAGCAAGCTGGGTGGCCCATCTCTGTTTTTTCCTAAAAGGGCCCTTTACATATTCCTAACTTGTCACCTTCTTTAGACAATATCTTTCAGTGATAGAATAGCCGCAGCCTTTCAGAGATTGTCCAATAGCCAATCTTTAGACTAGTGAACAGGTTTCTAACCAAAGCATCACCCACTTTTGATGACGTGTGAAATTCCAAGTTGTCTTTGATGACTTTAACAAAATAAATGGATGAGAAATATGCATTTCGCAGAGAGTGAAATCAGAATGTTCCAAGGTCACGAGAAATTATTGGAAATGTTTTTTACAGAATAAGATTTAATGGGAAATGTAAGTGCCAGTGTTGCATTCTAAAGAACAAAACTGGCCTACTGTCAACATCTGTACTGAATGTACTTATTAAATCCCTTATACTTTCTGGACATTCCAGAGAAATTGAAGTGAAGTATGATGTAAAGGTATGATTCTTAGCTAAACTAATTACTCTGAAGAGCAAAGCTTTGCTGTATCTGTCTGAATGAAGTTGAGCCTGTTGGAGAAATCTTTAGGGAATACTCAGCATAGTCCAGCCCTGTGAGAGGCACCATGTGTTCCAAGGCATGTGGTTTCTATCCTTAAGGAGCTCATAATGTAGGGATAACAGTTCATATTCTGCTCTAGTGAAGTAGGCAGATGTATTTGCAAAGAACTCTGATGTGTTTAGCAAGCTATGTTACCAAAATGAGTACAGTACTTTCTACGAGGGCCAAGTAATTGTCTGGGATGGAGCTGGAAGGCAGGAAGAGATGATGTCTGAATTGGGCCTTGGTTCAACAGTAAGAACTTTCTGCATAAAGATAAGTTGGAGGCAGACAGGGAATCTGGAGTGATGGGAGTTAAGCAATTTTACCCAAAAGACTAAACACAGAGAAACACACATACATGCCTATACTCGTATACTAAGTGGTTTCTCTGCCTGAATATAAGAATATTTCAATGGTAGTTGTGCATTGAGAGTTAGACAAGTTTTCTCATTCCAGCTATTCAAGAATCTGTTGTGTGATTTTCAGCAAGCCCTTTAATGTGTATGGGTCTCTGTTATTTAATTTCAGAAATGAGAGAGCTGGAGTATACGATACCAATGGCTCATTCAGTGTAAACATTGGGAGATACAATTAAACCATTTGATCTGTAACTCATGATTTAGAGACTGCAAGAATAATTTATGAGAAGTGATGGAATCTAGCCTATATATTTTTTTTGTTATTTAATATGCAAGAAAACAGATATTAAACTTTCATAGTGAGGTAAAATAACTACAAATTAAATATCAATTGTTTTCTAAATCTCCCCCCCGCCCCCCCCCCACTGTTTGGTAACACAGAAATCTCCCGACATAAATTTGACATTTTTCTTTAAAAATTAAGGACATTTTCCCTCTAAATTTTAGATAAGAAAAGGCACCACTGAGAGTAAGGACACTGACATATGGTGCATTATGACACTGTCAGCCTCTGCCTAGGTAAGCGGAGAAGATAAAGAATCAGCAGAGTGCATAGCACCAAGCTGCAGGTGACAGAGAGAATTGAATGGCTGGAAATATAAAAAGGATATACCAAATCTTCTGCTCATATCTGAATATCTGTAGGATTTGCATTTGTCAAATATGAAAACTCTCACTCAGAAACTAAGCATAATACCAAAGATAGCCCCAGCCACATCATCTTTCTTCTGCTGCAAACACACCTCCAAGACTTATAGCCTAGAATTTCAATCTTCAGTTTTCTGGTACCTATTTGTCCCATCTGGAAGTGGTATAAGTCACAACAAAGCAGCAACCTTGGAATTTAAACTCTGTTAATGGCACAGTTAGGTTTTTGTTGAAATGATGGTGAATTACTGAACTAATAATTAAATGACAAGTAGGTAACTGTCTTCGTCATTTTGTCATTTACCACCTACAGCTGTAAAAGAAATACCACAAGCAGATGGCTTTAACAAAGAGATATTTATTCTCTCACAGTGCAACAGGCTGCAAGTCTCAATTCAGGGCATCAACTCTAGAGAAAGGCTTTCTCTGTGGCTCTGGAGGAAGGCGCTTCTCATCAGTGCTCCCTTGGTCTGTTCCCAGAACATCTCAGTGCAGGAAACTAAGGTCTAAAGGGTAGGCTCTACTCTCAATACTGCTTTCTGCATGGTATGAGGTCCCCAGCTGTCTGCTCACTTCTCTTTCCTTTTCTCCTGTGAGATAAAAGGTGGAAACTCTCTTCACATTGGATCAGGGATGTAACCTTAAGCAAAGGTGTTATAGTCCAACCTTAGTCCTCTTTAACATAATCCAACCTTGTGAAGGGCAGAGATTAGGATTTATAACACTTACAAAAATTATGATCACAAAATAGAGGACAGCCACACAATACTGGATATCATGGTCCAGCCAATTTGCTGCATGTATGTATTTTAGGGGATATAATTTAATCCATTACAGTCACAACTGTCCACATGCTGAGATATTTATGGTGGACATGTGGCTGCATATATGTATTTATGTGTGTGTTGATGTGTGGTGTTCTACATATTTTCAAGCTGGATTTAAAATGTTTCTTTAAGAAATGTTATTTTGTGCATGCTAGCAAAGATTTTATTTTATTTTTATTTTGTAAAATGCTTGGATAACAGAATCTCACATGTATTTGCAAGTTGGGGTAGCTAGTGGAAAATGGCATTTCAGGAAATGGATACCACTTTTAGGGAGAACCAGAAAAAGGAAATGAAACATCTATTTAAACCATACCTTTCATAATGGTCTGTGATTTACCACTTTGGTGATACTGATGAGGCTGTTGTGCGGTTAGGAGGCGTGATCTAAGAATTTCCCCTGGGGATTTGGAAATCATGCAGTGCATTCAGCAATCTTCTGTGGAATTAAAGACAGGCCTGATGGCACTTTGGCTAAGACAGAAATGCTCATTTGAAGAGGAAGTCATCCTTTTTTCCTCCTGGTACTTTTAACATCCCTGTAGTCATTGGGATGCCTTAGTCCTTCTCTCTTCTGTGTTCTCATCCTTCTTGGAAATTGATTCAAACCATTTAGCTATGAGTATTGGCAGCACCCTCCTTCTATTTAAAGGGCTTGCACATCTCTGTTTTTATGTCTGTTATCTTAGTACCTGACATTTATAAGTTCTTTCTACAAAAGAGCTCCCTGGAGTACAATAAGGTGTCCAGTGAAGACAAGCAAATGTGAAAACACTTTGTGTTCTACAGTGACAGGAGATACACCCTGGCCCTACTGCTCTCCATGGACAACTTTACCTTCTTCTTCCTTGTTCTCTTGTTTCGACTCGGTGAGCTTAATCCAGACTATGTTGTCAGACTTTAATCTTAATTTTCTTCTGTCAGTCTCTCTCTGTCTCTGTCTTTATCTCTCAAATGCACATGTACACGCAATCTCTGAATTTCAACTCTTCCCTCTATCCTGATTACTTCTAATCAGTATTGATCTCTCAAAGCCCACTCTATGTATTTACACTAGCTTTTGGAAATGTCTCCTTCAGTATTTAAACTTAAATCTAACATTTCCAACAGAATGCTCACTACCTGGTTTTAGAAAAACTATTCGCTACTTTTTTTGATACTCAAAATGCATCTTGAGATGTACAAAATTAAATAGAAAAAGAAAAAAGTATATCTCCAGTTAGAAATAGATTATGATTTAAGAAAGGTGTCAGAAGTTCAAGTGTTCAAGAAGTTCAAGTGGATAATGATGAATAATCAAGTTCAGTGAGGAAAGTGCAGAACATTTTGGACCACCTAAGGGTCGCCATGAGTCGGATCCGACTCGACGGCACTTGGCTACTTGGCTTGGAAGAGTCTGAGGCACTTGGCTGGCAAGAGGCTGAGGATGGTATCTAGAAAACAGTATCCAGGGTTGTATTGAACAGAAATTAGTGACAGCAAAATTTAATGACCAAGGTAGATTTAAGCCCAGTGGTTGTGTGTGATTTCTATGTGCTTCTAAATCTTCCCACGGTTAGACTGGAGAATACAGAACAATTGATGTTGTTGTTCTCTACTGCTGACCAGCCCCAACTCACAACAATTCCTCAAGTGATGGAACTTAACATCGCTAAGTTCTGTGCCACCCTATTGATTGGTGGCAGGTTGAACCACTGGGATCCTCTGGTTTTCATAGGCTGATTTTTAGAAATGGGTAGCCAAAACTTTATTCCTTGTCCACGTTATTCTGAAACCTGTTCAGCATCATAGCAATAAATAGGCCTTCACTGACGGACAGGTGATGGATGCACACGAGGTGCGCTAACTAGGAATTGAAGGGGTCTCCAGCAGGGAATAGGAGATTTCTACCACTGACCCACCACTGTTCCCATAGGGAATCATTGATGCTATTTTATTCGTGAGTGCTAATAAATATAAATATTAACACTGACAGGTTTATATAGTTTCTGTCCATAAGATTTTCTTTAAGCTAGCATATCTGGAAAATTTATACCGATTGAGTAGAATCAGAGAAGCCCAGTAAAAGGAACACTCCCTTATTTAGCAGAAACTAATCAAAAGGCAGGTCTGAGGTCTTTGATGTGTTAGTTATCCCCTAGCCCCTGCCTCCTACACATACACATCTCTTATATCCATTCCTCTTTCTGTCCTTTCTTAGCTCCAGATTGCTGTCAATGATGGACTCATTCTCTAGAAATGCAGGCAGGAACCCCAGGACCCATCTTGAATATCTCTTTTTTTTCCATTCCATAAAGGCATTTAGCACCAATTCCTGTTAACTCTTCCTTCAAAATATCTCCTACATTCATCTTTCTTTTCCACCCTCACTTTCGGGACATCACCTCTCATTTCTGAATTACTGAAACAGTATCTTGGGCTTATCCTCTGTTTTATAGAGCTGCTACACCGAATGTAACTTTTAAGAACTTGTAAAAGAAATTAAAATGCACCTTGTTTACTAGCCCATTACGTGTCGATTCCTGTCACCTGTATTTGCAGACCTTTATAATCCATCTTAGTTTTTAAGATCCTTTATAATCCAGCCTTATCTAAATGAATTTCCTACTACTCCTTGGCATTAATCTTCTTCTTTGGTCTGGGCACTTTCTTCCCTATCTGTCATGGACTGAATTTTGTTCCCCCAAAAATGTGTGTGGAGGATTGGCTGGGCCGTGATTCCTAGTATAGTGTGATGTTGCTTCACATTTTGGATTCTGCCTCTATGGTTTTAATGAGGGCAGATGGGCAGTAGTTGTGTTGTTGTGGCAGGACTCAATGTACAAGATTGTTCTGTACCTATCAGAGAGATTTGGGGACCTCATGCCACCAAGAAATTGTTCAGGAAGCTGAGTGCATCCTTTAGAAAGGACCAAGGTCCCTGCACCTCAGAAGCTTCCAGTCCAGAGGAAGATTGATACCAAGGACTTTCCTCCAGTGCCAGCAGAGAAAGTCTTTCCCTGCAACTGGCACCCCGAATTTGGACTTTCATCCTACTAGACTGTGACAAAATAAAATCTCTCTTTTTAAAGCCACACATTTGTGGTGTCTCTGTTAAAGTAGCATCAACTGACTAAAGCACTACTCCACCATACTGCACGACGGAGCTAGCTCCCAGTGCTAGGCACAGGAGGACAGCCAATTATGTTCGTGAACTCATCCTATAAAACGTGCTATATAACTTATTGATGAATATCCTTATGGTCACCGTCAGAGCACTCCCCTTGTGAAGCTATGCGCTGATGCCAGTGCCTAGCCCACCCTTCAAAGCAATTTTGGAGCTCTTTATCTGGAAAGGCCATCAGAGTGTCTTTGTAGTACCCTTGATGTCCTGAATGTCATCAAAATGTTTTCCTTTCAATATTTCCTTTTTCTCTGGGTAAAGAAAAAAGTCACTAGGGGCCAGATTAGGTGAGCAGGTAGGGTGTTCCAATACAGTTATTTGTTTACTAGAGAAAAGCTCCCTCATTGACAACTGTACAATTAAGTTCATGAACTTGCCACCTTGCCACTGTGTGCAATGGCCATACCAGAAAGAGTTCCAAAAATTGCTTTGAAGGGTGGAGTAGGCACTGGGATCAGTGCATAGCTTCCCAAGGGGAGTACATCGAAGGTGGCCGTAGTGACACTCAGGTATGTAGCACTTAGAAATATCAAGCCTGCGAACTTCAATATTGAGCCTCTATATTCCTGTTGTTGACCCTCTTAAACTTTCTCCCACATTCTTCTCCAGCTGTCTATGTCTTAAATGTCCTTAAGGAGGCTTGTCTAAGTTTCACTTTTCTAAGATGAATCCAACTTCAAGTATTAGCTCTGTCAGAAAGTAGCCCCTCCTGTCTGGTCTAGATAGACAGCTTCAGTTGAACACAGTGCCATGTGGCTGTTTGTACAGTTAACAGTGTGTTGCTATTGCCCAAATATTTGTCAGCATCACTCATCTTGTTTAGTCCTTAAGGGTTGGGTTCTTGCCCTGTCCTCCTTTGTATCCTCAGTGCCTAGTTCCCTAAAACGTTGAAGAGATCATTGCATGTATGAATTTCTGGGCGTATAATGGTCTTTGTCTCAAAATTTCAGACTTAACTGTATGCTGTTTTTCAATCACTCACTAAAGTGCATGTTGATCTTCTTTTTCCAACAAGGTTGAAAATTTCCTATTACAGAGGATTCTTACCATAAAAGTGGTACTCAACGGTTCCCATAGACTGTAGAGAGTACCCACTTACACAAAAGGTGATCAGTAAATTGTTACATAAATAATTAAGCCCTCCTGCTAATAATATCAGAAATCATAAATAACATAACCAAAATGGTTTAAGAGCAGGAAGAAACTGCCAAAAAATGACTTGAGTTGTTACAAGTACTATCCCAAGAAAAAATGACTTTACCCTACTTTCTAGATGTATTAAAACAAGTACCAGTATTAGATTGTCTCACAAAATGTGGTCATTAAGACATTTTAGATGAAGATAAACTTGATTGTATTACAAGTTTCTCTTCACTCTCTCATATATATGTATGTTTTCTGCCTATGATGACTCATTCAGGATGTATACAACAGGAATTTTCTCACCTGTGTGTCCTTTTCTCTACCCTCCTTCCTTCTGAAGCATCTGGTTCTTACATCCAAACTAAATGCTTAGTAGATCAAAGCTTTACTACCTACAACATAATTCTCTTGAAGCAGAGGATATCCTTCATACTGGCTCCCTCACACTTCTTCCACACATCACAAAAAGCTTCTAATGCCACTTACTAGCCTGATTCTCTCCTAAAATCAATACTCTATAAGGCTTTCTTGCCATAGAAAAAAGAGAACACCATGAAAGAAAGAAAACTCTTATTTTGCTACTAAAAAAATTAAAAAGCTTTGTGACAATTTTAACTGATAAACTGCTGTTAGACATGAGTATTAGGAATACTTACCAAATATATTGGCATTTGTATTTGTGTGTGTGTGTGTGTATGGTGTGTGAATGTGTATGTGTATATCTACATAATTTATAAAATTTCATTATTATTCTTAATTTCTCAGGTACAGTGTATGGAGTTGATGGTTTAAGTTCAGTTCTCTTCTGTCTGAGTGAATATTGACTCGGTTTACAATCACGTAGATTCATTGTTTTTCATTTAAGCTTAGATCTCTTTATTTTCACAGTTGTAGAAACAAAGGACTTTAGCTCTTACCAGGAAGAAGCAAATGTTACCAACGGATCCCTCCATTCAAAAGTAGGCTTAGTACTTGTTGTAACTCTGAGAGATTTGTGGAATGTAGCAAACTCACCTTCTCTAACATTCTCATCCCTTCAGCATTTAGAACTTAGTCAGTGACTCAGAAGTATAAATTAATTAGCTTTACTTTGCCAGCAAGAAAGAAAGACAATATTCACGAAGAATGGGGATAGCTTTAAAGAGTAGACCATCAAGTGAACAGCCAGAGTGCCATGTTAGACTCTCTATGTAAAGTTTATAGATGGGAAAAGAGTACAGCAGGCAGCTGAGGAATGGGGAATCTCATCGGAAGGCTTCTGTTGACACAATAGAATACGCTGGCGCAGCTGAAAATCATCTAAAGCCTCAACTGTGGTTACAGCAGGCTGGACTGAGCCCTCGTCAGTTCAAACACTTAACTTGGTGTTGGTTTTTGCCTTACCTAGTTATTTAATTGTTGCACATTTCTTTTCTTCTTCTTCTTTTTTTTCTTCCTTTATTTGTTTCTTACTTGCATATTTCAAAGTTTAGCATAGCTATGGATTGTTTGGATGAAATGTAGATCTAGACACAGAGAAACAGGTATAAAACACATCCTGTTAGTGGAAGTATTTCAGCTATGTTGTGAAAAACTAACTTCATGACATTTTTAGGCAGGGAGCATGGCATAATGGGAAGAGCACTGGTTTGAAAGTCAGACTCTCAGTATTAACTTTGATGCTTCCAAGTAATCGCATGAGTTCCCATGTTTCCACTGTAAGATGGAAAGGCTGACAAAGTGTATTTTCTGGGTCTTTTTCAGTTTTAACAGTATTCAGTTCTTCTAATTACATATGTTTCCTGAATTTCCTCTATTTTTACATGCAAACTTAATTGCGAGACATCTAGGGTTTTTATTTATTTATTTATTTATTTATTTTTTTGTCAAATGGAGTAGTAAGACTTGAACTGTTTACCTCACAGAGTTGTAAGGAAAGTTAAATATGAGATTATGTGTGATTCTCATCAAGAGCTGCAAAGTCCCATGCTTGTATGTAACAAACTATTATTGGCTATTTCTGACAGTATTCTGGCAAAAGATGTATGATGCCTAGATGTGCAGCCAGCAAAGGGGAACAAATTCAGATTATATATATATTTTTCTTGAAACCGAATCAATTAATTGCTTTGTGGATTTGTGTTTTAAAGACCCCAAATGAAATTCACATTATTGACAAAAGAACCTGTCACTTGCTCACGGACTGTATCTACATATTAAAGTTACAAAATAATGCGAAAGTTAAAACATAAGAAAAAACAAGCAAAAAATCTTGATTTCTAAGCTTCATTTAGGGCAGCACTGAGAAGCAGCCCTCTTGCAAAGAATGTCAAGTCTCTGTGACAGCTTCTTGATCAAGTGTTTCTGGAAATACAGGTTATTTGAGCACCAATTTAAGAATGGATCCAGAATTCTGGAAGTAGATTCTCCAAATATCTTCTGAAACTAGCTCTAGTCCTCAACTTGCCTTCCATTCTATCATCCTAAACTTCAAGCAAACTAATTTGCAAAAGTCTTCGGTCCTTCCTGTTTTCTCAATTTCCATATTTAATTACTTGACAAGTTCCATCAGATTCCTATAAAAGTCTCCCTTTTCTCTTTCTGCTTCCTTACCCTGTGACTTGCCTTTATCATCTCTTGCCTCTGTTGTGTCAGAAACTTTATAACTGGTCTTTACCAACTTTGCCTTCTCCCCACTTATCCTTTTTTCCATTGCTAGATATCTTCTTAAAGAATAGGTCTCAATATGTCACTTGCTTGCTTTGCTCAAAGCTTTTGGTGGTTCCCTGTTGCATAGACAATAATGGTTAGATTTGTTACATGCCTGCCAAAACTTCACTGACTGCAGCTTACTAAAATATAGTCATTAGGTCAATTGTCATTCTCACTTTTTCCCAACTCTACTCTATGCCCTCCACTACAACTTGCCTTTTCCACAAATGTACACTCTCTGAGGGAAGTGCCTTATTTTTCATTACTATATACAAAAATATGTCATGTATTACCAATAATGTTTCTCCTTTTCTCATAATTCCCTGTGCTAATTTCCTCATTCATCAACAATTTGTTAGCCTTCTAAATAGTTTCTCTACTCTGTGTTCCTTCTGCTTTCCAATTTGACATCACCAAAATATTTAACTTTTTCCAGAATCTAAAGTAGCGTTGAGATTAACCATGATTCTTCTTTCAAGCCTTTCAGGGCTTTTTATTAGCCAGCCTCTCTGCCCTACCTGGTGACTCTGGGTAGAGCAAACAGTTCATGTGCTCAGCTGCTAACTAAAAGTTTGGTGGTTCAAGTCTATCCAGATGTGCATTGTAAGAAAGGTCTGGCAATCTATTTCCAAAATATCAACCATTGGAAAGCCTATGGAGCTTAGTTCTGTACACATGGAGTCAGAACTTTTTTCCCCTATGTTACTGTCCCTCTGACTACTCTATCACCTAGTCGGGCAAATGTAAGTTCCTGCAGCTCCATTCCTCCTCTCAGACTTATTCTGATGGGCAAGATTTATGTAAGGTGCTATTTTTCCTCTGTCTTCTATGGATTACTTTATTGCCCTTGAGACTATTCCAACTCACAGCGACCTTTCAGGACAGTTTAGAACACAGCCACAGAGTTTCCAAGGCTGTAATCTTTACTGAAGCCGATTGAAACATCTTTCTTCTGCAGAGCAGCTGGCGGGTTTGAACTGCTGAACTGTTAGTTAACAGATGAGTGCTTTACCACTGTGCTACAAAGGCTCCCAAGATCATCTACAATACCATTATTATCAGGCACTTCTTTCAGGATGCTCCTTCTTTAACTCTCCTTGCATTTGATTCTGTTCCCTCACAATTTGATTGATTATTCCTTGGCCCGTCTTATTCTCTGTTCACTTTACTTTTCCATCTTGGTTGAGACTGTCTACATTCTTGAGGATAAGGACCTTGACTTTGATTATTTTGAAGTACCCATGACACTGTAGAGAGGAATGGGCACAAGTAGTTATTAACTTTGTCACTGCTCTGTAATGGAGAACAGATTTGAAAGGCCTGCCTCACCATTTCACAGAGAGGATGCTCAGGCCCTCTTTAGCAGGGGCTTCTAATTGCATGGTCCTTCTTAGACCACATGAGGGAAGGAAGCTGGTTTTTGTTCATCACTGTCTCCTCAGAGCCTATCACAGTGTCCGTCACATTGCAGGTCTCAAAAATCACTATTTTAGTGAATTGTCTGATGCATGGTAAGACAACTGATGAGACAAATTTTGTGAATGTTCTCCCTCTCTTGTAGGTAATATCTCTATTTTCAGTTCTAAAAGCAGAAGTGGGTCAAAGTGTGAATTACAGGAAAAAGGGAAGAGAAAGATGTTTTTAAATAGGCAAACATCTGGGACCCTGTTAATAACATCATGACCTTATACTAGACTTGCCCTAAAGCTTTGTTTTGTCAGTAAACTCTTAAGAAAACATACTAGTGTTATTTATATGACTTACAGACTCAAGATATTTAACAAGGCATTCCATTTAGATTTATCAGGATAGTTATTGACTGCTAAATAAATACAGATATGTAAGAATATATTTAGTAAACTTTAGCAATTAAATAGCATATGCTTATCTTTTTATGTACTTTTTAATCAACAACAAAACACTTTCCTAAGATCCTGTTGCTTAATTAATATGTAACAGTCATAATAAGGGAAAAAAACTTTATACTTGAAGAAATTTAGCCACAAGCTGGTATAAAATGCCTACTTGGCATTTTTCATTTCTTACTGGATTGCTGATAGGTTAATACAAATGAATAAAAGGGGTGAACTAGTTGTTATTGTGTGTTCATAGTGACCCTATAAAATGGTAGAGCTTCCCCATAGAGTTTCCAAGGCTGTAAAATTTATGGAAGCTGACTGCCAATCTGTCTTCCATGGAACCTCCGGTGGGTTTGAACCACCAAGCTTTTGTTTAGTAGCTGAACACTTAACCAATGGAGGAAAATGCTGGTCTTTGGTAAATGATGGTTATTGATGATAGAACATGGACTATCAGAAAGAGTCTTACCATCACGAGTAAGTCTAGCTAACTCAATTTTGCCTCCATTGCCACTGTTATTCCCTAGTCCCAGATCAAACCAATTAGTTGATGTTCCACTATTTCAGGAGGTAACATATAATTAAGAACCATTGGTACTGAAGGTGGAAGTCTAAGTTGCACTCAAGACATTGGTGAAAGACTAGGATCCAGGAATGGACAGAATAACAACTGAGATGTTTCAGCAAATGATGTAATACCACTAAGAAATTTGGAAGATAGATACCTGGCCAATGGACTGAAAGAGATCCGTATTTTTCCCATTCCAAAGAAAGGGGACACAACCGGATGTGGTAATTATTGAACAATAGCATTAATATCACATGCAAGTACATTTTTGCTGAAAATAATTCAAAAATTGTTCCAGCAGTATATTAACAGGGAACTGCCAAAAATTTAAGGTGAATTCAGAAGAGGATGTGGAATGAGGGATATTATTGTTGATATCAGATGGATCTTGGTTGAGAAAAGGTAATACTAGCATTACCTGTGTTTTATTGACTATGGGAAAACATTCAACTGTGTGAATTGTAGCAAATTATTGATAACATCATGAAGAACTGGAATTTCAGAAGACTTAATTGTGCTTGTGAGGAATCTGAACATAGATCAAGAAGTCCTTTGAATAGAACAAGGGGATACTGTATAGTTCAAGTCATGAAATGTGTGTGTCAGGGTGTGTCCTTTCACTGCTGTTATTCAATCTTTATGCTGAACAAATAATTCTAGAAGCCAGACTATATGAAGAAGAACGGGACATTGTGATTGGAGGAATACTTATTAACAATGCTTGATGTACAGATGACACAACGTTGTTTACTGAAAGTGAAGAGAAATTGAAACACTTACTAATGAAGATCAAAGAATATAGCCTTCAGTATGGATTGCACCTCAACATAAAGGAAGCAAAATCTTTACAGCTGAACTAATAAGCACACTAATGGCAAATGGAGAAAAGATTCAAGTTGTTCAAGTTTTAATTTTACTTGGATCCACAATCAGTGCTCATGGAAGTGACAGTCAAAAGATCAAATGACAGATTACACTGCAAATCTGCTACAAAATACCTATGTCAAGTGTTCAAAGGCAAAGATGTCACTTTAAAAACTAAGGTACATCTGACTCAAGCCATGGTGAATTTTCAATTGCCTCAAGACAGAAGAAGAATCTGTACCTTTCAATTATGGTGTTGGAGAATATTTGGATGCCATTGCAAGTCTGTTTTAGAAGAAATACAGCCAGTGCTCCTTGGAAGCAAGGATAACAAGACTTCATTTTATGTACTTTGGACATGTTCTCAGGAAGACACATTATCTGTCAATTCCTGGAGAAGACATCCTAGTGGGTAAAGTAGAGGGTCAGTGAAAGAGAGAAAGACCTTCAATGAAACTGATTGACACTGTGGCTATAATAGCAGGTTTAAACAGTAATGATTGTGAGGATGGCTCAGGATGGGGCAATGTTTCCTTCTGTTGTACATATTACTTCTGTGAGTTGGAACTCACCTGAAGGCATCTAAATACATTCCAAACCAGTTGTCACTGGATAGCTAAAACTATCTTCTATTTGTCTGCTGTCTTCCACTACTGTCCTATAATTCATTCTCCATGTGGTATCCAGAGAAATCATTCTAAAAAGTCAATCTTTGCTGAAGTCTTCCACGTTGTTAGAATAAAATCTAAATTCCTTACCTTGGAAACTCTTCATTATGATCCCTCCTCAGTTACCAACTACTTTTGCCCCAAAAGGAAACACTGATGGCATAGTGGTTAAGTGCTGCAGCTGCTAACCAAAAGGTTGGCAGTTTGAATCCAGGAGGCGCTACTTGGGAATTCTGTGGGGCAATTCTGCTGGTTGTTATGAGTCATTATCTACTCAACAGCAATGGGTTTGGGTTTTTTTTTGTATACTCAGAGGGAGTCCTGGTGGCATTGTGTTAAGATCTTCACTGCTAACCTAAAAGTTGACACTTTATATCCCCCAGCCTCTCCTTGTAAACAATATCGGACAGTTTGAATCTGTCATATAACATTACTACGAGTCAGAATCAACTTGATGGCAACAGATTTGGATTTCTGTTTACTTATTTATTATTTTAATGCTAAAAATGCCATTTTCCTGGATGTAGCAATGTTCTTCCCATATGTGACGGACGGATGAAAAGGAACACCAGAAATGCAGATGATACAGTACTTGGCCATTGTCCATTCCATATACATAGTGGTAGATTGGGTAACCTGAAAATGGCGAGGGTCCAAGAGCTAGTGAGTTCACGTCTGTGAAATAAAGCACGCATATGAGAGTAAGTTTGGTGGCATGCAAATGTATGTGTTATTGAATGTAAGTACATTTATGTTTATAGCCAAGCCAAGCCAAGTGCCGTCGAGTCGGATCCGACTCCTGGTGTTTATGTTTATAGGCAATCATTAATAGAAGCAAGGAGTGAGGAGCCAGGTAGCAGCTGGGAATCACAAAGATCTGCAAAACCTGAGAAAATCTTAATACTGATACTTATCAAAGTATAACGAGTGGAGCGATGAAGAAGAAGACCAATGTGAGAGCAATGAACCACAAAGACCTGCGATAGTAGCAAACTGTGAAAGAGTGGTTTTAGTTGTGCAGAGTATAGGCTGAGGGTTTTACATTACTTTGGGTTCTGTAGCTAGGATTTAGGAAACATTTAACTGACTTGAAGCTGATCATTTTGTTAGGCAGTGAGACACATGTGAATGAAGTAATTGTATTTGAAGGAGCCAGATTATGAACTCATGAGATAGTGCCAGCTTTATCAGCATAAACAGGGATACTTTAATATTAATAAATTATTATGAAATCATTGAGAATGTCAGAGTACAAATCCAAAGGAGAAGTAGTAACAGTTCTGCATTCTCAGTTCATGTGGAAATGCTAATTCAACTTATGAAAGTGAAGCCTAGGCATGGCATCATTATGATTAGGTCCTTACAGCTGGAGAAATGTAGGGTGTTATACTACTAGTATTATGTATGTGTTTAGCATCAATATAAGCAATGTGGAAGAATTACTTGCACATTCCAGGCTGCATCTGGGTTTTGTGCAAGCCTATTTCCTCACCAAGCTGAACAGAAGAATAAGCCATGCTTCTTAGGGTGCTCAGACATGAGCCAGTTTTTGTTTTTCTTGTTTTTCCTGCAGCATTTTTCTCTAGAGAGTGCTGGAATTGTCAAAAACCTCTTATAGAAAGGCAGTTATTTCAAAGTAGTAGTTAAGATCATCTTACTTGGTTGATGATGGATGTTTCACATGGCTAACAGCCATACTTGCCTCTCAAATAACCTAGAAGTATGTTCATTTTTGCCAGTCCTCTTGAAAGAATGTATACAATTGTTTATAGAAAAATAGCCTGTATACTTTTCTGTCACTCATTTATTTGTTTCATGCTTTGTCTTTAGAGAGTAAGCAGAGAAAGTAATATTCGGGAGTGACCATCAGTATAAGATAAAGTATCCAAGCTACATTGACTGTTTAATTTATTAGAAAGCGAGAGATCATGGGGGTGAGAAAATTAGAAGGGGTCCCTGAGAGAGGAAAATGGGAAGGCCTTTGAGAGAACGTGACATTGAAGTGAAAGGCCATAGTAAACCCCAAAATACATTTACTATTAAATAAATGGTGCGATAATCCGCATGACTGGCTTGGGCATTCAGTGATTCCTTCATTCTTGCATTCATCCATTATAGAACATTGCTCCAAGCTGAGGGTTGGGTTAGAGCTCTGCTTGACGTGCTACCTGAAGAAAAGCAATACTAAATAATTTAACTTACATAAAAGGAAAATCATGATTTTTAAATTATTCCAAAATCCAGTCTGAATTATTGCACTGTCTAAATTGAGCATTTTTAATGTTGCCTTTTGTTATTCTGTTTTACTTTCACTGCACACAGTCAGTTTAGTTTCACAAAAGGTAGGAGGAAATGGACTTAATGAAGGTATTAAAAGACTTTAATCACATTGTATATTTTTTCTTCTATATAAATGTGCGCTTATGATTTTATCCTCTCAGGTAGGTTAGACATTTCCATTACTATCTTGATTATAATCCTGATTAACTTAATACATCCTTTTCTTAGAGTAATGATTCTGGAGGCAAAATTCAAATTTACCTGACTTTACCACAAATAGCCTATTCCTACTGCTTTGATGTGAATTATTTTGTACCCTAGTATGTTAAACTTTACACCTTTTTCTAGCAGTATTTCAAACTCTTGTGGCGTAGTGGTTAAGTGCTACATCTGTCAACCTAAAAGTTGGCAGTTCAAATTCACTGGGCACTCCCTGGAAACTCTAGGAGGCAGTTTTACTCTGTCCTATAGGGTTGCTATGAACCAGAGTTGACTCAATGGCAATGGGCTAGCAGTATCAGACAAGTTCCCCTGGTAGCATGGGAGGACTAGGATATGACTGACTAAGAATGATGTGTAAACTTGGACAAACAATGTGCTACCACTCCACCACACTTTGCCTTGCTCTGCAAAAACCTCTTCTTTTATTCCAGCAAAATCTACCCTACTGATAGTACTCATGCTCACAACAGAGAATGCACATACACACACACTCTTGATGTGCTTTATCGTTGCCTATCAGAGTATCTTGGATCTCACTGGGGTGATACCATTCACCTAATACCATTACTGGAAACAGACAATTACAGTCGTCCCAGTCCCCTCTTTCTGTTTTCCTTTTTATCTCCTGAGATTGAAGAAACTCCACCCACCCACTAAAAGTGCTATGGCTAAGCCTTTGTCTAATCCAACTCTTCCTTCCTTAAAATTCAGAAGAAATCTTGCAGGGAGGTGGTCAAGCCTGCAGAGAGGAACCTGCTCTTTTCACTTCAGTCTTGGCAAAGATGTATGTGATTTTTGACTCTTTGGTAGCTGAAGTCCATTTTCCTATTGATATCAGGACCACAGTACTGTGGCTTTAGTAGTTCCATCAACTGTTAGACATTATCAATTTTTTTGGTTTAAAAATAGCTTTCAAGTTTTAAATAACTTGCAGTAACAAATTAGAGGTGGAACATCATTGACTGACTAACTAGTTTGACTATTCACAAGCCCTAACATAAGATAACTTGATTTACATAAAGTTAATGCACAGGAAAAAGCTAAATTACTTGAACCCTAGTAATCTTGAATTTCTATCAATTCAGATTACAGTCCTTTTTCAAAATCTTTGAGAAAAAAAAGCATCTTCCTTCATTTCCTCACATAATCTGTAAGATTTTATCTATCATTAAATGGACATAATGTAGCACAGAAATTTTTAATATCTAGGAGGGACAACAGATGTGTCGCCATACTAAGTATCTTCTTACAACTCATACTCTGTGGGCTTTGAGAAAGATTTCCAAACATATTCTTTTCATGCAGTTGTTCACGGCTAACAATTTGTATAAATAAAGGAAGTAGTGATGATAACTGTGTGGATGATCTCTAAGAAATATTTTGGGAAAGATATAAGGAAGTGAGAATACATATGGTGTATGTACTTTATAGGTTTATACATTTATAGGAGGCAGCCCTGATTTCTTTCTAGATGAGAGAGAAGAAGGTGGAAAGGAGGGGACAGGTGCTCATTAAGAGGATACTGGAAGTTTATAGTGAAGGGAAGAATGTGCTATCACAGGATGAGAAAAGCAGGTGGAGCTGAAGATAGGTGGGAATGAGCAATTGATTTGGATTGTATATTTTAATTTAATGAATGATAATTTAAAAAAAAGAAAGTGGGAATACCCTTTGTCTTCAGGTAGAGAATTGAGTTATCGCAAGATCTAGAATGATAACTGAATTTCACTCTACAGCATTTTGTACCATTGCATTTTATAACATGTGAATGCCTTAAATATACTAAAAAATACCTTTTTAATTTAAAGAAACTTAAAAAAAAAAAAAAAAAGTCCTTGGATAGACCAGCCCCTCTCCAGAGTTCATGGTGAGGTAGATATCTAACACTTTTGACTCTGATAGAATGACTAGCAGTATAAAACCCTTTTGGCACTCTTCACTTCCTTGCTGCCTGGAGAAGGGGCAAAAGATACTACCTTGACTTCCACTAGCTAGGAACTGTATGCAGCCTCAGTGTCACCCTATAAATGACACAGTTTCTAACATACAGATCACTTGCCTTGAATATAAACATGCTGAGAAACAAGTGCCAGTAAAAACTTGGTTATCAACAGCAATGTGCTCTGCAAAGAACCATCATTAATATTACTGCTCATGTACTGGGCCTGAGGGTTTCTTGGAGAGTGAGGTTGATATAGGGACCAGAGATCAGCTGGTGAGGCTGGGTCTTAGAAAAGACAAGCCAAGCATTCACACCCCAGACCACTCAATACCAGCATTGTCTCCAATCCATCTTTCATAAAGACTTCCAGAAGGGGGAGGGGATGAAGGAGAGAAAATAAACCTTTTAATGTTGTCAAAGAAAGTGCAGAAGACTCAGAGAGATGTGAGTACGATAAGCCATTTGCCAGGAATGTTTAGTTTTCTTATCAACTTTGGCTTTAAATCTTGGACTTCACTGCAAAGTTTCTTCCCCGTTTTACGTTCTTCATCCCATCTTTCAGCACTCTCCCTTGCTTCCCCAGCCTTCTCTATTTCCCTGCCTCCATCTGTCAAGACTTGCATCCTCCTCTCTTTTCCCCCCCTCCATCCCCTTTTCTTTCCTTCCTCACTCTTCCTTCCTCTTTCCTGCACACTTTCTTCAGTGCTTTTTATAGGAGGCATCTCTTTCCCTCTCCCCTCTCTCTTCAACACTACCTCTGAGCTCCATTCCCTCTTCTTAAGGAAATCTGCCAGGCCTCAGATGGAGCTGTTGTCCTGACAACCTAAAGGCAGCATCAGCCTTTCATTGAGGTTGGCTGCAGCTGAAGGGGGCAGTTGTGCAAAGCCAGGGGCCACTCCAGGGGAGGGAGAAGGGAATGACGTCGAGGGGCTGTTGAGAAACAGCAGGGGGAGGGAGGTGCTGAGCAGAAAGAGGGAGGGATTGGAGAGAAAAAGGAAAGGGAGGAGGGGGAGAGAGGCTCTGGCTGCTGCTGCTGCTGCTGCTGCTGTGTGGCTGTTTCTTAACACTCACTGGCAGGCTTGATGGTGCTGGCTCCCTCGCCTGCCTGCCTGCCTGCCCGCCCGCCCAGGAAAGTGGGTTACAGCGGGAAGGAGCTCAGAGCAGACTTCGGGCATTCCCTAACTGGCAAAGGAGCATCCAGCTACAGACAAACCAGAGGAGAGCATCCTCCCTTTCGCAGCCTTGTCTTCTTTCCTAGAGGGTTTTATATTTGCACTGTGTTTTTGAAACTGCCTTCCCTTGACTTTCTTGCGCCCAAGTGGGATTTTTTGAGGGCTTTGTGAAGTCTTAGAAGGAAAGACACTGAACTGGTGAGAGAGGCAAAGTGGAAAGGGTCACAAGCTAGAAAAGCTCATTTTGCCTCTGCGCGAATGAAGGCCCCGCGTTTTTAAAGCCCTCTCGGTGGCGAGCAGCACACGCGCGCACACCCCTCAAGAGTCCAGAATCTAGAGTCCGGAGTCCAGAGTCCAGAGTCCACCCGCCTGCGGACCGCAACTCGGCGTGGCCACCATGGTCGCCAGAGTTCAGCCTGATCGCAAACAGTTGCCGCTGGTCCTACTGAGGTTGCTCTGCCTTCTTCCCACAGGACTGCCTGTTCGCAGCGTGGATTTTAACCGAGGCACCGACAACATCACCGTGAGACAGGGGGACACCGCCATCCTCAGGTAGGGCTTTCGGGCAACTTTTCCGATGCGCGCGCGTGTGGATGTGTGTGCGTGTGTGTGCCTGATCTCCTTTAACTGCAATTCCCGATGATGCAGAGAGTGTCTGTGTGTGTCCGCGCGCGCGCCTGAGTGTTCTACTGACTGGTGGACGCATCAGCCAACAAAATTCAAGGGAATCTAGTCCCTGCCAAGGGCTAGTTGTGCCGGTTAAATGTTGTTTGGTCCATGCAATTTCGTTTCTATTGCCATGCTAGGCTAACTTCAGAGTGTTGGTGATATGGGGGCTGTACTCTTGCTTTTGTAATTGCTAATGCCTTGCACTTCGGAGTTTTGTTGGGCTTCCTTAAAAAAGAAGAGTTGTTGGATTATTGCTGTGGAGACGGGTGAAGTGTATTGCGTTCTCTCTGCTCCTCTTCTGGGCTGTGTGTGAATAGTGAGTGAGAGAGAGAGAGTGTGTGCGTGCGCGCGCGAGCGTGTGGGGGGGGGGTGCGCGCTCGCTCGCGCGTGCACGCGCGTCCCCGCGCCCTGGCAGTAGTTCTGGTGGAGGACTTTCAGTGAAGATCTAATTGACATGTAGGGCAATAAATCAGTCTTAGAACTTTAGTTGGTTACTGAGGCTTTACTAGACTGTGGACAGAAATCAACACAAGAATGAAGTGGAGTAAATAAATGAAGGAACTTGTTAAATTGCCGGTACCAGAGAACAGGAATGTTATGCTCAGAGGTTAGGAAAGAACCTGGCATAAAATAGAAATTTCTAATTGATTATTGGCTTCAAAATCGTATCTCTGTGTTGCTCTGCCAAACTCTGAAGTACACTATAGAACCGAAATTTGGAAGAGTGCAAAGTCCTTGGGTGTTTGACCCCTGTAAGGGATAGTGACCTAGAGAGAGTCCAGCAGAGCCAACTTAAGAGTCTATTCCTAAAATTCTCCAAGATGGATGTGTTTCTCAGTTTCTCTTTCCAGTCTCTACGCATATCCTTCATCCTCTTCCCTGGCTTACCTTGAATTTATGTCAGATACTTGGGGGTAGGGGGAGGAAACACTGTCCTTAGAGATCCTTTAAAATCTCATTTCATCCAGATTAAATGGCCTGATGGCGGTCTGTCTATGTAGCTAATATTTCTTGTTGTGGCAATAAAGAACGATATCCAATAGAAAATAAACCTCTAAACTGTGTGCAAGGAGCTGATAGGGCATAAACCCTCAGGCATCAGGGAGCAGTTGTGGAGCGGAGCTGCCGACAGCAGCAAAGTTTCCTTTCCTTTTATCAGAGATAAATTTGGTTGGCTGTCACAGAGTCCTGCTTTGGGATCTCTACCCTTGTTAAGGAGGGAAGTGTGCATGCGTTTGTTATGTGTGTGCGCGAATACGTGTGCACATTGCTCCACATTGTAAAAAGTAAGGAAATCCTGATATGTAAGTACTCCTGCCTTCATTTCCTGAGTACTCGGTGATTATGAATCATGAAGATCTTACCATTCAAAGCAGATTTTCCCTTCTAGTCTCTAGCCTTGTAAACTTGCATGTGTGATTTATCCACACAGAATAATAAGATTTATAGAGTAATTTATCTGTTTGTAAAGGGATTTGGATGTGTCGCAGAAAGTGTTTTGCAAGCACACAAGGTTGCCATCTCAACTGCTGACATTTACAGTTCCTAAAATTATTAACCCTTTACTAGTGTAGTGCAATATATAAATCTATGCTATTTATAGAAGGTTTTAAAAATTTTTAAATATTTTACCAAGTATAGGATCAAATACAGGAAAAGTGAATAACCTGACTTAGTTTTTTTATATCCCTTGAACTTGGTAAGTTATTTCTAAGTCAGTATCATTTCTGTCTTATGCTATAGTTGTTGTAACGTTAGATAAGCATCTAAATGTTAGTTCCAAAAAAAATTCTTGTATTTTCACAGAGCATATGCATAGAAGTTTGTTTATGAGAAGCACTCCCACTGTATAAATATCTGCATGTGGTCGTTTATGCTTCTGTGTGTGTCTGTGGCGCAAAACAAGTGAAGGTTTTAAAGCATTATATCTTAGTAGGACATTGAAACCCTGGCGGTATAGTAATTAAATGCTAGATCTGCAAACCAAAAGGTAATCTGCCAGGTGCTTCTTGGAAGCTCTATGGGACAGTTCTACTCTGACCTATAGGGTCGCTATGAGTCATAATCAACTGGACAACATTGGGTTTTGCATATGCACTGCCATTGAGTCAATTCTGTCAAGTCTACTGGATTGCACTGGGTTTGGTTTTGGTTTACACACTGTTGTTGAGTTGCTTCTGACTCATAGTAACCCTGCAGGTAAGAGTGGAACTGCTCCATGGAGTTTCCAAGGAGTATCTGGAAGATTTGAACTGCTGATGTTTTGGTTAGCAGGTTAGCACTTAGCCACTGTATCACTAGAGCATTAAAGTATGGAAATGGAGATAGTGAGAAAAGAGACTGAATATAGAACCAGTTATGCCCTGGCAGAGAAAAGGTAAACAAACAGAACATGCAAAGAAGTCACCTGTGAGAGTGCTGTGCTCTGCATATTGGTTCAGTGGATGTCACCTGACGTGCCCCTTTTTATTGCCTTTGCCTTGGACGGGATTTATTTCTGGGTTGATGGAGTTCTATCAGAAGTAACTATGGAGAGAGTTCCATTTGTTTCCTTAGCTGACCCACTCAGTCTCTTTAAATGAATCCAGTAAGCTTTGTGAGTCAGTTTCCTGGTGAAGAATAGTGCTCTTGCTTTCTGTTCAGAAACCCAGCCTGGGAAAGGCTTGTTTCCACTTTATTTGTGGTGAGAGGAAGGAGACTTTGGTTCCTTGGAAGCCACAGTAGGTGCTTGGCGTTGAGAAAATGAAAATGACAGTGGGCAAAAATTTGCCCTCAGTGAGTCTGTGGCTTTGAAGAATCAGAAATGGCAACAGGAGACAAGGGAGATCTGTGTTTCTGGTGGTCTACTAACAACAGTTTGGCTAACTGTCCCCCAGACATCGACCTTGACTGCTTTACTTCCATCAGAGAAGTTTGAAAATTGATGCTTAGTTTTGATCTTTGTTGTAAATGTGAGTCTTGGTTGGATAGCCTATGTTTGTCTTAGGATGTGTCTATAGCATGTCTATCTTTTTGAAAAAAGTACAAAGACTATAAAGTGATGGTGACAAAATTGGAGAAAAAAAGAAATATTCTGACTTATACATACCTACCCTGGTTGTTTCCCAGAAAAGACTCTAGATCTTTACTGGGGAAAATTATGAGGAGTTGCAGGAAACCACTACAAAGAGGTCTATCCCCAGGTCAAAGAATCAAAATATTGACCAAAGAGCAGCACCTGCAGTAGCAGCACCCTGAGGCTCTTTACTAAACCTACTGAAACAGAATCTACCTTTTAACCTGATCTTCAGGTGATTTATATGCAAATTATATGTAACTTAATGTGAAATACACTGTGTTTAGGACTTCACTTGAGGAGAAGCCTCAGGGTTTTTTTCTGAACCAAACCCACTTTCTTCTCCTGTACTACCCACAAGCACAGGTGATCTTCTGCTTCTCTAGAGTGGTTCTTCAAAGTCTCTACCTCATACTCCAGTCCTATAGAGATTCACCTCCTGGTTACCTTAGTAAGACAAGGGGGAAAGTCAAACTAGGTAGTATTGTAACTCAATCTTTCGAATTTTGTTTTCAGTAATTCGCTGACTGTATTTTGAGTACTATCAGCATGAGGATAGAAATATAGCTATAAAATACTTGATCTCAAAGTGTTGTGCTAGTTGTACAATATATTGTAATGATAGTATATCTTTTCATAAGGTAACTTTATGAGATTTCCACATGTATACTTTTCTAGAAATATACCAAAACACATATATGATGAAAAGTCAGGGATTTCCAACTATTGTGATATTAAATATTCTACATTCAAGATGTTACTCCTTTTTGTTGTTTTGCAATTCTGGCCCTGTATGATGTTTGAGGACATAATACTTTTTATAACGCTGGTATTTTTCCCATTTAAATATAGACCTGCCTAGTTAGTGCTAGGTATAAGGAAGCAAAGCATCTTGGGAAATAAAATTTAGGAATAAGTAAATTTTTAGTTATTTTCAAAATTCTGCAGTTTTAATTCCCCATCTATTTCTAAAATAAGGAGAAAAAAGAAGAAATGAGAAAAATATACATGTGTGAATTTGATAGTAAACTTTAAGGATTCTGTGCCAATATCAACAAAAAATGGAATGATGAAACTAGATGCTTCACAAGGCTGTTTTAAGAAGCTTACAAAAGGTAAAGTAGTCAAGATTTCCAGCTTGCCAAGTGCTACGTTAAGTGGCTTTCCTAGCCATGTGCAGTCAATTGTTTTGACTTTAGAAATTTGTGTATGTATGCGTGTGTACTTCAGGGGAGAAGTTTATAGCTCAAGTTAGTTTCTCATCCCAAAATTTAAACACCTGTTATTATGTGACCCTAGCTGCTCTTCCTATAACGCATCTACACCTTCTTCCTTTCCACTCCAATTTCCTGTGTAGGTTCAACGAGGCCGTATCCCTTTCTGCCTTCTCACTTCACCCAAACAGGTGCTGCCCATTTAGTCTCAGGTATCTACTTGAACTAAGAAGCACATTCTTCACGCGTGTCATTTTATGTCTTCCAGTTGAGTCTGTTTTTTTCTCTGAAGAGTTGGCAACAGGAATGGTTCTAGTTTTGGGTTAACAGAGTCTAGGGGCTGAGAGTCTTGGGTTCCTCCAGTCTCGGTGAGATCATTACATTTTTTTTTTTAACTCTCTGTAATTTGAGTTCTGTACCCTACTTTTATCTGGGTCTTTCATGGATTTTGCTGTGCTCCCTGTCAGGGCTGTCATTGGTGGCAGCTAGGCATCATTTACTTCCAGTCTCAGGCTGAGGGAGTCTTTGGTTTATGAGAACTCTTTTGTCTCTTGGACTAATATTTTCCATGTGTCTTCGGTGTTCTTCATTTTTCCTTGCTTCAGGTGGTTTGTGATGGTCACTCACTGGCTTTTAAGACCCTAGATAACACTTGTCAAAGTGGAATGTAGAATATTTTCTTAATAAACTTTGTTAGGCCAACTGACCTGGATATTCCATGAAAGTGTGGTCCTCTAGACCACTGCCCCTGCTACACTGTCCCTCATAGTGGTTGTTTTCAGGAAACTTCTTAGCTGTATTGTGTGATATCCATCCTTTCACCTACGGTCATTCTTGTCTACTTTCTAGTTAGTAAATTCTCCTCTCCCTGCATTTCCATCCTCATGACTATCAACAAATGTTTTCTTCTGTGTTTAAGCCTTGAATTCTTATAAGTGTTGTTTCATAGAACATTTGTACTTTTGTGATTGACTAATTTTACCCGGCATAATGCCTTCCAGAATCATCCATGTAATGAAATGTTTCTCAGATGCACTGTTGTTCTTTATCATCAGATAGTACTCCGTTGTGTGAGTATACCATAATTTGTTTATCTATTTGCCCATCAATGGACACATAGGTTGTTTTCATCTTCTTACTATTTCTGTGACACCTCTTATTTCTTAAGGAGATAGTCCAGGGAGTAGGATTGTTGAATCATATGATATTTCTATTTCTAGCATTTTGAGGAAGTACCAAATCAATTTCCAGAGAGGTTGTACCATTTTACATTTCCACCAAGAGTGGATGAATGTTTCAGTCTTTCTACCACCTCTCCAAAATGTATTATTATTATTAATGCTAGTCTTCTTGATGTAGGAAACTTTAAGAACAGTGTTTCTATGATTTGGGTTATTAGAATTACCTTGGAGGGAAGGGGTTGGGAGGGAGCTTGATAAAAGGCAGATGGCTTGGTCCTAACTTTAGACTTTCTGACTGATCGGTCCTGGGTAGGATCAGAGAGTGTGTATTTTTACCAAGTTCCCAGATGATGCTGATGTAGCAAGTTGGGGCCACATTTTGAGAACCACTGATCCTCTCTACTAAAAATGTGATCAGGAAATGGAACTTTTCAGTGTTTACTACTTAGTACCACATCACAAGATCTCAGGCTCTTTCTTACTAAGTAAGAATATGCTTTTTTTTTATTATTATGACTGAGTGAAAATGTACATTCCCGTATAAATTTACATGCCCACCTGTATGCAGCTTCCACTGCCCGCCCTGCCTGGTGACAGCACACTATTCCTCTCTGCTCCATACATGTCTCATCCTCCCAACAGTCTTCTTTCCCCTCCTCTCCACCCATTCTCCTTTCTCCAGCCAGAGGTCAGCAGGGTGATAACCTATAGATGCATAGAACCATAAAGTGCATCCAATATATGGTCACTCTGCATCACCAAGTCCAATCCATTTGTGCCTGAAGAGCAGACCTTCGTTATGATTTATGGGCAAGAGCAGCATCAGGGCCAGGGGCCATGCTCCCAGGGGAACCCCAAATCTGCTGGACCATCAATTGTGGTCTTTTAGTGGAGATCTCAAGGTGTACCCCTTTTTATTCTTGTGTTGCCAGTGAGACTCAACTTAGTGAGCTCCATTGTGGCTATCACTGGTGGTGGCCGGGCACCATCCAGTTCGTCCAGTCCAAAGTCAATGTAGGCACCCACTCATGTGGGTCTCTCTGTCTTCTGGGTTGTCTTTACCCCATGTCATTTTGGTCCTTGGTGAGCATCCGTTCCTGCTGAGTTGGGACCATTTGCTGTGCCCTCCGATGGCAGCTTGGTAGCTTTTAAGACCTGAGATGCCACTCACCAATGTGAGGGGCAGAGAGCCCTCTTAGCAAAACGCTAGTTGTGCCAATTGGCCTTGATTTCACCTAAGAGCATGGTCCTCTGCCCCCTGACCCAGCTACTCTATTCTTGCAATATTGAGTTAAGATGAAAAGAGTATTCAAGTTATGCTGAAGTCCACTTAATGTTGTTCTTGTTTCTAATGTGTGCTATCACTGATTTCACCCAACCATGTGCATTTTAATAAGATCCCCAGATGATTCATAAAGACATTAAGATTGAAGAAGCACTGCTGTAGGTAATCTGCAACCACAGTTGTACATTAGAATCATGTGGGAAGCTTTCTAAAAATACTGAAGCCATATATTCCTAATTCTCAGTAATTCTGACATAATTAATATGTGACAGGTTCTGGGTATAGGTATTTTTAAATACAACTCTCATATATACAGAGTTGAAGACTATTCCTTTGGTGGATAAGGATTCTGTTTTGCAATTAACTTTTTTAGGTAGCACTTTAGTAGGTATGCAGTTAAAAATTAGAGTTAAATTTGGATTTGGAAATATGCTGGTAGCCAAAGATGTACAAATTGATTGAGAGGAAAAAGATCATCATAGATTTATTTCTGTACCTCATGATTTCATCACTGTGACGGCATGGAAAACGGGGTGATTTACTTTTAATATGGATCCAGTTTAAAAAGTATCTATTGGCATGAGATGGTGCAGTGTTTAAGAGCTCAGCTGCTAACCCAAAGGTCAGAAGTTCAAATCTACCAGCCACTCCTAGGAAACCCTATGGGGCAGTTCTGCTCTGTCCTGTAAGGTCACTGTGAGTTGGAATCACCTTAACAGCAATGAGTTTTTACAAGTTATTCAGTTATTGAAATGATATCACCCCCCCTTTTTTTAATCATGCAGATTAGGAAAGCCACAAAACAGTTCTTTCTTTTTTATTTTTAGTATTACTTCTGTGAGAGAAAAGTGCAAGTATTTAGGCAAGGACAATGTCATAATTGTTAAATTATTTAAATAGGTTTAATTCTGTTTACTTATTTCACCATATTAAAGAAATGTGATTTACAAAGTAATAATTGTATATTTGTAGAAATAATCTCAATTTCTCACAGTGATCAGTCTCCAGTTGAGATTATAAAGGAGTTTCTGTGTCACAGGAAAAGCCATTCCATCGAGAATACAGTAAACTCATATTGATCAACTAACAGAAGATTATTGTCTAAGTAACTTATATATTAAATCGAGATTAACTGACAACTACCTGTCCATGGAACAAGCAATTGTTATAATCAAATAAGATAATACGTATCAAAGTGTTTTGTAAACTCTTAAATGGTATGTAAGTATAAGCTCTTAATAAAATTGTCCCTCATGTGTCTGTCAGTTTGCTCTCCTTTGGGGGCATGCGTGTTGCCGTCATGTTAGAAGCTGTGCCACCAGTATTAAATAAAAGCAGGGCCACGCTTTTATTTAGACAGATTTTAGCGGAGCTTCCAGATAAACAGAGACTGGGAAGAAAGACTAGCAGTCTGCTTCTGAAAAGAATTAGAAAGACTAGTAGTCTGCTTCTGAAAAGAATTAGAAAGACTAGTAGTCTGCTTCTGAAAAGAATTAGCCAGTGCAAACCTTATGAATAGCAGAATACTGTGCTAGAAGATATGCCACTGGGATTGACAGCACTGACCCTGTGACTATAAAATGGGCTCAAACATAACAATTGTGAGGATGGTGCAAGACCTGCAATGTGTCATTTCTGTTGTACATAGGGTCACTATGATTCAGAGCCAACTTGCCTGACATCTAAAAACAATGACAATATGATTATTGCTATTATATACACCCAAATCCAAATCAAACCTTCTGCCGTTGAGTCAATTCTGACTCATGGCAACTCTAGGGTTGCACACAGAGGGAATAATGAATATTAAGAAATTAAGAAAATTTAATAAAAATGAGTATTTTTTTTATAATGATCAATCCAAATCATGTCCACCTATCTACAACTCCATCTGCTCGCTTCCTCCTGTGATAGCACACTCCCCCTTTTCACTCCTTACTTCAAGTATTCTCTTAAAGATCACCTGTCTCCTCCTTTTCACCTTCTCCTCTTCCACCTGGAAAGAAAACAGTGTTTTAACCTTATGGCTGTAATCAAAGCTAGTCATTCTCTTTAAGATGTATGTGTTATTTCATTTCAAGTCCTGTAAAGTCACAAGTATCTTAGAATACAGTTGAGTTTCTAATCAGGAGTACAGAGCAAATGAATGCTTTTTTGTAGTGACTTGTAATCAAAACTTCACCTCAAGTTAATGAGTGATTAACCTTCACAAAAGAAAACCCCTTGCTTCAGATTTTGTTAATTACTACAGGATAAACTTGTAGAAATTTAGAGTAGGAAAGACCTTGGAGATTAGTCAACCCTCTTATTTTAAAGTGATATAATTGAGAACAGATGAAGTAAGTTGGTTGTTGAATAATCTGAGAACTACAAATCATGTTTCCTAATTATCACTTCAGAACTCTTTTACAAACTATTATACAGATTATCTTGTCGGTTTTCACTTTATCCCATGATATGGTCATTACACTCAGAAAAATGCTAATCGATATTATCTCTATTTCCATTTCTTTTTCCTTCTCTTTCCACCGCTCCTTTGGCTCTTCTGTCTCCAAATCAAGGAAGTACTGCTCGGATGTATGGGGATCCTTAGGAGGATTTTTTTTTTTTTGGGATTTGCTCCTCTTTCTCATAGCTACAATCTGTGAGCTTTCTTTTCCTTACTTATACCCTCCAGCTGATGGTATTTTCAAAGCGATCCTTGTATTTGGCCGGACAGTGATCTCCTGGTCTTAACCTTGGTTAATTTCACTACCATCTTATTTATTACTCATGTCTTTTTACCTGGTCAAGTCTCCCATCAGCTGTTCCTCTTGTTAGCTCCTGTCAGATTGATTCCACCTCATCACAACCCCATGTGTTACAGAGTAGAACTGCACCACAGGGATTGGTTGGCTGTGATCTTAAGAAAAGCAGCTCACTAGACCTTTTCTTCCATGGTATGGCTTGTCGAGTTTTAATCTCCAGCCTTTAGTGTCACAGCCAACCCAAATTGATCTAGGACACCTAGGAACCTTCCCTGACCTTCCTAGAGGGTCTGATTAGGTGGCTGATGTAAGATTGTGGTCCAAGCCTCTGCTTCCACTTATCAGGTTGTCCTTTGCCCAGTCTCAAGGAGTTGCCTAAATACTGTATGATGTGTGCCTGTTGGTTCAAGTCTTTTGAGGAAAGTGACACTTCTCTGTAATTTGCACAAAATGTATCTGGAGCTGATGGTAGTACATTGGAAAGAACTTAGAATTAAGCCAGTCTGCTAGCTCAGAGAAAGCCCCACTGCAGGTACTTAGAATGTTTCTAGTGTGGCATACAGAAGAACATAGCATTATGAGGGTTTTCTAAGAGATGAGAAATGAAACTGGTGAGATACATACAACATTATGTCCAGAGAGGTAGAGTACAGTAAGGGGAAAATCAACCCTTGCTCAGCCCCACAGGGAGGTAGACAGGTATGACAGGGAGTGCTGTTGGCTGGTAGCAGAGGTTCATTCACAGGGCTGAGGCTCAGGAAAATGAGCAGATTCCTTGGGATGAGGGATGACTTGAAAAGGACAAAGACCTCACTAACAGGAGATTTAGACCAAAGGCACATTGCCAAGACAGAAAACTTGGTCAGTGCGTAAAAGAGCAGGACCTAGTCCCTGTAATTGAACCTCTGTATCCATACTATAGTACCTCAGCAGTAACTGAATGTGAATCCCAGAGCAGTGATCTCCATCTTTTTAGGCATCTGCTCTGTGAGTTCAAACTGAAGACAAATGTCTAAAATGATGTAAGAATGGATACTACTTGCTTCTCTATGCATTAGATAACTTTGTTGGATTACATCTTTAATCTACACAGACTATTCCGGAAGGTTTTTAATTGGCAGAACTGTAGACCTGAGCTCTGCTGACTATCCTAGTTTTGTTGTTTTTCAATGTCAGCCTAAAAATGTCATCAGATCCTTCAAAATCCTTTCATCATTCAGCAGCATGAAATCTCAGCTTCTTAGCTGGGATGGCTCTCCATGACCTGCTGCCTCTTGCTTCTACCAATTCAGAAACACAGTCTCTGGTCTGGAGCACATAGTGTATGTGCACATACAAGGTATTGATTCTTTCTGTGGTTCATGATATGTACCTGGAAACTACTACTTCTCTACCCCCACTATAATTCTTTGCTAGGTTAGCTTCTTGAAGGCTCAAGCCTCAGCTCTGATACCATCTCCTTTCAGAAATCTCTAATACCCCCAGGATGGGCTTATTATCCTATATGCTATCACTGATGGCCTCTCTGCATACCCTAAGAGTAGCATTTACTACACTGTTAAAACTATTCTGTTCACTTGTGTCTTGCATAGGTTTCTCAAAGGCAGTCATGTTATCTGCTTTAAATTTTCACCCTAGAATTTAGGTCAGTACCTGTAAGTTATCAACTAAATATTTATTTACTGAATTGGACAGAGAGGGATGGTCATACATAAATCAACAGACTGGAAACTGAGCTACAAAAAGGAAAATGAATTAGGAGAGAGAAATGAATCCAGATGTTCTCATAGTAAAATCAGCCAGCTCTGGAGTATGGTTCAAGAAGGTGTAGAAGTAAAATCAGGGATAGATTTTTCTCTAATTGTTGATGGTTTGGTTAAGAAGTATCAGAGAGGAGTACTTTCAACATTTCTTTCACACTGCATCTAATTTTTTCAAGTACAACTTTTCAGAAAATTAGAGAAACAAATGGAATTGGCTTGTGTTGGTGGATCCCAAAGCTTCAAAGCTAAAGACACTAGGGCCCAGATAAAGCATGTTCCTTCCTCTGGTAGAATGGAAGCTTCTGACAGAACTGCCTCTCATTGGTTCAGAGCATTCTGGGTAGCTCCAAGAGACCCAGGTGTTTACCCTCAGGGGGCTACTGGAGCTTTTCCACTCTAGAGGTAGCTGTGAATTTTCCAGGATTAAGTTGGGGATTTGGGAGTTACTTGAAGTAGCTGGACTATACACAATAAACATTTCCAACCCTATCGGTTCCACTTGCTTGTGAAATAAGACAAGGTGTAGATCACTCACACTTATTTGACTCAAAGTAATTGGTCATACTGAACAATGATACCTACCTGGATTTTCCATTGCAGAGCTTATTATTCGTTCCTGAATAAGTTCAAACTTGAGTACACTTTGGACCTTGTATAATTCTAAATTATCTTTTATATGTCTTGCCATAATGCATAAGGGCATTATTTATATGAAGTCAGAAGAAAAGCCTATAACAGTGAAGAAAAATGCAACCTAGTTTTCCCTACAATAATGTAGTAATATTTATTTCTTTGTAATTTCCTGATAATACATTCTATATTTAATTTCTGTATTTTGAAGTCACCTTAAGGTTAATGACATCCTTTTTAGTGTTGTGCCGTAGTCCTGCTACTATTTGCCACACTACATGGATAGGAACAAAAGACAAAAATGAAAGTGGTGTAGTCTAACGCTAAATCATGCATAGTAAATCTAGATCTAGGAATTTTGATTGGGAAAAATTAATTGGTTTCCTAATTTCAATTCTTTTTTTTTTTTTTTTTAACTTCTTCAGCTATACTTCACTTTAGCATAGCAATATCAAGGTTGTTTATTTCAAGAGATTTGAACACCATATGTTACCTGATTTATGGGTGATTTTATGGGTGATGTTTGTCTTGAAATAACCAAAGAATGCTGTCATTTTATGAATGTTTATGATATAATTGTATGAGCATATCTCAAGATCAGCATTTTATAGTGCTGAACCATGAGCTGCTGAATAGATTTTTCATGCCTCCTTTTTTCTGACCTCTGTTCTTATTTATCTTTTGTGACTTTACTGTGATGAACTGGTCATCAACACAATGATGTGTGGCCTAAATTCTACAGAATATCCCTAGATTAGACCAGGCTCTAGAGTGGGCTTGGTCTGATTTCTAGAGATTTAGGCATTATCTCTACAATAAAGTAAAATAAAAACCATCACCAGCAAAATGTGAACTTGGTAGAAATGACAATAAACTTCCATCGTTCAAAACCAAAATGGACATAAACCCACTTACCTCTTGTCAGGTGAAGTGGCATTATGCTTGTTTAATCTAGATGTGCCTAGTCTGAGAAGGAAGTGCAGTGCTTTAAGTGAGAATATGATATGACCAAATTAAAAGATTAAGTAACATCCTATATTACTTTGTATATATCATAGTACAGCAACCCTATGTACAACGGAAGAAAACACTGCCCAGTCATGTGCCATCCTCACAATCTTTGTTTTGCTTGAGCCCATTGTTGGCAATCACTCTTTCAATGCATCCTGTTGAGGGTATTCTTTGTTTTCACTGACCCTCTGCTTCACAAATGTCGTGTCCTTCTCCAAAGATTGATCCCTTGTGATAACATGTCCAAAGTATGTGAGATGAAGTCTCACCATCGTTGCTTTTAAGGAGCACTCTGAACGTTCTTACCCCAAGACAGATTTGTTCATTTTGTGGCAGTCCATGGTGTAGTCAACATTCTGTGCCAGCACCATAGTTCAAAGGCATCGAATAAGGTCTTCCTTATTCATTTTCCAGCTTTCGCATGCATGTGAGGCTGTTGCAAACACCAAGGTGACATCTTTGCCTTTTTTTTTTTTTTAGTATTGAAAGAGATATTTTGTAGTAGTCTAGCCCAATCCAGTTCACCATTTGAGGTCTTGACTGCTGCTCCCATGAATATCACGTGTAGAACCCAGTAAAAGGAAATCCTTGACAACTTCCATTTTCTCTGTTTCTAGTATCATCATGCTGTTTTTTTGGTCCACATGTAAGGATTTTGGTTTTCGTTACGTTGTAGGGTATCTTGTATTGAAGGCTATAGTCTTTAATCTTCATTAGTAAGTCATTCAAGTCCTGTTCACCCATGGCATCAGATTTCAGCTGAGCTTCGAGACTAAGACAGACTAGGAAGAACTACCTGGTGATCTATTTCTGAAAAGATTTATCCAGTGAAAATCTTACAAATAGCAATGGAACATTGTTATAGTATACGTCACTTATTTTTACATAATGCTTTAATTCCTGTAAAAAAAAAAAAGAACAGAATTTGAAATTTGACTGTTGCGATATTAATAGTATGCATTTATACCATTATGTGAATAATTTGTCCCACCCTTGTGGCATAGTGTTTAAGTGCTCCATCTGGTAACCAAAAGGTCAACAGTTTGAGTCCACCAAGTGCTCCTTGGAAACTCTATGGAGTAGCTTTACTCTGTCCTATAAGGTCGTTATGAGTTGGAACCAACTTCACAGAAATTTGGTTTAGTTTTGGTATATGAATATAGGGTTGCTATGAATTGAAATCAACTCTATAGCAACAGGTATCTGTGTATTCAATCCATACTGTATGGATATGTTTAAACATAAGATTTCTGTTTTAAGCTTATCTCTATATTTGTAATTATATGTAAAATATAAGAATATAAATATTATATATATAATTTATATACTCAAAATATGAATATGAATATTGTGAATTTGTGCCACACACACTATTTAATAAAGAGCCTAATTAATTTTATACACCAGTGATAGGGAACTTTGTTGCATAAAACTAAGTTTTCCAGATTATCAAGGATATTAATAGATACAGTATAAAAAAAGCATGACTCAGTGGCTGTATTCATTTATTTTGATTAGCATTTTTTTCAATTATTATTCAGCCAAGCCAAGTGTTGTTGAGTTTATTCAAGGTGAAAAAGTTATGTTTTAAGAGAAATGGGACTTAATCTTTCTTGTTTCAATTTTGTGTTGGCTATCATTGGCTGGCTGGCATCATATAATTATTCTAAAGAGAAAAATGAAAACTTGTGAGGCTTTTTATATTTGTTATTATGGGACAGAAATTAATACTTAGCTAGATAAGAAATAACATTTTTTTTTTTTAAGAAACGTTCAACCATTTCTATTTATAATCTCAATTCCTGTCTTTTCTATTTTCTTGTATTCTAAATCACCAAGAGATCTAGTGATCCATTAGTGAGTGTTTCTGCTGGGGACAGAGACTGTCCACTGAAAGAGAATAAAATTTTCAATTAAATTTCAATTTGTTTATCAAGTAAAATTATCTTAATTATGCTTTTATGTCCTTTTATATTTGAAAAGCCCAAGATATGTGAAGAAATGATTAAAGAAATTTAAACAATTTCAGCTGTAAGAATTATATGGCTGATACCCAGAGCACTAAACCAAGCTGCTAGCATGGTTGTGGAAACACTGTTGTTAATATTTGAAAACCAAAATAAAAATGAAAATAAAAATAAAAAAAAGTAACAGTGTCATAATATTTGGTGACATACAATATTTTCCTAGTGATGAATAATGCCAAGTAGCCAAGTGCTGTCAAATCGGATCCAACTCATGGCGACCCTAGGGGCCAGGGTAGAACTGACCCCCAAGTGATGAATAATAGGGGAAAATAATATTAAATCAACAACAGCAACAAAGTCTAAGTACTACAATGTGTTTTAAAAACGGATGGGAACATTTTGAAAAGGAAGCAGAGGTCATCAGGGGCCAATATGGATTACCTAGTAACAAACTGTAACAGAATAAAGGATTGTTAGGTACTAGCAAGTCAGTTCTGACTCATAGCAACCCAATATACAGCAGAATGAAACATTGCTCAGTCGTGTGTCATCCTCACACTCATAGCTATGCTTGATCTATTATTGCAGGTACTGTGTCAGTCCATGTTGTTGAGAACCTTTCTCTTTTTTGCTCACCCTGTATTTACTAAGCATGATGCTTTTCTCCAGGAATTTGTCCCTCCCAATAACATATCTAGTTTACTGTCTAGCTTTTGCATGCATGAGGAAAGTGAAAATACCATAACTTGGGTCGGGCACACTTTAGTTCTCAAACTGATATCTTTGCTTTTTAAGGTTTCACAGAGGTCTTTTGCAGCCGATTTGGACAGTGCCATGCATTGTTTGATTTCTTAACTATTGCTTCCGTGGATATTGCTTGTGGATCCAAGTAAAATGGAATCCTTGACAGCTCAAATATTTTCTTAGTTTATCATGATAAATAGATTTCTTTAACACACACACACACAAAATTCCAAACTAGTAGAATATATAATCGAAGAAATATTGATTGATAATTATAGTACAGGAGTCTCTCATTGTGTTCTGACCATGTGGATAACACAAAGATAACGGTTTCCCTAAAGGGCTCTTGGACAGAATTAGAATGCAAAAAGAAATGAAAGCTGAAGGAGGTAGGCTGTATCTAAATGTAAAGAAGAATGTTTTTACATGCATTTTGTAACATAAGATCCCTTGTGGTGTAGTGGTTAGGAGTTGGGCTGCTAATTCAAATGTTGGTAGTTTGAATCCGCCATATACTCCCTGGAAGCCCTGTGGGGCAGTTCTAAGAGCAAGAATTGCCTCAGTGGCAGTGGGTCTGGTTTTCAGTTTACACCACATGTCATTTCCAAAAAAAAAATAAAGGAAGTTAGGTTACTTTATAATTTAATAAAGCAAAAATTTAATGAAATAAGTGAATCAGATTTAATAATTAAAAAAAGGAAAAAAAAGTAGTTGTATGCTGTAATGGTAATAACACAAGCTTATAAGGCAGACTTGCGTACAAATCACAGTTCTACTAATAGCTTTGTAAACATAAGCAAATCCCTTGCTCCTGATGGTTACTGTTAAGAAATGTTATTAAAAATACACCTTTAAAAATGTACTACATCCTATTTTGATCTGTAGCATCTGGGATCATGAAAGCTTGTCAGTGGCCATCTAGGATACTCCACTGTATTTTTACCTTCTGCTGATCCCAGTTAATTTTGCCAGCATGAACAGTTTTGCTTCATTTATGTGTGTATATTTCCTTACGCATATCTCTTTGTAAAATGACTTTAAGTTACCTAAAAGTACTACTGCTAAAATTTATAAACAATAGTTATTGGAATATAAAACTAGCCTCTCTCCTGTTGAGCTAATGAGAATGTAACCAATTATGTCTCCACCGCCTCAGCTTTATTCATTGTGAAAGAAGCATCGATGCACAACTTGTCCGTGGAACAGGTGCCTTTTCAGTGGATAATGTGGCATTTTGGCTAATAGTTTTGAAAGGGCTCAGAAAGATTAAACAAACAAAAGTAAGGGTTTAAAGGAAGAAGGGAAAAGATACAGAGACAAGTTCAGGGCAAGTAGACTAGGTTGGATTGGATGTCAGGATTTCACTAGAACAAACACAAACATTCCAAAGTAGGTTGTCAGTGTGTAAATCTGAAAGTATGCCCAAGAATGGCAATTTCTTAATGAAAAAACTATGGACATTTAATTTAAAAAATGGAGCTTGTTAAAAATAATGAGAGAGGGTCCTAAAAATTGCCTAACCGAGTTTTTAAATATGCGTGAGTCAATTCCTTGATAATGAAGTCTGTTTGATTCAACGTTAGTCCCAGAAGAAAAGGATCAGCGAGTGTTTCACAAACCCTCAGCCCTTAGGGAGCTACCACATCATTGTAAAATTCCAACAATTCCATACACACTCTAAGCATTATGAATAAATATTATATATCTTAAGCATAAATGAATTGGTGTTTTTTCAAGTCTATGCAGATTTCATGACAGTGAAAAGAAGTGCTGAAAAGTTTTTAAACTACTGGATATTTTCCCAATTACAGAGATGTAACAAAAATCAGTTGAATCATAAAAGAATCCGCTGACTCCTGAAGTTTGGAGCACATTTATTTAAATCAGGTAATTATAAACCTATTGCCATCCAGTCAATTCCAACTCGTAGCAGCCCTACAGAACATAGTAGAACTACCTCAGAGAATTTCCAAGGAACACCTGTTGGATTCAAATTTCCAGTCTTTTGGTTAGCAGCTGTAGCACTTAACCACTATGCCACCAGGGTTTCCCAGGTAATGGTAGGCCTAATTAAAGTATAGGTAGGAAGTGGTTATGAGAATGTTGGAAGGATGGTGGAAAGATGAGAATTTTAAATAAAAAAGTAGAGTATGATGACGAGCGATTTAGCTTACAACTAGTGAATGACTAAAAGAATGTCTGCCTTGAGTGTTATGCTACTGGGATCAAATTGACAACAGCAACTAGAAAAGTTAGATAGGAACCTTAGAGGTCAGTGAGTTTACGTGAGTGAGGAGGAACAGTTCAGGAAAGGAAGATGAGAATAGTGGCACAACTTGCGGAATGTCATCATCAATGTCCACTGAATTAGTATTTGTAGAAATGGTTGAATTGGAAATACATTTACATATGTTACATAAAATAAGGAACAAATTTAAAATCTTATATGAGCTGAAATGGTAGATTTTCAAAGTAAGATTAGTTCAGCTAGACAAATTGAATTTGAGAAGCCTTCAGATGTTCATAATGGAGTTTCCCCTTGGCAAGAGAATCTGAGGACTGGTGCTCATAGAAAAGGTCTGAATTACTTGGGATCCTTAGCCATTGTCCTGGGGGGGGGGGGGTTAGTTTAAACTATAACTCAAAGTGAAATTGCCAAGGAAAAGAGTGTAGCACCCAAGTTGAGTGCTGATTTGAACAGTGAGGAATATGGAGCGTACAGTCTAAAATTCAGATTTTCACTGATGTTCAGATTCTTCTTAAATACAGCTTGTTATCATTTTTTCCCACTGTTCAGTACACTAAAATAGGCCTCCAGTGTGTGTATATTCAGTGTGCATAAATCTGTGGTGTATACTGTAGGAACTAAATAATGTCCAACAGACATAAATTTACAGTGAAGCTTCAGCTTCGGGGTTCCTAACTTGCATGGGCTGTGTCCAATGCCTTATTTCTAATTTAGAACTTATCATTGTCTGTATATACACACACATACACACATTGATGTAAGTCTGCATGTTATATGGATTTAAGAGCCCGTGAAAACTCTGGACGCATACTTCTTCTTGTCCCTCAAAGAAGTTGCACAAATGAAAGCAGTATATATCTAATGTTGGTACAGATAGATATTAAAAAATTACCTTGAGCTGATGTGTTACTATGGAAATCTTTAATTAAACAGTTGAGTTGTAAGGATTGCTGTGAAATTTGAACGTGGACAGAGAGAAAATAGTAAGGCAGGCATTTCAGTAAAGAAGTAAAAGCAGAATAAGCAGAATAAACATAATAAACCAGTCTCAGATTGTATGCTAGCAGAACAACAGCAACAAAAAACCCAGGAGATATTTGTCTTCAACCACCTTGGCACACTGCTTCCCCTCTAGGCGGGTTAGTAATAATAATTACACCCCACCATACTGTAGACTGCTTTGGCCCATTAGTCTTTGCCATAAAATACATGTCTGCTATGCAATTGACAGTGTGTATTGCTTCAAAGTTAAAAAACATGGTGATGACAGCCCCAGCATTCAGGACAAAAAGATGACAGAGGACAGTCACAGATGATGCGCTCTTATCTCAGAGCTGTTTTCCCAATTGTGCTGCAGCACTGTTAGAGTTTTATTATTATTATCGTTTGCTTTTATTTTTCTCTGTACTTGGTAAATTTAATGAGCTGTCTCTAAGTAATGGAACTTCTTTGTTCCCACTGCTGTAAGTCTACTCCAACCCTTTATCAGCGCATGACTGGCTTCCTGAAGCAGCACCAATGTTTCCATTTATGGAGTTACTGACTTTATGCTAGGCACCCGAGTTGAGTGCTGGTTTGAACAGTGAGTAACGTGGAACATATAGTCTAAAACTCAGATTTTCATCGATGTTCAGATTCTTCTTCCAATACAGCTTTTTATCAATTTTTTATCCCCATTCAGCACACTAAAATAGGCCTCCAGTACATGTCTCTACTGCCTTAGTTTTAAAGCATCATCTAGTTCTAGCTGGTCTGTTTGTCTAATATTCATCCTCTCTCTCTCTTTTCTTTTAAGAATGTTTCTGGATATCCCATCGTCATTGTTTCATTTGTGTATGTTAAGGTCTTATTTTCCTTCTAGATGTATGGTTTATTTTCTGCCTTCCATTTAAGCAGGTTATATTTGCTTTAACTTGGTTAAAGGTAAAAATGAGAATGGGGGATTCCAGGAACATTCCTTAAAAAAAAAAAACAACCAAAAAACAGAAATCTCAGTGGCATAGTGGTTAAGTGCTACAGCTGCTAACCAAAAGGTTGCCTGTTCAAATCCACTAAGCACTCCTTGGAAACTCTATGGGGCAGTCCTGTTCTATCCTGTAGGGTTGCCATGAGTCAGAATCGACACAATAGCAGTGGGTTTATTCACTTTAAGCCTAATCTGCACTAAGAAACCGTTCTCAATTGATTATTTTTGCCTCTGATTTGTTTATTCTTGGACCTCTGGGTGGTGCCACACAATTTAGCACTTAAGTGCTTCTTAATGATTTTCCTGCATTTTAGCTTTGTATTCTTAATTTGACTGCAAGTTCCCTAAAGCACAGGATCAAGGAAGGTTGGAGATCACAGGAGTGCTTTGGTCTGGGTAACCTCTAAATCAGTACTGGTGGATACACGGGCATATAATGTTCTCTGCATTTTAAAGGGGAGGAAATAGAACTCCAGGTGTAGTAAGTGATGTCCTGTGGCCAAGCAACTATTTATTAACAGAAAGCAATCTGATCAAACCAAACCTGCTGCTGTCAAGTTGATTCCAACTCATAGTGACCCTAACAGGACAGAGTAGAAGGACCCTGTAGAATTTCCAGGGAGTGCTTGGTAGATTCAAACTGCCCTTCCTTTAGGTTAGCAGCCAATCTTTTATCTACTTCACCCCCAGGGCTCTGAACACAGTTTACAGAAGTGTTATTTCCATAAAGTTTTGCCTGGGCCAGAGCTGGAAAGTTATCAGTTGCTCAATAAAATTTCGTTTGAATGGCAGGTACAGATAGATGGAAGTATATTTATTGCAATGGCCCATTCTATGGATCATGTGTGATCAGATCTCAGGTGTAACAAGAGCGTCAATTTACCTGTTGTAACTAAGGATAGGTTACAGAAGCCTATAGGGCCAATGAAAATGTCAAAAGTGAGTGGTTCTTCTTTTTTGCATTCTCAGGGTCAGGGATTTGATGAAACCTTGATAACTTAGATATCCGGAGTTAATCACTAGGTATTTTAGTTCTCTAGTGCTACCTGAACAGAAATACTACTAGCGGATGGCTGTGACAACGAGGAACTTACTCTCTCGCAATATAGTAGGCTGCCAGTTCAAATACCGGGAGTCAGCTTTCTCTGCCAGCCCTGGAGTAAAATCAGTGTCATCATTCTTCCCCTGGTCAAGCAACTTCTCAGTGCGGGGACATGGGGTCCAAAGTATATGCTGTTCTTCTGGTTTTTCTTTCTTGGTGGTATACAGTTTCCATATCTCTGCTCACTTCTCTCCTTTTTATCATAAAGGAGATTAGCTCAAAACAGCATCTAATCATGTAGATCAAGTCCTGCCTCATTAACATCTCAGCATCATGGAGATAGCATTTATGACATAGAAAAATCGCATCAGATTATAATACTGGAAATCATGGCCCAGTGAAATTGATAGACATGTTTTTTGGAGGACACCATTAAATCCATGATATTAGATTTTAGTGTCCAGTTCTTTACTGTAGGCAATTTATTTGGCTTGACAGACTCCACTGTCTTTTCATTAATAAATTGGCCTCTTAGGGATGGCATTTTTAAGAGTAATGCAGATATTTCATTTCCTATCAATAAATGTGTGATTTACCATATTTAATCTAGTTGAAAGGCAGGGAAGGTTGAAGTTTATATATTGCAGAAATTATAATAGAATGGCACTCTCTCCCAAGTTTTCCTAATATACAATGTCTTAACTTGGTGCCCAGACTTTGCTGCATCCACAGCTCCACTCATCCAAAAAAATGAAACCAACTACTGTGGAGTTGATTTGACTCATAGCAACCCTATAGACAGAACAGAACTTCCCCATAGAGTCTCTGAGGAGTGCCTGGCAGATTTAAACTGCCCACTTTGTGGTTAGCAGCTGGAGTGCTTAACCACTACACCATCAGGGTTTCTCTGCACTTACCAGAAAAATGTAAATCCAGTCTTACTAGAGCATTTAACTATGTTTGTAGATTTTACTGGCAAAATAACATTATTTATAAACTCCTCTGGTATCCTGTATCAGACGAAGTCTCTGTGTAAAGCTTAGAGTTGGATCTTAGAATTTCTGCCTCACACTTGTCCACGTTTTGTTTTGTACCTACACACACACACACACACACACACACACACACACACACACACACACACACACACAGTGTACTCTGTGACACTCATTTGGTTATAAAACTATAAAACATCCAACTTTTGTTGTTAAGATGTTTCTCTATTTTTTATTTTTTTCTCCACAGATAACTGCCCCTTGGAGAAGGTGGGGTTGTAGAAGATAAACAGTGTTTTGTCAGTAGCTTAGAGCCACCGGAATGAAATTTAAATCAGTGCCTAATGACTGTAAATGCCTTCCCTTGCTCAGCCTCAAAACTTGAGTGTCATTTAATATTTATTCAGCACCAACAATGTATGGCTACTTCAAAAAAGCATTCTATTTAGCTAGCACTCTAAAGTTCTAAAGACGTGTCACATATGTTGCATAATTAGTCCTCACCAGACCCTAGCAGTGGTAGGAAAGGATCTGCACATTACTTCCAACACATACACTGGAAATCAAGTGCAGACTTTTGAACAACGTAATTGAAGTCAGATGGTCATGGGACACGACCAGAACACAGCTCCCAGATTCACTGTCAGCTAACCAGTACATGATGTTACTTATTTCTCTCTGTATGTCCTTTTCTCATCACCTGCTGTCACCACCTATCTTAGATCCTAGTTCATTCTTGTTTGAAATTGTGGAAGACTATGTGATTCTTTCATCTTCTTTTTTTGTTTTTGGCCTTGCTGTATCCTTAATCCCTTTCTGTAATATTGCCTTCACTCCATTCCATTTTTCCCTTTTTTTTATTTCACTTACTATTATTGCATTTCAACTCCTCATCAAAGAGGGGAAAGAAGGTGAGGCCATTAAGATGTTGTCCCTCTCTCTGTCATTCCTGGTGCTGTGTTTGGTACAGGCTCTCAGTTTTCATTGAGGCTGCAGCTTCTCTGCTGAATCAGGGCTTTGTATTTAGCCAGGGGCCAAGGAGTATTCCCAGTGTATTTATTTTCTGTTCCTGAGCTGAATGCTGGGTGCTTCTTTGTCCTGAAGCCTTCTGCTAAGGAGTCAAGGAGGTGGGGGTTAGTGGGGGGGCGGGGGGATGAGCAGGAGGCATAAGAATGCCAATAAAGCTTTCTCTATCCCCCAAAGGAATGTGCCCACACGTCTTTAACATTGCTTCACTCAGTGTTCCCCTCTTTGCTGCCCTTGCTCTTAATTGGATCTAGACCCTAGAGAAAACAACTTTGTTAATGGAATGGTTAAAGAAAATGAGAGGTGGAAGTTGGATCTGCTTAGTTCTGCCAACTTGTTCTCACTGGGGAGGAAAGTCTCGGATGCCTGAAGTGGGGAAGGGACTCCATTTTCCTGATCATGAGAAAATATCACTTCCCTTCTGTTGCATTTCATTTTTATCCAGTGTACTGTGGCAGGTTTGAACTGCCCACTTTGTGGTTAGCAGCTGGAGCACTTAACTACTATACCACCAGGGTTTCCCTACACTTATCCAAAGAATGTAAACCCAATCTTACTAGAACACTTAACTATGTTTGTAGATTTTACTAGGAAAATAATGTTATTTTATAAAATCTTCTGGTATCCTGTATAAGACAGATCCTTATATGACACAAGCCAGTTGGAAAAAAAATACTGTAAATCACAGGTTTATTGATAGGAAATGAAATATCTTCATTACTCTCTCAAAATAGAAGATTATGTTCTGTCTCTCCTAAAAATATCTGAAACTGATCTGCTTAGAAAATATGGCTCATCTGTTTTTGCAGCCAATTATCCATTCCGTTATTTATTCATCCGTTCAATAAATGGCTGTTAAATATGTTCTTAGTTCCAGGAATTGTTAAATTCTGAAAATAAAATGTTAAGAGGGATATAAAGTCCCTACCTTCATGGAACTCACTGTCCAGTTGTGGTGAAAGACTATAAATAAGTAAGCCAATACACAATTAAGGTAGTTACAGGTTATGGAAAGTTCTAAACAAACGACAGTATATAATGGCAGAAACTGTTAAGGAAGTGGGCCTCTGGGTCTTTGACTGCTGACAAAAAGGCTGGAGGTTCAAGTCTACCTAGTGCTTACTTTGAAGAAAGACTTGATAATCTATTCTGGAAAAACTAGCCGTTAAAAACCCTACAGAGCTCAGTTCTACTCTGGCATATATGGGATCAACATGAGTTAGAATTGACTCCATGGCAACTGGTTTTATCAAGGGGATACCTTGCATAAATGTTTACGTGAGGCCTCTTTGAAGGAGTGCTGTTGAAGCCAAGACCAAAAAACTAACTAGCAAAGTGAAGAGAGCAATTTATTCTCAACATCTTCAGTGAGGTATAATTTGTATATCACACAATTCATAAGTGTAAAACATTCAGTTCAAAGATTGTTACTAGACGTACAGTTGTGCAACAATCAGTACAATCTGCTTTGACAATCTTCACCTTCCCGAAGAGATCTCCCATATGCACATTTCTTTGCAGTTTTCGTTTCCAACCCAATCTTAGGCAACCACTAATGCACTGTTTGTTTCTATGTATTTGCTCTTTTCTGGATACTTCTTATAAATGGAATCATATACTATGTGATCATTTGCATCTGAATAATTTCACTTAACACGGTATTTTGAGATTCACCTACATTTACTGCATATATCAATAGTTTGTTCATTTTTATGACTGAATATGATTTCATTATATGAATGTTTTATATCATTCACCAGCCGATAGAAATTCGAGTTGCATCTACTTTGGAGCTACTGTAAGTACAAGGTCTCAATGCTTAGATCCTAGCTCATCCTTGAAAAGGTGCTACATGCCTCATTGCTGAATACCACTACAGTCGCCTCCAAAGTTCTCCCCTTGGGAAGCTATGCAGTGACTCCAGTGCCTAGTTCACTCTTCAAAGCAATTTTGAACCTCTTTCTGGAATGGCTGTCTTCATATTACTCTTCATGTCCTGAATGTCATCAAAATGTCTTCCTTTCAATGTTTTCTTTATCTTCAGGTAAAGGAAAAAGTCACTGGGGGCCAGATCAGGTGAGTAGGGAGGATATTCCAACACAGTAATTTGCTTACTGGGTAAAAACTGTCTCTCAGACAACTGTACAGTTAAGTTCTCAAACTTGCCACTGTGCCACCGTGCACAATGGCCATTCCAGAAAGAGTTCCAAAGTTGCTTTGAAGGGTGGACTAGGCAGTGGCTGGGGTGCACAGCTTCTCAAGGGGTGTACTCTCTAGGTGACTGCAGTGATATTCAACAGTGAGATATGTAGCACTTAGAACAGTTAGACTTGCAGGCTTAGTTGTCGAACCTTGTAATACTGGAGTGAACATGTGTGAACAATGCTTTATGTGAACATGCGTTTTGATTTTGACAGATACCTGGAAGTGGGATTCCTGGGTTGCATGGTAAATTTTAATTTTATCTTTTTAAATTATCATTCTGTTTTCTAAAATGGCTGTGCTATTTTAAGTTCACAGCACATCCTCTCCAGTACTTACTACTCTCTGTCTTTTTAATGTAACCACTCCAGTGAGTGTGTGTGGTACTAGTATTCTGTTGTGATTACACTTTGCATTTACTTGATGATTAATTATGTGGAGCATCTTTTGTGCTTATAAGCTCTTGTATATCTTCTTGGAATATATACAGTCTTCTTTGAATATACAGTGGCTTATAAGTACATGAGAAGATGTTCAACATAATTAATTATTAGATAATTAGTTTTTATTATTGAATTATAAACATTCTTTATATATTCTGAACATGAGTCTTTCATCAGATGTGTGAACTGCAGAAACTTTCTCACAGTCTCTGGTCTATTTTTTTTGTTTTAACGTTACTTTTTGAAATGCAGAAGATTTTAGTATGGATAAAGTCCCCCTTCTCAATTTTTTGCTTATTTGAATTACATTTTTGATATCAAAGAGCTGTTTTGTGACACTTTTTGCCTAGAGTCTCAAAAATTTATCCCTGTTTTTCCTTCTAAAATTGTATAATCATGTTACTTTTATGTCTATGAGCCATTTTGCATCAATTTCTGTGTAAGGTGTGAGGGAAGGGTCTAAATTCATTCTTTCCCCCCCACGGTGAGTATTCAGTTATCACAGCACTATCTGTTGAAAAAACTGTCCTTTAGCTTTTTTTGTAGAATTTCTTTGGCACCTTTGCTGATGTGTTGATTTTTGTGTTGCTCTGTTTCAAGATGGAATAATGGCATGTGAAAGCTGAAATCTGTTTGTCCCTTGGTCAGTTATTGACACAGAATGTCTCTAATTTATAGTACTTCATCCCTGTTACTGTCTGATGTTCTAAAATATGTTCACACTGTTTATATGTATATGTATGTGCAAATATGTACATATTCTTTCATGAGTACCAACTTTGAATAGATACCTCTACATTCTGAAGCATTTTCTGCTCTCAAATGTTTAAAACATAAGGATGAGATGTACGCCTTAGCATATCTTAGCAATAAGGGTAGATACAATTTCGCTTTCAGATTTAAAGAGAAAAATGGAGCAAAGTCTGAATTTCTAAGTCAAGAGAAACTGAGAAATGGGAATTATTTTTATAAAATGCATTCTAAAAAATGTATTACTAGTCGTTTAGTATCTTTCCAAATGATTTTTTTTCTCTCACTTTCTTTTTAGATTATTGTTCTTTAGGTGAGTGTATACATCTCAAGTTGATTTTTCATGGAAAAAAAGTTCATTTCTCATGTTATGTATTCCCAGTCTCAATGCCTATAATGTTACAGCACATTACTTCTTTCCACCCAGAATTGCCTGTATCCATTTACCCAGTTCCTATCCCTTTCTGCCTGGTCATCTGACCTCCAGGATGGAGCTGCCTGTGTAGGCTTGTGTTTCTGCTTGAACTACAAAGCACACTCTTCACAAGTATCGTGTTTTACAGTCTAGTCTAATCTTTGACTGAAGAGTGGGCCTTGGGAATAGTTTCAGTTACCAGGTAACAGAGAGTCTGGGGGCCATGTTTTCTGGGCCATGTCTTCTGCTCTCAGCCAGACTATTAAGTGTGTTTTTTTAAATGTGAATTTGAGTTCTGCACCATACTTTTCTCCTACTCCATCAGGGACTCTGTTAAGTTCCCTGTCAGGGTGATCATTGGTGGCATCACCGAGATCTTCTGGTCTTCGGCTGATGGAATCTCTGGTTTATATGACCCATTTTGTCTCTTGGGCTAATAGTTTCCTTGTATTTTTGGTGTTCTTCGTTTTCCTTTGCTCTGGATGGGTAGGAACCAACTGATGCATCTTGGATGGCCGCTGACAAACTTTAAACATCCTAGACACCACTCACCATGTAGAATGCAGAACATTTTCTTAATCAATTTTGCTATGCCAGTTTACCTAGATGTCCCTTGAAACCATGATCCCCGCAGCCCTGCCTCTGCTGTTCTGTCCCTCCAAGTAGTTGATTGTATTCAGGAAACTTGAGCTTTTGGTTTAGTCCAGCTGTGCTGACTTCCCTGTATTGTATGTTGTTCTTACTTTTGCCTAAAATAATTCCTCTTCTGTAAGCCAGCAAAAGTAGATGAAAGCTAAGAGTTATACACGTCTTCACATTGGTCACTGAGCAAATTACTCTGCTTTCTAATTCAATCTGATCTCCCCCTTTTGTTTTTAAATGTTTGCTATCTTCACCCTGTGAATTTATGTGCCTACATCTCTACTACACTCGACGGCACTTGGCTGGCTGGCTACTAGTCCTTTTGTTTTTTAACTTAAACATTACTATTTTCCCCCTCACAAACTTATAAAGTGAAATCTTTATACAGTAAATCTTGACCAGCTCTGCTTTACTTTACGTGTCTCCGGGGTTCCGAGTACCACTGTCTAGACCTAAAACCCAGCATACTCATTTCTAGTAAATAAACAATCCTGAAATCCTGTTACTTAAAATGTCAACAACATAAACCTCAAAGAGTCTAAAAATTAACCAAAAACTCAGTTATTCTAACTTCAAGTCAAATTGAAGCTTTGCTGAATATGCATTTAGGGAAATTAAAAAAGAGAGAAATCACTTTGAAATGGGATAGCTATGGAAGGCTCCAAAGATATGTGACAAATGAACCAACTTAAAGGAGAGGATTAACTTAAAATATTAGTACAGATGCAACAAGATAGAAAAATAGAGTGCTACTGACAGCGTGATTTCTTTATTCTGTTCATTAATTTATTCTCTCATTACCATGTATAATGAGTGTTAGAATAGAAGAAAACAAAAGAGGACTTGGAGGATATTGATGAGTCCTCTAACCAGAATGGAAAACAAGAAGAGTATTTTCTAGAAAAGGTGATAGCACTATTGCCTCTAACATACAAGACAGAGTTTACCCTTTGTGATGAGAAGGAATGAGGACAGGCTTTAGGAAACAGAAATAGCATGTGTAGAGGCAGAGAGATGTCAGGGAGAACAGACAGTACAAGGAACGGGCTGAGTTGTGTGTTGGTGAGCGTGAGACATCTGCTAAAACTGGGAAAGCTCATGATGATTTTAGGAAATGTGAATCTTGTCATTGCAAAGAGAATCAAGGTAGACATGTCTATAAATGTGGATAAGGACTGGTCACCCTGAACATCTAGTCTAAAAATCTGAATTTATGTTTTTAGGGAAGGAGACAGGATTTGTTGACTTTAATTGATATAGTTGTGGCCTATGAGTAAGTCTGAAGATGAAAAAAGGGTCATCAGCTTATTGCAGTGATACACGTCTGATGGGAGCCTCTGAGTGGACATATGGTTAGTGGGCTCAGCTGCCAATCGAGAAGTTGGAGAGTTTGAGTCTATCCAGAAACACCTTAGAATAAAGGCCTGGTCATCTACTTTCAGAAAAATCAGCCATTGAAAACCCTATAGGACGCAGTTCTACTCTGACACACATGTGTTATCCTGGTTAGTAGCTGTGTGTTTGATAATATAAAGGAATGCACTAGAATATAGTACTGAAAATAAAGAAAAAGATATGATACATATTTTGAAGAAATAATCAACAAGCATTTATGGTTGACTTAGGAAGGATGTATGAGAAGTCAAAGATATCACTGAAATTGTGTTAATACAAACCTAAGCCGAGTTTCTGTTGGCTGTAGCAAACAGCAGATCTTTGAGACCGGTGAGATGAGAGGCAAGAGTTTTTATCATGTACTGGTACACGAGGAAACAGAGGGGATAGATTTCTCCAAATCCTGTCTCCCTAAAATAGAGACTACCTGGAGGTTTTATAGAAAAAGGGGAGAAGGTTTTGTGAATCCTGGGAACTTGTAGAATGCTAGTTCTTTAGGTGGTCACAGTGATCACATTCCAAACGTATTTATCTCCTAATTGGTGTTTTGGGGACTGGAGGTGGTCTGGCTGTCATATACGTTTCCAGTCACAAGACAAATTATTTAGTTTTTCTTTTATAGTGTTTAGATTATTATCATTTTTCCCCCATAGTCCTGAAGAGACCATAGATTAATCCTTAACTGGAAAGAAGCTAAGAGAAACAGTGAACTCAGACTTGGGAATATGTACTTAGAGAATGGAATTAAAAAATAAAATGGTGCAGATTAGATTCATGATGCAACCACTTATTTTACTCTGTTTCAGCTTCAAGCTTTGAAATAATACAGACTTAAGAACAGTGAGCCTTCTTGATAAGGAAAAGGCAATGCATTTGGCTTTTAGACCTGCTGAGTTTGAGATGACTTTCAAATATCTAGCAGGTTTTTCCCTCCAGCAGACTAAAGTAAGTGACCCGATCTCAGGAGTGATAATGAATGCTGGAGGCTGGATTGGGAAGTTTTACAAAATGCATTGATTCTAAAGGAAAGTGACTGAGTGAAAATCCAGATAGTGGTCAGGAGAGAGAATAAACACTTACATATGAAACAGATGCTCTGATGTTGTCACAACTTTTCGAGACTGAATCAATTATAACTCAAGGAAATTTAGGCTATTAAAGCTACTGCAGTTAGACCTGAACATGTCATCAGTGGAAATCCCTGGAGCCACAGAGGTTAAATGCTACGGCTGCTGACAAACAGGTGGGCAGCTCAAATCCATTATGTGCTCTTTGGAAACTCTATGGGGCAGTCCTACTCTGTCCTATAGGGTCCTTGTGAGTCAGAATCAACTCTATGGCAGTGGGTTTGGTTTTTGGTTTGCCACCCGTGTCTCACTAGGATGTAATGTTTTCCTTTCAAATGTGTAAAAGTAGTGTTGCGCTTTGCTGTGACCCTCCACCAGGTAATTCACAGAAACCTACAGGACCTCCACACTACTCTGTAAAAGCAAAACTTTTTTGTTAAGGCAAGCTCTCTCTCTCTCTCTCTCTCTCTCTCTCTCTCTCTCTGTCTCTCTCTCTCTCACACACACACACTAGACAGAGTTGTGCTACATTCCTGTTGTCATCATGAAGTTTTCATAATCAGGTTGACACATGAAACAAAGAGACTTTGCTCTCTTAAAGGAATGAGAAACTAAGCTAGTTCATTAAAAAAAGGAAAAAAAAAAAAAAAAAAAAAAAACGGGATATAAGCCAAATTCTCTTTCCCTTCCTTTTACCTCCTCTTGTCCTATTTCTGATTTGTGTTTTCTTGTCAGCATTTTCTCCAGTGGATCGATTCCTCTTTAGCTCATCCCAATGGTTTTTAAGCTAAAGGAGAAACGTACTCTTTGCGGGTGAGAGATAATCAAATTGAATATTACACAGCCTCTGAAGTGCAGGCAGCTGATAACAAGAGCCAGACAGATGTTGTCTTGGATTGATTAATCTCTCCTCTCACTATGGTGTAGCCATCCTCCAAGTGAGGAAATCACAGCCCCTAGGTCCACTCCCAGATGGCTTTCCATGTGACTGGGGCTGGCCCAGAAGCCTGTGAAGTATGCAGTAGAATCCCTTCTTTTAGAGAATGGGGAAATTAAATCCCAGCTTGCCTACCTCTGCTTTGAAATCTGTGTTAGTGGAAGGCTAGTTCCTGCCTTTAGTTCATGGTGCTCAAAACAAAGTTTCTGTCCTGGAAGTTTTTGATTAGCTACTGTTACTTCTGTTACTACTGCTACTAAACCGATGTCTCTTGAATTGTAAAAATTGAAGGATGTATAATTTTGAATTGAAAAATAAATTAGGGGAGAGTACAGCAAACAAGATTTTAAAAAGTAAAAGAATAAAGGTAACTTCTAGACTGCCACCAAGTGCAAGTTAAGGGAAGAAAAAAGATTTCTTTCTTCTTCCCTGTTTCTGTCTCTTCCTTCCATGTATACTTGCCTCTGTCTTCTGTCTACTCTTTCCTTCTCCTTCCTCCGTCTTCCTTATTCTCTTTTCAGCTTGTTTTATTCTGTTTAATAGTAAATGCTGATGATACAGTAAGCACAAGGAACAGCAAACAAAAATAGCCTCTGTCATCATGGCACTTCCAATTTAGCAGGGGAACTAGGAGGTAGACAAATCACAAAATAGCAATGTGATAAGCCCCACAGCAGAGTGCCTGCTCTGGAAGAAAGAGGGAATTGAGAGGATTCATATAAGAGATAAGGTTGGTTCTGAGCTTTGAAGAGTGGTTGAGTCTCCTCAGAAGTCAAGGAGAGGCTTATTCCAAATAGATATAATTATGTGCAAAAATAACCTGGTGCATTCCAGGTAGTATGTCAGATGTATTCCACTCTAAATGGCAACTCCAGCATCACCCAAGGTCCTCATACTCTTTGGAAACTGTACCAGGTTCATCTCTACTTGCCTACCTTACATATTTGACCTCCTATTAACTCGACGGCACTTGGCTTTGACTGGCTGATTAACTCCCATGTTTTCTTGCTTCTATTTTGCTTCTGTACCTATTCTTGGAAACCCTGGTGGCATAGTGGTTAAGTGCTAAAACTGCTAACCAAAAGGTTGGCAGTTCAAATCCACCAGGCACCCCTTGCAAACCCTATGGAGCAGTTCTACCCTGTCTGTAGGGTCACTATGAGTTGGAATTGACTTGATGGCAATGTGTTTGGTTTTTGGTTTATACTTATTCTAAATTTTGTATCTCAAATTGGTGATCTAATTTATCTGTTGACTCCAATTCTATATTATAATCTAAATTCTCTCTATATGTGTGCCTGATACACATATATATGTAAAACCATTGCTGATGAGTAGATTCTGTCTATGCCAACTCTATATGGTCGAACAGAACTGCCTCATAGGGTTTCCAAGGAGCAGCTGGTGGATTTGAAATTTCCATCTTTTGGTTAGCAGCCATAGTAAAATCTGCAAAAGCTGGAAACTATATAAGGCAGAAGCCTATCAGAGAAAGAAAACTCAAATATTTTCCATTAAAACAAGTAGTAATACTGCATCCTACAAAGGCAGACAACTTATAAGACCCAGAAAAGCAAGGCAGTCTGTTAAGTTCTGACTTTCACTATAAATGTATATATAAACTGTGTGTGTGTGTGTGTGTGTGTGTGTGTGTGTGTGTGTGTGTGTGTGTGTGTGTGTGTGTGTAGTCCTGTGTCTATGTGTCTGTGTGTCTGTGTCTGTGTCTATATGTACAGTCCTGTAAAAATACAGGTAGGCACTACCAGAGAGAGTTGGTGCATGGCTTGCAAATGAGAAGTATGGCTTGAGTCCTGATAGAAAGGAGGGAAGTGAGCCTGGAAAAGTAGTGAGGGTGAGTCCCAGTGAACCTTGCAGTGTTCTGTGTGCAGAAATGTATCGGGGCTATTGTAGAGAGGGAGTCCTTGGATGGTGCCAACTGTTAACATGCTCCACTGCTAACCACAAGTTTGGAGGTTCAAATATAGCTAAAGGTGCCTCTGAAGAAAGGCCTGATAATCAACTTCTGAAAAATCAGTCATTCAAAACCGTGGAACACAGTTCTACTCCTCTATGTGTGGGATTGCTGTGAATCAGAATCAACTCCCTAGCAGCTGCAAAACTGGTATATGTGGTAACCTAGAGGTTGGTGGGGATAGATAGGATGAGTGCCATTGCAAATGATGTAAATTCCTTGAGATCGTGTTCTGTTCCTCCTGATGATCCCTCCCTATGGCCCGGTGCCTGGCACATGGATAGTGCTGAATGAGTATTTGTGGAATTATTTATTTCAAAAATGCTGACGGAAGGCACACAGCTAATAACCATTTCCCACAGTATTTGAGTTTTAAAGCAAAGTTTTTAAGTGTGGAAATAAATCCATGGAGATTATAACTTTGAATTTATGTGTGAGTTCTATGCCGGAATCACAGGAATATACAGGAAAGCCTTTGTAAATGCCATCACTTTAAAGAAACTGTTCAAATTGATATAAATATTTTATTTTAAAATTTACAGACTGCCTTTGTCCCAGCCTTGCTCCGTTCCCCTTGTCTCCCAGTACACCACCTACCCTTCCCGCTCTGGGTGCTTCTCACCCTGGCTATTGCCTCAAGTCCTGTTGGCATATTCCAGAAGCTCTCATTTGCATCCTCTGCAAGGGCCTCTGTTAATTCAACACCAGGAGCATTACAAAGCAGCATGAAGGGTAAAACACTATTATTATTTATTATGAGGCTTTGAGTTAACACTTTACCTGTAGGAAGTTTCAAATGCCTGCATTTTTCCAGTCTGCCATAACATCTATATGCTTAACTTAAAGGCATGCCAGCTCTCTCTCTCTGAGATATAATAAGAAAACCAAGGCAAGTTTCCTGCCATAGTTACAAAGCTAACAGGCCTCCTCTACTTCAGATCATTTTGTTATGCCTAGTGAAAAGCACCAAGGAATCCAGTGGTCTCAAGCCCAATGACTGACTGATTTGTATGATAGCAAATTTATATCTATCCTCTGGCTTTTATTAGTTTGGGCTGCTTATCTGTAGCCCTCCTTCAGTAATACCATGAAATAGGAGATACTTTACTTTGTCCAGCAATCATTTTTTGAACACATATCTATGGATCCTTCCTCTACCATGCAACTTTTTGAGCCTCAGTTTTTTCATCTGTAAAATGTTTCAAGAATCACAGCTGTTCTGGGTTATTGTAAGACTCAAACAGCAGATCATATGATAGATTCAGGTATAGTGAGTGTAGCAGACTACAGAGTAAAACTCACAGAACTCATACAAGTCCTATGAACCCATAGAAATAGGAGCAATAATACTAGTTCAATTCCTTTGAGATTTAAATTGTTTCTAGCACCTCATAGATCAGTAAAGAGTCTAGACAAGATTTGTTATGATTTAAGTGAAGTTCAGTGAAAGTTACTCGGTCTGCTTTACATAGGTGAGCTGTAAGATCTTTGAGGTTAGATCTATGTTTTCAGTCACTTTGGGAAGAAGAAATAAATGACTGCACTAGTTAGAAGATAGAGGCCAGGAGGAATGAAGATATGCTGAAGGAATTGTGCAGTAAACCCCAAATGTGGATACATAATTGAAATCCAGTGAATTTCTTAGAAGAAAGGACTGAGGATGTACTTCTGAAAAAACAGCTGTTGGAAATACTGCGGAACAGTTTCTCTGTGACACGCATGGGATCCCCATGGACAGAAAGTAGAAATTGACCTGTTGGCAAATGGTTTGATTTTGGTTTTCAAGGTAGAGCATTTTGAATGCACTCTTAGAGGACTAGGGAGTAATTTAGAGGAAAATTAAGGTTCTGCTGACTTTTTTTTCTATAGTGTGTATACATGAACTATTTGGTTCTCACTGCCTGGATCTATTTGTGATAATGATTTCCAGATGAGCTATAAAATTCAGCCTCCAAAAAATATAAATTTCCCCTAACGGAAGTTTGTAGGATGTACATTGCAGTGTACATAAGTTAGTTTAAAATGACGGATATTCTCTTTAAAAAGAATAACGTACAGGCATACCTCAATTTCTTGTGCTTCACATGTAGAGTCTTTTACTAATTGAAGATTTGTGGCAACTCTATGTAGAGTCAATCTATTGGGGCCATTTTACCAGTCGCTTGTGTTCACGTCATTTCTTTGTGTCTGTTTTAGCCAGCTAGGGCTGCTCTAACAGAAGTACCACAGAGTGGACGGCTTTAACAAAGTCAGGTTTATTCTTACATAGTCCGGTAGGCTACAAGTCCAAATTCAGGATGTCAACTCCAGAGGAAAGCTTTCTCCCTCGTCAGCTCTGGAGGAAGGTTCGGTATTGTATCAGTCTTTATCCAGGGAGTGTCTTGGTGCAGGAACCTCAGGTCTGAAGGACGCACTCTTCTCCTGGTGCTGCTTTCTTCATGGTGTGAGGCTCCCAACTCTCTGCCTGTTTCCCTTTCCTTTTATCTCTTGTAAGACAAAAGGATTAAGGGTGCTGTAAGCCATATTCCAGGGCAACTCCCTTTACAGTGGAGCAAGGAGGTGATCTTATAAAGGGATTTCAGTCCCACCCAAATCCTTTAACATACGGCATAGGAAAATCACAAAATGGATGAAAATCATAAAATATTGGGAAGCACGGCCCAGCCATATGGCTACACCTATTTTGGGGTGAGGATACAAGTCAATGCGTGATAGTGTCACACGTTGGTAATTCTCACAATATTTCAAACTTTTTCATTGTTGTTATATTGGCTATGGTGATCTGTGAGCAGTGAGCCTTCATGTTACTGTCACGATTGTTTTGGAAGGCTGTGAACTCTGCCCATTAATGATGGCAAACTTAATTGGCAAATGTTGTGTGTGTGTTCCACCCACCAGCCATTCCTCTGTCTTTCTCCCTCTCTTTGGGCCTTCCTGTTTCCTGACACAGTGTTGAAAGCAGGCCAACTAATAAACCTCCAATGGCTTGTTAAGTTTTTAAGTAAAAAAGAGTAGTTTCATGTCTCTCTCTTTAAATTAAAAGCTAGAAATAAATGATTAAGCTTAGTGAGGAAGGCATATTGAAAGCTGAGAGAGGCTGAAAGCTAGGCCTCTTGTACCAAACTGTCAAGCTGTAAATGCACAGAGAAAGCTCTTCAAGGAAATAAGAAGTGCTACTCCAGTGAACTCACAAAGGGTAAGAAAGCAAAACAGTTCTTGCTGATATGGAGAAAGGTTTAGTGGTCTGGACAAAAGGTCAAGCTGGCCACAGTGTACTCTTAAGCCAAAACCTAACCAAAGCAAGACCCTAACTCCCTTCAGTTCTGTGAAGTTTGAGAGCCAGGAGGAAGCTACAGAGGAAAGGCTTGATGCTAGTGGAGGTTGGTTTAGGAAGTTCAAGGGAGGAAGCTGTCTCTATAACATAAAAGTGTAAAACGAAGCAGCAAGTGCTGATACATAAGCTGCATTGAATTATTGAGGAGATCTCGCTAAGATAATTACTGTACCCAACAACAGATTCTCAGTGTAGATGGATGAAACATCTTTAGATTGGTAGAAGATGGCGTCTAAGACTTTACAGCTAGAGAGGAAAAGTCAACGCCTGGATTCAAAGCTTCAAATGAAGGCTGGGGCTCTTGTTAGGGACTAATGCAACTGGTGATTTTAAGTTGAAGCCAATATTTATTTACCATTCCAAAACTAATTTACTAGCATTCTTAAGATTGTTGCTAAATCTACTTTGCCTGTGTTCTGTAAGTGGAACAACAAAGCCTGAATGACAGCCCATCTGTTTACAACATGATTTGCTGAATATTTTAAGACCATTGTTGAGACCTACAGCTCAGAAAAACAGACTCCTTTCAAAATATTGCTGCTCGCTGGCAATGCACCTGGTCACCCAAGAGCTCTGATGGAGAGGTACAAGGAGATTAATGTTGTCTTCACGCCTGCTAAAACCGAGTCAACTCTGCAGCCCATGAATACAGAAACAATTTTGATCTTCAAATCTTTTTATTTAAAAAAATACCTTTTGTAAAGCTATTGTGGCCATAAATAGTGATTCCTCTGATGGATCTGGGCAAAATAGATTGAAAAGCTTCTGAAAAGGATTCACCATGCTAGATGACATCAAATACATTTTTTGACCTCCTCCTTATGGGAAGAGGTCAACATGTCAATGTTAATAGAAGTCCAGAAGAGGTTGATTCCAGCCCTCGTGGATGACTTTGAGAAGCCCAAGACTTTGGTGGAGGAAGTAGCTTCATGTGTGGTAGAAATAGGAAGAGAACCGGACTTAGAAGTAGAGCCTGAAGCACTGACTGAATTGCTGCAATCCCATGAAGAAAGAGTTAATAGATAACTTACTCCCTATGGAAGAGCAAAGGAAGTGGTTTCTTGAGATGCATTATATTCCTGGTTTTAAAGATGCTGTGAACTCTATTTAAATGTGAAGAAAGAATTTAGAATATTTGATAGGGGTTTGAGAAGATGACTCTAGGTTTAAAAGAAGCTCTACTGTGGGTAGAATGCTGTGAAACAATATCACATGATACAGAGAAATCTTGTATGCAAGGAAAAGTGAATGGATAGAGAAAATTTCATTCTCAAAATTGCCAGAGCCACTCTACCCAACAGCAAGCACCATCCTGATCTGTCAGCAGCCATCAATATTGAGGCAAGATTTTCCACCGGCAAAAAAGATGGTTAGCATTTTTTAGCAATAACATACTTTTATATAAGAAAACTACGCTCTTTTAGACTTAATTCTATTGCACAGTTAATAGATTACAGTATGTTGAAAATATAACTTTTATGTTATTTTTGTGTACTGTGAGGTCAAAAAATTACATTTATTATGATATTCATGGTTTTGAAGTGGTCTGGAACAAAACCTGCAGTATCTCTGAGGTATGCTTATACATCCTTCAGCGGGAAACTTCCATCCCGACCACCAACCACATTGGTATTTTCTGTCTCCCACTGATCTTTTACATCCCCTTATAATTGAGTTAATAAAAACATGCATATAGTGTAATGTGGGTGGAGGGAGGAGACTGATTTTTCAAACTAGGTTCTAAAAGCTTTTTATTGTCTTTGAAACTAGCCCAGACCCCAAAGCATGATCTGCCTGGTTCCACTCTCCTTTGCCAGCAAATAGGCACACTAGGATATGTGTAAATAGTATATGGCAGAGTACAGTCCTGAGAGACTGACTTCCCAGGTTCAAATTTTACAGTTACTTGCAAGTTTTATGACATGAGACCAGTGATGAAATTCTGACACTTCATCTATAAAATGGGGATAATAACATTATGTAACTGACAGGATTTGAGTCAATCGTTAACAAAAAATGCCTGGTATGACTTAGGTCATAAATAAATGTTAGCTTTTATTTTTTGTTGTAAAAAGAAAGCAGTATGGTGGGAGCACATAGCAGAGTCCTTTTAAGGAAGGTGTTTCATCACCAATTCTATTGACATTTGGAGCTGAATACTTTTTTGTTGTGTAGGTCTGTTCTGTGCATTATAGAATTCTAGTAGTATTCCAGGAACCTTAGTGGTACAGTATTAATCACTCGTTTACTAGCTGAAAGGTCAAAGGTTCAAAACCACCAGCCGTTCTTTGAGAACAAGATGTGGTAGTTATAGCCTTGGAACCCTATGGACAATCCAACTCTGTCTTACAGGGTCACAAGTCAGAATCAACTCAGTGGCAATGGGTTTGGCTTATCTGGTTTACTTTAGCAGCATTACCTGACATATACTCACTAGAAACTATTAGCATCCCTTCTTCTACACCTCCCCGACAAAAAATATCTCCAGACTTTGTACCTTGGAAGAGGAAAGGATAAAATCATCCATAGTTGAGAATCACTGATTTAAATTATGCTTTGTGAAACAAAGGAGGGAGGGAGAGTGAGGGACTAAATCTTCTCTCCCCGCTCCCCAACTATGTGTTAGAATCCTGACTTCTGTACCTGTGGAGGTGGTCTTGTTTGCCAGCCAGCCAAGTGGTCTTGTTTGGAATAGGGTTTTATTTGTGATGTTAATGAGGCTATAATAATATGGGATAAGTCCCAAACCTAATCATTTTTAAATTATAAAGAGTGGATTTGCCACAGAAGCAAGCAAGCTGAAACAGGATGGGAGTGCCGGGAGATAAATGCTATGTGAGTGTCACCAAGGAACTGAGGAATTCTGGGACTACAGACGCTAAGACCAGGATCATTCTCCAGAGCCTATAGAGAGTGAGCCTTCTTGTATAGCCAGTGGTCCTGAATTTAGACTTCTAGTCTCCTACACTGTGAAAAACTAAATTTCTATTCTTTAAAGCCATGTACTTGTGTTTCTTCTGTTACAGCATCCTAGGAAATTAAGACAGGAGGGAAAAGGTCAAAGGAAGGGAGGATATGCGTTAAGTGGAAAAGAGGCTCAAGGAGTTAGCTGGAGTTAAACCTCCTAGGAATTGGTGTTTACCTTGTGGAAAATAACCACTGAATGCAGTTGTCTTTTTCCAAAGATACCCCTAAACTAGGAACGTGCTGTTAGTGCACGTTTAATACTTACTTGGTAGCTGGTCTATGTCCCCATTAGAAACTTGTTTCTCCTTGGGATTAGGCTCTTGGTTTATCAAAATATATCCAATAAATGAAGAGGAGAGTTCTAGGGAATTGCCAGAGATGTAGAAACAGTCATCATTAAATAAATATTTGCAATGCCCTTGATATGGCAGCCTGCAATATTAACACTGCATGACTTCAGGGAACTGTAGGCAGGAGAGAGCCAAGAGTTTCCTCTGTGACTTTCCTTGGAGAGAGTGTATATATATATATATATATATATATATATATATATATATATATATACACCCACACACATATATATATTTATATTTATATATTTAATCTATTGTTGTGCCCCACTGTTTATTTCCATGTTGTGGCTATTGGGTAGTATAAACCATGTATGAATAATTAGGACTTCTTGCTGTGTTTGTCTAAATACCTCAGTGGAAACAGCTTCTGCATAGCCTATTCAATGGTGATAATTGTCTCAGTAAGATAGCCTTATGCTATTGCCTTGTAGTATTCACCCTTGGGTACCAAATTTGAGAATGAGGAGGAAGGAGAGGCAAGCTAGGATAGATAAGGAGTTGGCACAGAATTCCCAGAATGGACCAAATGATAACCATTCTACCCTCGGCTGACCGTGTGTCATTCACTGTGACCTGAGTTCTGCTATAAAAAATTGTGATGTAAAATTCTGTCAAGGAGAGGCTTCAAAACAGAGGCTAGAAACAGAAGAAGACAAAGGAAGTTTGTGCCAAGATTAGAAAACCTGGCTAATTCTGTAATGTTAAAAGGATTTAACAAACCGACATTGCTCTTAGATGTGAATTCCAGCAGGTGAGGAGGAAGGTTCAAAGAGCTTTCTGTAACTCTAATCCCTTCTGCTCTGCAGTGTCCTTTAGCCTGGGTCTAGTTCAATGGAATAAATTACACTGGAGGGTTATGTTTGAAACATTCTTTTGTGGTCTCCTCTTAGCTCTTCAATATTTAACTAAGCTTCCCGGGATCGGGTCCAAGAATTAGTGGTCTTATTTAAAAATTGTTGTTCTTCCTGTTCAGTAAAAAAGTCTTCTACTAAGTGTGTTAAGAATCCTTGTACTTAGTATTATATCTTAGTTGCTCTAGAGAGGTTTAACAAAGGCTGAGGAAGTTGTCTTGAGGTGATGCCAATTGTATCATCATAATACAAAGTTTAAAAAGGAGGGGAAAGTAACATTTGCTTGAGGTCTGTCTAGGCCCTCTGTTTAAAAGGAACTATTTCAGGAATCCGTAACTCTTCTCCATCCATCACCAGCCTCAGTATTATAGCAGAGGAGGCAGCCAGGGATCCCCGCAGATACCTCACATCAGAGCGACTTTAAAGGCTCCAGTAACTGTCTCTCTCCTTCAGGACAGCTCAGTAAATAAGCATCATTCTCCTTCCATTCAGCTCTTCCAAAGCATTTACAGCCCTTTAATTAGACATATGTCTGCTATTTATTACCATTTAAAAGGGCAAGTGGTTACTATCCTACTGTTGAAAATTTCTAGTCATTAATTATTAACTAAACAAGCACAGCTTCTTCTCTACCTACCTCACCTTCGGTTGTATTTCCCTGTATTTATACATTAATGTAGAGTAATTAAATGCTGGCGGGACTGCCTCAGAGCCAGCCAACGCCATCTGCATTACAATGTATCTACTGTTCTTCTTTCCGCTTTCATTAGCACTGCTCCTAAAGGAAAGAATGGAGTGGACTGATTTGTAGCAGTTGTTTTTACTTCTGCAAGTTGCTGGAGCAATTTCCCACAGGTATAAATTGGAGCAGATTATTTTTACTTTTATCTTTACAAGGGAGCTGTGAAAACTACAGATCCCAGCATGCAAAGCAGCTTTGCGGCACTGATCAAAAACAGTCTTTACTTCAAGAGAGGTTTCATCTGCTTGAGATGGTCCTCTGCTTAAAGAGGAGATCATTGAGGTTACCGTGAAGCACCTCTGCACAAAGCTTGGCTTGAATAAACTCTGTGTTGTCCACCCCTGCTTGTAGGTGGCTGAGGGATCCAGAGGGAAAATGCTTGAATAAACAGCTAGTGTTTAAGCTTTTGCTGTGTCTCAGAACAATGCCAATGATACTGTAACACTTTGTACTTGAAAGCATCTCACATTCAAGAAAGTTGAAGAACTTTACACAGGATAATTCATCAGAGCTCCCAACATCCTCTGAGGTAACTAGGAAGCAAATATTATCTCTGGTGGACAGATGGGGAAAAAATGTAGAAGGGAGGCAAATCGCTTTTTGCGTTTCTGCACAGTGACTCAGCAGCAGCCCTGGGAATAGAATGTATATGTCTTTGAGAAAGACTCTATTAACGACTAGAAGAAAGAAGAATGTATACTTTATAGCCTGTGTATCTGAGAATCGGAACAGGAACTCATTTTCAAACCTCCAGTTGTTAGCTTTTATGTAGTTATTACACTCCCCGTATGAGAGAAAGCCCATTGAATTTGAAGTCATACAGACTCAGCCATTTAACTGGCTTGAGAGTTTGCACAGTGTAACATCTCTGAATTCATAAAATAGGGAAAGGACTATGTGTCACGTCTGGTGGCTGTAAGTGTTACACACTGATTTTTACTCTGCCTATAGTCAAGACAGGATATTTCTTGATGTGTTGGACAGGTCACTGGTTGTTGTTATGTTTCTAGGTAGGAAAACTCAATATCTACTGCTGTCTCCTTGGAAACCCTGATGGCATAGTAGTTAAGTGCAACAGCTGCTAGCCGTAAAACTGGCTAGTTCAAATCCACCAGGTGCTCCTTGGAAGCTCTATGGGGCAGTCATACTCTGTTTATAAGGTCACCATCAGTTGGAATCAACTTGATGGCAGCTTCCAGTTTGGTTTTACCTCTTTCTCCCAAAATAAAATGCCAAAGGTGGAAGGTTACTAAGTATCATTCCCCATTCTGATTTCATTTTTAGAACTTTTGCACTGTGGAGAGATTAATTTCAAATAAATTGTCTATTTTAGTGAATTTCTCCAAGGAAACAGACGCAAAGATTTCTTCTGCAGTTGTAGGAGAATGCATTGTACTACAAATGTCTCATTAATTTATTTACAGTAACTCGCATAACTTTAAGAAGCTCCTGAGGGTGCATACAGTTAAGCACTGGGCTACTAACTCAAAGGTCTGGCATTTCAGATCAACTCAGAGGTATATTATAAGAAAGATCTGGAGATATACTTTTGAAAGATCATACAGCACTTGAAAACTCTGTGGAGCAAATAGTCATCTGAGACACAAGAGGTTGCCCTGAGCTGAACTTGACGTGATGACAATGGTTCCCCCCAACCACTTTACAATTGTTATGAAACACACAGACACACAGACACACACACACACACACACACATGCATGTACACATAATATTCTCTAATTATAAGAAAAATGTACTTTTTGGACCAAATTTGGATAACGGATATATGTAAAGAAGGAAAACATTAGCAGTATTTAGTGTGTTTCTCTTTAAGAGAAATTGTTTCACACAAAGTGTCACGGCAAGAAGCTTGTATAATGATTACATAAAGAGTTATTCTTTTTTATAATTAAAGATTAGTGGTATTGGAAATGAAGTTGTGATTTTCAACAAGAGCAACAGAAAATACACATGATGACCTATAGAAAGAGTCCCCAACCTACATGAATTGGTCTTTCATCCTGTGTACCTCTGGGTGTACTCAGGCCTCTGGTCTCTTAGTTAGCAGCCCAGCATGTGAACTGTTTGTGCCACACAGTGACTCTGGACTTGACGATACTATTGTGTTCTGTCTTACCCGCGCCAGCTCATAGTGACCCTACAAAGTCAAAGAGAACTGCCCCACAGTATTTCCTGGCTGTGATCTCTACAGGAGCAGGTCACAAGGTCTTTTCTCCCTGAGATCAGCTGGTGGGTTCAAACTCCAAACCTTTCAGTCAGCAGCTGAGCACTTAATCATTGGGCCACCAGAATTCCTTTTTACATGTCATGACCAAATGAAATTCATTGCCAAATAATCAATTTCCGACTCATTGAGACCTTATAAGACAGAGTAGAACTGCCCCATAGAGGTTCCAGGGAGAACCTGGTGAATTTGGACTGCTGACCTTTTCCCTGTGTCCCCAGGGTTTGTTGTACATACAATAGTAGCGTTGTAGTACTATATGAAATATGCTGAAACTTTACACTCTATGGGTTCTAAGAGTTTATGTCTTGGCTGAGTGTCACTGGAACAAGTCCCTCTAGTGGACAATTGGAAACCCTGGTTTCCTAGTGGTTAAGTGCTACGGCTGCAAATCAAAAGGTCAACAGTTGGAATCCACCAGGTGCTCCTTAGAAACTGTATGGGGCAGTTCTCCTCTGACCTATTGGGTCTTTCTAAGTCAGAATTGGCTTGACAACAGTGGGTTTGGTTGTTTTGGTTTAGTGAACAATTGTTAGAGTTAAGAAGAGATACTATCAGTCAGTGGCCACCTGGGATGTTGAGCTTAGTAGTCACTGGACTCTAGATTGTACCTGTCATGCTCAATTTGCAGTTCCTAAAATGCAAATTTATCAGCTTATATGGCAGAGTAAATCAGGCAGGCAAATCAAGCACCACTGTCATGAAAAGAGCTCTAGGAACAATTAACGACAATATTCTAAGATTAAAGGAGCCCAGGCTTGCCTCCCTAAGTCATATTTGGTTTTGATGCAGTCCCTCAGGCTGTGCTGAGACCTTTCTCATAGCATGAAAATCCCTTGCAAAGGACTGAAGAGAAGAATAGAATAGAATTCTGTTGTACCCTTACAGAGAGAAAGAAAGACAGGAAGAGAGGAAATGTAGGAGGGAGGAAGGAAAGAAAATACTACAGGGATTCCTCAATGCCTTGTTGCCTTTGAGAAACAATATCATTTAAGAATTGTAATATTCAGTGTTGAGATTCAACTAAGAATGATCAATTGATGATGACTGAAGACTTTTAAATTTGAATTTTATTTTAATGACTTTTACATGTGTGCTTGTGACAGCAAAGCTCTTTCTGCTCTGTGGCGGCTTCTCAGTGTATCTGCTTCACATTGGTGTTGGGTGGATGCGTGTATGGAAAGATGTAGACATTAATAACTCATCGATAAGGACAAGTAGATAGCAGATGAATAGAAAGCGGGTTACAGGGATGGATGACGAACTGACGACCACGCCCTGTGTGTTTCCGTTGCAGGCCAACATGCTCGGCTGTTTCTTTTTTTCATCTGTCTTCTTGAAGACCTTGAAATCTAAATTAGAAACAATTCAATTAGTGAAGGTGGAAAGTTAAGTTTTCTCCATATCTTCACAGCAGACGCCTTGAGAGTCAAAGGCAGGTGGCATAACAATCACTAAAAGAGCCATCTCTTTCTTTTCTTTTTAACTTACTACATGTTTTTCCTTTTTATAACTTCCTCTTCCTTTGCATTTCCCCTTCGCATCTTTCTGGCTTTCATCATCCTTTTCTCTGCGCTTACATTTGCTGCTACTCTATTCGCTTATTTTTACTCTCTATCCTAATTTCTCTCTGAATTTTGTTCAAACAAAGTTCATTCAAAAATGACCGAAGGCTAAGTTTAGTTCTTTCATTATATGTTAGGGATGCAGAGTGAAAGGAGAATAAAAGGAAGTAAACCTTTCAAGAAGAAATATTAGTGCTTTCACATATTTGTCATTTTTCTTCCTTACTGCGTTTATGAACGTTTTCTACCCAACTTCTAATTAAAAAATAAAATAAAATAAGAAGTTCCAAAGAAAGCTGAGAGGTTAAAATGGAATTATTTGATTTAAATTTAATTGAAAAACAGGAAAGTCAGAAAGGAAATGTAGGATAAAAGATAAAATTCAGTGAGCCATAATCAGGAAGAAAATAACAACAACAAAAATGATAATGGTATCATTCTCTCCTGAAACAGAGCTACAACTCCAAGAATTTAAAGCCAGTGGTTCATAGTGGTTCATTGATGCCGTTAGTTGATCCTGGGCTATACATTGTAAAATTTGGTTTGTATCTTACAGTCCAGTTTCCAATCACAGGCAGAATTGGGTATTTGGATGAATCTCTTTGTATGTTAATCTACTCAGCATTGGTGTTCTTGGCTTGCACTAATGTATGCAACACACCCCTAGGGCTCTCAGCCCTCAAATAGGTAATTATTTGATGTAGAAAAGGATTTTGGGTAGCACATTGTCAACCTTTCATTTTTCAACAGATGTACACTTGGAGATTTTAGACAGAGTTCAAGTGTAGTATAATGAGATGGCATTTAACGCCTAGGGGAAAACAATAGCATTTTGTTTACAGCAAAGCGAATGTAGGGCAGAACCAGGAATCTCATAAAGTTCCTTCCTTGGATTACGTATAATTGTCTAGGCTTGGACATTGATGATAAACTCAACTTTTACTTTTTTTCTGTTTAACTTTGTCCAACTTCCTGTGGTTCTTTTTGGTTCTCTTCACCAAGGTTCACATGTGGGTCCCTCCAAGAGATCATAAGAATAGGTTCCGTTATTTTCTTAGTTGCTAACTACATGATATTGGACAGGTTTCAAGTATCTGTACTTGAAAAAACGGGGGGTGGTATTAATTTTCTACCACCTCTAATGAGTCTTATAGATCAAAATGTTTGTTAAGACACATTTAAAAATCCTTCTACTAATTTTAGACTTAGTGTTTCTGTTGATTACAAAACATACTCATTTGCATGGTGTTTTATATGTTGTTTACTTGTTCTTCTTTGAAAGCCAAGGTACAGCACCCCCTCTCCAATGGTTTATCATATTGGGAACATTTCGTATTGCTGATGTGTCTGCTAGTATCAGTGTGTCAGTCAGACACAACATCTCAAAGACCGGCAATTTTGCAACCCAGACAGAGAAGTCCCCACCACTGTCTGTCTCCCAGACACTCCCAACCTGCCTTCTGTCCTTATCAAGAAATAAGTAAATGGCTTATGTTCCCCACACAAATAATTTAGTAGGTTGTCTGTCTAGAAGGTAATGGCATATCATCTACAGTTCTTGCAATTTTGATAATGTAATAGGAATGTGACACCTACCTTCTCCCTGCAATCCAGACAGCCCTCTTGCTGATAGTGGTAAAATACTCTAGCCTTATACTCACAGAAATATCTTGGCCAGCACTACTCAGTTCTGCTTCTTCTTTGAGTCTTTTCAAACTGTCTGTGTCTGGGAAGCAAATGTCCTTCCTTTTTGCTACATGTCTCATAGATTGAGCAAAAAATCTTGGCTTCTGAATTTAATGATTTGGGAACTTTTTAATTTGCATTTCTCATTGATTTTCTTCTTTTTGATAAATCCTTGTACAGTGTTCATGTATCTAATATCTTCTTCTTGTTAAAGAGTGAGATCTTTAGGTGAAGTGAAATAGAGTTGCCATACACTTGAATACCTTTCTGGAAGACAAGAAGAACTAATTTCTATGGAAAAATATGATACGTATTTCTCATAAAGTTTTGAGTGTGTCTTTTGATATTTAATCCAACCAAGATGATTCTGTACTTTTCTAGGAATCTTGGAATCTGTCTGAGGTCAATGGGTGAGAAGAAATAGCATCTATTTTATTCAACTGTATTAAAGAATATTTTTGTAGTCTGTAGAGATGGAAGATAGTTGCTGTTTTCATCATCATTATCTTAATGGTAGCATGTATTCTTTTGAGTGCTCAATTTATTTGCATTCGCCTATTCGTGTCTGTTCATCCATTTATTTTACATATGTGTTTTGCACATACTTTCTATGCAAAGTGCTGTGTAAAGAGCTAGCAGAGTCAAGAAAGATGAATCTAAACTAGATATTATCCTAAGGAAATTCAGAATGATTGTCTCTACAGGGTGTTTAAGTCAGTTACTAACTGTACATATTCTTACTTTATTGGAAACTGCAAATGAAGCAGACAGAAATGAATGCTCTCTGGAATTAAGAAAGAAGGAATTCCAGCTTTCACCATTAGATTTAAGAACTTGACACTTAAACTAGATGTTGTATTTACAGCTGAATCTAAAATTTGAAACCAGTTTAATAATGGAATATACAGAATATGTGTACTGAATTCTTGCTATTGAAAATGACAGTGATATTTCATATGGTGAAATATTTTGCTGTTTAAAAATTTAACTGTGAATTACAAGTATGTAGGGGAGGGAATACCGTTTTGCACCTAGACTTCCTAATTTAATATGTGAACAGTGCTAAGCCAGACTCTAAATTTTGACACTTTTCATGTGGTTAATCAACCATCTATGAAAGATACTCACAGTATCAATCTGGAGAAAACATGTAAGCTAGTAAGTCTATACATATTCCAAACCTGTTGGGAGCGGTGGTTGTTTTTGTTTGTTTCTTTTCGTTGTTGTTGTTGAGAACAGGCAGAAATGTATTGTCGTATCTGCAGTGGTGAGGTAAGGCTGGCAGAGAATTGGAAACCTTGTTGAAAGTCTACCCAGTGGTTGAAAACAAGAGAAAAGTAAATGAGCTTATTTGTCTTGAAATATATGGGGGAAACAAAGACATTCAGGGACTCTTTAGAAATTTGTAAAAATTACTACTCTAGCCTTAAACTTCAATTTCAGAGTAGTTCAAGTAGAATGAAACACAAGAAATAACTATCTTAGCTAAGTGCAGTTCTTTGGCTGTTCTTTGATCTTCTATTTCCTTTCTTCTGTCCATCACGTTCAGGAAATACATATGCCCAGGCACCCTATATACACAGTCTCCCTGCATATTTACCAGTGCGTTCTGCACAAGTGAGCTCAAAACAGAGTTGAGGCGTGTTGTTTGTACCCATGATGTCAGAAGTGGGGATGATAACAAGCTCTGGGCTATTGGTCAATAGCTTTTGCTAAAGGAGATAGATATTTGCAGATCAAAAGGAAATCTTTCTTTCCGGGTCCATAGAAAATATTGCTTCAACCTAAAGCATTTCTCATCACTAGCTCATTTTTATTTTCCCTATTGGTGAAGCCCAGTCATGCATTGTCTCTGTTCCTGAACTGTAGTCTTGCTGTTTCTAGCAGTGTTCCATTGTCTTTGATCCTACCCATTTTGCAGGATTACTTTTTTTTCCTTTTTGTTTTCTAATTTTTTTTTTACAGTGGGTACCGGTCAATTTCACTTTCTTACCATCTCTCAAGTCTGCTCCCCTTAACTGCTCCCCCACAATCACTACCTATATTCAGGATATATTATTTCTTGATTTGAGCATTGAAAACATTCCTGGCTTCAATGATCAGCATTGTTTCTTCAACCTATTTTACATGCTATAGGCAGAGTTTTCTAAAAGGAAATTCCACACTAAATATAACATTGTCTGTCTTATTATAATTGAACTGTTCCCACTTCTTAAAATAAAATTTCTTCTAAAGACAAACAAGCCAGCCAAGCCAAGTGCCGTCACATCGGATCCGACTCATGGCGACCTAGACCCTTTGTAATATTTCCCTACCAATCTACATCCTTAGGAAATCCTTTAGGAATGCAACGCTTGAAGTGTTTGACTTCTAACCAAAAGGTTGGTGGTTTGAAAACTCCAGCAATTCCACAGGAGAAAGATGTGGCCTTCTGCTTCCATAGAGATATACCACTTCAGAAATCCTCTTGGGTTGCTCTGAGTTGGAATCAACTTGACAGCAGTGAGTCTGGTGTTTTTGGTTCTACTTTTTAGTTTATATTCTTCTGTTAGTTTGCATTTTTTTTCTGCCTACCTTTCCCTCCCAACTTCACCTTCTTCTTTAATTCCAGTTCACTGAAAATGCAGCCACAGTGAACTCCTTCCGTGTCTTTCAGTGTACTGCTTTCTCTCTCCCCGTTCTTCACTGGACCCTGCCTACATTTAGCTTCAACATCCCTCAGTCTTTTACACAACTTTCACTTCCTATGAAAAGCCATCCCTGAACCACCAATATCTCTTGTTGGTCTTTGATGTTGTTGTTAGATGCCAATTAGTTGGTTCTGATTCAGATCAGTCATATATACAACAAAATAAAACTGTGCCCAGTCCTGTGCCATCCTCCTCACAATCATTGCAGTATTTCAGACCATTGTTGCAATCCATCTTGTTTGTGCTGACTCTTCTTTACCGTGAGTGGCAGCCTTCTTAGGGACTGATCCCTCTTGACAACATGTCCAAAGTACATTTGACAAGGCTTGTCATCCTTCCAAGACGTATCTGTTAAGTCATCTGGCAATCCATGGTATATTTAATATTTTTGTTTAGGTAACTCTTGTTTAGATAATATTTATGTACATGATAGTGTCTGTGGAATTCATTTATTTCACTTTGCTATTCTCTTACAAGACTGCCACCTTTTTGAGAATAACGTACAAGGTCTTCCTAATCTGTGTGTTTCTAGCATTTAGTGTCAATTGCTGTCAAGTAGACTTGTACCTGGTGACCCCAAGTGTGTTAGACTAAAACTGTGTTCCATTAAGTTTTCAGTGGCTGGTTTTTGGAAGTAGATCAGCAGGCCTTTCTTTCAAAGTGCCTCTGGGCGAACTTGAACTTCCAACCCTTTGATTAGAGCAGGCACTTCATATATAAATGTTCCCATTATACAGAGATAACATTCAAGACACTTACCTTCCAAATTAATGACCTCTTCTGTGACTCAGTGGCACAAGGTTCTGTGCTTTCAGCAGTTGACAAATAGCCTTCAACGTTCTTGTATAGATTTCGAAGTTTCTCCAAATATATTCATTATTTGGATGATTTTCCTATGTAGTCTTAAGAATACATGGTCCAAAGACCATGTCATTCTTTTTCAATTGAAACAAAAATTCTTAAAACCATGCATTCTTCCTGTAGCTTTATCAGATGATGAGAGAGCCAACATGATTGAAATTATCCATCTGTTCAACATATTTCAGTGCCTAGTGAATCAGACAATTTCTAAAGACCTGGAAATTTAGTGATAAGTGAGACAGTGTCCTGGATTACACATGGTTGTATCATAGAATCTTGCCTTTCCTCTTTTCACTCCTTCTTAATGGGCACTCACTCTCAACAATAACTTATATACATATTTTTTGCTGAGTAAACATTAATTGAACAGAAACTAGGAGCTACATAAGGTTATGAACTGAAGACTTCAGTGTCCACCACATGATTATAAAGTATTATTGTAAGGGCTAATTAGATGCACATTCTGTGTTTTAAATTTATAGTTCGGGGTCTTCAGTTATTTTTATGCATTATAATATATTATGGGATGGTAGAAATATTCTACTTACCAAACCTATATTATAAGTTTATTGCCAAGTGCCGTCGAGTCAGATCCAACTCATAAGTTTATTACTAGGTATAAAATTCTATGCAGAAGAAATATTCAGCTCTGTTTTGGAAGTTAAATATTCACACAGATGACAGAATAAAAAAATTACAAAACAATGCATAAAAACACTGAGATATGAGGCAGACATCATAACAGTATTACAGATGTGAGCCCAAGACAAGAGGAGTTTTGGGCCTTTCCTAGGTTTATGTAAGTACCAAGTGGCTGAGCTTGGCCTACAGCTGACCATCTGAGCCACAGTGAGGAGTACATGTTTATCCATATCACAGGAGAAATATGCTTTGTCTTTGTGGAAACCTTCTCTGAGATATAATCAGAGCAGTTTCCATTTTCTGCTATACAATCATTTAACAAGAACTTAGGCATTTATCAAGAATTTGTGCCCTATATAATTGCTTACTTGTTCTTTCACCTATGATCTATTAATTATTGAGCACCTGCCTTTTGTCTGACAGTATTCTGGCTCTGGGGAGTATAACCAAAAACAAAACCGAACCCGCTGCCTTTAGGTTGATTCTGACTCATAGCTACCCTGTAGGACAGAGTAGACCTGCTCCATAGCATTTCCAAAGGGTGCCTGGAAGATTCAAACTGCTGACTTTTTGATTAGCAGAAGTAGCATGTAGCACTTAACCACCATGCCACTGGGGCTTCCCTGACAGTATAACAGTTAACAAAACACACAGGAGACAATAACAGAAATTAATAAGCAAGCATTTTTGTATGTTACAAACAAACAAACAAAAAAAACTGCCATTGAGTTGATTCTGACTTGTAGTCACCCAATAAGACAAACTAGAACTGCTCCAGAGAGTTTCCAAGGAACACTTTGTGCATTCAGACTACCAACCTTTTGGTTAGCAGCTGTAGCTCTTACACATTTTTTGTATGTTACCCAACCACCAGTGCCGCTGAGTCGATGCCAACTCATAGCAATCTGATAGGACAGAGTAGAACTGCCCCATACAGTTTCCAAGGAGTACCTGGCGGATTTGAACTGCGGACATTTTTGGTTAGCAGATGTAAGTAGCACTTAACCACTACTCCACCAGGGCTACCTTTTTTGTGTGTTAGGTAATGATAAATACTTAGGAAACCAAAAAAATTGCTAGAAGAGGAGCTAGAGAGTTGCTGAAGGAGTACGTAGCATGTGATTTCAATAGGCTGCTCAGAGGGAAAGGGCTGTATGCTAAGGGAACAGCAACTGAAAAGTCTGTGAGGAAGATGCTTACCTGGCATATTCGAGAAATACCAAGGAAGCCAGTCTTGTCAAGTAGAGTGGTGAAGAGAGGAAGTGATGGGACTAAGACCTAGTGAAATACTGGGATCATTGTGCTTATAGCCCACCAGTAACAGCTAACACTTACCCCGTTAAGACTTCAAAACTTACTCCAAGATTGGAAGTTATTGGATGGTTTTGGGAAAAGAACTGACCTGATCTGACTTACTTTATCAAAGAATCACTGTATGGTGAGAATAGATTTCACAGTATGGACTAGAAGTGAGAAGACCAGATAACATGATATTGTAACAAGAGACAGACAACAGTTGCTTGGACAATATCCATAGCAGTGTAAGGAGTAGAAGCAGTCATATCTGGATTTGTTGTGGTAATAGGTAGATGATTTAATGATGGATGAGATGTGGGATGTGATACAAAGATGACTCCAAGAATTCTAGGATGAAAAACAAGGAAGAATAGAGCTTCCAAAAACTCAGTTAGAGAAAACAATATATGGAGTAGATGTTTGGAGGGTGGGTTAGGGTGGGGTGGAGAGTGAGAGTTTTGTTTTAGATATGTAAGTTCAGTATACCTCTTAGACTCGCAAGCGGAGATGTTGAATGGACAGATGAATAAACAAGTCTAGAGGTCTGTGGAGATGTACAGGATGAAGAGATAAGAAATATGATGAAAGTAGCTCTAAAATATTACTTCTGCTGTGTAGAAATGAATAATCAATTGTCCATGCATGATGGACACATAAAAGTAATTAACAAAAGGCAAATCAACAATAAGTGTATTATATTTACAAAGTGTATGAGTACCAAATACAGAGTTGCCATAACACTTGAGAGAAGAGAGAAGCACATTCAATAGACGTTCCTGAAGAAGATGGACTTTGAAGAGGCCTTAAAGCGTGTATTACTTCAAGCAGTGACAAGGCAGAGAGGTATACAGTATCCAGAAAGTAAGCAATGAGAACATGATAGGAGACATAGATGATATCTTACAACCTGTCTAAGAATATATGTGTCAAAATCATAAATTAGGATATACAGAACAGAATTTCCTGAGAAGTGGCATGAACTTGATCCAGAAAAAGATATTTCTAGAGACTTTTGTCAGTGAATACCATATGTGATATATTGCATTCAGTAAATTAATCTGGTGGGCACAATAAATGTATTTAGTTTTGGAATCTAACTTTCCTACTTCTTTCAAAATATTGTCGATCAGAGCCCTGGAGCCTAACTGATGAAGAAAAGTTATGTGTATCTCTGACTCCATAGTTTCTGAAGCATTTTCACGGTTTTAAAATGCAAATAGACATAAAAGGATCTACAAATGCAGTTGATAAAAAAAAATCATTATTTTTTTCTAGTATTTCTACTTCTGACTATTATATAGTAGTTAAATTAATGTTATGGATTTGATCATCTCTGGGTAGTATGTATCTTTTCTGCTCTAAGCAGGCTGTCTGTCAACCCTGAAATAAACTAAGCAGTTTTTCCTGAACTTGTAAGAACCATCATACTGAGAGAGGAAGTCACAATGGGAACTAAAGAAGTTGAAATACTTTAGAAATCAAACATTTTCCCCTTCCATGAAATGGCTTTCCTTGTCCTGTTTCCAGTCATACCTCCTTTTTCAAACAGACATTTTTTAATCTGAGTCTTTTTCTGGAGATAATACAGGGTGCAAGCCCCCGCTGAAGGGATTTGTGCTTGCTGGCAGCTCCTGGAGCTGTGTTCTGTCTAGTAGTTAAGATCTCCAGAGTGGCTTATGGGCTTTGTGTAATTTCTATCTGCACCGAGACAGCCAGACTTCATTTCATTTTATTTGCATTTAATAATACGCTGCCTCTCCTCAGCTCTAAGTTGTGAATTATCAAACACTATCAAATCCTCCTTTCCCATATTCCGGCTACACTTACTGAGAAACCGACCCATTGGAAACATGCTGGTTGCGGGGATGAACTGGGCTGTATGCCATGTATTTTGAAGGGTTGGAAGTGCTCTGATATTTCTTTTGGGGCTACAAATGCCATTTCTGATCTAATGTGAACACTGGGAATGGCAGAGTGAGCTTTGTGGTGGTTTCATCTTTAATTATTAAAACAGGAGAGATCATTCATGCCTCTTTGAAGTTCCTATTTTATTTTCAGGAAAAGAAATGAATGAGCAGGTCGCTATATATGAAGCAAGGTGGGGAGGGAGGATAAAAAGAAAAAAAGAAAAGCATGACAGACTAACAGAATATAGAGGGGAATGGTGACTACAAAGAGGACAGGAAGCATAGACATAAAGATGAAAGAGACAGGCTGTCTGATAGGAAGTAGGTATACAGATCTCAATAGTGTTGGGAAGCCAGTGAGTTTGGGAAGCTCTCTTTTGCTAAGTCATTGTTATTAGATGTAAATGCAACTGCATGTTTGTAATCACAGGGTTTGTCAAAACTAATGAGCAAGGAAAGAATAAGGTATGAGGAGCAAAGATTTTACATATTGAAACTTGCTGAGAGTCATGTCTGCTTGCTATGGATTTTGGAAGGAAACATATTAGTTCAATAAATTGTGGAAGCTGGAATGTGATGAGAGGTTGGGAGGAAGGAAGTATTATGACCAGAATAAAAAAAATCACTAATATCAAGCATCAAAGAGCTCAGTGTGTGGTTTTTCTTCTGTCTGAAATTGTCCAGTCCCGCTAATTAGAAAGCAAGCAAAATGAGAGGGCTGTTCTGAGTCATGCTTTAATGAGTCAAAATTACAGCAGACTGGTATCAGTTACAAGGAAGCATTTGAAGGATGGGGGTCCACTGGGGTGGCCTTTTTCCAGGGAGAATATTACCAGCACTTTCCTCTGGCTCAGGGTGTATTGATGGAGTTCTTTAGAAGCCTAGGTCAGGAATAGCAGAGGGAGCAGAAGGCAGGATTTAGCTATGAGTGAACTATGTGAGTATTTTTCTCAATGCTATTATTCTCATTATGGATAACATTGAGTATATATATATATGTATGTATATATATATAAATCTAATTATAATCTAGTTTCCTCTCATCACTGAGGAGTTTGAGACTTTTCCGGCTTACGCTGAAATAACCTTTAGAAAGAAAGAGTCTGGGTTGTGACTGGGAAGATGCTGCCACATTGGATATTTGCCGACTTAATGAAGTCCCCCAGCACTTGAGTGTTCTCTCACCTGACACAGATGGAATAAAAATGTATTTCCCTCACAAGTGGGTAAATATAGACCCAACCCCACTGCCGCTGAGTTGTGTCTGACTCATAGTGACCTTGATAGGAATTAGAAATATATGCACATTACTGAGTGCCTTAGATACATGGAGCCCTGAGCACCTGGAGTTTAAGGTCCAGATTCATATTGCCATTAGCTGCAACCCAGAGCACTTAGATGAAGCAGTGCTCCAATGGAAACGATACAGCTAACGGCTTGCTCACTTGCTGCTCCACACTAATGTATAAATGTATAATCTCATCTATTCTTAATGCCGTCAACCTTACAATACACAAAGGCTAATTAGAAACAGATTTCCTATTTCACCACGGTTTTATATTTAGTTTATCAATAAAATATTATCTCTACAAACTTACTTTAATAGCTTACAGCTGTAAGTTAAAAGGGTATCTTCGTTTGGAAGCTCAAAGACAGACAAAGGGAATTTGTCAATGTAGTTTATCAGGAATGGCTTCCAGGATAAAAATCCAGTAGAGGAGAAGGAAATTGATTCCTGAAGAGGAAGAATCTAAAGCAAGAGTGTAATATCATGCAGAATCCACACAAGGTGACTTGGACTCCGTCTTGCAGACAAGTTCTAAGGACACTGTATAAGATTGTCCTGAGTCAAAGAAGTATGAGTGGTTATATCCCAGCATCTAGAATTCTCAGTTCAAGAACTCCATGTGTGTAGGCATAACAAATTCTAGCAACCTGAGGACAGCCCAATGACAAGAACTTCAAGAACTGGCCATTTGTCAAATCAAAGCTGTGATGGGATATAATCTTATTGTTGGTATAAAGGAATCCTGCTGACTTACTTATGTTTATCGTGTATCCTGAGACTTTGCTGAACTCTTCTATCAGTTTGAGTAGTTTACTTATGGATTCTTTGGGATTCTCTACATATACAATCATATCATCTGCAAATAGGGAGATTTTTACTTCTTCTTTGTCAATGCAGATGCCATTTATTTCTTGGTCTTGTCTAATTGCTCTGGCTAGAACTTCTAGTACAATGCTGAATAGAAGAGGTGAGAATCGGCATCCTTGTCTAGTTCCTGTTCTCAAAGGAAACTGTCTCAGTCTCTCTCTTTGTTCAGGATGACATAGGCAATTGGCTTTGTATAAATGGTCCTTATTGCATTGGGGAATTTGCCGTCTATTCCTACTTTGCTGAGAGTTTTTAGCATGAACGGGTGGTGGACTTTATCAAATGCCTTTTCTGCAACAATAGACCAAGTCAGGTAATTCTTGTCTTTTGTGTTATTTATGTGGTTGATCACATTAATTGTTTTTCTGATGTTGAACCAGCCTTGCATCCCTGGTATGAATCCCACTTGGTCATGATGGATTATTTTTTTGACATTTTGTTGTATTCTACTGGCAAGAATTTTGTTGAAGATTTTTGTATCTAGATTCATGAGTGATATCGGTCTGTAGTTCTCCTTTTTTTTGGATCTTTCCCTGGATTTGGTACCAGGGTTATGCTGGCTTCATAGAATGAGTTTGGGAGTATTCCATCCCTTTCTATACTGTGAAATAGTCCCGTAATGTTGGAGATAACTCTTCTCTAATAGCTTAGTAGAATTCTGCAGTGAAGCCATCTGGGCCCGGGGTTTTTTTGGTTGGTAGTTTTTGGATGGCTTTTTCAATCTCTTCCTTTGTGGTGGTTTTGTTAAGTTGTTCTGCGTCACCTTGTGATAATTTTGGTAGGTGATACAAATCAAGGAATTTGTCCATTTCCTCTAGGTTTTCAAATTTGTTAGAGTACAGTTTTTCACAGTATTCTGTTATGATATTTTTGATTTCTGTTGGATCTGTTATGACATATCCCTTCTCATTTCACATTTAGGTTATTTGTTTCCTTTCCTGTTTTTATTTAGTAAGTTTAGTCAATGCTTTGTCAATTTTGTTGATCTTTTCAAGAAACCAGTGTTTGGTCTTTTCAATTTTTTTCAGTTGTTCTTCTATTCTCCAATTCATTTAGTTCTGCTCTAATCTTTGTGATCTGTTTTCTCTTGGTGCCTGAGGGCTTCCTCTGTTGTTCTCTCTCTACTTGTTCAAGCTGTAGGTTTAGTTCTTTGATTTGGTTTCTTTCTTCCTTCCAAGTGTGTGCATTTATGGAGACATACTGACCTCTGAGCACTTGCTTTGGCTGTATCCCATAGGTTCTGGTAGGAAGTGTTTTCATTCTCTTTGGAATCCATCAGTTTCTTTCTTTCATCCTTGATTTCTTCTATAATTGATGGGTTTTTGAGCAAGATGTTGTTCAGGTACCATGTGTTCCACTTTCTATGTTTTTTTCTGCTATTAATATCAACTTTTATGGCTTTGTGATCTGAGAAGATGCTTTGCGTTAATCCAGTGGCATGGATTTTTCTGAGAATTGCTTTATGTCCTAACACATGGTCTATTCTGGAGAATATTCCATGTGCACTGTAGAAGAAGGTGTAGTTGTCTGCTGATGGATAGAAAGTTCTGTATATGTCAATGAAGTCTAGTTGATTAATTGTGGCAATAAGGTCTTCTGTGTTTTTGTTAATTTTTTTTTCTAGACAATCTGTCCAATGTTGAGAGTGGAGTGTTCAAGTCCCTCACTATTACTGTGGAGTGATCTATCTCATTTTTTAGTGTAGCCAGTGTTTCTTCCATGTACTTAGATACTCTAATATTAGGTGCATAAAAAATATTTAATATTGTTAAGTCCTGCTTGTGTATTGAAACATTCATCAATAGTTTCCATCCTTGTCCACAGTTGTGGACTTTACATTAAAATCTATTTTATCTGAGATTAGAATTACCACCCCAGCTCTACTTTGTGAGTTATTAGCTTGATATATATTCTTCCACCTTTAATTTTCAGTTTTTTCATATCTTTAAGTCTAAGGTAAGTTTCTTGTAGGCAACATATGGATGGGTCGTGTCTTTTGATCTAAGATGTTGCTCAATGTCTCTTACTTTAGTGTTCAGTCCATTCACATTCAATGTAATTATTGACAGGTATGTGTTCAGTGCTGCCATTGTGATATGTTTATTTTTGTGTTGATATTTTCTCTGTTGTTCTTATTAATCTGTTCTGCAACCTTCTTCTTTGTGAGTTGATTTTTCACCTTTATCAGGGTTGATTTTGTGGTTGTTGAAACTCCTGTATTACGTTTCTTGATTTGGTATATTGCATTTTCATTGTGCTGTATGGCTGCCTCTAAGATCTGCCTTAAAAAACTGTGTATAAACCCAGTTTTAATTACTACCAGTCTTATCAACTTCCTCTCCATCTGGAAGGACTATAACGATTGTAGTCCATCCCTCTTTTTAATATGATGACATCATATTTTTCATGATGTGATCACTGGATCATTTCTTTTAGTATTATAGCTTTGATTGAGTTTGCAGCCTTTCCTAACTGAGTAGGTTTCTGGGTGATGTGTCTTGTATTTGCTTCTAAGTTAGTGGTTTTGTTCTTCCAAGCCCAGAGAGTCTTTCAGTATTTCTTTAGCTTTGGTTTGGTTTTAACAAAGTCTCTGACTTTCTGTTTATCTGCGAATGTCTTAATTTCATTTTCATATTTGAAAGACAGTTTTGCAGGATATAGAATTCTTGGTTGGAATTTCTTCTCCTTCAAGGCTTTGAATGTGCCATGCCACTGTCTCCGTAGCAGCATGGTTTCTGCTAAGAAATCCGATGAAAGCCTACAGGGTTTCCCTCTGAATGTTAGCTTTGCTTTGAGTCTTACTGCCTTTAAGAGTTTCTGCTGATGTTTCATTTTGTTAAGCTTGATTATAATATGTCTTGGAGTCTTTCTTTGGAAATCAATATTGAGTGGCATTTAATATGCCTCTTGGATGTCTATATTCTCTTCTTTGATAATTTCTAGGAAGTTTTCTGTCAGCAGCTCAGCAACAATACCTCTGTGTTCTCAGGAGTCTCACCCTGTTCAGGAACTCCAGCTGTAGGTTGTTCCTCTTAATAGAGTCCCACCTGCTTCTTAATGCTTTTTCATTTTTCTTGTTTCTTTTTTCTGATTTCTCCTCATAGATGCTGAAGTTAGCAGCCCTGTCTTCCAAGTTAGAGTGTCTATTTTCCATTTGTTCCATTCTTGTTTTCTTGGCTTTGAATTGAACGTAAAATAGTTTCTTTATAACCTATTCTATGCCAGTTAAGCTAATGTTCCACAAGAAAATAGTCACCACAAGCCTCAGCTGACATACTAAACTTTTTAGTTGGGATATCCTTTTGAGGTAATGAAGCCTAACCTCCCACCCAATGTCCAAATTTCTGTTTATAAGCATCTGCACTAAGGAATATTTGGTCTCTTTATTTTAAATAAGGTTCCAGCTAAAACTATCAACTTTTACTTAATTAGACAGGAAATACAGTTAGGAGTCAGCTGTGGGAGTGCTCCTTGGGGCCAACAACATCATACTTTCAGCAACTGGATTTTATATCATACCTAAATTCTCTATTTCAGTATTTTAAATCTGTTTTCTATAGAATTAGTTGTATGGAAACTCAACACCACCTGTGTTGAGAAGTCAGTGGAGAATACCGACCTACAAAATGTACTAGTATCAGGTTTTAAGCTGATGCTGACCACTAGTGTTTCATGGTCATTCATCCCAGCTTGAGTGTCTCTTCCTAGGGAAAGTTCTCCTTTTGCCAAATGTGATCAAACTTTTGCAGTGCCCTTTTTTGCTGTTCACACATTCCAGATGAAATGTAAAGGAAATGTAAATAGTAGTCAAAAAGGTATTGTGTTATCAGGGAGACAAAGAATGTGCAATTTGAACACTGGGTAATGATGTGGCAAAATTGACTCAATGGCAACTAACAGCAGCATAAGCCTGTTTTGGAGACAGAAATAAGTGATTCAGCAGAGTTCAGAAGTGTGGTATAGAAGTTACTGCAATGTTAACTTACTCAGCATCATGGAGCAAAGCAGGCCCTAGTGCCTACAAACATTTACTGTTACCAAGTGTCTTCTCTGCTCTTTCTGTAATCCCCCCTACCCCACAAGGACCTTTGCCATCTTGTGCCTGTCCCACCACAGCTAGATGTTGGCTAGCTTTTGGAATAGGTGCTAGAAAGCCTGGGTTCGCATATTTCCTCTGGGCCATCTGTTCGCATACATTTGCCTCCAGTTAAAAATCAGATTGCTTTGGCCCAAGGTCAGAAAAAAAAAGTCTCAGTATCCTATTTCACTACTTAAACCCCTTCTTCAGCTCTCTAAGACAAGAATGTAACATCTGCATTTAGAACTTGGATCTCTTGAGTAGTTCCTCTTGTTATTGCTTAGCAACCTACTGCCTGGAAATTTTAAAAAAAATATTTCCTCTTTCTCTGGTTCAGCGTCCGGTTTATGCATCTCAGTGTGTTTTCTATTAGATTCTTTTTTTTTTAATAATACGGCTGCTGACAGCCTTGATTTGCCTTCAGATGTGCTTGTGCTCAGAACTTTTAGTACTGTGGTCCCAGGACGAGTTAGGACGGGTGAAAGAATTTTTGCCAAATTATTTTGGCATCATCTTAAAAGGAACATTTTGTATGTTTCGGTCTCATTGCTTTGTGGATTGGGGGTGAGGAACAGAGAATTAGAGATGACAGTGAAGCTGAAAATTAAAATCCTTCCCAGATTGTTGATCCACCACTTCAGAAGAGGGTAAAAAGAGAGTGCTATGCCTATTGGATACCACACGTTGGCTTCTAGTAAAAGAATTTTTCATGTCTCAAAATTCTTATTTTTGTTAAAAAAAAATTATATAAGGAGGAAGATCTATTCTTACATGTAGTCAATGGCAGAGGAATATGCTTGAAGTCAGTAGTGGCAACTTGTGGAGTAAATGTCCAGGGCTGTAAAAGACCAAGGATAACTGTGAATCAAAAGCTAAATGAAAAACTACCAGGCATCTGTCCCATCACCTTTACTTTCAGGTGAAGTTACCAAAAGATTACCTGAAATCCCCGTAAACAAGGTCAGGTGTACATCTGCTAATGACTTCTAAGTTTCTTAGTCAAATGTACTGACTTTTGTTTCCTAATGTTTCTGTAATATTTGCTCTGCTACTGCGTCCTCTTTTTTATATCTGTCCTTCCCTCAGCTTCTGTGATTTGCTGTTTTACAGATATTTCGTCTGTTTCTCCTTTTTCTTCTCTTCATGCTCTACAACGCTGCCATCACACACCTAGACTCTCTCTCTCTGTCGCACACACACACAAACACACAAACCTGCATCCAACTCAAAAGTGGACATATTCACATGGTCTTGTAGTTTTATAGTTGAGATTATTAGAGTAGACATTAGTCTTTCCCACCACAACTATATATGTGATGTGTCAGTTAATTTAAGCTTCTGTATTTCTTTATTTACATTTCCTCCTGAAAATCTCAATGCTATTTGCTTCCCACTTAGATGCTCACACTTTAAACTCAACTTACTATCTTTTACAAAGGAGAAACCAAACAAGCAAACAACTACTCTCTTGTCATGGTTTGAACTGTGTCCCACCAAAAATGTATGTAGCCATATGGCTGGGCCATGGTTCACAATATTTTATGATTGCCCTCCATTTGTGATTTTCCTGTGCTGTATGTTAGAGGATTAGGGTGGGACTGTAAATCCCTTAATAATACCACCTCTCTTCTCCACTGTAAAGGGAGTTTCCCTGGAGAATGACTTTATCCTTTCATCCTACAAGAGATGACAGGGAAGGGAAGCAAGCAGAGAACTGGGAACCTCATACCATCAGGAAAGCAGCACTGGGAGAAGAGTGTGTCCATCAGACCTGAGGTACTGCACCAAGATTCTCCCGGAACAGAGACTGACACAACACACAGACCTTCCTCCAAAGGTAACGAGGGGATAGCCTTGCCGGGAGCAAACACCCTGAATTTGGACTTGTAGCCTACTGGATTGTGTAAGAATAAACTTTTTTGTTAAAGCCATCCACTCAGGGTATTTCTGTCAGAGCAGCATTAGCTGACTAAAACATCTCTTGTCCTAGTTTTCTTGTTTTATGTATGAGGCCATTGGATGATTAATTCTTCAATGTCTCAACCATTTACTCAGTCTGTAGACACTATTGAGCACTTCTTTGCACCAGAGGGCCTGGGTGGTACAAACAGTTAACACGCTCTGCTGTTAACCAAAAGGATGGAGGCTCAAGACTACCCAGAGATGCTTTGAAAGAAAGACCTGAAAATCTGCTTCTGAAAAAACAGCTTTTAAAAACCATGAGAAACTTAGTTCTACTCTGAGAATAAGTGGCATAGTGATTAAGGGCCATGTCTGCTAACCAAAAGATTAGACATTCGAATCTGCCAGGTGCTTCTTGGAAATTCTATGGACCAGTTCTACTCTGTTCTGTAGGGTCGCTATGAGTTGGAGTTGACTCACCAGCAGTGGGTTTTGGGTTTGATATCCACTAGACATACCCGTGAGTCATCATGAGTCGGCTCTGACTCCACAGCATTTGACTTTAGCAGACATACCCGGTGCCTTTCAGTCAATTCTGTTTCACCGTGACCCTATAGTTCAGTGTAGAACTGTCGCATAGGGTTTCCAGGGCTAGAAATCTTTATGGAAGTAGATTGCCATACCTTTCTCCTGTAGAGCACCTGGTGGGCTTTGAACTGCTTATGTTTTCACCAGCAGCCAAGTGTGTTACCTACTGCTCCACCAGGACTCCTTGCACTAGGCATGCTTTGAATCTTCTCTCTCTGGTCTCAAATATCTAACCAGTCATCTCTTTGTGAAGAGCTCTTATTTAAAGTGGCACCTGCCTTAGTCACTCCTATTTCTATGCCTTCATGTCTAGAATCTCTTCTTATCTTCTTAGTCATTCTTTTTTCAGCTTCTTGCCTAACCATCCGTACTATATGTCTTTCCCTGATTAGCTTTCCTAACTGAACAACACTTTCATCAATGCTACTATGTTGGAAACCTTCTTTAATTACATGTGCTTACAGAATAAAGCCAATACTCCTTAACTTGGTATCCATGTCCTCTATCATGTGATCTCAAATTTCATTTCCAGATGTAATTGTCACTGTCTTCCTTCTCTGTTCAGTATATCCAATAAATATTTGTGTCCCAAATATGCTTTTTAGTATCTTGGTCCATAGATTTATCTGACCAGAATTTTTTTTCCTGATACTTGTCTTTCCTTCTCTTAACTTCCAATCTCCACCTCTCAAAAAATTCTAGTTATCCTTCAGTATTCCTATTAAATGTCATGTCTTCCATTAAAAAGTGTCTGATCGCTTTAGCTAGAGGTTACAGGATACAAGACTGCACTATTTTAGACGAATGAAAAAGCAAGTAACATAAGAGGACTGCCAGTTAAGTTCATGAGCTCATAAACAAAAATGCTACATATCGCATTGCTGAATATCACTACAGTCACCCACAAAGTACTCCCCGTGGGAAGCTGTGCATAAATGCCAGTGCCTAGTTTACCCTTCAAAGCAATTTTGGAACTCTTTCTGGAATGGCCATTGGGGGTGTTGTCATATTATACCCTTGATGTCTGATTGTTATCAAAATATCTTCCTTTCAATATTTCCTTTATCTTTGGGTAAAAAATAAACAAGAAACTCATTAGGGGTCAGATCAGGGAGGGTGTTCCAATAGAGTTATTTGCTTACTTGCTAAATACTCACTTACAGACAACTATACAATTAAGTTTCCAAACTTCCCACCTTTGCGCTATGTACAATGGCCATTCTGAAGAGAGTTCCAAAATTTCTCTGAAGGGTGGACTAGGTGCTGGCATCAGTGCATAGCTTTCCAATGGGAATACTTTGAAGGTGACCATAGTGATATTCAGCAATAAGGTATGTAGCACTTAGAGCAATTAAGTTCATGGAATTAACTGTTAGATCCCATATGACTCTGCTAGGGTTATTGTGTAAAATTAGTGAGCTTTAATACTGGCAGTGTAGATTATGGCCAGATGGTAAATGCCTTGAAAGTGTGCTCAAGATATTTGAATTTAGGAGGTAAGGGATGTAATGTGTGGAGATTTTAAATCTTTTTTTTCTCTTTTTTTTATTATGATTGAATGAAAATGTATATTCCCATATAAATTTGCATGCCCACCTATATGCCCACTGCTCTTCCTGCCCGGTGACAGCACACTCTTCCTTTCTGCTCCATAGCTCACAAAGTTGAGTCTCATTGGCAACACAAGAATAAAAAGGGGTACACCCTGAGATCTCCACTAAAAGACCACAATTGATAGTCCGGGGCCTTGGAGTTCCCCTGGGAGCATGGCCCCTCGCCCTGAAGCTGCCCCTGTCCATAAGTCATAATGGAGATCAACTCTTCAGACAGGAATGTATTGGAGTTCGCGACACAGAGTGACCCTATCATGTGCGCATTTTATGGTTCTGTGTATCTATAGGATGTCATGCTGCTGAACTCTTACTGGAGGCAGGGGAGTAGGTAGAGAGCAGGGGATAGGAGATTGTTGGGAAGATTTTTTAAATTTTAATCATAATTGAATTTGAGGAAAACCAACACTGTGGCTGACTGTAGAACTGGATAAAGAAAGGAATACCCTTCCAGATACCTCTTAGAATACAAGTTCTAAGTTCTTAACATGATGCCATATGCAACTGCTGTGTTATTCACACTTACTATGCACTAAGGTCTTTAGGGTATACTAAGAGCTCTGAGTCACAAACCTGCATCTTCTGCTTCACTATCCAGGTGATTTGGGCCTCTCTCAGGGTTAATTTCCACATCCATAAGGTGAAAGTTATAAAAAAGTAAGAATTTAACAAAATTATTTTGGGGATTAGTTGAGACAACACATGTGAGGTTTGCTGTTGATAGTGATTGATGCCATTGAGTCATTTCCAACTCAAAACTGCCCTACATACAGCAGGATGAAACATTGCCTGGTCCTGCACCATTCTTACAATAATTGCTATGCTTGAGCACATTGTTGTAGGCACCATGTCAGATCCTGTCATCGAGGGTCCTTCAGTTGTGATGTTAATGAAGAGTATTGTATATATCATGCACTGCCAAAAGAACAAACAAATCTGTCTTGAAGAAACACAACCAGAATGCTCCTTAGAAGTGAGGATGGTGAGACTATGTCTCCTGTGCTTTGGACATGTTGTCAGGAAGAATCAATTCCTGGACAAGGACATGAAGCTTGGGAAAGTGGAAGGTTAGGAAAAGAGGAGACACTCAATAAGGTAAATTGACAAGCAAGGTAATTAGCACATTTTCTGGCCATGTGCTTAGTAACTGGGAGCTCTTTGTGGTAGTATCAGTATTAATATCAATAATAGTAAGAATGATCTTACTTCTGTAATTCAGTTCTCAGCAGGATTGTACACATACCTTCTGGAGCCACCTTCGAACAGTGCTCTTTTTACTTATACAAAGCACTTCCCCAAACAGATTTCAGAATGTTAATTATCATTTACATTATTTTCTCTATGTTGTAAAAGTGATGATTAAACAGGATAGGTACTTCAAAAGTTGACAGGAAGCCATATTAAGTAGTCATTCCTGTAGGAATAAAGTGCTAGGAGATTTATGGAACGCTCGTAAGAGTTATGAAAGATGAAAGTCAAGACAAGAATGGGACCTTGCTATCGACGCCGAGGTTAGACAGCCTTAGTTTCTTATACAAAAGCTACCTCTTTGAGATTGAGCTTCAGCTTGACTCAGGCCAAGTTACATGTGCCTTAGTGCTTCCAAGTAGTAGCAAATCTGAAAAGCAAATCCTTGTATGCAAAGATATATCTTACATTGTTGAAATTCTCTCCTGTGTACCTTACTATGGAAACCTTGGGGCATAGCAGTTAAGTGGTACATCAGCTAAAGTCAGTGGTTTGAATCCTCCAGGCGCTACTTGGAAACCATGCAGCAGTTCTACTCAGTCCTATGGTGTTGCTATGAGTCAGAATTGACTAGAAGGCAGTAGGTTTAGTTTTTTGGTTTTGGTAACTTACTATTTGGGATTCTAAGAATTTGTCTCCTAGAAGCATAACACTTTATAGCAGGGTGAGAATGAAAAGGTTTTCAAATCAGCTTTTTCATGCAATATGTGTGGAAATGAAATCCAAAAGATGGTAACAATTTTGGCCAAGTTTATGCAGTCAATTTCAGTTCTTCTCAGTTTCCATCTTCTGTTTTTAGACTCTTCGAGACAGTGAGTCATAGAAACATGGTATTTTTCCCTTCACCTATTTCCTTTATGATCTTATCTTTTAATATTCTTTCCTCTTGAAAAAATCTTTTTTTCTGGTAATAAAAAAAGCTAGATTCTGACCCTGTGATTGAGTGAAGCTCTGTGACTTACATGTACCCCTACTTGTCCTGTAATCCAAGCGTCCTTAGTGAGTGCTTAGCGCTTAGCATCTTAAAAATTCCTTTCACATATTTTAGTCAGTGTTTTGACACACAGCTTTTGAAAATGAAAAGCTGGAAAGGCAGGTGGGGAGAGCCTTGCCCTGAGTATCCATGGGGCCTTCTTAGGATTAGGAAAACAATCACTTATAAAAATAGTGTGAGGGAATTGTCGAACCTTCTGGAATGTATGACTCAGATTAAGCATGTTTTCTCTGTGGGTGGACAGGTGGTGATATGCAAGAATAGGACTTAAAAAAAATCACAAAACATCTCCTTGAAGTTACATTTTCTCTGCTTAGGATTTTTAAATCATTCACATATAGTGAGAACAATACACCATCTGTCTTCAGTATTGGGAATAATCCAACTAATTTGTTAACTTTATTACTATATATATCCTATCTCCCTCAGGTTAATGGGCTTAAATGGATATTCTAACATACACTCTGTGAGATTTTCACAGGTAAACCAACACAGATGTCCAGGTTCCACCTCCGTAAATTATGAGTCAATTGGACTGGGGTACAGACAATACATCTTTATGTCTTTGAAATCTTTCCAGATAATTCTGTGTCTAGACTGTTGAGAACAACTGACCTGGTGTTCTCAGAAACCAAGACAATTAACTGAGATGGATGAAGTATAAGAATGTTACTCAAGGGAAACAAATGAATGAAACAATGAAATGAGTGATAATCGCTTCCTCAGTTGAGACCCTAAATAGTGGCTAGGAAGGAACTGAAGGAAGTTTTAAGGATACTGCCATAGTCTTTTCTGTATCATGTCACATACCACTGTAATCAGAGGAAGATGGTAAATCACTGTACCTTGCTGAATAGAGGTTGACCAGATAATACTCTAGTTTGATTAATGAATTTCACCCTGAGCAGTTGCAGTGAATTTTTCCTTATATAATTCAACAAAAATCCTTTAATATGGTTTGACCTGACTTTAGCAGGTTGAAATTTCAGCTGTTGGAAGAACGTGCTAGTTAGAGTGCAGCTATTACGCACCAGTACCCTAATGGGCCGACTATGGCATGTAATCAATGTGTGAAAAATGAGTAATTCTCACTAATGCCCTGCTAATGTTCTCGTAATGATCTATCAAAGTACTATTGCTAATTATTGTCATGGCAATTTGGCCCAAGTTCACTGGAATAATCCTGGCATTGGTGAACAGGAACATGCATTCCCCATTTGTCGCCCATTTTATGATTTCTTTTCTTCTCTGACTCTCACATAGTGAATTGTGTCCTCCAAAAAACTGTGTGTGCCAGTTTGGCTGGGCCTTGATTGCTAGTATTTTGTGAGTTCCCTATGTGTTGCAAATCCTGTCTCAGTGATGTCAATGAGGGAGAATGGCCTGAAGTTGTGTTGGTGAGGTAGGGCTCAATTTACAAGATTGTATTGTATCTAGAGGCAATCTTTTGGGATATAAAAGGAAAACGGTGAGGACTTGGAGGTGGTGGAGGTGGGGATGGAGGTGGGGGAACCTCCTTCCACCAAGAAAGCAATGCCAGGAGCAACAGAGCCTGTCCTTTGGATCTGGAGTTTCAGTGCTTGAGAAGTTCCTCAATCAGGAGAAGATTGAGAACAAAGACTTCCCTCCAGAGTCAAAGAGAGAAAATGCATTCCCCTGGAGATGACACCCTGAATTTAGACTTTTAACCATATTTACTGTTAGGCAGTAAATTTCTCTTCATTAAAACCGTACACTTGTGGTATTGTCTGGTATAGCAGCACGGGACCGCGAAGACACTCACTGTTTTCGTATGTCTCCTCACATGGTTGTCCTGTGTCTCATTCTTCATGTACCTTTATAAAAAGTGCTTGTTGCTGTTGTTAGGTGCCATCGAGTTGGTTTCTACTCATAGCAACCCTATGAACAACACAACAAAACACTGCCTGTGGACACTGTGCACCGTGTCCACAAGAATGCTTACATACCTACTTTTTGTTTTATTTTCTTGTTTCCCAAGTTTCATCTTTTGTTCCTATTCCTCTTCTCCATTTCATGGTAAGATGTAGTGATGAAAAGAATACTGAATGACATCTCACGAGTCAGTCCCGGTTCCATTGTAAGGGCAAGTCACTTGCTAAGTCTCAGTTTACTTAATGTAGGAAAAAAGTAAGTACGAAAACGGTCATATCCTTCTCACTTTAAAATAATTGTGTTCTAAATTTTCCTCCCATGCCTACTCTGCTTCTATACACAACAGCATTTTTGATGAAACTTATTCATCATGATAATGATTTGTTTTTAAGCTATGGGACATACAGCCAGCAAGGGAACAGGTGCCAACTGGTAGTCAATGGCACAGGAAATGAAACTCACCTGCTGTAGACATTCAGCAGAAGCAGGAGGAAATAGCTAAAGATGCTTTATGTATGAAAACATACTTCCAAGTACATAGCAAGGTAACATTGTCACCTCCAAACTTTCTTCTAGGGCATTTATTCTTCTGGAAGAGTTTCTTATTTATAATCTCTTAAATAATAAATTATTATAACAATGATATCTAGTGAAGAGCTCAGAGCCCTTCTCAACTCAGTTAACAAAATCCCTGTAAGTGATTTGGGGCAGGTATAAACTATCCTTCCTTTGTAGATGAGAAATAAGCAAAGACAGGTTGACAGCATTTATGGACAGAGTGAGTATACAAAAATTTCCTTTTTAAAAGCCATCTTTGCTCAAGACTGTTCTTTTGTTCATGGTGTGTGTATGTGTATGTACTTATTTTTTTCAGTAGCTACTTAGCCTTTTCCTTAGTACTTTAAGCAAGTTTGCTAGTTTCAGGCCTGAGGGAGACACAGAAATTTTCAGAAAGGAAATCAAAAATCCAAAGCCTCCAGAGGCACAGGGCCAGATTTTGGATCTGTTGGGGCCTGGGATGGAAAGGCAGTGTTGATGGTCCACGCAGAGGGGTTTGCTCCACTGAGTCCTTGGTTCTAACTCTGTCTTACAGTTAACTGGTTCTAGTCAAGCCACCTGCATTATTTGTCTCCTTATTGATTCAAAGGGATTAATGAAGCTTTTCCGATCTGTCTTTCAGTATAATTTGTAGGTATATGTATATCTTATCAAATGGAAAACAAACAAAGAACAACTTAAACCTCTTGCTGTGGAGTCTGTGATGACTCATAGCCATTGCACTGGACAGAGTGGAAATGTCTCATAAGATGCCCAAGGGCAGCTGATGGATTCCAACTGCAGACCTTTCTGTTAGCAGCCAAGCTCTTAACCACTGTACCACCAGGGCTGTCTGTGTGTGCCATATAGACATATACTACATGAAATGCAAAGGTCTGCCAAGAATCTCAATAATATTAACAATCCTGAAAATAAAAGAGATGAGTAGATATCTTTGAAGGAAATGTGGGGTATTGGTCAATAAATGTAATAGTGAGGTTGTATGTGATGGGAGTTGTTGGAGTGAAGAAAGGAGAGAAGGAAAGCTAAAAGAGTTGAAATTGTTTTTCTTAGAAGTAATGCTAGTAGATAAGATGAATTTTGTTGATGGATGTCTTACAATGCAAACCCAAAGAGGTGAGTTGGATTCATTAGCTGTGGAGAGGTTACTGCACAATAAACTAATTTAAAAAACAGTTCTGGAAAGATTAATTTCTTTATAAGTGTTGGACTATGTAAATATTTGTAGGTGCTAATTGACTTCACAGGGCCATATTTGACTCGAATTATTCTTCTTCTTCCTTTAAATTTTATTTTGGCATCTTGAAAAATACCTAGTTTGGAAATATCTAGATCCATAACTGCTCTTGTAGGTTAAATGTCAAAACTACTACTGGTACAGAGATAGTCTTTCTTCAGATGATTTTTAAAAACCATCCATGGCAAAAAACTATAGTTTTAAGTATATTTGTGACTGTAAAGCTAAAACTCTAATCCCGCTCAAAACCAAACTCACTGCCGTCAAGTGGGTTCCAACTCATTGTGACTCTGTAGACAGAACAGCCACATAGAGTTCAAAGAGCACCTGGTAGATTTGAACTGCTGACCATCTGGAATAGTAGCTGTAACACTTAACCACCACTATGCCACCAGGGGGTCTGACTACAGTCCTTTAATGTAAGAGGTGATGCTGTTCTTGCTGTTGTTTGATTTTTTTTTCTTCCCCCTGTTTGTTTCTGAAACATCAAGTCAAGCTTTGGCATGACTGTGATGAGAAAATATGTTGTCACTGTAAAAAAAATACCTCTTTTCATTACACACTTTACGCACGAGAGGCAGCAAGTTTGCATACTTGAGAAAAAGGTAATAAGAGGTAAAATAAAATAAGAAAGGATACTTTTTGTTTTCAAACACAAAAACTAAAATAGGAACCACAGACTATTTTATCTGTACTTAAAATTAATCCATCCAGTGGGTGTTTTGCTTTATTTTTGTTTGAATTTATCAGGTGTCGCAGAGTTTGAGCAATTGATAAGACATATGCCGTTTAATTATAAAACCTCTCCAACTTACAAACAGATTGTGTTCCAAAAGTTTGCTGGCAAGCATTATTCTAACTAATTATTTAGAAGTTCTAAGAGCCAACCCAGCTATGTTAGTAACAATTCCTGAATATTAATGAATTTAGTATATTGTTGATATCAAAAATTGTAAAAAGTTACCTAGATATATAGGAAAAATCTTCATAACAGTTATCCTAGAGAGAAAATAGTCACAGATGATTGGAAGTTGATATAAATGTCTACATTTTAAAGTACTTTTCATAGACAGTGAGACGTTAGTACATAGAAAATTGTGTGAAGACTTTAATCCTGAAAATGCTGAAGAGGCTCAAACCAGTAGAATAATAGACTAGAATGTTCTTGGAAAAAGCAAATCTGTTTATTACCATCAGTTTCATTCTAACACTTAATTGCAGGATGATCTTATGATCCTCAACTATGAAAGTAAAAAAACAAAAAACAAAAAAAGTGCCTTATGGATATTACCGATAAAACCATTGAGTACAATTATTAGAAATACCAACAAAAACTTTTAGGAAAAGATGAAGAGTAAAATAAGGGTGCAGTGTGTTATTTATACAATTCATGACATATAAAGAAACCAAACTCATGCACAGAAAGGCAAAATAAAAAAAAAAATGTAGGAGAAAATGCCGCATTTTAGTTGTATTTAGCATCAGATGATGGGACCAAAAGTTTTAATGTTAATTATTTGGTGTTTTATAAGTTTTCTAATGTTATGAATGTATTTGTTTTAAAAAAAAATTAAGAAAAATTGCATTTTTCTCTTTTTATTATTTATTGGAAGTGTTATTTTCAAATACTCTCCCATCAGACAGCAACCCAAACCATTCAGCACAGGACCCAGTTTAGAGTCCCTTCGTCAGCAGTGATTCGAGTGGCCTTCCTCTCTTCTCTCAGTGATTGTGTTATGATGATCGTAATAGTGATGACAAAGAAGAGTAGAATTATTTGAAAAGCACAAAGTATTTTTTTAAAAAATTTCACATGCATTCATTCACTTATTCATTCTAATGACACCAGTTCTGTGGAGTGGAGAACTTGTTTCCCAAAGACAATCAGCGCGTTTTGTAGCTGAGTCCAAAGATTAAAGAAGCTATGTAACCAACCAGGCATCTAGCATCTGGACTGTATCACCTTCTGTTTGGCTAGTGAGTATATTTACCACTACCTGCTCATCCTTGGAGCTTTGTTGGTAGTAATTTCATGTTGTGGGGTCCTTGGAGAGTTCATCTTTTTTTTAAATCTTTCAATTCTGAAGTCTGAAGTAAGTAGGGTAAGCTGCAGAGAAATTGTTGGTTTGGTTGTAGGGGTAAAGTAGTACCGAAAGCACACCAATAAATGAAGTGTTAATTGCTCCGTGTCTGAAAACATAGTGAAAGGCATCAATAATAATTTTATGATTAGCCTCAGTTATTGTGTTTTTGGTTTTTATTGAAATTCTATATGTATCTGGCATATTCAAGCAAATATGGCCAACAGCCTAACAGCAAAGCTGCAATGCTCAGGTTGGCTTGTGCCTCTGTATTTGGCTTGTATGATGGCATGGGATCAGAGATTTAACCTCCTCATATCTTAGTTCATCTCTAGTAGAATACTTAACACTGAAATCGTACTTGTTAAGCTTGTTGAGACTCTTCGAAGAGAAGTACTAAGTCTTTCATGGAAACTGAATGCCTCTGTGTGAAAAAGAATTCTCCTTAAAGCAAAACCAGGCCAGGTTCTTTGTGTATGACAACTTAATGTGTTTCTGTTGAAAACAGTGATAGTAAATGAATTTCATAGTCCAGTCTATTGATTACTGACCTTTCTTACCATATGATTTGAACACAGTACAGATGACACTTTCTTTCGTATAAAAATATTAGTGATAGAACAAGGAACTAGACATTAAATGGAGATCCCTGAAAAGGTCACCATAGTAAAATGTGAAAGTTTTCAGTTATTCTGTGTCACCAGACTCTGGAATTTTTGAGAAATTTGAAGGTACTCTCTTTGGTCATGTAGATCCATTTAACTTGGAATGTGCTTTGTTGCATTTGATATTTCAAAAACTACCTAAAAATCAATGATCCCATAAAATCTCAGTATCAATTGTGTAACTCATTTCAGAGTGTGTGGTAATTCAGATGATCACAATTTACCTGGATTATTGAGGTTCCCTACTTTTCCATGCCTAGCCCTTATTCCAGAATTATCCCATGTAATGTAACTAATTCAGAGCCTTCCTCAATATTTCTGAAAATGCCTAAGGTGTTATTTTGGATAAAGTTGGAGGAAGTTCTATTTGAGGAGGTGATGTATTTATAAGAGCTTAACACACTAAATTTCTGCTCTGGTTGCATTCTTAGCCCTGCCTTTCCTCCCTGAAGTAGATATCTTCCTTCTGCCCTGTGTTTCCCAGACTTTTCTCTGCTATTCCCCAAAATACCACAAGCACCAGATTTATATGTGTAACAGTTTTCTTTTTTGAAGGATTGAAAATAATAAAAAGACACAGAACAGGTCATATCGTAAAACAGTTTCAATACATGTATATCTATCTTAGCCTACTAATTCTGTTTACCCTAAGGTCTTAGCCTATTTTCATGTTACTAATATGATCCCTGTCCTCAAACTTTGCTTTTCTCCACATCCCTGTGCCGCATTTCTAAAAACATCTTTATGCTTCCAGCACAGCTAGGTGGAAATCCCACATTACGTTATTAGCGTAGTCTTCCGTCTCTTTTCATAGTCTCACCAGGGTAGGGATAGAATACACAACCAAAAATGTTCGATAAAGATGTTTTCCTGTAAATAAGAACAGCTCTTACCCTGGAATGAATGCTTCTGTTGTTGTGGCTGAGTGTTGTAAATAACATTTTTCTCCTACCACGTTCTGTCTTTTATCAAACACTATTTGCTGCATCTGTCTACCTTGGCCAGTAGGCTGTAAGATCTTCATAGGAGAAAACCTTCATCTCACAGAATCTATCCTTTATCTTTTTAGCTCTCTTTGTCATGCCTAAGGGGATAACTGTGAAGGTCCTCTATTTTTACTCACTTAGTAAAATTGTTTCCTTCTTCAAAACTTTCAGACTAAACTTGTACACACTAGGTCTTAATTTGTTTCAAATAGCACAAAGAGTCTTTATTTCGTAAATCTGGTAGCTTACTCTGCTTGTAAAATGTAAACACTTATAATGAGGTAAAATTCTAGTTTAAAACCAGTTGCCACTGAATCAGTTGCATCTCGTGGCAACCACATGTGTGTCAGACTAGAAGTAGTCTGACACATAGTCTTTTAAGTGGCTGATGCCCAGGCGGTAGGTCACAGGCATTTCTTCCAAGGTATTCTGAATGAGCGTGAACCTCCAGCTTTTTTGTTTGGCAGCTTGAGTGTGTTAACTATGCAATCTAGAGATCATTGACCACGAATTTATGATGTTAGTCACATCTTTTAAAACACTACCTGTTCTCTGCAAGTACAAATAGAAAATACTTATAATCAACCTTGAATTTTTTTGGAGTGAAGGCATGTATATACATACACAGACATGCATATGTACATATAATACACTTACACATATAATACCAGACTTTTACCCAAATAAGGCAGGCCTTCTACATTTGTTTGTTAACTGCTCCCTCCCTGTGTGAGGTATGCTGGTTTTTTTTTTTTTTATTTGACATGACTGAGTGAAAATGTAGATTCCCATACAACTTTACATGCCCACCTATATGCAGCTTCCACTGCTCTCCCTGTCCAGTGACAGCACACTATTCCTCTCTGCTCCATACATGTCACATCCTCCCAGCAACCTCCTTTCCCCTCCTCTCCACCCACTCTCCTTCCTCCAGCCAGAGGTCAGCAGGATGATATCCTATAGATGTACAGAATCATAAAGTGCATCCAATATATGGTCACTCTGCATTGCCAAGTCCAATCCATTCCTGTCCAAAGAGTGGACCTTCGTTATAATTTATGGGTAAGGGCAGCATCAGGGCCAGGGGCCATGCTCTCAGGGGAACCCCAAAGCTGCTGGACCATCAATTGAGGTCTATCATGACTATCACTAGTGGTGGCCGGGCACCATCCGGTTCTTCCGGTCCCAAGGCGATGAAGGCACCCACTCTTGTGGGTCTCTCTGTTTTCTCGGTTGTCTTTACTGCATGTCATTTTGGTCCTCGGTGAGCATCCGTTCCTGCTGAGTTGGGACCATTTGCTGTGTCCTCGGATGGCAGCTTGGCAGCTTTTAAGACCCCAGATGCCACTCACCAATGTGGGGTGCAGAGAGCTCTCTTAGCAAAATACTAGTTGTGCCAATTGGCCTGGAATTTGCCTAAGAGCATGGTCCCCCACCCTACCCCCTATCTACTCTATCCTTGCAGTATTGAGTTAAGATGGAAGGAGTACTCAAGTTATGCTGAAGTCCACTTAATGTTGTTCTTGTTTCTAACGTGTGCTATCACTACTTTCTCCCAACTAGATTTCTAGTAACTATCTAAACTAAACCCTCCCCCCTCACCCTCCCTCCCTCCCTTCCCTTGCAGCTGTCAAAGAGTCTTTTCTTCTATACACAAGTCTGTTTTGAGATCTTATCGTAGAGGTCTCATACAGTATTTGTCCCTTTGTTGCTGACTACTTTCATTCAACATAATGTCTTCCAGTTGAAACCAGGTTAGGAGATGTTTCCTGGAATCATCATTATTCTTTATCATTGCGTAGTGCTCTGTTGAGTATATGTACCATAGTTTACCTATCCATTCTTCTATTGTTGGGCATCTGGGTTGATTCCATTTTTTTGCTATCCTGGACTGTGCTGTGGTAAACATTCTGGTGCATGTGTCCATTGGTGTGAAAGGCCTTGACTCTGTAGGATATATTCCAAGTAGTGGAATTACTGGGTCAAATGGTATATCGATATCCATTTTTTTAAGGAAGTGCCAGATTGCCTTCCAAAGAGGCTGGACCATTTTGCAACCCCACCAACAGTGTAGGAGGGTTCCACTTTCTCCACAGCCTCTCTAGCATTTGTTGTTTTGTGTTTTCTGGATCATGGCCAATCTTGTTGGGGTGAGATGGTATCTCATTGTCGTCTTGATTTGAATTTCTTTAATAACTAAAGATTATGAAAATGTCCGCATGTGTTTTTTGGCTGCCTGGATCTCCTCTTTAGTGAAGTGGCTGTCCATCTCCTTTGCCCATCACTGAATTGGATGTTTATCTTCTTCTTATTGATATTTTGTAGTATCTTATAGATTATGGAGATCAGGCATCAATCTGATATAGAGTTGCCAAATATTTTTTCCCATTCTGTAGGTGTTCTTTTAATTCTATTAATAAAGTCTTTGGATGAGCAAAAGTGTTTGATTCTTAATAGTTCCCATTTATCTGTTTTCTCTTCTGTTGTTTGAGGTTTCTTTGACAGATTTTGGAGTCTGTCATCATTGCATATTAAAACTTCCATTGTTGTTCCTACCTTTTCTTGTATGAGCTTTATCATTTTAGGTTTGATGCTTAGGTCTTTTATCCAGTTGGAGTTGGTTTTTGTATAAGGTGTAAGACATGGATCTTGATTCAGTTTATTGCAGATGGATAACCAATTTTGCCAGCACCATTTTGTTGAAGAGACTGTTTTTACCCCAGTTTAATGTCTTAGGGCCTTTGTCGAATATCAACTGTTCATAGGCAAATGGTGTCCTCTCTGAGGTCTCAATTCTGTTCCATTGATCCATCTGTCTGTTCTTGTACCAGTACCAGGCTGTTTTGACCACTGTGGCAGTGTAATATGTTCTAAGGTCAGGTAATGAGAGGCCTCCCAGTATGTTCTTCTTCTTTAGTAGTACCTTACTTATCCGGGGCTTCTTCCCTTTCCAAACAAAATTGGTGATTTGTTTCTCCATCTCATTAAAAAATGATACTGGAACTTGTATTGGGATTGCATTATATAAATAAATTGCTTTGGGTAAAACAGACATTTTCACAATGTTAAGTCTTGCTATCCATGAGCAGGTAGGTTTTTCCATTTATCTAAGTCTCTCTTAGTTTCTTGTAGTAAGGGCTTGTAGTTCTCTTTGTAAAGGTCTGTTGTTTCTCTGGTTAGTTTAATTCCTAGGTACTTTATCTTCTTAGGGGCTATCGTAAATGGTATTGATTTGATTATTTCCTCCTTAACAGTCTCCTTGTTGGTATAAAGGAATCCTACTGATTTACTTATGTTTATCTTGTATCCTGAGACTTTGCTGAACTGTTCTATCAGTTTGAGTAGCTTACTTATAGATTCCTTGGGGTTCTCTGCATATACAATCATATCATCTGCGAACAGGGTGATTTTAACTTCCTCTTTACTGATGCAGATGCCCCTTATTTCTTCGTCTTGTCTAATTGCTCTGGCTAGAACTTCTAGCACAATGTTGAATAGGAGAGGTGAGAGTGGCATCCTTGTCTAGTTCCTGATCTCAAGGGAAAGTCTTTCAGTCTCTCTCCATTCAGGATGATGTGGACAATTGGCTTTGTATAAATGGCCCTTATTGTGTTGAGGAATTTGCCGTCTATGCCCATTTTGCTAAGAGTTTTTAGCATGAATGGGTGTTAGACTTTATCAAATGCCTTTTCTGCATCAGTGGACAAAATCAGGTGATCCTTGTCTTTTGTGTTATTTATGTGGTTAATCACATTAATTGTTTTCGTGATGTTGAACCAGACTTGCATCCCTGGTATGAATCCCACTTGGTCGTGATGGATTATTTTCTTGATATGTTATTGTATTCTGTTGTCAAGAATTTTGTTGAAGATTTTTGCATCTAGGTTCATGAGTGATATCGGTCTGTAGTTCTCTGTCTTTGTTGGATCTTTCCCTGGCTTAGGTATCAGGGTTATGCTGGCTTCATAGAATGAGTTTGGGAGTACTCCATCCCTTTCTATACTGTGAAATAGTCTCAGTAGTATTGGGGATAACTCTTCTCTAAATGCTTGGTAGGATTCTGCTGTGAAGCCATCTGGGCCCGGACTTTTTTTGGTTGGCAATGTTTTGATGACCTTTTCAATTTCTTTGTGTCGTGCCACTGTCTCCATGTCAGCATGGTTTCTGCTGAGAACTCTGACGAGAGCCTACAGGGTTTCCCTCTGAATGTTAGCTTTGCCTTGAGTCTTGCTGCCTTTAAGAGTTTCTGCTTATGTTTCATTTTGTTAAGCTTGATTATAATATGTCTTGGAGTCTTTTGAGATCTATATTGGGTGGCGTACGATATGCATCTGAGATGTCTATATTCTCTTCCTTCATGATTTCTGGGAAGTTTTCTTTCAGCAGCTCAGCAGCAATACTCTGTGTTCTCAGATGTCACACCCTATTCAGGGACTCCAATTAATCAAAGGTTGTTCCTCTTAATAGAGTCCCACATGCTTCTTAATGTTTCTTCATTTTTCTTGTTTCTTTTTTCTGATTTCTGCTCATAGACGCTGGCATTAGTAGCTCTGTCTTCCAAGTCAGAAATTCTTTTTTCCATTTGTTCCATTCTGTTTTCTTGGCTTTGCATGGAAGTTTCTATGTCTTTGATTTTCTTCTTGATTTGTTGAATTTCAGAGTACTGGTGTTCCATCAGATCGAACAACTTGCTTAATTATTCATTTTGTTTTGCTGCATTTTGTATAAGATCTAGAAGGGTTCTGTATATAATCAATTTGTATTCACTTCCTGATGCTTTCTTAAAAGTTTTTTCATCTGGAAAACTCCTTGGTTGCTTTGTTTGGGAGCCTTCTGAAGCCATGAGTGATTGCTTGTATGCCACAATTGTCTGTTGCTTTTAGGGTCCCATGTCAGTATATACAGGCTGGAAGAGGTACTGTGAGGATGGATTGCAAATGTTTCTCTAGGCTGTCTTCAAATGTAAAGCAAAAGGTATCTGACCAGTTCATAAGTCAGTTAGGTTTTCAGGTGTAGAGGTCCCTCTTCTCATCTGACAAAGTAAGCACCACTATATCCCACCACAGATGATAACAAACTAGTTCAAAATACAACAATGCTACTGCCCTGGTGGCCTCTGCTGACAGGGCCTAGCCTTAGCCAACACTGCATCGAGTACTGGTTTTGTGATAGAGGAGTGCTCTCCTGTGGGCAGGCTCTGGCTCCCAAGCTAAGAATTAGGTCCAACTGCGGACACCGTATCCAAGATGGCGTCCTCCACACAGGCAGCAGACAGAGGGGCTAAAGGTGCCAAGAGGTAGTCATTCCTCTGCTTCTGTTGCAGGGCCCCCAATGTAGGCAGCACTGTGCAAAATCTCTACTTTTCTGTCGAAGAAGCGCTATCCTGTTTGCAGGCACTGGCTCCTAGGCTAAGAATGAGCTCCCGCTAAAATCTCGGTACCAACATGGCGTCCCGCACACTGACCACGAAGCTCCGCACAAACCCCGCTGAGGCAGCTACAAAACGAAAGGCTCAAATAACAGAGTCCCGAGCCTGGCTCTCAGAATATGGAAATTTCGCCTACCTATCCCCCCCAGCAGCGTGTCTGAGTCCAACCGCCAGGCAATACCCAGCTCCGTTTGCCAGCCGAGACAGAGGAAAAAAAAAGTCAAAATGGTGCGTTTACCTTCCGTCCATGAGAGCGAGGGCTGGCCAGGAGCGGGAGTAGAGCAAAAGAGAGGAGGTTTTCCACTGAGTGGTATGAAGTCCCAATTAACAGCTCTGTGCCATGTCCTGAGGCTGATTAGGTGATCAGAAGGCTCTGTTTGATTGTCAGTTCAGGTCTTGGTTTACAGAGGGATAGAAGGAGACGTGGGCTTAGTCCGCCATCTTGACTCCACCCCTGAATTTCTTTAGTAACTAAAGATTGTGAAAATGTCTGCATGTGTTTTTTTGCTGCCTGGATCTCCTCTTTAGTGAAATGTCTGTCCATCTCCTTTGCCCATTGCTTAATTGGATGGTTTATCTTCTTCTTATTGATATTTTGTAGAATCGTGTAGGTTATGGAGATCAGGCATTGGTCTGACATAGAGTTGCCAAATATTTTTTCCCATTCTGTGGGTGTTCTTTTAATTCTATTAGTAAATTCTTCAGATGAGCAAAAGTGTTTGATTCTTAATAGTCCCCATTTATCTATTTTCTCTTCTGTTGATTGTAATTTCTGTGACAGATTTTGGAGTCTGTCCTCATTGTGTATTAAAACTTCCATTGTTGTTCCTACCTTTTCTTGGATGAGCTTTATCGTTTTAGGTTTGATATTTAGGTCTTTTGGAGTTAGTTTTTGTATAAGGTGTAAGATATGGATCTTGATTCAGTTTATTGAAGACGGATAACCACTTTTGCCAGCACCATTTGTTGAAGAGACAGTTTTTACCCCAGTTTAATGTCTTAGGGCCTTTGTCGAATATCAACTGATCATAGGCAGATGGTGTCATCTCTGGGGTCTGGTATGCTGTGTTTTTTATGGAGAGGAAACGGAGTAGTTGGCAAATACATAAACCAAACCAAAAAGACAAACCTATTGCCACTGAGTCGATTCAAATTAATAGCAACACTATAGGACAGAGTAGAACTGCCTCATAGAGTTACCAAGGAGTGCCTGATGGATTCAAACTGCTGATGTCTTGATTGTCAGCCATAGATAGCATTTAACCACTACACTACCAGAGTTAATGTAGAAAGGATATATTATTTGTATAAAAATACAGCATATAGATCCTCAAAATATAAATTTTCCCTAGGAAAATATGCAACTCTTACCTTCTGTGTGGCGATGTATATGTATGTGACTTTTCTTAAAAATAAACTCACTTGGCTGGCAACCAAGAAGTTGACAATTCAAACCTACATGTTAGTATCATGTAAAGATCACAGCCAAGAAAACCCTGTAACATATGAAGTCTTGAAATTCATAACCACTAACAAACAACAGCATAAAAAGTGATCAGCATGACCATAGACACTGTTTTTTTATTTGGAGTTTGGGACTAGAAAGCAAAGTTTTTCAACCTAGTTATCTTTGAGAGAAAGCTTAAGAAGTGGATTAAAAAACAGACAGCTGCATACAAAATTCATGTCACTTACAGACTAAATCTAAAATATTTTTTCTTCAGTTGGCCCCTTTGTCTACAATCTAGACAATCACTATTATTAATGGAGATTAATTAAATAACTTCCCACTCATTATTCTCTCTGTCTTGCGTGCACACACACACACACACACACACACACACACACACACGCACACACACGCACACACACATATCATTTGAAATACAGGTGGATAGCACAGATTATAACAAAAGTGTTTCTTTTTGACTTACAGTAGAGTCCATCAGTCATTCTGTACCCACTTTTGGCTTTCATCTCTCTTTGGGGTCTACCTTTAGTCCTACTTCACTGTGTATTACTTTTTTATTTTGTTATGTTTTTAAATCGTGTTGTAGATGAAAACTAACATGCAAATTAGTTTCTCATTCAAAAGTTTATATGCGAATCATTTTGTGACATTGATTGCAATTCCCACATTGCACCAGCAGTCTCTTCCTGTCCCTTTCCACCCCTGTTTTCTGTGTGCATCGTTCCAATTTTCTTGTCCCTTCCTGCCTCCTTGTCTTTGCTTTTGGACAGGTGTTGGCTGAGTTTTCACCTGTGAGGTGACATTCTCCATCTCCTCTGTGCACTGCTGCAGAGGAACACTGTGGGCCTTCCTCTGAGTCTTTACTAGCTCTCCTCACAGTATTAATTAAATGAGAAACATTATTACAGCATTCAAAAAAAAAAAAACACAAAAAAACCAAAAAACCCTATCAGGCAGCTAATGTTTTCCACCTACCCACGTTTACCAGGGCAGTTTTGCTCCCACGGATCCGACTCGATGGCACTTGGCTTGGCTGGCACTTACCTGCCACTCATGTCCTTAGGTGAAGACAATGTTTGTGCATGCAGACTAGCACATTCCAGAATGGCACATTGTCGCAGTCATTAGTCCTGAAAGAATGTGTGGGGAGCTAATTTTTGCTTGTAAACAGTGGATTGTATGTAAAATAAAAGGAAAGGTAAGCAAAAGAGTAAATATAAAGGATGGAAGGAGAAATACACTATTGAAAGGTAAAGAAACAAATGCAGAAAAGGAAGTAAATTTGATAAGGAAATGAAAGATATGTATGTATATATATATGAGATCTATTTAAATTTACTGTCTTTGTAGTAGAAGCTTGCTTTATTTTTCTTTTTTATACTGTATGTATTCAGAAAACATATTCCATATCCTAGCCTAAGAAATAATAATAGTAAAAAAATGGTACTGTTTTGAAAATATCAATGTTTAATGATTTTTCTTATTATACACACACATACATGAGCTATTGGATTTCACTGGACTGTCCCGGTACCTGACTCTTCTAACAAAACGATCCAATTATCTTAGCATTAATCTGATCAATCGCTATTAACAAGATTGTTAAACCTTTTCCAACAAGTCTAATGTGCCCCTGGAAATACTTAAGTGTGGTATAAGAGTAATCGCTTCAAATTCTAGATGTGGTAGTTGCTTTCTCTCAAAGTTTAGCAAATGGAACATATCCACCCCCTCCTCCACCACATGTGTTTAGTGAAGGGCTAGGTGACGCAGATGATGAAAAATGCTTCAGGAATACAGGAGGGGGTGTCGGGTGTCAGTGACAGGGAAGATTCAGAAAAGACTATGAAATGAATCAAAGGGTATTTAGCTCTTGTGCCTGGAATCATTTCTTAATCCTAGCCTTTGATGAGGCAAAGCTGAGACGATAACTGAAAAACTCAGAATTTTTCTGTTGTAGTTCCTGTGGGAGACCTTATGTGTAACATGAAATTTTGCCAGGTATTAAGCCATCTTCTCAGTCTTTATTTGTTGGAACCCACTGAGGCAGCCACTGTGTCTGTCTATTTCATGAAGTTTTTTTTTTTTTTCCTCATGTTCTCTGGTCTTCCACCAAACATGATGTCCTCTTCTAGAGATTGTTCTTTCTTGGTGATGTGTCCAAAGCAAGTGACGCAAAGTTTTGCACTTTTCCCTTCTAAGGAGCATTTTGGCTATGTGTTCTCCAAAACAGGTTTGTTCATTCTGGTAGTCTAAGTATCAATACAATCAATATTCTTCATCGGTGTCACAAGTCAACTATACCAGTTCTCCTTTAATCTTATTTCTTTCTTCAGCTTTTACATTCTTATGAAGTGACTAAAAAGACTGTGAAAGTCTATGGATAGCAATGGAATGTATTTACCATTTGTGAACTGCTAGCAGTGTGAAGTAAGAGAGTTCTTAGATGGTATAAATGGCTAAGCTCTGGACTACTAGCCAAAAGTCTAGTGGTTATAACCCACTCAGAAATGCCTTGAGGTACAGGCCTGGTAATCTGTTCCTGAACGATCACAGCATTGAAAACCTAATGGAGTAGTTCTATTCATGGACACAAATGAGTTGAAATCAACTTGGGAGCCAATAAAAACAACAGCAGCACAAAGTAACTACTCCATAAATCAATAAATGATTTTCTAAATGAATTCATGAACAAATGCATTATTTACGAGCCTCTTCTAGGGGACCTTATTCCTGGACTTCTCTGAACTTTGAAGATGTCTTCTATATTTCTTGAAATCTTTTACTCACTTATGTAACAGTGTGTGGTAAGACTCTAAGTGACAATCTTGTGTACAGACAAAATAAGAATGGCCATTTAAAGAGCAAGACTGTGATAGTCTGAGAAATCAATGCCAAAGAAGGTTAGCTGTTCCTTGGGAACTCTGTGGAGCAGTTCTACTGTGTCCTATAGGTTCTCTATGAGTTGGAACTGACAGGATGGCATGGTTCTCGGTTACAAATCTTTGTCTTCATCTTTATGGAAAGCTGATGAGTCACGGAAAGAGATGCTTTTGATAGCAGTCAGCTGTTGGCCTCAAAGCAACCCAGCCTCTCAGTGTTTACTTCACTAGGAAAACAAAAATAAATTTTTTACTTCAAATAAACATCAGTTTATTTTCCAGGATTACATAAGCAAGGAGCCTCAAAAAGCTTAGTTTTGTGGAGCCAGTGATGTTCACTTGTTTTAGGTTCCGAAGATGGCTGTGACTGGCCTGAAGCAGTGTGAGTCCTTAGTGCTATGTTGAAGAGAAGCCAAGTCTACAAATTTCCTACCATTCACCATTTGATGAGTTTATGTACCTTGATCCGATTCTGACATTGTAAAGGACATTTATCGCACCAAAATATCGTATTCTTTCAGTACCTGCTAATTCAACAAAAATAATCTCTATACATTGATACATAGATTAACTAATTAATTAAAACCTAGTATAGTATTTTTGTAGCCCTCATGGTGCAGTGCTTAAGAGCTAGACTGTCAACCAAAAGGTCAGCAGTTGGAATCCATAAGCCACTCCTTGGAAATCCTGAAGGACAGTTCTATTCTGTTGTATGGGGAAAATGAGTTAGGATCAACTTGATGGCCATTTTAGTGTGTGTGTGTGTGTGTGTGTGTGTGTGTGTGTGTCAACTGTTCTTAGTGCCGAGCTGGACCCAAAAGTAAAACATGTTACAGTCTGTGTTAGCAGTAAGTTTGAAATATGATCATTCATAGTAACCACATTAAAATGGCTTAAGTAAACCCAATTTTTTCATGGAAACTAGATTTTCCTTCCTTGAGTTGAGTATGGCACAAATAATCCACAAATTTTAAGCATAGTAAAGATGTCACAAGCAGATAGGCAGATATTTAAATACAGTCCAACATTTATAATGAGAAATAATATGCTTCCTCACTCAAAAATGCTTTTTGATAGAGAAAAATAATTAGCAAATACATTGTTTCCATCTGTATTTTTACTATCAGGAGTACTTAGAATATTGTGTCTACATTGTTATTTTTCATTTTATTAAAACCAGTGGTTTCACATTTTATATTTCATAGGAAGAGCTTTCATTCAGTCATTGTTTTTGTGTAGAATAGGTGTTCATCACTCATATTAAAGGGGGAGAAAGAAAGTATTCTAGCTGTAGAATTCATTAGTGAACTTACAAATGACGGTATCTGATGGGTTTCAGTTTTGGATCACTTCTTCTGCAAGATGGAACTTGACCTAACAAACCTTTCCTTTCTCCCAGATATGAAAAGGAGATTAAGCTTCAGTGCCATTTCCTCCAGGGCTCCTTGCAAGTGAGCTTGTCTTGTTCTCAAAGCAGCTGTGCTCTTGTAATCTAACTCCTCTGCATTTATATGTACTCACAATTAGCTCACCACTGAAGTCTAGCAAATGTCTAGAGTGAGGAAAACCATAAGGATCAACACTGTGTCACATTTCTCGGGGAATTCTAGTGTTTTAGCTTGATAGAATCCCTTTTCCTTTCTTCCTATAAAGGCAACTAGCTTTTCTTTTGGAGAACTTGCACTCCTGTGTTCCATGTGCTGCCATTTAGCTAGCCAGCCATGAAGTCCTCTTCACCCCTATGGGGGGCAGCTGGACTAAACAGACTGTTTTCCAGAAGTTCAAATATGGAACACACTCATGCAAAGATGGGAAGTGATTGGAACTATTGCATCTTATGAATAAAAATCTAAAGAGACTTTTCGTGAACCCATTCCTCCAAGCTTCCTGAATCATCTCTAGTGTTTCACTTTCCTAAGGCCTGACTGTTTAACGACTTTGCTCTGTGCATTGCCATGTAAAGCCAATTATTTCCAGTCTCCCTCCCCCTTGTGTTAGCTCCAGTAGACATTTTTAGTGAAGGATATGAACTGATATAAAGTATTTTTAGACTCTGTTTTCAAGGTTTATTTATTATTTAGTTCTGTTAGCTTTGGAATAAGATAATTGGGCCCATTGGTTGTAAACCTTACCTAAAATTCTACACAATATAAACACAGAATTATTCTTAAAACAAATCAGTTTGTATACTAGCCCATCTCTTTAGGAGTGTACTCTGTGCATGAACATTTCTTTTTATTTTCTTTTAATGTACTAGGTGGTTTACAGTTTCTGGTCTCCTAGACTCATCTTGTGGGACTAAGTTACTTATCAATATGTCTGTTTCTGTTTTATATCTTTACCTTTTAAGCCTGTAGGTGTAGTCCATTGTCTTATTGGGGGCCATCTCAGCAGGATACTCCTTGTCTTTCCTGAACTTGAAGACTTCAATTCCAGGAAGTCTCCAGCAACATTACAAAAGATAGCTACCTGTAAAGGGAAATTTTGGTACTTTACTTTTGAGGATAATTATTGAAAATAATTCTTTTTTAATAAAATAAAGGCATGTTTCCCTTGTAATGATATAGACATTAATTGAACAAGTGATTTCTACTTTGATTCTATTATAACATTTTAGTTTACAACTTTATAAAATATAATACTGGGGTAATCAGACATAGTCATGTTGTTTGGCAACTTGATAACCTTGCTGTAAGCTTAAATAACAGCTTTGGCCTTAATTAGGTCTATAAATATTACAAAACGGACTTCTTATGGGAAAAAAGTGGTAGGGGCAGAGTCAAGATGGCACACTAAACACACATCTCCCTAAATCCCTCTGGAAATCAAGACTTGAATTGATAATTAAATGGAGTCTTCAGGACACCTAGTGAGCCCTAGGACACGGCATAGGGCTGTTAATTTGTACTTCATACCACTGAGCAGAAAGCTTCCTTTCTTTTGCTGACCCCTGCTCTTGGTGAGCACTGGCTTTCACAGACTGAGAGTAACTCTCCATTTTAACTTCTTTTTCTCTGTCTTGGCCTGTGGGCAGAGCTAGGACTTGACTGGTGGTTCATCTTGGATGCATTGCTAGTGGGATCAGCAGGCGAGATTGCCATATTTTGAGAGCCTGGCTTTGGACTCTGTGCATCTCAATGCCTTTCACCTCTCTTTCTGCCTCCGGCATTGACTGGCCTGTGCTGGGGCAGATGGTGAGCTTGTGTGGGACGCCATCTTGTTACACTGGATGGCAGAGATACCCACATGGAGACTTCAGTGGGACCTAATTCCTAGGCTGAGAGGCAGCACCTACCCAGAGGAGAACACTCTTCTGGCACAAAAGCAGTATTCTACACAGTGTTGCCTATGGCTAGGGCCTGACAGCAGAGGCCAGCAGACCAGTAGCCTTTCTATATTTTGAACTAGTTTATAACATCTGGGATTGGATATCGAGGTGCATACTTTGCTAGTTGGGAAGAGGGACCTGTGCACCTAAAACCTGACTGACTTTGGAAGTTGTCAGATACCTTTTACCTTTCATTTTAAGATGACCTAGAGAAACAACTGTGGTCCATCCTCACAGTATCTCTCCTAGCCTCTATTGACTCACATGATGCCCCCAAAGCAACCAACTCTGGATAAAAAGTGTAACCAAGAAATCACCCATGGCTTCAGAAGGGCCCAAAAAGAAACAACCAAAGAAAATTCCAAATGAAGAAACCTTTCTGAAACTATCAGAAGGTGAATACAGAAGGATTATATATAGAACTGTCCTGGACCTTATATAAAATGCAACAGAACAAAATGGAAAATTAAGCAAGCTGTTTGATCTGATGAGACACCAGTACTCTGAAATCCAACAGATTAAGAACAAAATCAAAGAGATAGAAACTTCAGTTCAAAGCCAAGAAAACAAGAATGGAACAACTGGAAAGTAGACTTTCTCACTTGGAAGACAGAGCTGCTGACTCCAGCATCTATGAGGAGAAATCAGAAGAAACAAATAAAAAAAATGAAGAAGCATTAAGAAGCATGTGGGACTCTATTAAGAGGAACAATTTATGATTAATTGGAGTTCCTGAACAGGATGAGACACCTGAGAACACACAGAGTATTCTAACTGAGCTGCGGACAGACAACTTCCTAGAAATTATGAAAGAAGAGAATATAGATATCCAAGATGCGTATCTAATGCCACTCAACATAGATCTCCAAAGAAAGACTGCAAGACATGTTTTAATCAAGCTTAACCAAATGAAACATAAGCAGAAACTCTTAAAGACAGCAAGACTCAAAGCAAAGCTAGTATTCAGAGGGAAACCCTATAGGTTTTTGTTGGATTTTTCAGCAGAAGCCATGCTGGCATGGAGACAGTGGCCTGACACATTCAAAGCCTTGAAGGAGAAGAACTTCCAACCAAGAATTCTATATCCTGCAAAACTACCTTTCGAATATGAAAATGAAATTAAGACATTCGCAGATAAACAGAAACTCAGAGACTTTGTCAAAACCAAACCAAAGCCACAAGAAATACTGAAAGAATCTCTGGGCTTAGAATAACAAAACCACTAATTTTATATTTTAGAAGCAAATTCAGGACACAACACCCACAAACCTACTCAGTTAGGAAAGGCTGCAAACTCAATCAAAGCTATAATAGTGAAAGAAATGATCCAGTGATCGTATCATGAAAACTGTGATGTCATCATATTAAAAAGAAGGATGGACTACAGTTGTTATAGTCCTTCCAGATGGATAGGAAATTAATAAGACTGGTAGGAATTAAAATTGGGTTTATACTATTGGAGGACCTCAGGGGCAGCCATAAATCACAATAAAGATGCAACATATCAAATCAAGAAATGTAATGCAGGAATCTCCACAACAACAAGACCAACCCTGAAAAAGATGAAAAATCAACTCCCAAAGAAGAATGTCCCTGAACAGATTAATGAGAACAACAGAGAAAGCATCAACACAAAAGTAATATGTCACAATGACAGCACTAAACACATACCTATTGATAATTACATTGAATGTGAATGGACTCAGTGGTCCAGTAAAGAGACATCGAGTGACATCTTGGATCAAAAAACATGACTCATCCATATGTTGCTTACAAGAAACTCACCTTAGACTTAAAGATACGAACAAGCTGAAAATTGATGGAGGAATATATATCAAGCTAACAATGAACAAAAAAGAGCAGGTGTGGCAATTCTAATCTCAGATAAAATGGATTTTAATGTAAAATCTACCATCGTGGATAAGGATGGGAAAAAAGTAGTTAATTTTCATGTACATGAAGTCCAATCTGTGCTGCAGAGTTGGTTCAGACTCGTAATGACTCTGTAGGGAGGAGAAGAAGTGTCCCAGAAGGTTCCTAAGGAGTGGTGTATCCCAACGGCCAGCTTTGTAGTTAGCAGCCTAGCTTTTCACCACTGTGGCACGAGGGGTCTATAAATTTTCACAGAGTAATTCATAATCAACGGAAATCCTTCTTTAAAAAAAATATTAAAAGAAAATACAAATTGGACATAAAAATTGTTTTTTTTTCTTTGTAAGAGAGACCTGGATAACCCAATGGTTAAGCACTCAGCTGTTGACCAGAAAGTTCCAATGCTCTGTTGGAAGATGCAGTGACAGTCTGCTTCTGTAAAGATTTACAGCCCTGGAAATCCTATGGGGCATGTCTACTCTGCTGTTTAAGGTCACTATGAGTTGAGATTAACTCAAGGGAGAAGAGGGTTTGGAGTTTTCTCTTACTGCGATTGCTCGCATCTTAAAATTCAGGATGTGTATGCACATGTAAAGGTGGAAAACAGATGTGTTCATTGAAGACCAAGTTATCTTTGTGTGGTGGATTTCATTTTATAGAGTCAATAGTTGATTCTAGAGTCATGTACTTTTTTGAGTGAATATCAGTACCAACTGGATACTATTATATAAGAAACAATGTCTCCGTAGAAACCCAGGGAATTAGTTATGACATTTGACTGTTAAGTGTTGTATGTGTGTATTGAATCATCCGAGTCTCTTCTTTTAAGGAAATGGAACATACATGTGCACACCACCACCACCACTCTGCACGCACACACACCAAACTGTGGACAGATACACACATGTGGCTTTTTCTGCAGTCTTTCAACTCTTTGATGGCTTTTTATTTTCCTTTCAGGAGCTGCAAAACCACTGATGAAATCCACATTGCCTACTCAAGTTACTTTTCTTTGAAACTGTGTAGGTAATAGATATATGTTCAGCATTTCCTCTGGCAGGCTGCAAAGCAACCTACTGTAAAACACTGTATTTACACACAATGCTCAGTTCAGCTCTAAACTTGAAGACCTCTTCGGTCCTTCTGAGCTTTAAATTTTATGATTCTGTGGCTCTAGGTAATTTTTAATCCTCCTCACTATCACTGGAAAGCTACTAGACCTGTGATTTTGCACATTCTGCAAAGAATCTCACCAAGTTGCTTGGTAATTGCAGGGGCAGTGGCTCAGACAGTGGTACATATAGTTAAACCTGGTAAAGGTAGGTCTGTTGGTCAAGTTGTTTCTTACAAAGTGATTATATACAGCAACATCAGCAGGGAGACAGTCACTATCAGTAGGGTCTGAAGTTTGCGTCAAATATCTGATCCTGGAAGTGCTTGCTTTGAGTTTCAGTTCAGGTATAATCTTGGCAAGAAGCAAAGGTGTATGGCTGAAGTCCTAGAGGGGAGAGGACAATAATTTAGTTTTAGAATTTGGAAATGAGGGTAAAGCACAACAAGCTATTCCATTAGCCAAAAACTCTTTTAAAAATTTCTTCTGACCAGGGTTAAGTATAAAAAATTGTATCAAGATGTATTAGCTTCAGAGGAGAAAAGAGAGAAAGTATCAAGGATTCTGAAAGTATTTCCTTCGGTCAGACTCTTCAATGGATGCTCAAACTCCCAAGTTCAGGCAAATAAATAAATAGACAGGTAAATAGATAAATAATTGAAGGAATATGCAGTTGAGAAATCATAGAAATAATTGAAGGAATATGCAGTTGAGAAATCATAGAATCTTTCCTCCAGTGATTTTTATCAACTCCCTTGTTACTGAATTATTTGTTTAATGGACTCAACTGGCTCTTTCCTGAAGTAGGTGCAATGATGTATCATACAGTGTTTATGTTCATAAACATTTGCTTAGCTAAGACATTTCACTCTATTAAAATACAGGGTGATACAGGAATTGTCTGACTTTTGTTACATATCTTGATGCCCGCACTTATACGTACACTTTTCCTCTTCTTTCACTGTTTTTTTTTTTCTTTTTTTTTGGCATTTTCATGGTCTATAGTATCAGAAGGAAACTCTCTGGAGCGGTTTGACTCTGACCTATAGGGTTGCTAAGTTAGAATCAACTAAATGATAATGGGTTTGGTTTTTAATGTTAGTATGAATTTCAAGATTTAGATATAGTAATGTAATTCAGTACCCAACTACAGAGTATCTTCTCCAGTGTCTGAGGAGGAAGCAAATTAGGCAAGAAGACATAATCACTTCCCTTCAGAGTGTATATTTCTGTTATAATAAAGTACTAAATTAAATATTAGCAAATACTGTCACTATGTGGTTCAAACTGCAGCTTCTGTGGACAGAACCAGAGTTAATTGACCATTAAAAATAACTCAATAAAAATGTGAAAAACTCATTGCTGTTTAGTCAATTCTGACTCATAGAGACCCTATAGGGTACCCCCATAGAGTTTTCAAGGAGTTTCTGGTGGAGTCAAACTGCTGAACTTTTATTTAGAAGCTGTAGCATGTACCCACTATGGCCAGGATTTCCAGTAGAAGAGTAAAGGAATATAATTTATATTTGTCTCAGTTTTCCTGTTTAGGTTGCTCTGTCCTTTTTATAACCTAGTCACATTCCTAGGCATGTGATATTATTAGCCCTTATTTTCCCTTAGTTTGCCTCTGGCTACAGCTCTACCTCATGATCTTTGTGTTTTTGATTAAGTATAGTATCTTTTTTAACCATGGCTTGGCTTGGCTAACCAAAAGTCAGACTGTTGCTAACCACTACTTATCTTTGAATGCAAGCACAAATAGAGACAACTCTGAGAATACAAAGCCCAGCTAAATGATTTAGCTCTTCAATCATGGGATAACTGGTTCTCAGGTTTCTTGAGACCACAGTTTTCCCAATGAAAGTATTGCTATTTTCTAGTGGGGAGATTGTATAACAGTGAAGGGTGAAGGAAATGTTTCTTGAAGCAAAATAGCTGGAATATCAGGCTTAAATTTGAAGTGGTACATCCAGGAAGTGTGACTGGATAAAAGTTTATCCCCTTCGGCTTTTGTATGGCTAGATAAGGCATATAAGCATGCTTAGGATTTTCTGTTTGATAGGGAACTCTGGTGGACTTTTTCGGTGTGTGTGTGTGTGTGCGCACACATGTGCATGTGTACATATCACATTTGTAAAACCAGAGATGCCCAGTGTACCTCACTGGAAGATTCCCCTCGATACAACGTACCACCCATGTCTAGTGGAACAAAAGAGAACCCACCACTGATGTCACCTAAGAACTCCTCAAGATTTGTGGTAGTTATGTATTCCCACATAATATTTCTCAGAATCCATATTATTAGCCAAAATGTTTCAACACACTCTGGGATTCAGCATACTTCTATTAATGAAAATGCATGGTATCAAACAACAACCAAAAACCAAAACAAAAAAAAAAAAACAACAAAGCAAAAAATTACTGAGCCTTAAAGGATTACAGAAGGAGTTGATCTGCACTGAGGATTTTGTCTAGGTTGAATTGAAATTTCAAATCCTAGAAAAAGAAACAAGCATTTCTGAATGTAGGTAAGCAACAACAGAATAAACTAAATAGTTATAACTTGGTGCTATTCCTCACGGGGATGAAAAAAAAAAGCTGCTATTCATTAATTCTGACTCATGACAGCTCCATGTGTGTCAGAGTAGAACTGTGCTCCAGAGAGTTTTCTGTTACTGATTTTTCAGCAATAGATCACTAAGCATTTATTTTAGGGCACCTTTAGTTGGAATCCAAGCTTTGGGTATGTTAACTGTGTGCATCACACAGGAAACCATGTGGGGCAAATAGAGTCATGTATGTATATATATATGTGTGTATATATACACACACACTCATGCATATATATATATGTGTATATATATATGTATATATATATATATATATAAAGAGCTTTTGAGTGGTGCACATGGTTAATTCCCTCAGCAGTTAATTCAAAGGTTGGTGATTTGAGTTTATCCATAGGTGCTTCAGAAAAAAGGCATAGTGATCTGCTCCTGGAAACTTAGCTATTGAAAACCCTCAGAAATTCAGTTCTACTGGGGTGTACAAGGTCTGCATAAGTCTAAATTGACTTGACAGCAATTGGTAAATACATCGTGAGATCCCATGAAAGTCACTATTGTATAAGGCAGTGAAACAACTGATACTAGTTGAAATATGAATTAAAGAAAATAAGAGGTTCATATATTTTGTAATTAGTTATAAGAAAAACTATGAAAATGAAAGCATATTTTAGAGATTAAAGAGATAATTTCCACTTATTTTAATGGTTTACTTCGAGGCTTACCAAGTTCTCTAGAGGGACAGGATAAAATAGCTATTGCTGTATCTGTATTTAAGGAAGAATGTTTTCATGTTAGAGTACAAAGCTTCAAAAGAGATTTAATGACCCAGCATTTGCATCAGTGCTGTTCCTATTTTTTATTATAACAGTGAAAAAAGGTGGTTGGCTTGCCTTTTCCAGATGCTTCTGTCCCTGTCTGAAACTCCCCTTACTGCTCTTCAGTTTCTCTTGCCCTGCTCTCCTCTTGAGGCCCCTGCGTCCCCTACTTCAGTGAAGTCTGCTTTCGCTGGCAAGTCCTGCTGTTCTGGTCTGTCTTAATATTTTCTTCCTCGGCCCTTTTTCTTCCCCTTCTCACATGGTCTACGCTTCATGGAGCTGCTAGCTGCTAGCTGCCTTGAAAACCAACCAGACATTAATGCTAAAGGAGTATTCAAAGACTGATGTGTATAATATGAAAAATCCCCCATGTTCACAGTTTACCATCACGTTGGAAATGTCACAGAAGTCCGGGAATATACATATATTTAATTTTATTGTGCTTTAGGTGACAGTGTGCAGTGTAAGTTGGGTTTTCACTTGACAATTTCTAAGCAATTTCTTGACGTTGGTTGCAGTCCCCACATTATGTCAGCGCTCTCCCCTTCCTTTACCATCCCAGATGCCGTGCATCCACTCATCCAGTTCTCCTTTTCCTTCCTGCATGCTTGTCTGTGCCTTTGGGCAGGTTTGTCTGTTTGGCCTGCTATACTTGAATTGGGGAGTATTTGTATTACTTTATTTCATTTATTTATTGTGACTGAGTGAAAATGTACAACCCAGTTTAAATTAGCATGCCCGCCTATGTGCAGCTCCTACTGCTCTCCTTGCCCAGTGGCAGCACACTCCTCCTTTCTGTTCTACAGATGTCATATCCTCTTCTGACAATCTGCTGTCCCCTCTTCTCCCCCCTCTCCACTCCCCTCTAGTAAGAGGCTAGTAGGATGACATCTTATGGATGCATAGAACCATAAAGTGCACACATGATATGGTCACTCTGTGTCACCCAGTCTGATCCATTCTTGTCTGAGGACTTGACCTCAGTAACTATTTGTGATTGGGGGTAGCATCAGGTCTAGGGGCCATGCTCCCAGGGGAACCCACAGTCCTTCAGACCATAAATGGCAGTCTTTTAGTGTAGTTCTCAGCATGCACCCCTTTTTATTCTCGTATTGCCATTGTGACTCAACTCTGTGAGCCCCATCACAGCTGTCACTGGTGGTTGCCAGGCACCATCTGGTTCTTCTGGTCACGTGTTGATATAGTCACACGTTCACGTGAGTCTTTCTGTCTTCTGGGTTCTCTTTCCACCATGTCGTTTTTGTCCTTGGTGATCATCTGTTCCTGCTGAGTTGGGACCACTGGGTTGTACCTCAGATTGGCAGCTTGCTAGCTTTTAAGATCCCAGATGCCACTCACCAACATGAAGTGGAAAAAACTCCCTTAGCAAAAGACTAGTTATGCCAATTGGCCTAGATGTCCATATTGAGGAATATTTTTATGACAAGTGAATCTTTTAAGATCCTAGAGTGGGTGTCTGCTTTGTCTAGCTGTGCCTGCAGTGAAGTGTGATTAACCTTTTAAATAAATTACGGACTTTATAAAGAATCGTGTTACAGTGTCTGAGGGGGTACCTCAGAGTCCCTCTGACATCCTCACTGCACTGTCACCTGAAAGAACAGAATATTCTATGTTTCTGAAATTGGTAGATTTGAAGAGGAGTCAGCTAGTGTTTGGCCCTGTGGAGAAATGAGAAACACCTTTGTTTAGCTTCTAGTTAATATTATACTCGAACATTTCAAGAGTTCCAAATCTATTTACTCAAATCATGTGTGTGCCAGAATAGGCAGTTTGGGAATGATACTGGATAGCAATAAAGCCTTTCACATTTTTAGTAGCAGCCCAGATAAACAGAAAACAGCTTCCAGCACTATGTTTCTATTTATTTAATTAGCTCATCACTGTCATTCTCTCAGTAGTTTCCAGTGGAGAATTCTTCTAAACATTGGAAAGAGTCTGTTTAGTCCAGTCTGTTTAGTCCAGGCTGATGAGCTCTGACTGTATTCTGTTGGGAGGGAACATTACTGATTATACTTCAGGTAGGAAGAGTATGTAAGTGACTATACCATTGGCTGGAAGATTCGTCAAGGTCCCTTCCCAAGGCAGCACAGTTAAGCCTCTCTGCAATTTCCTGCTCCAGCACTTAGCTACCTCTCTGTTATTCAGAAATTGATGGTGCTGAGGCATCTTCATTTTTTGTTTCTTCTCCCTTGTGATGTCTAGCTTTTGATCATTTCCCTGTTTAACAGCACTTCCAACAGAAGGTGAGAGATGGGGGAAGAAAAATCAAACAAATCAATTGTATTGTGTGTAGGACTCAGCAGGTGTACTGTCTTCGCTGTCAGCAATGTGTCTGGTACACTCTCCTCCCCCACACCCGCAGTTATAGACCTCCTCTTTCCTTGATGCTCTTTCCTCAAACTCTCAGTCTTCCAGATTGTGAGAGGAAACTTCTTTTACAAAGTGCTGAGTATGTGCTACAGGCAAACCCCTTGGAGGTAAGCAGTATAGAATATGCACCCAGCAAAACCAACCAGTGGCTGTGAGTCAGTCAACTCGTGATGACCCCATGTGTGCCGTGTAGAATGCTCCGTCGGGTTTTCAAGGCTGTGATCTCGCAGAAGCAGATTACTAGATGATCCACCCAAGGTACCTACAGGTGGATTCAAACTGTCAGCCTTCCTCAGTAGTTAAAGCGCTTAACCATTTGAGTCACCCAGGGCACAATTCAGAGAACATAGTGTCAACAATTAATACTATACAACATCGTTAACTTTATCTGCCTGCCCTGGAAGAGTGTTTGAAGGAAAAAAAAAAAATGAAACCAAACCAAATCTGTTGCCGTCAAGTCAGTTATGACTGATAAAGACTCTGAAGGACAGAGTAGAGCTGCCCTATAGGGTTTCCAAGGAGTGGCTGGTGTATTTGAATTTATGACCTCTTGGCTAGTACTTGTGATCTTAACCTCTCTTCCACCACTGCTCCTGAGGCAGAAAGCAATGCCCTCAAGTATCAGTCCAGCCGCTGTTGATTGAGCACCTCTGTGTGCTGCAAGAAGACATCAGTTCATCTGAGTTTTTTTGACTCTTTTCTAGACTTTATTCTTTTTTTTTTTACTCATTTGCTCTAATTTTCACAATCAGTTATGTTTAGTTTCAAAAGTAACTTTTATGATTAAAAAATGTATAAAGAAGACATGACTAATCTTCTCTGACCTCAGCCCTCAATCTCTCCAGCCTCCTCCCTCCCACGAGGCAGCTTAAAGAAGTATAAAATATTTTATTTTATACTTCCTACCATGGTCACATGCTCACACACACAAAACATACAGGTTTATCTTAAGTATAAAATAGAATATCCTATTTTATATTTCCTATCATGGTCCCATGCTCACACACACACAAAATATACAGGCTGATATATATGGTCAAACATAGAAATAGTCTTCACTTCTTTCAAGATTCTTTTCAAGTATTTTTTTCTTTACAGAGTTCTTTCCTAATCAGCTTATGTAAACTTAGAATATCTTTAGACATCATTACCTCCCGAGGCACTCCAGATAGATGACTATCTTTTTTCTTCTTCATTTTTATATAGCCCTTATCTCAATCGGACATACTATGGGGTTTACTCTTTTATTTATTTTTTAATGAGTCCTTACCCCCTAGAATATAATGTATTCCATATTTTTACGTAAATAATGTGAGCTTAGTCATGGTTTCCCCCATAAGATATTTTGGTAAGTGTGCTATGCTGATTTTTTGTATATATATATTTTTTTCCCAGCGATGTGTTAAAAAGTTCAGCACAGTGGTAGTTAATGAAAATGTCTTGTGGTGGGGGAGGGTGTGGTAGGCAAACAGATATAGAGCCAAGCCAAACCAAGGCATGCATTATTTGCCTAAAATGCAGTAAGCTTCCTGAGAGCCAGGATTTGTACCTGTTTTGTTTCCTACTGTAAGCTAAGACTACAGTAGTGCCTGACACTCAGTTAAGTGCTCAAAATTTAATTATAGAATACATGCTATAGAATACATTTATAGGCTTCTTTGGTGGCAGGTACTTTGTCTTTTTGTAAAGTTGGTAATACTGAGCAAATAAGTCTATAATTTGCTTTTGTTACTGAACACTCCTGCTGGAATGGCAGATATTTAAATTCATTTTTAAAAAAATCTTAGATATACAGTATTCCACTGTTTGGTTTCCGCATTATATTTAGCCATTCTCATAAGGATGGACCTTTAATTGTTTATATTTTTTCCATGACAAAACAATGCACTTTCAGTATTATTCTTCTGTGCTTGTATTTTTATTTCTGTAAAGTAAAAATATAAAAATTCACAGCAATGAACCCAGAACTTTTCTAAGTACTTTATATTCATTAATACATCTGAATCTCCCAGCATTCCTACACAGTGGGTATAGTTATTGTCCTCATTTTACAAATGAGGAATGGAGGCTGTGTAAGTAACTCAGATGTCGTACATTTGGTCAGAGGTGGAATCAGGATTCAAACCCTGGCAGTGTGCCTCCATAGTCTGTTTCTATAACCATTGTGCTGACTGAAAAAGTAGAATTGGCATTTCAAAGGTGATATATGTTTTAAGTTTAATAAACAAACAAACAAACAAACAAAAAACAAACCCAGTGCTGTCAAGTTGATTATGACTTAGCAACCCGATAGGACAGAGTAGAACTGCTCCGTAAAGTTTCCAAGGAGCACCTGGTAGAATTGAACTGCTGAACTTTTGGTTAGCAGCCATAGCATTTAATCAGTAGGAAACCAGAGTTTCCTTAAGTTTAATAGCTATTGCTAATTAATTTCAATGTTTATAGCTGTTTATACTGTCACAGCAATGAGTATAAGTGACAGCTTCCCTTCACCCTCATCAGAAAATAGTATTGGCTTATGCTATTATATTAATGTTTTTTTGTTCAGAAGTAACGGGTTAAAAAGAAAGCTTGTTTCAATCTAGTTTCTAGTCAGGTTTAATCCTGTGGAAAGGAATTACCTGGGGAAAAATGCCTATAAGAAATACTTTCAGCAAAATGAACATGGAAGCTAATTGCTAGTGGTTACACCGTCGTATGGCTCTAGTCTGCTGTGAAGGACTTAGACATTTCCAGTGGTGGAGCTGCTTCAAACTGTCTCTGCATCTTTCCTTTTCAGAACAAAAGCAAGCCTTTTACTAGATGGAAGAAGAGAGAGTGGAGAGGAGGGGGCAGGAGATGGTTAAGAGCATATGACATGTGCAGAACAAAAAGGATGAGTGTGCCGCCACTGGGCGAGGAGAATACAAGGACCTGCAGATAGGCATGCCTGCAGATTGAATTTGGATTGTATACTTTCACTTAATCACAATAAAAAAAAAATAAAACTAGTTGCCATTGAGTCATTTTTGACTCATAGTGACCCTGTGTGTGCCCAGTACAACTGTGTTTCATAGTGTTTTTAATAGCTGACTTTTTGGAAGTGAGTTTCCAGGCCTTTCTTTTGAGGTCCTCTTTGGGTGGACTTGGCCCTCCAACCTTTAGATTGGTAACTGAATATTGTAACCACTTTTACCCTCTAGTGATTCCTTACACCGCAGAAGATAAACCAAACCCTGAATGTCAGATTCCTGTTAAAGAACAAGAAAGGCAAACTCATGGCAGTGGAGTCATAATGCCAAGCACACTTGGGTCGGGGGTTTTGATTCTGGGTTCGGGCTTCATTTAGCCTTCCCATGAGAAGTTTCCAAGAACCCAAGTGTGGCCGAGTTCCTTCTGCCTGAGATCACACGCAGCACGTGGAGGCACGAAAATAAAATGATTTTCTGCACAGAGGTAATGAATGAGGCCAGCCAGCCGAGTGCCGTCGAGTCGATGAATGAGAGATGAGACAAAATTTGTAGACTTCTCAACCTTTTTGAGTAATCCCTATCCCTGGGGTGACTATATTTTATTGATCATACTGTGAAATTTTTGAGTGGATGTGGTGGTATCAGTAATGATACTGGAGCAATGACTGTAAACAGAGATCTTTCCAAGCAAGCTGAGATGTATGTGTGTGATCACTCTGTATGTCCTAGGCTTTCTTGCCCTCTCTTTGTCTCACATATATGCCTCCAAGTCCACTTTTTAAGAAAAAAGGTGGACAATATTTTTCATCTTGTTTCTTTCTTTCCCATCCCTTGTCCCTTCTCTCATTTGATATAGTTCTATGCCACAATATTCCTCCATCTCCAAATGCAATATTTCTGATTGTTTGTATTAAAAACAGCAGGACGAGATCACCTGAAGTCCACCTGTGACTTTGTTGGGTTCTACTGTGGCCAGATATGGAGCAAACTGCCTCATGGTTTTGCCTGTGTTGCTTGTGTGCTTGTGTTTTTGCTGTCTTGTTACCTTCAATTTCTTCCTCTTAAAAATCTATTTGCTGTCTCTAAAACAAAACTATCTTGTAATCTATGAAAACACATAATTCTGAATATTTGAGAGAGAGGGAGACTGAATTAGATTGTGAAAGGTAAACAGGCTTGTCTTAGTCATCCAGCGCTGCTTTAACAGAAATACCGCATGTGGATGCCTTTAACAAAGAAAAGTTTATTCTTAAACGGCCCAAAGGGTTTCTGTCTTTGTCATCTCTGGAGGAAAGTCTTCTGTCACATCAATCTTTGGTCAAGGAGCATCTTGGCACAAGATCTCAGGTCCGAAGGAAGCACTCTACCCCTGGTGCTGCTGTCTTGCCTGCATGAGGTTCTCAACTCTTCATGTGTTTCCTTTACCTTTATAGCTTGTAGTCTGAAACGATAAAAAGTCGTGCAAGCCGCACTCCAGGAAAACTCCCTTTACACTGCAACAGGGAGATGACCTTAGGAAGAGTGTTACCGTCCCACCGTAATCCTCTCTAACATAATTCACTGTACTAACCACAGGCAGAGAGAGATTAGGATTTACAGCCTAGAAAAATCACAAAATGCAGGCCAATCAAAGAATATTGCGAATCATGGCCCAGCCAAACTGCCACACATTTTTTTTTTTTTTTTAAACAATTCAATCCATGAAAAGACTGCCCGGATACAAGTAATCAAATCCTTCAACCACCAGTAAGTGTCTGTTCCCTATACACATGTCAAGTTACTGCCAGAGCATGTTAAACTAGCCCTAATTTAATTGGCTCGTAATTTTGAGGTCAGCCAGTATTAGTTTTTTGAAGCAATTATTTGACTGACCTGCAGACTGTGAAAACAGAGTAGCTCTTCAACTTAAGGCTGAGTATACGGTAGAGGAGGCTATTTCTGCACAACCTTCATCGTCAAAGGTCATTTCGTGAAGAGTGCATGTAAGGAACAATAGTTATTACCAGTTCACAACAGTGTTTTACCTTGTAAATGTGAAATTATCAGTGCTTCGGTGCTCAATGTGTATCCCTAAGCAAGATTAGTAAATGAACTTGTCCTGTATTCTTTTAGCAATACTTCGGATTCTCCCCGCTTAGCTTAGTCTGGGTACCTTAGAGGAGCAAAACAAGTGAGGTGTGTGTACCTGTGTGACAGAGAGAGAAATTTACTTCAATGAAATGAGTCAGGCGTGTGTGGAGGCTGGCAAGTCCTAAATCCATAGGTCAGGTGTGGCAGGCCAGAGACTTTGTCTTATGTCCTAGGAACAAGAGATCAAGTGACAGGAGCAGTGCAGGGTTGAGAAAGTGAGCTTTGCCTGAAAATCCATTTATATACTGGAGGCAGGCCACGTTCCCAAGGAAACTTCTTTTTCAATCAATTGGCTGTTCATATCAAATCACGTCGTGGAAGATGATTACATAATATTTTGTTATAATGTGTCTGCCAAACTACTGAAAATCATAGCCTCGCTAAATCAACACATAATGTTAACTGCTGCCTTTGTGGAAAGTTGGTTTCTGTGTTATTGTTTCAACATAAATTAAGAGTCTCTTTTGGATATTTTCCAAACTACACATAATTAGTTATATATTATTAGTTATTTACCAAATTCAGAACTTGATTTAGAGGAATGAGTTGCATTATTTCGTTTACTCTGGTGAGTAAAAAAAAAAAAAAAAGTAGGAGTTTAGAGGTGAGTACAGTTGAGAACATGTTTGAAGATCACTATTATTGCATATGTATAGAACTAAAATTGACACGTAAACCCAAACCAAACCAAAGCTCTTGCCATTGGGTCGTTTCCAACTCATATCAATGCTATAGGACAGAGTAGAACTGCCCCATAGAGCTTCCAAGGAGTTCCTAGTGGATTTGAACTGCTGAGCTTTTGGTTAGTAGGGGTAGCACTTAACCACTAGGCTACCAGGTTTACAAACTGATGTATGTTAGGTGCTCCATAAATGTTTGTTGAATGAATACATTGTCAGGGCTGCTTGAAATACCTATAAGACATGTGTCAAGACAGATAAGCTCTCTGACCCTCAGTATCCTTTTGTGCAAAATGCAAGTGTTGGGCAATGATCTTTCATGATACTTGCACTTCAAAAATGCTGAGATTGTTGATGACAATTAGTAATAATAGTAGTAGGGATTGGTTTAAAAAGCCTGCAGGCATCCAAGTATAATATAAACGGTTGTTAAAACTCTCTGTAATGAGATAAAATAATCTATAGAAAATAAATCACCTGTTCTGAACTTGGCAGGAGGGGCACTCATTGGTCCTATACAAACATAAAATTAAAAAGTCTCATTAATAGGAACACTTTGCAATACAAAGTAGCATCCATCTCGGTGGGATGCTTAGGCTGGTGATACAGTTATTTGCAATTACAAAGTAATTTTCTTTTTTACAAGTTTTGAATGAGGTTCCAGAGTCTAACATTTTTAGTATGTGTGTTAATTTTAATAATTTATGTCTAGATCTTTTCATTTTTTTGGTTCTTCGTGGTTTCTTCCACCATCTCATTTCAAAATACAGTCTTCTTTTAGGTTGTGTCTATGCCACAGCATATTAATTTATTCACCTTGCATGACAGGCATAGTAAGAGAGCACACAGCAGAAAACAATCCGTAGTTATCACTGCCCTTCAGTGCTGCTTCCTGTTTCATGCTCTGTTTTGTGGTGTAATTTTTTTTTTTTTTTTATCTCAACCACTATATACATGTCCTAGTTCCTAGGGAACTGTCATGCCTAATTTTGTAAAATACTTGCTGATCTCTCTGAGCTAGGTATTAACAAAAAGTAATATTATTTGGAAATTATGGGAAAAACAAAAACCTAACTGTGAAAATTATGGATGTCAATGAAATTGTGAGCACTGGTTGACTGACTACCCGTTGTGACTGAGCATCCATCCCAATTTGGCTGTTCTTGGAATTCACTGAGGCTCCTGTAGACATCCTATTTCAATGACTGTAACACAAGTTAGGCAACCTTGATGGTGTAGTGGTTAAAGTCCTATGGCTGCTAACCAAAAGGTTAGGCATTTGAGGTTCCTTGAAAGCTCTATGGGGCAGTTCTGTCTAGTCTGTGCTATAGGATTATTATGACATGGAATCAACTCAATAGCAGTGTGTTTCATTATTTGGGGATTTTATTACTTCTGTTCTTTTACAGAAAAGAGAAAATTGACATACCTTGAGTTCTGAACCTTGGGGAGGGTTTCTAATTCCTCTTGCCCATCCAGATGACCCCTGCCCTGAGTGCTGACTGACAGCCATGCATAATTTGAATTTCTCCAATTTCACAATATTCAGATCATTTTAAAATTATAGTAATGATGATGACAATAATAATATGGGAAGGTTGATCTCTCACAGATTGGCTGCATCCTTTACTTAGTCACCCTTTTCCTTTTATAAATCCCTGAGAATCAGCACCCTCCAATTTGTAATCACTTGGCTGTCACGCGGTGTTAAATAACTTGGCTTCATCAAGTATAGCATGCAGCTAGATAATCATTTCCTGTAGAGTAGAGACTGTGTCTGTTGCTTTACCCGTAGTGCTTGACAAAGTACGAGTTCAGATGGAGTCAACCTAGATGCCCATCAGCAGATGAATGGATAAGCAAACTATGGTACATATACTCAATGGAACACTATGTAATGATAAAGAACCACAGTGATTTTAGAAAGCATCACATAACCTGGTTTCAAGTGGAAGACATTATACTGAGTGAACACGGTCAATGGCAAAAGGACAAATATTGTATGAGACTCCTGTTATAAGGGTTTTAAAATAGACTTATGTACAGAAGAAAAGACTCTTCGATCGCTATGAGAGTGGAGAGGGAGGGAGAGAGTTGGTCATAGATTGGATAGTTGATAGAAATTTGGTTAGGTGAAAGCAGTGACAGCACACAACAGAAAGCAGATCACCTTAACTGGACTTCACCATAAACTGAAACCTCTTCTGATCTCAAACCAGTATTGCAAAGATAGAGTAGTAGGGGCTGGGATCTGGGAGAGCAACAGAAGCTGCTGATAGGCAGGCGTGCAGAATTAATTTAGATTGTACACTTTCACTTAATCACAATTAAAAAAAAAGCACTAGTTCAGGATTATGTATTCAACAGATACTTGTTAAACAAATAAATCTTTGCATCTGTGTGTGCGCCCATGTACATAATGAGCACCCACACACAGATACTCAAACATAGATTATGATCTCTTTGCTTATAGCCTAAAATAAGACAAAGCCAGTTCGGGAACATCTGTAGGGAATGATACAGAAACCAGAGAGTGAAATTTAAATTAATGTAAGGAAATCTTTGTATCTCCTTTTTGTTCATTCTCTTCTAGAAACTCTGAACTTAGTCAAACCTAGCCTTGGAGCTCGAGTGTTAGACTATGTAGGTGTTTATCCGTTCTGTTTGCTCCTATTTACTATTATAATGATACTTACTTCATAGAGTGGTGTAGTGATTAGGAGCTGAGGTTGTTAACCAAAAGGTCAGCAGTTAGAATTCACCAGCTGCTCTTTGGAAACACTATGAGGCACTTCCGGTTTGTTTTCCTAGGGGCACTATAGGTTGGAATAGACTTGATGGAAATAGGTAGTGATTATGGATTAACTATGATAATACATGTGAAAACTGTGACATACTTTGTGACTAGATAAACTACTAAAAGCAAACTCAGTACCATTGAGTTGATTCTGACTCATAATGACCCTGTAGAACAGAGTAGAACTGCCCCATAGAGTTTCCAAGGAGCGCCTGGTAGGTTTGAACTGCGGGCCTTTTGGTTAACAGCTGTAGCAGTTAACCACTGTGCCCCTAGGGTTACCTGACTAGAGAAACCATCATCGTTATATTATTGTGGTGCTTGAGTGAGAATTAGAATTGGAGTTATCCTAAGTGGCTTTTCTAGGTACTGAGATGAGGTGCTTTTCAGACCTGACAGTTATAGGAGGCTAAACCAAAAAGGCTGGAAGCAAGAAATTGTTTTAATAAATGTGGTCTGGTTAATGGGAGTTTATGGTTATAATTAAATCTCTGTGGAAGGATTTCTGAAATCTCTTTGCAAGTCTACGTAGAGTTACAGTACACTGTTATGCCCCTCCTCCTCTTTGGCTATCAGTCATTTATTCTGCCTTGTGTTTGCACTGACCTTGTTCTAAACCACGGTAACATATATACATACATTGCTGTCAAGCAGATTCTGACTCGTAGTCACAGAGCAGAAATGCCCCATAGGGTCTCCATGGAGTGCCTGGTAGATTTGAATAGCTCGCTTTTTGGTTAGCTGTTATAGCTCTTAACCACCATACCACCAGGGTTTCCTATCTTGTTTCACAAGTCATAGGCAATTAGGAGAATTCTAGATTGTTTTTCCTTTCTTAATGTCTCCATTCAGATCTTTAAGCATGTGCCTTGCTTGTATCTGTGAAATCTCAGTGAGGTAAACTGATAGGAAAGCTCCAGTGCACTGTGACCTAATGTTTGTGGCTAATCCATAGGTTATGGACTGAACTGTGTTGCCCAAAATTATGTGTCAAGTTGGCTAGACCATTATTCCTCGGATTGTGTGGTTTTATATCATTTTGTGATCTGATGTAATTATCCTATGTGTGGCAAATTAGACCTCCATGAAGTTAACGTGACAGGATTAGAGGCACTTATGTTAAGGAGCCAATATACAGGATTAGGTTGTATGTCTGTATGTTGAGTCAATCACTTTGAAATATAGAAGAGAGAATCAAGCAGAGAGGAAAGGGACCTTACACAATGAAGCAAGAAGTGCTGTGCATGGATCTGGGGTCGCTTTGCTGGGTAGCTCCTAGACCAGGGGAAGACTGATGACAAGGGCCTTCTCTCAGAAAAAACAAAAAGGAAGTCTCCCTTGGAGCTGGTATTCTAAATTTGGACTTCTATCCTCCTATACCATGAAAGAATAAACTTCTGTTTGTTAAAGCCATCTACTTATGGCATTTCTGTTATAGTAGCACTAGGTAACTAGGACCATGTGGCAGAGCTATCTACCTTCCACTGAATGAGCAATAGTTATTCCAGTACGGGAATGTCTCCATAGAATCCTGTTATTTATTTTTTACTTTTTTAAAAATGCATTTAGTATCCATGTAATGTCAGTATTCTGTCATTTAAGTACTTGTTTTTGTTAAAATATTGCTTTTTATATATGTTTTAGTCAGCTTGTGTTGCTCTAACAGAAACACCATGACTGGATGGCCTTAACAAAGGAACGTTTCTTCTTACACAGTCCAGTAGGCTCCAAGTGCAGACTCAGGATGTCGACTCCAGGGGAAGGCTTTTCCCTTTGTTGGCTCTGGAGGAAAGTCCGGGATTGCATCAGTCTTTGTTCAGGGAGCATCTTAGCACAGGAACCTCAGTTCTGAAAGGTGTGCTCTTCTTCCAGTGCTGCTTGTTTAATGGGGTGAGATTCCCAACTCTCTGCTTGCTTCACTTTCCTTTTATCTCTTGTAGGATAAAAGGATTGAGGGTGGTAGGAGCCATACTCAAGGGAAACGCATAGCAGGGAGGTAATCCTATGAAGGGATTTTTCAGCCCCACCCTAATCCTTTAACATACAGCATAGCAAAATCACAAAATGGAGGACAGTCATAAAATACTGGGAGTCGTGGCCCTGCCACATGGCTACACATATTTTGGGGGGACACCATTCAATCCATGACAGTGTAACTATTAACTTCAAATTTTGGCAAAGAGATGTTTGCAGTTTGTCTAACTTCTCTGTTCCTCCTGAGTATTAAATTCTCACTCTCATAGCATCCGTGTTATGATCCTATAACTTGACAGCTCTCCAGGTTTATTTGAATAAATTCGTGTGGCAAAAGAACACTTTTCCTGTTGAGGTTCTGTAGGCTGAATTACCCGGCCCATCCCTGCAGTTCGTGATTTGCCTTCTGCCTTCAGCTTGCACTGTGTCAACACAGGCTTTTTGTCATTGAAGCTAAAATGATAAATGGCTAATGTAGCTTTTATGCTTGGCCACTAATAACAGAGACCCACACTATCAGTAGTGACCTGAAGCTGTCATCAAGACAGTCTATGGGCAACAGTATAGTCCATTTTATATCTGGCATGATGCATTTTACTGACCGTGTTCAGCTAAACTAGGCTGCCTCAGGTGGCCGTCTTGTTTCCCTTAAAGCACTGGTATCAGGAAATTACCTGAAACTTGGGAAACACTTTTCTGTACGATTAGAATTTAACTAACTCGTGGACCCTGGTGGTTATGATGGTGTTTTCACATTCCCCATCCAGCCCTTCAGGCCGGTCAGTGATGGAGCTAAGGTAGATTTCTCTGCCTGCGTTACTCTTTTCAGGGTCACAAACCTGTCCTCTCTGTAACTTAGCGGCTCTTTAGTGACCCGTGTTTCACTGTGTTTGCTCTGCAGCAGATGCCCGACTCTTTCAAGTTTTCCCCTGAGCAAGATCTCCTGTCTTCTTCAAATACACCACAAGTAGGTGCAGGAAGTTTACATTTCCCTTCCACTTCAGGGACCAGTGATATATGGTCACCACAGTTATTTTTTCCTTTCCTTTTCGTTTTTTAATGTTCCCTTTTTTTTGCTAACCCCAGGCTTCATCACTCATTTTCTTCCAAATTGTGTCTGCCTGATCTTGTAAATACTACTTAACATATAATGGAACAATAGTTCACTTTTCTTTCACTTTCTTTCCCGTATTTTCACTTTGGGAAGAATCTATCAATATTGACTCTTGAATCATGAAAATGATCCGCCAGTCTGTGACTTATAGAGTCATAGAATGCTGGAGCTGGAAGGGAGCTAAGTTATATTTCTCTTTCATCCATATTTCCAATAGAGCATTTCTTGGCTGGTTGTAACTGCATGAACATTTCCCCCATGCAGGTTCCTATGTCATAAAGCATGTCACATGCTCTTGATGTTTGGGGTGTTAATGGAAAGTCCCAAACATCTATTAAATTGAGCTCATTCAATCTCTAAAACTATGCTGCAGCTATTTTTGCTGCTTTAAATGGTGCAAGCACCACTTCCAAATATAGGCACAGGCACTTGCCACTGAAAGCTTAGAGAATGTGATTTGAAGGGTACAGGGCTGACCCATATTAAAACACACTTCTCATCAACTTGTCAGAACATGCTTTGTGGGGAAAAGGTATCAATGTGTGTGTTTGTGTGTGTGTGTGCACATGTATATACATATATGTATCTACACATATACAGCTATATATAATGTATTTAACTGAGAAATACATTAAACCCCCATTTCATGTAGACTAGCAGTATAAATTGTTTTAATATATTTTTTTTCAGATCTTCTCTTTCATTCCTCTACTGTTTCAATGACAATGAGAAAGTTCCTAGAGGTTGATTATCCCACCTAAGATCTCCTATGGGTTCTAGAAGAAGAAAAGAATGAAGAAGTTAAGAAAGGTAATGGAGGCCAGTGTCAGAGAAGACCCCAAAAGCACACGAGGTAGTCATCTGGTGTTTCCCATTAGCAGCTCTCAAGTTTCTCTGCTGTGAAAGAGGAGGGTCTGCTTAGCATGCTCTGTGACACCGGGGCCAGCCATAGGACTATTGCCAGGGTAGGTGATGACAGAAAGTGGTATCAGCCCGTCACCATGTGCTGGGGTTATGCTGTCCTCTTCTAGACACTTTCTCATTGGTGTTTTAACACTGATACTATTGTTTTATATTTAGACAGCCCTTCTGAGGAAAATTATACCTTTCAAATGTTGAAGTAGTGCCGCCCTAGCCTTACCTGTCACTGCCTGTCCAGCCAATGTGCGTTTAGCTCCTTTAATCTTTTCCCGTAAACACATCATTCCATTCCTTTCATCATTTCAGTGCTGTCCTTTCTTCTAAGACCAGTTTCTCAACACATTTTCAGTGTCAAAAGTCCTGGTGTGGGACTTTAACTTAACCAGAGCTGAGAAAGGTGGGAGTCGTTTCGCTACCTTGTCCCTCTGCCCCAACCTAATGGATCATTGTATTCAGTTCAAAAGAGCATTGGTGCCCTTGGCAGCCACGTCTCACTGCAAACTGATATCTAATTTGTCCTCCGTTATCAGCTCCAGGTCTCCTTCAGCATTACTGCTGTCCAGGTTTTTCCAGTCCTTTGAATTGTTTTTCTCAATATGTATTGGTTTTCTGTCGGATCCGACTCAATGGCACTTGGCTTGTATTGGTTTTCATTTTTCTTAGATGAATCTCTTTTTGTTATATTCAACTTGTATCACTGCCCTTGCTGGTTTTATTTATATGACATTTTAGGAGCTTAAGAGGTGCCTGCCATACTTCACTTTTCTCCTGTAGTCTCATTAAGCTATTTCCCCTGTTTCCTGACCCAGGAGATCATTAACATCATGCCCCTTTCTAGGTCACTATTAAAGAAATTAAACAAGACCTTGGGTTAACGTAATCCCAACAAGTAAAAACACTGTTTAACATCATTTTCATATGTAACAAGACTGTTCTTTCTACTGCTCCTTTTCACTTTTAATTTGGATTTTTTTAAAGAAGATTTTTGAGAGTTTATTAATATTTGTTAGTATTTTTATGTAGACTCTATTTTACCTATTCATGATAGAGAGTTTTTAAAACAAGAATCTCAGTTGAAAGTGCTTGAATGTCATTATCTCAGTTATTGTGTGTGCATTCCTAAAAGAATCACTGAACTTTTTCTTCCACATGCCTCATGGATAATCATATCAACTTCTCTTTTTACAGGAAAACTCCATGATGATGTATGTACAGACCATCAGAAAACTTTTTCACCTTCTATACTGAAAGAGTCAAAAGCTAGAAAGTGTATATTTTATTGTATGTTCTTGCATAGTTTCACTTTTGGAGAGCCTAAAGATGAGGAATGGGAAAGAGACACTGACTTGTCTTAGGAAGTCTTAGGTCCTGGGGTTTCCTTGTTGTTAGGTGCCCTCAAGTCAGCTCCCTACGTACAACAGAAGGAAGCACTGTCCAGCCCTCTCCATTCTCACAGTTGTTGCTGTGTCTGAGTCTATTGTTGTAGCGACTATGTCATTCCGTGTTGAAAAAGAGGACCCTCCTCTTTCTCCCTGGCCTCTTCTACTTTGCTAAACATGATATCATTCTCTAGGAGTTGGTCCCTCCTGAGAGCATATCCAAAGTATACGACACGAACTCTTTCCGTCCTTTCTTCCAAGAAGCACTCCGGCTTTATTTCTTCCAAGACAGTCTGGTTCATTCTTGTGGCAGTCCATGATGTATTCAAGCTTCTTTGCCAGCACCAGAATTCAAAAGCATCAACTCTTCCTCAGTCTTTCTGATTCATTCTCCAGTATTTGCATGCATATGAAGCAACTGAAAATATTATAGCTTGGGTCAGATGCACCGTATAAATTTTAGACTGAAACTGTCCTTCAGAAAAGTTACATTGAAGTCCTAACCCCTCTACCTGTAAATATGATCCTGTTTGGAAATAGAGGTTTTCTTTTGTTATATTAATATGTATATTAATTACATATACATTAGCCAATTATGTATATTAATATATATACATTATATAACATAAAGTATATACATTGTACATATATTGGCTGGCTTGGCATACATACATATGCATACATACATAAGTACATGTACATATGTGTATATATGTACAATACATGTATATCAATATGTACATATACATATGTATGTATAAGTACAATATATATATCAATGATATATACATTAGTTATATATAATAATATATTAATGCCACCAATGTGACTTTTAAAGAGGACTTTTGCAACAGATTAGCCCAATGAAACACATCCTTTGATTTTTTGACTGCAGCTTATTCTCATAGATCCTTGAATCTCTATTTGCATAGAGTATTGTCTTAGATTGTACTGCAGATATAGACAGCTATTTTTTATTTGTATTCTCAGTTTTCTAGGGCTGCCACAATAAAATATCAAAAGAAGATGACTCGGCAAGAAGTCCAAATTTCAAACGTTGACTCTAGTGGAAAGGTCTTTCTTTGTCTCTTTCAGCTTCTAGTAGCTGCCAGCAATTCTTGAGGGTACTCAGCTTACAGATTGATCTACTTCTGTCTTCCCATGCCACCCTGTCCTCTCTGCTGTGTGTGTGTCGGTATTTATTCTGATCTTTTCCTAAGAACACACTAAGAAGGAATTCAGTAGAATTTACCCTGCTCTGGTATAGTGTCATTGATATAACAAAAGAAAACCTCTATTTCCAAACAGGATCATATTTGCAGGTAGAGGGGTCAGGACTTCAATATAACTTTTCTGAAGGACAGACTCAGTCTAGAATCTATATGTAGAAGCTATGGTTAGTAACAAAATATTATTTTTTCTGTCATAAACATTACTAATATGTTAATGTCCAATGTCTGTTTTTTTAACTTAAAAAAGAGTCCTCATATGGGAAAAGGTTGGGTTCAGTGATCTGAAAGAGGTTGGGGAAAACATAGTTTTTTTTAGTCACTATTTGGACCCATTCTACTGATTTCCCTCAGTCATGAGAGATAAATGGCTTATTCTCCACTGAAACGTCTAGAGTTTTTTATTCTAATTTATTTATTTATTTTTATTTTATACTTTAGATGAAGGTTTATAGCACAGACTCATTTCTTACTAAACAGTTAGCACATATATTATTTTATGACACTGGTTAATAACTCCACAACAGGTCAACACTCTCCCGTCTCAACCTTAGATTTACTGTTACTGGCTTTTCTCTCTCCTCCTGCCATCTAGTCCTTGCCCCTGGACTGGTGTGCCCCTTTGGTCTCATTTTGTTTTATGAGCCAGTTCAATCTTTGGCTGAAATATGAAAGTTAATAGTGACTTCTTTGCTGAGCTGAAAGGGTGTCTAGGGGCCACACTCTCAGGGGTTCTCCGGTTTCTGTCAGACCAGCAAGTCTGGTATTTCTTTCGGAATTGCTGGGATCTACTAGATATTGCTCTGTTCTTTTCTCCAGCTCTGTCTGGGACCCTCTGTGGTAATCCCTTTCAGAGCAGACAGTGACCAGAGCCAGGCACCATCTAGTTGTACTGGATTCACTCTCCTGAAGGCTGTTGTAGATGTGGTCCGTTAGTCCTTGGGACTAATCTTTCCCTTGTTTCTTTAGTTTTCAAAATAAAATATCTACAGAGTCTTGGTATGTAGTTACAATTACACTAGCAACACAGATAATAGTGCTAATTATTAAATTCTCACTAGGTGATAGGTACTATACTAGGCCAAGTGTCATACATTGCCTCTTTTAGTATTTACCACAATGGCTAGCTGGACATAAACTTCTCTTTTCATTTTGCATGTTAGGAAATTGGTCTTATGAGGGTCTGAAAAGCATACTGAATGACAGGAATATTTGAATGAGAATACAAGGACTATTGTACTGTATAACCTTTTTCTTTCCACAATGCAAACTTTTGGACTCTGATACCTATGCCATCTCACGACTTGGAGCTGTGAAACAGCAGTTTTATTATGCTTGCAGAGTCTCTGGGTCAGGAATTTGGGCAGGACCCAGAGACAATGTCTCGTCTCTGCTCTGTAATGTCTGGGGCTTCAGCTAAGAACACTCAAGGCTAGGGGTGACTCAGTGACTTGGAGTGACTCAGCAGTTCTCAGCTAGTACTATCTGGAGGTGTCTTCACTTACAAAGCAGTTGATGAAAGATGGAAATAATCCAAAAAAATCACAGAATAATAAAGGCTGGAGAGGATGTGGAAAGACTGGAACTCTTCAACACTGTTGGTGAGACTGTAAAATGGTTCATCCACTATGGAAATCAATTTGGTACTTTCTTAAAAAACTAGAAATAGAAATACCATATGATCCAGCAATACCACTCTTTGAAATATATCCCAAAGAAATAATGAATGCCACCCAGACAGATACTTGCATGCCAACAATTATTGCAGCTATGTCCACAATAGCAAAAAGTTGGACACAGCCTAGGTGCCTGTAACAGACAAATGGTTAAACTGGGGTATATTCATATAATGGAATACTACACAATGATAAGAAACCACAATGGATTAGAGAAATACCTTTCAACGTGGGACCATCTAGAGGAAATTATGCTGAGTGAAATTAGCCAGACCCCAGAAGACAAAATTTGTAGGAGACCGTTATGATAAGGACACAACTAATCATTTAAGTACGGTAGAAATCATTATTTGATGGTTACAAGGAAGGGCATAGAGGGAGAGAGATTTTCTACAAATTAGATAGTGGTTAGGATTAGGGATGCATATAGGATGGCACTTGGCTGGCATAGGACGTGATAGCATGCACTAGAAGTGGGGTACCCACAACTACTCGACTTCAAAACCAAGTTGTCCCCTTAATGTGGAGCACCTCTTTGGAAGAACAGAGAAATGGGGGTGGGGGCACACTGTCAGGGGACATCCAGACTAATTGGGATGCCCAAGGTTTGTTTCTCTCCCTCTCTCACACTCCGCATACCACTTGAGTGAGTGGCAACTGGGGTCTTAAAAGCTAGCAAGCTGTCATCTAAATAGCACCTGGTGGTCCCAATCCACCTGGACCTAGGGCAAATGGAGGACATCGAGGACAGGATAAAAATATGAGCCCACCAGATGGAAAGGGCCATATAAGCCATAGCCTGCTTCAGCCTGCTTCAGGACCAGAAGAACTAGATGGTGCCCAGCCACCATCAGTGACAGTTTGTTTGTGATACACAGAATGGAGCTCTGGACACAGCAGGTTGTGGAGTAGAGGGCAGAGTTAGAACTCTACAAAAAGACCACACTTGATGGTCCTTCTGAATGGAGAGTCCCCTGGGAGTGTGGCCCCCAGACTCTCTAACCTCAAACTGCATTGGGCACCAGGGCCAGTTCCCCAGACAAAGACTTACCTGAACCATACAAAACATAGAATGATACTGGAGGTGAACAAACCTTTAAAAATGTACGTCGGGTTATCTGAGGGACACTTTGCTGGAGTTGAGTTGGTTAGCTTAGAAGGGCCAATCGAAAGGTCACAGGAAGTTCTGAACAAAAGGAGAAGTGTGCTGTCATGTGGGTGGGGGGAGGGCAGCTAGAATAGAATAGAGATGAAAGTGCTGGATGTTATATGACAACATGACATAGACTGTAAATTGTTCTTAATTCACAATAAAAATAAAAAGAAAAAAGAAAAGAAAAGAAAAATAAAGCAGTTGATGCTGGCTGGCTGCTGGAGCAGTCAGCCAAAACCATATGACTTTTTGATAACGTGGCATGGCAGCTTCCAACTTCTCACACATTGGCTTAGAACTTCAAAGGCAAGTGTCCCAAGAGAATCAGGCATAAGCTATATTAGCTTTTGTGAGCTAACATTGGAAATTATATAGTGTCACATCCTCTGCACTGTATTGGTCAACTAGTTCCTAGTTGCATGAAACAGTTGTGTGAAACGATTTGCAGACATGATTAAAACTTGTGTAATTTATTATAATGAAACATGTTTGTATGACTGTGATGACTGTCATTAAATGCTGCTAATTAAGTTTCCTGAAGATTTCTGTTTCCTATAGCTTTGAGTTTACTTACTGTAGTTTGCAGTTGTGGCTGTAGGTCATCATCACTGGGGATCTTGATAAACCTGTCAGGTCCAGACTCTACTCCAGTCTGTTGGAGGTCATCCTAAGTGCTCAACAACAGATGAATGGATAAACACATTATTTTACATTCACATAGCAGAATACTACCCAACAGTAAACAACAGTGATGAATCTGCTAAACATCTCAGAAGAATGAATCTGGAGGGAATTATGCTGAGTGAACAAGACAATCACAAACTGAAAAATACTCTATGACTCCAGTATTATAAAAACTCATGAAAAAGTTTACACACATGATCGGTAGACGGGTGGGAGACTCAGAATTCTATAGCCTTATCAAGCTCCTGACAATTTTCATCTGCAGCAAAACCCAGGTACTAAGGTTTGTTGCATTACTCTCTGCAGAAGGAGGTGTTCTCAAAAGCCTAAGTCTTGCTCTCTCAAGCTAACATGACTGGGTAAACTTCCTGGCTTCTGCCGTTAGCCTGCTTCTTTGCCATTACCTCCTGTTTTTACTTCCTTGGAAGCATCTGCCATACAACCTTCCTTTTTTTTTAAAAACAAACAAACAAAATAAAAGTAGAGAAAATGTGTAGGACAGAGTAAGAACTCTGCCAAAGGGTTTCCAAGGAACTGCTGGCGGATTTGAACTGCCAATCTTTTGGTTAGCAGCCTTCAGCCCTTAACTATCCACAGAGTTTATAAAGTAATACTGTACATTTGTAAGAGGAATCTTTAAGGGCACTCTTCCCCTTCTCTTCAGGGTTGGATGACAGGACTTGAAGCAAAGACTTTGCTCAAACTATCACTGCAGAGGGTGTACCAGCTTAAAGTTGTCAGCTGATAATCACTCTCCTGCGAACACTTGGGTTAGTCACATCCAGTGATTCGATTTGCATATTTATAACGTGCTGCATGCTCAGAAGTGCCACTTCGGGATGCCACTGCAGCAGCTCCACTCCAGTGAAAACATCTTCAAAGAGCCTTGTCAGCTTCCTTCAGCATTCTTCTGAGGTTTAGAACAAGAGGCGGAGGGTGGCAGTCCAGCCTCAAGAGGAACCACCGACAAAATCCATTAACTCTATCTCCCCTTAGACATCTGTCTTACAGTTGCAGCAGCAACCATTGTCTTCAGTGGGAATTTGAGCATGGCAGAATTTGAGCATAAAAGAGGAAGGATGCCTCGGTCTTATCTGTCTGGTTGCCAGGCTTCGGGTTATCCTGAGTTTCTCATACAGGTATGAGCATTTGTGGGAATGTTGCATTACTCTCTGCAGAAGGAGGTGTTCTCAAAAGCCTAAGTCTTGCTCTCTCAAGCTAACATGACTGGGTAAACTTACAGTTGCAGCAGCAACCATTGTCTTCAGTGGGAATTTGAGCATGGCAGAATTTGAGCATAAAAGAGGAAGGATGCCTCGGTCTTATCTGTCTGGTTGCCAGGCTTCGGGTTATCCTGAGTTTCTCTTCCCCTGCATGGAGTGGGAAGGAAGAGACTTGAACAGGACAAGCTGGGAAGGATGAAGAGGTGTAAGGAAGAGTGGTTTCAGGAAAAGCTTTCTAGAGGTACGAGGCTGGAGAGCAATTGGTAGTTATCTTGAGCAGGGGCCACGTTACTGAAGGAATTTGTCTTGCAGTTTCGGAGACTGATGCTCTCCTTCCTGAATTCATCCACTGGGTCTAAGAAATAAACTCAGCTTGTTAAGGTCTCTGAACCACAGACGTAACAAAGCAGGCAAAATAGGTGTTGATCACTAGGGGCCATGTTCTCTAAATTCTGTCTAGTTGAAAATCTTTACAAAATGTAAACAAAACCAAGAAAAAAAAATCAAAGACTGAGATTAACTTGTGGAGGTTAAGAAGCAAATAGGCAACGATTCATCTTCCTTTCTTTTTATTTTATTTTGTGAGAGTTTATACTCCAAGCCAGTTTTCCGTATAAAACCCTAGGTACCCACATCTCTGCAACTCCGTCTGCTCTCCTCACCCTGTGACGGTACACTCTTTCACTTTTTACTTCCAGTATCCGCTCAACCAACACTATTCCCTCCTCACCACTGTCTCTTCTCCTCTCTAAAAATAAACCAGTGGGACAGCTTCATATATATGCTAAACCATAAAGTACACATACCTCGTTCATCACAGTGTGTCCCCAAGTCCAGTCCACTCTTTGTCTGAAGTTTTGGCTTCGGTACTGGTCTTGGCTACGGGCCAACAACAAGTCTAGGGGCCATGTTCTCAGGGGACCCTCCAGGTTGTCAGACCATCAGTTCTGATCTTTTTCTTGTGCTATGTCAGAAACTCTACATTGTGTCCCCCATCAGGGCTGTCTTTGGTTGTGGCCAGGCACCTTCTGGTTCTTCTGGTATCATGCTGATGTAGTCTTCCAATCATATGGGTCTTTCTGTCTTCTGGGCTCATTTTCCCGCACGTCTGTAATATTTTCAGATGTTGTCTGTTCCCAGTGGTTTGGGACCAGTTGATGTTCCTCAGATGGCAGCTTGCTGGCTTTTAAAGCTCCATACAACACTCACCAGTATAGGGTGCACAATACTGTCTTAAAAAAAAAAAAGAAAAAAAAAAACTAGTTATGCCGGTTGACCTCCATGTCCCCTGAAAATAGATCCCCAGGCCCCTGTCCCTGCTACTCTGTCCTTTGACAGGTTGGGTTGAATTCAACCTTACAGTGTATTCCAGTTATGCTGACTGCCTTGTGCTGCATGCTGTCTCTCTTTTCACCTAACCGAATTCCTGTTGACTAACCAATCTATGAATAACCCTCCCCCTCCCCCTCTACCCTTGTAGCCACCATAGAGTATTTTCACCTATGCACAAGCCTTTTCTTAATTCCTTTTAACAGTGGTCTCATACAGTTTTTGTTTTGTTTTGTTTTGTTTTTAAATTTGACTGATTTCACTCAGTGCAGTGTCTTCCAGTTGATTCCAGGTTATATTTCCAAAAATCATCATTGTTCTTTATCATTGCATAGTGTTCCATTTTGTATATATACCATAGTTTTTTATCTGTTGATGGCACTTAGATTGATTCCATCTTTTGGCTATTGTGGACAGTGCTGCAATAAACATTCATGTGCATATATCTGTTCATGTGACAGCCCTTACTTCAGTATGATGTATTCCAAGCAGTGAGATTGCTGGGTCATGTGGTGTTTTTACTTCTAGCTTTTTAAGAAACTGGCAAATTGCTTTCCAAAGAGATTGTAGAATTGTACATTACCACCAGCACTGTAGATGAGTTCCTCTCTCCACAGCCTCTCTAACATTTGTTTGTTTTGTGTTTTTTTGAATTAGTGCCAACCTTGTTGGGAAGAGATGTTATCTTACTGTAGTTTTGATTTGGATTTCTTTAATGGCTAAAGATTGTGAGCATTTCATCATGTGTATTTTGGCTGCCTGGATATCTTCTTTGGAGAAGTGTCTGTCCATACCTTTTGGCCATTGTTGATTGGGTTATTTGTCTTTCTCTTGTTGATAGTTTGCAGTACGTTGTAGATTACAGAGATCAGATGTCGGTCAGATTCGTGGTTGTCCAATATTTCCTCCCAGTCTGTAGGGAATCTTTTCATTCTGTTGATAAAGTCCTTGGATGAGCATAAGTATTTAATTTTTAGTAGCTCCCACTTATCTGTTTTCTCTTTTGCTATTTGTGCATTCTTAATAAGATTTTGTAACCTGTTTAATCTGTGTGTTAGAATTTCCAGTGTTGTCGCTATTTTTCATTCCATAATCTTCTTCATTTTAGAGTTGATATTTAGGTCTTTGATCCATTTTGAGTCAGTTTTTGTGTAAGGTGTGAGATATGCATCTTGTTTCAGTTTCTTACAGATGGATATCCAATTTTGCCAACACTGTGTATTAAACAGAAAGCTTTTTTTTCCCTCCAGTTCACAGTGTTTGGGCGGTTGTCAAATATCAGCTGTTTAGAGGTAGATGCTGTTATTTCTGGGTTTTCTATTCTGTTCCATTGTTCTATATATCTGTTTTCACCAGTACCAGGCTGTTTTGACTACTGTGGCAAGCTAATAGGTTCTATTCCCTTCCTTACTGTTGAATTATTTCAGATTGGGTCTGGCTATCCCAGTTTCTTTACAAATGTAGTTCTGGGATACCCTGCACCAAATTGACTTAGAAGTCTAATAATAAATGAAGACTTTTAGAACTCACTGTTGATTACTAAATTTGTGACTCTTGGCAGAGTGGTCCTGGGGTCAGAATTTGTAGCAATTGCCCAGTGACTCTGATGCACGTTCATGCTGAAGACACCTTGACCTATTTCCTGACTTTGCCAGAGTTAGGGCAGGGGGAAGGAGTGCTAGTGCTAAATGTCTCTATAAGCGTGCACACACCCCTTTTCTATCCTCTTCCATCATGAGAACCCAAGGATGCTAGAAAGGTCCTTGACTTCTTTATCCCACTGGTGGGATGGTGTTAAGTGGTTTATCTTCATAAGGTGATTAATGCAAAATTCTTTGATATTAACTTAATTAGTCATTGGGTCAGCAAACATTCTAAAGAACAAGACTTCGTACCATACAAGATCTAATAAAAATGTTCTCTGTTTTCTGAATTAAATTAGAAATCATTCGAACCCACTGAAATTGCTTCTCCAATGACTGCCAGATTTCTCTAGCCCTAGAAGTAGAGTCTATATAGCATTCTAATCAATGTAGAATCCCAAAGGATAGCAAATTAGTTGTGTGATGTGCTTTAATAAATGAACACTGTAAAAAGAACATGTGAGTTAACTGATCTTTTGACTAGTAAATATCTTGGAAGGGTGATGTAGAAAAGAGAAATGGGAAGTAGTAATTATTTAGCACCTGATATGTATCAGGGACAGTGGGTTAGGTAATTCCCATGTGAAACTTCATTTAATTCAGTGAAAATGAGCTTTACATTTATAAAGAAAATTTCCTGTTAAATAGGGCAGCCAGATTCTTATTGCTTACGTATTATGACTGTCAGTAACTGTACTTCCCCCAATGCTCCAAAATGGAAATGTTTGGAAAAACAAGATATATATGTACCATCATCTAACATTTGATGTTAGGCTAAGTACTTTTGTTCCAGACTGGATTCTACCATAATATTATACAGTCCTGGTCTATAATACTTAGAAAAAAATTTATGAATATCTACTATTGGCAGAATTACTGCCTAATTATGAAATTTTGGACTCCTTTTTTTTTGATGGCTAATAATTTGCATAATGGCATTACAAAATTTTAGGTTTGGCTAAAATATTAACTTTATAGATGAAGAAGCCAAAGTTCAAATAATATATTAATGAAATAATTATTTTCCTGCTAATAATTTATACTCTGAATAGGGGGATCTAATTTAATTTCAGTTTTGTTTTTTTTTTGAATAAAATCAGAATGAAACAAACAACTAAGATTTCTTTTATTTAACATTTTTCATACGAAATTTCTAACTGAATTTAAAATGACATCGCATATGGATTTCCACATATATAACTGAGATGACCTAGGGGGAAACTGTTTTAATATCTTTAACCCTAAAATGAGGCTAAAAGATATATGAACTTCATTAGGCAGTATTAAGAATTTGACAGTGTACATTCAGTACTTAGCTCAGAATGTATTAAAATTCGATATATGTTTTTAATTATTATTTAAACAGATAAGTTCATAATACGTGTTAAACTTTACCTATCTGCAAGTCAATTCTTATTAGAAACTACCCTGTAATTCATTGTAATTTATATATTTTATGAAGCCAAAAGTGCCTTACCCTGCATTATTCTGAATTCAGTGACATTTTACATTGGTAATAACTAGGAAACAGTCTGAATGAATGAAATTCTGCTCTGTAAAGAACTAGAAACTCAAACTTTTTTGCTTTTATTTCCACATACTTCAAGTTGTACTTCTTTATTATGGACCCACAGAGATTTGTTTTACTCTCAAATAAGAATATATTCTTAATTTTCTCTAATAACATATAGAGAATATATACTAGGTCTTAAAAGAAATATCTTTTCAACATTGACTGTCTTTGATGAGTTATAATTAGCGTCTGCTCAGAGCATTGTTCATGTAGAGCAGTGTCGTCTCTTTCCCACTTGGCTTTGGAATGCCAGTGTCCAGATGGGCCTCCTTTGTTGACAAGGTGGTAAAGATGATGCCCCTATCAATTTTCAGCTCTTCTCATTAGCTTCTAACCACCTTAATTTATTACTACTGATTTCCCCGTGTTCACGACATTAAATTTGAACAAATGGTTCTCATTTTACGTGACAATTCTAATAATTAGTGATTACAGAAGCATATTAGACATACAGTGCCAAAATATATTACCTGTAAAATTAATCTCCAAATTGAGTTTTTTTTGCATATTGGGAATAAACCAAATCAAACCCAGTGTGATTTGAGTCAGTTCTGAATCACACAGAGACCCTGAATGGCAGAATAGAACTGTCTAGAGGGTTTCAAGGAGTGTTTGGTAGATTTCAACTGCCTACCTTTTAGCAGCTGGGCTCTTAACCACTGCAGCACCAGGGATCCATATAGAATACACTATTTGGAGATCACAGTAGGAGCACAGGTATACCTTTGCACCTCTTCTTTTCAATCTTATGCCTATTAATTTAAGTCAGTGAGTGAAGAATACTGAACCTAGTTTTCTATCATTCATGTCATGCAATGAGTTGGAATTGACTTGACAGTAATGTGGTGTCTTTGTTCTTGTTGTTTCGTCAGGTTTGCAGAAGAGATCTCTGAAGCCCAGAGGATAGCAGGAGAAATTTTAAAGGAAAGAGAATCAAAGCAATGAGGGGAAATATTCTTGGCCTGGTATCACCTAAGTGCCTGAGTGCATTGTATCTTCCGCATAATGTATTGGAAACCCTGGTGGCGTAGTGGGTTAGGTGCTATGTCTGCCAACCAAGAGGTCAGCAGTTCAAATCCACCAGGTGCTCCTTGCAAAATCGATGAGACAGTTCTACTCTGACCTCTAGGATCACTATGAGTCAGATCCCTCTCGATAGCAGTGGGGTTTTAAGTAATGTATTAACCATCCTTCCTTCTCTCTAGCTTTAGGAAGGAAGGACAAGGGCAGGGAGCAGGCCTAAACCACTTGGGGTCTCAGCTAATGAGCAGTGATAGAACCATGGACAAAGCACTGGAAATGAAAATGTAAGAGTGAGGGAGGTGTGGGAATTAGTGCCTCAGAAATGAAGAACAGAACTGAGGAACTGATGGAGTTTGGTTATAGAACCACTCGTCGAGAGACCTGACTATAATGTACAAAAGAGACTCACCCATGTCTGCACGGCATATCATAGTCACCCTAGTCAAATCTGCTCTGCCTGTTAAAATCATTAAGATTAATTTTCTATGTTTTTCTTTTTTTCTACTCTCACTCACTACCCTACCCCACCCCTTGCACACTCAGCCTAAACCAAACTAGTTGCCACTGAGTTGATTCTGACTTATATCGACCCTATAGAACAGAGTAGAACTTCCTCATGGGCTCTCTAAGGCTGTAATCTTTACAGAAACCAATGGCCACATCTTTCTTCCACAGAGTGACTGGTAATTTCAAACTACCAATATTTTGGTTACCAGCCAAGCACTTAACCACTGTACCAGCAGGACTCCGTGTACATACATAGCCTACTGGCTGTATTTCTTAAAGAAAAGCAGTGTAAGCTTTTATTAGGGACTGAAGTTCTGACTGATTATTACGTTTTCAGTCAGAGATGGGTCAAAAATTGAATGTGTTTGTAACACACACTGCTTAGCTGAACAAATATTTACAAAGGACTTTTTTTTTTTTTTTTAAGAGTGATAGGAGCTGGGGATATAGAGAAGAAAACAGACGGAATATTTGCCCTAGATAGCTTCGGGATCTAGTGAGTAGGTACAGTCTTATGATCTTTTTATTTTTATTACTTTTAATTGTGGTGAAAACATATATAACAAAACATATGCCAGCTCAACAATTTGTTTGTAAAAAATTCAGGCACATTAGTTGTTACAGGGTAGTTTAGAGAAGACAACCAAAACAAAACAGGCCAAACCCACTGCCACTGACTTGATGTTGACTCATAGTGACCCTATAGACAGAGTCGAACTGCCACGTAGAGTTTCCACGGAGTGTCTGGTGCATTTGAACTGCCAGCATACAGGAAAACCGAAGCCTGGTATGTGGTGGTTCTGGTGTCTAAGAGTTTAGAATGACTCTAGTGTTAATGGAAAGAATTAAAAGTTTCACTGACTAGATTTTATGTATATGTCTACATAAATCTGAATATGTAATCAAAAATTGTCAAACATCTGGGATCTGGGCCTCAGTAAAACCCTAGGTGAATTATTTGTGGAATACTTCTGTGTGCCCAGTTCCCATGACAAAGCTCAAAGTTTCACCAAGAGTGTTCCATAGTCTGAAACTTACAGCATCAGATAAGGCTGTTTCAGTTCAGAGCAAGGACCTCGGTGATGAAAAGCAGCCTCCCTCACAATTTTAGCAGGCAAATAACATCAATCAGCTGGAGCCTATCATTTGCAATATGTAAAACAGGAAAAAAAGGAGGGAATCCCTGATATATCTAGTGTGACATCAACTTACTGATCTCTGCCTTATTCATTTGTTTACATGTCGTCTAAATAAGCATTGAGCACCTACTAAAAGATTAGGAAATATTTTGTGTATTAAGGATACATTTATCAACACATGATCTTTTTTTATCATGATTAAGTGAAAGCATACAATCCAAATTGATGTCGCATGCCTGCCTATCTGCAGTTCCTTCTGCTTTCTTTGCCCCATGACCGCACACTCCTTTTCATTCTGTACCTGTCATATCCTCTTAACCAGCTCCTGTTCCCTCCTCTCCACCCTCTTCTCTCCCATCTAGAAAGAGATCAGTAGGACAGCATCCTATAAATGCATAGAACCATAAAGTACACACACCATATGGTTACATTGTATCTTTGTATCCAGTACATTTTTGTCTGAAGAGTTGACTTCAGTAGTGTTTTCTGGACAGGGGTAACAGGAGGTCTAGGGGCCATGCCCCCAGCAGATCCCCTAGGCTGTTGGAACATCCATTGTTAATACATGATCTTTATGCCTGCCTCGAGGTAACTCATGTTCAGTTGAGAAAGACAGGGGAAAAAAAATGACACATAGGGTGACTTAAAATGATAAAATTACTCTGAAGGAAGAAAATAATGTGGTTTTATGCAGATTCACTGCTCACATAAGAAGGGTAGACTAGCAAGATCTTGAGGAGTATGTGTCATTTAGATTAAGAGCTAAATGATAAAAATCAGCTAACTGTGCATCAGCAGTATGTATGTGGACAAATTAAAAAATCCAGTTTATTTCAGAATATACAGTTTAAAGAATGTAGCATAAGTTTCCAACCAATCAACTTCTTAGTATTTTTTTAAGAAGGTGTCATTCTCTCTCTCTCTCTCTTCCTCATAATGCAACTTTGCTTTATGAATCCATGGAAGTCACATGTCTCTGTCTTATGGAGCTAGAAGTTTCTTTAGCAGAACAGAAAGCGTGTCGAGATTTCTCAGGCCCTTCAGAGACTGATTTCAATCCCATCTGACAATCAGAGGATTGTTTTTAAGTCTAATACAAAGCTGTCTGTATGGTAGTCACCCGTAATTATTTGCTAACTTAAAAAAGAAAGAAAAGAAAAGAAATTCTGTTTAATGATGGTAGTTGCTAAATATGTGTTGTGCTGTTAAAGGCTGTCAAGTTGCTGCTGGCTTGTGGTGACCGGTGTATGCAGAGTCAACCTTCTCCATTAGGGTTTCTGATTTTTCAGAAGCAGATTACCGGGTCTTCTTCCTGCCTAGGGGTTTTCTTGTCAATGTTTTAACTACTTGAGAATTGAACCATTTGTGCCATCCAGGGAACCTTGCTAAGCATACCTTTGATAAGGAATGAAATCATGTTTAATCATGTTTTCTGCTTACGATTCTGTTTTGAAGACTCTAAAGTATTTTATTAGTCATTCCATAAGCACATTCTACCTCCACTTATTTTCCTTGGTTTGATACAAAACTTAATCCTGAAAATGGTAAAGCTGAGTACCGATTTATAGTTTTGGTACAAAAATGAGTTTTGACTTAAAAAAATACACTTGTTCCTATCACTGTAATGACATTTAGATAAATAATGGTGCAAGGTAGAACATACTTTTCAAAGTAGGTTATTTTCTGAATTAGATTGTAAAATGCCATAAGGTAGGAAACAATTACGGTTATTCAGAGGTCCGTTCGTAACACGTTTCACACAAATGATAGGTGCTAACCAGTGTTGGAAACTCTTTGATGAACTGAAAATAAAAGGGAAATTTGGAGCTGGACAGATGAGCTTGAATTCTGGTTCTACAATTTGCCAGCACTGTATGAGTCAGAATTGACTCAATGGCATGGGTTTGGTTTGGTGGCCTTGCTCTGGTGGCATAGTGGTTGAGTGCAGTTCAAATCTGCTAGGTGCTCCTTGGAAATCCTCTGTAGCAGCTCTGCTCTGCCTATCAGGTCGCTGTCATGGCTTGAATGTGTCCCCTAACAAATCTGTAACCATTTGGCTGTGCCATAATTCTTGATATTGTGTGATGTTTGTCCATAATGGAATTCATGGCTCTATGATGCTAATGAGGATGGAAGGCAGCAGTTGTCTTGGTAGAGCAAGATTCAATGTATAAGTTTGTTTTGTACCTTGAGGCGGTCTTTTGAGGTATAAAGGAAAAAATCTGGCTGAGAGAATTGGGAACCTCACACAATCAAGAAAACAGCACCCAGAGAAGATCTTGTGATTCAGACCCGAGGTTCCTGCACCAAGACACTCCCTGACCAAAGACTGATGCAACCCAAGGACTTTCCTCCAGAGCCAACAAAGGGGGAAAGCCTTGCCCTGGAGGGGACATCCCGAATTTGGACTTGTAGACTACCGGACTGTGTAAGAATAAAGCTTCCTTTGTTAAAGCCTTCCACTCTGTGATATTCCTATTAAAGCAGCACTAGCTAATTAAAACAGTTGCTATAAGTCAGAATTGACTTGATGGCTGTGAGTTTGGTTTTCTGGGGTTTTGGTGACCTTGGGCTAATTAGTATGCTCCTTAAGCCTGGCTCTGACACTTGCCAAATGCAAATAATGCTACTTTTTGACGTGTATTTGGTGGGACATAGAATGTGATCCATAATTTGTAACTCTAAGTGATTAAAAATCTACAGCAAGAACAACAAGCAGAAAGTATGCTGTTAAGTTCTATGAGGGCAGAAGTGGGGACTGCATCTTTCTGCATCTTTGTTAACCATCGTATCAACTATGCTTGCCCTTTGAAGTAAATACTCAACAAATATGTATTGTGTAAAGGAATGAACGCATGTTATTCATGATGTGATATGGGTAAGAAGGTGAGAGTTTGTATTATTGTGTTCTCTACTCAGTGATTACAGAAAATTAAAGAATGTAAGAACCATATTAGACATCAAGACGTCCTCAAATTTGTTCTTGGTAGAAAAAAACATCTTTATATTAGCTTAGATTTTGTAACATTCCTGGAAATAATACTGCACCTTTTACTCATACAGAAACTCAGAAAAAGGAATTATATTTGTGTCCGCTTTCCAACAGTAATTTCCAACAAGACAAACATAGATAAATAGTAACCAATGAACAATACCAAAATTCCACCCTGAATGTCATTTACAAGACTTTGGGTTCACCTGGTATTGACAAGGGTGAAGTAAACTTAGAGCTGTTGCCACTAAACTGGATCTAACTCGTGGTGGCCCTGTAAGACAGACTGAGTAGACTGGCCCATGTGGTTTTCAAGTCTGTAATCTTTACTGAAACAGACTGTCACATCTTTCTCTCATGGAACAGATGATGAGATCAAACTACCATCCTTTTGGTTAGCAGCCAAGCTCTTAAACTACTGCACCACCAGAGCTCCTGAAGCAGCCTTAATGAAGATAAATCATCATTTGGTTGACCCGCATTACTGTTCTGTGAAAAACAGCAGGGTTTCAACCTGAAGGCCATTCAGTGATTCTTCTATCCAGAGGAATACAAAGCTGCAAGGGAGCATTGAAGATGTGTTTTGGGGCTTCGGTTTTTACACCTTCATGAGAAGTAAGTAGAGCAAAGATTGATGAATCTGGGAAAACATGAGTATGTTATAAATTGAGAGTTTTTAGCCTTTGTGCTCAGAAAACAGGACTGTATATTCTGAGAATTTCTGAGGGCAACAAACAGAGTCTACAGCTGAGTCTGGGTCTGTGTACCTCCTGGGAGGATTAGTATCAGCCTAGAAAAGATGGTGGAATTAGGTCTTAAATGGAAAGGATTCTGCTTTTCCAGAGACCTAACAATCTAGTATAAATAGCTCTGTCATTACTGATAGCACAAATAAGGGGAGCTAGTAAGGAAGAAAAAAATTAACCTTGGTACAAAAATATGTGGGTAAATATTCTTTGTGGTAAGCTGAAAACTTTTCCTTCCTTATCACTGAGGTTGTTATTCAATGCTGTTGAGTTCTTTTAGACTTACAGCGACACCGTGTGACAAAGCAGAACTGCGCCATAGAGTTGTCTTAGCTGTTGTCTTTATGGCAGCAAATTGCCAAGTCTTCCTCCACAGAGCTACTGGGTGTATTTGAACGGGCAACTTTTCGATTAGCAGCCAGCCGCTTAACTACTGAGCCAGCAGAGTACTTTATGAACAAAATGGGCAGATGAAAACCTGAATGGTAATTAAATACCATATTTCTTGGAAGCATATTCAATTTTAGGCACTTTATCTTGATGGTCAGTAAAACTAGTAAATTTAGTACTATTTGTGGTTGGGAAAATAGGAATATCATACTCTCTGCTGGCATAATACAGTCTGTAGTGAAGAGGAGAGAGAAGAGAGAAAGAAGAAGAAAGGAAAAATGAAGGAGAGATAGGAGAAGAGAGGGAGATAGAAAACTGAAAGAAAGATTAAAATATTAAAGAATTTGAATAGGGACATTATGATCCAGTAAGAGGTTCACAAATTCCCTTAAGCAAATTTTGAGTTAGGTTTGTTCACCTAGAATAAGTCCTTTGGAGTCACCATCTGTTGAAAGAAATAGAAGACAGTCAATTTAAAAAGAAAAAAAAAAAAATGTGTTCTCAAACATAGAAGGCCTAAATCTTCTAGTAAACAATATGCCTCCAAATAAAGCATAAAATAAACACATTAAAATAGTACTATGACCAAAGTGGTGTTTATATATGACTTGCATACCAAGGATTCTAGGGTCGCCATGAGTTGGATCTGACTCGACAGCACTTGGCTGGCTGGCATACCAAGGATCCTTCTACTGCTAGTATTTTCTTATTTTTTAAAAAAGCATAGCCTGTTTATAGCACCCAAATATGTATTAAAGAAAAAAATGCATAGAAGTTCCTGTTAGAGTTTGTGTTCAAGAAGCAGAATTATTTCCGTATAAGAACTCAGTGGAATGTTACAGTCACTTCAGTAATACAATAAAATTTATTTTTATATTGGATCATAACATTACTATAGCAGAAGTGGCCAACAGTTTACCAGTTTTCAGAGGGACTAATGTAGGATGCTACTGAGGAAGATATAAAATTCCTCAAATGTGTCTAATTATTCCAAACTATATAAGACAAAGGAAGCAATCTGACCTTTTCTGTGATCGGCTTGTGTTATAAAATATGCAGGTTGATGACCCCTACAACATAGTTTTGCTTCAGTGGCTAACATAACTACAGATCTCTTTTATTGTCCTATAAACACCATGGCTCCGTTTGCACTAGTACTGCATCCATCATGCAGTTTCCCTCAAAATTACCTCCTAGTGCCCTTCGTTCATGTATTAATTGAACATCACTAAACTCTACAGAGTATGAATGAATTTTGGAAAATAACCATTAAACATAACAGGCTTCAGAGCAGGGAAGTGTCTTGAAAATAAGCAAGGCAAAACTAAAGTGTACATTCTCTTTTAGCACTGCGTGCTGCAGACCTGACCCCATGGTTGAATTTGGAGGAGAAAGAGATGAGGAGGCATTTTCTCTAAGCACTAAGAAATAATGTGTGTTTGTGTATGTGTGTGTGTGCATGTGCAAGAGAGAGAGAAAGACAGACAGGCAGGCAGAGAATAAGTCAGAGAGGTTCTCTGAGACAATAGCATTAATATAAGAAGGTGAAAGTCATGCTACTTACATGTGAACCTGGGTTCCATCACTTTCTGACTCTAAGACTTTGACTAGTTCATTCCTTTCCAGTGACTTTCCCCAGAAGCAAAGCATTGATAATATTACCTTCCTCACAGAGTTATGAGGATCAATGAGAATGAGCCTGAAAAGGCCCTGGCGTGTGATGGGCTCACAGAAGGCACCCTGTAAAGGGAACCACTAATGATTGTGGTAGTTAATCTTTGTGTAATCACGGTGATTGGGGTTGGGTATTGGAGGGTTGATTTTGACTCATCACAGCACCATATGATATATTAGTACTGTTCCCATAGCGTTTTCTAGGCTATAATCTTCACAGAAGCTGATCCCCAGCTTTCTCATGCAACGACTGGGTAGGTTTGAACAACCAACCTTTTGGCTAGCAACTGTCCTGGATTGAATTTTGTCCTCCAAAAAATGTTTGTAGTGATTTGGTTGGCCTGCAATTCCCAGTAGTATGTGATTGTCCTTTATGTTCTAAATACTAGCCTCTGTCTGTGGTTAACAGGGTAAGACTGGATTGTGTTAAAGACGATCAGGGTAGGACTGTAACATAACTACTAAGGTCACCTCCCTGATCTGGTGTAAAGACAGTGTTGCTTACACCACTTTTATTCTATAAGAGATAAAAGGAAAGAGAAGCAAACAGAGTTGGGAACCTCATACCATCAAGAAGGCATTGCTTGGATTCCTGCGCTGAGATTCTCTCAGACCAAGGAAAGACTCATTCATAACACGGGCCTTTCTGCAGAGCCCACAGAGACAGAGAAAGAGCTCATACCTTTCTATGAGCTCATACCTTTAATTTAGACTTACAGCCTACTGGTCTATGAGAGAATCAATCTCTCTTTGTTGAAGCCATCTGCTTGTAGCGTTTCTGTTATAGTTGCGCTAGATGACTAAGACATCAATCAAGCACTTAACCATTTGCACAGTGCAGGCTTCCCCTCATATGAGTAGATGAAAATATTTATTTCTTTACTGTCTGGTATGGAAAGACACTCTCACAGCAAGGTCACTGAGAGATTTAAGGAGCTGGTTTAGGGCAGGAAGCTCTTCCAAGAAAGCAGATTGAAGGAAAACAAAAGCTATGAGAAGAATAACAAAGCCCAGGGCCTAAAGGCAGGAAGAAAAACTCTTAAGGCAGATGAAGGAAAAAAAGGTTGAGAGAAAATTTACACCTGTAGAATCGCATTCACTGTTTGTTAGTCATGTGCCAGGCACGATGCTAGCACTCTACCTTAATGAGGGCTGGGTTTGAGGTTCTCTGGGAAGCAGACTGTAAAGTAATGTTGAGAGGGAACAGAAATTTAGATCATCTTCAAAGATGTTAAGAGAAGAGTGAATGAATGAAGTAGACAATGAGGGTAGAAAAGAGAGAGGTGAAAATGAGGATGAATGACATGTGAGCTTTGTCTCAGCGTTTGCCACCTGGTGACCCATCCTGACCATGATTTGTGAGTGGTAGGATCAGCTGCAAGAGACTTGTCCCTCTGTTTCCTGCCAGCTGTCATATCTACTGACTGGACCATATAATGGGAGAAAGGGAGGCAAGTTCAACTGGCAGTACAGATTAATGCCCTAGAAATGCTATTAATTATGCCATTGTTCTCAAAGGCTGAGACACTGAAACCACAATGGTGGTTTTCTTATATAGTCACCTGAAAGGCTGGTGTATGACATAATTTGGGTGGGGGGAATAGGAGAGGGGGCTACAAACAGAACATGTTGTTTTATTGATTTATGCAAATGTTTGGAAAGTGTTTCAAATTTAAAGGAGAAAAAAAAACACAACGTAAATTGTAGTAAGAGAAAAAACTGTTGTTTGGTTTCCCTCTTCCCTGGGGAACAGCTGCTGATTTCACTCTAATTTTAGCCTCTATTGCTTGGAGCTAAACTTTCCTTTTTTATTAAAAGAGGGTGTGGGGGGAAACTTTGAGTCTAGAGGATTACAAGCTCCTCACCTTTTGATTTTTAATAAAAAGCGAGCATTTACCTCTGAACAGTAGCAGCAAGAAAAAGAATTAAACGCGAGGCTGGGGAGCTGACCTTTAGAGGGGTGCTGATACTGAGGGGGATGAGGAGGAACGGAACACGCATGACTTTCTTTCTCATATATACACTTGCCAGCTAACGTGTTTGTAAATACAGTTTTTAATGGAAGTAATTATTTGATTTTTGTACAATAAATCTGTCTTCATCAGTGTTTGCGTTTAATTGGTAGACAAAGTAGAGACAAGTCTCTCCAAGTGTTGTGCAGGCTGGTATGTTTGGATGTCCTATGTAATATCAGTGGTGATGATGGGGATGGAAGGTACAGCATCAAAAAAGAAATATCACAGCCATCTCTATACAAGACTTCACTGAATGGGGAACCCAAGGTGGTGCCTGACATAGTGAAACTAACCACTCCCGTAAGGCTGTCATGGATTGAATTGTGTCCCCCCAAAAATGTATGTGTTGATTTGACTTGGTTATGAGTTCCAGTGTGGTGCCATTCCTCCCCTGTGTTGTGAATCCTGCCTGTGTGCTATTGATGATGGAGAATGGTCTGCAGTTGTGTTAGTGAGACAGGACTCAAGCTACAAGCTTATGAAGTATAAGGGAGAGAAGTGAGCAGAGGAGGTTGGGAACCTCATACCACCAAGAGAGAAGCACCGAGAGCAGAGCATGTCCTTTGGACCTGAGGTTCCTGTGCTGAGATGCTCTCACTGGATTTGGACTTAGCCTCCTGGACAGCAATAAATTCTCTTACTGAATGGACTTATAATTCATAAGTAGATTTGCAGCTCACTGGACTGTGTCAAGAAAACTTTCTCTTCATGAAACCTTCCACTCATGATATTTTCTGTTACAGCAGTACCAGGTGACTAAAACAAAGGTGGACAAACTGCTACTTACAACTGGGAATCTGTATACCCAGATTGCAGGAAAATCTAATTCTTTATTCACTTTTTTATACAGGAAAGGAAGCATAGTACATTTAGTCTGATTTGCATATGGCTTTTTCTCAAAAACACGTGTATTCCCGTGGTATTCAATGAATATCACTGTTAAAAGAAAAGTTTATGTTCATGAATTCAGCTTAAAAATAACGTTTTGCATTATGCCCCAACGCTTACCTGCTGGGATTCTGTACAGTATTCTTTTGGTTTTGCCAGAAGTGGTAAGCCCCTTGAACTTGGCCTTGCACCATTTGTTTTATTGCCCCCTTCTTTACTCCTCCTGCTTCATGTAGGAGGAATGTTAGCCTGTTACAATAAAGGTTGGGAACTGCCGTTTCTATCAGAAATCCTTCGTGGCTTTAATTCTGTCTGTCAAACGGATGGCTACTTTTACTGCATTTAATTATCATTATCATCTCCAAATGCTCTGTTTTCAAGAAAATATTTAAAGACTTCTTTGTCATAATATCCAATTAGAATATATTGCATTGAGTTTTTTTCTCCCCGCAAGAAATTTGCTTTCTTGCAGTTATTGCCATAAATTAGATGTGAACATTGTATGCTAGCTGCATTATGTCTAATCGTTTTTCTGATTTAACTTTTTTTTTTTTTTGGTAATTTTAAGTTAGTTAAAATTATAAACATGGGATAATAGAAAACTCTATTGGAGCTAATTAGACAGCTAAGGATCCTATGTAAATGTCAGGCTGCCAGTTGGCTTGAGAGAAGCAGGAGCCTTATTGGGTAACGAATCACAGTGAAGAAACAAATTTTGTATGAACTTGAGAGTATGTTAGACTGGAAGAGCTTCAGAGGTGTTTCTGTCCAACTTCTTTCTTTTAGGTTCTGTGTCTATGCTTGACTTGTTATGAAACCTTTAGGTGGTGTCAATGCTAACTTCATAAATCTGTTATTAAAATTCTCACCTGTAACTCACATGACTTGAAAGACTGAAAGAAATCAGAGAGAACAGTGTATATCTCAATACTGAGATTATGGAAGATAGCTGCATTTACAGATGAAACGAAGAGACTTCTGGCCTCTTAAATGGATTCTTGATCCAGTTGCTCACTTAAGCATCTTTTTGTGCTACTAATTAAAAACAAAAGTCTTAGAGCATATCTGCTGCCTTCATTTTGCCCATAACATCATGCAGTTTAGGTTGACCCTCTTCATATCAGTGGAACAATACTTTCAACAATCATTAAGGCATCCCTCTAACAAATGACAGCACTTGGCTTTTGGCTCTAACAAATTAAAGGACTTCTCAGAGTTTTATCCTCCATTCAATTTTACATGAACTGTTATACTAACTACTGTATTTCTGAATCCGTAAATGTTGTCCTTGCCTTCTTATACTTCCCTATTTTTCTCCCAACTTTCTTTTCATGCATGCATTCATTTGCCACACCATTGCTAGGTATTTTGCTAGGCATGAAAAGTGTGTTACTGAATGGTAAGTGATTCCTAAAACAATCTAAAAAGAATATCAAGGACTGAATCTTAAAGAGAATATAGGCTTGTCTGACACTGTAAAGTCCTACTCGCCAGTAATTTCAAATAACATTTACAGTCCAACATCCTTGTGTCATCACATCTCAACCCCTCAACCTAAGGTCAAGTGCTGCATCGTGACCTCTTTCCACCTATAGATCCTTATTTCTCACTTGTTTTCCTTCACACAAACTGTAGCTGTTGTCATTTGTCTGACTTTATTTCTCACTCTACCTCTACTGTTATCCTGATCATCTCTAACTGTTCATGTTGCACTTTTAGTTTTAATCTCTCTTCTCTCTGAATGCTTAGATTCTTATTTGAATACATTGACTTTTTCTCTCTCTGAATGTCAGTGATCTTTGAACATGTAGTTGGAATTCCTAAATTTAGCTATTTATCACACAGCAATGACAAAAGTATATGAAGGGCATTAATTCTAGAATCAGCACTCCATCACTTACCAATTAAGTGGTGTTTTCTCCTTGGTAAAATGGAAACAACAATAGTACCCAACTGAGAGTTAGTGAGAAGGTAATAATACCTACCTCCTAGAGTTATTGATAAGATTTTGCACATATATATGTATACAGAGATAGATATCAGTTTTATTTACCTAGAATAATTTCTTACAACACAATAAACACTCAACAAAGTGCTAGATGCTATTATTACTTTATATTAACATTTACAAGTCACTATTCTCTGGGGTTTATTTTTTTTTTTTGTCTCATTTCTTAAAGAGTAAATTCTCTAATAGCAGAGATTCTGCCTTCCTCCCGTAGCCAGCAGAGGACTGTCTATGGTGCTTGTTATATACAGATCACTAAATTGACTGCGAGAGGTGTTAGACAGCTATTTTTCTTTTCCATTTAATTTTCTCTGCACCGTTAACATAGCTAAGTTAATTTCTGTTTTTCTCTCCTTTTCTTTTCTTTATATTTTTAAGTTATGCTGCATGCTGTATGTCTTAGTTTAAGGGAATATCGAGACCCAATCCAAGCCCAAGGGCTTTGTAATAGGACAACATACATGAGATTTGACCTTTATTACACTTGGACAAAACTTTTGATCCCTTTTAAGAGTCTTCAGAAAGGAGTAGACCACCTAGTGAGTCTTCAAGGCTTTATAGCTAAGAGTTGAAAGAGAGACATTGGGATGTGTGGTAAGATCAGTTCAGGAAAGGGGAGGCAGGCATGAACATGAGCAAGAGTCTGGATCTGAAAGTCTGGAAATTCTTATGGGAATGTTCAGTCATCTGAGTCAGCTGGTGTGTAATCCTTTCATGAGCCCAGTATTGGGGGTGGGGAGAACACAAGAAAATTGGGGTGAAATACTGAACTCAGGAGTCATTCTATTTTCAACTTCAGGGTTACTCTATTTAAGGACCAAAGGTATTTTTATTGAATTTCTGTTTATATATCATCACTGTTAGGTAGACGTAAAAAAAAAAAGAAAAACAGCAGAAACAGACATCTATCCTTTCTCTTTTCTGATAATTGTGTAGGTTTTTATTGTTGTTGCTATGTCCTTTTCTTTCTTAAGGAAAAATGGTTCATTCTCAGACCCTGTATGTGATGTCTTTGGGTAATATGAGCTCAGCTTTTATGTAACTGTTGACAGCTCTAAAAGAAGAGTACTGACGGGCAAGCTGAGCGCTCTCTATACGAACCCTGGAGCACTTCGAAAAGCAGGCAAGAGAACTCTGAGTCAGAAATGGCCCTGGAAATACCTTATCTGTCTTTATCAGTTAAACCCGTAACTGTTTTCTGCCATAGCCAATTTCCACAGACATCAAATCACTGTGAGTTTTGTCTTTCTTTTATTGAGGTAGACTCATTTCACTTTTCACAGGATGGGAGGGGCTGGGTAGGAATTCTCCTCTGAGACACCACAGCATTTTCTTTTTAACTTTATTTTACTACTGGTATATGGAGAAACCCTGTTGATGTAGTGGTTAAGTGCTATGTCTGCTAACGTAAAAAAGTTCAGCAGTTCAAATCTGCCAGGCGCTCCTTGGGAACTCTATGGGGCAGTTCTACTCTGTTCTGTAGGGTCACTCTGAGTCAGAATCAATTTGATGACAGTGGGTTAGGTATATTGTAGTGTAATTTCTGTTTGTGCATTTCTCTTCCCCGGTGGTCTGTGAACTACACCGGGAGGTTCTGGAAATTTTTATCATGTTCCAGACATTTTACAGGGACTATGGATCTATCTTGTCAACATCCTAAGAGGGGGGTAGTATTATTAACCCCATTTTACAAAGAGAGAAACTGGTGTCTAGAGAGGGTAAGAAAGTTTTCCTGGCTTTATAATTGGTAGGTCTTGAAACCCTGATTTGGACATAATCTAACTTCAGAGCTTGAACATATTTAACTGTCATATCATGCAAAAATAAATATCTGTTGTTTGAATACATGGATAAATGGGGCAAATACTATGTACATTTTTTTAGAAAGAATGTTAAATTGAGAACTAGGCAACCTGGTTTCTGGTCCACGATCTGCTCCAGACTAGCCAAGTGACCTTGGGCAATTAACTTTAAGTCTCATTTTCCTTATGCTTAAAATAGAAATTGTGAAACCTCTTTTACTGTGTTATTGTGAGAATTAAGTCATATGACACATGTGAAAGGGCTTAGTACAGTGCCTGAGACATTCTAAGTCTTTTTTGAGGGAGGACACGGAGTTATATCTTGTTTTCTAAGCATTTTAATAATTTTATAACATTAGCTATGAATGTGTTCACATAATTAAACCCATAATACACTTTTACTGCTTTTTCATTTCAAGTAATCAGTAAAATTTTAAGGAGATGCTTTGAAATAGAAGTAGAGATGTTGTCACTTTCTGGGCATCGAATGACCACATTTCAGTTCTCTGTATTTCCTTCCTCTATGTCTGCCTTTCCTCTTCCCTCCCCCTTAAATCTTAGTTTAGAGGCAAACACGGGCTTTAAAATTCTCAATTTATTCTCCAGCAGGCTGCTACCATCAGCAAGAGTTAGTGATAGTGAAGGAGTTATTATTTTAAGGACTAGACCTTTCACTGTCCCTGTGTGCCCAGTCAAATACCTAAGGATAATAACTTTTTGGTATCACTCAGAGTCGGATCCGACTCGACGGCACTTGGCTTGGCAGATAAGAACATTTTCTAAAGTTATTGTGAGTATGTGAGTGTTGAATTGAGATGCCCATTTTTGTTCTAAATTGCTGTGTTTCATCAGAGCACAACCATGTTAGCCTCTTAGCCCTGCTATGCTCTGCTTAGCAATCCCAGTTTAGCTGGTCTGCTGCTCACTGTGTAGGTTTGGTTTGGTTTCAGTACCACACAATACAGTGTCTTTTTTCCCCCTCTTTTATTTATTGCTGTACATTTCAAAGTCAGTAATTTAAGTATTTCATTTTTGAGTTTTTAAGTTTTTGCATCTCTATGAATAAATACCTTAATTTTTTAACATGTATGCTTCAAAGTTTTAACTGAGCAAAACTTGGTAGTAAAATTCTTGAGAAGAGAGAGGCTCACCATCCTCGTCTCCAGCTTCTTTGGCAGATCTTGAAAGATACAGTAGCCACGGGGTAGAGGGAGCTTGGTGGCACAACCGTTAAGAGCTCCTCCCGCTGCTTCTTGGAAACCCTGTGGGACATTTCTGTCCTAAAAGGTTGATATGAGTTGGAATTGACTTGATGGCAATTGGTTTGGTTTAGGGCTGAAGTTATGTATCATCTGAATTGTCTTGTTTTCTAGGATTCATTATTACCTTGCAATAGCATCTGCCATCTATCTGTCGCTTTATCTATCTGTCAACCAAAGCCCAAACCTACTGCCGTCGAGCTGATTCTGGCTCATAGCAACACTATACAACGGAGTAGGACCTACCCCCATAAGGTTTCCAGGGACCACTCGGCAGATTCCAGCTGCCAACGTTTTGGTTAGCAGACATAGCACTTAAAAACTATCTGCCAGGTTTTCCATCTAGCTACCTAATATATATGTTTCTTTTCCTAACAACAAAAATAATTTTTCTTTCCTTCGCATAAACACTTGTCTTTGCTCTATTTATAACACATCAATTAGCAATTGCCTTAAAATGCATATTAATCCTTATTCAATTCACAGCACCCTTTTGCCATTTCACAAACTGAGACACAGGTCAATCAGAGCAGGCCACTACAGGTTACCAACTATGATCTGACAAAGAAGTAGAGAATTACTGTTTAATCCAGAGAGATTCAGCAAAACTTTATATGAAGAAGAGTCAAAAATCTTCACTACTGAGCTTAGTAACCATATGTGGCTATTTAACACTTGAAATGTGGCTTGTGCAACCAGAGAACTTAATTTTTATATTTAATTTAAATTTAAACAGTTGCATTTGGCCAGTGGCTACTGTATTTAACATTATAGTTCTAATCAGTTACTATTCAACATGAGGATACTTCTTTTATAGGTAATCCACATATAAACTTTGTATTTGTTCCTTCTACCCCAGTCTGCTGGAAGCTGTATCACTAGTATCCCAAGGCATGTGGCATCCTGTTTCAGTCTGTGTCCAGACTGCAAAGGCCTGAAAGTGCTTACCCTCATTTGAGTGAACAGAACCTGGATGGGCAATACCAGGTGATGATTAGAGCCCAAAAGTGGGTGAGGGTTATTGCAGCTGCCATTTCAGTGACCGTTGATGGCAGGTGCCATTGCACTGCTGTAGGGTCCCGTGTCCCTGCACCGGGTGAACAGGTCTCAACTCCCTGTGTCTCACGCATGTGAGTTACACGTGTAACTATCCAGGCATCAGGCTCAAATATCTCCACAGTCAGCAATGTCTCATCAGCAGAAGGGCGTATTTTGTTTCATGTGATTCCAGCAGAGCACTGCTGAGTGTTATGAAGTTGTAGTGATTAATTGAAGAATAAATTAGAAAGTCATGGAGCAATATGTTGTCCTCATGGCCAGGCCCCCGTAGGTTAAACAAAGCAGGAGGCCAAGGACTGCATCTGGGTTGATGAGGGGGCAGGAAAAAAAAAGCAAAGTTGTTTTTAGTTCTGGGGTCCTCAGTAGAGCTCAGAGTCTATCACTGCAAAACACTGTGGGAAATCACTGTTTGGCTAGGAAGCAGTGGCATGAGTGGAATGCAAGAATTCTGTGAGTTAAAGGTTTGCCTGAGGAGCCCTGATGGTACAGTGGTTAAAGCACTTGGCTACTAACCAAAAGGTTAGTGTTCAAACTAACCAGCTGCTCTGCTGGAGAGAGATGTGGCAGCCTGCTTCCCTAAAGATTTAGGGCCTGGAACACCTTAGAGGGCAGTTCTACTGTTTCCTATAAGGTCACTATTAGTCAGAATTGATGGCAGTGTGTTTGGTTTGGTTTGGGGTTAAGATTTGCCTATAGATAAAGCCATGTGCCGTAAAAGCACATATATATATTCTCTCTCTCTCTCTTTCAAAGAAAAATTTTTAATTTTTTTATTTTTTTTATTGTACTATAAGTGAAAGTTTACAGTTCAAGTCAGTTTGTCATATAAACACTTAGACCCGTTATTATGTGACCCTAGTTCCTCTACCCACAGTGGAACAGCACATCCACCCTCTCCATCCTGCATGTCCCATGTCCATTCAATCAGTTCTGTCTCCTGCTTTCTTATCTCACCTATGGAGAGGAGCTGCCTATTTAGTCTCATTTAAGTACCTGAGCTGAGAAGCATACTCATCATTGGCATCATTTTCTGTCATAAAGTCTGGTCTAACCTTTGAGGAAGAGTTGGCTTCAGAAATGGTTTTAGTTCTGAACTAAGAAAGAGTGCAAGGGCCATGCCTTCTGGGACTCCCTAATCTGTCAGACTGGCAAGTCTGGCCTTTTTATTAGAGCCTGAGGACCCCAATTTTCCCCTGCTCCTTCAGAGTGTATTTGTTGTGTTCAGGGTGGTCACTGGTGGTAGCCAGGAAACATCTAGTTCTTCTGGCCTCATGATGATATAGTCTCTGATTTATGAGGCCCTCTCTGTCACTTGGGCTCATATGTCTTTGACACTCTTAATTCTTTTTTGCTCTGGGTGGGTGCTTCTTAGGTGGCTGCTTCATAGCTCTTAAGACACTAGATGCTGCTCACCAAAGTGGAAGGCAGAGAATTTTCTTAATAGACTCTGTTATGCCACTTGACCTAGATATGCCCTGGAACCATGGTCCCCAGACCCCTGCCCCGACTACTGTGCTCCTGGAATTGTTTGCCTGTATTCAAACTTCATAACTTATGGTATAATCCAATTGTGATGTCTTCTCCTGTATTGTGCACACATACATTCTTGATGCCACGTACATACAGTGTTTTACCGATCATTTGAACCAAAATCTTCTTATTTTCTAATCACAGGGTTAGTGTGGCTGCCTTTTCCCCTCAAGTTGACCTTAATTTCTGCTAGGCATCTTGTGATGTGTCTGTGAGTCCAGAAACCTATATTAGTCCTTGAGAGAAGTATAGATAGCCCCTGTGCACTGTATTCTGTGATATACCTAAGAAATGCTCGTGATGCTTGTGGCTATGTTACAATTATATGAAATCAAATTACAGATATATGTGAAAAATAAAAATGGAATGTATAAATACATACACATATGTATGTATGTATATGAAAAGAGTAATAGATTGTAAATGACAACAGAAAAAAAAAAGAGAGGTGAGAAGAACTAAATAAGAATCCAGAGCAGGCAAAAAAGAGAAAATGAAATACATGACTTTAAAGAATATGTAATTATATGAGAAACTAGACATCACAGAAGTTTGCTAATCTTCTCAAGGTCATGCAGCTAGTCGTGGCAGGGCTAGAGTTAAAACTGAGAAATCTGTAGTACCAAACTCTTGTATAGATCACTGTAGAAAGAATAAGGTTGGGGCAAAACTCAAACAACGTACTCCCCAATTAAACTTTACCCTTACCTTAAAACTTAATGGATTAAAATACAGATGCATACGTAACTCTATTTCAGTGTAACTTGTGCTGAAGGTTCTGAGCACTGCTTCTCAAATAAATGCATCAGAATCACTTGGGGATTTATTTTAAAAATAAATTACCAGACTGTAACCGAAGTCTGCCAGGTGCTCCTTGGAAGCTCTATGCGACGTTTCTGCTCTGTCCTATAGGATCACTATGAGTTGCAATCGACTCAAAGGCAGTTTGTTTGGTTTAGTTTTTAACCAAAAAAAAAAAAAAAACTTTGGAAAGAGGTTCAAGGGATCTGTAATTTAAAAAAAAAGGAAAATTTTCCAAAGATTCCAATACCTAACCAATTTTGGAAAATGCTGCTAATCCTTAATAGCCCATTTCCACGAAAAGAAATAAAATAGTCTGAACTGAAGGAATTGGGATTTGAGGAAGGCTGTTTGAGCATCAGCCATCAGCTTCACTTGGGTTACTCCACTGAGGCATTATTCTTTCCAAATAGGAAACTTCTTCATAATTCGGTAAATACACAATCCCAGCTTCAAAAGTCAGGTCACGAGTCACAGGGAATCTTGCTGGGTAGAGTTCAGGCTTGTATCTAAAATGGTATCTCTACAAATAGCCTGGACTATCCAAAATAGTCCAGAGCATCTGGGGACTAGCCAGCTGATGAGTGGATCAGGGTTGTCTCTGCCTTACTTCTATCAACCAGCCATTTTAATGACCACCGGAATCACCCACACAGCAAATCCGCAAGCTGAGGATCTCATTTTGGCTGACAGTGAGCCCCTCCCTGGACCTGGGTTAGTTCTGTGAAAGCTATTTCAGTAGCTCAAAGTTACCCTCCTACCTGCCACTGCAGGCACTTGCACTGTTGGAGTTCTGTGACCTCTTTTGTCCTTGATTATAATATAGGCGGAAAACTGTCTTGGAAAGATAAAGATATTTTACATGATTTACGGTCCAATCTTAAGATGCTCTTGACAGTGTGTCTGAAGGAGAAGGAAGAATGCCTCTTCCCAGACAGTTTGACTTCTTTCCTTATCAGAAGGGTTCAAATAAATAGTCTTTCCCTTCTATCTTCCCAACATTTCTCTGGCTGATAAAAGGGGAGATCTGTGAGTTGGACTGAGAGCTATGGAGAAGCAGATACAAAGAGATGGGACAAACTTTGCTCTCTGCCAATGTGCATCAAGTTGAATTTAGGGAAAATGAGAGGAAGTATGTGTCATTCAGAAGGGGCGTTGGCCAGGAAAAAGAGAGCCTCCAAATCAAAGGCTGTAGTGAAAGGAAAGTTTTGGCTGGAGGATTAGTATTCTAGCAGTAAGACTAGTCTGTCCTATTGACCAGGTCATGGTAATTTAAATCACACAGTCACCTCACTTGTTCCGATTCAGAGTTTCTTAAGCCGATCTCTGATCATGATGTTCTTCCTACAGTGAGACGAGGCACTGGCCATGCTACCAGTCTGTGTGGGAGCTTTCTTCCACGTTATAATAAAGTAGCATTCTTTTTGTAAAACTGTTAGTCTAGCTAAGGTGTAGATAAATAAATAGACAGATAGCTGCCACCAAGTCCCCTCTGACTCGTGTGACCTTATGATCAATATAACAACACATTGACCAGTCTGGCACCTTCTTCATGATCTTTGGTATAGTTGAAGCTGTCATTGTGGCTACCATGCCGGTTAATCTCACTGAAGGTCTCTCTTACTTTCCCTGGCCCTGGCCCCTTATTTTACCAAACATGATGTTTCCCTCCATCAGCTGACCACTCCTGATGACATCTCCAAAGTAGGCAACTTGGACAATCTTCTGTTGTCATCCATAAAGTTTTCACGGGCTCGTTTTTGGCAGTAGGTGACTGGGCCCTTTTTCCTAGTCTGTCTTGGTCTGGCAGCTCTGCTGAAAGTTGTCCACCATGGATGAAACTGCTGGTACTTAGAATACTAGTGATACAGCTTCTGGCAGACAAGGGGTGGAAGGAACAAATACAAAGTTTATATTTGGATTACCTATAAAAGAAGCATCCTCATGTTAAATAGTAACTGGTTAGAACTATAATGTTAAATACAGTAGCCAAATGCAGCTGTTTAAATTAAATATAAAAAATTAAGTTCTCTGGTTGCACCAGCCACATTTTAAGTGTTAAATAGCCACATATGGTTACTAAATTCAGTAGTGAAGATTTTTGACTCTTCATCATATAAAGTTTTGTTGAATCTCTTTGGATTAAACAGTAATTCTCTACTTCTTTGTCAGATCATAGTTGGTAACCTGTAGTGGCGTGCTGTGATTGACCTGTGTCTCAGTTTGTGAAATGGTAAAAGGGTGTTGTGAATTGAATAAGAATTAATGTGTATTTTAAGGCAATTGCTAATTGATGTGTTATAAATAGAGTAAAGACAAGTGTTTATATATTTAAATATCAATGTGAATCACAATTTATATTGTCAGGGTGCTCCAAAGGAAATCCTTTATGATTTGAAACCTCTCTAGCTTTCCAAAACTTCTCTGTAAAGTGAGGCAAAAGGAAATACTGGAAGGTTGTCTTTATAATTCTTGTCAAAGGATTGTAGGCTACTGTAAATTTGTAAAATGTCAGATATTAAATTTGAACGTCTAAATGAGCAAATCTTTACCAACAGGATAACTGATGGTATTTTCTATTTGTATGCTGCTTTTCCAAAATGTTCTCATACACATTCTGTAATTTGATACTTAAAATAACTGTGTGGAATAGATGGGGACACAGAGGGCATTAAATTTATTAATTTTGTTTTACATATTCAAAGAGGTTAAATTACTTGTCCAAGGTCAAAGTGTTAGTGTCAGCAGTAGAAACTGGGCTTTTGACTCCTAATTTAATCTTGTTCTATTAAATTACCTTGCTTGAGTTATTAGGAGAAATATTATAATGTTTTAAGGAAAGCAATGACATAAAGCTAATAGGGACTTTGAAGATTATTGTTGCTGTTGGATGTCATCAAAATAATTCCAAATCATAATGACCTTCTGTACAACAGAATGAAACACTACCGATCCTGGATCATCCTCTCAATTGTCATGTTTAAGCTTATTGCTGCACCTACTATGTAAGTCAATTTCGTGGAGAATCTGGAGTCATGAAACCAAACCCACTGCCGTCCAATTGATTCCAACCCATAGCGACCCTAGAGAACAGAATAGAACTGCTCCATAGAGTTTCCAAGGAGCCCCTGACAGATTTGAACTGCCAACCTTGTGGTTAGCAGACATAACATCTAACCACAATGCCACCAGGCTTTTCTGGAGTCATGAAACACAGACTGAAAACATTCTTCATTTTTCCTCCAGGTCAAAGAAATGCTCTTAGGCCTTTGGAGGTCATGTGAAAAGAAATTACCATTTCATCCATCTTTTCTACCTACTTGATCATGGAGCAAACTCTGGTGGTGCCATGGTTAAGTGCTACAGCTGTTTACCAAGAGGTCAGCGGTTCAAATCTGCCAGGCATTCCTTGTAAACTCTGTGGTCTAGTTCAACTCTGTCCTATAGGGTTGCTATAAGTCAGAAACTACTTGATAGCTCTGAGTTTGGTTTTTGGTTTGACTCCTGGAAGTTGCTGTGCATTCATTAGTTCAGTGTGGACTGAGCATTTATTGTATACTAGGCACTTGCAGAGCTGTAGCAATCTAAAGATGAATAAGATATGCCTCTGATCTTGACATTCATTTTGTCTAGAGTTAGGTGGCCATGAGAGAAAGCTTCATGCTTATATAGGTAAAGTTTGAATTAGATGTTAGAGGGAAAGTGTGAGCTAGGTAAAGTTTCAAAGGAGGAAGGATTTCTAGGTTGAAGAAAACAGCATGAGCAAAGTTGTGTTTATTTAAAACAAAGCAAAATGTATGTGTGGTATATTTCTTGTGTTCCAGGTATTTTATAAATGCATAAACACATTTTCACCCTTGTTAACAACACTATGAGTTCAGTACTATTATTACATGCATTTTACAAATAATATTGTGGCCCAGAAAGTTGAAGTGATTTATTCTAGGTCAAATAACTAGTAACTGATATTCTCAAAATTCAGATCTATGCAGCCAGATTCCAGCAACTGTGCTCTTAAGCACAAAGTTGTGATAATACTGCATATTCAATTTTACAAGCTGAGTTTTTACAGGCTGAGTTTTTCTTTTTCCTTTTTATAGTTTACCATAAGCTATTTCTCAAGTCATTATTATTATTTATAAATGCTTTTTAATATTATAAGAACTCATCTTGTTGATGCATAATAATTTGTTTAACTAGCCCTCTATTTCTCGGCATTAAGTTGTCTCCAGTTTTTTACTGTTTTGAGTAACAGTGGATGGCTATTTTTGTGATCCTGGTAAAATCACATAAGATTTCCTTGATAATATCACTGAGTATTAGAACAGTTATAGAAGGCAAGAATGCATACTCAGTGTGCTGCGTGTCAGATCTTTCACTTTGGGAATCATCTCCAGCCTAACAAACAACCCAAGTAAGCTCCTTCCAGATGCCTAGATATTTCTAGACCCCGGCAACCCAGTTAGTCTATTCTGAAGGATTGTAAATTGGTTTTGACATTAACCTCTAAAAAGTATAATTAAGAAAATAAGTCAACTAAAAATGTTATTGCAAACCACCAAAGAGGTAATCTTTGGATTATCAGCTCTTCTGAATTATGTATTACCTTTCTCTGTCCATTTAAACAAGTGCTGGCATTGTTTGATTATTTTGCCCTAAGTCAAACTTGGCAGAGAAATGTGAAGGTTTAGGTTAAGATGTGAGAATTTTTCTCGCCTAAATGAATGTAATTAAAATTATTAAGCTTCACTTGACCCGCACTGATTATGCATTTTTCATGTTGCTCAGTGATAGCACCCATTTTAAGGAATAAATCTAAAAATGCTGAGTGAAGAACACAGACCCTTCATTTCCAAAAGGTTCATTTCCCAGTCTCACTTTAGATTGACAATGAGTTGTAGTTCAAAGACTACCCTGCAGGAAAGCTTGTATACCCTATAATTTAAAGGGTTTTAGACTGCTTGTGGGAAACTTAGTAAAACATTCTATTTAGAGACATGTCTGCTGATATGACATATATTTTTATAGTTATACCTCTTTATTGCTGGTACATAAAACCTGTTTTTGCCCAAATTGTGTCTGCTTTCAGAAAATAGAAAGACATGCAGAAAGCTGTGATCCTATTATTGTATATTATGACTTCTGTTTTATAGTTCTCTTTTCCAACTCATCTGTTTTCCCTGCAGCTATGGGATCTGGACAGAAAATTCTTTTGGACGGTGCTTTCACTGAGCCCAGGGATGACTTCCCGTTTACAGATATAACAGTACATACTTTCAAAGTCACTTCCAAAGCTCTCTTTTACTCATTACCTGAGTTAGACTCTCCAAGTACAAATCGACGTTCATTCATTCAATCTTTTGTTTCTTCACTCATACTCTTTTTTTTTTTTTTTTTTTTTTTGGTGCTGTAATGGTCTGTATGTTGCTCTGATGCTAAAATACCAAATTCCAAATACTAGCAGGATCAGTCATAGTGGACAGGTTTTACTTGAACTTCTAGCTAAGACAGACTAGGCAGGAGGGCATGGAAGTCTACTTCTGAAAAAAATTATCCAGTGAAAATGTTATGAATAAGAGTAAACCATTGTCTGATACAGTGCCTGACAATGAGCCCCTAAGGTTGGAAGGTATTCAAAAGACAACTGGCCAAGAGCTGCCTCCTCAAAGCAGAGTCTACCTCAGTGCTGTGGGTGGGCTAAAGCTTTTGGGGACTTCACTTGGTGATGTGACATGGCTCAGAATGAGAAGAAACAGCTGCAAACATCCATTAATAATGGAAACATGAGGAATGGATGAAGTATGAATCTAGGAACAGTGGAAGTCACCAACAATTAAATGAGTGCATAAACATCAGTATCCCAGTCTTGAGTAAGATGAAATTGATTGATCTTGGCCATTTTGAATTAACAATCATGTGATATATGTTGGGAATGAAACTGGAAGAGGAATGACATTGAATTCATCATAAAGAAGAACATTTCAAGATCTAGCTATCAGGCACAACACTGTCAGTGATAGGGTAATACCCATGTACCTACAAGGAAGGCCAGCTGACATGACGGTTATTCAGATTTTTGCACAAACCACTAATGCTGAAGATGAGGATTGTTTTAGTCAGCTGGGGCCGCTCTAACAGAAATACCACAGAGTGGATGGGTTTAACAAAGAAAGATTTATTCTTACACAGTCCGGTAGGTTGCAAGTCCATATTCAAGGTGTCCGCTCCAGGGAAAGACTTTCCCCTTGTTGGCTCTGGAGGAAAGTCCGGTATTGCATCAGTCTTTGTCGAGGAAGCGTCCTCACGCAAGAACCTCTGGTCTGAAGGACGCGCTCTGCTCCCGGTGCTGCTTGCTTGATGGTAGCGAGGTTCTCAAATTGTCCTTTGTTTCTTTCTCCTTTTATTCCTTGCAAGCTAAAAGAATTAAGGGTGGGGCAAGCCATACTCCAGGGAAACTTCCCCTACAGCAGGAATTCACAGCCCCACCCTAATCCTTTAACATACAGGTTAGCAAAACCACGCAAATGGAGGACAGTCCCAAGATACTGGGAACCATATCCCAGCTACGTGGCTGCACACATTTTTGGGGGGACACAATTCCAACCATGACAAGGATGCTGAAGATTTTTAGAAACGTCTGCAGTCTGAAAATCGATCAAACATACAATCAAGACACATTGATAATTTCTGGTGATTGTAATGCAAATGGTGAAAGCAGAGAAGGAATAATAGTTGGAAAAGATGGCTTTGGTGATAGAAACGATGCTAGAGATCACATGAAAGACATTTGCAATACCAACAACTTCATCATTACAAATACCCTTTTTCAACAATATGAATGCCAACTATATACGTGGACCTCACCAGATGCAATCCATATGCATGAAATTGAGTACATCTATAGAAAGAGATAATGGGAAAATTCATTATCACTAGTCAGAACAAAGTCAATGGGTGACTGTGGAGGAGACCATCAAATATTCACACGCAAATTCAAACTGAGGTTGAAGAAATTTGGAACAAGTCAATGAGAGCCAAAGTATGACCTTGAGTACATTCCACCTGAATTTCAAGACCATCTCAAGAATAGATTTGACTCGTTAAATGCTAGTGATGGAAAAGGTGCTGTGGAATAATATCAAAGGCATCATACATGAAGAACTTAAGAACTCATTAAAAAGATAAGAAAAGACTAAAATGAATGTTAGAAGAAACTCTAAAACTTGCTTTTGAATACAGAGAAGCTACAGTGATGGAAGAAATGGTGAAGAGATGGACAGAAGATTTCAAAGATGGCTTGAGAAGACAAAGCAAAGACATTTGGCTGTGTGGACCATAACAAATGACGGATAACAGTGCAAAGAATTGGCATTCCAGAACACTTAACTGCAATCATGAGGAACCTATACACTGATCAAAAGGCAATCATTTGAACAAAATAAGGGGGTATTATGTGATATAAAATAAGGAAAGGTGTGTGTCAGGGTTGTTTCCTTTCAAGGCATTATGCTGAGCAAATAATCTGAGAAGCTGAATTAGATGAAGAATAACAAAGCATCAGGACTTGAAAAAGACTCATTAAAAATCCACAGTATAGAGATGACAACTTTGTTTGCTGAAAGTAAAGAGGACTTGAAGCACTTATTGATGAAGATCAAAGACCACAACCTTCAGTATGGGTTACACTTTAATATAAAGCAAACAAAAATTCTCACAGCTAGAGCAATAGGCAACATTATGGTAAGTGGAGACAATATGGATGTTGTCAAGGATTTAATTTTATTTGCATCCATTACCAATGCCCACGGAAGCAGCAGTCAAGAAATCAAAAGATACATCCTGTTGGGTAAATGTACTGCAAAACTTCTTATCTAAGTTGGTAAGAAGCAAAGCTATCACTTTAAGGACTAAGGTGCACCTGACCCTGGCCATGGTGTCTTCAATCACCTCATCTGCATGTGAAAACTGTAAATGAATAAGGAAGACTGAATTGATTTCTAAATCATGGTGTTGGGGTTAATATTTGTGGTGGTCAGGAGTATGTCAACTTGGCTACTCCATGTTTGGCTGCTGTATTAAGTGGCAGAGTGGGGCCTGTGGTGGCTTCCCACCCCTCAGCTCTCTTCTCTCTGCCTTTCACCACTACTGCTGGTCTGCTCACTAGCCAGCAGCTCCTGCACTTTTCTGGTGTCTAGTTCCTGGACTTGAACTAGCAGCTATTGGATTCATCAACCCTTACAGCCAGTGCTTGAGAGTCCTGCTCCCTGACTTGTCAATCCTGGGTTCACAGACTTTGCAGCTCCGTCTCACCACCAGCGTGGGATCCGCCGACCTGCACAACTGGTAATCTAGAACTCTAGTTTCTGACCTGCTAACCTTGAGTTCACCAGCTCCCATGGCCACGAGAGGCTTGTGCCAGGACTTAGAACTTTCAGCTTCTGCAATTGCGTGAGCTGTTTCCTATATCTATCTATCTATCTGTCTGTCTGTCTGTCTATCTTTCCTTGTACTTTATGTATATAAAAGTTTCCTTGTACATACACATGTTACTGGTTTTACTTCCCTAGAAAACCCAGCCTAAGACAATTTGGTACCAGGAGTGTGGTGCTGCTCTAACAAAGACCTAAAATATGGGAGCCATTTTGAAACTATAAATGGATAGAAGACTCAGAAGGAACAGAGAAGGTGCAGATGATGAGAAACAACAGAGCACCAGTGGCAGCAGCAGCAGCAACAACAGAACCAGAGGCAGTGCTGGAGACAATATGGGACTTTCCTCCAGAGCCAACAAGGGGGAAAGCCTTCCTCTGGAGCAGACATTCTGAATTTGGACTTGTAGTCTACCAGACTGTGTAAGAATAAACCTTCCTTTTTAAAGCCATCCTCTCTGTGGTATTTCTGTTAGAGCAGCGCTACCTAACTAAAACAATATTGAACATAGACTGTGGGCCACTGGAAGAGCTAATAAAATACATCCAGAATGCTACTGAGAAGGAAGAGTGGCAAGACTTCATCTCACATGCTTTGGATATCAGGCCGGCTCACTCCCTGAAGAACATCATGCTTGGAAAAGTGGAGCATCAGCAGAAGAGAGGAAAATTTACATGGAGCTGGAATGACACAGTGGCTGTAACAATAGGCTCAACCATAATGATGATTCTGAGGATGGCGTAGGATTGGGCAATATTTGTTTTGTTGCACATATGTTTCTTATGAGTTGTGACTGATTCAGCAACAACAACATATAACAACATCATACGATAAACGTTTCAGGAGCACTAGGTATGTGGTAGTCCCTATGATTTGAGTTCGACTCAACAGCAGCAGGTTTATTTTTTTTAAGTGTGTGGTAAGAATTGTGCTATATGTTGCCAAGAATGCACACATGGAAAAAAAAAAATTCTGACGTTGCGCATCCCAACTCTTTCAGCAAATGACAGTCCCTTGTAATATTGTGTATACAGGAACACTTGTCACCTCCTGTCTTTAAATATTCTAATTCTACAACACTTCCACCATTCCCCTATGTTACATCCTGGCACAGAGGAGAGAGGGAATATCATCTTCTGTGTGAGAAGACTCCCATGATTTTTGCTTTGGATTTCATCCTCCCTATTGTTTTCTTTCATTTTTTTTTTTATTATTATTATGATTAAGTGAACGTACACAATCCAAGTCAGTTTTGTATGCTCACTTCTCTGTAACTCTATCTGCTTTCCTCACTCTCTGACAGCACACTCTTACTTTTCACTGTTTACTTCCAGTATCCGCTTAATGAACACCTGTCCCCTCCTCTCCACTCTCTCCTTTTCATCCTCTCCATCATTGTTGGGAACCATTACCTGTTTATTTTCTATCACTGTGTTCTTCAGCCTCACTCTGATGTGGATCTTTACCATTTATAATAAGCATTTTTCAGTGGCTTCCATTTTAAAAGTAATCAAAATCTTCTTGAACGGATTTGTTGTGTAGTCTCTTTACTTTGGTTTAAGTGTTGCTTTTTTTTTTCTGTTCTCTTCATCTTTTAGCCACCCATCTCCAAACTTAGAATTCTTTTCAGAGTGGGAACTGTTCGTGCTTTCACATGCAATCATTTCTGCAGGTTTTAGCATAGTTTCTGATACATGATAGTCAACTGATGAATATTTGCTGAATAAAGAAATAGGTGAATTTTAATCTAAAGGAAGTTATAGCCTAATATGGAAGCTTAGACATATGCCAATCACAGAGTAAAAATTAAAAAGTTAACTAATCATATAAAAGCACTGAAGAAATAAGTTCCATATGAAAGAGATAAAATACCATTAAAAAGTTCAAATTTCCCCAAGCTGAGTAATTTGAGTTTTATATATGTAGTCATGTGTCAAACTGTTCAACTTTGGCTTCTTCTGAAAAACCATTTTCACTTGTTATCTCAGCTAGGTAATGTAATTCCATTGCTCTAGTATCCTATTACAATATGAGTCCTAAGTAGACACATTATGAATACTTACAGAACTGTGATGAATATAGGGAAATTAAGAAGCATTTGCCTTTATTGGGTTTGACTTTTGCAGTGGCGAATCCCTGCTGCCAGCCTCTCTTTTTTTTTTTCTCTAATGAACTGGCCTATACATTATTTTTACCTGAGAGAGGTGGATGATTGGGGAGAAAAGCAAATGTTGGGGAGGGGGCAGGCATAGATTATACTAAAGATAGTAGTTTGGCCTCTAGTCAGAATCTCTTTAAGAGTGGTTTGGGTCAGATATGGAGTTATCTATAACCTCTTTATCCAAAAAAGTTGAGCTAGAGTTGCAATAGAGTAGAGCATACAATGCCATGGTCCTACATTTAGGACCATAGAAGGCAAATGACTATTGTTCTGCCCTTTACCTGTTTCCTTAACCCATAATTTGGGTTCTTGGTGGTTGTTGTTGACCTGTTTGGACAAGTAAGCTTATCCTGAAATGAAATCTGTCTTCCAGAACAATAAATGCCATGGGCCACAACTGGAATACATTGCAAAGGCATTAAAATATGATTACTGCTATGCCACCATCTGTAATTCTTTGGGCCTAGCAATGGGATGGGCAGATATGTCAGAGCTCTAAAGCATTCTTAGGCAAAAAGATGTTGTCCTATCCTTGATCTTTCTTTTAAGAAAACGCCAATGTTGTTATATCAATTAGCTACAGATATCTGGCTCAATCTTGAGGTTTTGAAAACTACTTAAGTTGAATAATTTACCTTCTGTCTACATTGCAGTCTTTGTCCTGGATTCTGTAACACAGTTTATGACTTTCGTCCCCTCCGCCATGGGGAAACCATTCACAAGCAGAGTGTTTTGCTCTTTGACTTCCATTACCCGCATTTCCCATCCTAGCATCAGTGTCATTCTTCTCCAACACCACACCAAGATGATTACCTTAGTTTAGGTCCTCACCAGCTGTCACCTTTGCTATTATTATACTGTCTCAGAAGATCTCCATACCACAGGCAGACACTAAAATTATTTTTAAACTGATGCTAGAGAAATGTTTCTAAAATATTCATCTGTCTCATTTGTCTGCTAAAATATTTTGTCTTCATCTAGGATGAAAGACAACCATGATATACAGTCTTATGCTGCCCTGCTCAGTTTCCTGTTTCGTAAACTGCTCACCCTCACCCCAAACTTATCTCTCATTCCTTGATCTTCAATAAATGCTGTTTTTCTGTTTCCTTATGGACACTGTGTTGTTTCAGAACATTGCCTCAGTAGTTTCCTTTGTCTGGACAATTTCTCTATTTCTAGATGTCCAGCTAGATTTCACTTTCCAAGGGAAGTTTCCCTGATCTTTAACTGTCTACTCAACCACAGAGCCCACATCATCAATTATCCCTTCATCTGTATATGCTTGTAGCATATCCATTTTTCTGAAATTATAAAGATGCTGTATCTTTTGCATTTCTGCTTCCCCCTAATTAACTCTTGGCTTTTTGAGGGAAGGAGTGATCCCTTATTTGTCCTTAAGGCTTCAAAACCTAGCACATAAAAGTAACTTGGTGTCTTTGTGGAGCTTCATGCAACATCCTGCTAACAGGTAGAATAAATGGAATTAACACGTACAGTGTACTGTTAAGAATCATTAGTGGCCACCTTGTTTTTTTCTTGGACATTTTATACCTACTCTGCCCTCTTCTCACATTTCTCCCTAAGTGTTACCTTTGCCTTGATATTTAATACCCTTTTATCCATCTTCAAATGAGATCATCCCTTAAATATCTTTGGCTGTTTTAACGCTTCCATTAGTTCACACTCGCTTTTCACAATGACATAAGGGATAACAACCTGAGCATCACACATCACGTTAAAAAGATAGTTCTGTGCATTCTGTTGTTAAATGTATTGTGTTCTGGGTGGGCCTTTGCCAGCCTGCATGTACAGAGTGTTTGCTTGCAGGGTTACTGACTGTAACGTTTTTGATTAACCTCTCTATACACTTCACAAACACTCACTTGGGGCTATGTTCAGATCATGAAGATGCCCTGAGTCACTGAGATTTTGCTGGATATCTGTTGATAGACTTTTTATGAGTGTGGAAATTCTGTGCTCCTCAAATTCAAGGAGAGTAAACATAGCATGTTTCCCTTAGCTTTATTTATTTCCATTTCAGACATAGTAGGCACTGAATTACAAATTAAAAAGAGAGAGAGAGAGACTACCTTATGTCTGCATGCCAAGAGCCACATATTTATATACATACATAGTCACGAATATACATATATTCAATTCTTTGGTGCCAGGTTAGCTGGTCCTTTCATAGTCTTCCTCTTCAATGTCCAACTGAAGTAAGCAAAATACTGCGTATCTCTCATTTCTTTTAGAATGTTAATGACATGTGGCAATTTTCTCAAAATCTTTATTTCTCCCAAAGATCTAGATGAGGCATGACTTCTGTAGTTTGCTTAATTCAAGTCAGAGAAAACTTGACATTTCAGTTACTATTTACCCTCTCTCAGGATGAAGCCAGGCATTTGCATGGGGTTGAAAAGGCCTCTTGAGTTGTTTCATTTTTCTGTGTTCATGGACACACATTAATCTCAGGGTTTAAGAGAAAACAAAAGCAAACTCAGTGTATGTACAATTTAGACGTTAGATTCATTGATAGCATATCTTGAGCCACAAGTAAGCTAAAGCTCTAACACAGATAAACAGCATATTTACTTGACATATTGATACATACATTTAATTTTCAGACTAGGCATGTTTATGTTGCATAACATTGGCAGATGCCCATTGCCATTGAGTTGATTCTGACTCATAGACCCTATAGGACAGGGTAGAACTTTCCCATGGGGTTCCAAGGAGTGCCTGGTGGATTCAAATTCCAACCCTTTGGTTAGGAGCTGTAGCTCTTAACCACTATGCTATCAGGGTTTACTACTAAAAGGCCAACTCTCTCCTGGAGTGATATCTGTCCGCAGAAAAATTTTTCTTATTCATCCATTGAAATACTTTTCTTATTCTACAACTAGTTGCTAATCGCCTATCAAGTTCCAAGAACATAAAGGCATTATAGGAGAGTCATTTAAAAGGAAACAGATGCACGCACCTGAGTGGCTATTATGTTTCACTAAAGGAATCACATGGTAGAATATGATACAAATTCAAATTTATAAAGCAAATACTGTTTGTATTTTTACTGCTAGATGTTTATCCAATAGCTGAGGGGGAAGGTGGAATAGGTGGGAATGAAAATTTAAACAGGATTGTGCACTTTCACTCAATCACAAAGATAAATTAAATAAAAAATGTATATATAGAATACCTCCTATGTGTCAGGCACTGCGTCAAGTACTGATTCACTGTCTTTCTTCTTTAAGAAAGTTAGCAGTGTAAACATGATCTTTGCATTAATTGGGTTGTGGAGGGAGGAGTTTATAGAGATGATTGCTGTCATAAATAAATACATTTCAGAGAACTTATTTAAAGGGCTTTGAAAGATGAAAACTGGAAATTAAGTCATGGAAGAAGGAGCAGGTAAAGTAAGCATATTTACCCAGAAATGGTGAGTCCTGGGAAAAAGTTTACTAATATACACTCGCCTAGAGCCACCCCAGGCATATTGGTTTTGAAAGGGACATTTTCTGAAACTGTGTTGTCATAGACAAACTGAGCACATTCTTTAGAATGCTAGCAGAGATTAGCATAACAGATGAACCTTTTATTGTATTACCGTGCTGTAATTATCAGTGCCTTCATTTCAGTGTGTGCTCTTCCTTCTTGACCATTTATTATGGTCTCAACAGAAAACGAATGGAGATTTAATATCTGGAGACCTTGAACAGTTGCAAAAAAGAGGCTAACTGTAGAATATGTTTACAGTTTACCAGCAGAGATGTTTTGATTTGTGGAAATATAAGTGAATTTTTACCATGGCCGCACAACTGCAATCAAGCATTTTTTCTTTAGGAAAGATTTCACTGGGGTGGGGGCTAGAGAGGGAAGAATCACTGATTTAATCCCACTACCAGATCTAATGTCAGATTTGTGTTGAGGAAATCTCTTGCTTGTTATCTGTCTTTATAGTGTCTGAAATGTCTAATTCCATACTTTTATTGCACTTGTTCCATTCATCTTATGAAGCCTTAATTTACTGGGTTGAGTGAAATATTTTTACCATGATAATGACAAATGGAATCTTATCGTATTTCAAGTAACTCATTTGATGAAATGTCTGAATCTCAGACCATTATTAGATATCTCGCACTCCCTTCAGGGTGAACAGCTTTGTCAAGACACCACTTTGGGAAAGAGGTACAGTGTTGGAAATCACCAGTCCACTTCTTTCTAGGACATGAGTCCACTGACTACAGATGGTGGCATCATCTTCTGCCATCATCTTTATCCTGCTTCACTGGCTTTTAAGTGTCAGGTCAAGTCTTAGTTGTTCAGTTTATTTCACCTATATTTGTTTGGCTGGTTTAGGGGATTTAAGCAAAAGGATGGAATCCATCTTTCTTCTCAGTTTAGTGTAATTTGTCATTAACACTGCACTTAGTTCTAGATGGTTAATCTTTTAGTTACTGCTTGCTGAGTAATTTGATGGTCTACCCTCTGACCCTGAGGAAATGCCTTAGGTTTAAGGCATAGAGGTGGGGCTTTTTTTTTGTTTTTTAGTATCTTTTCCATTCCTGGATTTTCACTCCAGTGGATACATGTAAACTGAAAACATCCTAGGTATAAGTGGTATCAAAATTTTGCTTTTTCTCTTTTTATTTCCAAATATTAAAGATGCCATTTTAATACACAAAATACATGAAAAGCATACACAAAGTATTAATTTTTATCATTTTCGAGTGAAAATAATCTTCTGAGTCCTGAGGCTGATAACCAGTGTTAAAAGATATTATTTTTCAAGAAGGAAAAAGATGATCTGAAAGAGTTAAGTCATTTCTCCAAAATTTATATCTTTTCTGAATGTTAGATTGATCTCTTGTGGATATTACAAGTTTCTATGATGAGATGAAATGTATTATCTCCATTTTAGATATAGTAGTATTGTTTGAAGAGTAACTCTATATGCATGGTAGAAATTCAGTCAATGGGAGAGCAGAAAATACATTCTTAGACCCCTGATTCATTGCCCAGTGCAGTTAAGATGTTTCTTTTCTTCTCCTCTTTTTTAAAATATGCTATTATGCTTTAACTTGTTTCTGATGTCCCATGTCCTAACGTTTCGGAAGAGTGGCCTAGCTCTTTCATTTGATCTGTCTGATGACTGTCGCTGAGCTAGGGGATGGATGACTGAGTGCCGGTGCACAGCCAGTCTGCTTGCATCTTTCACCTCTCTGCTAAATGGATGCCATCAAAATGTGCCTTAGACACAGGGGCCCAAATGATGGCACTACATTTCTTTGTAGAGCTCAGTAGTATTGACTGAGCCCACGAGCTCCGTTTTCCCTAGTCCCTGCTACATTAATGGTTGGCTTTGAGGTGGGAGGTAGGAATGGATGGAATTTAGAATTGTTGAGAGGGACTCAGGTGACATGGTTCACTGATGGCGTGATTAGAGACATTTTCCCTAGTCCTCAGGGAAACCTTTTTGTCTGAGTTGGCAAGAAGGGGTCCAGTTTCCTGAGCTGTTGGGCTCAGTGCTGCCTTGACTTGTGACTGTAGTTACACCCAGCTGTTGACTTTCTCCCTGGCTGTTGGTTTCCTGGAATATGCAAAGGGGGCCTGGCTCTCTGGGTCTTCCCAGCACAGAACTGAACGTCTGTACAAACCACTGGTTTCTTTTCTGAGCTGTAGGCTGCCTCATAACTGTGCATGTTACACAGCTGGCCCCAACTTTGACGTGGTCCAGTGGGATAGTGGTTCCAGGTACCTGGAAAGCCAGGGGAAACCAAGTCGCAGAATCATATAAACATCCAACCACATTTGTATGTGGAATTTAGTAAAAAACTCATAAATATATTGCTGTTCTTTGTAGTGCATGTACATATTGTTATACTTAGTAAAATTCAAAGTCTTTGAAACTTTTCTGGATTATTGAAACTTTTGGCCACTATACACTTTCTCAATCAATGGGTATTGATTGAAAGACTGACCATGGCCTGCATGTCTCTGCACAGTTCTTTCACAGCATTTTCATAGTATTTGCTAGTAATTACTCTCCATCAGTCCTTCTCCAGTATATGACATGCTGTTTCCCGTAGGTTCTACCTGTCACAGGTTATACTTCAGTGCCCTTTTAACATGTCAGTAGTAATGCTTCCTCTACTCACAGCTACTGTTTTGGAAAAATTCAGTTGTTGTGTTTCCATTCTGCTTTTTCTTACCCCACAGTTCAAGCTCTTGTGGATAGCCATTTCCTAGGGACATTGAAAGGGCAGAGTAAAGACAAAACACAACCTGCAGTGAGTTACTTAACCAGACTCTGTTAAGTTTGTAGTGCCCTGTCACTCATACTGATTAAAATTTGGGGAACAGATGCTTTGGTTCCATTCTGTCTCTATCCCCCCACCCCCGTGCCTGCCTGCCATCAGAAGTCTCTAAGTGATTGGTATAGATACTTAAGTAAGCTAGGCAGGTCCTGCTTACTTTTGAAAACCTTAACAAGGACACAATGTACATGTTCTTTCTCTTCATACTCCAAACCTGTCATAGGAAGGAAAACTCTAGAAATAAGCTAGTATCTCCAAAGAGGCTTTTGTGGATATAAAAATCATATGTGCTTCATTAAGCCAAACTTAAAAGCCATTTCCATCTCCAGTATAAAGAACACAAGCAAATGAAATTGTGATTCAAAATCAGTTCTCAAAAGAAATATAACATACCTTAATTGATAGATAAAAAGATAATTTTGTAAAGCTATTTTTCTCCAAAGCCACAAGTTAGTAACTGCGTCTGTGCGGAGTGAGGAAAGAACATCTAAATATATTTTCTACTGCAAAAGATCATCCAGGATTCTTTTTGTCCCTGAACTTCCCTCTTCTTCCCTCTCTTCTCTGTGTTCCAGAAATTAGAACAAAGCCTCCTGACTCACTTATTTTTTTTTAATTTTAACTTCTGTGTCTCTCAAACATATTCCTACATGTTGAAGCCAGCAGATACAAAGCTTTAAGTCCATGATTTATTTGTTATAACTAGGCATGAGTTTGGGCAGAAAATTAGAGAGGGAAACAGAAGGAGAGTCTCTCCCTTCTGTCTATGGCTTTACAGGGAATTCTGTTGGAACAGGAAGAGAAGAATCAGACAGAAGGTTTCTTTTGCTTCCAAAAGATAGTAAGTCAATTGTTGTGTTACATTTTGGTATCAGTGTCTGCAACAGGAGCACAATGAACAGCTAAATGGACTTGTAGATAGATACGTAGATGGAGAATTGGAGAATTGAAGAATTGGGTTACAGGATGTCTTTTGGAAGATTATTTGGCTGCCAGAGGTGCCACACATAAAGAAGATAAAGGAGATGGTGCCAATAAGCAAGAAATCTATTGTGACTGTACAGTTCGGGATTCTAGAAGAGGTGAAAAGGAGCAGTAGGCATATCACTGAAGAATAATGAAGATAAAATTAGAAAACAGAAGCAAAATTGTATATTGTGCTTTTCCTTCTTCCAGTGAGCTCAAAGGATGAACACATCTGAAAATGCTAATTTCCACCTATCTTATTTTCATTATATATGAAGAAACCAATACACAGAGAAGTCAGCTGACTTTCTTCAATTTGTTTTGTGTATCTTAAAATAGTCTTGTATTGTTTACTCTCAATCTGTCCAGAAAGGTATTTCTCAGACTCTAGCTAAAAAGTTTACAGTAAAGAAATTGAAATATATCCTGTTAAATGATCACTAAACTTGTAATTTTGATTTAGGTGAATCAATAGACTCGATTTTATTGTGTGTCATCACCAGTACAAGAAAGATGCTAATTTTTGTTCTAAGAGAAGTATTATAAGAGCTTCGTGTATCAAAAATATATATGTGTATGTATGTATATATGTATATATACGTATGCACATGAGGACTGGCAGTTAAGTATGCAAACTCATCCCAGAAAGAGTGGTACATACCTCATTGGCGAATATCACTGCAGTCACCTTTGAAGTCCTCCCCTTCAGATGCTACGCCTGATGCCAGTGCCTAGTCCACGCTTCAGAGTAGTTTTGGAACTTGTTTCTGGAATGGCCTTCAGAGCTGTTGTCTCAGTACCCTTTATGTCCTGACTGTCATCAAAGTACCATCCCTTCAGTATTTCTTTTATCTTCTGTAAAAGAAAAAAAGTCATCAAGAACCAGATCAAGTGAGCAGGGAGGGTGTTCCAATCCAGTTATTTGTTTACTAACTAAAAACTCCCTAACACACAAGTTTGCGAAATGGCCAATATGCTACCATGCACAACGACCATTCCAGAAAAAAGATCCAAAATTGCTTTAAAGGGTGGACTAGGTGCTAATATCAGGGCATAGTTTCCCAAGGGGAGTATTTTGAAAGCGACCGCGGTGGTATTCAGCAATGAGGTATGTAGCACTTAGAACAATTTAGTTTGTGGACTTGTGTCGGATCTCATATGCCAAGCCAAGTGCCCTCGAGTAGGATCCAACTCATGGTAACCCTAGGGCTAGAGTAGAACTGATCCCCAGAGTATTCAAGGAGCGCCTGGTGGATTTGAACTGCCGACCTTATATGCCAATGCCGTCAAGTCGGATCCGACTCATGGCTACCAACCTTATGTACATATATTAATTTTCATGCAGTATTTTCTTTAGCAGACAGAATATTATGCCTGATGTCGGTTAGGAGTCTATTTTACTCTGCTTGATTACCTCGAACAAATTTCTTTGACCTTTGGAATGATAGAGAAATTGTATGGCCTCTCACGATTTTAGTAATCCTTGTTTGAAGACTGTTAACTAACTGTTGTGAACTGATAAATTCAAAAAAACCCCTCCTGCAGAGTCGATTGCTACCCATAGCGACCCTGTAGACAGAGTAGAAATACCCTATAGAATTTTCAAGGAGCACCTGATGGATTTGAACTGTCAGCCCTTTGGTTAGCAGTTGGAGAACTTAGCCACTAGGCCACCAGTATAGTCTTACGATTTTTCCCTGCCTCTGTGTCTTCTATCTACACATTTCATTTCTCCTTTATCTATTTTCAATTTGAATACAGAAGCTCATCTCTTTACTAAAGTTCACAAGAAATCCATTCATAATATTTTGTTATTGTGTGTAGACTTCACAGAAAACTGAGTGGGATCGTACTGCGTGGTACTCAACATCCTGACATTTTTCTCACTATATTATTAATTATTTTTAACATCCATAAACAGAAGGAACAGACATGAGGCCAGCATCACGTATGGATGTTTAGGAAGTGTGGAGTTTAGTTCAGTTCTTCCCAGCTAGCTACTTGCTCTGGAGCTGGTCACCTAAATTCTCTGGGACTGTTACCTTGCCTGTAAAATTGGACCATCGTTCCAGATTCTTTCATGATTACAGATTCCAAGGAGCTCCATGCATGAGGGCAATGTCTTCAACTTTTTTCTACAATTTTCTACAATTCTTGGTCAATGTAGGTATGGGAGTGAAACCTCAGTAGACATTTACAAAGGCTTGAAAAGCAATCTTTGGTCTGAGCCTAAAAGCTGAAGAGTTATCTCTCTATAACTGATTTTTTCTTTTTGTACAGAAATGGGTCAAATAAATACTTCTATAGTCAAACAATGTAATTCTGGGGTGTCTTTATAAAAATCTTTTTTAGTATTGGTTATTGTAGGTTGTTTTTACAGTAAAGCTTTTAGTGTGTAAATAATCTCTGAGATGTAATGATTTTGTCTTGTCCAAAACAGCTAAGAGATAAGTGCTCCTTACGTTCATGTCTCACAGTTTATTGATGGTATTAGCTAGGGTGTGGATAGCTGCTGTTGATTACAGGCTCTTTAGCAGTCAGTATGGTTAACCCATACATGAATTGGCTGCAGTGATCATACTCACTCATTATCTGAACAGAATCATTCATCTGTCATACACAGATACAAACAAGTATGTGCCTTGTAAGCCTTACTGTTTATTCTAAACTAAATCTTAATGTCCCTTCTAAACTTAAGCAAGCAATCATTTAAATTTCCCAGAGAGCGCATGTCTCAAAGTGAAAATAATGCTCCTGTTGTTTTGTTAATCTGAGTTCTGAAACTTTGGGACTATTATGTATTTACTCACATGATGTCCCATTGATCCATCTACTTATATAGCAAAATACTCATAGGATCTCCTTTTCTAGGCTCAGGGCAGGGGTGGATGTCAATATGTAATACTTTATTGTTCTTCTGTGTTCTGATTCAAGTAAGAAATATCAAACATACAAAAAGGACAGCTATTTCCTCTCATAGGATGAATTGGTAATTTCTTTATTAATGATAATGCCAATTGGAAAATAAGACTGTAAATCAGTGATTAAAAGAATGGTCTAACATAGTTTGGCCCCTATGCTCCTGTCCAACTTCCCCACCATACCTGTTGCCTAGACCTTGAAACTATAAACTTTGGTTTTATAGAGTACTCACATTTATTTGGAATTATACTTTCTACTGATCAGGATAGAAAAAAAAGATAGATGGATAGATGGATAGATGGATAGATGGATAGATGGATAGATGATGGATAGATGGATAGATGATGGATAGATGATGGATAGATGATGGATAGATGATGGATAGATGATGGATAGATGATGGATAGATGATGGATAGACAGACAGACGGGTAGACAGACAGACGGGTAGACAGACAGACGGGTAGACAGACAGACGGGTAGACAGACAGACGGGTAGACAGACAGACGGGTAGACAGACAGACGGGTAGACAGACAGATAGATGACATAGACTCTTGTAGCTTGAGAATTTTAAATAAATTAGTTCCATCTAGTCAAGAAATAGGGATCTCTGAGTTATCACCTAATGTTCAAAATATCAATCCCGGTAAGTCAGAAGGCTTCTAGCTGGTGAAAGAACTTCTGAAAGTTCTTCTAGGTGGAAAAGAGAAACCCGAAGAAGGAGAGTTTCATCAGCATTACCTTTGTTCAGAATTTAAAATACCTTTGGGGTTGACCAGATGACTGTCAAGAGTAGGACAAATGTGACTTCAATTTTGGCCATATTTTCTTTCTCCTGTAACTATAAAGACATGGTCTTTGGGTTCTCTTTTATCTTCCTTATTCTTCTATTCTATTAATCAATCTTTTGTGTTTCACTGAGGGGCAACTATATATTCCCTAAGCTCAGGATGGAGACCTGTTCGTATAGTTGTGAAGTTCTACAGCTACTAAACAAAAGTTCAGCAGTTCAAACCTTCCAGGAGCTCCTTTGAAACTCTATGGGGCAGTTCTACTCTGTTTTTGAGCGTGCTATGAGTCAGAGTCAACTTGATGGCGCAGGTCTGGTTTTGTTAAGGTGAAGAGATAAAAAGTTTCCAGTTAGTTTTCCATTTACTAGTATCTTGCCAAGAAGTTTTAATTAAGCTTTAGAAAAAGATTGTAAGAAGTATACAGCTATCACAGGACTTCTCATCTAGCCTACACCCAAACCCACTAGCCTATAATCCAAATATAACAGTATGTGCTCTACCAGCTATGAATTGAACTCCTCACATCCTCTGTTACCCGTGCCCACTACTCTCCCCATCCCCACTCACTATAGGCTTCTAAGTGCAGATTACCTATAGACTGCCCCTATAATATCCTGCATCAGATACTATCTACAGAACATATAAATTAGCCTTTTATTTATAACATTTCTTAATATTTAAATTTAAATGGTAACATTGTGTGTTACTTTTAATACCGTGAAGCACAATAGAAAATGCTGATTACTGTAATGTTGAAATCTGTATGAATAGTATTTAAAAGTCACTGCTGCTATGGTAACCAAAAAAAATCCTTACTTTTTATTATAAAGGATTGTTAAAGGTTTTTTTTTCTTCAGATTGATTTTCACTTGCTTTTGTTCATTTTATATGGAATGACTTTTCTGAAACAGAAGTGATTATTTGTTGTGCTCCGTTCTTCCACTCTTCAATAGTAGACTGTAGTGAGATTCAAGAATCAATATTTAAAATAATTATAGTAAAATGAGGATCTAAAAATTATAGAAAAATATTGTTCTCAAAACATTGGCCTTCTAGCCTGTTCTGTGAAATTCAGCCATTAACAATTGGTGATCTTTGTGTGAAGAATGTAGTGATCATTGTAAAGTAGTTGTACCTCAGCAACCTACCGTAGGTCTCCTTTAGTAAGTAGGTGTGCAGGGGGCATAAGTTCAAGATCATTGTAATTCTCATTATTATACATTCAGTCTTGTATGCAGTTAATCACTCATTTAACTCCTCAGCTAGACAACTAAACAGTGACGTAACCAGCTGGCCTGGATTGAATGGTATCCTCCAAAAAATTGTGTGTAGCAGTTTGGCTAGGTCATGATTCCTGGTATTGTGTGATGTTCCTATATGTTGTAAATCCTGCCTTTGTGATGTTAATGAGGAAGGATGGACAATGGTTGTGTTAGTGCTGCAGGACTCAGTTTATAAGGACACACTGTGCATTGAGGTGATCTCTTGGTATATAAAGGAGGGGAAGCAAGCAGAGAGTTGGGGACCTCGTATCATCAGGAAAAAGGCAGTGAAGGCAGCAGAGCACATCCTTTAGACTAAGAGTCCCTGCACCTCAGAAGCTCCCAGCCCAGGGGAAGACTGATGACAAGGACTTTCCTCCAGAGCCAACAAGAGAGAGAAAGATTTCCCCTGGAGCTGATGCGCTAAATTTAGACTCTTAGCTTACATTTCTTGAGAAAATAAATTTCTTTTTAAAAACCATTCATTTGGAGTATGTCTGTTATAGCAGCACTAGATAACTAAGATACCAACCACCACATATGGAGCATATTGTTTGCACATAGCACTGGTTATAGGTTCCAGATCACCTGGAAGGAGACAAAGAATGTCTTCTTGTGTGTGCATGTGTATGTGTGTGTGTGTGTGTGTACTCAAATTCATACATGAATTTAGCTAAACACTTAAAAGTAATTCAATGGTTCAAACTCCTGGCTCAGTCTCCTTTTCCCAAGAATCCTACTTTCTGTTTTCAACAGTTGCTATTTTAATTTGTACACTCATTAGCTCTATATACCTCACTTGTACTGATATTAACAGATTTATCAACTTTAGATATTATTTATTGACTTCATGCTATACTAGGTAACAATTTTGCTCACTCAAACAATTCCCCAACTTCCCCAACACACTATGGTTATAAATCTATTCTCAGGTCTCTTACTGGTCAAATTTGTGTAAACTGACTATACTGAGATTTAACTTCCATTTGTTACCCCACAAATTATAGACAGAAATTCTTTAAAAAAAAATTCAAATTGTTTTTATTGTGTTATAAGTGATCACTTACAAGTTCCATAAATTTCTCATACAAAGACTTACACACTCTTTGCCATGTGAACCTAGCTGCTCTCCCCACACTGTGATGGCACCGTCCTCCCCTGCACTCTTTATTTCCCATATCCATTTTACCAATTCCTGCTCCCCTCTGTCATCTCCTGTCACCTCCTCTCACCTCTGAAGAGGACCTGTCAAATTAGTCTCTATCTATCCAAGACAAGGCAAAAGTTCTTAACCTCTACCTGGCTAGTTAAGAACATATGAATTCCTATCTGTGCCTCTAGCATGCTTCTAACTTAATTTTTTTAAAAGATGATAAGAAATGAAACAACATTATGTTATATTTGTGGATCCATCCATAGCTTAAAAAGCTTTAATAATGTTTGGGTTTAAGGATAGTCTTCAGGAATATTCATGGCCTCTAATAAAGCATAAAATGAAGGAAAATTATGGATATTAGTGTATTTCTCAGAAGATTTCCTGACATCAGTACAATCTAGAGATGGTACTGAGTATTGAGTCTTTTGAAGGAGGAGTCACTGGTCACAAACTGAGTAGCAGTAGATACTTACAGTTGATATGCCAATGTACAAGAGAAAAAGCAAGAAAAGTTTAAATCACCACGCTTTGGGGGAAAAAAATACTATGTGTATGAGAGGGGAAGGGTATTACAAGCGAAGTCCTCTGGGCTAGTATCCTTCATGACAAAGACAGAAAATAAATGAAGAAAGTATCCTCTGCTTTCTTTTGTTAAAGTTGATGCAAGAGCATTCAAGAGGGAACCCTTTAATGCATACAGACTATAAAAGGTTAACGTAATTGCCTTTGGGTTATTGTATATTTATATTATTCTGAGCTTTCCCTTTACTTGACCTTAGATTCAGTATACTGTGAAGGAACACTTTAAGAACAACAGAGAAAATACGTAGAGCAAGTTATTTAACTTGTTAGCTCCTGTGGTCTTCACTGGAAATGAAGGAGGAACTGAGATAATTTAAGTCATTTCTTATTGTTACAGTTGATATTGTGATTCAAAAGTCAGGAAACCAGACTTTTACTTACCCTCATGATACACTGAGAGTAAAATATATATATATATATATATATACAGCTTATGTTTGTGAAGCTCTCTGCCAGTTATAAACTCAAATATTTACTTTGCCCCACTGATTTCTTGGAACAACACTGGGGTACAAACTGGATGAATACCTTGGACTCCATTTAACAAATGAGAAATTGAGGTTCTAAGAGACTGATTCATTTGCCCAAGATCTTATATTATGGTGGAGCTGAGATTAGAAACCTAATTTCCTCTGGTCCATTATTTTGTACTTGCCCTCTGAGGTGGGCAACACACACATGTACAATGTTTTCCTTCTTCATTTTTTTAATCTGGGTTCACAGTTTATTTCCATCACTTACAAGCATCTTCTGTCCTGTAACCACTGTTTGAGGAGTTACACCTGTCATCTTCTTCTCTTCATTCTCATACAATACTACTTTCATGTAGTGAGACCCAGAATTAAAGATGACTTGATCCACTGGCTATTAATATCCTGATGAGATTAGGAGCTTTGTCAGCATGATGTTATTTCCTCATTGCATTTAATTATTAAGTATAAATTCCACCTAAACTATAGAAATAAAATAAATAAAATAAGTAGGCAGATTACAGAGATAAAGTTTAAATTAGCTCACTGCTCTTACAGGTCCAACAAAAAAAAAAAAAAAAAAAAAAAAGCCTCCTCCACTGTATCTTTTCTGAGAAGTGCCAGTTATATAGAGGTTGTTTCCAGAAAGAGTGTATTTCAAAAGAAGACAGCCACAACTCTTTCAGGGATCTATTTACCTCCTTTATGCTTTTTTGCTTTTTCCTTTTTAACGAGAGTCCCTACTGCACAATTCCTTTTGAGAAAGATTTGTAAGTAGTGACCTTAGATCCAAAGAAATTTTTAGGGATGTGTAGAAGAGCAAGGAAAGAAATAAAGAGACTGTTGAGAGTTGTTGCCTGGAAGATGGCTCTTCGACAATGGTGGCTTTGCTGTGTACTTTGTGTGTGATTCAAGGACTGTTTTTCCCAAGGAAACTATAGAGTAATGAAACTTCTGAAATCTGGTCTGAAAGGGGATATGCCTGTTTCACAGCTAGGGACCACTGCCAATGTTTGAAATACCTTAGAGTCTGTCTTAAACAGTGGTGGGCACAGGAAGCTGTGACAAAGCATCAGAAGTACCTTGGCCATGGAGGAAGAAAAAAGATAAATCACCAAAGCTTGCTTATATATATGAAATAAACCTTTGAATAGATCTCTACAAATATTTTTCTGATAGTAATCCAGGTCATTTCCTAACCTAATGTCAGTTGTGGCAAACCAGTGAAGCCAATTAATATTAGGATGAAAACATCTATCATGATATCATAGAATGTGAGGGACTGAAACACTCAGATATCATCTAGACCACAGCTCTCATTTTTGCAGATAAGGATGCTGGAACCCAGGGAGGTTAAGTGCCTTGCCCAAGGTTAAATAGCTTGTGAGTAGCAGGTCTGGGACTACAGCCCAGATCATATGACTGGCAGGCCAGAACTTTTGGACAATTGCAGTATAGTCTGTGGTCTGTCCATATGTCCAAGCCATATGGCAGAGTCCTCAAAGACCCAGTTCTGCTCCCAGAAAATCTAAGCTGATCATTATTTTCTTTTCAATTGTTTCATAACTTTCCTACCCATATATATCAACTCTAATCAATAAAGCACAGACTTCTAATGTATATCTGAATGTATAGAAGGCAACAAGTTTAGATTAAGGTAAGGAGGCAAAGAGGGACAGAGGACATGACCTGAGAAAAGACATAGACTAGGGAATTTAACTGGTGTCCTTAGCAGCCAATGGGAAGACAAATAGTTTTATGTTGAACAGAGAGGACTTATAAATACAGGGGCATAGTTCAGTGTCAAGCTATGTAAAATCTTCAGTGAAAGTTCAAAGAGCTGTCATTGAATCCTGTGAACAAGGAGGTACTGGAAGTGTTTGAAGAGAATAGTGGCTTTTCCTCTCCAGTTAATGAGATTAATATAATAGCAGAAGATAAGATTCACTCTGTCTGGGAGAATGTAGAGGCGTGAAGGCCAAATCAGAAATTTTTATGTTTAGATTATCTTTTATGTTTCTTGGGGAAGAAGGGCAAAATTCTTCAGTTTACAGGTTCTAGATTTTAATGTTCACTTATCTTTGGATGTGGTACAGGATGGGCAGTAGAGTTTAATATTGTCCTCATATCAATGTGGCCCGGAGCAGCATAAAGGGACATGGTATTTAAAGAACCTGCTACATACAATGTCTGTTATAAACAAAAATGTTGTTGTCCCAGTTCCTTCTCATGAAAGTCTAGATTGCTTGAACACAGGTCTTTTGGGCTGAAAGAGAGTTATACACCTGACTCAAAGGCCGTTCTATACTCCTGAGATTGATAAGAACTCTGTACATCAGAGTGATTAATGATTCATTAATTAATCAGAGTAGCTGCCTCTGTCATTTATCTTAGAAAATATGAGAGGCTAAGACAGCGTGTCATTAAAAGAGAAGATAACATATACACATGCACACACACTGTAATTTTACACAAATAATGCATGAATCATATGGTTTCTTTCCCAACCACTCAAAACTCTTGCACTGCTTTCATAGCTGTGCAGGAGTGGGCATGTTACATAGGTGAGCACACTGTGTATATATGTATCACCTTTCTATCTATTTCCAAACTTGTTGTCATAAAAGTTAATTCCAACTCACAGAATCCCTATAGGACAAAGTAGAATTGACTCATAGTGTTTCCAAGGAGAGGTTGATGGATGTGAACTGTAAACCTTTGGTTAGCAACTGTAGCTCTTAACCACTGCATTATCCTCTCTCTCTCTCTGCGTATGTGTATACACACACACACATACATATATAAAGAGAGGAAGAGAGAGAGAGCACATATATATATATACATATGTATATGTATATATATGCATGTGTGTGTGTTTATTTATATCCTATCAGGTTGATATACATAAGAATCAACTATATGGTGCATGACAACACCACATATATGTCTGTGTGTCTGTGCGTGTCAGTGTATGTGTACATATGTGTGTACATACTGAAGAGAGAGAAAAGAAGAGATAGGGCAGGCTGCTAGTTCATACAGCTGCTTTGTACATTGCAATTTTTTAGTCCAAGTTGAGTTTAAGACTATATGTATCTTTATAATAAATCATAAGGTAACCTATGCAAGTCTGTTTTGCAGCAAACTGACAAATACATCAAGTTAAGTTTTAACATTAGATAGTTGAAAATTAAAATTCACTAAGTGAAATTTGGGTTGGAGACAGTGGACTAATATTTTCTTTAGAATGTGCCACCAAGTGGCAGTCAAATGATATATTTGACTTATAAAATCTTATTATTGGGGTACTTTGGCACCAAAAAAAGTAGTGTAGAAGCTTTTTCCGAAACTTCCGACTGGAAATAGCATACATGAAGGAAACAGAGCAAAAAGGTGTCATGGATTGAATTGTGTCACCCTGAAATATGTCAATTTGGCTGGGCCATAATTCCCAGTATTATGTGGTTGTTCTCCATTTTGTGATCTCATGTAATTACCTTATGTGTTGTAAATCCCACTCTCTGCTTGTGGTTAATGAGGCAAGACTAGGTGATATTAAAAAGGATTGAGGTGGAAAATAATACCATTACTCACTCAAGTCACAGCCCTGATCCAATGTAAGGACAATTTGCAGTGGATGTAGCCTGCATCACCTTTCATCCTATGAGATATAAATGGAGAAAGAAGTGATAGTTAGTAACTTCCTAGCCCCGGAAAAGAACAGCCAGGAGTGCACACATCCTTTGGACTGAGTGTCCCTGGGCTGAGAAGTTCTTATACCAGGGGAAGATATGTAACAAGGACATTTCTTGAGAGCCAACAGGGAGAAAGCCTTCCCCTAGCTCGCTTACCAAATTTGGACGTCTAGTCTAGTCTCCAGAACTACAGAGACTAACTTCATCTGTTAAAGCTATACACTTATGGTGTTTTTGTTACAGCACCACTAGATAACTAAGACAGAAGGTAGGGACAGCTGATCATTGTCATGGATTGAATTGTGTCCCCCCCCAAAATATGTGCAGTAATTTGTATGAGCCAGGATTCCCTGTATTCTGTGATTGCCCTCTGTTTTGTGATTTTCTTATACTGTAAATTCTAATCTCTGCCTGTGGTTAACAGAATGAATTATGCTAGAGAAGATTAGGATGGGACTGTAACACCCTGCCTGAGACTACCTTCCTGTTCCTATGTAAAGGGAGTTTTCTTGGATGGTGGCTTGCTTCACCTTTTATCCTGCAAGAGATGAAAGGTAAGCAAGCAAAGTTAGGGACCTCACACCACCGAGAAACAGTACCGGGAGCTGAGCTTTGTAAAGGACTGGGGTCTGTGCACCGCAAAAGCTTCCAGTCCAAGGGAAGATTGATGACAGGGACATCCTCCAGGGCCAACAAGGAAGAAAGCCTTCCCCTGGGTCTGACACCCTAAATTTGGACTTCTAGCTTACTGGACTGTAAAAAAGCCATCTACTTTGTGGTATTTCTGTTAGAGCAGCACTAGCTGACTAAAACAGTCACCAAGTAAATGGATGTCCAGAAGCCTTTGCTGTGTTATTTGGTTATTGACCTTAGTAAACACTCTCCTGAGTGACTTGTGACAAACTAGGACATACTATATACACTAGTGAGTATTCTGCTTTGCTGAAAACATGTCTGTTACATTCATGTAGGAATTGCTGTTCAAAAAAGTTTAACCAAAATCAAACCAGTTTCAGGAAGTTGGGCTTGCATACATTATGGTACATTGTGCGTATCTAAAAAAGAGGTAAAATGTGCAGTGATTTTTCAATTTTCAACAATAGCAACTCCTTCCCCCTAATTTTAGAGAACTGTTTATTTATGTCTAATGGGAATACCAGTCTTGATTTCATTTCTCTTTCTTAAAAATTGGTGTATTCTCTTTTGCATTATGCCTTCTCTGATTGCTGCAGATGCAATTGATTGTTTCTCTTGTGAATTTTATAAAACAGGTAAACAGAAACCTTCGGTGTATGGCTTCCGTTTCCATCTCTTTAAGTGTGTGCTGTATTTTAGCGTAAATCATTTCAAGGCAACATAATAAATCCATGGGATTTAAGACTGGGAAAGCACAGATCTGCTTTTACTAGTGGTTTACATTTTTTTTTTTAATTTTTTATTTAATATAACTGAGTGAAAATGTACATTCCCATGTAAATTTACATACCCACCTGTATGCAGCTTCTGCTGCTCTCCCTGCCCGGTGACAGCACACTATTCCTCTCTGCTCCATACATGTCTCATTCTCCCAACAGTCTCTTTTTCCCCTCCTCTCCACCCACTCTCCTTCCTCCAGCCAGAGGTCAGCAGGATGACATCCTATAGATGTATAGAACCATAAAGTGCATACAATATATAGTCACTGCATTGCCAAGTCCAATCCATTCCTGTCCGAAGCGTGGACCTTCGTTATGATTTATGGTCAAGGGCAGCATCAGGGTGAGGGGCCATGCTCCCAGGGTAACCCCGAAACCACTGGACCATCAATTGAGGTCTTTTAGTGGGGATCTCAGGGTGCACTCCTTTTTATTCTTGTGTTGCCAGTGAGACTCAATTTAGTGAGCTCCATTGCGGCTATCACTGGCAGTGGCCGGGCACCATCTTGTTCTTCCGGTCTCAAGTCGATGTAGGCATCCACAGATGTGGGTCTCTTTGTCTTCTGGGTTGTCTTTCCCCCATGTCATTTTGGTCCTCGGTGAGCATCTGTTCTGGTTTACATTTTTATAGGAAATTAAACATAGTTTCACTTACTAGTTCTTAAATGAGCTGGTCTACTGGTTGCTTGTTTCTTCTTGCTGTTGACGTGTCTTAGATAAAGGGCAGTTAATGGAAGAGCCCACATATTGTTTGAGTTTTCTGGTCTATGAAAAATATTCTACCAGATGATTTTGGAGCAAAGAGAATATCGCATTGCATAATGGCAGAAAAATGGATAATGTGCTGAAGACCCAACAGAAATTGAAGTGGCTTGGGAAACAAATGTCAGCTAGTGTATGTTTGGGGAAGTTGCCAGATTGAAAGTCTCAGCATTTTCCTAGGGTTTATCACAGAATACCATCAGACTTTGTAAGGGAGAGAACAGCATAATGATGTTTTCGGCCTGCTTTTTAAGATTAAACATGTACAAGTTTCACCAATCTCTGACTTAAACATTCCCAGTGAAGAATCATCAAGGTGAGAGTACTCCCATATGAGCTCAGGAACACATGTTTTTATCTATTGCTTCTGATCGCTGTGGTTGGGTATAGGACAGAGGTGAAATGACCATTCTGCCATTTCTCCAACTGTACCTCAAGCCTTCAGTTGAACATGCCTCTTTTTGTCTATCTCTTCTTGAAGAGTCCATGCACAGAGGGAAACAGAGGCAGCATGGATGGGAAAGGACAGAGGAATGAGGGCGGTGCTCACTGAGAGTTCATATCTTCTCCAAAGAGGACATGGGTGCCAGCTCCCCACGTGACTTGCTTCACTATTTTTTCTCTTGTTCCTTTCCTCATCCCTTCTGCCTTATTTGAGATAACATCATCAAAAGCTAGAATGGGACATTCAACGTCCTTCTTCCTCACATGAAGACAATAAACATGGACGGCCTTCTTCAACATGGTCATGGTATCATATGTAGTCTTCTTCTGCTCTCTCCTGGGGAGGCAAAATAGTCTGTTCCCTTCAAAATAACTAGAAATGGAGAAGAAATATCATGCTTCCCGAGTTTAAGCTAGCTGATTTTGAATTATACAAAATCTGAAACTTGTGCACTCTTCTTCGTAGTCAGGGAGGCTACCAATTTACTCTATGGAAAAGGGAAACTAAACTGCGTAAGAGCAGCCAGAGACATCTGGGATTGCAGATCAAGGCTTTGAGTGGGTGGGACTTTTAGACTTGCTGGTGGTGAGAAAGGTGAAGTCAGGCAAATGGCCATTGCTTTTGTTTTCCATTTCTTTCATCTGATAGGGAAGAGATGTTTTATAATTTCTTTGCCTTGCCTATATTCTGTTTCTTTTTTTTTTAGTTTATTTTTGTATTGATTTTCCATTCCAAAGTGATTTTTCATTCCAATATTTTAAATATCTACCTTTTTTTCTTTTAAAAATGTTAGATCCATGGAGCCAGATGTAATTCACGCAAAGAGGAATAAAGTTCTCATGGGCAGCCTGCCTTTGCTGGTGGCCATCTGTACACTGTAACTGCACAGGGGGCATGTTAATCACACCCTCAGCCCACTCTGACAGAGGGGTTTTTTTGTGGATTGTAGATTAAGGCTTTGTACTTTGAAATACATCTTCTCGTATTACAGGGTCAGATCTTGAGAGCTATCAGTGAGAAAATTATGGAGGAGTGCTAAGCAGTTCCAACATACCTGCAAAATTAAAGCAATGCTACACTAACATCTTACCTGCCATGATGACCCTCTCTCAAGTGTATGTATATGTACACACACACACACACACTACTAATAATTAACTTTTTAAAGCAAATTACATCTATATAGATAAGAAAACATTATAAACTTCATTCATCACTAGTTGTGTCTTTAAGTGTGGCTACTATGAAGCCAGCAGTAAGAGGATGGAGAATATTCTATATGTTAGATGGGCGTGGGTAGAGAGAATGAAGGAACCTCAGCTGGCGTCTGCAGCATTTTCTTAACAGACCTGCTAAGGCATCATTGAAACCTTAGTGCCAAGCAGTGAGGTGCTATGGCTGCTAACGAAACGACTGGCAGTTCAAATCCACCAGGTGCTCCTTGGCAGTTCTCTGGGGCAGTTCTACTCGGTCCCTATATGAGGGCCTATATGAGTCAGAATCAACTCTATGGCGTTTTTTTAAAGCCCTATTTGTTGTTTTTGCTGATGTTTGTCCTCTAAGGGGTTGGGAGAAGAGAGAGAAAGAAAAGATGGCGGTAACAAAGTAGGGAATGCGGAAGTGGGGAGACGCTTACGTGAATGTTTAACATTAGGCTGTTATACTGGTAAAAATTATCTTGATGCTAAGCTAAGTACATCTACATCTATATAAATACCTATATCTGTCTATCATCATCTATGTATGTATGTGTCTATCTATCTATCTGTCTATTATTCCAATCCCTTGTTTTTGCTTGGTACAAATGATTTATGTAACTTTTGATCTAAATAGTTTAAAAATCACCAGTCCTTGTTGAAAAATGTGACGCCATTCCCTCTGTTAATCAAGGTAAATGAACCAAAATCAGATAGACGGAAAGATAGACCAAAAAAAATTGGAAAAAGAGGAAAAAAGAAAAAAAGCCGGGAGTCGGGATTGGTGGTTGAGTTAGATGAAGAGAAGTGATGAAACCCAGGGAAGCCTCCTCTGAGGACATGAGCCTGAAAAAGAACAGCATGGCTCTAAGCCTGGATTACGGTGAGAGCCAGGTCTTTGCGTCATTTTTAATAGAATGTTATTAAAGACAAATCTGAAGTAGTGAACCCTTCAGTGCTTCCTTTTAATTTATTTATTTCTACAGACAGAAACCCTTTTAACTTCAGAAGATAATGTATTCAACAGCTTGTATCCATGTCAAGGTTGTTTCCTAAAAATTTTCTGGGATAAATTTAGTTTAACATTTGCACGTATTTACACATGAGGTCTTCATTTCAAGGTCTTTGGCTTTAGTAAGAAAGTCATTCGTAAGGCAGGATGCCTGCCAGGGCTGCGGAGTAGATTCCATATTCATTGCAAGGCCCCCCTGCTTCCTAGGACATGGAGAGGACATTGCCTCAGGTGCCCTTTTTCTCCTTTGGGAGTGTCACAGTAGAGGCTGAGACTGCTGCAAACCACAGGGAACTTTCTACAATGAAGCCCTCTGGGTTATATCTCAGACCTCAGCTGGCTCTCCCCTACAATCTTTGCCCTCCTTTGTGTATGCTCTAGAGATGACACCTGCTTTCTTTTCCACTTTAATTTAAAAGGCTCTAACTCTCCTAATGAGCCTTGGTGATGTAGTGGTTAAGAGCTATGGCCGCAAACCAAAAGGTCAACAGTTCAAATCCTCTAGGCACTCCCTGGAAACTCTATGGGGCAGTTTGTTCTGTCTTATAGCATCACTGTGAACTGGAATCAAGTTGATAGCAGTGGGTTTGGTTTATGGGGGGTAATCCTTCTAAGCATTTTCCCCGAGTGAACTACTCAAGAGTGGCATGTATCCTCCCAGTCTCCCAGATTCCTTTTGATAAGTTCACAGAAGTACATAGACTTTTTCTATTTTAGAGAATTTATGGCTAATGTCTAGCATGGGACTAGTGATAGAAAGACATGGACTATCCATTTTCCCTTCTATGGACATTAATAGAACACTTAGAGTGCATGTGGCTCCACTCCAGATGCAAGCAATGCTGTGCTGTGGGAGTAAAATTCCTAGTTTTGTGAATCTTTCATTCTAGTTTAAGAGAAGACAAGGTGTACCATCACCTGATTTTTACATAAGTTCTAGGAAGAAAACTGAGGATAAAGGCTTGACTTGAGAAATGTGAGATGTTTTGAAAAGCCTATTGTAGTGAAAAAAGTTTACTCAGCAGTAGTGGCACTAGAGGAGAGTCCTGAAAAAAAAGAAAAGCCATGAGTAATTCAGATGTCAGGGACCAATCAGCCATGGGGTTGTCTCAGCAGCTTCAGAGGTCTCCTGGAAGCAAAAAACTTGAGGAGTGGCACAATTGCTGATGCTATCAGAGCAGGAGGAGTAAGGCAGAAGTTGCCAGGAGGTGAGGATCCTGAAGCAGGCTTGCATAATCTTCTGTAGAACCACAGTCCAACAAAGAGTTGACATTTTGTTCTACATGTGACGTGAAGGCATTGCAGGAGTCATATGAAATAATTTCTGTCTTTAAGAGATCACCCTGACTCAACCGAAGACCAAGAAATTGAAGGTGGTTTTCTGAACTATGCAACCAGCTGCAGCCAAGCTAACACTAAGAAAGTTCATGCTTCAAACCTGCCCTACTCAAGGATCAAGAATTTTTGAGTCAACTTTAAGGCCAAGATCATTAATGTTTTTCTTTTCTTCTAACATTTGTCCTTCAGACTAGCTCTATCATTCAGCCACTGTCTAAGCAAGATACTTCACTACAGTGTAAGGAATTCATGGAGTGTATGCTTGTCCCAGATTATATTTTCATAATTATACCATATTTTATCTTCCATCAAATAGCAGTGATCAGAATGAGCATATAAGCAGCTGTTCTGGAATTCCGGATGAAATCGATCATTTTAGAAACAGGCAGATATTTGAACATACTTGAGTTTCATGTTAAATTGATCACTTTAAAGGGATTCTGAAGTTTGAATATTGTCTTCTGGGCTCTTTTGATACTGATACTTTATTACATGCAGTGTGAGAGAAGTATCCATGAGGGAATTAGATGCAAGAATTATTCTTCCTTCACTATGAAAGTGACAGTGGTCTGTACTAGAGCCAAGAATGAAATATAAAGATCTCATCTGGTGGGAAGAAGGAAAATATTCTTTGTTTGTCAGACATGGTCCACAGCTTCTATGATGTATTAGTTTTGGAGAGGATAAAATTTAATCTTGAACTGTTGAACCAGAAACATGCAAATTCACTGTTATCACATGGCATACCTTCTAGGTCCTTTTGAGGCCAAAATTATGTATTTTATCTTCCAGAAAAATGTTAAAAGTGTTAAAAGTATCTGAAACTATAGTGATTCTATATATATGGGTTTGTTATATCAGTATGTAAAATATATTTATTTTGGCATAGAATTGTGAATTAAAGTACCAATAGTGAATACTTCACAAGTGACAATATTAGACTAAAGAGGCAATTTTAGACATGAAATATTGGATCTTTGGAGTGATGAAGCTCTAAAACTAGTCTTTCAATCACTTTTTCATCTTCATTATTAGAAAGCACAAATACTGAGAGTGATTTCCACATGTATCCTCTACTTTTAACATCTTTTTTAAAAATTTTATTGTGCTTAAGTTAGTTTCTCATACAACAATTGATGCACATATTGTTATATGACCCTAGTTGCTGCTCCTATAATGTGACAGAACACTCCTCCTTCCCACCCTGTATTTCATGTATCCATTCTACCAGCTTCTGTACCTTTCTACCTTCTTATCTCACTTCGAGACAGGAGCTGTTCATTTAGTCTCAACCCTGGTTGAGGTCAGTAGTTCAAAGCTGCCAAATGCCCCTTGGAAACTCTATGAGGCAGTTCTATTCTGCCCAACAGGTCTCTATGAGTCAGTATCAACTTGACTCCATGGCACTGGGCTTGGCTTGGCTTGGGCTATCTACTTGAGCTAGAAAGCACACTATCACAACTATTGCTTTGTGCCTAATGGTTCAGTCTAATCTTTATCTGAAGAGTTGGCTGCAGGAATAGTTTGTATTTTGAGATAACAGAGAGTCTGGGATTCATGTTTTCCAGGGTCCCTCTGGTCTCAGTCACACATTAAGTCTAGTATTTTTTACTAGAATTTGAATTTTGCACCTCACTTTTCTCCTGCTTCATCAGGGACTCTGTTCCCTGTCAAAGCCATCATTGGTAGTAGCCAGGCACTATCTAGTTCATCCAGTCTCAGACTGATGGAATCTCTGGTGTATGGGACCCTTTCTCTAACTTCTTGATCACATTTAGGCATATATCTATACCTATATCTATATCTATATCATCTATACCTATACCTTTATCTATGTCTATATCTATACCTATATCTATAATCTATATATAGGTAAAGGTAGAACCAGTCTAATGAGAAACCACATAAAAACTAGAGAAGACAGAAGAGTATGACTTTTCATGATTAGACTCTTCGTATCATGGCAACCTCTATCTGGCCTTTTAAAAAACAAGACTCATGGGATTTCATCACAAACTCACTATTTTTTAGTTTCACATGTCTCTTTAAAAATTGATTCACTAGGATAGGCTTCTCCTCTCTCTGACCAAGAATTTTGTGGTCACTCTTAACATAATATAACCTTAAGGTGACTTTAAGTACAAAACATAGATTTCATTTAAAATTAGGCCCCTAAGCCCTATTCATTGGTATAGCAGTTAAGTGTTGTGCCTGCTAACCAAAAGATTGGCAGTTCATATTCACCAGTTACTCCTTGGAAACTCTATTAGGCAGTTCTACTCTGTCCTATAGGGTTGCTATGAGTTGGAGTTGACTCCATGGCAGTGGGTTAATCCTTGTTTATTAGTCAACAGTTTTCTTACTTCAAAGAGGTCTACTTCAGTCTGGAAAAAGCAGCTACTTTTCTCATTTTCTCTTGCTGGCCTTCTCACTCAGTAACACTTCTTTGGTAATTCCTCTGAAATTGGGACTATGGAGGAGAAGTGGTAAAGGGGACAAAATTGTTCTTATTGATTTGTGGTTATAAGTATCTAATATTCTCTAACACTTCAGTAACAAAGGCTGTCACACAGACAGACACATGTACATGAATGTTTATATTGCAGCACAGTCCACAATAGCTAAAAGATGGAATCAACCCGGTTGCCCACCAACAGATGAGTGGATAAACAAATGACAGTACATGTACTCAATGGAATACTATAAAGCCAAAACTATGCTGTGATAAACAAAAAAAATGTAGATTTTAGAAAACATCTCATAACATGGTTTCAATTGTAAGATATTATGCTGAGTGATATCAGTCAATGTCAAAGAGACAAACACTGTACGAGACCCCTGTCATAAGGACTTAAAAATAGAATTATCTATAGAAGAAAGTAACTTTGGTGGCTACAAGAGTAGGGGTGTAAATGTTTATCATGCATGAGATAGCTGATAGATGTTAGAAACTTTATTCACTTACTGTAATAAAGAAATTAATTAATTAAAACAAAAGTAATTTTCCTGTGGAAATTTTCAGGAGGTCTTAGAAGACACTACCCATCACTGGAAAAATGTCACCTCCAGCTCTTTTGCCCATACCGAAAGCATCCTTACTCTCAATGTTGAGTGTTTCTAAAGCCCCAGGAGTTAAGTGATATAACTATAGTTGACCTTTGCCTAACCCTGCTTAAATATGTTATGAACATGTAAGGGCTATATAAGCTATAACGTCTTAATCAAATATAAGGTGTTACGACTATTACTGTGATTGTTACTGCTACAGATAATACTACTACGTTCCACTTATGAAAGAGGCAACAGATAGATACTGTTAGAGGATGGCCAGCTCTGGAGAGAGAGAAAAATGTTATGGAATATTGAAAAAGTCATGAGTAGCCAGAAGCAAGATGAGGGCAGTGAGCTTTTGTTGGAAAAGGCAGCTGGAGAGAAAAGAGTCACTGATAAGAAAGCTGGCAAAGCCCCCAACCAAACATTTCTATGATTTTTGTCTCAGAATTGTCTTACCTGGAAGAGAAACATTGGTTTCAGTTTAGGCCCCTATGTCAGTTGTGAAATGAACCATATATGGGTATTTCTCATATTTCCTTCTGAAGAATATCATTGAGATTCATGAATTAATGAAAAATCTTGTATTTGGCCTTGAGATATACACATCCCTGGCTTTGTTACATTCCAGCACATTCTTTTTCTAATATTGCTGTTTAGCATATAGTTAAAATCCATTTGGCAGAAAATGTGTTAGAAACTGAAGAGAAAGACATGTACAGACGCAGGGGTATGGAAGACGTAACCCCCATTTCTGCTGTGCTGAAGACACTGAGCCTCTTATTTCACAAGGAGATGCTGATAGGAAAAAGACATCATAATAGGGAGAAAAGCCACAGTGTCACTAGTTGATGCTGATTAAATTACTTTTAAAGAAGAACCAAAGAGACAAATTCTAAACAACAGGCTGTTTCTATAGTGACTTCTCAAGGAATATTTCAAATATTTACATGGCATTCGGGCCTTTTATAAAACCAGGAGTTGAGAAAGCAGAGGCAATTGTCTGTGATCTTCGTGCCCAACTCTTTTTCTCTTCATTCTGTCTCTTGTCCTTGGTAATATCAGACTAAATCGTCACTATTTCAGTTATGTCCTGCCCAGAATGTGCTCTGTATGTTTTCTGAATGTAAGCATTGATCAAAAGTGTACTCTTCTTTTTTTAAAAAAGATGTTTTAGAATGTTCTGATTATCTTACAGAAAATAAAGGAAAATGCATGCACAATCACTTAAATAGCATCCCTTACCATCAAAATAGTGAACCTTCTTATTGGCAGTGGCAGAAATTCAATTATGAAAGGCTTTTATTGTGAAAACAGATGTTCACATTTCAGAGTGAAACCTCTCAACACATAAGCATGACTAATATTTGTTTGTTACCCTTAAAGAATAACAGACAGTTCAAGGAAATACCTGATAGCCTTAGAAAATTTAAAGTTAAGTGCTTTGGAGAGATTGTTGTGCTAATTAAAATAAAAACACTTTCTTCTCAAAATACTTACCTAGTGTCAGTCAGCTTCACAGAGCAGCTACCCAACATAAAGAGGTATGAACTATTGGATTTGCGTCTATGCTTTCAAAAAAAGAAAGAAAAGTAATAGCTCATTATTTGTGTGGTATCTTGTATTGTTACAAAATGATTTCATACTCACACTTAGTCCTGACGAGAGTTCTATGAGGTACTATTATTATACTCGTTTTTTAGGAAGTAATATAAAGCACATTCTTACTATTTGTCCAAATATGGCAGCTTGAAAGACAAAAGTAAGAGTCTTCCATTCACATTTAACTATTCTAATAACTGAAATTATTTTTCATCTAATTATAAAATACATATTTGTCGTGAATACTAAGGCAATGGTCAACTTCAGTAGCTTTCTTAGTAACTTGTTTTTTTTTGAAAACTGTAAGATATCAGCCCATATGAAGCTTCCAATATAGACAGTAAGAGTTTCAAAGGACATACGTCTTCTTTCCCTGTCTCCCTCCACCGCACTTCTGTTTATCGTTAATGTTCTTTTCTTTTTGTCTCTTTAATTTATCTCTAATATCGCCTCCACTAAACCCTAGGGTTGCCATGAGTCGGACCCGACTCCACGGCACTTGGCTTTGGCTTGGCTAAGCCTCTTGGTCCACCACTCCTCACTTCCCCTTTCTTTGGCAATCCCGTAGGTCCCAGACCTATGTCATTTCAAAGCTTACAACTGCTAGTTTTTCTTTCATCTTCTTGCTGCAATCTGCATGTAACTTCCTTTTTCTTTCTTTTCTTTTTGTTTATCTTCTGTGTCCTTTCTTTTTTATTTGTATGTTCAATTACTCGTTTTTTTAACAGTTTTTAACTGTGATGACAATAATACACAACAGAACAATTTCTGCCTGTATAACTCAGATACATTAATTACATTCTTCAAGTAGTGCAACCATTATTTCTACCTTTTCTAAATTACTCCACCTCTGTTAATGTAAACTTGATGCCTTCTAAAGCAAAAAGTCCCACTTTGTCCTTACTCCTAGCCCTGGTAATTGCCAGTAATTTTTGGTTTCTATGTGTTTTCTTATTTCATATACATGGCTTGACAGTTAAGTTCACGAAATCATCCTAGAAAAAGTGCTACATACCTCACTGCTGAATATAATCACTACGATCACAATGGATGTGCTTCCCTTGGGAAGCTATGCAGTGATGCCAGTGCCTAGTCCACCCTTAAAAGCAATTTTGGAACTCTTTTTCGGAAATGGCCCTCAGAGCTGTCATGGTATTACCTTTGATGTCTTGAATGTCATCAAAATGGCTTCCTTTCAGTATTTTCTTTATCTCAAAGAAAAAAAGTTACTGGTGAGGCCAGATCAGGTCAGTAGGGAGAGTGTTCCAATACATTTATTGCTTTACTGGCTAAAAACAGCCTCAGAGACAACTATACAGTTAAGTTCACAAACTTGCCACCATGCCACAGTGTGCAATGGCCATTCTAGGAGTTCCAAAATTACTTTGAAAGGTGGACTAGGCACTGGCATCAATGCATAGCTTCCCAGTGGGAGTACTTTGAAGGTGACCGTAGTGATATTCAGCAACAAGGTATGTAGCACTTAGAATAATTAAGTTTGTGAATCTAATGGTCAGAACTTGGTAAGTAAGATCATTATGATTGACTCATGTCACCAGAATAAAGTCTTCAAGGCTCATTCATCTTGTGGTATATATCAGAACTTGGTTATGAGTGAGTAATAGTCAATTTTTTTTTTTTTTTTTTTTTGTCAATTCACCTGTTGTTGGGAATCTAGAAAGTTTCCACATTTGGGCTATTCTGAAAAGTGCTGCCATGATCATTGATGTACAAGTTTCTGCTTGTGTCCCTGCTTTCCTGTCTTCTGGGTACCTAGGTTTGGAATTGCTTGGTCGTATGACAGTAGTACTATGTTCAACCTTTTTTCTTAATTCTACTTTAGATGAAGGTCTATAGAAGAAACCAATTTCTCATTAAACTGTTAGTACACATATTATTTTATGACACTGGTTAACAACCCCATGACATGTCAAGGCTCTTCCTTCTCAACTTTGGGGTTCCCTATTGCCAGCTTTCCTGTCCCATTTTGCCTTTCTAATCCCTGTGTTCAGTTTATTAAGGAACTACCAAATTGTTTTCCACTGTTATTTCATATTTTATATTCCTACCAGCAATGATTAAAACATCTTCTTTTAGTTTAAGAGATGATATGTTTTACCAGTCGGGGAGGAAATCACACCTTCCTGAACTTTTCACAAGTGGCATCATGCCATTCTCAAGCCACTCTTTAAATCTACTCTAAGTGATCCCTGCTATTTGCTTTTGTTGAGTATGCTGGATCAATTCTGACTCATAGCTACCATATGGGACAGGATAGAACTGCCATATAGGTTTTCCTAAGTTTTAATCTTTGTGGGAACAGATCTCCAGCTCTTTTCTTGTCTGGAACACCTGCCAAGTTTGAATTGCCAACTTAGCAGCCCAGTGCTTAACAGGCGTACAACCAGGGCTCCTTCGCTATGTCTAGAGGGGAAATGTTGATAATCAGGGCAGGGAAAAGCAAGATTGTCGGAAAGAGAGAGGAACCCTGGTGATTGCTATGTCAGCTACCCTGTCCTGTAAATGAGTCGCCTTTTGAAAAGATGTTTGTTTCCCAGTCCATACAAATTGTTTAGAAGCCCAGCTCCCTAAACATCATCTGATGACAAAGCACTTTGATAACTTCCTTGCAGCACCATAACAACGGATGCTAGCACTGGGAACAATGTGGTATATATATATCGCTCTTTCCATTTACCAAGTTCTTACAGATGGATGTCTTTTCCAGTTTAGTACAGAGGAAGAAATAAAGAATTAAGGAACAGAAATCTGCATTCAGCTTCTCTTGAGTCCACTTGGGTCCTGTGATCCTGACATACTTCACTTCTCAGAAGCCCTATGTCTTCATGTATAAAATCAATTTTATGCCATGTTTTCCTCACTCCATTGCCATTTTGAAGAACTAATATAATTTAGGTAAAATATATGAAAGTTGAAAAATCATTATGTATTTATTTAATACTGTTATTATTTTTTATTGCTTTGGCTTCCATGGTGCAAAAATTTCAGGCTGCATTTTTTTTTTTTTTTAATCTGAATGTACCTAAAACAGAAAGTGGACCAGGGTCAGCAGTAATTGAAGCCACTGGACTTTAGTTTTTGAAATATAAAGAGTGTCTTGTGAATGCCAAGATTAGAGATTCTATAGTTGGCCCCAATTCAGATTTTTTAATGATTTTTTTTCTTAACCAGTACTGGCTATAAATAATGGTAAATGTTAGAATGTATTCGTGGCATTTATTAGAACAGATAATATTGGAAAAACAAGTATATGCAAGATTTTAGTTATATCATCCAAACTTGTTGCCATCGAGTCAATTCTGAGTCATGGTGACCCTATAGGACAGGGTAGAATTGCCCCATAGATTTTCCAAGGAATGCTTGGTAGATATGAACTAACAACTTTTTGGCTAGCAGTTGAACCACTTAACCACTATGCCATCAGGGTTTCCCCAATCTATCATGATATATATAGAAATAATTTACAACAGAGTTCAATAATCATTAACTTGGAATTCTGGGAAAGTATATTCTCTGGAACACATGTTAGAAGAAATTTTGGTGTACGGTATAATAACAGACTTCCAAAATTCAGTATGGATGATATATATTTGGCAGTCAGCATTATACTTGTGACAGTATTATTAAACATAATTTTATTTCTTCAGTAATTACAAGCAATGAAATCCAATAACCAACAATATCTTTCCTTTAGGCAAATACATAATTCTTCTTGAAAATAGGAAAAATTTATATTACTTTCCAAGAGTTGAGACTAGCACAAGCAAAAATCAGCACAGAGAATCTTCTATGTGAGACTGACACTAATAGGCTTCTTGCTGTTCTACTGCTGTTTTTTAACAAGAGACCATACCCAGACCAAAGAAGAGATACTAACTTAGAGAACGAACAATACTTTCTTGGCAGTCAAGGAAGCTAGTTTCAGGGCATGTCATCATTTTGTAAAGACCTAGTTTGAAATCAAGACTTTTTGTGACAAGACTATTTCACTGTAGGCAGTGCTGTTCTGTGACTCTTCTTTCTCGGAAAGGCAGACTTCTAGTGAGTGGTAATTTACTAAGCATTGATATGCATATGTTTGCAGACAAGAAAGAGGGATCTTTGCTTTATCAGAATTCCCTCTGTTCCTCTTATGGAGTCCCATAAAATTGAATACAATTTTAAAATACAGGGCAAGAAAATGGTGAATGCATTCCTGTGACTGTTGTCCAAATATTATTCAAATAGCAAACCCTAGCAACAAGAATCACAATGAAAACTCCTACTGCCAAAGCAAAAATGAAGTTCGGAGGCTTTCTGAGCATCTTGTAGAGTAAAACCTCACGTGTTTGAACTCAGGACACTACTACAGAAGGATTTTGTTCATCTGCCCCTGGAGGTAATGGGAGGCCGAAAGAGGCTGTCATCTCTTGGGGCAGGTGAGTTAATACAGCAGTTTCAAACAAAACATCCAATATGACAAGAATCAATTTTAATTCAAATAAAGGTATATTTAATAAATGTATATTCAAGAAAAGTCTTTTGAGCAACAGATACGTGCTAAAGTTGGTATTAAGTGTCAAGTTTCAATTTGATTTGAATGAAGTGTAAACGTTGTCATCCGAGGAGCTAATTTGGGTAGATACTTGTCAAATAAAAAAGGGGATTTCTTCCTTTATGTATGGCTACAATTATGTCACAGCAGAGGCAACTCTCAGCTATTTCAAACTCAGATAAAGTTAAATCAGTAACTTAAAGTTGTAAACAGATATAAGCTTACCGATGTCTCCCAAGAGACTCCTTTCTTCCTGGCTGTTTCTTTCCCCCCAGTGAATTGATGCGCCTGTTTTGTTGCTTTGCAGATTAGGATGATATCTTGAATTGAGGATAATCACTTCAGGTGGTGAATAAGCAGTAAAAAACATCAGCTAATGGTCTTATCTAAATGGCCTCAGTAGTAAAGAGCAAGAAGAGGAATCCTAGACAATATAATCTAGGATCTGAATTATTTTCAAATGGAATAATTTTCAAATTTTCAGAGTTGCATAGAGTGACAATAGCTCTTAAATCACGTGATAGGAAAAGCTTCTTTCAGCTTCTTGGTATATATGTGACTTTTTTTTTTATTTTGCTCCCCAAAGCTAGAATTGCTCTGATAATCAGCACACAGAAGTGATGTCCTGCTGGGACTAAATTATAAATAAGAGAAGCCTTCAGTGCCCTCAAAGGGTTTTATTTGTGATGATAGGCTTTCCATCTTTAATACACTTCACTTTTGCTATGGGATTATTGCTTTCCGCTTCTCCTAAACGTGCAATTTTTGTCCGCACAATATCTCAGACAGATAAATAACATTAAATAGGGTTACAATGATGATTAAATATTGCAGTGAAATCTTGTTCATCACAGTACCAATATCGTGTAAAGTGTCCAAAAAGTAGGGAAACTTTTTATGTCAAGCGGCAAACATGATTTTCTTTTTCTGTATGATGAAAAGTGATAATTGGCGGAGTCCATCAAATCTCTGTGCACAATTAGTGTAATTGTTCAGGGATATTTGCAGCCTTTATACCACGTGACTGTCACAGCTCTGACATATTTGGACATTGGTAGGTAGACTGTGGGTACACTGTTTGGCAGATGTAAGAAAACTGGCAGAAAAATAGAAAATGAATTATGTTTAAGACAAATATTGAACAACTATCAGGCTAAAATAGCTCTGAAACTCATATTTAGAGCAGTGCTATATACTAGGAAAACAATATATGATTTAAATCAGGAAGTATTGGCTAATAATATTGGTTAATATTAGTCTGCACTAGCTACACAATTCTTCTTGCAGCATGATGATTCTTTTTGTTTATGAAACTGCTGTTTTTTGACCTTTCAGAGGCCACGTTCTGTTGAATATTGCTTGATGAACACTGAAGTGTTTATTGATGCATCAACTATGTCCAAAGCTATAAGCCCTCCTGCCACAAATGCCTATACTTTCTGTTTCTCTAATTCTGCGTCTTCCATTCCACATTAACTAACTTGTGGATAACTAGGGTCTGCCACAAGTGTGGCTGTGAACCAGTGTACAGAATAGGTACACTGGGGTCCTACTCCTTCCAAGGCTCCTGTCAGCAACCATTGGTTGTCAGCGCATTCAGTGATGGACATGCTGCGTGGATGCCTCTCTCAGCAGGTTGTCTGGGTCATGGTCAACATGAATTGCCCTACTGGGTCAGCTCCATGTCTTTGGATTTATTTTCTGTTTCCTATGTGTTTTCTTTACGCACTTCAGTATTTAAGATTAAATATCTAACTTCAATATCTAAGATTAAATATCTAACCCAACCATGGAAGAAAGATATGACAGTCTGCTTCTGTAAAGATTACCCTTGGAAACTGCACGGGACAGTCAGAACCCCTCCTATAAAGTCACTTTGTGTTGGAATCTGCTCAATGGCAGTGGGTTTTTCTGTGGGGAAGGGAGTGGGTATATGTGTTTGTTTGTTTTATTTATCCTAAAGGACCTATTCCCTGCTAGTGTACCTTGTAGATCTGTTAGCCATGAAGCTTCTTGACTCAGTTTTTAATTGTTTATTTTCAGTCTATTTTATTTTTATTCTTATTACACTTCAGATGAAAGTTCACAGAAGACACAGTATGTTAAACAGTACACACTCTGCTTTATGACATTGGTTAATAACTCCACAACATGTCAATACTCTCCTTTTTCAAACTAGGGTTCCCTTATTACCAATTTTCTTGTCCCTTGCTGCCTTCTAGTCATTGCCCTTGGGTTGATGTGTCCCTGTAGTGTTGTTTTGTTTTATGGGCTGGTCTAATCTGTGGCTGAAGAGTGAACCTCAGAAGTGACTTCATTACTCATCTGAAAGAGTGTCTAAGGGCCATTCTCTCAGAGTTTCTCAGTCTCTGACTGGCTCGCAAGTCTAGTCTTTCTTTTTAAGTTAGAATTTTATTCTACATTTTCCTTCAGCTCTGGTCTGGACCCTCTGTTGTGACCTCTACCAGAGCAGTCAGTGGCGGTAGACAGGCACTATCTAGTTGTATTGGACGCAGTCTGGTGGAGACCGTTGTAGATGCGGTTCAAAATCCTTTGAATTGGTCTTTACGTTGTATCTTTAGTTTTCTTCATTATTCCTTGTTCTTAAAGGGGTAAGACAACTGAAGTATCCTAGATGGACACTTGCAGGCTTCTAAGACCCCAGACGCTACTTACCAAAGTACAGCGTAGAATAAAGTGTGGCAGCTGAGCTAGATGTTCCCGAGACCGTGGTCTCCGCCGATTCCAGCCCAGCGATCTGGTCTCTCAGGGAATCTCGTTGCGTCTATGGAGCTTCCACGACCTTGCCGTGTACAGGTTGTGCTATCAGCCTGTCTGTCTCTTAAAAGCAATTTTTTAGTTTCAAATATTGACTAATCTTGCATAAAACATCATTTTTATTCCAAATAAATATTTTAAGAGCTTTAAGTTTTAGGGAGTGGATCAGCCCTAATATAACAGAAACAAGGGGATGCATACACTTTTCTCCAGTTCAGACATCTCCTAGTTTCTAGATCATGCCCCATGTACCATCTTCTCTGAAGATTATGTATATGTATGTATGTATATATACACTAAATATAGATTTGCTACTATATAATGGGATATTTACTTTAGGGCATCCACCATTTATACATCCAAATCAACAATAATATTAATGTCCTTCTAAGTGTGATTTCTTTTAAAACCTGTAATCTCCAGATTGTTTTCTCTCTCTTTATGCATGTACTTATATTACAAAAAATAACAAACCCAGTGCCGTTGAGTCATCTCCAACACATAGTGACCCTATAAGACAGCATAGACCTGCTCTATAAAGTTTCCAAGGAGCACCTGGCAGATTTGAATGGTTAACCTTTTGGTTAGCAGACATGGCACTTAACCATTGCTCCACTTTGGAGACTTTCTTTGTACTTAGAGTTCAAGAATTTAATGTATATATTTTAACTCATTGTATCCTTTACCAATCTGATTTTATTCAGTTATATGTAGAATGATCCTACCCCTGTTATCTTTTGCCAGTTTGTTCCTTTTGGAAATAAAATTTAATTGATTGTAGATTGGAAAAAGTGAGGTAGGAGTAAGAGATGGAAATTTAGGGTAGGTGAGGGGGGATTATTAATAACTTGACGGCACTTGGCATCACTATTTACTTTTTAGTCCCTTTAAGAAGTAGGTTATAAGTTTTCACCAGTATTTCACCTTTAAAAATTCAACAAAGCTATTATTTTTTTCCTGATGATTTTGGTCTATAAAGACCAAAAGAATGAGGTTAGAAAACAGAAAGTACAATAGCAACCCGCATGATATTTCTGTTGTTACTATGTGTAATAGTAAAACAAATTAATTAAATGATATCTGTAAGTAAATGAATGAATGTATAGGACTTCTTTTAAGTTGTCGTCTGCCCTCTGGCCCTTTTCACACATATGCACATCAGGTGTTTCTACAAAAATGATTTAAGTGGTTAAACAGATTTTTTTTCAGATATTATTTTATGGAAAAGTAAAAGGGAGACAAAAATTCCTTAGTGTCCATCTTTATGAGCCTCAAGCCAAAAAACAGCTACTGACATTGAGTAGATTCTGTTTCATGGTGACCCTATAGGACAGAGCATAGTTGCTCCATAGAGTTTCCAAGGTTGTCAGTCTTTATGGAAGAAGACTGCCTTATCTTTTGCCAATGGAGTAGATGGGGGGTTTGAACTGTGAAAGTTTTTTTCAGTTAGCAACTAAGTGTTTTAGCCACTGCACCACCAAGGCTACTTTTTAATAATACAGCAAGAAAATATTTTAAGCAGGTTTTCTTTTTTTAATCCTGTTCTGTTGTGCTTTGGAAAACTTTCTTAGCAGTTTCCACTTGATATTATTCCTATCAATTATAGAAATTCACTTTTTAATTATGTGTATTTGTTTATCTGATGCATTAATTAAAATTTTTATGTTTAGCCTATAATGCTAAGAAGAGACTAACCCCAAAACCTGTGTAAATATATTCCATCTGTTTTTTCTTTTTTAAAAATTATTTTTACTGTGTTTAACAAAATCCTTTTGATTAGAAAATGGCAAGGAGTAAGTAAAAACTTCCCTAGTAAGTCTAGTGACAAATATCTTCTGTTTTACTGTCTCATCATTTTTAACTTCACATAGGCCATGGTTTTAAGTAGCCCTAGACACAAGGGACATGTACTGTTCAGTATCTAACCGTTGTTGTTGGTTCCAGTTTATAGACACTCTGTAGATTAGAGTAGAACTAACTCACCAGCTTTCTAAGGCTGTGAATCTTTATGAAAGGAAGCTGCCACATCTGTCTCCCGTGGAGGAGCTCATGAGCGGGAACTACTGACCTCCTGATTGACAGCCAGGTACTTCACCATTGCACCGCTACAGCTCCTAGTTCAGTACCTAGTAAACCAACCAACTATGTTTTTAGGGAACCAGTGAAATTATAGTACATGATCTGATCATGATTATTTGGTGAAGATGCATACACTGAGAATGAAAAAAAGAAGTGGAATTAAAAGTAAACAAGTAATATAGTGTTGTAGGTTTCATTCAGATAGCATTTAATACACAGACAAGTATCAGGTCTATGACTATTTTCCTTTTTTTTATTCCTAGAACTTTACAGCTCCTGTCATGTACTAAAATTTCTCCATTATCCAAATCCTAGTCACAAGCAAGATAAAAAAAAAAAGTGTAAACTATGTCAAAGAATAACAATTTATTTTTAATCATATTCCAAAACAAGTTGCACTTTTTCCAAATTCTAGAACATGAGCTATGGATGGAAATTTTGGAAAACTCACAGGAAGTTAGAGGCAGTTTGGAGAGAAAAAATGTGAATAAGAATATGGGGCAGATCATACAGGAAAATGCTTCTGAGATGGTTTGCAATAAAGACATAATTTTAAAGAGAACACCAAGGGGAAGAAGATGGAAACCAGCATAGAGCAGCCAGCAGAGAATCTGAAACTTAGAAGACACATTAGTGGTTCTTTGAGGCTGCTCTGTGTTACGATCATGGGTGAAACCCTACTGCTGCAGTACTTAAGAGCTTGGCAGCTAACCATAAGGCTGGCAGTTTGAACCCACCAGCTGCTCTTTGGAAACTCTATGGGGCAGTTCAGTTCTGTCCTATAGGATCACTAAATGTTAGAATTAAGCCAGTGGCAATGGTTTCATTTTTGTATGATGTCACTGTCAAACACTTTCTACAAATCCATGATGAATTTTCATCTAGCCAGAGAGAGACAGAGGAGACATAGTCTGTATTTGTTATTCAAACAAATAATAATTTTACATTTCTGAAGTAGATTTCTCAGAGAGAGCAATACTTTCTTTTGTGCTCCTAGACTGAAACTACAAGCCTACAAATATTTAGGGAGTTAATATTTTATAGTTTCTAGACAAGAATGCCCATTATCTCCTCTCCAACATGCTGTACATGAATGTTCTACTTTTTTCCTTTTCTATTAAGATGGAGATGTGTTCCTCACACTTGATAGAAGAATGAAAAGAGTAAGGCAGAAAGTCTGTGACTGGTCAGAGGTTACCTAGCAAATCAATGTAGAAGCTGGGAAGTGAATGGGAAATCATCAGAGTCCTTCTCCATCTCCTTTAGTCAAGGGTAGAGTGGAGATAGGATTGATAGGGACAGCACTTTGGCTGGTGTAGCAAGTCACACATGAACTCCCATTTGATATACAGATAAGGTCTTTGGTCCTGCTTATCTCTTTCTGAAATTATTAAGTGCTCTGATGACCTTTTGGGGAACAGTGAGCAATTCTAAATAGTGTTCGAACAATGAATGACAGCATTTAATAACACTGGAAGGACTCCAGAAATGCAAGGGAATGTATTAGAGTGTCATAAAGACCTAGACATAATTTATCTGATCCTTAGAGATTATTTATATCTAAAGTTCTGCTTCCATGAAACATTAAAAAATTAAACAACAAAAAGTGAGTTTATTATAGCTAAGATGTTTAAATCAAATATCAACCCCAAATTTCTATTTTATATTTTTCTTGCTAATAGACTTATACCCCCTATTTAGCACAGATTCCTACATAGACAGTCAGGATAACAGGATTTGTATGTGCCTGGAGTTTGTGGGGACAAATTCTTGCAGCAAAATAGTGGCTCAGTCACCTGATGAATGGTGTTGCCTTTGACTCAAAACGATGTAAAACTAGGCAACATTATGACAAACAACAACATGAAACACCAATGTAAATCAAGTTCTTCGCTTTATGAATATAAAATTAAGAGAAATCAGTTGAGTTCTTCATCAAGAAAAGGTATTTCCCCAATTAACTTGTGGACCGTTGTGGAACAACTTGAGGTGTTCCAAACTGCCACACCTTTAGTCATTATCAGGTGATTGTTAGTTGCCCTCAAATTTTTCAGACTCACGGTTATCCAGAGTCTGAAAAATAGAACTGTGCATAGTTATTTGCAGGGCTTGGATCCTGCAGAAACAATTCATGAGGCTGTTTTTCAAGGCACATTTGATTGGGTTTGAACCACCCAAGTTTTCTATAGAAGTCAAGGCTTAACCATTTGCATCACTTCAAAAGGAGTACTCATAAAAATCATGGCTACACGATTTTTTTAACTCTCTAACATATGTTACATATTAAAACCTCCCTAGCAAGTCAAAGTTATCAGGAGTCTACCAATTACAGTGCCCTGGTACTTCCAGGAATACATTATCATGGGCCAAATTGAGAGCAATGTAACCATGTTCATTTCATGATTAGTTTTTGTAGCTGCTGCAGGGGATGGATGCTGCTATTGGCACTAAGCTTATTTCTGGGATAACTGAAGTCATTCTGAAAAACCCAACTACAAAGTCCATCACAATCTAGTACATGTAGGAAGCTTCATGGCCCATATAGCCCTGCAACCTCAATTTTAGACAATAGGGTCACCATGAGTCAGATCTGACTTGATGACATTGGGCTGGGGCTTGAGCTGCACATGTAAAAGGATGTTAATTCTGTGGCCCAATTTATATTTGTTGTGCTGTAGCAATTATTCATGGTATCTCCCTTCATTCTTGTAGGTATTCTGGTATTAAGTATGTTTTATATAGTCACCTTATTGATAGGATTGCTGTACCATGGAATAATTTCAGTGTTAATTTCAATGTAGAATGGCATTATATAAGTAAAACTTAGCCAAGTCTCAAATGAGGGACATTAGGGCTAGCATCATTCATTCGTTATCTCATTAAATATTTTCAAACTTCAGCAAATATTTATTAAGAATTATGTGGCAAGTGTACTGAAGATCCAAATGAGTACAGTCTTGGGGGGATGGAGTCAAGATGGCAGACTAAGCATACGTCTCCTTATATCCCTCTGGAAACCAAGACCTGAATTGATAATCAAACAGAGCCTTGTGGTCACCTAGTGGGCCCCCAGGACACAGCACAGGGCTGTTAATTTGGACTTCATACCACCGAATGAAAAAACTTCCTCTCTTTCTCTGACTCCCACTCCTGGCTAGATGTGGCTGTCATGAACTGAAGGTAAATGCACCATTTTGACTTTTTTTCTGTTTTGGCCAGTGGGCGGAGCTGGGTCTTGCCCACCAGCTAGACTCAGATGCACTGCTGGTGGGATAGGCAGACGAAATTCCCATATTTTGAGAGCCAGGCTTAGGACTCTGTTGATCCAGCCACTTTGGGCCTGTCTTTTTATCACTGCCACAGCATGGTTTGTACAGAACCACAGTGCCTGTGTGTAGGACGCCATGTTGGATACGGAGATTTTAGCAGGACCTAATTCTTAGCCTGGAAGCCAGCGCCTGCAAACAGGACAGCACTTCTGTGACAGAAAAGCAGTAGTTCACACAGTGTTGCCTTCAGTGGGGGCCTGGCAACAGAGGCAGAGGACTCACTACCTCTTGGCACCTTTAGCCCCCATATCTGCTGACCACCTGGAGGGGGCCATCTTAGATATGGTGGCCACAGCTGGACATAATTCTTAGCTTAGGAGCCCGAGCCTGCCCACAGGAGAATGCTTTTCTACCAGAAAAGCAGTAGTTTACGCAGTGTCACCTAAGGCTGGACCCTGTCAGCAGAGACCAACAGTGCAGTAGCATTGCTGTATTTTGAACTAGGTCATATCATCTGGAGTTGGATATAGGGTGCTTACTTTGTCATTTGGAAAGAGCGACCTCTATACCTGAAAACCTGACTGACTTGGGAAGTGGTCGGATACGTTTTGTTTTACATTTTAAGACAGCCTAGAGAAACATCTGCAGTCCATCCCCAGAGTAACTCTCCCAGCCTTTATTTACTCACATGAAACCCGAAAAGCAACAGATGTTTGTGGCATACAAGAAATCACCCATGGCTTTGGAAGGCTCCCAAATAAAACAACCAAGGAGTTTTCTGGATGAAGAAACTTTTCTGAAATCATTGGAAGAAGAATACAAAAGGATTACATACAGAGCCCTTCTAGACCTTATACAAAATGCAATATAACAAAAGGAAAAATTAAACAAGCTGTTCTATCTAATGGAACACCAGTACTCTGAAATCCAGGAGAGAAAGAAGAGAATCAAAGACATAGAAACTTCCATTCAAAGCCAAGAAAACACGATGGAACAAATGAAAAAAAGAACTTCTGATTTGGAAGACAGAGCTACTGACGCCAGCATCTATGAGCAGAAATCAGAAAAAAGAAGCAAGAAAAATGAAGAAGCATTAAGAAGCATGTGGGACTCTATTAAGAGGAACAACCTTCGATTAATTGGAGTCCCTGAACAGGATGAGACACCTGAGAACACAGAGAGTATCGTTGCTGAGCTGCTGACAGAAAACTTCCCAGAAATCATGAAGGAAGAGAATATAGATCTCCCCGATGCCTATCATACACCACCCAATATAGATCTCAAAATAAAGATTCCAAGACATATTATAATGAAGCTTAACAAGATGAAATGTAAGCAGCAACTCTTAAAGGCAGCAAGACTCAAAGCAAAGCTAACATTTAGAGGGAAACCCTGTAGGCTTTTGTCAGATTTCTCAGCAGAAACCATGCTGGCGTGGAGACAGTGGCATGACATATTCAAAGCCTTGAAGGAGAAGAACTTCCAGCCGAGAATTATATATCCTGCAAAACTGTCTTTCAAATATGAAAAGGAAGTGAAGACATTCCCAGATAAACAGAAACTCAGAAACTTTGTAAAAACCAACCAAAATTACAAGAAATACTGGAAGAAGTTCTTAGCTTTGGCTTAGAAGAACAGAACCACTAACTTTATATTTTAGAATGATACATTATTAAGACTCCTACTCAGTTAGGAAAGGCTCCAAATTCAATCACAGCTTTAATACTGAAAGAAACAATCCAGTGATTATCATGAGAACTATGGTGCCATCATATTAAAAAAACGGATGTACTACAGTCGTTATAGACCTTCCAGTTGGAGAGGAAGATGACAAGACTGGTAGTAATTAAAATTGAGTTTGTATATAGTTTATTAAGGGGGATCATAGGGACAGCTGTAAAGCACAACAAAGATGCAACATACCATTTCAAGAAATGTAACACAGGAGTCTCAACAACTACAGGAAAAGCTCTCAAAAAGGTGAAAGATCAACTTACAAAAAAGAATGTCCTAGCACAGACTAATAAGAACAACAGAGAAAACATCAACACAAAAATAAACATATCACAATGGCAGCACTGAACACATACCTATCAATAATTATATTGAATGTGAATGGACTGAATGCTCCAGTAAAGAGACGTCGAGTGACATCTTGGATCAAAAGGCATGACCCATCCATATGTTGTCTACAAGAAACTTACTTGAGACTTAAATATAGGAACAAACTGAAAGTTGAAGGATGGATGAATATGTATCAAGCTAACAATGAACAAAGAAGAGCAGGTGTGGTGATTCTAATCACAGACAAAATCAATTTTAGTGTAAAATCCACCATCGTGGACAAAGATGGACATTATTTATTGCTGAAAGGTTCAGTACACAAGCAAGACTTAACTATATTAAATATTTATGCATCTAATATCAGAGCACCTAAGTACATCGAAGAAACTCTGACAACACTCAAGAAAACAGATTACTCCACAATAATAGTGGGAGACTTCACTACTCCACTCTCAACACTAGACAGATCATCTAGAAAAAACTCAGTAAAGATACAAAAGACCTTATTGCCACAAATAACCAATTAAACCTCATCGATATATACAGAATTTTCTACCCATCAGTGGACAACTACACCTTCTTCTCCAGTGCACATGAAACATTCTCCAGAATTGACCATGTATTAGGACATAATGCAATTCTCAACAAAATCCATACCACTGAATTACTGCAAAGCATCTTCTCAGATCATAAAGGCATAAAAGCCAAATGAGTACAGTCTTTTCTAATTGTTGTAGTTGTTGAGAACATTCACAGAAAAGCACACACTAGGTCACCAGTTTCTACATGTCCAATTCAGTGACATTAGTGACATTCCTCCGGTTGAGCATTTTTTCCCTTCTTTTGAGTTACTCATCCTTCATGAACAAACTCACTGTCCCCTAAGTATTCTGTCTAATATTCTGAGTTGCTACCATTGCTTTGATACAATGTAGACAGTTCTCAAAAACTCACAATACTCAAGGCAGGCTTTTCTTTTTCTTTCTTTCTTTTTTTTTTTTTTTTTTACTGGTTATACCGGTGGTTTCAGGATTATCTCAGGGTGATAATGTCAGGGATCCATCCAGCCTCCTTGGCTAGTGTTGTCATTATTGTGAATATATCTACTGCACCACTTTTGCCAGTTCCGAATTTTTACAGAAGTACAATTTGTTGACAGAAATTGCACTAATTAGCTGTGCAATCCCAACCCTTAATGAAATTTTTCTGTCACTGTTAATCCTCCCTTTTCACTTCTCTTCCACTCTTGGTAATCACTAACAAACTTTCTGTCTTTACCTTTTCCTTACTTTTCTTGTTATATAAATGAGTTCATACAACATTTGTCTTTTGTTAGTGATTTATTTGGCTCAGCATAATGTCTTCAAGCTCCGTCCTTACTGAAGCATGTATCAAGACTTCATTTCTCCTACTGGCTGAGTAGTGTTCTACTGTACATATATATATTGAATTTCTTTATCCGTGTATCTATTAATGGGAATTAGGTTGTTTCTTCCTTTTGGCTATTTAAGCAGTGCTGCAGTGAACACTGGGGCACAAGTCTGAGTATCTGATTTCAGGTCTTTTGGGTGTATACCGAAGAGTGGAATAGCTGGGTCATATGGTGGTTCTATTTTTCATTTTATGAAGAGTCACAACACTGCTTTCCACTAAGGTTGTATCTTTAGTATCACCACCAGCAATGAAGAAGTTTTCCTGTTTTCCCACAATCTTTCCAATATTTGTTATATTCTGTTGTTTTTTATTTTAAATCTTGGCCATCCCAAAGAGAGTGAAATAGTATTTCATTATGGTTTAGATTTGTATCTTTCTGATAGCTAATAACAAAGAACATCTTTTCATATGTTTGGTGGTCATTGAAATGTACTCTTTGGTGAAATGTCTGTTCATACCTTTTGCTCATCTTATGATTAGGTTACCATTTTTTTGTTGTTAAGTTCTCAAAGACTCATATATTTTTTTTTTGTTTGTTTTTAGATTCTTGTGATACATACAGGATATTCTCCCAGAGTGGAGCTTGCCTTTTCGCTTTTTTTAAAAATAAAATATCTTTATGTACAAAAGTTTTTAATTTTTATGACATTCCATTTATTTGTTTTATATTTTGCTGTTTGTGCTTTTGTTATTATAGTAGATAATTAACTGTTAAAAGGTAGATCTATTAGTATTACCCCTGTCTTCTTATGAGAATGTTTTAGTTTTAGTTTTAGTTTATACATTTAGGTCCTCAGTCCAGTTTTAATTTCTTTTTGTGTATGGTATGAGGCACAGACCCTGTTTGTAAATAAGTACAACCTTGAATGCTTCTCTAATGAAGGACTATTATATCTAGAAACAAAATATTGAATATCTGTTTCACTCATTTTGTTTAGCACTTAACAAGGGATGTTGCCATTACCATGATATAAATGAGGTTACAGGCTTGCATATGTCTGATGTTCTGCTTGTTACCACACAGTCTGTACATGGAAAATTGAGAGTAAAAGACACACTTAAAACCTTGCATTTCTCACTACACTATTTTTCATTTTAGACATAATTAAGATATGTTTTGTAGCACATTTTGTGCTTCAGTACATGGGTGGGACAGAGTTGATGATAAAAAGGAATAATAAACTCCACTCTTTGCAACAATTTTCTGAGCTGCTGGGACCACCCAGTGGGAGAGATTACCTAGGCCCTCTCAGGGAAAGTGTGTCCCATGGGTGTGTACATATACTGATAGGGGTAGCATGGTTACTGGAACCAATGAATAAACTGCAGTTAACATAAATTTTTCCAGCTGCTTGGCCTGCCATTTCACTGTTGTAGCTATTATTCATACCCCCTCAAACTATTATCTGCTTTTCTTTCCACATATAATTATCTGCTTTTCTTTCTCCATATAATTCCCTTGTCCTTCATCCTCACAACTGAAGAATAATGTTTCTTTAAACATTCTATCATTTATAAAATTCTAACAGTAAGAAAACAAAAATAAAACAATGAAGAAAGAAAATAGTAAACAGAAGAAAGAACTTTAGAAATCTAGCAAAACCACAAAGAATAGGAGGTCAACCTAGAAAAGGAGAGATTCTGTGCTTACCAAGTTTTCTAAAATAATGGTAGCTCTTTTTGATGCCCCTACAATTTGCTGGTATTTAAAGATGTTATGGAAACCCTGGTGTCACAGAACAGGGATAGGTGCTCCTTGACAACTGCATGGATTGGTTGTACTGTGTCCTATAGGGTTGCCATGAGTCAGACTTGACTCGACCACAGTGGGTTGGCTTGGGTTTCATTGAAGGATGTTATGGAAACAGTGGTGATGTAGTAGTGAAATGCTATGCCTGTTAACTAGAAGGTTGGGTATTTGAATCCACCAGGTACTCCTCGAAAACTCTACAGGGCAGTTCTACTCTGTCCTATAGGGTCACTATGAATTGGAATCAACTTGATGGCAATGAGCTTTTAAGGATGTTACAAAAGCGATGTGCACTTCCAAGCTTCCATCTAGCAACACTGGCGTAAAACAAGCTGGTTATTTTCCAGTCTTCTTTCATACCTTGTTTTCCACGTATTGTGAAGAAAGAAGAAAAAACAAACCAAAAACTGTTAAGCCATGACTTTTATGAAAAATTGTTGTCCTTGTTAATTGTTGTGAGGTAGATTCTGACTCATGGTGACTGTATATGTGCGTAGTGAAACTGCTCCGTAGGGTTTTTCCAGAATGTGACCTTTCACAATCAGTTCTTCAGATCTGCCTACCTGAGTATCACTGGATGAATTTGAAGTGTTGACATTATGGTTAATAGTTCAGTGCTTAACCATTTGGGTCACTTTTTGAAGAGGGGGTTGTGGATTTATGCCTGAACTTCAAGTTATAGTGGGGAATAGGAGTTTTGGTTGGCCAGACAAAAGGGGCTTTTATAGCCAATGTCAGCACTCTGCTTTGCCAAAAGGACCCCCCTCCATTCACAAAGTAAAAATAGTAGTTGTATCTTACCTACTGCGAAGAAAACACTGAAATGAGCATTCTTATTATTTTAAGAGTAGTAAGAGAAAACTGGAACAAGAATGTACTAGTTAGGGTTAGATTTACATAGTTGCATAGTATAGAAATTCCAAATAAAGTGGCTTAAACAAATTACTACATTTATTTATGTATCTATTCATTCATTTATCTATTTGTTTGTGTAAGATAGCCCCGAGAAATGTTCAGTGATGCAATTGTGTTAGAACTGCCTTGGGACTAGCTTTTGACGCTGCTGTCTTTAATGTCTGGCTTCCATCTCAAGGTTCAAGGAAGCTTTCAGAGTTTCAGCAATTACTTTCCCATACGTCCTTCTAAGAACTTTCCTGCAGCTCTGTCCATTGACTTGACTTACATTTCATTGACCACTTCATCTACAAGAGACACTGCAAGATGGAAGCTTTTAGCTAGGCTCATTGCCTCCCATGATAATACAGATAACTTACGGTGGAAAAAGGACAGAATAAATATTGAGGAGAAAACTGCCAGTCTCTGTCACTGACACAGATTATACTTTTATTATTGAAATGCTTGGGCAATTACAATACAACCAGTCCCAAACTTAATGAGCAGTTTACAGTGGTAGTTGTTGCTCTTGTGTCCTTATCTCTGCCAGCTCAACCCGGGGGTTCCCAGAGGAGCAGGGATATGGGCCTGTGGTGTAGTGTCTTCTCCCCTTCTCAAGTAGGGGATTCTGCTATTAAGTCTTACTGCTACTTTTCTTAACTCAGGTGATAAAAAGACTTAGGAAGAAAGGAAGTATAATTCTTCCTAGTGTAAGGAAATATCGGTAGAAGCACATAAGGAAATGTTGTGCAAATTCATTGTGGGAAGAGAAATGTGAGAGTCTTGTGCTGATCCTATTTCTTCAAAAATGCATGCCTTAATAAGTCAAGAAGACAAAAATCTATCGTAGTGGAGTCACTTCTGACTGATAAGGAGAGGACCCTGTGTCTCACAGAGGATGACTACTCCTTAGATCTTTCTTTTGAAATGCTGGCTGGCACATTAAAAACTGGGCTTTGAACAGCTATGTTCTGGCTAGAACTCCTGCTAAGAATTTGCATTTTAAACCAGTCCCCAGTCAGCCAAGTGCTGTGGAGTAGGATCTGACACAGGTCGCCACACCCCAGAAGATGCTAAATCTGCTGGTTAGGGACCAGTTCTGAGAACCACAGCAGCGATTCAAAATTTATTATACTTAAGCATCACGTGCTGATCTTGTTAAACTATAGATTCTAATTCAGTATATTTGGGGTGGCAAAGGAACTTTTCAGCAGGGGTTTGATCCAGAACCAACTAGTGTGAAGCTCTCTCTTTTTTCAAATGACAATCTTTAGATTAGTAGTTTAGGGAAAATCATTTGTGTCCCTCCAAAGGCCTCACTCGTAATGACCCTATAGGACAGAGTAGAACTGTCTCATAGAGTTTCCAAGGAGTTCATGGTGAATTTGAACTGCCAACCTTTTGGTTGGCATCCATAGCACTTAACCACTATGCAACCAGGGTTTCTAATTTAATCACAGAGAGATTAATTAAATGAGTGATTTCAACTTGGATTCTATCCTGATGTTTTATTTTAAACATTAAATATGAAATGTACTATTGGGGTATTTGGACCTCCTCATGTTGTTTGGCAATTTGATGATCTTACTGGAAGGTTAAATAAGAACCTTGGCCTCAGTAATGTCTGTATTTATAAGAAACTGACTTGCTATAAAAACAAGAACAAAAGAATGCATTTTCTTATATACACGACACCGAATCCACACTGCTGAGTTGACTCAGTCAAAATCAACTTGATGGTGTGTGTTTGGGTTTGATTTTGGTCTTTGGAAGGACCTCACATCCATTAATACCAAAACCAAACCCACTGCCACTGTGTCATTTCCAACTCATAGCAATCCTATAGGACAGAGTGGAACTGCCCCATAGAGTTTCCAAAGAGTGCTGGTGGATTTGAACTGCTGATCTTTTGGTTAGCTGCCATAGTACTTTATTAAGGAATGTCACAATCCCTTAATCGAAGCTAAGTAATAGATGAAAAATGCAAGGTGGCAGTAGCACCTATTTGTAAAGCCTCTTCTCATCATTTGTAACAACAGCAACAAAAATAGTTCTCTCCCATGACTAACACTTCATTTCTTTTTTTAATTTTGTCTTTAGTGAGCACTTACTATATCCTTATAGGATTGCTATGAGTCAAAATGGCTGGCAGTGGCTTGGCTATTAGATCCCAGGTAAGAATCGGCATGGCCTCAACAGCAATGGGTTTGGTCTTTAGTCACCACATTTTGATAGAGTAGGTACAAGTCCTCACAGCACCTGCTTTGCGTTCCAGTTGTGTTCTGGTTAGGAATTCACCTTTCCTGCTCTACTGCTGGAAGTTTTTAGTTTTAAAGAACTTCCATCTGGAGATAATGGTCAGAGACTTTTTGCTTCAAGATACTTTCCTGGTCTTCTCACAGAGCCCTCCACACCAGGGTGCAGTAAAGAGCCAGTGAGATAAGATATATAAAGTGCTTAGCTGCTGCCTTTCATGCGGAAAGGAGCACTCTGTAAGTGGGGGCTATTACTGTGAACCTCAGTGCTGGCTGCTGATATTGTTAGCATTAATGTCCTTATCTTCTTCCCTCTCACTAACATTCCTGTCTGTTTTGTTTGTGATCTTTTTCTTTTTCTTACCATCAGCCAAAACTTGTCATATATACAGTTCTTTCTGTCTCTCTCCATATCCTATTTGTTTCCTCTCTATCCACTCTACTACCCTACCCTACACGCCCCTCTGCATAAGATGCCAAACTGATATACTCCTATCTGGAGAAGGGGGCATAGATACAAGTAGCTGGCCAGTAGTCCACTTCCAGTTTACCCATATTCCGTCACTAGGTCCACCTGAAATAATACTAATGGGCTCCTGTTTAGTGAATACCCTCTGCCATGCTTCGTCACACTTTCTGGTTTCCTATAAATCAGTCACTCGGATTTCTTTGCCATTTCATTACAGCTCAGGTGTGCTTCTTCTGAGTCATTTCCTTGCTTCCCCTTTCTGCCCTCTCCCAAAGTTCCTGGGCTCACAAGCAGCCTAATAAATTCCCGTCTCATCATCAGCTGTCAAGTGGAAATTCACAGCCTGGTGAAGGGTAGAATAGGAACCCATGTCTTGTCAGTACAGCACGCTGGATGTCTAATAACTCATTAGCATACCACACATAAGCATCCTGCTTTTAATTAGTTACGTGTTGTGATAATTAAACAGTGTTTCTCTGCAGTTGCCCCTTGTGTGAGGAGAAAGGGGAGGGAGAGGTTGGCCAGAGATGGAAAAGGGTGTTAAAGCCAAGTATAAAGTTTTAAGTAATTGTGACCCTGGAGACAAAATCTCCAGCAAACTCTCAAGGGAAGAAAATCAAATAATTTCCTATGTTAAAAAAAAAAAAAAAAATCAAGAAACAGAAGTCCTTCATTCTGTATCCTGACTGGTTGTTATTTAAAGAAAAATAGCTTTAAAAAAAAAATAAAGATGAAAACAACCATCAGACACAGAGACTCTCTATTATCATTAAGCTTATTATTATTATTATTTTGATATGAAAGCACAAGTTGCATTACAGAGCTAGTTCAGGACAGAGATTAAGGGAAGAAAACTGTCAGGGTCATAAAAGATCAAGGCCTTGATGAGGCGCTGGAATGTTTAAGCTGCTAACCAAAAGGTTGCACGTTTCTGTCTACCTAGAGGTGCCTTGGAAAAAAGTCCTGACAATCAGATTCTGAAAAATCAGACACTGAAAACCACATGGGGTACAGTTCTACTCTGACAAACACGGCATCTTTGTGAGTTGGAATTGACTTGATGGCTCCTGCTTTTAGTAAGACCTTGACTGTTAACCAGAGCCTTGGTGATGTAATGGTTAAGAGCTGCTAACAAAACGGTTCGCACTTCAAATCCACCAGCTTCTCCTTGGAAACCCTGTGGGGCAGGTCTGCTGTGTTCTGTAGAGGTGTTGTGATTTGGCATTGGCTCAGTGGCTGTGAGCTTTGGTTGGTTGATCGCTGACACAAGTCTTTCAAGAAGTCTGTACATGATCAGCAAAGGACTGTGGTAGTTAGAATGTTACAGCAGATTCTATTTTCTCCCTTGTAGGAAAGTTGATGTGCCACCTCTCTGGACAGTTGTCATGCTGTTTAGGTGAGGCAAAGAGTTGGAGAAGAAATTTGTCTACTCAAGAACTTCATCTCTCTGGACCATTATTGAAATAACTATGGCCTGAGTAGCTGGATGAAAAACCTAAAACCCTATTCCGGCAGAATTTATGGTATTGCGTGTCTTCTGATGGGGAAGTAGATGCTAGGGCTATGAACCCCCTATATGCAGATTTGAAAAATTAGCACATCGTGGAAAGAACAGATGTAAATCTGCTATGATATAAAGCACCAAGTGTATCCACATAGAACCTTAATAGTAATAGGGTGCTTTAATCTCTTAGAAGTCATATTTACCTTAAGGGCCAAAATATCTATAGATGACTCCCTGTCACTTTCCATGAAAGTCCTGGCCTCAAGGACAAATTGCCATATAATCTTAGAAATCAAAAGACGAACAAACATTCCATTATAGTCTAGGCTTTTTCTAGGTGACCCTTCCTTTGGAACAGCAAAATTGACAGTTTTGGTGCTCTTGTGCACGTACTTTTTCATGCCAATGCTGATTTTCTGTAAAACATGTGCCACATTATAATTCTCTTTTACATGGGGCTTGTTCTGAAGCCAATCTCCTTCTCTTGAGACTAATAGAAGTATAACACTTGTAGAGTATAGACTAGTGGTGTAGTGGTTAAGAGCTATGGCTGCTAACACAACGGTTGGCAGCTCAGGTCCACCAGCTGTTCCTTGGAAATTCTATGGGACAGTTCTATTCTGTTCTATAGCATGGTGATGAGTTGGAATCTACTCGACAGCAATTTCTTTCTTTTTTTTTGTTTTGGTTAGTGTATAATCATTAGAAAATTTTAAAATCACTAGAAAGAATGCCATTCTAAGTGCAGAGGCCTGGATTAAAAATGAAATAGAACTGACTGCTTTAATGTGTACCCGTTACCACCACTGTCTGTCTTAGTGTCTGCACCCTCCCTTGTTCCCTTGTCATTCACAGAGTGGAAGAGACATGGAACAGCACCTGTTAACTCTTGGAACCCCGTAGCAAGTGTGGCCTCAGAGGCTGAGTTGTGCCAGCATTCCTTGGGGACACACCAGAGCCATGAGTTGATGTTTTGGAAACTGCCCCCTTCTAGCACATGGAAAACATCGCAGGGCCGTTTTCTGGCTCAGCCTTTGCAGGCAGTTCATTCCCAACCACTTTACTCCTTGTTCAAAATGAAGTCCAAGTTAAGAATGTGATCTGACAGAAGAGGAACAGAGGGCGAGATTCCTTATTTCTTCATTCTGAAAAATTAATTTTTAGGGTTCTCCTAGACACTGATGATAACAACCAAGGAGCTATTGAAATAGACTTAGCCTCTTCCGCTTTGATTTGATGAGCTAATACAATAAAGATGCTGCAGGATTAGCAGACACCGTAATAGTAAAGGACGGTACCTTCCCTTGAATGAGGTGGACAGGTAGTTATAGCCAAGTAAGCACTGAAATCCAGTCTTGCTTCATTGCCATCCTGCCTGATAGCAGCACACTATCATTTGTAGTTGCAGCTTCTTGGAGCTGTGCTGTCCTCACCTCTGCACTTAGTTGTCATTCTAGCAACTGTGTAGGTGCCTTTCTCATCTGAGTTAAAGAAGCTACAGATGACTCCCTGTCACTTTCCATGAAAATCCTGGCCTCAAGGCCATATTGCCGTATAACTTTAGAAGTCAAAAGACAAATCAAACAGAATACATTCTCTATGAAGATTAGTGATGCTAGTGGGTAAAATCATGAATTGTTTCAATTAAACTTCATCTTGTAAATCTGTGATCGTATTTATAGAACACTGTGGATCCGACTCAGCGGCACTTGGCTTTTCGTACTTATAACATTATTGATGTAATGAGAAATAATATAAAAACTGGTTTAATCTTGATATGTGCTTCATAGTAAAGATGAAAATAGGATTTAAGCATGCCATTCAATATAGAATTTATTACTGTTGTGGACTGAATTGTTTCCCACTATATATATATTTATATAAGTCCTAACCCTCATAACTGTGAATGTGACCTTTTTGGAAATAGGAGCTTTTCAGATATAATCAAGTTAAGACTAGGGTATACAGGAGCAGGGTAGGCCCTAATCTAACAACTCATATCATTGTAAGAGAGAAACGTAGATGCAGACACAGGTGAAAAATGACATATGAAAATGGATCCAGAGGTTGGAGTGGTACATCTGCAAACCAAGGAATGTCAGGGATTGCCAACAATCACCAAAGGCTAGGAGGGAAACATACACCACTCTCTCTCAGAATCCCCAGAACTATCTCTGCCAACAACTTGACTTTAGAGTTCTAGTGTCCCTCCATAACAGAAAGAGAACACGTTTGTTATTTTAAGCCACATAGTTTGTGGTGGTTTGTTACGGCAGCCTTAGAAAAGTAATGTAGCTATGAAATATATGTGACTATAAAATTCCACAGCTTCTATGCACTAGGCTAATCAGTTCCTTCAAGGGGGAGCATGCATTGTTCATTATGATTGCCATTCTTTCCTTTTCTGTCCTGATTGCATTATTTGCTGTCTAACTTATTCACAAATTAAACAACTGACTTTATGCTAACATCTTTTTCTCCCTCCTGTCTTACAGAGTAGTATCCACATTTTGACCATTAGAGAGAGGGAAAGGTTTCCTCAGTAAGTTTGGGTAGAGTGATAGAGCCCACTCCAATGACTCTCTCCTTTAAATATGTATTTTATGTGTATATCTATATCTATATAGGTAGATACAGATATAGATATATAGATATATTGCTTTAAAGACCTCAAAGCAAGATCATTGGGCTTTCTACTCAATGAGAGCTCATTAACCCTGTCGCTGGATGTGCCTCTGCTTCCCATGATCCTTGGGCCTATTTCATGAAGGACATATGAACATATGAGAGGATTCCAAACTCAGGAAATTGGAAGTTTACATCTTCCTGTGATTCTGATTTCTTGCTTCCCTGACAACTTTTTTTTTGCTTCCTTCTAGCCTGTCTTCTTAAGCACATGATCCTCTTGAACTCTTTTCTTGTTCCCCTGTAAAGTTGTGCTTAATGATTTATGACTAGAAATTTTCTGCGTTAATTTCTGTGTAATGGTAGCCTTCCTGATGCAACAGTCCCAACAAATTTAAGTACCTCTGTTGTACATACGTCAAGAAGTGATTGCCATCTGTTACGCACAGAGAACACCACAGTGAATAGAAAGTCACATACCCATAGACCAAACGGCTAACATTCAAAACAGGGGACTGAACAACTTGTTTGGTGCAAAGTATTTAAACATCAACATGAAGAATTTGACATTTTTTGGAGCAGGGGGAGAGTGCAAAGCTTCAACTAGGCATCAGGAAGATAACTTAGCAACGTCTACATCATCCTAAAATCTAGAGGCTAGCACTCAAAGAGTACTGAACAGCACATACCACAATGAAAATTCATGATTTTATGATTTACTGTTGCTGCTGTTAGCTACTATTGAGTTGACTGCTAACTCATGAGGACTCCACACTTAACAGAACAAAGTGCTGATTTCTGCACCATCCCCAGGATCAGGAGCATCCTGATACTTGAAATCGAATTTTGGATTCAATGCCATCAATGCAATAACTGCAGCAGTAGCAACAGTAGAAACCTTGGTGGCGTAATGGTTAACTGCTATGGATGGTAACCAAAAGGTCAGCAGTTCAAATCCACCACGCACTCCTTGGAAACTCTCTGGAGCAGTTCTGCTCTGATCTCTAGGGTCTCCATTAGTTGAAATCGACTCAATTACACTGGATTATTATTTGTTTATTTATTCAATTTGAACAGCAAGTGGAAGAAAGCTGGGATGTTCCTTAAGACCATCCTTCCTTACGCTTAGGTGAAAAAACAGAAAATGGAAAAGGACAAATAGAATATGAATATTTCTACTTCAGTTTGCATAGGAAAAATGATCAGAAGATGGTAAAGAAGAAGATCTATTAGACTCATTAAGGAAGCAATTTAGCAGTTATTGCATCCCAGATTATTCTTGATGTTGTAAAGATCAGCCATATACTGTACTAAAATATTTACTCAACCAGTTCATGACTTTAATTTAGGAAAAATTATGCAAATGTAAATGTACATACCCAGATGGAGAATGGCAATGCATTCTAGTGGTAAAGAGCCCAGCCTAAGTTAGAGCATTTTGGAAAAGAGATTTCTAAGATTAGCCACATTCTGACAAACTGTCCACAGTCAGCTAGGAATTCTCTGAAGAACCTAGTCTTCAGAAAAGTTGCATGAAGGATACCACACTAATTTTCTAGATAGATAGTTACTCAGAGAATTGTGCCAGCAGATGCTGACAGAAATGTAAGAAGGGACCAATTACAGATAATGGAGCAAAGCAAAATTAGAAATAAGAGAAAAAAGAAGAACTCAAAGTTATAGCAAAGATTGGACTAAAACAAACAAAAAATGCTGTGAAAGAAGACAGAATCAGATAACAGCTTCTTAAATAGCAAGATAACATGCCGCTAATACAACATGATGCTAATACAACATGATGCTAAGATGCAAAAAACGTGTAAGAACTCTGGCTTCATAAACATACAGTGCCATCACAGAAGAGGTAAGCTGTAGCCTACAGTGCCGATTTATATAGTGAGGTGGACTCTGTCTGGTATATCCCTTCCAGGTCTTAGAGCCTATAGACTAGAAAGATGCAGATAACTGGAAAGGAACAAAGAGACCAACAACCGAAATTATTAAAGAACTTCAGGACACCTGAGGAAAGAATAGAAGAATAAAACAGCTCTAGTTTCACTGTGATAACAAGGAAACAATATGCACAAACACCACCTGTGTCGTATGAGAAAGTTGTAAACACTAAGGAAGGCAAGAATAATTTACAGTACTGTGATATGAAGGTATATGTGGTTAAGGGCAATAAGATAGAATTACGCTGCACCAGTGTAATTCTAAAGCTCTGAAATATGTTTCAGAAAAGTTAATTGTGCCCAAACTGTTTTTCCTACCTAGAATGTTAATCAGTTACTTCTTCCCCAGGTGATGCTCTGTGCCTGCCTTCACCATCACCTCCACCTGCAAACACTGAAGGAGAACTATTTGATTGGAAACCAGTCCTCCTGCAGGAAATAATGCGTGGACTTTTGTTTGGATTCTAAGCTCCAGGTTCTTTCTCCCCAAGACAGTGAAGCACACTAATCGGCTTTTAGCTCTCTGAAATCAAAAACCTACTGTTGTCATATCAACTCAGTTATCCCATAGGACAGAGTAGAACGGCCCCATAGGTTTCTAAGGCTGTGATCCCTGATGGCACAGTGATTAAGCGCTATTGCTGCTAACCAAATGGCTGGCAGTTTAAATCCACTAGGTGCTCCTTGGAAGCAGTATCGAGTAGTTCAACTCTGACCTGTAGGGTTTCTATGAGTCAGCATTGACTTTATGGCAACAGACAGGCACATCTGCTCCAGACCTTTCTGTTAGCAGTCCAGTCCCTCTGTTATAACGTCAGCGCACCTCTTAATACTTTACTAAACTCTACAAATTAATCGATATGGTTCAAGTTAGAGAAGAGGGGACTAGAGTCATGAACCTGACTTTTTTTTAGCAATCAAAAAGCTTTCCCAAGCCATTGTGTGATTAGTTCTTTTGTAGGTGTTTAAGTGCAACTAGCTAATGACCTGGTAGATCCTTCAGTGGTCTCAAAGAGGGTTCCAAGACTATACACTGAGGATTCTGGAAAAAAAAATCTGTTTTTTTAAAATTGTCATGCATTTTATTTCCTGTTTAATGAATTTTATAAAGTTTGTAAGATAATCTACAAGTACATACGTGTGTGTGTATAATTTGAAAATAAGCAAATGTGGACATATTGAAGTCATACACTCAAACACATTTTTTTTTTCATTTGTATATTAATGAATATGAGGGAAACTCCTAACCACTGAAGAGTCATAAAACCAAAATAGAAAAACAAGCCTACTGCCGTACAGTCAATACTGACTCACAGCAACTCTGCAGGGCTGAGTCGAGCTGCCCCATAGGGTTTCCAAGGCTGTGTGTAATCTTCAAGGAAGGAAACTGCCAGTTTCTCCCATGGCACAGAGCAACTGATGGGTTCAAGTGAGGTGGAGTGTGTTGATTTAAATTCCTTGGGAAGCTAAAAGCGCTATACAAATGCCAAGTAGGATCTTTATTGAAAGGATCAAACCCAACCCGAATTTGTTATTTTATTTTGATTTTAACTCATACTGTCCTATAGGACAGAATAAAACTACCCCGTAGGGTTTCCAAAGAGTGCCTGGTGGATTTGAACTTCTCTCCTTTTGGTTAACAGCCAAACAGAACATTTAACCACTATGACATCAAGGTTTATGTTGGCAAGATTCCAAAAAAAAAAAAAAAGATGCCCTCAAGTTGGTTTTTATTTACAGCAACCCTGTACAAGGAAGGGAAATTAGAGATAGGCAATCACTAGAGACTATCATCCTGAATGTATGCTCCAGAAGATTTGACCCCATTTCTTGATTCAAGTATGGAAACTGGGGACAGTAACCTCACAAACAACAGCTCAGACAACAACCTGATATACTGCAGGTAGAAGATTGGGGAGAAAGATTTTAGTAAACAAGAAAGAGATGAACAGTGAAGAATTATGTCATGGGAATAGAAGAAGTCTTCTGAGATGAAGCGTAATGAGAACATAGAGGTGACAGCAAGTATCTATGATGTGGCAGAGGATAAAGCTACTTTCAGTGGGGCAGTGAGGAGAAAGTAGGATGGTCATTTTGCAGCTGAGAGCATTTGTCCCTGCAATAATTCCCTGGTCTCCTATGTGCTTAGCCAACATTAATGCAAGCAACACTATACAACCAGCACCATAACTTCAGATGTTTGTATGTTGTGTTATTGTTAGTGGCAGTGAGTTGATTCCAACTCATGGTAAACCCATGTGTACTGAGTTGATCTGTGCCAAAGGGTTTTTGATGCTGTGAGCTCTCAGAAGCACATCAATCCCAGTGCTATCGAGTCAATTCCAGCTCTTAGCAATGCTACAGACGGAGTAGAACTGCCCCAAAGAGTTTCCGAGAAGCATCTGGTGTGGATTTGAACTGCCGACCTTTTGGTTAGCAGCCATAGCACCTAATCCACTAGGCCACCATGGTTTCGGGCCTTTTCTTCCATGATTCTGCTGGGTAGGTTTTAATCACAACCGTAAACCTAGTTGTTCAGCACAAACTATTTGTGCCAGCTAGGTACATCACAATATTATATAAACCCCCACTGCCATCATGTCAATTCCAGCTCATGTAGTTCTTTCTAAATTAAAACTAGTTTTAAGAACATCATTATGATATCAGCTTCTTATTGTGAAAGGTGTGGAACTAATCAATCAAAACAACATAAACTTTAAGATGGGAAACAATGTCATTACAAGAAAAAATAAGAATAAAGCTTAGTGAAATTTTCCAATTTTAGTTCACATTACATGTTGTTGGGGGTTAATGAGGAACCAGATTAAATTCTGTACCATTCATAAACAAAATATGGCCATTAAATACTGTCTTGTATTCTTAGGGCCATATTAGAACACACAAGCCATATTTTATATATGTTTTTAATCATTATCTCTGGCACAGTGTCTCCATAATAAGCTGAAAGAAAAAAGTTTTTAACTAATACAGTTGACCAAATCATGTGCATTGTCAATAAGATAGCTTGTTATTTCAAGTCTGGCATGTTATTGGATAACTAGATATATTTAGCAAATATCTATCAGTTAACTGTGTAGCAAATAAAAGTTTTTCAGAATTTTTCTTGCCTCATATGCTTGTGAAAGCCGGATGATGAATAAGGAAGACTAAAGAATTGATACCTTTGAATTATGGTGTTGGTGAAGAATACTGAATCTGCCATGGACTGCCAAAAGAATGGATGCATCTGTATTGGAAGAAGTACTACAAAAATATTCCCTAGAAGCAAGGATGGCAAGACTCAATCTCACATACTTTGGTCATGTTATCAAGAGGAATCAATCCATGGAGAAGGATGCTATGCTTGGCAAAGTACAGAGTCAGCACAAAAAGAGGAAGAACCGCAGTAAGATGAGCCGATACAGTGGCTATACCAATGAGCTTAACAATGACTGTGAGGATGACATAGGACGGGGCAGTGCTTTGTTTTGTTTGCGTAAGGCCACTGTGAGTTGGAACTGATAGAGCAGCACCTAACGAAAACAGTTGCTGATAAAGAACAATGATGATTTCAGGAAGTATCTCATAACTTGATTTCAGGCGGATGACATTCCATTGAGGAAAATTAGCCAGCAGTACAAGGACAACTATTGTATGAGACTCCTACTTTAAGGACTGGAAAACACTCATGTACAGAAAAAGAGACTCTTCGACGGCTGCAAGGGAGGGGAGGGAGAGTGTTCGTTAGAGATTAGATAGTTGATAGAAATTTGGTTGGGTGAAATCAGTGACAGCCCACATTAGAAAGAAGATCAACTTAACTGGACTTCAATGTTGTTGGTATAAAGAATCCTACTGATTTACTTATGTTTATCTTGTATCCTGAGGCATGGCTGAACTCGTCTGTCAGTTTGAGTAGTTTACCTATGGATTCTTTAGGATTCTCTGCATATACAGTCATATCATCTGCAAATAGGGAGATTTTGACTTCTTCTTTGCCAATGCAGAGGCCCCTTTATTTCTTAGTCTTGTTTAATTGCTCTGGCTAGAACTTCTAGCACAATGTTGAGTAGGAGAGGTGAGAGTGGGCATCCTTGTCTAGTTCCTGTCCTCAAAGGGAATTGTTTCAGTCGCTCTCCATTCAGGATGCTGTAGGCAGTTAACTTTGTGTAAATGGCCCTTAATTGATTGAGGAATTTGCCATCTATTCCTATTTTGCTGAGAGATTTTAGCATGAATTGGTGTTGGACTTCATCAAATGCCTTTTGTGCATCAACAGACAAAATCAGATGGTTCTTATCTTTTCTGTGCTTTATGTGGTTGATCGTATTAATTGTTTTCCTGATGTTGAATGAGACTTGCATGCCTGGTATGAATCCAACTTGGTCGTGATGAAGTATTATTTTGATATGTTGTTGAATTCCATTGGCTAGTATTTTGTTGAAGATTTTTGCATCTAGGTTCATGAGTGATAACGGTCTGTGGTTCTTTTTGGTTAGGTCTCTCCTTGGCTTTGGTATCAGTGTTATACTGGCTTCATGGAGTGAATTTGGGAGTATTCTGTCCTTTTCTATGCTGTGAGAGACTTAGTAGTATTGGAGCTAACTCTTCTCTGAAAGCATGGTAGAATTCTGTTGTGAAGCCATCTGGGTCAGGGCTTTTTAGGGTTGGTAGTTTTTGGATGACTTTTTCAATTTCTTCCTTTGTGATGGGTTTATTAAGTTGTTCTGCTTCACCTTGTGATAATTTTGGTAGATGATATGATTCTAGGAATTTGTCCATTTCCTCTAGGTTTTCAAATTTGTTAGAGTACAGTTTTTCATAGTATTGTTATGGTATTTTTTATTTTTGTTGTGATATCACCCCTCTCATTTCTTATTTGGGTTATTTCTTTCCTTTCCTGTTTTTCTCTGGTAAGTTTAGCCAATGGTTTGTCAATTTTGTTGATCTGTTCAAAAACCAGCTTGTGATCTTTTCAACTTTTTCAATTGTTCATCTCTTCTAGAAATCATTTTGTTCTGCTCTAATCTTTATGGTCTGTTTTCTTCTGGGGCCTGAGGGCTTCCTCTCTTGCTCTCTTTCTACCTGTTCAAGCTACACGGTTAGTTCTTTGGTTTGAGTTCTTTCTTCCTTCCAGATGTGTGCATTTATAAAGATAAACTGACCCCTGAGCAGTGCTTTGGATGTGTGCCATAGGTTCTGGTAGGAACTTTTTTCATTCTCATTGGAATCCGTAATTTTTTTTATTTCATCCTTGATTTCTTCTATAACCCATGGCTTTTCGAACAACATGTTGTTCAGTTTCCATGAGTTCTAATTACTATGTTTTTTTCTGCTATTGATTTAGACTTTCGTGGCTTTATGGACTGAGAAGATGCTTTTCATAGGTCAGTGGTGTGGAGTTTGTTGAGCTTTCCTTATGTCCTAACACATGTTCTATTCTGGAAAATGTTCCATGTGCACTGGAGGAGATGATATAGTTACCTGCTGATGGATAGAAAGTTCTGTATGTGTCAATGAGGTCTAGTAAGTTAATTGTGGCAATAAGATCTTCTGTGTCTTTACTGAGCTTCGTTCTAAAAGATCTTTCCAATACTGAAAGAGGAGTGTTGAAGTCTTTCACTGTTATTGTGGAGTGATCTATCTCATTTTTGAATGTAGTCAGTGTTCAACGTATTTAGATGCTCTAATGTTGGGTGCATAAATATTTAATATTGTTAAGTCCTGCTTGTGTATTGAACCTCTCAGCAATAAATAGTGTCCATCCTTGTTGATGATGGTGGATTTTACATTAAATCTAGTTTATCTGAGATTAGAATTGCCACACCTAGTCTTCTTTGTATATTGTTAGCTTGGTATGTATTCTTCCATCCTTTATTTTCAGTTTGTTCATATCTTTAAGTCTAAGGTGAGTTTCTTGTAAGAAGCATGTAGATGGGTCATGTCTTTTGATCCAAGATGTCACTCATTTTCTCTTCACTGGAGTGTTCAGTTTATTTACATTCAATGTAATTATTGGTAGTTATGTGTTTAGTTCTGTCATTGTGGTGTGTTTGTTTTTGTGTTGATGTTTTCTCTGCTGCTCTTACTGTTTTGTTCTGGGACATTCTTTTTTATGTGTTGATTTTTTCCCATTTTCACTCTTGGTTTTGTGTTTGTTGAGACTCCTGTATTTCTTGATTTGATCTATTGTGTCTTTATTGTACTTTGAAGCTAGCCCTATGATCCCCCTTAATGATCTATGTTTAAACCTAATTTAACTTCTACATATCAAGTTCCTCTCCAACAGGAAGGATTATAGCTACTGTAGTACATCCTTCTTTTTAATATGAAATCATAATTTTCAAGATATAATCACTGGATCACTTCTTTTAATATTATAGCATTGATTGAGTTTTGTGCCTTCGCTAACTGAGTAGGTTTCTGGATGGTATATCCTGTATTGCCCCCTAAAATAGAGAGTTAATGGTTTTGTTCTTCTAAGCCAAAAAAAAAAAAAAAAGCTTCTTTCAGTATTTCTTGTAGCTTTGGTTTGGTTTTCACAAAGTATCAGTTTCTATTTATCTGCAAATGTCTTAATTTCATTTTCATATTTGAGAGATAGTTTTGCAGGATATATAATTCTTGGTTGGAAGTTTTTCTCCTTCAAGTCTTTGAATGTGTCATCCCATTACCTCTGTGACAGCATCGTTTCTGCTGAGAAGTCAGATGAAAGCCTACAGGGTTTCCCTCTGAATGTTAGCTCTGCTTTGAGTCTCACTGCCTTTACGAGTTTCTGTTTCTGTTTCATTTTGTTAAACTTGCTTATAATATGTCTTGGAGTCTTTCTTTTGGAATCTGTGTTGAATGGCATTCAATATGCGTCTTGGATATCTATATTCTCTTCTTTCATAATTTCAGGGAAGTTTTCTATCCAGCTCAGCAACAGTGCTCTCTGTGTTTTCAGATGTTCCTGCCTCTTCAGGAACTTGAATTAATTGTAGATTGTTCCTTTTGATAAAATACCACATGTTTCTGAACACGTCTTCATTTTTCTTGTGTCTTTTCTCAGATTTCTCCTCATAGATGCTGGAGTCAGCAACTCTGTCTTTCAAGTCAGAAAGTTTATTTTCCATTTGTTCAATTCTGTTTTCTTGGCTTTTATTTTAATTTTCTATTTATTTGATTTTGTTATTCATCTGTTGGATTTCAGAATACTGGTGTTCCAACAGTTCAAGCAGCTTGGTTAATTTTTCATTTTCTTCTGCTACATTTTGCATAATGTCTAAGCCAAGCCAGGCCAAGTGCCGTCGAGTCAGGTCCGACTCATGAATGTCTAAGAGGACTGTCTGTATAATCCTTTTGTACTAAACCTCTGATAGTTTCAGAAAGGCTTCTTTGTCTGGGAAGCTTTTTGATTTTTTTTCTCTTGGGGGCTTTCTGGAGCCATAGGTGAATTTTTCTTTAAGTTTCAGTCCAACATTTATTGTTTTGGGGGCTTCTAGCAGTTGTTTAATTTCTCTGGTGAGGTCAAATAAGTCTAGTCCACCACCTTGACTGTGCCCCTGGGTTTCTTAAAAAACGGTTCTTTCAATCACCTTCAAGAGTGTTAGATATAAGGCTTTTCTTACAAAAGTCCGAGATTATACACAGATGTCATATTCTATCTCTTTTTCCTACTAATCAGTGCCTTTACATTAGTATCTATGCAATTCAAGAATAGTCTACAAACATTTGCTCATCTGAAAACAACTCTACGAAAGAGAATTGTTGTATTTACCCTCAGCAATCAGAAATAACATACACTAATATTATCATTTCCTTATGGGTCATCATTACATCACTGACTCAAACCACAGGCCTGGATGTTACTAAGAATGTAATGCCTTTCTATATGAGAACTTTCCATCAGCACATCATAATACAAAATATAAAACAATAACAAACTTGTCCAAGGATTTTGTTAATAAAAAAGAAAAGCTTGGAGAAGATTGTCCCTGGCAATCTCTTTAATATTTTAAGGCTTGTTTCTCAAATCCACTAACTCAGTAATGCTTTTTGAAATCGAAGGCAATTTGTACCCAGTTAAGAAAAAAAATACACAGAAGAGTGGATTGAAACCTCCATATTTAACTAAGTTTTTGATGATGCTCAGTTGATAAAAAATATTTTGAAAGCTACTGAAAATTCAAAGGAGACTGATACAAATGGCAAGAAAGATCATAATGAAGCCTGGAAAACAATTTGGGAAGATGGATTTCTTCTTAGATTCGCTCATTAATTTTGTAGAAAGAGAACTGTGTTAAATTTAGTTCAGGAGGCCGTGGAATTACACATTCCTCATTCTTTTACAAGACTGCGATAACAAGCGAGGAAACAAGTTAGAACTGAAGAATCAGACGGAAGCAAGTAAGGGTAACAAGTTAGGGCAAATGAGGTCTAATTTTAATATCTTTCATTTTACCTGACAATTATCAGGTTAGTAACTGTATAATGTTAATTAGTATTATTCATATTCAGTGAGGCATTGCAAAATTCTAAGCCATTAAGGAAAAGTCAAAATATGTTTAGGACACTGTTTACTGAAGAAACAAAGGTATATATTTTTTAAAAATAGTTCAGTAGAAGAGTGGAATCAAGAAAAAAAGGTAACATATATTACCACCTTAATTCATCATTGCTATGTCTAGTATTTGAGGAGTGCTGGAGGCATAGTAGAAACACTGGTTGTGTAGTGGTTAAGTGCTATGGCTGTTAACCAAAAAAAGGTCAGCAGTTCAAATCTACCAGGCATTCCTTGGAAACCCTATGGGGCAGTTCTACACTGTCTGTAGTAGCTATGAGTTGGAATTGACTTGATGGCAATGGGTTTGGTTTTCCCTTTTTGGTGGCACAGTGGAAACCCTGGTGGTGTAATGGTTAAGTACTGTATCTGCTAATGAAAAGGCCAACAGTTTGAATCCACCCTGCTCTCCTTGGCAAGGGTGTGGAGCAGTTCTACTCTGTCTTATAGGGTCGCTATGAGTTGGAATCGACTCGACAGCAGTGGGATTGGATTTGGTGACACAGTGATTAAGCACTCAGATGATAATCAAAAGGTTGGTCTGTTTGAACCCACCAACAGCTCCACCAGGAAAAGATGTGGAACCCTCCTTCTGTAAAGATTTATTGGAAATGCTATAGGGCAGTTCTATTCTGTCCTATAGGGTAACTATGAGTTGGAACAGACTGGTATAAATTTGGTTTAGTTTGACATAACTAATATTTATGGAATAACCAACTGCCATAGAATAGATTCTGACTCATGTTTATGGAGTACCTTGTTGTTTTAGTCAGCTAGGGCTGCTCTAACAGAAATACCACAAAATGGATGGCTTTAATAAAGGAAAGTTTATTCTTACATAGTCTGGTAAGTGGCAAGTCCACATTCAGGGTGTCTGCTCCAGGGGAAGGCTTTCCTCTTGTCAGCTCTGGAGGAAAGTCTGGTATTGCATCAGTCTTTGTCCAGGGAGCATCTTGGCACAGGAACCTCTGGTCTGAAGGATGCGCTCTTCTCCCGGTGCTGCTTGCTTGATGGTACGAGGTTCCCAGTTCTCTGCCAGCTTCTCTGTCCTTTCATCTCTTGTAGGATGAAAGAATTAAGGGTAGGGCAAGCCATACTCCAGGGAAACTCCCTTTACAGTGGAACAGGGAAGTGATCTTATAAAAAGATTTACAGTCCCACCCTAATGCTTTAACATACAGCATAAGAAAAACCACAGAATGGAGGACAGTCATGAGATACTGGGAATCATGGCCCAGCCACATGGCTACATGTATTTCTGGGGGGACACAATTCAATCCATGACATCCCACCCTTTGGTACCCCAAAAATCACATCATAGAAACATGTAACACATTCATCCCATATGATAGAAGTCGTAAATCAGTTTCAAGTCCAAAATACAAAAACTCTTCTATATCTGTGAAACTAGAACACAAGCTATCTGCTTCTAAAGGTACAATGGCACAGCAGGCACAAGTTTGACATTCCATTGCAAATGAGAGAAATTGCAGGGAAAGAAGTCATTAACAGGCCACAAACAAGTGAGCAAAACACGTTACATTAGCCCTCAAAGCTTTGGAAATAATCTTCCACTTTCTAAGACATTCTACACAATGGCCCTGCCCTCCAAACTCTAGGCATTGGCCACATTTTCTGGTTTCTGAGTAGAGACCCCAGCCCTTTGCTACAACTCTGCCTTCAAGGCTCACTTGGACAGAAACTCTGCCACATCGGCTTTTGGAGCACACTAAGCCCAACTGAGTGGCAATTCTACTCTTACAAACACAGGACACCATGATTCCACCCCTGCAAACACCTGAGGTTGTGGCCATACCTTTTGAGACTGAAGCAGTTCAGCTTCTCATGCTATTTGCTTCAGCTTCCTATAGCCACATGGCCCGGGCCTCAGGCCCACATCTGCCCTGCTGGAGCAAGTGTTCCAAAGCTCTGTAGCTCCAGATTCAAGTGCCTGGAAAACGTCCTGCCCAAAGGCACTCAGCTCTCTCACTCTATGGATCAGCAAGGCCAGCTGCACCAATTTAAGTGCCTAGAGGCACCCTGTTCCTTGAGGAAAACTCTGTGCACAGGCACTCAGCTCTCTTGCTCCGTGGGTCAGCTCCAGTGCTGCCTCTGGTTGTGCTGCTGCCGCTGCTGCTGCTGCTACAAGTCCTCTGTTGTTTCTCACCATCTGTGCCTTCTTGGTTCCTTCTGAATCTTTTATCTATTCGCAGTTTCAAAATGGCTCCCACATTTTAAGTATTTGCTAGAGCAGCACCCCAACTCTCACAGTACCAAATTCTGTTTTAGTCAGCTAGGGCTGCTCTAACAGATATACCACAAGGTGGACAGCTTTAATAAAAGAAAGTTTATTCTTACACAGTCCAGTAGGCTACAAGTCCATATTCAGGGTGTCCACTCCAGGGGAAGGCTTTCTCATTGTCGGCTCAGGAGGAAAGTCCGGTATTGCATCAGTCTTTGCCCAGGGAGGGTCTTGGCACAGGAACCTCAGGTCTGAAGGATCCACTCTTCTCCCAGTGCAGATTTCTTGGTGGTACGAGGTTCCCAATTCTCTGCCTGATTCTCTGTCCTTTGATCTCTCTCATAGGATGAAAAGATTAAGGGTGGAGCAAACCATACTGCAGGGAAACTCCCTTTACAGTGGCCAGCCAAGCCAAGTGCCGTCGAGTCAAATCCAACTCATGGCGACCTTTACAGTAGAGCAGGGAAGTAATCCTATGAAAGGATATACAGCCCCACCCTAATCCTTTAACATACAGCATAGGGAAACCACAAAATAGAGGACAGTCAGAAGATACTGGGAATCATGGCCCAGCCGCATGGCTGCACCTATATTTGGGGGAACACAATTCAATCCATGACACGTATATTAATTGGAAATTGTAGCTAATGACATTGTAGTGATAACTGAAACTTAAAGACTCCTTGGAGGTCACAGATTTTACTAGAAAACTATCATTACTCAGAATCTCTTAACACAATCACTAACCTGGTTTGATTGTTGTTGTTACTTGTTTTATAATTATGAGAAAGCATTTAGAACAAATATATGGATGTATATAGAAAAATAGGGTAACACCATTGTCCTATAGTTTCCAAATTTGTCACATGAAATAGTCATACTCCATCAATTTTCAATGCTGATTATGAATTATCCAAAGAAAGCTGTAAGGTACAAAGGTTAGAAGAGAGAGAGAAGAAAAAAAAAAAGAAAAAAAAGTAAAGAAAATAGAAGAAAAATTTCCATACTAGGAGAGAAATGCATTTTATTTTTTGTGTTTGTGGCCTACCTTTCTCCTTCCAGGGTTTTGAGGGCTGACTATGCACTTACAGGTTATGGAATAACTCCATTTGTATATGTTTACATACTTCATTTGTCTATAATTTTCCTGCAGCTCCAATGCTTATTTTTCTATTGAAAGGAGAATTAGACCATCATGACCAGGTTGGATTCATAACAGGGATGCAAGGCTGGCTCAGCATCAGAAAAAACAATGTGATTAACCACATAAATATCACAAAAAACAAAAATCACCTGATTTTGTCCATTGATGCAGAAAAGGCATTTGATAAAGTCCAACACCCATTCATGCTAAAAACTCTTAGCAAAACAGGCATAGATGGAAAATTCCTCAACGCAATAAGGGCCATTTATACAAAGCCAACTGCCTATGTCATCCTGAGTGGAGAGAGACTGAAAGACTTTCCCTTGAGAACAGAAACTAAACAAGGATGTCCAGTCTTACTTCTCCTATTCAACATTGTGCTAGAAGTTCTAGCCAGAGCAATTAGACAAGACCAAGAAATAAAGGGCATCTGCATCAGCAAAGAAGAAGTCAAAATCTCCCTATTTGCAGATGATATGATTGTATATGCAGAGGATCCCAAAGAATCTATACATAAACTGCTCAAACTGATAAAAGAGTTCAGCAGAGTCTCAGGATACAAGATAAACATAAGTAAATCAGTAGGATTCCAACGAGACTGTTAATGAAGAAATCATCAAATCAATACCATTTACCATAGCCCCTAAGAAGATAAAGTACCTAGGAGTTAATCTAACCAGAGAAATAACAGACCTTTACAAAGAGAACTACAAGCCCTTTCTACAAGAAACTAAGAGAGACTTAGATAAATGGAAAAACCTACCCTGCTCATGGATAGGAAGAGTTAACATTGTAAAAATGTCTATTTTACCCAAAGCAATCTACTTATATAATGCAATCCAAATACAAGTTCCAGCATCATTTTTTAATCAGATGGAGAAACAAATCACCAATTTTGTTTGGAAAGGGAAGAAGCCTGGGATAAGTAAGGTACTACTAAAGAAGAAGAACACACTGGGAGGCCTCTCATTACCCAACCTTAGGACATACTACACTGCCACAGTGGTCAAAACAGCCCTTTTACTGGTACAAAAACAGACAGATGGATCAATGGAACAGAATTGAGACCCCAGAGATGACACCATCTGCCTATGAACAGTTGATATTCAATAAAGGCCCTAAGACATTAAACTGGGTGGGGTAAAAACAGTGTCTTCAACAAATGGTGCTGGCAAAATTGGATATCCGTCTGCAATAAATTGAAAAAAGATCCATATCTTACACCTTATACAAAAACCAACTCCCACTGGAGAAAAGACCTAAATATCAAACCTCAAACGATAAAGCTCATCCAGAAAAGGTAGGAACAACAATGGGTAAGAAGAAGATAAATTATCTAATTAAGCGATGGGCAAAGGAGATGTACAGACATTTCTCTAAAGTGGAGATCTAGGCAGCCAAAAAAAACATGTGGACGTGTTCACAATCTTTAGTTATTAAAGAAATTCAAATCAAGAGTACAGTGAGATACCATTTCATCCCAACAACGTTGGCCATGATCCAAAAAGCACAAAACAACAAATGCTGGAGAGGCTGTGGAGAAACCCCACAGTGTTGGTGGGGTTGCAAAATGGTCCAGCCTCTTTGGAAAGCAATCTGGCGTATCCTTAAAAAAATTGATATGGACATACCATTTGACCCAGTAATTCCACTACTTGGAATATATCCTACAGAATCAAGGCCTTTCACACCAACGGACACATGCACAACAATGTTTATCACAGCACAATCTATGATAGTAAAAAATGGAATCAACCCAGATGCCCAACAACAGAGGAATGGATAGGTAAACTGTGGTATATATACTCAATGGGGCACTATGCAATGATAAAGAATAATGATGATTCCAGGTGACATCTCATAACCTAGTTTCAACTGGAAGACATTATGTTGAGTGAAAGTAGTCAGTGACAAAAGGACAAATGTTGTATGAGACCCCTATGATACGATCTCAAAAACAGACTTATGTATAGAAGAAAAGACTTTTTGATGGCTGCAAGGGAGGGAAGGGAGGGAAGGCAAGGGGGGGAGGGCTTAGATTAGATAGTTGCTAGAAATTTGGTTGGGTGAAATCGGTGATAGCATACATTAGAAACAAGTGGACTTCAGCGTAACTTGAATACTCCTTCCATCTTAACCCAGTATTGCAAGGACAGAATAGCTGGGGCAGGGGGCAGAGGACCATACTCTTAGGCAAAATAGGAGCCAGTTGGCACAACTAGCATTTTGCTAAGAGGGCTCTCTGCACCCCACAATGGTGAGTGGCATCTGGGGTCTTAAAAGCTGCCAAGCTGCCATCCGAGGGCACAGCCAATGGTCCCAACTCAGCAGGAACGGATGCTCACCGAGGACCAAAATGACATGGGCTAGAGACAACCCAGAAGATAGAGAGACCCACATGCGTGGGTGCCTACATCAACTTGGGACCGGCAGAACCAGATGGTGCCCAGCCACCACCAGTGATAGCTGTGATGGAGCTCACTAAGTTGAGTCTCACTTGCAGCACAAGAATAAAAAGGGGTGCAGCCTGAGATCTCCACTAAAAGACCCCCAAGTGGAATTTCAAAGTCCATAGGATGGGAACCTCAAATGTGGAAAAGATGGATGACAGAGCTTGCTGTGGCTGAGTACAAACAGTTGAAAAATAGTAAAATATAAAATGGGATGTGATTTTTGCTGCTCAAGTACCATAACTTGGTCCATTCATGCAGAATGACTCTGACCTGTTGAATGTATCCTGTCTTTCATCCTCATCCCTTGGAAGGAAGACAGTGAGAAGATGAAATAAAATTATTCTACTGAGGGAAAAGTGAAATGCTGAGGGTAAATTGAAGGGAGAAAGAAAACAGAGCACCAAGTGCGGGGCAACTGTGTGATTTACATGAAAGCTTTAGAGAGAAATCAGAGCTCTTGAGCAATCCTTGATTCTTTGCATGCTAACTTTGGTGCATGTATTGTCTGCAGATACAGGTCAAGACATGTTTTCTGTTAATCATGCTTCCAGTGCACCTTCCCAGCACTCCCTCTAACCGTGTCTTCAACTTCATTCACTCAGGCTGCCATTCCCACTATCAAACGTTAAAGATGGAAAGTCTCTACCAGGTCACAGCTTGTCCCTTCCCCTGAGCAGTGTTATGAAAACCAGATCACTCCTCTGTAAGTGTAAGTGTAAGTGATGATTCATCTTTCCACACCAGTGTGCACCAAGACCTGTCTAAACGCTGGTACCTTGGTGGTTGGTTTTGTGCAGAGACAGGTTTTAAACACACCAGAGGAAAGCAGCTTTTACTAAATGTTTTATAATGTGTCAGGAAACCTTTATCGAACATTTAATCCAAAACCTGGCTTTGAACCAGGGAGGCATACAGTTCTGTAATTAATTTTTTTTTTACCTTCTTTTCCTAATCGCTGATAAAAAAAGCTTAATTCTATTAACAACTCAACTTGACAAATTACACTGCTCAACGGAAGCGTTTAGAAATTAATTACGCATTTTATTGCATTAGATTGGATAAACAGGGAAGCACTCACCAAAAAAAAGAAAAACAGGAAAGGAGGAGAGTGGTCACAATATAACAACGCTTTTGGTGCCTGACTATTCCATTTAGATTCAGTGTGTCACCTACATAAATAAATGAAATAAAGACATGATCCTCAGAGATAGCACCTCAAATTTAAGTGTAATTTTCCCTCTGGGCTATGTCAGTAACACAATTTATTTTTCCTCTTTGGGAACAAACATTTTTTTTTTTTTTTCCAAAGCCCAAGTTGATTGGGATTCCTAGAGGAATTTTTTTCCAATTGTCATGGAAGCTCAACTCTTTCCCTACTTACATTCTCCAGTTTCTAGCATTAAAAATCTCAGAGCTACGCCTCTGGAATTTAACTAGGAGTAGCAAATCATAACAGTAGGTGTATTATCGTGTTGCCAAATTATTAAAAAAAAATAGGGAAAAGAAGATGAAATTAGCTTCCCTTCACATCTAAATCAAAAGCAGTCAGAAAACCTTGTGCAATTTTTATGGTTCTCTTTATAAATATACATGTTTCACAAAGACTGGTGAAGGAGACTTTCTGGCACATAATCAAACTGTTCTAGCTTGTGAACTCCTACACTTTGTCTGCACTACCCAAAGAAATTTACCTTGTAGCAAACTCGTCCATAAATTTATGTTTAAACCATCCTGATGTTTCTTTTCTCTTGTTCTCCTTGTATTCTTCTGTATAATCTTCCTTTTCTTATTTACTAAAATAATGTATTTTTTTCTTATTTGCATTTGCATTCCATTTCTGTAATTATGTCAGTATATAGACATGTTATTGAGCAAACATCACCATCAGTGCTGGTGGGTGGGCAGAGAGAGAAAGAAGGGTGTTGCCTGTGAAAATTGATACTACAGCTGTTATTTGAAATGAAGCAAAGTATAGGAGGAATCCAGACTCACACAGAATTACTGTGTAAAGCAAAACCCAGCAAGAGCAAATAGTAAATAAGAAAGGTGTATTCTTGATGTCCAGGTTTAAGCATTGATGGAAAGCTGCCCTCTAATCTGAAGAAGCAAAGCAGTAAATTCTCGTTCAGAAATTCACTCCAGGCTTGCAGCAAAGGGAGGGCAGAGAGACTGGACAGCATTCACTGTACAAGGGAATACCCTTGACAAAACTATGCTTTTTTTTTTTTTTTTTTTTTTTATCCAGGAGGGTTTGTAGAGAAGATAGATTTTAGGAGGATTTGGGTTCTGGTTAAGGTTGAGAAGTATTTCTGAGCGTTGGAACTCCTTCCACAAAAAAAAAAAAAAAAGAAAGAAAGAAAGCAACAAGATGGGGAATACACAAAACCAAATGTAGTGGATGTTTGTATCAAGCCCTAGGTGAAGGATGGCTTTTTCTTGTAGTCAGGTGCCACTTAATCAGTTCCTACTCATGGTGACCTAATGGGGCAACAGAAGGAAACACTTCTTGGTTCTGCACCATCCTCGCAATCATTATTATTTTTAAGCACATTGTTCCAGCCACTGTGTCAGCCACTTTCACTGATGTCTTCCTCTTTTTCACTCCCTCTCTACCAAGCATGCTATTCTCTAAGGACTAGTCCCTCCTGACAACATGTCCAAAGTAGGTGAGACAAAGTCTTGCCATTCTTGCTTCTAATGAGTATTCTGCTTGAACTTCTGCCAAGACAGGCTCTTTCTAGCCCTGGTGAAATCATGGCACTTGCTTAAAGCTCAAGTCCCAAAAGAACCATACAGTGACATTGCTGAAAGAATGTATTGATAAATGGTTCTGGTTTTGCTTACCCGCGAGTAGGGTCACTACGAGCTGGACACGACTCAACATCAGTGGATGAGTGCTAGAAATGGAAGTATATTCACCATGACCATTTGGCAACTTTTCTCTCTCTTTACTAATTTATTCCCTTATGATTCTTTCTTTGTTCATATTATGTCATTGTCCTTTTCTACAAAGTGGGTAGGCAGTGATGAGTGAAATTCTATATAAATCTCTTTTGTTGCATGAGTGAATGCTTGTGCTATAGAATGCAGCTCTAACTTATGTACAGATGCTGACTATAAAACAGATGTAATAGCTTTTATTATCAACAGATTGTTTCTCTCTCTCTTTCTGTGTGTTGGGCGGCAACAGGTGTTTTGGATACCGAGAGATGTATCACACTTCCTGCCTTCAGGGAATATTCTATGCATATTTAAGGCATTTTCGAAGAGAAATTACAGGCTATATTAAAAGTTCCGTGTAACGGATCTGCATAGTCAGTACTACTGTGCAGCAGAGAGCATCACCATGGAACTGTAGGGGAAAGTAGTAAGGGGGAAGCATGTAGTATTTACATTGGGAAGAGCTGGATAGTCTGAATGAATATGTATATCACAGAATGCTGTTGTGTTTGGGGAATGGGGGTGATCTTGCTGGACCTTTTTTTGCAAAAGGAGAGCTGTCTCCCTGATTCTTATAGCAGCTTGAATCCTGCCACTGTACTCTGTTTTCCTTTTGTTGTCTTCTGCTCTGAAATTTCAAACTCTGATGTTTTATTTATTTGTTTTCTTCATCTTTTAAAAATTCTATGTTGACTGAAGTGGAGCGACTGTTGGGGTCTAATACAAAACAACAAATGAGAAGTTTCCATCCTTGCAAAAGCAACTTAGGCCCTCCAGCACAATATCTTCAGCTATATGAACAAGTGAGAGAGAATTATAAAGGTTTATTACAGTTAGCAGAAACCCTAATAGTGTAGTGGTTAAGTGCCATGGCTGCAAACTAATATGTCAGCAGTTCGATCCCACCAGGTGCTCCTTGGAAACTATAGGGCGGTTTTGCTCTGTACTATGGGGTCACCGTGAGTCAGAATTGGCTCAGCAGCAATGGGTATTATACTTAACATTGGCTTGGGCTCTAGTCTTTTCCTCTGCAGTCTTACTCTGGATTGCTTTGAACTGTCACCTGCAAATGTATGTCAAAGATAAAAAAGAAGAAAAAAATATGCTGTATGTATTACATAAGTGTAATGTTCTATAGAAATGTGCTTCTCTATGGAGTTCAGCTGATATTTACAATTATCACTGAAACATTTCATTTGGAAGTTGGATGTTGCTAATGGAAAATGTCCCTTCCCTTTTATCTGCATTTGTATGGGTGATACCTGATTACTGCAAATCACGCTACATGGCTGGCCAGTGTGTGCAAATGGGGAAAGGTGTTTTGTTTAGGTATTTATTCAGCTTGTAACATGTATCTATTTCATAGACCTCTTTACAATAGTACTGTATCAAGCTCGCCTCTAAGAGTAAGGGAAGCAGGAAGGGGACACACTGTGTGTTCCTTGTTAGCTCTGATGATTATCCGGGTCTGAGCCTAGAATATCATTAGAACTACTGATTTAGCTCAAGGTGAATATTGTTTTAAAGAACTCTAGAAAGAGATTGACGCAATTTAATATTTAGACTTTCCTTTTTAATACAGTCAGAACACAGTGAACCAAACAGGCCTCTATTGATCAGGACTCGTAACTTCAAATCACTTACGTCCATCCCTAATCTGTAGATACTGAATGTCATATAAGCAACATTTCTGGAAGCTGTTGCAAACCACAAAAAAAAGTTCCTAAAAGTTAAGTTCATGGTAACATTTATGGGGACAGCTGAAACCACACTGTTTCCAGAAATGGTGAAATTGAATGCCTACTAAAGCCAAACCTATTTCCGTCCTGTCAGTTCCACCTCATAGCAACCATATAGGACAGAGAACTACCCCACAGGGTTTCCAAGGAGCAGCTAGGAAATCCAAACTGCTGACCTTTTGGTTAGCAGCTGAGCACTTAGCCACTTAGCTACTGCGCCACCAGGGCTCCTGGCTGCCTGCTAAGAAGACATTTGATGCAGTAAATTTTTCAGTGATTTAATCACATTCGTTTTTCATCTCTAAGAAAATCTATGTTTTTTGTTAAAAATGTGTAGCCACTTAGCATCACAGGGATTCATGATTACAAGATCCTATAGAGATTTCCTAAATGAACAATCCACCACCCTTTATAGTATGCCCTCTGATTTTTTTTTTTTTTTTTTTTTTGCCTAAACTCTTGAGGGATGCAGCATGGAGAAAAACCATCTGTGATGAAATTATTTAGTTACTCCCAAGGCTGGGTCGGCATCTCTGTCTCACACGTCCTGGGTGACTTAAAGCCTTACGGTTGGCTTTAAAAATGAATGGCTTTGAAAAGTCTCACTGTGATTACATAATTGAATTGATGGTGTTTTCTTCTTGATGCGAGATTGCTGGGCTCCTTAGCAAATCTGAATTGCATCCAGTGGTGGCAGAACGCTGTGCCGGTTGCCTTGCTTTCCTGAGTGGGTAACATCAGTGTAGCCTTCACATTTGCTCTTTGTGCTTATAGACTGGGTGTGTATTTGTAGTCTCTTGGCACAAGAGCGGCTTTGTATACAGAGGCCCCGTGTGTTTAAGAACAATGAATGCTAATGTTGTTCCTGTCCAGCAGCCAGAGGAGAAGAGATGTTCCTAATGAGAGCTGACACAACAAGAAATAGTGGCTTTTTGTCTCTCTTGTATGTTAAACAATTCATGAGGTTTGGGCTTGAGTGAGACATTTAATAAACATTGGCCACTTGGGCTGCCTACAGCTGGCAATTTGTCACTATTGGTCAAATGTATGAACAGCAGAATGAGATTTTCAGCTTGGGGAACTTAAGGCTTAACAAATGATGTTGTTTATCATCCATTTAAATGTAAAGGTTTAATGTGACTTAAGTGATAAGTACCGCATTTGGGTACATTTCAAAAAGACAAGGCTCCTCTCAGATGAAATTAAGTCATGGGCAGTTTGAAATCTTTCATAGCATCTTAACACTGCAATTGTTCTCAGATGCCATCCAGCCCAGTCTCCCACTCCTTGCAGGAATCTTCCCTGAGGAATGAATGGGTCAGCTATCTATTCACGCATAGACATTTTGCTCCTACCTAGTTCAGTTTCTTTAAAGAAGCTGCCCTCCAAAGTCTTGGTATAAAGCAATGACCCACTAGACCTGAACTATCGTATCTCATCTACCTGTATCTTTTTTGTGTGTGTGTGTGACCCTTCCTTTGCTCATTAATTCACCTGCCTTCAGTGTGGTTAAAAATAAACTGCTGACATCTAGTAGATTCCATGTTATGGTGAGTGGTACTTGTCAGAGTAGAAGAACTCTGCTCCACAGGGTTACATTTTTCAGAAATATATCACCAGGACTTTCTTTTGAGGTGTCTCTGGTTGGACTCGAACCTCCAACCTTTCAGTTTGCAGGCAAGCAAATTAATTTTCTGTATATCACCCAGGGAAACCCTGGTGCAGCAATGGTTAAGTGCTGCAGCTGCTAACCAAAAGGTCATCAGTTCAAATCTACAGAGCACTCCTTGAAAACTTTATGGGGCAGTTCTACGTGGTCCATAGAGTTGCTATGGGCCTGAAATAACTTGATGGCAGAGCAATTAACTTTATAGCCTTATGAATAAAGTAGCCTTCTGGATGGCTTTGGCCTCCATGCACTATACCTACTGGAAATATTTTCTTGGTATTGAGGCGGCTTCTAACTCTTTAGCATCTCTACCCCTTTTACCTTGTGGCGTAGTGGTTAAGTGCTACATCTGCTAACCCAAAGCTTGGCAGTTAAAATCCTCAAGATTCTCCTTGGTAACTCTGTGGGGAAGTTCTGCTCTGACCTACAGGGTCACTATGAGTCGGAATGGACTTGATGGCAGTGAGTTTATAGCCTCCTTGAGAGAAACACTAAGATTTGTGGTTGAATTGGCAATTCCATATCCTACAGTTTATGAAATTAGAACAAGGACTTCATCATAAATGAAATTGCTGTTTGAGTCAACTGCTTCCACCTTCAATTAAGAATACTCCAATAGTTTCTTGTTTGAAATCATTTGGGTAGACGGCAGAGATGTGTTTAGTAAAGAGGGTAGTTGTTGCTTGTGATAACCTCTTGGCATGCCTTAGCGTGGAGAGAACAGAACTCATGGCAGCAGGAAAAAGCCCGTGGATATCTAACCTTGTGTTCCTTGAAGGAGTCCCATCTAAAGGATGAGTCAGTCGTTCATCCTTAGCTTAAACATTTTGTGCAGTCTCTAAGATAGATGTAGGCCATGGACAGTGATAAGGAGGCTTCCCCCGATACCGCTTGCATAGCTTTTTTTGCTTACCCTTTTGCTCTTTTCCATTACAACTTTGAACAAGGAGGAAGTGGAAAATAGCTCCTCCTCTGTTGGCAATCATTTAATGTTTAATTTCTATACACATTTGACTCTTCAATGGCTATGAGGGGAGGGATGAGTTGAAAATCAGTGAAAGTCAGGATGAAGGAAGTCATTCTTTAATGTCAAGAAGAGACTGTGGGTGAATACTGATTTTAGTGTAGACAGAAAGTACCAGCAACTCCTGGTGCTTTCGATTTGATATTGTGTCTCAGGCAGCAAAGAAGGTGTCACTTCATCTGAACCAATTACTCACAGGGAAGACAACAATACCACAATATCACAGTTTAAGCTGAGATTGGGAAGAAGATGCAGTATGAGTTTATTTGCCAAGTTATTCATTTTATTGAATGTGACTGTACGGCATAGCTTGTCACCCTGGAGTAATAAACAGCATAGGGTTTGGAAGAAGTTCTGGCAATACAGTCAAACAGCTATGTAATAGCAGCCACCTCAGTTAACATCCCTGGATCTAATAACCCTGATTTTTAAAATGTTTGTAATAATGCTCACTTTAGGGCTCATGAGAAACTTAAATGAGATGATGTACTTGGAAGCACTTTGTAAATTATAAATTATTGTTTCAATAATAGAAACTGTTGACAGTTTGATATTGTCACTGGTAAGAATTCTGGCAGTAATAATAAACATGTCACAGAGTATTATTGGGACGTAACTGTGCCAAGTATTATTTACAGGAGCATGGTAAAGCAGTGTTTTCCTGGACTCTCCTGGGTGTGCAGTGCCAAAAGATGAGGTATTGTAGGATCTCCTGGTAGTTTCCAGAAGCACCTGAGAATTGGATCTTAAGCATAGCTATTAATTTTGCCTGTATGAGAATACAGGTACGAAGGCAAAAAGGAGGCTGTCTATAAAGGGGCTAGGTGACTTGCCAGTCCTGAAATCAGAGCATATTGTTTTGCACATACTTTACCAACACATCCCCTGACTCTCAGCATCAAAAGTATTAAAAAGTTGAATCCATTTAGAGATTCTTTTGTGTCAGCCTGAAAAACAAACGCCAGCCTTTCACATGTTAAGTGCATACATACATGTATAAGTATACCTGTATACAGGCACTTTTGACCTGACTCTGGTTCAAAAAACCTCAGTGAGACTTGGGCAGAGGAAGGAAGGACTCGAGGCTATATGGCTCCAAAGTGGCTGGCCTGGAAACTGCAAGTTGACATGACACAGAAGACAGCCCTGTCTTCTTTGTCTGACTTTTAGCCAACTCATGTTGGTGATGTCTATGAATGGAAAATGTAGGCTATCTGGATATTATGACCCATAACTCTTGTCCAGATGTTACAATTTTTAGGAATGCCCTTTTGTCTTTTTGAGCTACTGAAATCCTACATACCATTGAAGATCTTGACAGCTAAATATTTTTTCCTTCCTAAGGCCATTTTTAGCTTTCCCCTGAAGGCTGGCCCTCCTCTTTCCTTCCAGATGTATTACTTGTGTGTATACAAATGTCTGTCTTTAATCTATGAGCATCTTGAGGAAGGACATCTGTCTCCTTTATTATTATTATTGCATCTCCTGCATATAACACATTACCTGGCAAAGAGCCACCACCCAGGTGATTTAATAATGACACTTTTAGAGTTTGTGTTCCTGTGTTCTTGAATTTGGGGGATTGCCATTTATTGTTCTCCTGTGATTACTGTACCATGTGGACTCAAACCCACAATGTTCTGTAGGTTTCTTGATGTATGTGCTGTTTCACTGTAATATGAAAGATGTCTAAGTAGATCATAGTAAACTATCTCAGATGAGTACATTTGACCTGACAGATATCCACATTGGTCAAATTTTGTCATATTAGCTGTAACTACATGCGGTGCAATGACTGGCTTAATATGGTCCTTACAGACATAATCTTTGTAATTCCCACCAAATGACTGGGTGAGACTCTGCTAATAAGGTATATGGAACTTCAGTGAGGGTTTTGGTCAGTTTTCTCATCCCACTATGCTTAAAATGAGTCACCCCAGAAACAGGAAGGTAGGATCTCACCATCAAGGAAGGAAAGCCAGCAGTGGAGTGCTCCCTTTGGTCATGGGACCTGTGCACTCAGAAACTCCTGGAACCAAGAGACTAAGAAAAATAGCTGTAACACCAAAGACAGAGAAAAGCAGTGGCAGAGAACAGGCAGAAGAGACTGACATGGGACGGTACAGTGGGCTTCCTGGGTTATCTAGATCTGAGAACTAGATCTGACTGCCTCCAGGCTGAGGCGTACTGACAGAGTGGGGTACCTCGATTGACAGAACTAAAAGAGTTTTGTAACAATTGCCCAAGCAGAGCTGAAGGTGAGGGCCAGAGAGAGAAATGCCTATAGGCATGGCTGAGAAAAGGTTGTCCTAATGCAAGAACTGTATCCTGAGTGTTCCTGAATGTGAATTGTAACCTATAACTGCTTTCATAAGCCCTGTACTGGTGATTGTTGTCTTTGAATTCTGTGTGGCCATTAAAATGAATTATGGAACCTGGCAGAGAAGTAAAGAGTGCCTTAAGAAGGATGGTTGGTGTCGAAATTGGTAAAGATGGCAGAGAGAAGAGGCATGTCTGATCACCTGCTTGTAGGAGTCAGCCTTAGGCTGTTGATCTTGGTTTCCCATCCTCTTTATGAGATTGCAGCAGGTCAGATACCTCTACTTTGCTATTGTTATACTGTATAATTCACCTGTACATTAAATCAAAAGCTTGATAGAGACCATGGTTGCCTTGAAAGCACCATCTCTTCTATCTGAGTTTCATACCTATTTCCAGGCCAGAATTCAGTTTTATAATTATTTTTTTCCCTGAAATTTCTCTAAAACTGTCTTCAAAATTTTATTGTTGATATGTTTTCTGTTTTAAACGTATCTTGAACACATTAATTAGTGTCTTAGGGTATAATGTTGATGCCATATAACAAGTGGCTTTATTTACAAACTGAGAAACGCTATGACAGATACATATTGGTAAAGATCTCGGCAAATTTGAATATATATATGTATATATATATGTACATGTATATATATAGGGAAAGGCCCTGGACTGATGGGAAAAAGTAGTGAGTTTCCTATCACTGACTTTAGACAAGCAGAGGCCAGCTGAATATACAGAGGCAGGTATATTGAAGAAACAAGTTAAATATTAAATCATGGTAATTCTTAGATTTGTAATTCTCTCAATTTTTCAAGATCAGAGATTTCATGTCCTCACTTCCATGTATTCACAAAAATGGAATGTCAGTCCAGCATTAATTGTGAACACCACGCTATCATAGATTGAGTTGTTTTCACCAAAAGATGTGTATAGAAGTCACAGCATACATTAGAAAGAAGATCAACTTAACTGGACTCCAGCATAAACTGAAAACTCTTCTAATCTTAACCAAATATTGAAATGATAGAGTAGCAGGTTGAGGGTCCAGGGACCATGCTCTCAGGGGACAACAAGGTCAATGGGCATAATTAGCCTATTGCTAAGACAGTTGTCTGCAGTCCATATTGGTGCATGGCATCTGGGATCTTAAGAGCTAGCAAGCTGCCATCTGAACTACACCAAATGGTCCTGACTCAGCCAGAAAATACGATCACCAAGGACAACAAAGACATGAGGGGAAAAGAGCCCAGAAGACAGAAGGACTCATATGAGTGGGTGACTGTATCAACGTGTGACCAGAATACCAGGTGGTTCCTGGCCACCACCAAAGACAGCCAAGATGGCACACGTAGTGTCAAGTCCCCCTGGCAACATGAGAAAAAGAGGGTTGCACCTAAAGGACTCCATTAAAAGACTACAACTGATAGTCTGAAGGCCTGGGAGTTTCCCTGGGAGCATGGCCCCTAGACCTGTTGCTGTCCCCGATGATGAATCATTACTGAGGTCAACTCTTTGGACAGGAATGGATTGGACTCGAGGAAACAAAGTCACCGTATGGTGTGTGTACTTCATGGTTCTATGCATCTGTAGGGTACTGTCCTACTGGCCTCTTACTAGAAGGGAGAGGAGAGGGTGGAGAGGAGGGGACAGGAGATTGTTAAGAGCATGTGACGTATACAGAACAGAAAGGAAGAGTGTGCTATCACCAAACAAGGGGAGCAGAAGCACTTGCAGAGAGGCTGGCATGCAAATTTAACTTGGATTGTATACTTTCACTAAATCACAATTTAAAAAAAAAAAAGTGTGTAGAAATTTGTCCGGGCCATGATAACTGGTCTTGTGAATGCTCTAAATCCCGCCTCTGGGATGCGGAAAGCAGTTGTGTTGGTGTGGCTGGACTTAATATGTAGGATTGTACTGTGGCTTGGGATAGAAAAAAAAAGGGAGGCAAGCTTAGGGACCTCATACCATGAAGAAAGAAAGCAGTGCATGGAGCTGAGCATCTCAGAAGCTTCCAGTCCAGGGGATGGTTGACAACAAGAACCTTCCCCCAGAGCCAGCAGAGAAAGCCTTCCCCTGGAGCTGACACCCTGAATTTGGACCGTTGGCTTACTGGACTGTCACAAATAAAACTTCTCTATCTAAGCAGAAGGTCAGCAGTTCAAATCCACCAGGTGCTCCTTGAATACTTTAGAGGGCAGTTCTACCCTGGCCCCTAGGTTCGCTATGAGTAGATCTGACTTGACGGCACTTGGCTTGGCTATCTAAATCTACCCATTTGTGGTGTTTCTGTAAAACCAACACTAGATAACTAAAACACACACTATTCTGTATGATTTCATCATCTTTTAAAAAAAAATCTTACGTGTATTCTATTTATTAGTGCCCTGACCATTTTTTTTTTTTTTTAATATGTGGGGAGATGACCATAGTTACAAAAAAATTAGAGATGTGAAAGCTGATATTAGTCTTGTTGATTTCAAAATATTCCAAAATGAACATCACCTATACCTTTCCCCAGCCCTATTTTGGAAACCCTGGAGGCATAGTGATTAAGTGGTATGGCTCCAAACCAAAAGGTCAGCAGTTCAAATCCACCAGGGACTCCTTGGAAACTATTGTAGGGTCGCTATGAGTCAGAATGGACTTGAAGCCTTAGGATTATTTATTTATTTATTTCCTTTTGCCTTCTCCTGACCATTACCAGGCCATTTGTAAGGTACAAGGGAATCTTTCTGTCTTGTGGGAGGTTTTGCGTTTCTAGGACTGTGCTATTTATCACTCCAAGTGCTCACTGACTCCCCCTCCATTCCCCCACCTTACCCTATGCATCACATTGGATGTGACACAGGAGGACCACATCCCCTCCCTTCCTCTGCCCCGAGGTGCTTGTGGAGCTCAGAGAGTGACGTGCAGTTGGGTTGTTTGTCACCACGCTGAAAAATGGAAGGATGGCATCGCTACAGGAGCAGATGGCGCTGTATGCTTGGCATAATTTTCTCCGGCAAACTAGGACTAGGGCTGCGAATACTGGCATTTGCCTGCTACAGTCATCACGTCAAATCATAACAATGAAAATAAGGTACTTCTGCAGAGAAGGTATGGAAATTTTAAATTACATGCATTTACGTGTCATGGGCTCCTGTTGTGTTCCTATACCATGGTTTCACTGCTGACATTTGTATCAAGCAAAATTTTGTATGAGCCTTGTTTTTTGTGTTTACCTTTCATCTGTATTCCCATAAATGAACTCAGGCACTGAGACATCAGAAAATTGCATTTAGGAGTGTAGAGAGCACTGGAATAAACAGGAATAAAAACGATGAGGATGGTAGAGAGGAGAATGTGTTTTAAGCTCTGGAAAGTAACAAAGTTCTGAAAGAGAAACAAAAGAGGCTTTTGTCTTTGTTTTAGGACACCTGAATAAAGGTTCTAGTACTTATTAACTGTGTGATTTTAAGAAAGCCAAACCTATTTCACTTAGAAGTTTCTCATTGGGAAAATAAAGAGTTTTAGCTGGGTGATTGCTAAGATTTCTTCTAATTCTAGTAATTTTTGATCTGCTATTTCTGTGAGAACTAATGAAGCAATAATACAGGCCACCTGTCTTTTGGCCTACTTTTGTGCTATTTTTGTTTGGTTGGTTTATTTAAAGATCCATGGATTTAAAGGCGAGAGAACATAATAAAAATGGCCACAGACCACAGTATACATTTCATTTCTGAAGTACATTCCTTTATTTCTTTCCCTTCACCCTTCTATCTTACAAAATCAATACTTCTTAGCCTCAATTTTGAATTTCTCTGATAAATTTGGATACTCCCTCAAAGGCTATAGTTTCTCATGCATTTTAATTAATTAATTCATGAATTCACTCATTTAACCAACTCTGTTCCAGGTGAATGCTAGGCTATAAACCAAAAGACTGACTGGTAGCAACTCTGTAAGACCTAATAGAATTGCCTGATAGAGTTTCCAAGGAGTGTCTGGCAGATTGGAACTGCTGACCTTTTGATTAGCAGACATAGCTTTTAACTACTATGACACCAGGATTTCCAGAGATGCACTAATGATTAGGATATGTTTCCTGCCTTCTAGGAATTGACAGTCCAGTGGGAGGCATATGGCTTATGTATATGGAGTTTAGAGAAGTTGTTAGAATTTTTTCCAGCCAAGTAGCCAAGCGCCGTCGAGTTGGATCCGACTCATGGCGACACCAACGAAGATTAAAAAAAGTCTTTTAGCAGAGGAAACAGCATGCACTAGGATTCAGGGTCATGAAAATGACATGCTTGGGGAATACTGACAAATTTCTTATGTCTTGAATATAGGTATAGATGAAAAAAGGCAGAAATTTACTCAGAGAAAAACATAGACCAGATTCTGAAAACTGAGTACACCGAAGACATAGAATCTTTCTTCTACCACAGTAAAGATTTTTCTGTGCAAAATGAAGTACTATGATGAGATTATTTGTTTGTTTTGTAATGAATCTGTGAGTTTGAGGATAATGTAGAATGTATTTTTATCTGGAGAGACTCTGGATGCTCAAGCAACTTGAAATAGTTTAGGAAAAAGACAAGAAGAACTAGTGAGAAAGGCAGGGGAGTTACAGATCCTTCTGAGGTAGGATTAATAAAATTTGGTTACTGATGGAATAACTAGTAGAATCAAGATGTTTTTGTTCATTCTATTCAGCAATATTTACTGAGAACCTACTGTGGGTCAGCAATAAAAAAGACTTGAGTTTGTTTTCTGGGAACATCTTTTCTAGGAGAAGGGAATAGAAAATACCTGAATGAAAAAAGTAAATAACAATGTGCAGTGATGGCGAGGTTGTTCAGGTCATTGAGACATTGTGCTGTGTTAGACCAACTGGGCAGCTCATTTCAATTGGGGTGATTAGATCAGTCTCACCAGACAGGGAAAATAACAAGAAAGATACAACCATGCAACCACTGGGAGGAAGAATATTCCAGACACAAAATAAATTTCTGTTGTTGGTGTTTTAATAAATTAGGGTAAAGAAGGCAGAAAATGTCTAGAAGGGATGCTGATGTGTGCATTGTATTTTTTTTTTAGATGTGAAGACATGGATTTGTCTGGTAGTCAACTGAGAATATACTTGGGTACATGATGGCCAGTAAGGTCAGAAGACATAATTTGGGAATAACCAGATTATACAGGCAAATCAAAGCTATATTTGTGGTTTACAAAGAGATAAAGTAGAAAATTTCAAAGAAAGAACCTACTTCATGTAACCAGTTGCCAAAGTTGTTGAGACAGGACAGGCAGGTTCTATGATCCAAGATGACATAGGACTCCACAGGGAAGCAATAGAACTCATCTTTTGGATATGAAATAAATGAAGAATATAAAGCTATAATTGTCAAAGTTAGAGAAATGGAAGATGAGGAAGCGAACACAGAGAAACAGCAATAGGAGAGACCTTTGTTTTGAAAGTGACTGGAGTGTGAACTTTAAAGTCAAGCAGTGCAAGTCAAGAAGTTGATGAGACAATTTACTAGGGATAAAGAAGAAAATTTGCCAAGTAGCACAGAGCATTCCACTGAAATTAGATGATTCTGTTCTGCTTCGTCTATCACCCATCAGATTTATAATTTAGAAATCCAGCTTTTGTAATTGTGAAACTTTGGGTAATTTTATTATAGATGAGTCTAGTCTTTAAGAAAAATGCTTGTCACAAATTGTATTTCTGTTGATGTTTCTATACCTTCTTACTATATCCTAGTAGCAACATCTGAATGGTGAAATAAGTAAAAATTACAGCTGCACAGTTTCCTTGCCTTCCCTAACACTGAATTCTTTTTTGTTGTACGGACACAAAGAGCTCTGATGCCATAGTAGGTACACAGGGAGAATTTTATCTAGAAGCATAGGAGTTCTTCAACCCGCTTTGTTATAGAGTAGCTAATTTAAAGCTATGGCATGCATTGAGCAGTTCAGATTTTGAAAACTTCAGTGCCAAATATTTCAGATTTAACATCTTTTACAGATATTTCAGTTCTGTTTAGATGCAGACATTGACAAAATTATTACACACAGGAGATGAAAAATAGAATAATCCACTTTCATCCTGTGCTAGGAAACCCTTGAGTTGTAATGGATAAGTGCCATGGCCGCTAACTAAAATGTCAGCCGCTCGAATCCACCAGGCACTCCTTGGAAACTCTGCGAAGCAATTCTACTCTGTCCTCTAGGGTTGCTATGGCTTGGAATCAACTCAATCAAATCAATATGGCAGTGGATTTGGTTTTGTGGACATAATGGTTAAGTGCTACTGCTGCTAACCAAAAGGTCAGCAGTTCAAGATAATTAACAAGAATATCAAAGACGTGAGGAAAAATGGGGCAAGGAGACAGCAAGACTCATGTGGTTGAGATAGAAAACTAGCAGGAGAAAAGAACTAGATGGTGTCTGGTCACCACAAAAACAGCCCTGACGGGGAACACAGTGTAGAGTCTCTGACACAGCATCAGAAAAAAGGATGTGCAGAGCAAGAACATTATGAAAATACCAGACTTGGTGGCCTGACATCTGGGGTGGTCCCCTGGGACCATGGCCCCTAGATTCCCTTGTAGCCCCAAGCTGAAAGCAGTATTGAATCCAGCACTTCAGACAAGGAATGGACTGGACCTGGGGACATAGAATGTTGCAGGTTGTATGTGTACTTTATGGTTTAATACATATGAGGCTGGCCTACTTTTCAGAGGGAAGAGGAGAACATGGAGAGGAGGGGACAAGTGTTGGCTGAGTGGATATGGGAAATAAAGAGTGGGAAAGAAAAGTGTGCTGTCACAGGGTGAGAAGAGCAGATAGAGTTTCAGAGAGGCATGTGCTTAGGATTTTATATGGCAAGTTGACTTAGATTGTAAACTTTCACTTAATCACAATTTTTTTTTTTTTAATGGTTTGCAGTTCAAACCTGCGAGGCACTCCTTGGAAGCTCTATGGGGCAGTTCTACTCCGTATACAGGGTCACTGTTTGTCAGAATCAACTAGACGGCAGTGGGCCTGTGTTATTTACTTATTTATTTTTTGGTTTGGGTGTGCTAAAATGCTGAAATGCCCTGAGTTTAGGACTGCTGATCCTTAAAACAGCCATCTCTCCAGCCTCACTCTTAACGGTGGTTGGTGTATGAGCCCCACAGGCTTTGATTCCCAGTTTCACCTAGTAAGCAGGTGTCTTTGCCCAGCCTGTGGAAGATGTGGTGGCATATTGTAAGACAGGAGGAAAGTAGAGTATTTCGCTCCATGTGTTTTCTTTGCCTCTGTTGGTGTCTTAAGTGGCTGCTGTGTTTCTTCCATGGCTCTCATTCCCCAGCACAGGGCTACACAGTTCCAGCCTGTGCTCCAGCCTAAAGCGATCTATCTTTTCTGTTTAACTTTAGAGCTACAGGTAGGGGTACCTTGCTGCTTGAGCTAGTGCTTGTTTCCTCAGGGTCCCCTGGCTGACTTCACAGACTCTTCTACCATCTGCTTATCAAATCCCTGTATTAATTTCCTTGTTCCCTAGAGGACTATGCTTTCTTACTTAGAATTTAACTATACAGTAAAATCAGGAGCTTACTTCAGGGAAAGAGGTACTGATATTTTAACCCATAGTAGAATAAAATTCAATAACAATTTGGAGGTTTTTGTATTTTTATTTTTTTAAACTGTGATAAAAGAATGAAAGTTCTGGAAATCTTCCTTAGAAGCCAGATCTTAATAGACTCCCCCACCCCCGCCAGTGTTAAAATTCAAGTTAGATAGGTTGAATATGTTTAGTCTGCAAAGATTGTACACAAGGAAAAACATATTTATGTGGAGAAAGAAAGAAGAACCAAAGCCTTAGAACAAGAAACAAGGAAAGAAAAAGAAGTATTTAGAAAACCGTGTTGGCAATGATTAAGCGGTGGCAGTGAGAAAAATGAAATTCTAAAGACAGAAAGACAAGTGGGAATGCAGGGGACCTGCAAAAGAAAAGAGAGAATTTTACAGGAGAAAAAGAGATGAAGCTGACAGAAAAACATGGCACCCCACTTCTTCAGGAAATCTGGGATTACCAGAACACCCAGAAAGCTTTATAATTTCAGTTCATGGTCAGCCCTTTCCTTCCCCCACCATCAACCTGCTAATACTTTTCTAATAATTACCTATTTTGAAACTGTTTTGGCTGTTAAAAAATGTTTCTTTTTAATAAGCAGATTAAACGAGACTGCTTATTAGCATAAGCTCTTCGTTGTTCAGCCCTCTTCCTAATTAAAAGCACTCATCTGTGGAGACCTTGATTTTCCCCTTCTCTCTGTGATGGGGTTTTGGATATTTTTCCTTGACAATTTATTCTGTTTTACTCTTCTTTGAAAGTCTCCTGTTCTGATATTCCACAGAGGTCAACTCTATTGAGAAAAAACATCACTTGGGTGGGGACGTGAAGTATAGACTGATTATCTGAGAGGATGGAATACCCACCCATGTGGCTGAAAAACAAAAACCAAACCTACTGCCCTTGAGTGGATTCTGACTCTTAACAGCCCTATCAGACAGAGTACAACTGCCCCAAAGGGTTTGCAAGGCATTATTCTTTATGGAGAAACAGAGCAGCACATCTTTCTCCTCAGGTGTGGCTGGTGGATTTGAACCATGGGGCTTTTAGTAAACAGCTGAGTGCTTTACCCATTATGCCACCAGAACTTTTTTCCAGATGATTAAATTAGGTCTAAAGGAAAAAAAACCCTACTTTTATGTCAGGTATCCTGTCTTGCAAGTTGCGAAAAGGGATGCATAACAATGAACGATGATAAATCCAAGTGTAATACTCTTTACATTGGGTTATGTTGCTTGTATCTGTAAATTTCCCTTGGGAATGCTCCTTCTCTAGTCTTCGTGGCGTTGATGGCTCATACTTTGTTGGAAAATTCTCCGCAATGGTCACAGTGGACTACCTTAGCTGTTTCTAGAGACATCCATTCCTCAAAAAAGATCTGTAAATGTTGGCCTAGGGAAAATGGGAATTACTTAGGACTGTAAAGATGTGATTTATGGCATAGTTTTCTTTATTTTTTTAATGGGCAGATATTTTTAATATAAAGATTAATAGTTTCAACCAAAATGCATTAATGGAAAGGTTGGTTTGTATGAAATCTGGAATAAAACTTGTGTGTCTGCAAGGTTGCTGAGAGAAAAGAAATTTCTGTCCAGATGACATAAGGGTTCCTGTCTACTTGGCACTGCATTTTATTTCATGCTCAGCATTGTTTGTTATATGGACTCTGGAGAATTTGCCTTCTTACTCCTGAAAAAAATAAGTATTAGCTTATAAACACAATTTTTTGTTTTTAACTTACAATGTCTTAACATTTCATAGATGCCTAAAACCCCAAGAGTCCATGGACATGAGGTTAAGAATACTTGATATAACTTATGTAATCGGTGCTGCTAGATGATTTTTTTCTTTGACTTGACTCATGTTCATAGTCATCAAGTGTACTTCTGATTTCAATATTTTTTTCTTCTCTAATTTTTTCTCCAGGGGACAGCTACTCCAACCAGACCTAATGCAAGTGTTTGCTTTTCTTGGCAGACATCTTTTCCAAAGCAAATTAATAATATAATAGTTTTATTTATTGTAGCTTTAAAAAAACAAAAATCTTAGTGTAAATTGCTCCCCTGACCTTTTTAACTTCCAAGCCAGCAGACAGGGTTTTATTTCAGTACCCACAAAGCAGAAATTTCAGGTCAGATGCACTGGTTTTCTCACTAAGTTCTGTATCTCATGGCAGGTCCAGCCACCACACATCTCATACATTGCAGTCTCTTACATTGCATGATGTAAGAGATGGGTCACTTTTGTCCAATCAGGCATTCATATCCTAAGTGTAGGACTGACAATCAAGTTTGTGAACTCATCCTAGAAAAAATGCTGCATACCTCCTTGCTGAATATCACTACAGTCACCTTCAAAGCACTGCCCTTGGGAAGCTATGCACTGACGCTAGTGCCTAGTCCACCCTTCAAAGCAGTTTTGAAACTCTTTCTGGAATGGCTGTCACAGCTGTTGTCATATTACCTTTGATGTCCTGAATGGCATCAAAATATCTTCCTTTCAATATTTCCTTTACCTTTGGGTAAAGAAAAAAAGTCACTGGGGGCCAGGTCAAGTGAGTAAGGAGGATGTTCCAATACAGTTACTTGTTTACTGGCTAAAAACTTTCTCACAAACAACTATACATTTAAGTTCATGAACTTGCCACTGTGCCACCATGTGCAGTGATCATTTCAGAAAGAGCTCCAAAACTACTTTGAAAGGAAGGCTAGCCACTAGTGTTGGTGCATAGCTTCCCAAGTGGAGTACTTTGAAGGTGACCACAGTGATACTCAGCAATGAGGTATCTAGCGCTTAGAACAATTGAGTTCACAGACTTGATTGTCAGACCTCGTATACTTCGCAAACGAAAGTGAGTTCCTTGTTAATGGAAAGTTTCTTGACTTGCTCTCAGAATCAAACTTCCTTATGATAACTGTTGGTTCTATAATTTGAGAATATTTTGTACATTATATAGATTTTATAAGAGCTTGAAGAGCAGTATGATGCTAAATGATTTATATGTCACCAAAAAAGGGAAGACTCTTAATGAGGTGGATTGATACAATGGCTGTAACAATGAGTTCAAGCATAACAATGGTTGTGAGGATGGCAGAGAATTAGGCTGTGTTTGGTTCTGTTACACATTAGATCCAACTTAGTGGCACCTAACAACAACACAACAACACAACACACACTGTGAGCACAAAAATGGGAAAGAGCAAGAACTTGAATGACGCAGATCATTAGCTTGTTCATGCAAGGAAGCATGGTTAGATCTATCTCATGAGAGAGAGTGTAGAAATCTATGTCTTCAAATACATGAAGAATTAGCATATGAGAGAAACCCATTGCCATCAAATTGATTCTGATTCATACTGACCCTAGAGGATGCAGTAGAACTGTGCCACACAGTTTCTATGGAGTGCCTGATGAATTTGAACTGCCAACCTTTTGGTTAACAGCTGTAGCACTTACCCACGAGGCCACCAGAGTTTCCATAGCAAGATGGGCTATATTTATTATTCACTATCCCAACATTAAAACTAGGAGCAGAGGGTATCAGGTATGTGGTAGGAAAATAACATACTTATATCAGGATGACTTAAAGCTAGTGTACCTATCTAACAGCAGAATGTTGAATCTTTCCAATTGTGAGTTTTCTATCTATGAAACAATTCAAGCAAAAATTAAATAACCATCAGTCAGGAATTCTGTTAAAAGTATTCTACACTTGACTAGGTATTTTAATTTATTCTAAATCTAAAAAATTGAAACTATATTATTTAATTATAATAAACGTTCTATTCCACTGCTAATTAGAGGGATTGTGTGGTCTTTTTTTTTTTTTTTAATTTTTTGCATTTCAATCCCTGTTGGCTGTTCTGCAAATTAATTTACCTCTTCTGCTTTAATCATTTTAAAATTTAATTTTTTTTAATTAATAGTATTGTTCCTTTATTTGTTGACTCAAATAACACATTTGCTAATATAATATCTTCCCTTAAGTTTAATCAGTGATTCAAGAATAGAATTCCTGACTTTCTATATGTATGTATGTGTGTGTAATTTCTTTTTTTTTTATTCACCCATCTTTTTTGTTTTTTAACATATATTCTGAGTAGTGTATTCTAGGACTTTTTTTTAAAGTCATACTTCTTAAACCTAGTGAATCAGAAAATCACATCGATTATTCATAGTAAGTGAACTTTATCAAAATAGAAGCACATGGCTCGCTCTCTCTCTCTCTCTCTCTCTCTCTGCATGTGTGTGTGTGTGTGTGTGTGTGTGCGCGTGTGTGTGCGTGTGTGTGCTGGTCCTTGACCATTCAGCAGAACGTCATGATTGGGACTCTGTGTAATACCCTTTATTCTCTCCAGGAGCAGCTATATACTTCAGAGTCCTGTGGTTAGGTCAGTAACCCTCACACAAGAAAAATTGGACTAGATTTCCTTTATTCTAGATTTAGACCAGAGGCGACGTGACATATATATATATATATGTCTACTATAGTACTCAGTTTCTAAAAGCCTGGCTTTGCCTAGTTACATGGGGAGAAAGCAGCTGAATTCACTCTCACCTTGTGAATCATCAGAACCTTGTCAGCTGCGTGATGTTTATCTGATGTAGTGATGATGATGTATGGGGAGAGGAGAAAAATAAAAGCACCCGAGTCAGTCAGTCTGTTTTTAAGACTGCAGGTAGAGTGCTGGTTTACTGCTGCTGCTCAACAACCCCTCGCCCCAGCCAAAAAAGATAGCTGCGTCACCATTTCACTTTTATATTGAACATATTTCCTGCTAGCTAAGTCAGCAAATAATAACACATATGGAACCCCTGATGTCGGATTTATGATGTCTTAGCTAATTTCAGGGGAGGGGAAGTGGACTGGAATGTCATGGGCTGATTTTCTTGGACACAGGACAGAGATATTAGAAAAGTCACATGGTCGTATGGAGAAGGGGCTCTAGTAACATCAAAGAAATCAAACCCGTTGCTGTGAAGTTGATTCTGACTCATAGGTTTCGTATAAAGGCAAAAGTCACAATTCTTTAGCTATGCCTTCCAGGGAAGCTTCTTCCTCACTTTTTTTTTTCTATTTGTTGCCAAAATAGGTATAAAACAACATTTACCAAGTCAATATTTTTCAGGAGTGCAATTTAGTGGTAGCAGTTATGTTAATAACCTCAGCTCCTTTCGTCTCCTTAATGCCCTTCCTCCTTACATAAGCTGCAGATCAAGTGTGAACCATAGGTCTTGGGCTCCAGACAGGTGAACTCAGAAAATGCAATCTGCCTAGCCACGGTCTCATATGCGAGTAACCCACTGCAGCAATCAGGGTAGCTATTTAAGTGGATCACAATTATTAAAGAATATTAAAAAGGTCAGAAAACCATTTTCAGAATTACAGCTATTTAATGCTTCTGTCCTAGAATTTCAAAAATTTTTAAAAATGTCAGGCAGTATCAAAATGATGACAAAATGAGCTAAACAGCTTGATTAGCTTACCCACTGCTATTAAGTCAATTCTGACTCATAACAACCCTATAGGTCAGTGTTTCCAGGAAGTCCCTGGTGGACTTGAACTACTGACTATGCGGTTAGCTGACATAGCACTTAACCACTATGCCACCAGGGCTACCTTGATTAGCTCAGTGAAGGTCAGAAACATCATGTCATTTTTTTCAACCACTGAGGGAACCAATAACTAGTAAGAGCTGGCTGGGAAATTACAAGTCCCAGAAGACCTGGTGATCAATAGTGGGCTCCTAAAAGGGATTGATTACTCAACAGCTCCTGGGAAATGTATCATTCCTCTGGATTAGAGAGTCTTAACTGGAAAATTTTTGGCGTTGCAACTTGGAAGAAGTACAGGAAGTAAGTATACTGATACCTAGTGGATAAAAACAAAAAATCCACTGGCGTTAAGTTGATTCCCATAAAGACCCTAGATGGTAGAACTGCCCAGAGGATTTCCAAGGAGCATCCAGTGGATTTGAACAGCGATTTTGATTCAAACCGACTTTTTGATTAGCAGTCAACCTGTTAACCACTACACCACTAGTTTTTGTACATAATCAAAAAAAACCAAACCTACTGCCATAGAGTCAGATCTGACTCACAGTGACCCTAGAGGTCAGAGTAGAACTCACCCATAGTTTCCAAGGAGTATCTGGTGGATTTGAACCTCCAGATGTAGCATTTAATCCACTATAACAGCAGGGTTTCCATAGAAAGAAGCCAGGAATTGTGCTCAATAACTTTGCAAGCACAGGACAGCCTTCAAAACAAATGATTTTTTAAAAAAAGAAAGAAAGAAAAACACTACCATCGAGTCGATTCTGAATCACAGTGGCCCTATAGGACAGAGTAGAACTGCCCCATAGAGTTCCCAAGGGGTACCTGGTAGATTGGAATGCCAGCCTTTTCATTAGTAGCTTAGCAGTTAATCACTATGCAGCCAGACATAGTGGTCAAAATAAAATAATGTGCTTGTCAAAATTTCATTAATGACATGGTTGAGAAATTCTTCTAGGTTTTATTTGAGCTGGCCCTTGGGTGTCAACACCTTCGCCCTTGGTACTGTTTCCCAGATGTATTTATGGAAAAGAGCGCCTACGCCAAGCACTGAAGTTGTACCTCTGCGGTAGTCTAGCAAAGGTAACAAGTGCACAGAGGCCATCTCTAAATTGCTCACCCCCTCGATTTCAAGATGAGCAGATGTGGATAGCTGTGGAACGTCAGCAGAAACCCTTCCCCTACTCTTTTCCTGCTGTTCCCATCAGGCATTTCATTTTTGTGGTGCCTCAGAATGTCATTCCATGCCTCACCTGGCAGACCCCTTGGACTTCACCTGGAACAAGTGTCCCCTCCTGCCTCCTGCCTCCTGCCCTCTGCCTTTGCTAGGCCTCTGTGCCCCAGTCCAAAGACATAATTTCACCTTTTAGATAACTCTACCATAGTATCAGCTCAAAAATACAAATCAAGCTTATTAATATTTTAGTTAACATACTGCGACACTATGAAAATTACAACTCCACTTCCTTCTTCACTTTCACTGATGAAAATTGTTCACTTTTTTTCAGTATATTCTCTTTACAGTCTGCTTTGACCCATGGAGGATCTCAGATATAAAAGTATTAGTTTTAACTTGCTGAATGATCTCTCACAGCTAGTAATAAAGGCTTCAGTGGTTAACGGAAACTGTTTCATGGTGCTTCCTTTCAAGTGGTACCTGGGGCACGTGTCAGCCTACCATTTCTTAGATAGGCCTCTAATGTTCCTCCATCAATTCTGAGACACACAGGAGAAGCTGGCTTAGCATGTTTGTATCGAGTTATGCAGTGATTAAGAGCATGGAGAAGCCTCAGTGGTGTAGGGAAACCCTGGCAGCGTGGTGACTAAGTGCTATGGCTGCTAACCAAAACCTCTGCAGCTCGCATTCACCTGGAGCTCTTTGGAAACTCCATAAGACAAGTCTACTCCGTCTTTTAGGGTCTCAATGAATTGGGGTCAACTCAATGGTAATGGTTTGGGGTCTTTTATTTTGGTGTTAAGATCATGGAGTTTAGAGTTACGTGGCCTGGATTTGAGTCTCAGTCAGGCGTGTGATTTCTGGCCACTTAACATTTCTCTCTAAACTTTGGTGTCTTCATTTATCAACTATCAGTAATATTAGCCTCTAAGGGCTGTGAAGATTCTATATCAGTGTGAAGATTCAGGACATGGTGGCTGATATAAATGAAGCGGTAGAAGTAGATACAGTTGTAATCCATGAACCTCTGCACCATTTGATCAGCAAATGCATGCGAAATCCCAGAATCCAGCACTGCACTGGATGCTCGGTTCTGCACAGGCTTCTTGCTGTCTTTTCTTTCTTGCATTGCTTTCTTGTCAACAGTCTTCAGCATTGTCACCGCAGAGGTTAGGCAAAAGGATAGAAATAAGTAAAATTTGCCAACTTGCCACACTGGCTTGAGTTCTGCATTTTCTTCCCAATGCATTAAACAAAGAATGGTACATATTAAGATAAGGGAACAGGCTACTTACAGGATCCGTAGAGTCTTAGTGATAGTGCGAGGCTCGCATTTGTTTAATTGAGTGTTTGCGAGGGAGAGTGTTAGAGGATGGACAGTAGGTGGTAAGGACGTGATAAGATGGGACCAGACCTTGCAGTCCAGCCCCGTTATCCTCACACAGGCATGTTTTCAATGTTGCCCTTGGAAAGTCTTCTTGCTGTCTTCAGTTTTCCTTTCCAGGGACTGAAATGGCTTGTTTCAAATGGCATATGTTGTGTCTGAAAAAAACATATGTTTAGGTTGTAAAGGCAATGCTTTTCTGCAGTAGGGAATGGCCTTATCAGCAATCCAGTAAATTTCCTTTGTTTGTCCAGTGAAGAATCTGAAGCCCAAAGATGTGGAGTTCTGTGCTCAGAAGTCTAGTTCCAACAAGTATTCTTCTGAATGTTTCTTGAATTCCTGTACTGGTTTTCCTTAAAATGTCTCCAGATATTTTAAGGAAACAATGTACTTGTTTTTGACCCCTTCAAATTCTTTATATTAAAGGCAAGATATGGCCCCAAAAGTGTTAACTAAGCATTTATGTAGTGTATCTGAGTTCATTCAGTAGGAGCTGCTCATTCATTTATTCTCATTGCGTCACCTGCTGTTGCTGTTAGATGTCATTGAGTCAGTTTTTGATTCACAGCAAACCCATGTGAAGAGCACAACTGCCCACAGGGTTTTTGTAAGCTTTGTGGGAACAGATCACCATGTGTTTTTTCCATAAAATAGCTGGCTGACTGTGTTTGAACTGCTAACTTTACCATCAGCAGCTGAGACATTGTGCCATCAGGGCTCCTTTATTTTTATTTTTATTTTGCTTTAAGTGAAAGCTTACAATTCAAGTCAGTTTCTCACACACACAAAAAACTTACACACATTGTTATGTGACCCTAGGTGCTGTCCCTATGATGTGATAGCTCAGTCCTCTCCACCCTGTAGTTCCTGTACCTATTCGGCTAGCTCCTGTCCCCTTCTGCCTTCTGACCTGGTCTCTGGACAAGAGCTGCCGGTTTAATCTCATGTATCTACTTAAATAACCAGGGTTACTTTTCCTTTTTGTCATACTGAAGAACACTGTTTATCTTGTCCATTTGTAGATGGTGAATGTGAAGAAGTCATTGTGACTTGGTGTTATGTGGTCTAGTATTTCAGAAGTGAAAGCAAGGCAGTTCCCAGCATTGAAGGAAAGACCAGAAACAAGCTCACAGTACAGAGGGAAAAGTCAGAGGGAATCATGTCCAGTTTTTCCTACTCGGTCAATAAAAATCTCAAAACACAGAAATGGAAAACTGTATAATTGCGCCTTTGCCTTATAGTACCCGTCAATCGACTGAGAGGATCCTTAATAGCATACTGTGTAAGAGCTTGTCTGCTAATCAAAAGGTCAGCAGTTCAAATCCACCAGCTGCTCCGTGGAAACCCAGTGGGCAGGTCTACTCCATCCTGTAGGATTAATGTGACTTGAATCAGCTTCACAACAGAAGTTTTTTTTTTTTGTTTGTTGTTGTTTTTAATCCGATAGCTGAAACTCTGGTCGCACAGTAGTTAAAAATTGAATCTGCTAACCAGCAGGTGAGCAGTTTGAATCTACCATTGCTCCTTGGAAACCCCGTAGGGGGCACTTCTATTCTATCATACAGCGGTTGCTATGAGTCGAAATGAACTAGGTGGCAACAGGCTTGGTTTGAGTTTTTTAGTCAACTGGAAATGAGTCTTTTGAGCAACGTTCTGAGTGGTACCACCTGGGTCATTTGTGTTTGTTTATGTTTTGAAGGAAATGCATAGTTCATCTAAAATTGTAAATTAGCAGCACCGCTAAAAACCCCAATTCTAAGTATAAACAAAATGTATGTCTATAACGATAAAAAAAAAAAATGCATTTGAAGAGGAATAAAATGAAAAAAAGTCGTGTGTTCATGCCACAGAAAACTTTCTGTCCGCCACCCTCCACCAGTTGCCAGCAAGTCAGGCTGCTCTATTATCTTTAACTCTTTGATGATAACACAGAGTGGAGAAGCACAAATAACATACGGAAGCAGTAGAAATTTTAGTAATAAAAAGCTCCAAACACATTTATTGGGCATCTGCTATGCCCCTGCTGGTATTTTCATGTATGTGGATTCACTTGTGGAAGAGTCATACTTAAAAATAACTTATTTTACCTTAATCCAACATAGTATCTAGATTCATGTAATTTAAGTGAGATTTGTCGTGAGATCCTTTATTTAATCCAAGTGCATGAACACAAAATAAAAGCCACAGAAACTGTGGAAATAAATTATTATCTGTAAATAGCAAGGTCATACATTGTATTTACATTGACTGCCTCATAAAAAGATACTTTGGGTAATGATTATTCTCGTAATTTCGTGAGGTAACATATAGTAAACCTCTAAACAGTTGAATGACACATAGTAGGTTTTCAGCTGTTTCCTCTTCCTTTAGTGAAATGTACTTTCATCATTACACATAAGGAAATCAGTTCTGGAAATTAAATTGCTTAAGGTTTAGGACCTACTCCTCTCTTTCCCTCTCTTCATAAATGCATGTGCACGTATCATTTATGAAGTTAATAACAACACAGTTCAGCAGAAAAACAAGAATTTAAATGTTGCCTTACTTGTCAGTTTTCTGTGGACTATAATTAGCAGATCTCAAATCATATCTTTTAGAATGTTTGTTCTGCAGATATATAATTTTTATATTTATACATACATATAAACATATTTATATTTAAAATTTATTTTATGTTAAAAAAAATTGTGGATACTGATTTAATGTCTTTCTTAAAGCACTTCCCAGAGCCTTTAGTGCATTTATATAGACTGAAATTTCAAAGCATATATTGTACCCAAATATTCCAAATATATTTTTTCCAAGATCCCAGATTTCATGGCTATCTATGGATCTAGTGTTTCACAAAATCCAATTTTAGGATGTGTGAAAATAATAGATAAAAAGGTCTGCAAAAAAAGAGTGACATAAGTGTTTACACTTGTAATATCAAGAAATCCAGCTAATCATGTGCTCAAGAGCTGAGAATTAAAAACTGGGATGTGGAAGAAAAGAGAAGTTTCATTTTTCAAAAGAGTACTTGTGTTTATTATTTTTCAATAGCCACTTTTGAATAAAATTTACCTTTTTTATGATGAAATTATTCTCTTCAACTAATGCAGTCAACTCCAATACTGATATTTAAAACTGTTTATTTCAAGCAAGAAATGATTTTCCCTTGGCAATAATAAAAACCAGTTACTGTTGAGTCAGTTCTGACTCATAGCAAGTCTAGAAGATAGAGGAGAACTGCTCAGTAGAGTTTCCAAGGAACACCCGGTAGAGTCGAACTCCTGACCTTTTGGTTAGAAGCTGAGCTCTTAACCACTGCACCACCAGAGCTCCACTGGTGATAATGTTATTCCTATGTTAATAAATAAGCAGATGAATGAATGAATGTTCCTTCCAGGCTGGCTACCGTGTTTCCACCAAGTTTTTCTTCTAACACATTCTACCGTCTTATCTGCCAGACAGCATTGTTCATTTCCTGAATTATTTTCTGCCCTTTCTTTCTTTTCCTTTCTCTTAACATTCATATCCCAAGAGAAGTTAAAATGAAAAATGAATGACCTTGTATTCTCCAATCCACAGGCTCTGTGATCAAATCTGTAAAAACTTGAGAAAAACCTCTATTGAATGTATGCAAGAGAAGAAAACTGAACTATTGCCAGCTGCCAGTCAGCAGTTCTTTGCTTGAACCAGATTGTAAGTCCAGCACTTCAAGTAGGGAGCCTACGAATCAGTCAGCAGGAGAAGTTTCTGCTGCTCACAGAGCGTGTTGTTATGCCTTCTGGAAGTAGGAGGAAAGAATCTAGTAAACCGTATGACCATTAAAAATTGATCTGTGACATGAAATTCGTAGAGATCAGAGGACATCCGCCACTCACCTTGGCCTATAATTTAATAACATTTCTATTCCAGCCCATTTTCCCCCTCACTCTTCTTCATTGCTTCATGACCATCTTTTCTTGCATCATAAGTATAACTTAGTATAATATAGTTCATGATTTCTTAATTAAAATGTGGCTTCACGTTTGTTTTTTGCAAGCTGTCAGATGTTTTCGATGGCAGATTCCATTTCTACAAGTTTCTAAGGAATGACTAAAGACAGCTAGTAGAAGTATCAGCTGTGTAGTTTTGTCAGTGCCACAAAACATCTACAAATATAAAAGAGGAGGAGGGTAGCAGTGAATAAATTTCCATTGCTTGTTAAATTTCTTGTCAACATGTAAAGGGATGCTTCCGTTTGTTAGGGACATCCTTCTAGTTTGGGTGGTTCACCAGCTGCTCAGATAAACATCTGACTTCCATCAAAGCCAGCTTGGTTCATTTAACCTAATAGTTCTCACTTCCTCAGTATTTAAGACCTGTGCTCATCTGAGACTCAGGCCTTTCTTCGCCTCTGGCCGCAAATCTACCCTTCTGCTTGAAGAAAAAGCAGCTCCCCTAAAGCATGTCTCCCTCTCTCTCTCTCTGTCTCTCTCTCTCTCTCTGTCTCTCTCTCTCTCTCTGACTAAACTATCTGGATCTAGGATTGATTTTCCTTACTTGGAAACTGCAGGTGCTACATAGCCAAGCCAAGGCCTGTATAAAGCCTCTGGGCAGTGTTTGCAGGGCTCCACACACTGTCAGCAGGCTTTCTATCTAGATGATAGAATAGACCAAGTGAACATTTTTCTCTCAATATCTTAGGTTGAGGGGACTGTCACAAATTCCCCTTGCACAAGAATGGCTGGTTTCATTAACAGAATATCAGTTTTGTTCTTAAACCTAATAAATCTAATTTTACAGTCTGTGAGATTGAGTGTAGAAGAAATAAATCACATGCGCACATTTACTACCGTTGTCCAACGGTTACCTGGTGGTGCTAGTCAAGCGCCCTAAATATAGGCTGGCTATGGAATTCTGAGGACTCTCTTCAGACATCTCAGAGGTTATCAGAAGTCTCCCTAGCATATTTTCTTGTACTACAGTCAAAACAGATGAAAAGAGATGTTGGCTCGATGACTGTTTCTCTAAATGTGCTTTGCTCCCACAGGGAAAAGCCAGAGCCTTGACTTTAAAGGATGAAACATACAAGGATTTTTGCTTAAAGCGATGGGAATGTTTCTGGTTGTACAGAAAGCCTGTCAGAGGTACAAGGCATAACAGGATATGATTTCCCAGGGTGATGATGTATAGAACACCAGAAAGAAGCAAAGAAGACTTCTGGATGTGATTACGGTACCCAAGGAGCCTTCTGGAGGCTACGGAAATTCCATGTTCACATAGTGACAATCACCTTACCCTAGACTGTTGACTGGTAGATTTAGAAATTATGCATCAGAACTAGGTTAAAAAAAAAAAAAGTGTCTGCTAAGTTGTCTCCTTTTATCTATTCCTTTGGCTCTTTCTCTCCATAAAATGAAGACTGATTTCTGCAGCCCAGAGTGTCCCTGTACTTGAACAGAGCTCCCTTTCATTCAAAGCATCACAGTCTTTAGCCCTTAGCTGCCTGTTTCAGAGTGATTAGTTGTGCTTTGCTTTTGTCTGGTTAGCATATCAATTCTTTGAAAACAAGGGTTATGTTTTTCAGTGTTTTTCTATTCCGTGCAGCATCTGACATGGTCCTAAGGTACATATGAAGATTTTATGAAGCACATGTTTATTGATTGCTGTTCCTTTATGAAATTCAGGACAACAGTGCAGTCTGCTAATTTAAAACAGGCCATACCCCTCAAATAGTAGTCAGAGGCTAAATTCTAAAAAATTAGATTCTTTAGGATAGTAGAAGATGAAGAACTTGGATCTTGCCAAGCCCAAGTTTGGGGATGGGAAGATGTCGGATTGTCTCAATCAGGGTGTTATAATTGGTGGTTGAACTGGTTAAAATCCTGTTCCAGTAAAGAATCAGTCCTGTTTGCTGCATCGAGTGTTAAAAAACAAACAAACAAAAACCCTGACCCTATATCTAATTAATAATAACATAAAAGCTAATTTCACAGGCCGTTACTTTGAATACTCCGGTAGGGGAAAATTGAAGGGGGCGTGTATAAACATGGGTGCCTATGTTTGTGGGCTTCACAGTGACCCATAGCCAATTCAAGTTTTTTTTTTTTTCCTCTATTCCAAATGATAGTTTTAGCACCATTAACCCAGACTCTAACACAAAGAAAAAGAGTCAGGAGAATATTTTAAACCCACCTCCTCGATTCACTTCATTACTAAGGCTGCAAACTCTTCTTCGGGTTCCTCCTCCTTATACCCGTCTCTTTTTCTTTCCATTTTATTTCGCTGAAGGCAATTCATCTCATTTTAATTAATTTTTACTTGGCAGCATTATCACCCTGAGTATAAAGGCAAAACTTTTTTTTTTTAATTACAAAGCTAACAGCATTAATTACTAGTACAGTAAATGCATCAGAGCACGAAAGCCGAGTGTGTTCCAAGGAGCTGAGGCAGCAATTGGTGAACGTCTCAACAGCTGCAAAAGGTTTAGTCACAAAGGAGAAACCTTTCTGTAATAACAATATGAAGGCTGTCTTCACGCTGATTGAGCCACTGGTTAATTGAAGCTGACATAGGCTCTGGAGTAGGGAAGGGACTGCTGCATTACAGGGAAGGGGTTATTCATACGGAGTCTCCATGGACTCCTTGCTGGGTCTGCTGTCAGATGAGAACTAAGAAGTCAAATGAGTTCCAGTATATCTGAAAATAGTTGCTGTAGCATAGCACATACAATGTGTATGAATAAGTTCAACAATCTTCTTTCTACCTATCTGTTTAGTTTAGTTTCTCCTATGCTAATTCAGCAAGGACCCCTCTGTTTGTGCTTATATAAAAAAAAAAAAGTATGTGCTCTAATACTAACCAAAAGATTTGCAGTTCAAACCTACCCAGTGGTTCCAGGGAAGAAAAGCCTGGTAGAAAAACTTCTGTAGAGACTACAGCCAGGAAAACCCCACAGAACGGTTCTACTGTGTGGTACATGGGGTTACCACGACTTAGAATCAGCTTGACAACAATGGGTTTGGTTTGCTTTGGGTTTTATAATACACTAAAAGCTAGACTACAATGCCTGATACATGGTTAAAGGGGACTGGGCAATGTTGAGTGTTTCTAAAATTAGAAGGCATTCCTACTGTTCTGACAAGGACAAAAAAACAAAATATGTTCAGCTAAAGACTTGAAATATAATAAGTAAATCACAACAGAGCCTTCCTCTGCCTGGGTTTCTGCCTCCTTACAACCTACGAGCATTTTCTCTTGGTCAAATGTCAAGAGCAAACATGCCTGCCACTGCACGGACAGCACATTGAACAAGTACCCATCTATTTCTAGAAGCCTTACCGTTATCCTACTGCCAGAAGATTGTACACAGTATTGCAACTCCATCTCTTTTCTGCATACAGTTCAATAATTTCCTGCTGGTGCTCTCTTTTGCTCCCAAACCTGTCTACATCTTGTTTCAAAAGTCTTCCTCCTCCATTTACCCTGTCGCCTTTTAATTCGGTTCAGCTGAGTCTTGGCTGACTACAGAGAAAACCAATAAGATGTTTACTTGTTATTTACTATGAAAAGACATTTGGCTGTGTGGATCATAATAAATTAGGAATAACAGTCTGAAGAGTGGAAATTCCGGAACATCTTATGTGGAATCTGTATGTGGATTAAGAATCAGTCGTTGGAACAGAACGAAGGGATACAAAGTAGTTTAAAATCAGAAAAGGCATGTAGCAGGATTGTGTCCTTTCATGTTACTTATTAAATCTGTATGCTGAGTAATTTAGAAGCTGGACTATGAAGAAGAATTGAGTATCAGGATTGGAGGGAGACTCATTGACAGCCTGTGCTATGGAGATGACACAGCCTTGCTTGCTGAAAGTAAAGATGACTTGAGACACTTAATGATAAAGGTTAAAGATTACAGCTTTCAATATGGATTATACCTGAATGTGTGAATAAAAATGTGTAAATGTGTGAATAAAAATCTTCACAGTTGGGCCAATAAACAACATCATGATATTGATAACTAGCAAAGACATTGTAATTGCCAAGAATCTCATTCAAGTTGGGTTAATAATCAATGTCCATCTGTTGCAAAAGACCATTTTAAAGTCTTCAAAAGGCACCAGAGTGATAGGATATTTAAGTGCTTGTCTGCCATTGGAAAGTTGACATTTCAACCTCATCAGCCACTCTGCAGGAGAAGAGACATAGCTATCTGCTTTCTTAAAGATTTACATCCTAGGAAAGAAGCCCTCTGGAGCAGTTATACTCTCACTTGGAGTCATTATGAGTTAGAATCAACTAGATGACACACAACAACAACAACTAAGTGTAATAAAACAATGATGTCACACTGATGATAAAATGTGCTTGACCCAAGCCATGGTCTTTTCAGTTACCTCATATGCATGTGGAAGCAGAGCAATGAAAAAGGAAGGTTAAAAGATAATGGACATGTTGTAATTGTGTTAGTAAAGAGAATTGGATATGCTCTGGGCTGCCAGAAGAACAAATTAATCAATAAATCAATCTTGGAGGAAATACAACCAGAATGTTCCTTAGAAGCGAGGATAGCAAGACTTCATCTCACCTACTTCATACACATCAACAGGAAAGACCAATTACTAGGATATGACATCATGTTTTAAAAAGTATAGGGTCAGTGAAAAGGAGAAAACCTTCCATAGGATGGATTGAGATAGTGGCTGCAATGTGGATTCAAATATTAACAAAAATTGTAAGGATGGCACAGAACTTGACGATTTTTCCTTCTGTTACATACAAGCTTGCATGATACAGAGCCAGTTCAACAGCTTTTAACAACACTACCATCTATCAGTTGGAGTCTTTGGGTTAGAAACAAACTATAATGAATTAAGCTACCAGCAGAAAAGTTAGAGGTTCCGGTTAGAGCCCTTGAAAACCCTATAAAGCAGAATTCTACCTTGATGTACATGGGTTCACCATAAGTCAGGATCAATCCAACAGTAAATGGTACTGATATCTGTCAGTTACCTTCTTCTCTTTCTCTATTCCATTTTTTCAGTCAATAACTGGTGATACATAAGTATACTCTTAAGACACGCCTGTACAACTTCTATGTTCTGGAACTGTTTAGGCAAAAACAAAATCTTACCTAATCATCACTGATGACTTCACATCTCATATTTTACTTTTGCCATCTTTTTCCAGATGTATGAGATTCTAATTAAACGTAAATTAATGCTTTTTTGTTTGTTTTTAAATTCACCTTAGAGCTTAATCTTTATTATTCAAACAGTGTATGGTGCTTTCCTTCTGTAGAGGTCTTTTATAGAAAATTTGTCCCATGCAGTATGTCATTCGACATATTGCTGCTCCTATGAGTGTTGATTGTGGATCCAAGTAATGTGATATTGTTGACAACTTAGAGCTTGTCTCTTTATCCTGATGTTGCTTATTGCTCCAGTTGTAAGGATTTTTGTTTTCTTTATTTTGAGGTATAATCCATACTGATGGCAGTGATCTTTGATCTTCATCAGTAAGTGCTTCAAGTTTTCAATTTTAGGAAGCAAAGTTGTGTCATTTGCATAGGCAGAGGTTATCAACGAGTCTTTCTCCAATACTGATGCCTCATTCTTCTTTCTATGGTGTAGCTTCTCAGATTACTTGTTTGGCATACAGATTGAATAAGTATGGCAAAAGGAGAGCAAACCTCATCTCTCGTATTCCTGAGCTGGAGTTGTAACTATTCTAATGATGCTAACAATTATACTATACATTTAGGGGTATGTCTTCCACACTTCTGTAGTCTTTAAGAGTGATTAGTGTGTTTTTTAGTCTTGGCAATATTTATTTGTTATCAAGTGACTGTCACAGGGGACTTTTCTCAATACTGCTTCCCAACATCATATTATACAGTTTCAATTAGGGCCCTGATTAAGGGCTCCATTGCTAACCAAAAGACTGGCAGTTTGAATCGACTAGCTGCTCCTCAGAAACCCTAGGTATCAGTTCTACTCTGTCTTAGAGGGTTACTATGAGTCAGAATTGACTCAAGAGCAACAAGCTATTTAATTGGGATTAGAGAAATCAGCAGTAATGTCTTCTGCCTTTAGGGAATAGGGCCTATTAGTTTTGCACATCCCATATTTTTCATGAGGGGCTTGGCATACACTATCTTTACAACCACAAAAAAGCCTGTACTCAACATGTACAAGCACATATCAGTGTGTTAGGATAGCTATAACCCATTTCATGATTAGTGTGAATTCATAGACTGTGGATTGCTTTATCTGTAGTCTTTGAAATAGTATCAGCCTGATTGAATTTTGAAATGACTTTTAAAATTACAGTGTTGTAGTCATAGATGAAATTATGTGGTTAAAATTTATGACACTTGAAAACATGAAGCAATATATGAATGAAAATATGAACCAATATGAAAATATTTAAAGTCCTCTATGAATTGGAATTAACTTGATGGCAGTGGATTTGGTTTGTTTTTGGTTCATTACTTAGACAACAAATGGAAATATCCCATCCATGTATAAGCTGTCGTCTTTAAACTTTACAAAGCAAATGACAGAGAAGAAGGAAAATAAAGGAAATAAGGAAGAGATAATGGGAGAAATAAGAGGGGTGAGAAGAGCAAAGAGAGAAGAAGAGAGGAAAGGAAACTCTTATTATGAGATTACAATTGATTGTGCTGAAAATAGATATCAGATATCATTTATGAAGAATAAAACCCAGCTGTGAATGCATGCTATACTCCTTCATTAACCAAATATTTGTTAACCACCTTATGTATGTCTGGCACTGTGCTAGATTTATAGTGATGAGTAAAATGGAAATAGAACTTGAAGCTAAAGAAATAAAATAAATGTGAACCCACAAATGCGTTATAAAGCCACTTTCTGATTAGTGCTGTAGTGAAGGCATACCGGGGAAATTTTCCTTGCATTAGGTAATCTGGCAAAATCACAGCAAAAAGTGTTTCAATTGGGACCAGAAAGACAAGAATTATGTAAAAAGCTCAATTATGTAAAGAGCAGTTTTAGAGATGCTAAAAGCAAAAACAAAATAAAGCTCCATTGCTGTAGAGTTGATTGAACTCAATAGCATGTGTATATGACAGAGTAGAAATGACTTGTAGAGTTTCTAAGATGGTAATCTTTTCTTTTCTTTTTTAATTGTACTTTAGATGAAGGTTATAAAACAAACTAGATTTTCATTGAGCAATTAGTACACATATTGTTTGGTGACATTGGTTACCAACCCCATGACATGTCAGCACTCCCTACTAGACTGCAGGTTCCCTATTATCAGCTTTCCTGTCCTCTCTTGCCTTTTAGTCCTTCTCCCTAGGCTGGTTTGTCCCCTTACCTTCTCCCGGCCTACAATGGGCCTGTCTAACCTTTGGCTGAAAAGCCATACTCTTGGAGTTTCTGCAGGTCCCTTTCAGGCCAGTAAATCTGACCTTGTTTTTTGTGTATTAGAATTTTGGACTGTATTCTTCTTCATTTCTGTCTGGGACCCTCAACTGTGATCTTTGTCATGGCAGTCAGTGGTAGTCGCTGAGTATCATCTAGTTATGCTGGACTCAGTCTGGTGGAGGCTGTGGTAGTTGTGGTCCATTGGTCCTTTGAACTAACGTTTCCCTTGTGTCTTTGGTTTTGTTCATTCTCTCTTGCTACCCATGGAGTGAGACCAGAGGAGTATCTTAGATGATTGCTTACAAGCTTTTAGGATGCTGGATACTGCTTGCCAAAGCAGGATGTAGAACATTTTCTTTATAAACTATGCTATGCCATTTGAGGTAGTTGTTCCCTGAGACTATTGCCCCCATAGCCCTCAGCCTAGTAATTTGGTCCTGCAGGGAGTTTGGATGTCTATGAACCTTCTGTGACCTTGCCCTGGACGAGTTGTGCTGGCTGCCCAAATACTGTGCTTGATCTGTTGGATTTCAGAGTACTGATGTTCCATCAGTTCAAACAGCTTGCTTAATTTTTTGTTTTGCTCTGCTGTATTTTGTATAAGGTCTAGTAGGGATCTCTATATAATACTTTGTATTTTCCTTCTGATAGTTTCAGAAAAGCTGCTTCATCTGGGAAGTTCTGAGCTGATTTCTTTTGGGGGCCTTCTGATACTATTGCTGATTTCTGGGTTACCTCCTCTCCAACATCTGCTGCTTTGGGGGCATCGTGTGGGTCACTAGAGGCTGGGAGAGACACTGTGAAGATGTACCACAGTTGTTTCTCTAGGCCATCTTAAGATGAGAAGTAAAAAGTATTTGGCACCTTCCAAAGTCATTCAGGTTTTCAGGTGTGTAAATTCCTCTTCCCAGCTAGCAAAGTAAGCACCTCTATATTGAACACCTGATGTTAGAAACTAGCTCAAAGTACAGAAAGGCTGCTGGCCTGGTGGCCTATGCTGTTGGGCCCCAGCTGCAGGTGATATTGTGTAGAACTCTGAAAGCAATCTCTTCTGGGTAGGAACTGCCTCTCAGCCCAGGAGTTAGCTCCAGCTGAGGCTTCCGTATTGATGACCCCGCTTCTCAGCGAAACAAAACGGCATCCCTCATAAGCTCACCAGCTGGCCAAGAGTGCTGAAATGCCCAGGGTCCACAGCCTCTGCTGCTGGGCCCAGGCCCCAGGTGACACTGGCAAAGCACTGCCTCCCTGCTAGAAAAGCACCCTCCCCCTGTCAGGAGCCACCTCCCAGAGCCTAAGAATCAAGTCTGGCCGAGGCCTGTGCCTGGGCTTCCTAGTTTCCCGATAGGCCAGAGGAGCCGAGGTGTATAGAGTCCAAAACCAGGCTCTCAGAACCTGGCAATTACGCTTGCACCAGCAGTGTGTCCGAGACCAGCAGCTAGTCAAGTCCCAGTTCTGCCGGCCAGCCAAGACAGAGGAAAAAAAAATTGAAATGGTGAGTTTCCTTAGGTCTGTGCAAGCCTGTGCTCACCTAGAGTGGAGTCAGAGAAAAAGAGGAGGTTTTGCGTTCAGTGGTATGAAGTCCAAACTAACAGCCCTATGCCGCATCCCAGGGCTCACTAGGTGTCCAGAAGGCTCCGTTTAACTACCATATCTTGGCTCCTTCCCCTGCCCAAATGCTGTGTACTGTCTTATCCAGCATCGAACTTAACACTTATGCGTTGTTCATTTAATGTTTTTCCATTCCCACTCCTCTTGTCTGTCATAATCTTCAAAGATTGTTTGTTTTGTGTGTAAACCTTATTTTGTGATTGATTTATTTCATTTGACATAGTGCCCTCCATGTTGTGAGATGCTTCATAGATTCATCATTGTTTTGTATAGTACTCCATTGTGTGTATGCACTATATAAATATCCTATTAAAAACTGGGCAAAGGAAACAAAAAGATACTTCACCAAAGAAGACTTTCAGGCAGCTAACAGACACAGGAGGGAATGCTCTCAATCACTAGCCATTAGAGAAATGCACATCAAAACCACAATGAGATACCATCTCACTCCAGCATTTCGCACAAAAAAAACCCTGAAAATAACAAATGTTGGAGAGGCTGTGGGGAGATTGAAACTCTTATGCATTCCTGGCGGGAATGCAAAATGAGGCAAACATTTTGGAAATCAATATAGTGCTTCCCTAGAAAGCAAGGAATTCCATTCCTAGAGGAAAAAGAGCCATCACATGAATAGACCTATGCATACCTGTGTTCATTGCAGCATTGTTCACAATAGCAAAAAGATGGAAACAACCTAGTAGATACCCATCAATAGAGGCACAGAAACCAAGGCTGTAATCTTTATGGAAGCAGACTGCTGCACCTTTTTCCCACTAAGTAGCTGGTGGATTCCAACCACTGACCTTTGGTGAGCAGCAAAGTCTTTCACCACTGCACCACCAGGGCTCCATTTGAGGGAAGATAGACACATGTAAGATATATAAGCATGTGTATAGTTTATACTCTAGAAAGTTCATGATGTAGAAAAGTGATTGCATGAATCCTGAACAAGTGACTCTGAGGCTTTAGATGCCTTGCTATAAAGGAGAATTGTTTTTAGAGAAACTCAAAGTATCAAACCTAAGACTCCTATTCAAAGATAACAGCTTTTTTAAATTCCTTGAGTGATAGTGACAGAAGGAACCAGAAAAACATATGGGATTCACACTTCTAAAATCAATTCCTGACTTACAACTTGTTATAGAACAGGGAGAAGAGGAAGCACAGGCTGCAAAAGACAAATCAGAGTAGTAGGGGCTCAGGTTTGTGGGGCCTATTTCCTCAGAATTCACTGCAGGTGAGGTTAGAGGAAGTAATCTTTCTCTTGTAATAATGCCATCCATGCACTCTGTGAAGAAATCTTTGGCATGTCCACATTAGACAAAGAGAGACCAGTAGCACTTGACAGGATTAAACAATCTAATATATAATTCTACAAGCAAGCGGGTTTGGAAGGGTGAAGAATAGCCAATATTGAATGTCACCAACTCTAGACAAGTGGAAGGCCCATGTTTCTGGTTACTGGAGCTGTGAGTAATGTGAGTGATCAAAGGATCTGTTCAATACGCAAGAGGACTGTGTCAGCGTGAGTAAATGATGATAACAGCTTATGGTGACAAAATAGAGCAAATGGATTGCTCTATCCCGTGTAGCAATGATCAGGAAGGGGATGAAAGAAAGCCAGAGTATCAGGAAAAAAAAAAAATCGTTTGTTGAGACAATCTTCTAGTAACAGTGAATTAAATGGCAATTTGTCAAACTCTGATCCAGTGCCTCCAGAACAGACGATCGGATGTCCTCAGAAGTGAGTAGATGGGCTGTCATCCGAGGAGGGTACTTGACCGTGAAGCATGAGAAGAATGACTGGTCTAGTGCCTGGTGGTCAGGATGATGGAGGAAGGGGATGATTTAAAAATGTCCTCGGTAGCAGTTTATTAAGTTTTCAGAAAGAATTAGAAATAATTTGGGAGAAACCTATCGATCGGTTATTCTAGTTAAATGAGTAATTTTAACCTAAGAAAAAGATAGAATTGAAGAGCTACCTTAATGAGCTTTCAGTTTGATTTCAAAAGCCAGACAAGTAGATATATAAACCATATTTAGGAAAACATTAAATAAATGACTCACCAGATATAGAAGGGAAAAATTATGGAGATTAGAGCTTTCCTTTAAACACTGTAAGATGTTTTGGTGAAATTAAGTGTCTATTTGGAAAAGTGACTATTTGAGTAGAGAACGAAACATCGTAGTATAAGAAAGCTTGCCAAGCCAAGTGTGATCGAGTCGGATAAGCTTAGTTCACTAATTATTTTCAGCATTTTCTTTAAATGTTTTATACACATAGAAAAAAAAATAGAATAATGCACTGAATACTCAAATATTCAATACATTGATTTAACAATTGCTAATCTGCCATATATAAATCAAATTTTTTGATGATGTATTTTAAGCTCAGTCAAATATATCATATTTTACCCTTACATGATAAAATATACATATGTATACATATATCCTTTATAATCGCAACTCCATTATCACATTCTACATGATTGTCAATAATTCCTTAATTCTTCTGTGCCAGCTATAGGGGCTATGTTAGTTCCCCAAAGTTACAGTAACAAATTGTCAGAAACCATTGGCTTGAAAATGCAGAAATTTTTTGTCTTAGAACTCTGGAGGCCAGGGATGTGAAATCAAGTGTTGCAGAACACCCTGCCCCCCCATGTTCTCTAGGGAAGAATCCTTCCTTGTTTTAGATGGCTCACAAATGAGCCTTGTCCTATGACAACATGATTTCAGTTTGTACCTTAGCCTTTTTAATGTCGTTTCTCCCTTATGCCTCTCGGTGGACTCTTCTGTCTGTGTCTTCTCTAAGGACAGCTGCCATTGGCTTTAGTTGGTGCCACAGTTGGTTCAGACTCACAGTGACTCTGTGTACAACTTACCAGAACATCGCTTGGTCCTGTGCCATCTTCACGGTTATTGCTACGTTTGAGCCCACTGTGCAGCCATTGTGTCAATCCATCGCATTATTTCAAAATAAGGTCATATTCACAGGTACCAAGTCTTCACCACACTGCAAAGTCTATAGTACCATTTCCCCAAAATGCCTTTTACGGTTGGTTTGTTCACATTAGAGTCTTATAGAGGTGCATTCATTTGGACAATGTACAAACTGGGAAAATCTATTTCTGATCAGTGAGTCAAAGGCACTCTAAATTTATGCATTCAAAAAATATTAATTAATACTAAATAGTGACCGTAAACAAGGCTTATTGTCCTAAGTTTTGGATATATGTGAATGCAGAAAAGAGAAAGTTGTCTGGAAGGTCCTTCCTTGGTTGACAACATTATCACAGAGCTAAATGACCTCACAAGTGTTCCTTTGTGCAGATTGAACTAAAAAACTGTGGCCGCCATTTATGAATATCAGGTTGTCAATTCCATTTTTCCTTTTGACTTTTATAAGGTTAACTAGACTTTTTCTCACCTTTATAGATTTTGTCAGAAATTACATGATGGGTTACATGTGTATATGATTTTTATAGACCAGAATAATCAATGAGCAACTGGAAAGTAAAGAAACTGTGAGACATTCAGAAGGAAAGGAACATTTTTGAGCTCAGAAAAATGTCTCTGTTTTGATTGGGAGTCCTGGGTAAGACAGATGATTAAGTGCTTGATTGTTAACTGGCTGGTAGATCAAACTCACCCAGAGGTACCTTGAAAGAAAAGCCTCAGAAAAATGTATCCATTTTGTTTGAGAGTCCTGAGTGATACAGACGGTTAAGTGCTTGGTTATTCATTGGTTGGTAGTTCAAAGTCATCTAGAGGTACCTTGAAAGAAAAGCTTGGTAATCTGCTTTCAAAAGGTGACAACCATGAAAACCCAGTGCAACACATGGGTCACCATGAGTCTTGATTCAAAGGGCACTAGAATAAAAATGAAAGTGCTTCTTCGTTTTCTTTTTAAGTCAACCACGTATCATGTTACCTCCTTCTAGATTCTGTATCCTTCTGTTAGATCCAGCGGGAAATTGAAAGTGGGTTGAGAAAGTATTACGAGAAAAAAGCAAGGGATCCAGGATGAATCTGTGACACTTTTTTTTAAGAAGCCCAAGAGGTATGAATTTTAATATTTCTCACCTGTTTCTTGGACATGTTATGCAAAGAGTGAATGAAGGAATCTTGTAAAATGTTTGAGGGTCCTCAGGTGAAGAGTGTAATTAAGTATGCATTACTATTTTTATTATTGGGGGGGAATGGTTTAAAGTAATTATGGCTGGATAACATGAATAGTTGTTCCTTGAAATAAATGACTCTGTAGCCTGGCAGGGAGGTTATGATCCTGAGCTTGTGAGCCTAGTTGAGTTGTTAAGTAACAGAGCACAAGCTAATTAAATTTGTCATCCTCACCCGGGAAATCATACCCACCGGTTGAACTACGGTATGAAACTTCAGGAAGGAATTTTTAAGAAAGTTCATTAGAAAGAAACTGAAAGGAAAACTATGAAAATGAAAATTTGTGGTATCTGCCAATAAGCCACTGTCAACTGTCCCCTTACAGGAAACAATTAAAGTGGTGAAAGTATCAGCAGTTTCCAAAGGTTACACAATTGTCTGTGTAGTTTGGACTCACAAAACGTCAGACCTCAGCCAGCCACAGTATAGGACTAGGATCACTGTGCACCTTAAGAAGCTTCCAATGTAGTTCAGCACGCTTACATTCAAGCCAAACATCATTGCAGATGAGATTTCCTCATTACTGTCACCAATAAACAGCATCTTCAAGAATCACCCAGGTATCACCACTTGAATAAAAATGCCAAGTTTCATGTTTTTATATTTCTTTCAAGTCCTTGAACACATATTTGGGATGGTGACATATGAACACAAATGTTACTCTGTTGAGATACCAGTAAACCATGTAATATCATAGTATAATTTGCTTTTCTTCTTATTAATATTATAGCCTATAGCCTATACATTTTCAGTAGCTTTCGTATTCTTAATATATTTTAGGAGGCCCTGGTAGCACAGTGGTTAAGAGCTTACCTGCTAAGCAGAAGGTTGACAATTTGAGCCGAACAGCCACTCCTTAAATATGCTATGTGGCAGTCCTGCTCTGTTTTACTGGGTCATTACTGGTCGGTATCCGTCTGAGAGCAGGAGTTCCTTTTGTTGTTGTTATTTTGTTTAATCGTATACTTTCAGTGACTTTGTAGTATTTAAATGGCTTGATTGCTAATCTCCTAATTTGGGAAATTTAGGTTGGTTTCAATTTTGTAATACAGTGTCACAGAAGTCAAGAGCTATGCCTCCTAACCAAAAGGTTGGAGATTTGAATTTACCAGCTTCTCCTTAGAAACTCTGTGCGGTGATTCTACTCTATCCTGTAGGATTACTGTGAGTCGAAATCTACTCCATGGTGAAGGATTTGGCTTATAGATAAATTTGCCATCATGTTTTGGCGAGTTAAAACCCAAATCAAATCCACTGCCGTTGGGTCACCTCAGACTCGTAGGGACCGCAGATGATTTCCAAGATGTGAACCTTTACAGAATCTGACTGCCACGTCTTTCTCCTGAGAAGTGGCTGGTGAGTTTGAACAGCTGCCCCTTTGGTTACTAGCTGAGCACTTTAACTACTATACCCCAAGGGAGTTTTCCAGTTAAAACAGTTCCTGGTATAGCGTAAGTGCTCAGTAAATGTTTGGTGAAAGAATGAATAAATATACTTATTTTTGCCCTTCCTTATAGTGTCAGAATGAGTCAGAATTGACTAGACAGAATTGGGTACTGGGTTTGAGTTTCTTTTTTTTTCCTTCTTTATTTTTGGTTTTAGGTTAATATTACCAGGAGTGACTCTCTGATTTAGGAATTCTTATTATTTATCAAAAAGGTTGTATACCTTTATAATGTCAACAAATTATATTTATGTATCTTTTACTTGCAACCTCTCCACTATTTATCTATTAAATGTTTTAAAATGAATTTGTTTACAGTTTGTTTACCTTTTTTTTGCTTTGTTCTGTGTCTATTGTGCTAAAGGACAGTTTACCTATTCTAAAAAGAGGATTTTTATGAAAAAAAAAAAAAACACAAATGTCTAAGTGATACTGAAAAAAACAGATGAAAGAGCGAAAGGTGCAAAAAAGCAGCACAGGCAAAGAAGATGCTAATTTCCTCCCTGCCCTGGCTTTGACAGAACAGCATCCATGGCCTTTCTTCTCTTCCTCTCCCTATACCCCAATACTCACTTTCTGTTCTCTTAAATGTAGCTCTTACAGCAAAGACTTTACACCAGGACCCAAATTCCAACCATCAAACGAAAATGAAAAATTATATATAAGCTTTTTTTCTGCCTCATATTTCAATAGCTGATATAAAAATGTGTGTATTCTCCGAAACAGGAACTTTAAAAAAAATAAAAAAACGAGCACCAAATAAGTATTTATTAAAAAGTAATTTCACCCATAGCAGCATGGCAGGAGACCGTTAGCCCACAGGATCTAGCAGGGCAGACATAAAATGGTATTTAATTTTTTTTGAAGTCATAAAGTGTCAGAGCTGGAAGGGTCCTTCGAGATAACCCTTATTTTTCAAAAGAGGACCCTTGTCTAGAGAGGTGCAGTGCTCAAGATTACATAGCTTATTAGTGTTGGAGCTGGGACTAGAACTCAGGCCAGGATGCTTTGCACAGTCCAGTTCTTGTGGATCTTACACCCAGAAAGAAGCCAACACCAGCACCTGGTGATGGCGGTGAGGTCAAGGAGGTGAGACTAGCTTCACAAATAGCATCTAGCTCATGTGACAGTGATGTGTGCCGTAAAGTTGATCTGACTAACAGTGACACTGTGTAACAGTGTAAAATCGCCCATAGGATTTCCTAGGCTATAATCAACTTTCTTGTTTGTAAAATGGATCTAATAAAATGTTTATATAGGCAAGCTTTCAGATTAGATGGAGCGGTACATGAAAACAAGTAATTTGTGTATTTTAAATACTTGGACTGTTTTTGTTGTTGTGCTTTTTCTTAAAGACAGGGTTAGACTCCTTCTTTTTGAACCCCATTTAATGCTCTTTTGACTGTAGAATGGCTACTAATCCTACCTATGTCAGAAGAGCTTTCCTATCCATCGTGCTCGCTTGCAGTGGTAGAGTTGGCCCCAAATCCCTTATCTCATTCCTTGGTTCCAATTTGATAAATACTAACCTGGAAACTCTTAAAAGTATGTTGCCTAAGAATCTGTGATGGCTGTTCCATAATGCAACAAATCCTGATACCTTGTAAGAGAAAGAAATTGGCATCTCAAAACTGCTCCCCTTCTCCAATGCTTGAGAACACAAAGTGTCTCAGGTCCCAATGCTCTCTTTTCCAATGACTGATAGTTGTTCTTTATTGTACATTTTTCTCCCTTTTAGTTCCTGTTCTAACTCAGCTCCCTTAGATTATTGTCATTGTCTTTCTTCATTTGGTTCTTGGCTCCTTTCATGAGTATCTTTTTAATACTTTTATTTTTGGTCTTGGACACACAGACATGTACACACATGTATATACCCACAGACATATATACACACAACATGCACATGAACACAAAATGACAGGACAGCTTATTAGCATGTGTGCCTTTATTTTGTTACTAGGACTTCAGGGCAGAAACACCAATCATTAGCCATGACAATTATAATAAATAACCCACTGAGAATAAAGTTAAAAAGCTGAAGACCAATTACACAGTATTAAAAACGAAAGCAAAAGGGAAGTGACGCAGTCTATTTAGGATGGAAGGCCCTGGCTGAGAGAGGCTGTCAGTGGACTCCACGCAGTACAGCTGGGCCCAGACAAAACCATAGTGCTGCAACATTAGGATGTTAATTTGGCAACTCAAAATCAAAACTTTTGTTACATAGAAGTTGGGACAAAGGAGGTGCAATGGTAGCAAACAATGCTTCACGTTAAACAGCAAAATCATGAGTAGATTCTGTTAACAAATAGCCAGGAGAAAACCACTATTTCTGTACCGTCTAAGTAATGTCTGTTTAGATAAAACCTGTTATTCCCACTGAATTCTTCAGGAAGTGTTTTGACATTGGATCAGCGTTATTTCCTTCTGGGATAAATTGCACCATCGGTCTGTATCTTCTTTTGCCAAATCTAGTCTATGAGTCTGCCCTTCCCAGCATCCAGTAGGCTCCACTGATTTTGGAGTATGATTCTATAGGTAAGGAGGATTCTCAGGTCTTCATCCCACTCTCCTTTCCTTAACCATTTGGTCATTAAGCACTTAAAATGAGGTTAGCTTTATCATTAGTCTGCATCTTTCTTAGCTGTACTTGAGTAACTTGAGTATATATATATATATACACACACATACACAGACATATACAAAAATACATATATACAAATGACAGGACTAGTTGGTGTCATCTTCGTATGTCAAAAAAGTTTAAAATCCAACCTATTTTACAATTTCTCATTTGAATCCAGCTTTAAAATGTGTTGCCCTATCACCTGTAGTACCACGGAAATAAACTCTCCTGAAAGCCCATGAACCTAGTAATTATTCTCCCTGGATACTGGCCTTGGTTGGCAGACCCTGAGATATCCCATGGCCCCCTTTCTGTCCTCTGCTCCAGCACCTAGGTATAAGCGGTGTGGTGTAGATTTTACGAATGAAAGTGCCAGTATGAGAAGTATCTGATTTCCACCTGACAAGTTGTCTATTCTCTATTTGTCAGTTTTCTCACTTGTGATTGTAGATACTCATATCTAGTATCGTCATAGAGCTTTAGTGTGAAATACATAATCAAATATGATGTAAAATATGTGATATTAGGCTCAGAGCAGCACTTTAAAACAAGTGAAGGGAAAACTAAAACCTAGTGTCACTTCTACAAGATGGTAAATTCCTTGAGTTTATCTGTGTTGTATATAAAACCAAACCAAATCCACTGCCATCAAGTTGATGTTGACTCATAGTGACCCTGTAGAACAGAGCAGAACTGCCCCACAGAGATTCCAAAGAGCACATAGAGGATTTGAACTGGCAAACTTTTGGTTAGCAGTTGTAGCACTTAACCACCATGCCACCAGGGTTTATTAAACTCTTAATTAATTTGGGAAGAATGATTGCAAGAATGCATACATTTATGAGCAAATCATAAAACTGGAGTTGAAAGGAATTAGAAAAATTGACCTTAGTCAGTCGTTCAAAAAACTAGAATTTGAAGCCAGATATATTTTACCATATGCTGTCAGTTTCTCACATTCTGTAACACAGGAATGCTTTTGCTAATGCCTTTAGTTTGTGGAGGGTTAGCACGAGTTTTTCGCACGTGCTTCGTTGAGCTCTACTGGCTTGATGATGAACACAATCATAAATCCTTGGAACTTGATATTAAAGTGTTTTGGTTCAATTACCTGCAAAGATTTATCTGTTTGGTGACGATGCGGACATACACTGTAACAGCTACCAGCAATGAGAATTAATCTCTTGAGTTTTAATTAAAACATTCTTTGGAGAATACAACTGCCTCAGAAAGTGCCAAAAGTCTCCTTTGAACGCTTCCTGATTGTGATATTTCCAATGTCATATTGCATATTCAAGAAACTTGGGTGTTTGGAATAAGCTTAGGAGAGGAACAGCCTTACTCTAAGTGTTTATCTTAACCACCAAGCCATCTGTTCCTCTCCCATAGTGGCTTGGAATCTTGCATAAGAACAAGCATTCCTCTTCCTGTTCCATTTTGCATCCAAACATGATCTATTTCTAAAGTAGTTTTTGTCTCTGCTTTTCCCATCAAGTAGAGCAGAAGGTAACGGGGAATATTTCAACAGAACTGGGAGAGTCTTTACTGATACCTTCTTCCCAGTATTCTTCCCTGTTTTAAACTCCTGTTTTAAACTCATAGTTACAGTGGTCATTTTTGTTGTTGTTACTGTTCACATCCAATGAATTATGATTCCTGCTACATTTTTCTCAAACAGCTTATTGCATCTCTCTTCTCCACTTCACTTCATGCATTAAATGATGGCAAAAGTCTTTTGGCCTCTAGATTCTCCCACAGCCGTGCTCTCACCTCTAGGAACATCACTTTTCTTCTGCGTCCTCATCATAACATACATAGAGTAGCATGTCTGGTTCTGGGCATAACCATTAAAAACATATATATATGAATAAGCTGGGGAGCATCCATTGTGTGGTGATTGAGATGATGACGGAGTTGAAAATGACAAGAGACGAGCGACAAGCTAAAAGCCTTGAGGAAGTTTCTTTGAAAATGAGAAGGCAAAGGGAAGACATGACAACAGATTTAACATATTTTTTGGTCTCTTGCAACAATAAAACTTGAATCGCTAACTGGTAACTGAATTTATTAAATTTCTGATCTATATAAGGATTTTTTTTTATATTTTAGAGCGATGTAAAAAAAGAATCTGTGCCATTTTGACATAGTGATTAAGTGGCTGAAAATAAATAGAAGTATATCTCTTTGCCAGCCAGACTTCAGAAGCAGGTGCTCTTGATAAGGTTTATTTTGAGAATTCAACAAGTGCTTCCAGTGCATCTTCGACAAGTGTACCGCCTCTCTGAGTTCAAGGCAGAGGAAGTGGCACGTCACATTTCACTCACACTGTATTAGCCAGAGCTTGCAGTTGTAACTAACTTGGGAGAGACATGAGGAGGAGAAACTTTGCTAGTGACCAGGCACCCAGCTAAGACTTGATTACAGATAAAAGGGAGTGTGGCTGTTGACAATATCTCTCAGTTTGCCAGGACACTTCCTCAGCAATTACTTACTTTGGGATTTGTTGCCTTACTTTATTTTCTTTTTCCTTTTCAGGTCTCTTGAGGACAGAGACAATTACATCTATTTTTGGTCTATCCTTTATTTAGCCATTATGATCTATTGCTGTCAAGTTGATTCTGATTCACAGAGACCCTTTAGGACAGAGTAGAACTGCCCCATGGTGTTTCCAAGGCTGTAATGTTTAAGGAGGCCTAATACTACATCTTTTTATTCCCCATCGTGGAATGCTGGTGGATTTGAACTGCCAACCTTTTGGTTAGCAGTTGAACACTTAACCACTGTACCACCAGGGATCCTGGTTATCCATTATAGTCCCCTGTAAGGATGCTGGGTTCTTAATAAAAATGTATTCAGTTAATAGATGAACAAATAAAGAGTTGACAAGAAGTATCATTTTTAAACTCCTGCTAGTGTTTCTTGGAGAGTCTGGTTATTTTATTACCTTCCAGTCCTCCTAAGATTTTAAAAACATTTAGTCACAGTCTGCTGAGATTCAATATTTCTCCACTTGTCATTACTCTTTTCACTGCTTAAGGATGACTCTGTCAGGCTTCTCCCATGGTGGCTCTGTATTATTTTTAAAGGCACGTGTTCACTCATTAGGCTAAGGCTTACATTCTAAATAGAAGAATACAGTCTTGTGCTACTAACCTGATTCCTGGCTTTTCAAAAGAAAGGAAAGTGTTCTCATCTGTTGGTCAGCACGGCACTGTCTCTGGGCTGGGGTTGCACTACAATGCATTTTGGAATGCAATCAGTTGTTTGAATAGAACCTGACCTGCAGACTATAACTTCATTTACACATTAGCTGAGATGATATATGATAAGCTTTTCTGAAAGCCAGCAACTTGGTTTTGAATCATAATTTAGTATTAAATTCCATTAACATTGTAAGGGTGAATTCATATATTTAAAAATTGTAGTCTTTGATCTGTCAAAACTTTGAACATTCTCTTTCTTGTGGGGGGGCAGCGCCTCTTTGGCTTTTAAATATCTCACAGATCTTCTGAAAAGGAGAACTGGGTAATGAAGCTTCAGATCTTAAAATACATTTTATATTTTAAAAATACACAACTCAAGATGTGATACACTGCAAGCTCTCCTATTATTGAGAGTTTTCACTTACTAATGAGACTTAAAATCTTTACTTTTTCACGTGAGTTAGACCAGCACTGCAGGAGAGCAGCAGAATGTGGTACTTAAAGAGACACATAAGCAACGATCCCTAACACCTGATTTCCCATACCCTCCAATATATGTGCGTAGGGCTGCACTTACCCAACTAAAGTTGAGAGGAGACTGCTTCAAGGAACTATCACGGACACAAAGTTGGAGCCCCAGAACGTGTTCAGATGATTTTTTAAGCTTCAGTCATAGTTAGACAGTCATTAAATGCTTAAATAAACATGCATAGTATCTAATCAACTCAGAAGGGTGTCTTTGAAGCTCATTTTCCTTCTGTAGTTTCTTTGAAGTTTTATTTTGTCTCTAAACAAAATTCTGTAAATTAAATCTCTGCTTTAATTGGGTAAATGGTAAAACCAGAATTGTGAAATGAAGGAGAAAGTCAGTCTGTGTGAACTTATTGCTGTCTATGCTGTTTAAAATTGTCTTTCATTTTATTCTGATCTTTATCAGGAAATATAACTTGACCGTAAAGGGAAATAAAACCTTCACCTTTAGTAGCTTTCAAATGTGCTCACTTTCCCATCCTTTGGGAATCATTTTGCACCTAGAACTAACCTGTGTGCATCTTTCCAATTGGCTGATCATAAGTATTCTCCCATTTCCAACTTCCATTTATTTGATATCACAACACACATGGTTCATTATTTTCCAGTAGTACTAGGCTGTGAATTGCCTCACAGCTGCTCAACGCACTGTGTCAAGCAATGAAATCCTGTGTCACTGGATTGGATAAAAGCTTACTTTCTTAGCATTCTTTTCATAGTCTTTACCTCAATGGAAACACAATTGTAACCTTCCCCTTCTATTACATGCGAGAAAGCACAATCAAAACACTAGTAACAAGCTTTACGTGAGGTCACTGTCCCCTGATGTGATCTCTTCTGCCCATTCCTCACTGGTTGTATTTGAAAATAAGAACAGGGGCACAGTGGACCCCCATTAAACAAGAAGTGATATGGACTTCTTCACGAAAACTCTGACCACAAATTACCATTGTTTGCCTGACTGATTTGGATCTTGGACTCAAAGTGATATCACTCAAAGTGATTCAACCGTATTAAAAAAACATGCACATTGCTATCCACTATTGTATTATGTAAGTTATGAATAGTGGATCAGCGGGCCCTATCTTCCTTTTAGATTCTCAATATGTATTTTCACTACCTAAAAGGCTTTGACTCCTCATACTTCTGAGTTGGCAGAATGTAAACGTAGACTGCTAGGTTAAGAGTTGTCTGGTTAATATGGTTTTCATTATTGCTTTTTGATCATCTGTGTCTGAGTTTTCATTCATTCATTCATTCTGTAATGAACTGTACTCCAGTTCAGAAAGGGGGTGAAGTTTTATAAAGAGGCATAATACCAACTGAGACTTTACAGCAACACAGGTTGTTCTCCATGGAGTTTCAAAAGACAATTTTTACATCAGTTTATATGTCATTTTGGCAAGCATTATTGCTTAACGACTTTAATGCAAATAGCCAACAGATAACCATATCCACCCATCTACTGCCATACAGTTGTGTCCAACTCATAGATAATCATATACATCATATACAAGAAACTCCTTATTAAACTGTAGATACTCATGTCAGACACCTGGATTCTAATCTGTATATTTGTAATAGGAAAAGACAAAATTTACACAAAAATTTCTTGGCTAATGGAAGTGGCCTGCCAAGTCCACTTGGACTGAGATAAGGAGCAAGAAAGTTGTAGATTAAAAATTAATAATAATAAAATAAAATAAAATAAAACAAAACAGGCAGCCTCCCTAGTTGCTGTCTTGCAGGCTGAAGGCCATTTCTCAAAAGAGCAGAGAGTAAGAGAGAAACCAAGGCCACAGGAGCCAAGGTACTTCTGCATCTCTTTTTAAAGAGACCAATTGCAACTGCTGCAACAACAAAAAAAACACAGATTACCTAGAGTACTGTTATGACGTTAGTTACGTCAAGATCTCAATCATCAATTTTGAAAAAGAAAAAACATATTGCAGAGTATTACGGTCATAACTATGCCCCTAATAGAATGAGCCCAAAGAAGAGTTACAGATGGATAGAGGAAGGATAGTCTCAGCAAAAAGGATCTGTAATAAAGACATGGAGGTTGGAGAAAACACAAACTTTGAGTGTCAGTGTATAAATCAAAGACCTCAAGGGAGTGAGGGAGGTTATTAACTTCTCAGGTATCAACTTACTGAGTAATTCCGTGAGGTGGCAATGTTGGGGGCTTCTATGTGACAGAAGTTGGGAAATCATGGTGGTTATGCTAATTAAAGACGAAACGCAAACATCTCTGCACAACGTGGCAATATGAGTAACATTATTCATTGGTCACAGCCGTCTTTAAGTCCAGTAAAGGGCTGGGTATTGGGAAAAATGAATGACTTGAAGTTCAGTTTCTTTACCAGCTTCAGTTGGTTAGAAGAGTTGCAGTAAAACACTGTATTTGGTTTCTATATCTACTGGGCAAGTACTGGAGCAAATGGAATATTTTTCCTTTTACAAAGTAATACACACTGACTGGATCTGGATAGAAGTCATTGAAAAATGTCTGCTGAACGAATGAAATGCTTGAAGAAATGGTAGGCTACTGCCCTGGGGCTGGACAAAGTTTTTTTTTTTTTTAATTTAATATGACTGAGTGAAAATGTACATTCCCATATAAATTTACATGCCCACCACTAAAATACTTCAATTGATGGTCCAGAGGTTTCGGGTTCCCCTGGGAGCATGGCTCCTGGCGGTGATGCTGCCCTTGCCCATAAATCATAACAAGGACCACTCTTCGGACATGAATGGATTGGACTTGGCGATGCAGAGTGACCATATATTGGATGCACTTTATGGACAAAATTTTGACATCCATGTGGAAGAGGGTCCCTGTAGGACTCATTGAGACAAGTTGACTGCTGGCTCCTCTAAAGAAAATCAGTTTAGTTTTGTGATAACACTAAAGACACAAAGATTAGTAAGACAGAGTTCTTGCAGTTCCAAGAAGTGTTCACGTTTTAAACATTTGGATGAGCTTGGGGTACAGGCGTGTGGCTGGTGCTGCCTGAGCTTTCCCAGTGCTTGAAGGAGGCTGTATTAGGAAAGGCAGTTAACAGTCTGGGCACTTGCTAGGAGCCAATGCATGCCAATGAAAAACAAACAAATGTAAAGGTGGGCTGAGAAGGAGGAGGTGCTGGAGGAGAAACAGAGAGCAGACAAAAAACAGTTAATCCACCCAGCCAATGAATTCTTCTCTGCTCTGCTTTCCCAACTGCCCAGGGTTGGTTGAGCACACAACTCGCTTGTTAATCTCCTTTTTGCATCCCTGTTTTCAAGGCTGTCAGAACTCCATATTATGCAAATTGGGCTTATGCAATTAAGGCAATAATGTTTCCCTTGAAGAGTTTGACAAGGTGGTGGGAGATTGGACTGTGTTTTGCAGACAGTGCATGGTTGCTTATTTGCCTACAGATGGAAAAGGAAGAAGAAAAGGGAAAACACTGCAGCATTTGCTTTACCTGAGCTGAGCTGTTTATTTCTGTTGCTTTTCCTCTGTGATTGCATAGAAGGAAAAGGGTCACTTTGTGGCATTAGCACATGGTAAATTTAGAACAAATGAACACTTTGGGCAAGATACAGCTTTAACCTGTTGAGTTCAAAGTTGTAAGCCACTGAATCAAGTCCTCTGGCAGGATTTTAAAGAGGGCAGAATGATTTCTTGACAAATGACATTTGAAGCAACTGGGGCTGCATGTCTCCTGTTTGGGGTCATGAGCTGATTTTTTTTTTTTTTTTTGTAGCTAGAGAGAAGCAAGGCCAGGAACCTGGACTTTGTCTTCCATGAACTGAATTACACAATAGATGAGAATGTCACATCTGTCTTCCTCTAGAACATCCACCATCATTAGGAAGCAGAATATGATGGATCAGACTTTTAATTGGGAATGGCAAATTCCACATTTCTATATTTAAGGGAGCAGCACTCAGATGATGCTGTCCTCAACTGGAATATATGGCTGGCGGGTAAACACGAAAAGAAAAGAAAGAAAAATAACTCTCATATTTTCCCAGATTTAGTTGTTAAAGGATTCTTTAATACATCCTAATTAAAAAAAAAAAAAAAAAACAGTGCCATCGAGTTGGACATGAATAGATATACACATATGACTGGAAACCCTGATGGTATAGTAGTTAAGTGCTACAGCTCCTAACCAAAAGGTCAGCAGTTCAAATCTGCTGGACACTCCTTGGAAACTCTATGATGCAGTTGTAACCTGTCTTATAAGGTCACTTTGAATTGGCATTGATCACACCAGTAAGTTTGGGTTTATGTGCATATACGGCCTCTCAAAAACTGTGATAAAACTTCCTGAAATATCTCAGTGGCAGTACAAGATAGTGACCCCCATCTTCCCCGGTAGTGCGATGATTAAGCCCTCAGCTGGATGATTCAAACTCACCCAGCGATTCTGTGGGAGAAACACCTAGTGACCTGCTTCTGTAAAGGTTATGGCACAGAAAACTCTATGGGACATTTCTCCTCCATGACCTGGAGTTACTGTGACTTGGAAATCAGTTTGGCTATGCCTGATAACAAAAACAACAGTCCTACCTGGCATTTAGTATTAATTGTTCAACTTTTGATCTGTCAGTCGGAAAGTGCTTAGAGAATACCTCGTATGGATTCAGCCCAGCACTGAATGTATGATGGAAACTGATGCTATGAAGAATAGTAAGAATACATGTTGTCTTTCTTCTCATTCTTGGTTAATATATTGCCGTGTCCCTGCTCCTGACTCCTTATACACATCTTTTCAGTCTTCTTCACATGCAAGTCTTTATAATAACTTGCCAAGCATATTTAAACTTCCGCTTTCCAAAGAAGTATTCCTTGTCACCCAGTGTCAATATCGACTCTATCATCCTCCCTTAATTCTCCAAATGTGTCTAAGAATAGACACTGGTTGGTGCAACTACTGTTTCCCTTCCATGAATTCATCAAAAACTGGACTTGGACCTATTACAGAAATGATTCTCTTAAATAATAATTATAATAATAATAAACTGCTTAAAATGTGTACACTGTTGATTTAAGGACAACATATATAATCTAATCTGATACAGAACTGAAGATCTCACTCTTGCGTCTGTACGGCACTTCATACTGTTAGCTTTCTTAAAACTTTGTCTTGCCTTCATTCTGCTTCTAGCCTATCCACTTGTCTGATAATTCTTTGTCTGACTGTCCTTCATGCCATTCTTTTCTTTTTTTAACTCACTTTCTCATTCACGTATTCTAGTGGACATGCAACAGATTTTTACTGTGTGCTAAGAACTGTAATTTTTGTGGGACCACTAAATTGACTAAGATATAGTTTTACCTTTAAAGAAAATTCACTTCAGTGTGAATAAACTAACGGCAAATGAATATAACATGTGTTAAAGTACTAGTGCAAATGGGGTATAATTGGAGACACAGAGACAGGACACATAGCTGGTGGGATGGAGCATCTGGGAAAGCATTAGGAAAGAAGTGACAATTGAGCTCAGTGTTAAAGGTTGAAGAAAAAAAATAATCATGCATCTCTTAAAAGTTAGTGTTTCCAAAAGTTTCCTGCTTGACTCTTTTCTCAGTTCCCAGACTCCTTATGTACAAATACTAATGACCCATAAGTGTGTTTATCTCAAAACTTTTAATTGAACTAAAATATTTTTAATAGAAATATCCCACAAGATAGACATTTCTGTAGCTTTCCTTCTATGAATAGCGTACTAAATCATCAACTCCCACTTATAAATACGTTTTACTGGAATACTCAATTCCAGCTAATAATAACCTTTTTTATTCTGTCACTACCACTTGAGACTTTGGAGTCATTCTGATATTCTCATTCTTTGTCCTTTAGCCTGTATAACACATTGGCCACCAAATACTAGAAATTCTACTTAACAAAGAACCACCAAATCTATTTTTTCCTTTTTTTTATTTCTAAAGCCATGATCATAATTTCTCATTTTGAATAACAGCTACCTATCTGATCTCCCAGAATTTAGTGCCACAGATATGTCTACAAAAGAATGCCTATGCATTCCTGTGATTTCATTTACTACCTTTACTTTTTCAGTCTTCTCTTTCCCTATTTTTTTATTCCCACCTTGCATGTGCCTGAATAAATGATGCATGTCTGTGTCTCCATGCTGTTTCTAACAGTGCTCCTTTTGAAAAAATCCTCCCCTTTCTCTGAATAATGACATTCGATTTATCCAACATGTTCCTATTTCAATACCATGTTTCTGTAAATCTCTAGGAAGAAATCATAATTCTTTAGATATGTTTATATATCTTTAATTCAGTAGTGTGCATCATGGTAAGGTACAGTTGGGAGACAAGAATGGGAGCTTGCACCTAGTATTCAATAGATGCCGAGAAAACATCTGTAGAATTAAAATATGATTCCTTTGATTCTCGGTGTTCTTCTGAAATGTCAGTGAAGCCAGCCAAGTGCCATCGAGTCTGATCTGACTCATAGCGACCCTAGAAACTCTCATTATTTAGAAAAATCTTAAAGAATGATGACTTGATCTTAAAACCAAAACCAAAGCCACTGTCACTGAGTTGAACCCAACTCATAGTGACCCTATAGAACACAGAAATTAAGGGTATCCTAGAAAGAAAAAAAAAGAACAATCCAAACAAGTGGGCTGTAAAATCTGCTGCCCTGCTTGGAAAGTAAAATAGGGAAGGCTTTGAAAAGTTGACACAACACTTCAAGCAATCTTTAACTTAATATGCTGAGTGTGTATAGTTGTCACTTATACAATGTAGCTGAGTAAGGTGAGTTTGTATACTTCAAAGAACTTTATAAACCATGATTGCCTGACACTGTAGTTTAAGAAAAAGATGATGTCTGCATCTTGAAGCAGCTGGATCTATCTGAGATTGGGGGTGAGATGTTTGGAAGGAGAGTGACAAGGGCAGTGTTATAAATCTCATGCCTGAAGTCTGCATTTGGGCAGACCTTCTGCTTCTATCTCAAAACCACCCTACAAAGACAAAGGACACAGAGAAAAGGGAAGCAACAAGGGGTGATGGAAACCAGTTAGGGTGGTGCTGGGGGCGAGTGTGTGTGTGTATGTAAGACCTTGTTTCGGGATTGCCCAAAGAACCTCATTTTATCAGAGACTACTGATAAAAGTACTAGTTGTTTGTACTAGAGACACTGCATGGTCCTGAGTGTCCCCTTTAGTTTACTGGACCTCTTAGAAGGTACAGACAACTTAGTCCTGAAATGGTGAGAAGTACAGAATGCGGCACTACAGAAATGCAAAAGCCACACCAGAGGAGGCATTCAGGAGTTATTTGGCAATAGCTTGGATCTGTCTAGAAGGGTTTGGGAGCACATGAAGCTGAGATCTGGAATGAGGGAATGGCTGGATGGAGGGCAAACAAAGAAAAGAGCCTCTGGAAACAAAGTATGAAATAAAGGAGAGAGACGTGAGGCTGCAAAGAAAGATACACTTTATCTCTTGACAGTTTTGCCGGAGCAGGCAGTATATTGGCCACATATGATAAGGGAGATTGTTAGAAGGGAAAAATTTCTGTCACATATTCTTTTTAGCTAAATCTGTCTTCTTTCCATGTGCTTTCCATAGATAGAATGTTAATCGGGCAGCAGATATTCTAATATAAAAACCCTGAAACAACATGATGGCTTAGGTATTACATTATGAGTATTTAAAAACTCTTAGCAATTATGATTTACTTGAGACAGGATTCTAAATTGTTTCCAAGTAACCAGTGGTACATTTTTTTATTGAATTGAAATGAATAGATGCCATGAAATTCTAGTCAATTCAATTCATGTCAACACATACTCATTAACAGGTGGACACTGTATTTGGTTCTATGGATAAAGAGATGAATAAGAAAATTAATGTCATCATCACATATTTACAGAAGACTTGCCAGAGCCAGAAATTATTCAAATTAAAACATAAAGCCTAGCACCATTATGGAAAAGCTGGTGGGGTAGTAGTTAAGTACTACATCTGCTAACCAAAAAGTAAGCCATTTGAATATGACAGGCACTCCTTGGAAACTCTATGAAGCAGTTTTACTGTCCTCTATAGGGCTGCTATAAGTCAGAATAGGCTCTACAGCTGTGTGTGTGTGTGTGTGTGTGTGTGTGTGTGTAGCACCACTGTACTATGACAAAGACCAAAACTTACCCCCTTGGTACTTAACTTGCAGTCTTGGTCAAGCTCATATCAACATATAACCAAAGATTGTCAGCAGTTTTCACAGAGTTAGTGAGAAGATGAAATGAAGGACACTGTCCGTTCTGTCTGTATCTAGTCTGCAAAAAAAGCATTCTCTTTATAGCTCTGAAATGTGAGATTTGCTACAACTACAAATTATTCCGGGCTCAGTCGTCTCTAACAGCCAGTGCTATTTTGCTTTCCTTCTTTAGGGCAACAGTTCTCAAAATTTAATGTACATAAAAATCAACAAGTGAGTTTGTTTTTAAAATAGATTCCTGGATTCATCCACCAAAGATTCTAATTCAGCAGAGCTTGGGGTAGGAAGCAGGATAAATCTAACTATTTTTAGCAAATAGCCTGATTGATTCTGATAAAATGGGCCTATGAACAATACTTTTAGAAACATTGCTTTATTGGAAAACTTTTATTTTGAAATCTCAGGATGTTATTTTTTTTCTTTCCCCCTCCCTATAAGACCTTTTTCCTGGGAGTGATCAAGGAAGCCATTCATTTATTTTTGGGCTTCCATCTTTACAAAAATGAGTAAGTACCATGAGTTGGTGCTCTATTTCAGCTTGATTTCTGTTCATTTATTTTGTCCCTTTTTCATGCTCCCTACAGGGTAGATTACATCTACTGAATTTGAATTATTATCATACCAATTTAGGAGAAAATTTAACAAACCTGTTGAGAGATATAATTGCATTGTATATATTGACTACTTAATTATATTTGTGTTATGTTAATCAATACTAATAGAACAAAATGACTGAGTCAGAACATTAGAATATATTTTAATTATAGAAAGTTTTGAAAAAATGCTTTTAGTAAGGCAGTCTAAATATTTAAATAAGGGAAAATAAATTCAAAGAATTGGTTATACAGGTGATGGAATCTTTAGCAAGTCATTCAGAGACATTGAGACAGCCAGGGGTTAGCATTAGCTAGAGAACCAATAGGACCCCCGGGTGGAGGGCGGGCAAAAATCTTTACACTCTGGGCTACTGGGAACAGTTTGCTAGTTCAGATCCACCTAGCGGCTGCTCAGCTGACAATCTGCTTCAAAACTCTATGGAGGGAAGAAATAGTCTGAAGCCTAAAGTGTCGCTGTACATCAAAGTGAGCTTTATGTCAACCAGTAGTGATGGTGGTGGAGACACAGTGGGAGCGGTCATTATTGCAGGAGCCAAGGGAGAGTCACTAGAGGAGATGGAGCCAGTGCTGAAGACTATGACCAAAGCAGAGATTAAAAGAGAAAGTCTAGGGCTTCTCCCCTGGCCCCAGAGCATCTAATTCACTGCCAGTCCTTCTCATCATTTAAACTCAGTGGACAGGGCATCCTGGACAATGTGGCCTGTGGGAATAAGAACACAGAGGGCGGTGAGTGATGGTTTTCCAGAATAAAAGGGCCACAGAAAGACATAGAGGTGGTCACATGATTCCCCTGACTCTACAGTAATGCTAAGAACTTTCATTGTCTCTGCTTATTTTCATAAACCTCTTTTAGGAAGGTGTCTCACCTGGATCTTGAGCAATGATTTATCTGAGCAGAAGGAAGGAGGAGGTGTCATTTAAGGATTCATCACATCACCACTTTAGTTTGATTTCTTTGGGAATGTGGCAGTTGAGTTACAGAAAAGTTGAAAAAGAAAATGACTTTCTCTGTGTGTCTCTCCCACGTCCAACGTTCTTTCTGACTCCATCCTGAATTTCTCTCTGGGATCTCAACGTGCATGTGTTAGGACATGTGCAGGTTGCTTTATCCTCTCTTAGGCAAAAAAGGTCTAGTGTCTGTTCTCTAATGCCACCACTTCCCTCTCCATGGTTCCCTCACTTCTCCCACTTCTTTATGGTGTCACGTTTTTCTTGCTCTGTTTTCTTTCCCTCCTGTGGGAGAAAGCTTGTTTCAATGAACTGGTTGGTTTTAGGAAAGGCCAGTTCCAACTGCAGCTGAAATGTGGCTACAGAAGGCTGTCAGGTTTCTGTTGGAAGCTCAGCATGATTTGACTGTGAAAGGAAAAACTGCATTACTGAAAGAGTGGCTGTGGGACTGAACAGACCAGCAATATTACGTATGGTATTTAATTCCGTGTCCAGGGAGCATCACAGTTGTTATTCATTTATTTTTTTAGCAGGGTTTCATTGTTTTGCTTTTGTGGTGTTACATTCTTTCTTTCATCATAATTAGTGTTTTATTTAGTTGGGTAGTTTGGAAGGAAGAGTGTGTGAGGCTTGAGTATACTTTTCTGCATTATAGTAGCCAGGTTTTCTGATCTTCTCTCACTTCTGTATTTAACATGAATTTGAGTTAATTCTCATCACAGGCTAAGGTTGTTACAGGAGGAGATCAGTCATTGCCTAGAAGCATGTCTGGACTATATTAGGGAATTTTTATAATATATCTTTTTTTTTCTCTTTTTTTTAATGTGATTAAGTGAAAGGATGCAATCCAAATTAATTTTGCATGCCCTTCTATCTCCAGTTCTTCTGCTCCCCTTGCCCTATAACAGCACCCTCCTTTTCATTTTATATTTGTATCTTCTTAACAAGCTCCTACCTCCTCCTATCCACTCTCTTCTCTCCCATCTACAAATAGTCTAGTAGGACAGCCTCCTATAAATGCATAGAATCATAGAATACACCCACAATATGGTCATGTTGTGTCACTGAGTCTAGTCCATTTTTATCCAAAGAGTTGATTTCAGTAGTGTTTTCTAGACAGGGGCAGCAGCAGGTCTAGGGGCCATGCTCCCGGGGAATCATTAGGGTCATTGAACTATCAATTGTGGTCTTTTAGTAGAATTTTGAGCTGTACTTCTCTTTCTCTCATGTTGGCACAGGGACTCAACATTGTATACCCCATCACAGCTGTCTTTGGTGGTGGCCGGGCACCATCTGGTTCCTCCGGTCACATGTTGATATAAGCTCCTGTTTACATGGGCCTTTCTGTCTCCTGGGCTTTTTTTCTCTCCTGTCTTTGGTGTTCTCAGTGATCGCCTGCTGTAGCTGAGTGGGGACAATTTGGTGTACCTCAGATGGCAGCTTGCTAGCTTTTAAGACCTCAGATGCTACTCACCAATGTGGGGTGCAGAAGACTCTCTTAACAATAGGCTAATTATGCCAGTTGACCTCAGTGTCCCACAAGAGCATGGTCCCTGGACCCCACCCCTGCTGCTTATCCTTGCAAAATTGGGTTGAAATTAGAAGAGCTTTCAATTTATGACAAAATCCAGTTAAGCTGATCTACTTTCTACTGTGTGCTGTCACTGCTTTCACCTAACCAAATTTCTATCAACTATTTAATGATCAATCCTGTCCCCTGTCCCCACACTTGTAAGCCATCAAAGAGTCTTTTCTTCTGTACATAAGTTTATTTTAAGTCCATATAGCTGGGGTCTCATACAATATTTGTCCTTTTGCCACTGGCTGATTTCACTCAGCATAATGTCTTCCAATTGAAACCAGGTTATGAGATGTTTCATAAAATCTTCATTGTTTTTTATCGTTGCATAATATTCCATTGCGTACATGTACCATAGTGTATCCATTCATCCGTTGATGGACATCTGGGTTGATTCCATCTTTTTGCTGTTGTGGACTGTGCTGCAGTGAACGTTCATGTGCATGTATCTGTTCATGTGACAACCTTTGTTTCTGTAGGACAAATTCCAAGCAGTGCAATTACTGGATCAAATGGTCTATTTCCAGCTTTTTAAGGAAGCATCAGATTGTTTCTCAGAGAGGCTGTACTGTTTTACAATCCCACTAGCAGTGTAGGAGAGTCCCAGTCTCTCTGTAACCTCTCCAGCATTTGTCGTTATATGTTTTTTGGATTATGGCCAACCATGTTGGTGTGAGATGGATTCTCATTGTAGTTTTGATTTTGATTTTTCTGATAGTTAGTGATTGTGAGCATTTCCTCATGTGTCTTTTGGCTGCCTAGATGTCATCTCTAGCATGGTGTCTGCCCATCTCCTTTGCTCTTTGCTTAAATGGGTTGTCTACCTTTATCTTGTTGATATTTTGCAGCACCTTGTAGATTATGGAGATCAGATGTCGGTCCAACATGCAGTTACCAATTTTTTTCCATTCTGTAGGTGGTCTTCTAACTCTTTTGATAAAGTCTTTGAATAAGCAAAAGTGTTTGATTCTTAGTAGTTCCCATGTATCTGTTTTCTCTTCTGGTGATCATGTTTTGTTTTTCAAATTTTGAAGTCTGTCTAAGCTGTGTATTTTTTCTTGCATAATCTTTATTTTTTTAGGTTTGATATTTAGGTCTCTGATCCATTTTGAATTAGTTTTTGTGTAAGGCGTGAGGTATGGGTCTTGTTTTAGTATTTTGCAGTTGGAGATTCCATTTTGCAACACCATTTGTTAAAGACATTGTTTTTAACCTCAGTTTACAATCTTAGGCCCTTTGTCAAATTATCAGCTGTTCATAAGAGGATGGTGGCATCTCTGGGGAATCACCTCTGTTACATTGGTCTATATGTCTCTTTTTGTACCAGTACAAGGCTGTTTTGACTACTGTGGCTGTGTAAAAGTTTCTAAGATCAGGTAGTGTGAGGCCTCACACTGGGTTCTTATTCTTCAGAAGTGCTTTACTTATCCAGAGTTTCTTTTATTTCTGAACAAAGTTGGTGATTTGTTTCTCCATCTCATTAAAAAATGATGCTGGATTTGTGTTGGGATTGCACTGTATATGTAGATCGCTTTGGGTAAAAGGAAAAAGCTTCTTTCAGTATTTCTTGTAGTTTTGGTTTGGTTTTTACAAAGTCTCTAATCTTCTGTTTATCTGTGAATGTCTTAATTTCACCATCGTATTTGAGAGACAGTTTTGCAAGATATATCATTCTGTTAGAAGTTTTTCTTCTTCAGAGCTTTGAATGTGTCAGCCCACTGCTTTCTTGCAAACATCATTTCTGTGGAGAAGTTATATGAAAGCCTACAAGGTTTCATTCTGAATATTAGCTTTGCTTTGAGCCTTGCTGCCTTTAAGAGCCTCTGTTTATATATCGTTTTACTAAGCTTGATTATAATATGTCTTGCTTTCTTTCATTTGAATTCTATTTTCTGTGGCATTAGATATACATCTTGGATATCTATTGTCTCTTCCTTCGTGATTTCAGGGAAGTTTTGCATCAGCAACTCTACAGCAATGCTCTCTGTATTTTCATCTATGCCTCCTTGTTCAAGAACTCTAATTAATCATAGATTATTTGTCTTTGAGTCCCACATGTTTATTAATGCTTCCTTATTTTTCTTATTTATTTTCTTTGATTTCTCCTCATAAATGGTGGTGTCAGTTGCTCTACCCTCAAAGTCAGTAAGTCTGACATCTGTCTTCTCAATTCTGCTCTTTTGGCTTTGGATTCAATTGTCTAATTCTTTCATCTTCTGATTGATCTGCTGGATTTCAGATTGTTGATGTTCCATCAGTTCAAATAGCTTACTTATTTTTTCATTTTGTTCTCCTACATTTTGTTTAATCTCTAGGAGGGCTCTCTATATAATTCTTTTATACTCAACTTCCAGTAGTTTCAGAAAGTCTCCTTCATCTGGGAAGTTTTTTGATTCTTTATTTTGGGAGTTTTGCAGAGCCATGGTGGACTGTGCCTTCAAGTGATTAGCTATGGGCTGTTGTCTGTGTGCGATATAGAAGCTGTTTGATTTCTCTGGTGTTAGCTTAACAGGAGCTGAGGTCACCAGCCATCTCTATGTACTCCAGTGACTGGCCCCAGGTGGACTCTCTGGTGTTGCATGCTCTGCCTCTTGGCTGGCAAAGATGGTGCCCTACTTAAGGAATCACTGGTGGGACATCAGCCAACCCTATGTTGTGGATCAGTGAACGGTGGAGGAGATGCTGCTGGGCCTCTCAGCAGTTCTCTAGGTGGTCTTATTTAAAAGGGAACTTTTCTTCTAAGTGGGAAGCTTTCCAAATACTGCTAAACAGTCAGAACCTGAGGTGTGGCAGGCTCCACCTTCCAGCTGACAATGAAAGTAACTCATAGGACAGGCCCAGTTGCTATGACATGATTCAAAGTAGGGAGAGGTTAAGGCCTTCCGACCATTCTCTGCCAGGCTCCACCCATGAATCTAGACACAAATTGTCTCAAACACTGCTTTTCTGCTGGAGAAGCACTTGCCAGATGGGCTGCTGCTCCACTTGAGAATTAGCCACAGCTAAAGCGTCTGGCTGGGTGATTTTGCCTCTCAGCTGAGCAAGATGGCGTTCCAGACAAGCTTCCCTTCCTGTCCTGAAAGTGGAGAGTCTATGGGGCAGCTCAGAGAGGATTCCTGTCAGTCAACAGGAAGGCTATCCCACACACTGTCTCTCTGCTGTGCTATACACTGTTTATTGAGCACCACAGTAAGGCGTATTTGTCAGCTCATGCCCAGTCCCTACCTGCAAGATAATAAAGAAGGCATCAATACCTGCATGCCTCTGAAATGGTAAGTCAGCAGGAGTGGGGGTGAGCAGCCACTGGCTCATCTTTGAGAAGGGTAATTTAGCCTGTTACTGGTGCCTAGTCAAATCTGACAGTACTATGCCAGATCCTAAGGCTCTCTGGATGGCCACTGCTGTTATCATTCCAGGCCTTCGATCTAGGAAGGAACTAAGGAGACATGTATCTAGTCCGCCATCTTGGTACCATCCCCAGTGCACATCATTTTTATAAGGTTCACTAACTCTTTAACGGAAAGCCTGCGTGGTTTGGTGGTTAAGTGCTACAGTTGCTAACCAAAAAATCAGCAGTTCTAATCTACCAGGTGCTTCTTGGAAACTCTGTGGGGATAATTCTGCTATGTCCTATAAAGTCTCTATGAGTCAGAATCGACTAGATGGCTATGAGTTTAAGTCTTTAAAATAAGGAGTCTTGTGTATTGAATCATGTACCCTAAACACATATGTTGAAGTCCCAACCTCAGTACCTATGACTGTGGTAACCTTGTTTGAATATAGGGTCTTTGAAGATATTATCAGTTAACATGAAGCTGTATCAGAGAAAATTGGGTATATAATCTCATCTGACTGAACTTTTACAAAGAAGAAGAGACACAGAGAGGCAGACAGAGGGAGATGCCATATAATTCCACAGTTGCAAGCCAAGCAGTGCATGGAGCTCCCAGAACCTAGGACAGAGAGATGGAACAGGTTGTTCCTGAAAGCCTCAGAAGGAATTAGCATGGTAGACACACAGATCTTAGACTCCCTGCCTCCAGAATCAAGAAAATAAGTTTTTGTTGTTTAAACCAACACTATTCTTTTTTAAAAAAAAAAAAAAAAATGCTTTGCAGTATTTTGTTATACAGTCTGAGGAAATTAATGCCAGGGAGGATTCATTTCAAGTTGAGAAATGACCACATTCTAAGACAAATGAGGCACTATTTCCCCCCAAACAACATGAGAACCTTATAAGCTTCTTTTATACCTTGTGTACCATTTCTATCATGACAGTGAACTCAGTAGAAGGAAACCTTGAGGAAGAGTCTTCCTGAGTTTAAATCTTCTAGTTGCTCAAACAACAAAGGAGTTGAGATAATCCAGGAATTTACTCACCTTCTGTTTAGGGAGATAAAAAAAAAACACTGACTTGCAGTTCCCAGTTAACCTTGAGCAAATCAAATAATTACATTCTCAGCAATCTCATTTCTAGAGTGTGGAAATAATGTCTATATCTCATGATTTTATTGAGTATTTAGACAGTTCATATGTGTGTAAGTGCTTTAGAACTTGAAAGCATTAAGCAATAAAGAATAATAACATCTTCCTCCTCATCATTTTTAATTGTATAAGAAACTAATGATCTACCAGGGGTTATTCTGTCACAGTTTAGTAATTGTCATATCACTACAAAAGTTGTCTAATTAAGTTGTAGTTGAAGTACCTCCAATACCAGTGTAATCCAATTACATTTGCCAGATAAAGGAAACTAAACTAGATATGGAGTCTCTGGTGTGGTTGAGCGTTTATAGCTCCATGCTCATTAGCCAGGCTTTCAGAACAGAAAGGTCATTCAAACAAACAGAAAACCCAGACACATTGTCCAATTATAACTCATTGTGACCCTATGGGACATAGTAGAACCACCCTATAAGGTTTATAGTGAGTGGATGGTAGATTTGAACAGCCAACCTTTTGATTAGCAGCCAAGTTCTTAACCACTGCATCACCAAGGTTTCCATGCTCCTGACTAAATGCACTCAGATTATTTGGGGAACACATTCTCTACCACTCATCTTTACCCCAGGTCCTACATAATCATTTATTCCAATATTCTCATTCTTTCACAAGAAAACCTGTTGGGAACCATAGACAGTACAGCACTAACCATCACCAGAGTTGCAGCAGAACTATATGTGATAGGAACGGAACTGGATTCATTTGTCTATATTTGCTGATTCATCATCTAATTTTCTTCTCTAGCTTTCCATCTTTGCAGATGTCATGTATTTACAATATTCTTATTTTTTTCTTTTTTTTTTTTTCCAAGTGCTGTCGGGTCAGATTCTTCAGCTCATTCTTTTTAATTCCATTCTCCCAACCATATGGGTAGATAAAAGGAACAAGAGTGAAACTGGGAAAGTAAAAACGTCAGGAAGAGAGAAAGAAAAAGAAGAAAAGATTTACTGGAGACAGTGAAGAAATTTAGGGAGAAACTGAGTACAAAAAGATAATGAAGATGGTTGAGCGTAAAAGCAAATAATAAGAAAAGAAAGGAAGAATAAGAAATGGATGGAATGCTAGGACTTAAAATTGATGTCTAATATTTCTTCATAGACCTGCTCTTGTTTTTCTTCCTTCTGCCTCATATGTTTACTTACATGTCACTGCCATTAAAAAGTCAATATGTCACCTTGATAGTTATCATGTGCCTGGTCTATGCCTTGATCTTTCCAATGCATATGAAAATTGGGTAGTGAGAAAAGAAGGCGGTAGAATTGATGTACTTGAACTGTGATGTTGGCAAAAAATATTGAATATACCGTGGACTGTCAGAAGAATGAACAAATTTGTCTCAGAAGAAATACAATAAGAATCTTCCTCAGAAGAGAAAGTGGCAAGACTTCAACTCACTTTGGACATATCAGGAAAAGCCAATTGCTAGAAAATGAGATTACTGACATAACAGCCTCATCAAGAAACCCACATATACAATGATCAGATGTACAGGAGTGCATAACACTTTGGTCTGTTATTCACAAGTCCGCTGTGAGTTGGAGTCAGCCCTGCAGTGGCTAGTAATAACAATGTGTCATCACCGCAGTGAGAGGTGGTTCTCAAGCCACCTCTCACTGAAAGGAGCAGTCAGAATGCCTGTTTTCAGGTTTTGTTTGGATGGTTAGTTACTGTATTAAAATCTAATTCAATAACATCTATTATCTTAGATTTAACAGTTGTTTAGATACAAAAGGCATACTAATATTTTAGTTATGATGATACCTTGTTCTCATAGAATATTTTGCACTGTGTTGTCTCATTTTTCCACACAGTAATTTAGTAATCTAGACAGATTTTTGTCCCTGTTTTATAGATGAAGAAGCTGAGGCCTTTGGTTATTAGGTAAATTATGAGAGATCACATACCAAGTTAATGAGATTTATCTAAGTAAAACAAACAAACAAAAAACTCAGTGCCATTGAGTTGATTGCAACTCACAGCCAGCCTTTGGGACAGAATAGAATTGCTGCATAGAATTTCCGAGGAGCGCCGAGGAGATTTGAACCACTATGCAACCAGAGTTTCCTTATCTGAGCAAAGTAGGAGTTAAACTGGATCCTTGAACTCAATAATCAAGATATGGTTGAACAGGATCCAGAGATATCATTTACTAACCATGAAAAATTTTCTTAGAATAGAACAGGAAAAAAAAGAAAGCTATGGCTTTTTAGACCCCCTGCCTTAAAGTCCTGAAGTAAGTCATTGGCTAATTGCTGGAATACCACATAGGAATACAGGGTCAAGAGAGCATCACGGAAAGCCTAATTGAGGAGAGACAAGCTTAACTAGGAAACCAGTCCAGCAGAGGAAATGAGTTACATTTCTTAAGCCAAGCTGCTAAATTGATCCAGAACTCAGTGAGGGTACTCGAAATCATCCTCCCACCTAAGATTCTTAATCATTTCTGTGAGTCAAAGCCATTTAGGAATCCCAACAACTCACCCAATATTCCATTCACTATCAAGCCCTTGTGGACTTCTTTTAACCTATCTGTAGGAAACTTTGGTGCCATAGTGGTTAAAAGCTATAGATGCTAACCCAAGGGTCAGCAGTTCAAATCCACCAGGGGCTCCTTAAAAAATCTGTGAAGGAAGTTCTGCTCTGTCCTGTAACGTCACCATGAGTCAGAATTGACTCAAAGACAATGGATTAGGGTTTTTTGGAGTAAACCCACCTTAACATGTGTTTCTCAATATATGTCTGTCCTGCCACCTCATCAGAATGACTTTGAATGCACGCTGAAATTCAAATCCTTGATTCTCACCCCAGAACACTCAAAAGAATCTCCTCTGATCGTGGAGGCCAGGGATTCACTTTGTAACAGGTACCATTATGTTATTATTACACACTAAAATTTGAGAAACCATGTGTTAAATATTTTTTTTAGTCAGCTAGGGCTGCTCTAACAGTAATACCACAGAGTGGATGGCTTTAACAAAGGAAGATTTATTCTTACACAGTCTGGTAGGGTGCAAGTCCGTATTCAGGGTGTCCGCTCCAGGGGAAGGCTTTCCCCTTGTCAGCTCTGGAGGAAGGTCCGGTATTCCATCAGTCTTTGTCCTGGGAGCATCTTGGCACAGGAACCTCAGGTCTGAAGGATGCACTTTTCTTCTGGTGCAGCTTTCTTGGTGGTGTGAGGTTCCCAATTCTCTACCTGCTTCTCTGTCCTTTTATCTCTCCTAGGATGGAAGGATTAAGGGTGGGGCAAGGCATACTCCAGGGAAACTCCCTTTACAGTGGAGCAGGGAGGTGCTCCTATGAAGGGATTTACAGCCCCACTCTAATCCTTTAATGTACAGCATAGGAAAACCACAGAATTGAGGACAGTCACAAGATACTGGGAATCATAGCCCAGCCACATAGCTACACATATTTTTGGGGGGACATAAGTCAATCCATGACAAATATCTATGTAGCCTAGATAAAACCATCTATATTGGAAAAATAACTATAAAGCTACCACAAACTCACCCATTCCTGTTCTAGCCTTAAAGAAAAGACAAACAAACAAAAAAAGCACTGCTGTTGAGTCATTTCTGACTGATCGTGACCCTAAGGACAGAGCAGAACTGCCCTATAGCATTTCCAAGGAGCTCTTGGTGGATTTGAACTGCCGACCTTTTGGTTAACAGCCATAGTGCTTAACCATTATGCCACCAGTGTGTTCTAGCCATAGACAATATTAAGTGTTAGTGTTAATCCGTACTAAAGTTAAGGTAGACACTGCCTTCAGGAACGCTGGTGGTTCTTCGACTTTGTGTTTTTGTTCACTCCAGATATTCAAGAGAGGTAAACACCTGTCTTAGCATGAGCCTCAAAAGGCATACAAGAGTGTTTCCTCCTTCCACAGAATCATTGTAGGAGAACTCTAAGCCCATAAGAAGTCATGCCACAAAATATTATGATCCTTTTTATTATGTAGCAGAAAAAAATTACCTTTCTTGTAGCTTTCCACAGTCCATAACACACGTTTCACTGCATCCCACTGGTTTGAATAATATAAGCCCAATGTAGTAAAAAAGTGAATGAGCTAGTCCTGTCTATTGACATTAAAATGCAGGCATACACTGTTTGTTTATCTCCCTCTGGGAGCAAGCTGGGAAACAGTTAGTGTTGGGGAAAATAATAATAATAAAAAAAAAGTCTTAAGTGTTGACTCCACACTTTCAGGGCTTGATAAGTCCTTGTGAATGTAGCACTCCATCACTTTTCTCAGCAGGGTATAATTACTCATAACTTGAAGGTTTTATCTCTGGGCTGCTGCTAATAAGAAGGGAAAAAAGGAAGGTAAACCTGTCACTCACCAAAAGTGTAGATAGTTATGTACGATGTGTAATTGTTTCAGTCTCTTGTGTGACAATTGGGAGTCCAAGAATTTTGGTCAGGGGAAAAGAGATTGTCCTACAGAATTATCAAGATTCGTAAGTGTAGAGATTTCTGAGCATCTGTGTGTGTGTGTTTGTGTGTATGTGTCTGCTGTGCCTGAAGCTCATCTCTGTATCTAATTTTGAATCTCACATTGCTAATTACTCATTTACTTTCTCTAGGAACTCTTCTCAGTATTGTCAATCTATTGAATGATTTCTCCACTCCTCTTCACCGTCTTTATATCCCCCTTTTAGCACAGGCCCACGTGTCTCAAATTCAGCATCTGCGTGTACAGCCATCTGATTCCATCCCATGAAACAGGAAGTAGAGAAAGCAAACTGATGTCCCACAATGATGTAAATGATCATGTCTCCTCCCATATTAATAAAGGCTATCTAAAAATCTATACCAAAATGCTTAGACTACTTTCCTTTTATTTACCTGTGACTTTAGAAATGCCCATATAGACGTTGTAGGTATAGGGCTGTGACTGTCATCTTCATTGGAAGCCTGCTCTGGAACAAAGGTGGTTTGGGATACTTAAAACATAGGTCTGTATCTGGATGTGTGGCATTTCCCAAACAGGGCAGTTGTCAAATATCATCCAGATAAGAGGAAGCCCTAGTCTGTATCATTTGCCAATTTCCTTGGTTTAAATACTCCCATTGTAGCCAATTTAGGAATATTTTTACTGTGAATATTTGGGGTATCACTATACTCCTCAAAATACCATTATCATTCCATCTCAGAAAATCCACTATTGTTCTTCCTATTCCAGGAAAACTTCTCCTGTACACCATGGTCTGGCTCTCTTATTTCTTTCATCCAGGTGCCCACTGAAATGTTATGATTTCTGAGAGGTCTCTTCTGGGCAGACATTAGTCTTCACTGACTCTTTTGTTTATGGCACTTGTTATGGTTCAGTTTTCTACTATACACATTTCTTTGTACTTGTTTTTTTATCTATTTCCCTACTAGAATTTAATCTAGGAATTTAGTTGCTCTCATATCGTAGCTGCTTAGAGGAAGTATTGAATTAATCAATCAAATATGTGATCAATCAGTAGCTATGAGACAAAGACTGGAAAGACTTTGCATAATTCTGGAATATTTTTAACTTTAAATATAAAATGAAAACTCAGATCCATTCAACTGTGCCTTCTCCATTCTTATTCATATTTGTGTCATAGCACCTGTTGATTACATGTGATTTTTGTCTTTTATACTGGAAGTCTCTTGGAGGCTGGCAGCATTTCTTATTTCTGCTCCTTTCCCAGTGTCTGGGGTATAGAAAAAGCTCAATAAACACATGTTGATTGAGTTAATGTACTTAACCACATTTGTTAATTGTAGTGTTTGGAATTTCCTGTTCTCAGGGATGATAAGCAATAAATTTTTCATCTTTTGGAACCAGTTTTCCCTTTGTAATTTGCTCAGAACTAAGACTACAAGTCTTGGTTTTCTGTTAATCCACTCCACTGTGCATTTCAGTTCAACAAGATGTCCAGTTAAACTAGTGTGGTATTCCAAAACAAAAGTGTGAAATTGGCAGCAGAGGTTGATGTATATCTAAAGGCTAAGAAGGTCATGAATGTTTAGAAGGACTAAGAAAACCAGAGTTCAGGTTATGATCACTATTACCATAACCCTCAAGACTGTCCCTGTTCCCTAGTCACTACTAGAAATGCTGTAGTGGATAGCGGTGCCATTCTCCTATGCAGATCCAGCTGTGCTCAAAGACACGGGCTCTGATAGATGGAGAAATGTGTCCAGCAGATACAAACCCTGCTGTTTAGTTTATTCAGAAAGAGTCATTGATTCAAACACCAAGGAAAAGAAAACAGGAATGGAAATGTTGTCTTAGGTCTGTTGTGAGTAGAGAAAGAGATTACATGGTATAAAAAGCATGGATTGTGGTCTTGTAATTTCATTGGACTGTCAGTCCTTGAAGCTCTGTTACTGCTGTATAAAATGAGAGGATTTGTCGTTACGTTCTAATAGGGCCAGTGTGATGTAATTAAGTCTATTTAATAAATAATCCTTATCATGATTAGGCAAATAGAACCTGATTAATTCTGCTCTGATTAACTACTGCTTCTCAGAAGGACCTAGAGGTTTCTACTCATTCTACCCAGCAATTTATCATGTTGTCCCAGCAGAAAACAAAAAGTCCTGGGATCCTTCACAGTAGAAATGAAGCCAAGATTCAATTGCTCTAAAACATGAAACACTTCTACAAATGGTTGTGATTTGCTTTGCAAGTGTGATGGCACTGGAGAGGACAAGATGATGGGAGGTGGTAAAAAAGGAGAGGTTCCATTCAAACATCAAAAATCCTTTATATAATCTCTTGCCCTTTCATAAAGACTTCATCTGGCAGCCAGATTGCCTTAATGGTCTGCCTCGAAAAGCCCACCCTGGCCCTACATAGCCAGGCAGACGTTCTCTAGCTTTGCTTTCCTTCTTTGATGCTGTCACGTGTCCTTCCTTTTCTGCATTTCATTCATTCTTTGCCTTTAAGTTACAAAGATAAAAGTGCCTGGCTTTAAAAAAAAACAGCCTACTCTTTTTTTTTTTTTTTTTAAGGGACAGACATTTCCTGCAGGCTTTGATTTCCTTCCAGGAGAAAAATCATTACTTTTTTTTTTTTTTTTTTTTAAGTCAAAAGCAGGGAGATTTTCAACTTACTTTCCCCTACTTTGCATTTCAACTCTCGCATTTTCAGCAGTAAGAAAAATGCTGGGTATAGGGCAAGACAGGGCCATTGTCTCCTAGAAAGCTCTTATGCCACGCAGTGAATATAAAAAAACCTGATCTTTCATGTACGGCTAAACAATGACAATAGATAATTAAAATGTTTTAAGCACTATGTTTTATTCAAAATCTATTAAACACACACACACACAAACACACACACCGATTGAGATAACTGTTTTTAAAACTAGGTGATGCTGAAGAGGAAGGATAACCAATGGAGAATAATACTTATACCTTACAGCTTCCAGAATCTATACAGAAACAAGACAGAGATCTGAAACACCGTATATGAATCAAAACCCCTATTGCAAAGGGAAAATATTCTATGATAGAATATGTGTGGCAGAAAATAGCCTCTGTCATAATAGATTATGACTGTACTGAAGTACTCTCTCCCAAAATAATGAACCTGATCTTTAAGTATTGAGGGACATAAAGTATCTACAAAAAAAAGACAAGTAGCAATACCAAGGGATGACATTTGACCAAACATTGGAGTGTCCAAATATTCTCAAGGGAAAAGAATTAAAACTAGAAAGAAAACCAACGCCATCAACCTATAGGTCAGAGTAGATCTACTCTATAGAGTTTCCAAGGAGCACCTGGCGGATTTGAACTGCTGACATTTTGGTTAGCAGATATCTGTGCTTAACCACTATACTATGAGGGTTTCCAGGGAAAAGAATAGGAAGTGATACCATTTCCAGATAGATAAATGACTACTTTCTACAGTAAATGCTTAGAACTCCAACAGAAAGGAAATTCCTGGTAATAGTCCTCAGGTTTGAACTGGTGCTGGAAGTGTGTGTAAAGCAATTGTATAAATATGATCACAGAATTCTAGAAAAAGAGAAGAAAATTAAGAAATCCATCACTTAAATGTTAAATTTCAAGAGAAGACACTATGCCAAAATGTGGGATCTGGGGGGAAAAAAGTAAACAAAGGTTTATAAAGTTAAAGAAGCCCCGAGAAAACTGGAACCTTATTGAAAATTCAGGGTAAATGTATTACAAGGATCAAGTAGAGTGGAGGCTAGTGAAAATAAGGCAAAAGTGTCTGAATAACTAGCAAAATCAAAGGGACTTTTGTTGGGGAAAAACAAGGAAAAAATATCTTTGCAAAAGAACAAAAACAAGAGTAAAGAGAAAAACCAAAAGGAGCAAGGCTTCAAACAAGCAATGATCTAAAAGCACCCTAAGCATAGAGGGAGCCCGTTAAAAGTACACAAATTAATAATACTTAAAGGATCTTCAAGCAAGCATCTGAGTCCTTGTTAGCATCTTACCATGTCTCAAACTCAGTTGCACTGACTCCACTTTGCACAAAATCCTTTAGTAAAGTTAAAGCAGTATTTGATCAATGTATGAATAGTGTGCTCAAAAGTAAAAAGGGGTGCACCCTGAGATCGCCACTAAAGGACCTCAACTGATGGTCCAGCAGTTTCGGGGTTCCCTTGGGAGCATGGCCCCCAGCCCTGATGCTGCCCTTGCCCATAAGTCATAATGAAGGTCCACTCTTCGGACAGCAAGGGATTGGACTTGGCGATGCAGAATGACTGTATATTGGGTGCACAATATGGTTTTATGCATCTATAGAATATCATCCTGCTGACCTTCTACTGGAGTAAGGGGCATGGGTAGAAAAGGAGACTGTTGGGAGGATGAGACATGTATGGAGCAGAGAGGAATAGTGTGCTGTCACCAGGCAGGGAGAGCAGTGGAAGCTGCATATAGGTGGGCATGTAAATTTATACGAGAATGTACATTTTCACTCAGTCATAATAAAGGAAAAAAAACAAAAATGAAAAATCAAAAAGACTGAATGGTTCCTTTTATTTATAGACAAAGTTAGTAAATCCCTGGGCAGTGCCCATGTTCCATTCAGAGTAAATAGATAAAACAATGACAAAGCATTGATTATCTCACTCCCATACTGGTATTACTGATATCATGCCTAGTGAGAATACTCAATAATTGCTTTTGAAACATCCTTGGTTGAGAGACAGCAGCCAGCCAGCCAAGTGCCGTCGAGTCAGATCGGACACATGGCAACCCTAGAGGCCAGGGTAGAACTGACTCCCAGAGTATTCCAGCAGCAAAGTTTCTATTAAAAAACAAAACAAAACACTGCTGTCAAGTTGATGCTGACTCGTAGCTACTCTATAGGACAGAATAGAACTGCTTCATAGAGTTTCCAATAGGCTCCTAGTAGATTCGAACTGCTGACCTTTTGGTTAGCAGATGTAGCACTAACCCACTATGCCACCAGGGTTTCCACAGTGTCTGTGAGAAGGAATAATTGGAAACTGAATTGTGAGGGCTCCTTTAGATTTACCACATTTTAAAATACTGTGTAAAGACAACCTTTAAAAATTGATACTGGGAAAACATTCTGCTTTTTTAAATATGGACCACCACCTTGCTTAAAAATAGGCAATAGAATATAAAAGTAATAAAAAGTTGGTTCCCTAGAAAGGTATGCACAGTACAATTTTCATGAAAAAAAATAAAAATAAAAGAAGGGATAATTAGTAAAATCTTCCAGATGGCACCAACTTTTCTTGTTTGGTGAAATGTCAAATTACTGGGTATAAGTTAAAAAAATTCTCAAGAGAAACTGGATGGATCAGTGAACACTCGGATGAAACATGATATAGACAAATGCAAGAGGGCCTGGAAGCTTGAAAGGTTGAGGAAGCTTTGTTTTCTACCGACAGCACCGATGCTGTCCAAGGTAGTCTGATGTTAGTACGCCACCCAAATGTGGGTGTCCTCAAATGGAATTCAAAATTGAACACAATATCTACTACTTTTATTCATCAGAACCATAGGTAACCAAATGTAGCTGCAGAAATCAAAGAGAAAATATCTTAAACAAAGAAATGGGAACCCAACTGAGTGAAAAGACTGGGAAAATAGGGGCTCTTCACTTAAAACATGGGAAAGCTGGGCAGAGGCAAGAGCAAAGTGTATAAAACCTTGAAGGAAATGTTCAATGAGAACAAGACTTGTTAATAGAACATGATATGATAGCATTATGGGGTGCCCCATTCTCACCATTTTAGAAATAAGGAAATGTGTGCTCTAAAATGTGAAGTCACTTGCTCAAGTCATTCAGCTAGAAAGTTGTGAAGCTTATGTACTTTAAGAGTTTGGCTGTTAACCAAAATATTGGCAGTTTGAATCCACTGGGGGTTCCCTGGAAATCCTATGAAACAGTTGTACTCTGTCCTGTAGGGTCAGAGTTGGAATGAATTGGAATTCAGTCAAAGGCAACAAAACCAAATCCACTGCCATCAAGTCAGGTCCGATTCATAGTGACCCTATAGGTCAGAGTGGAACTGTTCCATAAGGAGCATCTGGTGGATTTGAACTGCTGATCTTTTGGTTAGCAGATGTAGCACTTAACCCACTACACCACCAGGATTTCCAAGTCAAATACAATAGTAGCCAAGCCAAGCCCAGTGCCGTCGAGTCGGATCCGACTCATAAAGACAATGGTAACAGGTGTATAATTCAAGAGTCTTTATACTCTCACTAACCCAATACATGCTTATTCCTCATTTGATATTTTCCTCTGCTCCCCAGGAAGATGTGGTAGCAGAGTCGTTAAGTACTACAGCTGCTAACCAGAATGTCAATAGTTCAAATCCTCCAGGCATTCCTTGGAAACTCTGTAGAGCAGTTCTACTTTGTCTACAGGTTCGCGATGAGTCAGGATCGACTCGACAACAGTGGGTTTATTTCTTGGTTTCTGCTCCCCAAATTAAAAAATAAATAAGTAAGATTGAAAATTAAACAAAATATGTCTGTACATCTTACAGCTCCTTGCTATGCCTTCCACCCAGTAAACATACAATGATGCTGAACTGAAGCTTTTCAGAAATGCATGGCCAACGTTGGAGGTGTGGAGCACAGCCCTGCACTGTTTCTTCATCTTAAACTCAAGGGTCCTCCTTAGAGAAAGAATCCACATTTGAGTTTAGCTTTACCCTCACTGCCTGAGTCATTCAGCCACCGAAGTTCTCGTACAAATAGCTTCCAACTTCAAAATAGATTATAAACTGATAGACTCCATCTGTCTAAATTCATTCATGAAGTCAAATTTGTAAACTGCTCCAAACAAGTGCCATATGTTATGTAAATGTAAACAAGCAGAGAGCAATGACTGAACCTCACCCTGTGTTCTCCATCTGTGTGTAGATCTCCCTTGCTAAATCAGCAATGGTCATCATGAGAATAAGGTCTAAGCTTTCCTTCTTTGTAATACCAGTAAGTGGCACAGTGCCTACTGAGTAATTGGAATATATAATACAGTTACCAGGCTCGATCCCCTCCCAAAATTCAGATTTGGTTTGCCCAGGTGTCTGGATTAAGAAACAAAGAAAAACTGACTCCAGAGTGTCCCTTATCCTTATTCCTTTAAAAATATTAGTGAGATTTGCTCTCAGCAGTCTTCTAGTCATCTCTAACCGTCTCCCCTAGCCTTCCCACACAAACATAAACTCTGCCTCTGAAAAGACCAGGTGTCTTCTATACATAGGCATTTCCTTAGCATTTCTGATAGTTCTTGCTCTTCTATAATTGTTTCTGTTGTTTTGGTGGACGCATCAATTAGATTGTAAGCTCTTCCAGGGCAGAGGCTATTCTGTTTTGTTCACTATCTTATTCTTGGTGCTCTGCACAGTGCCAGGCATATATAAATACCAATATATATTGAATTGAAAAAATTAATTTTTAATGAACAAATAAATGAGAAAATTAATTTTTAAGATGTGATATCCATTTACCCATAGAAAATATATTTTATGAAAAGAACCTTAAGAATAGCTGAATTAGAACCTTCTGGCATTGGTATTTGGCCTGCATCATTGGCTACAAAGATTTCATGAATGTTCTTGAAACAGTCAAACACATTTATCAGATTATTTTCATGATAAAACAGTTTCCAAGGTACTGTAATTTAAAATCATTCTCTAAATAACACATTCAGGGTCTGGCTGTACAGAGGAGGCTGCCAATTCTTATTAAAGAAGAAACACAAAATGTTCTCAATTTTAATAAAATTTATTTATCTTTAAATTTTCTCCTGTGACTGTTGCACAAGATTAGTTCCTCAAAGCAGCAATCATCAGAAAGACTAAAACAATATAGTTGTCTGGAAGAAATTGATAAAAAGACAGATTCCTGTTCCCAAGCAAGGAAATTTTCATTCAGAAACTTTAGGTAGAATCAGTAAGTATACATTTTTTAAAAGGCCTTAAATAAATCAGATCATATCTGTGGGAGATCATGGCCTGGGGTGACAGTGGCCGTGAAGTTGGAAGTGTGATATTTGGAGCTGTGGTGGCACATTAGTTAAGTGTTCTGCTGCTAATCGGAAGGGTGGTGGTTCAACCCAGTGGCTGCTCCATGGGGAAAAGATTGGCAGCGTGCTTCCCTAGAGATTTACAGCCTTGGAAACCCCGTAGGGCAGTTCTGCTCTATCCTGTAGGATCACTGTGAGTTGGAAGCAACTTGGTCGTGGCTTTGGTGGTTTGGTTTACATTCCTGAGACTGCTGTGATGCATCGGAAAGCAATCTGTGTGAAAGTGCTTTGCGAAATTAAGGAGCATACCAAACACCAAGTATTTAAGAAAATGTTGATGTTTATACCTTGCACTGTTCGTGCAGATATCATCGTCATCACCAAGCAACATCTGCAGAGAAGTCTGATGCTGTGAAATGGCATGTTTTTCAGGAAGCTAAGGCGTATTTGGGCCGTCTAAGTCATTTCAGAGGTACAAATATTTTATGCCATTTCAGAAACTCATTACACCAATATTTTTACAGCAATTATGTGATTTCCAATACTTATTACTTATGTCACCTTGTACTTTTGAAGTAGAAAACTGGTGGTTTATATATAAAATAACACTTTTTTCTTTAGGTAGGGAATTTGCTTTTCTGTACATTAGTGCAACTCAAGTGAAGGCAGAATCCAAGTATGATAAAAATATGATTCAAATAAGGGTGCTTGAAATGTTGGACATGCTTTAATTTTTGCACATAATTTATAATTGAATGAAGTAAGCTAACTAGAAAACTTCTACATACATGGCAGGCTAGCAGTTAAAAATTTTTGGAGTGCACAATGCTACCAATTGTGTCTTAAACTGTTCTTGGCTAATTTTCAGCAGCATTCACTTGATGTGTTTTATTTCAGCAAACTTCTCAGTGCAAATCACATTCATGGGAATTATTTCACCCATGTTTAGGATGCAGCCACCTGTGGGGTTAAAAAAAAAATAGCTGTTTAACATAGCAGTGAATCACAAAAGACCACATTATAATATTATTCTCTCTTCAAGAGGATTTCATAATGATAGCAATAATCATGGCTGTCATTTATTATGCTCATTCCTTTGCTCTGCTCAAAGACCACAGGCGTTATTCCATGAAGTAGCCATAACTTGTACTAAGTAACAGAAAAAATTAGCCCATAAAACTATTGATCATCAAATGCATTCATATTTCATGTTTGCTTCTTACCTTTCCGCTCCATAGTGATGATAATGAACAACTTATTAGGGAGATTTTTGTGACAAATTCTCTTCTGTAACAGCAAAATCTGTCTGAACACCATCCATGTTCTCTCAGTGATTTCCCTTAAGGTATCTCTCTTCTTAGCATAGTAAGTATGTCAGTATTTTAGGATAATTTCTAATGGTTTAGCTTTTAATGACAAAATAATAATGCGGAACATATGGGATAAGAAATTTAAGAATTATCTTCACTTCTACAGGTTATGCTTATACATGCAAATATTATTGTGTTTTTGCTTGCATTCCCTTGCAATAAACCAAAAAAAACCCAAACTCACTGCCACTGAGTTGGATCCAATTCGTAGCCACCCTACAGGTTAAGTGTTGTTTTTCCCTTGCAATAGTCATAATTATCTATTAATTTTAGCAATTATTTGTATAATGTCTCTCATCTCAACTAAACTTTAAATCCCACTGATACATCCCTGACACAAAACATGATACCTAACACATGTTTGTTATCAACATCACCTGTGATGTGGGAAATCAGGATGTAGGTATGGTTTAGATGCCACTAAACCACAGTTTAGTTACCGCATCTATAACAGAATGAAATGTTGCACAGTCCTGTACCATCCTCGCAGTTCTTGCTGCCTGAGCCTATTGTTAATGGCTCTGCGACCATCAGTCCATCTCACTGAGAGTCTCCTTCCCTTTTTGCCAATACTCTACCAAGGATGATGTCTTTCTCCAGAAAGGATGACATCCTATAGATGCATAGAACCATAAAGGGCACACATGATATGGTCACTCTTTGTCGCCAAGTCTAATCCATTCCTGTCCAAAGAGTTGACCTCCATGATGATTTATGGGCAGGGACAGCATCAGGGCCAGGGACCATGCTCCCAGGGGAATTCCGAGGCCCCTGGACCGTCAATTGTGGCCTTTTAGTGGAGCTACTGGGGTGTACTCCTTTTTATTCTTGTGTTGCCAGTGAGACTCAATGTTGTGAGATCCATCACAGCTATCACTGGAGGTGGCCGGGCACCATCCAGTTCTTCTGGTCACAAGTCAATGTAGTCACCCACTCACGTGGGTCTGTCTGTTTTCTGGGTTCTTTTTCTCTGATGTCGTTTTGGTCCTTGGTGATCATCTGTTCCTGCTTTGTTGGGATCATTTGCTGGACCCTCAGATGGCAGCTTTTAAGACCCCAGATGCCAATCACCAATGTAGGGTGAAGAATGCTCTCTTAGCAAAATACTAGTTGTGCCAATTTGGCTTCAATTTCACCTGAGAGCATGGTCACTGGCCCCCTGCCCCAGCTACTCTGTCCTTTCAATATTGGGTTAAGATGGGAGGAGTAATCATGTTATGTTGAAGTACAGTTAATACTGATTTTCTTTATGTGTTCTGTCACAGATTTCACTCAAGCACATTTCTATAATCTAATCTAAACCTTCCCCTCCTCACACTCCCTCCCTTCCCACCCTTGCAGCTGTCAGAGTCTTGTCTTCTATGCATGAGTCTGTTTTTAAGTTCTTATTGTAGGAGCCTCATACAGTATTTGTCTTTTGCCGCTGACTACTTTCACTCACCATAATGTCCTTCAATTGAAACCAGGTTATGAGGTGTTTCCTATAATCATTGTTGTTCTTCATCATTGCATAGTATTCCATTGAGTACATATACCATAGTTTACCGATCCATTCCTCTGTTATTGGGCATCTGGGTTGATTCTGTGTTTTTGCTATTGTGGACTGTGCTACAATAAACATTCGTGTGCATGTATCAGTTGGTGTGACTTGCCTTGATTCTGTAGGATATATTCTGAGCAGTGGAATTACTGGGTTAAATGATATATCTATATCCAGCTTTTTAAGGAAGCACCAGATTGCTTTCCAAAGAGGTTGCACCATTTTGCACCATTTTGCAACCTCACCTACAGTGTAAGAGAGTTCCAGTTTCTCCACAGCCTCTCCAGCATTTGTTGTTTTGCATTTTGTGGCCCATGGCCAACCTTGCTGGGATGAGACTCATTGTCATTTTGATTTGAATTTATTTAATAGTTAGTCGTGAGCATGTCCACGTGTGTTTTTTGGCTGCTGGGATCTCCTTTTTAGAGAAGTGTCTGTCCATCTCTTTTGTGCATTGCTTAATTGGGTTATTTATCTTTTTCTTATTGATATTCTGTAGTACCTTATAGATTACGGAGATCAGGCGTCGGTCTGACACAGAGTTGCCAAATATTTTTTCCCATTCTGTAGGAGGTCTTTTAATTCTATTAATAAAGTCTTTGGATGAGCAAAAATATTTGATTCTTAGTAGTTCCCATTTATCTATTTTCTCTTCTGTTGTTTGTGGTTTATTTGCCAGATTTTGAAGTCTGTCTGCATTGTGTACTAAAACTGGGTTGTTCCTACTTTTTCTTGGATGAGCTTTATCATTTTAGGTTTGATATTTAGGTCTTTTATCCAGTTAGAATTGGTTTTTGTATAAGGTACAAGACATGAGTCTTGTTTCAATTTATTGCAGATGGACATCCAATTTTGCTAGCATCGTTTGTTGAAGAGATTATTTTTACCCCAGCTTACTGTCTTAGGGCCTTTGTGAAATGTCAACTGTTCATAGGAAGATGGTGTCCTCTCTGGGGTGTCAGTTCTGTTCTGCTGATCTATCTGTCTGTTTTTGTACCAGTAGGAGACTGTTCTGACTACTGTGGCGGTGTAATAGGTTCTAAAGTCAGGTAGTGAGAGACCTCCCAGTGTGTTCTTTTCAGTTGTGCTTTATTTATCCTGGGCTTCTTCCCTTTCCAAACAAAGTTGGTGATTTGTTTCTCCATCTCCTTAAAAAATGTCACTGTAATTTGTATTGCAATTGAGTTATATAAGTAGATTGCTTTGGGCAAAATAGAGATTTTCACAATGTTAAGTCTTCCTATCCACAAGCAGGGTAGGTTTCTCTATTTATGTAAGTCTCTCTTAGTTTCGTGTAGTAAGGTCTTGTAGTTCTCTTTGTAAAGGTCTATTATTTCTCTGGTTAGATATATTTCTAGGTACTTTATCTTCTTAGGGGCTATTGTAAATGGTATTGATTTGGTGATTTGTTCATTAACAATCTTGTTATTGGTGTAAAGGATTCCTACTGATTTACTTATGTTTGTGTTGTGTCCTGATACTTTGCTGAACTCTTCTGTCAGTTTGAGTAGTTTCCTTATGGATTCTTTGGGATTCTCTGCATATACAATCATATCATCTGCAAAAAGGGAGATTTTTACTTCTTTGCCAATTCAGATGTCCTTTATTTCTTAGTCTTGTCTAATTGCTCTGGCCAGAACTTCTAGTACAATGTTGAATAGGAGAGGTGAGAGTGGGCATCCTTGTCTAGTTCCCATTCTCAAGGGAAATTGTTTCAGTGTGTCTCCATTCAGGATGACATAGGCAGTTGGCTATGTATAAATTGCCCTTATTGCATTGAGGAATTTTCCGTCTATTCGTATTTTGTTGAGAGTTTTTTAGTATGAATGGATATTGGACTTTATCAAATGCCTTTTCTGCATTAATAGACAAGACCAGGTGATTCTGGTCTTTTGTGTTATTTATGTGGTTGATCACATTAATTCTTTTTCTGATGCTGAACTAGCCTTGCATCCCTGGTATGAATCCAACTTGGTCATGATAGATTATGATTATTTTTTTTTGATATGTTGCTGTATTCTGTTGTCAAGAATTTTGTTGAAGATTTTTGCATTTCGATTTATGAGTAATATCGGTCTGCAGTTTTCCTTTTTTCTTGGGTCTTTCCCTGGTTTGGGTACCAGGGTTATTCTGGCTTCATAGAATGAATTTGGAAGTATTCCATCCCTTTCTATACTGTGAAATAGTCTCAGTAGTATTGGAGATAACTCTTCTCTAAAAGCTTAGTAGAATTCTGTGGTGAAGCCATCTGGGGCCGTTTTTTTTTTTTTTTTTGGCTGGTAGTTTTTGAATGACTTTTCAATCTCTTCCTTTGTGATGGGTTTATTAAGTTGTTCTGCTTCACCTTGTGATAACTTTGTAGGTGATATGAATCAAGGAATTTGTCCATTTCCTCTAGGTTTTCAAATTTGTTAGAATACAGTCTTTAATAGTATTCAGCTATGATATTTTTGATTTCTGTTGGATCTGTTGTGATGACTCCCCTCTCATTTCTTATTTGGTTATTTGTTTCCTGTTTTTCTTTAGTAAGTTTAGTCAATGGTTTGTCAATTTTGTTGATCTTTTCAAAAAAGCAGCTTTTGGTCTTTTCAATTTTTCAATTGTTCTTCTGTTCTCTAAATTGTTTAATTCTGCTCTAATCACTATGATCTGTTTTCTTCTGGTGCCTGTGGGGTTCATCTGTTGTTCTTTCTCTGCTAGTTCAAGCTGTAGGTTCAGTTCTTTGGTTTGGTTTCTTTCTTCCTTCCAGATGTGTGCACTGATGGAGATAACTGACCTGTGAGCACTGCTTTGGCTGTATTTCATAGGTTCAGGTAGGAAGTGTTTTTATTCTCATTGGAATCCATAAATTTCTGTCTTTCATCATTGATTTCTTCTATAACATGGTTTTTTTTGAGCGAGATGTCCATTTTCGATGAGTTCCACTTTCCATCTATGTCTTTTCTGCTATTGATTTAAACTTTTATGGCTTTATGATCTGAGAAGATGCTTTGCTTGAATTCAATGTTAGGGATTTTGTTGAGAATTGCTTTACGTCCTAACACATGGCCTATTCTGGAGAATGTTCCATACGCACTGGAGAAGGAGGTGTAGTTGTCTACTTTGTATGTGTTGATGAGGTGTAGTTTGTTAATTGTGGCAATAAGGTCTTCTTTGTCTTTACTGACCTTTTTTCTAGATGATCTGTTCAACATGGAGAGTGGAGTGTTCAAGTCTCCCACTATTATTGTGGAGTGATCTATCTCCTTTTTGAGTGTAATCCTTGTTTCTTTGACATGTTTAGGTGCTCTAATTTTAGTTGCATAAATATTTAATATTGTTAAGCCCTACTTGTGTTTTGGAACTTTCAGCAGTAAATAGTGTCCATCTTTGTTCACAATGGTGGATTTTACATTAAAATCAATTTTATCTGAGATAAGAATTGCCACACCTGCTCTTCTTCATATATATTGTTAGCTTGATATATATTCTTCCATACTTTAATTTTCAGTTTGTTCCCATCTTTAAGTCTAAGGTGAGTTTCTTGTAGGTGACATATGGATGAGTCATGTATTTTGATCCAAGATCTCTCGATGTCTTTTTACTGAGAGTTCAGTCCATTCACATTCAATGTAATTATTGATAGGTATGTTTTTAGTGCTGTCATTGTGACGTGTTTATTTTTGTGTTGATGTTTTCTCTGTTGTTCTTACTAATCCATTCAGGGCCTTTCTTTGTAAGCTGATTTTTCACCTTTTTCAGGGTTTATTTTGTGGTTGTTGAGACTCCTGTATTACGTTTCTTGATTTGATATGTTACATCTTTATTATGCTTTATGGCTGTCCCTGTGATCCCCCTTAATGAACTATGTATAAACCCAATTGTAATTACTACCAGTCTTATTAACTTCCTCTCCATCTGGAAGTACTATAGTGACTGTATTACCTTCGTGTTTTCAATATGATGACATCATGGTCTTCATGGTATGATCACTGGATCATTTCTTTCACTATTATGGCTTTGAGTTTGGAGCCTTCCCTAACTGAGTAGGTTTCTGGGTGATGTGTTCTGAATTTGCTTCTACACTGCAAAATTGGTGGTTTTGTTCTTCTAAGCCAAGAGGTTCTTTCAGTATTTCTTGTAGCTGTGGTTTGGTTTTGACAAAGTCTCTGGGTTTCTGTTTATCTGCGAATGTCTTAATTTCATTTTCATATTTGAGAGGTAGTTTTGCAGGATATAGAATTCTTGGTTGGAAGTTCTTCTCCTTCAAGGCTTTGGATGTGTCATGCCATTGTCTCTGTGCCAGCATGGTTTCTGCTGAGAAATCCAATGAAATCCTATGGGGTTTCCCTCTGAATATCAGCTTTGCTTTGAATCTTACTGCCTCTAAGAGTTTCTGTTTCTGTTTCATTTTTTTTTAAGCTTGATTATAATACCTTTTGAAGTCTTACTTTGGAGATTTACATTGAGTGGCATTCGATATTCATCTTGGATATCTATATTCTCTTCTTTCATAATTTCTGGCAAGTTTTCTGTCAGCAGCTCAGCAACAATAATGTCTGTGTTCTCAGGTGACTCATCCTGTTCAGGAACTCCTGTTAATTGTAGATTGTTCCTCAATGGAGTTCCACATGTTTTTTAATGCTTCTTCATTTCTCTTTTTCTTTTTTTTTTTTTTTTTCTGATTTTTCCTCATAGATGCTGGAGTCAATAGCTCTATCTTCCTTAGAAAGTCTGTTTTCCATTTTTTCCATTCTGTTTTCTTGGCTTTGAATTGAAGTTTCTATCTCTTTGATTTTGTTCTTGATCCATTGGATTTCAGGGCACTGGTGTTTCATCAGAGCGAATGGCTTGCTTAATTTTTTCATTTTGCTCTACTGCATTTTGTATAAGGTCTAGGAGGGCTCTCTATATAATCCTTTTGTTTTCACCTTCCAATAGAGTGAGAAAGATTTCTTTGTCTTGGAAGTTCTTTGGTTGTTTATTTTGGCTGCTTTCTGAAGCCATTGGTGATTTCTTAGTTATGCTTTTATGCAGAGTTTGTTCCTTTTGGGGCATCACATGAGTCAATAAAGGCCGGGGGAGAGATGCTGTGAGGATAGACTGAAGTTGTTTCTCCAGGCCGTCTTAAAATGAAATGTAAAAGGTATCTGACAACTTCCACAGTCAGTCAGTCCCTCTTCCCAGCTGGCAACATAAACGCCTCTATATCCAACCCCAGATGTTATAAACGAGTTAAAAATACAGAAAGGCTAATGGCTTGCTGGCCTCTGCTGCCGAGCCCCAGCCATAGGTGACACTGTAAAATACTGCTTTTCTGCCAGAAAAACACTCTCCTATGGGGAGGTGCTAAGGCCTCCATTTGTATATCTAGGAATTAAGTCCAGCTGAGGCCACCATATGGGTATATCCACCTCCTGGTGGAACAAGATGGTGTCCCGCACAAGCTCTCCACCTGCCTTGGTACTGGCTACTCAATGGCAGAGATGGAAAGAGAGGCCAAAGTTGCCAAGATGCACAGAGTCCAAAGCTGGGCTCTCAAAATGTGGCAATTTTCCCTGCCAATTCCACCAGCTGTGCTTCTGGGATTAGTTGCTAGTCAAGTCTCAGCTCCACCCAATAGCTAAGACAGAGAGAAAAAGTTAAAATGGTGAGTTACCTTCAGTCCATGAAAGCCAGCACTCACCAATGGTGGGAGATGGCAAGAGAGAGGAAGTTTTCCTTTCAGTGGTATGAAGTCCAAATAAACAGCCCTATGCCATGTCCTAGGACTCACTAGGTGTCCAGAGGGCTCCATTTAATTATCAATTCAGGTTTTGGTTTCCAGATGGATTTAAGGAGACGTGTGTTTAGTCTGCCATCTTGACTCCACCCCCTTTGGATATTCTTCACCAATATTTCAGAGGTGTCAATTCCACTTTGGAATTGTTCAGCTTTTGTATGCATATAAGATCACTCAAAAGACTATGATTTATAACAGGCACACCTTAACCATCAAAGCTATTTTGTTGCTTTTTAACACTTTAAGATGGTCTTTTGCAGTAAATTGGCCCAATTCTTGATTGCTGCTTCCATGGCATTGATCACTGATCTAAGAAAAATGAAATTTTTGATAACTTAAAACTTATTTGCCATTTATCACAATGTTTATTGGTTCGGTTTTAAGAATATTTGTTTTCTTTGTGCTCAGGTGTAATCTGTACTGAAGGCTGTAGTTTATGTCCAACAGTAAGTGCATCGAGTCATCTTTACTTTTGGCAAGCATTGTTTTTTTTTTATTTGCCTTAACATTAAGCAGTATCTGCCAAATGATTAAATGATTGACTAAACGTGAATAAACATTTCCATATCTCAGCCTAAGATATTTGTTACAATACTGTTGTGAATATGTGATGTCTACTTAGAATAAATGGTACTTCTTTGACAAAGTGCATGTGTGCTACTGTGCAGAATAATTTCATAAAGAGACTGTGAGGCTAAAAGTATTACCGATTAATTAAACTCACTGCCACTGAGTTGATTCTGTCTTGTAGCAATCCCGTAGGGCACAGTAGAATTGCTCCATAGAGTTTCCAAGGAACACCTGATGGATTCTAATTGCCAGTGTTTTGGTTAGCAGCTGTAGTACTTAACCACTATCCCACCAGGATCTCCATCAGTTTTGTGATGTGTTTTTTCTGATACTAATATCCTAGGAAATTGTCAAGAATTCTTACTTAATCAATTGCTTTTCACTAACCAACTCTATCTCCCCAAGTTTTTCTTCAGATAATCAGGTATCAAGAATTGATAGGATTTTCCTGTGGGAGAGGCTTGATTATAGCCCTTGTGCACCTCAGTGATCTTTTTGGATTGCTTATCTTGCTGAGAGGAGGAGTTATAAGAGAAGCTGACTATAGAGGAAGCTGTTTCCAGGAGATACCTATACAGGATTTTGTGGGGTTTGGCTCCACTAAGGTAGCTTCAGGGAGCAACATTAAAAGGCAGAAAGAAGCTTTTGTATATAATACTTGTTTTCATCCTCTTTAACCAGATTTTTTTGAAAAAAATTGAAGTAGGAGACAATCATAGTGGTTGTTCTTCGTTCTTCAGGAAATGGGAGGAAATCACTGTTGTAAGAGGACTTGTTTATTTACTGATAATAGTAATGCTGGGCAGGTAGGACCCTTACAGAGGCTCTGGGATGCATCATCTTTCTATGAAATGTAAATAGTTAAAAGAACAGTTTAATAAAGAGCCAAGGTCAGAAAAGGAAGGAAAGTGTGGAAAGCAAAGACATTAAACCCAGATGATACTGAAAGGATTTTGGTTAGAGGATCTTATCAAGAATGGACATAATACCTTCATATTTCTTTGATTTTAGATTTTCTTTTCCTTTTTTTCTTATCCGCTTTGAAGGCTAGGACAAAGAACCAAACGAAAAATGAAGTTGGTCTATCACTTGGTTTCCCAAATGATAAGAATGTGTTTCTTTTTTGTTAGTGACTTTCTTTAGGGGGTCAGAATATCTGTTACTTACATATTCTAACCCCTGTTACCTTTTCTTAGCATTCATAGTATGCCCCTGTAAACACATCCCCTCTGTGCTTTCTATCCTCTCTACTACTGCCTTGGTGGTGTAGTGGTTTAGTGCTATGGCTGCTAACCAAAAGGTCAGCAGTTCAAATGTGCCAGGCACTCCTTGGAAACTGAATGGGACAGTTCTACTGTGTCCTCTAAAGTCACTATAAGTCAGAACCAACTTGATGGCAGTTGGTTTGGTTTCTTTGGTTTACCACTTCCCTGGTTTAGGTAATAAGGGTCTAAATTAGTAATTGTCTCCTAACTGATCTGCCTGGTTGAAATCACTTTCAAGTGCATGTGTGTGTATGCAGACACACATACATGCATACTTCGCCACTTATCCACCCTCCCATATACCCACCCACTACACACCAGATATGCTTGCAACTACAACCACCACAACTACCTACACCCATACCCACACAGAGAAACATACACACACCCATAAGCAGATTCCCTCCTCCCGCAGGACTGGCTTCCCCCAAAGACACGTAGTATTATGTTCTTACTCTATTTTCAGTGTTTTCTTGTTCTGTCACTCAAAATCCAAACTACTCTCCTACTTTCAAAACTCTCCATTGATTTAATTCCAGTCTCTAGTAGTATGTAACATGATCTATCAAATATCTTGGAAAATCTGGTTGCGTAGTAGTTAGGTGCTGCAGCTGCTGACCAAAAGATCAGCAGTTCATAGCCACCACGTGCTCCTTGTAAACTCTGTGGGTAGTACCATTCTCTCCTAATCAGGTGAGTGTGAGTCAGAATTGACTCAGTCTCAATTTGGTTTACCAGATATGCTTGCAGTATCCTCTCCATCTAGCTGGTGAGTGCCCACAAGTTGGGGAAAACATTTTATTGATTTCTGTATTTCCATGATAATGTATAAGTGAGTTTCACATAGTAGATGCGTAATACATATGTTCTGAGTGAATAGGTGATTGCCTTTCATTCAAACATAAAAAAGTCTGATAAAATCACTTATTTTTCCCCTGTGAGATGTATATATAGAAATACCTTCATCAAAATCATCCTTGTATAATTCTGAAGGAAAAGGTTTTTTTTATTTTTTAATATTCTTTTTATTATTTACTCTCTTTTGGTCTTGTTCACGTTGTGGCATTTCACATTGTAAAATGTACACAAAAACTCTGGCTGCATTATTAAAAACAGCAAATCTATTTTACATTTATTAAATATCAGGAGAGCTGTGTCATGAGTAACTTGTAGGAACTTTCTTATGTATTCATGGGCACTATTGTACATATATTCCCTTCAATCAGAGTGGGTGTCTGCTCTATGATTTTGGTCTAGCATCACTTGTCACCCGTAGAATCTGAAAATTCCTTATCCTAAATTTCTGACATGTGCTACAGTTCAGATACGTCAGCCTTGGGAACTGCTGCTGTTTCTATTTTCAATGTTACATACAAAGCCACAACACAAGTACACAAGCAGTATACCTTAGATCAAGAATGCACGGTTTTAAATTGTGTCCCAGGGATTTCTAGCATTTGTAAGAGACTTCTTAGAAAAGCTGCAGCTTTGGCTACATTTGATTTTTTTAATCTATTTTACGTAATCTGGGTACCACGTAAGATTTACTTAAGAGCAACTGCAATGATAAAAGTTTAAAACTTAAAAAAAAAAAAAAGTCAAAGTCATCTGTCCTGGGGGATAAATGCAGAAGTATGGCAATCAGACACTACCCTTAAACAATTTTATGTATGTTGGAGGCCCTTTAACACCATTTCTCATTTTCTTAGTGCCCATCCCATCTGGAAGCACTTATAGAGGCACAAAGTATTTCTTTCTGTTGCCATCAAAATGATGCTGACATCCACTTCCTTCACATGATGTGGTTAAAGATGTATTTACTGAGTTTGTGCACATGACAGATACTAGATAAGTTGCTAGTTATGAAACAAATGTCAGCTACAGCTTCCATGCTTATAATGAAGATTATACTTTTCTATTCTTCACATTCAGATAACAAGGAAGAACTTTTGGTTGCTTGGTTGATTTGTTAGTTGTTAGTTTGTTTAATTGATTGTTTGATTTTTCATTAACTTGACAAATGGAGATCGTGGATCTGGTTGAGGCTGGTGACTCCTACTGATGATTGATGCCTTTCGTGGGCAAGATTATTAAATAGAGATATTTGTTCCTAGATATGTGAAACCTTTGTCAGTGACACAGTGTACTGCATTTTAACACAGAATGACTGCTTCTATAAAAGCTCCATGCAGAGAACTTCTGTCTCTCTTTTCTCTTGTGTATATTATTTTCCACAGATTTGTATCTCCCTACCTCTTTTGAGGACACAGATTATTTCTTATCCATCCATTGGTTGCTCCCTTCCTTATCATATCGAGTGTAATTCTTTGGATATATAGATAGGATACTCAGAAACATTTCAGAAAATGCATGTTTAGTTATTAGATTTCTTCATTTTTGTCTCAACTTCCAGGATTAATGATTACAATATTGCAGGGATTTATTATTATTATTTTTTGTTTTCTTTGAGCCTAATATCAAGAAGATCTGTGTGAAAGATGATTCTTGCATTACTTAAAGAGTTAAAATGTATGACCTCCGAAACACCTTCCTCCTCTTAATTTGTATGATTCTCTATTATTGTAGCAGGGCACATTCTTGTAAACAGAAAATAAGTTTGCCTTTGGGTATTAGACTTTCATATACTTCAATTTGAGATTTTATTGTATTAACTAGAACCATTGGCATAATGTTCTCTGCATTGTGCTGAAAGTACCAGGAATCTTGGCTCTCCTTCTTATCACAGAAACCCTCTTAATGCAAGCTGTCCAACAAATATATCTGCTTGTAACTCTATGACACCTGCATTGGCCCAGTCTTTTTTTTTTTTTTGCCAGAAAATAAGCCAAGTGCCATCGAGTCAGAGCCAACTCATGGCGACCCTAGGAAATAAGGATGATTCTAAGATATGTGTCTATGTGATTCTGTGTGTGTGTGCACATGTGTACCATAGATCTCTTTTCTATTCATTTTTCTTGGGCACATGCTTCTCAAAGTCACTTAATCAATATTTATTGAGTATTTCCCAGCTTTCCAGCACTGTTGTAGAAGTACAGATAGAGTCAAAGGCAGAAGAGGTCATGCCTCTGCCCTTGCAGAACAGAGTCTAATTGGGGAAACTCAGTAAATAACAAGAAAACTATAAACTCAGCACTCTCAGGACAAGTATATGTACTCTGAAGAAAAGTTAAAGGACAGCTTCTGTGGCAATTATATTCATTTATTAAGAACAAGTTCTAAACAGAATGTAGTCTTACCTTGATGTTGTTGGAGATGCCATTTGTGTGGACAGTGGAGGGATGGTCAAAGCTAATGCCTATGGGTGAATATCCTGGTCACCAGAAATGAGCACAGGCAAAGAGAAACACACAATCAAGTTCCATGTGAAGAATGGGAAAGAGAATGGTAGATGTGCAGGATGATGGATGACTTTAAAAGCAAACTGGAAGATTTTTCCTGTGCTATGACAGGCAGCAGGGAGCCACTGTATATACTTTAGCTTAAGTAAATCTTGCATTTATGAGAGACTAAGCTGTATGCAAAAACTGTGGTGGCATAGTTGTTAAGTGTTACAGCTGCTAACCAAAAAGTAAGCAGTTCAAATCCACCCGGTGCTCTTTGGAAACTGTATGGGGCAGTTCTTCTCTGTTCTATACAGTCACTATGAGTCTGAATCAACTCAACAGCAGTGGGTTTGTTTTTTTGGTTTTTCAAACCATATGTGAAGGTGTGGTAGTGCTATGCTTAGAAGCTCAGCTACTAACTAAAAGGCTGGAAATTCAAATTTACCATCTGCACCTTGGAAACCGTATGGGGCAGTTCTACTCTGTCCTGCAGAGTTGCTACGAATTAGAAATGACTCAGTGATACCTAGCAGCAACAATAAAATCAAGCTATATGTACAGAAGAAACACAAAAACAAGAAAGTCACTTGAAAGACAGTCATGAAGATCCCCCTATGATGTAATGAACTGTTTGTCATTATGGTTTAGCAGTGAAGAAAATAGGGAAATATGAACTATGACTAGATTTGATGACCAACGGTTTTATAGGCTCATTCTTTAGGTGCCTTTAAGTGGAGTTTATCTTATTTCCTTTACTTACTCTGGCCCATGAGTAGGGCAAAGGAACAAGAATAATAACAGATATATCTATTATAACTGTTATTATTATAAAATCTCCTTGGAGGTTTGAAGGAAGAATAAGAGTCTTAATGTGGTGTTTCGTGGTCCAGTGCTCTGTTAAATAGCTATTGCTTTGTATCCTACGGTGGCTGCATCTTGAAGACGGGTGAAGTGATAACCAAGAATATGACTTGCAGAATATTAGAGATCAGTTCAAATAAGAGGTGCCATAAAAGTGCAAGGTGTCATTATCAATAGTCATAACAGTGTTGGTTGTTATTGTTATGAGAAGTCTATAACAAGTAATTGCAATGATAGCTCATACTGCTGCCATAAGCTGTAAGAAATAATCTTTTGAGTCAGTCGTAATATTAAACATGTCCAAAGGCAGCTAAACAGCCTTTGGAAATAAATGAGAATGGTTTAATTTTAACCTGTGACAGTGCACAAATCTGGTATTTTCTGATCTGGGTAAGTTTTGAGTCTGGAAATAATCTGTCAGAGTTGATAAATATGGGGATATGAGGATTAGAAACTGTTTAATGAAAGTGTTGTCTGTGTATATATATCTATGTGTATATATATGTACACGCACACATACATATATATTAAAAGGGTTAGAATTAGATTGTTCAATAACAATGGAATCCTATGAAATGTATCTTCAGAACAAGAAGAGATGGGAGAAGAGTGGAAACACAAGTGAATGGGAATTGTTTCCCCAGGGGTTAAGGGAAAGAAAATGTTTCTCCTCATCTGCTCTTTTATCATGACATCAGCTGTTAAACAAACTCTCTCTTTACCTCTCCAGTAAAATAGCCACCTATAAAATTTTTCTAGAAATACACTGATCCAAAGATCTGGGGTTTCAAAATATTCAATGGCATATCAGAAACATATGCATCATAGAAATCTAGAGAGGTAGAGAAGAGTGAGAGCAACAGAAAGAGAGGAAGAATGAATGTGTCTGTGTTCTCTCTTTAAATCTTTAGGTCTTTCTCTGCTATAAAAGGGAGTCAATCCCTGGGTGGTACAAACAGTTAACACAGTCAGCTACTAACCAAAAGACTGGAGATTCACATCTACTGGAGACACCTTGGAAGAAAGGTCTGGCTATCTACTTCTGAAAAATTCAACCATTGAAAACATTGTGAAGCACAGTTCTCTGATAAACATGGGATCACCATTTATCAGAATGAACTAAGTGACCACAGCCGTTATAAAGAAAGTGATATCAGAAGGTGACGGCACAGTTTAGCTCCTTAATTGGAAGACAGGGGCACTGAACTGTAAAAGTTAGACCTACTATTAGTATTCTTCTAATGAGTCTTTGTTATCCACAAGTTGATCAACATTTAGTCACTTAAAAAATTGATAGATCAAGGAGGCCATAGTGTGTATCATGCTCTGTTGTTCTGAGGTTTGGAAGAAACAGTGAAAAGCAATGCCATCATTACCCCAGATAGAAGCTTCTTCTGATACCAGGGACACAGGCTGCTAACCTGGCTGTTTTAATGTACATAAAATTTATACATCTTGAAGTAAATCGACATTAAGAATTTTGAGAATTTAATGGGTAGTACTGTTGACAATTTGCTGGTATTTGAAGGGTAGCAGTCTTTTCTCTCCTTCTAATCATTCTTCTCTCTATTTCCTAGGAGCCATTATTGGTATAGAGACTTTGTTCTAATAGTTTCTTTCAATGAAGGGGGCAAAAAAACACTGTACTCAACAATGCCACTGTGAGTAAACTGCTCGTCTCTTTTAGGTTATTGCACAAAGCTTAAATCATGATGCATAACATCTCTAACACCAATGATTCTGTGAACAACTGAGAGCCAGTAGCAGCTTGCATTTGTATCCTACCAGTAGTATCACTCCCATCTTCCTTGTAGTGTTCCAATGCAGGTAAACCTAAGTCTGAAGTTTCTCAGTTCTCACTGCATATTCTGTACTCTATTACAAACAAAGCAATAGCAACAATAAAAATATAAGTTGTTTAGAAACCCTTAGTAACAAAGTCCAGATATTTGTATTCTGCTCCTTACTATATTCTCACTGATAATCAGGTTAAAATAATTTAAGGAGTTTCACTAAAATTTGAAGAGAAAACCTTAAGTAGTGAAAGTGCTAAAGATCCAGTTTTACTTCTCACTGATTCTGCCCAAAAGGAAAAAAAAAAAAAAAGTACAATCCTGATATCAGTTCTGACATATAACAACACTTATGGGATATAGCAGAACTTCCTCCACAATGTTTCCAAGACTGTACATCTTTACAGAAGCAGACCACTACGTCTTTGTCCAGTGGAGAGGCTGTGGGATCTAACTCCTAATCTTTGGGTAAACAGCCAAGCTCTTCAACCACTGTGCCACCAGGCCCCCTTCCATTTCTGCCTAGTTTAATCCTTTGTGCCAGTCTGCCATAAGCCAGATCCAACTCGACAGCACTTGGCTTGGCTGGCCAGTCAGATTATGGAGAATTGTGAATATATAAACCAACTGGCTGTGGTCTCTACATGGTCAAAAGTCAAATCTTCTTTATTTACCAGCATACACCTATATGACAGACACCTGGTGGTATAGTGGTTAAGTGCTATCATTGCTAACCAAAAAGTCAACAGTTCAAATCCAGCAGTTGCTCCCTGGAAGCACTATGGAACAGTTTTACTCTGTGCTGTAGAGTTGCTGTGAGTGAGAATTGACTTGACAGTAGCGGTTTTGGCTTGGGGTTAACCTGGGTGATACTTGCCCAGTAGCTGGCTTGACACAAAGGCTCTATTAATATTTGTTGAATAAATTCAGGGAGAGTGTGTAATGACATACTTCTATATCTTGATTGTGGTGGTTCTCATGTGTCTGCATGCGTTTGTCAAAACTCACAGCACTTTACTTGAAAGTCAACTTGGAATCGCAGTTTTCTGGAAACGCTGAGACTGGATGAAATCCTGAGACTATCGCCCTGAGATCATCTTTGAGCCTTAAACCAAACCTTTCCCTTGAAATCATCTTTAAACCAAACTGTTATTTAGCTTAAGTAGCAAAGAATATCTGCATTGATCACTGTGCTCTTTTAAGAATGAACTATATGGGATATTGACAATAGCAACTCAAAAGGAGACCTAGAGGGCAGTGAATTCATATACTCAGGGAGGCACAATTTGCAAAAGAAGGGTGAGAATTGTTGCACAATTTGAAGAATGTAACGAATATCACTGAATTGTATGTGTAGAAAATGCCAAATTGTTCTCTGTGTATATTCTCAACAGCAAAAACAAACAAGAAAGCAACAAAAAGTAAATTTTAAAGAGTTGGTTTTACTGTACATGAACAAAAAATGAGTAGGAACATTTTTGAATGAGTGAATGCTCCCCTCTTAACAAATCCATGTATCCCCAAGTTTTTTTTTTTTTTTTTTTTTTCGTGGAAAGGCAATGAGTTGAGCACCGTGCTATAGTCTGGGCAGATACCTGTTTTAGTCAGCTAGTGCTGCTTTAATAGAAATACCTCAAAGTGAACGAAGAACAAATAAAGTTTGTTCTTACACAGTCCTTTAGGCTGTAAGTCCAAATTTAGGCTGTCCACTTCAGGGGAAAGTCTTTCCCCCTTGTCAGCTCTGAAGGAAAGTCCTAGTGTTCTCTCAATCTTTTGTTCAAGGAGCATCTTGGGCAGGAACCTCAGGTTTGAAGGATATACACTTCTCCTAGTGTTGCTTTCTGGATGGTATAAGGTTCCCAATTCTCTGCTAGCTTTTCTCTCTTTTTATCTCCCCTAGGGTGAAAGGATAAGGGGTGGTACAAACCACATTCCAGGAAAACTCCCTTAGCAAGGGTTTGGCAGTCCCACTCTAATTTTCTTTTAACATAATGATCCTATCTCTTAGCCACAGACAGAGATTAGGATTTACAGCATGAGAAAATCACAAACAAAAGGGCAGTCACAGAATACGGGGAATCCTGGCCTAGCCAAATTGCTACACATATTGTTAACGGATATATTGTGCTCACAACCCCTGATCCTATCCAGTGAGGTGTGAGAAAAATCCTGTTGTGTAATTGGAAGGTTTCCTTGCACCTGTGGATTAAACCACACAAGGAGAAGGGAAGAGTCAGAAATTGCGCAGAAGTAGAGCAAAAAAGAAGAATTGATTGAATATCACCTTCTAGGAGGCGTGAACATCAAAGGGAAAGCTAAGAATCAAACTGAGTGACAGAGAAGGGAGAGTAGGTCCAGGGATACCCACAACTGGCCAGATCTGACCTGGTGTGAATCTTGACACCACAGGAGGATCAGTGGCAGACAGAGCGGTGAGTAGAGCAGTGGTGTTGGAAAACTTCCTTGGTGAGAGGGGTGACTGAGAGCCCATTCATGCCTCCAGAATCACTGAAAAATGGCATTGAATCATCAAAACATTAGCGGCTTGTGTCAGAACTATGTCTCAGATCTGAAACTTTCCTCCAGGCTAATCCTCCCTCCTGTTTCCTGGTGCTTCCCTTACCCATCTCTGCACTGCTCTTGGCTGAAAATAGGACCCACTTAGGCATGTCCTGAGCCAGAATTAAAGAGGGAACAATGTAACAAATGGGGGGAAAATCTCTGCTGGCTCCCCTAAGCAAGGAACTCAGGGCAGAAAGACTTCCTTTGCCTGGACAGAGTAATAAGGGGTGCACTGACCTCAAAAGCCTTTCAGTAGTGCATATAAAATCCGGTGCCCATCTTCCTGCTGCAAAACTGTGTACCTCCTTGCATTACAAAACAGGGACAAGCTTTCCTCATAGACAGTCATGAACTCCTGTCAGCCCACTGCATTTTTCAGCATGTATAGACAGACACCTCTACCTACACCAAGGAAGGAGTGAGCAGCCCCCACTTGACTGTCATTGGAGGCTTGCTTGTTGCTACAGTGCAGAAAGCTATGCCACTGGTATGTAAGTACCAGCAGGGTCAACCATGGTAGGTAAGTTTCAGCTGTGCCTCCAGACTAAGACAGACTAGGAAGAAGGACCCAGCAGTCTATTTCTGAAAGGAATTACCCAGAGAAAACGTTACGAATAATAGCTGAACATTGCCAGACATGGTGCAAGAAAGTGAGCCCCCTAAATTGGAAGGCACTCGGAAGATGACTGGGGAAGAGCTGTCTCCTCAAAGTAGAGCCAGCCTTAATGATGTGGATGGAGTAAGGACTCTGGGATCTTCATTCGCTGATGTGGCATGACTCAAAATCAGAAGAAACAGCTGCAAACATCCACTAATGACTAGAACATGGAATGTACGAAGTATGAATCTAGGAAAACTGGAAGTTGTCAAAAAAAAAGTGGAGCACATAAACATTGATATCCTAGGCATTAGTGAGCTGAAATGGACCAGTTTGGGCCATTTTGAATCAGACAATAGTATAGTCTACTATGCTGGGAATGAAAACTTGAAGAGGCATGGTGTTGTGTTCATCACCAAAAAAAACATTTCAAAATCTGTCATGAAATACAATGCTGTCACTGATAGAATAATATCCATACGCTTACAAGGACAGCCAATTAATACAACTATTATTCAAATTTATGCACAAACCACTAAGGCCAAAGATGAAAAGACTGAAAATTTTTAACAGCTTCTGCAGTCTGAAATTGATCAAACATGGAATCAGGATGCATTGATAATTACTGGTGACTGGAGTTCAAAAGTTGGAAACAAAGAAGAAGGATCAGTAGTTGGAAAGTATGGCCTTGGTGATAGAAATAATGCCAGAGATTACATGATAGAATTTTGGAAGGCTAACAACTTTTGCATTGCAAATACCTTTTTTAACCAACACAAATGGTGCCTGTACACATAGACCTCACCAGATGGCATACACAGGAACCAAATTGACTACATCTGTAGACAAAGACAATGGAAAAGCTCCATATAAGCAGTTCGAACAAGACCAGGTACTGACTGTGGCACAGATCATCAATTGCTCATATGCAAATTCAAATTGAAACTGAAGAAAACAGAACAAGTCCATGAGAGCCAAAGTATGACCTTGAGTGTATCCCTCCTGAGTTTAAAGACTATCTTAAGAACAGAGTTGATGTGTTCACCACTGATGACTGAAGACCAGACAAATTGTGGAATGACATCAAAGACATCATCCGTCAGGAGAGCAAGAGGTCATTAAAAAGGCAGGAAAGAAAGAAAAGACCAAATTGGATGTCAGAGGAGACTCTGAAACTTGCTCTTGAACATCAAACAGCTAATTCAAAAGGAAGGAATGGCGAAGTAAAATACCTAAATAGAAGATTTCAGAGAGCAACTTGAGAAGACAAAAGAAAGTATTATAATGACATGTGCAAAGAGCTGGAAATGGAAAACCAGAAGGGAAGAACACATTCTGCATTTCTCAAGCTGAAAGAACTGAAGAAAAAATTCAAGCCTCGAGTTGCAATAGTGAGGGATTCTACAGGGAAACTATTAAACAACTCAGTGACCATCAAAAGAAGATAGAAGGGATACACAGAGTCATTATTCCAGAAAGAACTAGTTGATGTTCAGCCATTTGATGACATAACATCTGATCAGGAACCAGTGGTAATGAAGAAAGAAGTTGAAGCTACTTTGAGGGCACTGGCAAAAGACAAGGTTCCTGGAATTGATGGAATATCAACTGAGATATTTCAACAAACAGATGCAGTGCTGGAAGTATTCACTCATCTATGCCAAGAAGTTTGGAGGACACAGCTGCCTGGTCAACTGACTGGAAGAGATCCATATTTATGCCCATTCCAAAGAAAGGGGATCCAACCAAATGTGGAAATTACCAAACAATGTCATTGATATCACACACAAGTAAAGTTCTGCTCAAGATCATTCATTCAAAAGTGACTACAACAGTATATTGACAAGGAACTACCAGAAATTCAAGCTGGCTTCAGAAGAGGATGTGGAACCAGGGACATCGTCACTGATGTCAGATGTATCTTGTCTGAAAGCAAAGAATACCACCAAGATGTTTACTTGTGTTTCATTGGCTATTCAAAAACATCTGACTATGTGGATCATACTAACCTATGGCTACTGTTGTGGAGAATGAGAATTCCAGAACACCTAATTGTGCTCTTAAGGAATCTGTATATGGATCAAGAGGCAGCTGTACAAACAAGGCAGCCGTACAAACAAGGGGACACTGCATAGTTTAAAGTCAGGAAAGGCATGCGTCAGGGTTGTAACCTTTCAGCATACCTTTTTAAAATGTATGCTGAGCAAATAATAGGAAAAGCTGGATTATACGAAGAAGAACGAGGCATCAGGATTGGAAGACAACTCATTAACAACTTGTGTTATGCAAATGACACCACTTTACTTTGTGGAAATGAAGATTTGAGGCATTTACTGATGGAGATCATGGACCATAGCCTTCAGTATGGATTGTACCTCAATATCAGGAAAACAAAAATTCTCACAACTGAACCAGTAAGGAACATTGTCTGTCATAAATGGAGAAAGGATTGAGACTGTCAAGGATTTCACTTTACTTGGGTCCACAATCAATGTCCTTGTAAGCAGCAGTCAAGAAATCAAAAGACACATTGCACCGGGAAAATATGCTGCAAAGGACCTCTTCAAAGTATTCAAAAGTAAGCATGTCACCTTGAAGACTAAAATGCGCCTGACCCAAACCATGGTATTTTCAGTCACATCACATGCATGTGAAAGCTGGACTATGAACAAAGAAGACAGAAGAATTGACGCCTTTGAATTGCGATGTTGGAGAAGAGTGTTGAATGTACCATGGACCTCCAAAAACAAACACATCTGTTCTGGAAGAGGTACAACCAAGTGCTCCTTGGAAGCAAAAATGGCAAGACTGCATCTTATATACTTCAGGCATGTTGTCAGGAAAGATCAGTCTCTGGAGAAGGACATCATGCTTGGTAGAGTGGAGGGTCAGTGAAAAAGAGTTAAACCCTGGACAAGATGGATTGACACAGTGGCCACAACAATGTGCTTAAGCATAAGAACAATTGTGTACATGGAGCAAGACCAGACAGTGTTTCGTTCTGTTGTTCATAGGATCGCTATGAGTCAGAACCAACTCCATGGCATGTGACAAGCACAACAGCAACAATACCAGTCACCTCTATCTAGGCCTGTAGGGGATAGCCTACACCATACATTTGGTAAACAACTACCTGGGCACCTGGCCACTAGGGTCGCCATGAGCCTGAACTAAATACATACATGAAAAGTAAATGGACATTTGGGCTTGCGTGCTGATTAACAGCTGTAACCACCTGATGAGAAGACATTAGAAACTCTAAGCCACCAACACTCAAATTAGCTCATATGATCAACTTTTTTGGGCATTTAAAAATGAAACATGAAAAGAAATTTTAGCACAGTAAGGAAACAAATGGCCAAGCCAGGCCAAGTGCCGTCGAGTCAGAAAGCAAACAAATAAATACAATGAATACTGATGGTTCATAGACAACAGTCAATATCAAATCACTTCATAAAGCAGACCACTATGACTTCAGAAAGCTCCCAAAAGAAAGAATAGAGAAATTTTTCAGGTGAGGAGAACTTCCTGGAATCATCAGAGGTGGAATACAAAAGATTAATGCATAGAACTCTTCGAGATCAGGAAGAAGATCAAGCAAAATACAGCTGAACATAATACCACATTGAAAAGGCTGAAAGAAATCTTTGAGAGAGCAATCAGAAATTCAGCAGATTAATATTAAAATTACAGAATTAGACAACTCAGTAGAAAGTCAAAAGAGAAGAACTGATGCAATGAAGTGCAGAATTAGTGAGACTAAAGATAAAGCAATTATGGATGTACTTTAGGGAAATAATCAGATTAAAAACTTTAAAAAAAATGAAGAAACACTAAAAGTTACTTGAGACTCTGTCAAGACAAGTAATTTATGAGTGATCAGAGTGTAACAAGAGGGGGAATAATAGAAAATACAGAGAGAATTGTTGAAGATTTGTTGATAGAAAACTTCCCTGATATCATGAAAGATGAGAAGATACCTATCCAAGACCCTCCTAAAACTCTATGTAAGGTAGATTGCAAAAGAAAGGCATCAAGACATATAATCAAACTTACCATAACTAAAGATAAGGAGACATTTTTAAAGGCAGCTAGAGATAAACAAAAAAATAATCTGCAAAAGAAAGCCAGTAAAAATAAGTTTAGACTACTTAGCAAAAATCTTGCAGCCAAGAAGGCAATATACAAAAATTGCCAGCCAAGAATTTCATATCCAGCAAAACTGTTCCTTAAATGATGGATCTTTCCAGATAAAAAGAAATATGCCACTGCTAACCACAAGGTCAGCCACAAGGTCAGCAGTTCAAAAAGAAATATAAGAAATTAAAAAAAGCCAAAAAACAAAAACCCCAAATTAGTGTTTATAGAAATACTGAAGGGAGTTCTTCAGTTAGAAAAGCAATAACATCAGACGAAAGCTCAAGACTAGAACACACACAAAGTGAATAGATATCAACCTGAGTGAAGAAATTATAAAAATAAATTAAAGCTAAATCATTGAAAACAGAAACAGAGATGTCAATACGTAAATGATGACATTATACCAAAACAAAACAAAAAGAAATGACAAAGAGAGAGACAGAGAGACTAAAGAAATAATAATGATAATATAGTCAGAGATGTTTCACATGGAGAAAATGTCAAGGCAATACAAAGACATTAAAAACGGGTTTAAATTTATGAAAATAGGTTTAAATTTTATGGTAACCAGAAACAAAATTAACAATACAACAAATTAAAATAAAAAAACCCAAAAAGTTAAGGTTCAAGAAATGTGAAATCAACAACAATGAAAAAGATTAAAAAATTCAGTACAGAAAATTAAGTGGAACAAAGTAACTGTCAACAATGCACAAAAAGACTTCAAGATGACAGTCCTAAATTCATACTTATAAATAATTATGCTGAAGGTAAATGGATTAAAGAAACCAATAAGTACATAGAGCATGACAAATTGGATAAAAAATACGATCCATCTGTATGCCACCTACAAGAAAAACACCCTAGACTTAAAGGCATAAACAAGTTAAAATTCACAGGATGGAAAACAATATATATTTCAAGAAAACTACACTCAAAAAAGAGTAGCTGTGGCAATATTAATTTCTGTAAAATACATTTTAAAGTAAAATCTACCACAGCAGGCAAGGAATGACACCATGTAATGATTAAAGGGTCAGTACATCACGAAGACGTAATCATGTTAAGTATTTACACACCTAATGATAGGGCTCCTATGTATATCAAACAAACTCTAGCAGTCTTGACAAGAGAAGTTAGTGAATAAATGGCTGATGTCAGTTAGGTGGATATCAGAAATGATGTTCTTAAACACTTACCACAACTCTTTTCACCAGTCATAGATTTTTTCCATAATAAATTTCTTATGCAGTGTCTGACAAAGAGAATTTTGCTAGGTATAATGGGAAAGTCATATACATTTAAAATTTGATTTCTTTCCACTGGTGGTCAGTCAGTAAACACATTTCATGTTATCTATTTTATTCCATTAAACACTCTGTTATGGTCATGTGTTGTCAGGTACTTTCCTATTCTTCGTGACCCTGTGTTCACCAGAACAAAATTCAGCCTGATCCTGTGCTATACTCATAATCCTTGCTATGTTTGAGCTCACTGTTGTAGCCACTGTGCCAGTCCATCTCACTAAGGCCCCTCCTGTCTTGCTGACCCTCCGCTTTACCATTATGTGCTTTTCCAAGGACTGAACCCTTCCGATAACGTGACCAAAGTGTGTAAGACAAAGTCACAACATCTTTGCTTCTAAGGCACATTCTACCTGTATTGCTTCCAAGACAAATTTGATTGTTCTTCTAGCAGTCCAAAATATATTCAATATTCTTCACCAACACTATGATTTGAATGTACATTCTAGGTGAATCAAACTACTGGTCTGTTCTGATTGGCTTATCAAACAAATTGAATAAATTGATAGTGGACCTTTTTGCTTTTTTGCTACATTTTCTTGCATTTTATGCAGATTGAAAAATATCTACAGGGAGTTGCATTTAATTAGGCTTGTACATATGTCTAGCTTAAAATATATGCATGGTTTGATTACACTGTCTTGCTGAGGAAGAATGCATTTTTTTTCCCTTTTTAGAGATTTAAAAACCTAAATATGGTGGTGAAGCTTACAGACAAACACAAAAAAAACAGATTGAAGACTAACAGGAGAGCTGCTCTTATGACAGTTTCTCATAGATGAGTGTTAAGCCTATCAATTATCAATAGCTCTGGGCTTTGGCTGGAAAATCCTCAGTGCCTGCCATCGGTATTTACAGCGTCTAACAAGAGACACAAGCTTTAGACACATTCATGCCCATTTATTTTAAAAATGTACTCAATGGCAGGCATTAAAAATAAATGAGTCTAGATTCATTGGACTCACTGACAGTAATTAACAGCATGAGTGAAGAGAAAACCTAAACTGCATTTTTTGACTCTTTCTAGCTGAAATTATCAGTGATTCAATCCTACAAAGAAAGGAGAGAGTTCAAAGAAATAGAGTAATTATCTGGGGAATGTGTTTTCAAAATGAAGAATAAGTTATAGAAATAAATTTAATGTTTAGAAGCTCTTTCTCCTAAACAGAAGGCTTCATTCTAAACAGAGGTGGCTCCGTCTTCAAGGGACCCACTGCCAAGACCAAACCCACCGCCATCGAGTCAATTCTGACTCAGAGCAACACTGTAGAACAAAGTCAAACCATCCTATAGCATTTCCAAGGAGCATCTGGTACGTTGAACTGCCAAGCTTCTGGTTAGCAGCCCTTTAGCACTACACTGCCAGGAACAGGGCTCCGGAATTCCTAGGGACACTCAGAACTGCTGCACGTGCCTCTCTGCTGCCTCGCTCGTACAGGCGGCGTGGAGGGAACCAGGCAGGAGGGACTGAGAGCAAGTGGCCTCTGGAAATCGGACCTAGCGAGAGCACCTCAGCCCATGTGGCCAGCCTTTAAATAAGACTTGGCTTGGCATACCAATTTGTTTTCCAATTGCATTATAAAGTGAAGATACCAAAGGCTTTTCAAGAACAACTGTTTTGCTACTAGATTTTTTACAGGCAGTTTAGAGAAATAATAATATAAATTTTGGTGTGTCTTGCCTTTTTCTTTCTTTCTTTCTTTTTTTTCCCCATCTGCTTTATTCCTGTTCCCAAGTATTGAGAATAAAACAATTTGATCAACAAATCAGTATTAAAGACTTAAACTGCTATACCATTCAAGAGAATGTCTGTTTTAGAAGAGAACAACTATGAGAGGACAGGGCAGATTTAAGGTTTAGAAATAAAAAAACAAAACAAAACAAATACACTGTTTTTTTTTGTTTGTTTGTTTTGCTTTGTAATTAAATTGAGAAACTGTATAGAGTCACTATGAGTCAGAATTGACTCAACATCAGTGGGTTTCGTTAGCCTTGTACCTGTAAAGATCATATCTATTCTGTAAGTTCTCCTTGATTTCCCCTAAACATTAGTCATCAATGGTGAAATTTCAGGCATCAGTGAGGGTGACGTTCAGGATGTCCTGTGCCCTGTCGGTTCACACCATCAGGGCAGTCACATGTTGCATAGCCAGGGTTATTCCAGTCATTCTGTGTCAAGCCTCTAGATGCTTAGGATCAGGTACATGCAGAGGAAAAGCGGAAGAAAATGCCTTCTGCCTCAAGATTTTTGGAGGACATTTTAAGGGGTTGTAAACATCAGAATAATCTCATTAAAATTTTGTATCCTTTCTTGGGGATGAATTTCTATCAAAGGACAACTTGGCAGCCCTGGCGAGGAGGGGGATTAATTGGAACAAAGCTGACACTAAAATGATGGTGTTTTTTCATCTTGTTTCAAATGTAAATGAGTGTGCTTTGACTCTGAGGAAATACAGCCTTGTCTGCCTCCCACTATGGCTCAGAGAGAGCTTCTCTCCAAGAATGTCATTTCCTAGGCTCTGACAGACTCACTGGTCAACAAGGAAAATAAAAACTCTCAGCATATCTTTCCTAAAAGAGAGAGTGATGATGACCTGCTGGAGTTGTTGTATTCCTTAGAAAAAGGAACAATTTGAGCAACTTTTTTTTATTTCTACAAAAAAAAAGGAAAAGAAAAGAAAAACACTGCCATCAAGTCAATTCTGACTCATAGTGACCCTACAGGACAGAGGAGAGCTGCTCCATAGAGTTTCCAAGGAGTACCTGGTGGATTTGAACTGCTGATCTTTTAGTTAGCAGATACAGCACTTAACCACTATGCCACCAGGGTTATTTTTGGATAATAGGTGAAGGGCAGGGGCATGAGAGGAAGGAATGAAGTATGAAGCCAGGGGGTAAAAACAAGGGTGAGCAGAATTATAGAAGGAATGACTATCTTGCCTCAAAAGATTCATCAAGATGATCCCACATACTTAAGATTTGTGGGACTGTTCAAAGTTTGTTTTAATTTTTTTAAGTATGTGAGATCAACTTGATCTTTTGGTGCAGTATGGTCATTCCTTCTTTAATTCTACTTATCCTTGCTTTTACCTCCTGGCTTCATCATTCTTTCATCCCCCCTGACCTTCACCCGTTGTCCAGTGCTTCTCCTACTGGCTGTTCCTAGTCTCTGTTCTGCCTTTGGTCTTCACGCTCCCACACAGATTTTTCTCTGACCATTTATGAGTTGGCTTCCTAACATAATGTCTGTGGGCAAGGATCAGGCTCAAATGTATGTCCATGAAGGCAGGGGAGAGCATCTCCCTTGGTCACTGCTCAAGGTATGTCCCCAGTATGTCACACAGTGCTGGGCTTATAGCTGGAATTCAAAAGAGGGATCAGTGGATGGGTGGGTGGGTGGGTGGAAGGATGGGTGAGTGGATGGATGGGTGAGTAGGTGGGTGGCTGGATGGGTGGATGGTTGGATGATGGATTGGGAGATGGATGAGTTAAGTACAAAGGCTGTAAACATGTTTGATTCTGGAGCCTTTTCATTTGAACTTATCTTCATAATATTTCACACACATATCTTTATCTCTTTCTTTTTTAGAGAAATGGATGTGTGTAACATCCTGTTAGCCTAGATGACACTGTGGAGACATATGTCTTTATTCATATGCAATACAACTTAATAAATTGCTTAAATTCCAAACTGAGTAGGTTCAGTGATGTGACTTTAAGGAACAGGATTCTGCAGATGGACTCCAAATGCCTACTTACTCTTTTCCCCTGTAGCAATGAACATATGTTCTGGTTACCTGTAGTCCAGTGCAATTAAATATGTACATACATATGTACATATATATATATATATGGAAACCCTAGTAGTGTAGCAGTTAAATGCTACAGCTGCTAACCAAAAGGTCAGCAGTTCACATCTTCCAAGCACTCCTTGGGAACTCTATGGGCCAGCTCTACTCTGTCCTATTGAATTGTTGTGAGTTGGCACTGACTCTGCGTCATTGGGTTTGTTTCTGTTTTTGTCACACACACACATAGACACAAACACACACACACATATATACACACACACACTTGTTACTGTTCTGTTGATACTACATGCTGGCGGAGCAAGTGGTCTGTGACTCTCTGCTGAAATAAAGGTTGGCAGTTTGAAACCAACCAGCAGCTCCATGGGAGCAAGGCCTCATGATCTGTTTTCCTAAAGACTGTAGTTAAAGAAAAAACCTATGGAGCACTTTTTCTGTGTAACACATGGGTCACCGTGAATCAGGGGCTGACTCAGAGGCAGCTAACAATAACAACAACAAATATATATGGTTGCTTATACTCATGCTATAAATTGAGAGTCAGTATAACATGGTCCCTAAAAAAATAGATACTGAAGCAATTCTGCCTGGGTCCAAATACTAATTCTGCCATTGGATAGCTTTGTGAAATAAATACCTCACTAAAGCTATCTGGGCCTCAATTTCCTAATCTAAAAAAATAAGTGTAATAATTTTTATGTTAATATAACCAGCCTTCTAAGTTTTGCATAATGATTAAATATGTCCATATGCAAAACACTCAGAACAGTGCCTGGCATGTGGCAAGTGCTAGAACAGGGATATTATCCCAATAGCAGAAGGTTGCTGGAAGCCCATTCTTTCTACTTACTGCTACCATTATGCAACATCTATTCATTGATTCAGCTCAAGTTTTTGAGCAATGATACATAATAAGTATCATGGTACTCACTGAGGCTGTACAAAAAAAAACCCACTACCATCAAATCGATTCTAACTTATAGTAACCTGACAGACAGAATGGAACTGCTCCATAGAGTTTCCAAGGAGTGCATTGGATGTGAACTGCTGGCCTTGTGGTTAGTGGTGGTGGCAGGTAACTACTACACCACCAGGGTTTCCATGGAGTTTACATTTTCGTGGGATAAAATTAAAAAGAACAAAGAAAATGTGTATATCCTGTTTTAAGGATCAGGAAAAAATTAAAAGGATTGAGAGAGAGGTGGGAAGGAATTGGAAGATATAAGATGAGAAGTTAATTAGGCAAAGACCCAGGGGACAGCAACATCCCAGGCTAGTGGAATAGCAGAGCAGGGCTCTGGTGATAAGAGTTTGGCATGCTTGCAGCAGAGGAACAAGGGAGTGGTGACAGCAGATGAGGCCTGTGCAGGCAGCCCATTAAGACCAGCTTGCTTTTGTCATGGTCCGTCATAATTAAAAACAACCTCTCTGGACCCACCCTTAGTTTCCAATGCACAGATAGAGCCCAGATGTTCTTTACTTCTCACCTCCTGTAGGATAGATTTCTACAAAGTATGTATATATATATATATATATATATATATATACACAAAAGGCATTTGCCTATCTGTAGCTGAGCTTCTGATTAATCCAGTGTTAATCCATCTGCCTAATTGTACTTCGCTATTTTCTCTTTCTCTATCCCGCAATTGCTCCACTGGGCAGGGGGTCTGGAGGGCAAACACATTCATTATGTTGCCAGCAAACAAGATGGGAATCACACTGCAGGGGACAAAATTAAATTTACAGCTTTCTCTTGTACATGTCATAAACTATTGATTTAACACAAGAAGAGAAAGCAGCAGTGATGGGACTCTCCTGGAGTGTGGAGCTGGGCTCAGCGGGGGACAGGTCAGCAGTGACTGCAGATAAGCTCTGCCTAGGCTTCTGAGACCAGACTACCCCTGCCCTCGGCCAAAGGCAATTGTAAAGGAAACTTGATTTTCATGTTGTGTATGCAGAATTCCAACCTAGGACCACTGCTTGCACAAACATCGTAAGTCTACAAACTTTATGTCTGCATGAAGCATCAACTGCTCCATGTAGCGAGGGCAGGTTCAGTGAGTGTTGATAACTGTAATCCCTGGGATACTACAACTGCAAGGGATCTTTTTAAAAGTTGCAAGGAATCAGGTAGAAGGAGGCAGCCTGGTAAATGTCACTCAGCTTGCAAATAATAGGATCGATTCTCTTCCTGCAGAAAACCTTTGATGATAACCCAGTGCTAGTTAGAGACTGTCCCTTCATGTTCCCATAATACCATGTACTTTTCATTTCCGTTCTTGCCTGGCCATGCCCCCCACTAAGCTATACATTTCTTGAGGGCAAAGAATATGTTGTGATCATGCTTATATCTGAAGTGAGGAAGACAGTATCCAAATATATAAGCTCCCTCTCTGTATTGGTTGTATTAGTGACCCCACACCCACTTCAAAAGAGGCAGGATTAATTCAAAAAGAGTAACTTTTCCACATGGAGTACCTCAGCTCAAAGCCTCGTCTTTTTCCTCATTCATTTTCTTTGCTACTCTACAGTACTTTTAGAGATAGACACTAGAGGAAAAACAGATAAAGAGGGATGAGATAGAAATTACAGAAGCAGGCTCTGTGGTCTCTCTGTCTGTTCTACTATTAGCATTAAAAATCCAAGGCTGTTGGGTTGATTCTGACTCACAGTGACCCTCTAGGACAGAGTAGAACTGCCCTCAGAGGGTTTCTAAGGAGTTCCTGGTAGATTCAAACTGCTGACCTTTTGGTTAGCAGCTGTAGCACTTAACAACTGCGCCACTAGGGTTTCCAGTAAAGTATTAGTGGATATTAAATAAGCTGCTGGTGGAAAGCAGATGTTTATTATTAGCTACATTTTGAATAAGTAAATAGAACAGGGATTTAAGAAACATGGTGCATGGTTGGGTTAAAAAGCACCATTATTCAACATTTGTACAAATATTTAGTGTACATATCATTCAAAGGATCCAAACTCAAGCTGAGAATTTAGCAGGTATGATATTAAAATACAAAACCAAAACCTCTTCTAGCCAGCTTTAACCTCAGCTCTGAAGCCTTCTAGATAAATCAAAAAGCCCCCAGGATGCATGTCTTTCTCATTTCCAAGTGGGAAAGCATATGAAAAATTGTAAAGCATGTATATGTGGTCTTAATGTTTTTCTGTTTCTGTTTGTTTTTGTTTTTCTTCTTCAAGCTCCTTCTGTTTTTGCACAGACTCGGAGACTTGCACTTTACCTGTTGTTCCTAGTGGGGCTAGGGAGCCACCAGTCCCAGGTGGGGGAGCAAGGAGCCTGGCAACCACGCTATTGCAGCAGCCACTGAGCCTGTTCAGGCAACACATGGAAAGGGACAACAGAGCCCCAAATCACTGCCAGACCTGAAGATCTCAGATTTATCAAGGCAGAGATATCCAGTCACATTACAGCCTCAGAATGCAAGCTGTCTATGTGTATGTACGCACACCTACACCCACCCCTGCATAGGTCGAAAGATGAAGTTATGTATCCAGAAATAAAAATTACACATAGAGGCAGGAAACAGCAATCTTTTTATTTCTTTTGAATGAACTTCGTGACACTCTTTTGCTAAATCCTTGTGTTGTTGTTATTAGCTGCCATCAGGCCAGTGCCAGTTCATGGCAGCCCCGTCTACAACCAAATAAAATGTTGGGTTCCGTTGCATCTTCACAGTTGTGTTAGTTACCTGGTGCCTCTCTAACAGAATGACCACAAGTGAATGGTTTCGTGAAGACAAACTTTATTGTCACAGTGTGGTAAGCCACAAATCCCCTGATGAGTTACAAGTCCATTCAACAAGAGAAGTTATCATGGTCTGCTAAACTGAGTCCAAATTCCGTGACAGCATCTCGGCACAGGAACCTCAAGTCCAAAGAGCTTGCTCTGCTCTCAGTGCTGCCCTCTTAGCAGTGTGAGGTTTTCAACTCTCTGCTTGCCTACAGGAGATAAAAGGATAAAAGGTGATGCAAGCCACACTCCAGGGAAACTCCTTTTACAATGGAGCAGGGAGGAGGCTTTAGGAGGGGATTTACAGTCCCACCCTAATCCTCTTTATCATAAATCCTATCTGTGACCCACAGGCAGAGATTGGGATTTACAGCCTAAGAAAACACAAAGTGGAGAACAATCATAGAATACCGGCCCAGCCAAACTACTACACATTATTTTGGGGGAGGCGCAGTTCAATCCACGACTACAATCAATGATATGCTCAAGTGTATCTCTGCAGCCACTGTGTATTTAAAATGCTTTCCGATCTAGGGAGCACATTTTCCACCAGCAATCTTTCTTGTACTGTTATGGCTTGCATGCTCCTGTAACACTGGAAACTATGTCACCTGTATTTCAAATACCAGCAGGTTCACACACGGTAAACAGGTTTCAGTACTGCTTCCAGACTAAGACAAGTTAGGAAGAAAGGTCTGGTACTGTACATCGCAAAACTGTTATTGTTGGTTAGGTGCCTATGAGTTAGTTACAACTCACCGTGACTCCGTGTACATCAGAATGAAACACTGTCTGTTCCAGTACCAGCGTCATAGCCCTTGTATATTTAAGCCCGTTGTTGCGAACCACTGTGTGAGTCTATCTCACTGAAAGTTTTCCTCTTTTTGCTGATCCTCTATTTTACCAAGCACAAAGTCCTTCTCCAGGTATTGTTTCTTCCTGATAACATGTCCAAAGCATATGAGACAGTTTCATCATCATTACTTCTAAGGAGCACTCTGACTGTTTTTCTTGCAAGATAGATTTGTTTGTTCTGGCAACCCATGACATATTCAATATTCTTCACCAGTGCTGTAATTCAAAGGCATCAATTCTTTGATCTTTCTTATTCATTATCTAGCTTGGGCATGCATGTGAGGAAATTGAAAACAACATGATCAGGCTCACCTTATTCATCAAACTGACATCTTTGCTTTTCAACACTTTAAAGAGATCTTTTGAAGCAAATTTACCCAATGCTATATATGCTATGATTTCTTGACTGCTGCTTCCATGGGTGTTGATTGTGGACACAAGTAAATGAAATCCGTGACAACTTCAATCTTTTCACCAGTTATCATGATGTTGCTTATTAGTCCAGTTGTGAAGATTTTTATTTTATGTTGAAGTTGAATCTATACTGAAGTCTGGTCTTTGGTCTTCATCAATAAGTGTTTTAAGTCCTCCTCACTTTCAGGAGGCAAGGTTGTCTCATCTGCAAGTCACAGGTTTTAATCAGTCTTCCTCCAATCTTGACGCCATGCTCTTCTTTACACAGTCCAGTTTATTGGAGTATTTTCTAAGTATACAGATTGAATAAGTGTACTGAAAACATATAACCCTTATATACACCTTTCCTAGTTTTAAAGCATGCAGTATTCCCTGTTCTGTTTCACAGACTACCCTGTAGTTTATGTACAGATTCCTTATGAACACACAAAAGTGTTTTGGAATTCTCATTATTTGAAATGCTATTCATTATTTATTACTATTTACACAGTCTAATGCCTGTGCATAGTCAATGAAACACAGAGAAACATCATTCTAGTGTTCCCTGCTTTAGCCGAGATCCATCTGACATTAGCAATGGTATCCCTTGTTCACGTCCTCTTCTCAATCTGGCATGAATTTCTGATAGTTTCCTGTCGATATACTGCTGCAGCCAAATTTTATTTGCAAGCAATAATGATATTGTTAAAAGTAGTATTCATTTCATATTGTGTTGAATTACTTTTTTTTTGGAATAAGTGTAGATATGAATCTCTTCTAGTCTGCTGGCCAGGTAGCTGTATTGAAGATTTTTGGGCATAAAGGACTGAGAGCTTCTAGATTTGCATCCATTTAGCGAATGAAAAATCTGTGGATCGTAATGCTAAGTATTTAATGGCATGATATTAAGATAGAGAGCCATGGGTGTGATGGATAGATGGGGCACTGAGCATTTTTAGGGCAGTGAAACTCTTTTGCATGATGCTGTAATGGTGCACACATAGCATTGTGTATTGGTCAATACCATAGACTATAAAACACAATGACTGAACCCTACTACAAATACTTTAGTTGACACTAAGCTATCTATATTGGTTCAGTAATTGTAACAAATGTCCCACAAGAATGCAAACTGTTAATAATAAGACAGTGTACAATGGGCAGAGTTGGTATGTAACAACTTCCTGTATAGCTTTTCAGTAGACCTAAAGCTGCTCTGAAAAACTAAAGTTTACTAAGAAAGAAACTACAAAAAATAAAACTTGAGTAATTACGCATAGGTATGAGACATAAAGGAAGCCTGCATGGAGCAGTGGTTAAGCAGTCTGTTGCTAGCTGAAAGGTCAACTCTTTGGAACACCAGCCAATCTTGGATGAGTAAGATGTGGCAACCTGCTTCTGTAAGATTTACAGCCTCGGAAACTCTATAGGGCAGTTTGTGCTTGGTCCTATATGGTTGCTATGAATTGAAATCAATTCAGTGGCTGTGGGTTCAAATGTGTGTTGGATGGGGGATGCCTAGAAAACAGGGCAGTGATTATCAGTTTCAATGGTTAGTAGAGTTAGGAGGATAAACCAGGGCAGTAGACATATCAGACTTCTGGGGTATGATTTTCGTTTATAAGGAGACAAGTTGGTATAATGGTTGAAAAACACTATTTTAAATATTACTAAAGATTATTACTGTTGTGTACCATTGAGTCAATTCTGAATCATAGCAACCTTATAGGACAGAGTAGAACTGGCTCATATGGTTTTCTAAGTTGAGATGAAGTTTCTGTAATTTTCATGGGAGCAGATGTCCAGGTCTTTTCTCCTGCACAGTCACTGGTGAATTGCAACTGCTGAACTTTCAGTTAGTAGTTACACAGTTAACTATTCATTGTGCTCTCAGGGCTCCTTAATAAAGATTGGGCATACCTATAGTAAAAAGAGAAATTAGCCTCCTCCAGAACACTAGCCCCACCTTCCAGTTGTGACAACCAACAATATCTCTAGACTTTACTGGATGTCCCCTGGAAGCCAAAATAACCCTTGCGTGAGAACAGCTTCTCAAATTTTTAAATGTTTTAGTCAAGTTACTTAACAGACTTAGTACTAGCCCTCTGTCCCTCACCTTCCATCTAGCTACAAAAGTGAAAATCTAGAGACTGAAGATGTGCTACAAAACTCTAACTTTTAAAACTTTTATCATACATTGTGTCTTCGTGATAGACTCAGTAATATTCTTTTTCTTTTTTATTTATTGTGATTAGTGAAAGTGTATAATCCAGTATAAATTTGCATGCCTGCCTATGTGCACCTTCCGCTGCTCTCTCTGCCCGGTGACAGCACATTCCTCCTGTTCATTGTATATATGTCATATCCTCATAACAATCTCCTGTCCCCTCCTCTCCACCCTCTTCACTTCCTCCAGTAAGAGGCCAGCAGGACAACATCCTATAGATGCATAGAACTATAAAGTGCATACATGATATGGCCACTCTGTGTTGCCAAGTCCAATCCACTCCTGTCCTAAGTGTTGAGGTGTACCTCAGATGTCAGCTTGGTAGCTTTTAAGAGTAGTATTCTCTTGAACATCTTCCATCGTCATTTGTCTTGGAACTTGAGTGGCATTTGAGGAGTACAAGTGCATTTGTAAAACTTGACCTTGAGTTTCTCACAGAATTCAAAGGAAGATGAAGATATTGCAGAAAGGGTAATAGGAAGAAGTATTTTGATCTGGGAATTACATTTGAAATACTAACTTGATCTTGTAGTGTTTGAATACTTCTTGTTTTCTAAAGACCTGTTCTAAGTCTTGTTTCTTTCTTCAAAAGAAGATCCAGATCTAAATGTACCTCATCGATAGGAACTAGGTGGTTGCTGCAATCACCAGACATCCTCTTGTACCTGTGTAGTTTAAAGCTGTAAGTACATAATGTGACAGCAGTTGTGACTTGTACATGACACTTGAGTTTTTTATTAATTGTGCAGTTTGTTTACATTTTGTGTGACTTCTCTCTGTGACCTGGTGTTGGATTTCTTGATATTATCTTGACTTCCTCTATGTTTGAAAGTTCTATAGTATGCTATTTATTACCCATTTTATTGTTTGGATGTTGTCATTATTACATACTGACATCTCATTTTCCTGTTGAAAACATTTATGTTTTGTTTTATTATTGACAATTCTTTATCTAGGTTCTAGGAACCATGTAGGCATAGTAATTAAAGCATTTGACCGCTAACCAAAAGGTCAGTGGTTGGAAACCACCGGTGGCTTCATGAAGACAGACATGTTGGTGTACTTCCATAGAGGAGTACAGCCTTGTACACTGTGAGTCAGATTCAGCTTGATGGCAGTGGATTTGGTTTGGATTTTACCTAGGTTAATATCTGGCTGATGCTGTCCTATGTCCTAGACTACAGATGCTATCTGATATTATTGGGTCTCCAGCAAAGGACACCTTTCAATATTTCTTGTAAATGCAGTTTGATTGCTATGAATAACCTTAATTTCTGTTTGTCTGGCAAGGTCTTAATTTCTCCATAAAATTTGAGAGACAGATTTTTAAAATATATTATTCTTGGTTGGCAGATTTCTTTTCTTTCAAGGTTTTATATATGCCATCCCATCGTCTTCTCGCTTCTATAGTTTCTGCTGAACAATCAGATCTTACTTTTATTGACCTTTAGTAAGTCTCTTTTTTTTCAGCTGCTCTCAGGATTCTTTCTTCACTTTGGTTTTGGCAAATGGTATTATATGCTGTCTTGGTGACTTCTTTTTAGATCCTGTCCTATATGAGATTTATTTTGCTTCATGGATGGTCAACTTTGTGCCGTTCACAATAGTTGGAAAGTTTTCTCACAGCAAATCTTCAACAGTCTCCTCCATTTTTTCATTTACTCCCACTCCTCTGGAACTCCGATCATGCAGAAATGTCTGCTTTTGATTATGTCCCACATAATTATTTTCTTAATTTTTTTTCTCTGATTTTTCTTCAAATAAAATGGCACCCCTGGATTTATCTTCATTCTCACTGGTTTGATGGCACTTGGCTTTGGCTGGCTCACTGGTTCTGTTTTTCATCATTTCAGTTTTCTCCTAAGACTTTCTACTGAGTTATCCATACCTGAAGTCTTGTGCATCTTTTTGATTGTCAGTTGCTTTTTTGTGTGTGATTACTGTTTCCTGATGTTGACAGTTTGTTCTTTCCTGAATTCTTATATTGCTTTGTCTGTGTTTTTCTTCATTTGGGCTATATTTTCCATGATTTAGTGCCTGCATTTTCTTTCCCCTCTTTCCTAATCTCTTGAAAAAGCACAAATAATAGCTTTGAATTACACTGCCTTTTCTTCTGCCAGAATGTCACCTGATTCTTTTGGTTACTATCTCAAGTCATCTTGGCCTGCTTTTTCACATGTTTTCATTTTGTTTGTTCTCTTCAAGACATTAGGTATTAGTTGCTTTCTCTGTTGAACATGTGTTTGTTTAGATCTACTTATTTTGTTCTGTTTTCATGTGTCAAAGCAGTTGAGTCATGTATACTTAGCTGCTTGCTTATCTGTTGGTACAACAGTTCTGACCACTTTGTCCAGGTGTGCAGGCAGCAGCAGGCAGGGAGAGTCAGTTTTGCCATACACTGCTTTGGTGAGGTGGCTGAGGGTACACTGGACAGACTTGTCTGCCTCCTGACATTGGTCCAGTGATGTGGAAGCATTTGCAGTCTCTTGCCCAGTAGGCTGTGGTGCCAGGTAAGGATTGGTACAAATTGTCTTACCACTATTCAGCCATGAGTCAGATCCAACTCAACGGCACTTGGCTTGGCATTCAGCAGCTGGTCAAGTGGTAGGAGGAAAGTGTGCTACCAGGTTGGTGAAATTATAGGCCTGAGTAACAGGGCTGCTCTGTCCACAGCAGCACAGCAGGGACTTACAGGAAGGTGGATGGGATAAAAGTCTAGGTGTGAGAAAGACGGGAAAAAAAAAGAGAGAGAGAGAGAAAAAAGAGGTAGCCAGAGGATGGGGTGGGGCAGAGTCAGGATCATGGTATACTGGTGTATTGGTGGCACCCCTTCCACAGCAGCACAGCAGGGACTGGTTGAGGGTGGCCTACATGACTAGCTGGGAAGAAGAAATACAATGAACAGGAAGAAAAAGAAAAAAGTAGTGTAGGATGGTCCGTGGGGGTGGGGCGAACCTGGGGAATAGGAGGAAGGAGATAAGGTGACATACTGAGCTAGGTGAAACATAAAAAGAAACAAAAATAAAAGAAAAAAACATGATACTGTTGTGTGGGCTGTGGATGGGGGTGAGGCAGACCCAGGGAAGCTATGGGCGGGTGTGCTGGTGGCTCTCTAGCTATGGTGATGTAGCAGGACACAGGACACAGGATACAGGATACAGCAGGAATCCCAGAGGTGGCATACAGGGCTAGGAAGGAGGGAGAAAGACAACAAATCAATCAATTAATTAATTAGTAATAAATAAAAGATAAACAAATAACAGTTTTAAAAAAATGGCTGTGTGGTGGGGACTTGTGAGTGGAAGCAGGGTATAACTGAGGCTTGTTGTGAAGGAGAAGTGGCTCTTGGAGCTAGATGGGAAGGAAAAAGAAAAATAAAATAAAGAGGAAAAAAGTGGTTGTGTGGCAGGAGTTGGGAGGTGGGGGTGAGGTGGACCCCGGTCATCAGTGGGCCTGTGTCTTTCTAGCCCTGGCAGAGCAGTGGGTCCAGAAATATGTGGTATACAAGACTAGGTGGGAAGAAGAAAGGAAAAGGAAGAAAAAACAAACTAGTGGCATGAATGGGGACCAGTGAGTAGGGGCAGAGTGGGTCTGAGAGATGTTGGATGGGGGGAAAAGTGATACGTAGTGCTAGGTAGGAAGGAGAAAGGGGAGGGGGAAAAAAAAGGAACTGAAATGGTGATGCAGCCGGGGCTGGCTCGGGGAAAGAGGGAGAGCAGGGGTGGCTGGGGCCAGTGGCTCTCTAGCTGAGGCAATGTGGTATAGCCCATCAGGAAGAGTGGAAGCAGTGTATGGACAGAATAATGAGGGGTGGAAAAGCCTGCTTCTCAGATTACTAGGTGCTCTGTCTTCTGCTGGGAGCTCTGTGAATTTGCTTTCCCATACTCCCTGTCTAGAGTTGTTACTATGTTCCAATACTGCGATGCTTTGCTGTGTTGGTTGGCCAGAGTCCTCTACTCCCTATCTCTCCTTGTTCTCTGTTTTCTTTAGTTTTTCCTTTTTTCTTTCATTGATTACTTAATCTAGTTCTTTATTTCCTGCATTTGATGCTTAGGGTTCCAGGACTGCTATTTGAACTTGTTTTATTTTTTTTGGTCCTTTCTGCAGAGGGTCAGCATGGTGTATCTGTCTCTGGCACCATGTTTCCTCCACCTTCCCCTGGATTAGGGCTTTATAGGTGATAATAATTTAGTTGTGAGATGAGAAAAGAATAAAATAAATTCATAAGTGATTCAAAAAAAGGGCAGTTGCTGTGTGGGTAAGAATTCACTCAAAGGCAATGGGTTTGAGGTTTAGTGTGATGCTGAATAATGTGCCTAGAATCAGGCTTCAGAAAAGCGGAATTTTAATCCCATGTCCACCACTAATTTGATTTTAGCAATAGAAACATATGTTTTTATCTGTGAGATTATTTCAGTCAAAAAGTTGAAGCCAGAAAATGCTGCAAACTGAGATATGCCATTTAAAGTTTAACATTTTAAAGCTTTATAATAGAGAATAGTTTCCCATCTCTGATTATAAAATGAGTCTTAAAGAGAGACGGTGAAAACGAACTGCATACTAATTAGCTCTCCCTATGCTCTAGCAGGAAAAGTATTAGTGAGATTGGCTCCGGAATCCATCTCTCTTCTGTTTTCTGGACACAGTCGGTTTTCCTGGGGATGTTCTCCCAGAAGCCAGGCAACTTTGCCAAGCAGTGTAGGTCATGGACCATTGCCAACACCAACCTATGCACGAGATATGTGTCCTGCCAATCACAGAATTTATAAAAACAATTCTCTAAGGCTACTTACTGCCAACTACATTATGTTGTCTGAGACTTTAGTTAGAAGAGCAGTAATTTGCTGTGGACTAATACTAGAATTCATTTTTGTATGCCAAAATGCTAATAGGAATGTGTGGAAAGAGTCTTTGTCTCTAGGGGCAAAAAAGGCAGATACGCTAATGTTTTCTTTTCTGCCTCACTTCCTTTCCTTTCATTTCCTGCTTGGGGTGAGTTATTTTGACAAGATTATGCAGCGTCATTCCTCCATTTAAATCTGCTTTCCTCCACTCTTGTCTGCCAATTCTCATCTGTTTAGTGTGTGTATGGACATGTGTGTGTGTGTGTGTGTGTGTGTGTGTTACAACCTTCTGTTTAAATTCCTCTCAGAACAGGTTCAATAAGATAAGGCTTTATTTCCCGGCTAACTCTGACATAGTCCAACTACCATCTGAAGAAAAACTGTTATGTTGTCTCTTTTGGATGCACGGATACTACCCACTGATTCTCTTTGATTTAGAACGTATCTTGGCATTAGCACCATCTATGATATGTCTTGAAAACTCAGTTTATTCTGGGGTAACTTTCCTGGCATTCAGAATTCCTAGTGTTTGTATAGGAAGAAGAGGTCTATGGATTTGGGGAACTCTTTAAGCTCATGAGATAGTCACATATGACATGTAGTTCAAATTTATAAACCTGACCTGGTTAATCACAGGCATAGTCATGAAGCTAACCAGTGGGTTTGTCATGTGGTCCAGCTGCATACCGACTGCTCAGTGTTCAGTCATTTTAAGTACAAATAAAAAGAGTTAACCAACAGATGGTCTATTTAGTTCACCCTATGAATATGGCATTACTTGCTTTTGACAGACTGGGATAGAAATAACAATGTTTACTCTGATAGTTATGAATACTAATGCAAAATCATATTGCTATATACATTCATGGATTGGATGGAAATATTTTGCAGTAAATGTTATTTTATACCATACTTATTGAAATATAGTCATCTTGTTTCTGTCTATGTGGTAGGTGAATCAAAAGCTGAACTTTGCCATGTTCCTTATACCCCTCTCCAGCATGGTAGCTATTAGATACATATGGCTAATTAAATTTAAAATAACTGAAATTAAAGAAAATTTAGAAAAATTAGTTCCTCACATCACTTGCTACTTTTGAAGTATTAAACAGCCAGTGTTGCTACTGACTACCTTATTGAGCAGCTTGTATATAGAGCATTTCCATCACTGCAGAAAGTTCTATTGGACAGCATACTGCAGTACTATTTCTGTAAATGTGCTCTGTGGAATAGCTTTTTCTCTCTGTTGACAACACTGATTTCTGGGCCATATTCTAGACCTATCAACTCAGAAGCTCTGGGCCTTGCCTTTGAAATACGAACATTAACAAACTTGTCAAATATATATATATACTTATGTGCAGAAAGTTTCACAATGATTCATAATGTGTTTCCTCACATCTTTTGTACAACCACCTATTAGTAAACAAAATACTGTAAAATCTATGCTTATTGAAGACAGTTCTTCCCTTGCTGGTTACTATTTTCTCTCTCACATGCTATTTACTGAGATATATTCAGCCCATGCATTTTGGAATTGCCATTAGGGGAGTAATTAGTTAATGATTTGGTTGAAGTGAATAGTAAGCATCTTCATTCCTCCTTTCTGATGACTAACTGCAGCATTAGCAAACATAACCAGAGAATAAATGCTGAGTGTAAGAGCACCTAAGGATATTCCACATTCCCACGGAAAACCTCTTACCTCTTAAAGTTGTTCAAGCCTTCATGAATTCCTCTCTTCCTTTCGCCAGTTCTTTGATTATCATTAGAAGTTTCAAAGAAAGGCAGAATCAGGGTCTCAGGGATGAAGGAACTCTTAGAATTTATCTTCTCTACACTGTTTCAATAATGTCTGTGCCATTACTGAATGGCCATCTAGACCTGGATCCTGATACCTTGCCTAGATGTAAGAGTCACTTGTCTTGGCCTTGGGAATTGTTAGGAAGGCCCCTGCATGATTCTGCTCATCTGAAAGATAGGGAAATCGTTAACTGAGGCCACAATCAATCACTTTCGTTAGTCCATATTCCCCTTCTTCTTGAGATTGCCTAGCTTATTATCCTTGAGTTCTGGCATCGAGAATACCCTTCCTTTTATGGACTTGAACTTGACTTTGAAGTATCTGTCCTCAGGTTCTAGTTCTGCTCTTGACACTATGGCATACATGCTTAGAATTTCTCCACCTGACACTCTTTTTACTCAATATGTTTTTCTACTTGATGCTATCAAGTAGATTCCTGCAGTCTTCTCTTCCATAGTTACAGGCTGACTTTGACTTGCTGTTTGTAAATATTCAATTTTAGACATTGTATTATGTCATCTCATTATACTGTCCTCTCTTCTGAAAAGTTTCTAGTTTGCGTACATCTCTTTAAAATGTGGTACTCAGAATCTTCTTTTTCTTACTCTCATCAGTATAGTGTGATGGCATTCATGTATTTAGTAGTCATACTCATGCACTTCACAGTTCCTGTCCTCCAAAAACCACTCTTTGATGCACACTGATGTTCACCCTGTCACCCTTCTGTCCTGTGTTCTGCTAGCTTCAGTGTTGGCTTTACATATCAGTAAGTGTTCAGTTAGGGAGAACCAGCAATTTTTCCCCAATCCCAGCCCAAGTAGACTTTCTATATTCTTGTACTCAGCTTTCAGAATTTCAGCAGTAATATCTGTTCCCTTTTTGTGACAGGTAGTGCAAACAGGTCCCATCAGTCCTAATACAGGTCAATCCTGGAGCTCTCCATTGCCTTTTATTTTTTTTTTCCTGCAGTGTGAGATTGTAGGTTTGCCACCCCCTGCCTGGGAACTCTGGGAACTCTGACTGAGACCTAAAGAAAGCTAGGATCTTTCACCCATGTTCAAAATCACCATTATTAAATCCAAAGAGCACATCCTGTACAGGAAAATTCCAGCAACATATGGGCAGCCCTCTGCACTTCATATGTTAGCCATCACATTCCTGAGCACTGCCACATGCTCCTGAAGTGATCAGGGAAGAACGTGGCTCAGTGCTTGCTGAGTGGGGCCTCTTAATCGGTTTTACAGTGAACAGTTTTGCAATTACGTGGGCATCATGGACCCAGCTGATATTTGAGCTTTCTCCTGACAAGTCCGTAGCAAATAAACATATGACACAAAGACAGCCCACTGAAATCAATGGAAAAAGGCCTTAGAAAAAAGAGAGAAAAGGCTTATCAGTAACAAATAAAGAAAAAAAATTGCAGCTTGCCATTTGGAGAACAATGATCCTGACTAACATATCTAATGTTGTGTGTGTGTGTGTGTATATGTGTCTCTATCTACCTACCTACCTACATATCTACCTGTCTGTCTCTCCATCTATCTATATATCTACCTGTCTGTCTGTTCATCCATCCATCCATCCGTCCGTCTGTCTATGTATGTAAGTACATATATACATATACATGCATACAACAAATGTCCTTGGGTGGCACAAGCAGTTTACAGCACCACAGAAGAATGGCCTGGAAATCTGTTCCATAATGATTATAGCCAAGGAAACCATATGGAGTAAGTAGTTCTACTTTGTAACACACAGGATCAGAGTAAGTTGGAATTGACCAGGAAGCAACGGTATATATGCCAACATGTGTATTTGTTGTTATGCTTGAGCCCATTGTTGCAGCCACTGTGTCAAGATATTTCATTGAGCGTCTTCCTCTTTTTGCATACTCTCTACTTTACTAAGCATGATGTCCTTCTCTAGATAGTGGTCCCTCCAGATGACATGTCCAAAGTATATGAGATGAAGTCTTGCCACCCATGCTACTAATGAGCATTCTGGCTTTACTTCTTCATGCCCTTCTAGCAGGGCATGATATGTTCAATACTCTTCATCAACATAGTGATTCAAAGGCAATTCTTCATTGGTCTTCCTTAATCATGTCTGGCTTTCACATGCATGTGTTGTAATTGGAAACACCACAGACTGGGTCAAGTCCTTAAAGTGACAGCCTTGGTCTACTTTGAAGAGGTCTTTTCCAGCAGATTTTCTATGCATTCTGTCATTTCTTGACTGCTGTTTCCATGGTCCTTGACTGTGGGTCCAAGTAAGATGTAATCCTTGACAATTTCAGTATTTTCTCTGTTTCTCATGGCGTATCACAACCGTGGTGTTTTTAATTATCTCATATGAGTGCAAAATGGATAAGTAAATGGAAAGGAATGGAAAATGGATAAGGAAGAGACTGAGGAAGAACTGACAACTTTGAATGATGGCATTACTGAAGAATATTGACTATCCCACTGTTTTAGTCAGCTAACGCTACTCTAACAGAAATACCAGAGTGGATGGCTTTAACATAGGAAAGTTTGTTCTTACACAGTCCAGTAGGCTGCAAATCCCTATTCAGGATGTCTGCTCTAGGGGAAGGCTTTCCCCCTTGTCAGTTCTGGAGGTAAGTCAGGTATTACATCAGTCTTTGTCCAGGAAGCATCTTGGTGCAGGAGCCTCAGATCTGAAGGATACACTCTTCTCCGGGTGCTGCTTTCTTGATGGTGTGAGGGTCCCAATTCTCTGCTTGCTTCCCTTTTCTTTTATCTCTTGTAGGATGAAAGGATTAAGTGTGGGAAAGCCATACTCCAGGGAAACTCACTTTACAGTGGAGCAGGAAAGTAATCCTATGAAGGGATTTACAGTCTTACTTTAATCCTTTAACATGCAGCAAGGAAAATCACAAAATAGAGGACAGTCATGAAATACAGGAAATCATGGCCCAGGCACATGGCTACACAAATTTTGGGGAGACACAGTTCAATTCCTGGCACTCACAGATTGCCAGAAAAACACATAAATCTGTCTTGTAAGAATTACAGCCAGAATGTTCCTTAGAAGTGAGGATGGTGAGATTTTTGTCTCACTGAATTTGGACAAGTTTTCAGAAGAACCAGTCCCTGAAGAAGAACATCATGCTTAGTAAAGGAGGGGGTCAGTAGTGAAGGAGGGGGAGACCCCCAGTGAGAGGAATCGATGCAGTGGCTATAACAACAAGCTCAAACATAGCAACAACTGTGACAGTGGAGCAGGACAGGGATTCACCCTTTGTGTGTCAGATAGCTGTGAATCAGAGCCAACCCCAAGACACCTAACAACAACAACAACAGCACACACTTATAAATATGACCCAATTTTGTTGTTTTAAAAAGACTGTATCAGAATAGGCTGGTTCCTAAACCTAATCACTTCTGAATTATAAGAAGAGCAGAGTAGATACAGAGAGACAGATACAGGGAGAAGACAGACTCCAAAGAACATTAATGAACTTCAAGGAATTCCTGAGGCTGCCAAAAGGGAAGGACCTCTCACTGCCAACACCCCCTGATTTTGGAGTTTTAACTTCATGAACTGTGAGAAAGTAACTTCCTGTTCTTTAAATTCATCAAGTTTTGGTATTTTCGTTACAATAGTGTGAGCAAACTAAGACTAGGTGATTCTGTGATTATGAGCTATTTTGGCAGTACTGCCAATGATTTCTGGAAACCCTGGTCACATAGTGGTTAAGTGCTGTGGCTGCAGACCTAAAAGTTACCAGTTTGAATCCATCAGCCACTGTGACTCTATATAGGGCAATTCTACTCTATTCTATAGGGTCACTATGAGTTGTAATCGACTCAGCAGCAATGGGTTTGGGTTTTGGGGGTCAATTATTTCTAATAAGTAAAAAAAAAAACAAAACTAGAATGTTTAGTCAAATATAATTACAGTTATGTGGCTGGTTTTAATATTCTAAAATCAAAGTTTTTATCATAATTTCATGTAACTTCTATCTTGGTTTTCATTTCTTCTATTTATGAAACAAATCCATCAGATCTCATGAGCCAACTGTTGTAGATACCATAATTTAGTCTAGGTTTTAATTAAAGTCAAAGTATTAAGACTATTTTTAAAGAAATAAGACAACTCTGAATTAAGAACGTCCCATGTAGAGTGTTCCTTGCCTCTAGAACTAGTTCTCGGTGATAAGAACAAAGGAGAGGCAGATGATCAAACTGACCCACTGCCAATTCTTCTTTAAATAATGTAAGCACGCATCTACTGTTGCCTATGAATCTATAGCCACAATATGGTTGTCCTTCTCTAAAATTTCTTCTTCTGAATTAAATGTGTTATTATTTTTTGTGTGCTATTCCTTCTCATCACCCTGTATACAATATAATAGTACATATTGCTTCAGGATAGCTTATACCTGAACTTGAAGAAAACAAATGGGGCTACAAGAAACATTGTGAGAAACAGTAAAGAAATTAACGCTATCCAAGATTTCATTTTACCTGGATCCACAATCAATGCCCATGGAAGAAGAAGTCAAGAAATCAAAAAATGTATTACTTTGGGTAAATCTGCTGCAAAAGACCTTTGTAAAGTGCTACAAATCAAAGATGTCACTTCGATGACTAATATGTGCCTGACCCAAGCTATGATTTGGTTTGATATATAAGAGCTGGACAGTGAAAAAGAAGAACAAAGTAGAATATAACATTGTTGATGAAAAATATTGAGTATGCCATGGACTGCTAGAACAATAAACAAATCAGTCTTGAACTTCAGGCAGAATGCTCGTTAGGGGCCAGCATGGCATGACTTTATCTCACTTGCTTTACACTTACTTTGTAAGGAGGAGGCCAGAGAAGGACATCATGCCAGGGAAAGAGAGAGAGATTCTCAGCAGGATAGACTGACACAGTAGCTGCAACCACGGGATCAAAGAGAGGAACGGCTGTGGTGCTGGCACAGGATGGAGCAGCGTTTCCTTCTGGTATACGTAAGGTGCCTATGAGACGGAGCCACCTTGATGGCACCTGACAGTACCAATGACGTGGACAAAGGTGGAACGATGAACTCTAGTGTTAAGTAAAATAGGTCAATTTGGGGGCCCAAAGTCGATCTTTTTCTTTCTGCTTAATCATTAGAATCATTATTGGGAGAGATGTGTAACCTTTCTATTACCAAAGCTATTTTTACCTGCATTGTTTTGCCTACTCAGTTTAGTAAAAAAACAGCACAATTTGATATATCACCTCCTCTTTGGAAAAAGTAAACCCTCCCTCCATAGCATGTGACATAATTTAGAGGTATTATTCAGGAAAATCCATGCAGAGCTGTGCTCCTGTATATGGGATCACTCTCATTTTCCTGTCGATGGAAAGGTTATGGGATCACTCTCATTTTCCTGTCGATTAAAAGGTTATCCATAATATCTTAGAAAAGTCATCAGTGGTGATATTTTAGAAAATTTGCTTCTAATTTTTTTAAGCATTTATTTTCTTTTGTAGAGTTGAAACCATACTTAGAAGATCTGCTTTACAGAAGATGTCGTTTATGTCTGTTAAGTTGTGTGAGAGATAAAACCAGTGGAACAGAATAGAGGACTGGATTTGAGTCCTCACTTTTCTACTGATTTGCTTGTACATTTAGATGTTGCATATGTGTGTGTTCATAATGTATTTTTTGTTTTATTTGGGGTCTTAGTTTCCTCTTTTGTTATATGACTAAATTTGACTTGCTGATTTTTGGATCTCCAACAGTTAGACCTAACACAATCTATGATTTCAGTTATCACTGTTGCAATTTAAAATTGTGTAAGAACATCAGACTGTAAGATTTTTCCCCATGTGTCTGAAAACCTAACACAGTTACATTGATACATAGATGTCTGTTCTTTACGCATGTGTTATATGTCAATTAATTGTTGCAGTAATAAACCTAAGTGGAGACACGATCAATACCAAACCCAATCCATTGCCTTGGATTTGATTCTAAAACATGGTACGGTGGTTAAGGACTCAGCTGTTAACTAAAAGATACGGGGTTCGAATCCACCAGCTGAGAGCAAGAAAAAGGTGTAGCCATCTGCTACTGTAAAAATTACAGCCTTGGAACCTTGCAGAGCAGCTCTACTCTGTCCTAAGGGTCATTGTGATTGACCTAATCAATAGTCTTTCTAAATTGTACAAGCTTCATGTAGTACAAATGAGGCACAGTATATCAAAATGGTTGAAGCAGTGGAGAGTCATGGTTAATAGTAAGACTCTGGAGGCAGATGACCAGGACATGTATGCCATCTCCACCACTGACTTGTTCTATGATCTTCTGCACATTTCTCAACTTAAACATGAGTATTTAAATCTTTCATTAAGAGTTTATGTCCGAATTTCACTGGAGCAGGAACTAAACAAGTTTGATGAGGAAGAATGAAGTCTAAAAATGTGCTGAGACTAGAGGTGGGGATAAATTAGGTAAACTTGCGGCTTAGTCCGGTAGGTTAGAGAAGCTAAAAAGGAAAGAAGAAAAGATTCAGCAGAATTATAAGTAAATTCTTATTCCTGCTTTCCAAGTACTTGCCCAGTCTTATTATGGTTAAAGTCTGTATTAGCCCTGAGTTTCTCACTTCAAAATAAATATATACTTGTTCTCCATTACCTAGAGGCAAATGGCTATCTTTGGGTATGGAGTGTGGAGAAGGAAGTTCTCACGACCAACAAAAATGAGCAAATGACAGAGGGTTGACAGTTTTGTTCCTTCACAAAGAGCTGATCAGTTTCCAGGACCCTGGTGACCACAGATGAGTCCTGGGACGTGCCAGGCTCTGTGTCCATTTTGAGATTCAACAGCAAAGTCAGCTTTCCATATACCTTCACTACCACCACTCCAACTTAGTTCCTTAAGACACTGGACTGATACCTGGGGGAAACATGATATTTGTCGTATTGAAAAATACAGAAGTATTTAAAGAGAGAAGCTAGTTGGCTTCCCTATTTGTGGTGAATACATGTGGTTCTCAGAAGCCCTTTTTACAAGGGTTAAGCAGTAGGCTGCTAACCAAAAGGTCAACAGTTGGAAACCTCCCCACTAGAGGCTCCGTGGGAGAAAGATCTGGCAGTCTGGTTCTGCAACAATTACAGTCTAGAAAACGCTATGGGAAAGTTATACTTGGCACGTGGGAACACTATGAGCCAAAAATCGACTACATGGCATCTAGCAACAAAATTAAAAGTGGTCCCTAGCCAGAGTAAACACCATCAGGTCTCCCAGCTGTTGAATATATGTGGTGTTTGCTTGGCTTTGCTTGGAGTAGGAGCCCAGGTAGCATACTGGTTAATGACCTGTCTGCTAACCAAAAGGCTGACGGTTGGAACCTACCAGCTACTTAGCAGAAGTGTCACAGTTGGCTTCCGTAAAGATTTACAGCCTTAAAAACCCTATCAAAAAATTCTACTCTTTTACTCCGAGTCAGAATCAACTTCCCAGCAATGGATTTGCAATTCGTTTTGATTTGTTTTGCTTGAAATACCCATTTAACTCTTAAATATCCTTAAAAATTCAACTTGCATGTTATCACCTTCTAGAAACTTCTTTTACTGTGTTTTCTCTACTTTCTCTCAGGCTAAGTTAAATGCTTCTCCTTTGTAACCCATGAGCACCTGTGCATATTTTTCCCATAGCCCATAATACGACACTGTCAGTTCTACTATCACTTTCTTCATTAAATTGTTAAGACTCTTGGTGCCAATGATTTTGAATTTCAGCTTTGTATCCTCAGGGTCTACTTTTGTTCAATGTAGGGAAGGGTTTTGAAAGAATTAATAGAGCTTAAAATGGGCTGTGACAAGCAGAGTTCTAAAAACATTAGTTAATGATGGAGAGTCAGACGGTGTCTATCCTCCCACCCTGATCTGAGATTCAGGGAATGCCTGATTCAATAAAAATGTGAATTCAGCATGACTGTACTGGGAAACAGTTTATTCGCCAAAGTTAATTTGAATCACTGAGGATAAAGTAGTTTTATTTGCACTTCCTAACATGTTTTGTAACTTAGATTTTTACCTATTCAGCATGTTTTTCTTCTCTCCAAATCAGTATTTCTTATTATATCATTATTGTGGTTGTTGAGTGCCTTCAGATGGGTTCCAACTTAATCTACCATACATACAACAGAATGAAAAACTGCCAGTTTCCATGCTGTCCTCATACTCATTGCTGTGTCTGCACCTTGTTGTTTCACTCGCTGCAACAATCTATCTCACTGAAGGTCTTCCTCTTTTTCACTAACCTTGGCTTTTAACAAGCATGATGTCCTTCTCCGGGGACTGGTCTCTCCTGAGACATATCTAAAGTCCATAAGATGAAGTCTTACCATCCTGGCTTCTAAGGAACATTCTGGCTGTACTCTTGCAAGACAGATTTAATTGTTCTTCTGGCAGTCCATGGCATATTCAGTATTCTTTGCCAGCACTGTAATTCAAGGGCATCAATTCATCGGGCTTCCTTATTCATTGACCAGCTTTTGCAATACATAACACCTTTGCCTGGGTCAGGAGCAACATAGTCCTCAAAGTGATGTCTTTACTTTTTAAAACTCTAAAAAGATCTTTTACATTAGATTTGCCCAAAGCAATGCATCCTTTGAATTTTTGCCATCTGCTTCCATAGACATTTGATTAGGGACTGAACTTAAATGAAATTCTTGCAACTTCAATATTTTGTCCATTTATCATAATGCTGCTTATTACTCGACTTATAAGGATTTTTGTTTTCTTCATGTTGAGGTATAATCCATATTGAAGGCTGTAGTCTTTGATCTTCATTAGCAAGTACTTCAACTCCACTTTTAGCAGGCAAGGTTGTATCATCTCTAGCTTCTCAGATTTTTTGCTCAACATAAATATTGTATAAGTATGGTGAAAGGATGCAACCTTGACCCCACGTTTCCTGATTATAAATCATGCCATAATCCCCTTCTTCTGATCAAAGAATTACCTATTAGTCTGTGTACAGGTTTCACATGATCTAATTAACTTTTCTGAGATTATGCTACTTCACAATATTATCCATTATTTGCTATGATCCACACAGTCGAATGTCTTTTCATAGTCAATAAAACACATATAAACATCTTTCCACTATTCTCTGCTTTCAGCCAAGATTCATCTGACATCAGCAGTGATATACCTCATTCCACAATCACTTCTAAATCTGAGTTGAATATCTGGCAGTTCCCTGTTGATGTACTATTGCAACCATTTTAGATTAACTTTATCATAGTTTCATTTGTGTGTGATATTATTTGCTAAGTTCTACATTTTATTTCATTAGCTTTCATTGGAATGGGCATAAATATGGATCTCTTCCAGTTGGTGGGCCAGGTAGATGTCTTCCAAATTTCCAGGCATAGTCAAGTGAGTATTTCTGGAGTTGAAACAGAGTTTTGTAACACCTCAACTGATATTCTGTTAATTTATGGAGACTTTTTTTTTTCTTTTTCCCCTGATAAATGCCTTTTGTGCAACTTGGACGTCTTCCTCAGTTCCACATGTTCGTGTGCTACTTCCTGAAATGGTTGAAGGTTGACCAATTCTTTTTGGTAGTGACTTCATGTATTTTGTTGGTCTTCTTTTGATGCTTTCTGCATCACTCAAGTTTTTGTCCATAGCGTCTTTCAACAGCAAATTGAGACCTGAATTTTTTGTTCAGTTCTCATAGCTTGAGAACTGTTAAACTTGCTCTTTCCCTGTGGTTTTCTAACTCCAGGTCTTTGAATATTTCATTGTAATACTTTATTTTGTCTTCTAAAGCCACCTTTGAAATCTTCTTCAGCTCTTTTACTTCATAATTTCATCTTTTCACTGTAGCTGCTCTACATTCAAGAGCAACTTTCAGTCTCTTCTGACATTCTTTTTGTGTGTTCCTTCTTTTCTGTCTTTTTAGTGACCTTGCTGTCTTTGTTTATGATTGACTTGATATCATCCCACAACCTCTCATTAGTGTTCAGTATAGCAAATCTATTTTAAGACAGTTTCTAAGTTCAAGTGGCATATATAGAAGTCATAGTCTCACTCTTTTGGACTTGTTTTAATTTTCTGCTGCTACATCTTGAACTTACATATGAGCAGCTGATGCTCTGTTCTGCAGCTAGCCCCTAGCCTTGTCCTAAATGATGATATTGAGCTTTTCCGTCATCTCTTTCCACAGATGTAGTCAATTTGATTGCTGTGTTTTCCATATGTTGATGTCTGTGTAGCAGTTAGTCACTGTTTATGCTGTTTAAAAAGATCTTCCCAGTGCCTAAGTCATTGGTCTTGCAAAATTTTATCATGCAGTCTGCCATGTTGTTTCTATAACCACGACTATAGTTTCTAACTTTTCTTCTTGTTTTCATCTCTCACGTTCCAATCACCAGTAATTCTCAGTGTGTTTTGAGTCTGTGTTTGATCAATCCCAGACTGTAGAAGGTGCTAAAAATCAATTTCTTCATGTTTTGCATTCATGGTTGGTGGGAAAAATAGACATTTTAACTGGTCTTCCTCACAGGCTATGGATATTACTCTCTCCCTGACATCACTGTATTTCAGAAAAAGATATGGAAGTGTTATTTTTGACAAGGAATGTGACTATATTCCTTTTCAATTTATCAATCCCAGCATAGCTCATCAAATGATTATCTGATCCAAAATAGCAGGACTAGTTCAGTTTTGCTCGCTAACACCTAGGATATCAATCTTCAGGTGTTCTGTTTTGTTTCTGACAACTTCCACTTTCCTTTGATTCATATTTTGTGTGTTCCATGTTCTGATTATTAATGGATATTTGCAGGTGTTTCTTCTCATTTTCAGTTGTGCCACATCAGCAAATGAAGATCTTGAAAACTTTCCTCCATAGATGTCATTAAGATCAATTCTACTTTTAGGAGCCTATTCTACCCTACTCATATTTTGAGTGTCTTCCAACCTGAAAGGCTCATCGTCTGACACTGTATCAGACAGTATTCCATTGCTGTCCATACGATATTCACTGGCCATTTTTTTCAGAAGCAGATCACTAGATACTTCTTCCTAGTGTGTTTTAGACTATAAGCTCCCCTGAAACATGTCTATCTTGAATAACCCTCATGGTGTGAAATACCAATGGCAACACACAAGCCTCCAAAGTATGACAAACTGACAGATAACCAGTGGATACCGTTAGCACATCCTCATGTATTTTTTTAGTACTTTAAATCTTGTTTCTAACAATTATGGATAAAATTAAAACTGTTTGTCTTTCTCTTAGTACATTTCTCAACCCTCTAGATAAATAGTTATATATATATACACACACACACATATGTATTTTTAAAAATCACATCTTTAATAATTTTGAATTTTATCACTGTTCATCAGTTCTTATCAAACACCTTTTCTTGTTCCCCAGCCCCAAGCCATCTTCTACTCTGTTTGTCCATCTCTAGCCTTTCTTGAATGACCCTGCTGGCGTAATGATTAATCACACATCTACTTGCCAGAAGATTAGTGGTTGAAACCCACCAGTGATGCCATAGAAGAAAACGTCTAGTGATCTGCTTCTGTAAAGATTACAGCTTTTGAAGCCCAATAGGTCAGTTTCATTGAGTTATACAGCCGTTATGAGTTAGAGTTGACTTGGTAGAAAGAAATAAGAAAAGTCTGTCTTTGGACAGTCTGCTTTTGGTGGTAATAGAAATACATTTTTTTTTTTTTGCTTTTCTCCATTACAGTATATTGACGTTTGAATTATTTCACTTAAAGCATCAATTTGCAGTAAAAGTATCATAGTGGTCATGCTAAAAGATAATTCCTTACACCTGAGGCTGTTAAAAGTTTCCTTAAGCCAAATGTCTAAAGATATTTAAATCAAAAAGTACAAATATAAGAGTCAATTATGAAACAATACCCAGAATCTGCTAGAGTGGAAAGTGATTACCGACTTTATGAATTGGGGACCTAGATATAGTTTTTGAATTAAAAACAATCAAACAAACAAATAAAAACTTGTTTGCTTAAACTCTAGGCTTTCATTTCCTATGTGAGTTTAAATGAAAGTGATAACTGAGCTCAGACTCCTACTGTGGAAAGTACGTATGTGAAATGCTAACATTCTCATGAGGCCTAAAAGGTGTACTTTGCTAATTAAAACATACTAAATGGCTTGAATAAAGTCCATATATATATTTTTAATCTGCTTCATCCATTCACATCAACATCTTATAAGGCATCTAATAACTAGATATGTTAATTACAAACAGAGAAAGGAATGTAGTGTATCCTGAGTAATACATAGCTATAGAGTTAGAAAGATATTTGCTATTTCAAAAGTATGTTTTTTTGGATAGGAGTGTAGATGCACAAGGGATTTTCATTGATCTCTTAGTCACCAAAGTTGGTACGTGTACAAGAAATTCTTTCAGTCATTCAGAGAGTCTTTCTTATAAACCGTGTTTATTCAAGAGCTCCATCAAAAAAGAAGTGCACCACCGTCACAACAAAGTCTCCTTCCCCAAGATCTTGGAGAGCGCCGGTACATATGCAGATAAATGAACCATTGAATGCTGTCTGTAATAGCAACAGCTGGCATCTCTCAGATAACGCTGAGCTTCCCAGCCTCCGTAGATCAGAAAATAAGCAACGACTAAGTAGAATTTTTTACAGATCTGAAGCCTGCTGAATACCCACTGAAAGCTAGCAAAATGTGCATTAGACCTTGCTGACAAATGCCCAAGCTTCAATCTCTCAAACGGTTTTGCAGACCAACAAAAACAGGGAGCGAAACGGATTATCTCTATCCTCAAATTTTCAACATGGTCAGAGGGGCTGTAAAATCCTTCTGGTGAGCCAGCCAGGTTTAATGGTCGGGAACAAATGCTTCTTTAGTCACAGGCTAACCCTTCTGGACTCCTTGTAATTTCCTGTTCGGGACAGCAAAGTCAGTACACACTCCCACCTCCTACTTGACCCAGCTTTCCAGTGTCTTTTGCCATGCAGTTTTCACTTCCTCTTTTTTTGTCCTTTCTCCCAGCATAAATGTAACTGTATTGTAGGTTTCCTGGAGTGTGCACCTTGAGGGCATACTGTTACCTCTTCACTGAAATTCTGCACATAAACCCACTCTCTGGAGAAGTAAATGTGTGCTCGAACGGCTAACCATGAACATAATTGGTAACTAGTGGAAAACTGAACAGAGCATTAACAACAGCTCATTAGAGGCTGAATAGATGATCTTATGCAATTGGTTGCTCTGTGCCTGTGCCCCAGCATAGCAGTGGGCCTCCTCACAGAATTAGTCTTTTTCATAGCCTGTGCCAGTTTCTCTATTGACTTTTGTGATTGCAGAGAGTAGGTGCTGTTGTACAAAATCAGTAGTTTGCTATATGCAAGCTGCTGACATTCTTTTGAAACATACTGAGGACTATTGTCCTGTATCAGTTGCTTATTTATTCTGAGCCTGGAATAAACCCCTTTATTTTTTACCAATTGTTGGTTAAATTACTCTGACAGATGCATTTTAAAGGCAAGCAAATTTAGTCCCTGAGATTGTACGGAACAATGATCTTGGGTGACGTATCATTTTCTTCTACGTATCATTAACTTCCTAAGGCTTATGTAGTCATGAATTCCCCACAGAGCTGAAACTGCCTTGAACTTGTTACAAGGTCGATAAGTACTTCTTCACTGGTTTGTGCTCCCAAACAACTCCTTGTAGTTGAAGATGGATATGACTATAAAAATAATATGGCTATTGTCCTTTATCTGAAAGCATAATGGCAAATGCATAGATACCAAGTTTATTAGTGATTTCTGGGTTAGTTTGGAGGGAGGAATGGTGGTATTGTTTAGGAAGTACTGATTTTCTGTTATCAGTGATGAAAAAAATGTAAGTAAACACTGGTGATAGTTGCATAATATGGGCAACATAATTAATCTTTGAATCACACACACAAACATAGTTGAAATCACAATTTTTAAAATATATATTTCACCACAGTAAAAAAATCTGGAAGTTAAATGTATATATACATATATACTTATAATCATATATGTGTACACAAACACACACACAACTCCAATGCCCTCAAACAAATTTCTACTCATAGCAACCCCATAGGACAGAACAGAACTTCATAAGATTTCTAAGGAGTGGCTGGTGGATACAGACTGCCACCTTTTGATTAGCAGTAGAGCTCTTAATCACTTCTCTTAGCTATAAATACATTTATATGTATATATATATGTGTGTGTGTGTGTGGACATAAATATATAGTTAAAGATGTAATCAATGTAAGTGAATTGGAAATTGTTCAACTGGTGTGTGTTTTGCTGTGTATGGAAATGCTGGTGATATTTTCACAACATAGGCAATATAATTAATGTCATAATTAATTGTATGTATAGATACAGATATAGCTATAGATATGGCTAAGCACAGTGGTTAAGAAGCTCTTAACTATATATATGTATATATATATATATATACATATATATTTAATTCCAAAGAAAATAGGAGAATGAAGGGAAATTTTCATCTTTATTCACTGTGTTGCTTAAACTCTTTAGTGATACTCATAATTCAGAGACAGTGAGCAAGAATCACTTATGGGACATTACGTAAACATTCACCTATGTCTGCAGTGTAACTCTCTGATTGATTGAAAAGACATTGGTTAAATGATTTATCAGTGAATCAAACCCATGACTCTTATTTTTAATTAAGTCCTAGGGGTACATACGCAAAGTGGAGACATCATTCATAATGGATAGAAACATATCGTTCTGTTAAAAGAAAAAAAAGGAATAGTACATACAGAAGAAAGCATATCACATATGGCCATAAGCCTCCAAAAATAATGTTTAGACTTTTTTCTTTCTTTCTTTCTTTTTTATAAATTTATTTTATTATTTTGTAGGAAAAAATATAGGAAAACCAAAACCAAAAAGCCAAACTCACTGCCACTGAGTCAACTGTGACTCATAGTGACTCTATAAAACAAAAATAATTGCCTCATTCAGTTTCCAAGGAGCTCCTGGTGGATTTGAACTGTCAACCTTTGGTTAACAACTATAACTGTTGACTGCTACACCACCAGTGTTTCCATGCACAGCAAAACACACACCAATTCAACAATTTCCACATGTACAACTCGCATTGATTACATTCTTCAAGTACCCTTTACATTCTCAGTACTCTTTTGCCAAGGGATTCCACCACTATTAGGATAAAATTACTGCCTCCTAAGTTTCACATCTAACTTTTAGAGGGGCTATTGACAGTGTGATCCATGTAGATAATTCTTTAAAGGAGTACAATTCTCAAAGAACGCATTCTTTACTTATTAAGCTTTTTTTTTTTTTTTTTAACTTAAAAATGATTTCAGGGAGTAGTTTCAGTTTTAATTTGATTTTTCAAGATTATGTCAAGGCAATGTTTTTGGGAGATACCCAGCCTCAGTGGCTCCAGAAAATCTTCTAGATTCCATGAGAATCTTAAATTCTATTCCAAATTTTTCCAGTGTTTGGAAGGCTTAAAGAGTTAGATGAAGACAGGGAAAGATTTATGAGGACGGTGTGTGTGTGCATGTGTATGCATGCATGCGTGTGTGTGTGTGTGTGTGTGTGTGTGTACATACAAATATATGTTTTTGTGTGTGTGTTTATTATTTATTGCAGGGTAAGTTAAAGAGAAAAAGAAAAGCTAAGCCCAAATGAAAAGGAAAGAATAAAGCCACTTTTTTTCTACTTTGCATTTTTTATCAGCATCAAGGAGAAAGATTTTCTGAGTTAAAAAGATGAAACTTAAAACATGCAGAACCCCTGAGAGCATCAACTAACATAAATGAGTTCAGTTTTCCTTGACATAGGAAATATGCTGCAGTGCCTATTGATAAAAATCAGTGAACTGCTTTGGAATTTTTAGAAAAATTAGCAATAATGCACCAGAAAACTCGACATAGGAAAACAGGGCCCCCACATTTGAAAAAAGAGTAAAAACATCAAGAGTATTCCAACCTATATACTATAGGGCCTGTTGTCAATTTAGAAAGATTCTAAACAAATCAGTAACTTAATTGTGGAGAAAGAAAATGGTGATTAGCAGGAGCCAAGATGAAGTCACTAAAAACTGTTACGACAGGTTGAACTCATATGCTTGTCTGATCATTTTTAGAAGTCTAAGACCTCTTTAGAGTGGTAAAGAGCAAATATGTTACTTTTAGGATGAAAGTTCACCTTCCCCAAGCCATTACATTCAGTTGCCTTATATGTATGTTGCTGTATGTAAAAATGTTGACTGTTCAGTTGGTTATAGTCACAGTTCAAATCAATAATCCAACAGTGTTATATCAAACAGAAATGGGACATCCTGAAACACTGGAATTAACAGGGTTAATGATCCCATTTGACCTGTTCAGAGCCATCAGACATGAAAGTGAAAGGGCTAACTGATCTCTCATCTGACATTGCTTTATCTGAAAACTGATTTCATTACACTTGTAAAACTTTATTTCCATGTGAAATATACACTATCATGTTAACATCTCTCTTGTCAGTATTATCATTAATTTATATAACACATAGTTACTATGCCAATTGATTTGCTGGTATTCATAAGAGAAAGATAAATAAGACTTTTAGTATGTCCTCAATTATGCATCCTGTCTAAAAGGAAGGACAGATTATTAACTCATGGTGGGCTGTTTGTCAGTTAAAGTCTCTTTGACTTTTTTCTCTACAAGCTCCTATCTTCTCAATGTGAGTAGTTCAATTCCAAGTCCAATGGAAAAGGAGAGCTTTATGGTCTGTTGATATTAAGGATCCTTGCAATTTGATCTTTCAAAATCAGTATTAGCCAAGTGCTGTCGAGTCAGAAAATCAGTATTAGGGGTCAGTTATATGCCACATACTACTTCTAATCTTGAAGAGAACCCAGTTTTGTGGTTGTTGGTTGGGTCCAAACCTCCCAGCCATTCTGTGGGAGAGTGATGTGGCGCATGGCTCTACAAAGATCACAGCCTTACGGACACCATGGGGCTGTTCTACTCTGCCTATAAGATTGCTGTAAGACAGAACACACTCAATGGCAATGAGTTTAGAGTTTTATTGTTGTTGTTATTGGCATACAGTGGATGAAAAAGATTGTGGAAACTTTTGCTATTTACTGCTTCAACAAGTCATTCACAAAGGCCACCATTATAGCATTTGATATAAATATATTTAAGGAATGTTAGTTTGTGATTTTTTTTAAAAAAAAGAACTAGAACTTCTACTTGGAGAAGATTCAAGGAAGACATGGAAATTATCTTCAAATAACTAAAGAGCATCGTGTAGAAAAGTGTTTTGTGTATTCTGTAGGAACTTTCAGTAATATGTTAGTTTCAGCAAGTATACAGTCCCCTGCCACCACCACCACAAATGCAAAAAACAATTGCATAATATATTAATGATTTAAAATGTTGTAAGTAACTGGATCAAAATGAACAAGAATGTTCATGTGAGGATAAATTGAGCTGATGCGATGACATGACAAGGACTAGGGTTCATAGATATGTGGTCTTTGAAGTACTAATGCAGACTTAGAATTTGAGAATTAAAATAAATGGGAAGCATAACATGTGGCCATAAGATCTGGGCTGTAAAGGAGGCCATGAAGCCTCTGCCAGCTGATCCCAAAGTTATATTAAGTTTGTCACCTAGCCAAGTCTCAGAATTAGAAGGAACTGAATCCTAATCTGTACCAAACTGAATAACATACAAAAACATTAGCGTTAATGTAGCAATTAAACAGGTGCAAACATTTTCGCACAATTAAAATGATAAAAGACTGGAAATCACAATACAATAAAAGGACATCAGACATGAAGAGGTTTATTTAAGAAACAACTGTAATTTCTTGAAATAAAAAGTACAGCAACCACAATAAAATTTTGCTGCATACACCAACTATAAATTAATATCACAGTCAAATTTTGCTGAATATCATTCAAAAGTGGCTGCAGCAATATATCAACAGGAAACTGCCTGAAATTGAAGCCAGATTCAGAAGAGGATGTGGAACAAGTAATATCTTTGCTAATGTCAGACAGATCCTGGCTTAAAGCAGAGAATACCAGAAAGAGATCTACTTGTGCTTTATTGGCATTTCGCTCTGTAGATCGTAACAAATTAGGATAATATCCTGAAGAATGGAGATTCTAGAACATGTATTTGTGTGAGTGAGGAACCTGTACATGGATCAAGAAGCATTCCTTCAAATGGAACAAGGGGATATTGCATTAAGTCAGGAGAAGTGTGCATGAGAGTGGTATACTTTTACCACACCTATTCTGTATGTACACTGAGCAAATAATCTAAGAAGCTGGACACTATGAAGAGGCATGTGGTATCAGCATTGGAAGAAGACTCATTAACAACCTACCTTGGGCAGGTGACACAACTTTCCTTGCTGAAAGTGAAGGTAACTTGAAACACTGATGAGTATCAAAGACCGCAGCTTTCAATATATGTTACACCACAGCATAAAGAAAACAAAAGTCATCACAACTGGACCAGTAAGCAATACCATAATAAATGGAGAAAATATGGACATTGTCAAGGATTTATTTTACTTGGATCCACAATCCGTACCCATGGAAGAAATCAAAGAATACATTCAATTGGGCAAACCTGCTGCAAAAGACTTCTTTAAAGTGTTACAAAGCGTGTTAAAGACTATGATACACTTGACACAAGCCATGATGTTTTCAGTCTTCTCTTATGAATGTGAAAGCTGGATAAGGAATAAAACTCAAAAGTCGATGCCTTTGAATTGTGGTTGTTGGCAAAGAATATTGACTATACCATGGATTCCCAAAAGAACAAACAAATCTGTCTTGGAAAAAATTACAACCAGAATTCTACTTAGAAACAAGACTTCATCTCACAAACTTTGTACATATTACAGGGAAGGATCAGTCCTTGGAGGACATCATGCTTGGTAAAGTGGAAAGTCAGTGAAAAAGAAGACAGGCCTCAACTGGATGGGTTGATACAGTGGCTGAAAGATAAGCTGAAATATAATGGCATTTGTGAGGGCTGCTGAGGACGAGGCTGTATTTTGTTCTCTTTGTACATAGGGCTGCTATTAATTGTAACTGACTCAACACCTAATAACAGCAACTGGTGGAATCCATGGCTTTGGTGACAAAAACAATGCCAGAGCTTGCATGGTAGAATTTGCAAGACCAATCACTGATTCATTTAAACCCTTGTTTTTCAACAACATAAACAGAAACTATAATATGGTCTTTGCTAAATGGAAAAGATTGAAATAAAATTGACTATATCTGTGGAAACAGACAATGGAGAAGCACAATATCATCCATCAGAATGAGGCCAGGTACCAACTGCATAACATACCTTCCATTGTTCATGTGGAAGTTCAAGTTTAAATTGACAAAGATTAAAACAAGTCCATGAAAAACAAAGTAAAACCTTGAGTATATCCTGTCTGAATTCAGAGACCACATCAAGAATAGATTTGATGTACTGAACACTAATAACCAAAGATGAGATGAATTGTGTGATGACATCAAGGATGTCACATATAAAGAAAGAAAAAGATCAATACAAAGAGAAGAAAGAAAAGAACAAAATGAATGTCAAAAAAGACTCTGAAACTTATTCTTGAATGCTTTGTAGCTAAAGTAAAAGGAAGAAATGGTGAAGTAAAAGATCTGAACAGAAGATTTTAAAGAGTGGGGCAGGATGACAAAATATTATAATGAAATATTCAAAGACCTGAAGTTAGAAAACCAGAAGGCTGAAGAATACACTTGGCATTTCTCAAGGTGAAAGAACTAAAGGCAAAATTCAAGCCTTGAGTGGCAATATTGAAGGATTATATAGGGGAAATATTCAGGGATGTGGGAAACAACACAGAGTCACTGTACCAAAAGTCATTGGTCAATGTCCCACTGTGTCAACAGGCAGCATATGATCAAGAACCCATTGCACCAAAGGAAGAAGCCTAAGCTACACTGGAATTGGTGAAAAACAAGGGTCTAGGAATTGACAGATTATCAACTGAGACATTTTAGCAAACAGGTATAGTGCTAAAAGTGTGCACACATCTATGCCAAGGAATTTGGAAGGTAGCTATCTGACCAACCTATTGGAAGAGAGCCATAGTTTTACCCATTCCTAGGAAAAGTGATCCAAGAGAATGTAACAGTTATTGAATGATGTCATTAATGCCACATACAAATCAAATTTTGCTGAAAATCACTTGAAAGTGCATTGACAGGAAACTGCCAAAAACTCAGTCTGGATTTAGAAGAGAACATGGAACAAGGCATGTCATTGTTGTTGTCAGATTAATCTCTCCTGAAAAGAGTAAGATGCTTGCCTGCATTTTACTGACTGCATGAAAGCACTTTACTATTTGAATACTAATAGGTTATGGAAAACATTCCAAAAAGTAAGAATTCTGGAACTCTTAATTGTGCTCGTGCAGAACCTGTTGAGAGACCGTGTCAGTCTTTTGAAGAGAACTGCTGTATACTATATGATTTGAACTCAGAGAAGGTGTGAATCAGATCTATCTCCTTTTGTCATACTTATTCAGTATTTATGGTGAGCAAATAATCTGAGAAGGTGGACCATGTGAATAAGGACACAGCATCAGAATTGGTGGAAAACTCATTAACAACCTGCTATATACAGATCACACAACTTTGCTTTCTGAAAGTGAAAAGAACTTGAAACATTTACTGATGAAGATCCAAGACCACAGCCTTAATTATGGATTAGACCTCAACATTAAGAAAAAAATCCTCACAAATTGACCAATAAGCAACATTATGATAAGCTTTTACTTGGAATCATAATCAAAGTCCTTGGAAGCAGTAGTCAAGAAATCAAGGACACACTGCACTGGGCAAATCTGCTGCCAAAGATTTCTTGAAGTGTTTAGAAGCAAAGATGTCACTTTGATGACATCTTTTTATTTTAAGACATGTGTTTTGAATGCCTCATATGTGTACAATCAATGGACAATGAATAAGCAAATCTGGTGAAGAATGATGCTTTTGAATTTGGGTGTAGGTGAAAAATAACGAAGTTACCATGGACTGCTAGAAGAAGAGATAAATCTGTCTTGAAAGAAGTGCAGCCAGAATGCTCCTTAGAAGTGAAGGTGGTGAGAATTTGTCTCCAGTGAGGGTGGCAAGAATTTGTCTCAAGTACCTTGGACATTGTCTGACTCATCTAGTGTTGCTATATTAGAAATACCACAAGCAGAGAATTTTAACAAGGAGAGATTTATTCTTTCTCAGTCTGATAGACCAGAAGTCAAATGTAGAGTCTCCATTCCAAGGGAATGCTTTCTCTCTCTTCCTGCTTGGGGACAAAGCCCTGGTCATTAGTCCTACCTTGGTCTGGGAGCATCTCAGTGCAGGAACCTCAGGTTAAAAGGGCATTTTCTACCCCAGGCACTGCTTTCTTGGTGGTATGAGGTCCCCAACTCTCTGCTCACTTTCCTTTCCTTTTATCTCTTCAGAGATAAAAAGTGGTGCAGTTCACCCCATACTGGTTAGTGGCATCTGGGGTATTAAAAACCAGAAATCTGCCATCTGAGGAACATTAATTTGTTCCAATCCACTTGGAACAGATGACAACTGAGAACATCAAAGACATGAAAAATGAGCTCAGGAGACAGAAGGACCCATGTGAATGGGAGGCTACATCAGCACAAGACCAGAAGAATCAAATGGTGCCCAGCCATCACCAAAGAGAGCCTTCAGAGGGGACACAATGTAGACAACCTAACGTAACATGAGAAAGAGGTGTGCAGATCAAGAACTCTACTAAAAGACCACACTATACAGGTCCGACAACCTGGAGGGTCCCCTGGGAACATGACCCCTAGAATTCTGCTGCCCCAGAACTGAAACCAGTACTGAGGTCAGCTCTTCAGACTAAGAATGGACTGGACTGGAGGACATAGAATGACCATGTGTGGTGTCTACTTTATGGTCTATACATTCATAGAAGGCTGTCCTACTGGTTTCTTTCTAAAGGGGAGAGAAGAGAATAGAGAGGAGGGGACAGGTGTTCCTTGGGAGGATACTGGTAGTAAAGAGTGAAAAGGAGGAGTGTGCAGTCACAGGATAAGGAGGGCAGATACGACTTGGATTATATAAAAAAAAATAGTAGTACTAAAAAAGTGGTGCAGGTCATACCCCAGAGAAACTCCCTTTATGTTGCATCAGGGATGTGATCTAGGTAAGGTGTTACAATCCCACCCTAATTCTCTTTAGTTAACATCATCCAGTCTTGCCCCACTTATGGGAGACAGAGATTAGGATTTACAATGTTTACAAAAATTACAATCACAAAATAGAGCATAACCACACTATACAGTGGACCATGGGCCAGCCAAATTGCTACATACATTTTTGAGGAGATGTAATTCAATCCCTGACAGACATACGATCAGAAGGGAGCAGTCTCTGAAGAAGAACATCATACTTAATAAAGCAGAGGGTTAGCTAAAAAGAGGAAGACACTCAATGAGATCAATTGACACGGTGTCTACAATAATGTGCTCAAGCATCATAATGGTTCTGAGGATGGTACAGGATCTGGGAGTGTTTTGTTCTTCTGCACATACAGTAATTAGGCATCAAAACCCACTGGAGGGCACATGACAACACCAACCACAGAGAGATACATCTTTTAACCACAGATACAACTGAGGCAAAGAAAGAATGCAATGGAGAAAAAGCACACCAGGCAAAGAAATCTGATACAGTCGCAGTGATATGACTTTTATCAGCAATTTTTAATAATCCTGAACTAGTATGTATTCATATTAAAGCATTAGCATATATGCCACAAACTTTGATGAAGTTACTAAAAAATACTGATCAATATAGAATCATAGTAAGAGTTTGTAATACCTTCCAGTACATAGGAAATCTTGGTGGAATAGCTGTTAAGTGCTACAACTGCTAACCGAAAGGTCAGCAGTGCAAATCTCCCAGGCACTCCTTGGAAACTCGATAGGGTTGTTCTGCTCTGTCTGTACGGTCTCTGTGGGTCAGAATGGACTTCACAGCAGTGGAGTTTTTTTGGTCCAGTACATAAAAAAAGACACAAAAGAAAATAGCAGTGACACATAAAATACAAACACTATTTACTACCTTAATATGAGTATGTATGTAACCATGAATTGAAACAATTAGTGTCTCTCTGTGTCTCTATCCTTTTCAAGAAGGCACACTCCATTTGAAAAATTGCCCAGGAAATAAGTCATAAAGATAGCACTGAATTCCAAGCAATGATATCACCATTTTTATACTTCATTTGCTTGGAAACTGAAAACACACTTCCAAATAAACCATGGATCAGAACAGGATTCACAATGGAAAGTGCAGCATATTTAGAACCTCATTGCCCTGACAATGAAAATAGTATACACCAAATATTGTAGGATGAATCAAAAACAATTTTAGAAGGAAATTTCAGCATGTATCATGAATATATTAAATGAAAAATAGATTAGAATGATGAGCAAAGAATTAAGTTAAAAAGAAGAAAGAAAGAAAAAGTGGGAATGAAGGAACTAAGTCAACCCAAAGAATACAGAAAGCAATAGAGAACAAGTATGTACACGGGACATTTTTAGTAGAAATTAGTATAACTAAGCCTTCAGTTCTAATAAAGACTAGTAATAAAGACATGCCAGAAAAAAAAAATTGGCCATTTAAAAAGCTGAGCCTTCTGAAATGACTGACAAAATAAAAAATTCTCTGCAGTGGTTGATCGAGTAAAGGAGACAAAGCAAGAAAATCACTAGTAGAGCTAAAAGAGACATAATCAAAATTCAACAATAAAGGATGTTTTAAATCATTAGAACATCAAATAAACAGCTTTATGCCAAAACATTTGAAAAACTTAAATAGAATGACCATATTTTAGAAAAAGAAAAAGCCAGAATGAATCAAGGAGGAAAACAAATTATTTTACTTTACTTTTGTGTGTACGTCCTTGTGTGTGCGCACACCAGTGTGGTCAAAGTGTATATGATTTATTTGAAGATAGTCAAAGTACATAAGAAGAAAAGAGATGCTGGCAAGTGTTAGCCAGTGTCTGAAATTAAATGCTACATCATGTTATATAGGCAATAAATATTCTTTATAGACTATAATTATAGAATGTCTAACCTCAGAAGGGAGTTTAAAGATCAGCTAGTCAGATGAATCTCATCCTGAAACAACTGCAAAGGAGTGGGCTGGAGCATAGAGCCCATGTGGAAAATATATGATTCCCCAATGGGGAGGTAATGGTCCAAACGGATGATGTCCACTTCAAGCTACTTTAATGAAAGAGTTAACATCTGAATTCGTTGCTATTTTGGATGGAACCTGTTGCTTTTACTCCCTTGTGAATATTATCCTCTGTTAAGGTCATTACCAAACTGGAATATATTCTAAGGAGAATGACTTAGGGTAGTGAAGGAACTTTAAACTGTATCATAAGGGTAATGAGTTGTCTTCAAATACCTGAAAGGAAAATATGCAGGAAAAAAAAAATTATTATGGTCTCTAAGCGGAAAACTAAGATCAGTGTATGGGAATTAGAGGTAGAGATAGTCTTTCTCGATGTTGAGCTAAAATTCTAGCAGTCACATACACCAGAACATGGTATGGCTTGTCCCTGAAAATGATGACTCCCTTGTCTTTGCAGGTGCATGAGCATAAGCTGAATGGTCGTTTAGTAAGGAGATAAGGGAGGATACAAAGGCACGAGATGAGGGGTTGTTTAAGATGTCCTTTTAAGTTTAATTTTATGAATGTAAAAATTATCGCTACTTTTTAGGCTTGCTTATAGGAAATATGACTGGGAAACAGGTTTCACTCATAACGTGCTTACAAATACAGCACGCTCTGCCGTGAATAACTTTTATGTGTAAGAAATTAATACAACTCTGAAAGCCCATTCCTACTCCAGAGCTTTTGCATGCAAATCTCAGAGTCTGGGAGTTTGTTTCCCGGGGGAACCTGACTCAAAAGTGAATTCTAGGTCTTCAGTGGTCCTTTTAATGGCATGCGAAGTAGACTAAACCTTACTGCATCACAAGGAATTCTAGGTGAAGTGACACTATTCCAATAGTCATTCAGCAATGTTGAGGAAACATTCCTTCTTCCTTCCATGCTCTGTCACTTACCCTGGGATTTGAGGAAGGAAAGAGCAATGACAATAAACAAAAACCAAAGCAGTTGCCATCGAGTTAATCCTGACTCAGTATGACCTCACTTGTTTCTGGGTAGAACTGTATTCCATTTGGTTTCCAGTGGCTGTGATCTTTCAGAAACAGATTGCAAGGCTTTTCTTCTGATGTATCTCTGGGTGGATTTGAATTGACCACTGTGCCATCAGGGGCTCCTCAAAAATATAAAAACAAAAACGAACCCACAAAGTGGTTGCTATTGAGTCAATTCTGGCTCATAGTGACCCTGTAGCCACAGTAGAACTGTAAAACTGTGACAGAGTTTCCAAGAAGTGTCTGGTGGATTCAAACTGCCAACCTTTTGGTCAGCAGCCATAGCTCTTAACCACTATGCCATCAGGGTTTCCCATAACAATAAAGCGAAGGTGGAATGGAAGGCTGCTGATGGTACTTCTTCGAGCAGCTATAATTACATTTTTACCACTTTTAATAATGCACACTTTTCCAAAACATCCCTCCATCCGTTTTTTGCACCTTTCTTTTTCTTAACACTATTTTATGTGTTTCCCTTTGTTCTTCCCCCAAATAGAAGTAGTAGACAGCAGTTTACTGTGGTAGAATAAGGAGACACTCGTTTACCACCAGGGGATCTAAATGTATGCCACAGCTCTGCCACTTCCTAGAAATAAATTTTCATATGAAATATAGATAGCTTCAAACAAACTACAAATAACATTTTAGCCATCTCAGTCAGTGTACATGGCACATTTTTAGTAGAAATTTGTATAACTTGAGCCATTGACTCTAACACGGTGGCTAGTGTCATGCTTCTTTTAGATGTAGGGGTGGTTACCGTGTTAGGAACTATTCTGTTTAGCCTCTCATTCCCTCACCAAGCCAAACTCTCACTTATTCTCCCCAACAGACATAAGCACTGAATCAGCCATGTCTGATTATGTCTCTGTGGTGGTATGGCTTTTACCAAGCTTGCACTGTGACAAAGAAAAACCCATCATGTAAGAGGAGAAGTCATTGTTATGCGTTATCGGCTTGTCTTTGGAAAGGTGGTAAAGAAATCCTAGAATCTTACTATGAGGTATACGAATTCCTCACTTCATTTTGGGTTAGTTTAAACACATTCTGCCCTTTAGTTTCACTTTATTCAAATTATGACCATTTTAGCTAATGAATCCCAAGCACTCATTTTGCCTGCATTAATTAAGAAAAGCCCTTGAGAAGATCTACCTTTCTGGATAAAATTTCATGAATGTTAACTTTACCAGGAAATGATCATGACATAGTGCCTTAAAATTTTATTGCTATTAAGGTTTCTTTTCTGAAGTCATGTGAAAGCTATGAATTATATTCTTTACATTCCTTAATTTAATTTGGATGATCCAATGTTTTTCTTGCTTCTCTGGATTTTCAGAGAGATCACTGAAATTGAGTTATTCAACTTCTTACCCTGTTTTCTAAGATGGCATTCTGGAATATTCATCATAAGAATAACCCCTCTTTCTCCAAGTCAGTTGGGTGTGTAATCACATCATATTAAATGACTGTAATCGTGACAAGAAATGCAGCTAAGTGTTTGATTTACTGTTTAAAGAACAATTATATAATTGGTCATTCACCTGTTGAAATGTGGCCCCTTCTAGACACTTGACTATGCTAAAATCGTGTTAATTTTAGAAATACTGTCACCTGGTGGTGCATTAGAGATATTGCACTTGACTTATCATTGAGTTTTTTTCCATGTCCGTGATCTACAAGAAAAAGAGTTTAAGAAATGTATCTCAATTTACCAACTCTAGTCCAGGGTATAACTACACAGACCCTTTTCATGCTACAGTAAGCCACTAAGAGTGCTATATAAAACAACTACTCGTTTTGAGAAATACAACATAATATTCAGAGATTCTTTTGGTCTTTCATCACATGCGTATGTGACTTGCACACCTTTAAAGAGTCTTGGCAGTGTTTTGCACTGATAAAGCCATCTCTCTGGTAATGGGTCCCTTTGCTGGTTTGTGGAAAGTAGGGCATATGTCAGTGAGAACCCCAGGCAGTGGAGTGTACCCAGTGGAGTACCTTCTGAGTCACAGCAAGCCTGGCTAATGGGAACAAAAAACAGTATGTTATCCCTTTCTACATTCTTCCTTTTCCCTAAATATAAGAACCATGAGAAACATAATAGGTCTAAAAATAGGTCCAAGATGTGCTGTGATTTATTGATCTGGGTATGCCTGTAAGGAATAAAAATAAAGGCTATGTAGGTTGGTAACTAATGACTTAAGAAGCCATGCATGGCATTCTATAGACCACGTTTGGCAATTCTGTGGCTCACTTGACCAATGAAGACAACAAAAACAAACTTTCAGGCCACTATCTCTGCGTTGGAGTTAAAGAGAAGCAGGCCAAGTTTCTGAAAATAGATCATAGGCTTTTACACTGAGATTTGGTTATGGCAGTTAAAATTGTCATTGAGCATCTGTCTTGAAGTCACAGTGAAGGACTCCAAATTGGCCTCAGAACCCTCCGTCATCAGTGATGACTCAGATTCAGTGTCAGAACCACATATTTTGTGTTTGTAAATGCTTCTAATCAAAAGAAGTTTAAACATTAATAGTCACTCAAAGCATGTCACTGACACTAGGGCCATGTCTGCCATGACTAGGCAACATAATTGCCCTTTATGGGCAATTCACTGGGTGAAAGTCATGGGAATAAAACTTTTTTTGAGTAGTCAGGCTTTAAGAGGATCAATAAATCACTATTTCCTTCCAAAGAAGAGAGTATGAGGACTTGGGGGACAGGTTTTTCTAGCAGTTTTTAAAGACCCTCCTCAAAATATACAAATTCTCTATGTACTATATATATGTATGTATATATACATATGTACACTTAAGTATAAATTCCACTTAAGATCATTCGAAAGCAACTACAACAATATATTGACAAGGAACTGCCAGAAATTCAAACAGGATGTGGAACCAGGGATATCATCGCTGATGTCAGATGAATCTTGCCTGAAAGTGAAGATACCAGAAAGATTTGAGACACTTACTGATGAAGGTCGAGGACCACAGGCTTCAGTATGAATTACACTCAACATGATGAAAACAAAATTCCTCACACCTGGACCAGCAAGCAACATTGTCATAAATGGAGAAAGGATTGAGGTTGTCAAGGATTTCATTTTACTTGAGTCCAGCAGCAGTCAAGAAATCAAAAGACTCATTGCATTGGGAAAATCTGCTGCAAAGGACTTCTTCAAATTATTCAAAAGTATGTGTGTCACCTTGAAAACTAAGATGTGCCTGACCCAAGCCATGGTATTTGCAGTAGCATCATATGCATTTGAAAGTTGGACCATGAACGAAGAAGATAGAAGTTGAATTGATGCCTTTGAATTGTGGTGCTGGTATGTACCATGAACCACTAAAAGAACCAACAGATCTGTTCTGTAAGAAGTCCAACCAGAGTGCTCCTTGGGAGCAAAAATGGCGTGACTGTGTCTTACATACTTTAGACATGTTGTCAGGAATGATCAGTCCCTGGAGAAGGACATCATGCTTGGTAGAGTGGAGGGTCAGTGAAAAAGGAGAAAATCCTCAAAGAGATGGATTGACGCAGTGGCCACAGTGATAGGTTCAAGCACAACGAGGATTGTGAGACTAGCACTGGACTGGGTGCAATTTCATTCTATCATACGTAGTCTCTATGAGTTGGAACCAACTCAACAACACAATGGCAATATATATGTATCTATATATGTCATATATAGATACATATATATAAAATCATATATCTGTATGTTATACGTTGTACTTGAAACCATCGTTGCAGCCACTGTGTCTCGTTGAGGGTTTTCCTTTTCTTCACTGGTCTTCTACTTTACCGAGGCATGGCATCCTCCTTTTGGGCCTGTTTCTTCCTGATGCCATGTCCATATCATTTGAGACAAATTCTTGCAATCCTTACTTCTAAGGAGTATTCTGGCTGTACTTCTTCCATGACAAATTTGTTTCTTCTTCTGGCAGTACATGGTATAGTCAATGTTCTTTGCCAAAACCATGGTTCAGCGGCATCAATTATTTGTTCGTTTTCCTTATTCATTCTCCAAATTTCACATGCATGTGACTCAATTTTAGCTATCATGGCTTGTGTCAGGCTCACCCTAGTCATTAAAGTGACATCATTGCTTTAACATTTTAAAGAGGTTTTACGAAATGGATTTGCCCAATGCAGTGCCTTCTTTGATTTCTTGACTGCTGCTTCCATCTGTGCTGGTTTCGGATCCAAGTAAAATGAAATCCTTGATTACTTCCACATTTTCTCTATTTATCATACTGTTGCTTATTGGTCCAATTGGGAGGATTTTTGTTTTATGTTTAGGTATTATCCATACTGAAAGCTATAATCTTTGATCTTTATCATAAGTATTTCAAATCTTCACTTTCAGCAGTCTTAATGAGTCTTCCTTTAATCCTGAGCTCTGGTGGCACAGTAGTTAACATACACATACAAATCTATACACAGCACACATATATAGTACATGTAAGAGAATATGTATACATACATATATATACCAAAATAATAATGAAACTCATTATCATCAAGTTCAGTCCAACTTATAGCAACTCTCTAGGACGGCATAAAATTGTTCCACAGGGTTTTCGAGGAATATGTGGTAGATTAGTACTGCCAAACTTTCAGTTAGCAGCGACAACTCTTAACCACTGTGCCACCAGGATTTCCATACACAGACACCCGCACACAAATATACATATACATAGCTCTGGTGGCACAAAAGTTAAGTGGTTGGCTGCTAACTAAAAAGTTGGCAATTTGAACTCACCGGCTGCTCCACAGGAGAAAGATATGGCAGTCTTCTCCTATAAAGATTACAGCCTTGGAATCTCTATGGGGCAGTCCTGCTGTGTTCTGTAGGGTTGCTATAAGTCAGAATATACTCAGTGGCCATGAGTTTAGTGTAGTTTGGAGGAAGCCGTATTTATATATGTATAATTTTATTTATATTTGTTCTTTAGAATATATATGGAAATCCTGGTGGCATAGTGTTTAAGTGCTACGTCTGCTGACTGAAAGGTTGGCAGTTCAAATCCTCCAGGCACTCTTTGGAAATTCTATGGGGCAGTTCTACCCTGTCCTATAGGGTCACTGAAGTTGGAATCAACTCGACAGCAATGGGTTTGTTGTTGTTGTTGTTGTTGTTTTTTAGAATATATACACTAACTTATGCACCAATTCAACAGTTTCTATGTTTAGATATGATTATATTCTTCTAGCTGTGTAACCACTCTCTTCTTTTTGGAGTTGGTTCTCCTCCATTGACATAAAATCATTGCTTCCTTTTTGAGTTGCTGTTGTCACATTGATCCCCTGCCATTGTTCCTAAAATAGCATAACGTTCAAGGTAGACATTTTTTACTAGCTAAACTAAACCTTTGTTTGATTTTAAGAAGACCTCACAGGTTATTTGTGGTTTAAATTTTAAAGATTACCGCAGGGTAATAGTTTTAGAGGTGCATCTGACCTTCATGGCTCCAGGAAATCTGGAACCCATAAGCATTTGTATTTGTATATTTACAACTGCATATTTTTGATACAATTTTTCAGTTGTGTATTGTCCCCCCTTCTGATGAGGATTCTTCTATGGAATATTTGATCAAAATGTTCAGTTCCTCTTGGCTAATGCTGAAGGAGGCAATTAGCTATACATTCCACATCTTCCTGCTATTCCTCATTCACTTCCTCTGTTGTTCCAGGTGAATTGCTATGCCATGGTTGGCTGCTTGCAAGCTTTTAAGACCTCAGGCACTACACATTGAACTAGGAGGTAGAGCAGAAATATTAACATATTATTAAGGCAATAAACTGGGATATCCATGAAACCCTCACCCGATACCTCCAAATCAAGGAATCAAATCCTGTGAGGTTTCTGATTACATAAAAGCAGGCTCAGTAATGATTCTTTTGTTGTTGTTGTATGTATGTCTATAACACAGCTTTTGCCAATTCAACCTTTTTCTGATGTACAACATATTGATAGCAGTTACAGAAATCTATTGTGCAACTTTTCCCTTAATCAGCTGGATATTTCCATCATCCTTAACTCCCCCCGTTTCTTTCCCTCTTCCCAGTAAACACTAATAGACTTTGTTTTCTGTACCTTTGCTTTGTCCTTATATTTAAGTGAGGTTATACAATATTTGTCCTTTTATGACTGACTTATTTTACTCAGCATAATGTCTTATGTCTTCTAACTCCACCTATTGTAGCATGTATCAATATTTCATTTCTTCTACTGTCTGAGTAGTATTTCATCATGTGTGCATACTACGTTTTGTTATTCATTCATCTGCTAATGGAAACTTAGGTTGTTTCTAGCTTTTGGCTATTTTTGAAAATAGTCACAGTGAACAATGATGTAAAAGCCTCTCTTTGAGTCTCTGCTTTCATATTTTTTAGGTACATAGCTAGAAGTGGAATTTCCAGGTCATATGATAGTTCTATTTTTAGTTTTTTTTAAGAAATACCACAGTTTTCCACAATAGCTGTATCATTTTCCATTCCCATCAATGAAGAGTACGAGTTCCTGGCTCCGTATGTTCTCTTCAACATTTGTATTCTGTTTTTCCATCTTATCTATCATAGTGGAAATTAAGTGGTATCTCACTGTGGTTTTGATTTGTGTTTTTCTGATGACAAATGGCCCTAAGCACCTTTCTATGGTTGGTGACAATTGGAATATTGTCTTTTGTGAAAGGTGGATTCAACTCCTTTGCCCATTTTATGACGGAGTTGTCTTTTGTTAAATGGTTGAAAGTTCATATGCTGTGTTCTTGTGCAAATAATATATTCTTCCACATTTGTTTACCAGCAATGCCTCCCACCCTACTGTTATACAAATTTTTATGTTAACATGTTTCTGTGAAAAAATAAAAAAAAGAAAGAAAAAAAATAGCATAGCTCAGTTACAAAAGGAAACACTGGTGGTGTAGTGGTTAATGCTACAACTGCTAACCAAAAGGTCTGCAGTTTGAATCCGCCAGGCGCTCCTTAGAAACTCTATAGGTCAGTTCTACTCTGTCCTACAGGGTCGCTATGACTCAGAATTAACTCAATGGCACTGCATTTGTGTTTTTTGGTTTCAGTTAGAAAAACATGTAGAGGGAGTGGATATATTTGTCAAGTAAGCTTAGATGGTGCATGTTATCTCTGTGAAAATACAGTTTATTGTGGTTATTAGATTCTTGTTGGAGATTTGATTTCCAAACACATTCTCCCAGTCAGTATCTTATCCTTTCATTTTTTTTGATTAAGTCTTTTGATGAACAAATTTTTAATTTTTTCTTTAGGTCTCATTGATTTATTTTTGTCTTTTGTTGTGTATGCTTTTAGACATTCTATTAGATAACACATTGTTAAAAGTTAGATTTGACAGTGTTGCCTCTACATTTTCTTATAACAATCTTATGGTTTGACTTGACACGTTTAATCCTTTAATCCACTTCAAATTTCTTTTTGTGTGTAGTGTGAGGCATAGAGTCCGTTTAATTTTTCTGCATGTGGAAATTCATTTTCCCAATCCCGTTTATTGAGGAGACTTTATTCCCCCCCTCTCTGATCTGACTCGATGGCACTTGGCTTGGCTCATCAAATGGACTTAGCACCCTTGTCAAGAATAAGCCTTGAATACTCCAGAGGGCAGTTCTACTCTGGCCTTTAGGGCCACCATGAGTCAGATCCAACTCGACTGCACTGTGTTTTTATACATGTTTGGGTTTATATCTGGATTCTAAATTCTATTCCGTTGTTCTGTGTCTGTTGTTATATCAGCAACAGACTATTTTGATTACTGCTTTGTATGTTTTTAAATATCAGAAAATGTGTATCTTCCTTCTTTGTCCTTCTCTTTCCACATTGCTGTCTCTTTGGGGGACTTCCATATAACATTAATATATTCTTTTTTTTCCCCCCTCTCTATTTCTGTAAAGAAGGCTGTTGGAATTTTGCTCTGGATTATTTTGATTCTGTAGATTACTTTGGTGGCATTAACATCTAAAAAAAACATTAAGTCTTCCAATCCATGAGCATGGAGCATCTTTCCAATTATTTAAGTTTTATTTAGTCTCTTTCAGCAGTGTTTTATGCTTTTCATTGTATAAGATCGTCATGCCCTGGTTAGATTTTTTCCTAAATATATAATGTTTCTTAGATGCTGTTGTAGATGGAATTGTTTTTCTAATTTCTATTTCAGTTTTCTCGTTGCTGATATATAGAAACCCAGATGATTTTTGTTTGTTGATCTTGTGCCATGCAACTTTGCTAAATTCACCCATTAGCTGTAGAATTTTTCTTGTAAACTCTTCATAATTTTCTATGTATAGGATCATATCATTCTTAGAGTTAATTTTGCTTTTGCTTTTCCAGTATGCCAAGCCAATTCCGGTGTGGATATCATATGTTTCTTTCTCTTATTTCTCTGGCTAGGACTTATGATATTGTATTTAACAGAAGTGATAAAAGCAGACACCCTTGTTTCTAATTTCAAGGGGAAAGCTCTCAGTGTTTATCCATTAATTGTTATGTTGGCTATTGGCTTTTTGTATATGCCCAGAATCATATGGAGGAATTTCCCTTCCATTCCATTCTTCTTCAGGGTTTTCTTCAAGAAAGGGTATTGGATTTCATCAAATGCTTTTTCTGTGTCCATGTGGATCATGTATTTCTTTTCCTTTTGACATAGTGTGCATCATGGATTGAACTGTGCCCCTCCAAAAATGAGTAGTAATTTGTCTTGGCCATGATTCCCCATATGGTATGATTTTCCTCCACTTTATGATTTTCCAATGCTGTAATTCCTAATCTGTCTGCAGCTAATAAAATAGACGGTGTTGAAAAGGATTAGGGTGGGACTGTAATACCCTTATTATGGGAGTTTCCTGGAGTGTGTCTTGAATCACCTTTTGTCTTACAAGAAGTACAAAGAAAAGGAGGTAAGAAGAGAGTTGGTAAACTCATACAATCAAGAAAACAGAACCAAGAGCAGAGTGTGTCTTTTGGACCTGAGGTACCTGTGTCACGTTGCTCTTGGGCCAGTGAAAGAGTGATGCAACACAAGGACCTTCTTTCAGAGTTGACAGAGAGAGAGTGTGTATCCTCTGGGGCCATCACCCTGAATTCAGACTTCCAGCCTACTGAACTGGTATAAGAATAATCTTCTTGTTAAAGCCATCTGCTTGTGGTATTTCTGTTAGAGCAGCACTAGGTGACTAAAGCAATGTATTGTGTTGATTGATTTTTCTAATGTTGAATCGTCCCTGCTTTCCTGGATGGATTCTCACTTGATTATGGTGTATGACTCTTTTAATACAATGTTGAATTCCTTTGGCTAATATTTTGTTGAAGATTTTTACATTTTTATTCATAGGAATTATTAATCTCTTTCTTTTCTTGTGATGTCTAGTTTGGCTATCAGGGTAATGTTTGCTTCATCGAATGAATGTGTGTGTGTGTGTGTGTGTGTGTGTATATATATTTTTAGTTGATTCAGAGTATATTTTTAGTTGACATTGCAAACTTATATATCACTATCATTATGGTGGATTCTCATCCAAACTAACTCAAAAAGGATCATAAACAAATTGCCTTGGCTTGCACCTGTCCATGAACTCCCAACCTTAACCCAAGCCCAAAGGAAAGAAGAAGTATTTGAGTAAGCTGTACTTCATCCCACAGAGAAATTACTCTCTAGCCCATCCCTTTCATAATGGATGAAACTAATGCAAGAAAGTACCTATTTTTTTCTGTAAGTTAAATACTTTCTTTGGAGTGTTTTATCATCTCTTTGTGAGTCATAACTGCTCATGACTACATCTGCTGAGACATCCAGTCTGAATGCACAGCCTCGTTCTGATTGTTGCTCCAAGAGTCCCAGCAGAAGTTGTACTGGCATGTTGCCTTTCCAAGAAAAGTCCCTACGACAGACACTGTCCTCGCTTCTGAGAGGCTGCATCTTTTAGAACAGAGACTAACTTATCCATCTCTAGAAAATTGCTAAATGTAGATTGACTTTTGCCTATTTATAAGATATTTTATCTCTACTGCTTCCCTAGTATGTTTGAAACTGACAATTGCTGCCAAGTATCATTAGCACAGATGCACGTGTGTGTCTGTACATGTGGATGCACACAGTACATCCCCCACACCACATAGGAAACAAGAATTATGTTTCATTTATTATTGTATCCCTGATGTTTACACGAACAGCAGTACAGAAGAGAAGCCTAGTGACTTCTGCTGAGTGCCTAAAAGACATGTAATCTTTAGTCTGTGGGACATAATGTTTATTTGTCAGTCCTGATGCAATAACTTGGTCCTCTAGAACCTTGTTACCAACATGTGCTCCATAATCTTTACTCCAGATCTTGTTAGAAATATGGAATTTCAGATCTCACCACTGACCTATACATTGACCTAGCTTCTTCATTTAACAAGATCTGGAGGTGATTCTTACACACATTTATGTGAGAAGCAATACTCTCTCTATATATGTGTATATACTTCCTGTATTAAAATATGGAAACCCCAGTGATATAGTGGCTAAGTGCTACATGTGCTAACTGAAAGCTTGGCAGTTCAAATCTGCCAGGTACTCTTGGAAACTCTATGGGACAGTTATGCTCTGACCTCTAGGTTCACTATAAGTCAGACTCTTCTAGACCATGGTGGGTGTTGGTTTTTATTAAAAAATGAACAAGTTTCATTTGCTTAAGTTGTTGTACTATGAAAGCATTTCATAGTTTTATCCTGATTCCTAGGGAATCTTAACTGAAAAGAGACAAGGATGTGTTTATGCTCATTGCCTATGACATAATCATAGTCCTGCTCTACCCCTTGTGGATGTTATTTAAAATAAGGGTGTCGTCGTCTAGGTTAATATCACCCTGATCTTCTCTAACACAATGTACTATGATTTCCTTTTTAGAATGCGGATTACTTTATACTTAAGAGTTCAAGGGTTTTCTCTCCTAATTCAAATTCTTCTGAAACTCAGTTCCAAAATAAACTAAGTAGCTAAGAAAGCCATAAAGAAAATATCATTTAAGCTTTGTTGTATGTATTTTTTTCAGGATAGAAGACCATGTTTGACCATTTATCAGGTAATATATCCTAGATAGCTTGTTTGGAAGAATAAATGGAAAAGTAAAAAAAAAAAACTGGTAAAATAACTAGTTACCATGTTATTAGACACGTTTTTATACTCATGGTGTATCTTAAAATCAAGATCATTGACAAATTAAATGTTTATTAGTTATTAAAAAAGTAAAACTCTCTCGGTCTATAAATTGGCACAGAGGGTTAGAATATTTCCCCTCAAAAGGTATGTCTACCTGCAGTTTCAGACTGTGATCTTATTTGGAAGAAAGACTTTTGCAGATGTACAGGTAGTCCCTGATGTACAGTGGAGTTCCATTATGACAGGTCCATTGTAACTAGATTCTGATACAAGTCAAACCACTCTCTCTCTCTCTCTCTCTAGCTTTTATTATTATTGCTTTTTATTATCAGTACCCATTTGTCTTTGGGTGTTTCCATGAAAGTGATAACATCAGCAAATTACAGTCTGCAGCATTGTAATTAATTAGTAATTAATTAGTAACAATTTAAAAAAGTGAAACCAATGCTATCAAGTCAATTCCAACTCCTGGAGACCCTATAAAGGTGCAACAAAATGGATAGCTGTGAGATTCCTTGTAACTCTGATATGCCTGACATTGGGACTACCTGTAATTGAGAATCTCAAGATGAAATCTTCTTGCATAACATTTAGCTGTAAATCTAGCAACAAATGTCCTTATAGGAAAAAAAAAAAGGAGAGGAAATTCAGACAAGGAAGAAAGCTGTGCACAGACAGAGACAGATCTGGGAGCAGTGTGTCTATAAGCCAAGCAATATCAAGTTTCCAGAAAACACCAGAAGCTGGAAGAGACAAGCCAGGATTCTGCTTTAGAGACTTTGGAGAGAACATGGCCCTACAGACATCTTAATTTTGTGGTTCTGGCCTCTAGAATAAATTTCTCTACCTTGGCGCCATCAAATTTGGAGCAGTTTTTTACTTGGCATCCTTAGGAAACTAATACAATAGGCTAAATGAATTCATTGTTTTTGTGCCTTAATTGAATGGGTAGCTGACATTATAATGGCTTTATGTGATGTCACAACATTTTTACCTGATCTGTTTCTGCAAGCATATAGGTGCATACAGATATATAGAAAGCAGAACACATGCAAACACATGGATACAGACTGAGAAAGCAATAACAAGTCAATGAGTGGAAAGGAGCATTGATACTGCTTAGAACGGAAAATTGTCAGAAAAATGGAAACCCAAATTAAAGTTTTAAAGGAACTTTGGAAACTGTGAGGACAAAAGTGTAAAAAAATAAAAGACAGAAATCTGGAATAGATGTGTAAACCGAGTGTCATCGAGTTGATTCTGACTCATAGCAACCCTATAGGTCAGAATAGAACTGCACCATGGAGTTTCCAAGGAGCACCTGGCAGATCTGAACTGATGAGCTTTTGGTTAGCAGACGTAGAACTTAACAACTATACCACCAAGGTTTCCATTCCCAATACAATTTTATAACTTTGATGATCTCAAAGTCCCTGGGCTAAGTTGTGATTGTTGAATAGAGGGTAAAATATATTTATTAATGGCACTTGGCTTTGGCTGTGATGACTAATAAATATCCTTTACCCACTACTTCAACAATCACGGTTTAATCCAGGGACTTTCGGTCATCAAACTTATAAAATTATATTCTATCGGTGTACCTGAGTTGACTTCTGTGTGTGTGTGTGTGTGTGTTACAGATAGTGTGGAAAGCATCCTGTTTCCCTCTAGGATATTATCTGCTGCATTTCTTCACAGTCATAGTGTAGCAGGGCGGTAGTCATTGGTCTGGCTGAATAAATACCTAAGTCATTTGTTCCATGCCTGCCCCACTCACTTGTCAAAACTGCATGATCCAGTAGGATATTAAAATCTTTGATATATTTGGGTGTCTGAAATAAATGGGTGATTTTAAAATAATTTGTTCCATCTGTGTCACTAGTGGGGGTCTTACCACCTTGTAGCCTCACAGATCAGTACCCAAACTCAATGACATACTTTCTCAGAAGCATAACTCATTAAGCTTTAGTGCTACTAAAGACAAGGACCTTGCTTGTGTGAGGCCATCAAGCACCGATATTGACTGTCTGGGACATTTTTAAGGCTATTTATATAACAATAAAGGCACTTTATTAGCCTCATCAATCAGGAGAGGGCAAATTTCGCCCTGGAATCAGCTCTGCCTGAGCCTGTCTAACAGGGAAGAGTGAGAAATTATAGGATACATTATCTTCAATCTCATTGGGAACTTCCTAATTGAAACAAAGGACAAGCACAGTTTATTGCTTATAAAATAAATGCAGGAGGTACCTTTAAGGTAATAATGAAAGTTTGGACTTCTGGATGTTTTTTCTCTGCTTGACAGAGAGTTGGTGGTCAGCCAGAGGAGTGATTCCTGGTTTCCATAATTAGAGACACAATGTTATTTGACCAAGATGAATGTACTGGTCGTGCAGTACAGCTGAACCCAGCTTGTAGCACAAGCTTAGACTAGTGACTCCCATCATCTGTGACTTGGAAAGTAATACTGTGTTTCTCTGAGTCAGGGAAATGCTGCAGCATCGTAGTTAATAGTTCAGCTCAGGAGGCAGCAAAATTTCAAATTTCGTGTGACCTATCTGACCTGTAGTTTCTCATCTGAAAAACAAGGAACCTACATTATCGGATGTTGCAAGAATTGATGTAGATATTTCTTGGTACATAGTAAGCACTCAGTAAATATGCTTTCTATTAACATTATAAGCTCTGACAGCTTTAGTTGAGCATCAGGTGTGAAGGGAAAGAATAGGTTTATGGTGACGTTTATAAAACAACATCGGTGTTACTAGCAGAGCTGGATTTCAGCATTAGCTCTGCACTTACATTCTATGAGTTCTTGGCAAGTTAACTTACTTCCTCTGAGGTTTTAGTTTCCTACACTATAAATGCTTCTGAACATAATAATGCCACCTCTTCGAAGTTGTTAAGAAGGACAAATAAAGAATGCATGTTGGTAACGTATGCTGAGAGCTTTCTCTATGCCTGTGTGTTCCATATGCTATAAATATTCAATCAATAATGTTGTTATATCATTATTGAGAGTCCAGGAAAATTTTAGAAAGACACAAATGTGCAGTCCCAGAGAATGATTAATTTTATAGGTTATATACAATTATTTGATGAGGTAAACATTGGGAATACAGGGAACAAGAAGACAGTGAGATCTCTGCTCAGGATTCTCGTGTTTAGACGGGAGAGACAAACATACTTCTAAAGTAAGGACAGCAAGATGATGTGAAAGAGAGTAACTGGCTGAGGCTCTGTAGTAAGTGAAGGTCCCTCTTGAATATTGTGATTTGAATTAGGAAAGAACAAGCAATGCAAATATGGGGCAAGGGCAAACTTTAAGCAAATGGAACTGCAAGTGCAAAGGTTCTGGGGTACAAACAAGCCTGATACGGAAAGCGAGCTTGGTTGTAGCATGCTGAACAATGGATACAACAGCAGAATACAAGGTCAGCAAGTCAGTAGGGCGCAAGGTCAAGTCAAGGTTTCCTAGGTCAGGGTGAGAGGTTGCATTTTATCTAGCGGCTCTGAAAAGTGGTCAGATGATTTTTAGAGCTAGTGAGGATGGAGATGTCATGATCAGATTTCTCTTTTTAAAAAGCAGCCCTGACTTCAGGGAAGAAAGAGATAGTGGGAACTTATGCTATGGTCACAGCAGAGAGGTATACTAGGGCAGCAGCAGCGGAGGTGAAATCGATGAGCATAGAAGTTACTTTGTGAGCAAGAATTTAATAAAAGGAATTTTAAAAAGGAATTAAGGATGCCACGAAAATGCTTTACACTAGAAAATGTTTGTCTTTTTTTTAATTCTTTTTTTAAGGCAATGTGTTCCCACAGTCATTAAACTTGAAACAAAGGACCCCGACCGTTCTTTTATTGAAAGAAATGTTATTTCTTATTCAAGTGATATTCTAGCTCTTTCCAAAGACTAATGTTCCAGATACTTCTATTTTTTCAGTTTTGTTCCTCTGAAAGTCTGTAGACAATCACAATGTAAAAGATAGGTGAGAGTGCCCTCACTGGGAAACAGAGGCTACCATGCGTGAATTTTATCATAAGCTAGGTACTGTGTTCTGGATTGGTTTACATTATGTCATTTGGTTCATTTCAGCAATGCTACTAAGTGAAATAAGAGTTCCTGGGTGACACAAGGAAACCCTGGTGGCGTAGTGAGTTAAGTGCTGTGTCTGCTAACTGAAAGGTCAGCCGTTTAAATCCACCAGGTGCTCCTTGGAAACTCCATGGGGCAGTTCTACCCTGACCTCCATGGTTGCTATGAGTCAGACCCAGCTTGACAGTAGTGAGTGTTTTGGGTTGTACTCACAGTTAAGCACTCAACTACTGACTCAAAGGTGGACAATTCAAACATAATCAGAGGTGCCTTGGGATAAAGGCCTTGTGATCTCTGAAAGGTTACAGCCATGAAAACCCTGAAGAGCCAAGTTCAACTCTGAAGCACAGAGTCTCCATGAGTCAGAATTGACTGTAAGGCAATTGACTAGAACCAACTGCATTTTTATTTAATTTATTTTTTAATCAAGTGAAATAGAAACTCCAAGAAAACTGGATTTTGGCTGTTTTGATCAAAATATACAACATATGCCATGAACGCCTAGAACAATGCTAGACAGGTGGTGAAAGTCTGTTTTGAATTAGTCAATGAATTCAGTAGATGTGAGTAGCCTCACTTTAAATGTGTAAACTGAGACCCACTGAGTATAAGCCAACTGCTCAGTCTCGTAGGTGGTGTGACTGAGCCAGCGTTTGAGCTTCTTAATTAATTATCCCTTGGCACCTGCACTTGACTGCACAAGAAGGCAATGGCTAATCTTTCAAATATTCATTCTGCGGCTTCCTTTTGTGAAAACACCTCAATTTGGTTCAGGGCTTCAGTCAGACCTAGAGAAGAGGCTTGGCTGTATTGGAAAAATTTGGTTCTGTGATCTGAGGAATCATGAATGGTCAGAATATCATTCTATTTTGTCAAATCCTTCTCTGTGCTACGTTAAAACTATCGTCAAGAAGGAGAAGAAAGTGCCATCCAAGAGCAAGGGATGAGATAATCGTCTCCTAAGGCTTCAGTTACCAAATACCACAGATTAGATGGTTTACAAGAGAATACATTTAGTGCTGCATAGTTCTACAGGCCAGCAGTCTGAGTTCAGGGCTAGGGTCTCTCTTTCTGCTCTAGGGAAAAAGGTCTTTCCTTGTCTCTTCATCTTCTGGAGGCCTCAGGTATTTCTTGGTGTTCCTTGGCTTGCATATGCAGCCTCATGGGACCATCTTTCCTATTGGTCTCCTGTGTCTGTTCTCTTTCATAAGGACAGTTCTCGGATTGGGTTATGATGGCCCGCCCTATCTCCATTGTGACCCCATATTAACTGATAACATCTTCAAAGACCCTGCTTCCAAACAAGGTCACATCTTATGGTCCTAGGGATTGCCAAGCCAAGTGCTGTCAAGTCGGAACCGACTCTTGGCAGTCTAGGGATTAGAACTTCAGAATACCTGTTTGGGTGATTCAATCAAACCACAACTGAGAGTTGAGGTTCTCAGGTGAACATCACAGCCAGCCAAGTGCCGTCGAGCCGGATCCGACTCGGCTTGGCTTAGCATATGTATATATATAAATACCCTAAGGCTAACATGGAAACTCTGGTAGTATAATGGTTAAGTCCTATGGCTGCTAACCAAAAGGTTGACAGTTCAAATCCACCAGGCACTCTTGGAAACCAGATGGGGTAGTTTTGTTCTGTCTTATAGGGTTGCTATGCGTCAGAAGAAACAGACTCTATGGCAGCGAGTTTTGAGTTTTGCTAAGGCTAGCATGAAGCCCTGATGGTACAGCGCTTCAGCTTTTGTTTGCTAACCAAAGATTAGCAGCCATTCCTTGGGAACCCTGTTGTGGATTTATACTCTGTCCTATAGAGTCTCTGAATCTGAATAAACTCAACGACAATGGTAAGGCTAACATAAACTTTAAAACTATTCACTGACGTCTTCCAAAGCATTTTCACCAATTGATTGGTGTGATTTACATATTTGAACATTCCAGTTAAAGAGAAATACAATTACTAAACTGCTGTAAAAGAGCCAAGGGGAAGAACTAAATGTAGGAAGGAAAGTCAAAGAAATGCAAGATATTCATGGAAAAGAAAAACATAAAAGAAAATATTACCTGGGATTTTTTTTCCCCCTTTAAAAATTTGGAGACTTGTCATTGATGAGGAAATCATAAGACACACCTTTACTGGAAAGTTAGACTCGCTGTTTTTCCAAAGTCCCTCTAGTCCCTATTTCATGAAGGAAAGATGAACAACTATTTTATTACAAATAATCCATCAGATGTGGAGCAATGAGTTCATAGTCTCTTCATCCTGGTCCTGATTGCCAAGTTGTGCTGCTTGAGACTTAGCACAGCTGCCTCATGGTTTGTGGAAAATGATGTCTACTGCCAGATTAAAGACAGTATATTAAGGCCTCAAGGGGCAGTAATTCCAAGGCATTTGAACTGTTTTCTCGTGTTGGATATTTCTGTGGGTAACTTGTTCTTGAACAGTTATTCTCATTGGGTTTTCACTGTACAGGTTTTTCAAAAGAAATCTTAGACTTGAAAAGTTGGAAACTATGATATTGGACTCCACCTGTCTTTACTTGTTTGGAATTGTTTGGTAAGCATATGAATATGAAGTTCTTAGTTTACAAGACATAGAAAACTTGAATTGGCCTGTGCAATAAGAGAGATTATTGGTTTACACAATTGAAAAACACAATGATAGGGCTAGCTGCAAATATTGACTAATCATTTTGTCTCCTCTTTGCTTTATTTTGTACCGTCTTGACTTCGATCTCATTGTCATAAGTTGGCTGAAACAGCTGTAGACTTTATATCTTCTGGGATTTAAATCCCTTGGGAAGAACAATCATCTTTCTCACAAGTCAACAAAAGTCTTGGATATTCTTATTTCATTTAGTTGGATCTGACTAGATTCCATTCTCATCTTTAATAACAGATACACTGCTTGGTTTGCAATGAGCACTTTCTTTCCTATCAGCAAGTGGATTCCAACTAACTTACAACAGCTGAGGCTGTTGAAAATGTAGTTTCTTGAATAGTTGTTACCTTAAATACAGTAAACAAATTCTAAGTGGATGAAGAACAACTCAAGTTCATTAGAGCAAGGCTGATTCAAAGAAGTTGGAATTGGGAGGAAAGAGAACAAGAAGACAAGAGGGAGGAAACAAAGGGGGTGGAAGAAAAATATACAGATGCAATATATACCTATGGATATATTAAGAGTATCTAGTCAGTTTTTATATTTCTGTGTGTCTTAGTTATCTAGTCCTGCTCTAACAGAAATACCACAAGTGAACGTTTTTAGCAGAGATTTTTCGCAGTCTGGTGGGTTAGAATTCTAAATTCAGGGTACCAGCTCCAGGGGAAGGCTTTCTGTTTCTGCTAGTCAGGGCGCAGGTTCCTCGTCATCAGTCTTCCCATTGAGGAGCTTGTCAGTGCAGGGAGTCCAGGTCCAAAAGAAGTGCTGTTTTCCTGGCTCTTGTTTCTTGGTGAAATGGAGTCTTCCTGTTTCTCTGCTTGCTTCTCTCATTAATATCTCAATAGAGATTGATTTAACACACAACCTAATCTTATGGAAGAGTCTTGCCTCATTAACATAACTGCTTTCAATCTTGCCTTGTTATCTTCATAGCGTTAGGACTTAATACTGGAAACCATGGCCTAGCCAAGTTGACATACTTTTTTTTTTTTTTTTCCATTGGCAGGAAGGGACAGAATGCAATCCATAACATTGTGGACTAACCTAGAACTATATTTTATATGAAAACTTATAAACAAACTTTTTAGCAGGAAGCGCAGTGAAAATAAAAAGAGAAATAAGAAGTTACTTATTGGTTTCCTCATTATTAATGAAAAGATACAAAAAAAGAGACAAAGAAAAAAGAAAACACAGTTACTATCAAGTTAACTACAACTCATGGTGATCCCTTGGGTGTCAAGCTAGAATGTTCTTCATAGGGTTTTCAATGACTGATGCTGTAGAAATAGATCACCATGACTTTCTTCCAAAGTTCTTCTGGGTGGCTTCGGACCTCCCGCTTTTTTTTTTTTTTTAGTTACATAACTATTTTTTTTATTACCCAGGGACTCCATCAACAATATTCCCCTTTATAGAACACAATGTAGAGTTTCTGACACAGCCTGAGAAAAAGAGGTGTACATATCAAGAACTTTATTAAAAGAGTTTAGTGGTCTGACGGCCTGGAGAGTCCCCTTGTAACACGGCCCCTGGACCTGCCGCTGCCTAGAGCTGAAGCCAGTAGTGAAGCCGGCCCTTCAAACAAAGAAGGGACTGGACTTGGGACACAGAGTGATGTATGTGGTATGTGTACGCTATGGTTTAATATAGATATGGGGCGATCTTACTGGTTTATTCTTAGAGGGGAGAGAACAGGATGGAAAGAAGGGGACAGTGTTGGTTGAGTGGATACTTGAACCATGAAAAAGAAGAGTATGCCGTCACAGGGTGAAGAGAGCAGATAGAGCTACAGAGATATGGGTACTTGGAGTTTTATATGGAAAATTGACTGAGATTGTAAACTTTTACATAATCACAATATATTTTTTAATTCTATTTAGGAAGCTCTCAAAAAAAAATTCCCTTTACAAATTCTATTTCAATGAATACCTCCCTTCAAAGATAGAGTTTAAAAAGTGCAAGTATTTCTTGGCGTAGCTCACAGAAATATAAGATGACAACATGTGTGATGCATGTTTTTGTATTTAATTATTATTGTTTTCAAGCAGGTAACACCTGACTGAGTTAGATCTGAAAGACTAACTTACCTCACGTAAGAACTTGTTGCTACCTAGATTTGTACTTGTCCTATGAGATGTATTCAGCCAAAGATTTCCACCTATATGCCTGTAACCTTGTTTTTTGTATGTGAAATCACACCACCAGTTTTTAGGTTGTCATCAAACAAACACCACTTATCTTTCGTGAGAGTCCAGGAATCATAAAGCAATAGTTTTTAGGTATGGAAATGTGTAGTGAAAAGAAGAGAGAAGTAGCAGATATGGGAAGCAAAGGAAACAAGAGACGTAGCTAGGTAGGGTGGCTGTTAAATGGTCTAGAAAGCATGGTTTTCAGCCGAACTACCCAGAATATTTGTTTCCCTAAAATACTGTCCTTGAAACTACTGAGACTGTTCTCTGATATGCTTTAATAAGCTTGTGATCTTTATATTTGGACTCTGCAGTAAAAAACAATTGAACTACTGGTTCTGGGTTTAGTGTCCAGAAAACAGAAACTATTGAAAGTGTGATTCATCACTAAGTCCCTCTAACCATGTTCCAGATGAACACAAGAATCCAAGTCCAGTGCATTTCTTAAGATCACACTTTTCCTGGGCTGATGTCCAGAAGGCAGCAGCATGTCCCTGCAGGCCTGGATGCATTCCCAAGGCTGTCCAGGCAGAACAAGAAGCATTTCCATGGAAATATTGTACCCTCTCATGTGTGCACATTCCCACCTGGTATTTGTCTTTCTGGTAACCAAGCCAAATGAGGCAATTTGCATTACAGCTACTAGAAGCAGGGTTTGCTTCATTAACACAGTATCTTGCTAGCAGGATCATGGAGAAAGGGGTGTTGATTTCCTTTAGGGAAAGAGATTTACTGGGTCAGTGCCAAAGGTCACACTGACAATATTTTGAGAAAAGCAAAACCATACCCTTCACGTCACACTGTGTGTTTTGAGGCCAGAGTTCTTTTTCTGCACATAAAAGCTAATATAGTAGAGATCCACTTCCTTTGGAAGAAGGGGATGCTATTTACCCAAAGTAGGAAATTGGCAGTATATTATCGTAGGGTATTTTCTGAGCAAATATTTTATCAGAACCTCTCCTGTTTGTCTGTTTTGGACTGAGGATGTTCTAGTAAGTACCATGCGGTGCCTTTCTATGTCCATGGATAAAAACTTTATCCAAAGCTACGCAAAAGAACTGTCAGCATTTCTAAATGTGTTGTGTCCCTACTCTGCTGTCTCAAGTGATTCTGAATTGCCAAGTAAGTTTTTATCAGTGCTTCCAATTGCCAAATATTAAGATCCTGTGAATTCATATTTGGTTCTGTTTTTCAAGGGATCTAAGGACTACAATATAAATACCGTCATACGGTTTTACATGCTCTTTGCGTGCTGTGCACATCTATAAACACACAAATTCCATTTGTTTGTGATTTTGTGCTTTACCATAACCTAAACATTTATTTTTGACAGATACTCAGTAATGTTGTCACATTGCTGATAGAGTTTTAAGAACTCATGAGACAGATGAACGACACTGAGCAAAAATATTAGTGACACATTGTTTTAATGTGCTTTTGCTTGTGGGAGCCATACAAAAAGTGGGAATTAAAATTCTCCCTCTTTTTTTGACATTGTGTTCTCTTTTTGCTTTCGAAATTTAGTTCAAAATATGTTCTTTTGAGTTGTTTCTCTAAACTTTTTTACTAAACACTAAGATGTCTCATGAAATTACAATTATGGGGCAGGCTGAAATAATGACAATGGTCACTTAAATGACTGCTCTCTGGAACCTTAAATGGTATCCCAAGACACAATCGCAGTGGGTGGCAGCACAGCTGTTTCTTGAGTTTTGTCCATTATAACACTGATGCAGCCAAAATGCAATCGTGAAAACCCTGGGTGTTAACATTTTTTGAGGGTGGGTAACATTTACAAATCCAGTTAGCTTCTCACTCATGGAGTGAATTGCTATGGATTGAATTATGACCTCCACATGTGTGTGTTATAAATTCTTCTATACCTGTATGTATATATAGAATGAGTTGTCTTTGTTGTGTTAATAAGACTGGGTTGGTGTAGAGTATATCTTGAGTCAATCTCTTTGGAGATATAAAAGAGATTAAACAAGTGAGAGAGAAAGAGATGAGCTAAGGCAGATGCCGAGACACATGAAAGCAGGAAACCAGCCTCCTAGTCTGTAAGAAAATAAATACTTGCCATCCACAGGTGGTATTTTGTTATAGGGGCTCTAGATGACTAAGACCTGTGGAACAGTGCACTCATTATGCATAAAGAAAAACAAATGCTTAACTCTTTTCCAGGACCGTTGTTTATTGGGAGAAAAGTGTGGCTTGTGGAATGAGAAACTCAGGGGTTTGAATTCAACTCCGCTTTTTTCTGTCTATGTGAAAGTGGCCAAGTTTTCTGAGTATCTTTATTGTTTTGTTGATATAAATAGATTACTATAAAAAAAGAGAGAGCGATCTGATTCACCCAAGTTGTCCAGTCAGTATGATTGTTCTACTATGCCATGATCTTGCTGGGATAATCACTATATTAGCATCCCTGGTGTCCCCCAAAGTAAGAAGACTTTCTGAAACACAGAAGAAAATGTTGTTTATTGAATGAGAGAGAATGTTAAAATTTGATAACTGCAGGCAGTTATATTGGAGATTCAAACATAAAAAAAAAAAATGCCAATAAAAACACTTTAAGTGCCTGGTCACCTAGTTTGACCCAGTTGTGATAATGAAAATGAAACTAATAGTTGATTAACCTGGTAGATACTTTACAGTGAAGACTTGAAAATTTCTTTCAGAGATGCTAATCAATATGATGTATGAAGCTGTTCCTTAACAATGGTAGTTTTGTTACTTAAATTAACTTAGTGAGTGAATAAAAGCCAAAAACATAGGCATGTTTCATTTTTTAGTATGCCTCCTTTGTAAAGAAAGTCAAAGATGTTCACTGTTATTTTCCTCAAGAGCAACACCTGTATAAGAAACAAGTGCTGTAAAGAAAACATTTGCCTACCCAGCTTTCAGTCTTCCTAGAGACACTAATTTCCACTTTGAGAGCGAATATACTAAAATAAAGAAAACTTTCTCAGCTTTATTTTTAAATGTGAATATTTCTGTACTTGTGAATTTGCAGATCCCCTGAAAATCATTTGAGACTTGCAAAAGTACTCCGATGCTATTAATTTAAATATGTACTTCTCTTCTTTTTCTGCTTTGTCCTCCACCGGTTGGGCATTTTGTCTGTTCACTCAAAATGTGTTTACTACTGTAAGGAAAAAAAAAAAGATTGAGTCCCATACTTTGATTAAGGTGAATCTATGGAGAGAAACATTATGCTTGGTAAAGTAGACGGTCAGCAACAAAGAAGGCCATCAATGAGAGGGATTGACACAGCGGCTGCGAGACTGGCTCAAACATGCCAATGATTGTGAGGGTGGCTCAGAATAGGGCACGGTTTTGTTCTGTTGTACATAGGATCACTAATAGTCAGAACCAGCTTGTTGACATCTAAAAACAACACAAATGGAAAAAGGGATGTGAAGAGTATATGCACTTATTTTGGCCAAGGCATATATGTGTCACTTGGATGTGACTATCAACACCTACACTAAAATTGTTAAAGGTAATCAATAAGTCATTTCACAGTTCAATATGTCACCTGAATTTGTTTGGTATCCAAATTACTTAAACTTTTACATGGCAAATTAAACAATAAAAGCATATGCATTTTTTTATTTTATGAATAGTACAATTTATAGAAAACCCTGGAGATGCCTGCTATATCATTTGAGTTATTCCCTTTAAACAAATCACAACGGATTGATCCAGGCATCTGAGAAATTTACAGAAATAATTAGTTAAGCTTTAAACCAGTAATTCTCCGTCTAGCTCGATTTGTGTTGCATGAAATGTCTTAAATATCCTCAGAGCAAGAAAGAGTAAGAACAAGATAAGTCTCATGTGCAAGTAGCAGGATTTATTGACATCCTTCCCTCATCTGCCCGGCTATATTCTTAACCTCTGAAGGAATAAGTCAAAATCCTGTTCATATCTGCAACAGTACAGTGCTCAGACTCTGCACTTAGGGGCTTATCAAACATAAGTGAAGGACATAATCCATGGTACTGTTCTCTATCATTTATTAGGTCTTGAACCAACACTGAGCTACTTCCAAAAGAATTTAGCAGGGGGATGGATATCTATGGACGTGTTCATTGTTAGTGCTGTTGAGAGTTATCTGCTTTCTGGTTTCTTGTATCCTCAGTATACCCTCAAATCTCTGTCTCCCCTCAGACCTCACACTGGTGCAGTTAAGGGTGAGTCACAGTGCATATTAAGTGGCTGAGATTCAGGCTGTGTTTACACATTGCCGTTGGAAAACACAATTTGAAGTCCTGCTGCATTGGTTGTGTGTTTGAATCTCCTTGTATTTGTCATCATTTTTCTTTTTATTTAGATGTATAGAAACTTATGGATCATTATATTCAAAGCCCAAAGTCATTTCTATCACATTATTTATTTGTTCCAGAGGAAAGCCACACCCCTCATCCTAGCAAAATCCTGTCGAAACATGGAGTTAAAGAAGACTCATAGTCCAGATTCTATTATCTATATGCTTTCTGTAACTGTATATTTCTTGTTGTTTGATGAAGTATATTTCTCAGTGTTTGATGGAGTATTATTAGCCATGAAAGAGCAATAAGCCTGAGTACATCATAGATCTTAGCTCCCTAACCTTACTTTCTTTTCTCTTTTGATTACAAATTATAAATCATTTCTAGTTTTCAGTGTTGCCAGAAGAAATACCATCAAGTATACCCTGCCCATTTTATTTGTTTTTCTCTACTTATTTATTGGGCTGCCCTGGTTTATAAAACCCATTACGAGCAGTGGATTGAAGGTGATCTCAGAGCACAGCTCCTAGAAACTAGAATATAGCAGTCTCATCCATTTCACTGTTTCTCCAACTGAAATAGAGCATCAGATAAATGCAACACATCTATGGGAAATTAATTCCTATTGAGCTGAGTGGTCAAGTTGAGGGAAGTCCAAGAAAAGGATTAGGGAGGGAGTTGAGAATGGGTAGGAGACTTTTAAAAGGCCAGTGAAGGAGAAAATGTTTCTGGATAGAAACTTAACAAGGAAACATGAATCACAATAAATGAACATAAAATCAAAGAATGATAAAGGAATGTAACTGAGAAAAGGAAAGAGTAGAAGAGAGAGAAAAAGGAAGTAAAAGAAAAACTATGATAAATACTTAGCAACTAGGAAAAAAGACACACGTAGAAAGGGAAATTAAACCAAAAATTCTGAAAGATGGTAAACAGGCAAACAAAAACTGACAAATAAAAATGTTATCAAGTCAATTCTGACTCATAGTCACCCTAGAGGACAGAGTGGACCTTCCTTATAGGATTTCCAAAGAGAATCTGGTGGATTTGAACTGCCAATCTTTTGGGTAGCAGCCAAGCTCTAAACCATGGTGCTACCAGGGTTCCTGAAAGATGATGTCTCTTGATTATCCTTGGGGATAAAATAGGAATGAGCCAGAGAAAAGTGTATTTTGCTTTTGCAAAAACTTCACTAGATAATGATGTTCCCAAGCTGGCTTTAGGTAAGGATATGAGTCTGTTGTCGCCTTGCTACCTGTAAGAGGAGACATTCTACTTGTTCAAGTAAGACTGAGACACCAGGGTGAGAGTACCGGGTACCTTGCACAGTGGGAACACCTCAGGCCAAAGCAGACATTCTTGGGAAATAAATGACCTCCACCTGCTGAGAGAAAGGATTTACATTCTAAAAGCTTCCTTCTAGAATCAAAATCTCAGCAGCTTTGCGGAACCTCCATCTAATGTCTTACTCCTAAATTAACAAAAGTCAGTCTATTTGTTATTGTACAGAAAAGTATGAGTAGAGTTTTCAAAGGAAAGAAATAACCTTTTGTATAAGTCAGCTGATTTATTTTTAAAAAAATCTTCTAGCATTTATGATCCCTTGGGTGATTTCTTTGAGTGTGTACAGCTGACCACATCCATGTTTACAGTAGCCTGAGACTTCTGTAGATGAACTTTTTTAACTGACTTTTCATTCATTCTGCAGTTTCAAAGGTTAATAGAGATCTTTTTTATTATTACTATTATTTTTGATTTTCCTTCTTTTATTTTTTGGCTTGGCTTGGCTCTTTTATTTTTTTTCTTCAGATTTCTCTTGGCTGGAAACTTACACCTAATTGTAATTTCCTTTTATAAATACGGTCAAGGGTAAAAATAAGTCTCAAAAATGTTTCAAAATTACATTTTAATTAACTCTGAATTCTTAGATTAATTAGATTTGGTTATTCTCGAATAATTTAATAGAGGTAAACTTCTGACAGTTTGGGACAAAGATAGCACCTTGGATAGTTTCTTAAACATTAGGTTACCTGTAAGACGAAAGCATGATACCTTGGTGTGACTTAGGAGCAATTGAGAAGTTCTTATGTCTGTCACAAGTCTTGATGATTTTTATGAGTGTGAAGCAATGGTTTCATTGGTTTTCTGATAATATGGGGTTTGTGGGTCTTCTATAAAACCAGTCTGTAAGTTTCAGTGGATAAAGATTTGTAATCTTTGTGAGCCTTTCTTGAAGTTGTTCAGTTAATTCTCATTTTTTCACATGAGTGGAGGAGCCAAGTAATCCCATTGTTGTTTCTGGATGAGATCATCTCTGACCAGGCGTGTGAAAGTAAATTTGTAGTTGTTGTTTTCATCCTTAGCAGGCTGAACATGTTAGGTAGAAGGGAAATCACATGGCCCCATGTTCCAAAATTGTATTCCTACAGTTCCTGAGTGACTAGGCCTTTTCACTAAAATATACCATATATTTATATGCAACCGAATGACTTAAGGTAAATGGGAGATGGTAGCCATGAGAGTGGAATGGCTTTAGTTCTTCAGGTTCCATAGTAAATTAACAACTTTTAGTCTTTCAATTATTTTTTACATCATAGTGTTTCCTATGTGACAGACCTTTGCTATTGTTGGAATACCATCATAGTTGACAAACATGTACTTTCCTTACCATTTCTTCCAAGAAGTATTGTCAGAAGAACTGTTTTCATAATACATGCAAAGAGTAGACTACATCTCTGAGGAATAAACAATGTTTATGATAGGATCCATAACTAAACAATAAAACCACCCTGTGCTGTTGAATAAATTCTAACTCATAGTAACCTTAGAGAACAGAGTAAGAACTGCCACCTAGGGTTTCCAAAGAGTGGCTGATAGACTTGAACTGCTAAGCTTTTAACTACCATACTCTTAGCTACTGTGTCATCCCAGGGCATATGACTAGGGGAGGTGTTAGCAGGCATCTGCCTAGACCAAACCAAAAAACCAAGTTTGCTGCTACTAAGTCGATTCCAGCTGATAGTGACGCTATAGGTCAGAGCAGGACAGCACCATAGAGTTTCCAAGGAGCTCCTGGAGGATTCGAACTGCTGACCTTTTGGTTACCAATTGTAGTACTTAGCTACTATGTCACCAGGTTTCCTGCTTACTAGCTGCTATTAAAACCCCAAATGAAATGGCCATTCACTCTACCTTTAATTTCGTCTTGGAAACCCTGGTAGTATAGTGGTTAAGTGCTCTGTTTACTAACCAAACTGCTGGCAGTTCGAATTTGCCAGGCACTCCGTGGAAACTCTGTAGGACAGTTCTACTCTGTGCTGTAGGGTTGCTATGAGTCAGAATCGACTTGAAAGCAGTGGGTTTTCAGGTTTTTAATGTTGTCTTTTTATAAGTGGATAGAGGACACATGATCAGACACTACTAAGGTGTTGCTACTTTTCTGTTGTTGGTTTTCTCATGAGAATTCTTTTTATAATCCTGTTTTTGGGGGAAATTTAAAAACTCAAATTTGGTCTTTCCTGATTGGAAAGCAACCCAGAAAAAGTTTATCTTTTCTCTGATTACCTGAGGAACTTTTCACATTAACTCTCAGTGTGTTTTTTATCAGTGTGCATTTTTATTTTAAAGTGTTTCAAAACTAAAAGACATAACCTTCTGTAGGTGGGGATCTTTTCTTCTATTTCTCCCATGTGTATCAGAGCTGTTAACTCTGAGACACCCAATAATGACATGGGTGGTAACTTGAGTGAATGCGGTAATACAGTAGTGAGAGAGAGAATCTATGAGCATTCTTGATCAAATCTGAGATTGAAATTCACTGTGGAAAAATGACCTCTTTTAAATCTATCTTAAAATGTAGAGACATCATTCATTTATTTATCACTCATTCATTGATTTCATAAATATTTGTGGAAAATCCAAACAACCTTCTGAATCCTAGGAACACAGAAGAAAAAGGGACATGGTCTTCACACTCATGGAGATTATTTATAGTAGAAATTACAATAAGAACATATAAAAATTACACAGATAATAATTTTTAAAAATTATATAGTGATAAGTATTACACAGTGATAGAAAAGACTAACTGGATGTCTAATTTAATCCGGTGGATCAGAGAAGGCCTCTCTGATAAGGTGACATTTAAACTAAGATCTAAAAAAGCAAACAGAACCAGCTGTGCAAAGATCAAGGGAAGAACATTCCCAAGAAAATAAATGAAAATTACCTATTTACCTGTGACTTGGTAATTACTATCATTACCATTTTGATGTATATCCTGTATGTGGCTATGTATGTGTTTGTGCACAAACAAGTTTTACGATACATCCATTTGCTTCATTCATTCAGCAATTTATTGTGAATACTTTTGCAGGTCACTAAATGTATTTTTGCAACCTATGTTTTAGTGATGACATAGAATTTCACAGAATGCAAGTACAATTATTTTATTAGATTCCCCATACTTCCCAGATTATCTTGTTCCCAATGTCCCAATGTTGTGATGCCTTGATTTTGATTTTGTGCAGTGATGGCCTCTTGAAAGAAACTATAATAAAATAACAAAAAGGGCAAATTCTGGTCTCAGTCAGCCTGATTTTAGATGCTGGCTTTGCCGCTTCCGTGCTGTGTGACTCTAAATAACTGCTTAACTATGTTGGCTTTCCGTTTTGTCTTCTCTGAAATAGGGATAATAATGATACCCAGCTGAAAGAATTGCTGGCCAGAAGTTTGAGTGAGATAATACTTGCATTGTGCTCAGAGGAATGCTGAACTTCTCAGTAAAGTGAGCTACCATTTTTAGGTTCTTGAGAACTTGGTAGAGAACAAAACACACTGTGCCAACCAAACATTGCCAGCTGTTATTCTGAGTCGGCACTTGGCTTTGGCAAAAGACATTTGTGATATATTTTTAAAGTCATATAAGAAAGTTTAGATAAAGTCAGATTGGTGTGGATTGAAGCACAGCCCACAGTGCTCTCCCAGGAACTGACTGAAGAAGAAACAAATTTTCCTTACCTGTGAAGTTTAGCACTGGGATTCCTGGGAAGGTGAGAAGAGTTGCAAACTTGTAGCTGTTCCCCTAAATGTGTCCACTGATAATGTGCTTCTCTTTCACCCATGAAGGGCGCGGTGCTAAGCAAGAATGCAGTATTTCCGTTTTTAAGTTTAGTTCTTATAGTAAGCCGCTGTTGTTGGGTGGAAAGGTCTGCAACAAGGCCATTGAGTTCAAGGAATAAGAGAAGTGCACACAAACGAAATGTGATTGGGCTGGAAAATTGGAGCTGTGTGATGACCTTCTTACCTCCAGGCTACCTACCACATTGCTCCTGACCTGAGCTTTCTAACCCGGAGCTCCCGTAATGGGCTTCACACAGTCTGTCTTCCACTTAAGACTGTTGACATTCTGTAATCGGAAGGTCACTTGGTGAGCATAAAATTAAAGCAAAGGAAATTAACAAGAATATTTAACTGGCTTATGGCATCAAGTTATGATAACCTTATGCTGTGTTTGCATTTGAGTTTTCCGTATTTCTGCCTCTTATGACTGAGGCCCTATGAAGAATTTAAAGAGGTCTGTGATTCTCTTAAAATCCCTGCACCGAAACAAAAACTTTGCAGAAATGTATATTTGGAATTGTTCTAAGTAACATCAGTAGCCTTACTCTTACTTTCAAAGGTGTCTGGGAACCAAAACCGGTTAAGAACTCTTCTAGAACCTGGGATTAGACTGCCATGAACCTTGCTTTGAGGGCAGTCCTCATGCTGGCAGTACGGAAGCTTGTGTCCTTGACCTCTACTGCAGAAAAGAGCTGGGCGCCTACATTGTCTCTGACTCCAGCCCCAAGCCATATTCTCCCAGAGACTGTATTGCACATATTTGTTGCAAAGTCTTCTTAACTGCACTGTGCCCCTTCCCCCCCAACCTCCATGACAATAATGCAGAGCCTACTTAGATTAATATCCTGTATACTTTCAGATGTTGGCAGCGTGTATATACATTTGTTCAGGCATGATATCATTTGCTACACATAAACCAATCCATGCCCCACCCCCATCATTCTACTAGTCAAATCCGTCGCTTCCTCGTCTAGACCACTAGCATGCTGTGTTCAGCTATTACATCACGTCTTGATGAACATTTCGTTGCTACCTGTGTTTCCTTGTAAGACAGTAAGCCCCTGAGAAAGTTTGCCTTTTTATCTCTTGAACTCCAGCATCTAGACCATATTGGGCAAATGTCAATCCGAGTTGCCTTATAAGACTAGTTAGTATTTTTAGCTACTATGGCTTATGTAAATGTTTCTGTTTTTTGGACTGACTGTCCAGAGCTCTATGATATACTTGTTTTTCAGTATGCAGGAATCACCAAATACATTTCGTGCACTAAGCTCACTGTTTTCTGTTGTGGCCATTTTCCTGTGCCAGGGGTGTCCTTTAACCATTAGTTTTACATGAATATCTTTTGTGTTTTTTGCTGGTTTGTGATGGTGAGTTACTTTAGATTCATAGTGACCCTATAGGACAGAGTAGAATTGCCCCATAAGGCTTCCAAGGCTGTGACCTTTGCAGAAGCGTACTGTCACATGTGTGTCTCTTGGATCACTGATGGTTTTGAATGTCCAGCCTTGGTTAGCAGCCAGTCGCTTCACTATCGTGTCACCAAGGCTCCTTCAAGCATATTTAAGCCTTCTTACATCAGTTTGATACAACATACGAACATATGTGTAAACACATAGTGTATAGTCATGATAATTCCTAGTCCCAGCCATTTCTACACAAACAATCTTATGGACATCTGATGGAACCTAGTTCCTGCTGAAATATTAAAAACCAAAACTGGTTGCCTTCTTACTTTTCATCTCATGTCTTTATACAGTTTCTAGCCAGACCTGTGTTTCTAGTCTTTCTTTTCTCCAGGATGGCTCAGTTTGTTGCTATTTAAGCCCCAAACTTGAAGACATTATTATGCAAATAATACCTCTGCAACACAAATAAAATGTCGAATGATGTTACACAATTCAGTTTCAGAATATAGAGTGCTATAAATCCATTGCTACACATGTAAGTCATCTAGATCTCTGCTGGAAACCCTGTTAGCATAATGGTTAAGGGATATGGCTGCTAACCCAAAGGTCAGCAGTTCAAACTCACTGAGCACTCCTTTGAAAGCATGTGGGGCAGTTCTACTGTGTCCTATAGGGTAACTATGACTCAATATCAACTTGGTGGCAGTGTTTTTTGTTTTGTTCTTAGTATATCCCTAGTACACAAATTTTTGGTCCCTGTATCATCCTTACCCACACTCACTGAATCAGAATCTGAATTTTAGTAGATTCTAAGGTGATTGACATGTGCATAAGAGCTTCAAAAGCAATAACTGTGTGATCTTACAGAAAATCAATTTCCATTTTAAATATTGAAATACAAATTTCATAACTGATGTGAGGTAAAAGTTTAAAAAAACACCCAAAAGCTTCAATTTCGATTCGTATTCATGTCTTGACTCTGCCCCTCTCTTTTATCTATACAAGACCCAATTAGTTTTCACCTCCTACTCTTTACCAGGCATGTATGTGGATGATGGGTCTACAAAAATGAGTAAGATAGAGCATCTGTTCTCATGGAGCAAACTCTAATTCTGAGCAAATCTGTGAAAAATTGTGCTCTCTCCCAAAGTCTGCTAAAATTGCTGTAAAGAGGTTTTTTTTTTTTTTTTTTTTTCCTTCCTTTTTCTTCTCTCTCTAAAGATAAACACTCAAGAATGGGGAGAACAAGAGGGAAGGGCAGAGCAAAAACAATTTTGGAAGCTGAGAAGCAGATGGGTGAGTAAGACTGAATTAGCAGATCTTGAAATACTGAAACCCAAGCCAGTAGTGGGGAAAGCTGAGAACCGAAGTGATTCACCCCACAGGATCCCTGACTGTTCAGGAATAGTCAGGATCAGACAGCACTGGAAGTAGGGGAAAAGGTTGGAGTTGGGGTCGAGGCTAAAATAAGAAAAAAAACATTTGAATGGTAATTAAGGGTTGGTTAACTTCTTCACTTTAGCCCCCTGTCCGCTTTAGTGGCCTAGTGGTTAAGAGCTACAGCTGGTAAAGAGGAAGTTAATAGTTCAAATCTGCCATGAACTCCTTGGAAACTACGGGGCAGTTCTACTCTGTCCTGTAGGGTCACTATAAATCAGAATCCACTCAGCAGCATTGGGTTTGGTTTTGGTTTTCCATGCCCCTAAGAAACTCTGGTGGCATAACGGTTAAGTGCTGCGGTTGCTACCTAGAAGGCTGGCAATTCCAATAGCCAGGTGCTCCTTGGAAACTCTGTGAGGCAGTTCTGCTCTGTCGGTAGGGGCACTATGAGTTAGAGTCAATTCAACAGCAGTGGGTTTGGTTACCACGCCCCTGGGTGATACTCCTTAAATAAACAGAACAAAATCATTTAAGTTTATCTTCTGGGTAAAGTGTAATAGGGTCTCTGTATAAGCAGATACCAGATAAAGTTGAAGGGTATGTGTATATTTGCATATTAAATACTAAGCCCTGCATCCATCTACCCCCATCCCTGATCTTCCATTCAGCTGTCAGCTACCTTTTCCACCCTCTATGTAGAATTTTGCAAAACTCTTTCTCAGGGAATGTAACTCAAAAGAAAAAAGCTAACAAAAAAAAAAGCATAAAATAAAAGCTATAAGTCTGTGCTGATGTAAATAAATCATTGAATAAATAAATAAATGGGTAACAGACAAGTCTCTCATGCAGAATTTCAAATAGCTAATGTAGATATTCCTCCTTCAAGAATGTAAAACATACCTGTTCCTCACTCCTTATATATGGGCTGTACATAATGACTTACTTCTAAAGAGTGTAAAATAGAAGGAAAGGAGGAAAAGACAAACATCGTAACTTACAGTGCAGAAGCTTGAAAAACACTACCTCATCCAGGTGATCAAGGTCAACATCAACAGCGGTAAGTCAGGTAAATAGCGTGTACTCATTTTAATATGTAGTCTTCTTTTTCCAAACCTATTACCCATTCTAATCATAAAAATAAATCCACAAAATTCTGATTAGTACTTCTTAAAAGTATCAAGTCGTTAAAAACAAGGAAAGTTTGAGAAATTCTCACAACCAAGAGCCTAAAGAGATATCACAAAGAAATGTGATATGCAGTCCTAGATGAAATAATGGAATAGAAGACGGACTTCAAGTAAAAACTAAGAAAATCTAGATAAAGTATGGACTGAAGTTAATAGTAGTATGTTAATAGTGGTTAATTAATTATTACAAATTACCTTAGTAATATGAGATGTTGTAATAGGGGGAACTAATTTTTACCCCAATAATAAAAATAGGAAAAACTGGATGTGACATTTATGCAAACTCTCTGTAACTTTTCCTATTTTTTTCTGTAAATCTAAAATTATTCTTAAAAATTCGTTTTAAAATGATAAATACTATGTATCTATAGGATGCTGTCTATGCATCTATAGGATGCTGTCTTACTGGCCTCTTACTAGAAGAAAAATGGGATGGTGGAGAGGAGGGGACAGGAGATTGTTAAGAGAATGTGACACATTTAGAATGAAAAGGAGGAGTGTGCTTGTCACTAGTCAAGGACTGCAGGAGGAGCTGCAGATAGGCAGGCATACAAATTTAATTTGGATTGTATACTTTTGCTTAATCACAATGAAAATAATAATAATAATAAATAGCACAAAAAATAGTGAAAGTCATCAAGGATTCCACCAATAAACAAAGCCAGATCACCCTGCAGTGAAGCTCCTGGTCAACAAGTTAAATCCCCACCCACAGAATTTCTACTCAACTTTTTTAAAAGACATTCTGCAACTTTTCTTTTTTTTTTTTTTTAACTTATCAGCATTGTAATGTCTTCCTATGTCAGTCTATATAAATCTACTGTTTTGATTTTCCTTTGGTGCATAAAAATCTAACCAAAACTTAGTGGCTTAAAACAGCAAACATAGTATTGTATCTCTAGATGTTGTGGTCCAAGAATTTGGACAGTACTTGAGTAGGTGACTTTTTGTTTGCTATGTGATGTGGACTGGATGGTAGTCAGCCCATAATCACGCTAGTCTGGAGAGTCCATGTGCGCGACAATCACTGTCTGTTGCCTTGGCAGCAATGGTTGGCAGGCTGGGCTCATCTGGAACCGTTGAGCAGAATGACTATCTCAGCATGGCAACCTCCTTCTAATCAGACTTCTGACATGATGACAAGTTTAAAGTAGTTATTTGTCCCAGGTACTGCAGCGTAGTGAGGAGCAGTCTGATTCTTGGAGTCAGAGTGAGTAGATTCCATTTCCAGCACTACTGTTTACTAACAGGAATCCTTTGAACACCATAAATGACCTGTGTGACTTACTTTCAATTCTATAAACTTGGGGTAGTAGGAGTACCCACTTTGCATAGGGAGTTCCCTGGGTGTTGCAAATCACTGATGCACCCCACTGTTAACAGAGAATTTGGAGGTTTGAGCCTACATGGAAACACTTTAGAAGAAAGACCTGAGGACCTACTCTCAAAAGAATCAGCCACTAAAAACCATATGAAGCACACTTCTACTCTGACACACACCGTGAATCAGAATTTACTTCATGGCAACTGATATTTATAAACCTTGAGCAAGTTGTGAGAATTAAATCTGATAGCACATGTAAATATCTTAGGTCAGTACCTGGCACAAAATAGGTGCTCAATAAATATGGGTCTTTACTGTGTATCATTAAATCTTTTTCAAGCTTTTGTATGCATTCTATGTTAAAAGTACTATTAGAAATGATTGGTTTGTTTGTTTGAAGAAAAATCAAGTCCCTCAGTGCCAGCCACATAAAGTTTTCATTTCATCACTTCATAAAATCTGAGATAACTTAAAGATTCCATTTAAAGAATTCTCCCAAACCTACAAAACCTGTAAACAATTGTAAAGAGATGAATAACAAGGGAAACAATACCTTCTACCTCATAAAGTACTATTGAAAAGCTTCAAAATTTTCAAGTTATCTTACATATGAAAACTTGTGATAGTCTTTTAACCCAATGGCACAAAATAAAAGGAAAACATAATAACCCTTAGAGATCTCTGTACCGTGCTGACAGAAGAACTAAATTGGATAGGCGAGAAGTTCTAAATTCCTAACTTTATCACCCATGTGAAGGAGTACTCTTACGTGTCTCCAGAACGATTAGAATCTGAAATCTACCTTAAGGGGCTTCAATCTCATTTTCATTATGTATCTTACTTGGTGCATGTCACAAGATTATAAATGTTGAGAGTATTACTCTTAGTGTTTTATAAAAGAAAAGTTATTTCTTTTAAATATGTGATTGTAAAAAGTGGTGTTATTGCTTCCTTAAGTGTCTGATTTTATTACATCTCAGGATTTTATAACACTCAAGGACCTCCAGTTCCTAACAACAGCCCCTGAGGTACCAGGGGAAAAAATGGTTTTCTGAAATGCATATATTTTGTGCAATCAGAAATAATATAGTAAGCAGACTTGCACGCGAATAGGAATAAAAAACTTCCCTTTGACTTTTTTTCTGTCATCCCAGGTGCTGCTGAAGATAGCTCCGGGCATTGCAGCAACCCACCTTCTTAAAAACACAGTGCAGCCTGCAGAATGTTCTGACACAATGTTGTGAAACACAAAAGACACCTGACAATTACAGGGGATGATTTTACTCAGATCTTTTGCAATAGAGAGACTGTGCATTAATGAGGAAGGTCTCAGAGAAAAGGAAGGGAGCAAAAGTTTTGTAGAGATAGGTAAGCAAGGGAATTCATGAAGTCATGAAGGAAACAAGGGACCAATTTCGTGAGGAAGGAGATTGTGGCTAGCCCCACTGTGAAACACAAAAGAGTGGGAGATTTCCTAACCATCCTGGTTTTCTAGGAGCATAAGTCTGAGATAAGGTCAATACTATTAATGTGGCCTTGTACTCTTTGAATTTTCCACATTCAGAAAGTCATCTCAGTCAAAAGTTTTTGTCAGAGTGGACATTCCCATGACACACAAAAACCCGATGCTGCTGAGTTGATTCAAAGCAGAACTGCACTGTACGGTTTCCAAGACTGTAATTCTTACAGAAGCAGAATGCCGCATCCAGGGTTTTCAAACCATTGACCTTGAGGATAACAGCCAAGTGCTTATCCACTGTTTCACCAGCGCTTCTCAGACACTCCTGAGACCTTCCTTGTTTTTGTTGTATCTTATAAATTATTGATCGCATCTTTCAGAGACAAAAATGTCAATTATCGCATCCATCCTCATTTCATTTTTGTGACTTATGATAACAGTAATAACAATAACAGCAGTAAAAAGATACAACAAAATACAACTACAATGAAATAACAGACCACATTTAACAAGTATTGAGTGTTATGATATGCCAAATACTAAGAACTTCACATGTGTTCACTTGTTAGTCCATTGGAGAAACTGAGGCTTAGAGAGTAGTTCAGAAATTCCTCTAAATGGTACTGCGTGGCTGGATGAGGTTTGAACCCTTGACCATCAAACTAATCTCTCACTTGCCTGCTGCAAACTGATTTTGCATCATGAGAACACAGTTCAGCACTAGGTAGGTGCTGTTTGGGAATCATTCACATCTCCTGAGAGTGTTCCTGCTGGCTCACAGAGACAATTCGGTATGTTTTTACTGTGCATGCTGAGTTGACATGACAGGCTAGCCTCACACGTAGTATGCTAAGCAGTCATTAACATGGATTGTCCCAGGAATTTTATTTTTTGGAAACACTTTTGAAAACTTAAGTAGATTAAAATGAATTTTATTATTCCCTGATAAACATGTGTTGCTTGTCTTATAAAATAATTGTTAAAGACAGAGTTCAAAATCATATGCATTTCTACAAAAATATATGTGAATATATATCTATGTAAACCATATAGGTGTGTGTGTGTGTGTGTGTGTGTATAAATTATAAGGTCTACACGATTCCAAACAGAAGTTATTGCTGTGAATATGAATCTAAATCTAAATCTAAATCTAAATCTAAATCTAAATCTAAATCTAAATCTAAATCTAAATCTAAATCTAAATCTAAATCTAAATCTAAATCTAAATATCTAAATATCTAAATATCTAAATATCTAAATCTAAATCTAAATATCTAAATCTAAATCATCAGAGATAAGAATTGTTGACATTCTGGTTATTTTGTCTACCTTTTCCTGAATTTTTGCTAGAGTGCAGATGTTATTTTTTTAGTCTTAAAACATTAAGTAAAATTATTTCTAAATTTCTAGATTAGCCTATTCTATACTTTTTACCGATCCTTTAAGTTTACTATGTTACCAGGGACTGTGAGGCAGGGAAAGACTGAGAAAGGAGAGGCCATGACTATGCATTTTTTAACATGTATATTTTTATACATTTTTTTCTGTATCTTCTACTTCAAAAAATCATTTTGAATGTTCTAGGATAGTCTTTCTTTTTTATCCGTTCAGTTGTCTAATTCTTTATTACTCTTCAACATCTCACTCTCTGAGACTTTCACATTCTGAGATTGTGTGTGTGTCTTTCTGTATCTCTCTCTCGTGTTTCTCTTAGTTTTTACCTGTTGATACATTTCTGTCTCCATCTACCTGAATATATATTAAAAAAGACAAAAATAAAACATCAGAACAGTGGAATTTGGGGAGCTTGAACTTATTTGTATTTAGGAGAATATTTCTTTAAAATGTTAAAAAGTAAAGATACTAGAACCAGGATGTTTTCAGTTGTCTCATATGCCTACAAAAGCTGGACAACAAATAAGGGAGACCAAAGAAGAATCAATGCCTTTGAATGAATGTGTTCATGAAGAACATTGAAGATACCATAGACTTCCAGTAAAATAAGTCTATCTTGGAATAAATACAGAAACCCTGGTGGCATAGTAGGTTAAGTGCTATCTCTGCTAACTGAAAGGTTGATAGTTCAAACCTGCCAGGCACTCCTTAGAAATTCTATGGGGCAGTTATACTCTGACCACTAGGGTCGCTGTGAGTCGGACGTGACTTGAAAGCAGTGTTTGGAATAAATACAGCCAGAGGGGTTCTAGGAAGCAAGGATGGTGAGACTTGAGTTCCTGTACTTGGGACACGTTGTCAAGAGGGGATAGTCCGTGAAGAAGGACATCGTGGTTGATAGAGAATCAGCAAAAAAGAGGAAGATCTTCAGTGAGATGGAATGATACAGAGACTGCAACCATGATCTCAAAAATAGTAATGATTGTGAGGTCGGCACAGAATAGGGCAGTGTTTTGTTCTGTTGTATACAGGATCACTGAGCTGGAACCAACTCAGTGGGACCTAACAGCCAAAGTCTTATGATCTGCTTGAGCTTTACACCAAACCACCAAAACATTAATGTCAGCAAGTGGATTTCAACTGATAATAACCCTGTGGGACAGATGAGAACTGCTTCATAGAGTTTCCAAGAAGCAGCTGTCAGATTCAAACTGCTGATCTTTTGGTGAGTAGACATAGCACTTAACTCCTATACTTCCAGGGTTTCCTTGAACCAACAAAAGCCATCTAATAAAATACTGAAGATGTGAGTAGGAATTATAACTAAACATTTTGTTGTTAAATTGTTGTGTGTTACTGAGTCAATTTGGACTCATAGTGACCCTATAGAACAGGGTAGAATTGTCTCATCTTTCCATAGACTGTAATCTTTACAGGAATAGATTCCCAAGTCTTTTCTGTTAAGGAATTACCAGATGGATTCAGGCCATAGACCTTTCTGTTAGCAGCCAAGTACTTAACATGGCATCCCCAGGGGTCCTTAGTAGTTAAATTACTGGCCATTTTAATGCCTAGATCTTTTATTGGTATTCTGACTGTAGTCATTTGGAACTTCACACCCATTCCTAGCCCTCTTTGAGTTCCAGTGAAAGACATGTACTGGCTGGCTTTTTTATATTGGATTTCTAGGCAGAGTTGTCTTCTCTTCATCCTGTCTTCTGCCACATATATGCATCCTTTTGGTAAGGTGTACATATTTATTCAGCAGCCTTCCTGTGATTTTGATCATATTGTGTTATTTTGTGTGTTACTATGGTGCTAGAAGCTATGGCACCTGTATTTCAAATATCAGCAATGTGAAACATGATAGACAGTTTTCACTGGAGTTTAAAGACTAAGGTGAACTAGGAAGAAAGAGCCAGTGAAGATGCAGGAGACTCTTGAGGAGGTTGGGTGGGTGCAGTTGCCATGCCAAAGGACTTCAACATGCTGGCAACGGTGAGGATGGAGCAGGACCAAGCAGTGTTTTGTTTGGTTGTACATAAGTTTGAGATGAGTCGGAGTTGACTAGAGAGCAGCCAACAACAGCAACTTGTTTATTTACCTCCATCACTACAAGAGTAATTGAATTTGATCAGGCTGGCCTCAGGATTCACATTTCTAATGGCATTCTTGTTCTGGTCTTGAGTTCCCACAATACAACCTTTGTAGAACTGCAGTTACTCTGTCCGAACTGTTCAGCAATCCAGGTTGAGTGCAGCTTTCTATTTTGTTATCCTGTTTGGAAGTCGTATCCCTGCAAGAAAGCGGTCTCATCAAGAAGACATGGCTTCTGTCCAGATACATCTCACTGAGTAATTACCTTTCACATGCCGAAGGAGGAGCTGTCCTACATTCTCTAAACTCCCTATCCAATCTCACTTGCCTCTGGAAGTCTAGCACTAGCTAGCAGAAACAGAGTGGTTTTCACATGCCACTGATTTTTTGCTAGAGTTCCCTTGATTTTATACCAACCTCCATTCTAGAGACCTCAACTTTGCTGAAAATGCATTCTGAAACAGACACTAAATTTATCTTTTCTGTTAGGAAACATTTATCAAGAGCATAGTGAAAAGGAGGTGAATGTCATTAACCCACATTAATTAATAAATTAGCAGAGTTAGTGAAACAGAAAGAGAACAGCCTTGCAGATCCATGCATTAATACACTAAACAAGGTTTTTTTCATAAAATTTGTCCTCCCCCCCAAAAAAATGTTAAAGGAAGGAACTGACTACTAAGGTCTTAAACTGTGTTACAGTATGAAAATGTACTTCTGTGTGGTGTATGATGGGTCTCAGTACCAAGCTTCAATATGCAGGCATTTTTGAAATCATTATTTAGTAAGTGATTCTAAATAGAAACTTGGAACATGCCAATGGCTTTGATGAAAATGAAGAATTAGTAGCTGTCAGTGTAAATCCATGAGTCCATAGGTATTAGGAATTGCCTTCTGTCAGACATAAATCATGGAGCATAAAACTTCTTATTGATCAAAGGAAGACACTGCCAACCTGTGTTGCCATTTCTCTGCGGCAATGCCTTCTGCCTGCAGAGCAACTGTACCACCGCCAGCTCCAAAACTGTTCCTACTGAGAGGTGCCAGGCCTGACCCAACACAAGAAGTTGGGAGGTCCCTGTGGCAGATACTCGCCTCAATTCTTTCTTCTGCTGTGACTGGAACAGAGTATCAAAGGACTGGCAGATGATATATGTGCCCTCATTCTGGACTATGTATTGCCAGCTATTTTTCCTCCCTGGGAAAACTGGAAACTGTGTAATCGCTAGCCAAGAATGCTTGAAGTGTCTTTACCATACTATCACTACCTAATCAAACATTGGAAAAGCTTTCAGGCAGCAGCTGGCTGTTCTCCGCTGTTAGCTGAAAGTGGTCAGATTCATTGTAGTGTTTGTAACACCAGTGTCTGCCATAGAAGTACATGGCACAGTTCAGATATCAGCTCTCTTCTCATGTTTCCCCTCTACTATGGCTGTGTAAATGTCTCAAGAGTGTAGAGAGTAAATCAATTTTGATAAATCAGAAGTGAATTTGGCCAAACATATTCTTTCTAGCTTTTCATCTGGCATTAAGATGGAATGATAGAGACATGAGTTGCTTCTGGGAGATTATGACATGGTCTCATATGCAGAAGTATCCACTGGAGAGGTAAGTTGAATGAGCTTACTATTGTGGGATGATATAAAAGAATGATTTACATTTTTTTTTCAACATTTGAGAAATTAGGGATCCTTCACTTATGAGTGGTCTACAAGGAATCACATTGTGATAAATATATTATTTTCTACACTATCTTTGTCATGTGCAACTGTAGCATCTTCTGACTCTCTATGCTGTTTAAAGATGAGGAATTTTAGTCAAAACAATTTAGTCAAAGAAACAAAAACTGTTGCCATCGAGTCAACTGTGACTCACCGTGACCTATAGACTGAATAGAACTGCCTCATAGAATTTCCAAAGAGCGCTTGGTGGATTCATCTTGCCAACATTTTGGGTAGCTGCTGTAGCACTTAACTCCTATGCCACTGGGGTTAAATCATTAACGTCGAAGGGACTAATATCAAGCATAAGATTGTTAATCCCTTCTAATCTTCTTTATAAAATAGTATTAGATTCTGTCTGTGATGGAGAAAGACATAGTGTCTTAATGAACTATCCGGAAGAACAACATACATTATAATCCTTTTGCTTTTATTATTTGCTCATTGAGTTTTTTTCTTTTTCTTGCAAAAAAAAAAAAAAATTGCCTTAGGCAGATTTGCTTCCAACAACTGTAGCCTCACAGGAACACACTTGATTGTACAATGGAGAATGTGTTCACTTATTTGTTGCTTAGGGCTAGCTGACTGAGCTCTTTTGCCTTGAATCTGTTATCTTTTTATCTTGCTTTCTTTTCCTCTTGCCTCTTCAGAGCTGCTGAGAGTTGATGAGTAAGAGAAATCAGTCAGTGGAAACCGCCAAAAAATATTGAAACAACAAGATTGGACTTACTGGCCAGTGCTTACATTGAGTCGTTGAGGCTGGGGGTACAGGGTCCTTGTGTGGGACTCAATGATTGGGATTAAAATAAAAGTCATCTTTGGTTCACATAGAAGAAACATTCCATTTAGTGATAAATAGCCATCTTTGCCCTCTTGTGTTCTGCTTCTGTCCCCATAAGTTGTCACAGAGAGGTAGAGTGATCCGTATAAAACTGTAATTTTGAAATTACCTTTACTCAATAGCTGCAGGACTTTTGAACATCAAATCAGTATTTTTCCTCTATGTTTAGAACAAAGAAATTAGGAGCTTCGAACCCTTAATTTTATACTTTAGCATAAACTATAAAAACCAAACCCACTATTATTGAGTCTATTCTGCCTGCTAGCAACCCAATAGGACAGAGTAGAACAGCTCTATAGAGTTTTCAAGGAGTGCCTGACAGATTTGAACTGCCAAACATCTGGTTAGCATAGCACTTAACCACTATGTCACCAGGGTTTCCATATAGTTTAACATAGATTTGATTATAATATGAATTGTCATGTGACATGACATTAGGTCTTATTCAAAGAGACTGTTCGTAAAGACTAAGATAAGAGAAGGCAGAAAAGCCACACAAATAAGCTTTTTTTTTTTTTTTACATTGACTCATGTCCTCTAGACAAACAGTATAGGGGGAAAAATGTGGAATGAGAGGTGATAACACAGAAACAATGGACAATACTATTTGATCTAAATCCTGCCTGTTAGATTACCGCACCTAGTCTGATTAATACAGTATAGAAATGAAATAATCCATTTTTAGATAAAACCATGTTGTTGTTAGTAAGTGCCTTTGCATCATTTTCGTAGACTCCTATAGCAGGAATAAATACTGCACAGTCCTGCCCATTCTCACAATCATTGCCGTATTTGAGCCCACTGTTGTAGCCAATGGGGCCAATCCATCTTGTTGAGGAACTTCCTGATTTTTTTCACTGACTCTCTACTTAGCGTGATGTCATTCTCTCCAGGGACACATCCCTCTTGACAACATGTCTGAAATACTTAAGGCAATCTGTCTATCTGTGCTTCTAAGGAGCATTCTGGCTGTACTCCTTACAAAACAGATTTGTTTGCTTCTCTGGTGGTCCATAGTATATTCAGTATGGTCCACCAATATCAGCATTCAAAGGTAACAATTCTTTTTGTCTTTCTTATTCGTTGTCCAGCTTCCAAATGCTTACAAGGTGTTTGAAAATGCCATGGCTTGGGTCAGGCTCATCTTAGACCTCAAAGTGACGTCTTTGCTTTTAGCACTTTGAAGAGGTCTTTTGCAGCATATTTGCCCAATAGAGTGTCCTTTGATTTCTTGACTGCTGCTTCCTTGGGTGTTGATTGTGGATTCAAATAAAATGAAATCCTTGACAACTTCAGTAGTTTCTCTGTTTACCACGATGTTGCTTATTGATACAGCTTTGAGGATTTTTGTTTTCTTTATTTTGAGATGTAATCTATGCATAAGGCTGTAGTCTTTGGTCTTAATCTTTAAAGTGCTTCAGGTTCTCCTGGACTTCAGCAAGTTTGTGTCATCTGCATCTCACAGTTTGTTTATGAGTCTTCCTCCAATCCTGATGTCCCGTTCTTCATATAGTCCAGATTCTTGGATTATTTTCTTGGCATACGAATTGAAAAAATGTGGTGAAAGGATACAGCCTTGATAGATACCTTTTCTGATTTCAAACCACACGTTTCCCTTGCTGTGTCCAAGTGACTGCCTCTTGGTCTATGTATCATTTCCTCATGAGCACAATTTAGTATTCAGGAATTCAAAGTCTTCACACTGTTATCCATAATTTGTTACTATCCACACAGTTAGATGCTTTTGCATAGTCAATAAAACACAAGTAGACATTTTTCTGGTATTCTCTGTTTGCAGCCAGGATTCATCTGTCATCAGCAGTGATATACTTTGTTCCATGTCCTCTTCAGAATCTGGCTTGAGTTTCTGGTAGTTCCCTGTTAATATACTACTGCAACTGCTTTTGAATTACCTTCAGCAAAATTTTGCTTGTCTGTGATATTTATGTGATACTATTCAGTATTTTCTGAATTCTGCTGGATCATCTTTCTTTGCAGTGGGCACAAATATGGATCTCTTCCTATTAGTTGAGCAGAAAGAGAAGATGCAGAGATTTAGTTCACTTACTTTGGTCATGTCACCACGAAAGACCAATCACTAGAGAAGAGCGTAATGCCTGGTAAAGCAGAAGGTCACTGTCAACAAGGGAAAGCCTCCAGTAATGGATTGATACTATGGCTTACAAAACAGATTTGTTTGCTTCTCTGGTAGTCCATAGTATATTCAATATGGTCCACCAATATCAGCATTCAAAGGTAACAATTTTTTTTGTCTTTCTTATTCGTTGTCCAGCTTCAATTCGTTGTTCAGCAACAATGGGCTCAAACACACAAAAGATTGTAAGGATGGCATAGAATCAAGCGATGTTTTGTTCCACAATACATAAAGGAGCCACGAGTTGAAGCCAACTTGACTATAACTAAAACAACAAGAATGACCTTCTGAGAGGGTTCTTGGTAAAACCCGATGATGACGACTTGTCCTTAAGGGAGAATGGTCATTACTAGTCAACATGAATCTTATTGCTTCTCAGGTAGTGTGCACTGAGATTTCAGCATTTTAAGTGCCATGCAAAGAGGTCATTAACCTTGAGCACTGATAATGGATTCAGAAGAAATAAAAGAGTGATTTCAAAATGATGCCTTATTAACCTTCAGTTTAAGAAGACTTGTTGATGCATTTGGAGTCCTGGTGGTATAGTGATTAAGGGCTCAGCTGCTAACCAAAAGGTGAAGTTTGAATCCAGCAGCCTGCACCTTTGAAACCCTGTGGGGCAGTTTCCCTCTGCCTGACGGGGTCACTGTGAGTCGTAATTCCACTCTGCTGTGGTGCAGTTGGCTTTGGAATCTCCATTTAAGGAGACCTACTGGCACAACATTGAGGTGTTTGGCAGCGAACTGCAAGGTGGGTGGTTTGAACCTACCCAGGGGCTCCACAGGAGAAAGGCCTAGCAATCTGCTTCTATAAAGTTTACAGACAATAAGACTCTATAGGGCAGCTCTACCTTCACATCAGGTCTCTATGAGTCGCAGTCAACGATGCTGAAAAAAAGCAACAACAGTCTCCATTTACAATCAGTTTTATCCCACTCTCTACCTGTCTTTTCATTTAACAGCCTTAGTTCAAAAGTCGCTATGACAGAAGATATGTGTTTTGTAGTATTGTCTCAGTGATGCCATGGCCCAGGGACAGAGGAGGGGGAAGGTGAAATACAGGCACTTAGAGGTGAGAAGAAAGTCTGCTAAAGAGATAATGGTTTTGGATTGTAGAGCTCTTCCTAGAACTCAGAATGCGACCTTCTACAGCGGTCTCTTTAGCTTCTGCTGTGTGTGAAATTGCAGAGTTGATGTCTATATAGCTGTAGTAGAAGAAGAGGTAGTGGTCTTTGACTTCCTTCAAACACCAAAACATGCTAATGCCAAGGTCAGTGTTTTATATGGATTGGGGACTGTTGTCACAGGTATGATTCTGCAGGCTGAGAAAGCTGAGTGCATTACAAGAGCTCTCCACAACGGGCTTTCATCTCAGACTCATCAACTCTTGCTTTCATGTCCATTCTTATAGTAACTTTTGAAACTCTTTTTGATCACCTCCCTCCAGCTCCCATTCATGTCCTGATTGGCAATCTGTTCAAGAGAACCAGACCTTTAGCAAAGTGTTTAGGGGAAGAAAAGAGAGGTATACGGCAGGAAGTAAGACAAACCACAAAATGGGATGCATCACAAACATGAGGATGTCCTCCTACTCCTGTCCTTGAAAGAAAACTGACCAAAAAATGATTTTGGAAATAGAGGAAATGGAGTGGAAAGTGGATGATGGAGGAGCAAGCATGGAAATCAGAGAAAAATCCTCACGATTCTGATTCTCCATGTAAGAAGTGTCCTTGTGATTTATAGCCATTTGTCAATGATCTATCAGCTTTTTGTCAGCTGAGGGAGGGGACCATTACATTTCCTTCACTGAAGATGGATCTCTTTGATAATATCTCCTTCAGTTTGCAGTTGTGAGAGCCCTCTACTTCACATTTGTACCCACAAAGTACATTTGACAAATGGAGACTTCTTGCACTTCTTGCATTTATCTGCCTTTATCTCTTTCCCCTCTACCTCTACCAGTGAAGGCAAGCTAACCACAACAGAGCCCTTTTCTAAAGGGAGTGCTGAGTTTCACTGCATACTTACCTACCCACCACTTACTATGTGCTGACTGTATTATAGCGTGTGAGCTGTATTAATTGTCATGTTATAGAAGGCATAATTTGATCTGAATTATTTCTAAATGCGTGTAATAATGAGTCATATTATAATGTGGTTCTGCTCCAATGATAACATTTACATAATGCTGTATGTGATCAGACTATAAAGTGAGGGACTAGGTTTTCAAGTGACACTTATGCAACACAGACTCCTGACTGTAGTCATACCTCACACAGCAGAATGCTCAGCCTAAGTGCGTTGTAATTTATTGCAAGCACTTTTTTTATTTTCCTTCCTTACTGCTGGAATGAGATAAAGAAGAGACCCTACATGGTACAGACTACATTTTTTCCCCCTTCTAGAACATTTGATGTTTATAATGGCTCAGAAAGTAATTTTTTTTAATAGCTGTGGATTTTTTAATTTCATGAGTGAGTGAGGTTTTTAATCAGAAATCTGAACCATAATTCCAAGAGTAATTTTACACTTTTAAAGAGGCAACTAAACTATTTTCTTATTTCTAACTGGGACAGAGGAGTAACATTCACAGAGAATAGAGACTCATGGGGAAAATCAAAACAAAAGCGGGATACAATATTGCTTCTCGTCTTTCATCAACTAAGACAAGACGAAAGGAGGAAAGGAGAGAAGCTGTGGGTCAAAGGAAAGACAAGAGTTGCAGGTCCTAACTACATCAGTGAAAGTATGATTGCTGCTCACCCACTGAGAAAAGGTAAACCATGGGTTTACAACCTGAGAGTCTACAAAATAGAGGTTATTCCTCATCTAATACAGGAGAGACTCTACTTCTGCAAAGTAGGTCATAAACAATAGCATGGACCAACTGTTGTCTTCTGTTCAGAATGGTCTGGAAAGAGACCCATGGACTCTGCTTTTCAGGGAACCATCTAGATCTTATTCAGAGGGAAACATTAAGGCCTGAGAAGCCTATGCATTGGTATCTCAGAAATCCCTTAAAATTTTTCAAGAGGTGGCATTAGAGCTATTTTTATACTTTTGCACTAGAATTTTAGTCTTTCTGCTTTCAGTTGTGTGCTTACAGGCTTATAGGGGATGAGCTGTTATCAAAGGGTGCCAGGTAGATATCAAATGCAAGAGGACTCAGGCTCCTAAAGTGGAGTTTCTGGGAGATACTTACAAATAAGCAAGCCATCGAATTCTATAACAGTGTCTGGAGGGTTTGGGATTTGGCCCAAGAGTGGAATTTCTACACAATGTTGTTTTAGTATCCAAGAGCCATTATAATAAAACGTAATACAAGTGAGTGGCTCTAAAACAGATTTTTCTTTTTTTTACCATGCAATTCTGGGGCCTAGGAGTCCAGTCCAGTGAGTATCAGCCATATAGAATCTTTCTGAGGGTTTTGAGAAGAACTGGTCCATGCCTCTCTCCTAGCTTCTGATGGTTGCTAGCAATCATTGACATTTTTGGTGGTGTTGTCTGTGAGATGCACCTGCCTCTGTTGTCAGGTGATGCTTTCCCCAGTGTGACTATTTTTCCCTATCTGTTTCCCCTTTTTATAAAGTGCTACTCAGAACAGATTAGAAATCTAGGGCTCACCCTACTCCAGTAGGACTTAACTGGTAATATCTTTGAAGAGAAACTATGTTTCTCCTAAAAAGAGTACATTCATAGGAACAGAAGTTAAAATTTCTTTTTTTTATTATGACTGAGTGAAAATGTCCATTCCCATATAAATCTACATGCCCAACTATATGCAGCTTCCCCTGCTCTCCCTGTCCAGTGACAGCACACTATTCCTCTCTGCTCCATACATGTCTCATCCTCCCAACAGCTTCCTTTCCCCTCCTCTCCACCCTCTCTCCTTCCTCCAGCCTGAGGTCAGCAGTATGATAACCTGTAGATGCATAGAACCATAAAGTGCATCCAGTATATGGTCACTCTGCATTGCCAAGATTATTCAATCCATAACAAGTGTTCAAGATTCAAATTGCTGAAGAGAAAGTAGATAAAGTCTCCTTTCCAGAGGACCACTGGCCCTTCCAGATACCACTGGGCATTTTAAATACATGACATCATGTAATTATTGTGATACGCTAAGGCAGTAGTTATTCTTGCTATTTTGCAGAAGAAATCTGCTGAAGCTCTTCAACAATAACAGTAGTCACCTTTAGGGACAAGCACTGCACTGTATGTTTTAGATCAGTCATTTAATCACCACAACAATCCTGCTATTTAGATAGTATGATCCTCTTCCTTTTACAGTTGAAGACACTTGGGCAGAGAGAGGTTACACAGATGTCCCAAACATAATGGTCTGGGAAGGAGCTAGACTCAGGACAGGAGTGGGCGTTACCCACCCCCACTCCTCTGAGCTCTGCCTCTGTTTGTTAAATAACTTGCCTAAAACCGCTAAACTGCTGAACCCGTGACTTTTCTGCTTTACCACTGACAAGAAAAGGGAGAATTTTGTTATGTGCTGATTAAGAAGATAATGATTCATTTTCTAAAGTGCACCAGGCTCTTGGAAAGAACCTAGAACAGCTGTTTCCACCCGCTTATAACTGTTCCTGGGCTTGATCCTAACTCCAGCTGTGACTGGGAGAAGTGTCATTTCTCTCAGATCTCAGCTTCATTTTAGAACTCTTTTTAGAATTGCTGTGTTCCCTTTTTGTGTTGATTTCTTCTGTATGAATGCAGAGATGACACAGTTGGTGTGACAGCAGTGGGAGCACGGACAGTGCTGGCTGGCCGTTGATGGAGACGTGCTGCACATTGATTTGGTGGTTGGGGACTGTGCTTCTTCCCTACTCCTTCTTCTCACCATTACCACCTGCGTGAATATGAGTCTCTGCTCCTTCCCTTCAGAAGACAAGTCTGAAAAATACAGCAATGCACATATACGTTTACATATATAATAACTCGTAGGTGACTAGGTGAGGCTCTCCCTAGGGATACTAAGAGACAAAGCACATCCAGAGAGGCCTTTGCATTAGTCCAGGGATGACAGAGCCTGTTCTGACTTTGCCATTTGCCACTGTGGATTCTTTTTGCTCTGATAGGTGATGAGTCATTCTAATAGAAGTAACCTCGTCCCAGAAAAAATATTTTTCAGTATAGCATATGCTATATTTTCTAGTTACTATGTAGCATATAGCATATGCTTGGCATACTAATAAGTAACTGGAAAATTTAAAGAAATACATGATTGATCACAGAGTCTGGGTAACAGTGTATACTTAGTGGTGCTATCCCACTCGAAGGTAAATAGATAAACTGTCTGAAGGTGATTCAGGGACATCAGTGTTTTTCCTTTATAGTCATTCCTCATATGTGACTGTTCCTTTTTTATCTACCAAATGTTAACAGTGAAAGAATTTGAGTATAAAGGCAACTATTGTTTTAGATTTTATGAAACATTTTTTATTGATCCACAGAAATATACTGTGTGTAGTTTTCAGATGCAGGGGGGAAGTATCATCAGCCTCATTTTTACATAAGGAGCTCAGGTACAGGAAGACTAAATGAGTTACCTGTGTTCCCACAGTCCAGAGGCTGAAGGCCAGAACCAATGCTGATATCCTCAAGATCCAAACAATGTTTCTTTCATCCTGGGATTCCGTCTGCTGTGCTTAGATTCCTGAATTACTGTGCATCACGTCAATCTGATTCTTATGGGTTTATCGTCTCCAGATTTTCAGTCTCCTCACATCATTTGTTACTACTACTGGGCATATTCAGATGAATATGTGTGAAGGAGCTAAAGTAAGGGAAGATGATCCTACCCCATGGATGTTATTGGGGAAACTGGACTAAAATTTCTTATGATAGTACGTGGCACTAGGAACAATGTGATTCAGGCAAGTTCATGCAAGTTTCATAGACTTAATCAAACTGGGGGATCAAATTACTGGGCTGAGAGCTGGGGGACCATAGTACTGGGGGACATCTAGTTCAACTGATGTAACACAGTTTATAAAAGAAATGTTCTACAGTCTTCTCCAGTGAGTATCATCTGGAGTTTTAAAAGCCTATGATCAGCCATCTAAGATACTTCACAGGTCCAGCACTATCTGGACCAAGGGAGAATGAAGAAAACCAAAGACACAAAGGAAGAGTTAGTTAGGGGACCATTGGACCACAACTCCCAGACCCTCCACCAGACTGAGTCCAGTATGACTAGATGATGTCCAGCTACCACCACTAACTGCTTTGACAGGCATCACAGTAGAGGGACCTGAAGGGAGCTGGAGAAAAATTTGGTCTAACACACACACACACACACACACACACACCAAAAAAAAAAAAAAAAATCAGATGTACTGGTATAACGGAATAGGGAAACACCAAAAATATACCCTCTGGACACTTTATTTTTTTTCCTCTGCTACTTTTTTTTTTTATTCCATTTTAAGTAAACGTGTACAATCCAAATCTGCTTGTCATACAAACACACACGTATCGCTATGTCTCTATAACTTTTATCACCCAACCTCCATGACAGCACCCTCCTCACTTCCACCCTGTATTTTCGGTGTCGTTCAGCCAGCACCTGTCCTTTGCTGTTCTTTCATATCACCTCTGGACTGGAGCTGCTCAGTTAGCCTTATGTATCTACTTAAGCAAAGAAGTGCACTCTGCCAGTATCATTTTATGTCTTATAGTCTAGTCTAACCTCTGCCTGAACAGCTGGCTGCAGGAAGGTTTTTAGTTCTAGGCTAACAGAGAGACAATGACCTTGTCTTCCAGGGACCCTCCAGTCTGTTGGACCACGACATTGACTTGGCAAGTCTTATCTTTTTTAATACAGTTCCAGTTTTTCAAGCTCTCTTTTCTCCTGCAGTATCGGACACCTCATGCCATAGTCCCTTTCAGGGCAGTCATTGTTGGGACTGGGCACCATCTACTTCTGCTCTCATGATGAACTAGTCTTTGGATTATGCAGCCATTTCTGTCTCTTGGACTCACGTTTTCTTTCTGTCTTTGATGTCCTTCCATCTCCTCTGCTCCAGATGGGTTGAAAAAAATTGTTGCTACTTAGATGGCCACCTGCCAGCTTTTAAGACCCCAGACACCACTCAGTAAAGTAGGATAAAGAACATTTTTCTTAAAAAACTGGTTATGCTGATTGACATAGGTGTCACGGGTGACCATGGTCCCCAGATCCCTGTCCCTGCTACTCTGTCCTTTGAAGTCTTGGGTTGTATATAGGAAATCTCTTAGTTTTTGTTTGAGTTCAGCTGTGCTGACCTCCCCTGTACTGACCACTGTCCCTCCCTTCACCTAACTTAATTCTTTTCTAGTATCTTATTAATGAATATCCCTATCTCTCCCATTCTACCCTCTTAACCATCAAAGACTGTTTTCTTCTATGCATATACTGTTTATTGAGTCCTTAAAATAGTGGTCTATATAATATTGATCATTTTGAAAGTGATTAATTTCACTCATCATAATACCTTCCAGATTAGACAACCCCATAAAAAAAGACTAAATGGGCACACCAACTCAAGGGCAAGGACGAGAAGGCAGGAGGGGACAGGAAAGTTGATAATGGGGATCCCAGATTCTAGCAGGAGAGAGTATTGACATGTTGTGCAATTGGCATCCAGTTTCAGAAAACAATATGTGTATTAGTTAATGAGAAATTAATTTACTCTAAATATTCATCTAAAGCACAACAAAAAGTTTTAAAAAAGACCATTTGCAATAACTTAAAATCCATTAAATAAATTAAAAAATAAAGATAAGTGTCTTGTTCAGGAGGATGAAGGTAAAGCCAGTAGATGTGCTCAAGAGGCAGAAAAGGAGACCAAAAGAGCAGACAGGACTCAAAGCCGGGAGTCAGGTCTGAAAAGAAGTAAGGATGAAATCACGGAGCTAGAGAGGTGCAGGCTCTTGTTTTAGGTGAGGCTAGCTGACAGGGGCATCACAGAAGGGCATCCCGGGGGCATCACCAGGTCAGCAGTGAATCCCCACGGTTCCTTCTATTACATACTGCATCTAATGTTAGACCATTTTTAAGGAAGCAGAGATGATCCCGAATGACTGATTACTCAAAATTCTTTAAACATGGTTTTTAACTAATTTGGTATTTATTTTTGAAACTGCTTGCCTAGGTATTCTTGGGATTCATTATACTTAAAATAAAACTGTCATGCCAGATAAGGACTTCTGGAGGATTTGTATATTTCCTTGGTACATTATCCCATCCCATCATCTGTTTAGGACTTTTCCTGATTCCACACTTCAGTGCTAGAAATATACAGCATAGCTTCCTGGACCAATTTTCTTTCCTTCTAGAGGAAAATCATCCTAGGATAGTTTGGCTGATTCATGAAGCATTTGGTTTGCAGAGATGAATTTACAAAGATAAAGGCAACAAAAAAGGGACCAACACATTATTTTCATAAATTTCATTTTTTTTGTTCTTTAGAGGAAATTATACAGAGAAATTTAGTTTCTCATTAAACAATTAATACAGATACTGTTTTGTGCCAAATGTGGTCAGCTCTACAACGTATCAACACTCTTCCCTGCTTGACCTTGGGTTTCCCCTCACCAGCTTTCCTGTTCCCTCCTGTCTTCTCTTCTGTGTCCCCTTTTCTTATGGGCCTGTCTAATCTTTGGTCAAAGGGTGAACCTGAGGAATATGAGTAAAAAGTGTGTTCAGGCACCAAACTCTTAGAGTTTCTCCATTCTCTGTCACACCAGTGAGTCTGTCTTTTTTTCGATGAGTTAGAATTTTGTTCTGTACTTAATTCCAGCTCTGTTCAGGACTCTCTATTGTGATTCCTCTCTGAGCAGTTGGTGAGGGTAGCCAGGAACCATCTAGTTGTGCTGGACTCAGTCTGCTGGAGACTGAGGGCCATTAGTCCTCCGGGCTAATTTTTCCCTTGAGTCATTAGTTTTGTTTGTTCTCTCTTGCTTCAGATGAGGTGGGAATAATACAGTATCTTAGATGTCTGATCACAAGCTTTATGACCTAAAATGGTATTCACCCAAATAGAATAAAGAACATTTTCTTTATGAAGTATATTATGCTGATTGGATGAGTATTGTCTAAAACCACGATCCCTAAACTTCAGTGCCGTCATTTGGTCCCTCAGGGAGTTTGGCTATGTCTGTAAATCTTCTGTAACATTGCCTTTATCAAGATGTTCTGACATTCCCAGTATTTTGAAATGTCTTAACCTTCACCAAAGTTACTGCTTATCTATTGTCTAGTTAGTGTTTTTCTCTTCCCACCACTCCTCTCCTTCCATCAAACATTGTATTTTTCCTGTGTGTAAACTTTTTTTTTCAATTGTGTTTGAGTGAAAGTTTGCAATACAACTGAAATTTGCATGCCCTCTATCTGCAGCTTTCTCTGCTCTCCTTGCCCGGTGACAGCACACTTCTCCTTTCCATTCCATACTTAGCATATCCTCTTAAAAACCTCCTGTCACCTCCACTCTACCCTCTCCACTCCCCTCTAGTGAGAGGTCAGTAGGACGACATCTGCACACACAACATGGTCACTCTGCATCCCCAAATCCATTACATTCCTATCTGAAGAATTGACCTCAGTAATGATCTATGATCAGCAGCAGCATCAGGTCTAGGAGCCATGATCCCAGGGGAACTCTCAGGCCTTTGAACTTCAATTGCGGTCTTTTAGTGGAGGTCTTAGGGTGCATCCCTTTTTCTCTCAGGTTGCCACTGGGACTCAACATTGAACTCCATCATGGTTGTCACTGGTGATGGCCGGGCGCCATCTCATTCTTCTGATCCCATATTTATATAGTCACCCATTCACGTGGGTCTTTCTGTCTTCCAAGCTTTTTTTCCCTCGTGGCATTGTTGTCCTTGGTTCCAGCTGAGTTGGGACCATTTGGTGTTCCTCAAATGGCAGCTTGCTAGCTTTTATAACTCCAGATGCCACTCACCAATATGGGGTGCAGAAGAGTCTCTTAGCACTAGGCTAGTTATACTAGTTGGCCTCCATGTCCCCTGAGATCATATCCCCAAGTCCACACCCTTGCTACTCTGTCCTTGCAATATTGGGTTAAGATCGGAATAGTTTTCAGGTTATGTTGAAGTCCAGTTAAATTTATCTTCTGTCTAGTGTGTGTGTTGTCACTGATTTCACCCAACCAAATGTCTATCAACTATCTAATCTATAACAGTTTTAGTCAGCTAGTGCCACCCTAACAGAAATACCACAGAGTGGATGGCTTTAACAAAGGAAGGTTTATTCTTACACAGTCCGGTAGGTTGCAAGTCCATATTCAGGGTGTCTGCTCCAGGGAAAGACTTTCCCCTTGTCAGCTCTGGAGGAAAGTCCGGTATTGCATCAGTCTTTGTCCAGGGAGTGTCTTGGCGCAGGAACCTCAGGTCTGAAGGACGCACTCTTCTCCCAGTGGAGATTTCTTGATCGTGCGAGGCTCCCAATTCTCCTTGTTTCGCTTTCCTTTTATCTCTTGCAGTCTGAAAGGATTAAGGGTGGGGCAAGCCATACTCCAGGGAAACTCCCCCTACAGCAGAGCTGGGAAGTAATCCTATGCAGGAATTTACAGGCCCACCCTAATCCTTTAACATACAGTTTAGAGAAACCACAAAATGGAGGACAGTCCCAAGATACTGGGAATCATATCCCAGCCACATGCTACACATATTTTGGGGTAAACACAATTCAACCCATGGCATCCTACCCTTTGACAACCCAAAAATCACATCACAGAAACATTTAACACATTCATCTCACCATAGCAAAATCATGTCCATCCCACACAACAGACGTCTTAAATCAGTTCCAAGTCCAAAATACAAAAATTCTTCTACATCTGTGAAACCTAGAAGGTAAGCTATCTGCTTCTAAAGGTACAATGGCAGAACAAGCACAAGTTAGACATTCCATTACAAATGGGAGAAATTGCAGGGGAAGAAGGCATTAACAGGCAACTTCAAAGCTTTGGAAATACTCTTAGATTTTCTGAGACATTCTACACAATGACCCTGTCCTCCAGACTCAGGTATTGGCCACAGTCTGGATTCTGAGTGGAGACCCCAGCCCTGTGCTACAACTCTGCCTTCAAGGCCCACTTGGACAGAAACTCTGCCCCATCAGCTTTAGGAGCACCCTAAGCCCAACTGAGTGGCAATTCTACCCTTACAAACACAGGATGCCATGGTTCCACCCTTTCAACTCCCTGAGGTCATGGCCATATCTCTTGAGACTGAGGCAGCTCAGCTTCTGGTGCTGTCTGTCTCTTCAGCTTCAGCTTCATATGGCCGCATGGCCCGGGCCTCAGGCCCACATCTGCCCTGCCAGGCAAGTGTTCCAAACCTCTGTGGCTCCACTGATTTAAGTGCCCCGAGGCAATAACCAACCCTCCACTCCCTTGTAGCTGTCAGAGTCTTTTCTTCTGTATTAAGTTCTGTGTGTAAACATTTTTGTAACAGTGGACTCATACAGTATTTGTCCTTTTGTGATGAATTCATTTTGCTCAGCACAATGCTTTTCAGAAACATTCATGTAAGATGTTTTGAAAATTCATAAATTCATCATTGTTCTTTATCCTTGCTTATCTCTCCAGTATGTGTGTGCCCTATGGTTTATTTCCCCTGTTGTTTGGTACTTAAGTTGTTTCCATCTTTTTACTGTTGTGGATGATGATGTAATGAACATGAGTCTGTAAGTCTGTTCATGTAATGCCTCTTATTTCCCTGTATTTCTATATGAGTGGATTCTTGGATTGCATGGCATTTCAGTCTCTTTAAGGAAGTGCTATATCATTTTCCAAAATGGTTGTACCATTTGATATTCCCACCAGCAGTGCATAAGGGTTCCAGTGTCCCTGTAGCCTCTCTGATTTTTGTGATTGTCTAATTTTTTTATTTGTCCCAGTAATGTTGGAGTGAGTTGGTATCTTGTAGGTTTTATTTGGATTTCCTTAATGGCTACTCTATAGGGCAGTTCTGCTCTGTCCTATAGGGCCACTATGAGTCAGAATTGACTTGACAGCAGTGTTTTTTGTTTGTTTGTTTGTTTTGTTTTGTTTTTAATAGCTACTGCTTACAAGTATTTTTTCATGTGTCTGTTAGCTGACCAAATGGCTTCCTAAGTGAAGTATGTGTTCACATCCTTCATCCATTTTTAATTGGATTATTTATCTTTTTGTTGTCGAGTTATTGGCATTTCCTATTCCTTTTAGAAATTAAACCTTTGTCAGATTTCTCATAGCCAATATTTTTTTTTCCAGTCTGTATGTTCTTTTTACTCTTTTGATGAAATCTTCTGATGAATGTAAGTGTTTAATTTGTAGATGATCCTGTTTGTCCAGATTATCTTCTGTGTTTGTGTATTGGTGTTTATGGTTAGTATGCAGTTGTACTTGAATTGGTGCCTTTAGTGTTGACCTTATTTTTCCTTCTAATGATCTGTATAGTTTTTGTTTTATATTAGGTCTTTGATCCATTTTGAATTACTGTTTGTATATGTTTTGAGTTATGGCATTATTTCATTTTTTTTGCAGATGGACACGCAGTTTTGTCAGCAATGTTTATTAAAATGATTGTCTTTTCCCTGTTTAATGGACTTTGGGCTTTTGTCAAAGATCAGATGGCCACAGGTGGATAGATTTATATCTGGTGTCTCAGTTCTGTTCTGTTGGTCACTGTGTCTGTTGTTGTGCAATACTAGGATGTTTTGACTCTTGTAGGTGCATAGTAGGTTTTCAAGTCAGGTTGTGTGAGTTCTCCTACTTTATTCCTTTTCTTCAGTAGTGTTTTACACATCAGGGGCCTCTTTTCTCGCTATATAAAGTTAATAACCAGTTTTCCAATCCCATTAAAGAATGCTCTTGATATTTGGATTAGGTGTGCATTATATTCATAAATTGCTTTAGGTAGAACATTTTCGCTATGTTGAGTCTCCCTATCCATGAGCAAGATATGTTTTTCCATTTATGCAGATCTTGTTTGGTTTCTTGCAGTAAGATTTTGCAGTTTTCTTCATATAGTCTTATACATCCCTGGTTAGATTTATTCCTAAGTTTTTTTGTTTTTGTTTTATTCCTATGTATTTTATATTATAACTTGTGAGACTTTCCTAATTTCCTTTTCATAGTTCTCTTTATTGGTGGTGTATAGGAATCTGACTTATTTTTGTATGTTCATCTTGTATCCTGAAACCCTGCTTAATCTTTCTATTACTTCCAGTAGTTTTCCTGTATAGTTCTTTGGATTCTTTATGAATAGTATTATATCATTCACAAACAGGTGTAGTTGTACTTCTTTTTGTTTTTCCAATTTGGATGTCCTTTATTTTTTTTCTTGCCTTATATGCTAGCTAGGACTTTCAGCACAATGTTAAATGGGAATGATGAGAAAAAGCATCCTTTCTTCTGTTCCCAGGGGGAGTATTCTCAGGCTATCTCCATTACAAATAATGTTGGCTGTTAGTTTTGTGTAGATGTCATTTATTATGCTGAGGAATTTTCCTTCTATACCTATTTGATTAAGTTTTTTTTTTTTTTTTTTTTTTAATTAAGAATGAGTTCTCATACTCTCAGGTGACATCAAGCTCAACTGGCATTGCTAGCACTTTTGCTAAGAGAGCCCTCTGAACCTCACATTGGTGAGTGGTGTCTGGGGTCTTAAAAACTGCCAAGCTGCCATCTGAGGTACACCAAATGGTCCCAACTCAGCAGGAATGGATGATCACTGAGGACTAAAATGACATGGGAGAAAGAGGACCCGGAAGACACAAAGACCCACATGGGTGAGTGACTACATTGACATGTGGCCAGAAGAACCAGACGGTGCCCAACCACCACCAGTGATAACCAAGATGGGGCTCACAAAGCTCAATCTCACTGGAAACACGAGAATAAAAGGGGGTGCACCCTGAGATCTCCACTAAAAGACTGCAGCTGATGGTCCAGGGGCCTCGGGGTTCCCCTGGGAGCATGATCCCTGGGCCTGATGCTGTCCCTGCCCATTAATCATAATGGAGGTCAACTCTTAAGACAGGAATGGATTGGACTTGGCAACACAGAGTGACCATATTGTGTGTGAACTTTATAGTTTCATGCATCTATAGGATGCCATCCTGCTGACCTCTTACTGGAAGCAGGGCAGAGGTTGGAGAAGAGGTAGTAGGAGGTTGTTAGGAGCATATGACCTGTATAGAATGAAGAGGAGTGTGCTGTCACCGGGTAGGGAGAGCAAGGTATCTGCTCATAAGTGGACATGCAAATTTATCCAGATTGTACATTTTCACTCAATCATAATGGGAAAAAAAAAAAGAATGAGTCCTGAACTTATCAAATGCCTTTTCTGCATTGATTGGGATGATCATACAATTCTTTTGTTTTATTTATGTGTTACATTATATTGATTGATTTTCTAATGTTGGGCCATCTTTACTTACCTGTATGAATCTCACTTGGTTGTGATGTATTAATTTTTTTTTTATATGATACTGAATCCTGTTGGCTAGAATTCTGTGAAGAATTTTTGCATCTATAGGTATGGGATATAATGGTCTGTAATTTTCTTTTTTTGTGGTGTTTTTTCCTTATGTTGGCATTAGGGTTATGCTGGCTTCGTAGAATGAATTTAGAATTATCTCTTCCTTTTCAGTGTTCTGCAGGATTTAACAATATTAAATATTTGTTCACCTAATATTAGAACACCTAAGTACATCGAAGAAACACTGAGTACCCTCCAAAATAAGATAGATCACTCCACAATACCAGTGGGAGACCATTTGAAAATCATTTTCAGGAGAATTTTGCTTGAATGTGATAGTAATGATACTATTTGATAATTTCTGCATTCCATTGGATAACTTTTCTTTGTAATGGCATGAGTGTGAACCTCACCTGGTTGATTGGTGAGACAGCTTTCTTCCAATTTTCTTGTCATAAACAAGTGAGCACTTCCAGTATTGCATTTGTTTGTTGAAGCATCTCAACCAGTATTCTGTCAATTCCTGTAGGCTTGTTTTTCATTATTAGCTTCACTGCAACTTGGATTTCTTCCTTCAGGATATAAATTATTGATTGCCTGCTACCTCTTGCAATGGCTGAAAACTGGGCAATTCTTTTCAATACAGTGACTCTTTGTATTACTTTCATGTTCCTTCAATGCTTTCTGTGTCATTCAATTTTTTGCCCATGGAAATGGAATCCTTCAGTATTGTACCTTGAGGCTTCAATTTTAAATTTAGTTCCTTCAGCTTGAGAAATAGCAAATCTATCCTGCATTTTTAGTTCTGTGACTCCAGTTTTTGCATATTTCATTATAACATTTTATTTTCAAAAGTCTTAATTTCACCATTATATTTGATAGACAATTTTGTGGGATAAATAATTCTAGGATGGAAGTTTTTCTCATCCAGGGCTTTAAATGTGTCTGCCCACTGTTTTCTAGCCAGCATTGTTTCGGCATAAAAGTCAGATGAAAGCCTACAGGGTTTCCTTTGGAGTGTTAGTTTTGCTTTGGGCCTTACTGCCTTCAGAAACATCTGTTTATGTTTTAGTTTATTAAGCTTGATTATAATATGCCTTGGTGTCATTCTTTTTGGGTCTAACTTTTGCAGTGTTCGATAAACATCTTGGATATCTATGTTCTCTTTGCTCATAATCTCAGGGAAGTTTTCTGTCAGCATCTCTTCAGCAATACTCTCTATATTGTCATTAATCCTCCCCTGTTCAGGAACTCCAATTGCACATAAATTATTCCTCTTCATGGAGTCCCACATGTTTCTTAATGCTTCTTCATTTTTCTTATTTCTTTTCTCTGATTTCACCTCATAAATGCTGGTGTCAGTTACTTTATCTTCTAGGTCACTGAGTCTAACTTCCATCTGTTCAATCCTACTCTTTTGGCTTGGATAGAGTTATCTAATTCTGTAACTTTGCTATTAATTTGATGTATTTCAGATCATTGATGTTCCAGCATTTCAAATAGCTTACCAAATTTTTCATTTTGTTCTACTGCATTTTGTTTAATCTCTAGGAAGGTTCTCTATATAACTCTTTTTGTAATCAACCTCCAATAGATTCAGAAAGGCTTCTGGGAAATTTTTGGAATTTTTTGAATCTTTATTTAGGGAATTTTCGGGAGCATTTGAAGGCTGCTTCTTAAATGATTAATTATGGTCTACTGGCATGGTCTGCTGCCTGTGTGCCATCTAGATACTGTTTGATTTCCCTAGTAATGAATAAGAATTATTGGTCACCAGCTGACTCTAATACTCTAGTGATTTGCACTAGATGGACTCTCAAGGGTGGAAGACTGCTTATTTCATAGCAAAGAGGCTACTCTACTTATGGAGAAACTTGGGGCTGTCAGCCAACCCAACAGAGTGAGTGAGAGAAAAGAGGCAGGAAAAGCTGAGGCTTTTCAACAGACAGTGTCCAGGCAGATATACAAGCCTCTCAGCCTTAAAAGTAAACTGTATTTCTAAGCAGGAAGCTGTCCAGGAGCTGAACTGGGAGCTGGGAGCTGTCCAACAGGCTGGCCTGAACAGGCAGTCAGAAACTGCAGACTCCACCTGCCAGCTTATAATGAAAGTACGTTACTGGCCTTTTGCGGAAGCTGCAGTTCTCTGATACAACGAAACAGCAGAAGCAGCGGTCAGATGGTCGCTGGATCATTTTTGAGAGGGGAAGATTTGTCTGATATTATTGCCTAGTCAAATATGTTAGGTCCTAAGTCTCACCAGATATTCAATGCTCCATACAAATATCATCCAGGCTTTAGTTCTCAGAGGGAAATGAGGAGACATCTGTTTACTCCACCATCTTTTAACAGCAGGCTTTTAATAAACATTAAGGCTTTTAATTGCATATTTGATAAATTCCAGATTGCATAATTTGGGAAAAATCTTCAACTTCCTCATCTTTTACATTAGTGGTTGATGCATAAATTTGAATAACAATCATGTTAACTGGTCTTCCTTGTACACATGTGGATATTATACAACTTCTCTAACAAAACAAACAAAAAAATCCCACTGTCTTCAAGTTGATTCCAACCCATAGTGACCCTATAGACAGAGTAGAACTGCTCCATAGAGTTTCCAAGGAGCACCTCATGGATTGAAACTACTGCCAACCTTTTGGGGAGCATCTGCAGCATTTAACCTGCTACACCACCAGTGCTACTCCTGCTAACCAAAGGCTGTAGGTTAAAATCCACCCGGTGCTCCTTGAAAAGGCTATGAGCAGTCTTCTCTGTCCTATAAGGCCAGTATGAGTCAGAATTGATACAACAACAATGGATTACCTGTTCTTTAGAGACCAAAACTTGTCCCTAGTTGAAAAATGTTCAACTAGGGACTTCACTAATAGAGGAAACAAATAAATCTCTCTTGTGTCCAGTTCTGTTGTATCCTGTCGCTATATTTAAAAAGTATGAGAATAGCTAACAGATGAGCAATTAAGTAAATTGTATACATTAACTGTTAATTGATAAGTAAAAGATTAAAATCATGAAAGAGAAATTATTATAAATCAAATTTAAGAAAATTCTAAATGCTCCATTAGTAAGTTCTTAGTGGGCAGTAATGCTTGTTAAATATGAAGAAGTGTGTCTAGTTGGAATTGAACAGGCTTAATATCTGGTAGATGTGTGTTGCTTACATCACAGATATACTGTCAGTAAATATTTTATTAAGTAATCTATTGGTGCTAATTAAATATAACACTTCTTTTCTGCCTCAGTGTACATTCATCATCTTGAAAGTATAATCCCCAGCCTTATGTGGCATGAATGAAATTGTGAATGCCCTTCTGTGTATAAGTCTGCATAATATACTTAGTGTAAAGAGTTTGAAGACATCCAGTGCTTGAAATTTTATGGATGTGTTGATTTTTTCTGACAGTTTTTGGATTCAGATATGCTGAACAAGGAAGATGAAAATGTATTTTCTTACCTTTCCTGTTATTTTTTAAAGCTGATTTTTAAAATCATAGACTTATACTTAAGGCATATAACTCATCTAATATTTGTGGACTCATCATTAAAGTGAGCAACTCATTAAACATTTAGCCTAGAGCTTTATCATTCCTCTCACAATTGTTCACACAAAAATATAGATTATTTTGATCTCAGGGATGATTTGTATACATATATGTAACAAAAAAGTAATTTTTTCCTTCCCCTTTGCTTTCATGTTAATATCACTCTCAATAATAATGTTTAATTTTTCCTTTTGTATTTGATCATTCTATTTCTTAAGACATGTTAGTTATCCATCTTTTCTGCACCTATTAGAAAAATTATTAAATATTTGATAATTCGGCTAATATCAATTTGTTAAATTCACTTTATTTATTCTGCATTTCAGCACATGTCTGCTGTATAAATAATGTGTTTATGGTGCTAAGCTCTGCCAGAGCTACAAAGATGAATTAAGAGGTTACTGTCTTCAATAAGCTTATTAGAGAAGATGAGTGTGTGGGTGAGGGTGGGGAACACTGAACGTGGAATGTCACAAGAAGGAACCAAGTAAAAGAATGGGATACTAATGAGAGAATAATTCTCAGTTTTGAACCTGTGATAGCATATTGGATGCCTCTGTGGCTACATGGGAGCACTGTTGGTACAGTGGTTAAGAACTTGGCTACTAACCTAAAGATCAGCAGTTCAAATCCCCAGCTGCTCCTTGGAAACCCTTTGAAGCAGTTCTGTTTTGTCACGTAGGGTAACTACATATCTGAATGTGTTTGAGTACAGTGGGCTTGGTTTTTTTATGCCAATACATGTTCATTCTTAATGTTGATTGATATTAGGAGATTGAGGAGTCTATGTTACATTCCTGTGTTTAACGGAAGGAACTCACTCACCACCTATATTTTCTTCATCCAGTTAGTATTACAACCAACAGCATTTCTCCTTCCCTCTCTTCCTTCCTTGCTTCCTTCCTTTCTCCCTCCCGTCCTCCTTTCCTTATCACCTTACCTCCTTCCCTCCTTTCTTCTTTATTTCCCTCTTTCCTTCTTTTTTTTTTTTTTTTTTTTTTAGCAAGGTTGTTTCTCCTGGTTAGAATTCTCCAAAGGAAATGGGTTGGGGAATAAATCTTAAGAGTTTATAAGCAGAGTTTGTTTATATGATGAAAAACCTGCACTTAGAAAATATTCACTTATTGTATCTTTTTGTCATTTTCTTCACCATCCTTAATTGTATCTACTTTTTGAAGACATCTGTTCATCTTTCACCATGTAGTAATGTCATTGTGTTTTGTATTCAGCTTCTCCTCTCTGATCCTCTTAAAGCATTCAGCTCACTTGACTTGAACCCTTACTGTGGTGTGCTGGAATTCCTTTTAGGTTCTGCAAGCATCTCACATTGATTCTACCAGTCTAACAACTCCCAAAACAAAACCTGCGTGCCCACTTCGGATTACACCACACAAATCTCACCTTTTCTTTTCTTCTGTCTCTTCCCTTTCTTTTCTCTTCTTAAGCCCTAAATGACTTACAGATTCTGCACAATCTCCTAAATAAGGTACAAACCTATTTAGCAGGCAGGGGCAATTCTTTGTGGGTTATCCCAATTCTGTTTGCCATGATTGGTGGACCCATGGTTGAAGAATTTTAGATTTACATAAAATTTGAATGATAGGAAAGGAATTATGAGGTCTTGAATAAATATATGAAAGATCTCTCTCCAAAGATGCTTTTAGCAAAATCATAACAATTGAGGCAGAAAACAATATAAGTGCAGTATCAGTGATGTGTTATACAACCTAATTTGGGATAATGAGACTCAGCTTGTACCATTCTGTGCTTGTTAGTAACTGTTTGATTCTCCTACCTTTGATTTGGGAATTATTTGGACTTTGTTTTAGGTTATGTGGCTTCTTACAGATCTGTTTTTTTTTTTTAATTTATTCGTTTGTTTGTTTGTTTGTTGTTTTGTTTTACCTTTCTACTTCCCAAACTGCTCAGTGACTTTTTGGTAGGATTCTTCAGTGTGGAAGACTCTCTTGTTCTAACCATTGAAACTTGCTCGTTACCTAGCCTCAGCTGACGGCTAGAAATCTCACCAGAAGTGGAGAGACATCCCCCAGACCCTGTTCCCATGCTACTAGTGTACATACCCTTTATGATGCTGTCTTTTCTAAATTTTGGGTTTATGAGAATGCTGTGAGTTCCTACAGGAAACATTATACTTAATTAAGCAACATGTAATAACACTAGTGGATTTTTTCAATACACCTCTTTATAACTTTTCTGCTTTAGTAAGGCTTATTTTAGAAACAGAATTGTTAGGTTTCCAATTTGGAACTACTTTGTCTCCTATGGAAGCATTCTAGGTGGATGAGAGTTAAATAGTATCATATTATGATGGCATGGGACGACAATTCTCATGCACTCTGCAGGCCTGCCTTACACAGTTAAATATACTTGCCTTCTACATATAAGCACATGATGCTTGTTGCAAATCAATAGACACTGAACGGAGGCCTGAATTTGTGTAAGCGTATGCTGATAACCATATGGCCTATGGTAACCTGTGTCATGGGTTATTTTCATTTAATAAACAGATCTACAAACTGTAACTATGACATCAGTCCTTGCCTTCTATTTCTTATGTACTCTATTATAGTTAAAAATAGTTGCTACCTTAAATGAAGATTAAACAAATCAGTTTTGAAGTTACGTTATTCTTTTGCTCATTCTTCGGTATGTGAGATTCAGTTGTATTGTAGAAGGACTATTTTCTAATTTATAGATTCAATATACTTACTTTACTAGTAACAAAAAAGGAAAAAAAACAGTGCCATTGAGGTTCCTTCAATATCTATATAAGTTATTTACTTTTAAAATATTCTTTATGTGCCCTGGTGCTTGACATTCGGCTAATCATACTGAGTCTGTGACAAGTTTGCATGTATGTGTATGTGCGCGCATTTGAATGTACCTTCTACTTGTGTAGATCCAGCTCGATGGCACTTGGCTTAGCTGTGTGGAAGCACAAGGTTAGTTTAAAAAATATGTATGGGGACAAGAAGTGTAAAAAAATATTTTGCAGATTGTCATAACCAAATTTCTGTGTAATTTACTGTATGCGGTCTGGAATTTTCTGAAATAGTTACTTCTTTAGGTAAGATAGGGCTGAGCACTCTAGTTAATAATTTGAAATAATGATCTGTGTGACAAATTTAACATTTTCATGGACAAAAATTGTTAAAATGTCCAACCCAAATCAAAGCCAGACCCACCACCGGACTTGCAACAACCCTATAGGGCAGAATAAAACTACCCTATAGAGCAGCTGTAGCTGTCAACCACTATGTCACCAGAGTTTCCAAAATCCCCAAAGGATCCTAAAAACCTTGCTTCAAAACATTACAATGTACTAACAATGAAATTTGTCCAGTTTTTGCATGGATACTATTGGACATGGGGTGGAAAATACGTAACTGTATGTCGTTTGTGACACTTTTAATGTACAGAATGGTCATTTACAAAGTTCCTATTTTATGCCCAATTAGCTTAGGGAATATCCATATGAATAAGACCAAATCCTTTATTTGATTTATAGGCCATTTTTATATAACATATATTCTCAGTGATTTGGCATTTTATGAGCCGATATGTCCATCTTCCATTTTTATATGATGCCAATTTTGTATAATAACCTGGTCTGTGTAAACTAACCATGTGGATAACTGAGGAGAAGATGCATGTGTGTGTGTGTGTGTGTGTGTGTGTGTGTGTGTGTGTGTGTGTATGTATGTATATTCAGAATGGAAGGATTAGGGTTATATTCTGGATTAAACAGCATTCAGTATATGTCTCTGTAATGTAGCAAATATGGTCCCAGTCACATTAAGCTGGCTGCTAACAAAAGAGCAGCAGAAATGTGACAAAAGATTTAAAATGTATTTACAGATTTGTGTCCATTTTTGTAAGTATGAAAAAGAAAGAAGTAAATTTATATTCAACAACTTTATTAATGGCTTTGAAAATGATAGCAAACAACTCATTAATTAATTCATTAATGAGTCTAAATAGAGAAGTGTAAACATCAGCAAAGGCAGTGACATAATACCACAAAGGGTAGAACAGAAGTGAAATAAAGCAGGAAATGAAGCAGCAAGCTGCCATGAAGTTAGTTCACATTATCAAACACGTTTGATTAGTCTTAACAATAGCTACATGATAAAGAAATATGTATTGGGAAATAGACATAGTAAATGATACCTTAATCTCAGTATGTTTATGAAAACCAATAGGTGGAGAATAAAATGAGATCTGAGTGTATTTGTGCCTTCCTGATTAAGTGAAATTCTCACTCTAAAGGAACTGCAAATTTCATCTAAAAGTCATGAGATAAAGAGGACTTTTGTGCCATAAGTGAGGCATTTTTAAATGACTCATCTCTTGTCCTTCCTATGAGTTGGTTTCTATGTCTCTATGGCAGATGGAGTGTGAGTTAGCGTTAATTTCCTGACTGTGTTTGGCTGTGAAATCTCTTTGCCTGGCTCTTTCAACCTGAGTTAAGACCTGTATTTGACTTGGTTTTGAATTAACAGTGAACGTGCTGTTTAATTCTTCTGCTGTGGTGCTCCTAGCTCCTTCTGTCCACCTGTGACACCCCAAAGAGCTGAGCAGCTGGCTCTACAGCTGCAAACAGGGGCTAAGGCATTTCTCTTTGGGGCAGACATGTATCTTACATGAATTCAGGATAGGGGAAAAGTTTTGCTTGTTTGTGTGTTTCCATTGCCAGTCTCTTCGTTGAAGGAGAAAACTAAACTACCATGAATAATCTATTCCTTTTCCACTAACCCAGATGTTTTTCCACTTTCTTGTGAGAGAAAAAGATCCCTTTAGATTTCTAAACTAAGTACTAATTCAAAAAAGTATTTCTACTTTTCCGTCCTTGAAATATGAACAATAAAATTAACTTCTTCGTGTTCCATAAAAAGTGGAGAACTCATTCTAATGTGGTCAGAAATACCAACATCTCCAGAGGATAACCTGCTGCCTCTTGCAGCTGTCATGAAAGTTGTGCCAGATGATTGATGTTTGCTTTGATCACTTGTCACACAGCTCTCTGCCTACCACTGGACCTGCCTTGATGCTCACACACTTCTTCCTCTTAGTGTTGCGCATCCCAAACTTGTAAGGATCAGAGGCAACCCCTAATATCTCGTCTAATTACAACAGAGGCAGTGGGGCATAACTCATACCTCCATCGTGCAAGGCTATTAGAACATACCTATGAGAGAAAAATACAGTATAGGACTGACTAAAGGTGCCATAATATTGACAGACTAAATCTCAGAGTTAAAATTTAGGCAGATAGAGTTCTACATGAATGATCTTTCTCCTAGACAAGAAGTTGACAACCCAATGTAAAGTCAATCCTCAGTTAACTGTATTTACCTGCATTATGTGTAGTCAGATCTTTTATAGCTGAATTAAGTCTATAATAGAATGACATTCATCCAATAGATGGTAATTAGGTATTTTTTTTAATAATAAAATTTTACTGAGTTTTTGATGAAAGTGTACACAGCAACGTAGGTTCTCATTTCACAATTTACACAAAAACTGTTCAGTGACTTTAATCGGATTTATAACAATGTGTCAACATTCTCTGTGTTCTGTTTGTTCCATTTTCAGCACTCTAGATTTCCTGCCCTTTGATCTTCTCATCTTTGTTTATGAGTAATTGCTAACCTCTTTTCTTCCTTTAGTGATTTTTTTTTAAGTGGGCCACCAATCTCATGGGTAATATCCTTTATTTTGTGTGCCACTCTATTGTTAACTGAAAGATGATCTCAGGAGACAGGCTTGCTTCTAGATGTAAAGAGTATCTAGGGTGATAGTCTCTGGGAGTCCTCTGTTTTAGTTTATCTGGCTTTTAAAATAAATAAATAGGAATTTTAGAGCTGCGCCATGTTTTCTTCCCATCCTCTCCGGGACTAGCTATTGTGATCCCAGTCAGAATGGTCAATGTTGGTAACCAGGCACCATCTAGTTCCTTTGGTCTCAGGATAGATGAAGGTGTGGCTTGTATAGGCTTATTTTTTCTCTCAGAGTTTGGTTACCTTATTGCTGGTTTGCTACTGGTAAGTACAGACTCATCGTTGTGTCTTAGGTGGTGAATCATAGGCTTTTAAGATCTCAGATACTCACTTCACTAGGATGCAAATCATGGTTTTTACGACATGGCAATGGTTCATCTTGCATACAATTATTATTTTTGCTGGTCTTTTAAAGTCTGATTATGTGAAGAATGAAAACAGATTGAGTTCTAGCTACGGCTCTAACATTGTTATTCTGTTCTGCTAGGTGTGTTGTAGATGATAAGAACTCGAAGGTGGCTTGGTTGAACCGTTCTGGCATCATTTTCGCTGGACATGACAAGTGGTCTCTGGATCCCCGGGTTGAGCTGGAGAAGCGTCATTCTCTGGAATACAGCCTTCGAATCCAGAAGGTGGATGTCTATGATGAGGGTTCCTACACTTGCTCGGTTCAAACACAGCATGAGCCCAAGACCTCCCAAGTTTACTTGATCGTGCAAGGTAAGAAAAACGAGATAGGTGGTAGTAATGGAGAGCTAGAAACATCATGATGCACAAAATATTTGCAAAATCTTTCCTAGGTAGGAAAAAGGAGGAGGGAAAAGAGAATACTTCCAAATACGTGATTACACTTAAGGATCTGCTTTCATTCTAGCAAGATAGACTTAAAATGAGAAGACTATAAGGAATATGTAGAGAGTACTCATGCCACCATGAGTCAGTACATATGGTGAGAATACTTTCTCCTAGCCCTAAGAATGAAAACAGCTAGCAAGGGCCATAGCTCTTGGAACCAGTTAAAACAGAAACAAGAGCACATAGGATGCTTATAATTGTATGATGCTCAGTTTATCACCCTGGTGAGTACTAGATGCTTTTCAAATTTGAGATTTGGTTTTTATCTATCCTCTAACTGAATATTATCACTAATTATCTGCTTTAACAATCATTTTTTTTTAATAAAATGATATCCAGAGACTTTGACCTTATCTTAGCTGGACAGCTTTCTATGTAATTTGTATGTACATTTAGTGGCATGTTATTTGTGAATAATTTCAGTGCTAAGGCTTTGCAAAGTCATTGAGAACAATCCGCTTCCAGATTTGGGGTTTCCAAGGGCACGTCTTAGTTATAGTCCTATAGGATGAAAGCACTAGATGGTATACATTCCCCCAAACTGTAATTCTCTTGAGTCTCTTTCCCTGTAATTGCAAGTAAGAACAAAGCTAATCAACTGCACGGTTTTATTGCAAGTGAAGTCAAACCACCATCAGTTTCAATCTATCTATCAAGAAAGATCTAAGCACTAACAAATATTAGAGCTGTGTTTATGTAGTCTTGATTTACAATTTTATGTAAATTTAATGCAAATTAGGCATAGCCCTAGGGCTCCTGTCAAGATTCCAATGCAGTCAGTGGTGTGGCAAAGTTTGACTGTAGCTTCTGTTTATGTGTTATGGAATTGATTGTTGCAGCATTTAAATTATTGCTCTCCCAACTCTTCTGATTAACAGATTGAAACTAGAATAAAATACATCAGAGACTGTCTGGTACATGGTGGTTCAATCATGTGACCTCTATTTTGGTCCATTTGCAGTGGCTGACAGCTTCATTTTATTGCTTGTAAAGGCATGTCTACTAGCTTATAAAGTCCCCATTACAATCAAAGCATGGTACACTTTCCTGGCAGCTTAATACTTGAGACACCAGAGTTTGGAACTCAGGCAATCCATTTAAATGTGTAAGCATAGCTACAAATATCTAAACACATAAATGGATTAATTTCTCATCTCTTTCAAAACACATACAAGCATACAATATACTCACACACAATATAGACACAATTGTATAGACCACTCAAAACAAAAAGAAAATTTTTACCTGATTCAATGACATAAATAAGGGAAATAACTAGTTGACTTAAGTATCCTTAGAATGTATTTTATCCAATGACCAACTCCAGATTATATTCGCAGTTACACAATTTTACTCCTCCATAATTTTGCTATTTTTGCTGCCTTTAATATCTTAGAGAGCCCTTAGAAACCATGATTAGGAATTGTGCATTGTTTTATACCGAATACAACTGGACGATCTGAGCATTATGCACCCTGGATTCCAGATAAAACAGTAGATGTTCTTTAAACTTAGGTCATTTGCTCAAGATCATAGCCAAGTGCTGTCGAGTCGGATCGCAAGATCATAGAAAGTGATAATAGAATCAAACTCATAAAATACATCAGAGACTGTCTGGTACATGGTGATTCAATCATGTGACCTCTATTTTGGTCCATTTGCAGTGGCTGACAGCTTCATTTTATTGCTTGTAAAGGCAATAAATGGAAAGTTTTTGCTTTGACTTTAAATAGCTCTGGTGGCACAATCATTAAGAGCTCAGGCTGCTAAACAAAAGCTCAGCAATTCAGTTCAACCAACTGCTTCTTGGAAATCCTATGGGGCAGTTCTACTCTGTCCTATAGGGTTTTTCTGAGTCAGAATTGACTCAGCAATATTACTTGTTCATATGTATTTAAGTCTGAGCTCTTAGCAGATTCCAAAGCCCCTACCTCCCCCCTTTTTGTTGTTTCTGACCTGTATATGTTTAAGCTATAAATATGACCATCCCAAGGGGGAGAGAGCTAGAATAAAGTTAGGTCATCCTGTGTACACCTCTTTGTCATACTAGTGCAAGTGAAATTAAATTTAGCTTTAAGGAATGGATTCCCAAAGAAAGAAAACCCACGGCTGTAAAGTCAGTGCTGACTCATATCAACCCTCTAGGTCAGAGTAGAACTGCCCCCACAGAGTTTCCAGTGAGCGTTTGGTGGATTTGAACTGCCAGCATCATGGTTAGCAGACATATCACTTAACCACTATGCCATCAGGATTTCCAAGGAATTGGTTAGAACCTACTAAATGCCAGGCACTGTTCATTCATTATCTCCTTTTATTCTTCTCATATGCCAATATTAAGTAGGTCTTAACTACTTTATTATAAATATGCAAAGTTAAATATATTTCAGATAGGGTAAGGAATATGTCCAAGGCTCTCTCTTGACTTAGAATAGGGTTTCCAACCTGTCTCTGTCTTGTTTAAAACATTATTTCAATTTCTTACTTAGCACATTAAAAGGCAAAAAAAGAGTATTGAAGCATTGAAGCATGTACTTGTGAAGGGATGAGAAAAGGATTGCCTTTTCCTGTGCCTGAGTCAGGAGGGAGATTTTATTTTATTTTATTTTGACAACTGTATGGATGTGGGTATTTGGTCAGTATCACCAGATGAGTGAACCAGTTCTCCTTGGGACATTCAGCTGTGGCTATGTCAGGAGTTCTTTTCAATTGTCATTTCAAGCTGTGTTGTAACACTGCTTCCTACTCAGGGCATCAACTCTAGTCCAAGCAAAAGTATACACAAGCATCATTTTCTGTTGTAATCTGCAGTGAACAATTTCACATGTTTTTCACCATGTCAGCAATTCTGTTTCTGAGGCTGGGCTAAGATGGCAAAGTAGTCAAATGATTCTTGTGATCCCTCTTAACAGCAAAGATCCTCCAAAAAAAAATTTGTATTTGACATTCTAGGGGGCCTGAACATCAATAGAAGAGTTGAGAAATCAGTGACAAGAAAGGGAGAGTAGGTCCAAAAGTACCCAGAAGTGTCCAGACCCAACTCGATGGGAATTGACAACCTGCAGGCGGATGAGGTACAGCGAGCATGGTGGTGAGGGGAGCAGTGGCATTACAGAAAGGGTCTTCCACAGTACGAGATACAGAACAAAAAAGAACATACTTATGCCTTCAGAATCAGTAAAAAATGGCGTTTGAGTATCAAAACTTAAATAGCTTGCATCTAGCCTGTCACACTTGGATTTAAAACTTTCCTTTGGGATAAACCTCTCTCCGTTTAAAGGGCCCTTTCCCCTTCCTGCTCTGTAATGTTCCCCACCTGGCTCCAGAGACTGACACATCCCCTGGGCTAGAAATGGGACAATTTATGCACCATGAGTCACATTCTTAGCCTTGGAGAGGGAACAATTTAACAAACGGGGTGGAGGGAGGGTGGGAATATGCTGGCTCCCCTAAGCCAGGAACTCAGGACAGAAACAGTTATTTTGCCCATGTGTAGACGTAAGAGATTTGTGGACTTTAAATGTTTTTCACCGCAGTATACTGCATTGGGCACTCAGAATCTGGCATCAAAATCTATCAACTATGGTGCTTTCAGGAAGAGGGGCACACTTTCCTCATAGATACTCACAGACAGCTATCAGCTTCCTGCTTTTCTCAGTGCATGAAGCCAGATACCTGTGCCTACACCAATCACCCCTTCCACCTGTACCACACAGTAACTGACTATCTGACAGTTGAGCTAGATACATACAAAAAACATAAACAAACTCTTGGGCTTGCATGTCTAGTAACATTTCTAACCACCTGGTTTCAGGATGCTAGAGCATCAAAGGTGCCAATAGTTATGCGAATTCACGTGCCCACCCTATTGCAGCATTTCAAAACAAAACAAGAAGCTAGAACAGAGTAGCCAAGCCGGCCAAATGCAGTCGAGTGGGATCCAGAAAGTAAGCAAGCATAAATAACAACAACAGCTTATTGATGGCTTGAAGACAACAGTCAACATGGAATCTCATAAAGAAGAAGACCATGACAGCTTCAGAAAACTGCCAAAACAAAGAATCAAGAAATTTTTTCAGATGAAGAGAACTTCCTGGAATTATCAGATGTTGAATACAAAAGATTAATATATGGACTCCTCAAGAGATTAGGAAGGATATCAGGAAAGGTGCGGCAGAGAATGATGACAAATCTGACAGTCTACAAGAAACCCTAGAGGGTAAACATGTAGAAATTCAGAAGATTAATAATAAAATTACAGAATTAGACAATTTAATAGAAAGTCAAAGAAGAAGAATAAAGCCAATGGAAGGACAAATTAGTAAGACTGAAAATAAAGCACTTGACACTGACGTATTTAAGAAAAATCAGCCAAAATAATTTAAAAGAATGAGGAAACACTAAGAATTATGTGAGACTCTATCAAGAAGACAATCTACAAGCAATTTGAGTACCAGAAAAGGGGGAGATAACAGAAAATACAGAGAGAATTATTAAAGATTTGTTGACAGAACACTTCCCTGATATTCGGAAATATGAGAAGATATCTATCCAAGATGCTCATGAGACTCCAGACAAGATAGATCCCAAAAGAAATACAACAAGACATATTATAATCAAATTTGCCAAAACTAAAGATCAGAGAAAATTTTAAAAGTGGCTAGAAAACCCTGATGTAGTGGTTAAGTGTTATGGTTGCTAATCAAAAGATTGGCAGTTTGAATGCATAGGCACTCCTTGGAAACTCTATGGGGGAGCTCTGCTTTGTCTTGTGGGGTCACTGTATTGGAATTGACTCAGTGGCAATAGGTTGGGGATAAATGAAAAATAATGTACAAAGGAGAGTGAATAAGACTAAGTTAAGACTAGTCAGCAGCAACTATTCAGGCAAGAAGACAATGGGGTAACATATACAATGCATTGAAGGAAATAAAATTGCCAACCAAAAACTATATAGCCAGCAAAACTGTCTCTCAAATATGATGGCTAAATTAGACCATTTCCAGATAGACAGAAGTTTAGGGAATTTTCAAGATTACAAGAAATAATAAAGGCTGCTGTTTGCTCAGAAAATCAATAACCTTGGATAACAACCCATGACTAGAATGCAGGACAAAGCAGCTGGACATTAACTCAGATACAGAAATTAGAAAATTAAATAAAAGATAAAAAACTGAAAATAGGGAGAGATGTTATTATGTAAAAGATGACAACATTAAAAGAGGGACTTAAAAAAAAACAGTAATAGATCTTGTATGTGGGGGAGAATTCAAGGCTATACAAAGAATAAAACTCTGGTTTAATTGTAGAAATATAAATACTCAGGTAACCAGAAGGAGAATTAACGATTCTACAAATCAAATTAAAAAACAAGAAAACCATGATATTTCTGCAAACACAAATCAACAATGAAAATGATGAAAACATCTAAAGAAAAACAATCCATCAGACAAAATTAAGCAGAACAAAGGAACTGTCAACAGTGCTTGAAACAAGGCATCAAAATGACAGTGCTAAATTCATTCCTTTCAGTAAAAAAAGTAGAAAATGACAGAATCGATAAAAATAAACACAGTCTGTCTATATGGTGCTCACAAAAGACATACCTTATATTGAAGACACAAACAAATTAAAAGTTAAAGATGGGAAAAATATATCAAGCAAACAACATTCAAAGCAGAACAGGAGAAGCAAGATTAATTTCTAATAAAATACACTTTAAAGAAAATCCATGATGACGGATAAGGAAAGACTCTATATAGTGATTAAATGATCAATATTCCAGGAGGACATAACCATATTAAATATTTTCCTACCCAATGATAGAGACCCTAAATGCATTAAAAAATTAAATAAATAAAACTCTAGCAATATTAAAAAGAGAAGTTGACAGCTCCATGATAATAGTAGGAGACTAACACATCATTGTCAGTGAAGGACAGAACATTCAGAAAGAAACTCAATAGACACAGAAAGATCTCAATACCACAATCAATAAATTTGATCTCATAACATACACCAAACACTTCACCCAACAACAGCCAAGTTTACCTTCTTTTCTAAGCACGTGGATCCTTCTCTAGAATAGATATTAGGCAATAAAGCAAGCCATAACAGAATCCAAAGCCCTGGAATTTTGCAAAGAATGTTTTAGACTATAAAGCCATAAAAGCTGAAATCAGTAAAAAAAAAAAAAAAAATCAAACATGGAAACTGAATAACACCTTGCTCAAAAACTACTTAGTTAGGGAAGAAATCAATGACAATAAAGAAATTTACAATATCAAATAAGAATGAAAATGCATCCTACCTGGACCTTTTGGCGCAGAGCAAACCAGTACTCATTGTGAGGTGCTTCCAAGTTGGTTCCAACTCATAGTGACCCTGTGTACAACGGAAAGAAATACTGACCGGTCTTGTTCCATGTCCACAATAATTGTTATGCTTAAGCCCATCATTTCAGCTACTGTATCAATCCATCTGGTCGAGAATCTTCCTCTTTTTCCCTGACCCTTTACTCTACCAAGCATGATGCCCTTCTCTGGGGACTGATCCTTACTTATAACATCTATGATCCTAACTTATAACATCTCCACAGTGTGTAAGACCTAGTCTTGCCATCTTTACTTCCAAGGAGAAATCTGGTTGTGTTTCTTCCAGAACAGACCTGTTTGTTCTTTTGGCAATCCACGGTACATTCAACATTCTTGTCTAACACCACAATTCAAAGGTGTCAATTCTTCTGTTTTCCTTGTTCATTGTCCAGTTTTACATGCATATGATGCAATTGAAAATACCACAGCTTGGGTCAGGCACACCTTGGTCTCCAAGGTGATGTCTTTATTTTTGATACTTTAAAGAGATCCTTTGCAGCAGATTTTCCCAGTACTCAGAGATTGATTTTTAGAAATAAACATATGCATGTAAAAGGAAGAAAGTGCCCAAATCAAAGCATTAGCCCTACAACTCAAACAAATAGAAAGAAAGCATCAAATAACCCTCTTGGGCACAAAAAGAAAGCAAATAGTAAAAATTAGAGCGGAACTAAGCAAATTAAAGAATAGAAAAGGGATTGAAAGAGGTAACAAGACCAAAACCTGGTTCTTTGAAAAGATCAACGAAATCAATAAACCGCTGGCCAAAGGAACAAAAGAAAATAGAAGAGGAACTAAATAACCTGAATAAATGGAGTGGGTGATATCACAGTGGACCCTACTAAAATTAATAATAATAATAGTAATAGAATACTATGAAAAATTGTACTCAAACAAATTTGAAAACCTAGAGGAAATGAACAAATTTCTAGAAACACAGTACCTAATTAAACTAACACAGGTAAAACATCTAAATAAACCTGAAGCAAAAGAAGAGATGGAAAAAGTAATTTAAAAAAAAAAAAATCCTCATCAAAAAAACACTGTGACCCTAACAGCTTTACTGGAGAAGTCTACCAGACTTTCAGAGAAGAGGAGAAGAGTCAACACCAATAGTACTAAAGGTATTTTTGGAGCATAGAAAAGAGTGAAATAATCCCAAACTTATTGTATGAAGCCAACATAAGCTTGATACCAAAACCAAGTAAAGACACTACCCAAAACAAAAATTACATACAAACATTTCTCATGAACTTAGATGAAAAATCCTCAGCAAAATTCTGTTCAATGGAATTCAACAACATATCAAAAAAATTAATTCATATTGACAAAGCAGGATTTGTACTACGGTTGCAAGAATGGTTCAACATCAGAAAAACAATGTAATCAAACACATAAATAAAAGATAAGAACCACTTGATGTTACCAATTTATGCAGAAAAAGTATTTAACAAAGTCTAATACATGGTCATGTTAAAAATTCGTAGTATGATAGGAATAAAAAGAAAGTTCTTCAGTGTAATGAAGGGCATTTATACAAAGACAACAGCCAACACTATCCTAAATGTAGAGAGTCTGAAAAAATTCTCCTTGAGAACAAGAACCAGAAAAAGATATCTTTTGTGACCACTTTTATTCAACAATGTACTGGAGGTTCCAGCCAGAAAATTCAGTCCAGAAAAAGAAAGAAGGGTCAACCCAATAGGTAATGAAGAAATAAAAGTCACACTATTTTCAGATCATATAATCTTATACACAGAAAACCCTAAAGAATACACACACACACACACTCACACAAGCATACACGTACCCAGTAAGTAGGTAGGTAGATAGATAGATAGGTAGGTAGGTAGATAGCTAGAGAGAGAGACAGGCACAGATAGGTAGATAGACTACTACAACTGATAGAAAATTTCAAAAATATCAGGATACCAGACAAATGTATAATAATCAGTTTTGTGCCTCTACATCATTAAAGAGAATGTCAAAAAGTAAATCACCGATTCAATGACATTTGCAATAGCCCCTAAGGAAATAAAATGCCTAGGAATAAATCGAACTAGAAATGTAGAAGACCTCTACAAAGAAAACTGCCAGATACAACTGCAGGAAACCTATAGACTTCCATTAGTGGAAAAGCCTACCTTTTCCACTAAAACTCAACATTGTAAAAGTGTGTATTCTTCCCAAAGGGATTTACAGATACAATACAAAATTGCGTGGCATTTTTTAATGAGGGAGAGGAAAAACAAACAAACACCGGTTACATATGGAAAGAGAGAAGCCTTGGCTAAGTAAAGCATTATTGAAGAAGAACACAGTGGGAGGCCTCATACTACCCAACTTGAGAACTTACTACACTGCCATAGTAGTCAAAAATGGCCTGATTCTTGTACAATAACTGATACACAAATCAGTGGAAGAGAATTGAGAATGCAGATGTAAAATTATTCCCCATAAGCAACTGCTGTTTTTCAAATGCCTGAAGTCCATAAACTGGGGAAAGACAGCCCCTTTAACAAATGGTGTTGGCATAACTGGATATCCGCTTACAAAAACAAAAACAAAAGAAGAAACAAGACTCATATCTCTCACAAAAACTAACTCAAAATATATCAAATACCTAAATATAAAATGATAAAGATTGGGGAAGAAAAAAATAAGGACAACACTGAGATCCCTAATAACCAGCATAAACAGGCTACAGAATATCACTAACAAAGCACAAACATGAGAAAAGAAAATATATAACTGGGAACTCATAAAAATCAAATACCTCTACTCATCCAAAGACTTCATTGAAAGAATAAAAGGACAACTCAAAGACTAGGAAGATAAAAATTGGCTACAGCATATCTGATCAGTGTCTGGTCTCTAAAACCTACAAGATACTACATATCGTTAACCACAAAAACAAACAAACAAACAAACAAATAACCCAGTTATAAAATGGGAAAAGGATATGAACAGGCAGTACATCCAAGAACACATACATACTGTTAACAGGCACATGGACAGATGTGCATGATCATTAGCCATTAGAGAAATGCTAATCAAAATCACAATGAGATACTGTTTCAGCCCAACAAGGCTTTCATTAACCCCAAGTCTCAAAAGAGTTAATATTGGAGAGGGTGTGGAGAGACTAGAACACTTAAACACTGCTGGTGGGAATGTAAAGTGGTACAACCACTTTGGAAATTGATTTGGTGATTTCATTAAAAGCTAGAAATAGAAATACAATTTGATCCAGATATTCTACTTCTTGGAATGTTTCATAGAGAAATAAGAGCTGTCATGCAAATAGGTACCTGCATACCAATGTTCATTGCTCCACTGTCCAGGGTGGCAAAAAATGTAATCAGCCTAGGTGCCTATCAGCAAATTACTGGATAAATAAATTACAGTATATTCACACAATGGAAAAGTACACAATGATAAAGAAAAATAATGAAGCTGGGTAACTTCTGATAACATGGAAGAATCTTGAAGACACGCTGAGTGAAAGTTGCAAAAAGACCAACATTGTATGACACACTGTTATAATGACTCAAGAAAAGGTTTAAATCAGAAGAAAACAGTCTTTGATGGTTATGAGGGTGGGAAAGTAGGGAGAAGGGTATTCACTGATCAGATAATAGGCAAACATGTTTTTTAGGTGAAGGCAGAGATAACACACAGTAGAAGGTATGTCAGTATAACTGGACTAAACCAAAAGCTAAGGCATTTCCTAAATACAATCACTTCGAAAGACAGAGTAGCACATAGGGGTCTAGTGACCATGGTTTCAGGAGATTTCTAGGTTAACTGATACAATAAAGTTTATTAAGAAGATGTTCTATCCAGAGAGAGCAGAGGGGAACAGGAACTGGTTGAAAGATATGGGAAGTGCAGGTAGAGAAAAGGAGTGTGCTGTCAGAGTGTGAGGAGAGCAGTTAGGGTCACATAACAAAGTGTAGTAAGTTCTTGTATGAAAAACTGACTTCAATTGTAAACTTTCACTTAAAATATTTTTAAAAAGTCTTTTAAAAAAAGATAAACATGATTAGAGACAGAGAAGTTCTCATGCCACCAAGAAATAAGAACCATACCTTGGAACTTGGGTCTCTGCACTGAGACTTCTGAATCAAGGGAAAATTGATGACAAAGACCTTCCTCCAGAGCCAACAGGGAGAAGTGTCTTCTGAGGCTGCACCTGGAATTCAGACTTCTAGCCTCCTAGACTGTGAGAGAATTAGTTTATCTTTGTTAAAGCCATTCACTTATGATATTTCTGTTATGGCAGCCTTGGATATCTAAGATATTCTTTCATGTATCTTGTATTTTGGATGCAGAATTTTGTATCTTGCATTGCTTAATATTGGCTCATGAGTTATGTATATTTCCAAAATTTTGTAAAATTATATATTATATAATTATAACATTATGTATTACCAAAATATCATATTAATTTTTATCACCACTGACATCATCCCGACATTATGTGTTGGGAAATGGTCATCCTCGAGATCATTGATACAAGTTTTTCAAAAGTCAAATTTACTTGAAAATTCAAGTTTTATCATCAATAACAATTACTGTTGTTACAGGTTGAATTGTGCCCAACAAAATATGTTGTGTAGATCCTTACCTCTGTAACTGTGGTTATGATCCCTTTTGGGAATGAGCTACTTTTGTCATGTTAATGAAAAAGTTAATATAGGGTGTATCTTTAGTCTGTCTCTTTTGAGATATAAAAGGGATTAAAGAAGGAAATAAAGGAAGACGGTATAGAACACATCCCAAGCTACATAGACATTGCTAGGAGCAGAAGCTCAAAAGAAACAAGAAATTTCCTCTAAATCCAATAAAGAAGGAAACCTTCACCTAGAGTCAGTACCCTGAATTCAGACTTCTAGCCTCCTATCCTATGAGAAAATAAATCTCTGTTTCTTAAAAGCAAACAAACAAACAAAAAAAGCTCTTACTTCTGTGTATGTCTAGCACCCATCTCTGTCTCCAAGCACCTTCCTGTAGAATGAAAGCCTCTTTTCAAATTTAAAATCCCTCTTTCGGTCCCCCTTATAAATTCTGAAATCTAACCTTTCTATGCTCTTTCCACATACCCAATGGTGATACCACCTTTAGCTTCAAGGTGCTATGCAGTATCACTAAGGAATAATGGTCAAAAAGGTACCTGATTCACATCACAATTCCCCTTTTTGCTGCATAAGTAAAATTTGACCAAGCTAAGTGCCGTCGAGTCAGAAGTACTTTAATTCTTTCAGCCTCAGTTTTGCCATGTGCAAAGTACAGACAATGTAGACAAATTAAGTCTCTTAAATTAGGATTCAATTAGAGTATCTATAAAAGTCCCTAGCATGGTGCCTGGAACATCAGACGTTCTGTGTCAGTATGTGATGTGATGGTGATACATCAGTAATTACCGTGAGACCCAATCTACCAGGGAAGAGTTTCAGTGTCTACTACTTGCTGCACAAAGTCACTCTTTGCTTGTCGCCCTTGAAGTCAACTGCTCTCTCCCTTAGCATCTATTCTTTAGTTTCTCTACTCTAGGGTTATTTGCTTGTTTTGTTGTGATTGAGTGAAAGTATACAATCCAAATTAAATTTGCATGCCCATGTGTCTGCCTCTCTTTCTGCTTTCCTTGCCTGGTGACAGCACACTCCTCTTTTTTGTGCTATACATGTCATATGCTCCTAACAATCTCCTGTTCCCTCCTCTCCACACTCTCCTCTCCCTTCTGGTAAGAGGCAAGTAGGACAGCATCCTATAGATGCATAGAACCATGAAGTACACACACCATATGGTCACATTGTATCCCAGAGTCTACTAAATTCCTGTCTGAGGTGCACCCCTCTTTTTCTCGTGTTACCAATGGGACTCACAGCTGTCTTTGGTGGTGGCTGGGCACCATCTGGTTCTTCTGATCACATGTTGATGCAGTCACCCATTCACATGGGCCCTACTGTCTTCTGGGCTCTTTGCCCCTTGTGTCTTTGTTGTCCTTGGTGATTGTCTGTTCTGACTGAGTTGGGGCCATCTGGTGTACTTCAGATGGCAGCTTTCTAGCTTTTAAGACCCCAGGTGCCGCTCACCAGTGTGGTGTGGAGAAGACTCCCTTAGCAACAGGCTGGCTTTGGCAATTGTCCTTAATGTCCCTTGAGAGCATGACTCCCAGCCCTCCACCCTGCTACTCTATCCTTGCAATATTGAGTTAAGATTAGAAGAGTTTTCAGTTTACGTTGAAGTCCAGTTAAATTGATCTTATTTCTACTGTGTATTGTCACAGGTATCATCCAACCAAATTTCTATCAATTAATCTATAAACAGCCCTCTTCCTCCCTTCCCTCCCTTGCAGCCATCAGAGTCTTTTCTCCTGTACATACGTCTGTTTTTAGGTCCTTGTAGTAGGGGTCTCATACAATATTTGTCCTTGTGCTGCTGACCGCTTACACTCAGCATCATGTCTTCCAAATGAAACCAGGTTATGAGATGCTTCCTAAAATCATCATTGTTTTTTTTTTTTTTTTTTATCATTGTGTAATATTCCATTGAATATATATACCATAGTTTGTTTATCCATTGATCTGTTGTTGGGCATCTGAGTTGATTCCACATTTTAGCTATTGTGGACTGTGCTACAATAAACGTTCATGTACATGTATCTGTTCATGTGACTGCCCTTGCTTCTGTAGGATATATTCCGAGCAGTGGGATTACTGCATCAAGTGATATATCTAGTTCCAGGTTTTAAAGAAGCAGCAGATTGCTTTATAAAGAAGTTGTGCCATTTTGTAATCCCACCAACAGTGTAGGATAATTCCAATCTCTCCACAGCCTCTCCAGCATTTGTTGATTTGTGCTTTTTGGATCATGGCCAACTTTGTTGGAGTGTACTGGTATCTCACTGTAGATTTGATCTGGATATTTCTAATAGCTAATGATCGTGAGCATTTCCTCATGTGTGTTTTGGCTCCCTGGATGTCCTCTTTAGTGATGTGTGTATCCATCTCCTTCGCCCATCACTTAATCGGGTTATTTGCCTGTTTCTTGCTGATATTTTGCAGTACCTTGTAGACTGGTGATCGGATGTCAGTCCAACATGTAGTTGCCAAATACTTTTTCCCTTTCTGTAAGTGGTCTTTTAATTATTTTGATAAGGGCTTTGGATGAGCAAAAGTGTTTAATTCTTCATAGGTCCCATTTAGCTATTTTCTGTTGATCATGCTTTGTTAGTCAGATTTTGAAGTCTGTCTAAGCTGTGTATTAAAACTTCTATTATTGCCTCTATTTTTTCTTGCATGATTTTTATCATTTTAAGTTTGATATTTAGGTCATTGATCCAGTTGAGTTAGTTTTTGTGTAAGGTGTGAGATATGGGACTTCTTGCAGTTTTTTGCAGATGGACATCCAATTTTGTCCACACCATTTGTTAAAGAGACTGTTTTTATCCCAGTTTGCAATTTTAGGGCCTTTGGCAAACACCAGCTATTCACAGTAGAATGGTGGCATCTCTGGGGTCTCAACTGTATTCAATTGGTCTGTGTGTCTCTTTTTGTACCAGTAACAGGCTGTTTTAACTACTGTGGCAATGTAACAGATTTTAAGGTCGGGTAATGTCAGGCCTCTGGCTGTCTTTCTCCTCTTCAGTAGAGATTTACATATGCAGGGTTTCTTCCCTTTCCAAACAAAGTTGGTGATTTGTTTCTTCATCTTATGAAAAAATGTCACTGGAATTTGTCTCGGGATTGCACTGTATACATAGGTTGCTTTGGGTAAAATAGACATTTTCACAATGTTAAGTCTTCCTATACATGAGCATGGTAGGTTTCTCCATATGTAAATCTCTCTTGGTTTCCTGCAGTAAGGTCTTGTAGTTCTCTTTGCATTCGTCTTTTATTTCTCTAGTTAGATTTATTCCTAGTTATTTTATCCTCTTGGGTACTATAGCGAATGGTATTGATTTGGTGATTTCTTCTTCGATGATACCTTTGTTGGTGTAAAGGAATCTTACTAATTTATTTATGTTTATCTTGCTTCCTGACACTTTGCTGAACCCTTAATCAGTTTGAGTAGTTTATGAATTCTTTAGGATTCTCTGCGTATACAATCATATCGTCTAGAGAGGGAGATTTTTACTTCTTTGCCGATTCAGATGCCCTTTATTTCTTTATCTTGATTAATTGCTTTGGCCAGAACTTCTAGCACATTGTTGAATAGAAGTGGTGAGAGTGGGCATCCTTGTCTAGTTCCCATTCTCAGTGGAAGTTCTTTCAGTCTCTCTCTATTCAGGCTGATGTAGGCAATTAGCTTTGTGTAGATGGCCCTTATCGTGTTGAGGAATTTGCCTATTTTGCTGAGAGTTTTTAGCATGAGTGGATGATGGACTTTGTCAAATGCCTTTTCTGTATCAATTGACAAAATCAGGTGATTCTTATTTTTTGTGTTATTTATGTGGTTGATAACATTAATTGTGGTTCTGATGCTGAACCAGCCTTACATCCCTGGTATGAATCCAACTCTGTTGTAATGAATTATTATTATTTTTTTTTTTGATATATTACTGAATTCTATTGGCAATGATTTTGTTGAAGATTTTTGCATCCAGGTTCATGACTGACATTGTTCTGTAATTTTCCTTTTTTATTGAATCTTTCCCTGTCTTTGGTATCAGGGTTATGCTGGCTTCACAGAATGAAATAGGTAGTATTCCATCTCTTTCTGTTCTGTGAAATAGTCTCAGTAGTATTTGAGTTAACTCTTCTCTAAAAGCTTGGTAGAATTCACTAGGCCACGGCTTTTTTTGTTTGGTAGTTTGGGGATTACTTTTTCAATCACTTCTTTTGTCATGGGTTTATTAAGTTATCTACTTCTTGTGATATCTTTGGTAGGGGATATGAATCTAGGAATTTGTCCATTTCCTCTGAGTTTTCAAATCTGTTCGAGTACAGTGTTTTGTAGTATTCTGTTATAATACTTTTGATATCAGGTGGATCTGTTGAGACTTCTCCCTGCTCATTTCTCATTGGGGTTATCTGTGTCCTCTCCTGTTTTTCTTTTGTATTTAACCAACAGTTTGTCAATTTTCTTGATCTTTTCAAAAAACACAGCTTTTGGTTTCATCAGTTTTTTGAATTGCTCTTCTATCCTCTAATTCACTTAGTTCTACTCTAGTCCTTATAATCTGTTTTGTTCTGGTGCCTGAAGTGTTCCTCTGTTGCTCTCTTTCTACATGTTCAGGCTATAGGGTTAATTCTTTGGTTTGGAGCCTTTCTTCTTTCCAGATGTGTGCACTTATAGAGATAAATTGGCCTCTGAGCACTGCTTTTGCTGTATACTGTAGATTCTGGTAGTATGTGTTTTCATTCTCATTTGATTCAGTAAATATCTTTACTTTGTTCTTGATTTGTTCTGTTTCCCACGGATTTTTGAGCAAGGTATTGTTCCTTTTCCATGAGTTACAACTTCTACCTATGTTTTTTCTGCTATTGATTTCAACAATTATGGCTTTATGGTCTGAGAAGATGCTTTGCAATAATTCAATGGTTTGAATTTTGTTGAGATTTGTTTTATGTCCTAACACAGGGTCTATTCTGGAAAACGTTCCATGTGCATTTGAAAAGAAGGTGTACTTATCTGTTGATGGGTTGAAAGTTCTGTGTGTGTCACTGACGTATAATTGGTTAGTTGTCTCAATAAGATCTTCTGTGTCTTTACTATGCTTTTTTTCTAGATGATCTGTCCATTACTGAAAGTAGTTGATGATTGTCCTCCGTTTTGTGGTTTTCCTATGCTGTGAGTCCTTATCTTTGGCCGTGGCTAATGGATAGGACAATTATGTTAAAAAAGGATTAAGGTGGGACTGTAGACTCCTTTCTAAGGTCACCTCTCTGCTCCATTGTAAAGGGAATTTCCCTGGAGTGTGGCTTGTACCACCTTTTATGCTTTTATCCTGCAAGGGATAAAAGGAAAGGAACACAAGCAGAGAATTAGGAACTTCTCACCATCAAGAAAGCAGTACTGGGAATAGAGCATGTCCTTCAGACCTGAGATTCCTACGCTAAGATGCTCCCTGAACAAAGACTGAAGGAACACAGGCCTTTCCTCCAGAGCCTACAAGGAGGAAAGCCTTCCCCTGGAGTAGACATTCTGAATTTGGACCTGTAGCCTACTAGTTTGTGTAAGAATAAACTTTTCTTGTTTAAACCATCCACTTTGTAGTATTTGTTTTAGAGCTGCACTAGGTGACTAAAACACAGATCTTCAAGTCTCGAGTTCCAGTTCTGCACCCTATGTTTTTCCCATTCCATCAGGGACTCTTTGTTGAGTTCTCTGTAAGGGTAGTCATTGATGGTAACTGGGTACAATCTAGTTCTTCTAGTGTCATGCTGATACAGTTTCTGGTGTATGTGGCCCTTTCTGTCTCTTGGACCTGTATTTTCCTTGCTTTTGATGTTCTTCATTTTCCCTTGCCTCAGGTGGGTTGGGAACGATTGATGCTTCTTAGATAGCCACTTGCTAGCTTTTAAGACCCAAACAACACTTACCAAAGTGAGATACAGAACATTTTATTAATAAACTTAGTTATGCCAATTGATGTAGATATCCCCTGGAACCATTGTCTCCAGACTTCTGCCTTTGCTAATCTGTCCTTTGAAGTGTTTGGTTCTATTTAGAAAACTTGTTAGCTTTTGATTTAGTCCAGTTGTACAGACTTCTCCTTTACTGTGTGTTGTCCCTCTAGTCACCTAAAAAATTTCTTATCTATTATCTAATTAGTGAACACCTTTCCCGCTCCCTTGTGACACTTGTAACCATCAAAAACTGTTTCTTCTGTGTTGAAACTTTTTCTAGAGTCCTTATAGTAATGGTCTCGTACAGTGCATGTCCTTTTGCAGTTGACTTATTTCATTCAACATAATGCGTTCCAGATTCCTTCATGTTATGAGATGTTTCCCAAACGCATCATTGTTCTTTCTTGTTCCATGGTGTGAATATACTGTAGTTTGTTTATCCATTCATTCATTAGTGGGCATCTGAGTTGATTCCATCTTTTTTGTTGTGTGGACAGTGCTGTGATGAAAAATGGTACACATGTATCTATTTGTGTGGCAGCTGATATTTCTCCAGAATGTGTTCCATGAAATGGGATTGCTTGACCTTATGGTATTTCTAATCCAAGCTTTTTACAAAAGCGCGAAATGATTTTCCAAAGTGGTTGTACCATTTTGCGTTCCTAACAGCAGTCTCTCAATGTCCCTGTCTTTCCACAACCTTTCCAACATTTATTATTTTGAATTTTTTGTATTAATGCCAGCGTTGTTGGGGTGAGACGGTGTCTCATTGTAGTTTTGATGTACATTTCTCTAATGGCTAATGATTCTGAGCATTTCTTCATGTATCGGTTAGCTGCCTGAATGTCTTCTCTGTTTGATGAAGTCCCTGTTTGTAGTATTTGCCCAATTTTTAGTTAGGCTGTTAGCCTTTTTGTTGTTGAGGATTTGCAGTATCTTGTAGATTTTTAAGAGAGACACAATCAGATTTGTCATAGCCAGCTTCTCTTCCTCTCTCCCTCTCTCCCTCCCTCCATTTCTCTCTCTCTCTTCCTCTCTGTCTCTTTCTCTTTCTTTCTTTTCCTTTTGTTCTTTCTTTCCAGTCTGTAGGTTGTCTTTTTCCTCATTTGATGATAGGATTGAATGTAAGTGTTTTAGTGGTTCCCAGTTACCTGTTTTATCTTCTGGTGTTTGTTCACGTTCTACTGGTAGCAGGCTGTTTTGGTGGCATAATAAGATCTAGAGTCAGGTAGTATGTGAGGGCTTCCACTTTGTTTTTCTTCAGTAATGCTTTACTTATCCGGAGTTTCTTCTCTTTCCTTGTGAAGGTGGTCATTTGTTTCTTCATCTCGTTTAATGGACTTTGTATCAGATTGATTCCGTTTATAGACTGCTTTAGGTAGAATAGACATTTTCACAATACTGAATCTTCCTATAGATGAGCAAGATAATTTTTTTCACTTATGTAGATTACTTTGAATTTCTTGTGCTATCTTGTAGTTTTCTTTGTATAGGTCTTTTACTTCTCTTAGGTTTATTCCTATGTATTTTATCCTCTTGTGTGCAATTTTAAATGGTATTCATTCAGTAATTTCCTCTTTGATGTTCTCTTTCTTGGTATAGAAGAATCCAACTCATTATTGTATATTTGTGTGTATCCTGATACTTTGCTGACCTCTTCCATTAGTTCCAGTAGTTTTTTGTAAATTCTTAAGGGTTTTTTTTTTGTTTATAAGATCATATAATCTGCAAATAAAGATCCTTCCACTTCTTTCTTACCAGTTTAGATGCCCTTTATTTCTTTTTCTAGCCTGAATTCTCTGGCTGGAACCTCCAGCACAATGTTGAATAAAAAGTGGTGACAAAGAGCATCCTTGTCTGGTTCCTGTCTCAAGGGGAATGCTTTCAGACTCTTTTGGATGATCTTGGCTGTTAGGTTTGTGTAAATGCCTTCCATTGTGTTGAAAACTTTCCTTTTCATTTCTGTTATGCTGAGAGTATTTAACATGAATGGATGTTGGACTTTGTCAAATGCCTTTTCTGCATAAATTGGTAAAATCAAGTGGTTCTTTTGTTTTATTTATGTAGTGAAAATGTTTATTGTTTTTCTAATGTTGAACCATTCCTGAATCCCTGGAATGAATTGCGCTTGGTCAATGTTAATTAATATTTTGATGCAGTTTTGAATTCTGTTGGATAGAATTTTGTTGAAATTTTTTGCATCTAAGTTCAAGATAGATATTGGTTTGTAACTTTCCTTTTTTATGATGTTTTTATCTGGTTTTGGTATCAGAGTTAAGCTGTCTTCATAGAACGAGCTTGAGAGTATTCTGTTCTATTCTCTGCTCTGAAATATCTTTAGTAATAGTGGTGTTAACTAATTTATGAAAATTTCTTCAAGGAAGCCATCAGGCCCAGGGCTTTTCTTTGTTACAAGTTTTTAAATTACCTTTTCAATCTCTCCTTTTGTTATAGGTTTATTTAGTTATTCTAGCTCTCTTTGTGTTAGTTTAGATAAGTACTATGTTCTTCAAAAATTGTCTATTTCCTGTAAGTTTTCAAATTTTGTAGATCATAATTTTTCATAGGATTCTGTTACGATTTTTTTAGATTTCAGTAGATCTGTTGTAGAGTTGCCCAGGTAGTTTCTTATTTGTTTTATTTGCTTCTTCTGTTTTTGTTTCGCCTCTTTAGTCTTCTTGACTCTATCACTTTTTTATTCCCTAGCACATTTAGTTACGCTCTAATTTTTAATTATTTGTTTTTTTCTGGTGCCCGAGGGCTTCTTTTGCTGCTCTCTTTCTACTAGTTTGAGTTGCAGGATTAATGCTTTGATTTCTAAACTTTCTTCATTTTGGGTGTGCATTTGTTGCTATAAATTGACTTCCGATCACTGTTTTGCTATGTCCCGATATGTGTTTTTCATTTCCATTTGATTCTGAGAATTTCTTTACTCCATTCTTGATTTACTGTCTAACCCATTCATTTTTGAGCAAGGTGTTGTTCAGTTTCCATGTGTTCGATTTTTTCCCTTGCTAGTTCTGTTATTAATTTTTACTTTTATGACATTATAATCTCAAAAGACTCTTTGCAGTATTTGTGTGCTTTGGATTGTTAAGGCTTGCTTTATGCCCTGAGATGTCAGCTCTTCTGGTGACTGTTCCACGTGTGTTGGAAAATGAAGTATACCTGCTTGCTGTGGGTGGCGTGTTTTGTACATATCTATGAAGTCCAGTTAGTTGATTGTGGCATTTAGATTTTTTTGTGTGTTTATTGTACTTCTCTTTGGATACACTGTCCTTCACCTAAAGTGGTGTTTTGAAATCTACTATTATTGTGGAACTATTTCTCTATTCACTGCTGACAGAGTTCGTTTTCTGTGTCAGCAGACTATTTAGGAGCCCTGTCATTTGGTAAATAAGTATTTAATCTGGTTATGGCCCCTTGGAGTATTGACCCTTTAATCATTACATAATGTCCTTTCTTATCCACTCTAGTGGATTCTACTTTAAAGTCTGTTTTACAAGAAATTAATATTGCTACTCCTGCTCTTTTTTAAAAGTTGTTTGCTTAATATATACTGTTTCTGCTCTCAGAGTTTTAGTTTGTTTGTGTCTTTAAGTCTGATCTGCATCTTTTGTAGGTAGCATATAGACAGATCATGTTTCTTCATTCTGCTGTCTTCTATCTCATTATTGGTGATTTAATCCATTTATACTCGTCATAATTATTGATAGGTATGACTTTAGTGCTGTTGTGTTCATGCCTTTTTTTGTGCATTTTTGACAGGTTCTTTGTTTCACGTAATTTTCTGAGCTGATTTGGTTCTCTTCATGTGTTTTGACCTTTTCAGATGTTTCTCCTTTTGTATTTGCTGAGGCTTCATGTTTCGCTTTCATTTTTATGTGTAATATTGTTAATTTCCTTTGTGGTTACCTTAATTTTATCTTTTTTTAAAAAAAAATCTAAGCCAGTCTTTTTATTTCTTTTTATTACTTTAAAATGTTCTTCTTATGAAATATCTATGACTCCCTTTTTTAGTCCCTCTTTTTTGTTACACTGTTGTCATCTTTTATGTATTAACATACCTGTTTCTCTATTTTCACCATTTTAAATTTCATTTATTTTTGTAATTTCCCTATCTGGACTGATATGTATTTGCTCTGTACTGTATTCTACACTTGGTTGTTATTTAACGCCATTGGTTTTCTAACTGAAGGGCTTCTTTTAGCATTTCTTGTAATTTTGGTTTGGTTTTTCCAAATTCCCTAAATTTCTGTTTATCTGGAAATGTCCTAGTTTCACCATCATTTTTGAGAGTTTTGCTGGATATATGCTTCTTGACTGCCCTTTTTTATTTTTTTCTCCTTCCATACTTTGTATATGTCATACCTTTGCTGTCTTGCCAGCATAGTTTCTGCTGAGTACAAGGAGCTTAGTCTTCTTGATTCTTGTTTGTTGGTTGTCTTTCATCTATCCCTAGTTGCTGTTAAAATTCTCTCTTTGTCTTTAGCTTTGGCAAGTTTGATTATAATATGTCATGGTGTCTTCCTTGTGAGATATACTTTGTGTGGAATTTGAATGCAGATGAAAGATGACATCTTCTCATCTTTCATGATTTCAGGGCAGTGTCTTTCAAAAAATCTTTCTGAGTGAAAATGTACATTTCCATATAAGTTTACATGCCTACCTATATGCAGCTTCCACTGCTCTCTCTGCCCGGTGACAGCACACTATTCCTCTCTGCTCCATACATGTCTCTTCCTCCCAACAGTCTCCTTTCCCCACCCACTCTCCTTCCTCCAGCCAGTCATAATAAAAAAAAAAAAGAAAGAAAAAGAGTAAAAAAGAAAAATAGCAAAAGGAAAAGAAAAATAAAGTAAATGCACCCTAGGGTCGCCATGAGTCGGCTCCGACTCGACGGCACTTGGCTTGGCTAAAACAAAGAAAAAAAATCTTTGTGTATTTTCTGTTCCCTGCCCCCCAGCACCCCTCCCTCAGGTATTCTGGTACTCTAGTCACTCAAATTGTTCTTGTGATATAGTCCTACACAATTCTTAGTCCTGCTTCATTTTTTTAACATCCTTTTATCTGATTTTACCCCAAATATGTTGATGTTGTTTTATTTTTCAGTCTCGCTAATTATGACTTATATTGCCTATTTTTACAAGCCATCTCTCTATGGTGTCTTGTACCTTGTTCAACTTGTCATTATGCTCTGCTGCGTTTTGTCTAATCTGCTTCCTGATCTCTTGAAGAGTTGTAAATATTAATCTTTTGTGCTCTATCTGCAATAATTTTAAGAAGTTTTCTTCATCTGGAAAACTTCTTGATTTTTTGTTTTGGGAAATTTCTGAAACCATCATGATCTGCCTCTTTATGTGATTTGATGTTGACTGTTGCCTCCAAGCCATCAGTAAGTTGTATTCATTTATTTTATGTGTGCTTACTGTGTTCTAGCTTCTTGCTTCGTTTTGAAATGCCCCAATAGGCTGGTTGTGAGAGCTAGTTTAATTATTAGCATCTTTGAAGCTCTAAAATCCTATCTTCAGATGGTTGGAGTTGTTATTCAACAGATGAGCCCAGGCATCCATTTACTTTTTTGTAGTATTCACCTCAGGTGCCCAGGTAGTTGGTCACCAAGTGTGTGCTGTAGGCCAGCCCCTACAGTCCTAGATGGGTAGGAGTGATTGGTGTCGGCCCAGGTATCTGACTGAATGCATAGAGGAAGGCAGGGGGCTGATAGCCTTTTGTGAGTGTCTGTGAGGAAAGTGTGCCCCTGTTTCTTAAAGTGCCTAGGTAGACAGATTTTGCTACAGAACTGTGGGCACTCAATGCTGTATGCAGAATTGGGAGGCATTCAAGGTCCACTGACTCCTTATACCTAGACTTAGGCAAGAGATCTATTTCTTCCCAACTTAGGTGAGCCAGCCGATTATTTTTTTCTGTCCCTGATTGTTAAACGGTTCCCTCTCCAAGTTTGGGAGAATGGCTCCGGGTTCATGTAAGGGGTCATACCTCCTGTCCAGGGTATATGAAAGTCTTTAGAGCCAGGTGCAGTGCAGAGAAGAAAGAAGTACTTGTAAAAGTCAGAGGTTTATCGCAAAGGAGAGTTTTAAATCCAAGCTCAGTAGGTTGTATGCAAGCTATTTAGCTTTCATTGATTGAATGCAAATTTTCACTGATTCTGGAGGCATTAGGGGGCTTTCTGCCGTTCATTCTCTCCCACTGCAGGAGATGTTTTCTGAATGCCTCTGCTCTGCTCACCACGCTTGCTGTTTCCGACCTGCTTGTGGTGACTGTACCAGTCAGGTGACATATGGCCCACCCTAGGTAGTTCTGTATCTAGTTTCCCTTCTCTGTTCCCAAGTCCAATTTCTTAACTTTCCCTTTCATGTCCAGGGCTCCTAGAATATCATATTTAATCCATCCATTTGTTTTGGGGGATCTTTGTTTTTAGAGAAATCAAAAGAAGTTTCTGACTATTTTGCCATCTTGATTATCTCAATGATTAAAAAAAATCATTCACCAAGTTTTTCATATTTTAATTAATTTATTGTGTCATTCTTACATAAGTATTGTTAGTTTTCTAGTACTGTCATAACAGAATTACAAAAAATGAGTGCATTTTAATAATATAAATTTATTTTCTCACAAATGTGGAGACTGAAAAAGTCTCCAAATTGACTGAAAGGATTAACAGTTCTAAGACTGAACTAGAGTCTCAGAATTCTTGATCATTTCTCTGAGCCTGTCTCCTAGTTGATGGTGGGTGCCAGTAGTCCTTGGCATTTGTTTCCCTGTAGACAATCCTCACACGCCTCCTGTCTTTCCCTTGTGTATGTCTGTGTATCAATTCTGCCATTTTTTTATAACACATAAGTGATTAGTTTTAGTACCCACTTTACTTTGATATGACTTAATTATCTACTTCCAAACTGGATCACATCTAGAAGTACACTAATCAGGATTTCATTATGTATTTTTCATGCATACAGTATATTCCATAACAGGCACCCATATACAGTGGGTTTTATGTTATGTTGAATCCTTGTCTTATTGAGTAGTACTGTTTTTGAAGTTACCTAGTCTGCATATAATAAAATGAGTTAATTAAAATATATATATTTTATTACTTCTAAATTCTTAAATATTATTTAAAAAAAAAAAAGAAAAACACTGCTGTCCAGTGGATTCCTACTCATAGCGACTGCATAGGTCGGAGTAGAACTGCCCCACAGAGTTTCCAAGGAGTGCTTGGTGGGTTTGAACTGCTGATGTTTTGGTTAGCAAATGTAGCACTTAACCACTATGCCACTATAGCAATGTTGACTAAGACCCCAAAAATGTTTTTCACCACTATTACTCAAATCATATTACTTGTCAGGAAATTCCTTGCATCATTGGCTAGGTAGGTCCCATGGAGTCAGTTCCAACTAGTAATGAGCCCATGTGCAACAAAACAGCTGCCAGATGACTGCACCATCCTCACAGTTGTTGCTATATTTGAGCCCCTTGTTGCAACCATTGTGTCATGTTTGATTTCTTGACTGCTGCTTCTGTGAGTGTTTTCTATGGATCTAGGTAAAATGAAATGATTTTGCAGCTGTTTCTTCTCCTTTTATATTGTGCCATATCAGAAAATAAAGGTTCTGAAAGCTTTACTTCATCCACATCATGAAGGTTGACTCCACTTGGAGGAGGCAGCTCTTCCTGGTCATATTTTGAGTGCCTTCCAACCAAAAGAGCTCATCTTTCAGTACATATCAAACAGTGATCCACCACTGTCCTCATAGATTCTATTGGTCGTATCTCTTCAGAAGTAGATTGCCAGTTTTTTCCTCCTAATCAGTTGCAGGCTGGAAGCTCCACTGAAAGCTATCCCCATGAGTCACCTTGCTGGTATTTGAAACACTGATGCTTCCAGCATCACAGCAACAGGCAAGCCAACATAATGTGAGAAACTGACAGACAAGTGGTAGACTGCGTAATAACCTTAATTAAACAGGTACGATTATGGAAAAGGAGAGTGGGACTCCTTATAAGACCTAAATGTTTATCTTTCTTTAAAATCCACATACTTAAAAATCCACATATCCTTTATTTTATTAATCCTGGAATATCCATATTGAGTTTCAACTGTAATTGTCTATAGGTTTTTTTTTTTAATTTAATAAATGAAGACTCAAACTTTAGGAAACATATTTTTTTAATGAGGAACAATCTAGAACTTACTGTTTTTAGATTTAAATTCTTAGAAGTTAATTTTAAAATCTTATGAGATGTTCCTGTTGGTGACCAAAATCTTTCACAACGAACTATAACAATATGCCTTTTGCTGTCTCTTTCTTCCTTGTTATTCTCCTTCTTTCCTCTCTCTCTGCTCCTTTTCTTCTTTCATTCCTTTCTTTTCCCTCCCATGCTTTCTTTTTTCTCTCTTCCTTAATTAGCATAGTGGTCCATTGCTTATTTTTCCAATAACTGAACATACCTTATATTATTTCATGCAAAAGGTTTACACTAAATTTTAATTGAACTTGCAGTTTTTATTTTTTTATGGCATTGAAATAAAACAAGAATTTGAAACTTTTGGTTAGATTTGATCTTTAGCATTAATTTGTGAATTACTGAGAATCTTAATGATTAACTGGTTTCCCATTTGGATTCTATACACTTCTATTAATTTTCCTATGCTTCAGCTTTAGTTTTCAGATAACAGTTCCATGATTGGCTGTTAATAGGTCAGCTTCAGACTTTAAAGATGTCTCTATCTGCCTCAGCAATCACATACCTAATATAATGAGAATAAGTAAAATGTTTGGGCTAGATTATTTGGAATATTATTGCATGTAGTTTTAACTTGACATCCCCCCGTCATAAAGATTTCAGGTTTTACCTGAATGAAGCCTATTTACCCATTATTAACTGCTGTCTCCAAGATTTCTATGTCTCAGCAGCCCACCTTTTAGTTATTAAAATAAATCACAGGTTATATCTATACACTCCCTATTCTAAATTTCTTTTATCCTTGTGAAAGAAGAGAGAAAATATAGGGAGAAAGACAAAGTTATTTTAGTACCAACAGTGACATCAGTATTGGCTCAATGTAAAATCAAGTCTCCACACTATGAAGAAAACAACTGAGAAGATAGGTCAGTGAGTGCTCAGCTATATTTGAATCTTGGATCATTGCACAAATAAGGTTTAATACCTTGTCAGATTTTTGAGGGTAACTAAGACGTATTTCATATTGGATGTATATATCTGCCACATATTGTAGTTACATTTGGTCTATACCACAAGATATATTTGTTTATGTTTACATAATATTATATGTGGCTACTCACAGATGTTCTAGTTTTTATAGAGGTTTAAAGATAACCATTTAAAAGGATAACTGTCTTTTCAACTGTTTTTAAACAGTACCATAATCTAGCATAAATCGTCTGTGATATTTATGTTTTCTATGGAAACCCTGTTAGTGTAGTGGTTAAGGGCTACAGCTGCTAACCAAAAAGTCCACAGTTCTAATTCACCGGTGCTCCTCTGTCCTTTAGGATTGCTACAGTTTGGAATCTGCTTGACAACAATGGGTTTGGTTTCAGGTTTTCATAGATTACCTAAATTAAAAAAAAAAAAAAAAATGAGTACTCAAAAATATTAAGGGCAACATTTTGAATTCACACAATTAAAATGCTGAGAAGGTATGCATACATATATATTCATTGTTTTTAGTCTACTATAACTAGACAACCTTTCTTTTTGTGTACTTGTCTGGATGGAAGGGATTGGCTTTAAAGTTTGTCGTGTATTAGGTTTACCTGACCAGCAAACAAATTATGTATGTAAAATGCAATAAAATCCGTCTCTCCTTTTTGTTTTTGTTTAGCCAATAACCAGGCTGAAATATATTGAGAAAGAAGACTAATGTGTGCCTGGGCTCATATAAGGAGGGTTTTCAGTTGTCAGTCACTACTTCAGAGTCATGCTCATGTAAGAAAGACATCTGTCTTAGTCATCTAGTGCTGCTATAACAGAAATACTACAAGGAGATGGCTTTAACAAAGAGAAATTTATTTTCTTACAGAAAAGTAGGCCGAAAGTTCAAATTAAGGGCTTCAGCTTCAAGGGAAGTCTTACTCTGTTGGTTCTGGAGGAAGGTGCTTGTTAACAGTTTTCCCCCAGACTGGGAACTTCTGGGATGCAAGGACCCTGGGTCCAATGGATGCTCTCTGCTTCCAGCACTGCTTCTTTCCTAATGGTATGAGTTCCCTCACTGTCTTCTTACTTTCCTCTCCTTTATGTCCCAAGACATTGCCTCAAGGAACAATCAGTCTTAGAGATTGAGTCCTACTTTATGAACATAACCACTGCCCACTCTCCCTCATTAATATCAAAAGAGGCAAGATGTACAGCAAATAGGAAAATCTTGGTCAACCAAATTGCTAAACACATTTTGAAGGGGGCACAATTCAATCCATGGCAGCATCTGAATTATGGGTAGCCTGGGAAAGAAAGGATCTTGGCTACATTCAGGAGAACTGATCGACTAAGTATATGTATTAAGGCTAATGAATGATAACTATCTTTTCACTGTTGGAAGAGAGAAGTAAGATATTAAAAAGGGACAGTCTAAAATGAACTCTGTGGTGTTAGAATGAGTTACTAGTATTTGCTTATTCATTATTTTAAATAGAAGCAAGGTGAAAGGTAGACAGATAGCTATATAGATAGGTGAGAGAGAGAGAGATAAATATGTGTGTATGTTTCCCAACACTGTTCACTGAGAGAACTCTGGAATGGTGATATCACAGTAAGAATGAGCATAGCTAACACTCAGACCTTGGTTTTAAAATATCACTTTGTGTTATAAGAAACAAACAACCAGTACATGGAGAAATGGTTGATTCTAGGGCTGGGGTAAGAAAAAAATAAATAAATAAAGCTGGAACCACTTTGGGCCAGAACCTCAAGAAGTACTCAAAGAATAATGAAGCATTCCAAAAGCCATCTTGAAAGGAATGGTCTTTGGACAACTTTGGCACGACTTGAGCAGACAAATAAATAATGATAGTAACAGAGGGTCATATTGATATAACTTATTTAATAATAATTAAATAAATAGAATAGGAAGCTCTTACGGTAAATGTCAGCTAATAAATGTAAAAGGAATGATGAAATCAGAAATTATCATTTGCCAGCTATCACAGACACAATTAATTCAAGCTGGAAATACCAGTGGATTCTAGATGAACTTGAAATGAGGAATACGATTTTATGTAATCTTAAAGTAGCACCCCACAAAATATTTAATAAATACAAAGAGGGAAGAACACAGCCAGCACTGTATTAATCAAGTGATCAAAAGTATTGAGACAAACTGATGCCCTGTGACAGCAGATTGAATGCAATGAGCAGAGCATAGCATCACTTTTCTGATATTTCTGCCAAAATCTGAATCTAATGATAACAAAAGACTTGGCATACTCAAATCAAAAGACATTTTATAGAAAGACTGGCTTGTAATCTTCACCATTATCAAGGTTATGGAAGTCAGGAGAAATAGAGAAACTGCGGTAGGTTGAAGGAGATTAGGCTTATGCAACCCTGAGTGCAACATGTGATCCTGGATTAGATCATTTGCTAGAATAAGCATTATTTGGACTGCTGGCAAAACTTGAATGGGTGATGGATATATGAGAGTTCTTTGTATTATTCTTGAAATTTTTCTCTAACTTTAAAATTGCTTCAAGATAAAATTGAAATACAAAATTGTGGTTAAATCAGGTATTAGAATTAAACACAAATAAAATAAAATCAGGTATTAGAATTAAACACAAATAAAATAAAAAATTATTTTAAATTTCAAATATAGCATAATCAAATAGAATTTTTTCCCAAAGATAATGCACTACAAATGAATATATTAATAAAATACATCAGATCAAAATGTCAAAGGGAAAAATCACAAGGCCAATAATTAACAAAGATATATATTTCACAATTCAGTGTCTATTCTTGATTTTTTCATATACTTACAAATTTTGTATGATAAGTATAAAAAAATGTCTTTCTTCAACTCGACGGCACTTGGCACTTGGCTAAAAGAAAAATGTGAATAATCTTAATGGTTATTACTGTTGGAAATAAGGCAAAGTTACTGTCCTAGTAAGGGTTCTATAGGGAATAAGAGACCGGTGAAATTACAGATATGTATATATAAAGAGAGAGTATTTTAAGGAACTGATCACATGACTGTAGGGGCTGGCAAGTTAAAAATCTGTAGGTCAGAAACAGGTTGGACATTTTTCAATCTTGTGACCCCAAATTCATAGATAGATGACAGGAAGAATGAAGAGTGAAGCAGCTCTGGCAAAATGTCTATAGTCCTGAGATAGATTCCATCCTAGAAAAAAACTCCTTTTTGTTTTTTTGGTCTTCAGATGACTGGATGAGACCCACCCCCATTATGGAGGTTAACCTCTTTACTTCGGCCAACTCATGTAATTACTTCATTAACAGAATCTAGATTAATATGGTTGTCAAAACAACTGAATATCACAGTCCAACGAAGTTGAACCATGCCAATTATCATCATTGCTATTTAGCATTATTCTGGAAGTTCAAAACAGTGCAGTAAGGCAAAAAAATAAAATAGAAAAAAATGGAAACGAATGCATTAATATTTCCAGATAATGATTACTAACTAACAACTTCTTATAAATAAATGAGAGAAATATTAAAACTACTAATGAGGTTTTAAATTCAGTTACTTGGATAAGTATATAAAACCAACAGATTTTATATTAAATTACAATAAAAATATAAAATGTAATAAAAATGATCACTTAAAAAGCTGAAAAAAATATAAAACATTTGTGAATGAATTAAATAAACAATACGGAGAACCTCACTGAAGAAATTTACATCACTTTACCAGAACAAGAGAAAAGTTTCTATTGTTGTTGTTGTTTTAATATTTAATTCCTGGATAGAACACAAGTCATTTTAAAGATAGAAATTTTTTTGAAACCAATAAAATGGATTTTGTTTGTTTGTTTTGCATACCTAAAAATAACTCTGGAAGAGTTTTTACTAAATTTGTAAAAGGAATTAGCCAGTAAATTAAAATAATTTTTCTGGGATAGGAAGCCTTGTACTTATAGAAACTAACGTATTCCTTAAAGACACAATAATTAAAACTGCTTTTCTTTAAAAATGGCTTAGTGAATGCAGCTAAACAAAAAATTCAAAGCACCACAACATATAACAGTGCCAAATGTGATATGGTTTTATTTAAAATAATCATAAAGTATGATTATTCAACAAATAATTTTTAAGAGTTATAGAAAATGTAAAATTGTAGTGAACAATTCATTAAAATTGATACTAGATATAGTAAAGGCTTTAAAGTTAAAAATAACAAAAAAAATCATCAAAATTTATGTCTCAAAGGCTGAATAAGGGTTTCCTAGTCTTAATAGAAGTAAAAGAATGTAAGGAAAAAATGACTGATATATATGCACAATATAATGCAGACATTATCAAACACAAGTAACATTTTGCTGAAGATCGTTGAAAAGCTGTTGCAGCAACACAGCACAGAGAACTTTGAAAAATTATAGTTGAAATTGGAAGATTTACGTGAAAAAAGATATATCATTGCTGATGTCAGATGGATCTTGGCTGAAAGACAATATCAGAAAGATATTAACTGATGTTTCATTGACTATGCAAAGGCATTTGAGTTTGTGAATTGTAACAAATTATGGATAACATTGTGAAGAATGGGAATTCCAGAACACTAAACTGGGCTCATAAGAACCTGTACATAGATGATTTAAAGTCAGAAAGGTATGCTTTAGGACTGTATCATTTCAACATACTTATTCAATCTGTAGGCTAAGCAAATAATCCAAGAAGCTGGACTGTATAAAGAAGATGGCATCAGGACTGGAGAGAGATTCATTAATGACCTGCACTATGTGGATGTCGCAACCTTACTTTCTAAAAATGAAGATTTAAAGTACTTTCTAATGAAGATCAGTATTGATTACACTTCAACATAAAACAAAATTCTCACAACTGTACCAATAAGCAACATTATGGTAAACAGAGACAGTATAAGTTATAAGTTGTTGCTGATGGAAGTAGAATGCCTTTCTTAAAAAAAAAAAAATATAGTTTTCATTAATATTACCTTTTATTTTCAGCATCTTTGTAAATCTGATCATTATTTCTCACTGAGTAAACATCTGACAAGGACCACATTAGCAAATTATGTGCTACAACATAGTATGTAACATATATTATTAACAGTAAGATGTGTCAAAAAAAAACACAGGGCAGAGACAAGATGTCAGACTAGAAACATGTCTGCTTCATTCTTTCTGAGAACTAAGGCCTGGAATGATAATATAACAGCACAGGGTGGACGTCCTGGGAGCCCTAAAATCTGGCATAAGGTTGTCAGACTGAACTAGGTGCCAGTAAGTGGGAAACTACTTCTCTCAAAGGTGAGCAGCAGCACACTGAGTCCTGCTTCTGTTCACTCACTGTTTGGGAGGACTGAAGGTACTGATGCCTTCTTTGTTATCCAGGAGGCGGGGACTGGGAATGAGCCAGCTAATATGCTGAACTGTAGTGCTTAAGTCAATAGTGTATAGTACAGCAGAGAGACTGTGCTTGGGATAGCCATATATTGAGAGCATGGCTGCTGACTGAGGGCACCGCTGTCCCTCTGCACACTCTTTGCTGAGCTGTGCCATAGATTCTGCTGTTTCACAGCAGGAAGGGCAACTCAGGTGGGATGTCATCTTGTTCAGCTGGGAGGTAGAGACACCTACTTTGAGGTCTCAGCTGGAGCTAATTCCCATGCTGAGCCATAGCCCTTGTCTGGACAGTGCTTCGCAAGCAGAAAAGCTGTGGTTAGGACAGTGATGCCTAGAGTTAAGGGTGGGGCCTGGCAGAGGATGGCAGCAAGGCTGTAACCACTCCCTACTTTGAACCATGTCATAACATCTGGGGATGGCCTGTGAGGTGCTTTCATTGTCACCTAGAAGGTGGGAACTGCCACACCTGAGGGCCAGACTGATTTTGGCAGCTGTTGGGCAGCTCCTCGTGCAGTAGTAAAGCACCTTTTTAAAATAAGACTATCTGGAGAATTGACTGCTGAGCAGGGTGGCAGCATCTCCAACTGATTCACACATAGCAGCAACTGATGGCTCCCTAGTGACTCCATAAGTAGGGTGCCACCTTTGCCAGCCAGGAGATGGAGACTGCCACCCCAGAGATTCCACCTGGAGCCAGTCACCAGAGGGTCACAAAGGCAGCTGGTGATGAAATCTAATAGTAGCCTTACTCCCCTCTTACAACTATGCCTCAGTTCCTGTTGAGTCAAAATCAGAGAAACTGAATAGCTTCTTGACACTGCAAAGACAACAATCAATAGTTAACCATTTAAAGAAGTAGTCCACCATGGTTCTGGAAAACTCTCCAAATAAAGAATCAAAAAACTTCCCAGATAAAGAAGGCTTTCTGAAATCATAAGAGGTTGAGTACAAAAGAATTATGTACAGAGCCCTTCTAGATATTAAAGAAAATGAAGAACAAAATGACAAATTAACTAAGCTATTTGAGCTGATGGAAGATCAACAATCTGAAATCCAGCAAATCAACCACAAAATGACAGAATTAGACAATTCAATCCAAAGCCAAAGGAGCAGAATTGAGGACCAGAAAGCCAGAGTTAGTGATCTTGAGGACAGAGCAACAGATACTAGCATTTATAAGGAGAAATCAGAGAAAAAGATAGGAAAAATTAAAAAGCACTAAGAAATATGTGGGACTCTATTAAGATGAATAATCTATTAATAATTGGAGTTCCTGAACAGGGAGGGATAGATGAAAATACAGAGAGCACTGTTGTAAGGTTGCTGACAGAAAATTTCCCTGAAATTATGAAAGAAGAGAACATAGATATCCAAAATGCTTATCAAGCACCATGAAAACCAGACTCCCTCAAAAGACACCAAGACATATTATAGTCAAGTTTAATAAAATGATTTATAAAGAGAGAGTCTTAAGAGCAGTAAGACTTAAAGCAAAAATAATGTACAGAGGGAAACTCTATAGGCTTTCATCTGACTTATTGGAAGAAACACTTTCAAGAAGGCAGTGGGATGATACATTCAAAGCCTTGAAGGAGAAAAAAACTTCCAAACAAGAATTATATATCCTGCAAAATTGTCTCTCAAATCTGAAGGTGAAACTAAGACATTCACAGATAAACAGAAGCTTAGATACTTTGTAAAAAAAACAAAACTACGAGAAATACTGAAAGAAGCTCTTTGTTTAGAAAAACAAACACATCAAGTGTGTACTTAAGGAGGAAATGCAGGACACGGCATCCAGAATCCTACTCATTTAGCAAAGTCACAAAGTTCATCAAAGCTACACTATTAAAAGAAGGGAATCAATGATCCTAGTACAAAAACTATGACATCATCACACTAAAAAGAGGGATATATTACACAAAGTATAACCCTTTCAGATGGAGAGGAAATTAAAAAGATGCAGAAGTTAAAGTCTGGTTTAAATGTAGTATATTAAGGAGAATCATACTGGTAGCCACAAAGCAAAATAACAATGTGACATATCAACACAAGAAACATAGTTCAGGAGTCATAACAAACACAAAACCAACACTGAAAAAGATGAAGAGTTAACCCACAAAGAAAAATAACCCAAAACAGAATATTAAGAACAACATAGAAAGCATCAACAACAGAAAAATAAAGGAATTGAAATGACAGCACTAAACATATACCTATCAATAATTACACTGAATGTAAACAGATTGAATGATCCAATAAAGACAGAGAATGACATCCTGGATCAAAATACTTTCTGTCTATACATTGCTTACAAGAAGTTGCATGTTAGATTCAAAGATATGAACAAATGAATGTCAAAGGATGGAAAAATATATAATAAGCTAATAATATACAAAGAAAAGCAAGCAATACTAATCCTAGATAAAATAGACTTTAATGTAAAATCCACCATTGTGGGCAAGGATGGTCACTATTTATTGAGGAAAGTTTCAGTTTCATAAGCTGGACATAACAATATTAAATATTTATGCACCAAATACCAGAGCATCTAAATACATTGAACAAACACTGACAATGTTGAAAAATCAGATAGATCACTCCACAAGAATAGTTGGAGACTTCAATACTCCATTTTCAGTAATAGACAGATCATCCAGAAGAAATGTTCAGTAAAGATACAGATCTTACTGCAACAATTAAACAGCTAGACCTCATCAACATATTCAGAACTTTTTACCCATCAAAAGACAAGTACACCATCTTCTCCAGTGCACACTGAACATTTTCCAGAATAGACCATGTGTTAGGACATAAAGCAAATCTCAACAAAACCCAAACCACTGAAATATTGTGAAGAATTTTCTCAGACCATAAAGCCATAAGAGTTGAAATCAATAGTAGAAAGAAACATAGGTACAAATTGGAACTCTTGGAAACAGAACAACACCTTTCTCAAAAATCTATGAATTATAGAAGAAATCAAGGATGAAATAAAGAAATTTATGGAATCAAATGAGAATGAAAATACATCCTAGCAGTGCCCAGAGGTAAATTTATCTCTGTAAATGCATACATCTGGAATGAAGACCCAAATCAAAGAATTAATCCTACAACTTGAACAACTAGAAATAGAGCAACAGAGGAACCACTCAGTTACCAGAAGAAAACAGATAATAAGAGCAGAACTAGAGAATAGAAGAATAGCTGAAAAAAACAACAAAACCAAAGTCTAGTTCTTTGTAAAGATTAACAAAATTGATAAGTCTGAACTTACAAAAGAAAAACAGGAGAGGAAACAAATAACCCAAATGAGAAATAAGATGGGAGATGTCAGAACAGAGCCTAGTGAAATCAAAACTATCATAACAGAATGCTACAAAAGATTGTACTCTAATAGATTTGAAAACCTAGAGGAAATAGACGAATTTCTGGATTCATATCACATTCCAAAATTATCACAAGAAGAAGAAGAATACCTTAATAAACCCATCACAATGGAAAAGATTTAAAAGTAGTCAAAAACTATCAACCAAAAAAAATCTTGGACCAGCTGACTTCACCAGAGATTTCTATCAGGCTTTTAAAGAGGAGTTAATTCCAGTATCACTGAGGCTACTTAACAGAATAGAAGGGGATGGAATACTCCCTAGTTCATTCTATGAAGCCAGCATAACCTGATGCCCAAACCAGGGAAAGATCCCACACAAAAAAAGAACACTACAGACTAATATCACTCATAAACCTAGTTGCAAAAATTTTGGACAAAATCCTAGCCAATAGAATTCAACAACATATCAAAAACCAAAAAAAAATTCATCATGACCAAGCTGTATTCATACCAGGGATGCAAGGCTGGTTCAACATCAGAAAAACAATTAATGTGGTCAACCACATAAATAACATAAAAGATAAGAATCACCTGATTTTGTCAACTGAAGCAGAAAAAGCTTTAGACAATGTCCAGCACCCACTGATGCTAAAAACTCTCAGCAAAATAAGTATAGAAGGGAAATTCCTCAGTGCAACAAGGGGCATCCACACAAAGCCAGCTGCCTACATCATCATGAATGGAGAGACTGAAAGAATTCCTCTTGAGAATGGGAGCTAGACAAGAATGTCCACTATCACCACTTGTATTCAACATTGTGCAAGATTTTCTAGCCAAAGCAATTCGACAAGACAGCGAAATAAAGGGTATCCGTATCAGCAATGAAGAAGAAAAAATCTCCATATTTACAGATGATAAGGTTGTATATGCAGAGAATCCTAAAGAATCTATAAGTAAACTACTCGAACTAATAGAAGAGTTCAGCAAAGTATCAGGATATAAAATAGACATAAGTAAATCAGTAGAATTCCTTTACAGCAACAGAGAGATCATCAAAGAAATCACCAAATCAATACCATTCACTATAGCACCCAGAAGATAAAATACCTAGGAATAAGTCTAACCAGAGAAATAGGAGACCTATATAGAGAGAATTACGAGACCTTATTGTAAGAAACCAAGAAACTTACATAAATGAAGAAACCTATCTTGCTCATGGATAGGAAGACATAACACTATGAAAATAATCTATTTAATTCAAAGCAACCTCTGTATACAGTATAATCCCAAGACAAATTCCAGTGACATTTTTTCATAAGATGAAGAAACAAACCACCAACTTTGTTTGGGAAAGGAAGAAACTCTGCATATGTAAATCTCTACTGAAGAGATGAAAGACAGCCAGAGGCCTCACATTACCTGACCTTAGAACCTATTACATTGCCGTAGTAGTTAAAACAGCCTGGTACTGGTACAAAAAGAGACATGTAGACCAATGGAACTTAGTTGAGACCCCAGAGATGCTACCATCCTCTTATGAACAGCTGATATTTGACAAAGACCCTAAAATTATAAACTGGGGTAAAAGCAGTCTCTTTCACAAATGGTGCTGGCAAAACTGGATATCCATCTGCAAAAAATTGAAATAAGACTCCTATTTCACACCTTACACAAAAACTAACTGAAAATGGATCAAAGACCTAAATATCAAATCTGAAACAGTAAAGACTATGCAAGAGAAAATAGGGTCAACAATGAAAGTTTTAATACATGGCTTAGACACACTTTGAAATCTGACAAACAAGATATGCTCAACATAAAAGAAAAGTAGATAAATGGGAACTATGAAGAATCAAACACTTTTGTGCATCCAAACACTTTATCAAAAGAGTTCAAAGACCACCTACAGAGTGGGGAAGAAAAATATTGGCAGCTACATGTTGGGCCAATGTCTGAGCTCCATAATATGCAAGGTAGTACAAAATATCAACAAGAAAAAGGTGAATAACCCAATTAAGTGGAGGACTAAGATACTTCACCGAAGAGGACATCCAGACAGTGAAAAGACACACAAAGGAATGCATATGATCTTTAGCTATCAGAGAATTCCAAATGAAAACTACAGTGAGATACCATCTGACCCCAACAAGGTTGGCCACGATCCAAAACCCACAAAACAACAAATTCTGGAGAGGCTGTGGAGAAATTGGAACTCTCCTATGCTGCTGGTGGCATTGCAAAGTGATACAACCTCTTTGTAAAGCAATTTGGTGCTTCCTTAAAAAGCTGGAAATATATATACCAGTTGATCCAGTGACGTCACTGCTCAGAATATATCCTACAGAATCAAAGGCTGTCACACAAACAGATGCATACACGCAAATGTTTATTGCAGCACAGGCCACAATAGCAAAAAGAAGGAATCAACTAGATGCCCATCAACAGATAAATGGATAAACTATGGTACATATACTCAGTGGAGCAGTATGCAATGATAAAGAACAATAATGATTTTAGGAAGCAATTGGAAGACATTATGCTAAATAAAATCAGTCAGTGGAAAAGGACAAATATTGTATGAGACCCCTTCTATAAGGATTTAAAAATAGACTTATGTACAGAAGAAAAGACTCTTTGACTGCTACAAAGGTAGGGAGGGAAGGAGAGGGTTGCTTGTAGATTTTATAGTTGATAGCAATTTGGTTAGGTGAAAGCAGTGACAGCACTCAGTAGAAAGTAGATCACCTTAACTGGACTCCACCATAAACTGAAAACTCTTCTTATCTCAATCCAATATTGCCAGGACAGAGTAGCAGCGGTAGGGGTCTTGGGACCATGCTTTTCGGGGATATTGAGAGCATTTGGTATAACTAGCCTATTTCTATGAGAGTCTTCTGCATCTCTTATTAGTGAGTGGCATCTGGAGTCCTAAAATCTAGCAGCCTGCCGTCTGAGGTACAGCAGATGGTCTCAACTCATCTGGAACACGTGATGGCTGAGATCAAAAAAGACACGAGGAAAACAGCTCAAGAGACAGAAAGACCCATGTGAATGGATGACTGTATCGACATGTGACCAGAAGAACTGGATGGTGCCCAGCCACCACCAAGGATAACCCTGATGGGGCACACAATGTAGCATCCCTGTGGCAACTCAAGAAAAAGAAGTGTGCAGCTCAAGACCTCCACTAAAAGACCACAGTTGATGGTCCAACAGCTTGAAGATGCCCTGAGAGCACAGCCCCTAGACCTCCTGCTGCCTCATGTCCAGAAACATTACTGAGGTCAATTCTCTAGACAAAAATGGCCTGGACTAGAGGACACAGTGAGACCATATGGTGTATGTAATTTATGGCTGTGTGAATTTATAGGATGCTGTCCTACTAGTCTCTTTCTAGATGAGAGAGAAGAGGGTGGAGAGGAGAGGACAGGAGCTTATCAAAATGATACCACAAGACAGAAAAAAATGGAGGAGTAAACAGGTGTCCCCTCATTTCCCTCTGAGAACTAAAACTTGAATGATATTTGTATGGAGCACTGAACATTTTGGGAGCCCTAGGACCTAGCATATTTGACTAGACACCAGTATCAGACTAATCTTCACCTCTCAAAACTGATCCAGCAGCCCTCCGACCTCCGCTTCTGCTGTTTCATTGTATTGGAGAACTGCAGCTGGTAACATACTTCCGTTATTAGCTGGCAGGTGGAGTCTGCTGCTCCTGATTGGCTGTTCAGGCCAGCACGTTGGACAGCTGCCAGCTCCCATTTCAGCACCTGGACAGCTCCCTGCATAGAAGTGCAGTTTATGTTTCAGGCTGAGAGGCCTATGTATTTGCCTGGAGATCTGTCTGTTGAGAGGCCTGGCAACTTTTCCTCCCACTCTCCTCTGACCCACATTGGAGGGTTGGCTGACAGCCCCCAGTTTCTCAAAGTGCAGAGCAGCATCTTTGCCACCCAATAAGCAGGGTCTTCCACCACTGAGAGCCCACCTGGGACAAATTACTAGAGTATTAGAGACAGCTGGTGATCAACAGTTCTTTTAGATCCATTACCAGAGATATCAAACAGTATCTAGATGGCACGCAGACAGCAGACCATAATTAATCATTTAAAGAAGCAGTCTTCAAATGCTTGAGAAAATTTCCTAGACAAAGATTCAAAAAAATTGAAAAAATTTCCCAGATGAAGAAGCCTTTCTGAATCTATTGGATGTTGAATACAAAGATTTATGTATAGAACCCTCCTAGATATTAAACAAAATGCAACAGAACAAAATGAAAAATTTGGTAAGCTATTTGAACTGAAGGAACATCAATGATCTGAAATACATCAGATCAATAACAAAATTACAGAATTAGAAAGAGTAGGATTGAACAGATGGAAGTTAGACTCAGTGACTTAGAAGACAGAGTAACTGACATCAGCATTTATGAGGTGAAATCAGAGAAAAGAAATAAGAAAAATGAAGGAGCATTAAGAAACATGTGGGACTCCATGAAGAGGAATAATTTATGTTTAATTGGAGTTCCTGAACAAGGGAGGGATTAATGACAATATAGAGAGTATTGCTGTAGAGATGCTGACAGAAAGCTTTCCTGAGATTAGGAGCAAAGGGAACACAAGTATCCAAAATCTTTATTGAACACCACAAAGACTAGACCCAAAAAGCTTAATAAGCTGAAACATAAACAGATGCTTCTGAAATTAGCAAGGCTCAAAGCAAAACTAACACTCCTAGGGAAACCCTGTAGGCTTCCATTCAACTTTTCTGACAAAACAATGCTGGCTAGAAAACAGTGGACAGACATATTCAAAACCCTGAATGAGAAGAACTTCCATCCTAAAATTATTTACCCTACAAAATTGCCTATCAAATATAATGGTGAAATTAAGACTTTCGAAGATAAAGAGAAATTTAAAGACTTCATAAAAACTAAACCAAAATTACATGAAATATTGAAAGATGCTCTTCCCTAAATGTATATTTAAGGTGACAATTCAGGACACTTCATCCAAAATTCTAATCAGTTAAGGAAGTCACAAAACTTCATCAAAGTTACAGTATTATAATATGGGAATCTGTGATCATATTATAACAACTATAATACCATCACATTAAAAGAGGGATGCACTACAGTAGTTACAGTTGTTTTTGATGCAGAGGAAGTTTCAGAGTTATGAAGTAATTAAAATTGGGTTTAATCTTAGTATGTGAAAGGGGAAAATGCATGTAGCCATAAGCAAATTAACAATGCATTGTATCAAAATAAGCAATACACGAGTCTCAACAAACACAAAACCAACACTGAAACAACAACCCATGAAGAAGAATGTCCCAGAATAGAACATTAAGCAATATAGAAGACATCAACATAAAGGTAATTACATCAAAATGATGTCACTAAGCACATACCTATCGATAATTATATTGAATGTAAATGGACTGAGAGCTCCAGTAAAGAAACAGTGAGTGACATCCTAGATCAAAGAAACACACCTTAGACTTAAATCTATGAACAAATTCAAAAGTAAAGATTGGAATAATATATATCAAACTAACAATACACAAAGAAGAGCAGATGTGGCAATACCAATCTCAGATAAAATATATTTTAATGTAAAATCCACTATTGTGGATAAGGGTGGTCATTGCTTAATGTTGAAAGATTCGATACTCAAGCAGGACTTAAGAATATTAAATATTTATGCACACAATACCAAAGTACCTAAATACATTGAACAAATACTGACAACAATGAAAAATGAGATAGATGATTCCAGAATAATAGTTGGAGACTCCAACACTCCCCTTTCAGTTATGGATAGATCATCCAGAAAAAAAAACTCAGTAAAGATGCAGAAGTTCTTATTGCCACAATCAACCAACATGACCTTATCAACATATACAGATCTTTTCATCCATCAACAGGTAAGTACACTTTCTTCTCCAATGCACATGGAACATTCTTGAGAATAGACCATGTGTTAGGTCATAAAGCAATTCTCTACAAAATCCAAACTACTGATTTACTGCAAAATATCTTCTCAGACCATAGAGCTGTAAAAGTTGAAACCAATAACAGAACATTCATAGATAGAAATTCAAACTTATGGCAACTGAACAACACTTTGCTCAAAAAGCCTTGGGTTACAGAAGAAATTAAGGACAAAATAAACAAATCTATGGATTGAAATGAGAATGAAAATATATCCTACCAGAGTTTATGTGATACAGCAAAAAGCAGTGCTCGAAGGTCAGTTTATCTCTCTAACTGCACACATCCAGAAAGAAGAAATGGCCCAAATTAAATAACTAGCCTTAAAGCTTGAACAAGTAGAAAGCGAGCAACAGAAGAACCCCTCAGGCACAAGAAGAAAAAGATTATAAAGATTAGAGCAGAACTAAATGAATTAGAGAATAGAAAAACAGCCAAAAAAATTAACAAAACCAAAAGCTGGTTCTTTGAAAAGATCAACACAATTGATAAACCATTGGCTAAACTTACAAAAGAAAAACAGCTGAAGATACAAATAACCCGACTAAGAAAGGAGATGGGAGATGTTACAACAGATTGAGCTGAAATGAAAAATATCATAACAGAATACTATGAAAAACTGTACTCTGACAGGTTTGAAAACCTAGGGGAAATGGAGAAATTTCTAGATTCATATGACTCACCAAGATTATCACAAGGAGAAGTAGATCAACTTAATAAATCTATCACAAAAGAAGAGACTGAAAAAGTCATCAAAAATCTATGAACCAAAAAAAGTCCTGGCCCAGATGGCTTTACCAGAGAATTCTACCAAACTATAGAGAAGAGTTAACTCCAGTACTGTTGAGGCTATTTCACACCATAGAAAGGGATAGAATACTCCCAAATTCATCCTTTGAAGCCAGCATAACCTTGGTACCAAAACCAGGGAAAGATCCCACAAAAATAAATAAATAAATAAATTACAGATCAATTATCACTCATGAACCTATTGCAAAAATCTTCAACAAAATTCTAGCCAATAGAATTCAACAACATATTAAAAAAATCATTCATCATGATCAAGTTGGTTTCATTCCAGGGATGCAAAGCTGGTTCAAAATTAGAAAAACATTGAATGAAATCAACCACATTAATAACACAAAAGATAAGAATCACCTGATTTTGTTAAATGATGCAGAAAAGGCATTTCACAAAGTTCAACACCTATCCATGCTTAAAACTCTCAGAAAAACAGGAATAGATGGGAAATTCCTCAATGCAATCAGTAGCATCTATGCAAAGCCAACTGCCTTCATCATCCTGAATGGTGAGAGACTGAAAAAATTCCTTTTGAGAATGGGAACCAGACAAGGAAGCCCACTCTCACCACTTCTATTCAACACTGTGCTAGACATTCTAGCCAGAGCAATCAGATAAGTCAAAGACATAAAGGACATCCATACTGGCAATGAAGAAGTTAAAAATCTCCCTCTTTGGAGATGATATGATTGTTTAAACAGAGAATCCAAAGGAATCTGTAAGTAAACTATTGGAACTAATAGAGGAGTTCAGCAAAACATCAGGATACAGTATAAACATAAGTAAATCAGTGGGATTCCTTTATACCAACAGTGAGATTATTAAAGAAGAAATGACCAAATCAATTCCATTTATTATAGCCCCTGAGAAGATAAAATACCTAGGAATAAATCTAACTAGAAAAATAAGAGATCTTTATAAAGAGAACTACAAGGCCTTACTACAAGCAACTAAGAGAGAGTTACATAAATGGAGTAATCTACCCTGCTCATAGATAGGAAAACTCAACATTGTGAAAATGTCTATTTTGCCCAAAGCAATCTACTTATATAATGCAATCTCAATACAAATTCCAGTGACATTTTTTAATGAGATGGAGAAACAAATCATCATCTTTGTTTGGGAAAGGAAGAAATCTCAGATAAGTAAAGCACTACTTAAGAAGAACACACTGGGAGGCCTCTCACTACCTGACTTTAGAACCTGGTATACTGCCACAGTTGTCAGAACAGCCTGGTACTGGTACAAAAAGAAACATATACACCAATGGAACAGAGTTGAGACCCCAGAGGTACTCCTATCCACCTATGAACAGCTGATATTTGACAAAGGCCCTAAGATTTTAAACTGGGATAAGAACAGTCTCTTTAACAAATGGTGCTGGCAAAATTGGATACCCGTATCTCACACCTTATACAAAAGCCAACTCAAATTGGGTAAAAGACCTAAATTTAACATCTAAACTGATAAAATAGGATCAGCAAGGGAAGTTTTAATACACAATGTAGACAGACTTCAAAGTCTGACAAACAAAGCGCATTCAACAGAAGAGAAAATAGATAAATGGGAATTACTAAGAATCAAATCTTTTTGCTTATCCAAAGACTCTATTAATAGAATTAAAAGGCCACCTACAGAATGGGAAAAAATATTTGGCAACTCTGTGTCAGACCAACACCTGATCTCCATAATCTATAAGGTACTACAAAATATCAATAAGAAAAAGATAAATCATCCAATTAAGCGATGGGCAAAGGAGATGGACAGACACTTCTCTAAAGAGGAGATCCAGACAGCCAAAAAACACATGTGGACATGCTCATGATCATTAGCTATTAAAGAAATTCAAATCAAAACGACAATCAGATACCATCTCACCCCAACAAGGTTGGCCATGATCCAAAAAACACAAAACAACAAATGCTGGAGAGGCTGTAGAGAGATTGGAACTCTCCTACACTGTTCGTGCGATTGCAAAATGGCACAACCTCTTTAGAAAGCAATCTGGCGCTACTTTAAAATAATGGATACGGATATACCATTTGACCCAGTAATTCCACTACTTGGAATATATGCTACAGAATCAAGGCCATTCACACCAACTGATACATGCACATGAATGTTCATCGCAGCACAGTCCACCATAGCAAAATGGTGGAATCAACCCAGATGCCCAACAACAGACGAATGGATAGGTAAACTATGGTATATATACTCAGTGGAACACTATGCAATGATAAAGAACAACGACGATAGCAGGAAACATCTGTTAACCTGGTTTGAACTGGAGGACATTATGGTGAGTGAAAGTAGTCAGAGACAGAAGGACAAATATTGTATGAGACCCCTATGATAAGAACTTAAAAGCAGACTCATGCATAACAAAAAAGACTCGTTGACGATTGTAAGGGTGGGAAGGGAGGGAGGGCGAGGGGGAAGAGTTTAGATTAGATAGTTGGTGGAAATTTGGTTGGGTGAAAATTGGTGACAGCACACATTAGTAAGAAGACCAATATTAATGGGACTTCAACACAACATGTGTACTCCTCCCATTTGAACTCAGTATTGCAAGGACAGAGTAGCTGGGACGGGGGCCTGAGGACCATGCTTTCAGGGGAAATCGAGGCCAATTGGCACAACTAGCATTTTGCTAATGAAGTCTGTCTGCACCCCACATTGGTGAGTGGCATCTAGGGTCTTAAAAGCTGCCAACCTGCCATCTGAGGGTACAGCACAGCAAATGGTCCCAACTCAACAGGAACAGATGACCACCAAGGTCCATAATGACATGGGGGAAAGAGAATCCAGAAGACAGAGAGACCCACGTGAGTGGGTGTCTGCATCAACTTGTGACTGGAATAACCAGATGGTGCCCGGCTACCACCAGTGATAGCCACGATGGAGCTCACAAAGTTGAGTCTTACTGGCAACACAAGTATAAATAGGGGTGCACCCTGAGATCTACACTAAAAAACCACAATTGATGGTCCAGGGGCCTCAGGGTTCTCCTGGGAGCAGGGCCTCTGGCCCTGATGCTGCCCCTGTCTGTAAATCATAATGAAGGTCAACTTTTCAGACAGCAATGGATTGGACCGGGTGATGCAGAGCAACCGTATTGTGTGGGCACTTTATGGTTCTGGACACCTATAGGAGGTTGTCCTGTTGACCTCATAGTGGAGGAAGGGGAATGGGTGGAGAGGAGAAGACAGGAGATTGTTGGGAAGATAAGACATGTTTGGAGCAGAGAGGAAGAGTGTGCTATCACCGTGCAGGGAGAGCAGTGGAAGCTGCATGTGGGTCAGTACGCAGATTTATATGGGAATGTACATTTTCATTCAATCATAATAAAAAAAAAGTAAAGAAGAAAAAGGATAAATAATCCAGTTAAGCAATGGACAAAGGAGATGGACAGACATTTCTCTAAAGAGGATACACAGGCAGCCGAACGACACATGCAGAATTGCTCATGATCGTTAACTATTAAAGAAACTGAAAGCGGAACTACAATGAGCTATCATCTCACCCCAGCAAGGCTGGCCATGATCCAAAAAACACAAAACAACAAATGCTGGAGAGGCTGTGGAGAAATTCGAACTCTCCTACACTGCTAGTGGGATTGCAAAATAGTAAAACCTCTTTGGAAAACAGTCTGGCACATCCTTAAAAAGCTGGAGATAGACATACCATTTGATCCTGTAATTCCACTGCTTGGAATTTATCCTTCCGAAACAAAGGTTGTCACACAGATAGACATACTTACATGAATGTTTGTTGCAGCACAGTCCACAACAGCAAAAAGTTGGAATCAATGCTGATGTCCATCAACAGATGAATGGATGAGCAAACTCTGGTACATACACTCAATGGAACACTATGCTATGGTAAAAATAATTTTAGAAGACATAACACAGTCTCATTTGAAAGAGATCATGCTGAGTGAAATTAATCAGTGTCAAAAGTACAAATTTTGTATGAGACCCTTTTTTGCAAGAAATTAACAAGAGAATTACCCATAGAAGAAAATGAATGTGCTGGCTACATGGGTGGTTGTGGGCTGAGGATTTATCATAGATGAGATAACTGATAGATGTTAGAAATTGTATTCCTTTAATGTAATTAATAAAAAATAAAAATAGTTAAAAAAAAAGAAAAGAAAAAGTGCAGATAATACAGAGTTCCCATATCCAGCTAAAAAGTAAAAGAAGATACCACAAGTATAGAATGAAAAAGAGGAGTGTGTGTCATGGGGCAAGGAAAGGAGAAGGAGCTGCAGATAGGTGGGCATGCAAAATTGATTTGGATCATATACTTCCATTTAATCTCTCACACATACAAAGACAGTAGTGATATGGTAATCAAATACAGCATAAGTCAAAGACTGCCTATATATTTATGTGTACATGTAGTTAAGAGATAAACTGATGCAAATATACATAGCAGATAAAGTTTTAGTAATATCTAATAGATGTTAACAAATTGATAAAGAAAATTAATAAGGAAAAAAGACCAAAAATTGCCAGAAAGCATAAACTGCCATTTTGCTAAAGAACACACGAAAATACTCAGCATTCAAAGAAAAGCAAAGAAAAACAATAAGTTGTTATTTTTTAAGGCTGTAATACTGGGAAAGGGTTAACAGAATTAGGATAGCCAGATTTGGCAAGTCAGTTGGAACAGTGACACTTTTTTATACCCCTGGTGAGAGTGTAAATTAGTGGAAATGTTCCCTAGGGCAATGCAGGGATATCTATCAAAGTTTTAAAATATATTGATATCATCTGACCTAATAATTCTACTTTCATAACTATGTACAAAGAAAATCACTTTTTCTTTGTACAAAGCAGCCACTGCTGTGTTATTTTTTAGAAGAAGCCTATGGAGAACATCCTAAAGATTTAAAATTAGAAATAGTACATTAAATTGGGATCATTTCATAGGAAAGGACAATATTATAATGTGCTCCTTAGAACTGAAACCCCTTCCCTAGAAACGGGGTGTTTTCTCCTAGTCGGTTTTGTTAGCATGATTCCACTTTAACTCTCACTGTAAAGCTGAATTAAAATCCAGACAACCATGAAGTTAGGACTTGGGCATGAGACCAAGGCCCTGAAACTCCAGCACCGCTTCCCCAGACTGGAGATTCTTTTTGGATTTTGTTGACACAAGAATACTACAGATCAAAGAGTATCTACTCAGGTGATTGATGGCATTGGCAGCATTGAGTTTATATGGGCCTGGCCCCATAACTTTGATGTTTCAGTAAAGCCTGGATCCAAGGCCATGTAGATGGAGGTAAAAGCTAAAGTATTCAGTCACCAGTAGTCATGTTCTTCTCATGTGATTTTGTGACATGATTCTGGTTCTACAACCTTCTTAGGGATTCTTTGAGTTTCAACAAGTTCCTTTTCTGCACAAGATATCCACAGCTATTTTTGTTGCTTGCAGCTAAAAACTCTGACTTTTATAACTAAGTAGTCATTAACTGGGGCCTAATGGTTAAGCCTTTGGCTGCTAACTAAAAAGTGGGTACTTCAAATCTACCACCTGCTCCTTGGAAACCATATGGGACAGTTCTACTCTGCCCTATAGGGTCACTGTAGGTCTGAATTGAATCAGCAGCAGCAGATTTGGTTTGGGTTTGATTTGATCCTTAACTATCATGTTTTAAAGAATTTCATTAAATGATAAAAATACTTGCAATACAAAATGTATTTATATCATTAGACCTAGTAATTGTACTTTCATAACTGTACAAACAAAAACATTGGACATAGAAATGCAGATCTTACAAAGTGCAAAAGGGTTAAGTAAAATGACAGGTTACAAAACTGTGTAACTTACAACTTCATTTCTGTAAACTCTAATAAGTACTGGCTTCATTTACTATCTACCCAAGCCAGAGCTCCTATTCTAGTATTTCAGTGACCATTTTTGGGCACCCCAATCCTCAAGTCTATCTGGTTTTGTCTTGTTTTGACCTCTTCAGAGCCCAACCTTCAGTAGCTCTCATAGTTTTAACTTTGCGATCTAAATGAAAAAAACAAACGAAACAAAAAAATAAAGTCATTGCCTCTGAGTCCATTCCAACTCACAGTGGGCTTAGAGAACAGAGTAGAACTGCTCTATAGGTTTTCCAGGCATTGGCTGGAGGATTCAAACTGCAGGGAAATTGTTACATGGGTACTTATCACTGGCCATCCCGGTTTTATCCATTAATAGTCTCATCTTTAACTGTAACATCTGCTTTAGTTATCTAGAACTGTCATACCACAAGTCAATAGCCTTAACAAGGAAACATTTATTTTCTCACAGTTTAGCCATCTAGATGTCTGAATACAGGGCCCCAGCTCTAGAAGAAAGCTTTCTTTCTCTGTCAGTTCTAGGGTGGCGTCCTTGCCGTCAATGTACCCCTGATCCAGGAGTTTCTCAGAACAGAGATGGTTCCAAAGGATACACCCTACTCTTGATGCTGCTTTCTTGGTGGCATGTGGTTCTTCTCTACATGTTCCTTTTTTCTCTTCTATATCTCAAAAGAGATTGACTCAAGATACAACAAGATCTTGTTGCTTAAGTCCTGGCTCATTAATGTAACTCTCTCTAATCCTGCCTCATTAACCACTTACAGGTAAGATTTACAACACGTAGGAAAAATCACATCAGATGATACAGAGCTGGACACACATTACCGAGAATCATGGCCTAGACAAGGTGACACTTTTTCAGGATAGGATGCACTTTAATCCATAATGGAATACTTTGATTCCAAGTGTCTATTGCCACCCTTTTCCACTTTTTTTTCAATACTAGCCCAGATATCTAAATATCTTACAAACATATCTACCAGCCACTCCATGTTGATTGTGCTCAAGCCAAAATTATATTTCCTGCTGTTATAGATTTGTTTGCCCTCAAATACGTGTTGAAATCTTAACTTTTATACCTCTAAATATGCCCATGTTTGCATAGAACAGTTGTTTCATATTCATGAGATCCTACCAAAGTAGCATGGATTTTAAATCTAATCCAGAGATACTGGCCCTGATGCTGTCCCTGTCCATAAATCATAATGGAGGTCAGCTCTTTGGACAGGAATGGATTGGACTTGTTGACACACAGTGACCATATCATGTGTGCACTTTATGGTTCTGTGAATCTATAGGATGTCATCCTGCTGACCTCTTACTGGAGTCTGGAGAATTGGTGGAGAGGACGGGATAGGAGATTGTTAGGAGGATAAGACATGTATGGAACAGAGAGGAAGAACGTGCTGTCACCGGGCAGGGAGAGCAGTGGGAGCTGCATATAGCTGGGCATGCAAGTATATGGGAATGTACATTTTCATTCAATCAGAATAAAAAAAAAAAATCAGTACATACACAGAGACATAGACAGGAGAAAGACAGATACCAAGAAACTCCAAGAAACGTCAAAGAGTGCCAAAGAACACTGAGGAATTTCTAGAACTATGACATCTCCACTAGAACTGATGTCCCCAATTTGGAATTCTAACCATGACCAGATATATAAAATAGTAATTTCCTGTTATTTAAACAAACTATGAGAGTGCTTTTTTTCTTTTTTAATATTACAACACCCTCCAAAACATGTCTTCCTCTCCCTTCTTATTTTATTATTTCTGATACTGACACAGCAGACCTCTCTAAGATCAGCTGGTCTCAACATCTTTGCAAATCATGACTTCATGTATTGTCTAAGCTAGGCTTTCATGAAACTGTCCTGGACTTTTTCTAGAAAAATAGTATCTCTTGCTCCCACTCTTCTATATTCTAAGGTGTTTGGCACATTACTTTTAGATATTTATGAAATCTAACTCTGATAATAACATTCCTTGTGCCAGAAACTTTTGACTGCTTGCAGCTGAACACAGAGTAGCACGGCCCTGCATAATTTTCCCCCAAATATTGTTAAAAACTTACTTCTCCCATTGTGCACATCCTAATCTGCCTCTTCCCCAAAATTGTGCAACTAGCATCAGCCAGGCATGGAGTCTGAGAAAGAAGATCTCAGGCAGAAATAGGGCATGTGGAAAGGTGCTGAGACTGGACGAGGCCTGACTTTGTAGTTACTGGAAGGGGCCGGTGAGCTAAACCATGGGGAGTAGGCAGGGATCAGGCACAAGAGGAGGTGCAAGGGTACACAGAACTGTGCAAGTGTGTTGGGGTTTTGTTGTTGTGTTTTCTTTTCCAGGGTGTGTGGGCATTTGAAACCTGATGGAAATTGAAAGACTTAATTTGGGTTCCTATTGAGGTTTTAAAGCTAAAACATTAAGTTGGCACAGTCTGAGAGATAGGAGGCACATTACGTTAGTGCATGGTCTGTGTAGAGTGGATTCCCCGTCATAGCTTCCCTGAACTCACTACCCATAAACAAGCTCTCCCTTCTTTAAGAGTAAAAGAACATTTATTGCTCTCTTAACATATATCTCTTAACATATAACACTTTACTTTTTAACGTGACTATTTGAGAGCACATCATATCTCCTTTACTGGTTTAAGCTCCTAGAGTACACAGACTGTGTCTTGTTTCTCTTCAAAATCACACAGAACTTTAGAAACTCAAAGGTTCAGGACATACCTACTAATGGATCAATAGTTTTAACTTCTAACACTGCAGTCACTGAATATCAGATTTCCCAGGGAGGGTAGGATCACATAGATTGTTGAGGTAGCTGATGAAAATCTTAGTCTTTATTCATTGTGATTTTTCATCACTCCGTCTTTGGAATAAATCATTGCAGTTATCTGTACCCCATTCCCTCTATCTTAGAAACAGCAATACATCTCATCAATTCATTTGAAAGAGTGTAGCAGACATCATCCAAGTAATAATCACCAAGTACTTTGTTTTCTAAGGATAATATATCAGTTTTCTCTTCTAGTATTTTCTACTATGAGAAAGTATTAAATCTGAAAGAAAACATTATTTTCTATCAAGTATCTCATCAGAAGAACTGCCAGACCTAAGAGTTAGCAAAATAATGAGAACATTTCAGATTGTTCTGAAGCAGAAGAGGGGTAGATTCAGCTTTCTGAATGTTCATTGGTTGCTGAGTAGATAATGATTTATGGCACATTTAAAAAGAGTTTTCTGGATAGAATGGTTTACGGAGAGCATCTGAAAACCTATGCAACTTTCATTGATCTTCTTTTTGCTAGATAATATTGGTCTTTAAAATCAGTGACATATTTGCTTCTCTCAATGCCTCTGTTGTTGTAAATATTGTGCTGTTCTTTGCTGAGAAGTTAATTCCTTATTTGCTCCTCTATTCAACCAGAATTTTCAGATTTGGGGGTTCCATAACTTTGGTAGTACTCAGTCTGTCTTACCACCCTCCTTCCCATTCTATTTCCATTTCTTGGACTAATCTCTCGTGACAACTCTAGGTCTATGATTTTCCAGGCTAATAATCTCCAGCACAATGCTGTAAACTAAAATTAACAAAAAACTAAATTGCAAATACCACACATCTCTGTAACAGCGGAATGTTTCGTAATAGATTTATACTATAGCAAAACAAAATATTAGCCTGATGCTTCTGTTTTGTTTTGGGGTATATGTGTATAGATTTTTTTATTTTATTTTATTTTTTATTTGATATGACTGAGTGAAAATGTAGATTCCCGTATAAATTTACATGCCCAGCTACAAGCAGCTTCCACTGCTCTCCCTGTCCAGTGACAGCACACTATTCCTCTCTGCTCCATATATGTCTCATCCTCCCAACAGCCTCCTTTCCCCTCCCCTCCACCCACTCTCCTTCCTCCAGCCAGAGGTCAGCAGGATGATATCCTATAGATACATAGAACTATAAAGTGCATCCAACATATGGTCACTCTGCATTGCCAAGTCCAATCCATTCGTGTCCAAAAAGTGGATCTTCGTTATGATTTATGGGCAAGGACAGCATCAGGGCCGGGGGCCATGCTCCCAGGGGAACCCCGAAACTGCTGGACCATCACTTGAGGTCTTTTAGTGGAGATCTCAGGATGCACCCCTTTTTATTCTTGTGTTGCCAGTGAGACTCAAGATACAGGAATGTGTATGCTCAGAGGTGAACAATAAACTCTGTGTCAGATGCTAGATCAAATTTCAGAGCAATTTATGCTATTCTGTTAAAAAAAAAAGGTAAAGAAAAGAAATGAGGGGCAGAGGAAGGGGAATGTTCTTTGACTGTTAAAAAAGGGAGAAAACCTGTTCAAGAATGCTGCATGGCCAAATGGCTCATGATTGATGTTGCAGCAACAACCAGGGGCATTGCCCAGTTTACCAATGCCAAGTTCTTGCAGTGATTTTGCTGTCTGTGACAGCTGGTGTTCTCTACTGGAAGGCTGTTTTGGTATACATCTGTGATTTGCATATTTATATTATTTGGCTCTTACATGAGTTCTGCATTTCATTGCACTGTGCTGTAAGCTGTGCAGGCTTGCTGCTCAAGTGCCTCCGGACACAGGGTAGTGGAATTGGTTTGGGTAGAATTAGACTCTCAGGTTTTGTATTTCTCATTACATTAGGCTGTAATGCCATATTTTTGTTCCTCTACTTCATCAACTTCAGTATTTTCCAAGCATCTCTCTGCATGGGCTACTGTTTTAGACAGACACATTATATGCTCTGTATGAGGGTGCATGCTCAGTTATGAAGGCATCATACTAAGATAGAAAGGAAGACATTAAAGGTTATATGTAGTCAAATGGAAACCTGTGGAGAGCATTTTGGGATTTGCACATTGAAGGGAGTTACTGCTACTTTTCCTGCAAGTTGGGGAGGGTTTAAGAATGTAAGAACAGCTCAGTAAGTCAGATATCTACATTTCCTAGCTGATGGTCTTCTCTATCAGTCTCTCAGAGTTCCTGGAGCTGGTGGGATTGTCACAATCGTTTGAGAAACCAGACACAGGATGTTTATTGAACAGAAAAAAGAAGAGAGGAAATTTTTGAGGGAAAGAATTGAGGGTTGACAGAGAGAGGAGAAAGACAGAAAGAAAAAGAATATGCAGAATACATTAAATCTTAGAGACAAAAAAAGTAGCAGATGATTACCAAAGTAAAACAAACAAAAAATCTTGTTTTTGAGTGGATTCCAACATATGGTGGCCCCATGTAGTACAGAGTACAACTGCTCCATAGGGTCTTTTTGGCTGTAGTATTTATGGAAGCAGGTCACTAGATGTTCCTCCTGAGGCACTCCTGGTTGGGTTTGAACCATGAACATTGAGGTTAGAAGTCAAAGTAAACAGCACCCAGGAACTACAAGTAGGAGATTAAATGTCCTTTGTCATTGAGTGGATCTTGACTCATAGTGATCCTATAGGACAATGGAGAACAGCCCATAAAGTTTGTAAGGAGTACCTGGCAGATTCAAACTGTCAACCCTTTGATTAGCATCTGTAGCTCTTATAACTTCTAAAAACTATGATTCCAGGCTTTCCAAGTAGGTTATAGCTGTTACTGTTGTTAGGTGTCATCAAGTCAGTTCCAACTTATAGCAACCCTGTGCACAACAGAACTAAACACTGCCTGGTCTTGCGCCATGTCCACAATCATTTTTACGCTTATGCCCATCTTTGCAGCCACAGCATCAATCCATCTCATCAAGGGTCTTCCTCTTTTAGACTGACCCTCCACTCTACCAAGCATGGTGTCCTTTTTCAGAGACTGATCTTCCCTGACCACATGTCCAAAGTATGTAAAACTCTTGTCTTGCCATCTTTGTTTCCAAGGAGCACTCTGGTTGTACTTCTTCCAGAACAGATCTGTTGTTCTTTTAGCAGTCCATGGTACATTCAACATTCTTCTCCAACACCTTAATTCAAAAGCATTAATTCTTTTTCTGTCTTCCTTGTTCACTGTCCAGCATTTCCATGCATATGATGCATTTGAAAATACCATGACTTGGGTCAGGCACACCTTGGTCTTCAAGGTGACATCTTTACTTTTCAATATATTGAAGAGTTCCTTTGCAGCAGATTTTTTCCCAGTGCAATGCGTCTTTTGATTGCTTGACTGCTGCTACTATGGGCATTGATTGTGGACCCAAGTGAAATGAAGTCCGTGACAACCTCAGTCCTTTCTCCGTTTATGATGATGTGGCTTACTGGTCCAGTTGTGAGGATTTTTGTTTTCTTGATGTTGAGGTGCAAGCCATACCAGTGACTGTGGTTTTCTGATCTTTATCGGTAAGTGTTTCAAATCCTCTTCGCTTTCAGCAAGTAAGATTTTGCCAGCTGAGTAATGCACATTGTTAACAAGTGACCCTCCAATCCTGATGCTTTGTTCTGTGTATAGTCCAGTTTCTCAGATTACTTGCTCAGCATACAGATTGAAAACGTGTGATGAAAGGACACAACCCTGACTCATACCTTTCCTGACTTTAAACCATGCAGTGTCCCCTTGGGGCAGTTGATGACAATCTTAGTCTTTATTCACTGTGGTAGTAAACTTTTCTTGAGGACAGAGCAAGGTGTTAACTTAGTAAAAGTGATGGTAAGAGTTTTCAGGAAGGATAGACTGAAATGAGATGTTTTTGAAGACAGTTTCTGGAAAACAGTAGTATGAAGGATCTGTGGTGGTACAGTGGTGAGAGTGCTCAGCTGCTAACTGAGAGGTTGGCAATATGAACCCACTAGCCCCTCCTCAGAAACAGAGCTGGTGATCTGCTCCCATAAAAATTATAGCCTAGGAAATCCTATGGGGGCAGTTCAACTATGAGCCAGAATAACTCTATAGCACACAACAGCAATAACTCATAGAAGAGGGTAACCAGACTGTAACTCTAATATGTGGAGGTGAAGAAATGAAGCCTATAATAGCTGACAGAGTTTTCAAATTCTATCTGACGAACAATAGAGTTTTTAAGTGAACATGAAGTTTCTTCTGCAGCGTGGTTCTGTTGTAGTGGTATGGAGAACAGTGATAACCCAGTACAGTCCACTCTGAAGCACCTGTTTGGTGTACCTGACACGCACATTCATCTCTGTAACCTGCACATCGACCTTCTAGGGGAAATATTGTCATTCCTATCACAGCTGGGATAATGGAGACAGGAGACACTAAATCACTTCCCCTAGTTCACACAATGCAGGTAAGCAGTGCCCTGACTCAGGTGCAGGTCTGTCTGATTTGAGAACCTGATTATTTGTTTGCCTCCTTGTTTTCTTAACACTCTTCCTTGGACCCAGAAGAGGGAGATAAAGAAGAGATGGTGAAAGCTCTCTTGGTCACATTTAATTTAAATTGACAGAGAAATAACCAGCTGGAGATGTTGCTGAGACACAGTACCTGTACTCTGCAAGGCTGTGAAATGCATGGTGCTGAGTGCTACACTTCCTATTTTACACTTGAAGAGATTAAGATATTGAATGAGTGAATGAATGAATAATGTTAAAAAAAAACTGGTTTATGCCAAAAGTTTTAAAAACTAGGTAGGCCACATCTTCAATATTCATTTATTTCAAGTATAAATACCTTTGGTAGAGATAATGAGGGCAGCATTTTAACTGCCTTAATAGTTAAAACAAGCAGCATATATCACAATCAAATATAGAAAACAAAGCTGAATATATAGGTATTACTGTCTAGTGAAATGGCAAATATCAAATGTCATAGAAATCTAAGTGTAATTTTTCCCCCCCAGCAATATTTCTCTTCTTATCTGGCTTGGCATTGATGAGGTCCTGACCTGCTTTCAGCATAATTCTCAGCAGATACAGTCCACCAGAGCAGCTGTTATCTCGCTGGCTCAAGCTCAAACTCCAAACTGAATGCTGTCCACACTTATACAGGAAACACTTTGTTTTGTTCTTCAAGTGTTATCTTACAGCACAATATACAACTGTTCTGTTATTTTCCCCAGAGGATAGATGGATCAATCCTTTGAAAACATGTCATGAATAGAATTAATTTTGACAATGGATGTTAATAAACCTCTTTTTCATATTAAAAAAAGGGAGAGGCTAGCCTGAGTTTTGTGTACTTTGCCTCTTCAGTGTGTTCCAAGAGATTAATTGCTGAAGTATCACAAGAATTTAACTATGTCTAATTTAAAGAAAACACGTACTAGAAAATTTTAAGCAATTTCAATTCTAAAATGCTTAACAAAGATTGTCAAATCCAAAGATTAGGACACTGTAAACAGATATTCTAGTTTTATATTAAATTAGACAAGAGTGTATAATTTCTGACTTCAGTGTTGTTGTGTACATGTGTGTACACATACACACACACAGTTTTACTCTTCAGAAGAATCCACTCTACTTGAATGCTATATTCTTCTTCCAGTATGAGTCTTCTCATTCTTTTGAAAAACTTTTTTATTGACTGATTTATGAGCAGTAGGAGAAGCACTTTTACTATTTAATAATATAATGTTTTTATTTTATTTCATTTTTTAACTAAGTATAATGATACTTGTTATAATCACATGCTTTAATTCCTAATTTCTAGACCCAGGCTTGGCAAATAAGTGTTTATTGTCTCAGTACCAAGTGCTTAGAAGAATATTTCCAACATAGTTCTGGAAATATTTTGAATAGTAGTTACGTTATTGAAATAATATTTTGTTTTTTGAAAATAAATTTAGATAAGCAATGGATAGCTGTTATCATAGGTATGCTAGAACTCATAGTGAATGTGTCATTTCTGAGCATTCACAGACAAAACTCACAGATAATTTCTTAGTACTTATTTTACTTACAACAAAAAAAGTAGCTTTGTTAACATAATCTAAATACATTTCTGCACCATTTACACGTGTGTATATGCATACATTGTATCCTTTTACTGTGAAAGATTAAATCCCATTTTATTATCTCTGCATTCAAAAGGTAGATGATGTTATCTGTGATTCTACACCTTTTCTATTCAATTAAACAAGAACATTAAAATATTCATGATTAATAAAGCTATAAAAGCTTTCTTGATGAGTCACCAATTTTCTCACTGTTTGGGCTAAAGATAAAAAGTGTTAGTGATGTTCTTATTTGGGGGATGTTTCATCCACAAATAGCACACAGCCAAACAAATGTGCCTATAGTGAAGTTGTTAACTCAGAGACCTCAGAAGGAAAGGGTGTCTGAGAGTCAATAACTAACAGGGAGAGCTCCCACAATCACACATTCAAAAAAAACAACATTGAGGTGAATTGAAGTTGAGAGTAGAAATTCACAATAGAAACAGACTCAGTTACCCCTTAGGAATATACCCTTAGCCTAGGACTTTTCCTTTCAGGTGATAATTTCTATTCAAGACACTTTATAGATGAACAAAAAGTATAAAGCTCATGAGGAAATTGGATGCCATTAAAAGTAGTGTGGAGACCCACTGTAGAAGGACGATACTTGAGGAAATGCTTATTATAGGGTAATCTAAAACAGACTTTGGAAAGAATTTCTTGGTCATCTAGTGCTGCTGTAATAGAAATACCACAAGTAGATGACTTCATCAAAAATATATTTATTTCTTTACAGTCCGGTAAGCTACAAATCGACTTGACTATAGGTTTTGGGGGCGGGGTTAAAATACAATATTACTATATGTACAATAACTGTGTACTATAACTTACCACATCTGTGTGAAGAGATGATGGAGAAGCTTACATTAGTAATAGTATATGCCAGGAAAAAAAATAAGATGATTGCTTTAAAGAGTTAAGAGACAAAAACTGTAAGCTACATACAAATCAATGAAGGTAAAAAATATTATTTAAGATCAAGAGCAAAATAAAAACATATTCAGAAAAATAAACACTAAAATAGTATAATGCAGACACTGGAAAAATGCTTTCCAAGAGGCAAAGTAAGAGGGAAGGTAAACCTAGAAGGAAAGATCAACATACAAGAAGCAACAATGAATAACAATATTGGAAAACAGTTTGTTAATACAAATAAGTAGTGAATAAAAAATGATGATTCATTAGGGAATTAATACTAGGAGGTAACTATGGAAATCTTGGTGACATAGTGGTTAAGAGCTATGAATCAGCATCGACTTGACTATAGGTTTTGGGGACGGGGTTAAAATACAATATTACTATATGTACAATAACTGTGTACTATAACTTACCACATCTGTGTGAAGAGATGATGGAGAAGCTTAGTAACAATCAGAACAAGGCAAAATGTGGACTGTGAAACAGGCTATCAATTGATTGTATGCGATTTCAACTTGAAGCTGTAGAAAATTAGAATAAGTCCACGATAGCTAAAGTACAAACTTGTGTATACTCTACCTGGATTTAGAGGTCATCTCAAGCATAGATTTTAGGAACTGAACACTAGTAATGAAAGACCAGATGATTTGTGGACTACATCCAGAACATCATATAGGTTTAAGAAAGCAAGAGACAATTAAAAAACAGGAAAGATGTCAAATGGATCATCGCTGAAGGCAAAGAATATCAGAAAGATATTTTATGTCTTAGTAATGATGGAGAGGCAGTCAACTCAGTCGATCATAACAAATTACAGAAAACACTGTAAAGAATGCAAATTCCGGAACACTTAATTGTGTTCATGAGGAACCTGTGTTTAGACAATGAGTCAGTCATCCAAACAGAACAAGGGGATGCTAACAAACAAAATCCGGTGCTGTTGAGTTAATTCCAACTCATAGTGACTCTGTAGGACAGAGTAGACCTGTTCCATAAAGTTTCCATGGAGCACCTGGAAAATTTGAACTGCCAGTCTTTTGGTTAGCAGACATAACACTGAACCAGCATGTCACAGCTTCAAGTTAAGAAAGATGAGTGTCAGGGTTATAGCCATAGTTATGCAATCTGTATGTTGAACAAATAATCCAAGAAGCTGAACTACACAGCATCTATGGACTATGCAGCATCAGAGTTGGGAGACTCCTTAACAACTTGCAATATGCAGATGACAGCCTTGGTTGCTGAACATGAAGTTAGCTTGAAGTAATTAATGAATTTCAAAGACTACAGCCTTCAGTATAGATTAAACCTCAACATTGTGAAAACAAAAATTATCACAAAAATTGGACCAATAAGCAACATCATGATAAACAGGGAAAATATGGAAGTTGTTAAGGATTGTTTTACTTAGATCCACAATCAACACCCTTGGAAGTAGCAGTCAAGAAATTCCATCTCATTACCTTATTTTTACTTATTTTATGTTTTTAGTTTTTACAAACAGTTCAGGAATATGTTATTACAAAATTTTCAAACAACACAGATACACATGGAGCTCTTTTAATCACAGTCTCCATTCCCAGGTCCCTCCTCAAGAATAATTGTCATCATCAGTTTTGGTTTAATATTCTTACCATACGAAACAACAGGAACAACTAAATTAGGTTGTGCTGGTAAGAGTAGTATCCCTTGAACTCTATCTATGGCCTCATGCTGCCTAAGGATGAACAAAGATGAATACATTCAATTGTGTTTGTTTAACATAGTCTATTGGCTTTGATAGCAATGGTAATTTCATGATAGAATTCACCCCCTCCTTCAGTGCGGGGCAACATGTTTAGTATCTGATCAATGAATCTCATGCACAGTTCCCACCCATTTTACAGTGAACATTGGTGTGTTCCTCTGATGCTGACAGGGTTTCAGAAGATCTTCTAGACCAAGACAGACTAGGAAAAAAATCTGGAAATCTATTTCAGAAAATCAGCAGATGAAACTTCTATGAATCATAATGGTCCAATCCATACCTACTCACAGGGGAGGGGGCGGGGCAGCATTTTATTCTATTGTCATGGGTCATCATGAAGTTGGGGCTGACAACAACAATGTTTACCTTCTAGATGCAAGGGATAAAACAGTAAATGATTTTATGGATGATTTTTAAAAATTGTACCCTAATGGAACCAAACCCTACATGAGAAGATAGTAAATAAAAAGGATAAACAACAAAGAATATGCATGAGGATTGACGATTAAGTTTATGAACTCTTCATAGAAAAGGTGCTGCAAATCTCATTGCTGAATATCATTACTGTTACCTTTGAAGTACTTCCCTTGGTATGCTGTGCACCCGTGCCAGTAGCTAGTTCACCCTTCAAAACAATTTTGAAATTCTTTTTCTGGAATGACAATCAGAGCTGTTATTGTATTACCCTTGATGTCCTGAATGTCATAAAATGTCTTCCTCTCAATATTTCCTCTATCTCTGAGTAGAGAAAAAATCACTGGAGGCCAGATCAGGGGAGCTGGGAGGGTGTTCCAATACAGTTATTTGTTTGCTGTCTAAAAAGTCCCTCACAGACAGCTATACAACTAAGTTTGCAAACTTGCTACTATGCTATCGTAGGTGATGACCATTCCAGTAAGAGTTCCTAAGTTGCTTTGAAGGATGGACTATGCACTGGCATCAGCGTATAGTTTCCCAAGGGGAGTACTTTGAAAGTGATCATAGTAATATTCAGCAGTGAGGTATGTAGCACTTAGAACAATTAAGTTTGCAGACTTAACTGTGGGATCTCTTAGAACATCTAACAATGCTAGTTCCATGGAGGAAAAGAAGGAAAGACGGTAGTGCATTGGAGGTGGGAGCTGTTTGCTATTTACAGTAGTGTAACAGTAAAGTGCTGCCTGCTAAGATGACATTTGATCAAAGCCTTGAAGATGAGAAAGAGACAATATATACCTACTTATCACTTATTGAAATGGTTAGGTTCCAAAGACTAGATTGTTATACAAAATCAGTGTTGTGTGAAAATAGAGGATGACTACATCATTGCATAACTTCCAGATTACATGATTACATAACTGCCTAATCGCTGAGGGGATCATGACACAAACTTTAACCATCAAAGCCTTTGTACCTCACAGTTTATTACTGCCAGATGTACATCATTAATGAGTCAGATGTATAGATTTTTTTTTATTGTTGTCATAAATTTGAAATGCTGATAATGAGTTGGCAAGTGAGGAGTAGGTATGTTATTTCCCCCATTCTGCCTCTCACTAAACCAGATTGGACTGGATCACAGAAGCACAGAGTCCATGCAAAGAGGATAATTAAGGCCTGGCCAGCCATGACCGACTTCTGCTTCTACTCCCTGAGGAAACAGGGGCTAAGCAGTTTATTATAGTTAATTACAAGATTTTCATTTCCAATCAAATGCCACTGAGTTATGTATGGTTAACTTTCCTGTGTTATATGCTAGAACATGCACCTGCTCTGTAGCAAAGGGACCTGGATTAACTCCTACCCTGCTAATTTCTACTAAAGTACTTAATTTAGTAGAGCTTCTGTTTTCCCATTTGGAAAATAGGAATATTAATATTAAAAATCCTTGCGAAGGCTGTAAGTGCTACTAAATTAAATACATGACTGTATTAAGTGTCCGGGTCCTCGCCCAGTGCCTATTTCCACTCTTTACAGTTAACATCTCCCAGACAAACGTCAGGCTCAGCAATCTCATGTATCCTCATAGAGCTCTGACTATTAGACAGTGTGTTTTCAAATACCAGCATTTTTTTTTTGTATTTTTCTCACCACTGTGATTTGTGTTTTAAACTTATCTCTCATAGTACCTTGAATATTTTTGGCATTAATTTTATAAAATGAGTTTTAAAAAAATCTCTACATTTTGGAAGTCTCATATCTCAGATTTTGAATATACCTTTTCATTAAATTTGGAAGACAGCTACCTGGCCAACCAACTGGAAGATACATATGCCTATTCCTAGGAAGGTGGTCACAATGAATGTGGAGATCATTGCAGTATCATTAATATCACATCCAAGTAAAATTTTGCTCAAGATCATTCAAAAGTGGCTGTGGCAGGATATCAAGAGGGAACTGAGATAAATTTAAGACAGATTCAGAAGAAGATGTGGAACCAGGAATATCATCGATGACGTCAGATGGATCTTGGCTAAAGGCACAGAATACCAGAAAGATATTTACCAGTGTTTTATTGACTTTATGCAAAGGCATTCGACTGTGGGATCATGCGAAATTTTATGGGTACCATTGTGAAGAGTGAGAATTCCAGAACACTTAGTTGTGCTCATGAGAAACCTGTACATAGATCAAAGGCAGTTTTTCAAATGGAACAAGGGATTACTGGGTAGTTTAAAGATGTGCGTCAGGGTTGTATCCTTTCGCCATAGCTACTGAATCTGTGTGCTAGGCAAATAATCTGAGAAGCTAGACTATGTGAAGATAAACCAGGCATCAAGACTGGAAAAAGATTCATTAGCAACCTGTATTATACAAATGACACAACCTTGCATGCTGAAAGTAAAGAGAACTTGAAGCCTTTATTGCTGAAGATCAAGTATCACACCCCAACAAAAACAAAACAAAAATCCTCTCAAATGAACCAGTAAGCACCATCATGATAAAAGGGGAAAAGATTGAAATTGTCCAGCATTTCATTTTACATGTACACGCCATCAACACCCATGGAAGCAGTAGTCAAGAAATGAAAAACGCACTTTGCATTGAGCGCAAAGATGTCACCTTGAAGACTAAGGCACATGTGGCCCAAGCCATGGTGTTTTCAAATACTTCCTCTGCGTGTGAACACCGAACACTGATTAAGGAACACAGAAGAAGAACTGATGCCTTTGAACCGTGGTGTTGGCAAAGAATATTGGATATACCATGGACTACCAGAAGAAGGAAAAAACCTGTCTTGAAAGAAGTACAACCAGAATCTTTTTTAGAAGTGAGAATGGTGAGATTTTGTATCACGTCCTTTGGACACGTGGTAGGGAAGGCTCGATTCCTGGAGAAGGACGTGATGCTTAGTGAAGTAGCGGGTCAGCCAAACAGGAAGATCCGCGGTGAAATGCATGGGCACAGCGGCCACAACAGTGGGCTTAGGCATAACGAGACTGTGAGGGTAGTACAGGACTGCGCAGTATTTGTTCTGGTGCAAAAGGGTCGCGACGAGTCAGAACTGACGATGACACCTGACAACAGCAGCGGCAGCATTCATAAAAAAAAATGCAGTTTCCATCCAATCGACTCCAAGTCAGGGTCACTCCATGTATGTAATGGTAGAACTGTGCACCATAGAATTTTCAATGACTAATTTTTCAACAGTAGATCTCCAAACTTTTATTCCAAGGAACCTCTAGATAGACTTGAAACTCCAACCTTTTGTTTATTAGCAACCAAGCGTTCATGGCTTCTACCACCAAGAGACATTCCCTATTTATTTACCCTTAGGTTTCTTTAGCTATTAGAGTTGCACCCATTAATTTGATATATTTGTGTTTTTTCAAAATTTATGTTTTCATTTCAGAGAAAAGAAAGAAGAAGAATTAAAAATCAAGTTTTATTTTTTTCTGTCTCTACAACTGCTAGTAAACAAATGTATTGCGGGAAGAATTTAGGCAAGAGTGATGGAAACCTATGGTGTAATGATTAAGAGCTAGGGTTGCTAGACAGAAGGTTGCCAGTTGGAATTCACCAAGTGCTCCCTGGAAACTCTGTGGGTCAGTTCTACTCTGTCCCTTAGGGTTACAATGAGTCAGAATCAACTTGATGGCAGCAGGTTTTTGTTTATTTATTTTGTTTTTGTTTTTGTTTAATGGGCAGAGTAAGGGAGCCCTGGTGGTACAGTGGTTCAGAGCTCAATGGCTGGAACCTACCAGCTGCTCTGGGGCAGAAAAGAACTGAAGTTCTTCTTCCAGACAGGTTATAGCCCAGAAAACCATGTCAGGCAACTCTGCCTGTCCTCTAGGGTCACTGTGAGTTGAAATTAAATTTAAGGCACATAAAAACAATGGGATGGGAGAGGGGAAGGAAAGAAAGATAAGAGAACTGAAAGGTAGGGAAAGGAAAAGAAGTAAACAGAGAAGGGAAGGTAGGAGAACAGAAGAGAAAAGAAAGACAACGGGGAAAAGAAAGAAAGAAAGCTTTTCCCTACCAGTGGTTATTGGCAATATTTTCTGTCTGGAGGCATTGTCATGTAGCATGAACCACGGAATAGCTATGTTGAGTCGGGATCTGGGGGACACAGGGAGACTGCCCAGTTGTTGTGTCAAGCTAGCCATTGCTCCAGCAGGGAAGCTACAAGTGAGGCTGGACCAGTGAGGGCTCCTTATTACCTTCCTGGGGATTCTCACAAGCACCCACGTGCCAGGGCAAGGAACTTTTTATCAGAGAGAGTTTGGAAGGTTTTTCGTCATCTAAAGCTGAGACACAGCCAAATTAATCAATGGTAACCCTGCCAACCTAATTAAGAAGCCTCATTTACTTCTGTTTGACTGTTTGTATGTACAAGACCTTTAGGTTATCACAGCTGAGATCTGAAAGAAAAATGCCATGTTAGAAGTCACGAGCTCTGCCTGGTGAAACAAAGAAGAGTCATTCCGTAGATTTCTCTGGTGGTATTATACTGTACTTTTGCCAGTTGTTTGGTGTGGGAAATGCTGGAGAAAGAAGCAAAGCAGTTCAGCAAAATAGAACCAAATTGATAATCGTTTTATCTTCAGAATTCTCAGGAGCCAAATATCTTCTTCTACAAGTCTTTCCCTTTAATAGGCAAAATACCAAAGAGAATACAAGATAACAAGAGCTGAAGGAAGACATCATTTCCTAATTACATTTTACTTGTGTTCAGTTGCTTAAAAAATATGAGTGTCTTCAGAGAGTTGGGTAAGGCAAAGACTTAACCTTCGGGGGCCTTATCTCTTCAGGATGCTAAGTGTCCTCCAGTAATAAGCACTTCCCAGTTTAATGCACAAGAAGCAAAATAAGGTTTTACCTTAAAATTTATATAATTTCAAGTTTTGGAACTTGAGCTACCCAGGTGCCAATTGAGTCACTTGCTTGATAGGATGTAGAGAATTTAATCTCTGGATACTTAACATTTACAGCTTTACAGATATATTTATCTTTAAGCTTATGTTGGTTCTCGACTAAACAGGAAACATTCCATAGCCCATGATATATCACAGGTATCTAGGCATATAGCCTATGTTGGTCAGTGATGATAAAAACAAAGCAAAACAACAATAACAAAGTTTTGCTAGTTTATGAACACTACTCACCTGTGTTTAGATCATTTCCTAGTGGGAACAATGTGGAAGACGTCCGTGTGTCTTAGAAACCTATAAGGCACTGATTTTACTTCATAATTTTGACCACACTTCTCAGTTGACCTTTAATGTCACAGTGTTACAGAGTTTTTCCTTTCTCTATTCTTTAAGCATCCTGAATCTTAGTATCTTAAACATCAACTGAACGCTCAGACTAATTTCTGTATTTTACTTTGCACACATCACACTTCACAAAGGTAAAAATTGTAAAGGCATAAAAGTAGCAAACATGTTTGGATTAAGTAAAAGCAATTACTGAGGATGGCAGTTTTCTATGAGTAGGACATGATTCCTGGCAGAAATTTTAATTCAAGGATTAACTTCAAAGAGTATTAAAATGGGAAGGGACTTAGAGAGCATGAAGCCCTATGGTTTCAAACTCTTTTTTTTTTCTTTTCCTTTTTATTTTCAGCAGTTCTTCAGCTGAAAGTTGATGTTAAACCTCAGGAGATAAAACCTATGTTTAGGGTTCTTCTGGTTTACCTAGCAGGGCTGGAGAAGAATGGGAACCCTACTTTGCTGTCCCATCTCATATACTGCCTCAGGGTGCTTCAGTAGACCCCTAGGGAACATCCAAGTTCACTATGAAAGTCACTGTGTTGGCCCTCTTATTTTACAAAGAAGGAAACTGAAGGCTAAAGAGTCTGAATGAGACTAACGCCCAGACCTTTCTGTTTTCACTTCCAGAACGCGGCTGTCCTCATTCTAATTCAGAAGCTAACTGTATTCACTTGGCAGACATTTCCCCTTCCAGCTCCCAGTAGAATGCTTTCTCCTTCGTACATGCCACCTTGTTCTGGGCATAAATAGTGGAATAAATCCATTCTTTCTCAAGTTCCTTTGTTAATACTTTGCATCAGTCATAGGTATGTACAATATGCCTCCTTCTCCAGAGTAGATTTTTTTTTTTTTTTTGGCCAAATCAATTTGATTTTATTTAATTCAGTGTGTGTGTTTAGGTGTGTCTGTGTGTGTGTGTATATAAATGTTGCTCTGTATGTGGTACTAAACTTCAAGGTGAAAGTAATTCAAACCACAAACCATAGTTTTTTTAGTTTTTAGAATAAAATGAATCACACATCAGTGGCAGATATTTAAAATAGATTTAGTAGAAAGTGAGATGTTTGGCTTATGCAACTGGAAAACAGAAGAGTTGAGTTGATTTCAGTCATAGTTGGATCCAGAAATTCAAATTATGTCATCAGTACTCAATTTATCTCAGTACCACTTGGCTGTGCTTTCTTCTTTGTTAACCTTCTTCTCCATTACTGTCTTTTTTTTTTTCTTAAAGATGTCATTAATGAAAGTTTACAGTCCAAGTCAATTTTCCATATAAAACCCCGAGTGCTCTCATCTCTGCAACCCTACTGCTCTTCTCTCTCTATGACAACACACTCTTCTTTTTGGCTCTTTACTTACAGAATCCACTCAACCAACACTGTCCCCTCCTCTCCACACTGTCCTCTCTTCTCTAAAAAGAAACCAGTTAGACAGCCTCATATCCACATTAAATCATAAAGTAAACACACTACCTGCATCACTCTGTCCCCACGTCCAGTCCCTTCTTTGTCTGAAGCATTGGCATCAGTACTGGTTTCAGCTCTGGACTAGCAGCAAGTCCAGGGGCCATGTTCTTAGAGGACCCTCCAGGTTGTTGGACCATCAGTTCTAGTTTTCAGCAGTTCTTGATCTGTACACCTCTTTTTCTTGTGCTACATCAGAAATTCTACATTGTGTCCTCTGTCAAGGCTGCCTTTGGTGATGGCTGGACACCCTCTAATTCCTCTGGTCCAATGCTGGTTGTAGAGTCAGGATTTTTATATACAGTGGGAAACATAACTGGAAATTCCAGACTGTACACACATAAGATCTTAGAAGAGGCAAGCCTGAGTCCTCCTCTCTCTTTCTCTTTCTACCTCACCCTCTCCTCTATTTCTTTTTCTCCAGACATTCTAGTCAGTATAGAGAAAGACTGATTCACCCAGTTTTGGTAATAAGCCCACTCAAGGACCAAGACTTTTTTCCTAAGGTGAACAGTACTCTGATTGTCTGGATTGAGTCCAGTGACCAGGACTGTTTCAGGGGAGATCAGGATAGAGAGCCCCACCAGGGGGGAACAGTTCTTTACAGAAAGGATGCTTGGCAGATAAAACCCAAAAGGTAACCTCCTGATATAAATAAACGAATATTCAGGTATAGCTAAAATATCAAAATAGGCCTTTACTTAGTAAAATAATTTTACCTGAGATGATCATCTAGTAGCTGGATGACTTTCGTGAACTTTTATGTTGTTCTATCTTAAACTTTATTGGTAAAAGCACCAGTATGTGAAAATATGCCTAGTGTGAAGGTTCCCAGAAACTACAAGAGCTGAAGGAAGACATCATTTCCTAACTACATTTTAATTGTGTTCAGTCTCTGAAAAAATATGAGTGTCTTCAGAGAGTTGGGTAAGGCAAAGACTTAACCTTCGGGGGCCTTATCTCGGCAGGATGCTAAGTGTCCTCCACTGTTGTTGTTGTTGTTGTTAGGTGCCGTCGAGTCAGTTCTAACTCATAGCGACCCTGTGAACAACAGAATGAAACACTCCCTAGTCTTGCGCCAGGCCCACAATCATTTTTATGCTTAAGCCCATTGTTGCGGCCACTGTGTTAATGCACCTCATCGAGGGTCTTCCTCTTTTTCGCCGACCCTCCACTCTACCAAGGATGATGTCCTTCTCCGGGGACTGATCTTTCCTGACCACATGTCCAAAGTATGTAAGATGCAGTCTTGCCATCTTTGCTTCCAAGGAGCGCTCTGGCTGTGCTCCTTCCAGAACAGATCCGTTTGTTCTTTCGGCGGTCCATTGTGCATTATCACAAATAAGATAGTTGGTGTGTTAATGAGCCAATTTGATTTTTTAGTGGAAAGTCTGTTCAGAAGAGCTCATAGCAATGCCACATCCAGGGTCCGTCTCTGGTGCACTAACTTCATAGAGACAGCACCCTAAATCATGTTTGTAGCTCAGGTTTTACTATCTGTTCTTTTATATTGCAAAGCAGTGCCTCTATCATTTGATCTGTGAATATCCTGTTACAGTGCTCAATATATTCTAACCAGATTCCACTAAGTCAACTCAAACTCATGATGACTCAATGTATGTGCAAGTAGAACTGTACTACAGAGTGTTTTCAAAAGCAGATAGCCAGGCCTTTCCTCCTAGGTGCCTCTGCATAGACTCAAACCTCCAAACCATCAGTTAGCAGTCCAGTGATCAACCATTTGCACCTCTGTGTTAGGTACTTACTGAAGATTTGTTAAATAAACCAACAAATAAGTGAATAAAACCTTCTCGCAAGGAAGTGTTTCTAATTCCTTAGTGCCTTGACAAGATACATTTCCTGGTTACCTTGTTTACAATATCCAAAAGGAAGGTCCATTTTGAGCCATAATCATCTGTCAGAAAGTGGAGGAGACACTGATGTAGTGAAGAGATACAGAAAGTAAAGGCAAGGGGAGCTGAGATCATGTTTCACAGAGTTGCCTCTCTGTATATGAAGGTAACCTCCTTTTTAGAAAGTAAATTTAACTCTCAGACAGTGGATCTTCTTTCCAGAGTAACTCCTTCTTATTAATATCACTGTATAATAGTAGTACTGTCTACTTTCTGTTAATAGTAAGTACAATTATGACATGACTGCGTTGCATAGCTCAGTTAACCCGTCTGAGTAGTTTTAGTTATGGATCCTGTTAAACCAGCAAATGAACTATCTCTGCATCAGATTCCACTTTAGCCTACAGTAGTTCAACATGTTTGGGCTTCAGTAGAGACTAGGTAAGAGTGTAGGTGACCCACTTTGATCCTTGCACAACAAGAGAATGATGGATATGGCCTAATGGCTATAATTCGGTCAAGTTTAAGATCTCTGTTTTAATATGCAAAACATAGCAAAAACAATAGACTCAAACAAATTGGTAATCATGAAGATGGCACAGGACTGGGCAACTTTTCATTCTGTTATCCATAAATTCATCAAGAGTTGGAACAGACCTGATGACATGTTGTAGATTGAATTGTATTATCCTGAAAAGTGTGTCAACTTGGCCAGGCCATGATTCCCAGTATTGTGTGATTGTCCACCATTTAGTCATCTGACATGATTTTCCTATGTATTGTAAATCCTCCCTTCCATGATGTTAATGAGGTAGGATTAGAGGTAATCATGTTAATGAAGCAGGGCTTAATCTATAGGATTAGTTTATATTTTGAATCAATGTTTTTTGAAATATAAAAGAGAGAAGGGAGCAGAGAGGAAAGGGGACCTCATGCAGACAAGAAGGCAGGATTGGAGCAGAGCATATCCTTTGGACCTTGTGTCCCTGTGCTAAGAAGTTCCTAGACCAGGATAAGATTGATAAAAATGACCTTCTCCCAGAGCCAAGTGAGACAGAAAGCCAACCCCTGTAACTAGTGTTGAATTTGGAGAGAATGCCCTAAATTTAGACTTTTATCCTACTAACCTGTGAGAGAATAAACTCCTTTTTGTTGAAGTCATCTGCTTGTGGTAACTCTGTTATAACACCACTAGATGACTAAGACGTAACCTCTGACAACAACAAATTACTTGACAGTTCCACTCTCTAGCACATACCATGTGGCAGATACCTATCCTAGCAGTAAAAAAATAAAATAATAATTGTGTAAAATCAGTATAAAAGTGAGGATAGCAAACTGGCATCTTTCTTTACAAACACTGAATAAGAAACTGTTTTATAGTGGGTGAGCCTCCATGCTTAATTTAGCTGCTTCCTCAGCATTCCTGTTGAACCAAAAGAGCTATGAAAAAAGAAAGCAGAGGCCCTTTTGCATCCCCTGCTTAGTTAAAATGTTAGTCATACTTCAACTGCAAACTCTTTGAAAATAGTGATGATGTAGAAACAGTCAGACTTCATGGAATTTGCAACCTTAGCTTGAAAAATCCTGTCTTGACATATAGGCTAAGCAGATTTGCTGTATAAGAGATTTAGAAAGGAAGCATATGGAATTTGCTGTCACTTTTCTCCAATCTCTCCTTACTTCTTGCACATACGTTTGACAAATGACAGCTAAAACTGATCCTGGAATAGATCCCAGGTGAGTCAGAACTGCAAGTGTGGCCAGCAATGAGCTCTGAAGTGCCTATTTCTTCCTATTAAGTTTCCTATGATCTGGAAGCATTGCCAAATGCTGTATTATTTATTTATTTGTACTTGATACAATTTAATTTAATTATTGTGTGTGTGTGTGTGTGTGTGTGTGTGTGTGAATTACAGTAGCATCTTCCAAACATAGAAGATGGGGCTCCCCTCAGCTCTGACTTCTAAAGTCAGAGTTTTAGTCCACTTTTAGTTATGGATCCTGTTAAACCGGTGAATGACCTATCTCTGCACCAGATTCTACTTTAGTCTAAAGTAGTTCATCATGGTTTTGACTACAGTAGAGACTAGGTAAGTTCCAGATAAGTTCCTCAAGTTAGCAGGTTTATTTCTACGCGTTCAACTACAAATGAACTAAAATGAACCACCAAGCCAACTGGCAACCCTGGTGGCATAGTGGGTTAAGTGCTAAGCACTAACTAAGCGCTAACTAAGTGTTAACTAAGTGCTAAGTGCTAACTCTCTGCTATTGGAAAGGTCGGCAGTTCAAATCTACCAGGTGCTCCTCGGAAACTCTGTGGAGCAGTTCTACTCTGACCTCTGTGGTCGCTATGAGCTGGACCTGACTTGACACCAGTGGGTATGTATAATATGTATAATAGCAATTGTTGCAACTCTCTATACTTTTTCCTAGGATATTCTTGCCATGAGTATTAACATTACATTCCCAACACTTAGCACCAAAAACCAGCAAAGAAAAAGCAAGGCTGCTTTGTTGTTTTGACTCATAGTGATTCTACAGGACAGAGTAGAACTGACCTGTAGCTTTTTCAAGATGCTGCTGGTGAATTCACACTGCTGACCTATTTTGGTTAGCATCTGTAAACCTTGATCGCTGTACCGCCAGGGCTCCATACTTAGCCGTATACCTGAGTCCGTGAAAGGTGGTAACCACCATCAGTTTTAAACTTTATTCATAAGACTTCCACACACGTTGTGTCTTACGTCCCACATTGTATAGCACACCTAGCATCTTGAGTAACACGTAGTATAAAGGAGACATGGTCACGTTTACTTGTTTTTCTTGGTTGCCATTGAGTCAGTGCCTTACTAATGACAACCCCATGCACAACAGAATGAAATATTTCTCAGTCCTTGGCAATCTCCACAATTGCTGGTAGGCAAACATTCAGTATTTGTGGCCACTGTGTATTTTGAATGTCTTCCAGTTGAAGGGGCTTATCTTCTAGCACTGTAGTGGACAATATTCTGTTATGGTCTATAGAGTTTTTATTTGTTCCTTTTCAGAAGTAGATCATTAGGTCTTTCTTTATAGTTTGTCTTATACTGGAAACCCCATTAAAACCTCCTGGGTGACCCTGGCTGGGGTGACCCTGCTGATATTCGAAATTCAGGTGGCATAGCTTCCAGTATCACAGCAACATAGAAGTTATCACAGTACACACATTATGATATCACTGTACCACAAACTGTCAGATAGATAGTTACTAGTCTGGTCTATATCATACAAAAAAATCAGAGACAGGCATGGTGCTTGCCTGAATCCTAGAACCAAAGATATTTTCACTATGTTCTTATATTTGCTGTACTCAGACTTCAGAATACACATTCATATACCTGGGGCATGGAAAATATAGTAGAGTAAGAAAATAAAAACTTTCTAAACCCTCTAGCCCTAGAAGAAACAACCCCAGAACAAACTTGTTGCCCTTGTGTCATTCCAACTCACGGGAGATCCTATGCATATTAGAGCAGAACTTCTCCACAGAGTTTTCTTGGCTATAATCTTCATGGAAGCAGATTGCCAGGCCTTTCTTTTGTTACTCTACTGGGTGTGTTCAAACTGCCAACCTTCTGATTAATAATCTACCACAAACTGCGTGCACTTCCCCGGGAACCAAGTCCTAGGAAGGAGATTCACAAACACAGGGCACTGTTATTCTAGGATCTTGCACCAAGACCTTACCACATGGTGGCAAATGTGACTATAAGTGCTGGGCCCTTTTCCTAATTTTCCAGGCAAAGTTGGAAAAATTGTAGTTTTCCCAGTGTCTTACAAATTTATTGAAAAAAATTATATTTTTACTTCATCCTTAACATTAAGCGAATGAACTCTCTTGTAGTCTGCTAAATTTGTTATCCAGTATTGATTAGAAAAGTTAATACAAAATACTTGACTATGTGGTTGAGGCAGTGAAGCCCTGATTGAAGACCTTTCTTCCGTGTGTTGATTTAGCCTCTGAGAGTTAATGAAAATGGCCAGATGCCCTGGCTAGAAGCTACAATAGGTCTTCAGGACACTTGGAGCTTCACACTCTACCCTTTCCTCTTTTACTTCATTCTCTGTGCTAAGGGCGCACATGATAGAACAATGCCACCCTCAAAGCCACCCTGAAGATATCTATATCCCAATCTCAAGAACTTGAGAATATGTTTCCTTAAATGACCAAATGAAGTTTGCAGATGTAATTAAGTTGAGGACCTTAAAATGGAGTGAATATTCTGAATTACACTTGGAGCCCAGTGTAATCACAAGAGGTTGTTAAAAGCCAGGAGATGTGATGACTAAAGCAGAGTGTCGGCGTAGAGACAGACTTGACTTTGAAGATCAAAGAGGCCATGAGCCAGTGTAGCCTCTGTAAGCATGAAAATGCGGGAACACAGATTCTCCCCAGAGCCTCCTTGCTGATGCCTTGACTTTAGCCCAGTGAGACACATTTTTGCTTCTAACCTCCAAAATTGTAAAATAATAAATTTGTGCTGTTTTAAGCCACCAAATTTGTAATAATTTGGTATAGCACTAACAGGAAACAAATACAATGTTCAAAAATGAATAATTATGTATTTAGGAACAAAATAAATTTACCCCTTAGCATCTAATCTAAAATCTCTCCAGTCTACCCATTACCATGTTATCTGAGTTGCCTTAAAAAACAAATGAATGAACAAACAAAACATGTCAGTACCTGTTACACAGAACACTGGAAGGATTCTCCATTAGCTACTATTCTTAACTTAATTGTGTTCCCCAAAACATGCATCATCTTGGCTAAGCTTTGACTCCCCGTGCTGTGTGATTGCCCAACACTTTACCATCTGATGCAATTTCTTATGCTGTAAGTTCTATAATAATAATGAGGAATCCTGGTGATGAAATGGTTAAGAGCTACAGCTACTAACTAAATGGGTCAGCAGTTCAAATCCACTAAGTGCTCCTTGGAAACCCCATGAAGCAGTTTTACTCTATCTTATTAGTTTGCTATGAGTTGGAATTGCTTTGAGGGTAGTGGTTTTTATTTTTATTATTTTTATGATGTGAATGAGGTGAGATTAGAGTGACTTCTATTAATAAGGTGAGACTCAATCTACAAAATTAGGTAGTGTTTTGAGTCAATCTCTCCTGAGATATAAAAGAGAGAAGTCAGCATAGACACATGGCGACCTCATCCCACCAGTAAACAGGAGCCAGAAGAACAGCACATCATTTGGACCTGGGGTCTCCATGCACTCAGAAACTCCTTGACCAGGGGTGTTTGATGACAAGGACCTTTCCCCAGACCTGACAGAGAGAAAGCCTTCCGCTAGTGCTGATGCTCTGAATTTGGATTCTAGATGCCTAGCGCAAGCCAGCCAGCCAGCCAAGAGCCATCAAGTCGGATCTGACTCATGGCCATGAGCCTAGAGCAAGAGAGAACAAATTCTTCTTTGTTCAAGTCATCCACTTGTGATATTTCTGGTAGAGCACAACTAGATGACTAAGACATTTCCTGAATAAGGTGCCTCACTTCAGCCTGGAATCCATCCTTTCTGCAAATTTCCTACAACTTTATTCTAGCCACGACTCTCATGATATTTGCTTATATTATCTTAGTATGTTTCACTCATACCAAGCTACTTGCTGATCTGTGGAAAGTGCACTAACTGTATCACTTTTGAACCTTTGCAAAAGATATTTTTTAGCTGAGAATTCTCTTTTGACACTTTCAGTATTCCTGACCATTTTAGTCATCTCTAAGGCCAAACCTAAATGCTACATCCTCTAAAAGACTTTTCAAACTTCTGTAAATGATGTTTCATTCCTCAACATTCTCTTCATTCATTGGTCTTTTACTTCCACAGTATCAACCCTTACCTTGAGGTGTGATTGTCTGTATCACTGCCTCCTCTCTGGATTTTAAGAAAATGGAAATAAAAAATCAAACCCTTTGCCACTGGGTCAATTCCAACTCACAGACACTCTACAGGACAGAATAAAATGGTATCATAATTTCCAAGATGTGCCAGGTGGATTTGAACCATCAATCTTTTGGTTAGAAGTCATCGTACTTAACCACTACACCACCAGCATTTCCAAGAAAGTGGAGGGTGGGCCAAATTCATTACATTTTTTTCCACAATGCTGTAAGTAAAGTGCTCAATGACTGTGATTTTATTGAGGTGAAAATTTGACCTTGGCAGTTTGAGTTGTGGATTTGGAATGGGAAATATACGGTTTTCAAATATGTGATGAAGATCTGCACTGCCAGCTATGAATCTCTGTAGTCATTGTTATGTTTACTCTTGATCACAATGAGAAACAGCTAATGTCCAGAGTTCTTGGGCTTAATGATGAATTCCCTCCTTTCTCTCTACTAACTCAGAGCTAGATTAACTTGTAAATACAGATACTTTATTGTGATCTCATTTCCATGTTTTTCACTGTGTACTCCACTCTGTTTCTTTTAATAAAACTGGTTTTGCTTCAGAACTTGTTGATCCTCTATACTAGGGTAGAGAGACCTGAGAGCACATATAATCAAATCCCATCCACCTAGGCAATGGGATGTGAAATTGATTCTGGAGCACTTGAACATCTTGAATAACATCATATTGACTTGTCTAACACCAGAAGATACTAGTAGGATGTTTCCTCTGTGAGGATGTTTTCTGGGCTACTGAAGCTTCAAAGTGCTCAGCAACTAGTAGCTAAGAAGGTGACTTCCTTGTTACTGGTTGAACTCTGGAACTCCCCTGTAATGTGCCATGCCTGTTTCTCTAAGGTCCTTGACGTTGAACTTTTTTGCCTCACTGGTAAAGAAAGCATTCAGCTACCACAGACATAAAGGCATAAAGCCAGCCAGAGGTTTTCTCTACAAGATTCTAGGAAGTAGAAACCTTCATAATAAATTTGTACAGAATACATCTTTTGTGTGTGATTGTCCTGTAACAATAATAATAACTGCTGCAACAATAATGAATCTTATTGGGAAAACCACAACCCCAGGAATTTTATTTTATTTTATTTTTATTATGACTGAGTGAAAATGTGCATTCCTGTATAAATTTACATGCCCACCTCTATGCAGCTTCCACTGCTCTCCCTGCCCGGTCACAGCACACCATTCCTCTCTGTTCCATACACGTCTCATCCTCCCAGCAGTCCCCTTTCCCCTCCTCTCCGTCCACTCCCCTTCCTCCAGCCAGAGGTAGTGTAAGAGTGCAATCAAAGAACTGGAGCATATAGTGTTTCTTCTGATTGTTTTCTTCTCTTTCTAAGTTTCTAATTAGGTTATTCTTTTTACTCTCCAGCATACACGTGCTCCTTTGGTTCTTCCTCTTTTCCCCTTCTTCTTTCCTCATTTTCTCTTCTTCCTCTCATTTCTCTTCAGTATAAAGGACCAGCTCTCCTGGTTGGAGAATCCTTGTCCAGCATTCACTATTGACCTTCTGTCCGCTATTCCAAAGCATATGGTGCTCTGACCAGCCTAGAATGCTAATTCTTCATCTCATGGCTCTACTCCCTTCCTTTTAATCCCATTTTACTCTGTTTTCTTTATCACACTAAGCATTTCAGCTTTGCTTCTTGTTTCTCTGTGTTTTGATCAACATTTAAAGAATAACTCAGAGTGCAAGAAAGTTCTAAAGCAGTTGGTGGTGGCACCACAGCTGTTCTGTTTGGATTCCCCCAGGGAGTAATTTTAACTCCATCAGGAGAGGGAAATTGAATCACCCCCTTTCCCAGCCCCTCTGTACCATTTCAGCAATCAACACCTGTCTGTGTCTGCCGTCTGGCAGCCCTGATGTAAACAGGAGCCTCTTCACACTCAGTGTGGGCACCCAAATTTGAAGTGGCCTACGTGTGACTGTGGTGGCAGTCAGAGATGTTGAAGAAGTTACTGCTCAAAAGCCTCTGCCACAGAGTGGTGGGAGAAAAGGCTAGGATGATGGCTTTGGGAGCCAATGTCTTGAATTCTCACTCTCTGATACCTCCTCAAAGTAAAGGTGTTGAAACTGAAAGATGACCTTCATTCAAAAAAGAAGAAAGAAAAAATTCCAGAGCAAAAACTCAGCTGTCTGAAGGGGAGAGTGCCATTGCTTTTCCCAGCAAGTTCTGCAATTTCAAAGGGAGATTTGTGCTGCAAGAAGCAGCTTTGGAAGTCATCTCAGGAAAAGATCCTCTTTTTCTGCCTCACTAATCAGCCCTTTTGTGCTATGTGGGTCCAATGACAAGTCACATGTAACCTGGAGGATAGCTATTTTAAATCCCTGTTTTCTGTGCCAAATGTAGAAGAGGTTAAAGCCTGACTAGGGAGGTCACTGTCCTTCCCCTCTCTGCTCTCAGAGTAGCCTCTGTGAAAGAGATAACCATAGCTGTGCCAGTGACTGGACCACTGTCACTTTTTTTCCCCAGATGTAGATTCTGGCACAAAGGAGGGGCAGATGAGTCTCCCAGATATGTCCCTCACTGCTACTGCCACCAGGTTTTTGCTAGGGCAGACATGAAAGAAGATTTAGCATACCTCCATTACAAAGACTTTTGCAGTTGTTTTATTGTTTCACACTTTCCTGGCATTCTGGAATTATTGTGGGGAATAATGTCAAAATTCTGAACTTCAGTATACCCTGTGCTGTGTCGCCTTATAAGGCACAATTTGTCTTTCACAAGACATCATTGCTCACATTACTGTTACAAATGAATTTTATGGCTGATGGGAAAAAAGTCAGCATTTTGTAGCAGTTCATATTTTGGATCTTTTAAAGAGGAAGTCATTTAAAGTAACTGGAAAATATGCTCTTGGCCTGAGGACAGCAAAGCTTTCTCCAAATCTTTTATTTTGCTATTAAAACCTTGGCTGGGAAGCATGCTTTAGTGGGTGAATGTGAGCTACATTCTAACGGCCAGTACCTGGCAAGAGGAATTCGTCTGGTTTCGTGGTACTTTTCTAGGCTTAAGCCACCCATTTTCAACCCTGTGACTTAGGGCATGCCTTTGTTTCTAATTTCTCTAAGGACCACATCCAGGCTTCTGTATAAAGGTAAATCTGAGTAATATGACTTCATCAGTCAGGGTCCCTGCAGGAAACAGATGGCACACTCAAACTGGATGATTTCAAAGGAATTTAATACATTTTTTTTTCTCCAATAATTGGGCAGAACGAAAGGGGTAAGAAAATCACTGAGGGTGATGCAGAAGCTTGGGGCTGGTAACATTAAGAAGCTGTTATCATCTCTAGGTCTAAAGAGGATATTGGAAGGCAGTAGTTACTAGAAGCCCAAGAATCAGAACTGTGTGCAGAGGCTTCATGCTGGGGCATGTAGTGGGTCACTGCAGTCAGCCCACAAAGATGCTGTGGTATGGAAGCCAAAGGATAAATGCACGGACTTCTCTCTCCCCTTTCCTTCAGATGTCTTACCAGTGTTCCTCACTGGCCAATTCCAACTGGAAGTCAGATGCTAGAATGTCATGAATCATATCATCAGCCTCCCAAACACAGTAGGATAGATTTCAGGGTGAGTAGAGTATACAAATGGAGGCATCAATAAAAAGGGATATTGTCAAGTTCCATGGACTTTCCACTTTACTTTTAAAGGAGTGAAATGCAAGAGTCAGAGAAAGAGAAGTAGGAGCTGTGGTTGAAAAATACGACCTTGGTAGTAGAAACAGTGCTGGAAATTGCGTGACAGAACTTTGCAAGGCCAATGACTTTCTAATTGAAAATACCCTATTCAACAATGTAAAGGGTGACTATATATCTGGAATACATAGGAATCAAATCTACTGGATCTCTAGAAAAAAAAGGAAAGCTCAATATCAACAGTCACAACAAAGTCAAGGACTGCCTGTGGAACCGACCGCTGATTGCTGATACGTAAGTTCAAGCTGAAGTGGAAGAAATTTTTTTAAAAAGTCCACAAAATCTGAAGTACAATCTTGGATATATCTCTCCTAAATTTATAGACTATCACAAAATAGATTTGATCCATTGAACACTGAAAATCAGATGAATTGTGGAATGACATTAAGGACTTCATACATGAAGACAGTAAGATGTCATTGGACAGACAGGAAAAAAAAAAAAAGACCAAAATGAATGTCAGAAGAGACTTTTAAACTTGTTATCAGATGTCAAGTAGCTACAGCAAAAGGAAGAAATGATGAATTAAGAAAGATGAACAGAAAATTTCAAAGGCTGTTTGAAAAAGACAAGGCAAAGTATTATAATGAAATGTGCAAAAATCTGGTATTGGAAATCTACAAGGGAAGAATGTGCTTGGCATTTCTCAAGCTAAAAGAACTGGGGGGGAAAATGAAGTTTAGAGTTGTACTACTGTTGAATGCTGTGGGGAAAATATTAAACAACACAAGAAGCATCAAAAAAAAAAAAAAAGAAAAAGAGAAGATTGAAGGAATACATAGTCACCGTACCAGAAGATGCTGGTTGATGTCCAACCATTTCAGGAGATATCATATGCTAAAGACCCTATCGTCCTGAAGGAAGAAGCCTAAGGTGCACTTAAGGCATTGGTGAGAAATGAGGGTCTAGAAATTCACAGAATATCAACTGAGATGTTCCAACAAAGAGATCCAGTGATGGAGATGCTCATCATCCGAGTTTGGAACACAGCTATCTGACCAGTTAACAGGAGGAGATCCATATTTATTCTCATTCCCAAAAAAGGTTATACAACAGAATGTGAAAATTTCCTGACATAAATAATATCATGTACATATAAAATTTTGCTGAAAATCATTCAAAAGTGGTTGTGGCATTGCATTGCTAAAGAACTGTCAAAATCCAAGCTAGGTTCAGAAGATGTAGAATGAAGGACATCATTGCTACTGTGAGATGGAGCTTGGCTGAAAGCAGAAAATAACAGGAAAATGTTTACCTATGTTTTATTGACTACAAGAAGGCATTCAATCGTATGGATCATAAAAATATAATGTATAATGTCATGTAGAATGTGAACTCCAGAACACTTAATTGTGCTCACAAGGAAACTGTACATGGACAAAGAGGCAGTCATTCAAGCAAAGCAAGGAGGTATTGAGTGGTTTAAACCAGAAAAAAAGTGTGCTTTATGGCTGTATACTTACACCATAGTTAATCTGTGTGGTGAGCAAATAATCCAGGGATCTGGATTATATGAAGAAGAATGAGGCATCAGGATTAGAGGAAGACTCATTAGCAACCCATGATATGTGAACAACAGCCTTGCTGAAGCACTTACTGATGAAGATCAAAGACTACAGACTTTATATGGTTTATATCTCAGCATAAAGAAAGCAAAAATCCTGATAACTAGACCAATAAGCAACATGATAATATGTAGAGAGTATATGGACATTGTCAAGGATTCCATTTTACATGGATCCACAATCAATCCATTGAAAGCAGCAGTGAAGAAATCAAATGACATATTGCTGTTTTTTTTCAATAGCCTAATATGTGTGCAAAAGTTGAATGCTGAATAAGGGATACCAAAGAAGACTGATGTCTTAGAATTACGGTATTGGTGAAGAATTTTGAATATACCATGAACTGCCAAAAGATCCAAAGAATCCCTCTTGCAAGAAGTGGAGACAGAATTCTCCTTAGAAGCAATGATGGTGAAACTTCACTTCACATACTTTGGCATACTGTCAGGAAGGACCAGTCTCTGAAGAAGGACATTGTCTTAGTTACTTAGTTCTGCTTTAACAGAAACATCACAAGTCAATGGTTTTGAAAACAGAAATTTTATGCTTTCACAGTCCAGTAGGCTAAAAGTTTTAAATTCAGGGTGTCAAATCCAAGGCAACGATTTCTCTGTTGGCTCTGGAGGAAGGTCCTTGTCATTAATCTTCCCCTGGAAGATTCTGAGGTACAGGAAACACAGGTCCTTTCTAAAGGATGCACTGTGCTTCTGACACAGATTTCTTGGTGGTACTGGTCCCCAAATCTCTCTATTAGCTTCTTTATATCTATCTATCTATCTTTCTGTCTGTCTATCTGTCTATCTATCATCTATCTATTTATGTATCTGTCTATCTGTTGAGACTACCTCAAGACACAAAACAATCTTACACATTGAGACCTGCTCCACCAACGCAACTGCTGCCCATCTTCCCTCATTAGCATCACAGAGGCAGAGTTTATAGCACTTAGGAACATCGCACAGTACCAGGTATCACAGTCTAGCCACATGGCTGCATGCATTTTTAAGGAGGCATAATTCATTACATGACAGACATCACTGTTGGTAAAGTAGATGTTTGATTAAAAAAAGAAGAATCTTAAGGAGATGGGCTGACACAGTGGCTGCAACAATGGGCTCAAGCATAACAATTATGAATATGATACAGACCTAGGCAGAGTTTCGTTCCATTGCACATAAGGTTGCTGTGAGCGAAAACTGATTTGATAGCATCTAGTAACAACACCAAAAAACCTCATCTGCTAATCTGTAAAATGAGGTTGATAATAGTACCTTATATAAAATAATATGAAAGGGCTTTGTTTTATAATTATCTGACATTAGGTATGATCATAGGTTCTTTGAATAGGAGACTGAAGACAAAAGACACGTGAATAGGTGAAAGGGAGGAAACTGTGCTGTTGACTCCATATGAGAAAATGCTGCCTTGAAGAGCCACCCAGGGTTTGCACGTTGGATCAGGATAATAACTATCTGGAACCATAGAAGGCAGCTGATGTTTGGCAAGTGGAGTGGTGTCAATGAGGTTTTGTAGACCTGCTATGAATTGTGTATTTTGAATAATTCCATGGGCCCAAACTAGAAAGGGCTTTCCCTGAGTGCTAGGCACCTGTGATCTCTAGAAGTAGGATATGTGTATTAAAAATCAGGAGTGTTCAAGCCTGATAAGAGAGTAGTATAAGTGTGAGCAGAGAAAACTGCTAAAAGAGAACTGAGAATATGATTGCAATAGTGGATCAGATAGTACTTGTGAAATATTATGTTATAGATTTGGCATAGTATCTTGTCTCTCTTTGTGTCTGTTTGTGTATCTATCCATCTATCTATCTATCTGTCAGTCTGCCTAATCTATTAAAATAGTCCTCCCATCAAGAGCTAAATGAACATGTATGCCAGAGAAGCAAGTTGGGAGAAGGAGAGAATAGAAATGCAAATGAAAATTATAATGTTTGAAAGCAACTGTAGAAATGTGAGCCAAGTCCAGTTGGCATTTGGAGAGAGAATGACTCTCTCCCTGGAATCTGAGAAAGGTTTCACTGCAGATGAGAAGTGTGAAAGAGACTTGAGGATAAACCAAAGTTGTCCAGATGGGCAAAAGCAACCAAAGAAAGGGATGCACATGTGTAGAGAAGTATATTCAGGCAGTGGCAAGTAGTTTGTTTTGAATGGAGTACAAGGAACATGGAGATGAAATAGAGGATGGTGAAGCCAGAATACTCCATTAATGCCACAATGGGATACCCTTTGAAAGGCCCATGGAAGGAAATTTTACTTTCCCATGCAGAATAGGCTAAATATTATTTTGAGGAAAGTGAAATAATCAGAGGCCTATTTGATATAGGATGTCAGGAGCAGTGAGAGAAAGGTGGTCTATACCACCAATGGAAATACATGCCTGGACATATGTAAGATTTTTACGTTTGGGGATAAGACACAACCTTTGCTTCTCCCATTTATTTGCAATGCATAGGATTGTGCTGTTTCTGAAAGAAGACCATATTTTCTTAATTGTGTTCATTGAGAGTAATCATCAGTGTAAAACACATCGTGGAGGATTTCCTTGAGCTTATCAGATGATTTGTCTGACTTGCTCAACTGCAAGTCACATCACAAAACATGAGAACTGCATTCTAGCATCAGTTAAGTATCTGAACATGGCTGCCTAAGAAAGAATAAATAAAATAGGATTATTTCTCAGTCCTTTGTGATGGAAGATGATTTGGCCAGCTCTGATCTCACTAGACAGGTTATCACCTGCCTTCTTCATGTATGATCAAACCTCGTGAACATCACCCCAGCTAACATGTTAAATATGGGAAAGAGTGTGACTTGGATAGAGGACAGAAGAAGAAACATGGATAGTGCTTGTCTATTTCATTGTTTGTTTGTTTGTTTTCTGTGTGTGTGTGTGTGTGTGTGTGTGTCAATGTCTCTAGCATCCTTATTGTGGCCTTGGAATTTCAGAAATCACTTAGTATTTGGATAAATGCCTGAAATTATCGGATTATGATGCTACAACTGTCACGGTTCCCCAGCCATCACTCTTTCTTTTGAGGGAGGCCACAGCAGAAGTAACTGATGTTGCTGGGGCACTGGCACACTCTCTGTTATCATTCCTCCGTCTGACTCAGCCTCCCACACGGGGCCTTTGAGCTCTTCTCCCCATCTAATCCGTGCCTCCCTACTTAACGACATCCACTAATGTGTGCTAACAGATGTCTGAGGTAAAATTAGCTGAGGTGTCCAAATCAATTAGCCCAGAGTTGCTGTTCAGGAACAATTGCTCAGTAGGCTGTGTGGGCCATGTGTTTACTTCCTTTCTTTTCCCGTCAAAGGTGAAGTGATGTAGCCTACACGGTGCTTCCTTGTCCTGTAATTTTTCACTTCCATGCAGTCTGCCTCCATACTTAATGGTTTCTGATTGGACCACCAGATGCAGATGCCTCTACCAGGGGCATGTCCCCAGCATCCAAAGTAGGAATAGGACAGCTGCATCCACCCCGGAGGTGATGAAGCCCAGAATAAAAGACAAGTCAGCTTTAAAAATAAAAGTTTCTCTGTGTTGTAGATTCTAGTAAATGTTTTGAGGGAGTTGTCTCATGTGACTTTTTAAAGAAAGACTAGTGACAAATGGATGCATGGATGGAAAATGGCTTGAGTGGCTAACGTGCTTACTTTAGTGCCTGAAATAGGGATCTTTATTTCTTGGAAACTCTGTGGTGCAATTCTACTCTGTCCTACAGGGTTTCTATGAGTTGGAGCCACCTCAATGGTGGTGGGTGTTTCACATCTAACACAGGGTCCAAGTTCTGGTGGTGCAGTTTTTAAGATCTCAGCTGCTAACCAAAAAGTCGGCAGTCTGAATCCATTGACTGCTCCTTGGAAATGCTGTCGGGGCTGCTCTACCCTGTCCAGTAGGGTCATTATGAGTTAGCCTGATTCAATAGCAATGGCAGCATTTATTTATTTACTTACTTTAGTAAAGAGGTAAAGTAGTCAAGAGTATGAGTAAATGGAAGAAAAGAGCTTCTGTTTTGGAGTTAAGTGGACCTTGGCTTGACTCTGACCTGTAGGCTGTGGGACCTGGAGGGAGTTCATAACTTCTTGATCCTAGGTTTTTACCTTGTGTTAATTGGAGTGATTCTATTTGCATTGCCACATAATTGCTTTGAGCCTCAGTTTAATTGTGTGTGAAGTAGGGATAATAATATCCACTGGACATCTCAAGGGTATTCTGCTAATTAAATAAAATGTTCTAAAAACAGGATTTGTTATATAAATTTGTTCAATAAATGATAGTCATGTGATATTCAATCTTTCTATTCTGCTTCTCGAAAACACATAAAGAGCATTCAGCTTATGAAGACTCACTGTATGCTTTTTTGACGACCCAAGACACAATTTTTTGTGCTATCTGTAGTTTAACTTTTTTTCACCCTGTCACCATCTTTTCTCAGATTTGCTCTCTCTTCCCCCAAGAGGATTGTTAAACCTCCAACCACTGTCTTCACTGTCTGCTTTTTTCCTGTCTTCTTCAAAAGCTCTCATCTTGACAGCCAATGTACTGTTTATATTGAAGAAATGGACACCTATTCCTAAAACAGGACCATGGTTCACATCAATGAAGATACTGAATAGATGACAGAGCAATATTTGAAGGCATTTAAAAAAGTGGTTAACATTTTCTCTGTTATTCTACATACCTGTGGTTTAATGTGTGAGCTCAAATGAGTTAGAAGGTCCTTTGAAACAATTAGAATAACTGTCCTTATCCTGTTCGTAATCCATCAACACCACCCTGCTTATTTATGTATTTCATTTTAAATCTAACAACCTTCATGAGCCTCACTGAAGTCAACCTATGTATGTATAATTATCCAATCTTCAAGAACTTTTGACATCTGCTCCAAAACTTCTTACAAGTGGCAGACAGTATTTTTTTTCCCTCCACATTCTGAAAATGTAATCACCACCATAAGGTGTGTAGATGTTCAAGGGCAACTTCCACTGCTCAGAAGAAAGACTGAGAAATAGAGCTGGCTCAGTGCAGTCTGAACCCCCGTGCACTCATTGTATAGGCAGATGCTTGTGTTCATTGACTTCTTTCTGGATTTTGACAACCAGGGTTATAAGATCTGAGAATGCTGGTACATGAATAACCTCCTGATTAGAAAGTAGTGGGGTTTGTTTTATAAGGATTCTTTATTCACCATGAGTCGGATCCGACTCGACGGCACTTGGCTTGGCTTGGCATTTTGTGTTATTTTGGATTAGTTTTTTTTTTTTTTTCTCTTCACTGAAGTTATGTTTCCACATTAGATGGATCACTGTGGCTCAGAAAAAGGGACTCACCAGAGTTTTGTCTCAGCCACCCCCCTCATGTGCATGAAACAGTTCCCCATGAACACACAAACATGACACTCAGCCCTGTCACATCAGCTTCATGGTCACATTTATCAAAATTATCCCAGAGTCCTTTGCAGAAGCAAATACTAATAGGGTTCATTTAAGCCAAGAGTGTTACTAATGCTTTTTTCTAATGTGCTAAATGGGAGGAAACAACAATTACACAAATAAACCACACACACGCACACACACACACAGACACACACACACAAAAGAGGAAGGGTTGTTAGAGTAGTTAACAAGGCAAGCTAAAATCTATAGTGAGGAGAGATAGTGCGGAGCTTTCAGAAATTCTAATACATCAATTTACATATTATTAGTCCCATTGCTTTCTATCTAGACAGCAAAGCAGCCTTCTGATATGCAACATACCACCAGGTAATCAACCCTGAGGATTTCCCTTGAGTAAATTTTCTCTGTCCATCTATCTAAAGCATTCTTACCTGGAAATACCTTAATTAAAAGAGGAGTGAAGTTCACTCTGTCTTGAGTTTGTAAAGGAGCTGCAGAGGGAATTGATGAGGCATTTCAATGGGCTCAGGGAGGTGGAATAGGGGAGCTCGTGCAAGGATAAGAGGAAAAGCATTGAGAATGAATCCTTCCCATCTTCCCTTCAATCATCCGGAGCCATTGGCACGCAGGCCAGGTGCGTTGGCAGGCCTAGTTCATGTAGCAACAAGCTGACATAGTGGCACTCCTGGTAAGTTTTGTTGGATAGCGTTTCGCATCAGGATGCTGCTTCATTGCCCAGGAAATGACATCCTGTTGCCTTGTGCTAAGGTCACATCTACGCTGAGTTAGGCTCAAAGTGGCATTGCTCATCCCTCGAGCAAAGCAGAGAAGCAGAAGCAACCTTTTTACATCTAGTGGCATTAAACTGACTCTAGTAGTTATGTATTAGCCTGCCAGGATCCCCGTGTTGCAAATTCTCTGTGAAAGAAGGTAGAATGCTTTGTCTTAGAACACTTGCAAGACTCTAAATGTAGGTTTTTAATGCATTTACTTGTTTGCTTTTTGAAAAGGATATAGTAACAACAGAAGAATGTGTGAAAAGTAAAAAGTAATGGTAATAGGTCAAAGCATCCTTTATTACATTTTTAGTTAAGTGGTACAGCACCTTAGGGAAGGAAGTTAATATGGCTTTTTGGAATTCTTTAGGCACCTGATTCAACGGTTATTTTTACTCTTAAGTCAGAGATAGAAGAGTAATTAGATTTTAGGATCAAGGCATCTATTGTGTAGGCTGCTACTGTCTCCAGAAAGATGGTTTATGCTATCTTCCTATGCCTGTAACCTGGTCAACTAGCATATCCTCATTCAGTCCATCCCATATACCCCTCTGGAGCAGTGATTGTCAGCTGGGACAGTTTTATGCCTCCCCAGCCAGGGTATTTGGCAACTCTAAAGAGAGGTTGATCTCAAGAGAGTTTGGGGCTGTGCTGGTAACGTCAGGTGAAGAGAGGCCCTGGATGTCATACAATATCACATAAATACATATGACAGGTACTCACAACAGATAAATATCCAGCCCCAAATGTCAATAGTGCTAAGGTTGACAACCCCACACTAGACAGACTTATAGAAAGGTGTAAAATTTTCAAATTGAACTAGAACAGACTGAGAAAAAAGACACTAGATCATTACCTCCATGGAGTTTCTAGCAGGAGAGAAACAGCCGTTTATTCAAACTTGGCTGAAAAATTGTTCTTCTTGTTCTGTAAAGACATATTTGGCTACTAAACATGCATCTTTGCAAAAGACACATGAAGAGTGGTCAAAAAGATAACATGCAGTCCGATGAATTGATTCAGATTTGCTCACCAGCTATGACATATGGGAGTATAAAGTATAGGGAATATATAGTGCCTTACAGCAAAAGGTCTTAAGGCAAAAAGAGGCAGACTTAAGCTCCTAACTCAGGCTATGCAAACTCAAGTCTAAGTATCTATAATGTAGGAATATGAACGATACCTTTCCTCTAGAGTGGTAAAGAGGAATTAATTAATATGCATAAAACCAAAAAAAGAAAAATCAGTGTATTTGCCTTTGCGTCAATTCCAACTTATTATGGGACAAAGTAGAACTGCCACATAGGGTCTCAAGGGAGAGGCTGATGTACTCCAGCTGTCAACCTTTTAGTTAGCAGCAGGCTCTTAACCACTGCCCCACAGCACTGCAATATATACAAAGCACTTAGTAAGTGCTCAAAAGGTATTAAAAACCTACACCCAGTGCCTTCAAGTCAGTGCTGACGCATACTAGGTGTTGTTATCATACTCTTTCACATTTGATCAAGATGGCAATATAAGAGTAATAATCACAAGCTTGATAGAGTCACACCTATTTCAGAAAGGTAGATGAAATTTGGGGGCAGTGAAGGTTCTGTTAATGTAATATTGTTCATAAACTTACTGCCTAACTAACTTCAATCCATATAAATTATGTACATATATATGTCAATTATACTGTAGCAGTGTGCTGAAGCCCAGGGAAGCAAAAAGTAAGCCAGTTATAGTCTATGTGGAGTATAATTAATGCTGCAAGTATATCCAAGTACAAGAACAGAAGAGAAGAAGTTCCCATAATCTAGAAATTTTCAAAATAGGTGGCTTCTCTTATGGTAACCAAAATATAATGAATTTTTTTCTTCTGAATTAAAATGAACAGGCATATTCAGCACTGTATGGAGAGTACTGAGAGGCTTTGTTGGTGTCTACCATTCGTTTCCATCATCATTTCTACCACTTTATTCATCAGTGCCCCTTGGAAATGGCTCTGTCTAAGTTTTTCCCTCTTACTCTCCATTTCAGGAACAGGCACAAGAACTTCTACTCTGAGGGACCCTCAAAGTTCCATCACTCACTTGAATACAGACTGAATTTTGAATATGAGTCACATTCACCTGCCTAAACTCATAGGCTTTTGACTTTATAGGAGAGGTGATTTTGAGATCAGCAGAGTTTTACTAAACTTCAGATAAACCTTGGACACAGATATTTGATCAATCATCGTTGTTACAGGGAAAATGTGGAATGCAGAAATCACTTATTCATTATACGTTCTTCTTTAGGTTGTTCCCCAGAATCTATTTACAGTTTTGTTGAATAGATGAGGCCCCAAATCATTGGACATAGTTCGCCACAGACACTTTGTTGTTGTTATTGTTAGGTACTGTCAAGTTGCTTCCACCTCATGGCAGCCCAGTGCACAACAGATCAAAATACTACAAAGTCCTGCACCATTCTCAAGATTGTTGCTGTGTTTGTGCCCATTGTTGAACCTTTATGTCTGTCTACCTTGTTGAGAGTCTTCCTCTCTTTCACTGACCCTCTCTGCTTTACCAAGCATAATGTCCTCCAGGATCTGATCCCTCCTCATAACGCCTTCAAAGTATGTAAGACTAAGTTTTGCTATCTCTGCTTCTAAAGAGTGTTTTGTCTGTACTTATTCAAGACCATTTTGTTTACTCTTTTGGCAGTGTATGGTGTGTTCAGTATTCTTTACCAACGGCACAGTCCGAAAGTGTCACTTCTTTGGTCACTGTAGAGCTCCTCAAACAAACCTCTTAAGGCAGATCCTAACATGATCATTTCCATCTCCACCAAAGGTGCTCAAAGTATTATTTTATTTGAGCATTGTCATGGCCCTTCAAGGAATTCTTAAGATAGTTAATACTGATGGAAATCTAGAGGCTAAGAGACAACCAATAAATTAAGAATGATGGGTCCAAAAGTAAACAAGAGTTAGCATGAATATCATGTACATTCCTAGGCTACATATGGTTCTGTTTAAGAGGGAAATGAATGGCTTTTTGTCCACATGAGCTGTACCCAGAAGGCAGTGATTTCTCTTGCTTATCTGAGGCAGGGAACTGGGCAACTCTTGTCTCCCTTCATCTCTTTTCAATGAAGACAGAGTGTTGTCATCTACATTCTGAATTCTCCTCCTCTGATCTGTCTCTCTTAAGTCCCATCCTGATGGTAGCAACATAGGCTTTGAATTCTCTGCTCTCTGGAGAAGGGCTGGAATTATGTCAAAAGCACAGGGTTTTTCCTCCAAGTTTTCCTGCCATTAGATTGTGTTCACCAGGCTACAACCAAACCATCCACATATAACACTTTTGCTTTCTTTAGGGGTGTAAGTTTCCACTGTGCTAGCTTTAGTGAGCTTTCCATCGCTTCCTTTTTAATTCCCCCACCAATAAGCAGAAAGGACACCAGATTTTTTTTGTCTTCAAAGGAAGGCAGGGTAAAGACTTTCTGTCCCCTGGAGCAGAAGGACTCAAAATAAGGCAGGGCTTTGGCAATGTAACTTGAGGGCCAAAAAGAGGACTTTGAAAGGTGAACCTTAGAGAGACAAGCTGGTCATTGAAAACTAAATTGCCAGCTTGCTTCCAGTGAACAAATGCACCTGCCATTGGTATTGTAGCCAATTTGCTCTTTCTACTTTTATCTCTCTCACGCAGCAGGCTCTAAACTCTCAAAGGTTTCCCAGTACTTCTTTTTGTGACATGCAAACCAGCAGGACTGTTAGACAGAGGGTTCTGTCTAGGGCTTTTATCCTCACTTTCTCTTCCATTCACCATGTTCAAAAAAATTGAGACACTAATAATTGTAAGAGGAGCAAAGTTCCAAAAAACAACAGCTCTTCCACCAAACCCAAAAGCTCCATCAGTAGTCTGGTTTTGCAGGATGGTACTTGGCATGTACATCTAATGCCCTGGAGCCTAACCACCAAAGAAGAGGTATTCCGTGCTGTGAACATGTTGTGTGCATGTCAGGTAATAGTTTCTAAGTCCACTGTCAGGCAGTGAATAATAACTCCTAGACAGAGATTTCCTTGAAGGATGAAATTTCACAAAGAAAGTCTCAGACCCTAAATACATTTTTTTTCTTTGATCAATGTGCAGAAGTGTTTGATAGTGAACCATAACCAGGCAACTGTTCTTACTTACCTAAATGGGAAGGAGAAATGCTATCTTTCCATGAAAAGAATTCAGAATGACAGGTATAGATTTGCTTATTTGAAAACATCCAGTTCAATCATTTCTAAAAGATTTAGTTATTTTAACATGTATTGTTGAGGTTTCACAGTAGCGTAAGTTTCTCAACCCCAAAAGATACTTCCATGTATTGACTTCTGATTCCCTGTGCCTGTGGTTCTTTGAAGACACTTCTATACATTTAAATATAGGCTATTTCAGACACTGGCAGGAAAGAAAGGAAGACCTTGGAATGGCATGAACTGAATTATTTTTTGTTTTGTTTCATTTCTGTCTCATGGAAACCTGAAGTGAATGTTTACCACAGTATTTGAATGCTGACTTGAGGTTGGTATTTTAATCGCACAGAGGAGATGCTATTCAGTTGTGGTTTTCCAATCATCTGTAACTATTGCCTGATGGAAGGGAAGATTTTTGTCTTTAGTCTTATAACATAAAGAAAACACAAACATATGGAAAACAATTCAGTTCCATCGCCCTGCCTTGCCTTTCTGACCTGGGCTTCTCTTCTTACTTTAAGCATGCAGAATGAATTGCTTTCACATAAAAGTGAAAATGCAAAGCAACTATAGCATATGTCCCAGAGAATGGGAGCTAGGCTCTCATCTAGAGCAATGGTATTATTAGAAACAGAAAGAAGGCACACAAAGTATCCTAATGTTAAAGAAATAAGCACTGCTTAAATGTTCTATTCTACTTTCCAGACATATCAGATATTAACTTAATACAGGTCACTGTTCACCTATTATCTTCCCGACATACAGTTTCAGAGGGAGCTCTTCTGACCTTTGCTGATTCATCCATTCCCTTTTTTCCACTTTTGTTCCTGAAAATATTTAAACTTTTGTTCTGGGTAGCCCAACTTTAAGTAGCACTGACATGTCCAGGAGTCAATGGAATTGATTATAAATGCCAGCCTAAGCACTTTATATGTTCCAGGCATCATGTGAAACATTTCACATGTATTATCTCCTTTAAGACTTTTAAAATCCTTTGAGGTAGATTAATTTCCCCATTCTGCAGATATGGAAACTGAGCCAATGAAAGGGTTAACCATCTGCTCAAGATGAAACAGTGAACTGAGGAACCAGGACTGGAACCTTGCCTGGCTTCAGACTTCAGTGTCTAGCTGCTAATTTATGTTCTAGAAATATGTATTATAGTAAGTCATTCTCACAAACATAAATTCCTAGGCATATATGAGTTAAATTTCTTTTGTCAGAACACTTATTCGTACCTTTGACCCTAGACCCATGACTTCTTAAATTCATAGATCAAGGGGAGCATCAGCCAAAGAATTATGTGCACCCAGCTCAAAGAGCAGCTCTTTTAATTGATTTCCAAAGCTCTCTTCTCAATAGATACTATCAGCATACCCCTGGAGTTGGAGAGATACTACTGGCCTATAAGAAAACTATAAAGAGCAATCTCTACGTCTCTTACCAGATGCCATTGAGTTGATCGTGACTGACAATGACCCTGTGCATATTAGACTAGAACTACCTGTGCTCCATAGGGTTTTCAGTGACTGAGTTTTCAACAAGGGATCATCAGACCTTTCTTTCAGGGAGCCTCTGAATGGTCTCAAACCTCCAACCTTTCTTTTAGCAGCAAGCGTTCACAATTTGTACTACCAGGAACTCCCTAATTAGTGTTACAGTTTGTCCTTGGTCAAGTATAACTACGTAGTCATGGGTATTTTCTGCAAGTCCTGAATAAAAGTGAGTCCTGTAGTCATGGGATATTTTCTGCAAGTCCCAAATAAAAGTCAGTCCTGTTACCATACAATCCTGCCTCAAGTTTATCTTTTTGTGGTCTCGGGGGGGGAGTGAGGGTAAGATACTTAAAATAAAATATTCTAAACAGAGAAATATCATTTCCTTCCATGATTCAGTTAATCTTTGTATGCATACTTGGGTCTAGAAAATTGGCATATGTTCTTTTTCTCCTTTTTAGAAATGAAGACACTGAGGTATGGACAGATTCTGTGGCATGAAGGAGTCCTTCTGGGAGTCAGAGGAAATATGGGATCAAAATCTAGGTTTCCTATAGCCTCCTTTCCCCTTGTGTTTGGTGAATGGACTGCTCTTAGATAACTCTGTTTACTTATGTGGGTCAGATTTTATTTTCTGTTCAGAGTCACACATTTTCAGTATGTCCCTGTCACTGTTATCCTGAAATTCTCCCTAGCTGGCTTTAAAAATAACTGCTTCGCTAGAAATATATTCAGTAAAATTCCTTTATGTTTTTCTTATGAAGAAGTGATTCTGTAATAATGAGATCTGCAAAATGACAAATATAGAACTGTTTCACCATGGAGAAGCAGGGGACATACTCAATCTGTGTTAGAAACCACATTTGTTCTGATAAAGTATTATTTTGTATTTATGTAAAGGAAGCTAATGCAGAGGTCCCTGAGTCCTTGCCTTGGTTATGTAATGTGGTTTCCTTGTCTAGTTCCTGAAGCATAGCCCTCCTCTTCTAGTCGGTGGAGGGATGGGGAGCAAAACCCTTGCAGGTATAAAAGATACCAAGAGAAGGGGAAAGCCAAAAATATAACTCAGGACTCAGATATTTCCAGGCAGCTGTGCTGTTTACTAGCAAGCATGTGCAACCAGAGAGAAACTTGATTACAGTACCTGGAATACAAAATAAGCATTTTTAGTATAATACTTCCTTTGCAATTTCTAGAAATATCTACTATGGTTTCATTATCTCTATAGTTATGAATAGAGGTTGTGACTCCCTTGATGAAAAATGCCATTCTGCTAATTCAAATCATACTCCTTTAAACTGCCTTTGTTTAGTTTGTATAGATCACTTGCTTCTACACTATTCATCTTACATGTAATTATAAAAATCAAATGTCAGAATGTCATACTTCCAGGACAGGCAACCTACAGTCATTAAGAGTCTAAGGAAATAAGCACTTTCAGGTTAAACTAGACTAGATTAGTACTAACTGTGCTCCATAGGATTGAAACCAAAACCTTTTGATCAGAGACAGACATGAGGTTGGTAACTCTTAATAGGTGGCAAAGGGAGACACTGAAGTAGACACATGCATCCATTTCTGACTCCACACTGTGTCTTCAGTACTGGTGGAACAGAGGACAGGTCTCCATACCTCTTATGGGCAATGGCTGATGTCAGGCAGGAAGTTGTAGTGGTCAGAAAATCTAAAAGAATTGGGTAAGTGGACCAGATGACTGTATGTGTAGTAATTAGCCACAACCAAACCAGTCTTCATTGAGTGGAAGAGAAGAGGATTTCATTCAACTGTTGTAATCATGAAATATGAAAAATCTTGAGAGGGTGTCATATCCCTTCTCCAACTTAAGGCCAGTACACATCTAAATAAAAGTTAAAATTTTTGTTCTTCTTAATGATGTTTCAGCAAGGTAATTAATGTCAGCTGCCACATCAGACATCCCTGAACACTCAAGTTGTCCAATCTAGGTAAGGCAGCCTTCTGCTACTAGCCTCTAGGTTATTTGGATTCCATGGCCCCTTGGGTTCTATGGCAAGGTAGAAAAAGTCTGCAACACAGGTTATTCTTAAAGATGGGCTTGGATGTGGTTTGCCTCACTCTCTCTAAGCATTATTGCAGTTTTGTTTCCAAACTGACTGTAAAGTTGGAAAATATGTATCTGTGTGTATCTATAAATATAAATTATATATCTGTGAGTATCTATAAATATATTTATATTTGTATATTTATATTCACAAATATATATATTTATAGATACACACAGATACTTGGGGAACACTAGTGACGTCTTCCACAGTATCAGAGGACATTGTGGATGACACATTGGGTACACCATTCTGATGAGCTCTGGATGGTATCAGCAAAGACATCCATCCAGAAAGGCAGCAGATGGACTGAAAAACTAGATCCACACACTGCCCTAACACAGCACACACACAGCTGATGTGAGAAATGTCTGGACTGGCAGATAGACTGGAAGCCAAGGATTAGATGTTAATGTGGTTCTTTTTCACCCTTTTGTTACATTTTCCATTGTGATTTGAAGAATATGAGGCACTGGAAATATTTTTGCAAAGAGGTTCAGTACAAGAGCACAGATCCTTGTTTGGAAGATAAACCAGAAGCGATTACCATCTAGTCAGTTCCAACTCATGGCAACCCCATGTGTGTGCTCTACTGGATTTTCAGTGGCTGTGTTTTGGGAAGTGGATCACCACGCCTTTCTTCTGAGGTATCTCTGAGTGGACTTAGACTGCCAATCTGTCGGTTAGCAGTGGAGTGCATTTACCATTTATACCACCTGGGGACACAGCAGAATACACCTATCCACGTAAAATGGCGCTGTCATTTCCCTGACTCTTTTTGCATCCTCTAATTGCTACCGTTTAATTGAGCCGTATGAAGTTCCCTTCCGTCTAGTATAAGTGAAATATTCCTGTTACCCCATTAGAATCTGTAAACTAAGGAGTAATTTGAGTCAAGTGATTAGCATCTGATTGAGTGAGACAGGTCATCAAGTTTTGAATGCAGGATTCATATGTCAGAAATAGCCACAGCACATGACAACACCACGTGTGAATCCCCTAACCCCAAGCAGTCAGTATAGCAGATTTGCTTGGTTGATAATTTTTCTTTTACACAGTGTTTTAAGACACTTTTAAAAACATTCATAATAATTTGCTCTGCTTTGTAATTAGGCTTAGTGATTAGAATCTTGCTCACTTACATAGCTATTTTCCTTTCAATGGATGGTACCAGCTGGTTTATAGCTGAAACCTGATCTGGCTCCCAAAGCTAGTGGGGTGGGGGCAGCACAAGGCAACCAGTAATGTATGAAGCCTCATGAAAAGTTGACAGAGGGGAGAGGTTTTGCATTCTTTTATATTTCCTCTAATGAAGGAAGATTGGCTTTTAAACTTAAACTTACTCTGGGCATATATTTAATTTACGTGACATGGAAAAACACTGATATTATGTTCTCTCATACAGCCTCTCATCATCAGAGGGAGGACAAATAACTAAAAATTTGCAGTTTAGATTTGAACCACTTGAGGTATTTTACTGTCAGGAGAAATGTGATGGCTATGTAATTAGTGGCAGGGAACATTAGCAAAAGGCTAAGAGAGCAAACGCATCAGAAGTGTCACTGAGTTCTCAGCATTTCTGTGTAATTTTACTCATGATGTTAAAGATCTAGTAACTTATTCTTATTCATCCATAAGAAGCCATAGCATGCTGGGTACTGTGCTTTCGAGTTGGGGTTGAGCACATTTTACTCACGGAAATCAAACATTCTCCATTGCCAAAGTCTCTCAGGACCAATTCATTTTTCCAGATGAGGTTAAGTGACTTGTCTGAAGCCAGAGGGAAGATGTGAACTTAAGAGACAGTGGGATTGGCTTGCCTTTTAACCATTGCTTCCATGAGTTGGATGCGACTCAACGGCACTTGGCTTGGCTTTGGCTGAAAAGGAAGAGATGTGGACCCAGACTCAAGAACTCTCTAGGTAGCCAGCAGGCCTGGTTCTCTCCGTCCATCTGGAGCTGTTTGGAAGTGAGAAAAACACAAGCATCCCACTTAAACTGCTACCATGTGGGCCCCATCTTTGTGCAGTCTGTGGCTTATTGAGAAGAAGCCCGTGGGCACCGTATGAGGAGCTTTCAGTCAGTTGAGTTCAGGTAGGACTGTAGTACTGACTGGGCATGAAAGCCTTGATGACCACGACTCCTGCTTTTCCACTTTGGTTGCCAAGGAATTGACTCCAGCTCAGGATGACTCTTGACCCTATGTGTCAGGGTAGGACTATTCAGCAGGACATGTTCAATGACTGATTTTTTAGAACGAGATCATAAAGCCTTTCTTTCAAGGAACCTCTGGCTATACTTGAATCTCTAACCTTTTCTTTAGCAGCTAAGCATTTGTACCCTTTAGGGACTGCATTGCTGCTCTCATATCCTAATAACCAGCCTCATGTGCTGTGACAGGACAGAGAGGGAGGCAGAAATGTGACCGATGCTCACATTCCTCCTCTTATGCTCATGGTCTGTGTTTTTTAAAGAGAGTTCCTGCCAAGGCCATGCAGACAAGTTACCACCTCTGATGGCCTCCAGAGCAGTACTAGATATGATACAGACACAGCCCAGAGCCAGAGAAATTCCTCCTGGCTCTCCTTGCAGAGTGCTGCTAATTCTAAACCATTCTAAGTCCTGTCTGCATCCTCTCCTCTCTCTGTCCAGCCCTATTTTTCCAGGATTCAGTTTTTCTCTATATGACCTCAGAGTTCCACCTGTAGTTAAAACCCTCTCTTGCTGGAAGGGTCAGTGGACACATCATGTCGTACGAGCACCAGCACTGGGAGATGGAGACAAACACGGTCACAGGGAGGCACGGCTGGCTGCCTCAGAAATCATTCGCTAGAGTCCTCAGGCCTCACAGTGTGCTAACGAGAGACTGCTTTTCCCGAGAATTGATCAGCTCCTGTAAACACAGGTGTTGTGCTTGCTTATGTGTGAGACTGGGATGTATGGGGGGGTGGGGGGTGGATTTTGATAGGCAGTGTTTATTTCCTTAGGACACAAGAGGAAACATCAGAGCAGGGTGCAGAAGCAAGAGAAGAGAGATCCCTGACATTTTTCTGTAACATGCCTAGAACTCTGAACTACCTGGTGGCGCCTGGATGAACAAAAGGCTCACCCATCCAGGATTCATTTGTGAAAGCAGAGATGCCACATAGCTTGTCACCACCACTGCCACACCTCTTTCATGAGAGATGAAGATCCCATTCTGCACTGGCCACACTGAAGGATGTGAGATGGCTCTAATTGCCATTGTAAAACTATAAAAGCTTTTAAGGTTTCAGATATTAATATTTTCCACACTATTTTTTTTTTTTTTTAAAAAAGACTTTCCAAACCAGGAACCAAGTTTGTTATACTTGACTTTGAAACAGAAATAATGCAAAAGAAACTAGCTTCATAAACCCACCTCCCATCATCCCTGCACAATTGGTGATACATCAGTGGCTCGGGACAACTACCTGCTCACCTAGACTTTGTAATCTCTAGTTGTACCCTGGTTATCTTGGAAACTATTTAGTTCAATCAATTGGCAGCAGCTCATTTCTCAGAGATAAATAGTCTAGTCAGAAATGCAAGCATGTTTATTGAATTTTCTGGACACAATCAGAAAAGCTAGTTTTCAACAGCAGTGAATTTGGCCAAGAGGACAGACCTCACTGAAGTGCAGTTTCCCAATCAGTATGGAAAAAGTAAATAAATAAAAGCATTGCCGTCAAGTCAATTCTGACTCATAATGACCCTGTAGGACAGAACTGCCCCATAGAGTTTCCAAGGAGCACCTGGCACATTCTAACTGCTGAGCTTTGGGTTAGCTGCTGTAGCGCTTAACCATTATACCACTGAAACTGCCATCGAGATGATTCCAACTCACAGCAACTCTATAGGTCACAGCAGAACTGCCCCATGGAGTTTCTAAGGAGTATTTGGCAGCTTTGAACTGCTTACCATTTGCTTAGCAGCTGTAGCACTTAACCACTATGTCACCATAGAAGGAGGTTAATAATACCCGCCTGATGTATTGCACAGGAATGTGCGTGGATCAAACAAGACAAGGCATATACCAGTGATTTAGCAGTATCATGTCGTGCTATCAAAGACATCGTTATCATCATCACTGTCATTTTTCTTTCTTACTTTGTACTCACTAGTGTTTTCTTTCATTATTTATTCATTTGCCCCCTGCAACAAAGGGCAAGCAACATTAATGAGGAGAAATCCAACTCAAATTCACTAATTAGAGATTTTTGATTTTGATCTTTTTCCTCTACAAACCCTACCCATCTTATTTACATCTTAGAAAATTTTAAACCTTTTTGGAATTGATGAGAGCATTCTATCTCTGTAGCTATATGTAACACTTGCAACAGTTACTGTTCTTTCTACCATTATACAGTGTTTTTAAAAACATTGCAGTTTACGTGAATGTACCAACTAATTCCCAACAATAGCCTCATAACTTTTGTTTAGAAGGAAATAATCTGAATGTGGCACATTCTGTCTGTGATAGCTCGTGGTAAGCTTTGAATAGTAGCAATGCAAAGAAAAAATATCTAAAAACCTTCTGTCAATCCTATTCTATGTCTAAATATTCCATTTTCTAGGCCCTTGAGAAATGTCAGGAAATTTTTATTATTCCCATGTATTCTAGGCATGCTTAAAGTTCACCCTAGTTGGTTTCTATTAGAATCTATCTCTTTCTCTACACACAAAGAACATTGTATGCCTTAAGCAGCTAAAAAAAAAAAAAAAAAAAAGAATTTAAGCTGGTAATGTGGGCATGAAATCATTAAGCTTAAGGGTTTCATAAACATTCCATAGTTATTTCTACATATTTCTGACTCCAAAACAAAGAAATGAGATGAAGAGTAAGGCATCCTGAAAATGTTATAGTAAGTACTCTTACTATTTTAATGATAACCTCCTACTGGCACTTCTGTAAAGAAATAAAAACTGGCAATAATGAGCAGTCTTAGTAGTTCAGGGATGGAAGTATTGGTGCTTGGATAATTTCTAATCTCCGAGTACCAATATGCCCTCTTTCTAAGTCAATCTAACATACTTTGATTCCAGGATAAGTCTGAACATTTCATAAATTTAGGAAACTCTCAATATACCTTCTTTTTTGGCAGATGACAAATCTTAAGGCTGCTTAGTGGCCCAGTGGTTAAGCATCAGCTGCAAACCAATGTGTTAGCAGTTTCCGCTTACTAGCCTCTCCACAGTAGGGAGATACAGGTGTTGGCCTCTGAAACGACCATAACCTCAGACACTCGATGAATAGTTGTCTTCTGTCTGATAGAGTCACTGTGAGTTGAAATCAACTACACAAAAGTGAATTATGGTTTTAGGGACATCTTAGGTAGATGCAGATACCCATGCCATATGTGTATCACAATAAGAACACATACAGTCCTGAATGGTAGGTATGAGCTACATAGCACTGTTTTGTCGCATGGATACTGTGTTTTGAGTTTGTTAGAACGTCTTACCTACCATTCTGTTTTATAGTGACCACTCTCTGGATGGGGGCCGTACAAAAACCAAAAATCCACACTCACTGCCAGCAAGTCTGGTCCAACCTATAGCAACCTTATAGGTCAGAGTAGAACTGTACCGTATAGTTTCCTAGGAGCACCTGGCAGATTTGAACTGCCAACATTTTGGTTAGCAGAGGTAGCACTTAACGTGCTATGCCACAGGGGTTTCCCATAGTACCCTAGGTGACTGTTTTATGTAAATCTGACTCCTGGACCATTTCCAGGGACTCATAGGGCCACTTGAGAATGTGAGTGTATGGACTGCAAAGCCCAAAGAAGTCTGTCTTACTGAGCTTATACTGTTGTTCAATTCAGTAAAATGCTACTACATCTTAGAGTGTTACGGTAAGTGAGGCTTTAGGCAATAGGTTTTAGTTACAGACTTCCTCTGAAGTTTCCAATTTTGAGACATTTGCAGTTCTATTAAAACCATAATGCCTTCTTTTGACCCCGTATTGTTCTAATATGTCACATTCATGAACTTCTCATTTTAGAGCTTCCCTGATTTTATGACTTTACCATTCATATACACTTCACATAGCTTTGTTTTGCACATATGTTATCTTTTCTTCTGTATTGTCAGTGTATGACTCATCTTTTCTGAAGTGATTTTGTTCATTATCTAATATATGTATATATCTAATGACTTTAATGGCTACAGGGAGAGAAATTTGAGTAGTCTAACACACTGAGATTTTTCTATAAGCAGCTTTGTGGTTGATTCCCAGATAATTCATATTTTCCATATTTTCTCTACTTGCTATGAAAATTACCTATAAAGGAAATTGTATTTCTATGAAATGTTCTTTTCTAAAACCTACTTGAGATGCTGATTGTCATGGACTGAATTATGTCCCCCCAAAAATATGTGTAGCCATGTGGCTGGGCCATGACTTGCAATATTTTGGGACTGTCCTACATTTTGTGATTTTCCTGTGCTGTATGTTAAAGGATTAGGGTGGAACTGTAAGTCCCTTCATAGGATTACCTCCTTACTCCACTGTAAGGCAAGTTTCCCTGGAGTATGGCTTGTCCTACCCTTAATCCTTTTGTCCTACAAGAGATAAAAGGAAGGAGAAATAAGCAGAAAATTAGGAACCTCACGTCATCAAGAAAGCAGCACCGGGAGTAGAGCGTGTCCTTTAGACCTGAGGTTCCTGCACCAAGACACTCCCTGAATAAAGACTGATGCGATACTGGACTTTCCCTCAGAGCCCACAAGGGGAAAAGCTTTCCTCTGGAGCAGACTTCCTGAATTACTGGACTATGTAAGAATAAACTTTCCTTTGTTAAAGCCATCCACTTTGTGGTAATTCTGTTAGAGCAGCACTAGCTGACTAAAACACTGATATTTCTTGCTTTCATTTTTAAATGGATTCTAAAGTGAATGGGAACTGGTATTAATGGAAAAGAAATTATCATGACTAGTTGTTTTATTCTGCTGCAAGGTCTAAAGCTTCAGAGACTCAAACTGCAGCCACAAAACACCTGACAAAACCCTTTGTCTACAAGGACAACACATAAAAGAAGAACTCTCTTTTATTGCTACTTATATTAGAAATTATGTAACAGTGACAAGTTACTGGGAAATTTTTTTCTTGGTAGCTCAAGTGTTAAACTTCTAGAAAATTATGTAAGACCTGTTTCACTTGTGATTGTATGCTCTCACATACTTGTCACTTTTTATTGTAAGTTATAAAATCTCTAGACATTGATTGACTAAAGGGCTGAACATGTTGTTATAACCTTGTCCCATTTTTAGTTAAGAACTCAATATGCACAATAGCAAAAATGTGGAATCAACCCAGATGCCGAACAGTAGAAGAATGGATAGGTAAACTGTGGTACATATACTCAACAGAGCACTATGCAATGATAAAGAATAACGATGATTCCAGGAAACATCTCCTAACCTGGTTTCAACTGGAAGACATTATGTTGAGTGAAAGTAGTCAGCGACAAAGGGACAAATACTGTATGAGACCTCTACGATAAGACCTCAAAAACAGACTTGTGTATAGAAGAAAAGACTCTTTGACAGCTGCAAGGGAGGAGAGGGAGGGACGGTGAGAGGGGGAGGGTTTAGTTTAGATAGTTACTAGAAATCTAGTTGGGAGAAAGCAGTGACAGCACACATTAGGAACAAGAACAACATTAAGTGGACTTCAGCATAACTTGAGTACTCCTTCCATCTTGACTCAATACTGCAAGGATAGAGTAGCTGGGGCGGGGGGCGGGGGACCATGCTCTTAGGCGAATTCCAGGCCAATTGGCACAACTAGCGTTTTGCTAAGAGAGCTCTCTGCACCCCACATTGGTGAGTGGCGTCTGGGGTCTTAAAAGCTGCCAAGCTGCCATCCGAGGAGACAGCAAATGGTCCCAACTCAGCAGGAACGGATGCTCACCGAGGGCCAAAATGGCATGCGGTAAAGACAACCAAGAAGACAGAGAGACCCACAAGAGTGGGTACCTACATCGACCTGGGACCGGAAGAACCGGATGGTGCCCGGCCACCACCAGTGATAGCCATGACGGAGCTCACAGAGAGGAGCCTCACTGGCAACACAAGAATAAAAAGAGGTGCATCATGAGATCTCCACTAAAAGACCTCAATTGATGGTCCAGCAGTTCTGGGGTTCCTCTGAGAGCATGGCCCCCGGCCCTGATGCTGCCCGTTCCCATAAATTACAACAAAGGTCCACTCTTTGGACAGGAATGGAATGGACATGGCAATGCAGAGTAACCATATGTTGGAAGCACTTTATGGTTCTATACATCTATAGGATATCATCTTGCTGACCTCTGGCTGGAGGAAGGGGAGTGGAAGGAGCGGAGGGGAAAGGAGACTGTTGGGAGGATGAGACATGTATGGAGCAGAGAGGAATAGTGTGCAGTCACCGGACAGGGAGAGCAGTGGAAGCTGCATATAGGGGGGCATGTAAATTTACATGTGAATGTACATTTTCACTCAGTTATGTTAAATAAAAAAAAAAAAATGAAAAAAAAAAAAGAACTCAATATGTATCTTTGGGGTGATTTATTGTTAAAGCCAATATTAGTGATTACTTGGGAATTGTAGTAATTACTGTACCTTTTGGCAATAATAGTGTCTGCAAAGATATAGCTAGAATATCATTAGGCATAAAAATTCCTCATGAAGGGTTAACACTGCTTTATTAGCTAGCTGTAGCATGTTATAACAGTTACGCTTATAGAACCTTCTACAGCATACTAAACAAAGATACATGCATTATCATACTTAACTCTAATATCAATCCTGTAATTTTATCTAATACCAATCCTTGAAATTATATCCAACTGCCAGTAGAGGAAATTGAACCTCAGGGAAATGGAAATGATTTATCATTAATTCATTCATTGATTTATTTAGAATTTTCTAAACCCCTACAGTATGCTTATAGATGGGAATTCAAAAGCAAATTGAGACTATTGAGTTGCTTTGTGAGGTAGTGGCAGGGCAGGATAAAAAGTTCCTGGTTCTCCGTGCAGTATACTGTGCCTTACTTCCCAGCCTCATCATCTATCCTTGAAACTACCACACTAGGCAATGAAACATGTTTTAGTGTTATTTTCAGAAACAAAATGCCAGGCTAGATGAATGTTTGATGTTTCACAAGATGGCATTTATGGTTATATTGTATATTTTTATTCATATTGTTGAATCCTTGGGTCATGCTTATCAAAGCCGACTGCTGCCCAAGAGACATTCTGTGGATTTTTGAACCTAAAACTGTTGTATAGAAATGATATACTGTTCCATAGTCTATTGTATATGGTAAAAGGTAGAGCTTAAGATTCTCTAGCTATACCAAAAAAGGCTAGAAAAAAATGGACAAGAGAGTGTTTTATCCTAAACCACACACACACACGCACACCCACACCCACCCACACACACACACACACAATGCAATAACTCATGGACCTTGCCACAGCTTCAAATGAACAATAACTAATGAGATTAATTTGTTGCTAACTTGTACCTCTAGGCATGACATTTTCACGTGAATATAAGTAATAAGTGCCAGTTATTTGAGGTCAGGGAAATAAGCCAAGTGGCCACTTTTCTCTCCTACTTTGGAACTGATTTCTTTCCTTCTGTGGGCTAGTCAGTTAGAGACCAAGGATAAAATCAACAAGACGTTCACAACTAGGTGTAGATAGAATGGAAGACGTAGGGTAATTTTAAAGTAATGTGTATAGATAGATAAGAACCAGTGTTTAACATCAGACTAAGCTAGTTATATGGAAACTCAAAGGACACAATTTACCTCTATGAAAAGGTCTCTTTTCAGAGTTTCCCTGTATCCTAACTTACAGTTAGGATTCTTTAATTTAAGCAAGTGAAATGTACATGCTAATTTTATGAAAAATTTGTAAATTAATTGAAAGAGTATGGAAAAGATCAGAGAATCAAAGAAAAAGCAAGATAACCTTGCCTTGGAAAGGACAGACACCAAGCTTCCTTAGGAATCCATGGATTTAGGAATCCCATGGAGCCACAAAAGCTGGGAGACTCTGAAGATCTGATAGAAGGAGTAAAGAAATTACCAAAACAGCCAGAAAGGGCAATAAAAACTTGGTGGCAGAACCAGCAGAGCCATAATTTTATTTAAGGTCAATTCACTGCAAGTTGGTAGAATCCGTGTATCCAAATGTACTTAAATCTTAGTATAATTTTAGAAAATTCCAGTCAATAAATATCACTTTAACACAGAATTTGTTAGATATCATTGCAGAACCTAGTAAAAAGTAACAGTAGCTCTAAGTGATTGGCCTTTCACAATATGCACCAGTACCTATTGTTCTTGAAAAAATACTTTATAATGTAAAATATAGGGGCATATAATAGTAATTATTCTTTATTTCTCAGTTGCCTACAAGTCAGCTGATGTAGCCAAGCCAAGTGCCGTCGAGTCAGAGCCGACTCGTACGCTGGGTTTTATCTGGAGGTGGTGTGCTCCTAGGGTTGCCAGATATATATGGGAGAAATGATACAAAAAATTATCCATAATTTATTCTGAAATTCATATTTATTCTATTTGGCAATCATTTCTGCTCTACACATGACTCACATTTCTCCTGGGAATAATAGGCATACCTGGGAATATTCTTTCCATGATGGAAGAGGTACCAAAGCAAAGGACCCTCCTTGTATTGCTTATGCCAAGCCATCCAAGTGCCATCAAGTCGGATCCTATAGTGGCATCCTATTGGCCAAAGTAAGGAACACTGCCTAGGAATAGACAGTTGTACCCCACCCATGGTAGAAGGGCATTGGTGTGGCAAAGTATGTGTGTACAGACAGCGGTGGGGCATCAGCATCATTAATACAGTATACCACAGTAGTATCATTCTTTACAAAAACCAACTGCCAGGAAAGGAAAGTCTGACTGCCCTAGCCTAGGTCACACACACCCTTGGACAAAGGATAGCAGGTATTTTATAGAAGGTATCAACAAAGCAATGGCAGTGGGTGAAGATTGCTTTCCCCCTCAAAAAACCAGAAGAAAAAAAGTGTCTCACAAAAAAAGTGGGTAGGGGAGGTCATGGATTCTGAGTAAGTAAAAATGATAGATTCTGATTTCACTAATGTTCCAGGCATCACCTGTGTTGCCACTTTTTGTCATACATGGGGGATCTTCATGTCTTACAAAAAAGAAAGAAAAGTTAGAACTTAGTAAGTTGTGCAGACGTGTATAGGTAGCACTGAATCTATAAAAGCCAGGAGATGCTGAAGATCTGATAGGAAGTGTGGATGACGGAATTACCAAAAGAGCTAAAAAGGGCAATAAAAACATGGTGGTGGAGCTAACAAAGCCATGATTTTACTTAAAACCAATTTACAACACCACCTAGATAGAAATTAACAACAGAAAGAACAAATTTAAAAAAAAGTGAAATATATGGAAAATGAAAAACATCTTGCTGAAAAATCATGGAATAATACAAGAAATCAGAGATGAAATTTTTAAAAATTCCTATGATCCATTGAAAGTGAAAATACACCATACCAAAATCTTTAGGACACAGCAAAAGCAGTCCTCTGATACTCATTTACAATGGATGCACACATCAAAAAAAGAAGAGACAAAATCAAAACAGTAGTTACACAAGTCAAACAGATAGTAACAACAAAAGAAGCCCACAGCCCCCGGAAGAAAGGAAGTAGCAAACGTCAGAGAAGAAATAAATAGAAGTTAAGAAAGCAACAGAAAGAATCAATAAAATCAAAAACTGATTCTTTGAAAGGATCAACAAAAGCAATGAGCCTCTGGCAAAACTGACAAATGAAAAACAGAACAGGATGCAAATAAGGAACGAAATGAGGAATATTACAGACTCAACTGAAATAAAAAAGGATCAGAAAGAACATTGTTCAAAAAAACTATCCCAGCAAATTTGAAAACCTACAAGAAATGGACAAATTTCCAGAAACATGGTATATACCCATGCTAACACAAACTCATGTTGAAGATCTGAACAGACCCATAACAAGAAAAGAGGTTGCAAAGGTAATTTTAAAAACTAACAAAAAAAAGTCCTGGCCCAGGTGGCTTCACTGGACTGTTCTACCATTTATAGAAGTGCTTACACCAGTACTACTCAAACTATTTCAGAAAACAGAAAAGGAAGTGATACTTCCGAATTCATTCCGTGAAGCCAGCATAACCCTTATAACAAAACTAGGCAAAGACACCACAAAGAAGAAAATAATGGACCAGTATTTCTCATGAAGATAGATGCATAGATTCTCGACATAATTCTAGCCAATAGACTATGAAGAAATGATACACTACAACTAAGTAAGATTCATACCAAATATGCAAGGATAGTTCAACTTTAGAAAATCAATCACCATGTAAATAAAAGGAAAAAAAGAAAAATAGCACATCAATTCATACAGAAAAGACATTTAACAAAGTCCAATACTCATTCCTGATAAATAGTTATAGAAAGGAATTTTCTCAACAAAATGAAGAGTATCTACATAAAACCAGCATCAAACATCATTGGTAATGGAGAGATGCTGAAAACATTCCCCTTGAGAACAGGAACAAGACAAGTACGTCCTTTATTATCAGTCCTTTTTTGCATTGTGCTGGAAGTCCTAGCTAGAGCAATAAAGCAAAAAACAGAAGAAAGAAAGAAAGAACATCCAAATGGGTAATGAAGAAGTTAAATTGTCCCTATTTGTGGATGACTGGATGATATAATTCTATCTTAGTCATCTAGTGCTGCTATAACAGAAATACCACAATTGGATGGTTGGAAAAAGAGTTTTATTCTGTCAAGTCCAGTAGGCTACCAGTCCAAATTCAGGGTATCAGCTCCAAGTGAAATCTTTCTCTCTTGGCTCTGGAGGAAGGTCCTTGTCATTATTCTTCCCCTGGACTGGGAGCATCTGAAGCACAGGAATCTCAGGTCCTTTCCAAAGGGCATACTCTGCTCCTGGCACCACGTCTTGGTGGCATGAGACCCCGAGTTCTTTCCTTGTTTCCCTTTCCTTTATATCCCAAGAGATTGCCTCAAGGCACACTACAGTCTCACACATTTAGTCCTGCCTCACCAACATCACTGTCACCTATCCTTCCTCAGAATATAAAGCCAAAAACTAAAGTTCAGAGAAGTTAAGATAAGATCACCACTAGAGATCCTAATACATTAATAGGATACAAACCATAACCAACAACATGCAAACTCTGGAAGATACGCTAGATAAATGGGAACTTTTAAAAATTAAACATTTAATGCTAATCAAAAGACTTGACCAAAGGAGTAAAAAGAGAAACTACAGACTGAGAAAAAAAAAATTGACTATTACAAATGAGACAAAGTTTAAATGTTCACATCTACAAGAAAATCTAACACTTCTGGAACAAAAAGACAAATGGTCCAATTGAGAAACAAAGGAAATGAACAGACACTTCACCAATAGATGTTCAAGCAGTCAATAGACACATGAGGAAATGCTTGCAATCACTAGCCATTAGAGAAATGCAACTCAAAACCACAATGAGATACCATTTCACCATGGCATTACTGTCAGAAATCACAAAAATAGGAAATAATATACATCGGAGAGCCTACGGGGAAATCAGAATTCTTGTGCACTGTTGGTGGGAATGCAAAATGATACAACCATTTTGGAAAATAGTATGACACTTTTTTAGAAAGCTAGAAATAGAAATGCCATATGATCCACAAATCCCACTCCTAGGAATGTATCCTAGAGAAATAAGAGTTATCACATGAATAAACATATCCATACCCATGTTCACAACAGCAAAAAGATGGAAACAACTTAGATGCCCATCAACAGATGAATGAACAAACTGTGGTACATTGTAACTTACACAATAATAAAGAACAATGATGTATCTGTGAAGCATCTCACAACAGATGAAACTGGAGCATATTACGCTGAGTGAAATAAGCCAATCACAAAAGGACAAGCATTTTATGAGACCATTACTATAAAACCTCATGAGAAAGTTCACACAAGAAGGAACAAACTTTGATTCTTACAAGGGGGGAGGAGGTAGGGATGGAAAACAGTAATGAGAAAATAAGTAAATATAACTTTGGTGAAGAGCAAGATAGTACACAGTACTAGGGACTCCAACACAACTTGTCCAAGGCAAGGTCACCGAAACTCCATAGGCCTGTACAACTACCTGGGGAACTGAATTACTGGGATGACACCAGGTAGGACCCTAGTCCTGAGCAACACCTAGCTCAGCTGGCATAACATAGTTTATAAGGAAAAAGTTCTGTGTTCTATACTGATGAGTGGTGTCTGGGGTTCTAAAATCCTATAGACACCTGAGATGCTCCACTGGTCTCACCTGTTCAGGAGCTGGGAAAAATGAAGAAAACTAAAGATGTAAGAGAAAGATTAGTCCAAATGACTAATGGACCACATCTATAACGGCCTCCATCAGACTGAGTCCAATACAACCAAAGGTACCTAACCACCACAACTGACTCTTCTGACAGGGATCACAATGGAGAGCCCAAGAGTGAAGGAAAATGTAGAACAAAATTCTAACTTACAAAAAAGACCAGAGTTACTGGCCTGAGAGAGACTGCAGAAACCTTAAGAATATGCTCCCATCTTCAGCCACCCTGTTGGTACAGTAATGAAGTCACCCTCATCGTTCACCCTTTAGCCAATATTAAACTATGTCCATAAAACAAAATGAGAGTGAATGGGCACAACTGCCCAGGGACAGGGATGATAAGGCAGGAAGGGAGAGGAAAGGGAACCCAAAGTTAAGAAGGGTAAGTGTTGACATAGGTTTGTTAACCAGTGTCTGAAAACAATATGTGTGCTAAGTGTTTAATGAGAAAGTAATTTGTTCTGTAAACCTTTATCTAAAGTACAATAAAAAAAAAGAGTAGATGGAGATAAATATTTACCCTAAAATGGGAAAAGGTCTTCTGTGAATAAACAGAAGAAAAATCACAAAGAGATACAACAGAGAAATTTGAACTTATCCTGACAAACAACGATAATCAGAAACAAAATTAAAAGGCAAGGGATATATGGGGGAAGTTAGAAAGAACATTATGATAAAAGGCCAATTCCTTATTATGCAAGGAGGTCTCATTAATCAATAAGAAAAATGCAGTAATCCAGACAAATTTGGGAGATCACTGAAACTGAATAGGTTGATAACCTCAGATAAATGGTTCATAGCATTACATTTAGGAAAACATAATAAATCACACTAATATCTTTTGAATAAAGAATTGTTAGGGAATAGCGTAGAATGCGTAAAAGAGAGGAAAAAATCTCGAGTTCTGTAAATGTCTCAAGTATTGAGCACGAATCAATATTACAATGATTTTGAAAAATGAACAACTGTATTTGCTGATGCAAATAAGATTTTTATTCTAAACAGTGTTGCTTAGATAGTCCTTCTTCCTGAGAAGTAAAACAGGATAAAAAGTGCTATTTATATAAGTAAATGTGATTTAGGGAAAAGAGCGACATTGGAGAAAACTATGAATTGTTGATTATGATCCTTGCTCAACTTTCCATTAGCTATGTGACTTCTACCACTTTGTTCCCTGTGTTCATATCTGAAAATACTAATAGTAACAATGATTTTGGTATCTGAGTTTTACTTCCCACAAGTTTTAGAGTTAACATGATAAAAATATGAATTGTCACCTTGATGTTATACTGTGAGTGAATGTCTGAATTTACACTCCATGATTTGCTACAGGAAACTAGGGAGGAGCTACTAGATCATTAGGCAATTAAAAAAATGTCCATGTGTGTATGTACGTATACATACATATGTAATTATGCTTTTAAGGCATCTGTACATGAAACAAGAGGCAGTCATGCTAACAGAACAAGGGGGCACTGCATGGTTTTAAAGTCAGGAAAGGTGTGTGTCAGGGTTGTATCCTTTCACCATACCTTTTCAATCTATATGCTGAGCATATAGTCTGAGAAGCTAGGCTGTGAAGAAAAATGAGGCATCAGGATTGGAAGAAGACTCATTAACAACTTAATTTATGTAGATGATGCAACTTTGCTTGCTGGAAGTGAAGAGGATTTGAAATACTTACTGATAAAGCTCAAAGACCACAGTCTTCAGTATGGATTACATCTGAGCATCACAAAAATCCTCACAATTGGACCAGTAAACAACATTGTCATAAATGGAGAAAGGACTGAGGTTGTGAAGGATTTCATTTTACTTGATTCCAATGAACATCTGTGGACACCGTAGTCAGAAAATCAAAAGACACACTGCATTGGGAAAAACCTACTATAAAGAACCACTTTAAAGTATTATAAAGATGTCACTTTGAAGGCCAAGGTGTACCTGACCCAAGCCATGATATTTTCAGTGGCATCATAAGCACACAAAATCTGGACAATGAATAGGGAAGACAGAAGAAGAATTGGTGCCTTTAAATTGTGGTGTTGGAGAAGGATGCTGAACGTACATGGACTGCCAAAAGAACAAACAGATCCATTCTGGAAGAAGTACAATCAGAAAGTTCTTTGGAAGTAAAGATGGTCAGACTGTGTCTTACATATTTTGGACATGTTGTCAGAAGGGATCAGTCCCTGGGGAAGGACATCATGCTTGGGAGAGTGGAGGGTCAGTGAAAAGGAGGAGGAGGACCCTCAACAAGATGGATCGACACAGTGGCAGCAATGACAGGCTTAAGCATAAAATCGGTTGTGGACATCGTGCAAGACTGGGCTGTGTTTCATTCTGTTGTGCCCACAGTCACTATGAATGAGAATCAGCTCCATGGCACCTAACAACAATCACATATATGTAAGTCACATATATGCAATTTTATATGCAATATATAATTACTCATATACAGATACAGGTATAATTTATACTCATACACATGTACATATATACTAATGACTCTTCGAGTGGGATCTGACTCGACGGCACTTGGCTAGCTGGCTTGGCCTTCATAAGAAATAACAAAGCAAGTTAAAATTCAGGAAAGCCTATCATCTGAGGAGTTTAGATACAAAGTTTCTCTTACTTCTTATGTTTCTGTAATATACAAGCATCTTCTGCCCTATATTAATTATTTTAAAGAGACAAAGGTACTGACAGTGAAATGAACAATGACTGGAGAGTGAGTAAAGGCATGTTGATAAAAGCCGCATTATACTGACTAAAAATAAAAGCTTATTCCCTTCTAATAATAATGCAGTGAGATGCCTTTTTTGAGCTAAAGAAAGAGTGAAGTTGGGGGTGCTTAGCTCTCCCCCTCCCGGATATTTTTCTGAGCATCTGCTGTGTCCCATGTATCATGCTATATAGGAAACAGTGGTCAAAAAAAAAAAACAGACTCCAAACAAAGACTCTCCTCCTCTTATAGTTTAGTGACAAGCACAGGCAGTTAATGGATCAATCGTGCTTCCGTGCTGGACGAGGGAAATAAAGGGAACAAAATGAGAACACCGGGGTGGGACATCATCCAGCACGGGGCAGAGGCATGGGCGAGGGGAAAGAAGGGACAGGAACATTCTACTGGAAAAAGTGAGAAGCTGACTAGCTCAAACCTGAGGGGAGAAAGAGGCTTATCTCACAAATAGTTGAAGGAAGAATATTCCACGTAGAAAAAAACAGAATGTTAAACACCCAGGAGTTAGAAAAGAGGATAGCACATTCCAGGAACCAAATGTTTAATGTGACTGGGTGATGCAATGCAAAGGGAGTTGGAAATGAGGCAGAGAGATAAGCAAGATTCAGCAGTGATTGGCCTATAATCAAAAAGTGTGGACTTTGTTTTGAAGTCAGTGAGGTTAAGCGTTGGGTACTATAACCAGATTTTTCTGTGGGGGTGGAAATATGATTGCAGGGTGGTGAGTGAAAGCGGTGAGCATGGGGAGAGGAATGCTTGAGGCAAAGAAACCAGTTTAATTGTTTTGCAGAATTCAAGTAAAAACAAAAACATGTATTGAGGGATAGAACAAGGTTAGTAGGAGTAGAGATCAAAAATAATGATTGACTAGGAGAAATATTTCAAAGGCATGAGCTACAGAACTTGACAATTGATTTTATATACAGTGCAGCAAAGAGAACAACTAGGAGAGATGCCGTGTTGTAGTTTCTGTTTTGGCTTGTGCAATTGTTGCATGATGACATTGTTTACTAAGATAATAGACATAATTATATAAGTGTTTTGAAGGAAGGAAGACTATGAATGCAGTTTTGAGAAGGTTGAGTTTCTCTTGCATTAGTGAGACATTCTATGAAGATGTAGCCTAGCCAATTAAAAAATCAAGTATGAAGGTCATGAGGAAAATCTAGACTGGAGGTATTAATTTGGAAGTCATCAATAATAGCAATAGTATTGGAAGCTAGAGAGTGGAAAAGATCACTCACAATCAATGTGTGGCTTGAGATAAAATGGACAATGGTAGAGTCCTAGGAAATACAGATATTTCAGAAGTATGACAAGGTTAGTCCAAAGGTCAAACTGGGAATGCTGGCCAGAACAGTAAAAGGAAAAGCATCTGATTTTGGTAGCATAGAAACCAAGAAAAGAAAGGATTGGAAGAAGGAGGTTGTGGTGAGTCAAATACTTCGGAGAAAGAGGACGATAACGAAGAGTTTCTCTGGAGGTTAAGGGAAGAAATTTCAATGAACATTGAAAGATGACTTGGAAATTAAGGCATAATGTAGTGTAGAAAAAATTCTTCAAAAATCTGGAGAAAGAGAATGTGAAAGTTAATAAAAGGATAATACTGAATTGGGAAAATATTTCTTTCTAGAGCAGAAACATTGTATTACGTATGCATGCTATTGGGGAAAGCTGGCAAAACGTACAATAAAGTAGAGGAATAAAGTAGGAGAGGCAATGTAGTTCAGTGGCCAGAAGACAGTCCTGAAGTCTGTTATTTTAGACTTCATACTATTAGTATCTGTCTATATAACACTAAACAAGTGCCTTAATTTTCGTGTCATGTAAATTCAAAGTCTTAGGTATATATTCCTCTTAGAAATGTCATGCAATTAAATTGGATCGTAGGTAATAATTCTCTGTAGTTTAACTATTGGTGATGTTTTCTGAATTTGCATGGTTTTGAATTAAGGATATGAAGGATATTTTGTTTTCCTTTCTCTTGCCCTCTGTCTTTAATTAGAACACATCTGCATTTCATCTCTCTACACTGTATCCCATGTTGGCACTCACAGGTGCCTACTATTTAGGTAGTGGGATCTCTTATAAATATTATACAGAATTACAATATATACTACACAGTGTACATAGAATAGGCGATATATATTGTATTACCATACACACCCTATGTTAAAGATTTTAGATAATGGAGTGGGGCACCTAAATCTTGTTCTTGAGCATTATAATTGACAATAATTTTACTGTAGTTTTCACTGACTTTTTCCACTGGGAACTGGAAGCTGTGAAAGTTAAACAGTAGAACAAAGGGTCGTGCCAGGGATCTGGATTCTGAGTTAGCTGTATTTCGTGACAGCATCTCCATGACAATCACGATTGCTTTCTGTCTCATGCTCTCCTCTATAAGATGGAAAAGATTTTTTCAAGCCCTCAAGGTACCAGTTTGGGAAAACATATTGCAAGGTGACATGTAACTATAAGAAAATGACCCTTAAGCTCTAATTTAAAAAAAAAAAAAAAAGGAAAAAAGAATAGAAATTGCTAAACAATGAGAATCAACTACATTCTACTTCTGTCATTTGGTTTGATTTGAAATCACTAGCTCTTCCCAAGAGGCCCTGTAACACGTCACTGTGAGAGAAAGGCACAGGTCAGAAGAGTGGCTTCCTACTTCCTGCTTGCAATACTCTGATTGATTCGGTTTCCAAGGTGCCATCATTGTCTCCTGTAGCGATGTGTGAGATCCTGGGATTGCTGGATAGTTGCCTCTGTGCTTCGAATAGATGACAGGTCATCACACAGAATCAGTGATGGACAGAGAATTTGAGACAAATTAATTTTTTTTTCTTATTAATTAAATCCTTCATACTGTTTTGTTCTTTTTCTTCCCTGAGATACATATTTCTCAGGGATGGCATTGGAAACTAAGAGTTAAAAAAGGAAAAAGGGAAATCCCATTCTAACTGTAACTCTGCTGTTTGTAACCAGTGTGGGACCTTGGTGATGAAATTTGTAAGTAATTCACTTCCCACTGAAGCCAGCCAATGTGGCATCTAATGCTGCCACCCTGAACATTAATGAAGGAAGTCAGACGGCAGCACAGAGTGCCCTTGGGGACTCATTTCTCACATCACCAGAAAGTAATTTCCCTCAGTTTTGGCCATCTGGTAGCCTAAATTGTTAAGATGGAGTTTTATTCAAGCAGTGCTCTGGAGACTGCCTGCATTCAAGCCTGTGCTCCAGCCCTGACCTAACTCCTTGTCTGCCAAGTTTCTCATCCATGAAAAACAGAAAAAGAAAATAGTAATAGTGTCTTCTTTATGGAATTTTATTTTCTTTTTATGAGAGTTATTGAGGTAATACTTGTGCTTAACGCAGTGTCTTGTGTATAGTAAATGCGTAATTAAAGTTCCTACTGCCATCAAGTTAATTCTGACTCATGGTGACCCTATAGGTCAGAATAGGACTACCGCATAGGGTTTATAAGGAGTGGCTAGTGGATTTAAATTGCCAGCTTTTTGGTTACCAGTGAGCTCTTAACTACTGTGCCACCAGAGAGCCAGAGATAATTAATGGTAGCTGCTATTGATTGGTTGGAAACCCTACTGGCCTAGTAGTTAAGAGCTATGGTGCTAACCAAAAGGTGGATAGTTTGAGTCCACACTTCTATGCTTTCCTATACAACTGCTGTGAGTCAGAAGCGAATTTTTGGTAACTTTTTTTTTTGTATTATATTAGTAATAGTACTGGTAGTGGTAGTGTTAGAGTAATAATAGTATCTCTGTAATATTGACCTGTCTGTGATTTTAAAAATATATTTTTATATACTGTCATCAAGTCCAGTCCAACTCATAGTGACCCTGTAGAACAGAGTAGAACTGCCCCATAGGGTTTACGGGGAAGGCCTTGTGTGTTCAAGCTGCCAACCTTTAGTTAGCAGCTATAGCTCTAAACCGCTATGCCATCAGGATTTCTGTCTGTGATTTGGAGCTTGTTAACTCAATTTTTAAGTTCTAAAATAAAACATCTGGCCTGTTACACATCAGAATGCTATTTTGAATCTTTCTGTTACAGTGATCAACCTATGATTTACTTATGTGACTAAATTATAAGTAAGTAGGGATTGCCACATTTTAATGCAATGTGGGTATCTTAGACTAAATAACACTGATATCTTCCCTGGCATTTGTAAGAGAGATTGGTTTATATTCCTTTTATATCCATAACAAAGTAAATTTAGGCAACATTTAGTGGTAAGAAATAATTATTCTTAGCTTGTATAAATATTCATGCTTCCTAATAGCCACATAAGGTTTATTCTAGTCAAAAAGGAGCTAAGATATTTTTATTATACTACTGTGTATACTTCTTGCCTCCAGCTCTCAGATGACCAAAGTGGGAGTATGCCCACCTTATGTCAGTGCTTTAGGATCTGCTTAAGAGACTTGAGCAGATGCAAAGCATGGTTCTTAAAATACTTTGACTTTGGAAAATAAAAATTCAAGTTACGTAAGCTATAAAACAGCTTAGCTCAAAAATACCATTTCCAGTTGCGTGGACCAATGCTGCAAGCCTGCTTTCACTGACAAGGTTACATATGCCAGTTGATTTTCTCTTTACAGTTCCACCAAAGATCTCCAACATCTCCTCGGATGTCACTGTGAATGAGGGCAGCAATGTGACCCTGGTCTGCATGGCAAATGGCCGTCCTGAGCCTGTTATCACTTGGAGACACCTTACACCTACTGGTAAGCAAGCTTCAAGTCTCCAAGATGTCAGACATCTTGGTGTATCCTCATGCCATTGGATCAGAAGGGCAACACATATGTTGTTATTAGAACACTGAGATAATTGTGACATAGGTCTTATTTATAGTCTTTCTTGTGGCCTCCGATAATATGTTCATCTCTGTCAACTTACAACCATTCATTTCTATCAATTCTAAAAACAGAGTACTGTAAACATTAGGTTTTGTACAGATATATCATTTATTTATCATTTAATTCTTAGTAGCACACTTCCCTAAGTCAACACATATGACATGATTTGACACTATATCAAAAATATGTGCCAGTTTGGTACCTGAGTATATTGTTGCAATGTTTTGAATGAGTTAAATTTAATTTTTAAAAAAATTTTTTTCATATATTTTGGTTGGTTGGTTGGTTTTGAAACTGTAAATAAGTTTCATAATATGTAGTACATTACAAAGATATCTGTCAGCAATAATTCAGAATGGTTTGTGACATCTAATAATCTGCCCTTGACTCTCACTATGTGGATGAGCATCAGGTATGGACTAAGTTGTATTATATTGCTAATTCAGTAAAAGAATATTATTTCCTATTAATCTCTCCTGTGTTATCACCTCCACTCTCCTGTATCATCGCTATAACTGAGTTCCCAGACTCTCCAGCTGTTTAACTTTCTTCAAAAGTTTACCAAATCATTTAGGATGGACAACATGCATGTTTCCTTACTACATTGATCACACTTTCTTACATGCAAACCATGCCTTTGCCAATGACACAGTTTTTGCAGATGAGACCTAATATTTAATGTTTCTTAAAATAGACTGGTAACAACATCATTCTTACATGATGTCATTTTGCGTAGCTAGCCCACAACTTTAAACGATACTCTCTTAAAGAGAATAGACTGTTTTTGAAACACAGCAACCCACGTTCATTTATGTCTTGTCTATGGCTACTTCTGCTCTGAAACAGCAGATTTAGCTACAACGAAGATCACATGATCCACAGGGCCCTTTACATAGCTTGCCCACCTCTCTGGTCAAGATTATGGCTTGAAGCACGGGACAAGGACTTGCTGCACTCACCCGTAATCCCACTAGGTTTCAGAGTATCCTCCATAGTGCTCATTCAAAAATGAATACATTATACATTAAGTCTCTAGATAACTTATGAAAGGAACCTAAGCATCTAAAGAGACTATAAGCATCTAGTGATTTATTCTTTGATATGTTCATTTTGGAATGCATACCATGAAACAATGCTATGCTAGGTTAAAAATACAGTGGAAACTATGCCAAGATATTTTTAAAAGGCTAGAACAATATTTGTTATATCTTTAAAAATCTTGTTTTTGTAGTGGATGATTCTGGGGCCTCCATTCCACACTAAAGCAAAAAATTAATTTCTTAAATGGTGTTTCTATCAATTTGTTGGGATGGCTTTGCATTTAGATGGTTATTCGTATTGCAGACCTCTATGGTGTTAGCAGACTATCTTTCAAAATCCATGCTTGTTGGTTGTTCAGTCATTCAGCTCATCATTTCCTGAAAACATGTAATAGCAACACATTAAGTAGCTGTTTGGGGAAATAACTGCAGACTCACACTCTCTCAGATCTGTTTTATATCTCATGAGGAAAAAAATGCAAGTGAAGAACTACATGAAGTATAAACCTCCAAACATCATATGCTTTCCTCCCGGATTCAGTTAAAGCTCCAGAACACCTGCTACTTTGATGGCATTGTGTTAGCTGCCAACATCATGACACCTACCCCTGTCTCAAGTAGAAGTGCTTTTAATGAATGGCAACTTGCTATAAAAGCCATTGGCCTGCATTTATAAAAGACATCCTCTAAAAGTCATCATTGTGTTTACTGTAATGTGATTGTTGAAATTGTTAATACAAGTTTATTATATAGTTTTCTTTCTAGAAGGATACTTTAAAGAAATTGCTGTATGTTGACAGTATCTCTAAAACCTACTGCTTGCAATTGAGCCAGTTTTCACTCACAGAAACCCTATTAGATACAGTAGAACAGCATCAGAGTGTTTCCAAGGCTGTACACCTGTGTAGAAGTTCAGGGTCCTAAGTGGTCCTGCTTCCAGCCCAGGGGACACACTGGTCTGTAAATCTAGCTCAGACCCAGTGGACAGTAGGCAGGGGAACAGATAAATGGGAGAGAGGTCTTTCCCCAAAGAGGTATTATTTGATATGCTTGGTAGGATAAACACAGGTACTTACATATTGCTGATTGAGCACTGTTTTTCCCTGATTCTGGAAGCATGAATAGACTGTCCACTGCTTGGTCTCTCCAATGTAGAAAACACATGCCAACCACCACTGCTTGATTTACCATGCTCTCTCCAGTGAATCAGGCCTGCAGGTTGCCAGTTCCCAATGGGTCTAATCAGGTAATTCCTTGTTGCTTCTGAATAATCTCTTTCCTTCCCCTACTGCTCAGTCTGACTCTTCAACTTTGTCTTTGATCTTCAGGGCTCTGATGTTGTCACATATAATGGATTCACTTTTGAGTAGGAGTGCATCTTTGTTGTCAAAGAGGCCATAGGAAGTATCTGACTACTTGGCCATCTTAGCTTGAACCCCTCAGGGGATAAGTTTGGTTTAAAGTTTAAAGATGATCTCAGGACAATAGTTTCAAGATTCATCTAGCCCCCTTGACTCCTGAAAGCCTAGATTTCATGACAATTTGAAATTCTGTTTTGTATTTTTCCATTTTTGATCAAGATTCTTTTAGGAAATCTTTGATCAAAATGTTTAGGCACCATCAGATTCTTCCCATCTCTCGAAAAAGGAGACAGTTGTTCATGGAGACATCTAGCTACACATCTCATGTTCTCATCCTATTCCTGACACTCCTTTTGGATTTAGTGTAATTTTGAGGTATAATCCAAGTGTCTTAGGCTGGGCTCCTAGGGAAGCAAAACCAGAAACATGTATACACACAAGGAAAGATTATATATTAGGAAACAGCTCACAAAATTGCAGAAGCTGAACATCCCAAGTCCTGGCACAAGCCTCATGTGGCCACAGAAGCTGGTAAACCCAAAATCAGCAGGTTGGAGACCAGAGTTCTGGATCACCAGTTGTGTAGGTCAGAGGATCCCAAGTTGGTGGCAAGACAGAGCTGTAGAAGCTGGTGGCAAGACAGAGCTTCAGAAACTGGCAAACCCAGGATTGGCAGGTCAGGGAAAAGGACTCTGAAGCACTAGCTGTAAAGGTTGATGAATCCAACAGCTACAGTTCAAGTCTAGGAACCAGATGCCAGAAGAGAGCAGGAACTGCTGGCTAGGAGAGCAGACAGGCAGTAGGTGATGGAAGGCAGAGAGATGAGAGCTAAAGGATGGGAAGCTACCACAGGCCCTGCCCTGCCACTTGATACACAGCAGCCAAACATGGAATAGACAAGTTGGCATAATCCTTACCACCATGCCAAGTGTCAGGTTCTTCTTGTTTAGACACTTATGGCTGACTGTAATAAATTTCTCAGTGATCCCAGACATCCGATCTGAACACTTAATAACCATAAAGCTTCCATAATATTTCAAGGTAACAAATAACCAGAGTGCAAGTCAAATATTTTAGAATGAAGGAAATATTAAATCAACCCCAAGGACTCTAGAAAACTCAAAATCAGCTAGGGAAAAATTTTAGAAAACACTCTCAAAGAGATTTCCTGTCATCAAAACCAAGGTTTTGTGGGCCAAATATTACCTGCTCTGTTCTTGTACTACCCGCAAGCTAACAATATCTTTAAATTTTTAAATTGTTGACAAAATCAAAAGGAAACCATACTTCTTGACACATAAATGTGTGAAACTAAAATTTTAATGCTGACAAATACAGTGTTTTTGAAACACAGCTACCCTCATTCATTTATATATTGTCTATGGCTGATTTTGTTCTAAAACAACAGGCTTGTGTAGCTGTAACAAAGATTGCTTGACCCACAAAGTCCTTTACATAAGTTTGCCAACTTCTGTTCAAGATCATGGCTTGAGACAGAGAGCAATCATTTGCTGCAGTCAACCATGACCCTAGTAACTTTTGAAACATCCTCCGTTGAGTTCCTTCAGACTTCTCAAGAGAAATATATTTATTTTTCTATAATTCTCTATCTGTGGAGGTGGGGCTAAGGTAATGGACAAGTTGGATGTTTCTGTGGTCCCTCTAACAACAATCCAGAAAAACGAATGAATGGATTATATGTGACATTCTATGAGCCCTGAACATCAAAGGGAAAGTTGAAACACCAGAGTTAGTAATATGGAAGGGAGAGTATGTCCAGAAGTACCTATGACTGGGAAGAACTGATTAGACAGGAATCCACACCTCACAGGAGGATCCATAGTGGACAGCATGGTGAGTGAAGAGGTGGCATTCAGAGAATGTCTTCAGTGGAAGAGAATCGGCAGGTCCACTCATACCTCCACAATGAGTGAAAAACCTCATTTAATCATCAAAAGCTCAGTGGCTTGCATCTAACCTGCGGTGTACAGATCAAAAACTTTTCCTCAGGCTAAGCCTATCTTCCTTTCCTGAGTGCTTCCCCCTCCCTTATTTGCACTGCACTGGGCTCTAAATTCTGATGCACTACCTAGGCTGGAAGTAAGACTCCTTATGTGCACCCTGAACTATCCTCCCAGACTTGAAGAGAGGAAAAAGTTAATAAAAAGAGAGAAAAGAATCTACTGAGTCCCCTAAGCCAGGATGTCAGGGCAGAAACAAGTCCTTTGTCTAGGTGGAGACATAAGTGGTCTGCTGACCATGAAAGTCTTTCCACATTGCATACAGCATTCAGTGTGAGTATTGTCTTTCAGTAAAAGCTATCTATCTACTCTCATTAAGAAACAGACACAAACCTTCCTCAAAGACACTCATGGATGGCTGTCAGTCCCCTACCATTCTCAGTATATGTGGGCAGTTACCTGTGGCTATACCAATCACCCCTGCCCATCTAGAACTGTAGGGGAGAGCCTGAACCACACACTAGATAACTAACTGATTGGCACCTGAGCCAAGCCAAGTGCTGTCAAATCGGGCACCTGAACTGAATACATAGAAGAAAAATAAATGGACACCTGGGCCCAAATTCCTAGTAACGGCTCTAGCCATCTGGTGAGAGGACATTGGAACCTCAAAGACACCAATAATCTAAGTAGCTCACATGAACAGTCTTTTGGGGCATTTCCCAATAAACAAAAGGAAGTTAGAACATAGTAAGCAAACATAAATACATACAGTGACTTACTGCTGGCTCAGAAACAGTAGTCAATATCAAATCTCTTAAAGGGGTAGACCATGATGGTCTCAGAAAGAGCCCCAAACAAAGAATAGAGAAGTTTAATAGGTAAAGCAAACTTCCTGGAATTATTGGAGACAGAATATAAAAGTTTAACATTAAGAACTCCTCAAGAGATCAGGCAAAATGCAGCAAAGCATAATGACAAATTGAACAGGCTACAAGAAATTCTGGAGCAACAGCAATCTGAAATTCAGAAGATTAATAATAAAATTATAGAGATTGACAATAGAAAGTCAAAGGAGCAGAATTGAGGCAATAGAACATAGATTTTGTGAGTTGAAGATAACGCAATTTACACCAATATATTTGAGGCAAAAACAGATAACTTAAAACAATGAAGAAACATTAACAGTTATGTGGGACTCTATGAAGAGGAATAGGTTATGAATGATTGGAGTGCCAGCACAAGGGGTGATAACAGAAAATACAGAGGATTGTTTAAGATTGTTGACAGAAAACTTCCCTGATATCATGAAAGATAGGCAGATATCTATCCAAGCTGCTCATCAAACTCCACACAAGATCAGTTCTAAACAGCAGACACCAAAACATATTATAAGCAAATTTACCAAAACTAAAGACAAGGAGATAATTTTAAAGGTGGCTAGGGATAAATGAAAAATAGTCTATGGGACTCAATAAGACTAAGCTCAGACTACTCAACAGAAACCATGCAGGCAAGAAAGCAGTGGGATGACATATACAAAGCCTTGAAGGAAAAAAAAAAGTTGTCAGCCAAGGGTTACCTGTCATTAGCTGCAAAGTTGTCTCTCAAATATGATGCTAAAATTAAGACATTTCTAAAGAAAGAGAAGTTTAGAGAATTTGTAAAAATCAAAATTATAAGAAATACTATTCGGTATCTGAGCCCTTTACGTGGATCGCATTCTATTACAGCACGTGGGAAACTAGCTCCCTGCTGCATTCACAGATCTGAGGGAAGGTTCCTATTCTTCCACACAAGAGGTATTATTTCCCTAGCTTACTCTTTCATGTGTTTCACATCTGATCCAAACAAAGCTTGATCATAATTGTATTCTTTATGACATAAGAGAGAATTTTCCTTGACTATCTTATAAAGGAAATTGGGATATTTTTAATTTAAATTTTCTTTTCCTTTTGAAATTTGGAAGCAGGAGGTGATCCTTTTTAGCCTATAATGCAAAACCTTTCCTGGAGATACTCATGGAGGGGACTCCACTCACATGTTATGGTAAAATTGCCTTCAACCTACGGCCATGTGAACAAAAAAATCCAGCTAGCTTTGTTCAATTATTAATTGTATCTTCAACAGTATAGAGTGTGACTGCCTTGCAAAGGAAATGTACCTGTAATTAGCTTGACCCCACAGGGATACCTTGACCCCACAGGGATACCGAGCTGTGAAAGGGGAAGATTGTGTGTGGGGTATGCATTGCAAGTACCTGATTACCTGTCATTTTGATGACAAGAGGAGGAGAAAGGAAACAGAGTGCTTGAAAAGATTATTTATTACTTCTTAATTGCATTTCAAATATGGTTAGAGTATTTTGTTTCTCTTTCTTTTGATATACAAAATTTCTTTTACAAATATACTGCAAGTATTTTTAAAGAGACAGGGAAATTAGAGGAATGGATGGAGGAGAAGGGACTGATGTGTTCTGACATTGCCTTTCTTATGTTCTGATTTCTTAACTTCTTTCTTCTCTTCAGTTATTCAGTATAATCAAAACGATGTGTCACATATGTGGTTGTTAAATGTGACCTATTTTCTCCCTTAATTAAGTTGGGCTTTCATAATCCTGTAACTCCCAGAGGGCAATTGCACCGTAACATGTATTTTCTATAGAGCGTTTGATCTTTTTTCCTGTGATCAGTGCTACTCCCATCTTCATTTAACTTTGTTTTGAAAACTTTCTTCTGTCATTCATGAGGAAGCCCCTTCCTCAGGTATGTATCATGTGGTGTCAGGATTGCTCGGGGTTACCTTCTTTTTCTATAAAGGTTTGCGTAACCTCAGTAGCTCTCTGTACCTGAAAGATTGAAAAAACACATTGAGAGTTTATCCCCTTAGGTAGAGAACAGTTCAGGAAGTGTTCTGTAATTCTCTTATTCAAGACAGAAGCCAGATTTGACATTAAGATAGAGTATATAATGTCACTTAAGAGATTTTTTTTATACCTTTATAGGGTCAATTTCCCATAGAAACACTGTACTAGGAGAGGGGCTAAGAAGACTGGAGAGTTCAGAATCTCATTCTCTCCGGAATGCTGAGTTTTAGTATGCTGATCTGACATGCTTCTTTAAATGACTTTTCAAATTTGAATCCTTGTCTTAAGGTGCTCTCGTACTCCCCTAATGCTGCAATCCAGTATATGTTACTATATGGGACATGCCAATAACTAGGTGGGTTATAATTCCATCCAATTATTAGTATGTCCTGTATAAATTTGGCTCATTGGTTTAGAAGAAATATCTAATATTAAACTGAATTCATTCAAGTTAAATTTCAGAAGTATATGGCACAAGTACCTGTCATATCGTTTTGAGTCAGCATATTAGAATCGGTATAACTTCACATTTCACATTAACAATGTATGATCCACAATTTAAGTTTCAGGGAATTTTGTCCTTGTGGTCTTCTGTGAGTAAACTCTGAAAGTATATGGATATAGAAGACTCAAACCTATGTGGTTTTTAGGTAAGCCTATTGTCCACATAGAAACCCTGGTGGTGTGGTGATTAAAAGCTATGGCTGCTAATGAAAAGGTCAGCAGTTTGAATCTACTAAGTACTCCTTAGAAACTCTGCAGTGCAGTTCTACTCTGTCCTATATGGTTGCTATGAGTCAGAAGCGACTTGACAGCACTAGGCACTTGGTTTTTTTTTTCATTGCTGTTGTTCAGTTTGTTGACCAGATAAATAACAATTCAAAGGAGAATCATAATTCAACTTCTTCTATTGATTGCTTTATTTTTATTGTATTTTTCATTTTTTAATATTCCTATTTTTTCCTTTTCAAGAAACACAAGGATAGATTTTTAAAATCTTATTATGCTGCTTTTGAGTGCTTTACTTGTATATTGCTTTTAAAATATTTCATCCATCAATACATACTTATATTAATGTTGATGTTCATCTCACACTTTGATCATTTGGCAAGCAATACTAATTGGATGTTCACTGTGAAAGGACAACATGAAAAGCAAGACTGACATGGTTTCTGCACTTACAGAGCTTAAATTTGGGCAGAGTTTAAGCTAGGCATTAAATTTATAATTGCATAGATAGCTACTAAATTAGATTTATATATCATGAAGGAGAATTATAGCATGCAATAATAACATAATGTAGGGTCATATAGTAAACTCTGTGTGGTCAGCAAAGCACCCCTGTTGGAAGCTTCTGTTGGGACCTCAAGGATAAATAAGATCTGAGCAAGTATTTCAGTCAATAGAGCAGTATATCTAAAGTGCCAGAGTAATAATGCATGAAATAATCCTGGCGGGGATGTTTCTGTGATTGGTGTTATATTAGTTATATGATGTTAGTGTTTAGTCATGTAACTTTTCTTTTAATGTTTGAATGTTAAAAACATGGTTTCTTTTGCATTTATACGGGTATCTTAAATTCAGATCGGAAATATATTCTTCCCCTGTACAGATGACTCCATAATAGCCTAATCAAGCAGTTGCAAACTCTTTATCAGTAACCTTATTATTAACTGGTTGACTTAAAATGTAGGGAATACAAAAGCTAATCACACGCTTACTGTTCTCCATGGCCCATAGTTAAGCACTGTGGACAGACTGACAGTAACTGACTGTCAAACTTTATGCCATGTGGTTTTTCCATAAACTGGTGTGCTGTCCATTCTGACAGGCATTGAGCTTTGAAAGGACCTAGCACCACTTCAGAAACTTACTCCATTTCCATCCGGATGTGCCATCCAACGTCCAAAGTATTCAACCTGAAGAGAATTGAATTGTCCTAGATGAGGCCTTGATGATCTGGCTTAGACTTGAGCATTTCAGGATATTTTAGAACTTTGTATGGAGGAGGTAGAATAGCTTAAACACAGGTTTACACATGATTAATAGAACAGAAATACAGAATCCACATTACTTAGCATTATATATGTATATACATATATATACACACACATATATAATTCATGAGAATTAAGAGACTATGTTTTCAGACTTCTTAGCACTGTGCTAACTATTATTATTACTACTATTATTACCTATTGCGGTTATGTATCAGCTCCCTACAGTGATTAGTTTAGGGGAAAAGAAATAACTGATATCTTGGCAACAATCTCAACAATTTTTTTATCCATGTCCATCTTCCAACCCAATGCAATACCAGTGAGATTTAAAGACAATGCTCTCAGCAAGGTTAGGCTTCATATTTTGTATCTTATAGTACGTCATATTCAATACACACATTTGGTGTCTTTTTTGGAGTATCCCTTTTGAGAACATGAAGCATGACCACTATGTGTCTTGCTGGCAGATATTTTCCAGCATGGCCTATTGATGTGTCTCACTTGCTTCTGCAGAGACCATTCTCCCAGTCTGGCTATGTAACAGCAAGTACTTTATTACCTGTAACTACACTGAACCTGACATGACAAATTACAACCCTTATTATTTTATCCAAAGGTGGTGTTTCAGGAGATACACTGTCAAGACATAAAAAATGATCTGCAGTAGTCAGAAGTAGGCCTTTGAACACACGGAAGGCTTACACATTAAATATATAAATATTTTCTTTTATTTTTTAAAATGTATTTAAATGAAAGTTTAAAATTCCAGTTTCTCATACAAAAACTTAGTGTCATGTGACCCGCTTTGTTCTTCCTACAGTGTGATAGCAGACTCCTCTCCACCCTGTATTTCCCATGTCCATTCAGTCACCTCCTGTCCTCTTCTACCTTCTTACCTTGCCTCCAGAGAGGAGCTATCATTTTAATCTTGTATGTCTGCTTGAGCCAAGAAGCACACTCTTCACTATGATCATTTTATGTCTTGTAGTCGCCATGAGTTGGATACAACTCAATGGCTCTTGGCTGGCTTGGCGGTCCAGTCTGCTCTTTTTCTGAAGAGTTGACTTCGGGAATAAGTTTAGTTCTGGGCTAGCCCAGATTCTGGGGGTCATGCCCTCTGGAGTATCTCCAGTCTATTAGACTATCATCTGTTTTTTGTCTTTTTGTTTTTCTGTTGTTGTTGTTGGTGGTGTAGCTATTTTTTAACTAGAATTTGAATTCTGCATCCTGCTTTTCTTCCACTCTGTCAGGGCCTCTGTTGTGTTCCATGTAAAAGAGGTCATTGGTGGTAGCTGGGCACCATCTGTTTCTTCTGGTTTCATACTGATGTCACCCCTAGTTTATGTGGTCCTTTCTGTCTCTTGGGCTCATATTTTCCATATGTCTTTGGTGTTCTTCATTCACCTTTGCTCCAGATCAGCTGGGATACATTGATACTTCTTAGATGCTGCCCTTGGTAGCTTTTTAGACCTCAGTTACCTCTCAACAGAGTGAGATGTGGAACATTTTCTTAGTGCACTTTGTTAATGTAGCTTGACCTCAGTGTCCCAGAAACCATCCTTCACAGACCCTTGCTCATGCTACTCTAGTCCTCAAACTGTTTGGTTGTATTCAAGAGACTTCTTAGCTTCTGGTATATTCTGATTTTGCTGACTTTTCTTGTGTTATATGTTATCTTTTCCTTCACCTAAAAATAATTCTTATGTACTACCTAGTTAGTGAACACCCTTTCCCTCCCACTCCACCCTTGTAACCATCAAAGAATGTTTTCTGCTATGATTAAGCCACTTCCTGAATTCTTATAAATGTGGTCTCGTTCACTATTTGTCCTTTTGCATCTGACTGGTATCACTCAGCATAATGCCTTCCAGATGCCTCCATGTGTCACATCTTCTTTGTTATTCTTCCTCATTGTGTAGTTTTCAGTTGTGTGAATGTTACGTAATCTGTTCATCCATTGATAGTCACCTAAGTTGTTTCCCTCTTTTGCTGCTGTGAACAGTGCCACAATGAACATGGGTGTGCATATACCTATTTGTGTGGCACCTCTTATCTCTCTAGGATGTATTCCAAGGAGTGAGATTGCTAGATTCTATTTGTCACTTTTTAAGACAGTGACCTCTTGATTTCCAAAGTAGTTCTAGCATTTTACATTTCCTAGAAGCACAGTATAAATGTTCCAATATCTGTACAGCCTCTCCAGCATTTATTATTTTGTGTTTTTTGGAGTAATGCTAGTCTTGTTGGGGCGAGATGGTATCTCATTTTTTGATTTGATTTTCATATTTCTAATGACGAATTATCATGAGCGTTTCCTCATATATCTGTTAGCTGCCTGAATGTCTTCTTTGGTCAAGTGCTTGTTCATATCCTTTGCCTGACTTTTAAATTGGGTTATTTGTCTTTTTTGTTGTTGTTGAAGTTATACAGGACCTTATATATTTTATAGATAAGACACTGATCAAATAAGTTGTATCACAAACAGTTTTTCCTCATTCTGTGGTTTGTCTTTATACTTCTTGCTGCAGTTTTGGGTGAGCGTAAGTGTTTGGTTTTTAGGTGTTCTCAGTTATCTGTTTTATCTTCTTGTGTTTGTTCATTGTTAGTTATGTTTTGTAAACTGTTTATGCCTTGTATTAAGGCTTCTAACATTGTCTCTTTCCATAAGAGGGTGATCATTTATTTCTCCACTTTATTAAAATATGCCATTGGAATATAGATAAGGATTGGATTGTGTCTCCAGATTGTTTGGGGTAGAATAGAATAGATTGCTTTGTGTAAAATTCTATTGTTTGAGTAGAAAGTGATAAAATGTTGAATCTCTCTATCCATAATCAAGATATATTTCTCCACTTAATTAGGTCTCTTTTTGTTTCTGGCAGTAGTGTCTTGTAGTTTTCTTTGCATAGATCTTCTAACTCTCTGTTTAGGTTTATTCTTAAGTATTTAACTTCCTGGGCTGTTATAAATGCTATGCATTTGGTAATTTCCTTTTTGATGTTCTCTTTATTGGTGTAGGGAATCAAACTGACTTTTTATGTTTATCTTATGTCCTGATACTTTACTGAGCTCATCTATTAGTTCCAGTCTTTCTTTTTTATGGATTCTCTAGGATTTCTTATGTGTAAGATCATATTATCTGCAAATACAGACACATTGACTTTGTCTTTACCAACTTGAATGTACTGTACTTCTTTTTCTAGCTTAATTGTTCTGGCTAGAACCTTCAGGACAATGTTGAATAATAGTTGTAATGAAGGGTATGGACATCTGGTTCCCTTTCTCAAGAGGAATAATTTCAGGCTCTCTACATTTAAGATGATGTTGGCTCTTGACTTTGTATAAATGTCTCTTATTATTTTAAGCACTTTCCCTTCTATTACTATTTTACTGACAGTCTTATCATGAAATGTGTGTTGAACTTTGTCAAATGCCTTTATGAATCAAGTGATAAAATTATGTGGTTCTTATCTTTTGTTTTATTTATGTGGTGGATTGCATTAATTGCTTTTCTAATATTAAATCATCCCAGCATAACTGATCTGATTCCCTCTGGGTCATGGTGAATTAATCTTTGATATGTTATTGAATTTATTGGCTAGAATTTCGTTGAGAAGTTTTATGTCTAAATTCAAGAAGGATATTAGTTTGTAATTTTTATATTTATTTATTTTGTCACATCTCTATCTAGTTTTAGTATCAGAGTTATGCCAGCTTCATATAATAAGTTTGGGAGTATTCTATCTTCCTCTCCCTCCCCTCCCTCGAATATCTTCAGTTACAGTGGTGTTAAATCTTCTCTGAAAATGTGGTAGAATTCTATAGGGAAGGCATCAGGGCTAAGGATTTTTTTTTGCTAAGAGTTTTGTAATTACCTTTTGAATATGTTCTTTGATTATGGGTTTATTTTGTACCTCTGATTTTGTTAGTTTAGGTAAGTAGTATGTGTCTAGAAATCTGTCCATTTCCTCTAGATTTTCAAATTTGTTAGAGTACAATTTTTCATAGTATTCTATTATGATGTTTTCCCCTAGTTATTTCTGTTGTAATATTGCCCATCATATTTCTTATTCAGGTTATTTGCTTCCTCTCCTGTTTTTTCTTTGTGAATTTGGCCAATAGTTCATTGATTTTGTTATCTTTTCAAATAACCAGGGTTTAGTTTTCTTTCACTTGCTTTTCTATTCTTTATTTCATTTAATTCTGCTCTATATTTTATAATTTGTTTTTATGTGGTTCCCAAAGGCTTCCTTATCTGCCAGCTATTTGTTTGAGTTTGCTGTGAATTTGGCTCTTTCATCTTTTTGGATGTGTATATTTTTTGCTGTGAATTGACCTCTGAACATTGCTTTTGGTGTGTCCAAAGGTTTGAGTAAGATATGTTTTCATTCTAATTTGATTCAGTGAATTTCTTTATTCTCTCCTGTTTAAGTCGTCTAGTGCGGCACTAACAGAGATGCCTCAAAGTGGATGGGTTTAGCAAAGAAAAGCTTATTCTTACACAGCTTGGTAGGCTACAAGTCCAATTTAGGTTGTCTGCTCCAGAGGAAGCCTACCCCTCTTGTTGGCTCTGAAGGAAAGTCTTTGTGTTGCATCAGTCTTTGTTCAGGAAGCATCTTGGCACAGGTCTGAAGGATGGGCTTTTCTCCAGGTGCTGCTTTCTTGATGGTATGAGGTTCCCAATTCTTTATTGCTTCTCTTTCCTTTTATCTCTTGTAGGATGAAAGGATAAAGGGTGCTGCAAGTCATGCTCCAGGGAAATTCCCTTTACAGTGGAGCAGGAAGGTGATCTCATGAAGAGATTTGCAGTCCTATCCTAACCCTCTAACATACAGCATAGGAAAATCACAAAATGGAGGACAATCATAAAATACTGGGAATCATGGCTCAGCCACATGGCTACACATGTTTTCGGGGAGACACAATTCAATCCATGATATCGCTTTAATTTATTCTGTAGCTCAGTATTTTTTGAGCAAGATGCTGTTTAGTTTCCATGTGTTTGATTTTTTCCCCTTGCTTTCTCTGTTATTGATTTCTACATTTATGACTTTATGGTCAAAAATGATGCTTTGTAACATTTTGATGTTTTAGATTTTGTTAAGATTTGCTTTATGCCCTTATCTGTAGTCTATTCTGGAGAACAGACCACTTGCATTGAAAATGAAAGTACACTCCGTAACTGTTGGGTGGAATGTTGTATGTATGTCTGTGGGGTCAAGTTGGTTGATTATTGCATTTAAATCTTCTACATATATACTGAGCTTATTTCTGGATGTTCTCTGTTTCACTGAAAGCAGTGTGTTGAAGACCCCTACTATTTTTGTGGAGCTGTCTTTTTCTGTTTTCAGTACTGGTAGAATTTATTTTATATATTTTACAACCCTGTCATTGGCTGTGTAAATGTTCAATATAGTTATGTTCTCCTAGGAGAACACAGCCAATGACAGGGCTGTGAAATACATATAGCCATGAGTCGGATCTGACTCGATGGCACTTGGCTGGCTCCTAGTATAGTGATCCTTTAATCATTATATAGTAGTTCTTTCTTATCATTTGTGGTAGATTTTCCTGTAAAGTCTATTTTGTGAGAAATTAATATTGCGAGTACTGTTCTTTTTTGATTGTTGTTTGCTTGATTCATTTTTTCCCATCTTTTGAGTTTTAGTTTGTCTTTGAGTCTTAGGCATGTCTCTTATAGGCAGCATATAAAGGGATCATGTTTATATTTTTAATACATTCTGCCATTCCTGCCTCTTTATTGGTGCATTTAGTCCATTTGCATTTAATGTAATTATTGCTAATTGTGAATTTAGTGAGAATACTGGTAGCATAGGGGTTAGGAGTTACAATCACCAACCGAAAGCTCCACAGGTACTTCTTGAAAATAGACATTTTAATGTCTGTGTTTATATGTTGATGACCATTTGTTTGTTCCACTTAAATTTCTGTGCTGAGTCACTTTAAGTATTTTCTTTTCTTGTTTCTCATTGTTGCAGCTTTTGTATTTGTTGAGTATTTATATTTTTCTTGTATTTTATTTTGATGTGTAAGATTGTCAGTTTCTTTTGTGGTTACCTTACTATTTATCCTTATTATTATCACTATCTTAAATCAGTCTTTTATTACTTTGTATTGCCTTGACTTTCCCTGCATATGAAAGATCTATGACTACATTTATTAGTCCCTTTTTAAAATAATTGTTACAATGTTGTCGTGTTTTACATAATGATGTTTCTGTTTCCCTATTTTCAATTTTTGGGATTTCTGTATCTTTGTTGATAATATGGCTATTTTCTCTCCGTTCCAGTTTGGGGTTGTTGTCTGAGGTTATTAGTTGTCTAACCAGTGGACTTCCTTTAGTATTTCTTGTAATTTTGATTTTTCAAATTCCTTAAGCTTCTGTTTGTCTGGAAATGCCCTTACTTTTCTATCATATGTGAGAGAGAATTTTATAGTATATATATAAATTCTTGGCTGGTATTTTTTATTTCCTTCAAGGCTTTATATATGTCATTGTATCTCCTTCTTGCAAGTATAACTTCTGCTGAATAGTCTGAGCTTAGTCTTACTGACTCCTTTGTAGATGGCTTTTCATTTATCCCTAGCTGTTCTTAAAATTTCTCTTTATCTTTGCTTTTGGCAAGTTTGAATATAATGTCTTAGTGATTTTCTTCTGGGATCTACCTTGTGTAGGATTCAGTGACCACCTTGGATAGATATCTTACTATCCTTCATGAGGTCAGAGAAGTTTTCTGCAAACAAATCTTCAATAATTCTCTTTGTATATTCTGTTGTCCCCTGTAGTACTAGAACTTTGATCACTTGTAAATTATGCCCCTTGAAAGATTCACACATCATATTTAGGATTTTTTCATTTTTAAAAAATACGTAATTTTCCCCTGAATGTGTGTTAGTTGCATTATGTTCAATCTCATTGATTCTGACTTCCATTGCTTGTTCTCTTGCAACTTTCTATTGAATTGTTTAAATCTGATTTTTTTTTTTTTTTTAGTTAATCTTCTAGAGTTCTGTTTGCTCTTTATGGATTTTTGCAGCTTGTTAAATCTGTCATTATGCTCTTCTCTAATCTTTCTAAATTCCTCTATTGCTATGTCTGTGTGCTTCTTGACTTCTTCTATATATGACCTAATTTCCTTTCTGATTCCTTTTTTTAATTAAAATTGTTTCTTTTTTTATGATTGAATGAAAATGTACATTCCCATATAAAGTTGCATGGCCACCTATATGCAACTCTCACTGTTCTCCCTGCCCAGTGACAACACACTCTTCCTCTCTGCTCCATACATATCTTATCCTCTCAACAATCACCTATCCCTTCCTCTCCACCCACTCCTCTGCCTCCAGTAAGAGGTCATCAGGACAACATCCTATAGATGCATAGAACCATAAAGTGCACACATGATATGGTCACTCTGTGTCACCAAGTCCAATCCATTCCTGTCTGAAGAGTTGACCTCCATTATGATTTCTTGAAGAGTTCTATATATTAGTCATTTTTTCTGCCTTCTCTAATTCCAGTAAGTTCTTTCAATCTGGAAGATTTCTTGATTCTTTGTTTTGGGAACTTTCTGAAGCCATCATGGTCTGCCTCTTTATGTGATTTGTTACTGACTGTTGACTCCAAGATGTTCTATAAGTTACTGTATTTATTTATTTAATGTTTGCTTACTGTGTCCTAGCTTCTCACTTTGTTTTGTTTTGATCTGCACACATAGGCTACTCATATGAGCTAGTTGATTTTTGGTAGCTTTTAAGCTCTAACGTCCTGTCACAAAACAGTTTGAGCTATTATTAGTTATGTGAGCCCAGGAGTCCATTTACTTTCTTGTATAGGTTCAGCTGAGGTATTCAGGCAGGCAGTCACCAAATGTTTTGTGCCTGCTGTCACCTACAGTCCTAGATGGTCAGGAATGACTGGTCTAGGCACTATTATCTAGTTGCCATAGTTCAGTCATGCCAAGCAAAGCAGGGGACTTTGTGTCCTTGTGTCTCTGAGAGGAAAATATGTCTCTGGTCCCTAGAGCTCATAGATGGGCAGATTTTGCAGTAAGACTAGGAATATTCAATTCTGTCAGGATTGGTGCACCACTTATTCATGTATCCCTGTCACATGTAGGTAGTTGGTGTTGGTAGAGCTACCAGTCCTCAGACATCAGCTCTTGGTAGATAAGATCCTTGCTTAATAGGCAGAGTGGTGTTACATGTCGTGAACCTAACTTTTCACCATTTAGCTGATACAGTGAAATTAAGGCTCAGGTGTGTATCATATTGTACTGTGCTAGTGAAGGCCTATGCTGCTGTACTGGGCTCACGCAGGTCTATGCAGTGGTAAAAGGTATTCAAAGTCCATGGACCCCTAATGCCTCTACATAGGAAAAGGAGCTCTTTCTGCCCTGAATTCCTAGTTTAGCAGAACCAGTAGATTATTTTCTCCTTTTTTTTTTTTTATTTTGTTCCCTCTCTGAGGCTAGGAGAATGGCACAGGGTACTTTGGGTCATATTTCTAGTTCAGGGAATGTATCAGTGTCTAAAGCCAGCTCTGACCCAGTGTAGAGTAGTAACAGGGCAGGTAGCTAAATGGATGACAGATCCAAACTTGTGTTTTTGATCTGTGCAGTAGGTTAGATGAAAGTTAATTGTCTTTTGCCAACTGAGTGTCACTTTTCACTGATTCTGGAGGTGTCAGTAGACTCTCTACCATATACTGTCTTCTAAAGTAGAAAACATGTCCTGACTACCAGGTGCTTGCCACATGGCACTTGCATCAGTGGATACAGACTGTAGGGTGCCCATTTTTACTGGATCAGTTATGATAACTCCTTGTTGCTTTTGAACAGTCTCTTTCTCCCCCCTGCCACTCAGTCCAACTTTCAACTTTGCCTTTAATGTTCTGAGCTCCTCAAATACTGTATGTAACCAACTTGGTTTTGGAGGTCTTTGTTTTAAGAGGAATCACAGGAAGTACCTGGCTACTCTTCCATCTTGGTCCTGCCTCCAAAAATATATATATTTTTTGAATAAACATATTAAAAAGTTAAAAGTAATCACAACATTATTGAAAGACATACCTATAAGTCAATGAAACTATGAAGACAAGTGTAGGTTGATTTAATTACTTGGGAGCCAAGCAAACAGCTAAAAGAGAGGCTAAGATTTGCATTTTATTTGATGTGGCTCACCTTTACAGGTAAATGTCAGTCTAGGTTTTGCTGCTCTTCTGAACTAGCTGTAGTTAACTTTGGAAACTTGACTGTGGATATCCTTTAGGATCTAATATCCTTCATGAGATGCCAAGCTAGGTCGTATTTGGTCCTTGACAAAGAGGTCATTCCAAGTTCCATGAACAAACTCATTTACCCAGGGTCATTAGAAGCAAAGGGTCAAGAGGTTTCCAAAAAATGCTCAGCATAAACCAAAACCAAAGCCACTGCTGTTGAGTTGATTCTGACTCATAGCTACCCTATAGAGTAGAGTAGAACTTCCCCATAGAGTTTCCAAAGAGCACCTGACAGATTCAACTGCTGACCTTTTGGTTAACAGATGGAGCACTTAACCCACTGTACCACCAGGGTTTCTGAATAGAAATTGTCTAAGACAGGAACTTGAGGGTGATTCTGTTCTCTTCTTCTTCTTTGTCCCCAGCAATGATTCATCTGATACATTGTGTTGATTCTTTCCTTTTGATAGGTACCAGTCCACTCATCTTTTCTCATTGTCATCTCTACAATGTAATTTGTCCAATATTTTCTCTCACTAGATTTCTACAGTTTTACAATTGGGCTTTTTTGCTACTAGCCATTTCTCCATAAGGACATTATTGCTAAAATGTAAAAATCATCAAATTAATTTTCCTTTTAACTTCTCACATTTCCAATGCCTTTGAGATATAGTTCAAACTATTTAACATGGCATATAAAGTCACTCATTCACCTTCTCTTCTGTCCATACACTGCTACCCATTGAACAGTACACTGTAGACAGGCTCTGCTGCTTATGTGCACAGAACGTGCCTTGTTCATTCACTTAAGGCTCTCCATACATCCCAATTTTCTCTTGAAAAATGATTGTGTATCCCACTTGTACCATCATTTTGTCAGCCCAACTTCTTATAATACTTTTAAGACAACACTTTTTCCCAAAACCTACATAATAGAACTAATAAAATTCCATTTTAATTGCATGCTTAACTATTCTCTTTCTAGATTACAGAATCTGTAAACATGCAGAAACTATGCCATGTTCATTTATCCTTAGTCTCAATACATTACATGGTATATTGTCTGTGCTCACTAAGTCAATCTTAAACCCTAGCTTTGTTTCATTGAATCATATATATCTCTAGTTTGTAAAACTATTTTCTTTTGTTGATACACTCTGTGAAATGTCTACTGTAGGCTTCTGTATTTGAGAAAGAATTGGACCTCTGGCAGCATAGTGGTTAAGTGATGGGGCTGCTTACCCAAACATTGGCAGTTCAAATCCACAAGCCACTCCTTGGAAACTGTATGAGGTAGTTCTCTTCTGCCTTCTAGGGTCATTATGAGTATGAAAAGCCTCAACAGCAGTGGGATTTTGATTTTCATGATACAGTTTTCAGCAGTGTCGTGCCAGTGACCTTGTGCTGTAAGTGGGGGACAAATATTCGTGTCCACCCTGACTTTGCCAGTAGAGAGTGGTTCACAAGTTCAGTCAACCTAAAAAAATATCTCCCATTGCAGAGATCCCCCATTAGAGCTCTAGGTTTTACCTGCTGTGATCCACTATAAAACATCCCTTACAACTATAAACACCTGTAGCTTAACCTTGATGGCTGTCATTAGACAGTCCAGTGGGTTTCCACATCTGACTGATCATTAGAATTACCTGGAGTGGAGACAAAGCTTTTTAAAGTAACAAATTTCCTGGTTTACCCTGCACTTACGGAGAATTCTGGGATTATGTAACAGAAAAGCTTCCCAGGGATTCGGTTGTTCAACTAGCTAAGCAGAAATATGACCCCATAAGCACAGGGTAGGGGTGGAGGGCAGAGAAAGATTGAAAATACTGTTTCTCCAGCCTTAACACATGTTGCAGATTGCACTATGTTCCCCCAAAATGTGTGTCAAATTAGCTAGCCCACAATGTCCAGAACTGTGTGATTGTCTACTACTTTATCATCTGATATGATTTTTCTGTTGTGTAAATCTTACCTCTATGATGTTAATGGGCAGGATTAGAAGCAGTTATGTTAATGAGGCTGGACTCAATATACAAGATTAAAGTTTTAAATCAAATACAAAAGGAGATACAAAACGGAAGCTCCAGCAGAAAGACAAGGAGTAGAGAGTCAAAGAAAGGAACTCCAGGAACAGAGCACATCATTTGGACCCAGGTTCCCTGCACTGTTTCCAGACACAGGAGGGAGATAGGCAGCTAGGACCTTCCTTCCCTTTGAGCAGGCACACTGAATTTGGTCTTTTAACCTTCTTTACTGTGAGGGAATAAATCTCTGTTTGTTAGAGTCATTTATTCATGGTGTTTCTATTATGGCAGCACTAGGTAACGAAGACAATATGTTTGGAAACCTAGAGAATCTTGTTAAAATGTAATTCCTAGTTCAGTAGGTCTGGCATAGATCCTGAAATTCTCTCTCTCAAACCAGCACCAAAGTAATGCTGGCACTGCTGGTTCACAGACCACACATTTAGCATCATCCAGGGCTCGACGGCACTTGGCTTTTGGCTTGGCAGGGCGTTGAGGACAAAATAGTTGGGAAGATACTGGGGTATATAAATAGTCCAGCAAAGAGAAATGCCTAGAAAAGTTCTCCAGTGTACATAATATTCAATTATTATTGTCACAGTGTTAATTCTTTAATTTCTCAGCTCTACTCTGTAGATTTAGAGAGAGTTCATTGAATGATAAAAATAATTATTGCTTTGAAAAACAGGCTATCAAAGATTGACCACTGAAGACCAAAAATCTACGGCTGTGGAGTGATTTCCAACAGAATTGCCCTTCTTGTTTGTTTTAGAAATGCAGAACACTGAACCTAATTCCAGGTACTTGCATCAGAATCTGCATTGTAACAGAATCCTCTTGTGGCCTATGAACATTACTTTGAAATGCTCTGGGCAAGAGGCCAAGAGTCTTTATATATAGACCAAGCTGTTTTTTGTAACAGTTGCAGTATAGAAATTAGGGACATTTTCCTGATTTCCTATCACTAGCAACTCTCAACTCCATCCCTACCTCCCTTCCCTCCAAAATCAAAAAAAAAAAAAAAAAAAAGTGATGGGGGGACAATAGTAGGGGGAAGAGTAGGGGTTACAATACCTTGTCATTGAATATGGATCACTTGGGAGAGACTGCACATGTTCTACCCACTACATCACAGAACCCTTCTAAACAATGTAGGGAAAACTTCATCTAGCATATGAAGAAATACGGTTTGAATGACCATAGCCACTTTCTTTCATCATCTTTTATAATGTCTTTATCTGCAAAATGTAGACAATAATATGTGCCCTGCCTGCCCCAGCTGTTACTTTGAGAGATCTAACAAATTAACAAATATGAAAGTAGCTTGAAAGTATAAGGTTTTCTACAAGTGTAAGGGATTAGAGAAAGAGTGGCTTGGTAGAAAGATTCTGGATTCAGAAAGCCGGTTTTGAATCTCTTGCTTTCCTCACATTTATGGGTTTGGGGTTAAGTTCATTAAGATCTTGGCTTTTCCTATGTTAATATGGGTCACATTCTCACTTATGAGGAGTCTTATATTGTCTCAAACGAGAAAATGTATGTGAAAGTGTTTTATTAGTATAAAGTATTATCCAAGTACTGTTTATTTCTCCTGTTATTTTATCTTGGATTCCACAAAACAAAATACAGAGCTGAATTACAATAGTGATTTTGGTTAAAGAGTATGGAGAGCTAACCACAAGACCATGAGATACTCCATTTCACCAAATGAATCTACCTGTAGTGTAAAGCAGTGGTTCTCAGAGTGTTGGCCTCAAACCAGCAGCATTAGCATCATCTGAGAACTTGTTAGAAGGGTAAATACTTACACCCTACCCCAGACTTACTGAAGGAGATGTTGTGGGCATGGGACCGGTCATTTATAGAAGACCTCCAGGTGATTCTGATGCATGCTGACCTCAGAGAACCCCCTGCTCCAAAGAAAACACATCACACTGAGCCATTTCAGATTGTGTGCCATTTACCAGCACAGCAGGGGACACTTAAGATTCTTTCTGGTACTGTAATAAGAAATCAGGAAGAAATATTTTAGCTACCTGGTGAATGCATATGTGTAGAAAACAATTTGATACATAAATGCACTACCACTTCTCTTTGGTTAGAATTTCTATCACTGTAGGTAAAGAGCTTTTGAAATAACAACTGCACAGAAATTCCCACTTTGTCTGTCCCATCTACATTCTAATGATGTTTTAGGCTAACATATCACTTCAAATGTGCACACAGTTCTGAAATCCTCATCATTCTCTTGGCATATTCATTTGTGAGTTTCCCAGTACACTGAGTCTACAGTTCATTCTAATAAAACAGGGAAACCTCTGTAAATAGCTCAAATAGGGCTACACTGTCCACAAAAGACATGCCAATAAAATTTTCCCATGTCACTTAAGAGACATTTGTAAAAAGCAGACTCCTGTAGAAAAAATATCTCATCCTTTTTTTTTTAATGTCACATCTACTTTGTGTTTGTGGATCAAATCAGGTGTTTTTCTCAAGCTGATCAACATTTCAAAAGCCCACGAAACTTTCAAGGAAGCTACACAATTGCTAAATTGTGCCTTAGTCTGCTGTTGACTCAAGTGTTAAGGCCTGATGAAAGGAAGAGGAAAAAGGGGGGAAAAAACCTTTAATAATTCAGTTGGCAAATACCAATGCAAATCATATGTAATTCTTCAAGGTATTCCAGTAATAAAAGCTGAAATGTCAGTCTTTGAATGACATCAGTCTTTTTTATTAATTTTTGTTTTTCTTTCCCTGATCGCTGAAGCTTTCTGCTAGTTTGGCTGTGAAAAGATAGATCCAGATTAGGGAAGGAAGTATTTGAAAGGCAGATGGAAAAATAGTCACCACTATTTGTAACAAGTTAGTCTTCACAGTGCAATCAAAGGGACACTTTTTATTCTCTATTCTTAAAACCTCTACCACTTAAAAAAAAAAAAAGTTGCTTCTTTTTGCAACAAATTAAATATTCCATGATTTCACCTTAGAACAAAAGCTATTTCAAATGTAATACATGGTACTGGGTGGTACTAAACTAAAGGTTGGTGATTTAAACACACTCAGCAAAACCATGGTACAAAGACCTGACTATCTGCTTCTATAAAGATTACAGCCCCAAAACATCCTATGGAGTGGTTCTGCTTTGTAACACATGTGGGTGCTGTGAGTCAGAATCATTTTAACAGCAATAGGTGTTTTTGTTACTTTTGTTTTACTCCCTCCCTCCCTCCGTTCCTCCTTTCCTTTCATTCTTTCTGTAACTCAGGACTTGATGGCCCATAGCTGAGGGTAACGTGGTGTGGCCACAGAAGGGAGCAGAAGTAACCATCATTTATTGTCTAGTAATTAATTGTAACCATTCTCGGTGCACATGTAAAGAAACCTAGCTTATGTGTTATTTTACTAACCCCACTTTCTTAAATGCCACACAAAACAAAGTCACTCTAGTATCGGTTTTCCTGATGCCTACCACCCTGAAGTTGCCATGAGTTGGATCTGACTGGGCAGCACTTGGCTGGCTGGACCACCTGGTCTACCGGCTCATGTCTTTCTCTGAACCACTGAGTCATGGACTTGTGAAGGCTGTTTCGTCGTATTTCCTTAGCACTGAGTCAGGAGTCAGAAGCTGTTTTAAACTTGGGATATATAGCCATAATCCTGAGATCAAATGAGAACAGCATTCTTACCCTACTGCTTGTCCCCCTCCCTGAATCTGAAAGCCCTGTCAACAGAGCCAACCTTAGGTATCAGTTCTGTAATGGCAGAGAACCAGTAGGGGACCCAAAGCAGATCCCATTGGGTTATTCCTGTAACATGCTAATGCTAGCCTGAAAGGAAATTGTTTTATGTATGAGCGAATAGCTGTAACTTCCTGCCCTTGGCAGTCCTGCTACTTGAGGAGATGATTCCCCAGGAAGATTTAAACGCTCTAAGCTGTCCATGGCAGGATGAATCAGGCGCTGTGTGTCAGAGTGGATCTGGTGCTGTGCTGAGACCAGTGTGCGGTATTGCTAAGCCTTTGATAATGTATGTGAATCTTCCCTTAATTCTATGCCTTGTCAAAGGTATGACCCTGCCAAGGAAGTGCCTGGCAGCAGCACTTTCCCATAATCCCATTCTGTCGTGTGTAAGGGTAGGTGATTGGTGACTGGAGGAGGGATACATGGCTGTTACTGTGAACAGCCTGTAAGTACCGTAGCTTGCATCTGAGCTGGTCTTAAATGTAATCCTCTCAAGAAGACCTAGTAAAAGTCATTTTAGCAGGTATAGAAAAATCAATCTTACTCCCAACTGCCTGAAAGGGTACTTTTCTTAAGTTCAGACTGTTTCTCAGTGTCCACAGAAACACTGAGACAGGGAACTAGTTCTCTTCCTTCCTGGCTTCTGTCTCATTATAAGAGTTACGTAAGAAGGACAAACCCAATGATTATTCAGATCTTTTTTCACCACTCAGGTCACTCTCTATGGACTCTTCAGATCTTTTCTTACCATTATTATTAGTAATAGTAGTACCATTAGCACCACCAACAAAGACAGCCATACTAGTTTCAATCAATGAGCCCTGGTGGCACAGAGGTTAAAACAGTCAACTGCCAGCTGAAGAGTTGCCAGTTCAAAACCACCAGTGTCTCTGAGAAAAAAGGATGTGGCAATCAGTGTCTGTAAAGAATTACAGCCTTGGAAACCCTAGGGGATTGCTGTGAGTGGAATCAATAGCAATAGGGTAGTTTCAATTATTATTGTCCACAATGAAGCAACAAGTGCATGCTAGACTGTGTTCAAGGAAGACTGTATTTATGATTCTTGATTTTCATAAAAGCTACTATCCAATTACCTATGTCTGATTCCATGAATCTTCAGAACTTATTCGCATCTGAAGTTCAGAACATCATAGGCAATCACCTATAAACTAAGAGTATTACCCAAGGGTGTTCCTGGGTTTGATCAGTGTAAAGTCTACCAAATGTTAGTAGAGACTCTGTATGAATAGACCTCATTTAGCCAGGTGGTAAATACCAAAAAAACCCACTGCCGTCAAGTAGCATCTGACTCGTAGAGACCCTAGAGGTCAGAGGAGAACTGTCCCACAGAGCTTCCAAGGAGCACCTGGTGGATTTGAACTGGCGACCTTTTGGGTAGCAGTATTAGCACTTAACCCATTACGGCACCAGGGTTTCCAGCAGGTTGTCTAAACATGTCAGATGCCCACTATGAAAAAAGAGAGGGTGAGAAGGAGAGGGAGAGATGCTATCTTGCTGCAGCCTCCCTACTGGTCTTTAACAGAAAGTGAAACATATAAGTGATATGAAGACTTTCCTTCAAACTTACGTGTGTGTGCACACATTTGTCTACATTATGTGTATGAGGTTGATATTTTTACTACTCATTCTAATAAACATTCTTTATAGTGCTACAATTTCGAGTAGTCAATTACAACGGAATATTTGTTAGACTTGGAGTGATTTTTCACCTTCAAAATAGACTCTGAGTTTTCTGTTTAATTCCAAACTGGAAAAGAAACCATCTGGGACCACACTGAACCCTTCACTGTAACTCTGAATGCTGGTTGGACTTGTTAGAGTTTTAATAACGACTAGCCCAATATATTGTTTTCTGTTTGTTTGTTTTTCAGTTTACATCAATACAAAATTAAAGTAAAAAGCTGTATTTCTGAGATGCAGTTGTGTTTGTGAACCACTAAATTTTCCTCAGTGATACTAGTCAAACTATGATATCTGCAACATCCAACTGCAAATACTTTGCAGAGAAAAATTAGAGAATTGTGAGTTGTGAAACAAACTCAGATGACATTTGAAAGGCAAATGAACCATTGAACTATTGCCATATTCATATCTAGCGTAATCAGATCTTGTCTTAAGACTACAGCCTTCAGTACAGATTACATTTCAACAAGAAACAAAACTCCTCACAACTGGACTCACTCATAAGTGACGTGATAAATGAAGAAATTTATGAAGTTGTTAAAGATTTCTTTCTACTTAAATCCACAATCAGTGTTCACGGAAGCAGCAATTAGGAAATCAAAAGACGTGTTGTACTGGGTGAATCTGCTGCAAGTGACATCCTTAGAGTGTTAAAGAAGGAATAGTGTCACCTTGAGGGCTAAGATACACCTGACCTGACCCAAGCTAAAGTATTTCCAGCCATTTCATATGCACGCAAAAACTAGACAATGAATAAGGAAGACCAAAGAAGAATGGATGCATTTAAATTTATGGTGCTGGTGAAGAATGTTGAATATCTGTTGGAGTGCCAAAAGAGCAAACAACAGTATCTTGTAAGAAGTACAGTCAGAATGCTCCTTAGAATTGAGAATGGTAAGCCTTTGTCTTACATACTTTACATGTATTTTCAGGAGTCTCTAGAAAAGGACATTATGTTTGATAAAGGCTCAATTAGTGGTACCTAACAATAACAATGACAGTCTGAGGGGGAAAATAATTTATATACTGCATAATTGTCTGAGTTGATCCATAAAGATAAATGTCTGAATAGATAAGCATAAAGGAAATATGCATTGTGGTTCAAAAGATAAAATCAGCAGGTAAGTAACCTGGGTTAGCGTTTTAGATATAATTTGCTGTGTGACATGGTAAAGTAGCATCTCTCAGCCATATGACAAACAACAAAAAGTTGCCTTCTGGTTGGTTATGACTCGTAGCAGCCCTATAATGGTTACCCGTATAATGACCCATAAAATCAAGTGATAACAGCTTTTCATGAGCATTTTTGTGTAATTGAAAATAAATAATGTTCATCAAACATGTCCTGCAGTACATGACCTGGTAAGCTCTCACTGAATAATGCTGCCGGAAGTGTTCCATTAAATTTCTGGAGAGAAAGGGTGAGTTCTGGGTGCAAAGCATTCATTGACCAGTGAACAGACTACAAGAAAACCAAGACATCGTTATCAAGGACACGCTTGCACTTTTCCTTTGCCTTGGTGCTTTAGTTATAAAGGGTGAATTTTTCTTTCTCTTAACCAGGCTTGAACATGTTAAAATGATGGATCATGTTCCTTCAAACAACGCTTGTAATAGATCTATCAGGTGTCCTGTTTAAATCCTAATGGCTTTTGCCAATAGCAGGGCTTATGAAACACCCAAAGTTGGAGTAAAGGAAATATGCACCATAATTCACAGGCAAGCAGCCAAAGTGAACTTAGGTCAAAAAGTCAGCTGAGGATGTTTGGCTGCAGCTGAGAAGCAGGAGCTCCGCCTGGCCTGGCCTGTCTGGGCATCAGCACAACTATAACCTCTGCTCCCCCTTCCCTAACACATTTCCCATGACCTTAGCCATGACTACCTTATTCCCCGGTGCACTTGAATTGTTTTTCCAAGGGATGTTTGCCTGGTCCTCTAGCCACATGTAGAGAGATATGGTGTGCATAATACACCTGGGAAGGCATCCAGATCCCCATATTCAAGAGACCTGTCAGATGGCATCCAACACTTCTGTCAACTTAGGTTTCTGACTCCTTCCTAATCTCCTCTTGTGTGCTTTACAGTCTGGCACCAGAGATATATCCTCCATGATTTTTTTAACTTTTATGCTCCAGCTCTGCATTATTCTATACTTTAAGTCAGAGCTTCATGATTTGAGAAACAGAAGTCTGAGTAACTGCTATCTTTGAGGAAGAAGGGCCACCAGGCACCATGCATGTTATGGTTTGCAGTTGCTAGGCTTGCCCCTTTCCTTCTAGCTTTGACCAAGGGCAAGATGAAAATCTGTCAATTACTGGTAGAGATTCTTTGAAAACTTATTTCCTCAACCTCATGAAATTTCGCTTTTCATATAATAATTACTGTGCTTGTCACACATAGAAAGACATATTGCTTCCACAAATTCAGAGTCAAAGAAAATATATAAAGAGATGTCATGATAAACAGAATAATGGCATTCCTCATAAAATGTCTTCATCTTCATCCCAGGGACTTGTGAATATGTTATTCTACATTATAAAAGAAAAGTCACTGATGTGATTATGTTAAGAGTTGTGAGATGAGGAGATAATTCTGGAACATGTGAGTTTGGCCAGTGTAATTGCTTTGGTCATTAGAAGAAGGAAGAAAGACAATCAGTATGAAGGAGGAGAAGTGAAAACAGAGGTGGGGGTTTTAGTCAGACAAAAAACTTTAAAGGTGGTGTGTTGCTAGTTTTAAAGACAGAGGAAGGGACCACAAGCCAAGAAATGCAAGGAGCTCCTGGAAGCTACAAAAGGTAAGGGAACAGATTTTCCCTCAGACCTTCCAGAAATAATGCAGCTCAGTTGACACCTGATTTTAGCCCAGTGATACTCATTTCAAGGAGCTCTGTGATGCCGTGGTTAAACATTTCACAACCAGCTTGAAGAATGACAGTTTGAACCCCCAAGTTGCTCCATGAAAGAAAGATGTAGCAGTCTGTTTCCATAAATATTTATAGCCTTAGAAACGATATGAGACAATTGTACCAAGTCCTATAGGGTTACTATGAGTCAAAATCAACATGACAACAACTGGATATGTTTTGAGACCCATTTCATATTCACGACCTCCAGAACCATACTATAATACAACTTCATTGTTTAAAACCACTGAATTTGTAGGAATTTATTACCCGTGAATGAACACTAATGACAGAAGACCAGACTAGTTGTGGAATGACATCACAGACATCAGGAAGAAAGCAAGAGGTCATAAAAAAAGAAAGTAAAGACCAAACTGGATGTCAGAACAGACTCTAAAATTTGCCCTTGAATGTTAAGTAGCTAAAGCAAAAGGAAGAAATGATGAAGTAAAAAAACTGAACAGGATATTTTAAAGGGCAACTCAAGACAACAAAGTGAAGTATTAGAATGAGACATGCTGGAGAAAGAAATGAGCTGGAGAAAGAAAACCACAAGTGAAGGACATGTTCTGCATTTCTCAAGCTGAAGGAAATGAATAAAATAATCAAGTTTCAAGTTGCAATGGTAAAGGACTCTACAGGGAAAATATTAAACAACTCAGGAAGCATTGAAAGAAGATGGAGGGAATACACAGTTGTCATATCAGAATGAATCAGTTGCCGTTCAGCTATTTCAAGAGATAGCATATGATCAGGAACTGATGGTATTGAAGGAAGAAGTTGAAGCTGCATTGAAGTCATTGGAAAAAAGTGAGGCTCCAGGGACTGATAGCATATCAATTGATACATTCCAACAAATGGATGCAGCACTGGATGTGCTTACTCATTGATACTAAGAAATTTCAAGGACAGCTACCTGGCCAACTGACTCGAAGAGAGATATATTTATACCTGTTTACAAGGAAGGTGATCCAACCAAATGCTAAAATTATCATTAATATCATAGGCAAGTAAAGAGCATTCAAAAGCAACTGCAACAGTATTTTGACAGGGAATGCCAGAAATTCAAGCCAGATTCAGAAGAGGATGTGGAACCAGGGCTGTCACTGCTCATGTCAGGTGGATCTTGGGTGAAAACAGTGAATACCAGAAAAATGTTTACCTATGTTTTATTGACTATGTAAAGGCATCTGACTGTGTGGATCATAACAAAATAACATTGCAGAGAATGGGAATTCCAAAACACTTACTTGTGCTCATGAGGAATGTGTACATAGATGAAGAGGCAGTTATGGGAACAGAACAAGGTGACACTGCACGGTTTAAGGTCAGAAAAAGTGTGTGTCAGGGTTTTGTCTTTCACCATACCTTTTTAATCTGTATACCAAACAAATAATCTGACAAGGTGGGCTATATGGCTAAGAAGAAGACATCAGGATTGAAGGAAGACTCACCAATGACTTAATTTATGCAGATGACACAGTCTCACTTGCAGAAAGTGAAAAGGGTATGAAACACTTCAGTATGGATTGTACCTCAACATCAAAAAGCAAAAATCTTCACAACTGTGCCAGCAGATAACTTCATGATAAATGGAGGAACAATTGAATTTGTGAAGGATTTCCTTGTGCTTGGTTCAACAACCAATGCCCATGGAGGCAGAAGTCAAGAAATCAAAAGCTTTGCATTGGGAAAATCTGCTGTAAGGGATCTCTTGAAAAGCAAAGATGTCACCTTGAAGACTCAGGTTTGCCTGGCCCAGCTCCTGGTATTTTCAGTTATATCATATGCATGTGAAAGCTGGACAGTGAATGAGGAAAACATAAGAAGAGTTGATGCCTTTGAATTGTGGTGTTGGAGAAGAATATTGAATGCACCATGGACTGCCAAAAAGATCTGTCCTGGAAGGAGTACAGAGTACTACTTGGAAGTAAGGATGGTGAGGCTGGGTCTTACATATTTTGGAGGGTTGTCGGGGGGGGCGGAATCAGTCCTTGGAGAAGGACATCATGCATGTAAAGTAGACGGTCAGTGAAAAATATGAAGATCCCCAATAAAATGTATTGACACAGTGGCTGCAACAATAGACTGACGTATAAAAATGATTATGGGCAAGGTGCAGGACTGGGGAGTGTTTTGTTCTGTTGTATATAGGATCACTATGAATCAGAACTGACTCAATGGCAGCTAGGAACAACAGTTACTTGGGAAATTAATACAAGGAGTATTCCTTAGACTTGTTCACAGCTGGGCATTCAATTATGTAAAACTGACTTGATGGTTTTTTGTTCCTTTGATTTTGTTTTTTAAGGTGAATAAGATATTGAGCCTTTATCTGTACAGGATTACTTGTGTTAGCGTAATGCCAAATGGAGACAGTCTAATCAAGGAGATCATATAATCAATGTAAGGAAACCCTGTGGCATGGTGGTTAAGTACTATGTCTACGAGCCAAAAGACTGGCAGTTCGAATCTACCAGGCAGTTCTTGGGAAACTCTGTGGAACAGTTCTGCTCTGTCCTGTAGGGTTGCTATGAGTCAGAATCAACTCAGTGATGATGGGTTTGGTTTTGGTTTAATCAATGTAATAACCACATATTTTATTACTGATGACTAGTACTCAAAGAATTGTATTACAATAAAACTTAATGTTAAGAATATGTCAAAGAAAGCTTTTAAAATTTTACTGTAAACCCACAAAGCACTTCAGGAGCTTACATTGCCATTGTGAACACCAGTTATCCTGGTCTCACTGAGCCACAGCAGCACATCCAGGTGATGAATACTAAATAAACCTTCATCTACTGTGATACAGTGCTGTAGGTTTTATATCTTCACCTACAACTTTGGGAAAACTGAGTAACTGTTTTAGAGTTAAAATTCATCCATTTTAAGTATTGGCTAGGAAAATTCACAGAGAAAGAGACAGAATGAGCAATACAAGGTTTCATGGTTCCCGTTAAGTGCATCCCTTAAAATGGTGATACCAGAACTCACTTTCAGTGACGTCTGCTAGAAGAGGGGTTAGATAGGTTGCTGTCTTGCTTCCATTTGGTTAGCCTGCCAGATGGCCTTGATGTCAGGTGTTTCTGTTGTTGTTAGGTGCCACTGAGTCTTTTTCAGCTTGCAGTGACCCTCTGTACAACAGAAGGAAATGCTACCCAGTCTTCCACTATCCTTGTCATTGTTATGCTTGAACTTGTCGTTGCAGCCACTGTGTCAGTGTGTCTAGCTGAAGGTCTTCTTTTCTGATGACCCTGTAGTCTACCAAATATGATATCCTTCTCCAGGGACTGGTCTCTCCTAACAACATGGTCAAAGTATGTGAGATGAAGTCTCTCCCTCCTCACTTCTAATGAGCATTCTGGCTGTACTTTTTCGAAGACAGATTTGTTCATTTGTCTGGTATTCTTGATGTTTTTCACTAACACCGTACATCAAAGGACTTACGTACACCTTAGTCCCCAAAGTAACATCTTTGCTTCTGAGCACTGTAAGGAGGCCCTTCAGTAGACTCTCACAGTGCAACACGTTGTCTGATTTCCTGACCACTTCCCCCATGAACATTGCTTGTACATCTCAGTAAAATAAAACCCTTGAAACCAATTTTTGTTTACTTTGATGTTGCTTATCGGTCCAGTTGTGCCATTGAGATACATTACTTTACTTCCCCGAATCACTGACATCACATCAAATCTGACTCACAGTGCCTCTGTAGGACAGAGTGAACTAGCCCATAAGACTTTCAGGATTGGAGTATTTATGGAAGCAGACTACCACTTATTTTTCCTGTGGAATGGCTGATGAGTTTGAACCTCCAACTTGCTGTTTAGCAGCTGAATAACTTAACCACTGCACCACCAGACCATCTTCCTTTCTTCCCAGCCTCGATATTAGTTACCTGAGGACAGAGCCAACATCTTCTTCCCTCGCTCTCTTTTTCCATGTGTTACAACCAACTTGACTGTGTAGGATGGAATCTGCTTTACAAGTACTGAATGAATGCCTAGTTGAATGTTCAGTTGTTTAAATAATAGCAGCTAACAATGTATAAAGGCATCCGTGGATTTTGCAGACTGCTAACACACTGGGAAACCCTGGTCATATGCTATTAAAGATCTGCTCCTGCTAACCAGAAAAGTCAGCAGTTCAGATCCGCTAACCAAAGGTTGGAGGTTCGAATCCACCTAGAGGAAACTTAGAAGGTCAGGTGATATACTTTCAAAAAAACCAATCATGGAAAATGCTTTGGGGCATAGGTCTCCCGTGACACACATGGGGTCACCACGAGTCTGAATCCGCCCTACAGTAATTGGTTGGTTAACACAGTGAAGCTCTCAGTTTATTAGGTGCTTTCCCACCTGTTGTTTCAGTTGGCTGCCCACAGATGTGATGAGATGGGCATTATCCTATGAGGAGGCCCCGGGGGGTTGGGTGGATACATGTCAGCTCTAGAGCCGCAGCCTGGGATGGAATCCTGTCTCTTTCACTGCCTGCTGGGCAGCTCACTGAACCCTTGCAAGCTTTACTTTCCTCATCTGGTGGGGGGCGGGGGTGGGAAGGAGGAGGAAAAAGTTGTTGCCTCTTAAGGTTGTTGTGAGGATTAAATCAAGTGGTCCCCACAACGTGCTGCAGCATGGGGCCTGCATTTAACAAGGATCCTGTAAGTTGTTGACTGTCGCTGTTGATGGTCACTGTTGATTGTCATTGTTGACTGTCATTGTCACTGAGGAGGGAAGTGAAAAGCAGAGGCATAAAACAACCTACCAACATCACATACTTCCCTAATATCAAAATGGACTAACTAACTAAACTTTTGTTCTCTTGTGTGTTTGGAATACATTCCTTAGTCCTCTTTTCTGTGGTATCTTTCCAGCACTAACACTATCATTCTGTGACCATGCACACATACATGCACATGTATACACAGACATGCACACCTATGTCACTGCCCGGCTCCAGTTGCTGGGGAGAAGCACTGGGTACCTGCACATGTCAGGAACTTGCTAATGGCATGTGACAGCTGTGCAGTGACAGAAGCTGTGTACTCTAGGGGGCCAGTCCCCTGCAAAGAAAAGTTGCCTTGTAGCCAGCATTGTCTTCCTTCCGATGCGACCCTGAAGTAGTCTCTGCCCACCAGCCACTGCACATGCAGCTGTTGGTTTATTTGCCTTTGTAAACCTGCTAACTCCAGGAAATCAGAAAAGCCCCTCCGCAGAAGTGGTTCGGCATGTCACTCCCCGGTTTCTGAGGAGGCAGGGCTGGCCTCAAGCTTCTAAGGGTCAGAAATAGAGATCAGTACCATGTCAAATGACAGGGATTCTTGAAGATATGCGTCACTTTTCTCATCTTTCTTTTGCCTGAAGCTCATCCTCCAACCCAGGCTCTGTAATTTATGATATGTGGCACCCACATATTGGGATAAGCACAGCATATTAGCTCTGCAGGGGCTGCCAGCAAGGGCAGTAGCTATTTTGTGCCTTAGGTTTTGAGGAGAAGAGAGTTTGACAAATGGTCCGTATCTCCAGGGGATGATGAGAAAGCAATGAGTCTGGGATAGCCAGAGAGCAGGATGGTACTGGGAAGAAGAAACAGGCACATCGTCAGCTTTCCAGAATCTTTTTACACGGAGAGAAAAGAAACATTGTTCCAGTTGCAAATCCTCTTGCCTGTGATCTGGAAGACTCCTGTGGCTGAATGTGGAGCTGAAAAGCCCTCTAAACCTGGACTGAACTTGAAGACTTGTCATCATCCTCCACACTCCAATCCTGCCATCACTTTTCACAGGACTTGTTTTGTATTTTCTGTGTTAACATTCTGAGCTGGGAAAAGATGCCAGCCTTGTGAGCAGCAGCCACACAGCTTAGTAATTGGTTTTTAAATGCTTTTTTGCTTTAAAATGATAACAATGGGTCTTTCGTTCATTCTCCCTGGTGGAATTTCAATTATTTGCTTTTTGAAGGGTGACTTTCCCTTATCCTGAGAATTAAGAGACACACTTGCAGCTTCTGACTCTCTAAGGAATCTGATAGGAGACTCATGTTATCCTACCAAACAGGCTGCTGCAGAGGGCACCAAACCAGGAGATGGTAGAACTGGGTTCCAGTTTTCATTCTGACACTGATTCTGTGTAACCTTGGACAAATTACACTTCCTCTGAAAGTCTGTATTTCCTTATAAATTAAATGAGAAACTTAGCTTAGAATAATGTTTCTTAAACTTAAATACCAAAAGACTCACTGTTGCCAAGTCAATTCTGACTCATAGCAACTCTATAGGACAGAGTAGAACTTCCCCATAGAGTTTCCAAGAAGTGCCTAATGGATTTGAACTGCTAGCCTTTTGTTTAGCAGCTGTAGTTCTTAAGCACTGAATTGTCAGGGTTTCCAGTCACCCAGGGAGCTTATTAAAATGCAAGATTATGATTGGACATGTGTGCGATGGGGCTTGGAATTCTGCATCTAAGCTTCTAAGTGATGATGATGATGATGCTGGTCTGGGGTCACATTCTGAGTGCCAGGGTCAAGAGCATGGTTTCTGAAAGTGTGGTCCACTGACCACTGAAAGTATTCCAGGGCTTCTTCAAGCATACTTTCTTCAGCTAGCATCTTCTCACTGTCTTGGCTGTTAAACACTATTTCAAGTTCCATCATCTCTCTGCTTGATTCCTTTAGCAATCAACTAGCTGGCACCCCAGCTTCCTTTTCTCACTCCATCCATATTCCACCCAGCAATCAGAATTTCCTTTCAATGCTGTAAATCTGACATGACTTCCCCAGGCCAGTTAAAATCCTGCAATGACTGCCAGAATCTCTCAAAATGAATTCGAGTGACTCCATTTAGAGCCTGCGTGATTTTATCAGTCTCAACCACCCTCATCTCCTACACCATTCTCTCACTGTGTGGTAGGTAGATCTGTGGTTCTCAGGAGGTGATTTTGCTCCCTAGTGGACATTTGGCAGTGTCTGGAGGAAATTTTGATTCTCACAACTAGACGGGTGCTTCCAGCTCTGGTGAGTAGAGGCCAGGGATTACCCTGAAGTCCTGGAGTGAGCAGAACAGCCTGGCATGACAAAAAATTTTTCAGCTGCAAGTCTCAATAATTCCACAAATGAGAAACCCTGTCACAACCATTCTGTCCTGCTTTCCATTCCTCAAGCTTGCCAATCGCTTCCTACCTCAGTGCCTTTACACATGCCGTACACCTGCATCTAGGACCCTTCCCCCATTATATGCATGTTGCAGCTTCTCGTCATTAAGGCCGAAGTTCAAATCAGTCTTGACTGCTTGCCTTAGCTCAAATAGCATACACTCCTTGATCCCCTTTTTTCACATTGTGCTATTTTATCTTTTGTGTAACACTGTCGCTATGTGGAAGTTTGTTACTTAAGAGACTGTTTTCTGTTGCTTCACACTAAGATATAAGTCCTAAGATGGCATGAACTAGCCTGTCTTGGTCACTGCTGTTTTCTTGGAGGTACTATTGTACCCTAAAGGGTACCCAGGGCATGTTTACTGCTCACAGATACACATAGAGTTTATTAGTAAATGAATAAATACACAGCAGAGTCTGTTTGGATATATATTTAAAACTGTAGGTTTTTAAGCCCCTTTCCAGACCTACTGAAACATAGTCTCTTGGGTGAGGGGTACAGGAATCCACATTTTAACAAGCTCTCCTGGGCAATTCCTATACACACTGGAGTATAATTTCTACTGGCCTGGATTATCAGTTATGAACACGTGTTGGTTATCTAGTGCTGCTGTAACAGAAATAGCACAAGTTAATGGCTTTAACAAGAAGAAATTTATTCTTTCACAGTCTAGTAGGATAGAAATCCCAATTCAGGATGTCCCCTGCAGGAGAGGCGTTTCTCTCTCTGTCAGCTCTAGAGCGAGGTCCTTCTCGTCAATCTTGTCCTGGATGAGGACCTTCTCTGTGCAGGAACCCCAGGTCTAAAGGACATGCTCTGCTCCTGGTGCTTCTTTCTCGGTGGTATGAAGTTCTCAAGTCTCTGTTTGCTTCTCTGTCCTTTTATCTCTTGTAACAAAAAAGGTGGTAAAGGCTACATCCCAGAAAAACTCCCTTTTACATTGAATCAGAGATATTACCTTGGTAAAAGTTTTACATTCCCACCCTAATCCTCTTTAGCATATTCTGATCTGGCCCTGTTAACCACAGGCAGAGGTTAGAATTTATCACATATATGAAAATTAAAGTCACAAAGTAGAGGACTACTACACAATATTCGAAGTCATTGCCCAGCCAAATTGCTACACACATTTTTGGGGGGACATGATTCAATCCATGACAGAACTCCTGTGACTCACAAAAAGGCATTTGCTCCCCAGGCTGCACAAGGACTTTGCTACCAGACTGACTTTTCTTTTGTCCATCTGAAAGTGGAAAAAGGCCAGAAATCCAGTCTTTGGTTTTGACTATATGGTTGGAAGATAGGATAAAAGATCAGGGACTGACTGTGACCGTGGACACAATCTATCCTTACCTGGTGGCTGAATCATCCTGGTTTCTTCTTCAGATTGAAGGGATCCTGAGGAAAGATGAGAAAATGGCCTTTCCTGAGCAAATAGTAATAAAGCTAGAAATGGATAACAGATAAGCAAAAACTATATGTACTTCATCTTAAGACAATAAGTTTCATATGGGCTTCAGAAACTTGGTGGGATTCTCCTTCCCAAAGCCCCTTCAGTGGCTGTAAAATCCTCATCAGCCAGAGCCTGTGAGTGATTTTTCACCCAGAACTAATGAGTAATGCATTTATGTTAATAGTTTTTGTAACCTAATGGAAAGACATACGTATGTATATCCATCTACCTGTTGCATGCAGTCTTAGTAGATTGACTTTGTTGTGGAAGTCTTATAAGGCAATGAGCTTAAAATTATAATTATAAAAGTATAAACAAAACATCAATTCCCTGAAAACTTCCCTTGAAATAAAACATGATGGGGAATTATCCTTGTACATCAGTTCAGAAGTAGAACTCATTCTTTGGATACTCTTGTAACATCTAACTAGACATACAGTAACTGTTCAGTGTGTCACTATTATTACTGCTGTCTCATGTTTTAGCTATCTCAATTGGTTTCATATAATCAATGAGTTTGATTATGGAGTTCATATCTAGAGCTCTCAAATTTACTGCAGTTCTTTCATTGACACTATTTAGGGACAAAATTCAGGTAGATAAAAATCCACTTACTGTGATCAAATTTACATAATACACATTGTTAACAAACAAATTTGGATAAATGCTTTGCCTAAATTAAAAGATATTCCATGGTATTCTTTAATCAGTCATTTGGTAATCATTGTAAGTTGAATACAGGTATTTTCTCACCCTAAGGAACTATCTGTTAGCACCGTGTGGTTCCAGTTAAACTTTCTCTGATGATTACTAGCATGCCATTGGAGACAAATTGCTGATGCTTCTGAGGAAGTTGTAAATTGATGCAGGTTTCCTCAGCTATTCCTAATCAATATCCATTCAATTTCTGGGAAAAGTTGATCTTGGGACTGAGGCCTTGGGAACTGAGTGTAACGTTTAAACTTTTTCTGAATTTTACACTGAACGATATCTCTGCCCTACTACTGACATGTAAAGTTAAGTGAACATAATCATGGGTTTTCCTACTGTAATACAGCTACCCAGCTCTGTGAACCTAGCACAACACTGTTCATTAAAAAGGTGACTTAATGAGTACCTACCTACCTACCTTATGAACACCTCCGGGAATTCATGTGGTCCTCTTAATTTAATAACAACAAAAATATTCTAAAATAAAACTAATAAATAAGGAATTTTTTTGCTTCTTAATCAGAGCAGAAGCTTGTGGTTGGTGGCATAGAATAAACATCACATTCACTGTCAACAAATTTTCCCTGAGTATCCTCTCCCAGGAAACCCTGATGGCGTAGTGGTTAAGTGCTGTATCTGCTAACCAAAAGGTTGGCAGTTCAAATCTGCCAGGAGCTCTTTGGAATTTCTATGAGGCAGTTCTGTTCTGTCATATAGGGTTGCTATGAGTCAGAATTGACTTCATGGCACTGGGTTTTTTGTTTGTTTGTTTTTTATCCTATAACAAATGCCAAGTTGTAAACTAGGTCCTGAATACTAATGGAGAAAAAGGACATTAAATTGAATAAAAGAGCAATGGTCACTTTGTCTGGGATCAGTGTTGACCTCTACCATTAGCGAGCATTGTTGGGTCACTATGACATAGCTCTGTAAGAGCCACACCTACTGATCAATTGTCTCTCAGTTATCTGAAATCTGGTGGGAATAATGATGAAATCATACAGAAAATAAAAGACACTAGTGATAGGGAAGGCTTCTTGCCTTATTTTTAAAAAGATTTTATGAGAAAGTCTTTTAATGAATTCTACGTGGGGAAAATTGATAAGCCTAAGCCAGCAAGATCAAAAATGATACATGTACAAGTACAGGAAAGCTTCTAGGTATACTTTTCAAATGTTTCTTTCATGCTTGTTTCTGAAAATATGGGTATTATGCCATGTCCAGTCATGGATTCTTGCAGCTATACCCATATCATATTTGGTACATCTGTTCCAGGGAGTGATGGAGAGAAATACATTTTCTAATAGGTTATCATCTAAGCATCTTCAAATGCAAATGTCTGCTATCACTGGATCCCAATCCATGTAGAATACAATACTTCTAGCCAAACTTGATTTTCAATTTTAGTATGAAACAAGACTCTCAAAGGAAAAACTCAGTATTAGTAACTACATTGGTGTATTTGCTCTTATCCATTGAAGTCCCATGACATTTCACCACCAATTTGTATATAGATATCAGTTACTGAGTGCTGAAATGAGATCATATTTCAGAGCATGAATGTCACCACTCTTTGATGATTATTCAACAGTATAACATATTAGTTACAGATAAAATCTGAATACACACCACACACATATTAAGATAAATGCATATACATATATATTCTCCTACATATTTATCAGTTAATTGTACTCTGGAGGTTTAAACTGTGCTGTGATGATGAAAGTTGTGCCACTGGTGTTCAAATACCAGCAGGGTCACCCATGGCAGATAGGATTCAGCGAGTTTTCAGAATAAGATAGAATAAGAAGAAGACCCTGACACTTCAGAAAAGACTTAGCCATTGTAAACCTTATAAATAGCAGCAGAACATTGTTTAATTTACTACTGGAAGTTGAACTCCTCAGGTTGGAAGACACTCAAAAGATGACTGAGGAAGACCTGCCTCCTCAAAGGAGAGACAACCTTAACGACATGGATGGAGCCAAGCTTTCAAGACTTTGTTTACTGGTGTCAGTGACTCAAAATCAGAAGAAAGAACTATAAATATCCATTAATAAGAAAAACATGAGATGTATGACGTACAAATGTCGGATAATTGTAAGTCATCAAAAATGATGTAGAACACATAAACACTGATACCCTACACTTTAGAGAGCCAGAATGGGCTGATATTGGCCTTTTTGCAGTGGACAGTCATGTGGACTAGTATGCCGGGAATGATAACTTCAGAAGTAATGGCATTGCACTCATCGTCAAAAGGAACATTTCAGAAGGTTTTCTGAAGTTCACCTCTGTCCATGATGTGATACTATCCATATGTCTACATGGAAGACCAGTTACCATGACTATTACTCAAATTTATACACCAACCACTAAGGCCAAAGATGAATGAGTTGAAGATATTTATCAACTTCCACAGTCTGAAATTGATCAAACGTTCAATCAGGATACATTGATAATTTCTTGAGATTTTGATAATTATTGGATATTGGAATGTGAAAATTGGAAGCCAACAAGAAGGACTGGTAATCAGAAAACATGTCCTTGTTGATAGAAATGCTGCGGAAGACTGCATGGCAGACTTTTGCAAGACCAACAATTTCATTGCCAATACTCTTTTCACCAGCATAAATGGTGACTATACATGTGGACCTCACCACATAGAACACCCAGAAATCAAATCGACTCTATAGACAGTAGAAAAGCACAATATCATCAGTTAGAACAAGGCCAGGGGTCAACAGTGGAACAGACAATCAAATACTCATATACAAGTTCAAATTTAAACTGAAGACAATTAGAATTCTTTAATGAGAACCAAAGTATGACCATGAGTATATCCCACATGAATTTAGAGACTATCTTGAGGGTAGATTTGATGTGTTGAACACTAATGACTGAAGACAAGTTGTGGAATGACCTCAAGTGCATCATACGTAAGAACGCAAGAGGTCATTAAAAAGAGAAGAAAGACCCAAATGGGTGCTGGAAGCGACTGAAACTGGCCCTTGAGTGTCAAGTAGCTAAAACAAGTAAGAAATGATGAAGTAAAAGAGTTGACCAGAAGATTTCAAAGGACAGCTCAAGAAGACAATGTATTTTAATAATACGTGCAGAGACGTAGAGAGGGAAAACCTAAAGGGAAGAACACATTGTTTATTTCTTGCACCAAAAGAAAATGAAAAAAATTCAAGGCTGGAAATGCAGTGTTGAAGGATTCTACAGGGAAAATATTACTCAGGAAGCATCCAAAAAAGATGGAAAGAATGCACAGTCATTACACCGAAAAGAATTGATTTCATCCATCCATTTCAGGAGGTGCTATATAAGCAGTAACCAATGATACAGGAAGGAAGAAATCCAAATTGTACTGAAGACATTGGTGAAAAACAAGGCTTCAGCATCTGATAGAATACCAGTGGAGATGTTTCAACAAACTGATGCAGCACTGGAAGTATTTGCTTGCCTGTGCTAAGAAATCTAGAAGGCAGCTAAGAGGCCTACCGACTGTTCACATACAGGATGAAACTGAAACTGAAGACAAAGAAACTTCAGTGAGAACCAGAGTATGATCTCCAGCATATAACATCTGAATTTACAGACTATCTCAAGAACAGATTTGACACACTGAGCACTAGTGATTGAAGACCAGACAACTTGTGGAGTGACAGACATCTATAAACCCATAAACCCATTACCATGGAGTTGCTTCTGACTCAGTGATCTTAGACGGCAGAGTAGAACTACCTCATAGAATTTCCAGGGTGTACATTATGGATCTGAACTGCTAATCTTTTGATTAGTAGACTTAGCACTAACAACTAAGTCACCACAGTTTCCCGAAGATATATATATATATATATATATATAGATATATATATATATGCTATGCCAAGACAGATGATCCCACCAAATATGGAAATTATCAGACAATATTATTAATTTCATGTGCAAATAAAATGTTGCTAAGATCATTCAAAAGTGGCTGCAGCAGTATATCAACAGGGAACTGCCATAAATTCAAACTGGATTCATAAGAAGACATGGAAACAAGGATATTATTGCTGATGTCCCATGGATCTTGACTGAAGAGAGAATACCAGAAAGGTGTTTTCCTGTGTGTTGTAGATTATGCCTAGGCATTTGACTGTGTGAATCATAACAAATTATAGATAGTATTGCATAGAATAGGAATTCCAGAACACTGAACTGTGCTCATGAAGAACCTGTACATAGGTCAAGAGGCAGTCATTCCTACAGAGCAAGGGGACACTGCATGGTTTAAAATCAGGAAAGGTGTGCATCAGGGTTGTACTGTTTCCTGATACCTATTCAATATGTATGCTAGGCTAATAACCCAAGAAGCTGAGCTATATGAAGAACAGGGCATTAAGACTGCAGTAAGGTCAACAACCATGACCAGACCAATAAGCAACATCATGATAAATGGAAAAAAAGATTGAAATTGACAAGTATTTCATTTTACTTGTAACTGTAATCAACACCCGTGGAAGCAGTAGTCAAGAAATCAAAAGACTTTGTATTGGGCAAATCTGCTGCAAGCCAAGTCTGCTGCAAAGACCTCTTTAAAATGTTAAAAACAAAAATGTCACCTCGAAGATTAAGGTATGCCTGATCCAAGCCATGGTGTTTTCATTCATCTCTTAAATATGTGCAAGCTGAATGATGAATAAAGAAGACCAAAGAATTGATACTTTTAATTGTGGTATTGGAAAACAATATTGAATATACTGCCAAAACAATGCACAAATCCTATCTTGAAGTAAGTACTGCCAGAGAGTTCCTTAAAAGCAAGGATGTCCAGACTATGTCACATGTACTTTGAATATGTTGTCAGGAGGAATCAGTTCATGAAGAAGGACGAACACAGTGGCCAAGGCAGTGGGCTTGAGAACAGTAACAGTAGTGAGGATGGTGCAGAATGGGGTGAAGTTTCCTTCTGTTGTACATAAAGTCTTTATGAGTCAGAACCAACTTGATGTTACCTAACAATAGCAACATACATATATAATGAGAAATGAAGTCTTACAAAACAGTCGGTGGTACCCTGACTTATTTCATAGGTAAAAGAGTTTTATTACTGATATGGTCCACTTTCCAGGTTGAGCTACTAACTGAAGTTGCCTTCTGCTGTGATAGTTGCTTTTATCTTAATGACTAGTGGGTGCTTCTTGCCTGCACTGTAGTGAGAATAACCTCATTGACTCCTTAGAGTAATTGCTTGTAAATCTCCAGGTGGTATACTCTTGAAATTCCACCCTGGTTCCTTTCTCTTGCCTGGAAATGGACTCTGCCCACACTGGATGTGCTGCCACTGAGACAAGGAGATCTGGGGAGCTGATGTCCTTACGAAGTCACACTTCTCCTGGCTATTTTCATGGCAGCAGTGCTGAATTGCCGCTGGTCATTCTCTAACGTCAGGCTCAAGTAACAGGAGAGGGAGAAGTGCATGTGTTCCAACTTCTAGCTTTTTAGAGGCTCTTAACTCAGAGTTTTTAGCTTCTCGAAAGAGAACTCAGATAAACAAACTGTGGTACAGTTATACAATTTTCAAACTATAAAAAGGCATAGAAGAACTTCAAATACATATTGTTAAGTGAAAGAAGCCAGTTTGAAAAGCTACACAGTGTATTATTCTGGTGATACAACATCCTGGAAAAAAGCAAAACTGTAAAGGCAATGGAAAGATGAGTGGATGCCAGGTGTTCAGGGGAAGTGGGAAAAGGATAAACGGGCAGAGCACAGGTTGGCTTTAGGACAATGGAAGCGTTCTGTATAACATTGTAATGATGGACCCATGATATTATGTATTTATCAAAACCCACAAGGCTGTACAATACAAAGAGAAATTCTAAAGCAAAGGATGGACTTCAGTTAATAATAGTACATCAACACTGGCTCATAACCTGTACCAAATGTAACACAAAGGATGCAAAATGTTAATACTAGGATAAACTGCAAGGGACAGATGGAGTATGTGGGCATGCTCTGTACTTTCAGCACGCTTTCTATGTAAACCTAAAACTGCTCCAAGGTAGTCCAGTTAAGAGCAAAAATCAACAAACAAATCCCCACGCTCCAACCTGGAAGACTAAAGTCTGCATTTTTTCTGAGAGTGTGCACTGATATGACCCAACAGCACCATTCATTTTATGGGAGTGTGGGGGAAGTATTTGCTGAGATAAATCAACATTCTCACTAATTCATTTGGCAGGAATGAAAAAGATTGCATCCCAGGGTGGTTGTTACTGTCAGGTGATGTCACGTCAGTTCCTACTCATCGTGGCCCTCCGCATCACAGAGCAAAACGCTGCCCAGTCCTGTGCCATGCTCACAGTTATTTTTATGTTGTTGCCTGTTGTTGTAGCAACTGTGTCAATCCATCTCATTGAGAGTCTTCCTCTTTTACCCTGACCCTCTGCTTTACCAAGCATGGCATTCTTCTCCAGGGACTCAGTCCTCCCGACAGTATGTTCCAAATATGCTCCTTGCTTCTAAGGAGTATTCTGGTTGTACCTCCCAAGAACACTCTGTTCATTCTTTTGGCAGTCAGTGGTATATTTAGAATTCTTCATCAGCACACAATTCAAAGATGTCAATTCTTCTCCAGTCTTGCTCATTCGTTGTCCAGTTTTCGCATGCATGTGATGAGAAATACCACGGCTTGGCTCAGGCACGCCTTAGTCCAAAGTAGCATTTGTGCTTTTCAACATTTTGAAGGGGTCTTTGGCAGCAAATTTTCCAAAGCAGTGCGTCTTTTGCTTTCTCAGCTGCTGCTTCCCTGAGTGTTGATTATGGATCCAGGTAAAATGAAAATACTTAACAATCTCAATCACTTCTCCTTTTTTCATGATGTTGCTTATTGGTTCAATGCTGAGGATTTTTGTTTTCACACTGAGGTATAATCCATTCTAAAGGTTGTGGTTTTTGATCTTCATCAGTAAGGGCTTGAAGTTCTCTTCACTTTCAACAAGTAAATTTTTCCATCTGCATAATGCAGATTGTTGTCGTCTTCAAATCCTGATGCCCCAGTGAGAAAAGGGAACATAAGGAGATTGGAGAAATAAGATCATTTTGTATTTTTCACAAATACCACAGTTTTACAACATACAAAAATTAGTTGTTACCACCATTTCAGGGCAACTTCCAGGATAAAACATAAAAAAAAAAAGTATGTTCATCTCTAGAACACAAAATGGAGTCTGTTCTTTTAAGAACACAGGGAAAGTGATCATCAAGAATCCCAATACTGACATTATTGTGAGATGTAATGGTATAGGAAAATTTCAAAGGGCAATTCATACACAAATTTTAAAAGAGGAAGAAGTGAATTCACTCTACATAATCACTAAGTGTTAATAGGATTATCTGAACCTATACAATATAGTCAGAAACTGATTCCACTATGGAATACTTAATTTTTTTCTCCTAGTTGCACAGTGGGTCAGAGAACACATAGCCAAAGGTAACACAACATTTGGAATAAAGACAAAAACAATCACAAACATGAAGAGTAAAAACTGAATCTTTCCAAAAAGGAAGTCTGGGATTTTACAGTGGAGATGAGCTCAGGTCTATGCAGTATTCCAAATTATCACTAGAAATATTTAAGGAGGTTGTTGTTTACTTTTCTAGGCATTTAGAATCTCTATGTTTCGCAGGCATTTAACCTGTAAATAGCAAGAACTCCCGTATATGTATGTAGGGAAATTATGAACATATTTCCTGTTTTCTAAGTCATACCACGGCAACTTCTTAATTATCTATCTGAATATGCTGTTGTTAGGTGCCACCGAATTGGTTCCAACTCATGGCAGCGCTGTACAACAGAATGAAACACTGCCTGCTCCTGTTCCATCTTCCACCACTGCTATGTTTGAGCTTGTTGCTGTAGCCGCTGTGTCAGTCCACTTTGTTGAAGGCTGTTCTATTTTTTGCTGACCCTTTAGGGTTGCCATGAGTCGGATCCGACTCGATGGCACTTGGCTTGGCTTGGCTTACCAAGTATGATGTCCTCCAGGAATTGGCCCTCCTAATAACATGTCCAAAATACATGAGTTAAAGTCTTGTGATTCTCACTTTCAAGGAGAACTCTGGCTGTACTTCTTCCAAGATAGACTTGTTTGTTCTTCCGGCATTCTGTGGTGTATACAGTCTTCTTTGCAAACACCATAATTCAAATGCATCAATTCTTCTTCAGTTTTCCTTATTCACTGTCCAGCTTTCACATACATATAAAACAATTGCAAACATCATGACTTGAGTCCCATGCTCTTTAATCTTCAGAATGATATTTTTGCTTTTCAACACTTCGCAGAGATCTTTTGCAGAAGATTTGCACGGTGCAGTGTGTCTTTTGATTTCTTGACAGCTACTTCTATGGGTGTTGATTATGGATCCAAACAAACTGAAATTCCCGACAAATTCAATATTTTATCCATTTGTCATGATATTGTTTATTGGTTCATTTGTGAGGATTTGTCTTTTCCTTATGTTGAGGAGTAATCCACAGGGAAAAGTGTGGTCTTTGGTCTTCCTCACTAGAGCGCTTCAAGTTCTCTTCGCTTTCAGCAAGCAAGATTGTGTTATCTGCATATTGCAGGTTGTTGATAAGTCTTCCTCTAATCTTACTCTTATACAGTCCAGTTTCTTGTGTTATTCACTCAGCATACAGGTTGAATAAACGTGGTGAGAAGATAAAACACTGATGCGTACCTTTCCTGAGTTTAAACACACAGTATCCCCTGTTCTGTTTGAACAACCGCCTCTTGTTCTATGTACAGATTCCACATGAGCACAGTTAAGTGTTCAGAAATTCCTACTCTTCACAATATTACCTATAATTTGTTATGATTCACATAGTTGATTACCTTTGAATAATCAATAAAACATAAGTAAACATCTTTCTGATGTTTTGTGCTTTCAGCCAGGATCCATCTGACATCAGCAATGATATTGTTTGTTTAATATTCTCTTCTGAATCCAGCTTAAATTTCATGAAATTCCTTGTTAATATATTGCTATAATCCTTTACTAATTACCTTAAGCAAAATTCTATTTGTGTGTGATATTAGTGATACTGTTCAATAGCTTCTTTATTCTCTCCGAAGATAGATTTCTTGTTTTGCCACAAATTTGCTTTTGCTGTTAGTGAACGAGGAGCATAGAACCTTTGCACCTTCTTTTTAAAAAATATCTGTGGGAGTTGTTTTTAGGTGTAATTGACTTAATTTCGACTCACAGTGACCCCATGTGACAGAGTAGAACTGCCCCCATAGGGTTTCCTAAGCTGGAATTTTTATGGGAGCAGATTGCCAGGTCTTTCTCTAGAGGACACTCTGGGTGGATTCAAACTGCCAACATTTTGTTAGCAGCTGAACACTTAACAGTTGTGCCACCAAAGCTCCTTTTTGGGAATCGCAGGCATGTAAGTCCAGGTTTTAATTACGCCATGCTTATACTAGTGTAAACACACACACACACACACGCATGCACGCACACACACACACACACACACACACACACAAATTCCTCTCCCTACTGCTTTATTTGAAACAATCTTTTTAGGAAGAAGGTATCCACTTACCAAGCTAGACAATCTAACATTGTCTTCTTGTCTAATATGGAATATTATACTCAACAGAACTTTTAGCATATAGTGCTTTTTTTTTAATTGTACATCATTTTCTTTTGTTTGGTTCTCATGGTTTTACTAAGGAGAATTGGATATCTCATTGCTCTTATAGCTACATCTTATATACCCAAAACCAAACCAAACTCACTGCTGTCAAGTTGATTCCAACTCATAACGACCTTATAGGACACAGTAGAACTGCTCCACAGAGCTTCCAAGGACTGCTTGGTGGATTCGAACTGACAAACTTTAGGTTAGCAGACATAGAGCTTAACTACTACACCACCATGGTTTCCATGTCGTATGTAAGTTGCAGTTATTCCTTTGAAACTAGTCTTGTTTCCTTGATGGAATAGGTTTCTGCATGGCTTCCTTGGCCTTGGATGCAGTACCTCGGTAATGCAAAGAGTTAACAGCCTCAGTTTGCATTTGAAGTCCATCCAGAGGTACCTCAAAAGAAACATCTGGCGACCTAGCTCCAGAGGCACCTCAAAACAAACATCTGGTAATCTACCTCAGAAAAATCAGCCACTGAAAAGCCTACGGAGCATGGGGTATCATGAACTGGAATCAACCCAAGGACAGCCAGGAGGCATGGATATGTGATAAACCAAACATGTTGCCATTGAATTGATTCCCTCATAGTAACCCTACAGGACAGAATAGATCTGCTCCCATAGGGTTTTCAAGAAGTGGCTGGTGGATTGCTTTCTAAATACCTGGAGCCCTGGTCACACAGTGGTTAAAAGCTTAGATGCTAATCAATAGGTCAGCTGTTTGAATTTACCAGCTATTCTCTTGTCTGTCTCACAGAGGCCTGATGAATTAGAGTCTACTTGACAGCAAGAGGTTTGTTGTTTGGGTTTACTAAATTTTTAATTCTAGAATATTTGTTTGAAACAACTAATTCTTTGAAGAGACCTAGATATAATTTGAAAGACTGGGATAAGGGACTGCATTGTGAAACTCTGGTGGCATAGTGATTAAGAACTATAAGCTGCTACCGGAAACATCAGTAGTTTGAATCTACCAGGAGCTCCTCTGAAACTTTATGGGCCAGTTCCACTCTGTCCTGTGGGATCTCTGTGAGCCAGAACCAGCTTGATGGCAGTGCATTTTTGGATTGTACTGCACTAAACTCTTTTACATATAAAGTGGAATGAAAAGCACAGAGAAGAAAAGCTGAGAATAGAAAATTGTTTCTTCTAAACAAGTACTGTGCTAGATACTATAATACAACAGAATAGGAGAATTCTTAGACAATCACAGATATAAATATTTTGGTGATCCTTATGAACTGCACAGAAACATACTTGTCTTATCTTGAAATGATTATTTTTGAGAAAACATAAGGAAAAAAATAAAACAGCTGTTTTCATTAACCACCTTGTTTTCTAAGAAAGCTCAAAGCCAAGTCTTTTAGATAAAGTTTCTCTTTGATTTCCTTCTTCTTAACCTTTTTTATATAGGCGCCATCTCAATCTATTCTATTGCAGCCTTTCGGTTGTCTTTATGAACTTTGTCAACATCTTGTAGTCCTCCACAAAGAAAGGTCATCGATGTACAAAACAAATGCAGTTTTGAAAAGTCTTCTATAAAGAAAATGTTTTGCAAAATTAATCTTATTTTTCTGTTTACTTGAATCATATCAGAAAAAGTTCAGCTCTCAGGTTTCCAACACAAATCTACTCTATTGTATCATCTGATTTGCATGCTGATTTTAATCCTAACGATAGAGGAGGGAAGATGTTTTTGATCATCCTACTCATTTATAGGTTCCCTGTTGTGTATCTTTAAAATTGTAAAGCAAAAACACCAGTAGCTACAGCAGGGGAAAAAAAAAAAAACTGACCCTGAAGAGACTGGGTCCCCCCTGTGTCAAAGCAGGCTGATACTGGTGCAAAGTGCAGGCTAGGGGCTGAAGGTGTCTAATCTTGGAAAAGGAAACCTGAAGTGCCATTCTTCAGCCAACATACTTAGTAAGGTACAACCTAAAACAACTGTGCATGTTGCATATTTCCTTCTCATATTACACGAGAGGCAAAGAATGTAACACAGTGCCTGTAGTCACATTACCCACCTGTTACCCTTAAGAGTGAGATACTGGGTTATTTGAAAGAAAAAAAATATGTATATATCAAGGAGCATATGCAAAAGGAAACATGGGGGGGAAGTGCTCTATTTCTGTAGCACTACTTAGAGACAGTCTCTAAAAGTCACATTTCCTTTTAACAGATAATTTAGATTCTTGAAGTTGTTAATATTTTTCTTTTCTCCTTTGATAATTACAGTGAAAATTATAGGCATTTACTCTGGGTCAGAGGTTTATATGTGTGTGTGTGTATTACACATAGCTATAGAAAAACCCATTACCGTTGAGTTGATTCTGACTCATAGTGACCCTATAGGACAGGGTATCACTGCCTCATAGAGTTTCCAAAGAGTGCTGCCAACCTTTTGGTTAGCAGCAGGGGCTTTTAATCCCTATTCCACCAGGTTTCCCATGCACACATATACATAAATAATATGCATATACACACACATATATATGTAACTCTATTTCATTTTATGGAATTCTGTATGGATATAGGAAGCCCTGGTGGTGGGGTGGTTAAGAGCTATGGCTTCTGACAAAAACATCGGCAGTTCAAATCCCCCAAACACAGCACTCCTTGGAAACCCAGTGGAGCAGCTCTACTCTGGCCTATAGAGTTTCTATGAATCAGAACCAACTTGACGACAATGGGTTTGGTTTAAGTTCTCTAAGATATGTGTTTCTCTCTCTGTTTTTACATATAGGGATACTCAGGTTTATAGGGTTAAATAACTAAAATCTAGTAAATGCGACAGGTTGTGGTACAGGCTGTATCTAAAACCATATCTAGTGCCTAAACCACTGTACTGTAACTTAAGAACTTGAACAGTTGTTAAAGTCTAATCTTTGTTCATTTAAAAAAATTATGCTATGGAAACATAAAATACTCTGCATAGTTTACCTTCCCACTTCCCAAAGGAATAAATGCTCTCAAACATGCATTTGTAAAACACTTTACAGTGATTATTAAGGTAGAAAAAATGGAGGCATAGATGAAAGGAACAAAAGGAATAGTGAGAGAAGGAAGATGGGTTTATCAATGCATTTAGATAAAATGCTGAGATATCTTTACCTACAGCAGCAAAAACTACCAGTAATTGACTTTAGACAGTGTCTCTCAAAATATGATGTAGGGCTGCTTCTATCAAAATCATGGAAGTCCTTATTAAATGGAGTTTCCTGGAGCCACCAAGACCCAATAAATAAGTTTCTGAGGATAAGGCCCAGGAGTCACCATTTAAAATACACCATAAGCCAAACACTGTAAGTATGACTTTTGTGTCCACTAAAGATTGAGAACAAATCCCATGAAGTCTTTTGTTGTTTCCTATCACATCTTGTGACAAGTTATCAGAGAGTACAGTGATAGGAAACTGGTAAGTTATGGACAGATGCCACCTGCGACTTTCCCACTATCAGTTAATTGGAGTAGCAGAGTGAATTTTGGAAGCTCCAGCATATTGTCAGTCAGTCATTAAAATTAAGCTATAGGTATTTGGAATTTCTGAGAAAGTGGAAGCTGATTTGTTGTGTTCTGACTGCTGTAATGGAGGAGCAGGAAGACAAAGTGTTTTAGAGGAAACTTCTCTGACCTGGTGACCTTGTATGCAAGCTAAGGCATACACTACTAGGTCACAGAGTTTATTTAAAGGAAATGAGCATTTTACCAAAGGTTTTGCAACATGTGCTAATCAGAAGCTGCCTGTCAAGTTGAAGTAGCATCGAGAGGCTCAGAATGAGGGCTCTTGGGCGTTAAATGGTTCCTACCAAATACCAAACCTATTATCGTGATTGGCTGTTATAGCCCTCTAAACGGCAAAGTGATTAAATTGGTCGTTAGAAAACCCTAAAGATGCGTAATTATGACAAGTAAGACTCGAGTGTAGGGAGATTTCTGTCCCAGTGACTGGATTACATTTCAAGGAGGAATCAGTGAAGGACTACTTTTAAAACCACTGTCAGCTGTGTGGAAGCTGCTTAGAAGCTGCAGTCTCTTGATCTTCACACAAATCTCTTTTGTGTGTCATCTCAACACTGGCAGTTCAGAAATTCCTAATGTTCTTAACTGTGATTCTCAGTATCCATGTTGTGCAATACATTTGTTCCAGTGATAAGCCTGAAGTATGAGTGGAATTTTTTAAAATATCATTTTCTATGTCTTAGATGCCTCTAGAAAGATTGTGAATTTATTCTGAGTCTCACTACCTTGCTCTAGGTCTTTAGCATGGATATGTTAATCTCGTCCACTTAGCAACATTAATAGTAATGACCCAAATAAATAAATAAATAAAAGGACTATAAAAGAAGCTTGTCTTTTCTAGTCTAAATTGCATATAAGAAATCAAGAAAATAACTGAAGAGCAATTTAGGAATATGCTCTGAGTACTTTGGAAAAACACTGATCAACTCTGGGGATAATGTACCTTGCTAAAACAGCAACTAAAAGGACAATAGTTCCCACCTGGAAATATACACAATATTAACCCTCGTACCATATACTTAGTCCACGCACAATGACATAAGAATGCACCAAAAAAAATGAGCACACAAAGATTTTTCTTTAGGGTTATAGAGGAGACAAGTCATATTAACTCAGTTTCCTTGGTAGAATGGTTTTCAATTATTGACAGATGGTCTAAGAGAACATTAAAAGAGATCTTAATAAAGAAGACACACTTGTCCTGTTGGAAGCTGGCAGCCAGATATAGAACCAGTATAGTGTCCAATATCAAGCTTCATCTGTAGCATCAAGCTTTGCCATTAATACACAGTAAAAATACTATTTGTTGAGTAAGCGACATGTATTTAGTTACTAATAACTTCTTGGAATCAAAGCCCTTTTAGGTATTTTGTATGAGGTCCAATATAAATTATAATTGTAACTTGCTATTTTTAGAAATATCACCAGGAAGGTAGTTAATATTTAATTATATTTTGCATAGCATGTAAGCTATTTTTTTTCCTTTCTCGCTTTTCTTCTCTTCCTATAAATTTCTTTCACTTTCTTCAGTTCTATTTACTGCCTGATTTGAACTGTACTTCCATTCTCCCAGCAACTCATTTAGTGTGAAAATTGAATGCCCTTTAAGAAATGAATTGTCAGTGTTTGATATCACTATGCTCTTCTCATTTAGAGAAATATTATAGTTTTCTTGGAGAGAGGAGAAACTAGCAAAAGAATGGAAGTGAAAAACCTTGAAGAATGAAGCAGGGTTATTGTTTTCAAATGCATTTTGATGCTATCAGAAAAATATAGGCAAGAGAAGAAAATAGATGCTATTGGCAAAAGTGACCAAGGGCATCTGCTTTTTTGCAACTCAACTGCAAGTAATCTTACCAATTCAGGAATCTTATCCAAGCTTGACTGCTAACCAAAAATTTGGCAGATTGAATCTACCAGCCATTCCTTGCAAATCTGATGGAGTGGTTCTATTTTGTCATATAGGGTTGCGGTGAGTGAGAGGTGACTTGATGGCAGTGGATTTGATTCATGGTTTTTGTTATTTCCATGGAGTTCTTGGGTGATGCAAATGGTTAATGCTTGTCTGTTAACCAAGAGGTCAGTGGTGCATGTCTACCCAGGGGTGCTATCGAAGAAAGATTTAACCATCTACCTGCAAAAATAGCAATCACTGAAAAACACTGTGGACTAGTTTTACTCTAATTCACATGTAATCCCCAGGAGCTGAAGCCAGCTTGACAAAGACTGTTTGTTTGTTTGTGTGTTTGTGTGTTTGTTTGTGTGTTTGTGTGTGTGTGTTTGTTTGTTTGTTTGTTTTGAGGAGGAAAGAATGGGTTGTTTCCATGTTCACAGGGAACCAATTTAAAGGCACTATAATCAGAGTTTAAAAGGTCATTCTAACTGAAACAGTATGTTCCATAATATTACATGTCCCATATAATATTTAGTGGTGTTTTAAGTGAAATTTTCACATGATTTGCTTATCATTAAAATTAAGAAATAAGTAAATGGCCAAACTATTATAGTGGTTTATCCTTCTCTGGTTCCTTGTAGTTAGAAAGTTTTGGATGAGATGAATCTTCTTATATTTGTGGAAAAGAAGAGAGAATGTAGACATTACTGAATATGAAGTCATTCCATTAGACTAAGAGAGGAAGTACATATTTAACTTCAGTAAAATTATCTATATAGAATTTCTTATTGTCCTTATATACATAAATACTCAGATGAAAAGTAGAAGTTCTAGCCTGCTGGAAGATTTCATGAGTTGGAAGACTTCAGTGTGTATAAAGATAGAGGAGCTGTACCATACAGTTGTTTAAATAGAAAGAAATTTTGTAGTCAAGCATTTTCTCCTGATTACAGACTATATACTTGCATCAAAGGTCCCATATCAGAGATGCTATCTAGAATTCAGTATACAGATAAATAAACTCCAGGATAACATAATCCTATCATAGCAGGTATATGAATTCAAAAATCTTCTAAGAAACTTTTCAATAAATAAAAGATTGTGAAACTATATTCTACCTGATGAATGTTTCATAGATTTGTTGATGTTGATCTTAATAATGGCATTATTTAGTAGATATTTCTACTGTTCTTTTGTGGGAAGGAAGAGTGAAGGAAGGGAAATTTATATGAGACAGGATAATTCACCCTAGCTGCCGCTCTAGGGTGAATCTTAGTTGCTTAGGACATTAAAAATGTATTTCTCCCTCACATCCAAGTATTATGTGTGTCATTCCTCTCCATTTTTTACTTTGTGCTCAGCAATACTGTACTCCCCCAATGTCACTGTGATGAAGGAAAAGATAAAGAACAGGGAATGCCACCAGCTCAGAACTAGTTCTTTCCAGAAGGGTCTCAGCTCACAGCTACTCTCATTTCAGGGATTGAAACTCACTCTGACGACCCTCTGTACTGGAAGAATGCTCAGAAACATTGTCTCCTCCATGCCCAAGAAGAGGAAAATGAAATATAATGAACACAAAGCATTTTGACCACCCCAATCAGCCTTTATTGTCATCAGAATGCTGTAATTATTTTTTCCCCGACAGAATACCAGCATCTCTTCCATAAAGGAGACAACTCTGTCACACCATGCTCTTCAGATTCCACTGCCTCTAAGTGATGCATGGTCTTAGCCTTGAGGTCCAAATACTGTTCCTTCCAGTCCAGCAAACAGAGAAATAAAAAGAAAAGTTGTCCGTCCCCATCACAGGCACATTTAACACACAGTGATGGAACAGAAACAGCATAACTTCATTAAGGACTTCCACTGAGAAACTGATGAATGGGAGATACATTTGAATCACCACCTCAAAGCACTTATAAAATTTCACTGGGTGGGATGCAGTAAAAACCTTTTCCTTCGACCTGGTGGTTGAGTTGACTCCTGTTGAGCTGCTGATGCTGTGCTCTTGCCTCCACACCCCCACCCACTTTGGTAGCCCCTAGATCCTCCCTTTGAGGAAGTATTAGGTACCCACATCTTTTTTTGATCATATCTGAAGTGAGAATTTGCAAATAAGTTCTCCTTTTAAGCTGTTGAAGCTCACCTCCTGCTTTTGGTGGCCTAAGATCTTTAAAAAATATTTAACAATGAGATTCTTCAGCTAATTTCTCAACTATGTACAAATCATAGATTAATTTTTTCAGGAATTTTTATATTTTCAGTCTGAACTTGACACTTTTTGGGTGATATATTTTTCTTAATATCTGGTAACCTGTTTTCAGAAAAAATGTGAGGAGTATATTTCTTATTTGTGTGATGTTTGTTTCTTATTTATGTGATATTTGTTTTAACTTCTAGCCCTACAACTCCCTAATTATTGTTTTTAGCTGCCACTAAGTTGGCCGCCAACTCATGTGCCAATCTCAGTGTGTTATTCTCAATGCACTGTCCCTATGATTGGTTGCAGACTGTATTACTGTAGCTCACAGGGTTTGGTTTGGTTTTTCCTGTAGCTGATTTTTAGTAGTTAGCCAAGCCATTCTTTTCTAGTTTGACTTACTCAGGAAACTCTGCTGAAACCTGTTCAGCATTGTAGCAACACTGATAGAGGCGTCGTGGCTGTTCATGAAGTGCATTGGCCGGAAATCGAACGCAGGTCTCCCACATGGAAAGTAAGAACTCTGCCATTGAACTATGGCTAACTTCAACTTATTGGCAGCTCTGCTGAAGTCCCACCCTACTTTGATATTCGCCTTTAGTTTCTTGAATCAACTAAAGGACTTTTATTTCCATTTCTCATTCGAAGTCTTAAAATTATATGTCTTACTATTTGGGATCAAAAAATGGTTATATTCTCTGACACTTAAAAGCCCCAAACTTCTCCATTCTTTTATTCATTCTGCTTTAAAACTGTCCAATTCTATGCTTTGTTCATTCGTTCCTTGTAATACCTTACCAAAGACAGCTGTATTAATTATATATCACTGAATAATAAATTGTCTCCAAATACAGCAGCTTAAAACAACAAGCATTCATTATCTCACAGCTTATGCAGGTTGGGAATCCAGAAACAGCTCAGTTGTAGGGTTCTAGCCCACACTTTCATGACGTTGTCATCCAGCTGTCTTCTGGTGCAATAGCTTCTGAAGAACTCACTGGAGCTGGAGAATCTGCTTCCAGGTTCACTTGCTCGGCTCTTTGACAGGAGGCTTCATTTCTTCACCACGTGGGCTTTTCTGTAGGGCTGCTGATGCATGACATCCCGTGGAGTATGTACAAAATGGTGAAAGGCATTGGCTGAGCAAAGAGAACTGAAGATTTAAGGCTCAGGCTTGTATAACTGAGTCTCAGAGTGACATCCTATCACTCCCGCCACTTGCTGTTGGTCACATACTCCAACCCAAATGAAATGAGGGAGGGAACTGCTCAAGACTATGAATATCTGGTGATGGGGGTAGTTGGGAGCTTCCTTAGAGACTACCCACCACAGCAGCCAACTGTAGCAGACACAGATTTGGGACTTCTTTTCAAACTGCACACTCATAACCTAACACAAGTGACAGCTTTACCAAATATTTTCTTGATTTGTAACATAGATCATAGTCTTCAACCAGCCACCAACGTTTCAGTTTGTCCAACAATAGACCACTATACTAATGGCACATTTTACGTTTTTGTTATACCGTCAGGCTTTTCATGCTACCAATTTTTATATTAGCCAGTGTACTTAATAATAGCTGCCACAGTAAGCCCTAAATTTTCTTAAGTGTTTTTTATTCCCAGGTTCTTTTATAATCATTCAATTTTCCCAGAGTCACAATAATTTCCTCTATAAAATAAATGTTTGAGCATTTCAGTCTACTAATTACAGCTGCTTAGTGCCAGTGTCTTCATGAGAAAGTTTATTTCCTTAGTGTTGGTTTCAAGGCCCTTTGTAAGCTAACTTCAATCTATTTTTTCAGTTTCTTCTCCAACTATTCCTCATATATATACACTCTGTGCTCTAATTTATAGCACTTCACTGACTCTGGAATGTGAGAAGCACTTTTACACATGTGTATTGTGCATGACAATTGCTTTCCCTAAGATTCTCTGCCTTCCCCCAATATTTGCACAGAATTCTCCCTAGGATTATCTTCACTGTAATCTTTATGGAAGCAGACTGCCAGGCCTTTCTTGCATGATTCTGCTAGGTGGGTTCAAAAGGTCAGTCCTTAGGTTAGTAACCATGGTCAAACCATTTGTACCAACCAAGGACACTGTGCCTGTAACAAACTGATAATAATTATAATAGCTCGTAGCTGTCAAGTCAGTTCTAACTCACAGTGACCCCATAATGCAGACTAGAACTGCCCTACAGAGTTTTCAAGGCTGAAGTATTTGCAGAAGCAGTCACATCATTCCATTGAGGAGCAGTTGGTAGTTTCCATCAATTGAACTGTCTGTTGATTAGCAGCTAAGTGCTTAACCACTACATCACTAGGGCTGCTTGTGCCTATACGAGGAACCTCGATAAAAGCTAAACAGCTGTAAAGTGGATGGAAATGGTTGATTGTTTCAGTTTGCCTGTTGTCTCTGGATACTCTCTTACTAAACCAATATCTCCACTTCTACTCTTCCTTCCAAAAATTTAACTTCAGCCCCAACCCATGCCCTGAATTTTGGGTCCATACATTCAATTCTTTGTTGGATATCTTCATTTGCAACTCCCAAAATTAACTTGTATCTCTAGGGTCGCCATGAGTAGGATCCGACTCGACGGCACTTGGCACTTGGCTATCATGTTTCCCATACAAACTCAATTCTACATGTGTATTTTCCTTCTTTCCAAACAGCAGCAAGGTGTATTCAAACCAGAATCTTGAATTTGATCTTAGACTCTTTTTTCTTATTTCCTACACCCAATTTGTTGACAGCACCTAACAACAATTTGTCACAGCTTACAAGTTCAATATCATATCAGCTATTATTTTTCTTTCTTTTAGCTTCTTACTGTTTTGTGTGTTAGCTATTGCAAGACCTCACTACTTGGTTTCCTTACCTGCTGTCTGGCATTCCTCCAGTTTATTTTCCACACTGCTGTTAAAATAATTGTTCTCTAAGACAATTAGTCTTGTGTTATTTCTATTTAAATGACATCAAGGTTGTCTGTTGCCCTAATATTATCATTACGATTTTTAGACTAGCACAGGCAGCACTCTGTGGCTCTACCCTTGTGTATCTCTGGAGAGTCATCTCTTGTCAGTTGCCTTTCTTCTCTATGCCCTAAAGTCCGCGGAGACGTACTAATCAACCTAACAGTATGGTTCCAGAAGATACCACCCTGTCATGTGCTCACCTCTTTCCTCTCCATGGTTCTTTCTCTAACTAAATATTAACTATTAAGCCTGCAAAAACAGTTCTACATAGGCAGCCCTCTCTGTAAATATTTATTAACTCAGTGCATGATTCTTGGAACTCATCGTTAACAACAAAAAGCACAAAGCCTAAAATCAAAATGGGGCTTGTAATCTAGTTGTTAATTTCTTTATGTATACTTCTGACTGTCACCTCCGTTGTAGGGATCCTGGTATAACAACCCTTGTATCTCATCCTGTTCTTTCTGTCTCTTTGAAAGCCAGGCTTCAGCTTGGGCTTTTGTTTGAGTTTTTGTCTTTGGGTGTTGCCAGAGGTAGTAGGAAAGCGGTAGAGTATTAGAAGATTTGGTTTTCTGTAGTTTCACTTTTAAATAGAATCTCAACTGACCTTTTTGGCAAGCTATTCATACTTTGCCTTAAACTAGTCCTTTTTTTAAAAAAAAATAAGGCCTCTATTTGAAGTGATTGGTTAAGACAGAGGAAGATACAATGCTTCAACAGGAGGAGGCTAAGGCAAGCAAAGACAGTGACAGGCAGATAAGTGGAGAAGAAGGAAGCGGCTTAAAAATAATAATAATAATAACTAAAAAATCCCAGGTACCTGAAAAGCCCTGTCTGAGACAGTGAAGGTGATAAAAAGAGAAAGAGGGGAAATATAGTTAGTTGCTGGTAATTAGAGGGGCTGTAGGAATGGTGTGGAGGCTGAGAGGGAAGGAGAGCAAAGAGAGAACTGCAATAAAGTGAGAAAAAGAGGCTGTTATGTAACCGAATGTCAGTTCCTGTCCTGTCCTATTCGAGGATTGAAATAAGGTGGATACTACCAATTGCAGGAGAAACAGAAAGCAGTAATGTATTGTTCACTCAAACAAGGAGCAACGTGGAGCTGAGCAACATAAAGACCAGGCTTTCTCTGCCAGAGAGAAGCTGGGAGTTTGTAAGTGCTCTAGTCCCCAGAGGGTAAGGAGTGGTGTCCGAAATCCTAAGCCCTGGGCCTTTCTCTGCCCCAATTTGGATATTTGGGTGCTGAGTCATGTTGCATTTGAAGTCCACAATCTTGGAGTTCTCACTTTGCAAAGGGTCTCAAGTGGTACTGTGGGCTGGAGATTGTTTTCCCTTCCTGAGATGCTGGGTTCCAGGGTCAGACAAGGACAGGATTCTTCGGGTCTGCACCTGTGTTAAGGTTCTCTCTAGAGAATGTGCAAACATCTGGCGCTGTCACAAGACTGCGGCCTGGTGGGCTGCAAATGAAACAAGAGGGGTGAAACCGAGGCAGAGAAGGGGATAGCTTCACTGGATCCTTCAGTAGAGGGAGATTCAAAGACCTAAGACAAGAGAAGGTACAGAAGATGAGGTCTGGCACTCTGAGGGCCCCTGGGGTCTCACTTCTCACCTGTTTCATTAACTACTTAGTGTACTGGAGGACCCATGGGTAATTTGGGGGATTTTTTTTCTCTCTTCTTTCTTTGGAAATAAAAGAACAATATCTGTTCTGTGAGACAAAGTTCAAAATCAGAGTGGGGAAACAGTAGAGTTACAGAAGATAGGGACACTTGGCAGGGACACAGTCACACTGTCCCAGTCCTGCAAATGTTTCCATCCTGGACTTTGTTTATAAATATTCTATCTCTTTAGGTACACTTCATTCTTGCATGTTCATCAGTTACAAATAGGTGTCCCTGCTCCTTGTTCATCAGTGACAGTGATGAAAGCTTTAGAATGTCTCAACTCTCTTCCTTCTTTATGTACACAATGGACAGATAAGGATGGTTAAATTTCATTCTATAGCTCTTCTTTCTTTTGAATATGAATAAAATATAGAGGTAATGAAGTCTTAAAGTTGCCATTCTTTCCTAAAGGAAAAGAAAATATACACACACAGACACACACACACACACAAATTGACCAAGAAAAGTATGCAAGTGATTAAGAGGTGTACTCTCTAGACCCCAATTCACAGTCTTGGATTCTTACTGACTGTCATCTTTACCCTTGGACACCAAGGCTGGTAGAAATTGGGCTTCTTTAGATAGCTATGTGAAGTCTTTGTATGTGTGTGTATGTGTGAATGTTCAAAGGAAGGTGCCACAAAAAAACAATATAATTTCCATGACTGAGCTCCTTGGGAGGCTGAAAGAAAATCAGGTCTCTTGGTTACTATTCTGATGTGCAGATTTTTGTTGTTGTTGTTGCTGTCCTTGTTATTGAATAATGCTCTCAGAAATCAAGTCTGCAACAGAGCATGAGACAATATTGACTAAGCTCAAAACAGTTCAACAAATGACCTTCATGTCTCTGAGCAACTAGCCAATCAGAACACATAGCAAATAGATACTACCCAATCAGTGTTCATTTCATGTGACTAGAAACTAGCTGATTTTAGAAAAGGGATGAAAAGCTGCATTCAGGTACATAATATGATTATGAGATAACAGATCAGAGTACAAAGCTACAGGGTTAACAGGTGTGGAAAATGCATTTTGTAAATTTACAAAAGACATAATTTTCTTTTTAAGCTCATAGTATATCAATAATAGGGAAAAAAAGCAGAAGGTCAAAAAAAAAAAGAGTTTATAAGACCCCTTACTTTCTATTCATTGTAAAATGTTCAATTTCATATAAGTAAACATTAAATGACTTGCCTGAGAAAGGTTAAATCTATAGGGTTAGTTGCCAAACATCTTTCTAAGAACACCATTCAGGAAGGCAGGACTTTTTCAGCTCTATTCTAATTTTCTCTCTGTTTAATTGCTCAGTTCACTTTCTTTTTTTTTTTTTTTTCCCCTGTCCTTTTTAAATGTGTGTTCTGTGACACAGCGTTTTATCATGGAACAGCTATTCTCACCAACAATAACATGTTATTGTTGGTCTATAGCTTATATAAAGCTCAAATGGAAAGGGAGCTCAGTCTGGGACCTTGGCAGTGAGACCCAGAGTTAAAAACTACCCTCATAGGAGTTCCCTGAAGCTGTGGTTATCACCAGTGAAATAACAGTTCAATTCTGTTTTCTCTTACTGAAACTGACTCTGAAAGTAACAAAATGGAGTAAGGTTTCAAAGAAAAGAAAATGACCTTTAAATTTTCTGAAGCATAAAGGCCACCTCAGGCAACACAACAAGAGACACCTGGCCTTAGGAGGTGAGCAAGATGCTTCAGATTAGAGAATAAAAGGAGGAGTGTGATAGGGAACCTGGGCTTGTCCTTTCTGAAGTCACAAGAATAGAGGTTGATAAACCTCAAAAGGCTTGCTATAGATAACCCAGAGGCCTCCATAATTATTCAAGGTGTGGTATCTAAGAGTTCTGAAATGAGCCAGCCAACTTGCTATACATTTCAATATTTTCTATCAGGCTTTTGTAAAGTATAAAAAGAAATGTGTGTGAAATTAATATAGAAATGTTTTCTCTTAGTTGTAGAGATAATTTGCAAAAAAAATCAGCATATTTTATTTCAATACTAATAGAAAAATAAAAACTCAAAACTCAGCAGTCACTATAGGATATATATATATATATATATATATTACACACATACATATGTATATGTGGAGAACTGGTGTAGTGCATGGCTGCTAACCAAAAGGTTGCTGGATGGAAACCATGAGCTTCTCACAGAAGAAAGATGTATCCATCTACTTCAATGAAGATGAAAGCCTTAGAAACTCTGTGGGCCAGTAGTACTCTGTCCTATAGCATCACTGAGAGTTGGAGTCAACTCAGTGACAATGAGTTTGATTTTTCTTTTGTGTGTGTGTGTTTCTTAGGCTGGGTTTTCTAGAGAAGCAAAACCAGTAAAGTGTATAAATATGTAACATAGAGATTTATATTAAGGAAGTGACTCATATGGCTGTAAAAGCTGGAACATCTCAAGTCTGTGGGTCAGGACAGAAGTTGTTCCTGATGCACATAGCCACAGGAATTGGCAAACCCAAGATTAGAAATTAGAGAGCAGAGCTCTTGCTCCCAAACTGTGAAGATGGTGAATCCTAAAGATCAGCAAGAAAGACTGCAGACAAGCTGCTAGCTCAAGTCCCAAGAACAGAAGGTCCAATGAGCAGGAGGCAGCTGCAGGATCCAGACTGAGTAAAATCCCACAAGCCTTGCTAGAATATCCATTTATATTTAGTGTAGACCACAGGCCCAGGGAAACTCCGTCTCCACTGATTGAATACTCACAGAGGATTCTATACTGGGGATGATCACAGAAAATCAAATCTCATCATAGAAGTGATCATCGCATTCTTATGTAACCCAGCTACTGACAATCATGTCTCAGTAGACACATAACCTTAACCTTCACAGCATGTATGTATGTAGTCTTGGTGGTGCACTGGTTAGGAGCCTGGCTGCTAACAAAAAGACTGGCCCTCTAAATTCACCAGCAACCTCATGGAAGCTCTATGAGACAATTCTACTCTGGCCTGTAGGGTTCCTATAAGTCAGAATTGACTTGATAACAGTGGGTTTTGTTTTATTTTTGGTAATTTCGTATATGTATACATAAATTTATCTGTATATGTGTGTGTGTATAAATGAGGAATTACAAAACAATATCTATTAAGAAAGTAGAAAATTGTGGAAAATTTCTAAACTGAAGAGAGATTGCAACAGCTAAATTCAATAGGAGAAAAAAACTACAGTTCTACTGTAATTCTTTTTATTGTTATTATTCTGAAACTCTAAATGACAATAAATTTGCAGTTTGAATTTAGTGATCGTTTCTTAAGAGGCCAATGAATCAGCAGGGTATTAAAAGTCTGAGATTTTAAATTAATATTTTTCTACATGTCAAATCCTCCCTCAGTTCTGAAATAAACTGTTGGAGTCTAGCAGAGCATCTTATATATTTTGTGTGACAAGCTGAACTTAGAAATAGATGAAGAGAATTGCAAGTATGAAATCTTTCTCAAAGTTGAAATACAAGTCGATGTTAGAACTAAGGAAGTACGTGATTTTAACTTATTAGTTTATGTTAGGAAATAAAACAGAGATCCTAATGCTGAGAGGGCATTTTTAGCAGAAAAATACTACATTTTATAAAAGATATGAAAGTCTCTCCAAAGCCTACTTGCATTTAGAATTAGCGGACATTTTAAGTGCTTAACTATTAACCAAAAAGTTGATGGTTCAAACCCACCCAGAGAAACCTTGGAAGACAGGTCTGGCAATCTGCTTCTGAAAGGTTACAGCCTTGCAAATCCTATGGAGTGCAGTTGACCTCTGTATATACACAGGTTCTTCATGGCTTCATGACAATGGATTTATTTTTTTGGTGTTCAGAAATTAGTATTTAGGCTAGTGAAGGATGCACCATGATTAGAAGTAACAATCCCTTTTTATTATCTGTATAAAGGGGAGAAATGTGATGTATGGTGATCAAAATCATTATTCATGAAAGTGCAGCACTCAAAGAGACTTCATCGTTTATTTATTTATTTTTCTGTGATTAAGTAGACTATATAGTCCAAATTAAATTTTCATGCCCACCTGTCTGCAGGTCCTTCTTCTCTCCTTGCCCAGTGACAGCACACTCCTCCTTTTCATTCCATACTTGTCTTATCCTTTTAAAAATCTCCTGCCCCCTCTTTCCTCCTACTCTTCTCCCATCTAGAAAGAGACCAGTAAGACAGCATCCTATAAATTCATAGAACCATAAAGTACACACACCATATGGTCACATTGTGGCCCCAAGTGCAGTCCATTTTTGTCTGAAGAATTGACCCAAGTAGTTGTTTCTGGACAGGCACAGCAGCAGTTCTAGGGACCATGCTCCCAAGCCATTGGACCATCAATTGTGGCGTTTTAAGAGTTCTTGAGCTGCACCCCTCTTTTTCTTGTGTTGTCACGGGGACTTGAAACTGTGTGCCCTATCATGGCTGTCTTTGGTGGTGCTCAGGCACCATCTGCTTCTTCTGGTCACATGTTGATATAGTCTCCCATTCACACGGGTCCTTCTGTTTCCTGGGCTCTTTTTACCTTGAGTCTTTGTTGTTCTCAGTGATTGTCTGTTCCAGATGAGTTGGGACCATTTGATGTATCTCAGATAGGAGCTTGCTAACTTTTAAGACCCCAGATACCACTCACCAATATGGCGTGCAGAAGACCCTCTTAGCAATAGGCTAGTTATGCCAATTGGCCTCAATGTGCCCCCAAGACCATGGTCCCCAGACCCTGCCCCTCTTACTCTATCCTTGCAATATCTGGTTAAGATTAGAAGAGTTTTCAATTTATGGTGAAGTCTAGTTAAGTTGATCTACTTTCTATTGTATGCTGTCACTGCTTTCACATAACAAATTTTCTATCAACCACCCAATCTAGGATCAACCATCTCCCTCCCTCCCCACCCCTGTAGCCATGAAAGAGTCTTTTCTTCTGTACATAAGTCTATTTTTAAGTCCTTATACTAGGGGTCTCATACAATATTTGTCCTTTTGTTGTTGACTGATTTCACTCAGTATAATATTTTCCAATTAAAACGAGATTATGAAATCCTTCCTAAAATCATCATCATTCTTTATCACTACCTTGTGTTCCCTTGAGTATATGTACCATAGCTTGTGTATTCATTCATCTGTTGATGGACACCTAGGCTGATTCTATCTTTTTGTGGACCACGCTACAATAACTGTCCATGTGCATGTATCTGTTTGTGTAACAGCCTTTGTTTCTGTAGGATATATTCTGAGTGGCAGGATTACTGGATTAAATAGTATACCTATTTCCAGCTTTATCAGGAAGCACCAAACTGTTTTCCAAAGAAGTTGTACCATTTGGCAATCCCACTAGCAGTATAGGAGAGTTCTGATCTCTCCACAAGCGTCTCCAGCTTTTGTTGTTTTGTGTTTTTTGGATCATGGCCAACTTTGTTGGGGTGAGATGGTATCTCATTGTAGTTTAGATTTGGACTTCTCTGATAGCTAATGATCGTGAACATTTCCTCATGTGCTTTTTGCTGTATGGATGTCCTCTTTGATAAAGTATCTGTCCATCTCCTTTGCCCATCGCTTAATTAGGTTATTCACCTTTTTCTTGTTGATAATTTGCAGTACTTTGTAGATTATGGAAACCAGTCATCAGTCCAACATGTAGTTGCCAGATATTTCTTCCCATTCTGTAGGTGGTATTTTAATTCTTTTGATAAAGCCTTTGATGAGCAAAGGTGTCTCATTCTTAGTAGTTCCCATTTGTCTATTTTCTCTTCTGTTTATCATGCTTTATTTGTCGGATTTTGAAATCTGTCTATTGTTGTTAGGCGCCATCGATTCGGTTCCAATTCATAGCGACCCTATGAACAACAGAATGAAATACTGCTCAGTCCTGCTCCATGCCCACAATCGCTTTTATGCTTAAGCCCATTGTTGCGTCCCCTGTGCCAGTCCATCTCGTCGAGGGTCTTCCTGTTTTTCACTGCCCTCCACTCTACCAAGCCTGATGGTGTTCTCCGGGGACTGAGCTTTCCTGACAACACGTCCAAAGTATGTAAGACACAGTTTTGCCATCTTTGCTTCCAAGAAGTGCTCTGGTTGTACTTCTTAGAGAACAGATCTATTGGTTCTTTTGGCGGTCCATCATACATTCAACATTCTTCTCCAACACCGCAATTCAAAGGCATCAATTCTTCTTCTGTCTTCTTTGTTCATTGTCCAACTTTTGTATGCATATGATGTGATTGAAAATACCACTGCTTGAGTCAGGTGCAATTTAGTCTTCAAGGTAACGTCCTTACTTTTGAATACTTTGAAGAGGTCCTTTGCAGCAGATTTTCCCAGTGTAATAAGTCTTTTTGTTTCTTGACTGCTGCTTCCATGAGCACTGATTGTGAATCCAAGTAGAATGAAATCTTTGACAACTTCAATCTTTTTTCCATTTATGACAGTGTTGCTTACTGGTCCAGTTGTGAGGATTTTGTTTTCCTGATGTTGAGGTGCAATCCATCTGAAGGCTGTGGTCCTTGATCTTCATCAGTAGGTATCTCAAATCTTCTTCATCTCCAGCAAGTAAGGTGGTGTCGTCTGCACAACACAGGTTGTTAATGAGTCGTCCTCCAATCCTGATGCCTCATTCTTCTTCATGTAATTCATGCTCAGCGTACAGATTAAAAAGATATGGTGAAAGGATCCAACCCTGATGCATACCTTTCCTGACTTTAAACCATACAGTGTCCCCTTGTTCTCTTCACATGACTACCTCTTGATTCATATACAGATTACTGTGTCTGATTTTGAAGTCTGTCTAAGCTGTGCATTAAAACTTCCATTTTTGATCCTATTTTTTTCTTGCATGATATTTATCATTTTAAGCTTGATATTTAGGTCTTTGATCCATTTTGAGTTAGTTTCTCATGTAAGGTATGAGATATGGTTCTTGTTTCAATTTTTTGCAGATGGATTTCCAATTTTGTCAGCACCATTTGTTAAACAGACTGTTTTTACTCCAGTTTACAGTCTTAGAGACTTTGTTAAATATCAGCTGTTCATAAGAGGGTGGTGGCATCTCTGGGGTCTCAACTCTGTTCCATTGATCTATATGTCTCTTTTTGTAGCCATATCAGGCTGTTTAGACTACTGTGGCTATGTAATAGGTTCTAAAATCAGGTAGAGTGTGGCCTCCCACTGTGTTTCTCTTCTTGAGCAGTGCTTTATATATCCAGGATTTCTTCCCCTTACAAGCATAGTTGGTGATTTGTTTCTCCATCTCATTAAAAAAAATGACACTGGAATTTGTATTGGGGTTGCATTGTATATGTAGATCACTTTGGCCATTTTCACAGTGTTAAATCTTCCTGTCCATGAACAGAGTAGGTTTCTCCATTTATGTAATTCTCTCCTAGTTTCTAGCAGTAACGTCTTGTAGTTCTCTCTGTATAGGTCTCTTGTTTGTCTAGTTAGATTTATTCCTAGGTATTTTATCATCTTGGGGGCTATACTAAATGATATCTATTTGGTGATTTATTCTTTGACAATCTCTCTGTTAGTATAAAGGGATCCTACTGAGTTACTTATATTTATCTTATATCCTGTATTTTTTTATTTTTTGTTTTTTTAAATCTCAAGGGATAAACAATTGTCATTTTCCTTTGGAAATGCATTCCAAGGTTATCAAAAAACTATTATTTTAATCCTGTAGTCTGAATAACAGTCACTAACTAAGTTCTGTTTATATTTCTGGGACCAAAGGTACTTCTAAAGATAATCACAGAGGCATCCTAATTTTTAAGATTACCAAGTCGTGCTGTCTAATGCCAAATGAATCCTCCTGCTGATAGAAAATATTTATAGTTAACGTTTCCACCACTTGTCAGGTTCTTGTGTTGTGGTGGCTTTCTGGAAACCCTGATGGTGTAGTGGTTAAGTGTGACACCTGCTAACCAAAAGATTGGCAGTTCAAATCAGCCAGGCCCTCCTTGGAAACTCTATGGGCATTTCTAGTCTGTCTTATAGGGTCAGTATGAGTTGGCATTGACTCAACAGCAGTGGGTTTGCATGTTGCTATGATTTCAGAAGCTATGCTACTAATAAGGAGGATAAAACAGTATCAGGTAAGGAGTGTAATAGCATCAGGTAAGGAGGGTAAAGATAGAGTGAGCAGCCCCCATTTATCTGTCAGTGGAGGCTTGCTTGTTGCTGTGATATTGGAAGCTATGCTGCTGGTATATAAGTACCAGCAGAGTCACCCATGGTAGACAACTTTCAGCTGAGCTTATAGACTAAGACAGACTAGGAAGAAGGACCCAGCAGTCTGCTTCTGAAAGGAATTAGCCAGGGAAAACCTTATAAATAGCAGCCAAACATTGTCAGACTTGGTGCTGGAAAGTAAGCCCCCCCCCCAACCAGGTTGGAAGACACTCAAAAGATGGCTGGAGAAGAGCTGCTTCCTCAAAGTACAGTCAACCTTAGTGTTGCAGATGGACTAAGGCCTTTGCTATCTTCATTTACTGATAAGGCACAATTCAAAATGAAAAGAAGTACCTGCAAACATCCATTAATAATTGGGACATGGAATGTACAAAGTATGAATTTAGGAAGATTAGAAATCATCAAATATGAAATGGAGTGCATCAACACTGATATTCTAGGCATTAAAACCCATTGCCTAAAGGTCAGAGTAGAACTGCCCCATAGAGTTTCTGAGGAGTTCCTGGAGGATTTGAACTGCCAACCTTTCTGTTAATAGATACAGCACTTAACCCATGTGTCACCAAGGTTTCCGTTCTAGCATTAGTGAGCTGAAATGGACAAGTTTTGGCCATTCTGAATCTGACAGTCATATGGTCTACTTGCTGTGAATGAAAACTTGAAGAGGAACAGTGTTGCATTCATCAGCAAAAAGAACATTTCAGCATTTGTCCTGAAGTGCAATGCTGTCAGTGATAGGACAGTATCCATACACCTACAAGGAAGCCCACTTAATATGACTGTTATTCAAATTTATACACCAACCACTAAGGCCACAGATGAAGAGACTGAAGATTTTTACAAGCTTCTGCAATCTGAAACTGATCGAACATGGAATCAGGCCAAGCCAAGCCAAGTGCTTGGTGGTGTAGTGGGTTATGTGCTACCACTTCTAACCACAAGTGTGGCAGTTCAAATCCACCAGGTGCTCCTTGAATACTCTGGGGGTCAGTTCTACTCTGGCCCCTAGGGTTGCCATGAGTTGCAATCAGGACAAACAGATAATTACTGGTGACTGGAATGTAAAAGCTGGAAACAAAGAAGGATCGGTAGTTGGAAAATACGGCCTTGGTGATAGAAATAATGCCGGAGATTATATGATAGAATTTTTTGTGGGACTAACGACTTCTTCATTGCAAATATCCTTTTTAACCAACACAAATGGTGACCGTATGCATGGACCTCGCATGTGGAATACAAAGGAACTGAATTGACTACCTCTCTGGAAACAGATAGTGGGAAAGCTCCATATCAGCAGACAGAACAAGACCAGGTGCTGACTGTGGCACAGATCATCAATTGCTCATATGCAGATTGAAACTGAAACTGAAGAAAATTAGAGCAAGTGTATGAGGACCAAAGTGTGAGCTTGAGTATATCCCTCCTGAGTTTAAAGTGCATCTCAAGAACAGATTTGATGTGTTGATCACTAATGACCAAAGACCAGATGAATTGTAGAATGATGTTTAAGACATTATCCATGAAGAGAGCAAAAGGTCATTAAAAAGACAGGAAAGAAAAAAAAAGACAAAATTGGATGGCAGAAGAGACTCTGAAACTTGCTCTTGAATGTTGGGCGGCTAAAGAAAAAGGAAGGAATTGTGAAGTAAAAGACCTAAACAGAAGATTTCAAAGAGCAGCTCAAGAGGATAAAATGAAGTATTGTAATTCCATTTGCAAAGATCTGGGAATGGAAAACCAGAAGGGAAAGACACATTCTGCATTTCTCAAGCTGAAAGAACTGAAGAAAAAATTCAAGCCTTGAGTTACAATAGTAAAGAATTCTACAGAGACACTATTAAATGACTCAGGGAGCATCAAAAGAAGATGGAAAACATACACAGAGTCATTATACCAGAAAGAACTGGTCAATTTTCAGCTCTTTGAAGAGGTGATGTGTGATCAGGAATCAGTGGTACTGAAGCAAGAAGTCAAAGCTGCATTGAAGGCATTGGCAAAAAGCAAGGCTCAAGTAATTGATGGAATATCAACTGAGGTATTTCAGCAAACAGATGCAGTGCTGGAAGTGCTCACTCATCTATGTCAAGAAAGTTGGAGGACAGCTACCTGGCCAACTGACTGGAAAAGATCCGTATTTATTCCCATTCTAAGGAAAGCTGATCCAACCAACTGTGGAAGTATCGAACAATATTGTCAGTATCACATGCAAATAAAATTTTGCTCAGGATCATTCGAAAGTGACTGCAACAGTATATTGACACAGAACTGCCAGAAATTCAAGCTGGATTCAGCAGAAGATGTAGAGCAAGAGATATCGTTGCTGATATCAGATGGATCTTGGCTGAAAGCAGAGAATACTGGAAAGATGTTTGCTTGTGTTTCATTGACTGTGCAAAGGAATTCAACTGTGTGGATCACAATAAATTATAGCTAACACTGCAGAAAATGGGAATTCCTGAACACCTAATTGTGCTCCTATGAAAACTGTATATGGATCAAGAGACAGTCATGTGAACAGAACAAGGGGACACTGCATGGTTTAAAGTCAGGAAAGGTGTGTGTCAGGGTTGCATCCTTTCACCATACCTTTTGAATCTATATGCCAAGCAAATAATACAAGAAGCTGGATTATATGAAGAACAACAAGATATCAGGATTGGAGAATGACTCATTAACAACCTGTACTATGCAAATGACACTACCTCATTTGCTGGAAGTAAAGCACTTACTGGTAAAGATCAAGGACCGCAGCCTTCAGTATGGATTACAACTCAACATCAAGAAAACAAGAATCCTCACAACTGGACCAATAAGTAACATTGTCATAAATGGAGAAAGGATTGAAGTTGTCAAGGAGTTCATTCTGCTTGAGTCCACAATCAACATCCAGGCAAGCAGCTGTCAAGAAATCAAAAGATGCATTGCACTGGGAAAAGCTGCTACCAAGGATCTCTTTAAAGTATTGAAAAGTAAAGATGTCACCTTGAAGACTAAAGTATGCCTGATTCAAGCCATGGTATTCTCAATTACATTCTATGCATTCGAAAACTGGACAATGAACAAAGTAGACAGTAGAGGAACTGATGTCTTTGAATTGTGGTTGAAGAAGAACGTTGAATGTACCATGGACCACCGAAAGAACAAACAGATCTGTTCTGAAAGAAGTACAACCAGAGTGTTCCTTGGAAGCAAAGATGGCAAGACTGCATCTTACATGATTTGGTCATGATGTCAGGAAGAATCAGTCCTTGGAGAAGTATACCATGCTTGGTAGAGTGGAGGATCAGTGAAAAAGAGGAAGACCCTCGACAAGATGGATCGACACAGTGGCCGCAACAATGGGCTTAAGCATAAAAATAATTGTGCCGTGGCGCAAGACCGGGCAGTTTCACCCTGTTGTTCATGGGGTCGCTTTCAGTTGGAACTGACTCAGTGGCATGTAATTACTACAACAACGTGCTGCCGGTATTTCAAATACCAGCACAATGTTCAATAGAACTTCCACACTAATGTAAGCTACAAAGAAAGACTTGGTGATCTGCTTTCAAAAATTATCTGTAAAAATACTGTGGTGGTATCAGGCTTCTTTTATCTTTAGAAGGAGGAGAATCACCATCAGCATCCAATGAGAGGGAGGTCAAACATATGTCTACCCTCCAACCTTTTCACCAGTCTGACCCCAGCAGCCCTCTACTGTACTCCGTAGATCTCTGTTACGTCTGATAACTTGTTGCAATGGCCACGTAGAACTCACAGACAATTCCCACAGTTATAGGGATTATTGGGGAAGTAACAGGGTATAATTTAGGATCAGCAATGACTCATGATACAGTTTTTCAGTCAGGACAACTTCTTGGCTGCACGTGCAAACAGGGCTGTCTCTGACACTTGGTTCTTGGCTTCTCAGCCACTCGGCCCTCAGTTTGGCTTCTTTCCTGCTCTGGCAAGTTTCTTTTGCTTGACTGGTAGGTAGGTGTTCAGGGCACTACACGCTACTAGTGAGCCTCAGCCGGAAGCACAAAGGTAACTAAGATATGAGAGGCAGACTGTGCACTCTGGGCACTGCTTAAGGAATTTCCATTGTCTTCTGCAAGACATCATTCAGCAATTTACAACTAATTGTGATACATGCTGTTATCTGTAGATAGGCACCTGTCCTGAAGCCATTCATGTCCTTCCTTCCTTGGCTCAGCAAACCTAGCTTCATTGACAAGTACCTGGAGACATCCCTGCTTTGCCTGTAAGAATTCTACCCAGAAGCACTCAACTCTTGCTTCTTGGTCTAGGAAGTCCATCGTGCGGTCTCCTGTCGGTCTCCTGATTCTGTTGCTGCCGATCTGCTGCATGTGCTGCTGCTTCCTGCTGTCTTGCACCATCCCAGGTGTTACAGACCTCACTCAGCTGGGTCTAGGAGATTCTCCGCACAGGAATTCTGGGTACAAAGACACACTCTGTTCTAAGCTCTTCTTTCTTGGGGAGAGTGAGGTCTCTCTGTTTCACCTCTAGGATAGTTCATTTTAAGCCTAGTGGAATGGCAAAATGGACCGAGTCCCTTGTTAGAATATCATACATCTTATTTGCATGATCCCAGCCCCACCAGTGTGCCTTACATAATCCCACCAATTATTTGATAGGAGTTAGAAGACCATGGCAAGAAAGGCCATATAAAAGCAGTTCAGTGGAACTGCATTAGCCCAAGAAGTTGTCACAGCTCACAACAGAATGCTAGAAGAAAAGGCCCAAGGTTGGAAGACACTACTGTGTATTTGCAATAGTGGACTTAAGCATACCAGCAATCATGAGAATGGTCAAGAACTGGGCAGTGTTTTGTTCTCTTATGGGTCAGGTTGCCATGCATCTGAGCTGACTCGACAGGAACAACTCTCTTTCTGAATACCTATTACGCATTCCATGAGGTTTATCACAAGAGTTTCCCGTTCCCAACTCCACGATATTTCCAGAAATGGCTTTTTGTCACTTCCTTCTACTAGATAAATTGAGGCTCAGAAATATCCATATTTTCGCACTCCCTTTTCTCCTTTATTGAAGGAGGATTCATTTTCAAAGAATCCTCCTTCAATAAAGATTTTGTTGTTGTTAGTTGCTATTCATTCAGTTTTTAGTTTTGACTACATGTAGAACTGCATAGGGTTTTCAGGCCTGTGACCTTTTGAAATCATACATGGCTGTAGGACTCATGAAAGAGATGAAGTAGAACCAGCTAACTTAATCTTTCTTTCTCCCCTTTTACCTTGGTTTCCATTTCTCATAAGTAGTCCTTCACAGCCTCCAAGGCTACTCTCTCCACCTGTATGCTTTTTCATTTTATGTATTCTACTTCTTCAACACTCACTTATTTGATCTCTTGTCCTTTCATTCCCTCTGTCTTCATTCTTAACTCCCTACATTCAAATGTCTAAGACTCTCTTTTGTTGATTTTCTTCTATTTTTAATACCACCCTCTCTATCAATAAGCTAAGTTCTTTCTTTTGTGCTAAATTTCTCAAAATAGTGGATGTCACCTCCTTACTAACCTCTTTCACTTTCCATTAAATTTGGCTAATACTGGGTACTTCTTGTGAACTCTGCTGACATAGTGGGTAAGAGCTATGGCTGCTAACTAAAAGGGTTGAAAGTTCCAGTCCACTAAGGGCTCCTTGCAGACCCTGTGGGGTGGCTCTAATGTATCCTTATAGGGTCACCATGAGTCAGAATCAACTCCACAGCAGTGGGGTTTAATTCATTGCTTCCTAGTTGCAAAATCCACTTGTCTTGGCATTATCTTAATTCTTTGTTTCATGGTTCATCCTTTCAACAGTTTCTTCCTCCTTGAATCCCAAGCTTCCATCAGCAAGGCTGCTACTATGCCAGAAGGTGAGATACTGCTCTGTTTTTCTTTCTTTTCTTTTCCTTCTTCTTTTTTTTCTTCCTTTCTGATCATTCTTTTATTCTTTTTCACTGATTTCTTTTCATTCTCCATCTAAGAAATGGTAGTGCTTTTTGTTTTTACTGCAGTTTCCTTGGAGATGATCCTCAAAGAATATCTTGTTTATTTAATAGAAACTGTTAATAATGCATTTCCGAGCTTGTTGCCTTCTTATGATCTGTTGTAAGAGGAAGTAATTACTTGACTTGGCATCATTGCTTTCCAAAAATTCATAGTGAATTACTGATGAATAGTTTCTGACATGTTAGGAAGATGACTGGATTAGACCTTAAAGATCTTTTTTTTTCTTTTTCTGTCCTTTTTTTAAATTATTGCATTTTAGATGGAGCTTTACAGAGTTAACTATATCTCATTAAACACATAATTCACATTAATTGTTTTATGATGTTTGTTGCCAATCCCATAACATGGAATGTTCTACCCTTCTCAAACTTGACTTTTCCATTAAGAGCTTTCCTGTACCTTTCTGCATTCTCATCCTTGCCCCTGGGCTGTTGTGCCCATCTAGTTTCATTTTCTTTTACAGGCCTTATCTAATCTTTTCTTGAAAGATGAGCATCAGGCATGACTTCATTATTGGGCTATTAGGGTGTCTGGGAGGCCATACTTTCAGGGTTTCTCTAGTCTCTGTCAGACCAATAAGGAAGCTTGAAGGTCTCTGTGATGGAAAATAAGTCACTTAACCTCTTTGACCTTACAGTTTCCTCATCTATAAGTAGAGTTTATAATGACTACCCTTTATAAATATTAAAATACTATTTCAATCTAGTTTATATTTTATCAGGAACCAATGTCCAACGGAGCCACCAGGGTTTCCTAGATCTTGACTAAATAGAGTAAAATAATATTGGGTGATGCAAATGGTTAAATGCTTGACTATTAGCCGAAAGATTGGGGGTTCAAGCCCACCCAGAGGTACCTCAGAAGACGATCCTCTACCAACAGTCTTGAAAACCCTATAGAGGGGGTCCACTTTGCACACATGAGGTTGCCATGAGTAAAAAATGAGCCAGAGCAACTAACAACATCTATCTCCTGTCTGTGCATGGCAAAAACAGTGAAATGCTGAGAATCTATCTCAGATTAAATGTACAGGAAAGTTAGTGGTTTGAATCCACCCAGAGGCCTCTCAGAAGAAAGGCCTGGTGTTCTCCTTCCAAAAGTTCAGAGACGTGAAAACCATGTGAAGTGTGGTTGTACTCTGCAACACATCGTGTCACCGTGAATCAGAAGTGACTTGATGGCAACTGGTTCTTTGTTTGTTTTTTGGTTTCTTTGTTTATTCATCTCAGAGAAATTACATTCTTTTTCTACTACTTTTGAAACCTCTTTTCTTCTAGTAGCATATCCTTCAATGGTGATATTTAACTTTTCTCATTTGCTTTTGTTCAATCACTTTGAATTCAGATTGAATTTATTGTCTTGAATATATTAGGTCTGTGGTAAAATTAGATGACTTATTTTTGCAGCTGCTAAGCCTGTTTCTTCCTGCCCCTTTCTCCTTTCAGCCTCCACTTAATTTGTCCTTGTGCATTTAGTTGTTTTGAACCCAGATGAAGGAGCTTTCATTCCCTGTGACAAACTGGAGCTACTTCATGGAGAGTATTCATTATAATCTTAGCAATTGAGATTCAAATAGTGTGAAGCCACCGAAATTTTTTGACAAAATTAAAATTCTTCTTTAAGAAGACTAATCTGGCAGCCACAGATACAACAGATGGAAATGGAGAGAGATGAGAGTGCAGTTTGGAGACGATTTCAATTGCTCCTTAAAGCGATGGCAGAGAAAATGGAGAAGAGTGGTAGGCGTGCTGACAGAACCACAGAATTTGCTGCTAACTAACAGAAGGCGAGGGGGAAACCAAAGTTCCTGGGAAGACTGTAATCTGTAATGACTGGGAGAATGGTCAAATGATGGGACCGGAAGAGAAGTTGCTTTGGAAGCAAGGGATTATGGGACTTACTGAATTTGAGTTAAAGATAAACATATATGTGGAAGGTGGCTGCACTGGCTGAGATGATAGACTAGAATTTAAGAAAAAGATAAGAATTAGAAATATAGAGTTTTGTTTTACTTACATACGAAAAACGTTTCCCCTTGAGTCAATTCTGACTCATAGTGACCTCGTGATTCAGAGTAGTCTGAGCTCCATAGGATTTTCAGGGGCTGTGATCATTTAGAAGCAGAGATATCTCTAGATGGACTTGAATTGCCAGCCTTGTGGTTAATAGCTGAGTAAATATTTAACCATTTATTCCACCCAGGGACTCCTTAAATATGTAAAACCAAAAAAATCAAACCTTTTGTCTCTGAGTCTGTTCTGACTCATAGAGACCCAAGAGGACAGAATAGAGTGACTGGTAGATTTGAACTACTGACCTTTTGGTTAGCAGCTAAGCTCTTAACCACTGCATTATCAGGGCTCCCCATATTTACATAAAGGTAACTCAGCCCTTTGCCACTGAGTCAGTTCTCACTCATAATGACCATATAGGGCAGACGAGAACTCCCGTTTAGAGTTTCCAAGGAGCATTTGATGGATTTGAACTGCTGACTATTTGGTTAGAAGCTGTAACACACACCAGGTTTTCTCCTTATTTATGTAGAAGATATTAATTAAAGATCTTCAAGATGCCAGTAATACTGGATATTACATAGAATTCATCTAGGAAGATGAGTGAGAAAAAGTCAGTGTTTTGGTAGCTTAGAAATCTGTGTGTTCAGAAAAACTCGGAGAATAACTGGGAGTTGGGAAACAGAGAAGTACAGGGGTGAAGAGAGTTGAATATTTACTGTTGAGTGAGTCCTCTCAATTCACTTTCTTCACACATCATCTCTCAGCACCTGTCTCTCACTTCCGTGAACTTTCATTAACCAAGTTCCTGCCCCTGCAAACTTACTGGAGATGGTCTTTCAGAAATCATCATACTTTCTGTTTCATTTGTGCTCTCCTTTTGTCTTCTAAATGAAAGAATTCCCCAAAGCTCTGCTCTCAGTCTTCTCCTTCAGTCATCTCTATAAGTCAGAAAAATTTTATAACTATATTCCAGCTTTTTTCAATAGTTCCATATCTGTGTTTAAAATGGTCTGGCCATAAAGCCTACCTGTGTGTCTCTGATGACTAGTATGTGAAACACAAGTATATTAAACTGAGCTGAACATTTTTAAAGCTCAAGCGCTCTCCAAGATGCTCAGGTTGTAAACTCAGAAGACAACTTTGACTTCTTCTGTCCCTTACTCTGCTGTATTTCCAGTGCCAACTTCTACCTACAGTGCACCCACAGAATCAATACCCTGGTCATCATTACTATCCCCACCAGTGCCATTCTAAACTATGACTTGATTATCACCTATTGGTGGTTTTAATCCTGTAAATGGACTTCTCGTATCTAAGCAGTCTCACCTCTACTCTGTCCTTTTAGTTTGTTGCTGAATCAATCATCCTAAAGTACAGTTTGAATCATGCAATGCTACTACTCCAAAATGTTTAATCACTTTTTATGACCCATTGAATAAGATCTGAAGTCCTTAAAATAACATTTAAGACCACCCACCATCTGGTGGTACCCCATATTTCTAAAGTATCTTCCTTTCCTCCCTTTCAGTACTTCATTCAAACCACAACATGTCCTTCTCCTGTTTGCCTTTGTCCCTTTAATCATTTTATCCTCTTTGACATTAACATGCTTTCTTGTCACCCTCTTTTTTGAAGACTTTATTGATTGCTCCAGCACAAAATAATATAAAACTTAAAATAACATAAAATACATCAGTATGCTGAATTCTTACAATAGCCCTATCACACATCTACTATTTTCTAAATCCCCCAGCAAATAAGCTGGCATTTATGTGGGTTTGTTGATTAGCCCAAAGCGACATAACTAGCAGCTTTCTAGATTTGTCTGATATCAAAGACAATGCTCTTTACATTAATCCAAATATTCATAGTTTTATCATTACCTCTCCTGGCAAAATAGTGAGTCCCCCAGACGCCCAATGTCTTTCCATGGTTTAGTTAAGACTAAATGTCTAGCTTCACTGAAGCCATAGTCATGAGAAAAAAAAAACAAAAAACAAAATAACAATGGTGACCTATCAAAACCAAACCTGTGGCCATCCAATTGCTTCTGACCCATAGCAATTCCATAGGGCAGAGTAGAACTGCCCCAGAGTGTTCCATGGAGCACCTGGCAGATTCCAACTGCTGTGTGGTTAGCCAATAAGCTACTAACCACTGAGCCACTAGGAGTACGACGACATATTATATATTTGATTAAAAAGCCTTTTTCTTACATCAGCTTTATTGAAGTATCATTTACATGTGGTAAAATACACTCTGTTTAGTGCACATTTCTATTAACTTGGTGTTTCTAACTTTGTTTTTCTTCAGTTCACCCTTTGTAGTCAGGTGATTTATTTTCTTGAACATTCTCTTTAGTAGTTTGATTTGGCATCAGCAAAAATGAACTTTCCCTTTGACCTCTCATTTCCTTAGAAATGCTGGATGTTGGTAACATTGCTTTTAGTGATTTTCCCAATTCTTTTGGAACTCAAAATTCATAGACTTATATATATATATATATATATATGCATATATATACGTGTATATATGCATATATATATACATTGTATTTATTTATTGTGATTTCGTGTAAGTATACAATCCAGTCTAAATTTGCATGCCTGCCTATGTGCAGCTCCTACTGCTCTCCTTGCCCAATGACAGCACACTCCTCCTTTCTGTTCTATACATGTCACATTCTCTTAACAATCTCCTGTTCCCTCTTCTCCACCCTCTCCACTTCCTCTAGTAAAAGGCCTATAGGACGACATCCTATAGATGCACAGAACCATAAAGTGCACACATGATATGATCACTCTGTGTCACCGAGTCCAATCCATTCCTGTGCGAGGAGTTGACCACAATAATGATTTATAAACAGGGGCGGCATCAGGTCTTTGCCCCGTTAGTTCTTCTGTTTTAATATTTTAAATCTAATAGTTTGTATTATTGAAAATTATTTTCTTCTTATTTATTTACTTATAGATTTATATAGGATGTGTTATGGATCAAATTGTGCCTCCTCCCCCACCCCCCTGCAGAATGTGTATAAATTTGGCTTGTCTATGATTCCTGGTATTGTGTGATTTTTCTCATAAATTGTATAGCCTGCCTTTATGATGTTAATATGGGAAATTGGGCAGCAGCTGTACTAGCAAGGAGGACTTGATCCATAAGCTTAGATTTTGTTGAGGCCATGTCCTGGTAGACAAAAGGGAAGGAAAGGGAGCAGAGAGTTAGGAATCTCATATTACCAAGAAAGCAGTGCCAGGAGCAAAGTGTGATCTTTGGATTGGGGGTCTCTACAGGAAGAAGCTCCTAGTCCTGGGAAAGAAGACTGACTGAGAAAGCTTTCTCCCAGAGCTAACAGTCTGAATTTGGATTTTAAGCCTATTTTTCTGTGAGAGAATAAGCTTCTCTTGTTAAACCCATCTACTCATGATATTTCTAATAGAGCAGCACTAGATAATCAAGACAGAGTATACACTGTTACTCAGCCATAAAACGTGTAAGAGATTTATCTTCTGAAATGAAATTGAACGCTATTCAGAACAAAATCATATGGGAAAACATAGAAGCCAAATCTGTATTTTTAGAACCTGTTTGTACAAACCTATACAAATAGGTGATTTATTCATTCATTCAACAAATATTTCTTGAGCACCTACTCTATGAAAAGATTATAAACTTTTCCCTTTAGTACCTTATATCTAATAGATATTCTAATCATTTATCTTACGCATAATAGGGAGAGAAAATACACCAAGGTAATAAAGTGAAAAAACACATCAAAGTGACAGTCACTTTAACAATAGGTAATAGCTAAATTAAAGTGTTGGAATCACCAAAGATACAGAAAAGTCTTTGTGCTTGTTACTAACTTTTAGAAAGAACTAACACGATAACAGCTTTCTGATGCTCAACAGTATCACGTTGTTGACGCTCAACAGCAATAAAAATAATAATAGGGAAGTTAAGACTTAAAGTCAAGTTTCAGTGCTTCAGTAGTGTGAGGTCAATGAGTGCATTAGAAATAAAAGCAATTATTTTCACCTAAAAGCAAGACACCTTTTAATAATGTGAAACTGAAAGAGGAAATATTCTCTTTCAGAGTTTTTGAAGATAAGATAAAGTGTTTCTAAAGAGCTTTATCATGAAGTTCTAAAAGTAATTTGTCCTGACATTATAGTCTAAATATGGCTGTAGTCTTCCCTTAGAAAATCATCTTCTTTTTGACCTCTCTATTTTAAGACTTAGGCGAAAAAAAACAAGAAAACATGAAGATATTTCTCAAGTAATAAATCCGTTTGCAGCCCTTTTCTGGCCCCAAGGGACTTTCCCCATAGCAGCCCCCGTGGCCCTGTGTATGCTGACCACTCACCATAGGGCTACTTGTCACGCCTGAGAAGTCCCTGAATATCAGGAACTTGAGTTACCCGGCCTTCGCATGCCTTGGACAGGCTGAATGCATTGTTCTCATCACTTTCTGTTTGCCTCCTTCCTCCCTCCCATTCTTAACTCTCATAGCATATCATTAAAATAAGAAGGATGAAATAAATTATAATTTACATCAATTGCTATAAAATAATTCAAATAGATAATAGGTCCCATGACAACACATATATCACAGAATTCAAAGGAGAGAGAATCCTGTCACCCCTCCACCTACTAACCACCAGTAACAAAATTATCTCTTCCAATAAATAGGTAAATATCCTATTTTAATGTAAGCTTTGCAGGTACAAAGTGTCAAGTTCCCACCCTAACAATCTGAGTTTTCACACCCCATAGAAATTTCTATGTATATCTGTGGTATACGCGTTCAAATGCACAGCTAAAATATTCAAATACACATAAAAAGTCAAAGAAAAACTTCTTTTTTCTCACCTAAAAGTAGCTCGTTAGCTCAGATGTCCACAATAGACAGCCCTAAATACTCAGACCTTCAAGGACATGAAAGAGCAGACTAACAAACAGGCATGTAAATTAGTGTGTGAACTTGAAGATATAATCCTGACAAACTGATTAGTATGCTCACCCTGTCAAGGGGAAAACACCAACAAGGCAGCATTATTATTACTGCTGTAATTATTGCCAAAACCATAAGAACTTAAAGCTTTCTGGATGAAAGACGTGCAAAGGAAAAACAGTCTATCATACAATTTGCTCTGTGGACTTGAAATTACTTTTCAATCTTTTCTTCTTATTTATCCAACTCATTTCAACAGATGAAACACCTATTCCAAGGTGAGGAAAGAGGCTTCTAGGGAACAGAAAAAAATGAATTCTTTAGGATGATCTTATTATTTTTTTGTTCATTCTCCTGATGCTGCCTCCCTACCCATTTCCCTAGTTTTAATTTTCCTTATTGTGTTTTCATCTTTCACTCCCAGTTTTTCAGAATGTCTTGTTTCTTTTCTCTCTGTCTCATCTTTTAACCTTTCAGAAGTATTGTCAGTAATCAGTCATAGATTCACTATGTCCTTCCTTTTTTGTTACTTCTTTACAATGTGCCCGTGAATATTGCTTCAGAGAAGTCATGATAGCCATTATTGGAACCAAAGGCTGACAGTGAAAAATAGGCATATTAGAAATGAAGGCTGTAGTGAGAAAGCAGAATGTAGAGGTTCAGAGTATATTAGGACTAACAATTAAGTCTACAAACTTAATTGTTCTAAGTGCTACTTATTTCATTGCTAAGTATCTCTACAGTCACCTTTAAAGCACTCCCCTTGGGAAGATATGCACTAACACCAGAGCCTAGTCCACCCTTCAAAGCAATTTTGGAACTCTTTCGGGAATGGTCATTGTGCATGGTGGTGAGGTAGCTAGCTCACAAACTTAATTGCTTAGTTCCCTGTGAGGGAGTTTTTAGACAGTAAACAAATAAACTGTAGAGGAATGCCCTCCCCACTCACCTGATCTGGCCCCTAATGACTGTTTTCCTTTCTCGAAGATAAAGGAAATATTGAAAGGAAAACATTTTGATAACATTCAGGACATCAAGAGTAATGCAACGACAGCTCTGATGGCCATTCCAGAAAAAGAGTTTCAAAATCACTTTGGAGGGTGGGCTAGCTCCTAGTATCAGTGCATAGCTTCCCAAAGGGTGCACTTCAAAAGTCACCATAGTGATATCAGCAATGAGATATGTAGCAGTTTTTTTAGGATGAGTTTGTGGACTTAATTGTCAGACTTTGTATGTTGCGGAAACAGACATGTCTACATTTGACCCCTGGCACCACCATTAACTAGCTGTTACAAGGCTAATCCATCCTCTGCTCAGTCTCAGTTCCCACAGAACTTATGAGTGGTTAATAATATTAGCTCACTAGATTGTTGAGGATTGACTGACATAAGGGTATAACAGTGAAATGTCACAAACGTAATAGCACTTAATACAAATTAGGGATTCAAAGATGATGGAGAAAAGGGTGGCAGCCGTGGGAGCAGCTTTGATGGCAGTGACTGAGCTGTGGCCTGCCAACGAGCCTGCTCCTAAGAAGACCCAGTCACCATCATCCTTGGAGCGTGAGTCCATACCTGGTAATAGCTGGCTGCAGCAAACAGGGCCAAATGTAGTCTTCCTTCCAACTGACCATAGACCCAGCTAGAAATAGACTTTTTATTACCAAGAAAGACAAATAATTGGGACTATCTGGTAGTTTATACCACAGTGGTTTTATCTTGTTGTAGATTTACCTACAAATTGAGAGGTTTTGTTTCTGTGTATGCTTGTCACAGTGCACATAATCAGACCTTTTTATATTTTGTCAAAAGGATATGTATGAAATACTGTGTCACTTAATAAATTGTATGCCTATAGTTAATATTAAAGTTTCAGTTCTTCTATTTTCATTACTTATTTGGATTTCGTAATGGCTTAAGGTGGAGACCTTAGAGGCCAGAGTAGAACTGCCCCTAGAGTATTCAAGGAGCGCCTGAGTCGAATCTGACTTGACGGCACTGGCTTTTTTTTTTTTTAATGGCTTAAGATACACTTTACAGTATTAACATAATAAAGAAAACCCTACTCCCAGATGGTATTATATCCACATGTATAAGGACTAAGGGCTTAAACACCTATCTTTGGGGACACAACTGAATCCATAAGCTCTGGCAAATATGCTTTGAATGAAATTAAAAGTTTCTTAAACAGGGAGGTGACACCAAGTACCAGAGTAGTCAGATGCTTCCTGTGGTCTCTTTTGCAACAAACACACCCGAAACAGGTGAATCAACTATATGTGACATTCTAGAAGCTTCAAATATCAACAGCAAAGTTAAGGAATCAGAGTGAGCAGCAGAGGAGGGAGAAAAGAGATTTAAGAAGCAGGGAGGAGTTGCCAGAGCAGAGACTGTGGGGATCCACCCTCTCAGGCCAGAGTAAGGTGAACAGAGGGGTCTTGAAGACATATTTTCTACGTCAAGAGAGACCTTACAGTGGAGGGTCCACTCACACTTCCAGAATCAATGAAAAGTGGCACTTGTTCGGCAAAAGATAACTAACTTTTGTCTAACCTACCATGTACTGACCAAAAAACTCTCTTGGATATTATTCTACTCTGCCCTGGGTCCACGCTGGCTGCAGAGACTAATGTGTGCCCTGGGCAGAGAGTAGGATGTGTTATGTACAGTTTTGCCAGACTTGGAGAGAAAACAAATTAGCAAACAGGAAAAATATAATATACAGGTTGCCCTAAGCCAGAAACTCAGGACAGAAAGAGTTCCTTTGCCTAGGCACAGAGATAAGTGGTCCTTGGATTTGGAATACCTGCATGGATCCATTATAGCAGTGTACACTTTCATTAATACCAGATATATACCTGAACGCTGATGTCACTGTAACAGCTATGTGGTAGAAAGGCAGATTTGTGACATCTGATACCTTGCTGCCTGTGAAGCAGGGTTCTCACCTAACCACAGCACGGGCCTAAGGAAGGCTGGCTCCACCCATACCACCTAGCCACCCAGGACACAAGTCCATGGATATGTGTTACCCTCAAGTCCTGTAGTCAACTCTGAATAAGCATATGTATTTGATTTTTTGGTGTTTCTAGTTGTCTGTTTTGTCATCTGGTGTTGGTGCATTGTTAGTATTGTTTTGCATTCTTTTATACCACGTATTAGGGCTCCTAATATTTTTTCCTATGGTCCTCCATGATGTTTATTGTTTTAGATTTTGTACTTAGGTCTTTGATTCATCTTGAGTTGATGTTTATGCATAGTTTAAGGTATGGATCTTGTTTCATTTTATCACAGATCAAGATCCAGCTATGCCAACACCACTTGTTAAAGAGACTGTCTTTTCCCCAATTTATGGACTTTGAGCCTTTGTAAAATATCACCTGATCAAAGGCAGATGCTTTTATATCTGGATTATCAGTTATGTTTAACTGGTCTATATATCTGTTGTTGTGCCACTGCCAGGCTTTGTTGACTGCCGATGGGCCTGACTGGTCACTCCTCTGTGGTGCAGTGGGGCCGATCCAATTGAAAGGAAAGGGATGGGTTGTAAGTCACACACAATAAGGCTTAGAGAGCAGGTTGGGAATTAATGCAGGGAAGATTCCAGTCATTCATATCTGTGTTAATTGAGGGTGTGATGTTCAACACACAGTGCAGGTAGGCAGGAAGGAGGGAGGAGACTGTGATGTGTGGAGCTGAGATGGGCACAAGAAAGAGAAGAGAGAAAGGGAGAAACAAGTGCCCAAAACAAACAAGAATGCTAAAGGACTTCGCAGTTGTAGTAGACAGATGAGAATCTCAGAAATGGAGAGAAACAAAAATGAAAAATAAAATAAAATTAGAAACACACACACAAAGAACAAAAGTAAAGAAAAGCGTCCAGGGATCCCAGTGGTGTGGCTGCGGTGATCAGGGTACCGGCCCCCAGGCTGCACAGTACAGCCTGGCTGGAAGGTGGAGAGATGTTACACAGTACCAGGTAGTCAAGAGACGGGAAGAGAAGGCAAGTATACAGATACACAACTGAGAAATGAAGAATGATGAAAAGGAAAAGAGAGAAAGAAAAAATAGAAATGCCTCAGGATGCCACTTGTACAGCTGTGCAGGTAGGTATAGTGCCTCCTAAGCCACAAGACAGAGCAATTATATGGGGCTTCTGCAAAAAGAAAATGAACTTAAACCATCAAACAAGACAGAGTAAAATAAAATAAAACAAAGAAAAAAAAATGCCAAAACCCAAAGGTCCTAGGTATTCCACCAGTATTGCAGCGTGGCCAGGGAAGCAGTTCCTCAGTCAAGCAATGATTCACAACCTTTCAATAAGAAGCAAAAATGTCACATGGAACCAGGTGTTCCAGACATAAGGGGGGAGGTGGGGGCTGGTGGCATGGAAGAAGTGAAAAAGAACCAGAAAAAAAAATGCATCATCGACACCAAACAAATGAAACTCAGGGAGCTAGCCCAGGTGGTTGGGGCAAATCCAGGCATCACAGGGCCAAAGCTAGTGCCTCTCAACCAAGAGACTGTGGCTAGAAGATGAAGAAGAGGCTGATCAAGGAAGAAGAAGGGTGGAAGGTGGGAAAATTCATATTGCTAGTTACTGGGTGCTCTGTTTCCTGCTACGAGAAAGCATTCCAGCAGTTCCTATCTGCTGATCTCCAGTGTGGGTAGGGTTAATCTAAGCAGCACAGGTCCTACACTTCCTGGCCAGCCTGGTGACTGCAGCCAGCCACTAAGGGGCAGTGGTAGAGCAGCGGAGAGAGGCATGGGGGATGGAAAAGCATGCATCCTTGGTACCCGGTGTTCTGTCCTATGCTTGGAGCTCCATGAAGCAGCTCTCCTATACTCCCTGTTCACCAAAATCTGATGTAGGCAGGGTGATTTGAAATGGCAGGGACTCTGCACTTCTGGGCCAGATGTGCCAATTCAGCCAGCCAGAAATTAGCAAAGGTATTACTTATAATTTAATGTAAATTTATTAAACTTCAGCAGCTCAGAAACCTTGTAGCTTATGGATGATCCTCTAATTAGTGGAATTAGAGAATGATATTGTTTCCTTTGATTAATTGGCACATATGGAGACTGGATGCCCCCTGAGGCCTTTATTTGCATACTAAGTTACCACATATGCAGAAATACCAAGAGTTCCCTCTACCCATATGAAGACAATGTCCTGTGGATCTAATTAATCGCTATGCTTTTTCTTCTTTCTCTTTTCCCACTTTGGCACAGTTTTCTATGGAATAATCTAAAAGTTTAAAAATGGAATAAACAACCTATATATATGTAGCAATTTACCATTACAAATTCAATTTACATGTTAGCCCATTTAACTCTCTCAACAACCTTCGCGAGAACATACAGCTTTAGTCCCATTTTACAAATACAGATTGTGGTGGATAGGCCTCCCAATTCATAAGGTGGTAATAGATCAAGTTGGGGCTCACAGATGGTTTTTCTTACTCAACATCAGAGCTGTCATCACTAAGCCATTTGCCTCCTTAGAGAATTACCCCAAATTGCATGGTACAAGACTTGAAGAAAATGCCATTCTTCCAACGTCATATTCTCTAACAACTATTATTAGACTCATTGACTTTAGGAGAAGGGGGAAATTAGCCTAAATTGGTAAAAAGTGTTTAACATAACAAGGGGAAAATGGCTCTCAGTGAGAGTCAGTATGAGCTCACAAAGAACAAGCCTTGTCTGATGAATGCATTTCCATTTTTGGGTTCCTGGGAATAGCAAGAAAAAGCTCTAGACAATGCTGAAAGCAATATGAGAAAACATTTTCAAAAAGGAAAAGCTATTCATAAACAAAGCAGACTCTTGCAGGGGAAAGTAACTTCACCTTCATCCTAGGAATCTAAGAGAGAGTGGATGGCTAATTGATTGCAATTCTCTTTCAAACATCAGCTCCACGGTTTGGACATGGTTCATTAGGGTTTCTTTCTTTGCTGACTTTCTGTGGTGTTTGAAAACATAGCAAGCCATATTTCTGGGTCAAAGAAATTTATAGGTCGTTGCCTTTGCTGAGCCTTTGTTAGAATCTGAAATAAAGGAGTTATTTTAGATAGTAAGTAGTTCCAGTAACCAAAGGCCATCCAGCCATTTTCTGGGCACCTGTCACAGAGCACATGATCTTTGCAACAGACTGTGTTCGGAAGGATTAACAAAGGTTCTAAAGGATCCTCTTGTATAAATGCCTATTATTGTTGTCAGTGTTATTTAAGAGCAGCAGGAAGGAGGTGTTTCAAATAAAAGTTCAACTTCTCTTCCCTGAAGCCCCTCCAGATCCAGCACTGCTGGGGTCTTTGAGCAATCGGTGAAACTGGCCTCTTCCAGGCAGGGGGTGGAGAGAGACAGCTGAGCTGACTGCCGTCGGGTACGCTGATTGGTTGCTAGCTCAGGGAATTGATTGCAGAACTGTTTTCCCTTTTAGGTATAGTAAGTTGTTTCTCATTCTGGTCCTGTTGCCAGAGGTTGAGGTCTCCTGTCATTATAACACGGGGAGAAAAGTAAGATCAGCTCCCCCAGTGGTGATCTACGCTGTGAATAGACTTCAGCCAGGCTTGTCAAAGAGGGCAAAAAAACACTTCTTACTATGAATTCCGAGGGAAGCCCAAACCTGTGGTCACTGCGACCCAACTTGGGAGGAGGCCTGTCCCCGATGTATAAAGGATACATGGAGAGAAATGAGACTTGGAACCACTTCCCACAAGGCTCTCCGAAAGAAGTTTTGTGCAACGGTCGCCAGCTTGCTGTGACTGGATGTCTTCTAACTCATGTCGCACTGCCTCTGCTAATGTTTGGGGGCTGGAAAACAACCTATCTGCATAGAAATGACAAGATAAGAGGATGAGACGATCTTATGGAAAAACCCTGTTGCTTAATGACCTGTATCTGGCTTTTCCCCACTGTCACTTCTCTCAGTCCCTCTCAAATAGCATTTGCCTCTTGGTAATGCCAGCTCCCTCTCCTCGTTAAGCTAATGCAAAGGAGACCCTGGGATTGATGGCAGACGGGTCTGACGAGGCTGGCTCAGAGCAGTCAAGATCGGCATGCGGGAGGCTGCTGGGGAGATGTGACCGCGGGCTCTGGCACGCCAGCTGATTGAAGTTGCTGTAAACTGACAGATAATAGGGGAGCTCTTTTTGATAGCTGGTTCACTGTGGGTGCAGCTGGATAAAAAACAAAAATATTTTGCTCCATGGGAAATAAATGTAATGATTTATTTATTTGTTTGTTTTGCTTTGTTTGTCTTTTATTAACACTTGCTTTTGGAGCACCCCAGAGGCATTGTGCTGTCGGGCATTGTATGGTCTGATGGAAATCGGGACCAGTAACTCCCTAAGTCCTTTCTCTAGATGGTGACCATGCCAGGCTCCAGGGGGCAGGTGTGAGCAGATCCAACCATGATTCAAGATACCATTGCAAACATTCTGAAAGGATTGTGTTGGTAGGCAGCAACAGAGTGAAAGCTGTCTGGACCATGCTGGTTAAAAAATTCAAATGCTAATGTGAGGGTTGTGGGAGAGGGAGGGGAGGGAGGGAAGCCCAACACGTCACAATTGTGTTTTCCTTAGGAAGGATGGAGAGTAGAACCAGAATTCCAGGAGAATACCAGGCTCTGCTTTATTGTCTCTGCCTAAGTGTTGGTAAAGAAAAGCCACCTTTCTGAATTAAACTGCAATGTGAAACCTGTTAGGTGGTGAAGGATGCTTAGCCAGTGAGCATGGCTCAGACTCGGAGACACCGTCTCCCTCTCCGTGGAGTCTGTCTCTAGCTGCTTGGCCACCAGGAGCTTTCATGCCTCTTTACACGAATGGAGGTTCTACCATTCATAGTCAGATCATAGGAACCCGTAGCTACTTTACACCAAACTAGTATAAGACAATGAACCCAACTTTTTGGAAGGAATCTAATAATAATCAGGAATACTAGTCACAGCAGTAATGAAATTATAGTGATGTAATCATTGTTAGCTGCCCATGAGTCAGTCCCCAACTCATGATGACTCCAAATACAAGCGATTAGACAACTGCAATCAATGGGTTTCATAGGCTGATTTGCTCAGAAGTAGATCACCGGGGCTTTTCCTCATATGGCTTAGTATGCAATGTCTTTTGAAAACTGCTCAGCACCATACCAACACACAGTACCTTTTAGTGAGTGTTTACTGCACTCAGACCCAGTGCTGAAGTCTTTCAGCGCATCATTTCTCTTAGGCTTTGTGTGAAGTGTATGAGTTGCATGCACGGGTTGCCCCATTCTTGAGGATGAGGAGGCTAAGCAGCCTGTCCTAGGTCATAGCGGTGGTTAAACACAGAGCTAGGTTCTGTCTAACACCAAGAAATGTATGCTCTTTACCATCATGCTTTTGTAGAGTTTTAGGATTTCCTTTTAGTTACAAAACCCTCTATTTTCCAGCCAAACTCTTACACTGAACTCTAATATAGAACACAGATATGCGGCATACAACAGAGACAAGTGGTATGAAATCCTTCTCTTGCTGTCTCCTCCATTTCTTCTTCTTGGGGTCCACCAATTTGAAAACCACCCTGCCCAAATCATATCCAAAGTGCTTGTCCTTTTGTACTTTCTCTCTTGGACGGCCTGAGCCCTGTGCCATCTTTTCTGATTTCCTTTGCCTCCGCATAAGCCCTACATTACTGTCTCCTTCTCAAGAGAGATTCTGGCAACTGCAACACACAATACTTGCCCAATGTACTGTATGAAGCCCTTGGACTAAATCATTACAGACATCTTTTTACAGTCATAAAAGAAATAAGTAGGCCATATGAAGAACAGAGAATTATAGATTATTATTAAGAATAGAAACATCTAGATCAGGAGACAATTTCAGAATCTATGCACTAAATGAGGGGTGTGGTTTGCTGAGGAAGTAGAGGAAACTGTCAACTACAGAGCACCCGTAGAGGTATGACCATGGGTGCTTTGCCAGGCCTTCTTTTTTATTTCTCATCGTAGGCTGGGGTGAGTCCTACCCTTCCCTGGGCTTCATTTTGCCAGCTCAACCAATGATGTAAAATACCCAGAAATTGATCTGATGAGAGGAAAAGTTGTATCATTTGGAGATAAAAATAAGAAAAGAACTTCATGCTTCACTTGCTGAATCTTTTGCAGAAAAATGGCCTTTGCAGCTACTCGTCCGCGGGAATGAATCCTGCTACAGAATATTATCTTCTCATCATCTCTGCCATATGTTCAGGCAATCTGTGTCTACCAGTCTATATTAATACACTGAGTCAGAGACAGAGGAGCTCAGTGGCCTAAGCAACAGACTAGAAAATCAAGGGGTATGAGTTCTAATTCCACTCTACCCCTCACTTGCTGGCTGATCTCATAGAAGATGTAGCAAGCTCATATCACCCTCCATCTCCTCACATCTCACACATGGAGGACAGTGTCTCAATAAATAGAAGAGGAGAAAGACAAATAACATCTGCTAGAATTTTGCAAACCTCTGATGCTTGCTTTGAAATGCTCGCTGTTAAAAAACTGCCCTGAGACTACTAAAGATCTTAAAGAAACGATCTCTACACTTCAGTCATGTGTAACCTGGTTGGAACATTAAACATATATTTATAAAATTAGTTATTCATTTCCATACTTAGTTTTTTCATTGACAGTTATTTTTAACTTTTATATCATTAAAAAGACATTAAGAAAGACAGTTTGCAACCTCTATGACAGTGTTTGTGCAATGCCTCATATCTTTCATAAAATGAGCCAAATTATTTATCTGTGTGTATGTGTGTTTTCGTGTATGTTTTTGGGTGTGTGTGTGTGTGTGTGTGTGTGTGTGCTGTTGATTCAATCTCATAACAACAAGCATGCACTTACTTGTGTTTACTAACAAATTTCAGCAAAACCCATGAGAGATTGTTTACTATAGATCAATAAGTAGGCACAAGTACACCTGTACTGAAATGATCTGCCTCTGTACGTACCATAAGAACAGCAACCAGAGAGACATTCTGCTGCTTCTGTTACTACAAAGTACCTGGCTAAGTCATCCGTATACCTCAGACCCCAATTTAGCTAGACATTCTCCGGAAAATTTTATCTGAAAACATGAAAACACACATGTAAACAGCTGTCTCCTACTTTTCCCACTGGCATTTATTTCAATGCTTTGTTTGAATTCCTGTTTCCCAACTCTAAGGTCCTTAACATCATATACCATGATAATTTTGTTTACTACTGTATGCTTAATACTTAGCTGAGTGTTTAGCATAAAACAGACACTTAATAAATATTTGTAAGTGAATAGGTTAAAGGAATGAATGAAGTCTGATTCCACCACTATTTTTATGAAATATGAAGAAGATATGCTGGGAGATTTTACTAAAGAAAGCTGAGAACTTAACCAGGAGCATGGGTAAAGCAAGTTATAATTTTCGAAATGTAGTAAGAAAATAAGGAAATCCATGTGTCAGATCCGACTTGACAGCACTTGGCTGGCTGGCTATATAGGATGCAAAGATTGAGCATGAAGTTAACCAAGTTATAAAATTAAGTATCAGAAACATTAGGAAGCAAATTGTTGGCAGGGTAGTATCAAAGGCAAGCACAGAAAAGATCTGCACAAGTTACCGGGAATTAAGTGGACCCGTGAAGTCAGGAACCAGCATCAGCCAATCTAGTAGCACACTTTGGTGCTTTGAAGAGGTCATAATTGCAGAGAACCATAAAATCCTGGGCCAGTATCTTCCTCTTTGATCAAAAAGTGTCATAAAGGTGGCACTTAACAAATACTGGGCTTTGGACAGGGAATGTGATATCTTTTCTTTGCTAGCCATCTTAAAATCATGCTTGCTTAAAAGCCCACTGCCCTTATATTCTGATCTACATTTAGCCTTGACATTGAAACTGCATGACTTATAACTGAGTGCCCTGTCTCAGTGGTGCAGCTGCTATGACCGAGAGACGTGCATCAGAGCCTTGATTTTTCCCTGTCCTCTTTCTCATTTTGCATTTGTCGTGTTCGTTTCAACTTCTCTGGCACCTTGCTGAAAAAGTCTTTGCACCTTCAGACCTTGCTTTTTTCTCACTCTCCGTGGCACTGGCCTTGTACTTGTCTGTGTGGAGACACAGGCAAGTTGGCTTTATCCTGTCAGCATGATCTCACAGAGGTAAGTACGTGAATGCCTCCGTGTGGGGAGGTGGAGGTAGAGTACTGTGCTCGGCAAACAGCAGCTCAATATACACCGTCCACAGTAAAACCATGCTCCCAGGGCAGCTCTCTATGGCAGCCTAGATGCCAAAGATGAATGGGAAAAGGCCGCAGACATTCCAGAACAGTCAGACTCTGAAAAAGAATAACAAAAACCATGTAAAATTCTTCAGATAGTCTTCAGATATGTCATGGATGTAACCTTCCAGCTGGAAGCCAAAGAAGAACAGTGAGGGGACATGACATAAAATAAGTAATTAAAAAACAAATGAACAAGCTACCTTTTGACTGTTATGTGTGATCTAGAAGAAAAACATAACTAGGGCAATAGAGGTGCTCAAGGGAGCAAGTGTGTTTGCTTTAGCTAGAGAGTTCAGGGAAGGTGTCTCACAGAAGGAAACACTTGACCTGAGAAAAGAAAGATAAAAATCAATCCGCCTAGGGAGGGAGTGGGGAAAGGACATTCCAGGCAGAGAGGTGAGGAGAACCACAGGCCCAGAGCAGAAGTCTAAAGTGAGAGGAAGTAGGACAACGCAGTGAAAGCCCAGGAAGTATGAGACACCTGAGCGTGAGAAGATGTTGGTGAGGCCAGAAGGGGCACAATCCCGCAGGGACATAGAGATCAGGGTAAGGAATGTTTTGTATGTCAAGGCTTTCCTATTTTATTAGGATTTCTTAAAACTTTACTTTGTTAATCTGCAAGTTCTCTTTAGGTCAAGTTTATGGTAGCTCCTCTCCTGATACCAGCTTTGCAGTCCTTCAGTAACTGAGGTTAGCTATTCTGCTAAAGGTAAAGTCAGTGGAAAGAAAAGAATGAGTGGAGACAGTATTGAAGAAAACCCAAAATTGCTTATCTAAAGGTATTTATATTTTGCTTATCCTGGACAACATGGTTATATCAAACTAGGCTGTATTATGGTCCTCACTAGTTTTTCAGAAAACCTGGAGGCATAGTGGGTAAGTGCAACAGCTATTAATCAAAACGTCAGCAGTTTGAATCCCCCAGACACTCTTTGGAAACTCTATGGGGCAATTTTACTCTGCCCTATAGGGTCACTATGGAAACCCCAGTTGTGTAGTAGTTAAGTGCTATCTGCTAACCATAAATGTTAGCAGTTCAAATCCACCAGGTGTTCTGTAGAAACTCTCTGGGACAGTTCTACTCTATCTTTTAGGGTTGGTATGAGTCAGAGTTGACTCGATGGCAGTGGGTTTAATTAGGTCATAATTAGTTTGCATCTTCTATTTATATACCAAATGAAATCTGAAGAAAATGGCCCAGAATGAAAATTTGCCATGAAAAGTTAACCAATAATTAAAATAGATTGTGCTGTATCTGTAAAATAATAATGATAATAAAATTAATCAGATGTGGATAAGTACAAGATGGGCAGAAATTTGATGAGGGGATCTGAGATGCAAACTTAAAGGACACATCCTCTAGCCAGTCCTGTTTGGAGGGTGGGTCTTTTGTAGTGGTTGAGAAGAGGCTCTGAGTCAGACTGACAGAAGTTCTAATTCCAGCTTTACCCATTACTTTCTCTGATTTGGGTGAATTAGTGAATACTGTAAGCCTCATTTTGCTTATCTGTAACATGGAGTTAGCAAAATATTTTACTTAATTTTTTTTGTCAAAATAAAATAACAAAACATTTTATTCAGAGAAGACATATAACAAGCATTTAGTAAAGTTTTTCACTATTACAGCAACTTTGTATTTTAAACTTTGGTCCTTTACTCTAGCATTTACATAGCTTGTTATTACCTTATCTCCTTCCCAAACATGGACCACAGGAGAACTGGCCCTAAATAGGCTTACTAACCCTGGTAGAATGGCAATTTCATGAGCTAAGCAGGGAAGAAAGAATGGTGAAGAAAAATAAGGAAAGCAGAAGTGAACTGAAAAACAAATGAAGAAACTCACCACTGAATCAAATCTTGTCTTTGTAGTATGCTTTGTTATATATAAGAATGGGCACATCTGGAAATATACATCTTTGCACCTAAGGCATCTTTATTGTGAAGACTTAATTTGGAAGTAACCAAAATACTATCAGATGTAGCAATCTAGTCCCAAGATTTTCTTAATCTCCTAGTCAGAATACTAGGGTAACATATTTATTACCTTTCTGCATAGCTCAATCAAAGCTTCCACATACACATAGATGTTCTGTCTCTCTGAACTTGCTAAGTAATACTCTTCTAAATACCCAGTCCTGGGTCAGACTTCTAAAAAGCAGCCATCTCCTCAGTCAGGTTTCCTGCTTGGAGATACCTAAATGAACTGTTACAAGAAAAAAGTGTACAGAAAATATAACTATATTATGTATGTTGTGTAACTGGGATTGTTCCAAGTCCACTTCTTTTTTGGTTTATTCTAACCAGTTTTTGTCACAAATTTATATAACAAATATTTGCTCACTTGCTGATTTGAATCTAAGCCTACCATGCGGCTTTTGACAGGTATGGTTGAGGTGATTCAGACTCAAGGATGTGTTATTTGGCAGTAATTTTAAAAACTATTTTTGTAAACATTTTATTGAAGTGCTATGTGCCTATAATAGAAACTGCAAATCTTATGTAGCTCAATGACTTTCTACAAAGTGAGCATATGCCTCATGGCTCAAGACAATAAGCATTACCAGACACCTCCCTTGTGCTTTTCGTTGGTATTAACCTCTTCCCAGAGTAACCCCTAGTATCAGTTCTTTTTTAGTATAAATGGCATCGTTCATGTTTGGTGTCTTTTACTAAGTATTATGTGTATATTCTATGTAAACACTGATGCTATCTACAAATAATGACAATTTTACTTCTGCCTTTCCAAATCTTGTAAATTTCATTATTTTTCTTGCATTGTCTATGAGCATCAGTATAATGTTATTAGAAAGAATAGCAGAAATCTCTGTTTCATTTTATCTCTTTGAGAAAGCTTTCAATATTTCACCATCAATTATGTTTGCTGTAGAGGTTTGGAATATACTCCATATCAGACTGACAAACTATCTTTCTATTCATTAACTGCTATTTTTTCATAAATGAATATTAAATTTCATTAAATCCTTTTCTGCATTGTTTTAGTCAGCTAGGGCTGCTCTAACAGAAATACCACAGAGTGGATGGCTTTAACAAAGGAAGGTTTATTCTTACACAGTCTGGTAAGCTACAAGTCCATATTCAGGGTGTCTGCTCCAGGGGAAGTCTTTCCCTTTGTTGGCTCTGGGGAAAAGTCCAGTATTATTATGTCTTTGTCCAGGGAGCATCTTGGCGCAGGAACCTCAGGTCTGAAGGACGCACTCTTCTCCCGGTGTTGCTTTCTTGATGGTACGAGGTTCCCAGTTCTGAGCCTGCTTCCCTTTCCTTTCATCTCTTGTAGGATGAAAGGATTAAGGGTGGGGCAAGCCATGCTCCAGGGAAACTCCCTTTACAGTGGAGCAGGGAGATGATCCTTTGAAGGGATTTACAGCCCCACTCTAATCTTTTAACACACAACATAGGAAAACCACAAAATGGAAGACAGTCACAAGATACTGGGAGTCATGGCCCAGCCACGTGGCTACACATATTTTGGGGGGAACACAATTCAATCCATGGCATGCATATATAAAGATAATTATATAGTGTTTAGTTTTTATGCAGTTAATTTGCAAAATTATATGAATTTATTTTTTCTTCAAATGTTAAAAACCAATCTGATTTTGTAAAATAAACCTCACTTGATCTGAAGTATTATAAATACATGTGTATACCATTGTTATCCAGTCAATCTTGATGCACAGTAACCCTGCAGGATGGAGCAGAACTCCCCCATAGTGTTTCCCAGGAGCAGCTGGTGGATTCAAATTGTGAACTTTTTGGTTAGCAGATAAGCTCTCAAGCACCATGCCAACAAGACTGTGGTGTGTATATATATATATATGTATGTATGTATATATATATACACATATATATGTGTATATATATACATGTGTATATCTTCAATGTGCTAATATTGTATGTAGAATTTTTGCATCTACATTTATGAGTAATTGACTTGTTAATTTACTTTCTTGTCTTTTTTTTTTTTTTAGGCTTTGTTATCAAGGTCCCCCAAATAATATATTGTTCTATATGCACTTGAAAAACATATATTTCATGCTGTGGTTGCATAGTATGCTTTTTATAGATCAATTAGATTGGTATTCAGTTTTTTTCAAATATTGTATATGTTTACTTATTATTGTCTGCTCATTCTCTCAGCTCTGGAAAACAATGTTAAAATATTCTATGATTGTAACTATTTTTCTATTCATCCCATTGTATTTGACAATTGGGCTATAATGTTGAGATGAGATAATTAGGAGCATCCAAATTTAGGATTGTATATATTCTATTTATTTTATTAGGGTGAAATATCGTTATCTCTGGTTAGACCTCTTGCTAACTTCATTTTCTAGTACATTTTAATATGAAGCATATATTTTAAACACTGCAAGATGTTATTGTTTAGTTTTAAGATGTAAATATTCATTTAGATTTACCCATACATTTACCTGTAGAATGCTCTTTTACCTTTCTGCATTCCTGCTTGCAGTTGAAATCATTTGCCTTCTATCTAAAGAACTCCTGTTTGTTTCTCTTACTATTTAGCATAGTTCTGCTTCTGGCAAATCATTTTTATTTTGTCTGAAAAAAATTCACATTTATCTTTTACTGGATGATTTCACTGGTATAATGTTTTTTGTCATGAATGAGAATTAAAATGTATTGAAGTTCTAGATTGGTGGTTGATTCCTGTCAGCATTTTAAAGATAACATCCCACTGTCCTGTACTTTCAGGCTTTCTCTTTAGCATTCATCTGTCTATCTTTCTGGTGCACCTATGAGGGTGGTATGTCTTTTTCTGTTGGCTGTTTTAAGTAAGATTTGCTGTTTTCCTTCGAAGGAGCACTGGTCGTGTAATAGTTAAGCACTTGGGTGTTAATAAAAAAGTTGTTCATTCAAACTGACCAGTTGATCCACAGGAGAAAAGACCTGGGGATCTGCTTTCATGAAGATTTCTGGTGAGGAAATAGTATGAGACAGTGCTACTTTTTCATATAGTGTTACTATGAGAATCAATTCAACTGCACATTAACAACATCTTGTTTTGATTTTCAGTAGTTAATTTATGATAAGCTTAGGTATAATTTTCTGGAATACATCTTTTTTTTAAGGTCTATACAGCTTCCTGAATTTAGATGACAATGTCTTTTGTTAGTTCTGAGAAATTCTAGAAAGAATCTCTTCCGCTATTGCCTCTTCTCTGTTTTCTCTCCTTTCACTCTGGAATTCAAATTACACACATTGTACAACATTATGTCACATTCCACATATATCTTCTACTCAATGCCATGCTTTTCCTGATGAAAAAAATTATGTGTATTTAAATATGGATCAATCAACTTTTTTAACCCTTGTCTTCTGCTCTGTAAGTCCATCTATTGAGCACTTAATTCAAATTCTGAGATTTATATATTTTTTCTTTCTTACAGATTTTATTCATCTGTGAAAGTTTTCCAAGTTGTCTTCTATTTTCTTGATCATATTAATTATAAAATGTTAAAGTCTGAATCTGATTGCACCAATATCTGGATCGCATATGAATCTGCTGACTTTTTGCACATATATCCTCCTGGTATTTGGTCATTTACATGTCTCTCTGGGCATGGCTGATAATGCTTTACATTCTAATGAATAATATTAGAGGCTCTGAATATGTTGTCTTCTTTTGGGGATTTGTTTTTCTGCTCTCAGGCAGTTAGGTTATGGGCAGAACAACTGAACCTAAAAACAATAGTCTAGTTCAGCTTTATTATTATAATGAGAACACAGTCTTTCAAGGGTCACTTGACAACTTGTGGTGTTTACCAGGATCCCCTAGTAAGCTTAACTTTCGTTTTATCTCTCAGCACTATGGAAGTGTCAAAATCCCTGCTTACGTTTTTTTAGTGTCTTAGCAGTTGGTTTCTTGGTTTCTTGCCCTGTGCACATACATCCTAGAAGCTGACATACGATTTTAGGGGAAACTTCTTGAACAGCTAAGAACCTTGGCCCCTGTATCCTGGCTGATTTGGCAGCTCTAGGTGTATTTTGCTGATGTTGTTGCTATTGCTTCAGTTTAGGGACTTCAGCTTTCTCTTTGACATCTTCCCCCGCACTGCAAGTGAACAAATATTTCAGGGAAAAATGCTCCAAATATAGAATTTACCTCAGTGGTTTTCCTTCCTTGTGGGCTTGTGACCAGATGCCGTGTTTGTTTTCTGACGTGTTCATACAGTTGAGGTGTGTGCGTGTGTACTTTTCAGTCCAGCTACTCTGTTACCCACAGAGAGCTATTCTGTTATCAATTTTTTTGACATTGCTATGTACAAGTGGGAAGTCTCCTTATGGTTTTCAGTTTTATGTTGACTGCAATGCTTTGTTCAATTTGTTAAATTTGTAAGCAAAGATTCAAGAGAATGTTCTAAAATTTTGACTTGAAAATAATCTTTCCATTAAGCTTCTATTGTATTTAACAACCGTAGGAGAAGAATCTAATACAGCTGCCTTAACAAAATATTTGCCTGAATTGAGTAGGTAGTAATGTCAATAGGAACTCAAAAGAAAAATTGGTTCTTGATAGTCCATCTGTGAACAGTTGAGGGCTATCTCCTTGAACAAAAAGCTCCTATGACAATACAGATTCTTTTTTGATTAAAACTGTTTTTTAAAAGCTGTTAAAGAATTTTGTTTCTTAAAGCTGTAGTATGATTTCTTCTACAATTCCCAATCACATCATAAGCAAAAAGATGTTAGAATCAGTGCCAAAAAAGTTAATGGCAAGATATTTGAAATGTCACTGGAAATTCTGTTTGTATCAACATGATGTAGTAAAAAGAAGATTGCATCAATATAAAAGTGATCTAAATAACAGTTCTGTGATTCTACAGTGTCAAGGTTGTGTGAGCTTTGATAAGTCACTTTCTCCTGCTTTCCATTCATCACCAATTTATGATACCTGAGAGCTTGCAGAATTCAGAAACTCCTATCATGACCCTCTCTCCTCCACGTACGGGGTAGAGACCTGCAATCTCAGGCCTCCATGTGCGACTGCGCATTAGGACAGGGCAATAGCTGGGTTCTGACCCAGATTAATTCTAGAAGTGTTTTCCTCAAATTCTATGTTATGGGTATTTATTGAGTACCCACAATACAGAAAATATTTGGTTATGTCTTCAAGGAATGGACTGATGAACTTCAACTTGAGGGTTTAAAGTTGAGTAACCAAGGCAAAAAGAGACAACCATAACAGTTTCAGAGAAGCTGCTGAGAGTACTGTGAAGTGGAACCTATGCCTGATTAGGAGAATATAGAGGTATGGAAGACAAAATTAAGAAAGGTTTCATGGAGAAGGTATTATTTAGTTATATGTAGACTTTCCAGAGGCACAATGGAGACTATTCAGGTGGCAAAATAATCTGGGCAAATGCACAGAGGAGGAAACGTGAGGTTAACAGCCTTGGCTATAGCATCATAAAAACCTGAACTCGGATTCTGACTTTGCCACTTACATAAGAGTGTGAGCAATATCTTAACTCTCAGGGTATTAATTTCCTTACCTGTAAAATGAAGATAAAGATACCTACCATAAAGAACTGTTGTTACTATTAAATGAGATAATTTATACAGTGCTTGGCACATTGTTAAGTATTCCATAAACACAAGCTAAGATTATTTTGGGACTGACTGACAGACTAAGGTGCACTGGGTTCTTGGAGCCTTTTAAACCCATCATTTTTGCTGTTACTGTGTTAGGGACAGTGAAAGTGTAAGAGGGCGGAGTTTGGGGAACTCAATACTTAGCTGATGAAGTCCCATTTAAGGTATCTAAATGCTGATCGCCAGGGGTTCTGTGTGAAACAGGAGGCTGAACTTCAAATAGGCAAATCTGTCCTGTTATTGATAACAGTGCAGGCATCAAAACAGATTGTCTTTGATATCCTAGGATTGATATGTTCATACTGTCAATGAGATCTAATACCTCACCTACAGCCCGTCATCTCCTCCACAGCACCAGCAAGGACATTTCTACTGAGAGTTTGGCACAAACTTGGAGTACTTCAACCAGCAGTAACTTCTTCCCCCAGAGGGCCCCTGGAAGTAGTGTACAGTCAGAAATGTATCATTACCATCAGCTGTCATCCTCCTTAAGGACTCTGACAAAATGGTATTAATGACAACATGTAATGCTGCACTGTAAATCTGCAGATTCACTTTCTTCCTAAGGACTCCCTGGATTTTGAGTCACCAGAAGGATTGCTTTAGGGAACTTGTTCCTGAATAAGCCTGTTATGGGCAGATACATTCTCCTTCAGGGAGAGAAGCAGCAAGAAAGCAGTTAGGAATTTCCGGAAAGGCATTTGTGAGAACTGGTTCAGACACTCTTGGCAATGTATGATCGTCTAAGAGTTAACCCACCACCCCAGATCCTGCCAGAGGCTCCCCAGAAGCAGCTGTGAAGGCAGGTGAAAACCAGGAATCTGTGTCTTGCAATACCTACAGTGTAGCTCTGGCTTCCAATTAGATCTGAGAAAGTCAAGTCACATTTCTTTGGGAAGTGCCCCTTTGAGTGAGAACAGCTTAATCAGGGCATGCAGCTGTTACTTAAGGAAATCTCATTAGGAATTTAAGAAAGAAAATTCCCAGGGAGTTACGAGCAGACAGCCTGCCTGTCAGATAAATTGTAATGGATTTTGAGGCACAACAGTCAGTCTAAGAACAGGAGTCAAGTCCCCAGGTGGTACAAACAGTTAACACACACCCAGCTGATAACTGAAAGGTTAGAGTCTAACCTGAGGTGCTTTGCAAGAAAGGCCTGGTGATCTACTTCCAAAGAATCAGCGATTGAAACCCCCCCAGAGTACAAGTCCCCTCTGACACACACGGGGTGGCCCTGAGTCCGAATTCACTCATTGGTAACTAGTAATAGTAACAAAAAAGAGACAAGTAGCAGGGAACCAGCATGGAAGCTGTTCTGTAATCTAGTGCGGACACCCGAATTAGAGGAAGAATGGTTCATTTGGACTTCCTGGTAAAGCGGACAGAACTACTGGCTGTGACACTCCGAGAAAGGGGCTGCGCAGCTGGTGTACAGGAAGAGCCAGTCCAAATCAGGTACTCTGAAGAGTGCCACCTTCTGCTAGAGCCAAGTAGAAGGACAATGACAGTAGACTCACAACGCAATTGTTCGTCCAGCGGACCTCCAGGACTCTGCTGTCTAACACATACACGGTGCAACTGCCTAACCAGCTCACCAGCTGCTCCGCAGGTGGAACTTTATTCTTTCAGTTTTTTCTCACCTTTCTGTGTGAATAGACTTTTCTTATTTTTTCACCACAACATAAATGCTCGTCGCTCAGATCCCATTAAGATGAATTCATCTCTTAAACCTGGCAACTGAAAAAGGTCTCCCCTTTTGCTTTGTTCTTGTATGAGTCATCTGTACAATTCACTGAATACTTTTTTCATTGCATTGCATTACTCTTGGAATTCCTGCTTGTTTCCCTTCTACAAGACCAAATAATCAGTTTTGAAACACTAATATTGGCAAAATTCCATGAGGACAATTGTAAAGTCCTGGATGCTAGCATTTTTCTATTTTCATTAATGACATAAATAGAAAAGTCCAAGATAAATCTGCATCCAAAGTTTTGAAAACATCGTCTATATATAGCCTGTAAGAAATTTAACTAGAGAACATTTAAAATACTAATTCCTAAGCCTGTCCTCTGATGTGCTGAATCAGCATCTCTAGGGGCAGGACCTGGAAATGCACATTTTAAAAAGCACACCAATGATTTCTAGCATAAATTAGATCTTCAGGATTCATCATGTTTATGGGTGTAAGATGAAGCAAAAATATGTGCATGCATATATGTGTGTAGTATATATATGAGTAAAACTAGGAACACTGGTTTAAATTTAGTACATAAGAGAATGGAAATCTTTTCTAAGTGTTTTACTCTCTTAAAGGTATATATCCTCCACTCTTCAGTTGTTTCTGTATCATGGTATCACAATTATTGGCACATACAGGAGAAAGGGACTCAAGGTTCATTATCTGCCTCTGTCTGATGACAGTTTTACAGCCTCACCTTTTGCTCCTTTGAATACTGATAGAGTTATGACCCTTGGTGATGGGGAACCTTTGCCCTTTTATAAAGGACTCAAATTTTCATATAAAAGATAAGGACACACACTTGGAACTGCACAACGTTAATGGTGGTACTCAAAAGAGACATCAAATTTGTTTGCAATTGTATTTTGTTTTCTTAATCCAACCTTATCTTTATGTTTGTAACATAGATTTAGTCTTTATTTATTTACGAGCCAGGTCAGCAGTTCTCCCTTATCACACATTCATTTTAACAGAATGTATTGAACAAATATTGTTATTGAGCAATTAATAGGAAAAATGTAATGGAAATATGACAAAATAATTTTTAAAAGGAAATAAAGATTTACTTTCTGGGGCAATTTGATGTAGTGAGACGAATGTGATGCCAAGTAATTCCTAAGATAAGGTCAGTGTCTCCTCATTTTGTTCTAATTCAGGTTATGTACTGACCCTCACTTTTTATTGTTTATCTTCTTAAAATGGAAAGTGATAAGACTTGGGGTCCCTCTGAAAACTGAGACTGCGTTGCTGAACTTCTGTATTTGCGAGAACTCAGCTTTTAGTGGAACATCTCGACTGGCATGCAACACACTAGTCTTACAAGAGATATCCCAGTCATTTTTATCCTCTACCACCTGCTTTTAAGGTCAAGGGACATCTCTTTATTATTTTGGCCCTACATATCCCAAACACACTGCAGTAACACAGTGGTTAAGACTTTAAGCTGCTAACCAAAAGTTTGGCAGTTTGAACCTATAATTGCTTCTTGGAAACCTAACAGGGCAGTTTTACTCTGTTCTATGGGGTTGTTATGAGTTGGAATTCACTCGACAACAATGGGTTTTTTAACATTGCAAAAGTTATAGGCCATAGCAGTTGAAAGCCAAAGAAGGAGATAAAATAAAAACCACCTAGTACTTACACTCTTCAAACAAATTTATATCTATTGACTATATATAGTTCTCTGTTAGAAATTTAAAGAAAAAATTAGCCCTGGTACTGAAATGGATGAATTCAGTGTCTTCCAAGGGAGATATTTACATAAACAAAAAATTATGTTTCAGCTTGAATGGATGTTTGTACAAACTCTGTTTTAATAGCCTTTTATGACTATGATTTGTTGACATATTGAAATCCACTATTAATTCTCCTATACTGATATATCTTCATTTAGTAAGCTGTAACCAGAAAGTTAAATTTGTGTTTGTTCCGACTCGGCTTGGCTTGGCTTGTATTCTCAAGGTATTCTGGACTAGTTATAGCAAAGATAACATAGGTTGGTCTGTTATTTTACCAAGTCAAGTGGTTGTTGTAAGAATGCAGACACAGTTTACAATTTACTCAACATTCTAAGTCTGATTATCTATGCTTCCAGACTTTTTGTTCAGTGATTTAAGAGATATTAATTATAGAAGGAACCTTGTACAATAAGAAACCTAAGTTGTTAGTTATTGGAAAAATCAACTCAAACATGAAAATCATATATATATATATATATATAATGTCTCATTTCAAGTTAAAACAAATGTATGTGCATTCATACTCTTTTCTCTTAAATTTAGTTGTTGTTTTTTTTTTTTTTTCATTTTTTTTGTGTGTGTATGGGCCCACTCATTAGAGTTCTACGTCGTTTTTCCTGCAGGAACCATGCCAAACACGTTCTTTTCCATTTCTTGTTTTGGATTCTTTTAAATGCAGAGCAACCTGAGAACAGTATTCTTTTGCACCTCCTACAGTTGCTTTCATTTTTCACAGTTGTCTTTTCCTCATTTAATACATAAGTACTTTTTAGTAATTTGCTTTAGTCAAAATGCCCAAAGGCAATGAATTTAGCTTAAATAAAAATGTTTTTATTCACATATATTCTTTGTCCTTTACTCACTATTAAGTTATTTAACTACATTTACAACTGTGATACTCAGGTTTGGTACAATGTCCTAATATGTATAATCTTAGCTGAGGGAAGAAGTAGACAATCACGCAGTATTAGCCAGTACTGTTCAACTGGCTGTGGGAACGTGTTTTAACGTAGGAATAGTGGGCTAGTTAATCCTGAACGTGGTAAAATTGAGGCTGACTAAGAGAATCACCCCTGTATTTAAAACTTACACATAGTGAACTATTAACATTTTATGTCAGCCACTTCATTTTCTTTTTAATTGAAATTCTGTTACACTGAGCAATATTCCCTTCCCAATGTTTCTGGAATTTCAGAAACTAATACCAGATGCCACTATTAATAGTTTGGTACATAGCATAGTAGTGTATCCTATAAGAAAAAAATATATATATGTGTAAAGTATAAAAATCAGAGTGCAAGGCTTTAGATTTAGTTATGCTTTGTGATCTAAAAGATCTTAAGCATGTATATTACCCTAATGACATCATTTGTATAACTGATGCCAAATGAGAGAAATAAAATTTGGAAAAAAAATTACTCCAAATTACTCCAAATGTCTGGGTATAGTTTGTATACTTAGCTAAATAACAATTACTATCATTTGCTGCTTTATCTAGTCTGGTGTCACTCAAATCTAGCTGATGCATTTATACAAACTTTCTTACTGGGGAAATTTAGCTGACTTAAACATGGTAAAGCTGTTAGATGCTTAGTTATATGCATTTCCAGCACTGAGGACAGTGCCTAAAATATGTAGACCCTTAATCTAATATTTTTTAATGAATGAGCTGAAGAAATAAACTCTGGATTATGACTTTGTCTCTGGCTTAAACATTTCCACCAGGCTCTCAGAGGTTGTTAGTTTTATGAGATTGCTCCTTTTCCTGATCCTTTTATCACTTGTCCTTAGTTTCCTTGTTAACTCTAGAGCCTAGTGTTAGGCCTTTGCCAGTGCCTGCAAGGTCCGGACAAAAATGCCTTTCTAGCATCCTCTCGTCTTCTTCCCTCAAGACTAGACTCAAAAGGAGCGTGTCAAATCCATCATCCATTGTTCTTTTTACCTTTGTTCTCATTCAAGGAAATACACAATTTTATAATAATGTTATTATTGAAGTGATATATCAGGTCACTGTTTCATGCAAGCTAAACATTTAGAACATATTCGAGTAGACAGAACCAAAACAATTATTTATATGCAGTGGTTTTTCTCATAGCACATAAAGCATGTGGTTTGATGACCAAATCATAACTCTATGAGGAAGAAATGATCATTTCATGTTCCAGGTGTTGTACAGCAGATGACAGAGATGTCATTAAAATAAAGAAGCCAGGTAGAATCAAGCACAAGTCCAGAATCCCACAGCCACTCTAAGACAGAACCAGGATCCTCTTTCTATGACGTCTCACTCCTTTGGTGCTTTCAGAATGAACTGACAAACAGTAAGGAAAAACTGTACCAAAGGGATAAACATATGAGGTGCTCAAACTGAAAGATCTGTTCTGAATTTCTGAAGTACACGTAGTAGCAGCCCACATCTGAGAGCCAATATCTAGGCTCCTCTTTACTTGTAATTTCAACCAGACCTACAAAATCTTTGACACGATCCAGTCTCTAAACTCAATTCAAGATTCGTGTGAGTTGAGTGTCTTTACCATCTGAGTCACTCAGTAATATCTGTCTCTCTAAAGTAAACCTGAAATATTTTAAGCAGGGGGAAAAAAAAAACCTTGAAAGATAGTAGAAATGTTATAAAATACGTGATTGTATCAGACTTCCAGCTCAGTGTGCTTGTTTGGAGAGATTTGGATGTGACTTTTAGAGAAAGTTGAAGACCTTGCCTTAGAGATGCTCTGTAAATGTTCACTGAACTGAATTGAATTGAGACCCAAGTTCAAATCCAATTTAATACCAAAATAGGTAAAGTTTGGTCTGATAGAAAAGTCACATCTGACATGATTGTCTGGGACAGGCATTACAGCAGGGGTGGTGGGAACAAAAGGGAGAAGGCTGGCAGGGTACTTCAGATTAGTTTCAGGCTCTGAAAAAGTGCTATTTACAACCAAGAAGTGTCATGACGCCTTGCTAGCTTTTACAGACACTAAAACGTTTTGCTATTTCATGAAGTTGTCATCATGTGAAAAATCCTTGTCTCTTCCTTTCCCACTCTCCCAAAGCTTTCCCTCTATCTTTGCACTCTGAGGTGAAAATTTTTTCTCATATAAAAGCAGGCAGGTGCAGAACTATGTCTGAAACCAGAGACAAGTAAAGTGATAACTGTCCAGTCAACTCCCAATAAAGCCAGCTTTTGCAATCATTTCTCAGGGGTAATAGAAGAGGAAATGAGTGATAATTTGGAAGGAAACAGCAGAGCCATACATGCCAAGTGGACTTCCAGCAGTCCCGGGGCCAGCAGCTGGTAAAGTAGACCACATGAGCTCTGTCCACTGTCTCCTTGAGGACCTCTAAGGCAAGGCAGCAGTTTGCCACAGTCTGCAATTCACTCCAGTTGACTTTCTCAAACGTCTCTTTATCCCACATCTTTCTAATACAAAGCAAGGAAGTCATCATTCAGAGCCCATCATGCTTCCAGTTCTTTCCCCATCCTTGGGAAGCAGGCCTTTCTTCCTTTTGAAACTGAGCATAGTGCAAGATGAATTCAAACGAGTTCTTCTGATTTCTTATGCTCTTTTCTCATTTCCCACTTTCCAAATTAAACAGGAATGGAAAAAAAAAAAATTTCAAGCGGCTGGCCAAGAGTACTATGGGTAAGAAACTACGTCAGGTCGCTGTCTTTGCCAGCACCTGATCCAGTAAACCAAAAAGAAAAGCCCATGTCCATCTTGCTTCCACATTTTATCCATCAAATTATCCCTTTCTTTTATTTTCTTTTTTGATATTGTATGTAACACTCCAAAACAGCTATTCTGTTGTTTGTTTGTTTATTTTGCGTTTAGTGGATTAAATCTTCTTCATGCTCTTCCCTTTATTTCAAGTAAATAATTAAACTCTCAGCTCTTGAAACTTTTTTGTCTTTCCTTTGAATGTTGGCCAGTAACACTAATCCTTACTTCCTCATATATACAAAATATTTTTAAATTCTCCCGAAACACAACTGCAGCAAGGGACAGACAACATATAACACCTTCTAGCTGGGCTAGGCCTAAGCAATTATCACTCTGGTATCTTTGTTTTGAGAAAATGATACTCATAGAGGCTCAGAGAAATTGATGCACGGCCTGGACTGGTCATTGAGAGATCCAGGAACATTATCTACCCGATCCCTCTACATATGGAAGCATTGCCAGATGTAAGAATTGTGGACAGGAAAGAAAATAGTCTGACAATGTTAAGCCCTTGTTCTATGTGATCTAAGCATTAGTTCATTAAGCACTGCTATCTTATATAAAGGCTGCCATTTAATTTCCCACAAACTCATCCTAGAAAAAGTGCTGTATGCCTCATTGCTGAATATCAGTGTGGTCACCTTCCAAATGTCCCACTTGGGAAGCTCTGCATCAGTGCCAGCAAAGCAATTTTGGAACTCTTTCTGGAATGGCCATCAGAGCCCTTGTATTACCTTTGATGCCCCAAATGTCATCCAAATATCCTTTGGATATTTCCTTTCTCTTCAGGTAAGGAAAAAAGTCACTGGGGGCCAAATCAGGTGAGTAGGGAGGGTCTTTCAATACTGTTATTTGTTTACTGGCTACCATGTGCAATAACCATTCCAGAAAGAGTTCCCAGATTGCTTTGAAGGGCGGACTAGACGCTGGTGTTGTTGCATAGCTTCCTAAGGGGAGTGCTTCAAAGGTCACGTTATTGATACTCAGCGATGAGGTATGTAGCACTTAGAACAATTAAGTTTGCAGACTTAATGGCCTTCCTACCACAAAAGGTCAAACCCCTTTGGGGTCAAGTCAGTTCTGATCCATAGTGAACTGTAGGACAGAGTGAAACTACTTCGTGGTTTTCCAGCGAACAGCAGGTAGATCTGAACTGCTAACCTCACGGTCAGTAACCTAAGCTCTTAACCACTACAATACTAGAGTTTCATTTTACATACATAAGATCCCATTTTTCATCATTCAGAGATTAAAATAAAATGTAGTTACTTGTATTTCACATATCACTCCTATACAGTTCAGTAATATTTCTAAGATACAGTCTAAACTATGAGCTTAAGGGAACTATTTGGGGTCACAATTTTAGGGCAAATAAACTTTCAAGGTGGAAGACCATACCAAAACATCGATAGAATTATGTTTTCTGTCAAGAAGGCCTTCCTTTAGCACTAGGAGATCCTCAGGCCCCCACTGCATCTTCGTCCTTTTCTTTCAAAGCCAACATTGTGAAAAGAGGGAATCACAGGCACTGCTTCTTCCTTGGCCCACATTAGCTCTACATGCTGATTTCTGCCCCAGATACTCCAACAGCTTTCTTTTCAGGTTACTGGTACCAGACACACATCCTCACTAATGACTCTGCAGCTTCTACTTCTGTGGAGTCTCACTTCTGTATTCCCGGAAGACTTGACTGAGGTCCCACTGTCTCTTTAGATGGCTCTCCTTATCTCCCTATCACCTGAATGTAGAAGTGTTTCTCTCGTTTCTGATTACTTCTGAGCTACTGATTACTTCTCTCTGCATATTCTTCCTGGGTTGCTGTTATGCCTATATTCACTTGAACTTGACAGCATACTGTCCTGTGTTGGAGACCTGAAATTCCCTGCCTGCCAATCTTCTTTATTTGGATGTCATATATATAGACACCTCGATTTCAACAGAACTGTTAGTTCTCATGACAATTATCTCCCCTTAATGACAAAAATTATTGTTTCTCTTAATACTAAAAATAATTCCTACTCTATTCACCCAGCATTATTTTCTTTCTCTTTCTTTCCCTAAATTTAGTCATTGACAAAGCCTGCTAATTCTCTTTCTGCCATCTTTCAATCCAACACTTCCTTCTAATTGTCACTGTCATTTATAGTTTGCTTGTACACGATCTATTGGTCTTTCATACCTTTAGTTTCCCCCACTCCAAATCTTTCAAAGTTGTCACCACAGAGTCAAGTTTTTGACATTGCCTGCTCTACTGCTTTCGTTGTACTGCCAACAATGTTCCATAGTTTCCTACCATCTTCTAAGTGCAAATCCTTCAGCTCAGCTTGCATGGCCACAATAGAATTCACTGTAAATGTCTAGACTTCTATCACTCCCTTCTGTGAGCCTGTGTCCATCCTTCCCTGACTGTGAGCCTTCACTTTCTCAGTTTCCTCCACTTTAATTATGTTCTCCTTCTTCCACTTGAATCATTATCAGTTAGAATCCTCAAGGATTATCAGAAGAATCCTCAAGGACTAGATGAATTTCGCCTCCTCTGTAAAGCCTTCTGAGATCTCCTAGACAAAAGAAACCTCCCATTCTTGTGAATATGTATGTCCTTTTCTGTCTTCATCATACATTCGCAGTTCAGCGTGGAGTGCCAGTGCCTTATTTTTCCTTCCTTGGCCTTTATGCTTTTGTTTATTCAGTCACGTGTACATCATTAATGGTCAGCAAATATTTTAAGGGAATAAATTTTTCTGTAGTAAATGAAACCATAAGATAGACACGATTAAAAAATGATTACCATGTTAGAAAATACTAAGAACTGATAGCAGTTGAATACCTATGTTATGATCCATAGAACCATTCCATGTGTTACAATTTTTCTACCAAATTAACCAATTTGATTTTGTTAATGTTTAAAATAGCTATATATGTAAAACAAGACCTATATAATCAGTTTTTAGGCATCAGTTATAGCAGTGAGTAATTTCTTCCCTCTATGTATAATTGACTATTTGGAATCCACCCTGCTATCCTATCCCACACCTGTGCCTTTGAAAACATTTAAATATTTCCCCCATTGCTTGGAATTATCTATACCAGTCTCCCTTATCTATATATATGTATATATATAGATATATATATATGAAATATATTTAGAGTCAGTTAAAAAATGTTAACTTCTCTATAAAGTTTAAGATGTCCCTCAATTGGAATAACATGGAAAGTTAGAAGACCCAGGCTAAAATTCTATTTCTTCTATTTCCTGGATGATTTAAGGTAACTCACAGTTTCCTGACTTATATTATCAAAATAATCATAATATCTATATCATAAAGTGTTATAATAGTTAAAAGCTTGGCACTGGGTTGGGTTTATTAGCTGCTTGTGGATGGTAGCTATTTTATCATTAAGAAGCTCTGGTAATGTAGCAGTTAAAGTGCTTAGTTCCTAACCAAAAAACTGGTAGTTTAAACCCACCAGCCCACTCCACAGGAGAAAAATATGGCCATCTGCTTATGTAAAGATTTCTAGCCTTAGAAACCCTATAGACAGTTTTACTCTGCCCTAAAATGTTGCTATGAGTTAGAATTGACTCTGCAGCAATGAGTTCGGGGGTTTGGCTAATTTTGTTATTGTCTTATTTCCAACATATTGTTGCCAAAGTACTTCACTTATACTCATCGCTATACAACAACTTTCACACTTGTTCTTCTATCATCTTTGCATAAATCAAGTTCACCTCTGTCTCTACCACTGCACTATGAATACTTGAGAGCAGGAAATGGCCCAGTTCATCTTTGGATCTGCTTCAGAGGCCAGTTCAGTGCTAGTTATATATTGCTTGCTATATCCTAGGAGCTAGCTTTAAAAGTTTTGAGGACAGATAGTCTGGGTTAAAATTCCAAATTTGCTACTAGCTCTCTGATTTTAGGGCAAAGATACTTAACATATCTGAGTCTCAGTTTCTTCTTTACTATACTTGGAGTAATAACAGTGGCTACATCATGTATTGTTGTTAAGTAAGATAATGTATATAAGAAGACCGATACTGTAATATATAGAGAATAGCTTGCTAAGAACTCGAAAGAATAACTATATGCTAGGTGCTTGGTAAATGTGTCTTGAATACAATTCAAGTATTTGCATGGGAGGTCTTTCCCAGAAGTATAAAATATAAAGGAGGTATCATGACAAGGTGATGGTGGAGACATGTGAGGGGGGTGTGCTGTCAATCGGACCTTCTCTGTTCCAAGGGCTTATTTGTATCCGCAGTCTGACCCTGTGCCTCAAAGCATAAGAATCACTTTGATCTAACCCCAGACACTTGATTTCATTCTTCTCTTTATGAAACAATCTCATTAGAGAAATCATGCTGCTGAGAAAGCAGGTCACTCAGCTGGGGACAGACAAAGAAAGTCTTTCTTGGCTTAGTGATGACCTCCATGAAAAGTGAAGTGCTCGGGAGATGTTCTGGGATTTGCAATGTGCTGCGGCCAGCCTTTGCACCAGAAGCTGCTGGGAGTTTGGGCAGAAGTAACAGTGATGACAGGGTTAGCTGAAGGGCTGCTGTAGTTGGGAGCATCAATTCTCCCCCTTCTGGTTAGTGATGAGCTCCCTCCTCATCTGGTAGGAAATTCTGGGGGGAAGGGGAATCAGAGGGCTGCCAAGGGTGATTCTGGCAGTGGTATATTTAGACTAAACACCCCACCGGGTTGAGCATCATGTGCAGTCAGCACTGACCTGATCGCATTTTTCACAAGGACAGAGTTCATTAAGGAACCCAGGACTGGCTTTGGGTTAAGATAATTTCTCTCCCATCAGTTTAAATGATTTTATGTTTTGTTGCCTTTATGAGATATAATGGTGCCCTCTCGCCACCCCCCCCCCCCCCCGAAAAAAGAAACAAATGGAAAACCTAACATGCTAACTTAGCACTTAGGCCACTAATAAAATGCTATTCTGCAGTTTATGCTTTAAGATCCACACAGGTTTATGATGCACTTGGGTTGTAGGCTGTTTGGTTACCCAAAATAAGAGAAGATATTGAAGAGGAGATCCACTTGGAGTGAGGATTTCTTTTCCTAGGTAACTCACCTCTTAATTACTGTAGTCTGGCTCTCCCAACCTGGTGTTCTTAGGAGCATACTGAATATAAGATTGTCTTGACTAAATACAGTTTCCTTTATTTCTCGTACATCCAGTTACCCACGTAACAGCAAAATTGTTACTTTTGAATCTCCCAGCTTCCCTCTTACAGAAGATGGAATCGTAAACGTAAAAACATTCCACACAGTTTCTCACCTGTAGTAATTTGTTATTTGTGTATTCTTTCTTTACTAGCTTGTTGGGAACTCTGGTGGTGTAGTAGTTAAGTGCTATAGCTGCTAATCAAGAGGTTGTTGGTTTGAATCCACGAGGCGCTTGTGCCTGCGAAACCTTATGGGGCAGTTCTACTCTGTCCTACATAGTTGCTGTATGCTGGAAATGATTTGGCAGCAATGGGTTTATTTTGTTTTTATAGATCCACAATGTAAAAAGACTGCATTTCAATTCTCAAAAATAAATCTCTGGTTGTGAGAGTTGCTTTTTTTTTTTCATAATTCAGTAAGTCAAGAAAGGTCTACATTGCCATCTTTACAGAATCAGATCTAATTGTATGAAAAGTGGAACTGTGTTAGAGTTCTACCCGAGGCCAGTGGTTACACATTTTGTTACATACCTAATGCTTTCCCTCATTCTAAGATCTGTGCAGAGTCTCTGGGTGGTTCAAATGGTTAATGGTCTCAATTGCTAACCAAAATGTTAGAAGTTCAGGTTCTCCCATACGTACTTTGGAAGAAAGCCTGGTGATCTACTTCTAGAAAGTCAACCACTGAAACCTCCATGGAGCATAGTTCCGCTCTGACACCGTGGGGTTGCCATGAGTCAAAAGCCATTTGATAACAGCTGGACTGATAGGCTTTGTCTAATGCTTTATAAGACCCATCTTATTTGTCACCCAAAAGAGGATCTGGTAAATTAACTATGGTGATAGATAAATACTCACTAGGTGTTATTTGTTATTTACCAGGCACTGTCCCTTTCAGGAATACCAATATTTTAAAGATGACCACTGGAATAAAACACTGTTTAACGGCAAAAGACTGACACGAAGGACAGAGGTGGCGGTAGAAAAGAAACACACAGCACTGTCAGCTTATCTTAGAGGTTGTCCCATTACGGAACTGCCACTGCGTATCCCAGACGGACACTATTTTATGTCTACATTATGTTATTTATTTAAAAATGTAGAATTTTGTAGCATTCTTGAACAGGCAAGAAATTTATAATTCACTCATTCAATGGTGAAATTAATTTATCTAGGATTATGATGTTGTTAACAGCTGCCATCCTGATCCCATAGACTATAGCACAAAACACTGACAAGTTCTATACCTTTCCATGATTCCAGACCTGAACAGTGTGATCCATAAGGTTTTCATTGGCGGAGTTTTGGGTGTAGATTACTAGACCTTTCTTCCTAGTACATCTTAGTCTGGCAGTTCAGCTAAAGCCTCTTCAGCATCATAGCAGCATACCAGTCTCTGCTGATGTGGCTGGTGGCTGCATGGTTCACTGGCTGGAAATCATAGCCGGATCTCCCACATGAGAGGTGAGGATTCTACCACAGCCCCCTGTGTAAAGTTTCGCAACTGGTTAATAGCTGACCTTGCATAAAGACCGAGTTATTAAATTCCCAGCCAAGATATTTTTAAAACTATGTCCATATCCATGATCTCTGTTCTGCATGTGTTTTCACCTACTTGCTTCATAGATCCAAACCCTGGTGGCATAGTGGTTAAGTCCTACAGCTGCTAACGAGAGAGTCAGCATCTCAAATCCACCAGTGCTCCTTGGAAACTCTATGGAGCAGTTTTACTCTGTGCTATAGGGTCACTATGAGTTGGAGTCAACTCAACAGCTGTGGGTACTCCATAGACCCAGAACTTTTCTCTGTAGTGCCCCCAATAAGAAACAGAAGGAGGGGGTATCTTCATTTTCTCACCCTCTCCACTCCTGTGCAAAAAATACAGTCTATTCAAATACCACCTAACCTAACCACCTAACTTGGTCTGTAGATGGATGGAGGTAATTCAAAAGTCCCACGTGACCTCTCTAGGTTGTGATCAGATTTAGAGCTCACATCAGTCCTTAACAGACCCTTCCTGAATCTTAAAATATCAATGTCTCTTTTCTAGGGTCTTCAGGGTTAAAGATTTTTTTTACTAGTCTGTTGTAATTTCTACCCTCCATTTCCGAGTTTGCTATGACCGTTAGTTCTTTAATTGGGATACTAGAAGATTAAGATGTTAAGCTCTTGAGATACCCCTTTAGTTTATATTCAGAAACCAAAAAAAAAGAAAAGAAAAAAACCCAGACCCTCTGCTGTTGAGTCGATTCTGACTCATAGCAACCCTATAGGTCAAAGTAGAACTGCCCCATAGAGTTTCCAAGGAGTGCCAAGTGGATTTGAACTGCTGATGTTTGGTTAGCAGACATAGCACTTAACCGCTATGCCACCAGTTTCCCTTTATATTTGGGGGGCTGTATTAAATCAGCCAGCATTCCAATAGGATATTATCACAGCTAAGAGCTGCGTAACTAGCTGTGTTCAACTTCCTGTAGTATATAAACATGCATATCAGAAAACCTGCACAATAAACCATAGGCAAATAGAAAACAGAGATACGTTAAAATAATGATCATCGCCCGTGTAAGCCACTGTCTCTGTAGTCCATGCACTACTCTAATCATCTCCAGTGAAAAGAGTCTAGCTTTCCCTCAGCACTGCTGTTTGCTGTTTCCTTTTACTGGCTTGTGACCTGGGAACCATGATTAAAGGGGGGGAAAAAAACCTTACTGTCAAGTGACTTCCAATTCATGGCAACCCCATGTCTTCCAGAGTAAAACTGCTCCCCATAGGGTTTCCTTGTCTGTAATCTTGGATTCCTGGTTGCTCAGTGATGAAAAGCTCAGCTGCTAACCAAAAGGTTGGCAACTCAAAGGTACCAGCCACTCCTTTGAAACTATGAGGCAGTTCTATTCTGTCCTAGAAGGGTCACTGTGAGTCAGAATCAACCAGATGCCAACAGGTTTGATTTTTTTTTTGTTTAATTTTACAGATCAAGAGGCAGATCTCCAGGCCTTCCTCAGTGCCTGCTGGGTAAAGTCAAATCACCAACTTCACAGTTAGTGAAGAGCAAAGAGCCAAGAGCAAACCATTATCACCACCCAGGGACCTAGCCAAGTGCCGTCGAGTCGGCTCCGACTCTAAAGGAATCATAATTAACCCTAGAAAAAAACCCAAACCTGTTGCCCCACAGTTGATACTGACTTACAGGGCCCCTATAGGGAACTCTGATTACTAAATCCTACAGCCTGGTTCCATGCCCCTTTTTCAACCTTTTTCTACGTTCGCCTCTTCCCTGGTATTCCAATCCCTCCCCCCACTCCCCACCCCTCCCCTCACCCCCCCCCCTCGCCATGTCTAGCAACTCTCATCACTCTGTTCATTTCATGCTATAGGACTCTGCCGTCTTTCTGACCAGGTGTCATCTCACATGCACATATTTCAGCAAATCCTGTGGAACATTTCTGAGATTCAGGATATGCACTTTGCATTTTAAAGACAGCTCCTCATCCTCCCCACCAAAAGCCCTGATTTCCTTTAAGCAATTAAAGCCATTAAGTTTCTCACATTTACATTTTAACAAAGGGAATGTGCTGTAAGCCTTTTTCATCACCCACAGTCTTTGGGCTGAGGAAGTTTTTTATCAATGTGCTCTCTTTGTGTTTGCCTTGTGAGCCACTTGGAACTGCTTTGTCTTCCTTTTGCCTCCTCCAAGAGCTCACTGAAGTGCTCTGTTCACAGTGTGTGCTAAATAAATGCCTTTTGAATAAGCAGGCCATTGAAGAGGAGAAACAAATCTGAATGCAAGGTGGAAGCTGAGGAAAGGAACAGGGATTCCAAAGTTCTTAAAGCGGAATGCGAGTTGTTTAGCAAAGGCTTTCCTTGATTTTATTTAACTACTAGCGTTGCTATGAGTCAGACCCTACTCCACAGCAGTTGTTATATGTACCATGATACCCACTGCGATCGAGTTGTGTCCAACTCCTAGCAACCTTAGAGGTCAGAGCAGAACTGTTCCATAGAGTTTCGGATTTGAACTTTGAATTAACAGACATAAAACTTAACCCACCACGCCACCAGGGTTTCCTGTACTATGATAGCATTCATTAATTTTGTCAATAAATATTTATTGAGCTAGTCAGTGTTCCGGGCATAGGAAACACAATTTCAAATCAAACATGTTTGTTTTACTGTCTTTATGAAATTTCTAATTGAAGGGAGTGTCACAGAAAGGTAGATGATAATCAATGTATAGAATAAATAAAATTGAAAATTATATTATCAAGTAATGAGTACATTAAAAAATGAAGAAATAGAACAGGATAATCATCTTGAGAACATGTGGGAGGGAGCAAGTTTGGGCTTTGAAGAGAATTCTCAAAGTCAAATTCAATGGGAGTGAAAGACAAGGAGGAGGAAAGGAGCAACGGTCTTTCTGGAGGAAGACTTTCCCAGGTGAGGGCACACACAGGGCCGATCACTGAGGTGGGGAATGTCTGGTGTGTGTGAGGAGGAACAGGAAGGCCGGTGTGGATGGGACCCGGTGAGCAATGACAAAGCACCAGGGAGGGGGAGGAAGGAAGAGGCCAAAGAGTTAAAGGAAAGAGAAGAGCAAGTCCTTTCCTTCAGGAATGGAACAACATGTAACAGTGGTTCTGTGGACCCTGGTGACATAGTGGGTTAGATGCTATGGCTGCTAACCACAAGGTCAGCAGTTCAAATCCACCAAGTGCTCCTTGGAAACTCTATGGGGCAGTTCTGCCCTGACCTCTAGGGTCACTATGGGTCAGACTCGACTCTATGGCAGTGGGTGGTTGTGAAATGATGGTAGTATAGTGGTGAAGTGCTACAGCTGCTAATCAAAAGATTGACAGTTCAAATCCACAGCGTGCTCCTTGGAAACTCTATGAGGTAGTTCTTCTCTGTCCTATAGGGTCACTGTGAGTCAAAATCAACTCAACAGCAGTGGATTTTGGGTTTATGGTTCTGTGAGCCAGAAACCACTCAAGGGGAGCAGGTTTAAGGTGGGGTGGGGTAGGGCTAGTCTTCTCTCTGGGAAAGAAGGAGCAGGGCTTTCTGGGAGAAACAGCCAGACAGTGAGCTGTGTATATGCGAAGGAGGCAGGAAGAGAGAAACATAGAAAGCAGTGGATTGCAAACGCTTACACAGATCCCACAATGCACATCTCTTATTTCAGACTGTGTCATGAATATTTAAAAAAAAAAAATCAGCTGCCATAGCTAGCATCACAGCAAGCTGTTTCATTCCATAGCTCTCTAGTTTCTTCTTAATTCTGTTGTTTTTTACGCTGACTCCTTTCTTGTCTTCTTTTGTTGTAGTCAAGAAGAGACTTTGGAGATCTACCGTGTATATAAGATCTGACAAGCCTGCAAACTTACAAGTACTAAGTGCTATCTATCTCATTGCTGAATATCACTGTGGGCACCTTTGAAGTACTCCCCTTGGGAAGCTATGCACTAATGCCAGTGCCTAGTCTACCATTCAGTGCAATTTTGGAACTCTTTCTGAATGACTATAGCACATGGTGGCATGGTGACACATTTGTGAACTTAACTGTATAGTTGTCCGTGAGGGAGTTTTTAGCCAGTAAACAAATAATTGTATTGTAACACCCTCCTTATTCACCTAAACTGTCCCCCAATAACTTTTTTCTTTACCTGAAGTTAAAGAAAATATTGAAAGGAAGGCATTTTGATGATAAGCAGGACATCAAGGGTAATACAGTTGACAGCTCTGATGGCCATTCCAGAAAGAGTTCCAAAATTGATTGAAGGGTGCACTAGGTACTGGCATTGGTGCATAGCTTCCCAAAGGAAGTACTTTGAAGGTGACTGTAGTGGTATTCAGCAATGAGGTATGTAGTACTTTTTCTAGGATGGGTTCACAAATTTAATTGGCAGTCCTCAGAGAACACAGTTTCCCCCACCAAAACCATTCACTGCTATTGAGATAATTCTGACTCATGGTGGCCTTAAAGGACAAAATAGAATTAATTACCCCATAGGGTTTACAAGAAACACCTGCTGGAGTCAAACTGCGATATTTTCATTAGTAGCTGTAGCTCTTAACCACTACTCACCAGGATTTCCCCCCAGCATCCTCAAGAATAGTTACTGGCTAGCTTGAGCTTGAACATCTCCATAAAAGAGTGCAGTTCAGCCTATCAATCAGTTTACCACTCTATAAACAATCATCCATACATTCATATATTCTTTCATTTAATAAAAAATTGTTAAGAGTCTATTTCAGGCTTTATTCTAAGCACTGAATAAGCTTAGAAGAGAATAAGACAAAGTCACTGTCATAGTGGAATCTATATTCTAGTGATAGGAGATAGTGTTTCAGGTAAGAGGTCAGTACAAAGACAAGAAATAAGGTTGGCAAAGAGAGGAGACAAGGAACGTGTATGCTTATTTTAGATCTGAGTGAAATGAGGGAGCAGAACTGTCAGAAGTCTAGAAAATTGTGTTCTAGTCAGAGAGAACTGAATGTACAGATATCCAAACCAGTTGCCAGTCAATTCTGATGCATGGTGAACCATGTGGACACAGCTGAACTGCTCCATAGGGTTTTAATGTCTCTGATCTTTTGAATGCAGATCATCAGGACTTTCTTACAAACTATCAACCTTTGGGTTAGTGGTCCAGTGCTTAACCATGTATACCATCCAGGAAAACCTACAAGCATTGAGAGTCCAGGAAATAAGAAGTCGGTCACATGTGCCAATGCTGTATTTCTAGTAGGATAGAGGTTCCCAACTCCTCCTACCCAGAAGCATTCTCATGGAACATGTCAGGACCTCAAAGGACCACACTGACATCAGATCTCTTACAACCAAATTTCTGGTGATAGGAGCATACTGCTTCTCCTGTTCAATAGCTTCCACCAGATGTTCACCTAGGACTGAGGCACTCCTGATGCATGGCCATGTGAGAACCACTGCACTAAAGATCCAGCTGTGCACACATCGAACATTTTCTCTGTCCTCATGGAACTTTGTGGGTGAACTCTGAGAGTTAGTACCGTATTTATTTTTACATTGGTCCAAAACTCATTTCTGTGTAACTTCCAGTTCTTTGCCCTTGTTAAGTCCCCTAACTTCTAGAAAGAAGTCCAGTCCCACTTGCATGTGGTGTTTTGTCAGGATTTTAGACAGCACTCATTCACATGATCACTCTTGATCCCTGTGCATGAGAAATGTCAGACCGTCTACCATCCCAGCCACACTTTACTTCTCCAGGAGCCCATGGATTCCTTTTTAAGTCAGGGCCCAGAAGTGACACATCTTTACACACTGTGACCACAGAGACAGCATCTGCTTATCTCAAGGCACCCAGTGCCTCTCTCATTTTCCCTGTTTCCTCATGTATCTCACTAAATAGTACATCCTCTCTTGTGAAGTTTCTATTTTTAATGTACTCAGAATGTACTGAGACCTCTTCCCCACTGTTATTTTCTTTAAATCTTACATAATCACCATTTGTGCTATTTAGTTTCTCTTTTGCTATTTTATTCTTTTGTACCTAAATTTCTTTCCAAATGGCATACTTAAATAACTATATCTGGTTTGTCACATGAAATCCATTCCATTGATTCAGCCCCTCCCACTCCAGTTTTACTGTTCTGTTCATGTCAACATCTTCTATCCATTCATAATAGTATTCAGGGAAGTATTGATTGACCCAATTAACTAGAATACTCAATCAGTGATATTCCGCTTTTAGCATAAAAGGTAAAATTTGAATAAGTGAGTCAATAACTGAGAGCTTAATTGAAAAGTACTTTCAAGGTGTGTTTCAGGGTCAGTTCGTATTAGATATACTCTAAAACTGGAATCCGACTCATGACTACCCTATGAGTTGTATCCAACTCAATGACATTTGGCTTGGCTGGCAAAACTGGAATTCTCTTATTATTGTACAGGCTTCGATTACCAAAATGAATCTTATCTTTTCTTGAGGCCTAATATTCCCTAAGGCAGTAGATGCTTCCCTAATGTTTCTGGGTCTTGGTGTAAGAGTGCAGATGGAGGTTTATAACCTAATAGTTAAATATTCAAAAGTTACAAGACAAATTTAAAAAAAAAAAAAATCAAGTTAAAAATTACTCTATCCTCTGACTTATGAAATTATTTCAGAATGGCATGCAGTCTGAGCTTGAATTTAGAAATACTGGATGCCTCTAAGTTCTGTGCCAGAATATACATGATGGGAGAGCTGAATCCTGGACTCTGGATCATGGCCTTCCCATCTCTCCCTTTCCTAGTTGGCTCTACTTCCACTAGAAGGAGCTTTGTTAACATCTGTGGTTACCCTGATCCATATGTCCAAGATCCATCCATATCCCTTACAAATGACTGTCTCTTGACCTCTTCTCAGGCCTAGGGATATACATATTGGGACTTGACTCATTGTCTGAATGCAGGCACTCAAGATCAAGAACGCACGTTTGTAATTTGGGCAGAGCCAGTAATGACGGAGGTGCAGCTGTTGCAGTCATGGCAGTTTCATTGGTACAAGAGCTGGAGGCAAGTACAACATTTGGTGGGCAGCAGGCGGACTTAACAATGGGCAGGCAGGCAGCACCTCGTGGAGCAGTGACCTTATATACTATTTTTACGCAAAGGTAGCTAGCTGCCAGATACAGGGACCCAGGATCATAAACAAGTTGCATAACTTTTACTGAATCAGCTGAATTAGTTCCGGCTGTAAGACCTGCTCAAAACTGAACGGCCTGAGCCAGACAGCCTTTCATATTGTCCCCACACCCTTGCATCAGAGAATGAATGGGGGAAGAAATTCTGGGAGAGATATTTGGGCATTGGTTTTGGGGGTTCCAAATTTCAAGCAAGGTTGTGAGCAGTCGTTGGCAATGGGGGGAGGATGAATGTCTCTTTCTTCCTGTGAACCGCTTACCTCGTGAGGAGGAACATAGCCACAGAAAGGCCAGTAGAGGGACTGCAGAAGTATGGGACTCATCAAGTCTTTATGGTAGTGTAGTACTAAAGGAGAGGAAGCAAGATTCTGTAGTTTAGAAGTCTTTTCTTTGCAAAGGTGAAAATAAAGTGGGTTTTGGTTTACCCTAATTTGACTTGAATATTTATTTAAGCAGATTTTATAATATGTGTAATTATTTTAAAAGGGTTGGCCATTTTAAAAGGGTACTTTGTTCTCCCACAGTACTTTCTTAAGACACTAGGTAAGGAATTCTGCATGATAACATTTTCTAGGGTCGCCATGTGTCAAATCTGACTCAACGGCACTTGGCTGGCTTTGGCTACTTAAGTGACACACAGTGAAATAATCTGTCAAAATTACTTTCTACTTTAACCTACAAGAAAGCAATGCCATATGATGGTAAGGGGAAAAAAAGTCTTTTCCTGATGTATCTGAAAATAGAGTACTGATCGCTTCTCTGTCCTTAAGCAGCAGTTGACTTTAGGTAAAGCTTGTTACTTCTCTAGTAAAAGTCAGGGCAATGTGTGGGCAATCTGTAATATTTATCATAATTTCAGCATTGACTCTGCCACACTTATCAATTCGCTGTTTTTCCTATAGCGCTACAGAACAAGTCAACTGGCAATTTTCAAATTCAATGAAAGTTAAATATAAAAAGAATACTGGAAAACCACAAAGGAAGTAGACAATTGAAACTTTTTGTAGGGATTAAATCGTGACCCAAATGATTTAGATGTAGACAGCTGCCATGCAAAGTGACTAAGGTCATTAGAATGAGACCACACAGATGGTGACAACAGGGCAAAGAGCTCACCGCTTCATTTGGACTGTAATTGTTAGTCAAAGTGAAAAAAATCCAAATTAGGAATTAAAAAAAAAAAAAATTAGTATCTCTTGATAATGTAAAACTCAATCAAGTCCCTAGTGTTAAAAAAGCAGGATGAGTTCCTTGCATGATTTAAACATTTAATGAGTACCTCATGCTTAGCACTATGCTAGGTGCTGGGCAAAAGATAGAAAAGACAGGCACCAGGGATGGACACACAGATTAGTTTAGTTAGAACGTCTCTCCTTGAGAAATTTAAGGAGATAAAACTAATAACATGAAAATGTAATGTGATACATGTTCTAATTTAAAAAATGAAGAAAATATTAGAAGGAGGAGTTTTTCTCTCATGACTCACAATGAAGACAACATTTGGGCCAGTTCCAGAGAGCTAAACAGTACTTCTCTGGATGGAGAAAGAAGAAAAAGACATTTTAGACAGAAGAGACAAATATCTTTTTCACCAACATAAACAGCAATTATATACGTGGACCTCACCAGATGGAATACACAGTAATGAAATCGACTGTATCTGTAGTCAGAATAAGGCCAGAGGTTGAATGTGGAACAGACTATTAGTGGCTCATCTGTGAGTTCAAATTGAAACTGAGGAAAATTAGAACAAGTCTGTGACAGTGAAAGTATGTCTTGAGTGTATCCCACCTGAGTTTAAAGACCGTCTCAGATTTGATGCATTTAACACTGAGTAATGACTGAATTTGTAGAATGACATCAAGAACATCATATATGAAGGAACAAAGAAGTCATTAAAAAAATCCGGAGAAGAGAAAAAAAATAAATTGGACATCAGCAATGACTCTGAAACTTGCTCTTCAATGTCAGATAGCTGAAGCAAAAGGAAGAAATAATGAAGTAAAGGACTGAAGATTCTGAAGTGTAACCTGAGAAGACAAAGGAAAGTATTATAATTACAAGTGCAAAGAACTGGAGATAGAAAACCAGATAGAAAGAAAATGCTTTGTATTTCTCAAGCTGAAAGAACTGAAGAAAAATTTCAAGCTTCAAGTTGCAATATTGAAGTATTTTCCAGGAAAAACACTAAACAATGCAGGAAACATCAAAGGAAGATAAAAGAAATACTCACGTAAATAGCAATTACACCTAAAAGAATTGGTTGATGTTCAGTCATTTCAAGAGATAGCATATGATCAGGAATCGACGGTACTGAACGAAGAAGTTGAAGCATCACTGAAGGCACTGATGAAAAACGTGGCTGTAGGAAGTGATGGAATACCAGCTGAGATGTTTCAACAAACAGATGCTGTGCTAGAAGTTCTTAGTAGTCTATGCTGAGAAATTTGGAGGACACCTACCTGGCCAACTGACTGGAAAAAGATACATATTTATGCCAGTTGTCAAGAAAAGAGAGCCAACCAAATATGGAGATTATAAAAACAATATCATTAATACCACATGCAAGTAAAATTTTGCTAAAGATCAATCAAAAGTGGCTGCAGCAGTATATTGACAGGGAACCTGCATAAATTCAGGCTGGATTCAGAGGAGGATGCGGAGCCAGGGATATCATTGTTGATGTCAGATGGATCTTGGTTGGAAGCAGTGAATACCAGAAGGATGTTTACCTGTGTTTCATTGACTATGCAAAGCATTCAACTCTGCAGATTTAGATAACACTGTGGAGAGTGGGAATTCCATAACACTGAATTGGTCTCATGAGCAATGTGTACATGGATCAAGAGGCAGCCCTTCAAACAGACTAAGGGGATGCTGCATAGTTTAAAGTCAAGAAAAGTGTGTTTCCAGGTTATACCCTTTCACAATGCCTATCCAGTCTGTATGCTGAGCAAATAATTCAAGAAGCTGGACTATTTGAAGAATAGGGCATCATAACTAGAGGAAGACTCATTAACAACCTGCATTATGCAGATGACACAATTTTGCTGGAGGAAATTGAAGAAGACATGAAAGTGTTAGTGATGAAGATCAAAGACTGCATCCTAAACATCAAGAAAACAAAAATCCTCACAACTGGTCCAATAAGCAACATCATGATAAGTGGAGAAAAGATTGTGGTTGTCAAGGATTTCATTTTACTTGGATCCACTATCAACATTCATCAAAACAGCAGTCAAGAAATCAAGACACATTGCACTGGGCAAAACTGCTGCAAAAGACCTCTTTAAAGTGTTGAAAAGCGAATGTGTAATCTTGAAGACTAAGGTGAGCCCTGTCCAAGCCATGGCATTTTCAATAGTATCTTATTCATGGGAAAGGTGGACAATGAATAAAGAAGATAGACGAAGAATCGACACCTTTGCATTTTAGTTTTGAAGATGAGTAATGCGTTTACCGTGGACTGCCAAAAGTACACATCTGTCTTCGAAGAAGTACCAGAGTGCTCTTTAGAAGCAAAGGTGGCAAAATAGCATCTTACATTCTTTGGACGTGTTGTAAGGAGAGATCATTCACTAAAGAAGGACGTCATGGTCGGTAAAGTATAGGGCCAGCAACCAAGAAGATCCTTGGTAAGATGGATTGACATAGTGGCTGCAACAATGGACTCAAGCCTAACAATGCTTGTGGCCATGGTGCAGGAATGGACAGTATTTTGTTCTGTTGTACTTAGAGTTGCTAAGTATGACACCTAACAGCAACAGCAGACACAAGAAAAAATATGACATGAAGGTATGTTGTGCATAGGGAATAGTAGAAACTCTTGGTAAAACAAAAAAATCACTGTGTTAACAGTAATAGTCAATGACACGTGTTGAGCATTTACTATACACTGGAAAAAAAATGCTAAGTGCTTCACACAGATTATCTCGCTTCTGACTTACAACACCCAAAGCAATAACTAGTACTGTCTTTAATTTTACAGAAGAGGATCCTGAGGTTTAGACTAAACTGTACAAGTTCTCACAGCTACAAAGTGAATGTGGGATCTAAGCCCAAGCAGGGAGTCTCTAAAAGTCATGAATTTACTCTGATGTTCTGTTTCCCTTAAAAGAGAGATTATACAGATGTGGTACATAAGATGAAACATATCTAAGATCTATATACACATCCGAAGGAAAGATATTTTCCCTCTTGTTGAAATAAATGATCATTGTACAGCCCATTTATTTATTAAGTAATTTATATTTTATTGTGCTTTAAGTGAAAGTTCACAATTCAATTCAGTTTGTCATACAGAAACTCACACATACGTTGTTATGTGACTCTGGTTGATCCCCCACCCCGTGACAGCGCACTCCTCCACCCTGCATTCCCCATGTCCTCTCAACCAGCTCTTGTCCCCCTTTCACATCTCGTCTTGCCTCCTGACGGGAGCTTCTCAGTCAGTCTCACACATCTACTTAAACCAAGAAGTACAGTTGTCACTGGTATCACTTTATGTCATATAGTCCAGTCTAATCTTTGCCTGAAGAACTGGCTTCAGGAATGCTTTCACTTCAAGACAGCCAATTTTGTAATCTCAGAATTAACTGCTACAGATCCACCAACTTCAGCCCAAATCAGAGACTACATCTATATGAATTGAGAGATAGGAGAAAACATAAAGCCTTTTCTTTTTTTTTTTTTTTGCATTCTCAGATACAGGAAAGAAAGACACAAAGAAGAGGACTGTTCACATTTCACACATCCAGTTCACACTCATTCATGCATACACACACAGATTCAAACGCACACACACACACACACACACACTGACACACTCAACCTCAAACAGTCCTCTAGAATCACTCTGCAAAACAAAGGGTTACCCATCACAATTCCAGAACCGTCACGAGGCAGATATATCCTTTCCTGGATGGTTTGGTCAAGCTGCCTTAACTAGGAGCCTTTAGGACTATAGCAGCACAAGAAAGATCACCCGCAACTTTTTCTTTTAGGAATAAACAAGCCCAGGTGTGTAGTAACAGTACTCCAAATGGATCATGCTGGCATTAATTTCTAGATTCAGGAAGCTAACTGTCCTACTGACAACAGGGGGTTGGGGAACAACCCAGAATTTTTCGGGTGCTGTGACGTCTATCCTACAAGTTAGGGAGCATCAATCTTTATAGAGCAGGTGGCACACTTCTGTTCAACTATCCCAGAAAACAGTATAGATAGTGTTAAGAGTAGAGACTGAATCTGTTAGACCTGAGGTAGGGTTTTCTCTATGTCGTCTTCTAGTTGTTTGATCGTTTAAGGCAGGCAGGGGGGCATTTAATCTCAGTCTCATCAGACTGCTATAATAAGCCAAGCCAAGTGCCGTCGAGTAGGAAATGAAATAATGCACATGAAGGATTTAGCACAATGATTCACATGTAGAAAATGCTAAAGAAATGGTAAAATATAACTCAATCCAAACCTCTTTTTGGCAGTCAAGAGAAACCATCTCCTATCCCTCACCCCAATCTCTCTCAGCCGTAAACACCAAGGAAGCAGGGAGTGGAGGGCGGCAGGGGGAGACTGTCTTGTTCTTGTCTAAAAATAAAGCCATTTGGGAATTCAGTGTGAGTAAAGTTGCTGCCAAGAGTGGCAGTTCATCATCACCCAGACACAGCCACGGTCAGGGCCAGGGAAACAGCTGAGTATAGCACCGATCCCTGGACTTTGCGTCACAGCCATACCAATAGGCAGGAGTCTTAGCCAAAGAGAAAATAAAAGGGCCTCCCACCCTATCCTCAAATTTAACAGGCTGTCTTAAGAGGTTATCATGATCTCTGAAAGTGTTGCTTGAATGATTGAAACTGGATTTGTTTCACTGAAAGAGTGCATAACGTCCTACCAGATAAGATCATTCACTTCTCAGCCTCAGGAGAAACCTGAACATCTGATTTCATTCAGTGGGGCATTACCATGGCCAGGGAGAAAAATCCCTAAACTTTATGTCATTTGGGATTATGTGATCTTATCCTAGACATGTGCTACTAATCTCCTCATATAAGAACCCACCAGTAGAACCAGGATCTTAATGGCAATAGGTGAATAAAATGGCTTCTTTGTCCCCTACTAAAAGTCAGTGACCAATGACCTGAAAGATTAGACAGCCAGAGTGGTCAGCAGATAGAAATGAGCCTTTGAACCTGATTTCTGCCCTTAGCCACAGCCTCGACCTCGTGTTCTGCTTGGCTTCTCATTTAGCCTTCACTGAAGGGTACTTGCGTGTTGAAGACCACTTCAATTTAGAACAGGATGCGCTTTTAAGAAATAATAATATATAATTAAAATCTATCTGATGAACAGAGATAATTTTTATATTCAGGGAGGTTGCCAAGGCAGCAGATTTTTAGTCATTAACACATTTGCAAGGTTACTGTGCTGTACTTAATAAAATAAATAGTTTCATAATTTTTCAGGCAAAAAATGGAAAATATGAAGAACATTCCATTCCAAGTACCCTATAGACACTATATTAACTCTTCTCTGTACCAGGGTGATGTTCCCAGCCAAAGCAAGCTTTCAGACGTTTCGGAGATAAGATGAACTTGAAAATGCATACATTAACTTAAAAGAATGTTTGGTAGAAAGAAGAATGGGAGAAGTAGTAAACAAAAACATTTTATATGTTCTTCTTATTATTGCGTTGAAAATATACATAACAGTACATGCTCCATCTCAACAATTTCTGCATGTACAATTCAGTGACATCGATGGCATGATTCAAGTTGTGCGACCGTTCTAGCTATCCTTTTCCAAATCATGTCTATAGTTTCCTGAGGATTTGAAAAAAACAACCAAAAACCAAACTCACTACTGTCAGGTTGATTCTGACTGTAAGAGGATCTTTATTTTAGACATAGCAGGAAAAAAGACAAGGTAGTTACTGAATTATTTTCTGAGCTAACTCTGGAAAAGTAAAGAAGAATTCATGAAGAGCAGGGTCCTGTTGCTGTAGAGGCTCACTGATCCTTGGATTTAAGTGTTTTAATTCAGAAGGCAGCAACACTATAGGACTAAAGGTGGTGACGAATGATCAGCTAGTGTGTAGAACAGAAGCATTAGCTAAATCAGAAGCATGGAAGCCAGTGACGGGGGCTTCCCTCAGGCTATTGAGCTTTTTTTTTAACATCCTAGTTTAACCATCATCATCATATTTTCTTTCTCCCCTAGATTTCTCAACTTAGGAAATATCTGAGCCCATCTACATTAAGTCACTGTGTGCCTTGATATGCAGTCGTTTACTTCTTCCTTGCTACATGGCCCAGGCAAGTTTCGAGAAGTCTTTAGAAGAAGGCTTTTTATTTCCACTTGGTATTTTGCATAACCCTGGTGTCACAGTGGTTAAGGCTATGACTGCTCAGCAAAAGCTCAGTAGTTTGAATCTACTGAGCACTCCTTGCAAATTCTATGGGGCAGTTCTAAACTCTTGTCTGATAGAGTTGCTATGAGCTGGGATTAACTTGACAGCAGTGGGTTTGGTTTTTTTGTTTTTGTTTTTTGATATATGGTCGCTATGAGTCATAATAGATGAGATGGCAATGGGTTAGGTTTGGCTACTTAGTTTATTGGCCTTTTACAGAGAATTTTAAATAATATACTCATTTGAGATCTTATTCATAGAAAAAGAGCCATCTTTGATAAGGAGAATCTTACCACTTTCTTCTATTGCACTGTTTGCTATTCTTTCTGTCCGTGGGCCTCCAGGAAAAAGAAGATATTCATGCAATGTGGTATAACGCTTTGAGGACAGAGATCCTTGGATTCAGTTCGTAACTCCACCAACTACTGTATGATCAATCTTAGAAAAGTTACTTAAAATCTGAGAGCTTGAGTTTCCCTGTCTGTAATTTGTTGATAGCATTTACCTTACTGAATTGTTGTAATGAGGGATAAATGAAATCACATTCATACATTTCCTAACCCTGTTAGTATTTGCTAGGTTCTCGCTGTAGGCTACCATGAAAAGTTGGATTAGGAAGGAAAGAAAATAGTGTAAGAGGAGGTAACAAGCACTGAAGACTATGGAGATTTTCCTTGATTCAGTGCATTTTGTATAATAATATTATAAATGTTCAAATGAGCCTTTGTGATTTTGATTTGAACTATATAGAATGAATAAGATTTGTTAACTAATGGAGATTTACACTTGAGGGTGAGGTGGAATGTCTGACAGACGTGCCACAGAAAATTAAGTTTCTGCTTACTTATTGTATGTTTCAGATGTGTTGGCTTTCATATCCTGTCATGTAAACATCTGTTGACTTTGTCTCCTGCCTGCTGAGCCTCCTAAATCTCCCCAGTTTCTTTATACCGGCTCAGTCACAGTTCGTGCCCCAGCTGATTAAGCAGCGGGCTTTGAAGAGGCAGATCGTGATTCATCCCCTAAAGCGGGGCCAAGTGTCCTCTAGGACCTCCTGTCTGCTTGCATCCCTATTTGTGTGTGGGATAATTCCTGTTCAACATGATGCTTTAATAGTCTTCTATATTTCAGATCTGCTTCATTAATACATAAAGGCAACATTCTCATTTATGCTCTGCCACGTGACTATGACTGTGGACAAGGTGATACCGTCTATGGCATCTCAACTAACTTCTATATTGTCCCTTACCCCTCTGTAGACCAGAGCTGCCGTGGTTTCCTGTGCATGATATCTAACACAGGTATTCCTCATCCCTGATCGCTTTCCAAGTTTATCGCAGAAAAGCTGCAGCAAGTAAACTCAGGAGTGTTATTTATGGTGATGGAGAAGAAAAAGCTGAGGGTAAAATGTACATTCCGTTTCCACCTCTGCTCTTAACTAGATGCATGATGGCACACACAGTGTGTCCTCTCCAAAATTCTTCTCAAAAGTCTTTTCCACAGCAGAATTCCAGAGTTAGCAAAACCTCTCACCGCTAGGCAAGCAGACACTGGAAAAGCCCCATCTCATTTGTCCACTTCTAAATTTACCCCTTCAGTTGTCGACAAGACATTGCCCAATATAAGGGAGCTGAGTTAGCCAATTTAATAGCATGGGAGTTGTGTAAGTTAGGAACATCAAACTTGAGCTTGGGTGTTTGGTCACAGTTGAAGAACACCTAGGAGAATGGAAGAGCGCAGCAAATCCCAGGTGCCTCGATGTCAGCTTAGCTTACATAGCAGTGAGCAAGGCAGGGGTCGCAAGATATCTGCTTTTAAACAGTTTCTGTATCACAGCAAGACATCAACCTCTTGCTGCCTATGGCTTCCAGATAAATAAATAAACAGACCCACCTCACCATCACACCTTGCAAGGTGTTCTCTCACCCCCTTGGAAGTCTAACCCTGGATACAAGTCTTTCAAATAGAAAAACATGCTTCTCAGTTCCAACTTTCCAGCAGTGCCCACGAATCCTAGAGGTTAGGGAGAATGAAGATGCCTCTGAAGTCTATGTGCTTGAGAGTACTTAGCGGCCCATTCTTCCTGGCACAATGGCACAGATCTGGAGGTAGCAATGAGAGGTTCTACCTGCCTGTAAAAAAAAGATGCTTGTCTTTTCAATTTTTAACTGTTCAAGGTAAAAGAAAGAGATATAATAAGAGAGAAAATGAGAAAAGAAGCTACCTCTCCAGTCTCCCTTTTGACTCATGTTCCCTGAACCTTCTATATCTTTGGGAGCCTTCCTTTTGTTTTTCATCATTCTAACTCTTGTACTCTCAGAAGTGCCGTATTTACATAGTTAACTTATGAATCTTGCCAGTCTTAATGATTTTCAGTCTCTCTTTCTCTCTCTTGAATGGTTTAATTATGCTTTTGCATTTGCAGAATTGAGTTTACAGGAGAAATCATCTTCTCTAGGTTTAACAGTATTTTAACATGTGATTGTGGCTCATTGTGACATAGAAATGTGCTTTCTTTGATTCAGAAAACTCTTTTAGTGTTACTTTTTATCAGCCACTATTCTAGGCACTTGAGGGACTTAAATGACGACGCCATAGTTCCTGTCCTTGTGGAAAACCTGATGATTTGTAGTGGAGCCCACATCCGTGTTACAGTGCTCTGCTTTCCCTTCCATTTTCATGTCAAAGAGAAATCCTCAATGGAAGGAGAGTTTGCTTATTTTACTGTATTTGTTTCTGTTTTGAAGATAATACTCAGGCCCAGCTTTAGAAGAGCTCTTTTGAAGTGCATTTTTAAAACTGCTATGTGCCCTTTGTCTGTCTGGCAGTCCTTGTCCAGGAGAGGGTGAAGGCAGCAAGTACACTGACTGTTGCTAGCTTGCTAAACGCCAATATCTGCTCCTGAGACACTCAATAGCTGTGTGCAAAATGCCTGAAGCCTGCTGGTTAGTTAGGCTGTGCCTTTGGTACATGGTCAGGGAAATAGAGATGTCAGTAGAGCCATTTGACTAGGATGGAGAGAAAACTCAGTTGCTAGAAGCTTAGAGGAATGCAAAGCAAGACTGAAAAAAAAAATAGTATCCAACCATATTCACTGTTCTTGGGGTCATTAAGTAGTAGACAAGTTACACATCTGATGAAGATCAGTTTTGGTGGAATTTTTGCTTTAATTATCAACATGAAAATCTTATTATTTATTGAAGCATATATGTAGCTTTGTACCATGGATTTTGAAAAGCATGTTCAAATAATATAGTTTCCCTGACAGGATAAACATGGTATTATTCTCTAGACCATCAAGTTTTACTTAAAAATTGAATTGGGTACTTGTGCTTCTGGGAAGACAGAGTAGGTATACTTCTTGCTCTTCCTCCTGCTAAGGGCAACTAAAAACCCTCATTGCATATACGAGGACTGCCAGTTAAGTTCATGAACTCATCCTAAAAAATGTGCTGTGTACCTCATTGCTGTATATCACTATGCCAACGCCAAGCCAAGTGCCGTCAAGTTGGATCCGACTCATGCCTTAAAAGTACTGCATTTGGGAAGCTATGCACTAATGTTAGCACTTAGTCCACCCTTGAAGCAATTTTGGACCTCTTTTTTCTAGAATGGCCATCAGAGCTGCCATTGTATTACACTGGATGTCCTGAATGTCATCAAAATGTTTTCCTTTCAATGTTTCCTTTGTCTTCAGGGAAAGAAAGTCACTGAGAGCCAGATCAGGTGAGTAGGGAGGATGTTCCATTACAGTTATTTATTTACTGGCTAAACACTCTGTCACAGATAACTATATAATTAAGTTCACAAACTTGCTACCTTGCCACCATGTGTGATGATAATTTCACAACTGCTGTGAAGGGTAGACTGGTTGCTGATGTTGGTGCATAGCTTTCCGAGGGGAGTACTTTGAAGGTGACCCTAGTGGTGCTCTGCAATCAGTCATATATCACTTAGAACAATTAAGTTTGTGGACTTGATTATCAGGACCTCATAAAACATAAGATTCTGAAAATGGGAGGAAGGCAGCACAAACCTAGACAACTTGAGATCCAAGGAATAGGAGTGTGGAGCTCCCTGGATTTTCTTTTTCTCTAATGCATCTCAGACTTGAAATTGAAGAAGCCAGTAAGCTGAAAATGTCAAGGGACACACATAGAAGCAGCTCTCCCTGTATACACAAAAAAGCCTCATCGTTCTGGCTGAAGGACGAAGAATGAGACAGAATAGTGAATCATGAAACTTTTTTTTTCAATGTTTCATTGTGTTTTAGGTGAAAATTTACAGCTCAAGTTAATTTCACATGTAAAAATGTATACACGTATTGTTATGTGACACTAGTGGCTATCCTTACAATGTCATAGCCCACTCCCCCTTTCCACCGTGGGTTTCCCATGTCTGTCAGAGCAGTTCCTGCCCCTTCCTGCTGTCTTGTCCTGCTTCTGGACAGGAGCCACCCAGCTGATCTCATGTATCTATCTGCTTGACCTGAGAAGCACACTCTTTATCAGTATTATTTTATGTCTTATATTCCAGTCTAATCTTTATCTGAAGAGTGAGCTTCAGGAGGTTTTGGTTCTGGGTTAACAGTGTCTAGGGACCATGGGTTCAGAGATTCCTCCAGTTTTAGCATGACCATTAAGTCTGGTCTTTTTATGTGATTTTGAGTTTTGCTCTATACTTTTCTCCTGCGCCATCAGGAAATTGTGTTCCCTGTCAGGGCAGTCCCTGGTGAGTAGCTGTGTACCACCTAGTTATTTTGATCTCAGGCTGATGGAGTCTCTGGTTTATGTGGCCCTTTTGACTCTTGGGGGAACCCAGGTGGCATAGGAGTTAAGAGCTATGGCTGATGGCCACATCACATGCTGGCAGTTCAAATCCACAAGGAGCTCCTTGGAAATTCTATGAGACAGTTCTGCTCTTTACTATTGGGTTGTTATGAGTTGGAATCAACTCAACAGCAACAAGACTTGTTTTGTTTTTATCTCTTGGGCTAATATTTTCCGTATGTCTTTGGTGTTCAGCATTCTCCTTTTATCTAAGTGGATTGAGACCAACTGATGCATCTAAAATAGCCACTTTCAAGCTTTTAGACCTTAGATGCCACTTACCAAAGTGAGATGCAGAACGTTCTCTTAATAAACTGTTACTGCAATTAACTTAGAGGTCCTCCAAAACCATGAGCCTCCGACCCCAGCCCCAGCTGCTCTGTCACCAGCGCATTCTTAAATGAAACTGGTACTTGTTACAACTCATCTCTCTATCTCTCTCCTTCCCCTACCTATTTTAATATTATATTGTGCTTTAGGTAAAAGTTTACAATCCAAGTCAATTTGCCATGTAAAACCCTGCACATGTTTCTGTGCAGCTCTAACTGCTCTCCTCACCCTCTGATGGCACACTCTTCTTTTCCACGCTGTATTTTGCATATTCATCCAACTAACTCTTGTCTCCCTCCACCCTCTTAGCTTGCCTGTGGACAAAGTCTGTTCGGATAGCCTCATATCTACATTTAAGCCAAGAAGCACACTCGCAGCAAGCATCACTCTATGTCTTATACTCCAGTCCTTGTCTGAAGAGTTGGCGGCAGTACTAATTTCAGCTCCAGCCTAATGGCGAATCTGGGGGCCACGTCCTCAGGGGACCGTCCAGACTGTTGGACCATCAAGTCAGATCTTTTAATAGAGTTCTAGCTCTGCACACCCATTTATCTCCCACTACTTCAGGGTCTCTACATTGTATTCCCTGTCAGGGCAGTCGTTGGTAGTAGCTGGGCATTATCTAGTTCCTCTGGTTTCATACAGATGAAGTCTGCAGATTGTATAGACCTTTATGTGTCCTAGGGTCATCTTTTTTTCATGTCTTTGATGCCCTTCATCCTCCTCTGCTTAAGGTGGGTTAGAATCAATTGATGTTACTTAGAAGGCTGCTTGCTAGTTTTTAAGACCCTAGAAGCTAGTCACCAAAGTGGGATGCAGAATATTTTTTTTAAAAAAAAATTATGCCAGTTGGCCTAGATGTCCCCTGAAACTATGGTCCTCAGACCCCTTCCCCTACTACCCTGTGTTTAAAAATGTTAGGTTGTATTTAGGAAGCTTCTCAGCTTTCAGTACAGTCCAGCTGTGCTGATGTCTCTTCCATTGTATGCTGTCACTCCCTTCTCCTAACCCAATTTCTATCTACTCTCTAATCTGTCAATACTCCTCTCTCTCCCTCCTCACCCTGTAACCATCAAATATTATTGTCTTCTCTACTTAAACCTTTCTTTGAGCCCTTATAACAGTGTTTTTATACAGTATTTGTCCTTCTGCATGTGACTGATTTCACTCAGTATGTCTTCTAGATGGCTCTGTGTCATGAGATGCTCCCTAAGATCATTGTTGTCCTTTATCATTCCATAGTATTCCACTGTGTGATTGTAGCAGTTTTTGTTTATCCATTCATCTGTTGATGGGCACCTAGTCTGATTCCATCCTGTTGCTATTGTGGCCAATGCTGCAATAAACATTGGTGTACATGTGTCAGTTCATGAGACAGCCTTTATTTCCCTAGGTTATTCCAAAAAGTGGGATTGCTGGGTTGTATAGTATTTCTAGTTCTAGCTCTAAAAAAAAAAAAAAAAACTGCCAAATTGATTTCCAATGTAATTGTACTATTTTACATTTCCACCAGCAGTGTAGAAGAGTTTCAATCTCTACACAACCTTTCCAACATGTTGATGGTTTTGTATTTGTGCAGACTTCATGTTTTTCTTGCTTTATGTTTTGACACAAGGGAATGACAATTTCCTTTGTGTTTACCTTAATATCTTCCCCTACTTTTCTAAATTTAAACCAGTCATTAATTTCTTTATATTGGCTTGACTTCCTCTCCATATGAAAGATCTATGACTACATTTTAAGTCCTTCTTTTTTGTCATAATTTTTACATAATATCCTTCTCTCTCTATATATTTTTTTCACAATCTGTACCTTTGATTTATTTCTTTTGTGATTCCCTTGTTATGGTAGATATTCAGCTGCTCTGATCTGTGTTCTAGTCTTAGGTAATTACTTTATGTTGTTGCTTTTTCTAACCAAAGGAGATCATTTACTATTTCTTGTAATTTGTGTTTGGTTTTGCAAATTCCCTAAATTTATGTTTATCTGGAAATACCCTAATTTCCCTATCATATTTGAAGGGCAGTTTTGCTGGATACATAATTCTAGGTTGGCAATTATTTCCTTTCTAGGTTTTGTTTATGTCTTCTCATTGCCTTCTTGTCAGCGTGGTTTCATAGTCCAAGATTAGTCTTATTGACTTTTCTTTGTAAGTTATTTTTCATTTATCCCTGGCCACTGTTAAAATAATTTCCTTATCTTTAGTTTAGGCAAATTTGGTTATAATATGTCTTGGTGTCTTTCTTTTGAGACTACATTGTGTGGAGTTCAATGAGCATCTTGAAAATATATCTTCTCTTCTTTCATGATATTAGAGTTCTGTCAAGAAATCTTCAACAATTTTCTCTGTATTTTCTGTTATGCCTTCCTCTTCAGGTACTGCAGTAAATCAGATTATTTCTCTTGAAAGAGTCTCACATAATTCTTACTATTTCTTGAGTTTTTTAAATTCTGTTATCTGAATTTTCCTCAAATATGCCATGTGCTTTATACACAGTATCTCTATTTTGGCTTCTCTGCCTCATTTCTTCTCCTTTGGCTTTCTATTGAGTTGTCTAACTCTGTAATTTTGTCATTAATTTTCTACATATCCAATTTCAAAATATGTGATAAGGATGCATTGATAATTACTGGTGACTAGAATGCAAAAGATGGAAACAAAGGAAAAGGATCAGTAGGTGGGAGATACAGCCTTGGTGATAGAAATAATACTGGAGATCACATGATAGAATTTTGCAAGACAATTTCTTCATTGCAAATACCTTTTTTAACTAACATAAATGGTGACCGTACACGTGGACCTCACCAGATGGACTATATAGGAACCAAATCAACTACATCTGTGGCAAAAGGTGATAGAAAATCTCCATATCAGCAGTCAGAACAAGGCTAGGTGCTGTGGCATTGATCATCAGTTGCTCATATGCAAATTCAAGTTGAAAATAAAGAAAATTAGAACAAGTCCACAAGAGCCAAAGTATGACCTTGAGTATATCCCTGCAGAGTTTAAAGACCATCTCAAGAATGGATTTGATGTGTTAATCATTGAAGATGAATGATATTGAAGATACCATCCATGAAGAGAACAAAAGGTCATTAAAAAGACAGGAAATAAAGAAAAGACCAAATTGGTTGTCAGAAGAGGCTCTGAAACAACTGGACCAGCAAGCAACATCATAAATGGAGAAAGGATTGAGGTTGTCAAGGATTTCATTTTACTTGGGTCTACAGTCAATGCCCATGGAAGCAGCAGTCAAGAAATCAAAACATACATTGCACTGGGAAAATCTGCTGCAAAAGTTCTCTTTCAAGCACTGAGAAGTAAAGATGTCACCTTGAAGACTAAAATGTCCCTGACCCAAGCCATGGCATTTTAATTGCATCATATACATGTGAAAGGTGGATGATGAACAAAGAAGACAGAAGAAGAATTGATACCTTTGACTTGTGGTTCAGGAAAATAATGTTGAATGTACCATGGACCACCAAAAGAACAAACAGATCTGTTTCTGGAAGAAGTGCAACCAGAGTGCTCCTTAGATCAAAGACAGCAAGACTGCGTTGTATATATTTTGGACATGTTGTCAGGAAAGATCAGTCCCTGGAGAAGGACATCATGCTTGTTAGAGTGGAGGGTCAGTGAAAAAGAGGAAGACCCTCAATGAGATGGATTGACACAGTGGCTATAACAATGGGCATAAGCATAAAAACAATTGTGGACATGGTACACGACTAGGCTGTGTGTTCTGTTGTTCATAGGGTTGCTATGATTCAGAACCAACTTGATGGCACCTAACAACAACAACAACAATTCTTGCTGCTGTATGCTTTCTTCCTGCCTGTTTTATTTATCATTATTCTCTTCTGTTATTATAGGGTGTCAGAGGAAGCTTCTGACTGCTCTGCCATTTCAGCCCCACTTCCCCAAATTTATTTAATAATAACCACTATAGTCTAGTCAAACAGCAGGAGGGGGAGAGGTAAACTGTAGTTCCAACCCCATCCATACCAGCAACAACCATAGAGGAATCCTAGATGTCTGCACTCACAAGGCTGTAATAAGACACTCCAGTACCTCCATCGTGATGATATCAGAGAAAGGCAAATAGCTGGGACTTTAATCCTTTCTAGCTAGTAATGAGCTTCTAGTAACTTATCAGTGTAATGCAGTAAATTAACATGCTAACAAAGAAAAATAATATGATCATAAAAATCCATGCAAAAAAGCAATTAAAAAAAATTCAACACCCATAAATGATACTCTCAGAAAAGTAGGAGTAGAAAGAAACTTCTTCAACTTAATAAAAACCACACACACACACACACACACACACACACACACACACACACACAAACACACACACTCACACACAATCTCTAATGAATATACTTCATAATAAAAAACGGAATGATTTCCCTCTTAGATTGAAACAAGGCAAGGATGTCAGTTCTCACTACATTTATTGAACATAATGTTGGATGTTCTATTCAGTGAAATACAGCACAAAAAATTAAAGAAAAAAGTCATACAGATCAGAAAGGAAAAATAAAAGTACCTTTTTTTGTAGATAAAATGACTACATAGAAAATCTCATCTCCAAAAAGAAAACAGAGAGAAAAATCTAGAACTAAATCCCTACAAAATAGCAGGATACAAGATAAACATACTAAAAAAATCAACTGTATTATTATATACTAGCAACGAATATCAGACACTGGAAATATAGTGACATTTATAATCAGTCAGATAAAAATGAAATATTTAGGAGTAAATCTACTTAAACATGTCCTAGACTCCTATGGTGAAAACTATACAACTGTGGTGAAAGTTTTAAAATGTAAATGCATGAAGAGGTATACTGTGTTCATGGATTGAAAGACTCACTTTAGTAAATACTTTGAGAAGCCTACCTATCCCTAAGATACAGTGCTTCTTCCTCTGTCCCTACAGTGCACTTTATGTCTAGTTCGATGAGCAACACTATTTATAACAGCTAACTCTTGCATAGTGCTTACAAAGTACTAGGATTTGTTCTAAGCCATTAACATTTATTGGTCCTTTTAATCTTCCCAATAACCTTATATAAGATAGATACTATTGCTGTTCTCATTGTACAGATGAGGAACCAAAGCACACAGAAATTTTAACTTGCTGGAGATCACATAACTTGGTAAGTGGCCAAACCAGGATTATGAATGCAGGCAGGCTGGTGCCACCTTCTAGGCCTTAATCATTTCCTTCTTTACTTTTTTAGTAAAAACATAAATTATCCCCAAGGGGGTATGCAGGTTTAATATAATTCTATCAAAATGCCAGGAAGCTTTTGTAGATATAGACAAGATTTGATTCAAATAGGAAAAGGCCTGATTGCTATTAATATTCTTTCTTAGAGCAAAAGATATTATCTTTGAGTCATCTTGGATGTCACATTTTGAGGAAATAAAGTATTCATATCAGATCCTATACATCTTCCTTTCTACAGTCCTTTCATCTTCCTCTCTTTATTGTCATATACCTCAATGATCACCCTTACCCCAAACACAGAATCTTATCCCACCCTGTCAAGAGTGATAGAAGATGTTGTTGTTTAATACTTTAGAAGTCCAGATCAACTCACCCTACTAATTCAGCATGTATGCTGAAGAAGAACCTGATATCAGGATTTGAGAAAGACTATAACAACCTGTAATATGCAGATGATGGCTACTAATATAAGTTGTGTGAATGGCTATATGAAAGGGACAAAAATAAACACTGGGCATTAACACTTGAATCATTCATTTGGAGATCAGTGAATTGATTCCAACATTGAGATCTCGTGACAGAGATAAGTATGAAAGGAGAACTTGTAGGATTGTACAGACTAAGAAGAGTCAAGATGCAGAACTAGAGGGCATGGAAAGGTCTAAATGGGAGGGTAACAGATGGCCACAGAAAATCGAGAATCAAGAACCAAACACCTGGGATTCTGGAATGCAGTTGGCATCAGAAATCTGTGTCACTGGAATGGATAGAAGGAGATTAAGGCTAAGGAGAGATGAGAAGAGGAGACCGGCTAGAACAAGGTCACTCATTCCCCAGTCCTAGGCAGATATTTAACCTGTACAGGCCATTAAGACAGGAAAAAGAGGAATATGAACCACACAGTTATCACCAGATAGGGTCAAACTTGGGACTTTAGTTGAGGAAAGGTGAAAGTTATTAAAATTTGAGTACAGTTTCATGTAAGACAAAATAAATAGCAAGGGTGAGTTGATCTGGACTTCTAAAGTATTAAACAACAACATCTTCTATCACTCTTGACAGGGTGGGATAACATTCCATGTTTGGGGTAAGGGTGATCATTGAGGTATATGACAATAAAGAGAGGAAGATAAAAGGACTGTAGAAAGGAAGATGTATAGGATCTGATATGAATACTTTATTTCCTCAAAATTTGACATCCAAGATGACTCAAAGATAATATCTTTTGCTCTAAGAAAGAATATTAATAGCAATCAAAATAATGCTTCCCTCTTGTCCTTTTTTCTTCTATGGTCCTGTTTAATGCTCTGATCACAGGAGATATAAACTCTGTAAATGCGAGAGGCTACATATCTGAAAAATTATAGGGAAAAAACACAAGCTAAAATACCTTAGGTAATCAGGTCTTGGGGAATCTGAATAAGAGGTCTTCCTTTAGTTTGTTAAATGACAAGGTATTTTTTTTGCTCAGGCTTTGTCAAATCTTGCCATGTGAAGTGTTTCATTGTGAGGCATACAGGTAGATGTGACACTTTAGATTTCATTTTTGTTGTTGTAAGTTGCCATCAAATCAGCTTGGACTAATGCTGAGCTTATGTATAGCAGAACAAACTGTTGCCAGTTCTGTACCATCTTCATGGCCTCTGTTTGAGCACATCGTTATAGCATGGCCTTTGGGAAAGTTGAATATATTCTTACAGCTATTATTTTTCCTTTGTGGAAACATGGGCATTTCATAGGTTGACCTCAAATCCCCTATGTATTAAGTGTAAGTCACTGGCACTTTTTTTTTTTTTTCCACATGAAAGATACATTGATAGACAGTTAAAGATACAGGTACAGACAAGGTACAGACAAGGCTGTTATCCAACTGGGTATTGCATGTGTCATGGGGAGCTCCAAAATAAAATTTTTTATTGTTGTTAGTTGTCATCAAGTGGATTCCAACTCATGGAGACACCAGATATGCAGGGTAGAAAAACTCCACACAATTTTCAAGGCTGTGACCTTTCAGAAGCAGATTGCCAGGTGTAGGTAACTTTGCGTGGATTTAAACCACCATTCTGTAGTCCACTGCTTAAAGATTTGTCCACTCAGATACTTCTAGAATACATCTTACTAAGAAGTAGCTGGTATACATGCCTTTTTTTTTTCTAAAGCAAGATGCTTTACATAAACATCTGTGATTTCTGTGATTTTGCTTTAATTACAAGCTAAACAACGTCCATGAAAAAATTTCTACCAGTGAGTTTGTACTATACTCACACACCAATTCCCAGTTATTTGAGTACTCTGTTTTGCTATGTTTTTTCTAAGTACATTTTCCTTCATGCAGATTCAGGGCGGTCTGACTGAAGGTGTAGCCAGTAGTACAGTTGAGGGAAAGCAATATAGTAGAAGATGGATAAGCTGGATCAGGAGTACAAACTGGGAACCAGTGTCAGAAACAGGACAGGAACTTGATGCATGTTGAAGCCAACAGGAAGCAAGTAACAGGCTGAAGGGTGACTACAGCAAATAGCATTGAGAGTACTGGAAGTTTTAACAGGACAAGACTGCAATGTAAAACTCATTCAAAACCACCACAGAAACCAATTCAGTTATTGAAAAGAAGAGAAATTATTCTGATATGGTGGTTATATTAAATTACTAGGATTATTATTTACCTCTTAGTTTTAGTTTGTCCATATAGGACCTAAGAATTCAAATAAGCTCCAGTATTTTTTTCCTCATTTTGTGAAATTAAACTAGCACAGATATAATTAGCTTCCTTCAGTTCATTGTGATATGGATGCAGTACCTGGTCGTTGGACCGTATCTTATCTCTGATTTTCTTTAAAATAAGGAACTAGACTCAGCATGCAATGAGACCCTCCTGAGTGTCAAAAACTGTGCCAAACTCTTTGTAAGTAATAATTTATTCAAAGCCTTCAGCAAACATCCATAAATCGACTGCTGTCAAGTCGATTCCAACCCATAGCAACCCTGTAGGGCAGGGTAGAATTGCTCCATAAAGTTTCCAAGGAGTGCCTGGTGGATTTGAACTGCCAGCCATATAGATGAATAAATTAGTGCTTTGAAGCTCACAGTATCTTGCTTCCATCTATGTAGATAGAGCCAGAATTGGCATTCCAGAGTTAATGCTCTTTTTGTCCATCCATGCTGCCTCCGTCTTTGGACGACACAAACATGAAGGGCCTACTCTTTGAAGTCTTCTCTGTAGATAGCTAGATGTTATAATAACTGTCAAAATTACTAATAATAAAGTTGGTCTCATAGCAATACCTGCACTCAGACAACATCTGATTCGTTTAAGTCATTTGCTCTCCAAGGCAATATTATTTTCCCACAGACTTACATGTAAAAACAGTAAAACAAAACTGAGGGGAAATCAAACATAGTCTCAGTATGTTACTTAATAATTCCGGGACTCTGATAGATGAAATGGTATCAATAAAAATAACTACAGTTAGCTACCTCTGCTACCCCAAAGACAAAGTGACACATATAAATGGCAGAACTCCATCACTGAATGTATTTCTGGCATAATATTAAAGCAGAGAGCCAGAAAATGAAATTCCCTGGGTTGATAACCTCATCAAGCCTTTCTTCCTTTTGACCTTGACAAAAACATGTCATCTGGAAGGCAGCTCTAATTGCTTTCCATAAGGTATGTGCACCGTTTCCAGGGTCCAGTGGTCAGGTGCACAAACTGAATGCCAAAAGTCACACTTGCTATTTTTAGCTCAGCCATACCCTCATGGCCATGGCCTTGTGGTACCCTGTTGACCTCAATCTACCTTCCCTGCAGTCTGCAAACATGGGAATGCTCAGTATTTTCCCACTTCTGGGCCCACCTCACAGAAATGTCTTTAAGATTTTGCGTTTCTGATATCGTGGGGTAGGAGATACTTCTGAGGGGCAGCCAGGATGAGGATGTCTTCACTTCTTGGATGCTCTGAGTACTGATTCAGGTGAAGGAAGTGAGTACCCTGACATCTTCTAGGTTTTCATACCAGGTCTGCAGTGTCCAGATGCACTGTAGATATATGGCCTCACTATGTAATGCAGAAATTTCTCCAGTACATGTTCCAGGTATACCCTGTGCCGCTGCACATCTGTGACCTTATTAACCCTTAAAGGATTTTCCCGTGTTGTCTTACAGACTCAGTAGCAAAGGATCACTTTATATTACAGGCAAAATATTAAAAATTCTAAGATGTAACCTAGGGTGTCTATTTTGGAATTTAATTGAAATCAGTGTTGTTCACAGATGAAATGTTGTTCACAGGCTTGTAATGACAGCTCTGAATTTTGAAATGAAGGCCAGTAGGGAGATCCCCCACCTCCCAGGATACCATGTGCTTATGCACTAAAAAAAAAAAAAAAAAAAAAAGACACTTCTATATCAGTGGCATCTCATAGTAGGGCAATTGTGGGTTTCCTGTCTTTTGGATATCTAGGAGAGAAACTTGATGCTTTTATTGCCTGCCACATTCCATATTAGTGAGTTTTTATAGCTAATATGGGTGGTCCCCAACCTATAAATGGATCATATTTAAAAAGTATATTTTTCCATGTTGCAGATACCCTAGAATGTATTTACTGTATATTCCCAATGTATTACATTGGGAAACACTAAATAGAAAATAGGTAAGTGATAAATTGATGAAAGATAAGACAGTAGACAACACTGGGGAAACCAGAACTGCTTGACCAACTCAAAATCATGGATGTTCCATAGATGCATTCAAATGCCTTGAGAGCCTAAATTGCTGGGTTGAGGGCCGAGGGGACCATGGTCTCATGGTGTAACTCAAATGATATAACATACAAAGACTGCCAATTAAGTGTGCCAACTCATCCTAGAAAGAGTGCTACATACCTCGTTACTGAATGTCACTGTGCTCGCCTTTGAAGTAGTCCCCTGTGGAAGCTATGCACTGATGCCAGTACCTAGTCCACCCTTAAAGGCAATTTTGGATCTCTTTTTCTGGAATGACCATCAGAGCTGCCATTGTATTACCCTTGATGTCCTGAATATCATCAAAATATCTTCCTTTCAATATTGTAAACTCATCCTAGAAAAAGTGCTGCACACTTTATTGCTTAATATCACTATGGTCACCTTTGCAGTACTCCCCTTGGGAAGCTATGCACTGATGCCAGTGCGTAGTCCACCATTCTGAGCAATTTTGGTACTCTTTTTCTGGAATGGCCATCAGAGCTGTTGTCGTATTACCCTTGATGTCCCGAATGTCATCAAAGTATCTTCCTTTCAATACTTCCTTTATCTTTGGGTGAAGAAAAATATCACTGAGGGCCAGGTCAGGTACGTAAGGAAAGTATTTCAATAGTTATTAGTTTACTGGCTAAAAAACTCCCTCAGAGACAACTGTACATTTAAGTTCATGAACTTAACATGGGGCTGCCATGTGCAATGGCCATTCCAGAAAGAGTTCCACAGTTGCTTTGATGGTGGACCAGGTGCTGGTGTTGGTGCAAAGCTTCCCAAAGGGAGTACTTTGAAAATAACCTTAGTGATACTCAGTAATAAGATATGTAGCGCTTAGAACTTGTGCAGTGGACTTAATTGTCTGACCTTGTAGTTTATAAAAAAAAAAAAATGTTCTACTTTCCACTTTGGTGAGTAGTGCCTGAGATCTTAAAAGGCTGTAAGATCCATCTAAGGCACTCCACTGGCCTCATTCTTCTGGGAGCAAGGGAGAATGAAGAAAAAATAAAACACACCAAGGGAAACATTAGTCTAAGGGACTAATGGACCACAGCTTCCACAGCCTCCACCAGACTGAGTCCAGCACAACTAGATGATGCCTGGTGACCACCACGGGCTGCTCTGAGATAGATCACAACAGAAGAACAAAATTCTACGTCAAAAAGGGAGAGAGAGAGAGAAAGAAAAAGAGTTACTGGCTGACGGAACTGGAGAAACTCTGAGTATGGCTGCCAGATGCCCGTTTAGCTCAGTACTGAAGTCACTCCTCAAGTTCACCCTTCAGCCAAAGATTAGACAGGTCCATAAAACCAAAAGAGATTAAAGGGACACACTAGCCCAAGGGCAAGGCTGAGAAGGCAAGAGGAAACAGAAAAGCTGGTGTTTGCGAGTCCAAACTCAAGAGAGTGTTGACATATCATGGTGCTGATAACCACTGTCACAAAACAATATATGTACTAATTATTTAATGAGAAGCTAGTTTGTTATGTAAACTTTCATCTAATGTACAATAATAAAAATCAAATGAAATAGTAGGAAAAATAAAAGTATTTCATTTGTGATATGCTTGGAGTATACTGTGTGTTCATCATGTGCCAGTGTTGCACTGGGCTGTAAGGACCTACGAGTAAATTGCTTCAAGGAATTCAAGCTATTATGAGAAAGACAAACTATTATACTTAGCATAGTTCATGATCTTTTAAGAGCTATCTATATGGGATCAAACTGACAATGGCAACTCAAAAGGTTAGATAGGAATCTTAGAGGGAAATGAGTTATGACAGTGGGGGAAAAGTTAGGAAAGGAAGGTACACGTGGTTGCACAACTCAAAGAATGCAATCAATGTCATTGAAATGTACTGTAGAAACACTTTAGTTGTATGTTTTGCTGTGTATATTCTCAACAACAACAAAATACATAAAATTAAAAACAATGGTATCTGCAAAAGTACACGAGTACAATGGTGATGGAAGTGCAGTGGTTAAAGTGAGAAAATAACGTAACCAAGGACATACTGTGAAACAAATAAAAATATACTCTTCTACATATTACTTCCTCAAGTGCTTTGCTATCTAGTATTTTTCTACTAAGCTGGCAAAAAGCAATGGTTCTGTAAGTTACTCTTGGCCACCACTGCTGAAAGTTAAGCTCTGGTCTCAGACCATAAATGTTTCTGGTATTTCTGGTGTTAGAGCTTCCTACAACTTGTCCACAGTGGCTAACAGCAGTGAATTCCTCCATAAACATGTTTTTGCTCTTTCAGTTTCTCTTACTAAATGTGTTGAGAGGTGCCTGCTACTTACAACTAAAGTAAACTTGAATGCAGTAGTGGTAGAAAGAATATGAGTCTGGAGAAATGGGAAAAAAAAAAAAAAAAAGGGATAGGAAAAGGTAAAAACTCCAGAGAAGGAGAATAACTCGATTACATAACAACATAGCGTATAGTACTTCTGACATTTTTGACTCCATGATCTCCAGCTATAAGCCCTTATTAGAGAGTTCCATCTTGATGTAGAATCTACTATGTTAGTGTGTTGGTGCCATGGGCCCAGGGAGGCACCTAAAAAGACAACAATACTTCTATCCAACTTACCATTGTTCTACTGTTTTCAGGTTTTTCCCCTATGCTAAAAATGAGAGACAGAAATCAAATAAAGGGGACAGCGAACTTCTCTGCTTTGGGTTGTGTATCTTTCTCACTTACCCTCCGTCTTTTCACTGTGCAGAATATTAGGAATATGGATGACCCCCCATCTTTGATCCTTGCCTTTTAGGGCCACTATTTGTGGTGAAGAGCTATTCTACTGTCAAGTAGCACTCTGAGCTTAGCTGAAACTTCTATCCGAGTCATGCCTTAGCTTTTCATTCATAGATCACGGACCTAGAAAATAGCATCTCTAAGGTAGAAGTCTCACCTTCCATGTAGGAGAAGTAGGTTCAGTTCTAGAACAAAGCACTTCCTGCACAGCCACCACTCATCAGTGGAGGTTTCTGTGTTGCTGTGATGCTGAACAAGTTTCAATGGAATTTCCAGACTGAGATGAATTAGAAAGAGGGGCCTGACATTTAACAGCCAAAAATCGACCAGTGAAAACCCTGTGGATCACAACAGTCCAGCTAGCAAACAGCCATGAACTCCGCACAAGACTGGGGAGTATTTCATTCAATTGTGCGTGGGGTCACCGTGAGTCAGGAGCTGATTTGATACACGTCAACAACAACAACAAGGTTGTGAGCCACATGGAAATGCTCTGATCCATTGAGTTTATGGAAAACTGGTAATAGAACAGGAATAAGTAGTTAGGTATAGTTGTACAACCAAATTATCAAGTCTAGAACACCTCTGTGAAGAAGTAAAGGGCTATAATGCTTAGTGACTCTTCACTTTTTTCTGTTTCTCACATCTCAGGAAAACAGGATATCCCTAATGGTTGCAGGGAAGATCATCTTTCAGTTTAGAAACTGGATCTGTCCCTCTGAAGGAAATTAGATGTGAATAAATATAGACTCTGATGCCGTTTTTAGGGAGTTCTGTTACCAACAGTAAACACAACTTACAGGGAAGCCAGATGCCATGTCCCCTTCACAAGATATTAACAGTCTATATCGTTGCTGACTGGGCAAAGTTAGTGATATAAAATCATCCTAATCAACAGAAGTAAAATGGTGTCACAGATTTCAAGGCAATTTGACAAATAAGATGCAGTGAATGTGCAGTGTTGAGTTACTGAAATTTTTCAGTCTACACCTTTTATTAAATGTTCTGGGTGATCACAAGGTGCTGTTGAAAATTAGACATCAGGCAGTTATGAATAAAAGGTAATCACAGGTCTAGTAATAATAAAGTACCTTCCTGTGATTCACCAAGCAAGTAGAACTAGTCATTCATATGCATTGGGAATGCACTTCTCAGGCTTGTCTTTCCACAGGAAAGTGCCTTTTTTTGCATGAAATCCCTTTTTTGGAGTGTTTCCTAGAAGATAATGACCTCTGAAATAAATAGGTGTTAAATAAAATATGATACAAATAAGGATTCTTCTGTCACTGAGACACATGTCTTGTACCTATATGAATGTATTTCTCAGAAAGCTCTTGCTGTTGAGCAACTCTGTTTGAAAGGAAGATGAGCTAGCCTAAAAATGTTACTCTTCATACCCTGAATAAGTCTGTTTCTGCTTCAATTGGCTGCCTTAGTTGTGTGTATGTGTTTAACATATTAGAAATGAGGTTTATTTTATCCTGTTCTGCGATTTCAGCACAGTTCTCTCCTTCAGGTTCTAGATACTGAGATGCTTTGTCTATATTTATACAGTGGTGCCATCTGAGGATACATCAGACACTTACGGTTGTACATGTTAATATGTGACTTCAAATGCCAGTCGTCTAATAAACCTTGGCCTGTACTCTGTTGCTCAGGGTACCCAGAGACAACTTAGGAAATACTAGTGCTTTCCTTATCCACCTTTTGCTTTCTTTATGGTTAATTATTGGATCACCACTGCGGATGTACTGTTCAAACAAGAAAGCACCATGTTTCCCATGTATCTGAACTCACTACTAAGTGGAGCCACGCCCAGTTCAGTCATAGCAAGGAAGGATGAAGTATCCATGGATTATAGGATGAGTGCAATCGAGTACCTCTTGTTAAACTCAAAGAAAAAATCTGGGGAGATGGATGCCTGATGGAACACTTCTACATGCAGGCCCTCGGACAAAGTTAGAGACCAAATGTTGGTACAAATGTGGTTGGAAATACAACTTAAAGAGCTTGTGTAGACTCCAGTTGAATCTGTTAAGTTCCCTTTTGAAGCTCTTCTGGGGACTCAGCTGTCTCCAGAAAATCCTTAAGAAGCCAAAGTCAAGAACAATCCATGCCACGGCCAAGTGCCGTCGAGTCCATGGGTGGTCCCAAAAAGAGTGTTTCCCAAATTGTGCCTTTTGGCTTGTCCTGCTACATGCTCTGGAAACCAGTTCCATGGTCACGTATGCTTAAGAGATATACAGAGCTTTCACTTTTGAAGAGTCACAGAACATATTATTGTATTAAAGATCTGAAGAACTCCAGCAATTAAAAATATTGCCTGTGTATGTGTGTGTGTGTGTGTGTGTCCATTTTTAATCTCTTGTTTCCCCGAGTTACTTTCCCTTACTAGCTCTTTTCTGCACAGAATTTACCTTCATCCATAACATTGGGGAATGTTGCTCTAGAACAGCCCTATGCAGTCACAGGAAGATCTAAGAGTTTCCCCTTGTCCTGGGTTCCTAAATACCAGTCATCAAGCTGGTGGGCTTCTTTGAACTTACCCGAACCCTTAGGACAGCCTTAAGGAGCCATGGTGGCACAAAGGTCAAACACTACCTAGTAGCTTTAAGGTTGGTGGTTTAAACCCACCAGCAGCTCTGCAGGAGAAAAGATGTGCTGATCTGCTACCATAAAGTTTACAGCCTAGGAAAGCCTATGAGGAGGTTCGACTCTGACCTCCGGCATCTAACAACTACAAACCCTGGTGGTAAAGTGTTATGGCTGCTAACCAAAAGGTCAACCATTCAAATCTGCCAGGTGATCCTTAGCAAGTCTATGGCACAGTTTTACTCTGCTCTGTAGGGTCATTGTGAGTCGAAATTGATTTGACAGCAGTGGGGCTTGCTTGTTTGTTTTTAACAACTACAGGGCACCTGGGAGGGTTGCTGTGAATGGACCAGAGGTGTGAATCTGGAGCCAGATTTGGGTCCTGAGTAGAAGACTTAGCTGCCCAGAGCTAGAAGCTCACAAACTACTTCAGTGCTGTTTGTGTGTTGTGTGCCATTAGCCCTTTCTCTGCTAGAATGGTTTCCTGACACCTTTCCTCTCATTCACCAAATTTGCCCTCCCAGTTTAATTAAGCTAAGAGACTGGATTTGGAAAAACCAGTTATTTTGCCAAAGGCACTTCTGAATCTGTCCTAGCTGGTAGAGAGTCAGTGTTCTTTTCATTTTAAAGGAAGTCCAGGCACTCTTAAAACATGTTCTGTTTTTAACAAAACCCTGTGAAACTCTCATCTACACTTCTTTCTGGTATTTTTTTTTCCCTCCACTGCTGCTGCTGATGTCCAAAATATTTGTGTGGGAATAAAAGCTGTCTCTTTTATATTCAACTGACATTTCTACTTCCCTGATATTATTATTTTGCATTTCTATAGACTTTATCTTTCCAGAAGGCTTTGCGGTCCTTCATTAGTTATGTCTCATGGTTTCCCTATTAGGTACAACACTGTGATTTATCACTTTCACCATTTTATCTCCTTCCTTTGGGTCCCTTACACCTACCCCATTCATGGAAGGCATACAGAATTAAATAACTAAGGGTCTACTGGACATAAGGGTCCCTGTGTGGCACCAGTGTTTAAATGCTAGACTAATAACCAAAAGGTTGGAAATTTGAATCCAGCCACAGTCTTCTCAGAAGAAAGGCCTGGAGATCAGCTTCCAAAAGGCCACAGCCATGAACACCCTGTGGAGCACAGTTCTACTCCAAAACACATCTGTTCACATGATTGGAAATCAATGGCGTGTAAAGCTTTTCCTTGTATAACCAGCACAGTCATCAGAGGGTAATAACATTTCTGGGTTTGGTGCTAATTCATGCTACTACCCCCTCCACACCTCCAAGTTTGCTGTACAGAAAATTATTTGCAAGGACTGGCAAAATGAGGGGGCAAGTTATCAGTTATTAATTAATAACATTTATAGATGGGATTTGGTGATAATTGATGCTACTACCCCTTCCACATCTCCAGGTTTGAGATAGGGAAAATTATTTGCAAGGAGTGGCAACATTAGGGGTTAAAGCATCAGAGTTATTAATCCACAGACAAGCATTTAAGATCTGCCCACCGTCATCATCGTAAGTCAACCATCTACCCCACACTGGGCATCTCTGGAAAGAGGTGAGAGTGGAATGTTTAAGCTTGGAATTACAATGATGCTTTTTATTACTTCCCACCCACCCCATCCACCCACATCTAAGTGTCTAAGTCTGCATTTATCCCATTAATGGCAAGGGTGAGGAGTAGCAGCAGAAGCACAGCTGGATTTCCAACCCCAAAGAAGAAGCGTAGCCCAGGATAAGCTTGCGGAAATGCAAGCAGTCCTCCTCTTCCCCCTGTAAGTGCAAAGGAGATGTCGGATCTCAGAAGCCTGCCTTCAAGACTTAGAAGCCATAAACTTATCAATCATGACCATCAAGGACTTAGGCTGTGGTCCACCAAATGGGGACATCCTGCCATTGAGGAGCAGCTAGAAAGGTACAGAGCACAAAGAAAATGAGTGAAAGTTGAATCCCATGTGACAAACGTGAAAGCATGAGGAGGGCAGCAAAGATGTTCTTCACTTCTCAAAGCTGGTATTAATTATCAACACCAGTTTTCAAATAAGAAAACCAAGACACAGGGTAATTTTAAATGACTAGCACAAGATCATATTAACCAGTAAGTGTCAGACCAGATTCCCTCTCTATATACTGTTTCCAAGAATGCCTAATGAACGGCTATAATATCTGCTGTTTCCTGGTCCCAGAGCCACCTAACTTTTTACTACATCCCCCCTCTTTTTATTTTACTTAATCTCAGAGGCCTTTATGTATATACCACCAAAAACCAAAGCCACTGCCATTGAAAGAGTTGCAACTCACAGCAGCCCTATAGGGGGAGTATAATTGTCCCCATGGTTTTTCCACAGCTGCAGTCTTTCTGGAAGCAGACTGCCACATCGTTCTCCTATATGGAGCAGCTGGTAGGTTTGAACCACTGATCTTTCAGTTCACAGCTGAGTGCTTTAACCACTGAGACACAGGGAGTATATTGTTGTTGTTACCAGGTGCTGTTGAGTTGGTTCCTACTCATAGCGACCCTAGGAACAACAGAACAAAACACTGCCCGATCTTGCTCCATGTCAACAATCATTTTTATGCTTAAACCCATTGTTGCGGCCACTGTGTCAATCCATCTTGTTGAGGGTCCTCCTCTTTTTTGTTGATCTTTCACTCTACCAAGCATGATATTCTTCTCCAGGGGCTGATCCTTTCTGACAACATATCCAAAGTTGCCTCTTTGCTTCCAAGGAGCACTCTGGTTGTACTTCTTCCAGAACAGATCTGTTCGTTCTTTTGGCGGTCCATGGTACTTTTCCTTCTTCTCCAACACCACAATTTAAAGGCATCAATTCTTCTGTCTTCTTTGTTCATTGTGCAGCTTTTGCAGGGGGTATATTACACCTTACTTATCTACTTGGGAACTGACCGCCTTATAACCACAATTACCTGGCACCAGCTAGCAGTCAATCCAAATAGAATATCTATGTGGCAGCTATTTTGACAGCTTAAGGCCATTGTTTTTAGCTACTAATGTACTGTCTTCATAGGAGACCCCATTAAGACGTTAATCTAAGACTCTAAATTTGCACAGTCCTAAAAACTGGACTTAATGTCTTGTTGTATTACTCTTAATCCTTAAATGATAAGAAGAAAGAAATCCAAGGGGGAAAGGATCTTGAAAAAAACTGGAAGAAGGCAAGAAAGACCAGTTAAATAGCCTGACCAGAGAAAAGACAGAAAGAAAAGCAGATGTAAAAACGGAAAACTTACAGCAGCACAGATACATTTAGTAGTTCCAAAACCAAACCAAAAGAAAGCCTGCTGCTATTGAGCCCATTCTGACTCATAATAACCCTACAGGACGGAGCAGTACTACCTCCTAGAATTTCCAAGGAGCTCCTGGTGGGTTTGAACTGCTGACCCTTTGGTTAACAGCTGTAGCACTTAACCACTATGCAATCCTGTTTTCCTGAATAGCTCCACAGACTTTCTAAGGGATCCTGAAGATATCAGTATATGACAATAATGAATGCTCATGACAGTGACCCTAACTCTTCTTAGAAAGAAATCAAACAGCATTGTCTTTTTAAAATGGCAGGAATGCACATGTTACATATTCAAGAAAGATTTCTAACCGAAGAACTTTAAAAGTAAAATGTGTTCCTGTTTAAAGAGGCATTGTCTGAGCTATTAGAAAATAAAGAACCTTGACTCTCCAGAGTGAATTATTTTCAAAGCATCCATATAAACATGGTCTGATGGATATTTTTTATATTCTGTTAGAAGTAAGTATGTAGAGAGGGAATTACAAGTTTGTATATGTTCTTATATATTAAACATATCTTTCCCTTCTCCTGCTACTCCCATCTGCCTGTTTTTACTTTGTTCTTCAAATCCATTCAGATGAATGCATCTACTCTTGGTCCACACCTGGAAAGCAAGCCTTACACTAAAAGACTAATCTTTATCTGAAATTCAAATTTAGCTGGACATTCTGAATGTTTGTTTTTCATGCAGAAATACATACTCGGGAAGTTATAATCATCAGCTGATTTAGGTAACTACTGAAGTTTCTGCTATTGCTACAGAGACACATGTCTTTCCAAAACATAGAAACTTGCTAGGAGTCATCTGACTCTGTCTTCCCTGTCCCTCAATGAGCTTTTGATATCTTAACTATCAATTGAAGAGCTTTGACCAACAGGATCAAAATAATGCATCTCTGCATTCTTTAAGGATGTTTCTAGTCTATGTCTAAAATTTCCTAAGTCAGAGTAGAGAAATTAGACTGTCATGAGGTCAAAAACTGTGGCTTCTGATATAAAAACAAGAGCCATTGAAGAATAATCTGAGATTTAAAGAACAAAAGCCTATATTTATACCCTGTAATTCTGGCAGTTGTCAATGGGAAAAAAGTATGGTGTAGATGTTTTTAAAAGCCATGAATAAGCACAGCTTTCCATTTTTTATATTTTTCTGAATCTGACAAGGTGTATTAACCCTTAATTTGCCCTCCTTTTCATTCTCTTCTTTAGTCATCTGCATTCCATTCTCTTGTGACTAATGAAAGCAAATCAAAGTGCCTTTGTGAATTATGACAGGCAAGTGCAAATAGATTGATTAAAAACATGGTGTTTCTTTTATAATTTAAATAGAGTAGAGATTTGTGGGAAATATGCAAATATGTATTCACTAGTAACAAGCTAGCTGTGAGAAGACAGAAAATAATGGAGGTACCATCGGTGTTGCTTTGCTTTTAAACATGAGATTGATTTTAAATTTTTCCTGTGTGTCAGTTTCATTACAGGCAAATTAATGCTTCTTTTGGTGGACTGGGACTTTTTTTCTGAATACCTTTTAGAGAAAATACATATTAGTGGTTTTCATTTTTCATAAATAGTGAATTAAATCAGAATGCTGAGTTAGTGGTTCTCTTATCTAATGCTGCTGTAATGGAAATACCACAAGTAGATGGCTTTAACATAGTCTTCAAGGTGACATCTTTGCTTTTTTACTTTGCTTTGCTTTTTAACACTTTAAAGAGGTCTTTTGCAGCAGATTTCCCCAACGTAACGCATCATTTGCTTTCTTGACTGCTACTGCCACGGATGTGCGTTGTACATCCAAGTAATATGAAAACCTGGACAATTTCAATGTTTTCTCTGTTTGTTTTGATGTTGCTTGTTGGTCTGGTTGTGAGGATTGGGGTTTTCTTTATGTTGAGGTGTAATCTATACTGAAGAGCATGATCTTTGATATTCATCAGTAAGTGCTTCAAGTCACATTCACTTTCAGCAAGTGGAGTTGTGTCATCTATATAACACAGGTTGTTAATCCTTGTCAGGGACTGAATTGTGCCCCCTCCACACAAAATGTGTGCAGCACTGTGGCTAGGCCATGATTCCTGGTACTGTGTGGAGTTCCTGTATGCTATAAATCCTGACTCTGTGATGTTAATGAAGGCAGATGGATTGCATTTATGTTGGTGGAGGAGGACTCAGTGTGTAAGTTTGTTTTGTGCCTTAAGGCAGTCTCTTAATTAAGATACAAAGGCAAGAAGCTGGCAAGGAGTTTTGGGGACTTTGTGCCATCAAGAAAGAAACCAGTACCAGAAGCCCTTTGGAAAGGACCAAGGTCTTTGAGCCTCAGAAACTTCTGGTCTAGGGAAAGACTGATGACAAGGATCTTCTTGCAGAGCCAGCAGAAAAAACTTCCCCTGAAGCTAACACCCTGAACTTGGGCTTTTAGCCTACTGGACTGTGACAAAATAAAATTAATCTTTTTTAAAGCCATCCACTTGTTATATCTCTGTTATAGCAGCACTCAGTGGCTAAGACAATCTTGATAACCCATTTTGATTCATATAGCCCAGTTCATACGAACTTAACTTATAGGTTTTCAGTTTTCCACTTTTTCTCTTCCATGTTACATGCAGCTAGAGAAAAAGATGGGAATACAGAAGGGTGTATTAGGCTATAGACAGCGATGAGCAAAATGTTAAGATTCTAGTGGATGAATCAGGGATCTAATCAAGACTGCCCTGGATAATGGTATCTATGTCAAGACATTCATTCAATTCAACTACACAAAAGATGGTCTAATGTCTTGGGCTAGGACTTGTGTGATAAAGGGCCATTCATGCATATTGTCCTAATTCAAGGTTATATTGCAGAATAGTAACTGTCTACATTAAGATCAAGACAGTGAAAGAAAAGGTGAGAAAGAAGAACAGAAGTTCTGACCTACAGCAAAGGATGTGGAAGGAGGGTTGAAGGTGGAAGTGGAATAACAACTTGCCAGACACAAGACAGCTGCACAACTGGGGCACACAGTTGAGAAAAGTGAAAGTTAGTTCTGAAAATGTTTGAAGGTTCTGTGAAGCCTGAAACTTCTACGGTTTGGAGGCATGATCCAATACTGCAAAACTGAATATAAATTTCAGTATATATTAGGCATAAAAAGAGAAATTGCAACAATTATGAACTTCAACAGATGGTATAGGTAGTGTTGCTGTAACAGAAGTGCCACAAATGGAAGCCTTTAACAAACAGTTTTTTCTCTTGTAGTTTAAGAGACTAGAAGTCCAAATTCTGAGTATCAGCTCTAGGGGAAGGCTTTCTCTGTTGACTCTGGGGAAAGGTATGTGTCATCACTCTTCTTGTAGTCTAGAAACTTCTTAGAGCACAGACCCCAGGTCCAAAGAACACACTCCACTCCCAGCTCGTGGTATGAGGTCCCTATCCTCTCTGCTTGTTTCTCTCCTTTGTATCTCAAAAGAGACTGACTCAAGGTACAACCTAATCCTGTACACTGTGTCATACTTCATTAACACACTGGTTTCTAACCCTGCTTCATTCACACCAGAGAATTTAGAATTTACAACACATAGGATTATCAGATCACAAAACAGAGGACAGTCATACAACACTGGGAATCATGGCCTAGTCAAGTTGGGACATGTTTTGGAGGGACACAATTCAACCCACAACAGCTGACATTAACTATAAATATCACAAAATGGAAAGAATATCACATCATTTTATGAATTAACTGTCTAACATACTTCTTATATTTTTATCACCATATAATGTTGTTGATTTATTGTTGCTGTTGTTATTTTAGATTTTGGAGAGACTCAATCTATTACTAAGTAGAACCACTCCATAGGGTTTTCTTGGCTGCCAGCTTTATGGAAACAGATCACCAGACCTGTTTCTTCCATGATACCACTGGATGGGTTTCAGCCATCAACCTTTTGGTTGCTGAGTAAAAATCATTTGCACCACCAAGTCCCTGTTGTCTCTTTATCAATATATATTTTTGTAAGATCTTATACACAGCAAAGGGAAAGACAGTTCAAGATTTCTTTGATTATATTTTATATATAATATAAGTTTTAAAACTTATAGTTTTGCAAAGTTCCTTTGAGCTTCACAACTCTTACTGGCAATGTCATATAAATGTTTATGATTGTTATCAGTGTGGGGGATAAGGAACCTCTATGAGTATTCTTGCATCACAGAGAAGTATAAGATTTTAAGAGCATTCCAAATGGCTACTCTTAACATTACTGGTTAAATGGACAACACTCATTAATCACTGTATTGCCAATGCTCTCATTCTAGTGGCACATTAAGAGTTTCATGTTATCTTTCTTGGTTTTAGTATTTTGTGTAAAGTTGACAATAAACTTACATATTTTTTGATTTGGCAATAACAGTGGGATTTCACATACACCTTCACATACTTCCTTGAACAGTGTTTTAGTAATATGACAGATTTCTGCCCTGAACAGAGATATATTGATTAATGCCATGTAATAGTTTACATTTAAAAATATAGTAAAACCTTGGAAAGCCAGATCTTGATGGGAAATCCCTTGTTTTTCTAGGTCTTACAAGTTTTCCATCTTTGACAGTTTCTAGTCACTTTGTGTTGTGGAAAGTATTTGACAGATTTCTCTCTGACAGATTTCCACCTTGCACAGTGTACTACTTTTGTAAGTTTTACTGTATATCCTTATATATAATTGATGTATGTAATATGCATGATTATACACTGAGTAATTATGTATATCCCTGACATGAAAGATTTCCCATTGACAATTTTCTGATAGCTGAATATTCTGTTAAAATTTTCAAGTATTTTATTGAAATATATGTATACTAATGTGTCCATATCTTAACTGTATAGCTCTTTAAATTTTTACTTATGAATTTCCATGAAACAGGCATCCATATACAGAAAGAAAATGCTATCAACACCCCAGAAGTCTTCTTCTTGACCTCTTCCAGTCACTATTCCCAACAATAATAACCACTATCCTGACATTTAACAGCACAAATTAGTTTTGCCTTCTTCATACCTATTGTAAAGGAAAATATACATATACTGCTTGTTTGTTTGTTTCTGGCTTCTTTCACTCAGTATTGGGTTTGTGGGAAACCCTGGTAAACTCGGAACAATTAGGAATTGTATTGGTAAGTACATTCTAATACACATTTTATGGGCCCAGGTCTTCTTGTTATGTTCCAGAAGTGTGACTGCTGAGTCCTATAGTAGGCAAATATTTTAATTTATTAGATTCTGCCAAGGGATTTTTCCAAGTAGTGGAGCAACTGTATCCTGGTAGCACAATGGTTTAATGTCAGCTACTAAAGAAAAGCTTAGTGTTTTTAACCTACTATTGGCTCCATAGGATAAAAGACCTAGTGATCTGCTCCCATAAAGATGTCAGCCTAACAAATCAAAAAAAAAAAAAAAAGAAAATAAGAAAATAACAAATATCGGAGAGGCTGCAGGAGATTAGAACTCGAATGTACTGCTGGTGGGAATACAAAATGGTACAACCATTCTGGAAAAAGATATGCATTTCTTTAAAAAGCTGGAAATAGAAATACCATATGATCCAGCAACAGGAAATTTCCCAGAGAAATAAGAGTTATTATACAAATAGAAATATGCAAACCCATGTTCATTGCAGTATTATACAAAAAAAGAAAAAGATGGAAACAACCTAAGTGCCTGTGAACAGATAAATGGAATGGAATATTATGTGACACAATGATAAAGAACAATGAGGAGTATGTGGCATCTCATAGTGTGGATGAATCTGGAGAGCATCATGCTGAGTGAAATCATTCAGTCACAAAAGAACAAGTACTGTATCTGACTATTATTGTAAAAGAAAAACTCAGGAAAAATTTTACACACAAAAAGAAACAATTTTTGATGACTTTGAAGGGGAGAGGCAAGGGAAAAACACTAAGCAGGCAAGAGGTAAGAGTTACCTTTGGTAAAGGGTTAGACAACACTCAATACTGGAGAAACCAGCACAAGTTCAACAAAGCAAGGTCAGGAAAGCCCCATAGACACATCCAAACTCCCCAAGGGGTCTGATTACGAGGCTGAGAACCATGGTGAATGTGGAGAATATCTAACTGAAATGCATAAGTTATTCATAAAGAAAATGTTCTACATTGTGTTTTGGTGAGTAGTGTCAGAGGTCTTAAAAGATTATGAGTGGCCGTCTAAGATATCCTACTGGTCCCACTCCATCTAAAACAATGGAGAATAAAGAAAATCATGGACACAAGGGAAATATCAGCCCAAAGGACTAATGGACCACAACTTCTAGTACCTCCACCAGACAGAGTCCAGCACAACTAGGTGGTGCCCAGCTACCGCCACTCACTGCTCTAAATGGAATCACACTAGAATCCCAGAAATAGATGGAGAAAGATACAGAACAAACTACTAAGTCATAAAAAAGACTAGACTTAGTGGTTTGACAGAGACTTGAAGAAATTCTGAGAGTTTGACCTTGGGACACCCTTTTAGATGAATACTGAAGTTATTCCTGAGGTTCACCCTTCAGCCAAGGAGTAGGCCCATAAAACAAGACTAAGTGGACACACTCACCTAGGGATAAGGATTAGAAGGCATAGGGGATAGGAAATCTGGTTATGGATAATGAAAGGTCAAGAACAGGAAAGTGTAGACTTGTCATGGGGTTGGTAACCAATGTCACAAAACAACATGTATATTAGTTGTTTAATGAGAATCGAATTTGCTATGTAAATCTTCATCTAAATTGCAGCTTAAAAAGTGAATAAATAAGCCAATTACAATAACTAAAGATTCATACTGAAAAAAAAAAAGACCCTAATAAACCCCTATGGGCAGTTCTACTGTCACATTAGGTTGCTATGAGTCGGAATTGACTCAGCAACACCTAAGAATGATGTTTGGTAGAACATTCCATAGACTAGCCTCTGGACCTGACTTGGCTTGGCTTCCTTTGGTACTCACAGTAGTTAGCTACTGAGTGATATATGACAAATTTATATTACAATAAGTCTCTGACCCTACAATAGGGAATAAGCAACTGAGAAATGCCATCCCTGCACTAGGTTATTAATAGTAGAATTAACTGTGAACCATATGAATTTATCCCAGTTCAACCAATCTGAAGGCATCACCAACTCGACTTCCTTTATCAGAATTTCCAAGATTACCTCGTCTGCTATATTGCCAACTTCAGAAGTGTGATTTAAAAAAAAAAAAAAAAACAAGAGTGGAAGGAGATAATGATCATAACCTATTGTGATTAAAATATTTTATTTTTGTAAGTCTCCCAGACATATTATGAAACTGAGCAAACAGCTAAGGCCTCTTGCAGGATCCTGGAGAAAGCCTTGACAAGTATGAGACCCTGAAGCTGAAGTTTCATGGTTATTAATTTTCAATCACCTTCAATTAATGTGACCTTACGTATGAAGTCTGGAAAGTCTGCCAACTTAATAGTTCTAAATGCTACATACTTCACTGCTGAATATCACTTCAGTTACCTTCAAAGTACTCTACCTAGGAAGCTATGCACCAATGCCAGCACTTAGTACACAGTTCAAAACAATTTTGGAACTCTTTTTAGAATGGCCATTGCTCAGTGGCAAAGTGGCAATTTTGTGAACTTAATTGTATGGTGGTCTGTGAGGGGGGCTTTAGCTGCTAAACAGATAACTATATTGGAACACCCTCCTTACTCCCCTGATTTGGCCCCTAATGACTTTTTTTTTACCTGAAGATAAAGGAAATATTGAAAGGAAGACTTTTTGATGAGATTCTGGGCATCAGAGTGATACAAGGGCAGCTCTAATGGCCATTCCAGGAAAGAGTTCCAAAATTGCTTTGAAGGGTAGCCTAGGCGCTGGTGTTGATGCATAGCTTCCCAAGGGGAGTGCTTCAAACTATTCAGCAACAAGGTATGTAATACTATTTCTAGAATGTGTTCACAAGCTTAACTGGCAGTCGTCATACAATAAAACAAAATATCGACCAGTTCTCTGTTATGCTCACCACGTTTGGTATGTGGGAGCCCATTATTTCAGCCACTGTGTCAGTCCATCTCGTGGAGTGTCTCCCTCTTTTTGGCTGGTACTCTACTTGTCAAGCACGTCCTCCTCCAGTGATTATTCTCTCCTAATAATGTGTCTATAGTAAGCCCGATGATATCTCTCCATCCTTACCTCACTGGAGCATTCTGGTTTCAAGACTTCAAGCATATTTCTTCAAGACTGATTTGTTCATTTATTGTTCCAGGTTTTACACATGGACAACATTACAAAGCAGCCTTGTTTTGTGTCATTTTCTTACGATGTTCGAGTGTCCTTGTCTAAGGTTGTTGTGTTTTATATACAAATATGGCTTAGTTGTGAGTGTAGGACAGAATCTGGATGTCAGCAACTGCTCATTTTTTTTCCTCTTTCGTGCTAAATATCCTACAATGCACACAACAGCACTCCATAACCAAGCATTTTCCAGTCTAAAATATCAATAGTGCCAAGATGGGAAAACCTGTCCTGGACTCAGAACCATAACATTCGTTGTTGTTATTGCCATTGACTATTCTGCTACATGTATGGTCCTTACATATGTAACAGAAGAAATCATTTCCTGGTCCTGTACCTGCACAGTCATTGCTGTTTGAGCCCCTTGTCATGGCCACTGTGTCAGTCCATGTCATGGAGGGTGTCTCTCTTTCTTGCTGACCCTCTACTAATTCACAGTGACCTTATACAACAGAGTACAACTTTCCAAGGAGTACTTGGTAGATTTAAACTACCAACCATTTGGTTAGCAGCCATAGCTGCTAACCACCGTGCCACCAGGAATTCCTTGCTATGAGTCAGAATCACTGGATGGCAATACTCTTTACCAAGCATGATATCCTTTTCAAGTGAATGATCTTTCGAATGAAACGTTCTGAGTAAATAAGACAAAGTCTTGCCATCCTTGCTTCTAGGTAGCATTCTGGCTGGTTTTCCCCCAAGCTGTATTTCTTTGTTTTTCTGGCAGTCCATGATAATTCAGTATTCCTTGCCAGTTCCACAAGTCAAATATGTCATTTTTTCTTAGGTCTTCCTGTTTCACTGTCCAATTTTTCCATGCATATGAGGTGATTGAAAGTACCATGGCTTGAGTCAGGTGTACCTCAGTCATCAAAATGACATCTTTTCTTCTTAGAATTTTAAAGAACTCGTTTGCAGCATATTTTCCCAATGCTGTATGTTATTTAATTCTTTGATGGTTACTTCCATGGGTGCTGATTGCTTGTCCGAGTAAAATAAAAACCTTGGCAATTTCAGTTTGTTCACCATTTATCGTGATATTGTTTATTAGTCTGCTTAGAAGGGTTTTTATTTTCTTTATGTTTAAGTGTAATTGGTACTAAAGATTCTAGTCTTTGACCTTCATCAGTCAAGTACTTCAAGTCATTTATTTTCAGCAAGCAAATATGTATCATCTACTGAGTAGTGCAAATTGTTTGTACTCAGCTACTAAAGTTGGTGGTTCAAATCCACCCAGCGATGCCACAGAAGAAAGCCCTAGAAATCTACTTCTGTAAGATTATAGCCATTGGAAACCCTGTAAAGCACAGTTCTACTCTGACACACAAAGAAACACCATAAGTTGGAATCAATTCTATGGCCTCAAAATTTAAGCTTCATTAGACTATCCATAATTTATTGAATATTGCTGTATATGAAACAACCATAAAAACTGAGTGATCATCAACAACAAGCACTTTGCTCCTGTGGCAGAGCTAATTGGCCCAGTAGGTCTGCTGGTCTTGTATGAGATGACTCACATGTTTAGAGGTTGACTGGTGTGACTTGGAGTGACATAGCTCTGCTCCTCACACCCCTTATCTCCCGTCAGTCAGCCTAGACATGTTTCTTCTCGTGGGAGTGGCAGAGAAAAACTGCAAAACAAGCCCCAATGTGCAAACCCATTCTGAGCCTTGGTTTGCATCGTATTTGCTAACACTTGAGTGGTCAAAGCAAGTCATACAGCTGACCCCAGAGTCAGAAGTGGGAGTGACGCCCTCAACTATCTCATGGAAATTAGCATGGGTAAAGGGAAGGAGGTAGACAGAGGCCATTTATGCCAGAAATCCACCTCAATTAGGTGTCCACTAAATCTGTCTCCAGTTCTTGGACTTTCCTTTATAGGCACCTTGGAGCATCTTTGTGGGTATGCCAGGGTTGGGTGAGCAGAATATTTAGAAGTAGTTCAGTTTAGGTCACAATGGAAACACCACCCCATCCCAAAAGTCTACCTTTGGCCTAGATGAGCTTTCTACTATCTTTTTCCACTTCAAAGCACACATGGAAAATGACAATAATTTTACAACTTACTAGAGAAGACTGATCATGATAAGAGGTGAATTGTGTAGCTCGTCCTACTACTCTGAGGGCCGAGACGCTCAATACCTCTGTGTACCTGGAATGAGTTCCAAGGAATTGGTTTGAGACAGCATACTAGTTAGTAAAGTCTACATTAGAGGTCTTGGGCAACTCAGGCTTCCACCAGTAAGCAACCATCCGTTTGGTGTTTGAAACTTCCCACAAAGAAACATATTTGGCAGGACGTACTATAGTAAGCCTAATCAGTCATGTGTATTAGTGCATAGAGGCTGGCTGGCTAAGTCTCTCACTGAGATTTTGTTTTTTGTTTATTTGAATTTGTTTATTGTGATTTAGTGAAAGTGTACAATACAGCTTAAATTTTCATGCCTGCCTATGTGCAGCTCCTACTGCTCTCCTTGCCCAGTGACAGCACACTCCTCCTTTCATTTCCATACATCTCGCATCCTCTTAACAATCTCCTGTCCCCTCTTCTCCAGCCTCTCCACTCCCCTGTAGTAAGAAGCCAATAGGACAACATCCTATAGATGCATAGGACCATAAAGTGCACACATGATATGGTTACACTGAATTGCAGAGTCCAATCCATTCCTGTCTGAGGAGTTGACCTCAGTAATGATTTATGAACAGGGACAGCATCAGGTCTAGGGGTCATGCTCCCAGGGGAAATCCCAGGCCTTTGGACCATCGGTTGTGGTCTTTTAGTGGAGTTCTCGGGTTGCACCCCTTTTTAATCTTAGGTTGCCACTGGAGCTCAACTTTCTGAGCCCTATCATGGCTGTCACTGGTGGTGGCTGGGCACCATCTGATTCTTCTGGTCACATGTCAATGTAGTCACCAATTAACATTGGTCTTTCTGTCTTTTGGGTTCTCTTTCCCGCATATCGTTTTGGTCCTTGGTGATCATCTACTCCTGTTGAGTTGGGACCATTTGGTGTACCTCAGATGGCAGCTTGCTAGCTTTTAAGACCCCAGACATCACTCACCAATATGAGGTGGAGAAGACTCCCTTGCAATATGCTAGTTATGCCAATTGGCCTTGATGTCCCATGAGAGCAGGGTCTCCAGGACCCCACCCCTGCTACTTTGTTCTTGCAATATTGCATTAAGACTGGAAGAGTTTTGAAGTCATGTTGAAGTCCAATTGAATTGATCTTCTTTCTGTTATGTACTGTCACTGATTTCACCCAACCAAATTTCTATCAACTACCTAATCTATAATAAATTCTCTGCCTCTCTCCCTCCCCTCCCTTCCCTTGCAGCCTTCGAAGAATCTCTCCTTCTGTACATGAGTCTGTTTTTAAGTCCTTATGGTAGGGGTCTCATACAATATTTGTCCTTGTGCCACTGACTAATTTCACTCAGCATAATGTCTTCCAGTTGCAACCAGGTTATGAGATGTTTTGTAAAATCATCATTGTTCTTTATCACTGCATAGTGTTCCATTGAGTATATATACCATAGTTTATGTATCCATTCATCTGTTGTTGGGCATCAGGGTTGATTCCATCTTTTTGCTGTTGTAGACTGTGCTGCAATAAACATTTGTGTGCATGTATCTGTTCATGTGAATGCTCTTACTTCTGTAGGATATATCCCAAGCAGTGGGATTACTGCGTGAAATGGTATATCTATTTCCAGCTTTTTAAGGAAGAGCCAGATTTCTTTCCAAAGAATTGTAGCATTTTTCAATCCCACCACCAGTGTAGGAGAGTTCCAGTTTCTCCACAGCCTTTCCATCATTTGTTGTTTCGGGTTTTTTGGATCATGGCCAACCTTCTTGGGGTGAGATGATATCTCATAGTAGTTTTGATTTGAATTTCTTTAATAGCTAATGATCTTCAGCATTTCTTCATGTGTTTTTTGGCTGTCTGGATGTCCTCTTTAGAGAAGTGTCTGTCCATTTCCTTCACCCATCATGTAATTGGATTATTTATCCTTTTCTACTTGATATTCTGTAGTATTTTGTAGATTATGGAGATCAGAAGCCAGTCTGACATGTAGTTGCCAAATATTTTTTCTCATTCTGTAGTTAGTCTTTTGACTCTTGGTAAAGTCTTTGGATGAACAAAAGCGTTTGATTCTTAGTAGTTCCCATTTATCTATTTTCTTTTCTGTTAATTGTACTCTGTCAATTTTTGAAGTCTGTGTTGTATATTAAAACTTCCATTGTTGATTCTACTTTTTCTTTGATGAGCTTTATTGTTTTAGATTTGATATTTGGGTCTTTTATCCAATTTGAACTATTTTTTTGTATAAGGTGTGAGATATGGGTCTTGTTACAGTTTTTTGCAGATGGATATCCAATTTTGCCAGCATCATTTATTAAAGAGACTGTTTTCTCCCCAGTTTAAAATCTTGGGGTTGGGGCCTTTGTAGAATATCATTTGTTCATAGGAGGATGGTGGCATCTCTCGGGTCTCAACTCTGTTCCATTCATCTATATGTCCCTTTTTGTACCAGTACCAGGCTGTTTTGACTACTGTGCCACTGTAATAGTTTCTAAAATTGGGTAGTAAGAGGCTTCCCAGTGTGTTCCTCTTATCCAGGGTTTCCTCCCTTTCCAAACAAAGTTGGTGATTTCTTTCTCCATCTCATTAAAAAATGTCACTGGCATTTGTATTGCAGTTGCATATGTAGATTGCTTTGGGTAAAATGGACATTTTCACAGTGTTAACTTCCTATCCATGAGCAGGGTAGGTTTCTCCATTTATATAAGCCTCTCTTAGTTCCTTATAGTAAAGTCTTGTAGTTTTCTTTGCATTGGTCTCTTGTTTCTCTGGTTAGATTTATTCCTAGGTATTTTATCTTCTTGGGAGTATAGTAAATGGAATTGATTTGGTGATTTCTTCTTTAATAATCTCATTGTTGGTATAAAGGAATCCTACTGATTTACTTATGTTTATCTTGTATCCCGATACTTTGCTAAACTCCTCTAATAGTTCCAATAGTCTACTTATGGATTCCTTTGGGTTCTCTGTATATACAATCATATCATCTGCAAATAGGGAGATATTTACTTCTTCATGGCCAATACGAATTGCCCTTTATTCCTTGGTCTTGTCTAATTGCTCTGGCCAGAACTTCTAGTACAGTGTTGAACAGGAGAGGAGAGAGTGGGCATCCTTGTCTAGTTCCTGTTCTCAATGGGAATTGTTTCAATCTCTCCATTCAGAATGATTCGGCTTTGTATAAAGGCCCTTATTGCATTGAGGTATTTGCCTTCTATTCCTATTTTCCTGAGGGTTTTTAGCATGAATGGGTGTTGGACTTTGTCAAATGTCTTTTCTGCGTCAACTGACAAAATCAGATGATTCTTGTTTTTTGTGTTGTTTATGTGGTTGATCACATTAATTGTTTTTCTTATGTTGAACCAGCTTTGCATCCCTGGTATGAATGCAACTTGGTCGTGATGAATTACTTTGTTGATATGTTGTTGAATTCTTTTAGCAAGTATTTTGTTGAAGATGTTTAAATCTAGGTTCATGAGTGATATTGGTCTGTAGTTCTCCCTTTTTGTTGGGTCTTTCCCTGGCTTTGTTATCAGGGTTGTGCTGGCTTCATAGAACGAATCTGGGAGTATTTCATCCCTTTCTATGCTGTGAAATAGGCTCAGCAGTGTTGGAGTGAATTGTTTTCTAAAAGCTTGGTAGAATACTGCAGTGAAGCCATCTGGGCCAGGGCTTTTTTAGTTGGTAGTTTTCTGATGACTTTTTCAATCTATTCTTTTGTGATGGGTATATTAAGTTGTTCTGTTTCACCTTGTGGTAATTTTGGTAGCTGATATGAATCTAGGAATTTGTCCATTTCCTCCAGCTTTTCAAATCTGTTAGAATACAGTCTTTCATAGTATTCTGTTAGGATATTTTTTATTTCTGTTGGATCTGTTGTGACACCTCCCTTCTCATTTATTATTTGGGTTATTTGTTTCCTTTCCTGTTTTTCTTTAGTAAGTTTAGACAATGGTTTGTCAATTTTGTTAATCTTTTAAGAAAGCCAGCTTTTGGTCTTTTCATTTTTTTTCAATTACTCCTCTATTCTCTAATTTGTTTAGTTCTACTCTAATCTTTATGATCTGTCTTCTCCTGGTGCCTGAAGTGTTCCTCTGTTGCTCTCTTTCTACTTGTTTAAGCTGCAGGATTAATTTCTTGGTTTGGGCTCTTTCTTCCTTCCAGATGTGTGCATTTATAAACTGACCTGTGAGCACTGCTTTGGCTGTATCCCATAGGTTCTGGTAGGAAGTATTTTCATTCTCATTTGAATCTGTAATTTCTTTATTTTGTCCTTGATTTCTTCTATAGCTCATGGCTTTTTGAGCAAGATGTTGTTCAATTTCCATGAGTTCCACTTTCTATCTATGTTTTTCCTGCTGTTGATTTCAACTTTAATGGCTGTCATGGATTGACTTATGTCCCCCCAAAAATGTATGTGTTGATTTGACTTGGCCATGAGTTTCAGTATGGTGCCATTCCTCCCATGTGTTGTGAATCCTACCTCTGTGATAACTGATGATGGAGGAAAGACAACAGTTGTGTTAGTAAAGCAGGACTCAAGCTACAAGCTTGTGGAATGTAAGGGAGAGAAGTGAGCAGAGGAAGTTGGGAACCTCATACCACCAAGAGAAAAGCAGCAAAAGCAGAGCACATCCTTTGGACCCAACGTTCCTGTGCAGAGATGCTGTCACTGGATTTGGACTTATCCTTCCAGATTGTTATAGTTCTCATACTGAATGGACTTGTAACTCGTTAATGGGTTTGCGGTTTACCAGACTGTAGCAATAAAAGCTTCCCTTCATGAAACCTTCCACTCGTGGTATTTTCTATTAGAGCAGCAGTACCAGGTGATTAAGACAATGGCTTTATGGTCTGAGAAGATGCTTTGCAATAATTCAATGGTTTAGATTTTGTTGGTATTTGCTTTATGTACTAACACATGGTCTATTTGGGAAAATGTTCCATGTGCACTGGAGAAGAAGGTATAATTACCTGCTGATGGATAGAAAGTTCTGTCTATGTCGATGAGGTCTAGTTAGTTAATTGTCTCAATGAAATCTTCTATGTCTTTACTGAGCTTTTCTCTAGAAGACCTGTCCGACACTGAAAGTGGAGTGTTGAAACCTCCTGCTATTATTGTGGAGTGATGTATGTCACTTTTGAATGTGTTCAGTGTTTCTTTGATGTATTTAGATGCTATAGTATTGAGTGCATGAGTATTTAATATTGTTAAGTCCTGCTTGTGTGTTGACCCTTTCAGCAATAAGTAGTGTCCATCTTTGTCCATAATGATGGATTTTACATTAAAATCTATTTTATCTGAAATTAATATTGTCACACCTGCTCTTCTTTGTATATTGTTAGCTTGGTATATATTCTTCCATCCATTAATTTTCAGTTTGTTCATATCTTTAAGTCTAAGATGAGTTTCTTGTAAGCAACATATAGACGGATTGTGTCTTTTGACCCAAGATGTCCCTCAGTGTCTCTACTAGAGTGTTCAGTCCCTTTACATTCAAAGTAATTATTGATAGGCATGTGTTTAGTGCCGTCATTTTGGTGTATTTATTTTTGTGTTGATGTTTTCTCTTTTGTTCTTCCTATTCTGTTCTGAGACATTCTTCTTTATGGGTTGATTTTTCATCTTTTTCCATGTTGGTTTTGTGTTTGTTGAAACTCCTGTATTGTGTTACTTGTTTTGATATGTTGTATCTTTGTTGCACTTTGCAGCTACCCCTATGATTCCTCTTAATAATCTATGGTTAAACCCAATTTTAACTTGTAAATATCTTATTAACTTTCTCTCCGTCTGGAAGGACTGTAACTACTGTAGTATATCCCCCTTTTTAATGTGATTGTATCATAGTTTTCATGATATGATCACTGGATCACTTCTTTTAATATTATAGCTTTGTTTCAGTTTTGTGTCTTACCTGAGTAGGTTTCTAGATGATGTGTCCTGTATTGTCTCCTAAAATATAGAGTTAATAGTTTTGTTCTTCTAAGCCAAGAGCTTCTTTCAGTATTTCTTGTAGCTTTGGTTTGGTTTTTACAAAGTCTCTGAGTTTCTGTTTATCTGTGATGTAAATGTCTTAATTTCATTTTCATATGTGAAAAACAGTTTTGCAGGATATATAATTCTTGGTTGGAAGTTTTACTCCTTCAAGGATTTGAATGTTCCATCCCACTGCCTCCGTGCCAACATGGTTTCCGCCAAGAAGTAAAACTAAAGCCTACAGGGTTTCCCTCTGAATGTTAACTTTGCTTTGAGTCTCAGAGACTTTAAGAGTTTCTGCTTATGTTTCATTTTGTTCAGCTTGATGATACTATGTCTTAGTGTCTTTCTTTAGGGGTCTAAATTGTGTGGCATTCTGTACACATCTTGAGTATCTATGTTGTCTTTTTTCATAACGTCGGGGACGTTTTCTGCCAGCTAGTCAACGACAATACTCTCTGTGTTTTCAAGTGTCCCTTCCTGTTCAGGAACTCCAATTAGCTGTAGATTGTTCCTCTTGATAGAGTCCCACATGTTTCTTAACGCTTCTTCATTTTTCTTCTTTCTTTTCTCTGATTTCTCCTCATAAATGCTGGTGTCATTAGTACTATTTTCCAAATCTGAAAGTCTATTTTCCGTTTGTTCAGTTCTGTTCTCTTGGCTTTGAATTGTGTTTTCTAACTCTTTAATTGTGTTACTGATCTGTTGGATTTTGGAATGATGGTGTTCCATCAGTTCGAACACCTACCTTAATTTTTCATTTTGCTCTGCTGAATTTTGTATAATGTCTAGGAGGGCTCTCTGTATAATTATTTTGTACTCGACCTCCAAAAGTTTCAGAAAGGCTGCTTCATCTGTGAAGTCCTCTGGTTCTTTCTTTTAGGAGCTTTCTGGAGCCATGGATGTTTTTTTCTTTAAGAGTCTGGCAAAGGTTTGTTGCTTTGGGGGGCATCTAGAGGTTCTTCAGTTTCTCTGGTGTTGCGTTAACAGTGTTGAAGCACAGTCAGAGAAGAGAGTTGATTACCAGTCACCTCTACATCCAGTGACTGGGCCCAGTGGAATCTCTGGGGTAGCATGTTCCACCTCCTGGCTGGCAAACACGTGGCCCTACTGATGGAGTCATGGGGGGGCCATCAGCTGACCCTATGTTGTGAGTCAGTAAAGGCTAGAAGAGATGCCGTCAGGTGACACCACAGTTATTTCTCCAGGTAGTCTTATTTTGAAAGGTAAAAGCTATCGGACAGCTTCCAAACTCATCAGGCTGCAAGTGTGCAAGCCCCTCTTTCCAGCTGGCAATGGAGTTACCTCTATATCCATACCCAGATGCTGTGATCTAGTTCAAAGTATGGAAAGGCTACTGTCCTGCTGTCATACACTGCCAGGCCCCATCTGCAAGGCTACACTGTACTAAACACAGCTTTTCTGATGAGAAAGTTCTCCCCAGGCTGGCACTGCCTCCCAGCCTGGGAATTAGCCCCTGCTGAGGTCTCTGTTTGTGTAACCCACCTCCCAGTTGAACAAGATGATGTCCCATACAAGCTGTCCTGCCTGTTTTGAAACAGCTGAATCAATGGCACAGGTTCAGAAAGAGAGGGTGGAGGGGGATGGTGTTCAGAATCCAGAGCCATGCTCTCAAAATTTAGCTATTCCACCAGCTAATCACATCAGCAGTGCAGCTGAGCTCTGCTGCCAGTTAAGCCCAATTGATGCTGCTGGCTAACAAAAAGAAAAAAGCTAAAAGCAGCAGTTACCTTCAGTCCACAAGAGCCAGCCATTCAACAAGGGTAGGGGTCAACAAAAGAGAAGTTCCCTGTTCAATGACATGTAGTCCAAATTGACAGCCTTATGCCATGTCCCAGGGCTCACTGGGTGTCTAGAAGGCTCTGTTGAATTATCAATCCATGCCTTAGTTTTTGGAGGGAATTAAGATGTGTGTCCACTCTGCCATCTTGACTCCACTCCTTGAGGTTTTGTTTTGATTTATTTTGTTTTGTTTGGATTTGACTTCTGACAAGAAGAATAAAGAGACATGCAAAGACTTTAAGAAAGCATGAACAAAAGATAAACTTTCAAAATGTAGAGGGAAATATGTACATAGGAAATGAGAGAATGTTGAAAGGAAACTTCCTTTGTAACACGGGTCCAGCTTCCACTACCTATGAAAAGTGAGGAATATTGTAGTACAAAAGTACTAGAACAGGTTGGAGGAGATTTCTTAAGTGAATTACTACTGTCCCATTATATAATAGCAAGTTTAGATACAGTAGGAAAGTAAAATGTTTTTGTGGGATTATCAGAATGCATTATTGAATATTAATCCCTAAGGCCACTGACAGTTTCAACTGATTGACTTTCCAGTGCCATCTCCATAAATTCAGGGAATGGTTTGCAAAATGTACATATAGAGCACACTGCTGTTTTCTATACTGTACCTGCATATAGCGCTATGGATGCTTTTGAGACGTAGGAGTTCAGGCAGAATCTTACTTTAGCCAATTTGAAAAGAAATGGAAATTGTACTGAATCCAGAATCTCACGAAAATGAAAGTTTACTGCTACAGAGCATAAAAGTATGTACTGTTAATTGAGTCATTTTGATTTGTTTACATAAAATAACTGGTTGGTATACAAAAGAGAATATGCCAATTCTGCAGGGTACCTAAAATTATCTTCCATTGTAATGATATTTAGATAAATATAAGGTGTTCTTAATATAATTAGTGTGTTTGTGTGTGTCCAAACCCAAACCAAACCCACTGCCATCAAGTCCATTCTGACTCATAGCAACACTAGAGGACAGTGTAGAACTGCTCCATAGAGTTTGCAAGGGGTGCCTGGTGGATTTGAATGGACAACTTTTGGGTTAGCAGATTAGCACTTAACAACTATGCCACCAGAGTCTATACATGTGTGTGTATATGTATGTGTATACATATACAAATATATGTAATTGTTTATATATGGTATTGTTTATATATATAGTGTAGACACATTATTGCTTTAGTACTGATGAAGTCACTGACAAGGTTACTTTCAGGGTGCTTCAATTTTAGGGCTAGCTCTTGTCAGTATCCTGTTTGTCAGGATTGGGGGAAGAAAACATTGCCATGCAGTTGAAAACGACTTGATGAAGACAATTTAACAGCAGACACACACCACTCACAGTGCATGTGGTTGTTGCTGTTGTTGTTAGGTGCTGTCGAGGCAGTTCTGACTCATGTGACCCTATGCACAACAGAACGAAACACTGCACAGTCTTGCACCACGTCCACAGTCATTTTACGCCTGATCCCATCATTATGACCACTGTGTCAATCTATTTTGTCAAGAGTCTTCCTCTTTTTCGCTGACTATACACTTTATCAAGCATGATGCCCTTCTCTGGGGACTGATCCTTCCTGACAACTTGTCCAAAGTATGTGAGATGTAGTCTTGCTGTCTTTGCTTCCAAGGAGAACCTTGTTTGTACTTATGCCAGAACAGATCTGTTTGTTCTTTTGGGAGTCCATGGTATGTCCAATATTCTTCAACACCACAATGCAAAGGTATCAATTTTTCTGTCTTCCTTGTTCATTGTCCACTATTCACATTCATATGATGCAATTGAAAAATGTCTTGGCTTATGTCACATGTGCTTTAGTTTTCAAGGTGACGTCTTTACTTTTGAATACTTTAAAGAGATCCTTTGCTGCCAATTTTCCCAATGCAGTGTGTCTTTTTAAATTTCTTGACTGCTGTTTCCATGACAGTTGATTATGGACCCCAGTAAAATGAAATCCTTGACAACCTCAATCCTTTCTTCATTTATCATGATGTTGCTTACTGGTCCAGTTGTGAAGACTTTTGTTTTCTTGATGTTGAGATGCAATACATGCTGAAGTCTGCAGTCTTTGATCTTCTTCAGCGAGTGTTTCAAATCTTCACTTTCAGAAAGTTAGATGGTGTCATCTGCATAATACAGATTGTTAGTAAGTCACCCTCCAAAAGTGACGCCTCATTCTTCTTCATATAGCCCATCTTCTCAGATTATTTGGTTGACACACAGATTGAAAAGCTGTGGTGAAAAGATATAACCCTGATGCATACTTGTCCTGACGTTTGTATCTCCTTCTTCTATTCACAAGACTGTGCCTTGATCCATCCACAGCACAGTGCTTAGAACTAAAAATTCAGCAGCACTCTAGCATTAGCCAAGCTGCCAGCCTTATGCTGATATCCAAACTCAGATCTTACATCTAAATCCAAAAGAGTAGCATTTTCATAAAGCAGAATGACTGCTAACTGTATTCCAGTTATTCAACATAAACAACGACTTCCATTCTTAAGATCCACCTTTCATTTCTCACTGTTCATAGCCAGAAGGGATGAGAAGGAGCCTGAGAAGACCCAGTGGAACCTGTGTGCTATGAGAGCACTTCAGAGGGAATGAACATCTGTAGCAGATAGTAGTCTCTGCAGAGGATATCAGCAAGCCATTGTCCTGCTTTTAACAATTATTTCCCTTCTCTTTTCATTCTCTCTGTGTGGTGCATGGCAGAGTCTCCTCCTCGAAGGGACTGAGAACTGTTGGGCTCAGTAGGCTGGGGACTGGACACCTGTCTCTTATCCTTCAGCCAGCTTCTATTGTAAAATAATCTCAGACTTAACTTCCATTTTCTGAAATAATTTAAGCAATCTCATTTTACCATATATTTGGCTTTGCTCCTTTTCAGCTTATTTAAAATGTATGAGACAAAGGAGGTAGAAGGGGAAGAGACTGTGAAGAAATGAAAATCTACTCTTACGTGTTCTTTGTCTGTTTTTTGCAATACTAAAAAGGATTTGACCTTCAAGAGACCAAGCAGTAAGCACGGAAGACTGGTTCTCAAGGAGAGAAAGGCTTCTGAGAAGCAATGGACTATGAAAGGAAATGGACTTGGGTCGATATAAGTATGTTCCTTACTTCTCTTTTCACACATATTTGGATGATACTGATTTGGTAGAGGAATTGAGGAGACTTGTTACTCAGAACAACAGAGGAATAACATGTCAGAAGATACGAAATGTGAGGTGGGGTTAGATGCTTTGTAGAGTAGCAGAATTAGAACAGTTATTTACAATTACATGCTAAATAAAAGCCAGGTTTATGAATAAATGGGACATGAAGTTTCAGAAAAGGCCTGGGGTGGTAAGAGGAAGATAAATAGGAATATATCAGGAAATGAAGTTCTCAGCACAGCTAAGGCATTCAACTGGCACTTAAAAGCTTTTACTTTTCTTATGTCTTGTGTATTATTTCGTGGTTTATGAAAGTAAGACTGAATTCTATGCTGTTTTCCAAATCAATATAATTATATAAAAAAAATAACCATATTTACACACATGTGAGAACTACCAGTTGAGTTCATGAACTCATCCTAGAAAAAGTGCTACATACCTGACTGCTGAATATCACTGTGATCACCTTCAAAGTACTCCCCTTGGGGAGCTATGCACCAAAGCCGGTGCCTAGTCTACCCTTCAAAGTAATTTTGGAACTCTTTATCTTGAATAGCCATCAAAGCTGTCATCATATTACCTTGATGTCCTGAATGTCACCCAAATGTCTTCCTTTCAATATTTCCTTTATCTTAGATTAAAGAAAAAAGTCATTGGAGGTCAGATCAGGTGAGTAGGGAGGGTGTTCTGATACAGCTATTTGTTTACTTACTAAAATCTCCCTTACAGACAACTGTACAATTAAATTCACAAACTTACCACCACGTCACCATGCATAGTGGCCATTCCAGAAAGAGTTCCAAAATTCTTCAAAGGGTAGACTAGGCACTGGCATAAGTGCATAGCTTCCTAAGGGGAGTACTTTGAAGGTGGCCACAGTGATATTCAGCAATCAGATATATAGCACTTAGAACAATTAACTTCATGGACTTAATATTCAGGCCTACTATACATCTTTTGTGAGAATATAAAGAAATAAATCTTTGATTTCTTATTCATCAGTGCTTGTTCGAACTCTGAGGATAGAATGAGCGTCAGCATACTTCTCTAAGCATTTTTAGATACTTAGACAGTGATTCCTGCAAGAGATTCAACCTTGCACTTGTATCAGTTAACCCTTGCCACCATAATGCTGTGTAATAAACCACCTCCAAGCTAAGTGCTTTCAAAAATAAATATTCACTGTCCTTTTTTAGAGTTGTAAATTCATTGGGTCTCTGCTAATCTAGATGAGGTTCAACTGCATAACTCTGCTTCAGGCTGCAATCAAGTGGCCTTGACCCTGGGCTTCAGTTGGAGTTCAGATCTGCTTCACATGTGTTCATGCTGGAGCCCACGCTACAGAGGGGAGGCATGGTCTCCTCATGGCAAATGGTAGGAGCCCAGAGGGGTGAGATAAAATGCATGAAGATGAATAAATTGCTTAGAACGCTGCACAGCATAGAAGGAGCAGAGCAGTAACTAAGAAAAATGAACAAACCTGTTACTGTCGCGTCGGTTCCAATCCATGGTGCTCCTGTGTGTTTTAGAACAGACTTGAACTCCATAGAGTTTTCAATGGCTGTGACCTTTCAAAAGTAAATTGCTGGTGCCTATTATTAAATTCATGATATGATTGCATGTTTTCCATATTTATACTTTCCAATCTAACGATAACTACTTCCAAGAGTCAGTTCCAGCTCACAGTGACCCTACAGGGTACAGTAGAACTGCCTGGTAGAGTTTCTGAGGAGTAGCTGATGGATTTGAACTGCTGCTGTCTTTGTCAGCAACTGTAGGTCTTAACCATTGTATCAGTGTGATGCCATTCTAAACATGTGTGTTTGTGTGTGCGTACACACACATACATGTGTATATGTACACACTTATACATGTTTTAGTGCCCTTGAGTCAATTCTGACTCATGGAGACCTATAGGACAGAGTAGAGCTGCCTTATAGGGTTTCCAAGAAGCAGTTCATGTATTACAAATGCTAGTTTTTTCATCAGAAGCCACGCTGTTAACGACTGCATTGCCAGCACTCCAATCTAGATATACGAAGGTAAAATTTTTTTCATCCATCACACTGCCTAATACTCACTATTCTAATTTTTCAATCTGATAGCATGATTTGGTCTGGGTTTGGTACAGTCAGCTGACAAACCAGGAGTCTGATTCAGGTGCATCATTTCAGATGAAATTCTCAACAATACTGAAGAGCGGTCAGTCTCTTTTACTTCCCCAGTGCTATTCAAAGTGTGGTGCAGACCAGTGTCAGTTGGTAAATTGAAATTGTCCACAGTGAGATAAACATAGAGATCAAGAGTAAGTATTCAGATAAACATATTTAACCTGGTGAGCCAGTAAAAAAGTTCAGAGACACATTTGGAATAACACCGATCTACCTTATTGGCATGTAATCTTATGAAAAGTTGCAACGCAGCAGGTGTCAGAAGATTTAAATTTTAATTAGACTTACAGTCAACTACTGACTTCACTTTCTGTGTCTTAGTTTCCTCAAATGTAAAACGCTCTTTGAATTAAATCTCTAACAGCCCTTCCATAACTAACAGTACATAATTCTATTGAATGTACTCTTGTGATATTTCGTGTTTTGTGATATTTTGTAGTATTTCACTTTAACTTTTCCTCCACCATTTATTCTGTCAGAGGGGTTTTTGTTGTTGTTTTTTAGTGTTTTTAACCCTTAGAATTGATGGTTGCTAGATATCTCAAAACAAATTATCAAGATCAAACATTTGGATGCATCCGAAATCTTCCTCTTCTTCTTTATTTTGGCTTGTTTTTTAAAAATAAAATTCTCCCTTAAAATTTCATTTTTACCTTTATGTTATAAGATAGAAATGAAGAGACTACTTTATTGTTTTTAGTTTAATACTTTATAGGATCCCTAGGAGTTTAGTTAACTAAGGGCTCAGCTGCCAACCAAAAAGGTGGCAGTTCAAATGCACACAGCAGCTCTGTGAAAGAAAGATCTGAAGATTTGCTCCTGTAAAGATTACATCCCAGCAAGTCCTATGGGACAGTTCTGTCACATTAGATCATTTATGAATAGAAAATGAGCTCAACAATGCCTAACAACAACAGTCTAATGCTTTAATATATGTATATAATAAAAGGATAAACTAATAAAATAAAAGGCAATAAGGAGAATATCTTAAATGTACACCATGTTTTTCATCTTCAGGAGTAATTTCTTTGTACTCTTTTAAATACTGCTCCAATTGAGGGGGAATGAGTCGAAGAAGAAGGCTTAGTATCTGTGCTTCAAGGAATAGATTTCTGTCAAAAATTTAAAGAAACCAATCCTTCTTTAAAAGCCATATCTGGTTAGGCAAAGCCCTGCAAAAGGTGCACACTCTAAAGTTACCCTCTACTGGATGCTTTTGCAGCTCAAGTGCCCATTCGTTGGTTGTTGGAGAACTACTTGGAATGCCTGATCTTCCTCCAGATGTCTTGAAGTATTCTGTATGTTAAACTTGTACTGTATCTTCAGTAACTTAAAGAAATTATCTTTGTTCCCAAAGATTTCTCAATTCTTTGTTTTGGAAGCTTTCTAATGCCTTCATGATTTGCCTCTTTATGTGATTCAATATTGACTGTTGTCTGTCAATTGTCAATAAGTTATTGTATTCACTTATTTTGTGTTGCTTACCGTGTCCTTGCTTCTTCTTTTGTTTCATATGTGCCAATAGGCTGCTGGTGTGAGCTAGTTTGATTATTGGCACCTCTTAATCCCAGACCCCTGTCATAGGAAGCTTGGTGGCATGGATGGTGCCACCAGTCCTCAGGCCTCTGACGTGGATAGTGAGGACCCTACTTAATAGGAAAAGTCACAAACCGCCTCTCTGTCATAGCTGAAACAATAGAGTTAGACATCAGTTATACAACCTGTTACACTGTTCTAATGAAGGCTTGTGTTGTTATAATGAGTCTACACAGGTCTGTGCAGGAGTGCAAGACATCCTTATGCCTGTGCCTAGGCAAAGGAGCTGTTTCTTCCCTAAGTTCCCAGTTTAGGGGAGCTGGCAGATTATTTTTTCCCATTTCTTAATTTGTTCCCTTTGCAAGTCCAAGAGAATGGCCCAGGACATGTGAGGAATTCTACTTCCAGCTCAGTCTATGTGTGAGTCCCTGAAGCCAGCTCAGACCTGGTGTAGAGTGGGAAAAGGGCAGGTAAATGGGAGAGAGGGTTGTCCCAGAGAAGTGTTTTCCGATTCATGCAGTGGATTAGACATGAGTACTTACCTTTGCCAAACACAAGCTGATTTTCACTGATTCTGGAGGTGACAGTAGACTGTCTACTGTATTATCTCTCAGGTTCCAGAAAACACAACCTGAATGCCACTGCTTGCCTCACCCTGCTGCACCAGTGTATCTCACTTGGGAGGTGCTGGTTTCTGTAGGCTCAAGTCTGATAACTCTTTGCTGCTTCTGAACTGTCTCTCCCTCTCCTTATCATGCAATCCAATTCCTCAACTATGCTTTTGATATTCAGGGCTCCTAGTATGTCATATGTAAATGTTTCCCTTATTTTACTGGGTCTTTGATGTAAGAGGGTCAGCAGGAAGCATCTGACTACTCTGTCATCTTGGCTGTACCTTCACTGGGTGTGTTTGAACTGTTAGCTTTTTGGTTATCCACTGGTGCTTAAACATGGTGCTACCAGGGCTTCTCAACTGCTCGTAAGATCATCTAATCAAAACGGACCATGTATCTCTGCAAAATCCCTTTTGCACAAATTCTGGAACACAGCAGATTCTGCTATGTATACATCTATTTCCTAGAGAAAAATAAAACACTGGTGGATAGGTACATTCTGCTTCTTGTTTTGTTTCCCTAAGATACCAAGCACAGTACACTACACATTGCAGGTGTTAGATGTGATTGTTGAGCCGAGATTGCATCGTTCTTACAACTTCACCTTCTCATTAGGTTTTACCCTTCTGTGCTATAAATTTCCTGAATTTTTACATTAGGCCATAAAACTACTCAATTCAGTTTCATATGTTTAATATTACTTTTTTTTCTATAAACATCTTACTTGGTGTTTTGCATATGGTAGGTATTGGATAACATTTCTTCTTCTTTTCTTTTCTTTTTTTTTAAAGTTGCCTGTGCTGCACTTGGCTTTGGTGCTGCACCTACACTTATCTGACCTTTGAAGAATATTTCCTTACACTCAGCATTTGAAGTAACATATTGTTTATGTTTGCTGTACACATAATACAGTTGTATATCTTATAATCATTCGTATTTGTGCCTTTTTCAATGTTGCTGATACTCAGGTTCATCTCCTTAGGGAAAACTTATGTGTCAGATTTTTTTTTTCTTTATTTGCTATGTTTATTTTTTCTAAGCTCAGCCTTATTTTAGATGCTTTCTGTTCATATTTGTAAATATGTTGACCTTCCTTGCATTATTTTCTGTTCAGTGGCAGTTGCAATATCCTTAAATCTAGTGCCATTTACAACCTTGCCATACTCATTCTTATGTACAATGATGAGCTTTATTACGCCTACTGAAGGGATCATCAGAACGGGATATTCACTCATTCATGATAAATCTTTACTAATTGACAAACTGATAGCGTTAATGTGTGAGTCAATTTAAATCAAATTGGAATCTTTAATATCCATTTCCTATTTATTGAAACTCATATGAGTTGCCCTGTGCTGCATTTTTGTCAGTTGTTTATGATTCTGACCCCCAGAAAGCTATCAGACATGATGTCCACCATTCATTCTTCTCTAGATAATATTGCTTACCTGTTACCTTGATGTTTTTGACTGTGCTCCATGAATATCTGTGTCTTTTAAAAAGTACTTAAGTTAGTATCCAAAATTATTCTCTTTTCCTATTATTAGTGTTAGTTCCATTTGCCCATTATTACTATGTGGTTTGGATACATAGAATTCTCTCTTTTCTTCATACCTTTGCCCAAATCAAATTCAATCACTGTGACAGCCAGCTATCGAGCCAAATTTGGGCATCATATACAGAGATATTGATTTGTTAATGTCCAAATTTTCTAATTATTCTGTGCTTTCAGGGGCTGTTTTTGCAGAATCTTAATTGAGTCCTAGTTATATACAGTAATTGTTTCTTATTAACACTCGATTTGAGAAATTAGTTGAGTGTTTCTGCTGTTTGTAGTTATCGTTAACACTACATTCCTCATTTAGTTTTGGCCCCACTTACTCACTACATTCTGGTGCTCCTGTCTGCCTGTCACGCAGTGTTAAAAACACTTTTTAGTTCTAATCATTTGTACTAACTATGACTCATTAATCTTTTGTAGATTTTATTGTGTTTGCTGTTAGTTTGTTTTTTACTTCTAGGTTCACTCTACCATTGCTTTGTATAAGCAGCAGCTATTGTAATGAATAGAGAACACTTAGGTTTATCACCCACACCAAAAGTTTATCCAAGATTGCCACAAAACTCCAGATGTGGATTTTATATTTGTCGAGGAATACAATCAGCTACCCTCTGAACATGAATCCTACGTATACACCATCAGCATACATTGTATACTTCCTCAACAATGTGGGCCCAATAATTTACTAATCCTCTCCGGCCAATGGAGTGCTTGCTCATTCAGTCTGGTTTACAGTATTTCCTAGTCCTAGTTCCTTCAAAGTACAGTCACATCAAAACTATTTTTCACTGTCTCTGAGGATTAGCACTACCCAACTTCGGATTTACACTAAATAATCTGAATTGTGCAGTAAGAAGGCTTCTATTGATCCTCACCCTCTCTCCCTAGCCAGTCTTCCCTAAATGTACCTTTCTGCCTTTGTCTTGATTCCTGATCTCTACTCTTCTTTTCATCCTTTTCAATCATGGTTCTGTTATCTTGCACAAATGTGTTCTAATAGACTGTGGTACCAAAAGAAAAAAAAATCGTGTTTAATCAAAAGCACCCGAAGTCCCCTATCCAGGGGCTTACTTATTTTCAGTAGCAACTGATGAAAGAGAGTTTCAGGAACTGAATATATCTGTATCTATATATAGATACTTATAGATAAATAGATATACATACACACATATACATACATACATACATAAATGTAATCCTTTGAAATTTATTGTTGACCTCTAGTTCTAGTTCTCTTTTTCATTCAGTTGACCTACCTCATTCTCCCTCCAAATATGCACAAATTCTTGCTTATAGCCACCTATTGTACGCCTCACAGAAGGAAAGAAGGGGAGAAAAAAGTAAAAGAAAATAGGCTTAAATTACATATGAAACTCTTAGCTTAACAGGAGCATTGGTGCCAGATTTCACAACCATAACATTAGGGAAGTAGTCCAAATATTAGAAGAGGTGGGGTGGGAGAGAAAAGCTGCCGGTAAAGTCCTTTGGAGACAATACATTCATCGATGAAGTAGTTAACTTCTTATATCAGTGTGATATGTAGAATTTCAGATATCAAAGAAGATACAGTTAGTGATTAATTACTTTATGAAAAGACTAACAATAGTATTTTTAATAGCATACTGCCCTCTGCCATTTCAAATACAGCTGTATTATAGAAATTCTATTACATGAGTCGGCTCCGACTCGACGGCACTTGGCATTACGTAGTTTTTAGGAGCATGGTTCTATTATCAAGTATCTAGTATTAGAAATGTATGGATTCACATAAACATGATAGTGTCAATCAATAAAGCCATTCATTTGCTCAGCAATTGTTAGAGCAGAATATTTCAGGAGAGATCTAGAAAGGAAATAAACCCATAGAGAAAAGGACAATATCTTGTTCAAAGTTTTAGACCCATTATTAGCCAAACTGAGTGATTTTCTTAGGTCAACTTTTTCAGACACAGAGCCTGGGACAGGGTTTAGGTGTATGTGAGTTTTTCAGGAAGTGTTCCTCAAGGAAAATTCTGTAAGCAGAAAGAGAAGGTGGGTAAAGGAAGGGAAGAAGCCAAGAAAAATACTGTCACAAGGAGTCTCTAACCGACTCTGGTCCATGATGAGGTTCTAAATTGTAAATAGCACTGCTAAGTTGTTCCACCTTTAGACAGAAGGACAAGTTATTATTTGTTAACCTGTATTAGTTACTAACTATTTGAGAATAGGGAGGTTGTAGGCACCTGGGAATTTCAGGACATCTTGGCTGTTGCCCGGCAAAGAGGTTCCAGAGAGAGAGGCCACAGGTATAAACTGCTAACCATAGTTTTGGCAGCTGCTGGGTGACAGATGTACCTTCTGGAAAGGGAATATGGACTGAGTACCTGAAGTGTCAACTACAATGATGAATAAATATTTATTAGCAGACAAAAAATAAAAAATAAACAAACAAACAAACAAATATGGCCTAATGTGACTCCAACCAAGCTCATATTCCATAGAAATGATGATATTCCCTAATCTAATTTTTCTTTATGGCAGTGAATCTTATTGGACATACTACTTATATTCCATATGGCTTTTCAGTATCACTTTAGAAGACACAGCTTAAGTAGCAGTGAATAGAAATGATTAAATCCAAGAAAACAACCAATCAAGAAGCAGTAAGAGAATCTTTGCTTTTAATTCAGCTTTTGTTGGCAGGGTAAAGTTAATAAGATTTCATAATAAGCAGCTAGATAAGTGAGACCTTAAGGAAGGTGGATAGAGGAAAGCTTGACAGAGAACATTAAAGCAAGCCCCCAAATCATGTAGAATGGCTCCATAACTCTGGGCCAAAAAGAATAACTGGAAATAAACAGGTTAGGCAAGTAATACCTAAACATGAATTACTTTTTTCTGAGTAGACTGATGTAGAAACTTGAATGGCAGAAGGCACAGAGGCAATAGCTGGATTTACTGAGTCTGGGACAGATATAAAAGATGCTGCTATCAAATAGTGATGGTTTGCTGACGCTTAATCCAACCACAGGTGCACAGCCACTGTTAGCAGCAGCACCTGTGAATACAAATGGCAGGAACATTAAAGCCCTAGTTGCTCAAGTATGACATTAATAACTTCTGATGAAAGGATGATAGCACATAAAGCTCTATGTATATTTTTATGGCACAGCAGATTTCAGATATTTAGATTTCAATCTAACCATGGTCTTCAATCTGCTTTTACAACCCATTGAAAATATCATCCAGTTTCTGCTGTGCACAGTTTTTACTCACAATCTTTGCCTTACATTTTTACCAATGATTGAGAAGTTTTGGTATGTAAACAGAATTTTCAGTGTAGTCTTTTATGTTGTAGACATCCTGATACACTAAGCTGTACAAGAGGAAGAGTTGATGATCAAAAATTTATCTCTGATAATGTCACTTGGTTTTAATCAACAGAAATAACTAACACAGGATAAACCAGAGATTTACTAGAAACTCACATTAGTAAATCATAAATCTGAATGGAAAGCTGAACAACGTGACTGTGGTAAGGTAGAAATAAGGCAGCTCTGAAGAAGAAGAAGTTTGGAAACTTTGTCTAGCGTGATGCCATTAAAGAAACTCATCTCATTCCCAAAGACTCTCCAAGTTTCATATTTCAAGGGAAGAAACTTTTATTAGTCTGGCCTGGATCATTGTTCCTCTTGGATCAGCCTGTCCAAAGACCAAAACCTAGGAATATTCACCAGAGCAATAACTGATATCCAGTTAGCTATCCTACTGTATCTTGGCTTATGCATTAGGTTTTGTTACTGGAGTATCTATGATCATCAATGTGTTTAAATTCCATGAGAGCTCTTCAGTATATATATTTTTTATTTATGTGGTTCTTTAATAAGTCTTAATACATATATCCAATTAATTTTTTGCTTTAAATTTGGTTTTGTTGTTGAAAATAGACACACAAAATATATATACCAGTTCAACTATCTCTACACATATACTTCAGTGACATTGAATACACAACCATTTCCGCTCTTATTTTCTGTGTTGTTCCTATCTTATTTGCATAAACTCACTGTTTACTCAGTCTAGGTTCTTTAGGGTAACAGAATCTCTTGGAGCCAATACATTATTTGATAAAGCAATGCCTTCTTCTGCCAATTTGATATATGGAATTTCATATTTCAATCTGAAGTATTTAGAGAGAGAAAGAGAGAGAGAGTTTTATATCAAGGATATGGCTCAAGGCTGAAAAGTCCCAAGTCTATGGGTCAGGCTAGAGATTTCTCTCAAGTCAATGTACTTGCAGGGCTGACAGATCACAAGATCTGCAAGGAAGCTGCTAGGTCAAGTCCCAAGAACAGGAGTCAGCTCCAAGATTCAGAGTGAGCAAAATTCAGGGAGCCTTGCCAGAAAGGCTATGTTGTATGCAGGTTATACCCCAAAAGATTCCCCCTTTCAGCTGATCAGTGACTCACAGAAGATCCCATCATGAAGTAAACACATAATATCAGAACTCTTCATGGAGGTGAATACGTTATCGTATAACTGCCAAGACAATGAAATTAATGGTCCTGCCGAGTTGACACACTTTAACCATCACACTGCTCCTTAAGTTTTCTATCTAATCTTTTGTTTCTCTTGTCATTTTAATCCCACATGGGTAGGTCTAAAAGGGCCACAATGTCCAAGGTGAACATTCTTTATTATTTAAGCTAAACTATTAATTGATTACTGTCAATAAGTTGTAAGAGGTGTAAAATTTCACCTGTAAAAAGTTGAATTGGAAAAGTTGTGACAGATATATTTACCATAATGACAAAATAAGTGCTGAAGTTGATAATATACAACCCAAAACTTCATGGAATTTAGCTCTTTTCTTTGGAGGTTTAGGGTCATGATTACATGCAACATCAAAGTTAACTGAGCGAGTAATGTGTTAGTACTTCTCTACGTCCTAGTTCACTGCATAGTTCCTGAGGTCTCAAAAGCTCGCAAGCCAGCACTCAAGGTTACAGTTAAGTGGTCTGTCATCACCTGGAGCTGCAGAAGAAGAAAGAGGGTCAGGAATAGAAGAAGGGAATTTAATGTGTGCCTAGCTGCCTCATAAATGACTACTTCCTTTATGATGAGTCCAGAAGAACTGGATGGTAACCAGCTACCCTTACTCAACATTTTGATCAAAGATTCTTTTGTTTGTTTGTTTCCTTGTTTTATTATGACTCAATGAAAATGTACATTCCCGTATAAATTTACATGCCCACCTATATGCAGCTTCCACTGCTCTCCCTGCCCGGTGGCAGCACACTATTCCTCTCTGCTCCATACATGTCTCATCCTCCCAACAGTCTTCATTCCCCTCCTCTCCACCCACTCTCCTTCCTCCAGCCAGAGGTCAGCAGGATGATACCCTATAGATGCCAGCCCCAAGTGCCTATAGATGCACAGAACCATAAAGTGCATCCAATATATGGTCACTCTGCATCACCAAGTCCAATCCATTCATGTCCAAAGAGTGGACTTTCGTTATGATTTATGGACAAGGGCAGCATCAGGGCCAGGGCCCCTGCTCTCAGGGGAACCCCGAAGCCACTGGACCATCAATTGCAGCCTTTTTGTGGAGATCTCTGGGTGCACCCCCCTTTTTATTCTTGTGTTGCCAGTGAGACTCAACTTAGTGAGCTCCATGGTGGCTATCACTGGTGGTGGCCAGGCACCAGCTGGTTCTTCTAGTCCCAAGTCTAGGTAGGCACCCATTCATGTGGGTCTCTCTGTCTTCTGGGTTGTCTTTCCCCCATGTCATTTTGGTCCTTGGTTATCACCCATTCCTGCTGAGTTGAGACCATTTACTGTGCCCTTGGATGGCAGCTTGGCAGCTTTTAAGACCCCAGATGCCACTAGGAGAATACTGCTCAAAGGCGGAGGTGGGAAGAACATAATTTCAAATTCTCATGAAATCCATATTCTCTGAAACTATGGAGGCTTGATGAAACCTTGACACCATTAGCCTGAGATAATCTTTAAACCTTAAACCCACAATATCCCAGGAAGTTCTCATAAAAGGAAAACATTTTTTTTTAATATGAAACTGAATGGATTTAAATTCATGGACACCAAGCTTGTATTTTAAACTGGCAGGTGAAAGTCAATTTAAATGCAGAGATTGCCCTAAAACTCTTTATTAAAAAGAAATAAATAAAGGATCCAGAAAGGAAGGCTATATCTGTAGTTCCCAGTGCAAGTATTCCCTTTTTTTTTAGCTTTACACAGGCTTGCATTTTAAAAACTCGGTTTCTTTCTCACTAAGATGCTATTATTTCTTTTTTGTACTTTGGGTTAACCAAGCAACCCGCTCTTAGTTGTTCAGAGCTTTCTGTCTAGTCTTAAAATTGTCACTCTGTAGTGAGATGCCAATGGGCATGAACCCTTCCCATCATGTCATTCTGTGCTTAGCAGAGCATATTCTAGGAGCTAAAACAAAAATCAGAAAACCAAACCCACTGATGTAAAGTCAATTCTTACCCATAGTGATCCTGTAGGACAGAGTAGAATTGTACCACAGGGTTCTGAAGCCTAAATCTTTTTGGAAGCAGACTGCCACATCTTTCTTCTATGGAGCATCTGTTGGACTCAAATTGCCAACCTTTTGGTTAGCAGCCAAGTGATTGCTTTCCTACCACATCACCAGGGGTCTTATAGTCAGTAAAGATTTGTTTGTTGAATGGGTGAGTGAATGAGTGATTACATTTCTTCCTCCCCTATAATTGTAGCCTCTTATTTGTTATTAAGAAAATAAGCTAGGGTGTAGAAGATTTAAAGATGTATCTACAACAACAATTGGTCATTTTTCAATCTAAAAGCATCTCTAACAAAAGACTCAGTAGAGAAGGTATAATTTGAAAATGTTTAGCAATATGAAGCTTGTTACATTTATATTTGTTTCATTTATTCATTTATGTTATTCCAGGCATCCAATGGCACAGATGATTTGAAGTTGACCATTTTTATTAATTTTGTTAAAGGTCTAGTTTGGGCAAAAGATAAGGGTAGCTTAGGGCACCCATGTGTTTTCTTCTTCACAATAAATCTGAACCCATTTACTTGCTCGGCTGGACTTGTACTTCTTGGATCATAAAACTTGCCCTCTGTAAACCCAAAGAATGGTGATAATGAAAACTTGACTGAATTTGCAGTCTCAAAGTCTTGAAAATATTATTTAGGAGCTAACATAAATACACTGTCATATAGCTTTCATTAAATTTTGAGACAATGGCTGTGCATTTTGGAGTTCTGCATTCAATTTGCAAATGTTGCAAACACTAATGATTCAGAAACATCAGTCTCTGTTACTCTGAATCGTAATTCACTAAAAACTAACTGGATTCAGCAAGCCCTTTTTTAGATATAATACATGAAGACCCATTCTCAAGCAATTCTAATTTACTCTGGAGTTGGTTACATGTGCCACCACGGTTATTATTATGAAAATTATAAAATAACGTGTTCTTCAAGTGGTAGCGAAGTCTTTTGCTGGTTGATGCCTAAGGCAAATGCATTCTCTTGCTTCGTACCAACATAATAAATCCTTCAACAATGTGCACATGCATGTGTGTGTATGTGTCTGCGTATTTTAAATACAAAGTAGTATTCCACTACAAATGGTAATAGCTTGGTGCAAAGCAAACTCCATCATCTTTCCACTGTTCCTCATCCACCTAGATTGTTTCATGCTAAGACACTTTCATGTTATTAAAAGAGCACTCATTAAAAGTCTTACCTCTCTGCTGAGATATCCACTTTTAAGTCATGATGATCTCTTCACCACTCTGTGGACGTTGGGATCACCATTTCAGCACATAAGCATTGGCAGGCACATACTTCATGTGTAGAAGAAAAGGCACGCCTCTGGCTACAGAGGGAGATGGTGCTCATTGACCTGATGGCACACATCCTTAGCTGCAACTGAATAGCCAGACCCCTCTGTTCTAGCACTTATTACAATGTGCATTGTCGTTCTTTGCTGGGCTATCTCTCCAGCAGCCTGTGAACTGCCTAAGGGAGGGGACCATGTTTTGTTTCATTTCACAACTTCCTCCCCTAAATGGCACAGCACCTGGCACACAGCTACTGATACCCTAACTGATCAAGTACACGAAGTACACGAAGTACACGAAGAGTATACTCATGGGATTGGAAGCCTTAGGCAGGATCTCATACCATTTGTGTCAGCAAAATGAAAATAAAACAAAACTTCCATACAGGAGAAAGTGGAGGAATGTGTTAAAAAAAAAAAAATCCAGATACTTTTTGCTGCTGCTAGTTGATAATGACGCCTTTTGTGTAACAAAACCCTACATTCTGGTTGTCACCCTTGATGAGATAGGCACACAATACTGATAAGATCTGAGCTACATTGGCATCCTTTTTTTATTTTTTTGTATGCATGGCATTCATGTATAAATATTTGAGAAAAAAATTCTATTTTTGAAATATTATGCCTGTGAGTAAAATGCGTACATGTATTTGAGACTTGGTTTGACACTACAACAGTATATTTAAGCTAAACTATTTATCTTCCACACACACATTTCACTGTTTTAACACATCCATTTGTTTCTGGAATGAAGGCAGAGGCTTGATGGTGGGAGGGCGTAGATGTGGGAGGGAGGCAGGAAGGAGAGGCAGACAGTCAGGGAGCTGTGTGTTGTGGCATTTCAGCTTTCCTCTTGACGGCAAGATTCTAACTGGAGTAAAATTTTGTTATCCTGGATGTCAGTTCACAAATCATGAATTAAGCAGCTGAAAGCAAGTGGCACCTAGCAGTAAAACTGGCATTTCTCAAGATATTGGCAGATCGAGGGAGCAACTGTTGATTTTAAATGTTTAATGAGCAATATGTTGCTTATTCCGGTAATGTTGTTGTGTTTGCCTAACTTTCTCAGGCTGCCTCCTTCTGCTTCATTGCTGGAAGGCTTCTGAAAAGGGAAGAATGGATGTATGGGGAGATAGAGTGTGGACAGAAGGAGGAAGAACATTAAGAAGGGAAAATTAGTTGAAATTATCCTCCAGATGACAGGGAAATATTCACATCTTCTCAGACTTGTACTGCGGAGACTTACGTGGTGCTCTGTGAATTTCAGTATGTTGTTGCTGGTGTTTTTTTTTTTAAATCACGGTGGAGGAAAAAACAAAAAGGGAAAAACAGCAGTAGTCTTGTTATTCGGTGGTTGAAATGGAAAGCACAGGTATCAAGGAAGTCCTGGGTGAGGAGTCAAATCGAAAGACCAAACCTTGAAGTTACTTTGCACAAAGTTGTGATGAGGCAGTCTTGGTCAGGAGGTCAACCTGTGGCTGGATTTCAAAAAAAGTTCAATCAGAGGTACAAGAGGGTGAGAATGAAATCAATAGTTATGTCATGATATGTTAGTTGACATCTACTCGATTCATGGTGACCCCATGTATGCAGAGTGAAACTGCTCCAAGGATGTGACCTTTTAGAAGCAGTTTGCCCCACCTGTCTTCCGAGGCACCTCTGAATGAATTCAAACTGCCAACCTTCTGCATGGTCAAATGCTGAGCCATTTGCCTGACCTGGGGACTTCTAGGTAAGAAGCACTTGGCTTCTTGATGCTCTTCCAACAGCATGAATGGGAGTGTCTGAATTTGTTATTGATCAGTGTGTGTAAAATCTGATTAAAAAAAAAAAAAAAAACAGGGGGGGAGCATTTATGTAAACTATAAGGATCATTTATTGCCTAAAAAAGCAATTAGTTTTCTTGATCAGATCTTTTCTTTCCTTTTAAGCTAACATGAATCAGGAATTTGAAGCATTACTGAGTAAGTTTGAAACATTGGACAGATTAATGCAGATAATTCATGCAGAAGATCTGGACCAGTAGGGGTGTTAAAGTGGAGATAACATATGAGTGATTAGCATAAAAAATTAACTACAGAGACAGATCTCCTCAACAGAGCCCCCATTAAAGTTCTGAACAAAAGAGAATGCCTTAGTGCTCTAAAAATTAACATGGGGAAAAAGAAATCTGTTTAGGGAAACAAGGGAAGGATTTTATCTATATATAAATGTATCATCAGCCTGCTGTTATATATGCATGTTATGCATACTACAAACTTCATAGAAAAACACTGCTTTTTAAAGCTTATCCAGGGTCATATTTTGTAAAGTTATTCAAAAATATACATAGATAGCAGCTGTGATTTTTTTTTCTTAAGTACTAATAAGGCTTATTTTTGGTGTTGTATTCAAGAACCCAGGAATGATGCTAATGAGATCAGAACAGCAAGGACAGCCTCCATACTTCTGTGAATTTTGTTTTGTCCTTTGACTACAGACTTTAACCCTGTCAGTAATCCCTAAAATGAATTTTCAGGCAAATAGCTATGACACGTCAAAGAAAGATCATTTTGGAACCATCATAGAAAGGTCATCATTTACTGAGTTATTTATTGTGTGCCATGGAAAATGTATAGAGTTATTTGGACAATATTTGTAATTACCCTCTACTCTATATCAATAACAAGTCCTGGTGATACTGTGGTTAAGAGATCAACTGCTACCCAAAAATGTGGCAGTTTGAATTCAGCAGCCACTCTGTGAAAATCTTATACGGCCATTCTACTCTGTCTGATAGCGTCACAATGAGTCAGAATTGACTTGACAGTAACAGGTTTGGGTTTTAGGTCTATAGCAATAAATTTCTATTTATAGACTGTTGGCTACAATGCAGTAATTTTGATAACCTGTAACATTTGTTAAGATGAAATAAAGCTACCATTTATAAGACCCCTATATGAGTCCGACTCGACAGCACTTGGCTTTGGACTTAATATTTCACTCAATTAAATATTCAATGTAGAAAAGACTTCAGTGTGATGGAACTCTTCTTTTGGAAGTAAAGATAAATAATACAACTTGAAAAATGAAGTCAAATATTAGGTCACGTTTACTTCACTTGCATCCTCTAAAGGAAAGGAAAAAGATAACATTTTGACTTCATGAATCTCGTAGTCTAGTTGAGGTGAGGGGTAGGGGCATAAATGTATACAAATGATGGCAATACATACTGATCCAGGTCACAATAATTGCATGAACAAAATTGTTTATGACACTGAGAAAACCGAAAAGAACTGGGGGTTAGGAATACATGTAGTTTCAAACAGGTTTTGGAAGGAGGCAGGAGAAGAGAAAATGCTAGGACAGACTTTACAAAGGAGATGACATTCAGCCTCATTCTTGAAGGTTGAATAGAAGGACTTCAAGCAGAGAGGAGAGGAAAGTCTTTCTGGAGAAAGAAGAAAGACAGGTACTATTTGCAGTAATTAGTGAACTGAAATCTAAATGTTTCGACTCTGTTATGTCAAAACAAATTCATATTTTTTAACATTCAGAGACAATATGTAAGGCTTGATTAGATTTAAATATACAATAAAAGGATACGGGAAGGCTTCAAGGTGGAAAAATGAGCATACAAGATGATGGAAGCTCAGAGTTCAAAGTGTTTTAAATACATCGAGGCTCTGGAATCTAGAAAACAAGAAATGGTTGACCCCCTCAGGAGTGCACCTTCATGGGTTTATACCTAAAGAGAAGGTCTAATCTTGGAATGACCTACAGTGGTAACAGAACAAAGGCAGGTTGGAGACTCTTCAGCAGCCTAAGATGACAGACCTATTGGATGTGCATTTATTTATAGGTAGAGCTATGATAGATGATTGGATGGATGGATGGACAGATGAGTGGATAGATGGGCAGATAGATATAGGTAGCTGCCATCAAGTCATCTCCAATGCATGGTGACCTTATGTACAACAGAACAAAATGTTGCCTGGTCCTGCATCATGCTCAGTGACACCAGCATCCTCACAGTCAAGTCCATCACTACAGCTACTGTGCCAGTCCATCTCACCAACAGTCTTGTTTGCCCTCATTGGCCCCCTGTCTCGCCAAACATGATGTCTTTCTCTAGCAACTGAGCCTTCCTGATGACATGTCCAAAGCAAGCATGTCACGTATGTTTGTTGTGATCCATCAAATTTTCATTGGCTAACTTGCTGAAGTAGGTTACCAGGTCTTTCCCTTGATGTCTATTAGTCTGAAAGTTCCACTGAAACCTGTCTATCATAGTGATCTGATGGTGTTTAAAATACTAGTGGCATAGCTTTCAGCATCATAGAAACACGCAAGCCACTACAGTATGATACAATGATAGATGGGTTGTGGCACACATGTATGAAAACCCGTTGACATCAAATCAACTTGGACTCGTAGCTATACTAAAGGACAGAGTTGAACTGCCTCATAGAGGTTCCAAGATGTGGCTAGTGAATTCAAATTACTGAACTTTTGGTTAGCAGCCAAGCTTTTAACCACTGTACCAACAGGGCTCTGGGTATATAAATAAAAACCAAACTAGAGAAGCATCACATAACCTGGTTTCAACTAGTAGACACTATGCTGAGTAAAATCAGTCAGCTGCAAAAGGGTAAGTATTGGATGAGATCTCTGCTATAGGGCCTTAAAAATGGACTTATGGACAGAAAAAAAGACTTTGGTGGCTACAGGGTGGGAAGGGAGGGAGACGAGTGTTTGTAGATTAGATGGATGATAGGAATTTGGCTGGGCAAAGGAAGTGACAGCATGCAGTAGAGGACAGATCAGCAGAACTAGACTATACCATAAACCGAAAGGTTTTCTAAGCTCAACCCAACATTTCAAAGGATAGAGTAGAAGAGACAGGGGTCTGGGGACCGTGTTTTCAAGGGAAAATAGGGGTCAACTCGCATAACTAATCTTTTGCTAAAAGAGTCTTTGCACCCCATATTGGTGAGTGGTGTCTGGGGTCTTAAAAACTAGCAAGAAGACATCTGAGGAACACCAAATGATCCCAACACGTATGGAACAGATGACAACTGAGAACATCAAAGACAAGAGGGAAAACGAGCCCAGGAGACAGGACTCATATGAACGCGAGACTGCATCAACATGAGACCAGAAGAACCAGATGGTGCCTGGCCACCACCAAAGGCAGTCGTGATAGGGAACACAGTGTAGAGTAGGCATTGATGTAACACAAGAAAAAGAGGTGTGCAGTTCAAGAACTCCACTAAAAGACCAAAATTAATGGTCCAGCATCCTGAAGGGCCCCTTGAGAACATGGCCACTGGACTTGCTGCTGTCCCAGAACCGAAACCGGTACTGAGCTCAATTCTTCAGACCAGAATGCACTGGACTTAGAAACAGAGTGTGAGCATGTGGTTTGTGTACTTTTTGGTTTTATACATTTATAGAAGGCTGTCCTACTGGTTTCTTTCTAGATGGCAGAGACAGTAGAAAAGAAGGTATAGGTGTTCCTTAAGATGATTCTAGACGTAAAGAGCAAAAAGAAGAAATGTGCTGTCACAGGGTCAGAAGAGCTGATGACCTTGCAGATAAGCAGACATGCAAAGTTAGTTTGCATTGTATGTTTTCACTGACTAATAATAATAATAAAACCAGTCCCATTGCTGTTACCTCAATTCTGACTCGCAGAAAACTGTAACAGAGAAAAACTGCCGCATGTGGTTTCCAAGGAGTGACTGGTGAATTCAGACTTCTGACTTTTGGGTTAGCACCCTGAGCTCTTAACTACTGAGGCACCAGTTCTCCTCCAAAATTATAATATGTAATAATTGCACATTTTACCTCTTTTGAGGTTGAACTTTTGTCTAAAACTCTGGTTCCCTAAAGCCAATGTCATGACTCTGTTATATTATACACACTTACTTATTTTAAAAAGCAGATATGAATGTTAAATTTTCTGAATCTTTTCTTATACAAAATATTTTAATCTAATCACTAGATATATTTTAGAACATATTTCAGGAGCCCTGAGGACACAGTGGTTAAACAGGTCTATTGCTTAATGGAAATGTCCGTATTTGTGAACCCACCTGCTGCTCCATGGGAGAATGATGTGGCAGTCTGCATCCAAAAAGATTTACAGCCTTGGAAACCCTATGAGGGCAGTTCCGCTCTGTCCTACAGGATTGCCATGAGTCAGGATTTACTGGAAGGCAACAGAAGGAAGCATTTCTCACCTTCTTCTTTTTCTTTAACTTTAGGATTTGTTTTGTCTCAATCCATACATCTGTTTTCAGTTGAAAGCCTTTTTTTCTATTTCTTAAACTAGACTTTCTGCTGTCATCAAAAGTATAGACTTTGGAGCTAGAGAGAACTGAGTTCAGTTCCTGTTTCTACCACTTACTAGTTTTGTGATCTGGATAGAGTTTTGTTCCCTAGTCTTCCTTTTCCTATTTTCGTTCAGGTCTTTGTGTCTCACTCACATCTATCAGTTGAGAATGGTAATGGGTCTCTGGTGGTATAACAGCTAAGTGCTCAGTTGCTGAAAGATTGGTGGTGATTTGAACCCAGTCAGTGTATTTGCAGGTGAAAGACCTGGAAGTCTGCTCCGTGAAAAGTAGAGTCAAGAACACCCTATGTGGAGAGGCAGGGCCAAGGTGGTGGACTAGACACACATTTCCTCAACTCCCTCGGAGAACAAAGGCCTGGAATGATAACTGAATGGAGCGGTGGACTTCCACAGAGCCCTAGGACCTGAGATAGTACTGTCAGGTTTGACTAGGCACCAGTAATGGACTGAACTACCCCTCTCAAAGATGAGCCAGTGACCACTGACCCCCACTCCTGCTGACTCACCATTTTGGAGGATGGCAGGTACTGACGCCTTCTTTGTTATCCAGGAGGTGGGAACTAGGCATGATCTGGCAAATACAAGAAACTGCAGTGCCTAAGTCAACAGTGTATAGTGCACCAGAGAGACAGTGCGTGGGCTAGCCACGTATTGAGAGCTTGGCTGCCCGCCCCACCCCTTTTCTGAGCTATATCATAGACTCTGAAGTTTTACTGCAGGATAGGAAGCTCGGCCGAAATGTCATCTTGGTCACCTGGGAGGCAGGTCATCCAGCCAGGCACCTTAGCTGAGGCTGAATCTCAAGCAGAGTAGCAGCCTATCTGGCAAGTGCTTCTCCAGCAGAAAAGTGGTATTTGAAATAATTTGTGTCTATATTTATGGATGGATCCTGGCAGAGGATGGCTAGAAGGCCCTAACATCTTCCTACTTTGCACCACATCACAGCATCTGGAATGGCCTGTGATATACTTTCACCCTGTCAGCTGGAAGGCAGCCTGCCACACCTGAGGGCCTGACTGTTTTCAGCAGCAGTTAGACAGCTCCCTGCTTAGAAGTAAAGTAGCCATTTAAATAAAACCTGGAGATCTGACTGCTGAGAGGCCTAGCAACACATCCTCCACCCTTCACTGACCCACAACATAGGGTTAGCTGATGGTCCACCAGAGATTTCATAAGTCTTTGCAAGCCAAGAAGCAGAGACTGTGACCCCAGAGAGTCCACCTGGTGCCAGTCACTAGAATACACAGAGACAGCTGGTGACCAACTCCCCTCTTAGAACTATGCCTCAGCTCCTGGTGAGATAAAGCAGATGGCACACAGAAACCAGACCACAACTAACCATTTAAAGAAGCAGTCTACCATGGCTCCAGAAATTCCTGAAATAATCAAAAAACTTCCCAGATGAAGAAGCCTTTCTGAAACTATCAGAGGTCAAGTAAAAAAGAATTATATAGAGAGCCCTCCTAGAGATAAAACAAAATGCAGAACAAAATAAAAAATTGAGTGAGCTATTTCAGCTGATAGAATATCAATGATCTGATATCCAGCAGATCAATCACAAAATGACAGAATTAGGCAACTGAATCCAAAGCCAAAAGAGCAGAATTGAGGAGATAGAAGTCAGACTTAATGACTCTGAGGACAGAGCAATTGACACCAGCACTTATGGGTAGAAATCAGAGAAGAGAATTAAGAAAACTGAAGAAGCATTAAGAAACATAAGGTATGTTATTAAGAGGAACAATCTATGAATAACTGAGGTTCCTGATCAAGGAGAGGTAGATGAAAATACAGAGAGCATTTCTATAGAGTTGCTGACAGAAAACTTCCCTGAAATTACGAAAGAAGAGAACACAGATATCCTAGACAAGAAATGAGAGATGTATACAAAGAGAACTGCAAGACCTTATTACAAGAAACCAAAAGAGATTTAGATAAATGAAGAACCCTGCACTCCTCATGGATAGGAAGACTTAACATTGTGAAAATGTCTGTTTTACCCAAAGTGACCTACATATACAAGGTGATCCTGATATAAATTACAGTGTCACTTTTTAATGAGATGGAGAAACAAATCACCAACTTTAGGAAGGGAAGAAACCCCATATAACTAAAGCACTACTGAAGCAGAGGAACACGGTGGGAGGCCTCACACTACCTGACCTTAGAAGCTATTGCACTGCCACAGTAGTCAGAAGAGCCTGGCACTGGTACAAAAAGAGACATATGAGACAATCGAACAGAACTGAGACCCCAGAAATGTCACCATCGTCTGACGACCAGCTGATATTCAACAAAGGACCTAAGATTGTAAATTGGGGTAAAAACAGTCTCTTTAACAAATGGTTTTGGCAAAATTGGATATCCATCTGCAAAAAGTCTGAAAAGAGACCTGTATCTCACACCTTACACGAAAAGTAACTCAAATGGATCAAAGACCTAGTCACACCTGAAACAATAAAGATCATGCAAGAAAAAGTATGATCAATGTTGGAAGTTCTAATATACAGCTTAGACAGACTTCAGAATCTGTCAGACAAAGCACTATCAACAGGGAGGAGAATGGATGAATGGAAACTACTAGAGATCAAACACTTCGCCTCATCCCAGGACTTTATCAAAAGAATGAAAAGACCGCCTAGAGAACAGGAAAAAATATTTGGCAACTGCATGTCGCACCAATTTCTGATCTCCATAATCTACAAGGTACTTTGAAATATCAACAAGAGAAAGGTAAATAACCCACATAAGCAATGGGCAAAGCTGATAGTCAAGCACTTCACTAGAGAGGACATCCAGGCAGCCAAATGACACATGAGGAAATGCTCACAATCATTAGGTATTAGAGAAAACCAAATCAAAGCTACAGTGAGATTCCATCTTGTCCCACAAGGTTGGCCATAATCCAAAAACCACAGAACAACAAGTGCCGAGGAGGCTGGGGAGAGATTGGAACTCTATGGCACTGCTAGTGGGATTGTAAAATAGTACAACTTCTATGGAAAGCAATCTGGCAGTTCCTTAAAACTGGAAAGAGATACACCATTTGATCCAGTAATCCCACTGCTTGGAATTTATCCTACAGAAACAAAGGCTGTCACACAAGCAGACACGTGCACACAAGATGTTTGTTGCAGCACAGTCTACAGTGGCAGAAGGACAGAATCAGCCTAGATGCCCACCATCAGATGAATGGACAAACAATGATGATTTTAAGAAACATCTCATGACCTGGTTTCAGTTGGAAGACATTATGCTGAGTACGATCAGTCAGTGGCAAAAAGAAACATATTATAAGAGACTCCTGCTACAAGGGCTTAAAAATAGACTTATATACAGAAGAAAAGACTTCTTGATGGCTACAAGGGTGGGGAAGAGGGATGAGGGTTGATCATAGATTAAATAGTTGATAGAAATTTGGTTAAATGATAGCAGTGATAGCACATAGTAGAAAGAAGATCAACTTAACTGGACTTTGCCATAAACTGAAAGCACTTCTAATCTTAATACAGTATTGCAAAGATAGAGTAGCAGGGGAAGGGTCTGGGGAGCATGCTCTCAGGGGACATCAAGGTCAACGGGCATAACTAACTTATTGCTAGGAGCGTATTCCGCACCCCATATTGGTGCATGGTGTCTGGTTTCTTAAAAGCTAGCAAGCTGCCATCTGAGGTACACCAAATAGTACCAACTCATCTGGAACAGATGATCTCTGAGAACACCAAAGATGCAAGGCAAAAAGCACCCAGGAGACAGAAGGACCTGTGTAACAGGAGACTGTATCAACGTGTGACCAGAAGAAGCAGATGGTGCCTGGCTGCCACCAAAGACAGCCGTGATGGGGCACACAATATTGAGTCTCTGTGGCAACATGAGAAAAAGAGCAGTGCAGCTCAAGAACTGTACTAAAAGACAACAGCTGATGGTTTGACAGCCCTGGGGATCCTCTGGGAGCATGGCCTCTAGACCTGCTGCCACCCCTGTCTAGAAAACACTACTGAGGTCAACTCTTCAGACAAAAATGGACTAGAGTCACGGACACAGTGTGACCATATGGTGGGTATACTTTATAGTTCTGTGCATTTATAGGATGCTGTCCTACTGATCTCTTTCTAGATGAGAGAGAAGAGGGTGGAGAGGAGGGGGCAAGAGGTTGTTAAGAGGATGTAACAAATAGAAAATGAAAAGGAGGAGTGTGCTGTCACAGAGCAAGGAGAGCATAAGAGTTAGAGATAGGCAGGCATGCAAAATTGATTTGGATTGTATGCTTTCACTTAATCACAACAACATAATAACAATAAAAGAATACCCTTTGTGGCAGTTCTACTCTCTAATACATGAAGTCACAGTGAGTTAGAACCAACTTCATAGCACATAACAACAATATATACAATATTACATTTATTGAATTAAATAAGGTAATCCGTGCAAAATTCCTTAGTAAATGCTGGATACACAATAAACTTTCCATAAAAATTTGTTTAGTGAACTGGTATTGATTCTCTTCTTCTTCCCCATGATCTCTATGAGCTTAGGCCAGACACTTAATAATCCTGAACATCAGTTTCCTAACATGCAGGGATAATAACACATACATTACAGATTTTTCAAGAGGGCTAATTAATATTATTCAGGTGAGAGTCCTCAGAACAAATTTTTACTCAATAAATATTTAGGTTCTTTCATCTTCCTTTTCCTATTTTCATTTTGCACACAATTAAACTCTTCTAGCTTTTCCTTTCTTGGAGATCACATTTTTGTTTTCTTTCTCCTTTTATTGCTGTTCCCTCTTAGAAGTGACACGTCTCCTTGGTCCAGACTTCTCCTTCCTGTTTTCTCCCATCCTTTCATCTACAATCCCCCCTTAACGTTCTCCTGCTCCGTGTCCATCTCCTTTGTCAACTCTTTGAAAGCCAGAGTAGGGACCAGGTTGAGGTCAAGGGGTGGCAGATGGAGAGATCTCACCTGTCCAGAGTTTCTTCAACAAATGATTTAGACATCTCTGATTTGGGAGGCTAGAGAGACCAAAATGTATTTAAGATTAAGCAGTCACTTGATTTTCCCATTTATTCACTTGCATGCACACCCTTGCACAGAAAAGCCTAGCCAAGAATTATGTATATAATTACTATTTTACCCTTTCTTGTGAGAGCTTTTGTCTTTGTATTTATATTTAATTTTTCCTTACACATTTTCAGAGCTTCAAAAATAACTGAGTATGCAAATCAGCAGTAATCTAAGAAGAAAGAAGATGGGAGAAGCTGAGCTAGAAGTGACAACTAGACAGGAGCGTTTTAATGCTGTCAGAACCGGCATCCTCTCGGCTGTGCTGCCAAGCTGTACACTTGTTCCAAGCAGCATTGAACTCTCTGTTCTTCCCCACAAGGCCCTTTGCTACATGCTATGGGGAGGTTTCTGAATCCAGCTGGTTATCACTTTATAGCCGAAGGCAAAATGTTTGATGGTGTATGCCACACTTTTTGTAGTTTATATGACGAAGATGCTATTGCTGCTCTGTTCAATCACCTAAATGTTTAATTCTTCCTAGAATCTTACAAAACTCCAACAGCACTTCAGAAAAGTCAGGCAATAGAGCACTGTCAGAGGAGACAGAGAAAAACATAAAAGAATAGAAAGAGGAGCTTGCTCTCTTTCTTTCTCTCACTCGTCTTTACTCTCCGTCTCAGTGCTGTTGTTTTCTTTGGATGGAGTTGCTCTTTGTACCGTGGAAAAGTTTAAATAGGGGTCTTCTTGTTTGGGGCCCTTATTAATTTCAGCATTATACTGCTATACATATATATATATATATACACACACATATACATATATGTATATCTATTTTCCCTTTAATTCTCTGCTTTTCCCATGACCTGCTAGGGCCTTTGGAACCTTGTATGGTGAGGTTGATTTCCCAGGGCTGCACCTTTCTAAGGATGTTTATCTTCTGATTCTCTGTAGTCATTTTTTTTTCACAGTCCCTACTTAGTAGAGTTAATGCTAGTCTATAGCCTTACTCAACACAAAGAGGACAATTTAAAAGGGGGAGAATCAAAGGATGGTCTTGTGTGACCACAAGTTGCCAATCCTGATGAGAATGTCATGCCGTGTCTCCTGTGGTCCATCAATTTTAAAAACTCCCAGGCAACATAAAATGAGAATTCTGGATAATAATATTCTCAGAGGGGTTAACATTTTAATTTTTGGAAATACAATTCTAGTTTCATAATTTGAAAGCTCAGTGACTGATCTGTTGCATTTACCTTCATCTTGTCATTGGATTATTCGTGTGTGATTTCATGTAACAGCTCTTCTCTGTTGTGAGAACCTAGAATGCTGAGTCCCATGTAAGTTCGTGGTTAGTGTCTCTTCAGCTGGCCAAAGAAGTAACTGGGGCCTTTTCAGCTTATTTTAGAGAAACAAATGTAAGGCTGTTAGCCTTATTCTAGCTCTTACTGCATTTATCATGGGAAGAACTCCATGGTAAATTTCATAATCTCTTCTCTGGAAAATTTCAAAATGCAAACTGAAGTAGGTCAGTTCACACCAGAAGCCAGAGTGTTTGAACTTTCTTACAGCATGGCTAATTTGTTGTGACCAGGGCAAGGGAACCAATGAATTGAGTGCCTTCATGAAGCTTTTCCAGTATTTTGCAGTAAAAACATATACCTGAGTCACCAGAATGCTAACAGATTGCTAAAGCCTACTCCAGGCAGACCTCCTGGATTAGAATTTCCAGGATTAGAACCTAGAATCTTCAGTTTGAAAGAGTTTCCTGTGTGATTGTTCCTAGTTCTGGAATCACTGTTTTAGGAAAATAATTAGGATGACTAAAAATGGAATTGGACTAATAGAAGTTGTTATAATTATTGGAAAACAATGGATCAGAGTCATAGATCATAGAATAATATGTTCAAAATATACCTTTATTATATCCATCAATTTAAAAATAGGGAACAACACAGCCCAAGGAAAAGCACAGTTCTTTAGACTTCTATGTCTGAGTTGGTTGTTGTACACTGGGGTCAGCAACCTTTATCCATAAAGGTCCAGATAGTAAATATTTCAGGTTTAATGAGCCATACACTGTTGAATCACACAACTTTGTCATCATAGCTGCAACATAGCCACATGCAATGTATAAACAATGTTTATGTGCATGTCTATGTCCCAAAAGGGAACCCTAGTGGCACAGTGGTTCAGTGCTATGTCTGCTAACCAAAAGGCTGGCAGTTCAAATCTGCATGTTCCAATAAAACTGTATTTGTGGATAATGAAATTTGATTTTTATGTAATTTTCATATGTTACAAAATACTCTTCTTGTTTCATTTTTTTTAACCACTTAAACATGCATGATTTGTGGCTTACACAAAACACAAGTTACAGGTCAGATTTCACATTGGATCGTAAATTTCCAATATGCTCTGTATCTGTGTTCATTCCAGCTGAAGACATATTTGGAAAAGAACAAACAACAACAGTCTCAGTCTTTCTTCCTTTTTTTTTTTTTTTTTTTTTTTTTAGTAACACTTATTTGGCTAATCAGTAAAACAGCAGAATGTTCTTGTCAGTGTGCCAAACATTACAAGATTTTTTGTCCAGAAAAGACATGTATGTCAAAACTCCATTCTTACATTTTACCAGTCGTTCACCGGATGTAGAGATGGTTGTTCAGAGTCTAGGAGTTAAAACCCTCTTAGATGGTTGTGGCAAAAAGAGAGAGGCTAAAAAGAAGTTAACATTTAATTACTGCCTACTGTGTCTGTAGAAACCCTGGTGGCATAGTAGTTAAGTAAGTGCCTCTGCTGCTAACCAAAAGGTTGGCAGTTCAGAACTACCAGCAGCTTCTTGGAAACTCTATGGGGCAATTCTACTCTATCTGATAGCGTCACTACAAGTTGGAATCAACTCGACAGCAGCGGGTTTGAGTTTTGCTGTGTCTGAACATTGTTCATCATGTTAAATACTACAATATGTGTGACTACAACATGTGATAGTAATGAGTATTGACGGAGCATGTATAAGCTGTTATTATTAATTAATTATTATTATTAATGTAACAATAGTTTCCTGCATAGTTTCTTCCCCTTTACTTTTTAGTATTGTCTCAAGTATTATACTGTGTCATATCTTCTAGTGCAGTACTGGGCACAGAATTTTTGCCAAAGTAAATTTACTACTTTCTAAATCTACTACTTTCTATTATAAAGAGACGAGATGTTCATTAAATAGAGCTTTCCAAAAGGAAGGCAATGGTTTCTGTACTTCTCTCCTACTTTTCTTTTTTTTTAGCATGCAGTAGAGGATTTCAGCTTTATGAAGAGCTCATGGGATGACAAACAATCAATCTCTTGATCTTATTTAGCTTTTCATTTATGATTATTAAAGTTTGGATGCTGGGTGGTTATTCTGTACAACAGCCACACTCTGCTTTTAAATTACTCGACTTTAGTTTATCCCTTGAGGCTTAATTGCATTTATTGGTCTCTTTTGTGCATATTTCCATGGTGTCTGAAGTATGTACTAAGGAACACTGCTGTTACGGAAACTGGACTTAGATGTTTTGCTCCTAAATTGAATTAATACTCTTCATATCCTGATTTATAGGGAGGAAATGTTACTGAGTAGAATTTTATTACTTTAAGGTTGTCTTATGAAACTCTGTTACATGTTTGGATACCTGCTATCCTTTTTCTAAATTAAAATGGTACTAGGCACAAAATCAAGTAATCATGTTTTACTTCTTATATTTGGATTTTTTGTTGTTGTCCAACAGAGACGACTATGATTTTCAAGTAGTCTGAAACTCAAAAAAGTTCAGAAACTGTGTCCTGGATTGTAATTTGGAAAAGTTATTAGTGTCTTCCCCCAGAAAAGAAAGACTAAATCTGTAGGATTTGGATTAAATCTGATGAAATTACTTTCAAAATTTCTTTCGACTAAACTTCATTTTAAATATGTGTCAAGTTTTATATTTTTACTTGTTGGTGAAAAATACATTTCTGTTCATTTCAGGAAGAACTTCATATTCCTGCTGACCCAAATTCAGACGTTTAGCTTTCTCCAAGTGTCCATGTACATATTGGACACACACGCACTCCTATTTTCTTCCAGATTACTTCTCACCTCTAAATTGCTTTCCAATATTTCTGTTTGGCTGCTTCATGGAGAGAAGAATAGATTTCTCAATGACCAAGGCTTGAAGTGTGTGTGTGTGTGTGTGTGTGTTGAAGTGAGGGATCAAGAAGCTGAGTCTTTCAGAACTGTATCTTCTTATGATTAGTGTAGTTTCCCAGCTCTAACCAATTTTCAAATGGCCACATCATAGCACATATAGTTCACCTATCCCAAATGAAGGTTAAATAGTTTCAATCTGTGACAACATTCAACAATTCTCTAGACAGATATTCTTAATGGGTAATATAGTTCAACATGGGACAACAGTTCTTCCGCATCCCTGATGTGCAGAGAGTGCCTTGCAGACTTGACTAAATCTAAACCTGAACTTTTAGCCCCCTGGGACTGTACTGGTGATCCAAAAGGTTCAAGTTTAAACTTAGGCAGGACCTTTAAAAAGGACTAAAGATTACCTCCACATTATCAGAGATGACCACAGCCAGCTTTTGGTGAATGTTGACCTTTTCTATTCCTAGCTACCTTTTCTTTCATATATTCATCTAATAATTTATTCATAAACATGTCAAATGACAGGTCACCATTATTTGTGTGATTTTTTTATGTGATATCAAACTGTAGTCTTCCATTGAGTAAACTACACACCAAACCAACCAAAATGAACGTCTGTCTTCCCTGACTGCCTACAAGGCTGATTTATTTTCTGGAGATATCTGTGAGTCTACTTTAGGCTTTTGTAATTCTGATAGCATTTGCTTTCCACTCTTGTTCTTCCCCACGGTTGGGTTTGCCTGATTTCTTCTTATGATCTCACTGTGCCCCACTCCGTTTCCTTCCTGCTTGCTTCAGGGCTTCCCCGTCATGCCTGCCTGCTTTCCCTCTTCCCCTGTGGCCTCCTCTGCCCTCAGCACAGCAGGTCAGACAGAATTGTGGGAGAACTGCTAAGTTTGCTTCAGTATAAAACCGTCAAGAAGAGGTGATTTGAGATGCTTAACTTTTTACCTTGAAGTTGCAATGTTTATTAGATTAGGAACCTGAAATTTCATCAATATATGCTACGTCGAGATACTGACACAATCAGGTTGAGCCTTCTGGAAACCAACATTATTTTAGAACAGTAAACAAGCCAGGGGAAGTTGGAGTCCTGAAAGCCTAATAATTTATTGAAGGTGTTCCAAGACCCCTGCTCAGAACTTACCCAGTTATCTCCTGAAAAGCTGGACTATCATTGTTTTCATCAAATCTATGGATCAGCAAGTTTGAAAGATCACCTAGCATGACCTTAAATGAACCCCCTGACTTTTAGTATGCTTTATATCTATTCGAAGACTGACTTTCCTGTATGTCATGAGCCATGACATTTGTTTTTCATAATCTGCAACTAATTATGTATCAAGATTTAGATATTTGTAAGAATAATTTTCCATCTTGGTGTTTTGTTTCTCATGTCCTACTTATCCCAGTTACATAACCTTGACTTGGGTATATTAAGCCAAGGTTATGCAATACTGTGAAATCTGAATTTGCAAGTCCCCTCCTCCCTTAGCAATGGCCTCCTCTTCCATTTTCCTAGAACCTCTTCCTACAAGTAACTGTCTTGATTATATACAGGCTGAGAAGTCCCTTAGGTGTCAAGTGAATATTAAGACATTAGCTGATAAAAGATATAACTGCTTCCACCAATATTTGCATTGCAAAAGAAGTCTTAATGGGAAAATAATTAAGTTTTAAGGTTTGATATCTTTGAGGCAATTTATTTTGCCTGGCAACCTGTCAAATCTCACTACACGGACAGACCCTGGTTCTCATCATCTTATCTGCCTATACCTCAGGCTGGCCATATGCTATTTCCATGTAACTCAACATCCAAACTACTAGGAGTGTGGGATGAATAACACAGAATCTACAAGCAAGATCTAAAGAAATTAAGTCTCTCATCTGCTTACAGGTAATTTACTCTTAAAGGACCTTTCAATACTTCAAAACGTCAGCAGCCATCCATCTGCCACTCCCCATGGTCACCAATAGTTTCTCCACTGGTAAAAGGTGCTTTTTGCAACAAAATCCACACTAATCAAACTAGGAAAGGTCATTTGGAATTTCTTGTCTAACTTTGTATGTAAGGGACATATTCACTGTGATTTTTGCAACACACAAATCTAGTGCAACAGACAAATCTAGTGATCATGCCAGGCAAAGCAATGCGAACTGCAAAACAGAGAACAAAGTAAACAATGACAGCTGAGCCTTGAAACCCAGGCTTTGGAGTTCCAGCAGGCTGGGTGTTTGCTCGTCTGCCTGTATTATAGACACAGAAAACCTGGTTCTCAAACGTCCAGGCAGCTGTGAGACGCCTATGAATGAGGCCTCAGTCATTCTGTTAGTGCTGCATCTGTGCTTGAGCTGGCCATGCAAGCCACTCTCGGGGATGGCAAATTGAAAGATATTACTATTATTTATAGAAAACAAACAGTAGAAATAACAGATTCCCAGAAATGTTTACTCTTCCCCCAAATTATTCATGTCCATTGCAATGGCCTTGAGCAAATACCCAGTTTGAAGTCAGATGCTGTGTTCATGTCACTGCTGCCTACAGCTACCTCTATGCTTCAGAGGCTTCTTCTCTGCTGCTGGACCTTGCTTGGTGTGACCTTGCTAGCAGGAAGTGCCCTGTACAGGATTTCCCAAGCCTCTGCCACTGGGCCCTTCTAAACCTCTGTACCTGGCTCTTGCCAGGCTACCCATGCCTGTGAGGGTCTCTGGACACCAGCTGTACTGCCCAGGTGAAGGGAGAGGCCTGCAACCTCATTATGGAATACAAACAGACCTCTCTTGCCCTGTACAGACAAGTGTTACAGGTCTTTTAGCTCTATTGACAAGCATTCTGCCGGAGGCATCCAGCTCCCTCCTGTTGGAGGAAGACCAGAGGCAAACTCCTTACAGGGCACACTGAGGCCTCCGTCCAGCATAGGCAAATGTTATGGTTGTTTGAACTCTGCTAATTAGCCTCCTGCCTGAAGGCACTCAGCTTGCTTTTCGTGGACAGGGAAGCCCAGTGCAACTGCCTTGCTCTGTTGACTAGTAAGCCCACCACTGCTGAAACTCACTGTCTTACATCATCTTCAATATTACAGCTCTCTCTTCTGAATCTTGGAAATCCTCAGTGCAGGGATCTTAAGTTCAAAAGATGCACTCTACTCCAGATTTTTCTTCATGGTAGTGGGATCTCCCAAACACGTGTGGGAAGGGCCCTTATAAAAGCTCCCTCCTTGGCAATTTCAAGACATGGTCCTCCTAGCAGTACCAGGAACTGACCCATTCTTCTCATAGACTATAAGTGACACAGTTTTCATAATCTCAGGCAATCACTTTGTGGGATCTTCAAGACCATGGCTATAAAAGCCGTACAAAGATGATTTATTGCACCACACTGGAAGGCAGTCAGCATGAGAGAATTTTGTCAGGAACTTCATGTCCAGAACTGGAAAATAAGATGGAGCTCAGTCACAAGAAAAGAGCCGAGAGAGACTTACCTAATACAGTATAATGATTAAAAATATGAGTCAAACAAGCATCCTGTCCCTGCCTTTTATCATCTGGGCAATGTTGAAAAATGTCTTGAACCCTGCTAGACTTCCATCTCTTTATTTATATATATAAAAAAAAAGAATAAATAAGCCCATGCAGTTAAGTGAACTAGCCTGTATAAACAGCCTGTGTAATATATAATGGTACCCAACAAATGGAGAGTATGTTGTTGGCTCTGGATTGGGAATTGAATGTTAAGTTCAAAGTCAGGTGTTGATTCTCCTTTTTTACATGGAAGCATGTCATCCACAGAGACCATTTAGAAAGGATTTTGAGTAATGGGTTTGGCCATATGTTTGAGTAAAGTTTATGAAATGTATAGAAAAGGTAATCAAAAGAGTAGTTTGTATGTAATTTCTTTATAGAAAAGAGACCTGGTGGTTGAGTGGTTGCAACCCAAAAGTCAGTAGTTCAAATTTACCAGCCATTCCTTGAAAGTCCTTTGGGACTATTCTATTCCATCCTATATAATCTCTGTAAGTCAGAATCAACTTGATGGCAAAGAGTTTAGTTTTACAGAAAAGATCATGGACTTTTCTGGGAAGTACTGAAATAAATATGAGCCAAGTGGTTTGCTTTCTGAATACTTCATTCTTAGATAGAATCAGGAGACTCTCAAAAAACTGGGAGACCCAATAGATGTACTACCTAATGACCGGATGTCTTCAGCATTTGACTGCAGTGGCTAGGCTGAAAGCTGTTAGTGATTGAGTCTTAAGTGGCTGCTCTGCACTGTTGTAGTGAGACCCTTACATGGCATTCTGAAAGGGACAGGCTTTCCAAACAGAGTGGTCAGTTCCCCAGTATGAGACCAAATGGCTTCAGCACATGCCTAAGGAGTTTCACAGCATCGTTTTTCTCTGACATGAACAGATGACTAAGTCTACTTAAGTGTTTGCTCAAGGTCTAAAGTTCTTTAAATATGTAACATAGAATTTTAAAAGAGAAAAACAAATACTAACTATCACTTGATCGTTCTCCACAGGGACCTACTAATCATGTAATTTTAAAGAACAAATTTTGTGGTTAATACTTCTTTGTGGTCTGGGAAGCTAAATCACCAGACACCTTGGAAGGTTCTAGTGAGGAAGGAGATAAACTAAGTGTGCTATGCTGAAGAGAGTATAAAAGCAGAAACTAACTACCTACAGTGACATAATCACACCCCCTCCTCTTCCCTCATAGATCATATTATTCATAGTTCAATAATATGAATTCATAGATCATATTATTAAAAAAAAAATAAACCTAGGTTAGGATTATTCTCAGAATAATCATTCCCAGGATAGTCCAAAGGGAGGTAATGGTGTTGGATCAAGCCTGCCAGACTCCTGAAACAAACATGATGGAAACACAATAAGAATATAATGGAAGCACAGGCTTGAAGAAAAGGATCTGGTGAATCAAGCTCATGGTTCAACCTAAGTTTAGCCCTAGGTGGGAACTAAAATGTAGTCTAAATGCCAGTGACAGTGACCAAAGAGCAAGCAGGCAAACTGGTGCCACGAGGACGAAGGGTACGTAGGACAGACACATGTGCAGATGCACAGAGGTATCTCCAACTTCACAGGCAGCACTCTAGGTCTAGACCTCTCTCCACAGTGGGGAAAGAGCTTTTAAGAATCACAGTCTCCAGCCTCAGTCTAACTGCTGATGCTCAGGTCCTACAGGTTACAGTTGTTTGGTAGCCATGGTTGGGAAGTACAGGATGCAAGCAGGAATAGACAGGGCCCACATACAGTTATTAAAACTCTGTATTGTTAATCTAATTAGAGAATTGTCCTGACTATATCATACCAACTTGTTTGATACAATTCCTCCTGTCACTTGGTACTGGTGTCTTATTTCCCTATTAATTCTTCTTTCTTTATGGCAGAAATAGAAAAATCACAGAGATTTTCTTTTCTTATTATGAGAAACCTGCCTTCAGGGTATAGCCACAAGGGTGATATATCTTTCTTCTGTACTGAAGTTATTAAATCCAATTTCATTTTTAAAAACTTTCATTATAAAAGTACTGTGTGATCTATGTCAAAAATTCAAGCAGTATAGAAGAGCATAAAATGAACAAAATTCCCTGACCACACACTTCTGGCACTCCAGTTCCATTCCCAAGAAGACTGTTAACAAGATCATATAGACGTTGCTGGTGTATGCATGAGCCTATCTGCTAAAACACTGTATGAATATATGTATTTGGTGTGTATATGACTTTTTTCACAAGATCATAGTATACATGCTATTTTCTAAACACAACATCATGTACAGCATCCCCTATAAGTATAGATAATGTTAACTCATCTTTCACATAACTGAATAACATTACATCATATGGACCAATTTTTCCTGATTAACTTATATAAAAAGCATAGCACATAGTAAACACTTAATAAATCCTAGATATAACCATACTAAATGTTTTGTGATAGTCTTTTTCTTGCTTTGCATTATAGTTTGTCCAAGCATACAGCATCTCTGAAAAAAAAAAAATGTTAGTTTTAAACTAAAAGTCAACCCCACTGCTGTCAAGTTGATTCTGAATCATAGCAACCCTAAAGGACACAGTCGAACTGCTACATATGGTTTCTAAGGCCCTAAGTCTTTACAGAAGCAGCTGCCACATTTCTCTCCCTCAGAGCAGCCAGTAGATTCAAACTGCCGACCTTTTGGTTAGCAGCCAAGTGCTTTAACTACCGCTTCTCCTGGCTCATTATATTAGCTTTCCCTGTGTGTAAATTTCAAATAATGAGCGCCATATTGTTTTTATGTTGATAGGTTTTATTTCTTTCACTAAGTATTATGTTTAAGTTTACTTATAAAAGTATCCTTTTTTTTCCTTTCCCCTGTCTTTTTTCTGCTTTCTGTTTAACTTATTGGCTGGCACACATAATAAGAGCTCTTTGTCAGATGTTTATAACTGTACTAGGAAGCCAGGTGCTGCTATTCTGATCACAGTCTCTTTTTATCCATTAAACCTGTTGCTGTCATTTCTGACTCAGCCATCCTGTACGACAGAGAACTGCTCCACAGAGTTAACAAGGAGCAGCTAGTGGATTCGAACTGCCAGTCTTTTGGTTAGCAGCTGAATGCTTAAGCACTGCACCTCCCATCCACTAGTGTATATATATATTCAAGTATTTTGAATGTTTCATCTTAGTCTGCATTTATATGTACATTGTCTCCGTCTCATTCATTCCCCACATTGCTAATTTATTATTTTTATCTGTAGCTGTCTTCCTCCAATTATAAAGACCTCAGAAGATGAATTAATAGATAAGTTAAAATTTTTAAAAACTAACTCTTTGCTTTCATCTATAATCAGTTGCCTAGAGGGAGGGGAATCTCCATGTGTATCTTCTTTAAGCATTTCACACTCAATGGACAGAAAACAACTCATGTCATTACCCACCTCACCCCACCTCCAGCATCAACATACCATCCAGGGTTCAGATCAGTCAAGCTCAGAACCTGGATTCCGTACCTTCCCCCTCATGTTCCACTTAAATTAGAGGCAAGTTTGTAAAAGCAGCACCCTCCCTCTACCACGCACCCATCAGGCTGAGACAAGGCTCCTGAGCTTCCTTCATTTCAACCCTTTAAAGCCCCTTGGTTGCCAGTTCCTCTCCTTTGTTTGTATCTAAAAAGAAGTGGAGGAAGCATCCCCATGCAGCGCTTTTTAAATGAAGCGACTTGTCAAGTCAGAGACTGTGCCAGGAATCTGGAAGGCAGTAAATTTAGCGACCCTCACTTGCACTGACAGCCTATCATGCACTTGAAACATAAATAGCAGTGGAGACAAATCGCTGCTGTTTTCCTATAAGCTTTGGCCCAGTGGCCTGCTGGCCTTCCAGGAGCTTGTGGGCCCAGCCTGGAAGAGAGGGTGCTTTTAAGAGCAGTCACAAGGCTTTCTTGTTCTCTTCCTCTCTCCCTGCCTCTGTGGTAACTCCTAACACTGCAGCTGGGACCCCTAGCCCTGTGACCCATCTGATTCACAAACAGGCTGAAGAACCAGGATCAGGATTATGGAAGCTGGTATGTAGAGACCTCGAACATGAACTGAATCTTATGGGGTCGTTCCTGCCTCAGACATTTTTGTCTAAAAGCAAGAAGCAAATGGCTAGACTCCCGGATATATCTTCTGTTGATCCTTGAACAACCAAAGGCTGCCCACCTTATGTTTAATGGAAACATTCTAAAAACATGGCTTAGGTTTATCCTTAAGCCAGGCCCTTCTCTGTCTCACCTGCACCCCCACTTTTCTCTGCATTATTTGTTTATTGACTCTAAGCAAGAACACTTCTCTAAAGTGGATCAAGCAGCTCATTCCACATGGAGCCTCACAGAGGAAGTGAGACAGAAACTTTGGGGGTAGGCTCAGTTGTCATGACAACCTTAGCACCTGTGATGAAAGGGTAGAGGACCAGATGGGGTTATCATCTGCTTTATTTTAATTGCCATTCAAAGGCTACTGTGACCACCACCCATTCTGTCCAGCAATGCTTATGCAATGCAATGGCCCTGCTGAGTTTAACACATTCTCTTACAAAATGGCAATTGATTTATGTGGCTCTGGAAAACAGCCACCGCTGCTCTCATCTCTCTTGATATTTTAATCCTTAGCCATGGTAGAATCACTAAGGACAGGCCCACAGATGGCCCTACAGTGCCGATGACAACATGGAAGATCTAGGCTGTTGCTGCCTCTGCCCAGCCTTTCCAACCTCCGCCTTCCTGCCTTCTCATGAAGTGGTCTGGAGAACAGGCACCAGTTTTTGCTTCTATCTGATTCCCAAATTACTCTTCTAAATATTTAGGAAAATTTTTGTTTGTTTTGTTTTCCAGCTCTATTTCTTTGCCTCTCTTTCTGGTCACTTTTGGGGGTACTTAAGTAAAGTAGGCCAGTGAGGGCTTGTTTTATGATATTATGCTACAGTATAGAAATTTTCCGTAGTCTCACTCCCTGGTTTGAAATGCCAGCAGTATGTAGATGACACATTAAAATCCACATCTTTCATACCAGTCCCATAATTCTGAGTGTCTATGGAATATACTTCTCAGAACGTCCCCAAAATGTGATATCAGCATGTCAAGAATTGAAGGCATTATCTTCCCTCCAAAGTAAGTACTTCTGCCTAATTTCCTTACTGGTACCAATGGTGGTCACATCTGGAAAGTCACCAGCTGTACACATTGCATACAGAATACATTTCTTCAAACTCAGTGGACTAAAGAGGCCCCAGGGGAGGTGATGGTGCAAGTATACGGCACACACCGTGCTCACTGTGGACATTGCCTGTCTCTCCACTGAGCCTGGTCCCTGCCTCAGAAGCCTGCCCCGCATCATGCTCTAGGCTCCACTGTCTATTGGTCAAGGCCAAGGATGACTACCGCCATCCTTAATGAACCCCCTCCACATTCACAGTGATTCGCAGGGAGGCTTACCTCTATGCATGTGAGGACTGGTGGCCAGGAACCAGCACCAGGAGTAGATGGTACTTATACACACATAACTGCAAAAAGTAAATTTCCATGGTACTTCATGTTTCCTCCATAGGGGGAAAAAAATGAAAGAAGAGGAGGAGAAAAGGAGAAAGTTAGGAACAGGAAAAGAGAAAAAGGAAGGAAAAGAGGAAGATTTGAAACTTGTCAAGCAAGCACTGTTTCTGATACCTTGTGAATAATGCAAGGCCCCTATGTACCCTCAGTGCAATGTAGGTTTACCTAACATAACCCAATCCAAAGTCCTCACACCCCAGATAATTTCTTTCTCATTTCTCCAGCATGAAGAACTTTACTACAAGTAGGACTGCCAGGTGGGTACATCCTTTTACAAGTTTCCAGCTCTGATTCTCTCCAAGTGTGTCTTACAACCTCCTGAAGACACATTTCTCCCAGGAAGCGTTTCCTAACATGATAAGTCCATTCTACACTGTTCCTCTAACAACTTTGCTGGTTGTTTGCATTCATGTGCACCAACAGCTTTATAATACTATAGAGGGGCTTCTATAAATAAATCGGTGAGGCTAAATTTTTAAATACTTTGTTCTCATTCATGGCTTATATGATTCTCAGTAAGGAAGTTAGGTGAAGTGAATAGACTTCTTAGAAGAAAGGCTGTTCTTCTAACTTCTTTTCTAAAATCTATAACTAGCTGCACTGCTTGGTAAACTCCACCAAGTGTCTCTTTTCAAGATCCTATCCTATACTCATAAGACAGATATTGAGCAGACTCAGAAACTTAAGAATCCCGCCATCAATGACATCTCCCTACAGTCTAGTTATAAAAGGAGGCACACCTCCTGGGAAATGGTCTCTAAATGTCCACAGACATGTTCAAACTTCAGCTCTCCCTTTATTAATATATGACCTTGGGCAACTTCCCCACCCTCTCGAAGCCTTTGCTTCTTTTATCTGAGACCTATCTCAAGGTCCTGGTGGACTAGATAATATATGTGAGTCCCCTAGCACAGAGCCTTGTAAGTGTTCAGTAAGTGGTAGCTTACTCAGCAGTCACTCTGCAACATTAATTGAGCACTCGACATGGTGCAGCATTGTGCTGCACCCTAGGGGTACAACTGATGAGCAAAACCACATGTAGTCCTTACCGTGGCAAAGCTGTACAGTGTAACAATAGCTATTATCAATACAATTCCCTTTCAGAGAACTAAACACAAGAGGGAAGTTTGATTTCCAGGCTGGCATTTAGAAGGGCAGGGCAGTTTCTAAACACTGATAACAAATAGGGAGTGATGGTTAAATATGAATAAAATAGCAGCGTGTCATGGCCATGAACTGAAAAAGAAGGATGAATGGCAGCCGTAGGTTGGATGCCAGGCTCCTGCTATGGCAGCTAGCTGATTTTCCTTACACAAAAATGCAAACTGTAATGAATTGAGTCTCTTTGGATGCCAGGAGAAACAATGCCAGAGCATTCTTCCTCATTTGGCCCATGCTTAGTCGTGGAGCCAAAGCCAGTTGTGAATCTCCCTGGCATTGTGCTTGTCTAATTTCTGAGCCTTAACTATACCCTTTGAGGTTGTAGAAGGCAGGGGGCCAATGTGCATAATCCCCACCCTGTTGTGTCTTATGTCTAACTATTCAAACAGGGAGCATTTCTACAGAAAAGTAATCCACCCCTTTACATTCATGAAGCTCAAATATCTTAATAACCAGATTCATCTTTCTCTAAAGAATCCTGTCTTCTTTCATTTTCATTCCTTTAACATGTCTTCAAAAGCATCTTCATTGTATCACTCCCCTTAGGTTTTCTGTGTTGTTTGGTTGATTTTTCCCCCCCTCTTTACTTCAATATATTTATCTTCTGGGTGTCACATTATTTTTCTGTGATTGATGCTTCTGGTAAGTGTGGTCATGCATGCCATCCTCACCACTTCCTTCTTTCAGTCATGGATCATTTACCACTCTTTACCCCTCTCTACTGATGACAACAAGGGTTGGTAGGAGAGGTGATTTCAGCATTTGGACAGCAACACTGTCAAACTCTAAGGGCTCTCTCAGCTAAGGTGTTCAGCTGAGAAACAAAAACTTCAAAGGATCTGGAGAAATATAAGCAGAATCTTATTATAACCACCTTTTCAAGATTTCTTCCTCTCTTTTTTTGAAGCATGTTTGTGAGGAACATGGTGTGTAATAAATGTAAGGAAGAAAGCAAGAACAGGAACAGGCAACCATGTCCTGGGAGGGAGGAGCAACAAGAAACATCATATAAGAACAGAAACTTGTTACAGTATTTGAAGTTACCACAGGAAACTTCAAATGGCATCACTGATTCACGATCTTTTTTTTTTATTTCCATGGATAGGCATGTTCACAGCTTGCTTTAGTTAGGTCACCTCACTCCGTTATGAAAACAAACACGTATACAGGCACCTGCAAGTCACATTCCAGCTCTTTGCTTTTCACTAGATTGTATGTGTGTTTGTGTTTATAGATAATGTGTTTGTAGCCACTTATATGTGAATATTCAAATTAAGTAAAAGAATTACCAACCACATTTCAAAAACATCTTCCCTTCTGTGAAATAATGACCTACAGAGATATTGTACTTATAACACTCTTCTGAGAACAGTGGGGGGGGGGAGGACTCGCCCATTTAAATAACATATCAAAACCCACTCAAACCCACTGACATCCAGTTGATCTTGACTCACAGAAATCCTGTAGACAGAGGAGAACTGCCCCAGAAGCACCTCGTAGATTTGAAGGCTGACCTTCCTGTTAGCAGCTGTAGCACTTAACCACTATGCCACAAGAGTTTCCTCATGATATATATCAATGTCATCAGAATTTTGTATTTCCAATGTCATGAAGATTTTGAAAATATCTCAAAGAAAAGAAGAATAGATATCATCAATGATTATCACTTTAGTAGTCTTTTTCTTTTTTTTTTCCCGCCTTTCTTTCTTCTACTTCCAAGTAGGAGACTTGTGATCATGCCCTGTGGAACTGTCAACAGTAAGCCTGCTCTTTTCTGTGAGCACGTACTGTGGGTATCAGCGAATATATGTGTCATTTCCTAGAATCTCTGGGTGGTGTAAAAGATGAATGCATTTATCTGCTAACCAAAAGGTTGGCGGTTCTAGTCCACTCAGATAAAACCTTAAAGATCTACTTCCAACAAAAATATTAGCCATGCAAACGCTGTGGAGCACAGTTCCAATCTGAGACAAACAGGGTCACTATGATTCAAGACAGATGTCAATGCATCTAGTTAACTTTTCTGGTTTTTTACTATTTCCTAAATGTCAGAACAAAAGGTTGTGAGCAATTAAATAGCTCTGTATTAGGGGTGTGTGTGTGTGTGTATAAAAAAGACAGAAGCTCTATGCAAATATATTTAATTTCAAATGACTGTTTGCATACCAATGCCTAGTTGGTCTTGAAGTTTAAGTAAATAGACATTCTGGATGTGAAATCTGCAGGTTTCACCAAAACACTGCCCTCTAGAGGCAATGGACTCCTAGCATTTATGAGGTGGTATCAACTATACATTGATATATATATATATATATATATAAGGATCCGACTCGACGGCACTTGGCTTGGCTTGGCATAGCAATATATATAATATCTATCTAGCTATATAATATATAGGTAACTTGAGTTATACCTGCTGATTTGCCTCCACCTTGGGGAGCACAGATGAGAGCGCTTTCCTCTTGCTTTTAGCTCAAGGCTTTGCTTTCTGATTATGAAGATAATAAAAGAACTAATATGTACAACTTGTATAAACAGAGATTAAAATGGAAAATGCTAATCATGTGGAAGAGTTTGAAAGGTGCACACACCAAAGAGGATGAGAAGTTATTTGGCCTTGTAGCTGAATATCACCAGGAGATACAAAAGCACATTAAGCAAAAGGAAATTTAAACTAAACATCAGATCTCAGAATAAATACAGCACTCACAACATGATCAAGCTTGTTGAAATAGGTTGTGGTCTTTAAAATACTAGAATATTGAAATTTGCTTTTCAAGTAAACGTTTGTACAAGGGCAAAAAATAATAGATAAGAACAAGAGAAGGGCTTAGATTGTGGCCATAGAATGTTATTACTCTGGGAATGTAAATAACAGGCTAAGTCTTCACATTCTAGGATCAGTGAAGGCCACAGCATGTGCCTAAAGCTTAAGGTAGAGAGAGTAAAGAGAAATGATGGCAGAACTCTTGGGCTTAGAGCAGCTAGTCTGGATGAACTGAAAAAACTAGAGCAAAAGTGTCCCCATGGGGACAGACTTATTGGGCAAACGGAATAGAGCAGGGAAATCTGAGTACATTATAGAATTTTGTGGCTTCAAATTAACATAGTGTGTTCTCTATGCTTTGAAACATAAAACTGCAGTTGCACAAATGAGAGGAATGATGTCTCCTTTTTTCTACTGTGTGCTCTGTTGGTGTTTCCATACTTTTTCTGCAATAATAATTCTATACAGCAGATGCATCTTCAGGGTAACCCTTTGTCCAGGCTTTCAACAACAGAGTACCTGTTTTCAACAGGCCTTCTCCATTTGTTTGCCAGTTGTTCCCCCCATCCCCTACGTATTTTCTTAAGCTGTTCTTTCCCCTTTTTTTTTTTTTAATTTTTGCTGTTTAAAAAAAAAAAAAGAAAAATAGCCAAGCACTTACAACAATATGGAAGAAAGGGGAGCAATTGGCAAACAATTATGTTTGTCTAAAAATATGTTACTTATTACATCTTCACTTGCCCAGTAAAATGGTACTGTTAGGATAATTAAAAAGGAACACATTTATACATCAGCATTTCTTACAAAAGCAGTTATTCACCTTCCAGTACTTAGCATCTTTCTCTTACAGTGTGTTGAGTCTAATATAGTATCTGCCTTTGTTTGTTAATTCAGTGCCACTAACACAGAAACATATAATTGAGTTACTAATCTGTGCCCAACCTTTTTGCAGTTCATGGGGATATTAGGCATAAGACACAGTCTCACAGGGACTTATAATATGGTGCTTTATTTCTACAGAAAAAGGAAAACTGTCATTTACTCTCAAATCGATGTAGATTAATAAGAAATTCTCAACTGAGGTAGTGTAGCAGACACAATACATTGCGAGAAAGTTTCCTGTGTGGGCACAAGTAGAATAGACTAACAAGAAATGCCAAAGAATGCAAAAGTTTCAACTGGAGGACCCAAAGAGTAAAATCAGAATGACAGTAGGAGGAGTCAGAGGATGTTTTTTAATATTTTACATCTTTGTTGGGCTGGATGGATGAGGGGACCTCATAATAGCTTCTCTTATGGTATTTGGTTTGCACTCTGAGATTTCACCACTCTAGTGAAACAGTTAAGAAGACTGTATCAAAAACTCAAATTTACGGCTTTCAAGTCAGTTCCAACAGTAACCTTATAGGTCAAAATAGAACTGCCCCATAGAGTATCTAAGGAACATCTGGTGGATTGGAACCACTGACCTTTAGGGTTGGCAGACACAGCACTTACCCACTATATTACCAGTTACCAGCTGTGTCAAAATACTTGTAAAAGTGGTCTGTTTGCCTCAGGTATGGGTTACTTAAAGGAATATGCCCCTTTCATTCTCAAGTAGTATTGGAGGAAATTCTACCTAGAGATGGGAGATTGAAAATTCAACCCTGGAGGTTCTATATCATTATACGATTGTCTGAACCCGGGTAGTCAAGGCCAGGAATGCAGATTTGAGGCTCAGGCAGACTTGATAACAGAGGTGCAACTAGTGTAGTCTTATCAGGTTTATTGCCACAATGGCTGGAGGCAGGTACAACATTTAGCAGGCAGTGGGCAGCAGTGTCTCATGGCATAGTGACCTTATATACTGTTTTACACCAAGGTGGCTAACTGTCAAATACAGGGCCCCAAGGCTGTAAACAAGTTATATAATTACTGCAGAATCAGTTGAATTAGTGCCGTCTGGAAGGCTCTGTATAGCGTTAGAAGGCTTGAGCAAGACAATATTCCATGCTCCACCCCACACTCCATCCCAAAGGGTGTTTTGCTCACTGTACAATCTGCACGTTAATTCATCTACAAGGTCCCTGGGTGAGGTGTGGGGCTATATTAATCTATACACTACAACAACAATCAACCAACACTTAGCAAAAAACAAACACAAGCCCACAAACTAGTGTGGCCTGCATAGGCCCATAGGAGTCTATTCAACATGAGGCTCCCTTGGGGTCACCTGTTCTATGCAAAGTGGGGGCTTTGTCCCACAGTTCAATTGTCTCAGCTGTGAACCACCCAGGCTGTCCTAGACAGCATATCTTATTCAAGGTGAGGACTGCTCTGCCTATAGAAGTCACTTAAAAGTGAGCCTAAGTTGTCCCTGTGGGAATTTTCTTGTCGCTGCACCTTTGCTTGACTTCTTTTCCTTCCAATCACTATTCCTTTCTCTCCTACGAGCTTTTTTCTGAGAACACTTCCTACTTTATCATTTTCACACAAATCTTTGTCTTAGGGTATGCTTCTTGAAACCTTACCTCAGGCATCATGTACTGTAAAACTATTGGAAAACTATCTGGATTTATTGCTTTAAAAATATTATTTGATGTATATTTTAAACTGTAGAAAACAATTATGTCAATCTGTATTTTTCAGGAAGAGAATTTGAGGGAGAAGAAGAATACCTGGAGATCCTTGGCATCACCAGGGAGCAGTCAGGCAAATACGAGTGCAAAGCTGCCAACGAGGTCTCCTCAGCAGATGTCAAACAAGTCAAGATCACTGTGAACTGTGAGTATGGCAGGAGCCAGCAAGTATTACATGCCAAGGATCTAGCTCTGCCTCTACTGAGTGCTAAAGATCCCATTAACAAAAGAATGTTGCATTTCAAGCAGATGCTTTTCTGGTCAGAGATGAACATTTATATATTGGACATATCAAGGACAGGATCTGGCCTTTGAATTTGATAAATCAACTCTACCTACTCTAAGTATAACCCATAATACATTTAATAATACACTCTGTCTTTTACTCAGACTGCAGAACTAAGAAAACGTGATCACACAACACTGGCATTGCTAGCAATCACTATTCTGGTCTTCTTGGAGACCAAGGTCATACCATTTTGAAAACAGAAACAATTCAAATTTTCTCTAATTATTATGCTCATCTTAATGCAGTGTTTGTCAGAAGGGAATAACCCAAGATCATATTTTATCCTCCACTACTTAACTAATTGAACTTGCAAGTGTATTCAAGACACTGTGGTCAGATAATATGTGTCCCCAATGGCTAGCAGAGATGCCTGATAAATTCCTTTTGGTTATCTATTTTTCCCAAAGTATGGACATTAGAATGGAAGATTTCACTAAGTTGCATAGGTAAGTGGGCATGCTTTGAACTTCTTAGATGAAAGGATCCTTAGATGTAGTTCAAAAGTGGGGGGAGGGAATATCCATGTGATGTGTGTTATCCAGCAAAAGGAATAAAGAGAATTAATTTACACTCTTCAGTTAGGAGTGGCTTTCCACATCATTCAAATTCAAGTTTCCATGTCACACACTTGTAGCTAATAACATAAACAAAAGAATGGACAAACATTGCACACACATACACATACATATATGTACCTTACATACACATGTATAAACACAGGCTTACATGCACACACATGTACACACATACCTTACGAGCACCCAGATAAACACATACCATCATATACACACACATGCCCTCACACTTACATGCACACATACATGTACATGATGTACATATCTACATGTAGGCACACACACATGCACAGACATATTAACCCATATGTGAATGCATGCTTTAATTACTTCCTATTATTTTATGCTCTCCATGTAGTTACTTGTATGCCATGATTTTGTATAAACTCTATCCAACCTTTTCAATAACTTGGCAGATAGATATACTTGACTTTATTTTAGGGTTCAGGAAACTGAAGCCCAAGATAAAATTGTTTTTCCAATGTGATACATAAAGCAAGTGTAGGAGAAGAAAATTAGAATCAGTTCTTTGGGATTCAAAATTCCATGTTTCTGGGAGGAAGAAGAGAAGGAGGAGTTGCCAATTCATATGACCTACTCTGTGTATCATTGGATTAAGGGATTTACATTTCTTATTTCACCATCACAGTGAGCACATGAGATAAATGTTGTTGGTCCCACTTTAGCGATGTGGAAACTGGGCTGTGGAGAGTGGATGAGGCTTGCCTTGGACTCCCCAGCTGGTGCTGCACTGCACGGCTTTCCATAGCCTTACTCCAGGTGGGCTCTCTTCTGAAAGAAGCAGCAAAGTCTCCTTTATACCCAAACTAGAAGACACCGATTGGTACTACTGTTCCGTTGACATTTACGGTACTCATTTCCAAGAAGCAGGGGCTGTGTTTGATGAAATCTGAAGTGCTTTCATCCCTAGCTGTCTACAAATTTGGGGGTAATGGAGTTGAAAATGCCAGTATTACTATTCTTTTCCAGTATTTGGGTATGTTTCAAAGACACATTAATGATCTCAATGTTATAAAAGGCTTTAGGACCTCTTTTTCATATGAAAGGCGTTTCTCTGGGTGTTTATATAAGTTTATAATTAGGTTAGTTAGTTTCTTTTATGTACACACAACCATGCCATCATCTTCCACCTCTTCTCTGACTTTTGTAGTCAAAATTTCATTTTCTCTTAATTGACCTTCATCTTAATTAGATTTCTGAAAGTCCAATGATGGATCACATAGCAAATATTTATGCTTCCATTGTGTGAGACATCAAAGAAGTCTGGATTGCAGATGGCTCCCAAGATCAAAGCTAGCCGCCTGGGCCCTATTATTATTAGCACAATTAGTCTGACATTGCTGCTTTTTGACTGTCCCCAAAGCGTAACTTAGAACAGCAGAAAATACTGATAATTTTCAAGAAAAGGCTTTTATGAAAATAGGAGCTTTTGCTAGTGTTAAGCATACCACAAGAGAACATGAACAGATGCTCAGAATTCTTAAGAAGACTCCTAGCACAAATTATGTGAATATCAGTGATAGCTCAGTCAGACATCCTTAGTCAGTGTATCCTGACCAGCAACACCTCACTCATACCTAACCTTATACCCATTGTTCAGTATATATTTACCAAGTAAACAGGCAAACAATTTGCAGGTAACGCTGCCCTCTTCACATCTCTCCAAGCCTTGTAAATGATATTGATCACAAATCAGGAAGTATATTCTACTATCACTTTCCTTTAGAATTGCCTTTCCATCAATGCTCCATTAGTTCTCTTCATATCATATTAAAGCACCTAGTTGAGAGATTAAAAAAAGTCCTTGCATATCATGCCTGTTGTCCTCTTCAAAAAATTCATCTTGCTCAAACATGGTTATATCAGATCGATGAAATTATCAAGTTTGAATTAGAGATTCATGTCTGAATACCAAACCCCTTGCAAACTGAGTAATCTGGCATCCAAGGTCACCTTTTGTCAGTTCATCAAAGCCTAAACTCTATGAAAATGCCCCATGATTCAAATTGTTCCTCTTCTGCTTCATAACGTAGGTGTCAGAGAACTACCACAGGTTCCACCACATGGCACCCAGCTACTGCCACCAACTGCTCTGTGACAGGGATCACAGCGAGGGTCCCAGGCAGATACAGAGAAAAATGTAGAACTGTGGCTTCCAAAAGAAGACTAGACTTGCTGATGTGATGGAGAGTGGCAGCGCCCTGAGCTATGGCTTCTGACATCCTTTTAGCTCAAGAATGAAGTCACTCCTGAGGTTCACCTTTCAGGCAGTGATTAGACAGGCCCATAAACCAAAATTAAATTAAGTGGACACATTAGCCCAGGGACAAGGACTGGAAGCAGAAGGAGATGAGAAAGCTGGCTGAATGGCAAGGGAGAACCAAAAGTAGGGAAAGGGCGAATGTTGACATGTCACAAAGTTGACGACCAGGACACAAAACAATGTATGTATTAATTGTTTAATGAGAAACTAATTTGCTCTTTAAATCTTCACCTCAAGCACAGTAAAAATAAATAAATAAGTAAAGCACACAGACAGTGACGACAAGTTGATTCCAACTCATAGTGACCACGTAGGACACGGTACAACCGCCCCATAATTTCCAAGGAGTGCCTGGTAGATTTGAACCACCAACCTTTTGGTTAGTAATTACAGCCCTTAACCATCACACCAATAAAACACGTAGGTGTTACAATTAGGTCCGATAGCCAGGCTCACGAAAGAAACCAATGGCTACTTGGAGTCTTGCAGGGAAGCAGAGTCTGGGTACCACTAAATCCCTCCAGCGCTGCTCAGTCGCTTCCACCATCATTTCATCTACTACGTTGCTCTGCCAACAGATACTTGCTGCAGGGCACTGAGGCTAAACAGCAAACACGAAAGGCATGATCATTGCTCCTGCTTAGCTTGCAAACCCCAACTTCTGCTTTCCACTTCTCTCAGACCACTCTGCTCCATAGTAAGTCTGCAGCATCACACATAACCATTTTACAAGCCAGATATTTGTTTGTTTCTAAACGGTAGGAGGTCCCGGAGATTACCAAGGGCTAAATCATTGATTTGAAGTCTCTTCAGTTAGATAAGCTTATAACATCTTACACACTAGACGGGACTCTGGTGGCCAGTATTTTGCTCACTAGGTAGTCCTAGGAACAGCCTGTCCTCTCACTGAGTTCCAAATATAATAGTTCAGTTTCAGTTGACATTCCCGGAAGTCAGAAATGTCTGCTATGGACTTTGCTCACTCTAGTGTCCAGCGTCTCTAGAGTGATGAAGCCAAACCAACAATTTCCTGTCAGTTTCAACTCATAGTGACCTACAGGACAGAGAAGAACTGCCTCAGAGGGTTCCTAAAGAGGCCCTGGTGCATTCAAACCGCAGACCTTTTAGCTTGCAGCTGTATCTCATAATGACTATGCCATCAGGATTTCCTCTAGGTTAATAACTAGCATATTATGAAGTCCAATAAATAGAGACTATTAATTTTATTTCCTATACTGGGCTATTCATGGATAAATCTGAAAATCTTCCCCAAGATCTCAGGCTTGCCCCCTGTCCTGATGAACAGCCCATGGTCCCTGACTTATGCTTCCCAACACCTACCGCTCCAGCTAGGTTCACGATGGCATTCTAACTCTCTATTCCTTTAAACCACCCTGTGCCTCTACCCTGGTAGCCGTAGCTAACTAATCAACACAAGACATAGACAAGGGGATATGAGTCACTGGCATTTCTAAAGTTCACTGTTACATTGATAGCTGTTTATTTAAAGCCATTTATTTAAGCAGAGTTTACCATAGACTACATAACTGGGATTGGAGAAATCAATTACTTCCAGGTAATAAGGATGTATTTTAAACAGACTTTTTAGTGCTTCAGTTAAAAAATAACCAAGTGTGGAAACTGATGGAAAAATGATTGTTTAGTACGGAACCAGACTGGATATCTTCTCTAGCTACTCATACTTAAATATATCTAGACTTTGTGCTGACTGTTAGTTCATTTTGCATTTAGGAAGGTATCAGTACAAGTACCTCCTAATATTTATGAATCTCTCATGAGATCTTCACACAAAATATTCAGTAATAATCCAGAATACTCTCATTTTCCATCAGCATTTTGTAATGTGAATGATAACCATCATTTCTGAGTATCTTCAGAGTACCAGGAACTATGCTGGACACTTCATAGACAGTCACTGCAATCCTCAGCGTGACAGTTACAGTGAGGAGGTGTGGTGAGCTTGGTCTGCTTCATAGGAAGACTATCACTAACACTTTTTAGAATTGCTGGTACACGGTTATTAAAAGAAAAGAGAAAAAAAACAGCATTTATCAGATTATTGTTTTCAAATTCTCTACAGACAATGCCTTTCTTATTGCTGTACTCTCTACCTCCACCCTTCTGGTACACCACAGCACACTGTGCCTACGAGAAAAAAGTATCATTCCCATATATACAGGATAGAAGCAAAGATATATGTATGCATCCTCTGGCACAAAATCAAAGAACTGGTGAGTGGTGGAGACTCTAAGCCTGTTCTAAGTCCAAAGACCACTTTTCTTATGTGATACCAAGTGATTACAAATTTAATCAGTTCAGATGTCACAAGTGCTTTTATATACATGATTTCATTTGATCTGTACATCAAAAATGTAAGAAGATAGATGTCATCATCTGCATTCATAGATGAGAGACTCCAGTAGATTAAAATGCCTCTGGTGACATCCTAAGCTGCAGAAGCTGAAATTGAGCCCCCTTCTCCTTGACTGCTAATCCAGACTTCTATCCACACTGTGAACTACGACATTATATGCAATGCTACTTTTTAGGCATCTGTCAGCTGCTCCTTGCAGACCCTATGGAGCAGTTCTACTCTGCCTTATAGGGTCACTATTAGTCAGAATCAATTCTATGGTACTGGGGCTGGTTTGGTTCCTCTTTTTTCTTTTTGTAAAAAAGCAAAAATCCGTTACATTTATCTTTCAAGCTATCAGCACTTCATATTTTTCTGTATTAGCAATTCATTTTTCTCTAAAGGAACTCATTCAGATAGAATCACGCACACAGAGTGATTAAGAGCATGTTTTTCAGAATATGACAGATCTGATATCAAACACAAATTCCACAAAATACAGAATATGTGACTTCTTTTTTCAGCATTTTATTGTGCTTTAAGTGAAAGTTTACAGTCCAAGTTAATTTGCCATATAAATCCCATTACACAACCACTATGCAGCTCTAGCTGTCCTCTACCCTGTGACAACACACTCCTCCTTTTTACCGTGTACTTCCTATACTCATTCAATCAACTCCTGTCCCATCCTCTCCTTGCCCTCTTCTCACCTATGGACAGGAGCTGCTCAAACAGGCTCATGTATATATTTAAGCCAAGAAACACACTCTCTGCCAGCATCACTCTGGGTCTTATAGTCCAGTCCACTCTTTGCCTGAAGAGTTGGCTTCTGTAGTGGTTTCAGCTCTGCACTAACAGAGAATCCAAGGGCCATTTCCTCAGGGGACCCTCCAGGCTGTTGGGCCATCAAGCCTTATCTTTTTATAGAGTTCTAGTTCTGCACCCCCTTTTTTCCTCCCACTAAATCAGGGACTCTATGCTGTGTTCCCTTGTCAGGACAGTCATTGGTTGTGGCCAGGAACCATCTGGCTCTTTTGGTCTCATGCTGATGTAGTCCCCGGATGATACGGCCCCTTCTGCCTCCTGAGCTCTTCTTTTCCTCATGTCTGCTCCAGGTGGCTTAGGAACAATTTATAGTAGTTAGATGGCTGCTTGCTAACTTTTGAAACCCTGACCCCACTCACCAAAGTGGTATGCAGAAAATTTTCTTAAAAAAAAAGTTATGACAATTGACCTAGATGTCCCCTGAAACCCAGAGCCCTAACCCTGTTACTCTGTCCTTCAAAATGTTGAGTTATATTTAGACTTGGTCTAGTCCAGCTGTGCTAGCCTCCCTTCTACTGCATGTATCTGGGGTCACTATGAGTCAGAATTGACTCGACAGCAGTGAGTCGGTATCTAATCTATGAATACCTCTCTCTTCTCCCCTCCCCCTTGCAACAATCAGAGATTATTTTCTTCTGTGCTTAAACCTTTTCTTGAGTCCTTATAATAGTGTTCTCATACAATATTTGTCCTCTTGTGGCTGGCTAATTTCACTTCGCATATCTTCCAGATGGCTCCATGTCATGTTTCTTAAGATCATCTTTGTTCTTATCATTGCACCGGATTCCATTGTGTGAATATACTACCATTTGTTTATCTATTTGTCTATTGATGGGCATCTAGGTTGATTCCATGTTTTTGCTGTTGTGGACAGTGCTACAGTAAACATTGGTGTACATGTATCTACTCACATGAAAGCCCTTATTTCTCTAAGATATATTCCAAGGAATGGGATTGCTGGATCATATGATATTTCTAGCTTTTTGAGAAAGCAGCAAATCAATCTCCAAAGTGTTACATCATTTTACATTTGGAGCAGTATAGAAGAGTGCTAATCTCTCCACAGCCTCTTCAACATTTATTGTTTTGTTTTTGTCTAAATTAACATCAGCCTTGTTGGAGTGAAATGGTATCTCATTGTAGTTTCGATTTAGATTTCTGTAATGGCTAATGAACGTGAGCATTTCTTTATATATCTGTTAGCTGCCTGAATGTCTTCTTTGGTGAAGTGCCTGTTCTTATATTTTGCCCATTTTTTCATTGGGTTATTTGCTTTTCTCTTGTTGAAGTTGACAGTACCTTGTAGATTACAGAGATTAGATATTGATCAGATTCACAGTAACCCAAATTTTTTCCCAGTCTGTATGAAGTCTTTTTACTTCTTTGGTAAAGTCTTTGGATGAGTATAAGTGTTTGATTTTTTTGAAGTTCCCAGTTATCTAATATCCCTCATGGTGTTTGGGCACTGTTAGTAATATTTTATGGTCTCTTTATGCCATGTATTAGGGCTTCCAGAATTGTCCCTGATTTTTTCTTCCATGATCTTTATTGTTATAGACTTTATATTTAAGTCTTTGATTTTGTGTTAGTTTTTGTGTATAGTATGAGATACTGCTCTTGTTTCATTTTTTTTGCAGATGGATATCCAGTTATGCCAATACCACTTGTTAAAAAGACTGTCTTTTCCTCAGTTTATGGGTTTGGGGCTTTTGTCAAATATCAACTGCTAATGGGTGGATTATATTATATCTGGATAGTCAATTCTATTCCATTAGTCTATGTATCAGTTTTTGCACCAGTATGAGGCTGTTTTGACTACCGTCACAGTGTAATAGGTTCTAAAGTCAGGTAGTGTGAGGCCTCCTGTTTTATTCATCTCTTTAATAATGCTTTACCGATTTGCAGATTCTTCCCTCTCCATGTGAAGTTGATGACTTGTCTCTCCAACTCACTGAAAAAAGGCATTGGAATTTGTATTAGGATTTCATTGTATCTGTAGATTGCTTTGGGTAGAATAAAGATTTTCATGATGTTGACTCTTCCTACTCATGAGCAAGGTAGTTTTCTCCACCTATGTTAAGTCTCTTTTGGTTTCTTGTAGTTTTCTTTGTATGGGTCTTTTACATCTCTGGTTATATTTATTCCTAAGTAGTTTATCTTTTGGGGGACTATTGTGAATGCTATTGATTTTTTTAATATGAGGGATTTTTTTTTTAATATGAATGACTGTTATACTTTGTCAAATGCCTATTCTGCATCAGTTGATAAAATCAAGTGGTTCTTGTCTTTTGTATTATTTGTGTGGTTGATTACATTAATTATATTTCTAATGTTGAACCATCCCTACACCCCTGCTTTCAATCCCACTTGGTCATTGTGATTTTTTTTTTTTAATATGTTGTTGAATTCTATTGGCTAGAATTCTGTTGAGGATTTTTGGCATTTATGTTCATGAGAGATATCAGTCTGTAATTTTCATTCTTTTTGATATCTTTACCTGATTTTGGTATTGGAGCTTTGCTGGCTTTACAGAATGAAACTGGGAATATTCCTTCCTTTTCTATGCTCTGAAATATTTTTAGTAATAATGGTGTTAAATCTTCTCTAAACGTTTAGTAGAATTCTCTCGTGAAGACATAAGGGCTGGGTCATTTTTTGTTTGGGAGTTTTTAAATTACTTTTCCATCTTCTCTTTTGTGATAATTTTATTCACTTGTTCTACTTCTGTTTCCATTAGTTTTGGTAGGTAGTGTGTTTCTAGAAGTTAGTCTATTTCCTCTAGTTTTCAAATTTGTTATAGTACATTTTTTCATACTATTCTGTTATGATTCTTTTAATTTAAATTGGGTCTACTGTGATATTTCCCATTTCATTTCTTATTCCAGTCATTCACTTCCTTTCCTGTTGTTCTTTGTCATTTTGGCTAGTGGTTCATGAATTTTTGTTGATCTTTTCAAAAAGCCAGCTGTTGGTCTTGTTAACTCTTTCAAGCATTTTTCTATTCTCTGATTCATTTAGTTCTGCTCTAATTTTTATTATTCTATTTCCTTTGGCACCTGAGGTGCTCTTCTGCTGCTATCTTTGTACTTATTCAATTTGTAAGTTTACTTTTTTGATTTGGGTCCTCTCTTCTTTTTGGATATGTGTGTTTATTGAGATAAAATGACCTCTGACCACTGCTTTTGTTTGGTGTATTCTATAGGTTCTGGTAGGATTTGTTTTCATTCTCATTTGATACTGTGAATTTCTTTTTTCTGTCCCTGATTTCTTCTATAACCCAGTCATTTTTCAGTAAGGCATTGATCAGTTTCCAGGCATTTTTTTTTTCTTTTTTATATTACTGTTTTCCACTTTTATGGCTTTATGGTCTGAAAAGATATTCTGTGGTGTTTAAATATTTTGAATTTTGCTAAGGATTGCTTTGAGGCCTAAGACATGGTAAATTCTGGAGAATGTTCCCTGTGTGGTAGAAAATATACCTAGCTGTTGTTGGGTAGAGTGTTCTCATATGTGTATGAGGTCAAGTTGGTTGATTGTGGCGTATAGGTCTTCCATGCCTTTATTGAGCTTTTTTCTAGATGTCCTGTCCTTCACTGAAAGTGGTGTGTTGAAGTCTCCTACTATTATTGTAGAGCTATCTATTTCTGTTTTAAAAGCAGTGTTTGTTTTATGTATTTTGGAGCCTTATAATGGGCTGTGTAGGTATTTAATATGGTTATGTCCTCCTGAAGTATTGATCATTTAATCACTGTATGGTGTCCTTACTTATCTAATATGGTGGATTTTACTTTAAAGTCTATTTCATCAGAGATTAATATTGCCATGTCTGCTGTTTTTTAATGTTGTCAGCTGGTATATTTTTTTTCCATCCTTTGAGTTTTAGTTTGTTTCTTTGAGTCTAAGGTATGTCTCCTATCGGCAGCATACTGATAAATTGTGTGGATTTTTTATACAATTTGACACACTCTATCTCTTTGCTGATGCATTTAATCTTTTCACAGTCTGCATGATTATTGACATCATTTTGATGTCTTTTTTGTGTTTGTAGACAATTCCTTTGTTCAATTTCATTTGCTGTGCTAAGTCATTTAATTTTATGTGTTTCCTTTTCATCTTTTTCAATGCTGGTGGATTTGTATTTGCTGAAACTTCATGTCTTTCTTGTTTCATTCTGATGCATAGGACTGATAATTTTCTCTGTAGTTACCTTAATATTTACCCATTTTTCTAAATTTAAAATAGCCCTTTAATTTCTTTATATCACCTTCACTTCCTCTTCATAAAAGATCTATGACTACATATTCTTTTCAGTTCCTCTGTTTTGTTGCAATGTTTGCATAATAACATCTCTCCCTATTATTTTCAGTTCCCCCCCCCCCAGCGATTCCTTTATTTGGGTTAATATGTAGTTACTCTGTTCTATGCCAGTCATTTATTCTAGGGACACTTTTGCTGGATACATAGTTCTTAGCTAGCAATTATTTTCTTTCAAGATACTGTATATATTTTCTTCATTGCCTTCTTCCCTACATGGTTTCTGCTCAGTAGTCTGAGCTTAGTCTGATTGATTTTCCTTTGTAAGTTATTTTTCAGTTATCCCTATCCACTTTTAAATTCTGTCCTTATCTTTAGTTTGGGAAAGTTTGATTGAAATATGTCTTGGTGTCTTCCTTTTGGGATCTACCTTATGTGAAGTTTGATGAGTATCTTGGATAGATATCCTCTTATCTTTCAAGGTATCAGGAAAATTTTCTGTCAGTATATCTTTAACAATTCTCCCTGCATTCTGTTATCCCTTCTCTCCCTTTCTGGTACTGCAATCACTCGTAGATAATTCCTCTTGATAGAGTCCCACATAATTCCTAGTGTTTCTTGATTTTTTTAATTCTTTTATCTGATTTTTCCTCAAATATGCTGATGTCATGTGCTTTATCTTCAGTCTCACTAATCCAACTTTCCAAAGGAGAATGGGTTTCTATTGAGTTCTCTAATTCTATAGTTCTTTTGAATGGCTTTCTATGGAGTTATCGTATTCTATAATTTTAGTATTAATTTTCTGAATTTGTAATTCTTGCTATGGTGTGCTTTTCTGTAGTTTGCTTTATGTTCTGATACATTTTACTCCATCTCCTTCCTGATCTTTTGAAGAGCTCTAAATATTAATCCTTTGAATTCTACTTCTGATAATTCCAGGAATTTCTCTTCCTCTGGAAAATTTGAATCTCTGTTTTGGGAGGTTTCTCTAGTCTTAATTGTCAGTCTCCTTAAATTATTTGAAATTGACTGTTGTCTCTGAGATATTAGTAAGAGGTATCCATTTTATGTTTAACTACTCTGTTCTACCTTCTGTTTCACTTTGTTTTGAAATCTTCCAGTAGGCACATTGTGCATGACAGTTTGGTTATTTTCACCTTTGAAGCTCTGATTTCCTGTCACCAGATGGTTAAAACTGTAACTAGACATGAGCCCAAGAGTCCATTTACTTTTCTTGTATGGGTTCAGCTCAGGTATCAAGGTAGTTAGTCACCAAGTGTATGGTGCAAGCTCTCACTTACTGTCCTAGATGGGCAGGGGTGGTTGCTGTAGACATAGGTGTCTGACTACAGCTGCTGTACAGTGGGCTAACAGCCATCCCTGAGTGTCTGTGAGGATGATGTGTCCCTTTATGTTTGAATCTAAGTGAAGAAACAATTTCTGCCCTAATTTTCCAGTTCAAGGGAGTCAGCAGATTTTTTTTTTCCTTTCTTTTTTTCTTCTTTCTTCCTTTCTTTGACACTTCCCCTGTTTTTTAAACTTTTTCCTCTTGGAGTGTGAAAGAATGGCTCAGGATGGGCTAAGGAGTCCTACTTCTGGCTCAGTTAATGGTGTCAGACTCCAGATCCTGGTACAGTGCAGAAAAAGGAGGGGAAAGAGGTTTTCCCCTAGGGAACGATTTTGACCTGAGCACAATAGATTACATGCAAAGATTTTGCTTTTGATAATCTTGTGCTGTTTTTCACTGGTTCTGGAGGTACTAATGTATTCTCCATTCAGTTTCTCCTGCTGGGAGGACAACCTCCAACCTCAAGCTCAGCTCACCTGGCTGGCCACAGCTATTTCTCTGCATATCAGGCCTGGTGAATCCTACTCACCCTTCTCCATTGTTTGGTCCAATTTCTCAATTTTCACTTTGATTTTCTGGACTCCTAAGATGTCATATATAATAGATTCATTTGTTCTTTTGGGTCTTTGTTGTTAGAAGGATTAGAGGAAGTGCCTGATTACTCTGCCTTCTTGGTCCCACCTCCTGACTATATGACTTTGATCAAGTTATGAAACATCTACGAGCCTGTCTTCACATTGTAAACTGGAGTTGCTAATATGGACCTCCTTGGAAACTCTGGTGGTGTAGTGGTAAAGAGTTGTGGCTGCTAACCAAAAAGTCAGCAGTTCATTTCAACCATATGCAGCTTGGAAACCCTATAGGGTAACTGTAAGTCAGAACAAACTTATAGAAACAGTATTTTTTTTTTTTGGCAAGACTGTTACTAGAATGAAAATTATATGTACAGTATAGTTCAGTGCTCACACATGACAAATGCTTACAAATCGGATCCTTTAGAGAAATTTCTTCTACATTATTATTTTTAATATAGAGAAGATTACATAAATGATATTTCTTTTCCCTAGTACTGTCATTGTTATCCTGTTAATTCTAGCTGAAAAAGTTGTACTAGTAGTGATATAAAAAGAAAGACCTTATTAATATTTTCAAAACCCAGAATTTTGAAGTAATGAGAACTAAAGAGTTCTCTGAAAATGTTTAACTACTGCATATTTATATAAATGGTAACAACAGACCTCCATGCAGCATTTTTATGAAGTCATATTTTTATTCTAATCATATTTTGAGCAAGGACAGCATCTCTATTTTCACTACACTAGGCATACTACGTATGATTTTAATATTTTTTATTATCCTCAGCTCTACCAAACTCATTAAAAGTGAATTTTGAAATGCTCATTCCAGTAAGACAGTCTGAAAGAGGAGACTTGCACTATGGTGTCATCTGAAAAATATTAGGAACAACTTTCTCCTCATTCTTTTATCATTATTTGTGAATTTATCTCAGTGCTAGAAATTTTCTAGGTTTTCAGGGAGGAAATGTCTGACTACTCCACCATCTTAGCCTTGCCTCCTGACTATGTGACTTTAGACAAGTTATGAAACATCTGTGAGCCTGTCTTCACTTTATAAAATGGGTTAACAATATGGAGAGAAGCAAATGTTTGGCCTTTGTAAATGACCAGTACCATCCTGTCCCAAGACTGATTCACTCAGAACTGCCCAACCTTAAACAACTGCCAGCTGTCCTGTGCTAGGGTCACTGAAAGGATAATGAAGAGCTTATTGACTACCCATCCAGGTTGTAAACAAATAAAGATGTAAGAAAATGACATAGGGGAGGCCACAATGTCCCCTATGTTTCAAATCCAGGTGGTTAGAGGTAGTAGTAACTTATTGTGGCAGACTTCCCTCACTTATCATGGCAGTCCTCAGCTAGGACAGAAGAAGGGAAAGGAGTGAGCACAAATAAGATTTCTATCATGAGAAGCAAAGGAGAACTTCTGTTCCTGCCAGACATTTGGTCCCAGGAGGAAAAGAAAAGATGAGGCAAACAAACCTGGTTTATTCTTCCCAAATTTTTCAACTAGAAAAAGAAGCATACTTTTCTTTCAGATCTGAGAACAGAAGATTCACTAAATAAATTCCTGCCAGAAAAAGTCCAGAGTGAGGAAGAATTCTGCCATAAAACTGTATCTGGGACCCTGACCTGTGGTAGAAGGGCTTGAAGAGATCCATTGTATCATGAGTATCTTGAGGGTTCAGTAGTAGTACAGGAAATAAGAAGTCCAGCCAGGTTTAGGGCTGGTTTAGTGAAGCAGGAGCCATCATTATGAATTTCTTAATAATGACAATGTGTCTCTAGACAGTCACATAACAGTGGTTACAATTCATTTCACAAATTGAAAAAGTGAATAAGCCAATAGAATTGCAATGAAAATCTTTTCCCAGTTGTATTATTTTCCTAGCTCTCCCATAATGAACCACTACAAAATGAGTGGCTTAAAACAACAGAAATGTAGTTTCTCAACCAGCTCAAATCAAGGAAAATCTTTTCCTGTCTCTTTCAGCTTCGGGTAGCTCCAGGTTTTCCTTGGTTTACGAAAACTTAACTCCAATTTTTTTTTTTTTGAGTTCATAGTCTTTTTATTAAATTGTTTTATTTAGATTATAAAATTACAGCTCAGTTTAGAAAATTTAGAATATACCAGAATAGCAAAGAATAGTAAAATCACTTTGAATTTTATTACCTATTAATTCCTAATGAAAGAGTATTTATTTCTTAAAGTTTTTCTGTATATATTTATTTTTAAGAAAAATTGAAGCCTAGCATTTTCTTCTTTTTTTGGAAGCCAAGCCAAGCCAAGTGCCGACTCCATTTTTCTATTCCACTTTAAAGACATAATTTTAATGACTGTAGAATATTCCATATTTTAATAATTTAACCATATCCCCATTGTTGGGCAGTTAATTTATTTCCTAATATTCATCTTTATATTTTATCTGTCCAACATTTAGAGTGGAGTGTTGAAGTCTCTCACTATTATTGTGGAGTAATCTAACTCTTTTTTGAGGGTATTGAGTGTTTCTTCGACGTATTTAAGTGCTCTGATATTGCCAAGCCAAATGCCATGCATAAATATTTAACATAATTAAGTCTTCCTTGTGTACTGAACCTTTCAGCAATAAATAGTGCCCATCTTTGTCCATGATTGTGGATTTTACATTAAAATTGATTTTGTCTGAGATTAGAATTGCCACACCTGCTCTTCTTTGTTCATTGTTAGCTTGATATATATATTCTTTCATCCTTTAATTTTCAGTTTGTTCCTATCTTTAGTCTCAAGTGAGTTTCTTGTAGACAACATATTGATGGGTCACATCTTTTGATCCAAGATGTTGCTCGATGTCTCTTTACTGGAACATTCAGTCCATTCTAATTCAATGTAATTATTGATAGATATGTGTTCAGTGCTGTCATTGTAATATGTTTATTTTTGTGTTGATGTTTTCTCTGTTGTTCCTATTAGTCTGTTCTGGGACATTCTCCCGTGTGAGTTGATTTTTCACCTTTTTCAGAGCTGTTTCTGTAGTTGTTGAAACTCCTGTGTTACATTTGTTGATATGGAATCTTGCATCTTTGTTGTGCTTTATGGCTATCCCTAAGATCCCCCTTAATAAACTATATATAAAACCAATTTTAATTACTACCAGTCTTGTTGACTTCCTGTCTATCTGGAAGGATTATAATGACTGTAGTACATCCCTCTTTTTAATATGATGGCACCATAGTTTTCATGAAAATCACCGGATTGTTTCTTTCAGTATTAAAGCTGTGATTGAGTTTGGAGCCTTCCCTAACTGAGTAGAATTCTGGATGATGTGTCATTCTAAAATATAAAGTTAGTGGTTTTGTTCTTCTAAGCCAAAACCAAGAACTTCTTTCAGTATTTCTGGTAGTTTTGGTTTGGTTTTTACAAAGTCTCTGAGTTTCTGTTTATCTGGGAATATCTGAATTTCATTTTCATATTTGAAAGATAGTTTTGCAGGATATATAATTCTTGGTTGGAAGTTCTTCTCCTTCAAGGCTTTGAATGTGTCATGCCACTGTCTCAGTGCCAGCATGGTTTCTGCTGAGAAATCTGATGAAATCCTACAAGGTTTCCCTCTGAATGTTAGCTTTGCTTTGAGTCTTGCTGCCTTTAAGAGTTGCTGCTTATGTTTCATTTTCTTAAGCTTGATTATAATATGTCTTGGAGTCTTTCTTTTGAGATCTATGTTGGCTGGCATATGATATGCATCTGCCAGCCAGCCAGTGCCATCGAGTTGGATCTGACTCATGGTGACCCTAGGGGCCAGAGTACATCTGGGATATCTGTAATCTCTTCCTTCATGATTTCTGGGAAGTTTTCTGTCAGCAGCTCAGCAACAAGACTCTCTGTGTTCTCAGGTGTTTCTTCCTATTCCGGGACTCCAGTTAATCAAAGGTTGTTCCTCTTAATAGAGTCCCACATGCTTCTTAATGCTTCTTCGTGTTTCTTGTTTCATTTTTCTGAATTCTGCTCATAGATGCTGATGTTAGTAGCTCTGTCTTCCAAGTCAGAAAGTCTTTTTTCCATTTGTTCCATCCTGTTTTCTTGGCTTTGAATGGAAGTTTCTATGTTTTTGATTTTGTTCTTGATCTGTTGGATTTCAGGGTACTAGTATTCCATCAGATCGAACAGCTTGCTTAATTTTTCATTTTGTTGTGCTGCATTTTATATAAAGTCTAGAAGTGCTCTGTGTATAATCCTTTTGTATTCATCTTCTGATGATTTCAGAAAAGCTTCTTCAACCAGAAAACTCCTTGGTTGTTTTGTTTGGGAGCCTTCTGAAGCCATGGGTGATTTCTTGTTTGTCACAAGTGTCTGTTGCTTTTTGTGTCCCATGTGAGTAAGTAGAGTCTGGGAGAGACACAGTGAGGATGGACTGCAGGTGTTTCTGTAGGCTGTCTTAAAATGTAAAACAAAAGGTATCTGACCACTTCCCAAATCAGTAAGGTTTTCAGGTGTAGAGGTCCCTCTTCCCAACTGGCAAAGTAAGTACCTCTGTATCCAACCCCAGATGATATGAGCTAGTTCAAAATACAGTAATGCTACTGCTCTGTTCGCCTCTGCTGACAGGGCCCAGCCTTAGGCGACACTGTGTAAACTACTGCTTTTCTGGTTAAAAAGCACTCTCCTGTGGGAAGGCTTTGGCTCCCAAGCTAAGAATTAGGTCCAGCTGCGGCCACTGTATCTAAGAAGGCACCCTCCACATGGTCGGCAGATAGAGGGGCTAAAGGTGCTGACAGGTAGTGAGTCCTCCACCTCTGTACGTGACAGTGTATAAACTACTGCTTTTCTGTCAGAGAAGAGCTGTCCTGTTTGCAGGCACTGGCTCCCAGGCTAAGAATTATGTCTCGCTAAAATCTCCATATCCAACATGGCGTCCCGCACATAGGCCCTGCGGTTCCACTCAAACCATGCTTCAGCGGAGATAAAAAGAGAGGCTCAAATTGGCTAGGTGTACAGTCCTAAGCCTGGATCTCAAAATATGGCCATTTCGCCTGCCTATCCCACCAGCAGTGCATCTGAGACTAGCTGCTAGGCAAGACCCAGCTCCACCTGCCAGCCAAGACAGAGAAAAAAAAATCACAATGGGGCATTACCTTCAGTCTGTGAGAGCCAGAACTAGCCAGGAGTAGGAGTTAGTGAAAGAGAGGTGTTTTTTTGTTCAGTGGTATGAAGTCCAAATTAACTCCTGTGTCGTGTCCTGGGGCTCACTAGGTGACCAGAAGTCTGCATTTGATTATCAGTCTTAACTCCAATTTTTGACTCTCTTTACATATGGCTAGCTTCCCTCCACATCTGCTTCTGTGTTTCTTCTCTTTTTGTAAGGACATCAGTTACATAAGGGCCTACCCTACTTCAATATGACCTTGTGTTAAATATTTACATTTGCAAAGACCCCATTTCCAAAGAAGGACACATTCTCAAGTACTAGGATTAGGCTTGCACATACCTTTTGGAGGACACAATTCAACTCATAGCACTAACCAACAACAGATAGGCCACAGTGCCGCAGACTGTAGAGTGCCTGGCAGCCTACAAACCTAATGTACTAACAAGAGATAAGGGAGAGAAAATCACACTTATTGACCCTTTTACTGCTGGCTGTTTATTTCTCTTACTCACCTTGTGTGCTTTCACCCAGACACGTGAACCAGATAGTTTGTCATTTCTCCTTTCCCTCATCCTTCTCATCTAATCTATTGCTAGCAGTGTTGATAGTGAGTTCTCAAATCTGTCCACACCATTCCAGTCCCTTTTGTCACCATTCTAGAGCAAACCGTCTCTGGATGACTTTAGCAACATCTAATTGCACTTCCCTGCCTTTGTAGATGAAAACACTGAAGTACCATGACTCTGAGCAAGGAATAAAAACTCTATTGAAAAAAAAAAAGTCTAGACCAGGACTCAGGTTTATCAGACTCTGAATCTGAGCTCTTAAATTTTATTCTAGGTCTTATTCCTGAATGTCTTTCCTGCAACAATATTAGGACAAGCTTATGTTAGGAGGTGGTACCAGACACCTTAAAACCATCTCAAACTATAACAATAATAATTACATGATAATGATGAAAAGAAAAAACTCTAAGCCCTTTAAATACAACAGCTTAACATATGATAATTTTTTTTAAAAAAACTGTGTAAATATCATAATCTCTGGTTGGAATAATTGATAATCAATTATAAGAGACATCACCAATTAAAATCAACTCCATAGCAGTTTGTCTTGTCTGAGTTCTATTTCCTTAAGTCCCACTTAAATATCCCTAAGTAAACCAAGTGTCCAGTTTCATTAATCATCTCATTTTACTTAGTTTCCTAGTGATCTGTCCCACTCAGCTGGTCATATAATTTCTGTAAATGGAGCTTGAAGACACTTTCCAGTCCCTTTACAATTAGATTGCTCTTCCTAAATCTTTCTTACATGGAAATTCTGAACATTCTCTGACTGTCCTGTAAACCTGTGTGACTGTCCTTCCTACAGATCCTCCCACTATCACAGAATCCAAGAGCAATGAAGCCACCACAGGACGACAAGCTTCACTCAAGTGTGAGGCCTCAGCAGTGCCTGCGCCTGACTTTGAGTGGTACCGAGATGATACCAGGTATGTTGCAAATCTGTCATGTACCACTGTCCTGCCAGGTGGTCCCAGGGACTTCACAATTCATAATGACAAAACAGGAGTTGTAACAATGCATGGCTGTGGTATTATACTATTACTTTTCAATATTTCCTTAACGTATGCTTAGGCATCTATAATTTGTAAGCTGAAGCCTGAAAGCACTCAGGTAGAATGCAGAAAGTGAAGTAGGTAACTCGCTGGGTAGTGTTCCAGCCTCACACCTTCATTGCCTAGAGCATAAACTCAAGCTCGATGGAACTCATTTGTTCTTGAGTCTTCTGTGTTGATGAACATTGATTCTAATAGTATGAAACTACACAATTAAAGTCTGGAACTGAGCAGGGAACAGCAGACTCTAATGTTGTCTTTCTTTCCTTTTCCTTTAATGCAGTTATAGGGAAGGAATCATTAAGTTAGAAATGTCATTAATGTTTCTTTTCACTTTTCTGTGTTTTGCAATCTTAGGATAAACAGTGCCAATGGTCTGGAGATTAAGAGCACTGAGGGCCAGTCCTCCCTGACAGTGGCCAATGTCACTGAGGAGCATTATGGCAACTACACCTGCGTGGCTGCCAACAAGCTGGGAGTCACCAATGCCAGCCTAGTCCTCTTCAGTAAGTATGCAAAGAAGCAGAGCCCAATTCCAGAGAATTAAGTTTACTGAAATGTCACTTGGAAAACTTAAAAACTCCTTCCTTTATCTATTTTAATACAGTCAGTGAAACATTTTTCCCAATCACAATGAGAGATTCACAAATGGAGAAACTTCTTTCTCTGTTCCTGGCTTATTTTTGATAACTGCTTTGATTTTGCTTTTTTAGTTTAGTTTCCAGTTGCTTAAACCACAAAAATATTCATTGAACATACATCTCTTTGGTTATGGTCTCTTTAAGAAGCAGAGGTGATGTAAGAGACTGTGACGGTATGGCAGCTTAAAAAATGGAAGCAATGAGAGTGATTGAAGAAGAAATATTCAGTGAGAATAGATAAGGTGCTAGAAGAAAGAGAGGCTGAAAAAAGAAAGTGTATTTTTAACAATCCAAGAGGAAAGGTAGACTAACTGATTAAAACCTAATATAAATTCTGCAGGAGGAACAGGAGTTGCAGAAAGGTTTCCATTTGAAGCAGGAGACAGGATTTTGGGACACATTTTTTGAGCAGATGTGGAATGATAGGCAAGAGAAACATTTCTGAAGACCAGAGAAGACTCTGAAAGCTGACTAAGGAAGGATCAATCATTTTTGAGTGACTTATGTTAGTGAGAGACGCTACCTGGAAGTCTTGCTCTTTACAGCATGTTACAGTCAGCTCTCTGACCCCTCTGCCTTTTTGGCCCTGTGGCTATAAGCGTAGAAGTAACTGCTTCTAAGAGACAGAAATATGATGAGTTGGATCAGAGGGAAATGCTCAACTTTGGAATAGGGACCTAAGTCCAGGAATAAGTAAAACCAGCAAAAATGTTAGTATACATTGGTCCTGAAACTTCATTTAGACCAATGTTTTCTTTGTCTTCTAATCTAATGACTCTATTATTATTATCGTGGAATAGCAAAACCCTAAGTTTTTTTCCTACACAGATTCAATTACAGAAGACCAGCGATATTATGACTGGGAGAGATATCTATTTCCTTCTTGCTGTATCCCTTTTGATGGGCCTTCAAGGAAAATCAATTTAAGTGAAAATTCTGTAGAAATGTAGTAGTGACACTATTTTTGAGACTGCTCTCAAATCCACTCACTCCACTTATAAACAACACCATCAGAGGCAACTCCAAATTTGGCCTTCAATTTCTCGTTCATAATTCCCATCAACTTCAGTTTGTGACAGTTTGATGGGATATAGCTATACAAATGCTGTATCAATATGAAGTTTAAAATTCATATCTCTGTGTACTTGTCTTCAAAATCCAAAAGCAGTGTTCTTTGCTTCAGCTATTTCATCAGTATCCCCCAAGACACATGAGAGGACATTTATTAACTGCAGTTGCTTGCTTCATTCTTGACATTATGGATTCCATTCAAGATACAGACAAATTTAAGATCATCTGGCTAAGTAAAACATACACTTAGTATAGGAAGGCTTTATAGGGATTGAAAAGAAGAAATGGAAAACTGGGTCATTTGAAGAAGGTGAATGACCGTAATTTTTCATTAAAGTATATTTTCTTCCTGTTGTCCACTTAGATTAAGAAGTATGCTAAGGATATATTTTAAATAATAAAGAAAATGGTAACCATAGACTGAGAGAGAAGGGACAGGGGAGGAAGGATGAGAGCTGAGCAGTGAAAAAGCATGGGCTAGGCCAAAGGACACAGGGATACTGCTAGCCACCCAGATGGTGATGAAATCTCCAGCCCTATAATTCCATTACCCTATTGATAAAGTCTCCCTTAAAAGTAGGATACCCCACCTTGAATTCTTGCTCTTCAGCAGTATGTTGAAGTCAGGTATCTGACTCCTCTGCCTTTTTGGCTATGAGCAGACTGACTAGAGGAAAATTAAGAAATATTAAGAATCTTACAGAATATCCATTTGTAAAATGAGAATTAATGAGCCCTCGTGGAGCAACAGTTAAGCCCTTGACTGCTAACCCAAAGGTTGGTGGTTTGAACCCTCTGTGCAACAGTGCAGGAAAAAGACCCAGTGATCTGCTGCTGTAAGGAATACTGCCTAGAGAAACAGGGGGCAACTGTACTCTGTCAAATAGTATTGCTATGAGTCAAAAATTGACTTTGCAGTACCTACCGACAGCTCTTCCTTGTGGGCACACACAGCCCACACAATGTTAATTCTTAACATGCAGAGGGAGCACTTGCATTAGCATTCAGTTTGCAACTGATTTCCCACCTTGTGGGAAAATTTGGAGGTTTAGTACTTGGTGGGGAATAGAATGGCAAAGATCATTAGACTTTGAAATGAAAAAGGAGCTATTAAAATTACAGGAAGTTAGTGAATCTGTTTCCCTATTTCTTAAACCCAAGGCTTCCGTGCGAACAATTTAAGGTGGAAATTCTGCCTCTATTGTAGCAGAAATGGAACACCCATCTATCGGTTTGGAAGGTGCAAAGGTACAGCCTGCAGTATTTGGAACCTTGAAAATGAGGCTCTACAGCTGCATAATGATACCTGGGGGGAAAAAAAATGAGAGGAAGAGAATAAAACGGAAGGGAGAAAGGGAGGAGAGAGAGAGAGAAGAAAAAAGAAAGTCCACATGGGAGTAGATTTTCCATTTTTTAAGTTCAGAGTGCCATCAGTGGGCTTAGTGGCAAGAAGCAAGACACTGAAAGTGTGGCGGTCGTACTTTTTCATAGATGAGGATGCAGAGGTGCTCGGGGCAGTGGCCGTGGCTGGCCAACCCTGACAGACAGCACGCTGTGGGCAGTAGGGAGCTCTGCTGACCAGGCCCGTTCAGAGCAGACGAGGCAGCTGGCAGAGCTCCTTCCAGATGGGGGCAGCAGCAGGAAGTAACCTGCAGCCAGAGCCCCAGAAGCATCCACGATTATTCATCTTTGTTGGTGGGTCAGCACATTTTCAGTGACATCCACCACAGGGACTTGTGCTGACACTTCACAGAGCATCAGTTTGTGATCACTGATACCACCCTCTGCTTCACACATGCAGGTACTTCTCTAATCTCTACTTAAATATGGATCTCTGAAAGGGTCAAAATAATTGGATGAACATATAAGAATATATGGTATTCATGGTAATTTTTTCCTAAGCCCAAAGAAGCCTTCATTCCCATTTGCCTTATTCTCCAAATATTCTCATGTTGATTTTGTCAAGGATCTATACCACTCCAGTCTGCAAATCTAAGTAGTACCCTTCTCACCACTGGGCAAAACATTGCCTTACGTAGTTTTGCTGTATATACTAATCCTATAGCACAATGTGTATGGGCAATAACACACATCCTTAGTCTTTTTCAGACAGGGGAACATACATCACCTAGTTCAAGAATAGGAATTCTGAGAAAGCCAAGAGACCATTCGCTGACAGCCTGTGTAACATAGAAACAATTCCATGTTTCCACACTGATAACTGAGCATGAAGGAAACTTATCTTGTTTCAGGGCTCAGTTTGTTGAAGAGTAACAGATGGGGAGGAAGAATAAGGATCATGATACAAGTTCGTGTTACTTATTATTAACTAGTCCTTATAATGCACTGTCCACTGTGTTTCATATACATGCTACTTGCCTCACACACATGCTCTCATTTCATTGTCACCGAAATCCTCTTAGGCACTCATGTTTCTATTTTATGCAGAGTGATAACAACTAGCTCAACTGAGTAAAACTGAGCTGGTATTTAAATTCAGATAGTCTGTGTTCAGAGTCCAGGCTCTAAGCCAACATATTACCTAGATATTTGTATGTGGGGGCAAATGTTAGGAGACGTACATTTTGTGCTTTGGAGGGAAGGAAACAATTTCTCTTTTTTTTCACTTAATGAAATGTTTATATCAGTTGAATATTGCTGTATTCCTGCCTACCAGGATGACAGCTCTGATGCCTCCTACTTTCATTTCCATTAATCCCCACTAGCCTAGGATCCCCTAGCTTAGTTAAACCATTGGTTCTTCTTTGGCATATTGAACTCTTGAACTAATATTCCAGTTTAGTTATCCAGTATTTGGCAATAGACATAAAAAATATTCTTATATACTAGACAAGGATAGACCTACTGACAAATTATCTTTCACTTGGTGGATATGTGAGAATTAGTAAAGTATTTTGAAGTTATTGAAGAGAATAAAAATGCAAACAAATCTACACTGAGGCATACCAGATCAGTCTATAGAGACCAAACCAAACTCACTGCTGTTGAGTCAATTTTGACTCATAGTGACCTATGAGTCCTATAGAGTCCCATAGGGTTTCAAGGAGCACATTGTGGATTTGAGCTGCCAACCTTTTTGGTTGGAAGCAATACCTCTTAACCACTATAACACCAGGGTTTCCAGTCACTATATAAAAAACTAAAACCCACTGCTGTTAAGTTGATTCCAACTTTTAGCAACCCTATAAGACAGACTAGAACTGCCTAGAACTAGATTTTTCAAGGAACAGATGGTGGATTTGAACTACCAACCTTTTTGGTTAGCAGCTGTAGCGCTTAACCACCAGGGTTTCCCAATCAGTGCATAAGAAGGTTTTTACTTTTCTTTTAAATTTTAATTATTCGTTAATTTGTAGACTTATAACTGACTAAATTTAAAATACTACTTAAGCAACTCTGCACTGCAGAGAATCGCTGTAATAAGTATGCTTTCCTCTTTTGTAAGAAATAATTTTAAGTTATATTAGGAGTCCAGTACTTAAACATACACCAGTTAACAATACTAGTTAAGACTTGGAAACCCTGGTGGCTTAGTGATTAAGTGCTACATCTGCTAATCAACGGGTCAGCAGTTCAAATCTGCCAGGTTCTCCTCGGAAACTCTATGGGGGCAGTTCTGTGCTATCTTATAGGATCACTGTGACTCAGAATCGACTTGACAGCAGTAGGGTTGGGTAGATGTTTGGTAGTTAAGACTTGGCATAGTCTATTTTTGGATGCCACATAATAAAATTTCAAACTACTATTTGAACACTACTGCAGCTTGAAAAATTGGCTGCAAACAGTTTATAAGGTCACCGTTTCTACAGATAAGGAACTAGGTGGACGGTGGGACTAGTTTTAGTCTCAAGAACAGGCACTGCATGAATATGCTTGTTTCGGAGAGCACTGAACCTCTTCAATATTCACTGGATAAGAACATTATATCTGAGCCGAAAAATGTGTGTGACTGTGTGTGTACGCACATGTGTGTGTACCTTCCTCTAAACCCAGGCTATTGTCATTTAGGTGCTTTCATTGCAAACCATATTTTTTTCATGTGAAGAGTTAGCCTTCTTTTAGCTGTCACTCGTAGTGGCCCAGCAGAACAGCCAACCCCATTTCACAACCTTTTCCTCATTAGCAGATATCAAAACAAAAACCCATTGCTTTCAAGTCGGGTCCAACTATTGGCGACCCTTGGTGGCCTAGTGGGTAGAGTGCTACCTCTGCTAACCGAAAGGTCAGCAGTTCAGATACACCAGGCACCCCTTGGAAACTCTAATGGGTAGTGCTTCTCTGATCTCTAGGACTCACTATGAGTCGGATTTAACAGACAAGAGGTGCAAAACTCAGACTCAGAGGACTTGCTAAAAACTACCAGATAAAGCATTAGGACCAAGTTTTGTTCCCTCATCCTAAAATCTCACAGTCAGCTGCTGAACTTAGCACCAAGGTCCTTGATCATCTCCCCTTTTGAATATTAAAAGTTGGTGAATTTAGTTTTCAGTGCAGTGGTATATGTTTCATACTCTTACAGGAACCTAGGAACTCTGGTTTAGGACTCTAAAATAGCAGTTGAATGATGATGGAGGAAGAAGAAGAAAAAATTTTGTTGGGGGAGCATCTAAGGAATGATAAGTCAGTAGGATGGAATTAATAGAATGAGAGTTGCTACTGGGCATAATGCAGCTAAGAAGATGATAACAGGGTGGAGCAAAGGCAGTAATAACAAGGCTGGAAGCAGCTGAAAGGCAAAGAAAGGAGGGTGGGTGTGACAGTCTAGCAATATAAATGGTCTCTTAGAAATAAGGGCAGAGTGCATTTAACCAGCTGTGAACAGTGTGATGAGAAAATATTAAGCTGAGTCATTTAAACAGCCTGAATAATAGTAATAATAAAAAAGAAAGTGCATTAGATTGAGTATAATATGGGACAGTGGTCTCCAACTGCTACATAAATGCTAAACGCTGTTTAGCTATTTATTTTCAAAGCTGGAAACTTAATAGCAAATAATCAGTGGAGGTTTAAGCTATTTTTCTACTTGACACTTGTGTAACTAAGACACAACTGTTCACTGGACTATTATTAAGCTGCTCCGTTTTAACGTATTTAGGACACTTTTTCATTTAAGCTTCATTTAACATATTTAGGACACTTTTTCATTTAAGCTGCTGGAGTAAAGCCCACTCTGCAAAGGAAACTGGGTTTCCCCAGTGTCCAGATGTACTGAGTATCCAGAGGTCAGGCAAAACCTGTTCTATCTACGCTTACATTACAAAATGAAAGGAGATGAAATTGGAATATGTATATAAGCATTTGTCATTATGGCTTTGAGTTTTCTCTGATTTTCATTTCAAGTGTGTGTTTATTCATTCAGTCAAGCTGCCAGGAGGAATGTAGAAAGCCTGTGCTAGTTACGTTGCAGTACGGGGTTTGTAGGTAGCAAGTAAGGCATTGCATCACTATTTCTCCATTCTACTTTTCTGAGACAGCCTCAGTGGAGGATTTAAAGTTAAACCTGGTTTGTGATGATATAAACAGACACATGAAATCTGGACTCTGTTAACACACTCAATTTATGAGCAGTAGGTATGGGAAGATGAGACCCCAGAATTCCAAAGAAAATTATTTCCCAGTATATCCTAAATGGGCTATGTCACCAAAACAATTTGATCTATTAATTAAATTTTAGGTGAGACTGTATTAAATCAAAAGAGTGGAACTAAGAAAGAGACTAATTCAACTGCATCGTGTCAAGAAGTGTATTACTTTGTATTACCTTGCACTGATGTCAGTATTATGGAGATACAAACATGAGGGGAGAGTTGAATTGTTATTTCCCAAGGTGCATTTTCCAGATGGTTGGCTAAAATCTGATTTGAGCTATAAAGCTTGTTGAGAACAAAGAAGTCTGCAGTTAACATAGGTCCATCTGTCCTAAGCTAAAGCAGCCAGAACCAGGACAAAGACGCAGGACCAGAAATTGGTCTCTGTTAACACATACAGGTGACCAAGAGATCTGTCACCTTGGTCAAGGGTTTTCCAGTGGAAGTAGGATCCTGTTTGTTGTGTTACCACATTCTGATGTTATATCCTATTTAGATAGTTTTTTTTTTTCTTGCAATCTCTGCATTTTAAATTTGACCAATAGCTGTCTTTGATAACTTAGTGTCAACAGGAAGCAAAAAAGAACACTTTATGGGAAGGAAAATCTGACAGGCATTGAAATTCATCAGTTCTATCATTGTTTGAATAACTAAACATAAAAATATATACCTACAAGTGCTCCAAGATGCTTACTTTCTTTCCCCTTTAGAGCGTGTTTCACCCACAGTCCCCCACCCCATTCAAGGTCAGTATGTTTTTTATCACTGTAGCTTTTTAGCTGGGTCATTCTCCATCATCTATAAGATGTAAAATACATGGAGGGGAAAAGATATTCACAAAACTTATATGTCATAATAGGAAAAAAAAAAAATTTCTTAAATATCCAAAGGAAAAACAATCAGTTGCTCTCAATTGTTGATAGGAGTGTAATTAGGTCTATCACCTAAGCCAACTTCAAGTCAGTCAGTCACTGAGGAGTGAAGGCTAAATTGAACAATCAATTTATTCTTTAGTCCATAGTGACTACAAGTAGTAACTATCGTCACATTCTTAGAACACAACTGGTTACATTTTTTAACTCCCTAAAATATAGATACTCTGATCATTTCTGCATCTGGAAGCTTATCCAATCTCAATCTGAAAGCACTGCTGTTACTTGTAAAGATGAATTAATTTACTGTCAAAGGTTAATTCAACTAGATTACAAAAAGGATATTGCTTTTTCTAAACCATTAGCCTGTCCAGAGACTTTCCCATTGAACCATAACTATCATAGAAAACACAAATGAAAAAAAACAAGGTAGACATTCTGAATTCCTTTTCATAAACCTCTACTCCCACAAATTAAATTTTGCCTTCTACATCACATTTAGATGCAAGTTTCAGCCACAGCCTTCTAGCTTAAGGCTATTTAAAGGCAAATTGGCAAACAAAATTAAAACAATGCAAAAAAATGTGAAATGAAACCAACCTTCCGTTGAAATTAAATTCCAGAAAAGTGATTTGCAAGTAACACTTGAAGACCTGAGAAAAAAATGGAAATTAGGCCATGCAAAGCCTAGTGTAGAAAATATAAATCCAATTAAAGATTATCATATATAATATAAAGGAAACGTGCTCAGAACTAAAGGCAAAAAGCTACTGTTTTATAGGTTTGAAGATGGATCATGTTTCATTAACACTTGTCCGAACCAAAAATTAGACCAAATAGCAAAGTAGATATTCAAAGTGTCAGTAATGTAATATTTTGCATATATGTGTATTCACGTATGCAAATTTATTTTTATCATATTTTAAATAACGATTGCAAGGTTTCAAGGATCAACTAGACAGTTTAATACATGGCTTATTCTTAAATTTTAAAAAGAATTCGAACTATTTTTAGAATAAAAGCTCAGAAAAACTGTTGAATAAAAACTTTTCTAAAATACTAATGAAATCTGTTTCTTACTCTAACCACTAAAAATAAGGGCTGTTAAACTATACCTGTTTTTTAGACTTGACACATAACAACCACTAAAAATAAGAACTGTTAAACTGTGCTTGCTTTTTAGAATTGATACATAATTTTGTATTCCTTGAAAATATCCCATTTTGAATTCCTGATAGGTCACAATCATTTTAAGACATGCATCTTCTACTGTTGCTGCAGAGATTGACACCATTTTATCATGTTTCCATCTTGCAAATATCTTCCTATCACAAACACGTACACACACACATTTGTCTCAATGGATAGCATTTTTAAAGAGGCCATACTCCCTCCAAGATGAGCTTTCTGCAGTGTCACTCTGACACTGTAGAAGGCCTTTCTGCAGTCATGAACTCAAATATCTGATCATGCATTTTGATACATTTAACACTGAACAAAATGCAGCCAGACACTGTTCACAGAGGACAGCAGTCAGATATTGAAAAGCAGTGTGGACAGAGCACATGGGGTTTTGCTGAGCTTTTTATTTTCCCATAAGTTGAAGTGTTGATTGGAGAATGACCTAGTTTAATTTTACACTGTAGGTAGACTGTAGTTAGTTTCCTTAGATACAATAGATTTTAGAAAATATAGTTTGTCTGACTACTAATACTTTGGATTTCTGCTGGTAGAAATTGAAAAGCTGTTCACCGAGACTTGGGATAAACTGGTGTGAGAGGTTGCTATAACAGTCCCCTCTTTAAATTAGCTGTCCTTTATTAGAACTTGAACTTACTGGAGATCAAGTCTCTTTTTCTTCCTATTTCCGATCATGATGGTGAAAGAAATACTAATAGGATGTTTACCCCTTCTATAGCGCCAATTAAGTACCCACATATCTATGAAAACCATACCTCATTGTGTAACACCTATTGCTCAAGACAACTTCATTTAGTTAAACGCCTTACACTGTCATCATTCCTGTGGAAGCCTAAATTTGAATCCTAAATTGTTAACATGTATCTAAGCAGTTTGCTGATGTAAATGGCATAAAGAATTTTGGGAAAATACGATAAAGTCATAAAGATCCTTTTCTATCCCCGCCCCTGTGATAAAAACGCAGAATGCTGTCCCGTACTTTCCAACAGAAGTGTTGCTCCGGTATCAGTTGCTTCCTTGCTGGGATGTCTAACTGAGGCATCTCCCCTCCTGTCCCCGCTCTCCATGGCTCATCAGGCTGACTGGTGATAAACAGCAGAGTCACAGCAGGAATTCTGTCCTAAAACCCTTCAAGCTGTGATTAAACAAAAAAACAAAGCTCAATAAATCAAAGTGTATTTCCCTTGGGTTTCCTTCATCATATTGCTTGATTTGGGCCAGCGATGAAAATAATAATACCAGTATGTGGGATTGCACCAAAGCATAATTTATATTGGTGTGGCCAATCAGAAATTTTAAAAGGTCTACTCCCCTTCTGCCAAAAATAAAACATCAGTGCAGTTCTCTCTTCCTCAGTTTAAAAGATCTATATGAATAAATAAAATAGAGTGTTCTAGCCTTGATCTGTTTCTGATGGATGTTTTTCTCCATTAATTTTAATTTAGGTATATTTATTCTGAAATGAGTACAGAATTGCATATAGTGTATTTGCATAACTATCCCTGACTCTCCGCTGCAGAAAATCCACTGAATTATAAAATGAGGTGAGAGGAGGCCCCAAATGTCTGAGGGAAGTCTTCTCACTTTGTTCAGCCCCAGTGATTTCTGGGGGCCTCTGAAGCCTTGGGAGTGATACCCTTGCTCCTTCCTGCCACCCCATGAGCCCACCTGGGCAGGACCCCTCTTCAAGATGCTGTGTACCTAGAGACACCTGTAGACAGACTGTGGGTTCAGAAGGAGGTGACAAAGTCAGCCTCAGAAAGTGAAAGAGGGGAAAGTGCAAGAACAAATTTCTATTGTCTTGTTTATATGTATATATATATATAAAACAGAAGGCAAGCATTCCCTTGAGCTTGGAGATCCTCTGGGCTCAGTCAGCCCAACTTCTCCTGTCACTGCTGCTTAAAAACACAAAACAAAACCCTGGATATGTCTGGAATTTGTTTGACTCCCATTTGATGCTTTATCCCAAGTGAACAGCCTTTCCAGTCACTAACTCCGTGTGCCCAGCGAGTGTGGGAAATGTTGAGATTATCTTCTGGGCTCAGGCATTGCACTGGGGTTTTTTCACAGCTGCTTGCCAGTCAGTCCCTGTTTTTTCATTGATAAAACACATTGCACATGGCTGGGTCTGCATGATTAATACAGCTGTCTGAAACTCTCTCTGAAAACAAAACACCTCCCCCAATATTTAAAGTTTAAAAAAAAATTAAGACCCATCCTATAAACAAACCGTGCTTGCAGAAATCTGACATCAGTCTGGCACCTTGCTTTCTAATGGGGATCTGTGTGCAGTTCCTGGCCCAAGAACACAGGGAGCCTGAGGTACACAGGCTTCACCTGGCTTTGCCGGGCTTGGGCTCTTGAAATCTGACTCCACTGATGGAGGGAACCTGGGAGAAAAATCCTGAACTTCTCCCATGCCAGGAAGATGAATGGACAATCTCCACAGCTTGATTTATCTCACGTATTTTCTGTGGGACAGCATCCTTGGTATCAGTGAGAAAATGCCTCTTTTCTGATCTCTGTTTTAACATCAGTTTCAGTTTATCTGGTAGTAATGGTGATAGTAATAACAACATTGCATGTATTAACTCAAACCTTACAGCAACGCCTGAGACAATAATATGCACCTTCTGCTATTCATTTTACTCATCAAATTACATCCAAATTCTAACCTACTCATCCCTGCCTCAGGCATGTATGTATGTGTGTATGTGTCTGTGTGCATGTGTGTATGCATGTATATGTATGTACACATATGTGTATATGTGTGTGTATTCAGTAGATTAAAATTCACCACAATGTATATGTTCATGTTCATTAAATATGTATCTGTCTTATGAAGTTTAAACTTCATCTGTTCTATGTTTGATAATGCCTATAATACACAGTAGTCAATTAATACACATACACACTATACATACATATATACACACACACACTGCTGGCAAGTCCATTCCAACTCATAGTGAACCTATAGGGTCACTGTGAATTACTTTAATAGTGATGTATTTTTGCAAAGTCCATTTTCAAATATACTCAGCACAGAGAGATCCATGCCCAGCTCACACAGGTTTATCTGAAAGCCCTTGTCTTTAAAAACCAAGAGCGAACTATCTAGCCTGGGCACATCTAATTTCACACACTCATTCAGGATGATTTACATACATACCTCTATTAATAAGGGATAATTACCAGCATTGTTCTCTGTAATTCAGTTTTTCCAACTGTGAAATGGGAAAGAAATTATATATTTTTCATGCCTACAAGTTCAAAGTGATATTTCAAATACTAAATTAATATAAAAAAAGAACTTTCCGTTTCTAGAAAGCATATTGGATTGAAAACAATCATATTAATGTACACATATCTCTTAGGATTTTTATAAACATTGCTAATATAGAGATGTGCTTGTGTCACCTTGCATTAATCTTAGCTAAGTAGTAAGTGCAGCATGGCTTCATATTACTTTAATATCTTATGAATTCTGAGAATATCTGAAATGCCCACCCTTCTAACAGACTTAAGTAAATGTAGATGCATCCCCCAGCTAAATAAAAATAGTTTATTATCATTTTTGTAAATATACACTTAAGAGGAGCTGCAAAAAGGGCATGGGTTCCTGCTGGGGACGGCACGAGCACACGTAATACACACCTGTTAGACCACTCCAAAAATCATCAGTCTAAAGAACTTACACGAACTGTTGGTGAAAACTTTAAAGCATATCCTGGAAAAAGTTTGAATTTTTATAAACATCTCTCATTCCGTATTGGCTTGCCGAAACAAGGACCGTGTTTAAGCTGATAGAACTTTGGTAGCCAAGTCAGCACAAATTTGACAGCAAGATTACTGGCCCAGAATACTACACATGAAAATAATTCAGAGTTGATATCAGATAACATCTCCTGGCTCCTGTTTATGACCAACAATGTGATTTCCTTCCAGTTTTTTTTTAACTGTTTGTGAATGAAGTTCCAGTAGTTCACCTGGAATCAATACTTCATCTGCCAAGCCTATGACTGTTGTTCCTATTTCTGTGTCTTACTATTCCCACCTACCAACATACATTCTGCTGTCTTGCAAACAGGTCTTGTTCTCTCCCTATTAAACTTCTCAGGCAAGAATAAATCTGAAATTTATTCACACCATTATTTCAATGTCCCATGACAACTTGACAGTATTACTTTTCTCAGTAACATTTAGCTGCAAGGTAGTTACTGTTAGTTGCAGTCAAATCAATCCCAACTCATGGCGACCCCATTTGTACAGAACAGGAATGCTCCATAGGGTTTTCAAGACTGTGGCCTTTCAGAAGCAAATCATTAGACTTATCTTCCAATTCTCTGCTCAGTGGTTCAGCGCCCCCAACTTTAAGCTAGAAGTTGAGCACTTGATCATTCACACCACCTAGAGACCCCTAGCCTCAAGCTAAATGACTAAAAATCCTTCAACACCAATTTAAAGGTAGGAGTATTAGTGTTGGGACCCTTTTCTAATGTCTTTTCTTATTTCCTAGTCTGGATCTGCGTGCCTTTGTTCTTATTCCTTGCTATACTATTTTGATTTCAGAGCCAGCAGGGATTTAAAGATGAATATATTATTGAAAAACCAAGCTTCCACTAAATTTTAATGTAATAGAAATATTTCTCTCCTACCAACTTTATAGTTGGAAAAATATCTTTCAAAGTTATAATTACATTTGGGGATTAAGTTAAGTAATTGACAGTTTTGTCTTTTTAATTAAAAAGAAAAAAAAAAACTTCTTAGCAAGAGCTTAGTGAGATCTGCAGAAGAAAATGTCAGAATGCTGTCCCAAAGAGTGAGGAGACCAGGATCTTGAATTATCAGAAAATGCTGACCCTGGCCCCTCTAGTCTTTCCAGTGTCCTCCCAGTGAGGCCTGCTTTGACAGTTGAATCAGTGTGTCATTTGGCATGATGTGAGCAGTCTACTGTAAGGAGCATTGCTTAGTGAAACCAGGAAAGATGTACTCTCTTTGGGTGCTTTCCTCTGGTCTCAGAAACTCTGCATGGCTTAAAGTGCCTTAAAGAAGTAGTACTACTTTGAATTTAAAAAAAATAAAAATTAAAGTATATTCTTACAAGAATTCATTCATTGGTACAGTTCCAGTCCGTGACAATTGCCATACATACCCATTGCCATCAAGTCTATTCTGACTCATAGCAACATTATAGGACAGAGTAGAACTGCCCTATAAAGCTTCCAAAGAGCTGCTTAGCAGCTGTGCCACCAGGATTCCAATGTCAAACCAAAAAAAAGAAAGCAAACTCACTGCCAGTGAATCAGGTCTAACCTGTAATGACCCTGTGGCTATGGGACAGAGTAGGTCTGCCCCACAGAGTTTCCAAGGAGTGCCTGGTAAATTTGAACCACTCAGCCTGCATAGTACTTAACCACCATACCACCAAGGTTTCCCCAATGTCATACATAAGCCCCCCAAAGTATAACATTTAATTTTATTCTATCCTTCATCTCTTTTTGCCTGAAATCCTTGTTCCTGGTATCTTCATTTCCTGATGTTATTTTCCTCCATGTTTTCCATCATATTCAACTTGCATTACCTGCAACAGATACATACTTTCTCTTTCAAACCCTTCCAACAAACTCCCCCCCCCAAATTTTTGATGAAACTAGTATTCACTTCTAAGCACTGGTCACTAACCATGCAAACACTGCAAAGCATTAACCCCTTTATCTGGAAGACACATCTGCTTCTGAAGAGGCAAGATACAAATTAACGTTAGTCCCAACTTCTAGACAGTCACTCGATCATCACCGATGTTCTTTCATCATGGCAAGTCATTTGTAGGTATTAAAGAAGGACCTCCACGGGGGGCAAAATCCGTTTAAGTGTCCCCACCTTACTTCTCCCCTGTGTACTGCTGTGAAGAAACACACCTGCCAAGTAAAGAACACAGCATGACATAATGAGTTTGGAATTCCAATTTAAGGTGTGTGTATGTACTCAGATGTACGATGGGAGTCAGCAGACCACTCACTAAGACTCCACTAAGAATTACCAGTTTATATCCACCACCAATGGAAGTGTGTGTGTGTGTGTGTGTGTGTGTGTGTGTGTGTGTGTGAGACCTTACAAGTCATTTATCACACTTCCTAATTGGACCATGGGGAGCCAAACATCATAGTTTACCATGTGGCTTTGCTTATCATGGGACCACTTGTAAAAGAAAGTGCTTCTCACATCTCTGTAACACACAATACACTTAACACCGAGGCATTACCACTAACATCTTACATTTACTATAAATCATAGCTATCAGTCCATTGTACTTTCTATCTACCCCATACAACAAAAGATTCTAATATAACCACCAATTTTCCAAATCATCCAGTTCCCAGTGTGATGAATGATTTTTTTTAACCTCCTAAGAGGATATTGTCAGGATCAACTGTAGCATTCTGTGGTTAAAAATACAAGCAGGAGGAAATAATTGTGCCTTGGCTGAGTGTCCATTCATCTTGTTTACCAACCCATCTACTTTAGTTCACACAGCACCGGGCATTCCCAGCCATGTTCAATGTTGGAAAATTGTCTGGCCATTGTAAAATGCTTTCTCAGCTCTGTGTGTGGATTTTGTATGATTTGGAAACAAGAGGAGTTTAGAGAATAGAAAAAGCTGAAAAATAATCAGTCAATAGCGTGCACTTTTCTTTGTCGAATCTCAAGTTAAAGAATAACTTGGGAGGTTTGTTTCATTTTCCTCCCCAGACATCCAGGTCACAGGTAAGTTTACCATTCAAATGTTATAGTGCTGGAAAAGACAGGATTTCTCTGGCCCACTGGAGGTTGGTCTTCCCCTGCTTTAACTCAATAATAGTGTGACTTCTTATTCTGCATTTAGACAAATTCTCCACTTGCTCTCTTCTCTGCTTTGTAGAGTGCTTTTTAGAGTTTATGTTTTCTGTTCCCTAACATTTCTAAGTATTGGAGCACAAGAAAGAACTTTCACTTTTGATGTGCAGTGGAAACTAGTTTTTGCCTCTGGTTAAGTTTCTTAAGGCATACCATTTTGATTATAATATTCATCCACTCTAAAGAAAAATATAAGTGAACTCCTGTTACAGGCGGAGCTCTGAGTTGAGTTGTAGGTTTGATGGTGGAGAGCAAGCCAGAAACAGCCTGCACAGTGAGGGAGCTTACCTACCAGATGCACAAGTAGATGATAAATCATCTGCAATAAAGTGCAGTAAGTCCACATTAGGACACTTGTAAGGTGGTTCAGGAGCAACTGTCAGAGACAGTTAGGCTGGGCTCCTCAAGTTTCCATGTGAAAGCCAAGCTTAAAAGCCAAACGGAGGAGAAGAACAGATCCGTCTGGCACATGCAGAAGTCTGGAACACAAACAGGGCTGTATTGAAAGACATTCCATTTTAAGTTTAATTATTTTTTTAAACTATGAATAAATAAATTTTCCCCAGTAAATTTCTTACTTTGTTTTCTTGGCACCTGCCCTGTTTTAAATGAATGAGATAAATCAGTGGAGTCAAAGGAGAGAGATTTGGCATCTCCAACTCTTGATCCGACTCGACGGCACTTGGCTTGGCCACCTCTTCTTCTAGGACAAGGAAAGCACTTGTTGCTAGTTGTATCATGTGTGTGGATACTATCTGAGAGGGCACACTATTCAGGGTGTTTTCTCAAGGATACTGAGAGCCTATTAGCTATCTAGAGAAATATCTAGAAAAAACTGACAACCTCTCAACAGGCAAGTTTGATGGCAGATTTTTGTTTTAGTTATAGGAATGATCATGTTGTACAGGGTATCCAAATCCCTGGGCAGTGGTTAATATGCCAAGCTGCTAACTTAGAGACTGGCAGTTTTAATCCACCTAAAGTCACCTCAGAAAAAAGGCTTGGCATTTTACTTCTCAAAAATCAATGGTGGAAAACTCTCTGGAGCAGTTGCACACTGACACGTATTGGGTCACCATGAGTTGGAATCTCTTTAATGGCAATAGGTTTTCAAGGGGGCATCTATATTTTCAGGGGCCTGCAACAGAACGTGACTGTAATGTTATACTTGGAGTCAGCAGTACAGCAGGAGTCACAGATACAGCAGACTTGTTACTGAGACATCCTGGCACTTTTCAGTAATAAAGTCACTGGGAAGGATCTGAAACAGAACTTTCATACCAAGGTCTGCACTGTGGGGGTTACTGCCAGGGTAGTTACTTTCTAGGGTGACGCAGAGCACACCAACATATTCTAGGCCCTGGTCTTCTTATTTCCAGGAGCTTTGAAACTCCAGAAACACATTTTCACTTGTTATCTCTGCATTCAGATTCCACAGGCCGCTTACCTCATTTCATGGTATTTGAATGCTTTTGATTTTGAAACATATAAAATGAAAATGTACATTATGTGGACTAAGGACAGTCTTGCATCCCTTAGGATTTTGAATCTCATAAAATGTATTCTAAAATGAATCTGCAATTCACAATTTAGGGTGATGGAAAAAGAAGAGTAAGACCAGAAAGCATGAAAGTCTCTAGAGATCTATCCCAACCTTCGCCTGTCATCCTTTATAGTAAAGTCAGAGAAACGAAGCTACACAAGGCTTTAAAATATACATAAAGTATATGTTTTTAAACATGGGAAATAAAATCAACTTGGAAGCAACAGCCCAATAGATTTGGGGCTGGGAAGTGGTTCTTTTTCAAAGAATTGACTACTCTTTAATTGGAACAGAATTCAAAAGGCCAGGATTTTACCTACCATTCAATGGGGGTGTTCTAGCAAAAGAATAGAGACACTTGTTTCTTCTAAAAGTCAGAAACTTTTAGAACCTCACTGGAGCTGACTCAAGTACATTTACTTCTGGACTGTGCCTAATCATATGTATGTGTGTGTGTGTATGTGTGTGTGTGTGTATGTGTATGTGTATGTGTATGTGTGTGTATGTGTATGTGTGTGTATGTGTATGTGTGTGTATGTGTATGTGTATGTGCATGTGCATGTGTATGTGTGTATGTGTATGTGTGTGTATGCGTATGTGTATGCGTGTGTGTATGTGTGTGTGCATGTGTGTGTATGTGTGTGTATGTGTGTGCGTATGTGTATGTGTATGTGTGTGTGTGTGCGTGTGTATGTGTGTGTGTATGTGTGTGTATGTGTATGTGTATGTGTATGTGTGTGTGTGTATGTGTTTATGTGTATGTGCATGTGTATGTGCATGTGTATGTGTGTGTATGTGTGTGTATGTGTGTGTGTGCGTATGTGTATGCGTGTGTATGCGTATGTGTGTGCATGTGTGTGTATGTGTGTGTATGTGTATGCGTGTGTATGTGTATGTGTGTGTATGTGTGTGTGTGCGCATGTGTATGTGTGTATGTGTATGTGTGTATGTGTATGTGTGTATGTGTGTGTATGCGTATGTGTATGCGTGTGTGTATGCGTGTATGTGTGTGTGCATGTGTGTGTGTATGTGTGTGTATGTGCGTGTGTATGTGTGTATGTGCGTGTGTATGTGTGTGTGTGTGTATGTGTATGTGTCTGTGTATGTGTGTGTGTGTGTGTATATGTATATATTAAGCAGAGTAGCCCAGGAAACCTCTTTTTCAAATTGAGTCCCTTGGGCATTCTCTAACATTTTAATTCATTGATTATTTAAAATTAAACCTCTCAGTCTGAATAAAAAAGCTTCAGGATTTGACAAACCCGGTAAGAGACACAGTGAAGCACTCTTTATGTGGAGAGTACTTAGTGAGACTGCACTTTTGGAACAGCTCACAATACCACCGCGCACAGCCCACAGCAGTAAAAGTCAGTTCGCACAGCTGTATTTGTTCTGCAGGACAATCATCCAGCACCGCAAACCTGGAGTCAGAAGGACCGCAGAAACCCGCGGAAGGTGTTTTTCGCTTGTTTGCTTGCTTGTTTTCGTTTCACTGTCATTTCGTGCATTAGGAGTATGCTCTTTATAAAAATTAGCCCTTACTGTCCATGGCTTCCCCTGCTTTACTTATGTTAATCAGCCCCTAAAAAAAAACACAACCCAGAAAGAAAAAAAAAAAACCCAACACAATCGTCTTCTAAGGCCATCAACCCAATGCCAAATACTCAGAACTGGAGGAGTTTTTAATACACTCATCTGTTTTCATAAATATTATTCTAGTCTGATAATAAATGTTATGACACCTTATTTTATTATGGAAGAATTTGCGAGTATGTGAAATGTAAGAACAAAATAAAGACCATACACAATTCCTCTCTCCAGAGATAAATGCCAGTAACGTAATACAAGTGGAAGTTTTGTCTGAATGTTTGAGTTGTCAGCAATGCATGGAATAGTTACATTCGGACATCTAAAGTGATCTGTATTCCTCCTGCTCTCCAAGGCTGGGCAGGTTTGTGTGGCTCACTCAGGGTCATAGCAGAGAGTGGCCCTAGATAGATCCCCAGGGCCACTCTCCTCCTGTCCCGTCTAATACCACAGCCAACAAGCACACTTCCTGCACTTTCAGGTCCAAAGTCAGGGCCTGGCTCATCTTAGAGGAGGTTTCCATTATGTCACCTCCAGGATTTCTAGTAAGAATCCCCCTTTCAGACATCCTCTCTCTAAGTTGAAAGATTAATCTTTTTTCCCTTTTTAGATCTGTCTCTCTCCTGATTTCTTTCTGTCTTTCTCTGTCTTAATGGCATGACCTTTTATTTTGGGAAAATAAAAATCTAACTCTATTCCATCTAGAACATTTGGTTTACAGAGTGTTGGTCCACCAAGTGATGAGACTAAGGATTGAGGCTGAAATATTCAATTCACTATTGATGAAGTGAAAGTATGTCAGCATTCCTTTTGGTTTGGGTTTATTCACTCATTCAACAGAGTGTGTGAACCACATATGTCCACGATTGTGATGTCATGGTGAGTCATTCATGTCAATGACTTGCTCCTAAATAGCCTCAGACATCTGAAATTCATTTCTGGTCTCAGTCGACTGTGAAGCAAAAGCCCTTCAGGGTACTTGAAAGTAAAGAGTAGGATTCCCTTTTGACCCAAATCGGGCTGAGGGAGCACTACTTCTCATCTCAAATGTTGACGACATGCTCACATTTTTCACCTAGAGAACGATGTTCTCTTAGTAGTTAGGACAATAATCCACCAATGTACTGGAAGAGAAAACAAGGACAATTTCAAATTGAGACTTAGATACATTTCTGCTATTTTGAACTCTTGGTTTTATTATTATTTATTATAATCATGCCCCAAGCCATGGTGTTTACTTTGATTTTCAGAGAATATTACTCTAGAAATATCACCCTGGTGGCATAGTAGGTTAAGTGCTACATCTGCTAACCAAAAGTTCAGCAGTTCAAATCCACTAGGTGCCCCTTGGAAACTCTATGGAGCAGTTCTACTTGGAGCTCTAGGGTTGCTATGAATCAGACCTGACTCGAAGGCAGTGAGTTTGATTTTTTTTATGGTTTATACAACATGAATATTCTAAGTACGAGGAAATCAAAAGCTCTAACAATCTAAATAAGAAACACAAGGCATCTCTTTTTCTGTGGCAAAAGAAAATAATAATAACGCTTGTAAGTAGAACTTGCCAGTCCTTAAAGTCTCAGAGTGGCAAAACCTGTAAGAAAGAAATTAATAAGTTTCACAGTGTGGTTTTGAAAATTGAATTAATAAAAAGTCTCCCTTTAAGCCACTGCAAAGTTCTTATTTTTCAAAACCTTGGCAAAAAAATTAAAAAAAAAAATTCCCATGGAGGAAACTTACAAATATTAGATTTCAAGTCCTCAGGGTGAGTGAGGAAGGAAGGAACATATCAACTCTTCCCCTTCTTTCTTTTATTAAATTTCTTAATGATTATAATCCCATCTCTCTTTCACTATTTCCAGGCAGCTGAAGGATAAAATCTCCATTGATTTTGGGCTCTCTTGCTCCCTCCAGCAGGTGCTGTTACCACGTCTGGCTTGGGGTGGGGGCGGGGGAGAAGAGCCATTAATTAAGTCCTTTAATGTTCTTCTCAAAACTGATGATACACCAGAGAACTAGTGTTATAGAAAGAGCTATGCCATACACAATGGACAGAAAATGTTTCTTTGCGCAAATGAGTTTGGCAGGTTAAAGAACGAGACATTTATGTTCAAATAAATAGACTGGAAGTAGATGACTGCCCAAGCAACATCAACCTCTAAACCCCATAGGCGTACCACATGATGGAGTTGAATGCTTAGAAGCAGAGGATGAGAGTCAAGTTTGGTAGCAATAACGGACCCAGAGGAGACAGGATCGGGATGATGGTGCAGGACTGGGCAGTATTTTGCTGTCTTGCACATAGGGTCATTATGCACTGGAACCAACTCAGTGGCACCTAACATCAACAGCAGAATCAAGGTGTCAGGAGTCAAAATTAGGAAAATCAATTCTCCTTATAGATTTGTTATACCCTCATCTCCTCTCTCAAGTAAAACTGTAAGAAGGCAAAATACTAAATTTTTTTCACACACATAGGCATAATAATTTCCTAAGGCAATGAGAATGTTCTTAAACTATAATTTCTAGAGGTGCCAAAGAAGTATCTATCTTTGTCACAACATTAGCTTTCATTTGGGAAGAAAGATATGGACAAACAGAAATCATTGTGTATCACATTGTAAGAAATAAAAACAAATCCACCTTTGAAAAATAATTAAGCTGGTGTTTCTATTTTGATTAGTCATCAAGGATATTTTCAGTAATGTTTAACATTTAAAATAAAATATTTAATATTTTAGAATATCTTTAATTAGATAGTAGAAATATTAAATATATTTGAAAATAAAGCTCTCCCTTTAAATATATTTATTTAAAATTTCCTTCCAGAAAATCTCCTACTTGCCAGAATTTGGAGAGTGTTACAGGGACTTCCTGGCCCAAAGGCTCATCAAATGACAGTGAATCCCCATCAACAGTCCTGTGTCTGGTTTAAAAAACTGCCATTCCAGAAAGGGAATACAATCTTCCCTGTCTGGAATCTTGGTTAGGGAAGCTTTGACTTACTGATTCGTTCACTCACCCATTCATTTATTTATGCACTCAAATGTTCATTCATTCAGCACATTCATTGGACTCTTACTCAGAGCCAGGAGAACAGTAAGTTCAAGACACAGTAGTGAACAAGGGACACCCATTGTCTCTGCCAATCACAGAGGTGAAGATATCTCTTTGCTGCAGACTTGTCTTCCATGGTTCGGTGTAAAGAACCTAAAATCAGAAATCAAAACCAGTTTAGCATAAATAAATTTGTCGTGTTTGCCTTTTCTCAAGAGCCCCACTGCGCACTCAGCTGTTAAATGCATGTTCAGTGGCTGAAGCCCACCAACCACTCCACAGGAAAAGGATGCATCAGTCTGCTTCCATAAAGATTAAAGTCTTGGAAACCCTCCTGTGCCCTACATGGTCACTATGAGAGGGAAACCCAGACTTAGAGACCATATGGAGTTGTTCTTCTCTGTCTTACTGAATTATTTTGAGTCTGAATCTCAATCTTAGAAACCTTATAGGATAGTTCTACCAAGTCCTATAGGGTTGGTGTGAGTCAGGATCAACAGTAGCATGGTGTTTGGTTTGCCTTTTCTAATATTTCTCCTGCCACTGTCCCCTTGGGCCACTGCATCAGGAGCTAAGATCTACACATCTGACAATAATCCTTTTAGAATGTAATTCAAATCTACTCTGTACTAGACTGTCCCAGTCTTTCATCCATCATATTGCTAAAACAAGAGTGTCTTTTAGTTGTGTTCTTTGGACCTGCTTGCCATGGCTCACTTAAGTACCTTTCACAAAGCTAGACAGATATGTGGAGAGTAGAGTCCCTGAAAGGAATAAAAATCATAGGTTCTAGGTATGTTCCACTAATGTGTCTAAGTAAATCTCTGTAAGACTAATATCCGTGAAAGTCAGTTTTATTCAAATATTTGAGATCACTTTTACATTTCAAAAATAGAATGTTTCAGTTGCTAAGGACAAAAAAATGTGTATTTCTTTTTCGTAGTGATAGGACAACCGCTTCATGAAAAATGGTATTTGGCCCCTGCTGACACTGGAGTGTTTAAGAGCTGTGGCTGCTAACCAAAAGGTTGACAGTTCGAATCCACCAGTAGCATCTTGGAAACACTAAAGGACAGTTCTATTCTGTCTTATAAATTCTGGTGGCATAGTGGTTAAGAGGTCAGCAGTTGAAATCACCAGGTACTCTCTGAAAACTCTATAGGGCAGTTCTACTCTGACCTATAGGGTCTCTATGAGTCGGAATAGACTCGATGGCAGTGAGTTTGTTTTCTGAGTGAAAAAGGACTCGACTGCAAAGGCTGTCTTCTGACACCAAAAAACAAACAAACAAACAAAAAACCTGTCTATTTTCCCATTATCGCCACCTAGTGGACAAAGGTGATTTCCTCTGCAAGTACCTAGGAGCATGTCTTAATTTAACCACTAGATGGCAGCATATAACTAAATTTTCAAAGAGCGAGGCGGGAAGATTTGTGATAAACTCAAAAATGGTTTTGAGTTGCTTCTCAACAGAGACTCTCGTTTTTCCAACAGAAAAGGATGAGTAGAAAATAATTATTCAAAACTAAGTACTCCTTCTCTTTTCCTAAAGACAAATGAAATCCCAAGTCTATAGATGTATTTAACAAACCAGCTGGTTTACTGCAGTGTAGGGAAAGCTACCAAGGAGTTCTGGTAATGCAGTGATTAAAATACTCAGATGCTAACCATCTTTCTCCTGTGGAGAAAGATGTGAGAGTCCACGTCCATAAAGACTACAGCCTTGTAAATCCCATGGAGTCATTGTACTCTGTTCTATAGGGTCCCTAAGAATTGGAACCCCTCCACAGCAGTGGGTTTGGGTTTTTGGAAGGACAGCTACCTGTAATTCAATGGTAACCTAGTTTGTTTTTTAAATACGTTTCTAGCAAGTGTATTTATTTATCTAATGTTTTTCCCCCCCTGAAATTCTTTGTGTTAAGGCTTTCTTTTAATCAACTCTTCTTAGTAGGAAGTTTATCTTCCCTAAGTGGTCCACTCTTACCCAGGCCCATGACAATGGCTGGTTAACCTATGCTCATTGCTCTTTTCTCTCCTGATAAAAGGCTGCCTAATCAATATGTTTTTCTATCACTTCTTTGTACTGGAATTTCGTAACGTTTGTCTGTTGTACTGCTGAAGTATGTTTATCTTTTTAGTGTATCCTTTAGACCTGTGCTGCTCTATCTTCCTTGTTAAAATGTATTTTTTCTCAATGTTCTTCAAAATTTCACTGATAGTCCTTCCAAGTAGTAATTTACCCCCAAATAAACAACAACTTATGTCTACTGAATACTTGCTATATGCTGGACACTATTCCAAGCATAGTATGCCAGTTAACTGATCTAGTCCATAGCACAAGTTTATAGCAGATGTGTTAATTAAACTCATTTTATGGATGCTGACACTGAGTAAAGAGAGGCTAAGTGAATTTTTCTAGGTTGTTCCCATGAAAACGAGGTCTTTCTACCTTGGTTTCTATAGCATTTAGAACACTGAAGATTCAGAGGAAGTGAGATATATGCAGAGAGTCTGGAACAGAACCACTGGCCTTCTGCCCTGGCCCAAGTTGTGAAACAATCACAGTTCCAGTGAACATCCCTATAAGGAGGTGAACCAGGGCCACCAAGTGTTCTTTATGTGAAGACAGTTTCATGAAGGATATAGGTTTCTTTGAAGAGCATCATTCTGTGGCCTTGAAGGAGCCTTGCAAATTCCAAGGAATGATGGACCAAAAGAATGGATGCAATAAAAAAGGAAAGTTGCATTTTGCACAAGAGCAGAGCCAGATGCTTAGTGACCAGCATCAAATCAAGCTGTTTAAATGTCCTAGAGATACCACTAGACCTTAGTATCAGAAATATGGAAATATTAGTAGGGTATTGTGGAATAATGGGGAGGGTTCTTGCTGGAGAATTCAGAGCCCTGAATGGCAGTCCTAGCTCTGCCTCTGGCAGGGTGTGTGAACTTGGATCACTAATTCGCTTCTCTGGACCTCTGTGTCTCTTATAACAATGAATGTATTCTCTGCATACTCCTCCTGCTTCTGTAGCTGTTCCGAATTGAATTTTCTGCAATTTTGAAGACAAAATTCTTAATTGAAAGGAAAAGATGGCAAATCAGGTTATATAAGCAAGTGGCAGTCTGTTTAATTACATCTGAAACATTGATGTTCAGATGGCAAGGCATACAAAGCCGGCAGTCACAGGTAGTGACGATATCTCATACGTTATAGAACCTGGCTTCACTGCAGGGCTGTGAATGGCATTGATTGATGGCTGCTACAAGAACAGGAGAGGAATTCTCCCTCCATCCTTCTCTGCAGACTCTCAGTATGTAGCCTTTGTCAATCGGGAACAGCTACAGGAAAAAGATTCTATCAAGAAGAATAACCTACAAGTGAGTGGAGCACCAGAACAGGAGGATAACAGAAAACAGAGAGAGAATTGTTGGCTAAAACTTCCCTGATGCCGTGAGGGATGAGGAGATATCCATCCAAGGTGCTCATTGAACCTCACACTCAGATCCCCTAAAAGTCACAAAGACACATTATAATGAAATTGAGTAAAACCAAAGATAGAGAATTTTCAGAGCAGGTATTAATAAATGAAAAATCACCTAAAATGGAGAATCAATATGACTAAACTCAACTTATTCAGCAGAAACCATGCAGGCAAGAAGGCAATGAAATAACATACATAATGTCTGGTTGTGGGCGGAGGGGGTGGGAACTGCCAGCTAAAAATTATATGTCCAGCAAAACTCTCTCTCCCAACAATGATGGCAAAATTAGGGCAGGATTTTTGAAATTTGCAACAACCAAAACAAAACTACAAGAAATACTAAAAGGAGTTCTTTCATTAGAAAACCAATAACATCAGATAATAACCTAAGACTATAACAAAGGAAAGAGCAAACAGATATCAACCCAAATGGGGAAATCACAAAAATTAATCAAATGGCAACACAGAGTGACCATACCGTGTATGCACTTTATAATTCTATGCATCTATAGAATGTCATCCTATTGGCCTCTTACTAGAGGGGAGTGGAGAGGGTGGAGAAGAGGGAACAGGAGATTGTTAAGAGGATATGTCTTGTATAGAACAGAAAGGAGGAGTGTGCTGTCACCAAGCAAGGAGAGCAGTAGGAGCTATACATAGGCAGGCATGCGAATTTAAACCAGATTGTACACTTTCACTCAATCACAATAAATTAAAAAAAAAAAAACTTCAAATAAATAAATCAATGCTATAACACTATGACTAAGTGAGATTCATACCAGGGAAGCAGGGATGGTTCAACATTAGAAAAAGAATGTAACACATCATATAAACAAAAGAAAAGACAAGAACTGCTTGATTTTATGACTTGATGTAGAAAAGAAATTTGACAAAATCCAATGCCGTTCATTACAAAAGCTCTTTGAAAAAAATAGGAATAGAAGAGAAATTCTTCGACATAGTAAAGAGCATTTACACAAAGCCAATAGCCAATATCACCCTAAGTGAAGACAGTCTAAAAACATTCCCCATCAGAAAGGGAACAAGACAAGGATGCTATTTGTCACTACTTTTATTCAACATTGTACTATAGGTCCTAACCACAGCAATTAGGCTAGAAAAAGAAATAAACAACATCCAAACTGGTAAGAAAGAAGTAAATGTATCCCTATTTGCAGATAATTTTAATCTTATACTCAAAAAATGTCAAAAAGTCCTCAAAAAAAAAAAAAAAAAAGACAGTTCAGCAAAGTCTTGGATACAAGGCAAACATAAGAAAAATATGTGGATTCCTCTACATCAACAAAGATTATCATATCAAAAAAGAAATCACTAAATACCACTTACAGTAGCCTCCAAGAACGTTAAATACTTAGGAATAAACCTAAGGAGACACTTAAAAGAATTTTACAAAGAAAACTACAGGACACTAGTTTCCAACACTTTAAAAAGGCAAGAAATCAAAACAGACCTACCTAAATGGAGAAACATACTTTTCTCATGGACAGGAAGACTTAACACTGTGAAAATGTGTATTCTACCGAAAACAATCTGTAAAGACAATCTATAGATACAGTCCCAATCCAAATTCCAATGACTTTTTTTTAAGGAGATGGAGAAAATAATAACCTACTTCATATAGAAAGGAAAGAGGCTACAGAAAAGAAAAGCACTATTGAAGAGGAAGAACAAAGTGGGATGCCTTGCACTACCTGACATTAGAACCTATTATACCACCATGGTAACCAAAGCCTCCCGGTACTGACTCAACAATAGACACAGACCAGTAGAACAGACTTGAAAATCCAAGTGTAAAATCTTCCACCTATGAATGGCTTATATTTGACAAAGACCTAAAGTTCATTAATTGGGAAAAAAGGCAATCTCTTTAACAGATAATGCTGGCATAACCAAAAATCTGTCTGCAAAAACATGAAACAGGACCCATACCTCATGCCGTCAACAAAAACTAACTCAAAATGATTCAAGATCTAAATTTAAAATGTAAACTAATAAAAATCATGGGGAGAAAAAAAAACAACAGAAACAATGCTAGGAGCCCTCGTACATGACATAAACATTAGTAACAAAACATTACTAATAATACACACAAACACAAGAAGAGAAAATATATAACTGGGAGCTCCTAAAAATCAAACACTTATGCTCATACAAAGACTTCACCAAAATTAAAAAGACAGCCTATAGATTGATGAATTATTTTTGGATACAACAAATCCGATCAGCATCTAACACTAAAATCTACAACATACTGTAAAATGTCAACCATATAAAAACAACCTAGTTAAAAAATGGGAAAGGGACACTAACAGGCATTTCACCAGAGAAGACACTCAGGCAGTTAACAGATACAGGAGGAAAAGCTCATTGTCATTAGCCGCTAACCCACTGTCATTGAGTCCGGTCTGACTCATAGCGACTGTAGAGGTCAGGGTAGAAGAACTGCCCTCATAGTGTTTCCAAGGAGTGCCTGGAGGATTTGAACTGCCAACTTTTCGGTTAGCAGATGTAGCACTTAATCCACTATGCCACCATTAGACAAATGCAAATCAAAACTACAATGAGATACCATCTTACACCAACAAGGCTAACATTAATCCAAAAACCACAAAATAATAAATTTTGGAGACACTATGGAGAGATTAGAACACTTAGACTTTGCTGGTGGAGATGTAAAACAGTACAAACACTTTGGAAATTGATTTAGTGCTTCCTTAAAATCCTAGAAATACAAGTACTATACTGTCCAGCAATCTGTCTCCTCAGAATACATCCTAGAGAAATAAGAGGTGTCACATGGATAGGTATATGCATACCCATGTTCACTGCACCCTTGTTCACAGGAGCAAAGAAACAGAAACAATCTAGCTACCCATCAACACACGAATGGATGAACAAGTTACGGTGTATTCACACAATGAAATACTACTCAACAATAAAGAACAATGATGAATCTGTGAAACATCTCGTAACACAGAGGAATCTGGAAGGCGTTATGCAGAGTAAAGTCAGTTGCAAAAGGTTAAATATTGTATGAGACCAGTATTATAAGAACACACAAAGTTTTAAACACACAAGAATGATGGTTCTGAGAGGAAAGGAGGGATACAGAGGGGTATTCACTAACTAGATAGTAGATGAAAATTATTTTATGTGAAGGGATGGACAACACACCGTACAGGAGAAGTCAGCAAAGGTGGACTAAACCAAAAGCTAAGAAGTTTCGTGAATACAACCAAATGCTTCGAGGGACAGAGTAGCAAGAGCAGGAGTCAGAGGACCATGGTTTCAAGGAACATGCAGGTCAATTGACACAGTAAAATTTATTAGGAAAATGTTCTGCATCCCACTCAGGTGAGTGGCATCTGGAACCTTAAAAGCTAGCAAGTATCCATCTAAGAAGCATCAATTGGTCCCAACCCAACTGGAGCAAAGAGGGATGAAGAACACCAAAGACATAAGGAAAATATGAGCCTAGGACACAGAATAAGCCACGTAAACCACAGACTACATCAGCACAAGGCCAACAGAACTAGACTGTGCCGGCTACCGTCAGTGACTGTCCTGCCAGGGACTATAACAAAGAGTCCCTGATGGGGAGGGCGGGGAGTGAAGTGCAGAACTCAAACTCCAGTGAAAACACTTGATGGTCTGACAGACTGGAGTTTCTGTTTCCAAACTGTCTGCTAGCCCAGAGCTAAAACCATTCCCAAAGCTAACTCTTTAGACAAAGATTAAACTGGATTATAAAACATAAAATAGTATTGTTGAAGAATGTACTTCCTGGCTCAAGTAGGCACATGAGACTAAATGCCAAGCCACAGGCAGCTCTTATTTGGATGAGAGATGAGAAAGAGGTGATTGAATGGCCGCAGGAAATGCAAGATGCAGAGGAGGAGTGTGCTGTCACATTGAATGGAGAACATCTAAGGTTACAGAGCAAGGTGTGAGTAAGTTTTTGTACAGGAAACTGATGTGAATCATAAACTTTCACTTAAATCATAATAATAATAATTAAGGACAGCCTGAATGGCAGGAGGTCTGCTAAAGCTGAATGGAAGCCAAACACTATCAAGACCAGCTACTAGGGCAATTCTGCTGTTCTCTATACCCCTAATAAGAATGTCAGAAGATGGCATACTGCTTGGCATCTTGTGGCCTCCTCTAGGTAGAAGAAGCTGTGAGGAAGAGGATTAATAAACTGCACTGACTCTCAGCAACTCTGATGACCTCACGTTGAAAGTCTGCTTTCTTTTGTGCTGAATAAAGAGAATAAAGAGTTCAGCTACTCAAGTTCCCTGTTGTATTAAGTTAGAAAGTTGCTTGATGTATATTTCTCACAGTCCAATGGGGAAGACAAGCATTATTTAAAAACAAAGTGTGTATATTTATATATGTATATGAGTCGGATCCAACTTGACGGCACTTGGCTTGGCATATATATACCTAACAATATATATCATATATGTATGTACCAAACCAATACATTTGATTTTAAAACTGAGCAATGTGCAATGAAAAAGAGCAGAGCCTATCATAAGGGAACTTAATCATCTCTAGGAGACCCAGAAAAATGTCCTTGAGGAAGTGACAATTGAATTCTGAAGAATAAATGAGATCTCAAGGAGAAAAGTCATCAGATTGCAGGCCCTACAGCTAGAAAAAGTGTGGTACCTTAAGAAACAAAGGACGACTGGTGGGCTGGAATGCAGAGATTAGGGGCATTGATGAAGCTAGAGAGGCATAGGGTAAAGGGGACAGGCTGTGGAGGGCCATGGCGTCCACGCTAAGAATTTTTTTTTTTTTTTTTTGAGAGCCACAAGGGAACATAAACAAATGTCAAGTAGGCAGAGAGGTGACCTCTGCCTATTTGACACTCTCTGGCTAAAGACGGTCTATAGACTGATGAAATATTTTTGGATACAACAAATCCAATCAGCATCTAATCTCTAAATTCCACAAATCCAAAAGACATTCTTTGGCTAAAGAGCCTAGTTACTTTATTTCCTGAAAGCATGTGACTCAGGAATGCAACGCTCTGTGCTGATCTTCACAGAAAACAACACCCTGTATCCTACAGCCACAGTACAAGCTCTTACACTGACCAACCAGTTGGTCTTGAGATTCAAAGTAGAAATCCTGTGGAAATTTTACATGTGGACATCTAAAGATCAAAGAGTGCTATGATTCCCTTGATAAGGGCATATAAAAAGGAATTTAACCATGATTTATTGAGATACTTTGAGATTTATTTATACATTTAGGAAATAGCTATTGAATATCTGCTACATGACAGGCGATTACATAGACAAAAGAGAGATCATAGCAGAAGAGACCTCAGTATTGATGCACTGATCGAAAGCACATTCTAACAGGACAGATAAGCCACAGTCAAGCAAACATGCAACGTGATGGCTGTAGTGTTAAATGTTATTGAGAGTAGTGAAGTAGGATAAAGGAACAGAAAAACAGAGGGAACTAGTTTTGATGAGGTGACCATAGATGCCATTCCTGAGTTGACATTATAGCAAAAATCTGAATGAAGTGACTGAGTAGACCATGCAAAGATCTGGGGGAAGAACATTCCAACAAGGGCGAACATGTAGATGTTGGAATGAACTTGACCTCTTGTAAGAAGAGTAAGGAGGACAATTAGCTTCAGTGGAGTGAATCAAGAACAAGATACAGGACAGAGTGAGAGCCAGACATGTTCTGGGGTCATACAAAATTGGAGTCAAGAATTCCTGTCCTTGTCTACACACACAACATACAACATCAGCTATTTGTAGTTGCAAATCATTTTTACCACCTCTACTTGTTCTGTAGGGTTGCTATGAGTCAGCATTGACTCGACAGCACTGAGTTCTTTCACTTGCATTAACATTTGTCCCAAAAACAACAACAAAAGTCTCTTTCCATTTGTCCTTCTTTCAGTCTCTACCAGTATCTTCTCCTATCAGTTTGTCCTTTCTGCCTTCTCTTTCATTTTTCTTTTAGTAGAGAGTATCAGACTAACTTGGTGTTTATTTTTAACTGATAAAGATTTTTTAATTTGTTTTTGTTTTGCTAAATGTTCCTGTTTTTAGAAATTGGCACCACCGTGCACTTCAAGCAAAAAGGTATGGTTTTTATTTGCGGTTACCTTGTATATGTTTAAAATTAAGATTTCCCACCAACACATTGTGATTTTATATATTTGAGTTTATTTCATTTCAGTAATTTTAAGTAATAATTTCTGTAACACATTTGCTACTATTTTTCTCAAATTGCGAGCTTACTCATAAAAAGTGACTGGTCTAACCCATGACTTTATATTGCTTTTGACACGCTATATTCATTTTTAAATCTCTAGAGCTGAGGAGGCTACTCCCCTCCCCACCCTGCCCCTGCCTCCTCACTTTTTTTATCTAAAGTGTCCAAGATTAATTCTTAGATAACTGCATTTCAGAAATACTCACTGATCATTGAGTGGACTTTCTCATCACAGACACCAAGTCTCGCTGGCCTTTCAAATAAACATAGTGCTAAAGGAAACAGAGGGTATTTCTTTAAGTGAATAAGTATCTCTTCAGATGAGTTGAGCATTTGTATTTTGTCCTGCATTATCCTCTTTCCAGGTCACCATAGAACCTCACTCTGACACAGTAAACCTTGGTTTCTGGGCTTTTCTAGGAACTGCCTTTCTGTGCCCTCTGAACTGCCCCACATACGTTCATCAGCCACATGACACATAATACCAGTACTTTCTTGTATGCAGACAGTGCGGCCAGGTCAATGCTCCATAAATGGACTCTAAAATACAAATAGTTAACAGTTCTGAAGTGCCTCATTTACAAGTCCAAGAGACCATACTCCCTAGCAGTCTCGTATCTCAGACCACAGCCAGTCACCTTCCCCTTAAGTCCTTGTGGTCACCCATGAGGATGGCTTTATTACAAAAAATCTTCCTCTTAGCAGTCTCAAAGATATTGAGAAAACAGATATAATTCTCATTAATGAAAGCGTCTCATTGTGGGACTAGATGGTATTCATGACCAACAGTCACAGAGATATTTACTCTTGGTTGCTAACTCCTCAAAAAGGACCAGCACCTCATTCACGAGCAGATTTAACAGACCCTCACGGAAGGAAGCAGAGAAGATACAGCCCAGGCATAAGGCCATGTATGCACAGGGCCATCATCATTCAGAGTAAAAATGTCCTCTTGGCATTTCTTCTCTCTCCATTTCCATGAAGACCAATTACATTTGTATCAGAAGTGGCTGGTGTCACTCACTGAACCGTGTAACACTTCAAGACTTTAATGTGGATGGAGAAATATGATCCATGTTTGTTTTTAACTTCAAAGACCATTGAAATAATACAAGTATTATAATTATAAGCATTGTGCATACTGATCTAAGATTTCAAAATCTTTCAAGCCAAAATATTTTATACAGTTTTGATGGGGGGGAAAAAACAGAGATAATTCCAATTTACTATGAGAATACTTTAGCTTTACCAAAATCTCACTTTACAGATGAGGAGCAATGCATAAACGTTCTTGCAGGGAAAAACTAAATTTAATTCTAAGATCTGTTACTTAAAGGAACTATAAATGTTTCTGCTCTTCTCATCTGTTCAGAAGACAGTGGTGGTTCAGCAGCAGAGTTCTCACTTTCCATGTGACAAACCCAGGTTCAATTTCTGGCCAATGCACCTCATGGGAAAACACCACTCCATCTGTCAGTGGTTTGGGCACAGAGGGTGCCACGAGTCGTGGCTGACTCAAAGGCAACTAATAACAGCAGCCGTCTTCTCCTGTTTGGAGAACAGAGACTTTAACCCTTCAGTCCAGAAGAGGCTGTACTGTCTGAAAATGCACAGTAGGTGGAGCCATTCAGTCTTAAGAAGCTTCTCTTTAAACATGGCTTCCCAGTAAAGCAAAGTGCCTGGGGGTCTAACAGGGTCACTATGATTAGGAATCAACTCGATGGCAGTGGGTTTTTAGGTTGGCAGCTTGTACTTTAGAAAATATTGAAAGGAGATTCTGAAGATTGTTTTCTTTGGCTTAACAGTTATTTTATAGGTTGCTTCCATTTTTGTTTTATGTTAATCACTCAAACAACTCTTAATTTTATAAAGAATTAAAAATTAAACTTGTCTGTCTTCCCTTCTCGTATGACTGAGTTATTTACAGGAGTGAAATTATGATTTCATAACAGTTGACTCTGAGTCCTGACTGATCAAAAAGAATGTTCAAGGATCACTGAGATTAATGACCCTTGTGAATAAACCTAATCCCATATACAGGCAAGGATGCCTAAGTGTTTGGGAGAAGGAATAGAACAGTGCTGGCCCAGCTGAAACTAACCAAGCACCATGCTTTCTAGAACCGATGTTTGAAAAAACACTGTCATTTCTTAGAGTTTTTACTGAGAGACAAATTAACTGGTTCAGGATTCTGCACCCAATTTGTAGTATAGAGACTTTCCAGGAAAATGCTCATATCCATGAATTTCAGAAAGGTTTACCAGACTCACCTTTAATTGCCTGGTCCTTTCTATAAGCAATGTTACAGTGAAGTGTAATCCAGTGTGCATCTTGATACAAAACTTCACCTCTCAACCTCCAGCTGGGGGGGTGAACCTTGACCTAGTCCGCTATGTCAACTCAAGGTTCACAGTCTTGCAATAACTGTATTTTGCTCTTTCTTCAGGCCGAAGATTAAAAGACATTAACCTCAATAATTGGAAAACTTGGTGGCATAGTGCTTAAATGCTGTGGCTGCTAACCAAAAAGGCTGGCAGTTTGAATCTGCCAGGTGGTCCTTGGAAACTTATGGGCCAGTTCTATTCTGCCCTAGAGGATCACTATTAGTCAGAATCGACTGGAGGGCAACAGTTTTTTTTGTGTGTTGAATCAATGCTTTTAATTCAGGTTGTATTTCATGCCTTTCTGTAATCTAAACTTCTATAATTAATAAACATGATGATGCTGTCATTTTCTGAACATCTGCTAGCTACCACACATACATGTGTATGCACATAACGTGTACACCCATATAGAATGTGGCTAAGTACCAAGGTTGATTCGTGTCTGTTACAAGAAAAACACGTACCAGATTTTTGAATTGTGAATCTATTTCCCTATCCATTCTTATGTTTGCAGACTCTCGCTTTCATTTTATCTGTCAGGATATGAAAGTACTTGCTGAGATTGGCCATCTGGTGTGACAAACTGGATTTCCCATTTGCATTTCTACAAATAAGCAGGAATTTCATAACTATTAACATAATTAATGATTTTGCTGATTATTCTTCTCTGAAATAGCCATTAACTGAAGTAGTCTTCTATGCAGTCATATATATCTGTAATTGTATAAACACTTGTGATGATTCCCAGCTATCACCTATTTACCCTTGCATTTTTTAAGCCTATTTATTTACTCTCAAAACCAATTATGAAAAGAGCAACTAACATAAGCACGTGAAATAGCTGTATGAGAGCACTTAATAAAGAATAATTGATAGTGATGGAGATCTTTAACAGATGTACAAAATACAGTTCATATATATAAAGTACTCCTAGTAAGTGTAAAATTAAAAATTATTAACACAGGCATACTGAGATATACTATGTATAACACAGAATGGCCAGTGAAAGTAACGTGGTTTCAGTTGGTGGTTTCAATTCGGTGACGTGTACTAGAAAACCAATACCTGTGTGTCTATCCTCTGTAAAAGCCCTGGTGGCACACTGGCGAAGTGTTTGGTTGCAAACCAAAATATCAGCTATTTAAATCCACCAGATGCTCTTTGGAAACCCCATGGAACAGTTCTACTCTGTGTATAAGTAGAGTCAGAATTGACACAGTGATCAGGGGTTTGGTTAAGTTTGTTATATTCTATGTCTATGTATCAGTAGGAATAAAAACCAAGAAAAAAACACTGCCATCAAGTCATTTCAGACTCACAGTGACCCTATAGACAGCATAGAATTGCCCCGTAGAGTTTCCAAGGAGCACTTGGTGAATTTGGACTGCTAGCCTTCTGGTTAGTAGACGTAGCACTTAACCACTATGCTACTAGGGTTTCCATTAGTAAGTATATAATGTAAGAATCCCTGGGTGATGCAAACAGTTAACTGCTTGACTAATAGCTAAAGGCTTGGTGGTTTCAATCCACCTAAAGGCACCGCAGAAGACAGGCCTGGCAACCAGCTTCCAAAGGTCACAAAGTCACCAATGTGAAAACCTGCTCTGCATATGTGGGTCGCCCTTAGTTGGAATCTATTTAATGACAACTAGTGACATATAACATACATACTAAATATGTGAGTCTGATTGCTTGCATGTATTAGCAAGAATATTACATGTGTAAATGCCTATCTAAGCTCATAGATAAATATATTAGGTTATTTAATGAAGAAATTTTTGCTTTCTGAAATATCTATCATCCTTCAAATGAGGTGATATGATTATGCTTCTTAGATATGCTCAAGTAGCTCTCAGGTCTAAGATATCTGAAAGATAATGTAGACTATCCCAGTAGCAAATAAAAGGTTAAGGAACCAGTTAAGCAGAATTAGATTCTTTCGGGAAGCATTCTGTTTCACACTCTCCCTGGGGCAAAAGACAAATCAGTTTTACTTACCCCTAGATGGCCTCAGTTTGGAAGGCTTACTCTAATTCTGGTGGCACGGTGGTTAAGTACTGAGCTGCTAAATGAAATGTTGGTGGTTTGAATCTACCAGTCACTCTGGAGGAGACAGATGCAGCAGTCTGTTTCCATGGAGATTCCCACTGCCATTGAGTCAACTCTGATTCACAGTTACCTTGTAGCACAGAATAGGACTTCCCCATAGAGTTTCCAAACAGTGTCTCGTGAATTCAAATGCTGCCCTTTTGATTACCAGCTGTAACACTTAAACCACTAGACCATCAGGGTTTCCCCAAAAAGGTTACAGTCCTGGAAACCACATGAAACAGTTCTACTCTCTCTTAAAAGGTCTCTGTGAGTTGGAATCAACTTAAAGGCACACAACAACAACATGAACATACTTTTATAACACCTTATCAAATCTGCTGAGCAGCTCTCACTGAAGAACTAAATGATAAGAACTAAAATGACACGAAAATAGCATTGCCATCAGGACAGAAGTCCTGAGAAGTTTCCATTTAGAAGTCCTGAATGTCTCATAAGATCAAAAAGGCTAAAAGGCTCTGCCTGCCTTCCAGCTTCTGAAGAGACTAAGATTATATCAGTTTTAAAAGGGAGATGACTCAGTTTGGTAAAAATTTGAGCTAGTATTCAAAATACCTAGATTCTAGTACCTAGTCAGCAATAATTAGCCAGGTGCTATATAGGAAAGATACACAGTCTTGAAGAATCTTAATTCCACATGAAAATTGCAGAACTAAAACCAAAAACCAAACCCACAGTTGTCAAGTCAATTCCAACCCATAGCGATCCTACAAGACAGAGTAGAAGTGTTCCAGAGTTTCCAAGGAGCACCTGGTGAATTTGAACTGCTGACACTTTGGTTAGCAGACACAGCACTTAACCACTACACCACCAGGGTTTCCATGGACCTAAAGGTACCTTAGGAAACAAAAAAAAATCTCATTGGCCTCAAGTGGATTTCAACACATAGTGATCCTATGAGAGAGAGGAGAACTGTCGCATAGGGTTTCCGAGGAATGGCAGGTAGACAAAAGCTGCCAGCCTTTCAGTTAGTAGTATTAGCGCTTAACTACTGCACTATCAGGGCTCCAAAAGTAACTTAAGAGCCTCTTATCACAGTAAGTTGGAATTGATTTGATGGCAACAGGTTTGGGTTTGTTATTATAGCTATTCCGGATGTTACAGAATTGACTGGTTGAATATTCAAGTTGATTATCCTAAGCTTTCACACCTTTGCTCAGGAAGCTCACTTTATTCAATACCTGTGTACAGTTATTAATTCAAAGTTTGTATAACTTCATATTTAATACTAAATAATAGGTTTTTTGGAGCCCCTGAGTGGTGCAAGTAGTTAAGCTCTGGACTAGGAACCAAAACATTGGCAGGCAATTCAGAGTCACTCAGAGAAGCCTGAAGCAAAGATCTGAAAATCAACTTGCAAAAGATCACAGCCTTGAAAACCCTACTCTGCATATGTGAGGACTCCATGAGTCAGAATCAACTCAAAGGCAGCCAACTGCAATGCTTTTGATATTCTTGAGAAGTATTCTGCTCAAAAGTATTTCACTGAAAAGCATTTTTGCAAAGATAATGGTGTCCCCCATTGTTACTATTTGTTGGAGCTATTGTTATAAACCGGAAACCCTGGTGGGTGGCGCAGTGCTTAAGTGCTATGTCTGCTAGCCGAAAGGTCTGCTAACCAAAAGGTTGGCAGTTCAAATGAGCCACGTGCTCCCTGGAAACACTATGGGGCAAGTCTACTCTGTCCTATAGAGTTGCTATGAGTCGGAATCTACTCTAGGGCACTTGATTTGGTTTTTCAGTTTTATTGTTATAAACAAATCCAAGGTTCACCATTTGGCAAACAATTAACCTGCACCTTGTCACGGTGAAGTTCCGTCAGTGGTGGTAAGTACAGACTCCGGAACCAAACTCAGAGGTAAAAATCTCAGCACCTCCACTTATCAAATGTATAAATGAATACTACTATCTTGATGTACAGAAATCCTGGTGGTGTAGTGGGCAAAGTGCTACCTCTGCCAACCAAAAGGTCAGCAATTCAAATTCACCAGGAGCTCCCTGGAAACTCTGGGGGGCAGTTCTACTCTGACCTCTAAGGTCGCCATGAGTTGGACCTTACTCGATGGAAATGGGTATCTTGATGTACATAATGTCTCTGTGCCTTAATTTCTCATTATAAAATGGGGTTAGTCATAATACCTGCCTCATAGGATGGTTGTGTGCTTATATTTGTAAAGCAGTTACAGTAATGCCTTGTAGTGCTATGAGATTGCTTTCTGGTTTCATTGTTGTTGTTGTTACTTATAGAAAACACAGATAAGGAGTCCATGCTTGAATCCAGCATTTTTCTCACATTATGTTACCTCCAGATCTGGGATGTCTGTAGACATTTTTGGAACATGCACATACCAGATGATGTTTCCATTACCCTTACAAAACATCATGGTTTTAAACAGACACACAGACACACATGCACCCTCATTCATGAACACTGATCTGCAGGTTTCCACTCAAAACTTCCAAGTGACTCACAATTACAACAGTTTTTTTTTTCCTTTGAACATCAATGTCTAAATATGGTCTCAAATTCTGAAATGTCTGTAGTGAAACATATTAATATTTTCTTCTTCTAATGAATCTATGTGGATCTGTTTCTGATGGCAATACTGGAACAGATGAAGAATAAGAGATAAGCCCTTCAGGTGGACCTCTGCTCTCTGCACCAATCATCCTCTTTTTGTTAACATGCAAACCACCTCCTCACCTACCTCTCCATCCCACTCCCTGTTAGACCACAGCCCTGTCCCCTAATTGTGAGTTTCCATCTCAGCTCTGCTCTCATTCAAATCTGCCACCTAACCTCTCTAGGCCCCAAGTATGTGAATGCATGTGTGTACGTTTGTTTTACAAGGGTCAGATGAAGAGTTTCAACAACTGGATCCCCTCCTGTGCTTAAAGACTTCACATGCATTTGAACATTTTGTCTCCCTGCTAAGGTAGAAAAACAAAACAAAACCATTGGCATCGAGCAAACTGCAACTCACAGAGACCCCATGAGACAGAATAGGACTGTCCAGAAGATTCCCAATGTTGTTATCTATAGGGAAACAGACTGCCATGTCTTTCTCCACCAAGAGCAGCTGCTGGGTTCCAACTGCCCACCTTTTGGTTAACAGTGAGCAGCTCAGCCCTTCACAACTGTGCCACCAAGACTCCTTGCTAAGATGCTACCAAGTCATAAGTGTAACTTCTAAGCCATCCCCTTCCCCTTAACAAAGAAATAATGATGACTCCTCCCCTTGGAAACGGGAAGTCATGGATTGGACAAGATTGGAGTGGACTGGACTGGACTGGACTGGACTGGACTGGATTGGACTGGATTGGATTGGATTGACCCCATGCTTTATTGATACAGACGCTGTTATGAATCAGACTCAGGAGGCCGTGACCTGGTGCAGAAGGACCCTCATCATTGCTGGGAGCCTTACTGAGTAAGGTTCTCCAGGGGCTGCACCAGGAGAGAGCAGGCAAGGTGACTGGTGACAGGAAGCTGCTGGGCCATAAGAGACATCAGTGATAGGCAGTATAAGTTGTTCTCTGGAAACAGTATTGTGTATTTATAAGTATCAACCAATGATATCCCTTAAAACATTCTTAATTCTGACAGGAGAAGGATTTAGTAAAGATGATGCGCCCTTTCAGGACTGCACATGCGCACTGGCTATCAGTGCTACTACCTGGCCAGGCGTTAGCTTTTCCATAGTCAGCGTCAGCAGTAACAGAGTGCACAGAAGTAACTATTCTCTGTTCTTTCTCTCTCCTCTTTTGCCCTGCAGGACCTGGGTCGGTGAGAGGAATCAACGGATCCATCAGTCTGGCCGTACCACTGTGGCTGCTGGCAGCATCTCTGCTCTGCCTTCTCTGCAAATGTTAATAGAATACAAATTGAAAAATAATACTTAAAAAACACACACACAAAAACGCGTCACACAGGATACAAAGAGAGAGAGCATGAGAGACGGGGGGAGACAGTTGATTTCACAACTCTGTGTGTTTATAAATGAAGAGGGAATCAGAAAATGAAAGAAGATGCAACATTTTAGAAAAAAAAGTCTATTAATTAAAAAAAAGGGGGGGATCGACGATAGTTCAGAGTGGGAAAAGTTCTACCAGGGTGTGTGAATATATAGGAAAACGTCCTGTGCTGTGTAAAGACTACATCATATTAAAGGCTTCTGGGTGTTGTAAAAATAACACAAGTTAAGAAGTATCAGATGGTTATTAACCACCATCAGCCCCCTTATCCTTCCTTCCTTCTTGCTTTTTCATCTGGGAGGTGGGGAGGATGAGGTCTTGCCATTGATGTTTATATTTCCATAATCTTTTAATTCCCACATTTCCATTTGAGCCATTTCAGACTATCAGTGGAACACATGTTGGGAGTCCTGGGTTGGGCCTTTATCTGGTTTGCCTGCTTCCACTCTCTCTCCAATGTTTAAGACCATACCTGCTCCTCTAGTGTGTTCTATCCACCCCTACCCATCCAGAAATTCCCTTTTTATGCTCCCGCTATTTCTCTTCACCCCCACCACCACTCTGAGCACTAGTTACGCCACAAATGCTAGGAAATGCCATTTTTCTTTTATCTGCTGTGCACTCGTGCTCAAGTCTCTCTCTCTCACGTAGCTGTACATGTGTGTGAGTGTGTGTGTCTCTCTCTAAAGCATGCCAAGGGAATGGTCCATGTGTACATACACTCATCGTGCTGTAGATACTGTCCTGAATTGTAATTGTGAGATGCGGCTGTGACAAGTTGCTGTGGGGGCGATGGTGGGAAAGGAGGGGAGCAGCAGAGCCCTTTCTCCCTCCCAGCTTTGACTGCCACATGGCATCAGTGTGTATTCAAGCCAAGCTGTGCCCCTTCCAAGGGCAGAACCCCATACTTCTCCTAGTCCAATCATCAGAACCCAGTCGGAAGTCACTCAGAATATCACTGTAAATGCAAGTGCCTACTATCGATGGAGTGAGCAAACACTAGAAAGAACCAGTGAGGCAGATGCGGTAACCTAGTAGAAACAGTTCCTGATTTCTCTCTTTTTTTCATGATTCCGATGGATTCATATAAATCTGAGCTTTTTACAGGTTGCTTCTGCTCTGCTTCAGGCGTGGGTAGGAGGTGTCTAGCAAATCCCCAGAAACAGAAGATCACCAGAGTGGACTGATGGGCTACCCAGAGCATCCAAGTAGCCTACTTGGCCCTCTCTCTACTCTTCAAATAGCACTGTGTTTGCCCTGTGTGTTCCTCTGAGCAGAGATTCATATTTCAGATAAATTACAGGGAAATTGAGCAAAGCAAGAAAAACTAGCAGATACTAAGGCCCCTATCAATATCCTGGAGATACTGTCAAAACTCTAATACAAAGCATAGACTATAACAAAAAAGAATTCTCTCCTCCTGAAGATTTTTGATCTGATATTCTAGGCTATTACTTTTTGGGTTGCCCACAATGCCTCCCTTTAGTTCCTCTGATGGTGTGCCTCACGTCATTTTTCAGAGTTCCATCAGTATCCCAGAGTAGGCCACGAAGAACTGCATTATAATCACCTTCCTGCTTGCTTTTAGCTTCTGGTCTTCTGAAAACAACACAGAGCAGGTATGGTGTTTAAATATGCTTCTACAAGAGTTTTCTTTTTTTAAAAAAAAAGAGCAGGACAACTTATAATTAACTTAGGTGGATATATTAGGACCACAAAGTTTGGCATCTCCACAGGCTTTTCTTAGAAAGTGTCTTGCAAAGAAAGCTAGCTCTCTCTGTGTGGATGTCTTTGTTAGGAAACTAGTCATTGCTCTCACTTACACCATAAGAGGTATTTAAAGTGGCTTAGTTTATGAAAGGACAGATGATTATTACTGGGGTCTTATTTGCATTGTATTCTATCAGAGTCAAAAGTGATCTCTTACTGAGTTTTGGAACCTTGAAATTAGTTGTCACATGGCATAAAACAGGAAACTTAACAATTGTAATTTTTTTTTAAAAAAAGAAAAATTTGAATTTCTCTTGATATTTTTAATTGATCAAAGATTCTGCAATGAGTCTCTTCTTTGCAGGTAGTCATTTCCTTGATGAGAAGCATTTTTAAGTTATTCTAGGAGATTCATGTTTTTTTCTCAGAAGCTTGTCACTATCCTCCTTTTATGATTTTTTTAATGGCAGATTCTAATACAAAACAGAAATTCTTGTCCAAGAAAATAGATACTAAATTAAAGGGAAATTGAGCCACCTCCCTATATGCCATTAATTTACTGACAATCAGGGATTTCTCTAACAGTTTTGATCTTCCTATACAAGAAATCAAAGGTCATCAACTTTGATAATAAATGTTCCTCGTAAGTTGAAGAGGCAACTACACTTTTAAGTGTATGCTTTAGAAGAGTGCATGTTAACCAAAAATAAATAGGAAGAGAGAAGCAACTGGGGTTAATTCAAATGTCATTTTGTATCAGCACCAGCGACGGAATCCTTTGGGATGTCACAGGCTTTCATCAAACTTTTGACATTCCTGTTGCCTCCACTGCATTGGCATAGTGGTTAAGTGCTTTGTCTGTTAACCAAAAGCTTAGCAGTTCAAATCTGCCAGGCACTCCCTGGAAACTCTGTGGGGGCAGTTCTTCTCTGACCTATAGAGTTGCTATGAGTCAGAATTGACTCAGCGGCGGTGGGCTTCTTCTTCTTCTTCTTATTATTATTATAAGGACAAGATTTTGGTTTTGTAGAAAGAGCTTCTTCATTGAAAACATTGTCTTCACCATATCAACACCATCCATTCTCAGTTTGAATATAATGGACCATATATTAAACATCACTAAATACGTATTAGAAATTGTAGCTTTGCATCTAATACTGGCAAGATCTAGGATTTTTAACTATAATTTCATTTATTCAAGGTTGAGATTTCAGACAAAACACTGATCCCAGAAATCTCATGTCTGAGAATGTGTCTAAGCAATGTGAGCAAAGGAAGAGAACTTCTTTTCGAGAAAAGTCAAGAAAAAGGAAGGGGCCACAAGATTGATACCAAGAAATAGTATCCCTTCTAATTTGGTCCATTCTAATGCCATAAACCCCTTCAAGAATCTTTCCCACTGGTAAATGTAGTTTAAATCCCTGCAAAGAAACAGACAAAATAATAAAGGCAAGTGGTTGGAAATAACATATTGAAAGGGATGTAGTATCTCAATTAATTTGAATGAATAATACATTTAACATCAGTATAATGTGATTTTTACACAAAATGAAACGTCACTATTCTTCAAGTTAAATTCTTAAACTCAGCTTTCCATTGACAAAAGCAGAAATAATCTTGACCCAGGGTGCCTCCTGAGAAATGGAAGCAGTCCCCGGTTTTATACCTTCAGAATGCATACTTGTACTGTCTGAGCAACTGATCATCAGAAGGTTTTGCCTTGTTGGAAGGACATCCTGGCTTGTTTTAAGTCACATAACCCGTCTTTCCTGAAAGAACTAAGGCACAGGGGAGAATAGATGAGTTTTCTGTTGGGAAGGATTATTCCATCAATCCTTGTCTCCTGTTCCAAGGTAGACAGCTTCCTCCCTTGCCTTGAGCTTTTTTTTTTTTTTTTTTTTAAACTATCTGTGAAGACAACTGGGGCCATTCACAGAGACCTTGTAAAAGTACTCGTGATTTTCACGTTCTTGGAGGACTGAAACAAAAATCTGTTTGTCCTCCAAAAATGGACTTACCTCCTTTGCACACAAAAACTAAACTCAGCAGGAGATTGTTTCTGAGCTGTTAGCTTCATATTGCTCCAGAGTCACAGGCTCCATCCTCAGGTTGGTTGTGGTCTGACTGTTTCTATTGAATAGTTTCCTTGAAGTTCTCATCTTTTTCTTTGCAGACCTTGAATTTTTGTGGAAAAATATACATGTGTATGTAATTTTTTAAATCTTATCTCTTCAAATGTTATATTTACAGTATCATATGTATTATAAGAAAAATCTAGCATAATGGCTTAAATTTTAAAGAAAGTGATGTGCTCAATTTGGTTTAAAAAAGAGCTGTGCTTTATTTCAAAAGACACAGAACCCCATTTTTCTACTTTGTACTTATTTATTTAAAACATTTTGCTTATGTACCAAGTTCCATGGATTGACCATGTCCTGTTTTCTCTTGCACTTTCATAAACTTTTAGCTTAATGTAGAGTTGGTTCCCACGAACTATCATTTTTTATAGAAATATAAATTCAGTGCCACATTTGACCTACAGAAACTAATAATATTTTCAGAGAAATATACACCAAGGTATTGACAGAAGACCTAGAGTTAAAGAACACAAACCTGGTTTGAGAAGTCTTCTTTTTTCTTGAATGTTTTAAATACTGCTTCTCTAAAGAGTGTATTTGCCCTGGTGATGTAAATTTTCTATCAGAGTTAGCACAGCATCTGTAAACATCTCATGGAATGCGAGATGGAGTTTACCTTTCTGTGCACACTAGTGACAGAGAACGCCTGCTATTCAAATGTCGTCAGTGAAATTTAAGAAACAATTTGTTCTCATCCAGCCATGTATAACACTTTTCTTTTGGCAAGGAAGTTGATGTTCATATTCGATTTAGCCTTAACATTTACACCTACAAAAATGTTTATGGATTTTATGGAAAACTTATTTTAAAATCTTGATTTCCTCTCAGCACATTTACATACTGTATGCTGATAAATAAATTAGGCTACAATAATGCGTAACTTAATGTAAATTGCTAGTTTATGTATATAATATAAACTATGTAAACTTCATCCTTTCATTTAGGGCCCAAGTTCAGCTAAACCTACAAATCTTAAACAAACAAAAAACATGGTGGAATAAAAGCCAAAAACTACCAGAGGGTCAGTATGGGAAGAAGTGTGACTAATGGCCCAGACTCAAGTTCATTTCAGCAAAAGGAAGAAGCCTGCAGAACTGTAAAAACATCTATATCCTGCTCCAGTGACATGACTAAATAGTAACCTCTTTGTTCCTTCAGGACCTAAGTTGGGACTCTCCCAATCACTTTCAAATTTGCCTCACCAGACAGTAAAGCTAGTCAGATTTTCCATGGAAAGAAAAGAGAGGGGTTAGTTTTAAGACTCAATTGTCTGTTGAATCAACTCTCAAGTTTTTTCTTGTCACTTCTAATTCACCTTCTCTATAGTCTTATTTAAATAGCTCTAAGAAAGTCATCTATACCTCTATGAGCAATCTATTACTCAGTATTTATTTCCCCATTCAACAAAAATATGAGGAAATCTTCTTTGTCATCTTGATCCCAAGAAATTATTGGATCTATGTTCTCTGTTAGATCATTGACAAGTACCTTGCTGAGTCTCATCCTAGAAAATAATTACTTAATCTTGTAGTTATGATTCTGTATATCTATCCTGAATGTAATAAATGAGGGACACAATCATTTCAACTGGGATATTTTCTCAGGCATGACCTCTTAGAGTCTTTTTGAAGTACCTGATACTCAACGGCACTTGGCTGGCTGGATGTGTTTCACAGAATGACTTGTAGACCTTTTCTGCAGTTAGAATATCTGGTACATAAAAGAGTCATCAAAAAGGACTTCAAGGAGTGGATGCATTCTTTTCAAGGGCAAAGCTATAGAAAGAAATTAGGTCAAATTAACATTAGACTCAAAAAGTATTCCTCTACCCAAGATAAACTAAAACTTAGAAGTGAGATGGAAAGCCAAGTGCCATGTCAGATCCGACTCATGGTGACCCTAGATAAATTAAAACTTTGAAGTGAGATGGAAAGTGTATTGAGGAGCGAGGCAGGAGAACTAGGTTCCAACCTTGGGCCTGGCCCTAAACATTGGGACTTTAAGCAAGTCATTTGAGTCCTTTTTTCTCAACCCCAGAGTGAGAAATTTGAATAACATTTTCTTTAAAGTATCTTTCAACTCTTAAACTCTCAGATTCTGAGTGAGACCTTAGTACTTACATGGTTCCAAACTCAGTAAATCAGTCCAAGCAACTACTTGTTTTCTCCAGTTTAGACTATGAGCTAACTCATTTATTGGAAACATCACTCCATCATGCCCGTTTCAAAATCTAACACACTCTAGAATACAGTGTCTCTGGACTGGTTCCATAATCCTGATCTGACCAAAATGTCTTAGCAATGTGGAGAAGGGCCACAGTCAGACAATAGAGCAATGAAATGATGAGAGACTGTTTCCTGCTTAGGTTTTCATAAAATCTAACTGTTGAACTATATTCTAATGACCGTTTGTAGGAAGGAAAACAGACAGAATAGGCATTAGGCATGTAACAAGTGAGGAATTTGTGCAAGTGAAAAGAAACAACAGTTTTCTCTCATCCTGGGCCAAGTGCCTCATTATAGCAAAGTGTGTCCTTGGAAACTCTTTGCTTGTGCTAATGGAAATAAACACATGCTCCCAGACAGATTCTAAAGGCTGTTCGTGAGAAACAGCCTAGATAACATGTATTCTGCTTTGGAAGAAACTTCTCATGGCATAAGTTTACCTAAACTTGACTTTTATAGGCTATGGAATCAAGCAAGTAGATGGAGGGAAGACAGCTGTCATTTTCAAAAAATATTAAAAAATCGACACCATTTAGAGAAAGCAAGTTGAAAGTAAGACAAAAGTAAACATGTTTTTGAAGGCTAAAGAGTGAAGCCACTAAGAGTTGTTAAAAAAAATAAAAATCCAGCTTCAAAATTAAGATTGCTTCAAAGAGGGTAAGCAGAAATACAGCACTTGGTGAGTTAAAGTGGACTTTCTTGTGCTATTTCCGTGATAGATTCTGGACAAGCACAATGTCTTGACCCATTAAAGTATAGCACCACACCATCCTAGAGACCCAGTTTAGCATCTGACCACAGTTGTCTTTCCATGCCTTGCCACTAAGGCAGAAGGATTTTGAGCCTCCTGTGTTTGGTAGAGCAGGGTTCATTCAGAACTTGCCAGCTTCAGTATTAATATTGTATAGCTAAGAAAAGACAGTGTATTTAGAGTGCCCAGGAAGTTTACTTTATTTGGCAGAATGCCTTGCCCCTAGGGCAGCCCCCCTGCTTCCTTGGATTTTTCAGAGGTGTCTCTTTTGGGACAATCCTCCTGAACCTATTCCTGCAGCTACACTCTCCTCTGCACAAGCCCTCTCTAAGTAAGATAGGCACAGACTAAGAATCTGCTTCTTGCAAATGAAGAAAATACATCCTACTACTAGCTTCATGGCACTCAGTCCCGTCTCTAAGCTACTTGGAGCTTTTTTTGAATGCACTTCCTTAAGTCTTTACTCTTCACCAGAGAATGTAAGTGGCTTATCCTGGTGAACTGTGGCCAAATTCTGCTCCTTAAGTATTTACTGGAAGGGGTGAAAAGGGGAGGTTAAAGAGCAGAGATTCCTCCCGCATACCCCTCCCAACATTTATTTCATCCTTTCCTTCTCACTGCTTTACTGAGGATATATAAATCCCACTCTTGGTCAGAATTCTCCCTATTAACAGTGTTATATACATATAAATATATATATATATATAAATAAATTCCTTTTTTCAGCCCTGTAGACATGAACTGAACTTCCCTTGATGATACAAACACATGGCCATTTCTAAGTTTGGGTTTTATGTTGCTCCAAGTATTTAATTTTTGTTTATTGGATGGTTTATTTTTTTCCCCTGGATACTAGCTCTGTGAAGGAAAATAAAAAGCGCAGTGTGTGTTAAAAAAAAAAAAAAAAAAAAATTAAATTTAAAAAAAAAGCTTTTTTCCTTTTCTTTTTAAATGTATTTAAATTCTGTTCCTCTCTTCTGTTACTTTACATGTATGAATGCTCTGCTCTTCTGTGATCTTAAAACAAAATGAAATAAACGTGAAAAGGAGATATGTCTTCATTGGCCTGAGTTGATCGTTCAGTTGATTGCACTGCTTCTTGGAGATTTTCATGAAAAAGTTAAGAAATGAAGCCAAGAGTAACAAAAATCAGGTGAGAAAGGGAGGAAGCAACATACTGAGGATTAGCTTGAAGTTTCTCTAACAAGTCTCATTCACCAGAGAAGGGAATGTGACCTTTACAATCATTGTCTTCACCTATGCAAAGCGAAACTCTCCAAGTGAGTTTCTTTTTCTTCAACAAAAGGTCTTAAGGAATAAACACAGACTATTGCTAAGAAGCTGTAGACACCGTGTTAAGAAGCCTCTGATTGTTAGACTCCAGTGAGATCTTGGGGACATGATACCAAAAGACCTGATGGAGTGTAACTTTAAAGTCTTTATAATAGGGATTGTCAGTAAGGGCAACTTTTAATGATCTCCTACCTGAGAGCAATGGGAAGAAACAAATTATCTTCTAAAGTGGCCCATTATTTCTCCTCATGAAAAAGCAGCTTGTTTTCTATTCTTGCTGAGCTCTTTATCCTCACAAAACAGGCTAAGAAGCTCTGTAGAATCTCTTTAGTGTCTAATAGGACCAACAGGAAACGACAAGAGAGAGGAAGTAAGCAATCTACAATTCAAAGATGTGAGGTTGGCTGATCATATTAGAAGGGGCTGGGAGGGTTTGAAGTCTGACTTTTAGAAGTTAAACTGGATCTAAAATACCTCTGAGAAAACTAATCAAAATGAGGTGACTGAAGGAGAAGGGAGCATGTCCACCCACGGTCAGCTTCAGTGCTCAGCAGAGGGTCTCAGAACTGGAATTCCTGGTCTTTTTGATTCACAGAGAGAGCTTAAGACCTAATGGGACCAAATTTGAATTTAATATAAAATGCTGAAAATGCCCTTCTATTAGCCAGTCTTGTGAAAGTAAATCACTTGGAGTCTCAGGTAGCATTTTTCCCAGCTGGCCTGAGATTTGCACAGTAAAACGTGTGAAAGCCCGAAGGCAGAAACTTGTCAAAAAGGAAAATTCAAATATTTTCCAACAGTTAGCCATAGGGAAGTAGTGACTGCACCCTGACAAAGGTGGAAAACTTGCAAGACCTGGAAAAACAAGGCAGTATAATTGAGTTCCAGCTTTCATAGGTTTCACTGTATTTTTTTTAAGTCACTAAAATGTCAGATTTACACAGTCAAACCATTCTGAGGCTTTGCTATCATTAGTTTCTTTTATTATTGTTCCACTTTCTGTTCCTTTGTTATATCCATCTATCTAAACAGCACTTGAAAGCTAGAGAGAGTGCACCTAGGCTTCTAACTTCTTAAGGAAAGAACTACATCTTTTTTCACCCCATGTGGTCCTTTCAGATTTAACATAGCTGCACGCTCACAGCACAGGCTTAACAAATACTTATCACAATAGAATTGAGTTGTGTTCAATTCAGCCAAAAATTCTACCACATGTGAAATTCTATCAATCACCGTAACTGTGGAAATATTCCAAATCTGAATCTATGAAACAAATACCTACTTCCTCCTCCTCTAAAAAAAATAAAACTGCTACAGAAACCTGGCTTCTTGAAGCTCAAATCTGAATTTCTTGTATGTCTTTGGTGTAACGGATGAACACTTTTTCTTCCTAAGTTCTCTTCTACTCTCCAGACTGGTTATATTGCTAATTGGAGCAGCCTTCCATCATTCCAAGCTATGTTCTGCCCCAAAGATCTGAAACTATTGAAGATCTATTGAGAACCTTGGGAACTGCCTAAGAACATGCATTGGGGAGCATCTTGTAATTTATTTCTCCTTTTACAGGCCCAACCACTCTCCATGAGAAGGTGCTGCCCCACTTGCCATGTCTTTTTAGAATATAACGTTAGTTTTCACGTCTTAAGGCAATCCAAAATTTTGGCCATCCATGTTGTCTTTATTAGGTATCACGGCATTTGCTCACTCTGTCTGGTATCTCAAATCAAATTAGGAATCCAATCATCTCTTAGCAAAGTCTCTTATTCCCAAAGAACCCAAGAAGATACTCCTACTAGTGAGAATGAACACTACAGGCAGACCCTGATTAGAAATGCAGGACTGAGGAAAAGATACAAGTTGGGTTGATGGAAATGGTGCAGTTACAGCCCTGGGAAACTCCAACGTAACTCGTCGTAAGTTCCCAGGCAACTGTCACTGAAAAAACTACTGTAGTGTTCTCTCAACTGATGTGACCACAGGTCCTATTCAAAGGCCTCTACTATGCTAGTCCTTTGACTTCAGATCCAGGAAATGAAAACATGACTCTCTAGTCTTTTATTATTGTTATTATTATCATTTCGTTGTACCTAGATAATTAGTTCAACCAGTATCACTGAATTTTTGCCTTATTATTAATGATTAAAGCACTTGGCTACCAACCAACAGGTTTGAGATTTGAGTCCACCCAGAAATGCCTTGGAAGAAAAGCCTAATGATCTACCTAAAAAACCAAAAAGCAATAAAAACAGAAAAGTCTATGGAATGCAGTTATATTATGACACATATATTTACTGGGAGTCAGAATTGACTCAATGGCACTGGTTAGTCAATTGGTATTAATATATAACCCCTGAAGTCCTATACTAGCAATCATGACATTGTACAGACAGCAAGTACCTCACTGAACCAACAGAATTCAACAGAGAAAGGATTGAGAATCCCTTCTGGTTGGGCATATTATGTGGGTGCAAGACAGCTGGATGGACACTTGAAAAAAATTTCTTATAACCATGATCCATATGTCTGGTTGACTTCTCTGCTCATCCCTCCCCCACTGCCCTGAGCCTGACTGGACAAGTTAGGCAAGTCATGTAGCCAGCCAAGAAGTAAATGAGTCAAGAGGATGTCTGGGCCACAGCCATTAAATACATGTGAACACTCCCAAGGCACAAACATTTCTCAACTCAGTACCCCACTCTCACCATACTTTCATATTCTTTTTTTTTTTTTATTTAACATAACTGAGTGAAAATGTACATTCATGTATAAATTTACATGCCCACCTATATGCAGCTTCCACTGCTCTCCCTGTCCGGTGACTGCACACTATTCCTCTCTGCTCCATACATGTGTCATCCTCCCAACAGCCTCCTTTCCACTCCTCTCCCCCCACTCTCCTTCCTCCAGCCAGAGGTCAGCAGGATGATATCCTATAGATGTATAGAACCATAAAGTGCTTCCAATATATGGTCACTCTGCATTGCCAAGTCCAATCCATTCCTGTCCAAAGAGTGGACCTTTGTTATAATTTATGGGAAAGGGCAGCATCAGGGCCATGGGCCATGCTCTCAGAGGAACCCCAAGACCGCTGGACCATCAGTTGAGGTCTTTTAGTGGAGACTTTCATATTCTAAGACATGGAGAACCTGTTTATAACTGGTGATGCTATGTGGAAAGATAGAGAGCTCTGCTTCTGCCTCTGTTCATCCATTGTTTTATAAATACAGCCTTTCAGTGGGAAACTCAAACCAATGATCTTCATGTTGTTCTGAAAGGTAAGATTTTTATTCCTAAGTAGTAACATCCTAGCAGTTTCTCCTCTTGAATCTTAATCTGTGATAGAATAACATTACTTTCAGGAAGACATTTTTGTATCAACTAGTTAGACTACAAAGGACCCCACTATGCCTCACATCCTAAATGAATGATAAGAAGAAATGAGCACGAAAGAAAATTAATCTCAAAGCATGGTCAGGGTTCACAACACAGCTCCACAGTCCCTGGACTGCTGGGAATAGAAGTACCAGTGTTACCCATGAGTCCCTTTTTATGTTGCTCTTGCTTGTACATAGCAGATCTTAACCAGAATGAACTGAGCTTTTTATTTATTTATTTCCTGTTTTAAGCACCATACATTGATAATAGACTCCTCACTTTCCCCAAATCCTTTGCAAATAAGAAGTAATAAAGCAGAGTTTAAAACCAAAATTCCTGGTGGACACAGTTACTGTTTTCACTAACATTTTAAATGGTTATTTTTAATGGTACATTTAACTAAAGCTCACTTATCCATGTGAGGAGAAAGGCGCCATTAAGATCAGCATCTGTTGAACAAACTGAGGCTCCACATTTGGTGATGCATGACTATAAAATCAGTGATATTAAATGCTAACAGCAGACTCATTAGCATTAATCGCTACATTCACTTCCACTCGAAGTCTTCTGTATATTTAACATTTGCTAAACATATTACTGTTTTTGAAATAAATACACTTGCAAGTATTATCACATAAGTAACAATGAAACTAATTCAAGATAAGCATGTGTGATGTAGCTATGAGAAGGAAAAAAGAAACCTAATGTTGTTATTACCCTAACCCATGACAAGAAATGGAAAACTGTCACTTGTTGACAAGGTGTAAAAGTTAGCATGAAAACAAGGAGTCACAAAGCAGAGTGTAGTAGACGTAAAGTTACTTCAAAGAAGGTAACAAGTTGTTAACCAGGAATGTTGGAAAAGACTCTGGAAATGTGTGAATATACAGATGCCAACTGCCATTGCAAGGAACCCTGGCGATGCCGTGGGTAAGCACTCAGCAGCTAACCAAAAAGTTTATGGTCTGAATCCATGAGGTGTTCTGTGGGAGAAAGATGTGACAGTTGTTTTGGTAAAGCCTGCAGCCTTGGGGAGAAAGGGCTAATACGGAGGAGTAATCAGAAGCTTCCCGTGATCCTTCTAACAACAAAGATCCAAAACAATGAATGAATTAATTATATATGACGTTCTAGGAGCCCAGAGCAGCAAAGGGAAAGTTGAGAAATAAGACTGATCAGCAGCAGCCAATATGCTGAACAGAGAAGTGGTGCCAGGACAGCGTCTTTGTCAGTGCAGAGACACAGCTCTGGAGAACCCACTTGCACTTCCAGAATTAGTGAAAACCAGCAGTCCACTGTCAGAAGCTAAGTGGTTTGTGTCTAACCTGATGAGCACAGATCTGAAACTTTCCTTTGGTCTAAATTTTTCTCCTTTTTCCCAGTGCTTCTCTCTCCCCTCTCTGTACTGCACCAAGCACCATAGCCTTATGCACTACCTGAACAGGAAGTAGGACATCTTATGCACACCCTAGGCCATTCTTGCAATCTTAGAGAGGGAACAATTTAACAAACAGGAAAAAAAAAAAAAACCTGGTGACTCCCCCCCTATGCTGGGAACTCAGGGAAGAAGCAGGTCTTCTGCCTTGGAGTAGGCACAAGGGGGTCCACAAACATAAAAGCCTTTCAGTACTGCAGACAGCATCCAGTGTGCTGGATTCCTTGTATTTCCGCAGTTAAAGCTATCTACTTACTCTCACTAATGAACGGGGACAAGCCTTCCTCACAGACACTCGTAGACAGCTGTCAGACTCCTACATTTCTCTGTATGCGCATCCTGTTACCTTTGCCTGCACCAATCACTCTGATCATCTAGGACTGTAAGGAGAGCCTGTAGCACACAGTTGGTGACGGACTACTGGGGCACCTGAGCTGAATACATACAGGAAAAGTAAATGGATACCTCAGACATGTACTTAGTAACAACTTTAACCACCTGGTGACAGGACATTAGAACCTGTAAGTCACCAGTAATCAAACTAGCTCATGTGACAAGCTCATTTGGGCACTTCAAAGCAACAACAACAAAAGAATTAGAACACAATGAGAAAGCATAAATAAATGTAACAACTCATTGATGGCTCAGAGACAATAGTCAATATCAAATCACTTAAAAAGGCAGATTATGAAGGATTCAGAAAGCCCCTAAGAGAAAGAACTGAGAAATTTTCCAGAAGAAAAGAATTTCTTAGAATTATTGAAGGTAGCATACAAGAGCTTTACAAGTGATTACGAAGGAACTCATACAAAACACAGCAGAGTACAATGACAAATTGAACACCCTTTAAGAAATCCCAGCAATCAGAAATTCAGCAGATTAATAATAAAATTACCAGAATAGTCAAAGAGGTATAACTGAAGAAATGGAAGTCAGAATTAGTGAGAATGAAGATGAATCATTTGATACCAACATATGCGAAAAAACATCAGAAAAAAAATTAATTGAAGAAACACTAAGAATTATATGAAACTCTATCAAGAGGAATAATTACAAATCATTAGCATACCAGAAGAGATAACAGAAAACATAGGGAGAAATGTTGAAGATTTTTCAGAAAACTTCCATGATAATAGGCAACACGAGAAGACATCTATTCAAGAAGCTCATTGAACTCCACAGAGGGTAGATTCCAAAAGAAAGACACCAAGACATATTATAATCAAACTTCCCCAAACCAAAAACAAACAGAGAATTTTAAAAGCAGCCAGGGATAAACAAAATATAATCTACATAGAATAGTCCCTAAAACTAAATTCAGATTACTCAGCAGAAGCCAGGTGGCTAGAAGGCAATGGGATGACATGCACAAACCCTTGAAAGAAAAATATTGCCAGCCAAGAATTATATATCCAACAAAACTGTCTCTCAAATATGATGGTGAAATCAGGATATTTCCAGATAAATAGAAACTTAAGAAATTTGCAAAAACAAAGCCAAAATTGCAGGAAATACTAAAGGGAATCCTTTGGTTAGAAAACCAATGTCGTATAACTATTCAAGACATGTCCTGAGCAACCAGATACAAATTCAGATACAGAAATCACAAAAATAAATTAAAGCTAAACACTGAAAAATAGGAAACAGAGACAACAATATGTAAAGCCAAGCCAAGTGCCGTCTAAAGATGACGTTAGAACAATAAAATGAGACTTCAGATTTTCCTGATAAAGATGAAAAAAATATACATAGCTAATGGATAATAATTACAACAATGATATAAAAGGGCTAAAAATGTACTCATAGATCTATGATACAGACAGGAAGTCAAGGTGATACAAAGATATTAAAGACTGGTTTAAATTAAAAAGGGTTAAATATTAAGGTAATCACAAAACTCATACCCATACCCATTGCTGTTGAGTTGGGTCTGACTCATGGCGACCCTAGAGATCATAGTAGAACTATCCACTAGGAAATTCATAACCCTGCACATCAAAATAGAAAACAGGAAAAACATGAAGTCTTAGAAAATACAAAACCTATAACAACAAAAATAAAATAAAGAAAAATGATGCAGCACAGAAAATTAAATGGAAACAAGAAAGTGTCAAAAATGCATAGAAAAGGCACCAAGATGACAGTACTAAGTTTATACCTATCAATAATTATACGGAATGTAAGTGGATTAAGTGTACCATTAAAGAGACAGACAGTGGCAGAATGGATATAAAAAGCACAGTTCATCTAACTATTGCCTATCAGAGACACGTCTTAGACTTCAAAACACAAATCAACTAAAACTCAAAGGCTGGAAAAAAACACACCAGGCAAACAACATTCAAAAATAGCAGAAGCAATAATACTGCTTTCTGATAAAATAGACTTTAAAGTAAAATCTAACATGACAGATAAAGAAAGACACTATACAATGATGAAAGGGTCAATACATCAGGAGAACACAACCGTATTAAATATTTACGCAGCCAGTTTCAGGGCTCCTGAGTAAACAAATTCTAACAGCATTAGAATGAGATGTAGCTCCACAATAGCAGCAGGAAACTTCACTAAACCACTTTCACTGACCAACAGAATGCCTAGAAATAATCTCAGTAAAGACACAGAAAATCTAAATGTTACAATCAACCCACTTGACCTTAAAGACATATACACAAACACTCCACCCTATAGCAGCCAAATATACCCTCTTTTCCAATGTGAGTGTCTATTAGACTCAACATTGTGAATGTCTACTCTGCCCAAAGGAATTTATATAGACACAAGGCAATCCAGATTCAATTTCCAGAAACATTTTTCAATGAGATGGAGAAACAAATCACCAACTTCATACAGAAATATTGGGAGCCCTCAATAAGTAAAGCATTACGAAGTAAGAAGAAAGGGAGAGCCTCACACTACGTGACTTTAGAACTGTATTACACTGCCACAGTAGTCGAAACAGTCTGGTACTAGCAAAACAGCATACACATAGACCAATGAACAGAACTGAGAATCCAGACATCAAATCATCCACCTACAAGTTGCTGATACTTGACAAAATCCCAACATCCATAAAATGAGGAAAAGACACTTTCTCAAACAAATGGCATTGTCAAAACTGTAAACTCATCTTCAAAAAATGAAACAAGACCCATACATCTCACCATGGACAAAAACTAACTCAAAATTGATCAAAGACCTAAATATGAAATCTAAAATGATAAAGCTCACAGAAGAAAAAACAGAGACAATGCTGGGAGCCTTAATATGTGGCATAAGCAGACTACAAAATACTGCTAACAAATGCCCAAACACCAGAAGAGAAAACAGACAACTGGAGGTGCCTAAAAATCGAACACTTAGGCTCATCCAAACATTTCAGTAAAAAGACTACGTACAAAAGTGGGAAAGAATTTTTGGCTACCACAAATCTGATCAATGTCTAATTTCCACAGTCTACAAGGTACTGCAAATCCTCGAAAAGGAAAAGTCAAATAACCCAATTAATACTCACCCGTCCTTTGAAGAGAAGCTCCTGCCCTCATGGAGTTTGTCGAGGTCGTGCAGCTGATTACACCCCGAGTCACCTGATTTGGGTTCTGGAGATTGAACTGGTAAGCTCGGTCTCCCAGCGGGTGGCAAACTGGGCTCCCCCTCCCCCAAAGCACACGAGGATGCATCCTTTTTAGTAGCAAACGATAGAAAAGTTTACTAAGAGAAAGTACGTGCCAAAGAGGGAACGGGTCAGTCTCCATGAGTGGAAAAACACCCCACATGGATTTGGGGAGTGCTTTTTGTAGGCAAAAGCAGAGTGTGGTCTCATATATGGGGGAAGGTAGTAATCTTGGCTTCTGATTGGGCTTGAAACCACAGTAGCACCTTACAGCTTCCAGGAGGAATTGTTCTAGTTGCCTTAGGACTGTCAGAAAGAACCCACATCTGCATCACAAAGTGCCAGGGAGAACTACTGATAAGTAGCAGATCATGTTCCGCTGGCAACTTTATCAGTGTTGTGTGTGTTCTATAATGCAAACCACAACCTTTGTTATCCCTAGAAAATTTTAGATTCTGGAGTAAAATATGTTAGTGTGTGGTGGCAGAGGTCAAGTTCCCTAGCTAACCCTGACAGAGTTCACTGCCTTCCTGGGAAAACAAACACTAAAGAAAGATTTGTATGTAAGGCAACCTTTTCTTGATGCATACAATGACCCTTTCATTGTCCTGCTATTTATCCAAGAGCAGAGCTGCGTCAACGAAATAGAATCAGGATCACTAAAAGGTGTGTCTTGAGAACCCTGTTTTGCGAACTGTTAACCATGTGTAATGCCGAATCCCTCCTTTTCTTCATAAACTATTTCATTCTGGACGGTACTTCCTGCCCCTGCTTCTCAGATGTGCATAAGTGGCGTGCGCACACATGCACACACACACACACACACACACACACAACACACACACACACACACACACACACACACGTGCCGGTCTCCATAGCAATGTGTCTTCAACTCTAGGTTCCGTACTGTTCTTCCTTGATCTCTTCTTTGGAATTTGCCATTCCCCACTTATTATCTGTCACTTAAAAAAGAGGTTTGATGTCTTGGCTACTCTCTTATCTGCCTATCATTCATTTAGTCGTCTATGACCCAAACATGTCTAGGTCCTTAATATTTTCCAGGCAGTATGCTAGGAGCTGGGATTCCCTAAAACCAAAACCAAACTCATTGTCATCAGTCAATGAAAAAAAAATGTTTCTATCTTCATCTGTCCTACCTTACTCACATTTCAGAGTGAAAAGGATGTTTTGAAAGAGTGTAAGTAGAATAAAATTATGGCACCAAATTGAGCACTGCATATTGAAAGAAATGAGGGAATGGCTCTAAAGGAGAGGAGGTGTTAAGTCTGCAAAGGAAAATAACTGAAAGCTGATTCCATTGTTACAGAGGTTTAACAACCCTATTGGGTCAGGAACAATATAACTCCACCATCTGATAATAACTTTGCTACTAAAATGTTTTATATTTTTAGGGACCAGCACATTTTTTTCTTTCTATTGCTTATCTGCATCATAATCTATTACCAAAATTACAAATGGTTTATCTCGAAGCTGCATTCTGTTTCATCTCTAAGCCACATTCCCACCCTTGAATATCCTTAGTATGTGTCCCAATAAGGCTGTAAATATAGAGGAGGGCCACTTGTTGACAACTCTCTGAGTGAAATAGTTAATGCTGACCCATGAAATGCCGTGGCTTCCATTCAGTCACACCGATAGACAGTCTTATCTCACTATGGCTAAATAAACTGCATTAACCAAAACATTCTCATGTTACTTTTTGTTGTGGTAATAAGTTTGACCCTAGGGTCGCCATGAGTCGGATTCAACTCTACAGCACTTGACTAATGAGTTTGATCACTACTGAACACATTGATATACACTGATTTATCCTCTACTAGAACAGGTATCACCTTGAAGACTAAGGTCCATCTGATCAAGCCATGGTCTTTTCAGTCATATCACATGCGTGATGAAGTTGGACCATGAATAAGAAAGACAGAAGAATTGACACTTTTGAATTGCAGTGTTAGAGAAGAACATTGAATATTCCATGGACTGTCCAAAGTTAACAAACAGATCTGTCTTAGAAGCAGTAGAACCAGAGTTCTTCTTAGAAGCAAGGATGGCAAAACTATGCCTTATCTACTCTGGTCATGTTGTCAGGAAGGATCATTCCCTCGAGAAGGACATTATGCTTGGTAAATTGGAGGGTCAATGAAAAAGAGACCACTTGGCTTCACTGGCTAACAACATGGGTTGACACAGTAAGCTCAAGCAAACAGCAGTCATGGGCATGACAGAGAGCTGGGCAGTGTTTGATTCTGTTATATGTATAGGGTCATTATGAGTTGGAATTGACTTGCTAGCATCTAACAATGTCAACAAAACAGTTTTTATCAACCTGTTCAGGCTTTCTAAATATAACCTTAGATCTTGAAAAACATTGGCAAAATAGTAACAAAGATTGGCTAGGGCATGGGAAAGTATTTTCAGCCTTTTTACCGCTGGTAACACAGTGATTAAAGCGCTTGGCTACTAACTGAGAGATTGATGGTTGAACCCACCAGCCACTCTGCGGGACAGTCTGCTTCCATAACTATTTACAGCTTTGGGAACTCTATCTGGCAACTCTACTCGCTCCTGTGAGCTCGAATTCAACTCAGCAGCAAGGAGTTTGGTTTGGGGGGGGGACAGAGTTATAGTTATAGCCTGCCCAGATGCCACAAAATCTCTTCTTTTTGTTCTGGAGAAGAACAGGATTTGGTCAAGAATAACATATGTCATTCAAAAGAACCTATTCTTTTAGCTCTTTGTTTCTGTCGGGGTTTTGCTTTGCTTGTTGATGAGTAGGTAGCCGAAGCATTTGCAAAAGTGTTTGTCACTTATATTTGAATTCTGAGCAGCTAACCAGTCTATTTCCCAAAGGACAAGTGAGCCCACAGAGGTTGGTGGACCTAAAGACAGCATGCAACCTGGATCTGAATAACAAACGCAGACATAGCTGGGCAAGGTGTCAGTTAATAAGGCAGCGTGCGCTGAGGCTTCTGTTAGACACAGGGAACTCATGGCATGATTGTTTCTGCCTCTAATGATCTTAGTGATGGTGATGCGGGAGACATGAGAACGTTAAAACACAAGACAGAAAGTGAAACTTCTTTTCTAACAGCTGCCAAACAAAATGGGGGAGAGGTATATTAGAATACTCTGGAGATTTGCTTCAACACAACGAAACTTTCCCTCCCACAGATGTCAAATCCTCCCCTCTCTGTCATACTTAAGCACCCTCCCATTGTCCACCAAACTGTTGCTGACTGTATTCTTTCTGCAACCTTTTCCGCCATTCTATTCTCTCATCACTGACACTTCGCTTCTTTTGCTTTTTCATCTCATTCGTTTTTTTCCCTATTCTTTTCTCCCCCGTTGTCCCGTCACAAGTATGCCGAGTCTCTCTATTTTAATTTTTCTCTCTCTCATACACATTTACACAGATTCCCTTTCATTAGTAGTTACATAAACCTGGGACTGTCATCTCCAGCTGTTGAATGGAATTGTGATAAAATTGAAAAACATCCTACAGTGGCTTGGAGGGTTGGAGCTTGGTAGTGGCATCGGCGATGATGTCACGCTCATACTCGCCACGAGGCGGCGGTGGCGAATGCACGGGGACACAGGGAAGGCGGGCTCCGTCGGCTCTTCCTTTGGTGTCACCCAGCGCAGCAACTGACAGTCCATGTAAACATTCTGTCTGAGTCCCAGGCAGACATAGATGCTTTGAGAAAAAGCAAAAGATTCATGATGGGTGCTGGAAGGCTGAATTCCGCCTCAAGCTAAAGCAGAAGATGTTTTTCCAGAAAGCAAGCAATGAGTCGTGAAGCCTCTGATTAGGGAAGGAGGCAAAGCTAGGGCGCCCGCTGGTGCCCAGCAGCCTTGCCCCGTCTCCCCTGCGCTCCTCCTCTTGGCCCCGCGCCCCCGATGTCAGTTCCTTGTCTGCTCCTCTGGCAGCTGCACCGGTCACCCCACGGCCGAATCAGGAGGAATCTCAAAAGCAGCATGGTTGACCGCCGGTGGGAGGGACAGTCATGCAGCTGCCCAGCAGAAAGCATATGTTTAGGGAGAGCGGGTTCCTTTGCGGGTCAGAACTGGCAACCGCTTGAGCAGTGTTCCCCTGCAGGAGCAATGGCAATTTGGTGGCCTCCCTGGCAGCTGGTGGTGTCAGAATGCAGCCGTGGCTTGGCTGGACCTTAAAAAAAACTGAAACCCATTGTCATGGAGTTGGTTCAGGGTTCAGACTTACACCAGCCCTGGAGTTCGGAGTACAACTGTCCCACAGTTTCCAAGGCACTCCTGGTAGAGTCCAACTGCTGACCCTCTGGTTAGCCGCGCTAGCGCTCATGTGCTACACTACCAGGGTTTCTGGCTGGGACTGCAGTTTTAGAAATGTGTTTTGTTTGGGTATTGTTGTTGCGGGGTATTTTGTTTTGTAGATGGTTCCTCTGTCAAACGCGCGCGCGCGCACACACACACAGACACACACAACACGAATCCCTCTGGTGTTCTCCCTCTCCAGCACTCCAAAGTCAAGTGGAAAGGAGTAATAAAAATCAATAGTAAGAATATCATAATAGGCATTTACGGCCTGCTAATATCTTCCAGGAATCCTGAGTGGTCCAAAAGAGTAAGTGCTGGGCTATAGCTGGCAGGTTGGCAGAGAGAACCTACTGGGGAGACACCTGGGCAGACAGGACTGGAGACTGGCTTCCCAAAGGTCACAGCCTTGAAAATCCTGCGGAACCCAGTCGTACAAGGAAACAGTGGGGTGCCAGTGAGCTGGGATTCATTCAGTAACAAATAACATTAACAGCTATATGCCAGGCATGTACTATTTTTACATGACTAGAAATAGAATAATCATTAGTAAGGGGTAAAAAAAGTATTGATTGAAAAGTTAAATGTATTTTGTTTTCTTGTTTCAGTTTGAGCTCATGATTTTTTTTTCCTTCTAAGAAGCTAGCTGGGTCCCCTTTCTAGAGAAGTAATTGGCCTTACTTTCTATTTATTACTATTACTATTTAGAAAAGCTATAGTAAACACATGGAGTTCTAGTGGGGTAATGCTTAAAGGCAGAACTGCTAACTAAAATGTCTGGGTTTCACACCCATCAGCGGCTGGCCCTTCGGAAGAAAAGACCTGGCCACCCACTCCCCTGAAGAGGACAATGTAGAAGACCTTACCAGGCAGTTCCCCTCTGTCACATACTACCCTGTGAGTAAGAATCAACTTGCAGACACCCGACACAGGGCACACCAGACAGTGCTGCTACCTCTGAACAGGATTCAGCCTCAAGACCATTCCCCACCCCCTGTGGTGTATTTTTCAAAATGGGAAATTTTCCTGTACCCCAGCAGGGCTTGCATTTTCATTCTGTGACACACGGGAACACCATGAATCAGAATCTACTCCAAAGCTACAGCCTTGAGTTTTCTTGTGTGTGTGTTTTCGTATGCTAAGGAGTCTCTGGCTGGTGCAAATGGTTAACTGTAAATTTGGAAGTTTGATTCCAACCAGAGAGGTCTTGGAAAAAAGTTTGCTTCAGAAGAAGCAGCTATAAAAACCCTATCATGTGCAGTTTTACTCTGCATGCATGGGGTGCCTGTATATGGAAATTGACTCTGTAACTGTTTTTTTTTTTCCTTATACTAAATTTAATTCTTACATTATTAATACATTGATTTTGGTACCATTATTATTCTCAGTTTACAGCCAAGGAAAATAAGATTTAGAGAAAGTAAATAACATGCTCAAGTCAAAAAACTAGTGAAACCAAGCTTCAGTCAAGTTGAGAATCTAACTCAAGGGTCAGCACACTTTTACTCGAAAGGAAAAAACACTAAATAGTTTAGGCTTTGTGGGTCATACAGTCTCTGTTATAGCTATCCAGCTCCACCACTATAACACACAACTAGCTGTGGATAATATAAACGAATGTGTCGTTGTTCCAATAAAACTTTACTTACGGAACTGAAATATGAACTTCATATAATTTTCTTGTGTCAAAAAATAGTCCTTTTGTTCTATTTTTTCAACCATTTAAATATGTAAAAGTCATTCTTAGCCTGTGGCTAAAAGAGACAGGGTACTGTACACAAGCACATTCAACTCTTTGTCCTAAGGCTGCTGAGTGGCACAAATGAATTGCACTCAGTTGTAGGAAAACATTAGTAGTTAGAATCCACTCAGTAACAACATAGAAGGTCTATTGATCTTTTCTGTAAGATTCCAGTTAGCTGTAGAGTCATGATGGTGGGTAGAACTGCCCCCTATAAGGTTTTCATTTCTGTAAACTTTTGGAAGCAGATTGCCAAGCTTTTCACAAATGATTGTCTGTGTGTGGGTTCAAACTACAAACCTTCCAGTTAGTAGCTGTCTGAGTCATCTAGTGCTGCCACAACAGAAATATCACAAGCGGATGTCTTTAATAAGCAGAAGATCATTCTCTCACAGTCTAATAGGTCAGCGTGCAAATTAGAGTGCCAACTCCAGAGGAAAGTCCTCTCTGTCTGCTGTGAAGGAAGGTTCTTATCACCAATCTTTCCCTAGATTAGAAACTTCTCAGTGTAGAGAGAAGTGCCAGCTGATAGTAGTGGAGAAAATTTGAAGACAGTTTGCCTATTCCTGTTTCAACACACATTGCATGCTGTCCACCCACTAAAGAAGTATCTCTGAGACCCCAAACCATCATCACATTAATGTTACATTCTGTGAAGATGCAACGGGCTGATTCCAAATGACATACATTCTCTTGGCTTTTTGTTGTTGGTGGTATAAGGTCCTCATGTCTCTCTGCTTCTTTCTCTTTTCTATCTGAAAAGAAGTTCTTTAAGACACAATCTTACCGAGTAGATTGATTGAGTCCTACATCATCAACATAACTGCTGCAAATCCTATCTCATTAACAGCATAGAGATAGGATTTACAACACAGAGGAAAATCACATCATACGACAAAATCGTGGACGACCATGTTATACTGGGAATCATGGCCTCACCAAGTTGACAGATATGACATCTGAGAATAAAGTTCATGAACTCATCCTAGAAAAAGTGCTACAAAACTCATTGCTGAATATCACTATGGTCACCCTCAAAGTACTCCTTTTGGGAAGCTACGCACTGATGCCAGAGGCGCTAGTTGACCTTTCAAAGCAACTTGAGAACTCTTTATGGAATGGCCATCGTCATATTACTCTTGCTATCTCAGATGTCATCCAAATGCCTTCCTTTCAATATTTCCTTTATCTTCTGGTAAAGAAAAACACCATTGGGGGCCAAATCAGGTAAGTAGGGAGAGTATTCCAATACAGTTATTTATTTACGGGCTAAAAACTCCCTTACTGACAATGCCATGAGAACTGGCACATTGTCATGATGCAAGAGCTGAGTTCTTGGGGAAAAGTTTAGGTCATTTTTGTCTAACTTTTTCAGACAGTCTTTTCAGTACTTTCAAAAACTTAACTTGGTTTACTGTTTGTCCAGTTGATACAAATTCATAATGAACAATCCCTCTGCTACCAAAAAAAAAAAAAAAAGGGTTAGCAACATTGTTTTGACTCTTGATTTATATTGACAGAACATTTTTGGTTATGGAGAATTGGATGACTTCTATTGTGCACTTTGATGCTTTGTTTCAGAGTCGTGTTTGGTACACCCATGTTTCATCACCAGTGGTAACATGACCCAAAACATTGTTTTGCCTCTCCAAAAGGGTCTTGGCAAACTTTGACTCTCGTTTGTTTTTGTTCATCTGTGAGCTCCACTGGGAACATTTTTGCACACATCCTTCTCATGCCAAGATTTTCAGTTAAGAACTTCCTGTGTCTGTATTGATGTTTACTCGGTCTGCTGTGCTTCTCACTGTTAGCCGACGATTTTGATGCACAATTTGATGAGTTTTCATCAGTTCTGCTTATTACTGGCCACTCTGACCTCTCTTCATCACTGACACTTTCTCCTCAGAAAAACATTTAATCCATTTGTACATTTCCGTTTTCTTCGTGTCATTATCCCCATAAACTTGGACTAACATGTCGCTGATTTCAATTCCACTCTTTCCAAATTTAGCAAGAAATTTAATGTTTGCTTGTTGCTCTAATTCAAGCTCAAACATTCTTGAAATGGCTCACAAAAGCATGCAGCAACAATGAACACCAGTCAGCAAGAAACCGCCACGTGTCAACATGAACACAGCTGTGAGACACTAATACACAAAGATTATGAAACCTTACTGAACTGCTTGTACAGTGCTGTCAACATAAGTGCAGGGTGCAAAGTTCATGATCTTAATTGTCAGAGTGTGTATTTTGGGGGGGGGACACTAATTTCACTCATAACAGTCACCCAGAGCTTAACCATATACACACCACCTAGTGACTCTTTTCCTAAGATTAAAATAGAAACCCAAACCCATTTCCATAGTGTCAGTTCTGACTCACGATGACCCAACTCATTTTCTTAGTAGTAATTTTTAGGAAGCAGTTTACAAGACCTTACTTTCGCGGTGCTTCTGGGTGGAGCAAAAGTACCAAATTGACACTGAGTAGTTGAGCACAAAAAGTTTATGCCACCCAGGGAACTTCCTATAGGAGTACAGTCACTGAAATCCCTATAGAGTGCAGTCCTACTATGAAACACAAAGGGTTGCCCTTAGTTGAAATTTACTTAAGCAGCAATGGAAGCAGCTAACTTCTTGTCCAAAAACAGCTGATAGCAGTGGGAGAAAACTCAATGGCATTTTGCCTGTTCATGTTTCAACAATAAAGAAGTTCATGCTTCAACACATAAAGAAGTAGTTCTCAGACCCCAAACCATCACCACATCACAGTTATAGTCCATGAAGCTGTGGTGGGCTTGACATCAGAAAGCCTGAGTTTTTATTTCAGGCCGTGTGATTTTGAGCAAGTGACCTAAGTTGTTGGATATTCAGCATCATGTCAGTCATAATACTTGTCTGAGAGGCTAACTATAATATTAGCTGAGATAATGCCCATCAAGAGTATAGTATACTCGGTTGATGTTTTCAGGTACCATGGAGTCAGTTCAAACTCATAGCAACCCTATGCACAATGGAACAAAACATTGCCCGGTCTTGCTCCATGTCCACAGTTGTTTTTCTGTTTAAACCCATTGCTGGGGCCACTGTGTCAATCCATCTAATCAAGGGTCCTCCTTCTTTTCACTGACCCTCCACTCTGCCAAGCATGGTGTCCTTCTTCTGGGACTGATCTTTTCTGACAACACGTCCAAAGTATGTAAGAAGTAGTCTTGCCATCTTTGCTTTCAAGGAGCACTCAAGCTGTACTTCTTTCAGAACAGACCTGTTTTATTCTTTTGGAGGTCTATGGTACATTCAACATTCTTCTCCAATACCACAATTCAAAGGTATCAATTCTTCATCTGTCTCCTTTGTTCATTGTACAGCTTTCACATGTATGTGATGTGATTGAAAATACCATGGCTTGGATCAGGTGCACCTTAGTCTTCAAGGTGGCAACTTTACTGTTCAATACTTTAAGCAGATCTTTTGTAACAGAATTTCCAATGCAATGTGTCTGTTGATTTCTCGCTGTTTCCATGGGGATTGATTGTGGACCCAAGTAAAATCAAATCCCTGACAACCTCAATCCTTTCTCCATTGATTATGATGTTGCTTACTGGTCCAGTTGGCTCTGGCTCTTGATCTTCATCAGTAAGTGTTTCAAATCTTGTTCACGTCCAGTAAGTAAGGGGTGTTGTCTGCATAATGCTGGTTGTTAATGAGTCGTCCTCCAATACTGATGTCTCATTCTTCTTTGTGTAATCCAGTTTCTTGGATTTTTTTCTCAGCATACAGATTGCAAAGGTATGGTGAAAGGATGCAACCCTGACACACACCTTTCCTGACTTTAAACCATGCAATGTCCCATTGTTCTGTTTGCACAACTGCCTCTTGATCCATATACAGATTCCTTAAGAGCACAATTAAGTGTTCTGGAATTCCCATTTTATGCAATACTAGCCATAATTTGTTGTGATCCACACAGTCAAATGCCTTTGTATACTCAATGAAACACAGGTAAACCTCTTGGTAGTGTTCTCCGCATTCAGCCAAGATCCACCTGACATTAGCAGTGATATCCTTGGTTCCACTTCCTTTTCTGAATCTGGCTTGAATTTCTAGCAGTTACTTGTCAGTATACTGTTGCAGCCACTTTTGAACAATCTTGAGCAAAATTTTACTGATGTGTGATATTAATGATACTGTTCGATAATTTCTGCACTGGATTTCTTCCAGTGTCTTCCCAATGTCTTGGCACAGATGAATGAGCACCTCCAGCACTGCATCTGTTTGTGGAAATACCTCAACTGATATTACACCAATTGTTTTTGGCCAGTGCCTTCAATTAGCTTCAACTTTTTCCTTCAGTACTATCCTAATCGCTAACTCTTCAAACGGCTGAATGTCAACCAATTATTTCTGGTATGACTGTGTGTATTTCTTCCACCTTGTTTTGATGCTCCCTGAGTCATCTAATGTTTTCCCTATAGAATACTTCACTATTGCCACTCAAGGCTTGAATTTTTAATTAATTTCTTTCAGCTTGAGAAATACAGAACTTGTTCTTCCCCTCTGTTTTTCCATTTCTGGCTCTTTGCACAAGTCATTATGATGCTTTTTCTTCTCAAGCTGCCCTATGAAATCTTCTGTTTAGGTCTTTTACTTCTCTATTCCTTCCTTTTGCTTTAGCTGTTCAACATTTGAGAGCAAGTTTCAGAGTCTCTTCTGACATCCAGTTTGGTCTTTTCTTTCTTTTCTGTCTTTCTAATGATCTCTTTTTCTCTTCAAGGATGATGTCTTTGATGTCATTCCACAATTCATCTGGTCTTCAGTCATTAGCGGTCAACACGCCAAATCTGTTCTTGAGATGGTCTTTAAACATATGAAAGCTATACTCAGGTCATACTTTGGCTCTTGTGGACTTTTTTAATTTTATTCAGTTTCAATTTAAATTTTCATATGAGCAATTGATGATCTGCGCCAAGAACAAGACCTCGTCTTGTTCTGACTGCAGATATGGAGCTTTCTATCATCTTTTTCTGCAGATGAAGTCAATTTGGTTCCTATGCATTTCATCTTATTGTGTTCCATGTGTACAGTCACCATTTGTGTTGGCTAAAAAGGTATTTGTAATTAAGAAGTTGCTAGTCTTGCAAAATTCTATGATGTGATCTCCAGCATTATTTCTGTCACTAAGGCCATGTTTTCCAGCTACCAATCCTTCTTCTTTGTTTCCAGCTTTTGCATTCTAGTCACCAGTAATTATCAGTGAATCCTGATTGCATCTTCAGTTCGTTTCAGACTGCAGAAACTGGTAAAAAATCTTCAGTCTCTTCATCCTTGATCTTAGTGGTTGTGCATAACTTTGAATAATAGTCATATTAACTGGCCTTCTTGGAGGTCTATGGATATTATCTTACTACTGACAGCATTGTACTTCAGGACAAATGTTGAAATGCTCTTTTTGATGATGAAAGTAACACTCTTCCTCTTCAAGTTTTCCTTCTCAGCATAGTGGACCATATGATTGTCAGATTCACAATGCCCAATACCAGTCCATTTCAGCTTACTAATGTCTAGGATATCCATGTTTACATGTTCCATTTAATTTTTGATGACTTCTAATTCTCCTAGACTCACACTTTAGACTTTCCATGTGTTTTAGTCACCCGGTAATACTCTAACAGAAAATACCACGAGTGGAATGCTTTATGAAGAGCAACTTTATTTGTCACAGTCCAGTAAGCCAAAAATATCTTTAAGAGTTATAAGTCCATTCAACAGGAGAAACTGTCACAGTCAAGTAGGCAAGTCCAAGTTCCCAAAGAGCATCTCAACACAGGAACCTCAGGTCCAAAGGACATGCTCTGCTCTCCGTCTTGGTGGTATGACGTTCCCAATTGTCTATGCTCACTTCTGTAGCTTATATCCCACAGATGGTAACTTCAGTCCTGCCTCACCAGCACAAATGCTGCCCGTTCTCCATCATCAATATCACAGAGGCAGGATTCACAATGCATGAAAGGTATTACATCATACTGGGACTCATAGTCAAGTCAAATCAATGCATGGATTTTGGAGACAGGGAACACAATGCAGTCCATGACACTCCACCCTTTGCCCCCCAAATCATATCATTAGAATGTGCAAAATATGTTCATTTATATTATAGCAAAGGTCTTAAGTCCAAGTCCAAACTCCATAAATTTCTCTTCAGCTGTGAAATTCAGAACACATATTATCTTGCAAAATAAAATGGTATAAAAAGGCAGGCACAGATTGTATATTCTCCTTACAAATGGAGAAAACTGCAGTGAAAGAAAGCATTAACAGGCAACAAGCAAGTCACCAGAACACGATACGATAGCTCTCAAGGCTTTGAAAACAATCTTCTCTGAGACGTTTTACACAATAGCTTTGCCCTCCAGACTCTAGGTGTTGGCCACACTCTGGATTCTGAGTGCAGATCTCCAGCCCTCTGCCTCCCAGGCCCACTTGGACAGCAGCTCTGCGCTCTTGGCTTTAGGTGCACCCTAAGCCCAAATGAGTGGCAACCCCACCCTTACAAACACTGGAAGTCATGGTTTCACCCTTTCAAACCCCTGAGGTCATGGCCATACCTTTTGAGACTGAGGAACTCAGCTTTTCCTTAACTTTGCCTCTTCATATTTCATGGCCTCATGGCCTGGGCCTCAAGCCTACATCTGCCCTGCAGGGGCAAGTTTTCCAAAGCTCTGAAGCTCTACCACTTCAAGTGCCCAGAGGCACTCCACTCCCTCAAGAAGCCCTCAGCACACAGGCACTCAGCTCTCTTGTTCCATGAGTCAGCAAGCCTAGCTCCATCGATTCAAGTGCCCAGAGGGACCCTACTCCATCAGAAAAATCCTGTGCACAGGCACTCAGCTCCCTTGCTCTGTGGGTCGTCTCTTGGCTGTTGCCAGTTCCCCGCTGCTCCTGCTTCTTTTCACCACCTACTGCCAGGTGTTAGTAGTTCTTTGGGATTCCTTCTTCGATCGATTTCACAGTTTCAAAAAAGCTTCCACAGTTTAGGTATCTGTTAGAACATTACCCCACTCTCCCAGTACCAAATTCTGTTTTAGTCAGCTAGTGCTGCTCTAGCAGAAATACCACAGAGTAGATGGCTTTAACAAAGAAAAGTTTGTTCTTACACAGCCCAGTACGCTACAATTCCAAAATCAGGATGTCTGCTCTAGGGTAAGGCTTTCCCCCTTGTCAGCTCTGGAGGCAAATCTCTGTGTTGCATCAGCCTTTGTTCAGGCAGTATCTTGGCAAAGGAACCTCAGGTCTGAAGGTTGTACCCTACTCCTGGTGCTTCTTTCTTGATGGCATGAGCTTCCCAATTCTCTTCTTGCTTCTGTTTCCTTTAATCTCTTGTAGGATGAAAGGATTAAGGGTGGTACAAGCCATACTCTGGGGGGAAACTCTCTTTACAGTGGAGCAGGGAGGGGATCCCATGTAGAGATTTACAGCCAAACCATAATCCTTTAATATACAGCATAGGAAAATCACAAAATGGAAGAAAAGCATAAAACATTGGGAATCATGGCTCAGCCACATGGCCACACATATTTTTGTGGGGACACAATTCAATCCATGACATCTGTTCTACTTATTAATGGATTTTTGCAGCTGTTCCTTCTCATTTTCAGTCCTGCCACATCAGCAAATGAGATCCCGAAGGCTTTACTTCATTGGCATAATTAAGGTTGACTCTGCTTTGAGGAGGCAGCTCTTTCCCAGTTGTCTTCTGAGTGCCTTACAACCTAAGGGGCTTATATTCCAGCACTATATCTGACAATTTTCCACTATTCATAAGGTCTTACCTGGCTAATTCTTTTCAGATGTAGACTGCTGGGTCCAAAATGTTAGAGACCTAGGCCTTATTCAATCTAGATTATGCTAAAACTGTTTATTTAGAATGAAAAAAAGAAAAATTCCAACAAATAATGGGGAGCTTGGAAATCTGGGTCACCTTCTTTTCTGATTTCTTTAGGCTACTGTACAAATGTCACGGTGGAAGCACTGTCTGACATCCTTTAACTTTCCAAAGAAGAAGAAGAATCGTGATCAATACCCCAAGCTTGATTCCATGAAGCAGAAGTCACACATGACTCCTTTCCCTACTGTCTTTGCCAGTTCTGGCACAAACTGTCCCTGCCCATAGGAGTCTATACTTCTCTGCTGGACTTAGTAATTTGTTGTAGTGGCCACACAGAACTCATAGACAATCCTTAGCATTGTGGGGTTGATTAGAGAAGTGTCAGGCTACAATTCAGATTGAAGAACACTCAGAATAGAGTTCTTCCATCAGGATGTCCTCTTTTCAGCTCTGCCCATACGTACACCTCTCTATGATCCCTTGGTTTTAGGCCAGATGGGGCAAATCTTACAAAGCTCTTTTTACTCTGCTGATAAGTATTCCCAAGGCACTCCTCCTCCATAAGCCTTAGAGCTAAGGTGCTCAGCTCTAGCTCCCTAGATAGGCAAATCTAGATCCATCATGTGCCCAGAAGCACTCTACTCTGCCAGCAAGCCTCCTACTCAAAGGCACTCGGCTTTCCCACTCAATGGGCCAAGTAGCCACCATGCAATCTCCTGCCAGTCTTTTCTGCCACCATTTCTCTGCCACTGCTTTTCACTGTCATCAGTGTTATAGCTCTCCCTCTGGTCTGCTGGTTCCAAAAGCTGCTCAGCATAGGGATCCAGGTCTCAAAGGACATGATCTACTCCCAGCTTGTTTCACTCACTGGTGGTAAGATCCTTATATCCTGCCCCTGGGATGGCTCACTTTAAGCCTAGAAGTTGGAAAAACTGATCAATCACTTCTTCAGGGTTCTACCCCAGCGACACAGTTATTAAGAGTTTGGCTACTAACCAAGAAGCTGGCAGTTGAATTAACCAGTCTGTGGGAACCTCTACTCTTTCCTACAGGATGGCTGTGGGTCAGAATTGACTCAATGACAATGGGGTGGAGTCCCTATTTGCATGTTCCTACTGAGTCATTGTGTGTGAATCACAAAGACGATAGCAAGAAGGATCATATTAAGCAGTTTATTGCACTATAGATATTTACCAAAAACATTAACATTGTCCTGATTGTGACTTGGTTTCCTTGCTCACCAAGAAAACACTAGAACACACAGTAACTCTGAGAAGTCCATGCAAGTGAGGGACTCTGAAGCTTAGCTTTATAATGTGTTAGTAGGAATGGAAGAGTTGTTAAAATGGGATCATCAATTAAGTAAATATGTTAAGAGTAATGAGAGCTAGATTTTTCACAGTCAGAAAGGAGAGACGTTACTATGAAAAGGGAAAAAAATTAGAATACACACTGTAGTCCTGGATTAAAATTAGTATGTGAACTAATTATTGTTGTCAACTCAGATTTCAAGGTAGATGATAGACATATAGATGTAGAATTAATGTAGACGTAAATATGGATATATGAAAATGCATACGTGTGTAAGTCTCTGTGTGTGTTCATACATAAGCCCCAACATTGTCCACTAAGAAGGACTGGGAAGAGCAACAGTACAAATGTAATGAGTTTACCTTATTAATGGATATTACTTTCTAAATACCTTTCTCCATTAAAAGTAACCAGCGTCCTTGGAGAAATGGCTGATCGCATTGCTGGTGCATGTAAAGTACAAACTAAATCTGGAACATTTTATTATGACAAAAAGTAAGACAACAGTTCAAAGACTTAAAAAGACATATATAAAGGATATAGAAGGTAGCTTAAAAGGACTATTGCTGGCCAAATCTGGGACAATTCAAGCATAAAAATAAATAATAGTAATAACAGATTACAAACACTTTAATAAAATAGATGAATACATTCTAAAATGAATAAATTGAAAATGTAATGAGAAAAGAGATACTTTCAGAGTAATAGCCCTCCCCTTCATACCTATGTGAGAAACACTAATTATAAAGAATAGTTTTGCATTGGAGAAGCCTATACCACCTTAGTAAGAGATTGAAGTGAACATCATCAGTAATGGAACAAATCAAAAATCATCAGCCCCACGTGGGATACAGTGAGGGAGGCCAGCAGCACTTCTAAGATTTTTCTGCTAGGATGCAGGGCCAAGATGGCAGATAGTTAGATGCTTCCTGTGCTTCCTCTAAAAACAAAGACCCAAAGAACAAATGAATGGATCATTCAATTACATATGAAATTACAGGAATCCTGAACATCAAAGGAAAAGTTGAGAAACGACTGAGCAACAGGGAAAGAAGTGTAGGTCCAGAAGTTGCTAGGACTGGTCAGACCTGACTTGATAGGAATCTATATCACACAGTTGGATCTGCAGCAGCTAGTGTGGTGAGTGGAGCAGTGGAATTTGAAAAGCACCCTACAGATGTTAGAGACCAAGCAGTAGAGAGGCCACCCACGCCTCCAGAATCAGCAAAAAATGGCATTTCATCGTCAAAAGCTAGGTAGATTGCATCTAACCTACCACACACGGATCTCATTCTTTCCTTTAGGATAACACTCTCCCCCTTTATTATCTAGTGCTTCCACCACCATTCTCTGCACTGCACTGGGCTCCATAGACCAACACAACCCCTGGGAAGGAAGTAGAACTCCTCTTGTTTGCCCTGAGCCATTCTTCTAGCATTGGAGAGGGCATAATTTAACACATGGGGTTTTGGGGGCAGAATTTGCCAATGCCCCTCACCTAAGAATTTAGGGCAGAAACAATTCTTTTGCCATAAGGGACCCATTGGCTTTGAAAGACTCTCACCTTTGTATTCAGCATCCAACAGCCATAGTCCAGCAGCAAAATCTATCAACCTGCAAGCCTGATAGAACAGGGACACACTTTCTCAAAGACAGTTACAGACAGCTGTCAGACCACTGACTTTGTCAGTGCAAGAAGCCAGATGGATGCCTGTGCCCACAACAATCACGTCTAGGACTGTAAGGGAGAGCCTGTACTACATATTTGGTGATTGACTATCTGGGCACCTGACCTGAATACATACAGGAAAAGTAAGTGGAATCCTGGCCTAAACATGCCTAGTAACCAGGACATAATGCCTGCAAATGCACCAATAATCAAACTAGCTTATACAACCAGCCTATTTAGGCATTTCAAGATGAAACAAAATATGAAGCTAGAACACAGTAAACAAACATAAAATAAACAAACAACTTAGTTATGGCTCAGAGACAATAGTCAATACCAAATCACATAAAGAAGTAGACCACAATGGCTTCAGAAATCTCCCAAAACAAAAACCGAGAAATTTTCAAGATGAAGAGAACTTCCTGGGATTATCAGAGGCAAAATACAAAAGATTAATACTTACAATTCTTCAAGATTTCAGGGATGAGATCAGGCAAAATACAGCAGAACACAATGACAAATTGAACAGGCTGCAAGAAACCATAAAGAAAGAGCAAGAAGAAATTCAAAGGACAAATGATAAAATTACAGAATTAGTCATCTCTATAGAAAGTCAAAGGAAGAGAACTGAAGTAATAGAAGTCAAAATTAATGAAACTGAAATTAAAGCACTTGACATCAATATATTTCAGGAAAAATCAGATAAAAGAATGAAGAAACACTAAGAATTATGTAGGAATTTACACGAGAAATAATCTACAAGTCATTAGTGTACCAGAATTGGGGGGAGGGGCATAAAATACATAGAGAATTGTTGATGACAGAAAACTTCCCTGAGATTTACAAAACATGAGAAGATATCCAAGATGCTCATCAAACTCCACACAAGATAGATCTCAAAAAGAAAGAAACCATGACATATTATAATCAAACTTGCTAAAACTGAAGATAAAGACAGAATTTTAGAAATGCCTAGGGATAAACAAAATATAATCTACAAGGAGAGTCAATAGACTGATTTCCACCTACTTCACCAAATTTATGCAGACAAGAAGGCAATGGAATGATATGTACAAAGCCTTGAAGGAAAAAAAACAAAGCCAGCTATGAATTATGTATTCATAAAAATTGTCTCTCAAATATGATGGCAAAATCAGGACATTTCCAGATAAAGAGAAATTCAGAGAATTTTAAAAAACCAAACCAAAATTACAAGAAATACTAAATAGCGTTCTTGAAGTAAAAAATCAGTAACATCAGATAACAATTCAAGACTAGCATGCAGGACAGAGCAACTAGATATCAACCCAGATACAGAAACCGCAAAAATAAATCAAAGCTAAAACACTGAAAATGGGGAAACAGAAATATCATTATGTAAAAGACAGCAATGTTATAATAAAAATAGGAACTTAAGATTTTCTTGGAAACCCTGGTAATACAATGGTTAAGTGCTCCATCTTTTAGCCAAAAGCTTGGCAGTTCAAAACCTCCAGGTATTCCTTGGAGACTCTATGGGGCAGTTCTATGCTGACCTACAGGGTCTCTATGAGTTGGAATCTACGTGACAGCAGTGGTTTTGAAAGATTTTCCTGCTAAAGATGCAAAAATATGCATAATTAATATATAATCATGTGAAGGTTTAAGTTTGTCCAAATTAGTAGGGATTCTATTTTAAAAATTGCCTGCAATCTTCTGAGCTGTCAAAATTATGAACTAGGCTTCTATTGTCACTCTGAGCCTATATAGTTGTTCCTACACTAGAATAAAGCTTAAGGCGGACATTTTTTCTACTTAAGCTAAACTATTGTTTGGTTTTAAAAGACTCCAGGGGATACTTTTAATATAAATTTTAAAGATTACGGGCAGCATCAGGGCCAGTAATCTTTAAAATTTAGACCAAAAATATTCCCTGGAGTCTCTTAAAACCAAACAATGGTTTAGCTTAACTAGGAAAAATGTCTGCCTTAAGCTTTATTCTCTTGTAGGAACAACTACATAGGCTCAGAGTGACAACAGAAGCCTAGTTCATAATTTTGACAGCTCAGAAGATTACAGGCAAATTTTTAAACAGAATGGCCCTGATGCTGCCCCTGTCCATAAATCGTAATGGAGGCCAACTCTGAGACAGGAATGGATTGGACTTGGAGACACAGAGTGACGACATCATGTGTGCGCTTTATGGTTTTATGCATCTATAGGATGTTGCCCTGCTGAACTCTTACTTGAGGAAGGAGAGTGGGTGTAGAGGAGCGGATGGGAGACTGTTGGGAGGATAAGACATGTATGGAGTACAGCGGAAGAGTGTACTGTCACTGGGTAGGGAGAGCACTGGGAGCTGCATATAGGTGGGCATGCAATTTATATGTGAATGTACATTTTCATTCAATCATAATAAAAATTCTTTTTAAATGTTAGCTCAGAGAAATTGTTTCATAGGTTCATCTAGTCGCCTTGACTCCAAAAAGTCTGGAGCCCACAAGAATTTGGAATTCTGTTTTACATTTTTCTCTTTTGATCAGAATTCTTATACGGAATCTTTGATCAAAATGTTCAGTGATAATATGAGTAGATGGGCACCATTAAGTATTTCTGGGATCATGAAAAGGGAGACAGTTGTTCCCAAAGGAATTTTGTCTCATATTTCATATCTTCCTCCTATCCCTAACTCTGCTTCTTGGGCTTAATATCATTTTGATATATAGCCCATGTTTGAAAGCCTTTTAAACAAATATTGATCTTGGGGTTTTGATATTCATAGCGAACTCTAATAAATTTCTATGATCTCGGACACCTGATTTGAACCCTTAATCACCATGATGTTTCCATAAAATTTCAGCACAACAAATAACAAGAGTACAAGTGTATTTCAGAGTGAAGGCAATATGTATGTGCACTGAAAGAACCTGATAGACCTCTAAATCAACTAGAAAAAAAAAATTGTGTGCTCACCAAATTTCTAGTCATCAAAATCAGGGGTCAGCAAACCACAGCCTATGGGCTAAATAAGACCTGCCCTGTTTTTGTACAACCCACAAGCTGACAATGATCTTTAAAGTTTTAAATTGTTGGGAAAAAAATTGAAATTGTACTTCTGAACACAATAAATGCGTGAAAGCGAAATATTAGAGTCCACAAAGAGTTTCTGAGACACAGCTGCCCTTATTCATTTCCATACTGTCTATGGCTTCTTTTGTCCTTAAAGAGCAGACTTGAGTAGTTACAATACAGACTGTTTGACCCACCAATCCCTTGATATGAGTTTGCTAACCTCTGTTCAGCATCATTGCTTGAGATGCAGAACAAGTACTAGTTACAACCGCCTATGACCCCAGTAGCTTTTGGAATATCCTTTATGGCGTTCCTTCAGACATCTCGAGAGTAAGAACTTTATTTTTCTGTAATTCTCTATCTGAGGCCTCTCTGTGGGCCCAATTCTGCTATGCCAAGCCAAGTCCCGATAGCACAATGAAAAAACACTCACAGATTTGAGGACAGATTCTACTCTTCCATCCAACAGATATTAATTCCCAAGACTGTTCTTTCATCTACTTCACATTCGACTTAAACAACCACCTGATCATAACCATATTCTTCATGATAAAAAAGAGAATTTTTTCTTGACTATTTTACAAAGAAAACTGGGATGTTTTTGCTTTAATTTTTCTTTTCTTTTTGAAATTTGGAATCAGGAGGTGATCCTTTTCAGTCTATAGCACAGCCTCTAGATACCCATCAAGAGGTTTGACTCTCATGTGACAGGCAGTAAAGCTGCCTGCAACCCACAGCCATGTGAACAAAAAAAATCCATCTTGCTTTGTTCAATTATTAATTGTGCCTTCAACAGTACAGAGTGTGACTGTCTTGCAGAGGAAATGTACCTGTAATTAGCTCGACTCCACAGGGATACTGAGCTGTGAAAGGAGAAGATTCTGTGTGAGGTTTGCGTTGCAAGTACCTGATTGCCTGTCATTTTGATGACAAGAGGAGGAGAGAGGAAAGAGAGTGCTTGAAAAGAGGATTATTTATTACTTCTTAATTCCATTTCAAATTTGGTTATGGCATTTTGTATCTCTTTCTTTTGATACCTAAAATTTCTTTTACAGATATACTGTGAGTGCTTTTAAGGAGACAGAGAGATGAGAGAAATGGTGAATTTTTTATATGTACAAAATCAAAATATTCATCTGACTTGGATGGAGGAGAAGAGACTGATGTATTCTGATATTGCCTGTCTTATATCCTGATTTCCTAAATTCTCTTTCCTCTTCAGTTACTCAACATAATCAAAATGATGTGTCCCATATGTGGTTTTTAAATGTGACCTATTTTCTCCCTTAATTAGGTTAGGCTTTCGTAATCCTGTAACTCCCAGAGGGCAGGTGCACCGTAACATGCATTTCTTTCTACAGAGCACTTCATCTCCCTTCTGTGAGCAATGCTTTTCCCATCTTCATTTAACTTTGTTTTGTAATCTTTCTTCTAGCATTCATGAAGAAGCCTGTTTCTCAATTATGTTTAATGTGGTATCAGGATTGTTCAGGGTTACAGAAAGAGTTCCCATGCATTCTATATCTATAAAGGTTTATGTAAACTTGGTAGTGTTCTGTACCTGAAAGCTTCAAAAGACACACCCAGAGTTTATCTCCTTAAGTGGAGAACAATTGAGGAAGTGCTCTGTAAATCACATGTTCAAGCTAGAAGCCAGACTTGACATTAATGCAGAATATAGCAATCTCACTTAAGAGATATTGTATATTTTTATAGGGTGGATTTCCAATGGAAACATTGTCCAGAAGGAGCTAAAAGGACTCTGAAGAGTCTGCAATCTCATATCACAGTGCATGTTGGGTTTTGGTCTGAGATTCCCCTTTGAATGCCTTTCCAAGTTTAAGTCCTTGTCTGATGGTGCCCTTGAACTCCCCTAATGCTGCAGCCCTGTGTACTTTTAATTCTATAACCCACCCAGTTATGTCCAGTATGTCCAGCATCATGGGTGTGGGAGAAATATTTAATATCACACTAAACTAATTTAAGTTGAATTCCCAGGAGTATATGTTGAATACCTATCATCTCATTTTGAGTCAGTATACTGGAATTAGCATAACTTCACATTTCACATAGAGAATATGTGATCCACAATTTAGGTTTCTGGAAATTGTGTCCCTGTTGTTTTCTGATATGGGCATTCTAGCAGGTTCTGTGAGTCAATCTTGACGTAAATGGGTTTAAGAGAGTCAAGCCTGTATGTTTTCAGATAGGGTATCTTGACCATATAATCACAGTTCAAAGAAATTAATCATGGCTCAACTTCTTCTGTTGATTGTTTTCCTTTAATTCTTGTTATGCTTTATTTTTAAAAAAATGTGCTTTTAGTGAAAGCTTAGAATTGAAGTCAGCTTCTCACACAAAAGCTTTTATACATTTTGTTACATAACCCTGGTTGAGCTCCTTGCAATTTGACAGAACACTTGTCCTCAGTAATCTTTATTTCCTGTGTCCATTCAACCAGCTCCTGTCCCCTTCTACCCTCTCATTTCACCTCTGAACAGGGACTGACCACTTGGTCTCATGTATTTACCTGAGCCAAGAAGTACACTCTTCATCAGTATCATTTTATGTCTTATAAATCCAGTCTAACTTTTGTCTGAAGAGTTGGCTTTGAAAATGGTTTTACGAGGTCTGACAAGTGGTCCACAGACTTGCCACCATGTGCTTATGTTGGCAGCGCTGTACAAACTCGATAAGGTTTTATAACCTTAGTATATCAGTGTCTCACAGCTGTGTTCATGTCAACGTGTCACAGAGTCTTGCTAAGTGGAGTTCATTATTGTTGTTGTATATTTCTGTGTGCCATTGCAAGAATGCCGGAGCTTGAATTAGAGCAAGGAATAAACACTAAATTTCTTGTTGAACTTGGAAAGGGGAAGTGAAATCAGAAACGTGTTAGTCCAAATTTATGGGATAATACCGTGAAGAAAATGTCAGTGTGCAAATGGATTAAACATTTTTCTGAGAGGAGAGAAAGTATCACTGTTGAAGAAAGATCAGGGTGGCCAGTAATGAACAGAACTGACAAAATCATTGCAAACATTTGTACCAACTGGACAAAGAGTTAACCAGGTTTACTATTTGGAAGTGCTGAAAATGCTGTGTGAAAATGTTAACCAAAAACACCCTGAATTTTTTTCCAACAACTCATGGCTCTTATATCGTAACACTGCACCAGCTCACACAGCACTGTCCGTGAGGAAGTTTTTAGGCAGTAAACAAATAATCATATTTGAACACACTACCTACTCACCTGATCTGACCCCAATGACTTTTTTCTTTACTGAAAGATAAAGAAAATATTGAAAGGAAGATATTTTGATGACATTCAGGACATCAAAGGTAATACAATGACAACTCAGATGGCCATTCCAGAAAAGCCTTCCAAAATTGCTTTGAAGGGTGGAAGAGGCACTGGTATAGGTGCATAGGTTCCCAGGGGTAGTACTTTAAAGGTAACTATAATACTCTGGGGGTCAGTTCTACCCTGGCCCCTAGGGTCGCCATGAGTCGGATCCGACTCAATGGCACTTGGCTTGGCTTTATAGTGATACTCAGCAATGACGTATGTAGCACTTTTTCTAGGATGAGTTCACAAACTTACTTGTCAGACCTCATAGTTCTGGGCTAACATACAGTCCAGGGACCACATCTCCTGGGGTACTTCCAGTCTGTGACACTATTGCATCTGGTCTTTTCACTAAAATTTAAGCTTTTTACCCACATTTTTTCCATGTTCCATCAGGCATACTGTGCTGTGTTTGCTTCAAATGCAGTCATCAGTGGCAGATGGGCACCATATAGACCTTCTGGTCTCAGAAACTGATGAAGTTCCTAATTTATGTGGCTTTCTCTGTCTCTTGGTCTCGTATTTTCCTTATGAGTTTGATGTTTTTCACTCCCTTTGCTCCAAGCAGGTTGACACCAATTAATGCATCTTAGGTAGCTAATTGCTAGATTTTAAGACCACAGATACCATTTACAAAAATGGGATACAGAATGTTTCTTTCTTTTTGATTTTTATTTTTATTTAACATAACTGAGTGAAAATGTACATTCACATATAAATTTACATGCCCCCCTATATGCAGCTTCCACTGCTCTCCCTGTCTGGTGACAGCACACTATTCCTCTCTGCTCCATACCTGTCTCATCCTCCCAACAGTCTCCTGTCCCCTCCTCTCCACCCACTCCCCTTCCTCCAGCCAGAGGTCAGCAAGATGATATCCTATAGATGTATAGAACCATAAAGTGCTTCCAATATATGGTCACTCTGCATTGCCTAGTCCAATCCATTCCTGTCCAAAGAGTGGACCTTTGTTATAATTTATGGGAAAGGGCAGCATCAGGGCCAGGGGCCATGCTCTCAGAGGAACCCCAAAACCACTGGACCATCAATTGAGGTCTTTTGGTGGAGATCTCATGATGCACCTCTTTTTATTCTTGTGTTGCCGGTGAGACTTCTCTCTGTGAGCCCCATCGTGGTTATTGCTGGTAGTGGCCGGGCACCATCTGGTTCTTCAGGTCCCAAGTTGATGTAGGCACCCACTCTTGTGGGTCTCTCTGTCTTCTCGGTTGTCTTTACCGCATGTCATTTTGGTCCTCGGTGAGCAACCGTTCCTGATATGTTGGGACTATTAGCTGTGTCCTCGGATGGCAGCTTGGTCGCTTTTAAGACGCCAAACACGCCACTCACCAATGTGGGGTGCAGAGAGCTCTCTTAGCAAAACGCTAGTTGTGCCAATTGGCCTGGAATTCGCCTAAGAGCATGGTCCCCCACCCCCCGCCCAAGCTACTCTATCCTTGCAGTATTGAGTTAAGATGGAAAGAGTACTCAAGTTATGCTGGAGTCCACTTAATGTTGTTCTTGTTTCTAATGTGTGCTATCACTGCTTTCTCCCAACTAGATTTCTAGTAACTATCTAAACTAAGCCCTCCCCCCACCCTCCCTCCCTCCCCTCCCTTGCAGCTGTCAAAGGGTCTTTTCTTCTATACACAAGTCTGTTTTTGAGATCTTATCGTACAGGTCTCATACACTATTTATCCTTTTGTTGCTGACTAGTTTCACTCAACATAATGTCTTCCAGTTGAAACCAGGTTAGGAGATGTTTCCTGGAAACATAGTGCTCCATTAAGTATATGTACCATAATTTACCTATCCATTCTTCTATTGTTGGGCATCTGGGTTGATTCCAACTTTTTGCTATCGTGGACTGTGCTGCGATAAACATTCTGGTGCACGTGTCCGTTGGTGTGAAAAGCCTTGATTCTGTAGGATATATTCCAAGTAGTGGAATTACTGGGTCAAATGGTATATCAATATCCATTTTTTTAAGGAAGCACCAGATTGCCTTCCAAAGAGGCTGGACCATTTTGCAACCCCACCAACAGTGTAGAAGGGTTCCACTTTCTCCACAGCCTCTCCAGCATTTATTGTTTTGTGTTTTCTGGATCATGGCCAATCTTGTTTGGGTGAGATGGTATCTCATTGTTGTCTTGATTTGAATTTCTTTAATAACTAAAGATCGTGAACATGTCCACATGTGTTTTTTGGCTGCCTGGATCTCCTCTTTAGTGAAGTGTCTGTCCATCTCCTTTACCCATCACTTAATTGGATGGTTTATCTTCTTCTTATTGATATTTTGTAGTATCTTAGACGGCACTTGGCTTGGCTTGGCTATAGATTATGGAGCTCAGGCGTCAGTCTGACATAGAGTTGCCAAATATTTTTTACCCACTCTGTGGGTGTTCTTTTAATTCTATTAATAAAGTCTTTGGATGAGCAAAAGTGTTTGATTCTTAATAGTTCCCATTTATCTACTTTCTCTTCTGTTGATTGAGGTTTCTTTGACAGATTTTGGAGTCTGTCCTCATTGTGTATTAAAACTTCCATTGTTGTTCCTACCTTTTCTTGGATGAGCTTTATCATTTTAGGTTTGATATTTAGGTCCTTTATCCAGTTGAAGTTGGTTTTTGTATAAGGTAAAAGATATGGATCTTGATTCAGTTTATTGCAGATCGATAACCAATTTTTCCGGCACTATTTGTTGAAGAGACTGTTTTTACCCCAGTTTAATGTCTTAGGGCCTTTGTCGAATATCAACTGTTCATAGACAGATGGTGTCGTCTCTGGGTTCTCAATTCTGTTCCATTGATCGATCTGTCTGTTCTTGTACCAGTACCAGGCTGCTTTGACCACTGTGGCAGTGTAGTATGTTCTAAGGTCAGGTAATGAGAGACCTCCCAGGGTGTTCTTCTTCTTTAGTAGTACCTTACTTATCCGGGGCTTCTTCCCTTTCCAAACAAAATTGGTGATTTGTTTCTCGATCTCATTAAAAAATGATGCTGGAACTTGTATTGGGATTGCATTATATAAATAAATTGCTTTGGGTAAAATAGACATTTTCACAATGTTAAGTCTTCCTATCCATGAGCTGGGTAGGTTTTTCCATTTACCTAAGTCTCCCTTAGTTTCTTGTAGTAAGGGCTTGTAGTTCTCTTTGTAAAAGTCTGTTATGTCTCTGGTTAGATTAATTCCTAGGTACTTTATCTTCTTAGGAGCTATCGTAAATGGTATTGATTTGATAATTTCCTCCTTAACAGTCTCGTTGTTGGTATAAAGGAATCCTACTGATTTACTTATGTTTATCTTGTATCCTGAGACTTTGCTGAACTCTTCTATCAGTTTGAGTATCTTACTTATAGATTCCTTGGGGTTCTCTGCATATACAATCATATCATCTGCGAACAGGGACATTTTAACTTCCTCTTTGCTGATGCAAATGCCCTTTATTTCTTCGTCTTGTCTAATTGCTCTGGCTAGAACTTCTAACACAATGCTGAATAGGAGAGGTGAGAGTGGCATCCTTGTCTAGTTCCTGATCTCAAGGGAAAGTCTTTCAGTCTCTCTCCATGCAGGATGATGTGGGCAATTGGCTTTGTATAAATGGCCCTTATTGTGTTGAGGAATTTGCCATCTATGCCCATTTTGCTAAGAGTTTTTAGCATGAATAGGTGTTGGACTTTATCAAAAGCCTTTTCTGCATCAATGGACAAAATCAGGTGATCTTTGTCTTTTGTGTTATTTATGTGGTTAATCACATTAATTGTTTTCCTGATGCTGAACCAGCCTTGCATCACTGGTATGAATCCCACTTGGTCGTGATGGATTATTTTCTTGATATGTTGTTGTATTCTGTTGGCAAGCATTTTCTTGAAGATTTTTGCATCTAGGTTCATGAGTGATATCGGTCTGTAGTTCTCTGTCTTTGTTGGATTTTTCCCTGGCTTAGGTATCAGGGTTATGCTGGCTTCAGTTTGGGAGTACTCCATCCCTTTCTGTACTGTGAAATAGTCTCAATAGTATTGGGGATAACTTTTCTCTAAATGCTTGGCAGAATTCTGCCGTGAAGCCATCTGGGCCCAGACTTTTTTTGGTTGGCATTGTTTTGATGACCTTTTCAATCTCTTCCTTTGTAATAGGTTTATTAAGTTGTTCTGCTTCACGTTGTGATAATTTGGGTAGGTGGTATGAGTCAAGGAATTTGTCTATTTCCCCTAGGTTTTCAAATTTGTTAGAGTACAGTCTTTCATAGTATTCTGTTATGATATTTTTGATTTCTGTTGCATCTGTGGTGACAACTGCCCCTCTCATTTCTAATTTGGGTTATTTGTTTCCTTTCCTGCTTTTCTTTAGTAAGTGTAGCCAGTGGTTTATCAATTTTGTTGATCTTTTCAAAAAACCAGCCTTTGGCCTTTTCAAATTTTTCAATAGTATTTCTATTCTCTAATTCATTTAGCTCTGCTCTAATCTTTATGATCTCATTTCTTCCGATGCCTGAGGGGTTCCTCTGTTCAAGCTGTAGAGTTAGTTCCTTGATTTGGTTTCTTTCTTCTTTCCAGATGTGTGCATTTATGGAGAGAAACAGACCTCTGAGCACTGCTTTGGCTGTATCCCATAGTTTCTGGTAGGAAGTGTTTTCGTTCTCATTGGAATCCATGGATTTCTGTAATTCATCCTTCATTTCCTCTATAACCCATGTTTTTTTTGAGCAAGATGTTGTTCAGTTTCCAAGAGTTCCACTTTCTATCTATGTTTTTTCTGCTATTGATTTCAACTTTGATGGCTTTATGATCTGAGAAGATGCTTTGCAGTAATTCAGTGGTATGGATTTTGTTGAGCATTGCATTATGGCCTATCACGTGGTCAATTCTGGAGAATGTTTCATGTGCACTGGAGAAGAAGGTGTAGTTTTCTGCTGATGGGTGGAAAGTTCTGTATATATCAATGAGGTTTAGTTGGTTAATTGTGTCAATGAGGTCTTCTGTATCTTTACTGAGCTTTTTTCTAGATGATCTGTCTAGTGATGAGAGTGGAGTGTTAAAGTCTTCCACTATTATTGTGGAGTCATCTAACTCTCTTTTGCGCGTAGTCAGTGTTTCTTTGACGTATGTAGGTGCTCTGACATTATGTGCATAAATATTTAATATAGTTAAGTCTTCCTTGTGTACTGAACCTTTCAGCAATAAATAGTGTCCATCTTTGTCCACGATGGTGGATTTGACATTAAAATTGATTTTGTCTGAGATTAGAATTGCCACCCCTGCTCTTCTTTGTTCATTGTTAGCTTGATATATATTCTTCCATCCTTTAATTTTCAGTTTGTTCCTGACTTTAGGTCTCAAGTGAGTTTCTTGCAGACAACATATGGATGGGTCGTGTCTTTGGATCCAAGATGACACTCGGTGTCTCTTTACTGGAGCATTCAGTCCATTCACATTCAATGTAATTATTGATAGGTATGTGTTCACTGTTGCCATTGTGATATGTTTATTTTTATGCTGATGTTTTCTCTGTTGTACTTATTAGTCTGTTCTGGGACACTCTTTTTTGTGAGTTGATTTTTCACCTTTTTCAGAGCTGGTTTTATAGTTATTGAGACTCGTGTGTTAGATTTCTTGAAATGGTATGATACATCTTCGTTGTGCTTTACAGTTGCCCCTATAAACCCCCTTAATAAACTATTTATAAACCCGATTTTAATTACTACCAGTCTTGTCATCTTCCTCTCCATCTTGAAGGACTATAACAACTGTAGTACATCCCTCTTTTTATTGTGATGACACCATAGTTTTCATGATGATTAATGGATTGCTTCTTTCCAAATCAAAGCTGTGATTTACTTTGGAGCCTTCCCTAAATGAGTAGAGTAGTGAGTAGTGTGTCATTCTAAAATTTAAAGTTAGTGGTTTCATTCTTCTAAACCAAAGCCAAGAACTTCTTTCAGTATTTCTTGTAGTTTGGGTTTGGTTTTTACAACGTCTCTGAGTTTCTGTTTATCTGGGAATGTCTTAATTTCATTTACGTATTTGAAAGATAGTTTTGCAGGATATGTAATTCTTGATTGGAAGTTCTTCTCCTTCAAGACTTTGAATGTGTCGTGCCACTGTCTCCATGCCAGCATGGTTTCTGCTGAGAAATCTGATGTGAGCCTACAGGGTTTCCCTCTGAATGTTAGCTTTGCCTTAAGTCTTGCTGCCTTTAAGAGTTGCTGCTTATGTTTCATTTTGTTAAGCCGGATTATAATATATCTTGGAGTCTTTCTTTTGAGATCTATATTGGGTGGCGTACGATATACATCTGAGATGTCTATATTCTCTTCCTTCATGATTTCTGGGAAGTTTTCTTTCAGCAGCTCAGCAACAATACTCTCTGTGTTCTCAGATGTCTCACCCTGTTCAGGGACTCCAATTAATCGAAGGTTGTTCCTCTTAATAGAGTCCCACATGCTTCTTAATGTTTCTTCATTTTTTTTATTTCTTTTTTCTGATTTCTGCTCATAGACACTGGCATCAGTAGCTCTGTCTTCCAAGTCAGAAATTCTTTTTTCCATTTTTTCCATTCTGTTTTCTTGGCTTTCCATGGAAGTTTCTATGTCTTTGATTTTCTTCTTGATCTGTTGGATTCAGAGTACTGGTGTTCCATCAGATTGAACAACTTGCTTAATTTTTCATTTTGTTGTGCTGCATTTTGTATAAGGTCTAGAAGGGCTCTGAATATAATCAATTTGTATTCACTTCCTGATGCTTTCTTAAAAGTTTCTTCATCTGGAAAACTCCTTGGTTGCTTTGTTTGGGAGCCTTCTGAAGCCATGAGTGATTGCTTGTATGCCACAATTGTCTGTTGCTTTTTGGGTCCCATGTGAGTATATAGAGGCTGGAGGAGGTACTGTGAGGATGGATTGCAAATGTTTCTCTAGGCTGTCTTCAAATGTAAAGCAAAATGTATCTGACCAGTTCACAAGTCAGTTAGGTCTTCAGGTGTAGAGGTTCCTCTTCTCATCTGACAAAGTAAGCACCACTATATCCAACCCCAGATGATAACAAACTAGTTCAGAATACAGCAATGCTACTGCCCTGTTGGCCTCTGCTGACAGGGCCTAGCCTTAGCCAACACTGCATCGAGTACTGGTTTTGTGATAGAAAAGCACTCTCTTGTGGACAGGCTCTGGCTCCCAAACTAAGAATTAGGTCCAACTGCGGCCACCGTATCCAAGATGGCATCCTCCACACAGGCAGCAGACAGAGGGGCCAAAGGTGCTGAGAGGTAGTGAATTCTCTGCTTCTGTTGCAGGCCCCCAACGTAGGCAGCACTGTGCAAAATCACTACTTTTCTGTTGGAGAAGTGCTGTCCCGTTTGCAGGTGCTGGCTCCCAGGCTAAGAACGAGGTCCTGCTAAAATCTCGGTACCAAAATGGCGTCCCGCACCCTGACCGCGGAGCTCCGCACAAACCCCGCTGAGGCAGCTACAATACAAAAGGCTCAAAGTGTCTAGATTAACAGAGTCTCGAGCCTGGCTCTCAGAATACGGCAATTTCTCCTGCCTATCCCCCCAGATCGACGGCACTTGGCTGGCTGGCTATCCCCCCAGCAGCGCATCTGAGTCCAGCCGCCAGACAAGACCCAGCTCTGCCCACCAGCCGAGACAGAGGGAAAAAAAGTCAAACTGGTGCGTTTCCCTTCCGTCCGTGAGAGCCGGGGCTAGCCAGGAGCGGGAGTCAGCGAAAGAGAGGAGGTTTTTCGCTGAGTGGTTTGAAGTCCCAATTAACAGCTCTGTGCCGTGTCCTGAGGCTGCTTAGGTGATCCGAAGGCTCTGTTTGATTGTCAATTCAGGTCTTGGTTTCCAGAGGGATATAAGGAGATGTGTGGTTAGTCCGCCAACTTGACTCCGCCCCTGTTTCATTTTTTTTAACTTTAATTTCTGCATTTTTTCATTTTTTAAAAAAACTGTGCTTGAGATGAAGGTTTACAGAAAAAAATCAATTTCTCATTAAACAGTTAGTACAGATACTCTTTTATTGACATTGTTTAGCATCCTCAGAACAGGTCAGTACTCTCCCTTCTCAGCCTTGCATTTCCTATTATCAGCTTTCCTGTCTTCTCTTGCCTTCTAGTCCTTGTCCCTGGGCTGGCATGTCCCTTTACTCTTGTTTTGTTTTATGTGACTCTTCAATATTTGGCTAAATGGTGAGCTTCAAGAGTGACTACATTAATGAACTGAAAATGTGTCTTGGGGCCATACTCTCAGGGTTTCTCCACTATCTGTCAAGCCAGTAAGTCTGGTCTTTGCTTTTGAGTTAGAATTTTATTCTATATTCTCTACAGCTTTATCCAGGACCCTCTGTTGTGACCCCTATCAGAGCAATAATTGATGGTAGCCAGGCACTATCTAGTTGTACTGGATTCAGTCTGGTGGAAGACAGTGTAAATGTGGTCAAGTGGTCCTTTGGACTAATCTCTCCCTTGTTTCTCTGTTATTTTTTTTCTTCATTCTTTCTTGTTCCCCAAGGGATAAGACCAGTACCGTAGATGGCCACTCACAGGTTTTTCGGATCCCAGATGCTATTCATCAAAATACAGTTTAGCAATTTGGTCCCTCGGGGAATTTGGACATGCCTGTGGATCTTCCATGATGTCGCCTTGTACAAGTTGTCCTGACTACCCCAGTAGTGTGTACTGTCTTACCATTCACCAAAGTTGCCACTTTTGTGTTGTCTATTTAGTATTTTTACATCTACACTCCTTCCTTTCCTGGTAGCCTTCAAAACCTTCAAAGACTGTTTTTGTGTGTAAACCTTTTCATGAGTTTTTACAGCAGTGGTCTCATACAACAGTTATCCTTTGGGGATTGACTGGTTTCACTTAGAATAATGCCCTCCAGTTTCTACCACATTATGAGATGATACTCAGTTTATACGGCACAATTTGTTGAAAAGACTGTCTTTTCCACATTCTGTGGATTCAGCCCTTTATTGAAGATCATGTAGCCACAAATAAATAAATAAAACCATTGCTACCAAGTCGATTCCACTCATAGCAACTCTATAGGACATGCTAAAATCTCCTCCATAGAGTTTCCAAGGAGCACCTAGTGGATTTAAACTGGCCATTCTTTTGGTTAACAGTCATGTCACTTAACCACTATGCCAGGGTATTTCGCAGGTGACATAGGTGGACAGATTTACACCTGGGTTCTCGGTTCTGTTTCACTGATTCATGTATTTGTTATTGTACAAGGACTAGACATCTTTGTTTCTAAGGGATGTGTCTTGTAAACAGCATAGTGATGGATCCCGTTTTTTCATCTGTTTTGTCAGTCTCCATCTCTTCATGGGTACATTTAGATCATTTAATTTAGTGTAATAATTGGTAAGTGTGAGTTTTTTGTTTGTTTTTCCTGTCATTTTGTACTGCTTGTTTTGTGGTGCTTACATTTTCTTTGTTCTTACTCTCTTGTGCTGTATTCCTTTGGTTTGAAGATTTCTTTTTATTTCTTTTGTTTTTGTAGATTTTGCTTTTATTGAGACTTCATGTTTTCCTTCTTTATTTTGATGAATAGGTTTGTCGACTTTCTTTTTGGTTACATTGAAATTCACCCTTTCTTCCTAGGTTTGAACTAACCTATTACTACTTGATAGTGCCTTGTATTCCACATCATTAAAAATTCTGTATTTACACCATTTAGTCCTTCTTTTATTAACCATTATGGTTCCCTGTTGTAATTCTTTTGGTTTTGGATAGTCCTTGCGAGTTCATTTTTAGACTGTTACAATCTTGCCTCCTAGACTCAGGCTGTGGTCTCATGTTGTTGGTTCTCAAACCAAAGGACTAGCTTTAATAATTCTTGTTAAGTTTGGTTTGGTTTTTGCATATTTCCTTAATTTCTCCTTATTTAAAAATATCCTAATTTCGTCATCATATTTGAACAAGAGTTTTAAGGAAGGCATCCTAGATCCCATGAACCAAAGTATTTATCCAGGGTGACTGGAAGCAGAGGCTTCAGAGGACAATTTCCAAGAAATGTTGAGGATAAGAAATAAAAATTGTCTAACTTGAGAGTGATACTGGCTTCTTCCCCTTCTATTCCCCCTACTCCAGCAAACATTCATCTGAATAGTGATACACTGTGTTGAGTTTGCCCCCTAAATAAGTAAGAGTCCACTCAGTTTTGCATTGTCGTCTCCACAATGCAATTCAGCAAGTACTTTCTCTCACTGGATTTCAAGTTTTACAATTGAGCTTTTGCTACTAGACCTTTCACTCTACTTATAAACCAAAACCAAACAAACTGCCATTGAGTCAAACCCAATTCATAGTGGCGCTATAGGACAGAGTAGAACTACCCCACAGAGTTTCCAAGGAGTGCCTGGCAGATTCGAACTGCTGACTTTTTGGTTAGCAGATGTAGCACTTAACCACTATGCCACCAGGGTTTCCTTCTCCCTACTACAGGAACATTATTTGTAAAAAATTAAAATCATTAAATTAATTTTCCTGCTTCATTTCCCAAATGTCCAATGCCTTTGGGATAAAATTCAAATGACTTAAAATGGCATATAAAGCCACTCATTCACCTTACGCTCTTATGCATACACCAATGGCCATCGAACAGTACATTCTAGACAGGTTATACTGCTTACATTTGTAGAATGCACATTATTTACTCACTTCTGGCCCTCCATACATCCCAGCTGTCTCTTGAAAAGTGATTGCTCATCTTACTTGTACCATCGCTTTGCCTATAAAACTTACTGCAAGACTTTCACAAAGATACTTTTTTCCCAAAAGCCATTTTATTACCAAAGTAATACAATTCTACTTTAATTATGTGCTTAATTATCCTCCTCCTAGCATGCATTCAGAAATTGTGCCTTGTTTATGCATATATTCTTAGTCCCAGCACACTGCTTGGTTTATTGCCTGTGCACAATAAATCATGAGTTAAGTGAGTGATGCATTTAAGGGCTTTGTAAAGAAAATAATAAAAGCACTGTTGTGTAACAGCACAATTTACACCTTGATGTGTAAATACACATCTGTAAATAATTAAAGCGTGATTATATAAAAAGCAAGCTATAAATGGTATACAGTCAAATGACAGAAGTAAACCTATCCAACCAGTAGTTTCATTAATTTCTTTCTGGGAAAGTTTTGTGAATTTAGGTCAAATTCTCTATCTAGGCACTATTTAGATATTTTCAGATATGTTGCCTTGATATAATGATGTACTTTCAGCTGACCCTTGCCATTGTTAGTTGGGATATGGAGAACACTTTGAAATGGTGGAAACACATTCCTGTGTGTAGACTTCTGACATTGTCTTTATCACTCCTTTATTATAAGAAATTTTTCTCAGTAATTATCAGCTAGTATTTACCATCAGTATTTGTTTATCTGTTTGTGCTCTATTTTTCTCATGAGAGCAGGCACCTGTGTGTCGTTATTTCTCAGTACAGTGTCTGGCACAGAGTGAGGGTTCAATAAGTAATGGTTGAATAAATTAAATAATTAAATATTCTAGAGAAACACTGCCATAAATGGAGAAAAGACTGAGGTTGCCAAGGATTTCATTTTACTTAGATCTAAAATCAAGACCCATGGAAACATCAGTTGAGAAATTAAAACACACATTGCATTTGGAAAATCTGCTGCAAAAAACCTCTTAAAAGTATTCAAAAGTAAGAATGTCAAATTGAAGACTAAAAAGCACCTGACCCAAGCCATGGTATTTTCAATCACATTATATGCATGCAAAGCTGGATAATGAACAAAGAAGACAGAGGAAGAATTGATGCCTTTGAATTGTAGTGTTGAAGAAGAATGTTGAATGTACCACAGACTGTGAAAAGAATCAACAGATCTGTTCTGGAAGAAGTACAACCACAGTGCTCCTTGGAGCAAAGATGTTGAGACCACATGTTACATACTTTGGACATGTCAGGAAGGATCAGTCCTTGTAGAAAGATGTCATGCTTGGTAGGATGGAGGGTCAGTGAAAAAGAGGAAGACCTTCGACCAGATGGATTGACATAGTGGCTGCAATTATGGGCTTAAGCATAAAAATAACTATGGACTTGGTGCAAGACCGGGCAGTGTTTCGTTCTGTTGTTCACAGGGTCACTGTGAGTTGAAACTGACTTGACGGCACCTAACAATAACAACAGAGAAATATCAGTCACTCTGATAGAAACTCTTCAAGTTTAGACTTTGAAACAGAATGTTCATAAACTATAGTTCTGCTTTGTTGAATCACGTACATCTTTAATGTATAAAAACATTTTCTATCGTTAATCTCTGTGAAATACCTACTACAAGCTTCTGTACTTGGGAAATGATTGGAGCCCTGGTAGTACAGTGATCTAGTAATATGGCTGCTAACCAAAACACTGGCAGTTTAAATCCGCTAACTGTTTCTTGGAAACTCTATGAGGAAGTTCTACTCTGGAGTCACTATGGGCCTGAATTTACTCAACAGCAGTGTGGTTTTGATTGTCATGGTAAACTTTTCAGGACTGTGATGCCAAATTTGTGCGTTAGCCTGGGGGCAGATATTGAAGCCCATCCTTGCTTTGCTGGTAGAGAGTGGTTCATTGGCAAATCAACCTAAAAAAAAAATCTCCCCTTGCAGAGATCCCTCATTGTAGAGCTCTACATTTTTGCCTGCTGTGATGTACTCTAAAACATTACTTACAGCTATAACCACCTGTAGCTTAACCTTGATGACCATTATTAGACAATCCAGTAGTTTTCTACATCTGGCTGGTCACCAGAATCACCTGGAAGTAGAGGCAAGTGTTTTTAAAAATACAGACTTCTTGGCTAACACCACAGTTATGGTGAATTCTGTTATTACATAAGAATAAAATTTCCCGGTGATTCAGTTGATCAGTCAGGTAAGCAGTAAGGATGACCTCCATAGGCACAGGGGGACAGGAACTGGAAAAAAACACTGCCTCTCCAACCTTAACATGTGTTATGGATTGAATTATGTCCCCCAAAATGTGTGTCAACTTGGTTAGGCCATGATTTCCAGTATTGTGTGGCTGTTCTTCATTTTGTGATCTCATACGATTATTCTACTTGTTATAAATCCTAACCAAACGAAACCCTGGTTGCATAGTGGTTCAGTGCTACATTGCTAACCAAAAGACTGGCAGTTCAAAACCACCAGGCACTCCTTAGAAGCTTTATGGGGCAATTCTACTCTACCCTATAGGGTTGCTATTAATCAGTGATGCCTCGATGTCACTAGGTTTGTTTTTTGTGGTTTTGGTATGGTGTTAGTGAGGCAGGGTTAGAGGCAGTTACGTTAACAAGGTAGGATCCAAGATAGCTAAACTCCTTCATATAGACAAGAGAGGCTCCAGCAGAGAGGAAAGGGATTTCAGACAACCTAGAAAGAAGAGTCTAGAGCAGAGTAGGTCCTTTGGACCTAGAAACCCTATGCTGACAGGTTCTTAGACTAAGAGAAGATTGATAACAAGGACCTTCTTCCAAAAAAACCAAAAGAGAGAGAAAGGCTTCCTTTGGAGTTGGCACCCTGAAGTCAGACTTCTAGTCTATGGGAGAATAAATCTTGGCTTGTTAAAGCCATTCACTTGTGGCATTTCAATTATGTTAGCAGGAGACAATGGGTTTGGATTTGTTCTAGAGAGTCTTGTTAAAATGCAAATTCTGCTTCAGTAGATCAGGAATGGAGCATGAAATTTGCATTACAAACAAACAGCAAGGTAATATTGGAATGAACAGTTTGTGGACCACATTTTGATCATTATCTAGAGTTTTGAGGACAAAATAGATTGGAAGATATTCAGATGTATAAATAGAACAGAGAAACGCTTGGGTAAGTTCTGCAATGTATATAGTGTTCAACAATTATTGTCATAATTTTAATATTTTAATTTCTCTGTTCTGTCTTGGAGATTTGAGATGACTTATTGAATAGTAGTTGAGAAATAGGCTGTCACGGTTTGCTCACAGATCAACAGAGCTGCCATTCTTGGTTGTTTAGAAATACAGAATATTGGACCCAAACCCAGATACTTTGCATCAGAATCTGCATATTAACAATATCCACTAGTGGTTTTTAGGGGAATTATTTTGAAAAACCCTGGGAAACAGGTTGTCTTTACATGTAGACAAAACTGTTTTCCGTAATAGTTGCAGTATACAAATAAGGGAAATTTTTTCTACTTTTCTACTAACAAGAAACTTTCAATTCCATCCCAACCTCCCATCTCTCTAAATGTGCCTCTGATAAGAAAAAAAAGGAGGAGAGGACAAGAGTAGAAGAAGGAATGGGGATTATAAAATTATGCCATTGAATATTTATACTTGAAAGAGAGAACATGTAATGTTCTACCCACAACATCAGAGGATGTTGCCAAGTATTGTAGGAAAAATTTAGGCTAGCACATGAAGAAATACTGCCTGAATGAGAGTAGGTACTTTTCTCATCATCTTTTATAATGCCTTTATCTGCAAAATGTAGACTTTGTTATGCCCTCTGCCTGCCTCATGCTGTTGCTCTGGGAGATCAAACAAGATAATGAATATGAAAGTAGTTTGAAAAGTATAAGCCTTTCTAAAAGTTTAAAGGATTGAGAGGGTGGGTAGCTTGGTTGAAAGACTTTGGAATCAGCCAAGCCAGCCAAGTGCCATCAGTTGGATCTGACTCATGGCGACCCTAGGGGCTAGGGTAGAACAGACCCCCAGAGTATTCAAGGAGCATCTGGTGGATTTGAAGTCAGAAAGCCAAGTTTAAATCCCTGATTTTCATTTGACCTCTGCAGGTTTGGGGGCTACTCCTTTAAGTTCTTTACTTTTCATCTGTAAATATGAACAATATAGTACCTGCTCACTTACTAAGATTCTGGTGTTGCATCAAATGAGATAATATACTTGAAATTGTTTATTAACAACAAAACATCATCCAAGTGCTGTTTATTGTTCCTATTATCTTATCTTGGATGCCACAAAACAATATATAACTAAATTGCAACAGTCATTCTGGTCAAAGAAAAAAAGAGCTAGAACAGACAAAAACTGAGAACATCAAAGACATGAAGAAAATCACCCCAGATGACAGAAGGACCTATATGATTGGGAGACTACATCAGCAGCAGAACAGAAGAACTAGATGGTGCCCAGCCACCACCAAAGATAGCCCTGACAGGGAAAACAATGTAGAGTCCCTTACATAGCACAAAAGAAAGGGTTGTACTGATGTAAAACTCTATTAAAAGACCAGATTGATGGTCTGACAGCCTTTAGGGTCCCATAAGAACATGGTCCATAGACTTGCTGCTAGGCCAGAGCTAAAACCAGTACTGATGCTAATGTTTTCAGACAAAGAATGGACAGGACTTGGGGATAAACAGTAGCACAGGTGCTGTGTGTACTTTATGGTTTAATATGTATAGTATGAAGTTGTCCTACTGATTTATTTTTATGGGGGAGAGAAGACAATGGACAGGAGGGCACAAGTGTTGGTTGCATGGATACTAGAAGTAAAGAGTGGAATAGTGTCCTGTCACAGGGTGAGGAGAGCAGATAGAATTTGTAGAGGTAAGGGGCAGAGTCAATATAGCAGACTAAACATATGTCTCCCTAAATCCCTCTGGAAACCAAAGCCTGAACTGATAACTAAATAGAGCATTCCAGACACCAAGTGAGCCCCAGGACACAGCATAGTGTTGTCTACTTGGTCTACATACTGCTGAACAGAAAGCTTCTTCTACTTTACCAACTCCCACCCTTGTTGAGTCCTAGCTCTTGTGGACTGAAGGAAAATTGCCATTTTGACTTTTGTTTCTTTGTCTTGGCCAGTGGGAGGGGCTGAGGTGACTGGCAGCAGGGCTCAGATGTGCTGCTGATGAGATCGGTAAGTGAAGTCACCACATTTTGAGACCTGGCCTTGGAGACTGTACAGCTCAGCACCTCTGACCTCTCTCTGTCTCTCAGAATCTCCAGACCCTTACCTTTGGATAGCCTTTTCCAAGGTGGGGGGGGAGGGGGGCTTGTGCAGGATGCCATCTTGATTCACTGGGAGTTGGAGTTTCCTATATGGAAGCCTCAGCTGGACCTAATTCCCAGGCTGGGAGACAGTGCCTGCCCAGAGAGTGCTTTTATGGCAATAAAGCAGTCTTTCATACAGAGGTGCGTACTTTGCCAGCTGGGAAGAAGGACTTGCACACCTGAAAGGTTGACTAATTTTGGAAGCTGTCAGATAACTTTTACCTTGCAACAGAGAAATAACTCAGTGCTTCCAGGTGACTTCTCTTCCCGCCTCTACTGTCTCACGTTATAGAGTCAGCTAATGGTTCCCCGGTGACTCTATAAGTGGGGCTGTGTCTTAGCCAATCAGAAGGTGGAGCTTGCTACCCCACAGAATCCACCAAGCCTAGTCACTGCAGTAGAGGTGTCTGGTTATCAGCTTCCTTTTCAGACTGAGCTTTAGACCCCATTAAAATAACACTGGAGAAACAAAATAACCCCCAGATGCCCCAAAAGCAACAAACTTTAGACCAGAACATTAGGAAGAATTCACCTATGACTTCAGAAAGCCCACAAAAGAAAGATCCAAAGAACTTTCCAGATGAAGAAGCCTTTCTGAAACTATCACAGGGTGAGTACCAAAGGATTCTTTATAGAGCCCTCCTAGACCTTGTACAAAATGGAGCAGAGCAAAATGAAAAATTAGGCAAGCTGTTTGATCTGATAGAACACCAGTACTCTGAAATCCAACAGATCAAGAACAAAATCAAAGAGATAAAAATTCAATTCAAAGCCAATAAAACAGAATTGAGCAAATGGAAAATAGACTTTCTGACTTGGAAGACAGAGCTATGATTCCAGCCTCTATGAGGAAAAATCAGAAAAAAAAAAAAAAAAGAACAAAGAAGAAGCATTTAAAAGCATGTGGGACTCTATTAAGAGGAACAATCTGTGATTAACTGGAGTTCCTGAACAGAGTGTGACACCTGAGAGCACAGAGACTATTGTGGCTGAGCTGCTGAGAGAAAACTTCCCAGAAATTATGAAAAAAGAGAATATAGATACCCAAGAGACATATTGAATGTCACTCAACATAGATCCCCAAAGAAAGCCTCCAAGACACTTTATAATCAAGCTTAACAAAATGAAACACAAGCAGAAACTCTTAAAGGCAACAAGATTCAAAGCAAAGATAACATTCAGAGGGAAGCCCTGTAGGCTTTTGTCTGATTTCTCAGCAGAAACGATGCTGGCACAGAGACAATGGGATGACACATTCAAAGCCTTGAAGGAGAAGAACTTCCAACTGAGAATTACACATCCTGCAAAACTATCTTTCAAATATGAAAATGAAATCAAGACATTCACAGATAAACAGAAATTCAGAGATTTGTAAAAACCAAATCAAAGCTACAAGAAATACTGAAAGAAGCTCTTAACTTAGAAGAACAAAACCATTAACTCCGTATTTTAGGAAGAAATACAGGATACATCATCCAGAAACCTACTCAGTTAGGGAAGGCTCCAAACTCACTCAAAGCTAGAAGTAATCCAGTGATTATATCATCAAAACTATGATGTCATCATATTAAAGAGAGATGTACTACAGTCATTATAATCCTTCCAGATGGAGAGGAAGTTAATAAGACCTGTATAGTTAAAATAGGGTTTAAACATAAACTTTTAAGGGGAATCACAGGAGCAGCTGCAATGTGCAATAAAGATGCAGCATATCAAATCAATAAACATAATACAGGAGTCCCAACAACCACAAAACCAACCCTGAAAAAAGTGAAAAATCAACTCATAAAGAAGAATGTTCCAAAAAGAATAATAAGAATGAGAGACAAAACACTAACATAAATGTATCACAATGACAGCACTGAACACGTACCTATCAATAATTAGGTTGAATGTAAACGGACTGCATGCTCCAGTAAAGAGACAACGAGTTGGATCTTAGATCAAAAACACAATCTATCCATATGTTGCTTACAGGAAACTCAACTTAGACTTAAAGATATGAACAAACTGAAAATTAAAGGATGGAAGAATATATATCAAGCTAACAATACGCAAAGAAGAGCAGGTGTGGCAATTCTAATCTCAGATAAAATTGATTTTAATGTAAAATCTACCACCATGGACAAGGATGGACACTATTTACTGCTGAAGGATTCAATACAGAAGCAAGACTTAACAATATTAAATATTTATGCATCCAATATTACAGCACCTAGATACATCAAAGATATGATGACTACACTCAAAAAGGAGATAGAACACTCCACAATAATAGTAGGAGACTTGAACACTCCACTCTCAATATTGGACAGATCATCTAGAAAAAAGCACAATAAAGGCACAGAAGACTTTATTGCCACAATTAACCATCTAGACCTCATCGAAATATACAGAACTTTCTGTCCATCAGTGGACAACTACACCTTCTTCTCCAGTGCACATGGAACATTCTCTAAAATAGACCATGTGTTAGGACATAAAACAATTCTCAACAAAATCCATACCATTGAACTGATGCAAAGCATCTTCTCAGATCATAAAGCCATAAAAGTCAAAATCAATAGCAGAAAAAACATAGATAGAAAGTGGAACTCATGGAAACTGAACATCTTGCTCAAAAAACCATAGGTTATAGAAGAAATCAAGGATGAAGTAAAGAAATTGATGGATTCTAACAAGAATGAAAACACTTCCTACCAGAACCTATGGGATAAAGCCAAAGCAGTGCTCAGAGGTCAGTTTATCTCCATAAATGCACACATCTGGAAGGAAGAAAGAAACCAAATCAAAGAACTGACACCACAGATTGAACACTAGAGAGAGAACAGAGGAACCCCTGAGGCACCAGGAGACAATAGATCATAAAGATTAGAACAGAACTAAATGAACTGGAGAATAGAAGAACAATTGAAAAAATTGAAAAGACCAAAAGCTGGTTTTTTGAAAAGATCAACAAAATAGACAAACCATTTGCTAAACTTACTAAAGAAAAACAGGAAAGGAAACAAACAATCCAAATTAGAAATGAGAGGGGATTTGTTACAATAGACCCAGCAGAAATCAAAAATATCATAGCTGAATACTATGAAAGACTGTGTTCTAACAGTCAAAAACCTAGAGGAAATGGACAAATTCCTTGATTCATATCACGTACCAAAATTATCACAAGGTGAAGCAGAACAACTTAATAAACCCATCACAAAGGAAGAGATTGAAAAAGTAATAAAAAAACTGCCAACCAAAAGAACCCAGGCCCAGATGGCTTCACTAGAAGAGTTATCTCCAATACTACTGAGACTATTTCACAGTGTAGAAAGGGATGGAGTACTCCCAAACTCATTCTATGAAGTCAGCATAACTGTGATACCCAAACCAGGGAAAGACCCAACCCAAAAGGAAAACTACAGAGTGATATCACTCATGAATCTAGATGCAAAAATCTTCAACAAAATTCTTGCCAATAGAATACAACAATATATCAAAAAAATAATCCGTCACAACCAAGTTGGATTCATACCAGGGGTGCAAGGCTGGTTCAGCATCAGAAAAACAATTAATGTGATCAACCACATAAATACCACAAAAGACAAGAATCACCTGATCTTGTCTATTGATGCAGAAAAGGCATTTGATAAAGTCCAACACCCATTCATGCTAAAAACTCTCAGCTAAATACGAATAGATGGCCAATTCCTCAATGCAGTAAGGGCCATTTATACAAAGCCAACTGCCTACGTCATCCTGAATGGAGAGAGACTGCAGAAGTTTCCCTTGAGAACAGGAATTAGACAAGGATGCCCACTCTCACCTCTCCTATTCAAAATTGTACTAGAAGTTCTAGCCAGAGCAATTAGACAAGACTAAGGAACAAAGAGCATCTGCCTCGGCAAAGAAGAACTAAAAATCTCCCTACTTGCAGACGACGTGATTGTATATGCAGAGAATCCCAAAGAATCCGTAAGGAAACTACTCAAGCTGATAGAAGAGTTTGGTAAATTCTCAGGATACAAGATAAACATAAGTAAATCAGTAGAATTCCTTTATACCAACAAGATTATTAAGGAAGAAATCACCAAGTCAATAACATTTACTATAGCCCTGTTTTAATCAGCTAGGGCTGCTCTAACTGAAATATCACAGAGTGGATGGATTTAACAAAGAAAGGTTTATTCTTACACAGTCTGGTAGGCTACAAGTCCACATTCAGGGTGTCGACTCCAGGGGAAGGCTTTTCCCCTTGTCAGTTCTGGAGGAAAGTCTGGTATTGCATCAGTCTTTGTGCAGGGAGGATTTTGGCACAGGAACCTCAGGTCTGAAGGATGCACCCTTTCCCAGTACTGCTTTCTTGATGGTATGAGGTTCCCAATTCTCTGCCTGCTTCTCTGTTCTTTTATCTCTTGTAGGATGAAAGGATTAAGAGTGGGACAAGCCATACTCCAGAGAAACTCCCTTTACAGTGGAGCAGGGTAGGTGATGCTATGAAGGGATTTACAGCCCTACCCTAATCCTTTAACATAGAGCACAGGAAAACCACAAAATGAAGGACAGTCACAAAATACTGGGAATCATGGCCCAGCCATATATCTACACATATTTTGGGGGGAACACAAGTCAATCCATGACAAGCCCACAAGAAGATAAAGTACCTAGGAATAAATCTAACCAGAGAAATAACAGACCTTTACAAAAAGAACTACAAACCCTTACTACAAGAAACTAAGAGAAAGTTACATAAATGGAGAAACCTACCATGCTCGTGGATAGGAAGACTTAACATGGTGAAAATGTCTATTTGACCTGAAGCAATCTACTCATATAATGCAATCCCAATACAAGTTCCAGTGACATTTTTTTAATGAGATTGAGTAACAAATTACCAACTTGTCTGGAATGAGAAGAAGCGCCAGGTAAGTAAAGCATTACTAAAGAAGAACACACTGGGAGGCCTCTCATTACCTGACCTTAGAACCTATTACACTGCCACAGTAGTCAAAACAGCCTGGTACTGGTACAAAAACAGATAGATAAATCAGTGGAACAGAATCGAGATCCCAGAGATGACATCATCTGCCTATGAACAGTTGATATTTGACAAAGGCCCTAAGACATTAAACTGAGATAAAAACAATCTCTTCAATAAATGGTGCTGGCAAAATTGGATGTCCATCTGCACTAAATTAAAACAAGATCCATATCTTACACCAAATGTCAATTGAACTTTTGGGGTTTTAATAATAATTAGACAAATATCTTGCTTTTTTTCAGTTTATATCAATAAGGAAGTAAGGTAAAAAGCTGCAACTCAGATCCAGTTGCATTCAAGAACCACTAAGTTGTTTTCAGTGATATTTGTCAAATTAACTTGATGTCTGTAACACCAAACCACAATACTCAAATCAAGTGTAAACAGATCTTCCCTTAAGACTACAGCCTTCAGTATGAACTATATTTCAACATAAAAGAAACAAAAATTCTCACAACTGAGCCAATTAGCAACATCATGATAAATAGAGAAAGTACTAAAGTTGCTAAGGATTTCATTTTACTTGGGTCCTCAATCAATTTCCGTGGAAGCAGCAGTCAAGAAATTAAATGATGTACTGTGTTGTGTGAATCTGCTACAAACGACCTCTTCGAAGTGTTAAAAAAAAAAACAAACACGTCACCTTGAGGGCTCAAGTGTGCTTGACCCAAGCCATGCAAAAACTGGACAATGAATAGGGAAGGCAGAAGAAGAACTGATGCATTTGAATTATGATGTTGGATGGCCAAAAGAACAAATAAATTTATCTTGGAAGAAGTACAAACATAATACTCCTTAGAATCAAGAATAGTTAAATTTTGCCTATGTCCTTTGGACATGTTATCAGGAGGGACCAGTTCCTGGAGAAGGACATTACTGATGGTAAAGTAGAAGGTCAGCAAAAATGAAGTCCTTCAGTGAAATACACTGACACTGTGGCTGCAACAGTGGACTCGAGCATAACAATCCTTGTTGGATGGTGCAAGACCCGACTGTCTTCATCCTGTTGTACAAAGACTTACTGTAAGCTGGAACCAACAAATGGTAACTAACAACAACAATGGTAATCTGGGGGTAAGAAAATTTATATACTGCATTATCATATGAGTTTATCCATAAAGACAAAAGTCTCAAAGGATAAACACAGAGGAAATTTGTATTGTAACTCAGGGAGAAAAAAGTAGGTAACTTGGGTTTCAGTTTTAGATATTATTTGCTAACTATATGACACGGTAAAATGGCTTTCTTAAGCCATAAACAAAAACCATGGCCTTTGAATTTATTTCAGCTCATAGTGACGCTATAACCAGTAGCCATATAATGATCTACAAATTAAATGATAATAAGTGTTTCATAAGCATTTTGTAAGTTAAGAAAAAAAACATTCACCAAATGCTTCTCACAATATGTGACCCTTTAAACGTTCATCAAAGACATTTTCACTCAGTCATATTAAATAAAAAGAAAAAAGAAAAAAAAAGATAGTTGCTGTAGTTGTTCCATTAAATTTCTAGAGAAGAAAAAATTATGTTCTGGGTGCAAAGGCAACATCCACAAGTGGCCAGGTTGCAAGAAGAACCAAAACATAGCTAGCAAGTTCATGCTTGCATCTTTCCCTCATCTTGGTACTTTAGTTATAAGGGGGAGTTTTTCTTTATCTTAACCAGGCTTGAAGATGATAAATGACGGATCTTGTTTCTTCAAACAATGCCTATAATAGATCTGTCAGATATCCTATTTAAACATTAATGGCTTTCGCAAGCAGAAGGGCTTATGAAACACCCAAATCTGAGGAAAAAGACAAATATCCAACATAATTCATAGACAAGTGAGCTCAGGGCAAAAAGCCAGCAAAGGATGTTTGTCCACAGCTGAGAAGCAGAAGCTGAGCCTGGCCTGGCCTGTCTGGATATTTTGCCGGCACAGCTGTGGTCTCTACCCCCTGTTGCCTGGAGTTTCTCCAGCGACCTCACCTATGACTTTCCCTTAGTTCCTTGTGCACTTGGATTATTTTTCCAAGGGAAACTTGTCTATTACTTTAGCAATGGGCAGACAGATACGGTGTACATGGTGCAGCTGGGAAGGCAACCAGACCCGAACATTGAAAAGGCCTATAGATGGCATGTAGCATTTCTGTTAACCTGGTTTCTGCCTTCTCAATTCTCCTTCCTAATCTTCTCTTGTGTTCCTCACAGTTTGGCTCCAGGAAATTATTCATCGTATGTTTTCATCTTTTATGGACCAGCTCCAAGTTGTTCTAAACATTAAGTCAGAACTCCAAGAAGACCAAAGAAACAGAGGTCTAAGTAACTCTCACCTTTGAGGAAGAAGGCCAGCAGGCACTGTACACACCAAGGTTTGCCGTTGCCAGGTTTGCCCCTTTCCTTCTGGTTTTAAGCAGAGGCAAGACAAGTGTCTTCCAATTACTAGCAGAGTCTATATGAGAAATTGTTTTCCTCAACGTCATGAAATTCCACAGTTTTCATACGTTAATTACCCCATTCATTACACATAAAAACCAAACCAAACCCACTGCTGTCAAGTCAATTCCAGCTCATAGCAACTTTATGGGCCAGAGTAGAACTGTCCTATAAACTTTCCAAGGAGCTCCTGGTGTATTTGAACTGCCGACCTTTGGGTTAGAAGACATAGCACTGACCGTTATACCACCAGGGTTTCCTTCCTCACACACAGAAAGAGCATGTTGCTTCCACAAATTCAAATTCAAAGAGGAAAGGTAAAAGGCTGCTATGGTAAAAATGATAATGACACCCCTTTCCAAATGTCTACATCTTAATCCCAGGGCCCTTGAATGTGTTCCTCTACATTACAAAATAGAATTCACTGATGTGATTATGTTAAGAGTCTTGAGATGGGGAGATTATTCTGGAATATCTGAGTTGGGCCAGTGTAATAATATGGGTCATTATAAGAGGGAAGAAGGAGAGTCAGAACAAAGATGTGATGACTGAGGCCCAGTTTTTAGTCACAATGAAAACTCTGCAGATGCTATGCTGCTGGCATAATTAAAGACGGAGGAAGGTGCTGCAACACGAGAAATGCAAGGAGCTACAAAAGGCAAGGCAACAGATTGTCCCCTAGACCCTCCAGAAGTAATACAGTTTGACTGACACCTGATTTTAGCCCAGTGACACTCGTATCAAGGAGCTCTGGAAATGCATTGATTAAGCACTTGGCTGCTAACGAGAAGGTTGGCAGGTTGAGCTCACTAAGCACTCCATGAAAGAAACACAGATGTGGCAGTCTGACTCTGTAAAGATTTGTAGCCTTAGAAATGCTAGGGGACGGTTCTACTCTGTTTTGTGTGGTCACTATGAGTCAGTATCAACTTGATAGCAAAGGAATTGGTTTTGACACCATTTCATACTTCTGACCTCCAGAATTGTATAAAATAACACAATTGTGTTGTTTTAAGCCACTCAATTTGTAGTAATTTGTTCCTTGGGAAATTTACACAAAGAGTACTCCTTAGAGCTATTTACAACCTGACATCAGGAATTTTGGGAGGGCAAAAGATATTGAACACTTATTTGTATAACATTACTTGTTTTATTGTAATACCAAATTGAGGTGATCTAATTAAGTATGATCACCTCATATTTTATTATTAATGAATAATGTTCAAAGAATTGTATTATGATAGAACTTAATGTTAACAACATGTCAAAATTTTGTTTTAAACCCTCAAAGCACTTCAGGAGCTTGCACTGCCTCCAGGCAAGTGTTGTAAACATTAGTTATCCTGGTATCACTGAACCACAGCAGCACATCCAGGTGATGCGTGCTAAATAAACTTTCATCTGCTGTGATATAGTGCTGTAGATTGTATCTCTCAAATATAACTTCTGGAAAATAGCTTAACTTCTAAAATCAGTAGTTATCCGTTTCAAGGGTTGCCTGGAATATTGCATGTAGAAAGAGACAGAATGAGCAAAACAAGGAAGTCTCATGGTTTACTATTAAGTGCATGTATTAAAATGGTGACTAGAATTCACCTTCAGTGACATCTGCTAGAAGGCTTAGATATGCAGCTGTTTTGCTTTCGTTTCATTTGGTAAGCTTGTAGAATGGTCTCAGCTTGTGTTTTGTCTTGGTTGTTAGGTCCCACTGAGTCAGTTCTGACAGTGACCCTATGTACAACAGAATGAAATGCTACCCAGTCATGCAGCACGCTCAAAATTAGTGTTATATTAGATCCCATTGTCATACCTGCTGTGTCAACATATCTTGTTGAGGGTCTTCCTCTCTTTTGCTGAACCTCCTGATTACATGTCCAAGGTTGTCTCACCATCATCCTCTCTTCTAAAGAGCATTCTAGCTGTACTTCTTTCTTGACAGATTTGTTCATTCTTCCAGCCATCCAAAGTATCCTTCATCAATGCCATGATTCAAAGGCATCAATCGTCCTTTAGTCTACCTTATACACTGTCTACCTCTTACATGCTTATGAGACAATTAAAATACCATGGCTTGGATTAGGTGCACCTTAGTCCTGAAAGACATGTATTTGCTTCTGAACACTTTAAAGAAGTCATTGGCAGCTGATATGCCCAATACAGTGTGTCATTTGAGTTCCTGACCGTTGTTCCCATGACTACTGGTTGTGGATTCAAGTAAAATGAAATTTCTGACAATTGCAGTCTCTTCTCTCTCTGTTATGATGTTGCTTATTGGTCCGGTTGTGCTATTCAGACACATTAATTTTTTTACCAAACTCACTGCTGTCAAACTGATTCGAACTCACAGTGACCATATAGGACAAAGTCAATTGCCCCATAGGGTTTCCAAGGCTGTAATATTTATGGAAGCAGCTGCCACTTCTTTCTCCCAAGGAGTGGCTGATGCATTCAAACCTTCAACTTTTTGGTTCGCAGCTGAATACTATAACCACCGAAACACCAGAGCTTTTCCTTTTCTTTCCAACAGCTGACAAAAGATAAGATACTTAAGAACAGAGCCTGTATCTTTTCCCACTTCTTTTTTCTATGTATCACAACTGACTATACTTTGTAGGGAGCAGCCCCCACTTGCCTGTCAGTGGAGACTTGCTTGTTGCCACAATGCAGGAAGCTATGCCACTGGTATTTAGGTACCAGCAGGGTTTCAGCTGAGCTTCCAGACTAAGACAGACTAGGAATAAGGACCTGGCCATCTACTTCTGAAAGGAATTAGACAGCGAAAACCTTATGAAAGCAGCTATAATGCCAAAAAGTGAGCCCCCCAGGTTGGAAGGCATTTGGAAGATGACTAGGGAAGAGCTACCTCCTCAAAGTAGAGTCGACCTTAATGATGTGGATGGAATAAGGCCTTTAAGATCTTCATTCACTGATGTGGGATGACTCAAAATGAGAAGAAACAGCTGTAAACATCGATTAAAAATTGGGATAGTGAATGTATGAAGTATGAATCTAGGAAAATTGAAAATTGTCAGAAATGAAATGGAACGTATAAACATTGACATCCTAGATACTAGTAAGCTGAAATGGACTGGTATGGACCATTTTGAATCCAATAACCATAGTCTACTATGGTGGGAATGAAAACTTGAAGAGGAACAGTTTTGTGTTCATCATCAGAAAGAATATTTCAAGATCTGTCCTGAAGTACAACGCTGTCAGTCATAGGATAATATCCATACACCTACAAGGAAGGCCAGTTAATACCACTATTATTCAAATTTATGCACCAACAACTAACACCAAAGATGGAGAGGCTGAAGATCTTTACCAGCTTCTGCAGTCTGAACTTGATCGAACATGGGTTGATGATTACTGGTGACTGGAAAGCAAAAGTTGGCAACAAAGAAGAAGGATTAGTAGTTGGAAAATATTGCCTTGGTAATAGAAATAATGCCAGAGTTTGTATGACAGAATTTTGCAAAAGTAACAATTTTTTCATTGCGAATAGCTTTTTTTAACCAACATAGATGGGAACTGTACACATGGACTTCACCAGCTGAAATACACAGGAACCAAACTGCCTACATCTGTGGAAAAAGACAACAAAAGAGCTCCATATCAGCAGTCCAAACAAGACCCGGGGCTGACTGTGGCACAGATCATCAATTTTTCGTACGCAAATTCAAATAGAAACTGAAGAAAATTAAAATAAGTCCACAAGAGCCAAAGTATGACCTTGAGTATATCTCTCCTGAGTTTAATGACCATCTCAAAAACAGATTTGATGTGTTGATCACTAATGACAAAGGTCAGACAAATTGTGGAAGGACATCAAAGACATCATCCATGAAGAGAGCAAGAGGTCACTGGAAAGATAGGAAAGAAAGAAAAGACCAAATTAGATATCAGAAGAGACTCTGAAACTTGCTCTTGAATATCGCACAGCTAAATCAAAAGGAAGGAATGGAGAAGTAAAACACCTAAACAGATGATTTCGAAGAGCTGCTCAACAACACAAAGGAAGGTATTATAACATCATGTTCAAAGAGCTGTAAATGTAAAACCAGAAGGGAAGAACACATTCCACAGTTTTCAAGCTGAAAGAATTGAAGGAAAAAAATCAAGCCTTAGTTGCAATAGTGAAGGACTCCACAGGGAAACTGTAAAACGTCTCAGGGAGCATCAAAAGAAGATGGAAGGAATACACAGAGTCATTATACCAGAAAGAACTAGTTGATGTTCAGCCATTTGAAGAGATAGCATATGGTCAGAAACTGATGGTACTGAAGAAAGAAGTCAAAGCTGCATTGAAGGCATTGGCAAAAAACAAGCTCCATGAATTGCTGGAATATCAACTGAAATATTTCAACAAACAGATGCAGTTCTGAAAGTGCTCATGTTGTCTATGCCGGGAAATTTGGAGTACAGCTACCCGGCCAACTGACTGGAAAAGATCCATATGTATGTCCGTTCTAAAGAAAGGTGATCCAACTGAATCTGGAAATTACCGAACAGTATCGTTGATATCACATGTAAGTAAAATTTTGCTCAAGATCATTCAAAAGTGACGGAAACAAAATATTGACAAGGAACTGCCAGAAATTCAAGCTGGGTTCAGAAGAGGACACAGAACCAGGAATATCATTGCTGATGTCAGATGTATCTTGGCTGAAAGCAAAGAACACCAGAAAGATGTTTACTTGTGTTTCATTGACTGTGCAAAAGCTTTTGACTGTGTGGATCATACTACATTATGGCTAACATCTGAGGAGAATGAGAATTCCAGAACACCTAACTGTGCTCTTATGGAACCTGTACATGGATCAAGAGGCAGTTGTGCATACAGAACAAGGGGACACTGCATGGTTTGAAGTCAGGAAAGGTGTGTGTCAGGGTTGTATCCTTTCACCATACTTTTTAATCTGTATGCCAAGCAAATAATCCAAGAAGCTGGATTATATGAAGAAGAATGAGGCATCGGGATTGGAGGATGACTCATTAACAACCCATGTTGCACAGATGACACCACCTTACTTGCTGGAAATTAAGCAGATTCGAAACACTTACTGATGAAGATAAAGGACCACAGCCTTTGATATGGATTGCACCTCATCATTAGGAAAATAAAAACCCTCACAACTGGACCAGTAAGCAATATCATCATACATGGAGAAAGGACAGAGGCTGTCAAGGATTTCATTTTACTTGGTCCACAATCAATGCCCATGGAAGCAACAGTCAAGAAATCAAAATACACATTGCATTGGGAAAATATGCTGCAAAGGACATCTTTAAAGTATTCAAAAGTAAAGGTGTCACCTTGAAGACTAAAAGGCACCTGACCAAAGCCTTGGTATTTTTAATCGCATCATATGCATGCAAAAGCTGGACAATGAACAAAGAAGACAGGAGAAAAATTGATGCCTTTGAATTGTGGTACTGGAGAAGAATGATGAATATACCATGGACTGCCAAAAGAACAAACAGATCTGTTCTGGAAGAAGTACAACCAGAGTACTCCTTGGAAGCAAAGATGGCAAGGCTGCATCTTACATACTTTGGGCATGTCATTAGGAAGGATAAGGCCCTAGAGAAGGACGTCATGGTTGGTAGAGTGGAGAGTCAGTGAAAAAGAGGAAGATCCTCGATGATGTGGATTGACACAGTGGCCGCAATAACAGGCTTAAGCATAAAAACGATTGTGGACATGGCACAAAAGCAGGCAGTGTTTTGGTCTATTGTTCATAGGGTCACTATGGGTTGGAACCAACTCAACAGCACCTAACAACAACATGCTCTGTAGAACAGAATAAAGGTCACAACAAGCATTGAATAAACAAATAGGTAAAGTTGAATTACTTAAAACAACAGCAGCTAACATTGCATAAAGGAATCCCTGGATTGTGCAAACAGCACACTCAAAAACCTTGGTGATGTAGTTGCCAAGAGCTATGTCTGCTAACCAAAAATGTTGGTAGTTCAAATCCACTAATCAAAAGTTGGGAGTTTGAGTCCACTGAGGGGACCCTCAGAAGAAAGCTCAGGCAGTACACCTTCAGAAAATCCAGTCATGGACAATCCTATGGCTGTCAGTTCTGTTGTGACACACGTGGGATCACCATGAATCCAAATGGGCCTGATCGTAACTACTTGGTTAAAACTGTGAAGCTCTCAGCTTATAATGTGTTTTCTCACATGATGCTTCAGTTGCCCACCCATAGACATGATGAGGTAGGCATTGGTCCATGAGGAGGCTCAGTGGGGATGGACATTAACTCCACAGTCATGGCCTGTAATGGAATTCTGGCCTTTTCCCCCACTTCTGGGCTTTGTGGAAAAATTCATTGAACTTTGTCAGATTTCCTTATCCTCATCTGCAGAAAAAGAAAAAGAAGAAAAAAAAAAAGACAGTAAGAAAACTTCCTATCTATTAAAGTTGTAAGGATTAAATTAAACCATCTCCACAAAGTGCTCTAGCACGGGGTCTGCATTTAACAAACGTTTGATAGATTTTAGAGTGCCAGTGTGCTGACTTCGTGGAGCAGGAAAGCAAACATAAGTTATCCAACACCACACACCTCCCTAAAACCAAAATCAAATATCTGAGTAACCTTTTGCTCTGTTTGCTCTCTACTGTGTGTTTGGACTCCACTCTTTAGTCTTTTTTTTCTTTTCTGTTGTTTTATCTTCCCAGGACACACACTATCATTCCATAGCCATGCACATGTACACACACACACACATACATGCATCACTGCCTGGCTCCAGGTGCTGGAGAGAAGCACCGGGTACCTGAATCTATTTCCTTCAGGAACCAGTTAACGGCGTGGGACAACTGTGCAACGACAGAAGTTGTGTGCTTGAGGGACCAGTTCCCTGCAGAGAAGAGCAGTCTTGCATCCAGCCCTAGAAAAGCACTCAGTGTTGTCTTCCCTCCTGCATGAGCCCGCGGTGGTCCTGTTGCCCACTAATCACTGAGTATATAGCTGTTGGTTTATCTGCCTTTTTAAACCTGCTAACTGCAGGAAATCAAAAAAGCCCCTCGGCAGCAGTTGTTTAGCACATCACTTCTAGGTTCCTAAGGAGGCAGAGCTGTCTTCGAGCTTCTAAGGGTCAGAAACGGAGATCAGTATCTTGTCAAATGAAAGGCATGCTTGAAGACATGAGACATTTTTCTTATCCTTCTTTTGCGTGAATCTCATCTCTCAACCCAGGCTCTGTAATTTTTTATATGTTGGTGCCCACATATTGGGCTAAGGACAGCGTATTAGCTCTGCAGGAACTGCCAGAAAGGACAGTAGCTGTTTTGCACCTTAGGTTTTGAGGAGATGAGAATTTGACAAATGGCCTATTTCTCTGGAGGGTGATGAGAAACCAGTGGTTCTGGGATAGCGAGAGAGGAGGATGGAAAAGATAAGAAGAAAACGACACACCTCAGCTTTCCAGAATCTCTTTTTTACATGGAAAGAAAAGAAGCATTGTTCAAGTTGCAAATCCTGTTGCCTGTGATTTGGAAGACCCCTGTGGCTGAATATGTAGCCTAAGAGTCCGCTAAGCCTAGACTGATCTTAAAGGTTTGTCATCATCCTCCGTACTCCAATTCTGGCATCACTTTTCACAGGATTTGTTTTGTATTTTCTGTGTTAACACCCTGAGTGGGTTAAAGATGCCAGCCTTGTGAGAAGCAGAAACAGTCTGGTAATTGGTTTTTAAACACTTTTTTTTTTTTTGCTTTAAATTGATACCATGGGTCTTTCATTCTTCCTCCCGGAGGGATTTAAATTGCTTATGTTTTGAAGTGCGACTCTCCGTTTTCCTATGAGAATTAAGAGACAGACTTGCCACTTCTGACTCTCTAAGTAAGGATTCTAATAGGAGATACGTGTTATCCTATCAAATAGGCTGCTGCAGAGGATGCTGAACCAGGAGAAGGAACTAGGCTCCAGTTTTGACTCTGTCACTGTTTTTACGTAACCTTGGGCAAATTACACTTCCTCTGAAAGTAACTCTTTCCTTATAAGTAAAATCAGAACTTGGCTTAGATCAGCGTTTCTTAAACTTAAATATTCGTAGCAGGCACACAGTTCATCCAGGAAGCTCATTAAATGGCCAGAATCTGACTGTGTACGTGTGGGACGGGGTCTGAGATTCTGCATCTAAGCACCCAAATGACAGTGATGCCACTCATCTGTGGATCACGTTTTAAGTACAAGAGTCACTAACATTGTTTCTCAAGTAGCGGTCACTGACCACTGAAAGTATTGTCAGGAATTCTTCCAGTACACAATCTGAATCCAGCATCCTCTCTCTGTCTCTGCTTGATTCTTTCAGGGATCAACCGATTGGTTTCTCTGCTTCCATTTCTCACTCCCTCCATATTCCACCCAGAAATTAGAGTTCTGATCTGATCATAAATCAAATAGACTTCCCCACTCCCACTACCAGAATCTTTTGGAATAAAATTTGGTGGCTATTCAGACCCTATACCATTTAAACAGTCTCTACTGCCCGCATCTTCTATATTATTCTCCTTCTCCCACTATGCTGTAGGCCTGTGGTTCTCAGGAGGTAAGTTTTTTTATGTAACCCTAGTGGATGTTTGGCAGTATCTGGAGACAATTTTGATTGTCACAACTAGGTGGGTGTTCCCAGCTCTGGTGAGTAGAGGCCAGGAATGTCCCTAAAATTCTACAATCAGCAGGATAGCCTTATACAATAAAAGAATTGTTAAGCTACAAATATTAATATTTCCACAGATGAGAAACCTTCTTACAGTCATCATGTCTTGCTTCCTATTTCTCTCTAGCTTACCAATCTCTTCCTACCTCAGTACCTTTACACTCGCTGTACTCCTGGGTCTAGGATTTGTTTCCCCATATATTCACATTGCAGCTTCCTCATCATTAAGGCTTCATTTCAGATCAGCAGTCCCTAATTCCCTTAGCTCAAATAGCACACACTTCACACTACACTTTTTCCCGTTGTGCTACTTATATTTTCTCATAGCATCATTATTATGTGGAAGTTCATTATTTCCTTATTTATGAGACTATTTTCTTGTTCCCCACCGTAGAATGCAAACCTCAAGATGGAATGAAATTTGTGTATCTTAGTCACTGTTGTTTTCTCAGTGATGCTGCTGTACCCAAAGTGTGCTCAGGGCATGTTTACTACTTACAAATACGCATAGAGTTAATTAGTAAGTGAATGAATGAACAGAATCTAATTGGGCATATATTTGAAACTGCGAGTTTTTAAAACCTGTTCCAGACCTTCCAAAACACAGTCTTTTGGGTGAGAGGTACAGCAATCTACATTTTGTGAAGTGCCCCTGAGCAATTCCTATACACACTAGAGTGTAAGTTCTACTAGACTGGGTAACCAATAACAAATTTGTCTTGATCATCTAGTGTTATTGTAACACAAATAGCAGAAGTAGATGGCTTTAACAAAAAGAAACGTATTCTTTCACAGTCTAATAGACTACAAGTCCAAATTCAATGTGTCAGTTTCAGGGAAATCTTTCTTTATCTCTCAATGCTACAGGAAGGTTCTTGTCACTCTTTCCTTGGACTAGTAACTTCTCTGTGTAGTAACTCCAGTTCCAAAGTACATGCTGTGCTCCAGGTGTTTTTTTCTTGGTGGTATAAGGTCTCCAACTCTCTGCTTGTTTCTCTTTCTGTTTATCTCTTGCAAGATAAAAAGTGGATGGCTCATGCTATAACCCCAGAAAACTGTTTTACATTGGTTAAGGGATGTGACCTTAAAAAGTATTACGTTCCCATCCTAATTTTTTTTTTATCATAACTTAATCTTACCTTATTTACCACAGGCAGAGATTAGGACTTACAAAATATACAAAACTTATATCCACAGGATAGAAGACTACCACACAATATTGGAAATCATGTACCTGACAAATTGGTGTACACATTTTGGGGGGAGCATAGTTAAATACTTGGTAGGACTTCTGTGACTCAGGAGAAGGCATTCACTCCCAGTCAGCATATAGACCTTTCTACTGGATGTTGTTTTCTTCTGTCGTGCTAGTTATGAGAAGGCCAGAAATCTAGTCTTTGGTTTTGTCTCTGTGCCTGAAGATGGGGTGAAAGGTCTGAGACTGACTAGGGAGGTAATCCATCCTTACTTGGTCACTGAATAGACCTACTTTCTTTTTCTTGAAAGTTGAACAGGTCTTGAAAACAGGTAAGAAAATGACCTTTCATGGGCAAATAGTAAAAAGCAATAAACGAATAAGGGATAAGCAAAAGCTATGTGAACATAATCTTAAGATAATGAGTTTCATGAAGACTTTAAAGAAAAAGGTGTTCTCCTTCCCAAAGCCACATCAGTGGCTGTAAGATTACCATCAGCCAAAGTCTGTGAGTGATTGCATACCTAAGGTGAATGAGCCATGTATTTCCCACCATGAATTTATGTCATTTTTGTAACAAAAGGAAAGACTACATTTTTTTTCTGTTGCATGGAATCTTAGTAGTTTCGCTGTATCGTGTAAGTCTTATAAGGCAATGATCTTGAAATTCTTGCTATAAAAGTGTAAACAGAGGAACAGGGCTGAAATGGTAGAGTAGCCACAAGTTGTTTTTTTTTTTTTCTTCCTATGCTTCTAACAACAAAGACCCAGAAAGACAGTTCAACTGACTATATAGAACATATTAGGAGCACTGAAAATCAGGCAGAAAGTTGAGAGGTTGGACTGGGTGACAGGGAGGGGGGAACCAGGAGCAACTACTTCAACCAGAATCAAATCTGTACCTGCAGAGAAGCCTGGTTTTGCCAGACAGGTGGAGCTACAGCACAGCAGTGAGGCAGGTGAACAGAACAGTGGAGCACCAAGCAGAGTGTATCTTTCTCAGCAGGGAAGCTGAGCTTTGGACAGTCACACCTACAGAACTGCAGAGGATTTTCACCCTAGGGAAAGTCAGAATGGGGGGAGTGGAGGTTAATAGAAAATACAAGAGAATTTTTGAAGATATGCTAACAGAAAACTCCCCTGATACCATGAAAGATGAGAAGATACCTATTCAAGATATATATCGAACTTCACACAAGGTACATCCCAAAAGACATGTATCAACATATAATCAAAATTAACAAAACTAAACACAAGGAGATGCTTTGAAAGGAAGTAGGCTTAAACAGGAAACCCTGATGGCAAGTGCTGTGGCTGCTAACCAAAAGGTGGGCAGTTCAAATCTGCCAGATGATCCTTGGAAACTCTACAGGGCAGTTCTACTCTGTCTATAGTGTCACTATGAGTCAGCATTGACTCAACAGCAGTGGGTTTGGTTTTTTGATTTAGGCTTAAACACAAAATAACATAAAAGGCAGTGTTATTAACACTGAGGTCAGGTTACTCACCAGAAGCCATGTTGGCAAGAAGGCAATGGGATGACACATACAAAGCCTTGATGGAGAAAAACTGCTAGTCTAGAATTATATATCCTGCAAATTTTTCTCTCAAATATGATGGCAAAATTGGGACATTCCCAGATAAACAGAAGCTTATTGGAGAATGTTCTCACGGCAAAATCCATACTAAAATTACAAGAAACATTGAAGGGAGGTCTTTGATTAGACTATCAGTAATATCAAACATATACTCACATAGATAATGCAGGATGGAAGACCCAGATACCGATATGGATAGGGAATCCACAAAAGTAAATCAAACTAAAACATTAAAAATAAGGAAACAGTGATCTCAGTATGTAAATGATGGTAATGTTATATAAAACCAAAGGACAATTTAATGCATTCATAAACATTTCAGATGGAGAGATAGTCAAGACAATACAAATAATTTAAAAGATTGCTTAAGCTTGGATCATTAGGGATGGAATATTGTGGTAACCACATAGGAAATTAGCAAGTCTACACATCAAAACAAAAAACAAAATCAAGAAGTCTCCACAGATACAAAACCAACAACAATGAAAACAAAACTCATAGACAAAAACAACTCGGCACAGAAAATTAAGTGGAACAAAGAAAAACACCACACTAAAAAGGCACCAAAATGGCACTGCTAAATTCATACATAGCAATAATTATGTTGAATTTAAATGGACTAAATGCATCAATAAAGAGACAGAAAGTAGCAGAATGGATTTAAAAAAAGATCCATCTATATGTTGCTTACAAGAAACACAGACTATAAGACACGAACAGATTGAAACTGAAAGGATAGGAAAATATATAGCAAGCTAACAACATTCAAAAAAGAGCAGGAGTAGCAATATTAATTTCAGATAAAATAGACAAGTCACTATATACTGCTTAAAGGGTCAATACATTAGGAGGTATTAAATATTTACACACTCAGCAATAAGGCTTGTAAATACATCAAACAAACACTAACAGCACTGAAAAGTGAGATAGACTGCTCCACAGTAATGGTAAGAATCTTCAACACATCACTTTCAGTGTTGGACAGAACATCCAAAAAGAAGCTCAATAAAGGTATGGAAGAACTAAACGTTACAATCAACCAACTTGACCTCATAGACATATACAGAACTCTCCACCAACAACAGACAAGTATAGCTTCTTTTGTAATGCACATGGAATATTCTCCAGAATAGGCCACATGTTAGGCCATAAAGCAAATCTTAACAAAATACAAAGGATTGAAATATTGCAAAGCATGTTCTTAGACCGCAAAGCCATAAAAGTAGAAATCAATTGCAGAAAAAGCAAGAGTAAAAATTCAAGCACATGGAAACTAACACCTTGCTCAGCAACAAAACAAAACAAAACAATTCTGAGTCCTATAAAAAAACCAACATAAAATAAAAAAAATTCATAGAATCAAAAGAGAATAAAAACACATCCTACCAGAACCTATGAGACACAGCAAATGCATTGCACAGAGGTCAATTTTTCCCAATAAATACCCACATCCAAACTAAAGAAAGGGCCCAAATCAAAGAACTAGCCCTACAACTTGAACAAGTAGAGAGGAACAACAACAACCAAAAAAGAAAAAAAAAAAAACAACTCAATATTCTAAAAATTAAAGAGAAATTAAATGAATTAGATAATAGAAAAACAATTGAAAGAATTAACAAGACCAAAGCTGGTTCTTTGAAAAGACCAACAAAATCAATAAACCACTGGCCAAACTGATTAAAAAAAAAAGAGAGAGAGAGAGAAGAGTCAAATTACTCAAATAAAAAATGAGATGAATGATGTAACAACAGACCCAATTGAAATTAAAAGAATCATAACAGAAACTATGAAAGATTGTACTGTAATACATTTGAAATCCAAAAGAGACAAATTTCTAGAAACACATTACATAACAAAACTAACACAAATAGAACAACTTAATAAACTCTTCACAGAAAAAGCGATTGAAAAGGTAATTTTAAAACTACCAACCAAAAAAACTCCTGGTCCAGATGGTCTCACTGGAGAATTCTATCAAAATTTTAGAGAAGAGTTAGCACTGCTATTATTAAAGGTATTTCACAATATAGAAAATGCAGTCTATGAAGCCAGCATAACCCTGATACCAAAGCTGGGTTAAGAAAACATAGAAATTGAAAACTACAGACCAGTATCTCTCATGAATTTGGATGCAAAAATCCTCAACAAAATTCTAGCCCACAGAATTCAACAACATGTCAAAAAAATAATTCACTATAATCCAAGTGGGATTTGTACTAGGGAAGCAGGAATGGCTCAACATTAGAAAAATGATGTAGTCAACTGTATAAATAAACAAAAGAGAATCACTTGATTTTATCAATTGATGTGGAAAAAGCATTTGATAAAAGGAAACTCCTATTTATGTTAAAAACTCTCAATAGACCAGGAATAGAAAAGAAATACCCCAACATAATAACAGGCATCTATTCAAAGCCAATAGCTGACATTATCCTAAATGGAGAGAGACTGAAAGCATCCCCCTGGAGAAAGGGAACTGACAAGGATGCTCATTGTCACCACTTTTATTCAACATTATGCTGGAGGTTCTAGGAAAAGCAATCAGGCAAGATACAGAAATAAAGGGCACCCACATTGGTAAAGAGAGAATAAAAGTGTCTCTATTTGCAGATGATACGATCTTATATACAGGAAACACTAAAGAACACACACACACTCACAAAACTACTGGAACTAATAGAAGAGTTCAGCAAGATACAGATAAATGTAAATAAATCAGTTGTATTCCTTTACACCAACAAAGAACATCAAAGAGCAAATCACCAAATCAATACCATTTACAATAACTCCCAAGGAGATAAAACACTTAGGAATAAATCTAACTAGAGATGTAAAAGACTTATACAAAGAAAATTATAAGACACTCCTTCAAGAAATGAAAAGAGACTTAGGTAAGTAGAGAAACCTACCTTGCTCATGGATAGGAAGACTTAATATTGTGAAAATGTCCATTTTACCCAAAGGCAGCTATAGATACAATACAATTCCCAAACAAATTCCAATGTCATTTTTAATGAGATAGGGAAACAAATCACCAACTTCATATGGAAAGGAGAAAAGCCTTGGATAAGTAAAGAGTTATTGAAGAAGAGGAAAAAAATGGGAGGTCTCACATTACCTGAATTTAGAATTTATTACACTTCCATGGTAGTCAAAACAACATGTTACTGGCAGAAAGACAGATATATAGACAAATGTTACAGAATAGGGAATACAGAGATAACGTCATCCACCTATGAGCAGCTGACATTTGACTATTTTCCGAAGTCTGTGCACTGAAACAAAAACAATCTCTTCAACAAATGGTGTTGGTAAAGCTAGATATTTTCCTTCCAAAAAATGAAACTAGAATCATATCTTACACCATGTGCAAAAACTAATTCAAAGTGGATCACAGACCTAAGCATAAAATCTAAGTTGATAAAGACGATGGAAACAAAAATAGGGACAATGCTGGTATCTTAATGCATGGTATAAACAGAGTACAAAGCATTTCTAACAATGCACAAATGACAGCAGAGAAAATAACCAGGAACTCCCCAAAATCAATCACCTATCTTCATCCAAAGACTTCACCAAAAGAAGTAAAATGACTACCTATTGATAGGGAAGAAATAATAACCACAAATATGGTCAATGTCTAATCTCCACAGTGTACATACACTACAGTACTGCAAAATCTCAACAAGAAAAGGATAAATAACCCAATCAAATAATCGGCAGAAGTTATGAACAGACACTATATCACAGAAGACATCCAGGCAGTTAAAATTACATGAGGAAATGCTTACGATCATTAGTCGTTAGAGAAATTGAAATCAAAACCACAATGAGATACCATCTTACCTCGGCAAGGCTACCATTAATCCAAAGAACATAAAATAATAAATGTTAGAGAGGCTGGGGAGAGACTGGAACTCTTCTACACTGCCGGTGGGAATGTAAGAAGGTACAACCAGTTTTGAAATTGATTTGGCACTTTCTTAAAAAGCTAGAAATATAAATACAATATGACCCAGTAATTCCCTGCTTGACAATTAGGCTTGCCAACTTGCCACTATATACTTAAGTTGGCAGTACTGTACAAACAACTCGGTAAGGTTTTGTAACCTTGGCATATAAGTATCTTACAGCTGTGTTCATGTAGATGTGTGGCAGTGTCTTGCTGAGTGGCTTTCATTATTGTTGCTTGTTTTTGTGTGCCCATGTGAGAATGTCAGAGCTTCAATTAGAGCAATGAACAAACACTAAAATTTCTTGCTAAACTTGGCAAGAGTGGAAATGAAATCAGGGACATGTTAGTCCAAGTTTATGGAGATAATGACATGGAGAAAATGGCACCGTACAAATGGATTAAACATTTTTCTGAGGAGAGAGACAGTGTCACTGGTGAAGAGAGGTCAGTGTAAGCAGTAACGAGCAGAACTGACGAAAACATTGCAAAAATTCATTGAATTGTGTGCCAAAAATCACTGGCTGACTGTGAGAAGTATAGCAGACCAAATAAATGTCGATAAAGGAACAACTAGGAAAATCTTAACTGAAAGCCTTGACATAAAAAAGCTGCGTGCAAAAATGATCCCAAATGAAGTCACTGATGCACAAAAGCAAAGGAGGGTCAAAGTTTGCCAAGCCCTTTGGGAGAGACAAGATGATGTTTTGGGTGATGAAACATGGGTATACCAATATGATCCTGAAACAAAGTATCAAAGTACACAATGGAAGTCAGCCAGTTCTCCATGACCAAAAAAAGTTCTATGAGTCCAAATTAAGAGTCGAAACAATGTTGCTAATTTTTTTTTTTAATCAGAGGATTGTTTATTATGAATTTGTACCAACTGAACAGTTAACCAAGTTTTCTATTTGGAAGTGCTGAAAACGCTGAGTAAAACAGAAGAAAACTACCTGAACTTTTCACTAACAACTCATAACTCTTGCATCATGACAGTGAACCAGCTCACACAGCACTGTCTGTAAGGGAACTTTTAGCCAGTGAACAAATAACTATATTGGAATGACCTACCTACTGTCCCAAGAGGTGTACTTCAAAGGTGGTTGTAGTGATATTCAGCAATGAGGCAGGTAGCACTTTTTCTAGGATGAATTCAGGTCCTTGCATATCCTAGAGAAATAAGGTCTGTCAAGACAACACATACTTGAACATGAATATTGCAGCATTGTCCACAATAGCAAAAAGATGGACTCAACCTAGGTGCCCATCAACAGATGAATGGATAAGCCAAATATGGTATATTTACACAATGGAATACTATAAAATAATAAAGAATGATGATGTTGGGAAATATCCGGCAACATGGAGTCATCTGGAAGACATTATGCTGACTGACATTAGTCATCTGCAAAAGGACAAATATTGCATGAAACCACTCTTATAAGGGCTCAAAAAAGGTTTAAATACAAAAGAAAATAAATTTTGATGGTTACAAGGAAGGAGTTAGGGAGATGAATACTGATAGATTATATAGTAGATAGGACTTGGATTAAGGAAGGAAGTGACAGCAATGCAGTAGAAGGGAGGTTAACACTGCTGGACTGTACCAAAAGCTAAGAGGTTCTCTAATTACAACCTAATATTTTAAAAGTCAGACTATCATGGGCAGAGGTCTGAAGACTATGATTTCTGGGGTTATTTAGGTCAACTGGCACAACTATTTTTTTTTTAAGAACATATTCTACATCCCATTTTGGTGAGTGATATCTAGGGTCTTAAATGCTAGCAAGCCGTCTAAGGACCATCAACTGGTCCCACACCACCTGCAGCATAGCAGAAGGAAGAACACCAAAGACATGAGGAAAATATGAGCCCAGGAGACAGAAGGGGCCATATGATCAGGAGACTGTATCAGCATGGGTCCAGAAGAACTAGATGGTGCCCAGCCACCACCAATGACTGCCCTGACAGGGGGCACAGTATAGTAGTACTCCTGAAGTAGCAGTAGAAAAATGGGCTTGCAGATCTAGAACACTATTATAAGACCAGACTTGATGGGAGGATCCATGGAAGATATGGCTCCTCGACTCACTGCTAGACCATAACTGAAACTAGTACTGAAGTCAACTCTCCAGACAAAGATTGTACTGGTCTACAAGACACAGAATGATGCTGGTGAAATGTGTGATTCTTGGTTTAAATATATACGTAAGGCTGTCGGAGCAGCTCCTGTTCCTTGGCAAAATGAGAGAGAGGAGAGCAGGGGTCAGGATTTGGTTGAATGATTATGGGAGGTACAGGGTGGAAAGGAGGAGTGTGCTGTCACAGGGTTGGGGAAGCAGCTAGAGTTGTACAGAAGTCTGTGCACGGGATTTTATATGGTGAATTTACTTCAATTGTAGACTTTCACTTAAAGTACATTTTTTTTTTAAGAGTAACACAACATCAATTTCCTGAAAACTTCCCCTATAATAAAATGATGGGGATATCAGTTCAGAAGTAGAACTCACCCTTTGGATATCATTTTAACACCTAACTTTTTCTGACATACAGTAAATGTTTGATGTGTGGTCCTATTGTAACTGCTACTCCATCTTTTAGGTATCTCAGTTGTTTTCATATAATCAATGGTTTAATTATGGTGTCTATATCTAGATATCTCCAATTTACTTCCTTTCATTGACATTCTTTAAGAAAAAATTTCAAACAAATAAGAGTCCACTTATTATAATCTAGTTTATGTACTACATGTTGTTAACAAAGCAAGTTCCAACAAATGCTTTGCCTAAATTCATAGATATTCCATATTTCTTTAATCAGATGTTTGATAATCATTGTAAACTGAACTATTTGTTCACTCCAAAGTTCTGTCCGTTGTTAGCACATTGTGGCTCCAGCCAAGCTTTCTCTGATGATTACTAGCATACTCTCAGAGACAAATCACCAATGCTTCTCAAAAAAATGATAAAAGGTACATGTTTCCCAAGCAACTTCTAATCAATATCCATTTAAGTTCCTAGGAAAAGTTGATCTTTGGATTAATTCCTTGGGAAGTGAATATAATTTTTAAACATTCCCTGAATTTTGTACTAACAACATCTGTGTACTAACATATAAAGTTAATTGGACATAGACCTTCTTATTGCAACATAGCTCCTCACATACATGAACCTAGTAAAATGTTGCTCATTTAATAGGTGCTTTTGAGGTGGGAGGGTAAGACAGTGGACTAGGCACACGTCTCCTTGATTCCCTCTGAGAACTAAGGCCTGGAATGATAATTGAACGCAGCAGCATGAACATCCAGGGAGTTATAGGATCTGGCATAGGGTTGTCAGATTAAACTGGGTGCCAGTAAAGGGAAAGCTATCTCTCTCTAACATGAACCAGTGGCATGCTGATTCTTACTTCTGCTGACTCATCTTTTGCGAGGCCTGTGGGTACTGATGCCTTCTTTGTTATTGAGGAGGCAGGGACTGGGCATGAGCAAGCAAATACACTGAACTTCAGTGCTTAAGTAAACAGTGTATAGCACAGCAGAGAGACTGTGCTAGGGAGAGCCACATTCTGAGAGCCTGGCTGCTGAATGAGGGCACTACTACCTTTCCACCTTCTTGCTTCTGAGCTGCACCATAGATTCTGCTGTTTTATGGCAGGAAGCACAACTTGGGAAGTTTGTTTTATGGCAGGAAGCCACCTTGGTCAGCAGGGAGGTAGAGTCACATACCTGGAGGACTTAACTAGGGCTAATATTGACGCTGAGAAGCAGGGCTTGTCTGGATAGTGCTTCTTTGGCAGAAAGGCTCTGTTTAAGATAGTGGTGCCTAGAGTTACGGTGAGGCCTGGTGGAGCATGGCAGCAAGGCTGTAATCCCTCCTTACTTTGAACCACACCATAGCATCTAGGGATAGCCTATGAGGTGGTTTCTTTGTCAGTAGGAAGGTGAGACCTGACACACCTGAGGGCCTGACCAATTGAGGTCACTGTTAGAGAGTTCCTTGCTTAGTAATAAACTACCTTTTTAAAAAATAAAATCATCTGGAGAACTCACTGCTGAGTAGGGCAGCAGCATCTCCTCCACCCTTCACTTATCCACATCATAGTATTGGCTGACGGCCTCCCAGTGACTCCATAAGTAAGGCACCATCTTTGGCAGCCAGGAGGTAGAGCCTGCCGTCCCAGAGTGTCCTCAGGGGCCAGTCACTAGCATCCACAGAGGCAGCTGGTGATCAATTCCCCTCTTGGAACTATGCCTCAGCTTCTGTTGAGGTAATACCAGCGAAATCAAAGAGCTTCTAGATGGCATTAAGACAATAATCAATAGCTAACCATTTAAAGAAGCAGTCCACTATTGCTCTGGAAAACTCCCCAAATAATCAAAAAACATTCCAGATGAAGAAGCCTGCATGAAACTACTGGAGGTCGAGTACAAAAGAATTATGTATGGAGTCTTCCTAGAGATTAAATAAAATGCACAAGAACATAATGAAAAATTAAGTAAGCTATTTGAGCTGATGGAACCTAAAATCCACTAGGTCAATAATAAAATTACAGAATTTGACAATTAAATCCAAAGCCAAAGAGCAGAATTGAGGGGGAAAAAGCCAGAGTTGATGAGCTGGAGGACAGAGGAACTGAAACCAGCATTTATGATGAGAAATCAGAGAAAAGAAATAAGAAAATTCAAGAAGCATTAAGAAACATGTGGGACTCTTTTAAAAGGAATAATCTATGATTAATTGGAGTTCCTGAACAGGGAGGTTTAGGTGCAAACACAAAGAATATTGTTGTTGAGATGATGACAGAAAATTTCCCTGAAATTTGAAAAAAGAGAACATAATTATCCAAGACACGTATCAAATGCCACAAAAACTAGACCTGGAAAGAAAGACAACAAGGCATATTTTAATCAAGCTTAATAAAATAAAACAAATATATTCTCTTAAAGGCAGCGAGCTCAAAGCAAAGCTAACATTCACAGGAAAGCCCTGCAGACTTTCATCTGACTTCTGGGCTGAAATGATGTTAGCAAGGAGGCAGTGAGATGACTCATTGAAAGCCTTGAAAGAGAAAAACTTCCAACCAACAATTATATATCCTGAAAAACTGTCTCTCAACTATGAAGATGAAATTAAGATATTCACAGATTAACAGAAGGTTGGAAAATTTATAAAACCAAACCAAAACTACAAGAAGTACTGAAAGAAGCTCTTTGCTTAGAAAAACAAAACCATTATGTGTATGTTTAAGCTGGCAATGCAGGACACAGCATCCAGAATGCTACTCAGTTACAGAACTCACAAAACTCAATCAAAGCTACAATATTAAAAGAAGGAAACTAGTGATCATATCACAAAAACTATGACACCATCACACTAAAAACAGGGATATACTACAGTAGTTATAGTCCTTTCAGATGGAGAGGAAGTTAACAAGATATGCAGAAGCTAAAACTGAGTATAGACTTAAAATATCAGGGGGATCATAGAGGTAGTAAAGCACAATAATAATCCAACATATCAAAACAAGAAGCATAACACAGGAGTCTCAATAAACACAAAATCAACACTGAAAAAGATGAAAAGACAACCCATAAAGAAGAATGACCCAGAACAGGATAGTAGGAATGACATAGAAAGCAGCAACACAAAAATAAATACAACAAGATGACAACACTAAACACAAGCCTATCAATAATTACACTGAATATAAAAGGACTCAACAATCCAATAAAGAAACAAGTGATATCCTGGATCAAAAGACCCGACCCATCTATAAGTTGCTTACATGCACCTTAGACTTAAAGAAATGAACAAACTGAAAATTAAAGGCTGGAATAATATATGCCAAGCTAACAATACATAAAGAAGAGAAGGTTTGGCAATACTCATCTCAGATAAAATAGATTTTAATGTAAAATCCACAAACTTGGACAATGATGGTCATTATTTATTGCTGAAAGTTTCTATACACAAGCAGGACTTAACAATATTAAATATTTATGCACGCAATACCACAGTATCTAAATACATTGAATAAACACTGACCACATTGAAAAATGAGATGCATTACTCCACAATAATAGTTAGAGACTTCAACACTCCACTTTCAGTAATGAGCAGATCATACAGAAAAAACGTCAGTAAAGACACAGAAGATCTTATTGTGACAATTAACCAACTAGACCTCATTGACATATGCAGAATGTTTTATCCATCAACAGATAAGTACACTGTCTTTTCCAGTGCACATAAACATTTTCCAGAATAGACCATGTGTTAGGACATGAAAGAAGTCACAACAAAATCCAAATCACTGAATTACTTCTAAGTTTCTTATGGGGCAATAAAATCATAAAAGTTAAAATCAATAGCACAAAAAACATAGATGAAAATTTGAACTCATGGAACCTGAACATTTTGCTCAAAAAGCCATGGGTTATGGGAGAAATCAAGGATGAAAAAAGAAATTTATGGAATCAAATGAAAACAAAAATATCCTACCAGAACCTATGGGATACAGCAAAAGCAGTGCTCAGAGGTCAGTTTATGTCTATAAATGCACACATGCAGAAGAAAGAAAGGGTCCATACCAAAGAATTAACCTTACAGCTTGAGCATGTAGAAAGAAAGTAACAGAGGAACCCCTCAGGCACCAGAAGAAGACAGATCATAAATATTAGAGCAGAACTAAGCGAGTTAGAGAATAGAAGAACAACTGAAAAACATTAACAAAACTAAAAGCTGGTTTTTAAAAAAGAACAACAAAATTTATAAACCACTGGCTAAACTTGCAAAACAAAAATAGGGTAGGAAACAAATACCCCAAATAAGAAATGAGAAGGGAGAAGTCTCAACAGATCCAATAGAAATCAAAAGTATCATAACAGAATACTACGAAAGACTGTACTCTAACAGATTTGAAAACCTAGAGGAAATGGACAAATTCCTAGATTCATATCACCTACCAAAATTATCACAAGGAGAATTAGAACAACTTAACACACCCATCACAAAGGAAGAGATTCAAAAGTTCATCAAAAAACCAAAAAGGGCCCTGGCCCAGATGTCTTCACTGGAGAATTCTAACAAACTTTTAAAGAAGAGTTAACTCCAATACTAGTTAGACTATTTCACTGAATAGAAAGGGATGGAATATTCTCACATTCATTCTATGATGTCGGTATAACCCTGATACAAAAGCCAGGGAAAGATTCCACTAAAAAGGAAAATTACAGATCAACACCATTCATGTACTTGGCTTGGGATCACTCGTGAACCTAGATGAAAAAATCTTCAACAAAATCCTTACCAATAGAATTCAACAACTTATCAAAACAATAATTCATCTTGGCCAAATTGGATTCACACCTGGGATGCAAAGCTGTTTCTTCAACATCAGAAAAAAACAATTAATGTGATCAACCACATAAATAACACAAAAGATAAGAATAGCCTAATTTTGTCAATTGATAAAGAAAAGGCACTTGGCTAAATCTAACATGCATTCATGGTAAAAAAAAAAAAAAAAAAAAAAAAAAAACTCTGAGCAAAATAGGAATACATGGCAAATTCCTCAATTCAATAAGGGTCACTTATACAAAGCCAACCACCTATATCATCTTGAATGGAGAGAGATTGAAACAATTCCCCTAGAGAACAGGAATTGGACAATGATGCCTACTCTCACCACTTCTTTTCAGCATTGTACTAGAAAGTTCTGGTCAGAGCAGTTACACAAGACAAAGAAATAAAGGGCATCTGCATGGGTAAAGAAGAAATAAAAATTTCCCTATTTGCAGATGACATAACTGTATATGCAGAGAATCCTAAGGAATCCATAAGTAAATTACTCAAACTAATAGAAGAGTTCAGCAAAATATCAGGATATAAGATAAACACAAGTAAATCAGTAGGATTCTTTATAGCAACAGAGATCATTAAAAAAGAAATCACCAAATCAATACCATTTACTATAGCCCCCAAGAAGACAAAATACCTAGGAAGAAATCTAACTAGAGAAATAAGAGACCTATACAAAGAGAACTATAAGATCTTCCTGCAAGAAAACAAGAGGGAATTACATAAACGGAGAAAGCTACGCTGCTCATGGATAGGAAGACTCAACATTGTGAAAAATGTCTATTTTACCCAATGTAATGTACTTACATAATGCAATCTCAATACAAAGTCTTGTAATATTTTTTAATGAGATGGAGAAACAAATCCCAACTTTGTTTGGAAAGGGAAGAAACCTTGGAGAAGCAAAGTACTACTGAAGAAGAGGAACACAGTAGGAGGCTTCACACTACCTGATCATACAACCTATTGCACTGCCACGGTAGTCCAAATAGCCTGGTACTGATAAAAAAAAAAGAGACGTATAGACCAGTAGAGCAGAATTGAGACCCCAGAGATGCCACCATCCTCTTATGAACAGTTGATACTTGGCAAAGAGCCTAAGATTGTAAACTGGGGTGAAAACAGTCTCTTTAACAAATGGTGCTGGCAAAATTGTATATCCAACTGTGAAAAACTGAAACAAGACCCATATCTCACACCTTATATAAAAACCAACTCAAATTAGATCAAAGACCTCAATATCAAACCTAAAAACGATAAGATCATGCAAGAAAAATTAGGGTCAGAATGGAAGTTTTAATACACAATGTGAAGAGACTTCAAAATCTGACAAACAAAACACTATCAACAGAAGATAAAATAGATAAATGGGAACAACTAAGAATCAAACACTTTTGCTCACCCAAAGATTGTATCAGAAGAATTAAAAGACAACCTACAGAATGGGAAAAAGTACTTGGCAACTACCTGTTGGACCCATGTCTGATCTCCATAATCTACAAGGTACTGAAAAATATCAACAAGAAGAGGGTAAATAACCAAATTAAGCAATGGGCAAAGGAGACTGACAGACACTTCACCAAAGAGGACATACAGGTAGCCAAAATATGCATGGGGAAATGCTCATGATCATTAGCTATCAGAGAAATCCAAATCAAAACTACAATGAGATACCATCCCACCTCAACAAGGTTGGCCATGGTCCAAAAAACACAACACAACAATGCTGGAGAGGCTTTGGAGAAATTGGAACGCTCTTACACTGTTGGTGGGATTGCAAAATGGTACAACCTCTTTGGAAAGCAATCTGATGCTTCCTTAAAAAGCTGAATGTAGATACACCATTTGACCCAGTAATCCTACTGCTTAGAATACAGCCTACATAATCAAGGGCAGTCACACGAACAGATACATGCACACGAATGTTTATTGCAGCACAGTCCACAATAGTTACAAGATAAAATAAACCCAGACTCCCAACAACAGATGAATGGATAAACAAACAGTGATACACACACTTAATGAACACTATGCAGTGATAAAGGACAACGATGATTTTAGGAAGCATTTCATCACCTGTTTTCAATTGGAAGACATGCTGAGTGAAATCAATCAGTGGCACAATAACAAATATTGCATGAAACTCCTACTATAAGGACTTAAAAATAGATTCATGTACAGAAGAAAAGACTCTCTGATGCCTGCAAGGGAGCGGGGGGGAGAGAGAGGGCTGGTCGTAGATTAAATAGTAGATAGAAATTATGTTGGATGAAAGCAGTGACAGCACTCAGTAGAAAGAAGATCAAGTTAAGTGGAATTCAACATAAACTGAAAACTCTTCTAATTTTAACCTAATATTGCAAGGATAGAAGATCAGGGGTGGGGGTCTCATGACCACGCCCTAGAGGTACACAGTAGCCAATTGATATAACTAGCCTATTACTAAGAGAGTGTTTTGTAACCCATATCGGTGAGTAGTCTGGGGTCTTAAAAGCTATCAAGCTGCCACCTGCGGTACACTAAACGATTCCAATTTATCTAGAGCTGATGATCACCAAAAGCAACAAAGCCACAGGGAAAAGGAGCCCAGGAGACAGAAGGAGCCACGTGAATGAGCGACTATATCAACATGTGACCAGAAGAATCACAAAAGACAGCTGTGATGGGGCACACAATTTCGAGTTCCAGTGCCAATGTGAGAAAAAGAGGGCCACTAAAAGGCCACAGTTGATGATCCGGTGGCCTGGGGGTTCCCCTGGGAACACAGGCCCTAGGACTGCTGCTGCCCCTAGACCCCTTACTGCCCCTGACCAGAAAACATTGCTGAAGTCAACTCTTCAGACAAGAATAAGGTGGACTCAGGGACATATTGTGATCATACCATGTGTGTACTTTGTGGTCCTATGTATCTATAGGATGTTGTCCTACCGGCCTCTTACTAGAAGTGAGAGGAGTGGGTGGAGAGGAAGTGACAGGAGATTAAGAGGATGTGACATGTATAGAATGGAAAGAAGGAGTGTGCTGTCATTGGGCAAGAAGAGTAGAAGGAGCTGCAGATAGGTGGGCATGCAAATTTAATTTGAATTGTATATTTTCACTTAATCACAATAGTAAATAAGAAAAACAGAAAAATTAAAAAAATAAAATATTGAGCTGAGCAATTAAATAGAAAATTAGGACAGAGCTGAAAATGTCCTGCCCTCCAGAAGTGCATACTTAGCAAAATGTTTGGGAACTAACAGCTCTATAGCTTTATAGCTTTATTCTTTCTCAGGCAAGTCATTCGGTGTTTATTTATATGAAGTTGGGTGTTTCACAATAAATAGAAAGCAAGGGGTCTTATAAACTCTTTTTTTTTGTTTGTTTTGAGCTTCTGTTTGTTTTTTCACTGTTGACACTACAGTCTTATAAAAAATTATATCTTCTCTAAAAGCTACAAAATTGATTTTCCAAGCCTGTTAACATTGCAGCTTTGTAGCTTTGCACTCTGATCCATTATCTCATAATCATATTACATACATGAATGCAGCGGCTCATCCATATTTTAACATCAGCTGGTTACTAGTCACATGAAATGAATACTGATTGGTAGTATCTACTTCCCGTGAATTCTGACTGGCTAGTTCCTCAGAAGCATGAAGGTCATTCACTGAACTGTTTTGATCTTGGCAATATTGTCCCATGCTCTCTTGCAGACCTAATTTCTGACAGTGCTATTTAACAATGACAATAAACTGCGTATCAGACTTCTAACCAGGAGTCCTCATTTCCTTTCAACTTCCCAAGGAAAGCTCAGTAATAGAAATTATTTTTGTGGCACCTTCCTATGAATAGTCACACACACAGAGAGACACACAGACACATACACAAGCAAAGCTTTCAAATAGATATCTAAAGGAGCCCAATTTCTGCCAGCCGCGAGTAAAGATGACAGTTGTTAATGATCCAAGAGTGTCAACCAGAGGTCTGGAGTGTACGCATCTTAACCACTAGCATACTCTTGTTAACGTGTGTGTACATTTCTTTAGGAGAGAATGGCAATTTTGAAGCACCACTGCTTCCACATTTTATTCATCTCTAGAAGAAGGAAGAGCTGTAGAATGACACTGAATCATCAGTATCTATTCATTATGTACAGAAAAGGAACAGAATTGAGACATCCTAAAGCCTTCAGCACTACTACTGATGAACAAAGGGCAGAGACACTTATTTGCAACTGATAAACATTCAAGGATGAAGTGTGCCTAAAGAAATAGATGCTTGTAAACAAGGTCTGTGATGGAATATTTGCAGTCCTGGGACAGTGTGGCTCCTGTTCAGGAGATCCATTGGTCAAGTGCTTTTGACTTCCAAGTGCTGAGTTTCCACATCTTCTGGAAGCCCATGGTTGCCCCACCCTGACTTGAAATTTTGTTACATAAGACATATGTTATCTACTTATTTATTTATTTTGACTGAAATAGGAAAAAAAATCCTCCAAATTACTCATGGGCCCTCTGGTACTGTAAACAGTTAATGAAACAGATGAGAAGTGGAAAGTGAGACTCCAGAGGTCTTCGGTGTCCCAAACCCTATCTTCTGTACTGTCTGATGTCTCAGATCTTTAAACCTTCTCCTAATGAAGCCTTTGCTAGACACTGTTGGCCCTCTTTTTCTCATTTGCAGCCCACCAAGTTTCGGTCTCTGAGCGTGGTTTGATTTGAGCTGTTCGCAGCTCCTAACTGCGGTTTGAATCTGACACCAGATCTCCGCTTGTACAAGCCGGGACCTTGTTTCACAGGCCGACCGGAAGAACCGTGTCCTCACCTGACCCCAGACCTGAGCATCCTTGGTCAGGAATGCATTCTCCAGCACACAGCAGCACCCGAGCCCCTTTGCAAAGAGAGAAGTACCTCAGTGCAAACTTCCCATGCAACATGACTCAGCGCCTGAATCTTCAAATTCAAGCATGGGAGCTTGTCTGTAGGGTTTAGGATTTCAGCTGTAAATCCCTGCCCCTTGGAGGCTTGAGGACAGAAAACCTCCCAGCTCCTCTCCAGCAGGCAGGGAAAGCATGGTTTTTTGGTCACTAGGCTCCGCGTTGTTGCTTGTGTGGGCAAACAATACATTACCACTTTGTTTCCCTTGCAATTGGTGGAATCTATCTTGTTTCCATCTGTTAATAGGATGGGACAAGGACCTGCACTCCATTACACTCCATTCTGTTTTTCTCCATTTATTGGGCATTCTGTCTTTGCTCTTCTTTCTGTCTCTGAGCGTCCACCTCCATTCCACCCCCTGCCATCCAGTCAATTCAGTCTAGTCCCTCCAATTATCAGCAGCTGATTACATTTTTCCTTTTTATCTCCCTCACTGTCTTAGTTTGGGATTTTCAGATACTTGAGATTTTTTATTTTTAAGCTGCTTCCTCCATGTCTGTTTATCTGCCTGTCTCTGTCTTTGCTTGCCTCAGCCTCTGCCTGTGAGGCGTTGTTATCTTCTTGTCTTAACCAATCATTTCCAAGGGAGGTTTTTTAATTATTATTTATTTATTTATTTTTAAATTCCAGTTTATAGCAAAGTAAGAATAGCTTGCCAAAGAGGTCAGCTGACATACTGTTTAAAAGGGATGCCACATGAAACCAAACTTTTCAATAAACTGCCCCTTTCCTGTTATCCCCAGCAAACCCACAGGCAACAAAAAACAAAAACTCAAACTGAAAACACCGAGTGTCATCTTGGATCAAAAGGCATGACCCATCCATATGTTGTCTACAAGAAACTCACTTGAGACCTAAAGACAGGAACAAACTGAAAATTAAAGGATGGAAGAATATATATCAAGCTAACAATGAACAAAGAAGAGCAGGGGTGGCAATTCTAATCTCAGACAAAATCAACTTTAATGTCAAATCCACCATCGTGGACAAAGATGGACACTATTTATTGCTGAAAGGTTCAGTACACAAGCAAGGCTTAACTATATTAAACATTTATGCACCTAATGTCAGAGCACCTAAATATGTCGAAGAAACACTGACTGTGCTCAAAAGAGAGTTAGATGACTCCACAATAATAGTGGGAGACTTTAACACTCCACTCTCATTACTAGACAGATCATCTAGAAAAAAGCTCAGTAAAGATACAGAAAACCTCATTGACACAATTAACCAACTAAACCTCATTGATATATACAGAACTTTCCACCCATCAGCAGACAACTACACCTTCTTCTCCAGTGCACATGGAACATTCTCCAAAATTGACCATGTGATAGGCCATAATGCAATGCTCAACAAAATCCATACCATTGAATTATTGCAAAGCATCTTCTCAGATCATAAAGCCATCAAAGTTGAAATCAATAGCAGAAAAAACAGAGATAGAAAGTGGAACTCTTGGAAACTGAACAACATCTTGCTCAAAAACTCAAACTGAAATAAGAGAATGAAACACATGGGTCTTTATACCAACAAACGAGGTGGCAGTTAGTAGTATAAATAAATAAACCATTAAACTACAAAGCTCATTCTGACTTTTGGTTTTGTGCTCTTTGGTGTTAGGATACTGTCGCAATAATCATGCATTAAAAAAAAAGAAAAACCGCTGCCATATAGTTAGGTCTGACTCATAGTGATCCTATAGGTTAAAGTAGAGCTGCCCCGTAGAGTTTCCAAGGAGTGCCTGACAGGTTTGAACTGCTGACCTTTTTCTTAGCAGACATAGCACTTAATCGACTACACCACCAGGGTTTCCAATAATGCACAGAGTTGATAAATAATTACAGAGAGGGCTACTGCCTATATGGAAAGTTTATTTGGTTGAAACTGTTAACATTTAGTCAGAGAAAGAGCCATGGAGAGGGAAGAAGAACAGATGTAAGAATGACGACTTCTGGAACCATATTGTTAGGTTGCCTAGGTATGTGTCTTACGCTGAGTTCTCTAAAGAACGAAAACCAGTCAAGCACATGTACACACACACGTGCACACACCCATGCACACACAGAGACACACACACGCAAGCTCTGACAAGTTCATGAACTTGAATGTTCTAAGTGCTACACACCTCATTGCTGAATACCACTACAGTCACCTTTCAGGTACTCCTCTTGAGAAGCTATGGAACGATGCCAGCACCTAGCTCACCCTTCAGAGCAATTTTGGAACTCTTTCTGGAATGGCCATTGCACACGATTCCAAGATGACAAGTTCATGAACTTAACTGTAAAGTTGTCTGTGAGGGAATTTTTAGCCAGTAAACAAATAACTATGTTGGAACACCCTGCCTGCTTACTTGATATGGCCACAATGACTTCTTTTTCCTCAAAGATAAGGGAAATAGTGAAAGGAAAACATTTTGATGACATTTGGGACATCAAGAGTAATACAATGACAGCTCTGATGGCATTTCAGAAAAAGTTTCAAAATTGCCTTGAAGGGTAGACTAGGTGCAAGAATTGGTGCACAGCTTCCTGAGGGGAGGGCTCTGAAGGTGACCATAGCGATATTCAGCAATGAGGTATGTCGCACTTTTTCTAGGATGAGTTTGCTAACCTAATTGTAAGAGCTCACACGTGTGTGTGTATGTTTGTGTGTGTGTAACCCATTGCCATTGATTTGACTTCAACCCATAGAGACCTATACAGCAGAGCAGAACTGGCCCATAGAATTTTCAAGGAGTCCCTGATGGATTCAAACTACCAACCTCTTCGTGACCACCTATAGCTCTTAACAAACTGAGCACTGCAGTTTCCATAGAGATATTTATATCAAGGAAACAGTATATACAATTATAGAGGTTATAATGTCCCAAGTCCTGAATCAGGATAGGGGTGTCCCCAATTTATGCAGCCAGGGAAGCTGGCAAACCCAAGGTCACCAGGTCTAAGAGCATGGCCCTCCTGCTCACAGGCAGTGAAGGTCAGTGAATCTCAAGATGGCATACAAGACCACGAGGTTTCTTCTAAAACACATAGCTACAGATGCTGGCCAACCCAAGATCAGCAGGTCAGGCAGCAGGATTCTTACAAGCAGGCTCTGAAGATTGGTAAGTCCCAAGACCGACATTTAAGCAGCTTGCTCAAGTCCCAAGAGCCGGAAGTCAGAAGACAAAAGAGGCAATTTCTGAATCCTCAACAAGCCAGAAACTTTGACAAGACGAGCAGGAAGCAAGTAGGTGGCAGAGGTGGAGAAATGAGGGCTGAGGAGCCAATGACCCACCACAGGACCCATCCTGACACTAACTCTCAGCATATTCCATAATGGGGGTGGTCATAACATTATACGACTGCTGAAAACTGAGACTCATGTCCCAGCCAGTGGGATACACAATCTTAATGTCTCCCACATTTAAGGCATGAGGGAGAAGGGCAACTGGAAAGACATGAATCTCCAGAGATACACAAAGGTAGAGTGCTGCCTGTGTTGGTACAGAAGTGGTAATGTTAACATCAGAACAACAAAAAACCTTGAGGGCATTTAAATAAAAATGACACAAGACTAATGTGTCTTATAAAACAACTATTTTGACAGTAGTGTGGAAATAAACTGGAGTGATGTCAGACAGCAGGAATCAAGTAGAAGGGGTTTGTGGTAGCTGAAACACACCATGGTAAGAAACTTAAAAAAAATGTTAGCAAAATAATAATAGTTCATGTGATACTTAATTTATACATTCAATGACAAAGTGCATGTTAGAAATAAATAAATAGGAAGAGTCTCAGATCATACCCAAGATTCTGGATTGTGTGCTCCACACTACTGCTCAGAAGGAAAGAAAAAAACATAAAAATAAGTGGGTTCATATGGGAAACATAATGTAGTCAAGTTAATTTGGAGAACTGCAAATCACAATATTTAACAAACAGTTGAATATATGGACCTGAAATTCAAGGCAAAGGTTCTGGCTAGAGGTTTTTTTTCTTTTTTAAGGGGAGAAAGGGGAAAGAAATACTACAAACGGAGATATTAGTTTAAAAGAAAATGCACACAGACAATGGGCACAATTGAAACAATCAACCGTTTTCATCCAATTCATAATTGTTTAGCTTTTATTGAGCTTCTGTTTGTGGGTACAAGGAGGCTTGGTAGTATAGTGGTTAAGCACTTGGGTGCTAACCAAAAAGTCAATGAACGGAACCCACCAGCTGCTCTTCAGGAGAAAAACATCACCATCTGCTTCTGTAAAGACTATAGCTTTAAAAAGCCTATGGGTCTCTGCATGGTCCAAATTCTTTGTGATTAAGTTGATCTATTTCTCCTTGTGATAGTCTTGGTGAGTCATGTGAATCAAATTCTTTGTGACTGACTACTAAACTAAAGGTTAGCCTTTCAAACCAACCTAGTGGCATCATGGAAGAAAATCCTGGGAATCTGTGTCCACAAACATCATAGCCAAGAAAACCCTAGGGAGCAGTTCCATGGACTTTATGCAGGTGTTACGGGAAAGCAGAGAATCTTAGGCAAGGCAATTGGCCTTCATGATACACATGTGGAACCAAGGATATCATTGCTGATTTCAGATGGATCTTGGTTGAAAGTGGAGAATACTAGAAAGATGTTTACCTGTTTCATTGATTATGTAAAGACATTCAACTGTGTGGATCATAACAAATTATGGCTAACATTGTGTAAAACGGGAATTCCAGAACACTTATTTGTGCTTTTAAGGAAGCTGTATATGGATCAAGAGGCAGTCATGTGAACAGAACAAGGGGACACTGCATGGTTTAAAATCAGGAAAGCTGTATATTCAGGTTGTGTCCTTTCACCATAGCTTTTCAATCTGTATGCCAAGCAAATTAGCGGAGAAGTTGGATTATACAAAGAAGAACAAGGTATCAGGATTCGAGGAAAATTCATTAATAACCTGCATTATGCAGACGACACCACCTTACTTACTGGAAATGAAGGGGATTTTAAACACTTACTGATGAATGTAAAAGACTACAGCCTTCAGTGTAGATTGTACCTCAACATCAAGAAAACAAAAATCCTCATAACTGGACCAGCAAGCAAGATTGTCATAAATGAAGTAAGGATTGAGGTTGTCAAGGATTTCATTTACTTGTGTCCACAATCAACATCCATGGAAACAGAACTCAATAAATCAAAAGATGCATTGCACTGGGAAAATCTGCCGTAAAGGATCTCTTTCAAATATTGAAAAGTAAAGGTGTCACCTTGAAAACTAAAGTGTGCCTGACCCAAGACATGGTATTTTCAATTGCATCATATGCATGTGGAAGCCAGATAAGAAGACTGAAGAAGAATTGATGCCTTTGAACTGTGGTGTTGGAGAAGAATGTTAAATGTACTGTGAACTGCCAAAAGAACAAACAAATCTATTTCAGAAGAAGTACAACCAGAGTACTCCCTGGAAGCAAAGATGGCAAGGCTGCATCTTACAAAATTTGGACATGTTGTCAGGAGGGATCAGTCCTTGGAGAAGGACATCATGCTTGGTAGAGCGGCAGGTCTACAAAAAAGAGGAAGATGCTCTATGAGGTGGATTGACAAAGCGGCCACAACAATGGGCTTAAGCACAGAAACAATTGTGGACATGGCATGAGACCAGGCAGTATTTTGTTCTAATGCTCACAGGGTCACTAAGAGTCAGAACTGACTAGGTGGCACCTCACAACAACAACTTCAGGTATGATCAAAGAGATGGTAGATTTACAACAGCCTCTTGAAGGATAGATCCAAGGGCCACTGAAGAAAAATATGTGGGCAGGGACACAGACTCAGAATTTCAAAGGAATCAACCCTTACTACCAGGTTGAGAAAGGGATCTTTTCCAACATCACAACCAGTGAGTATTTTGTAGTTGCTCTGGGCCGGTGACTCAAGCATATTTCTTACCCATCTCTTTCCTAGTGAAATTGCTTATTAAACTTTTGCTGTTTCTGTTCTATCACAGTATGTTAGATGTTGTTTTAGTCAGCTAGTGCTATTCTTAACAGAGATACTACAAGCAGATTGCTTTAACAAAGGAAAACTTATTCTCACACATTCCAGTAGGCTGTGAGTCTGAATTCAGAGTGTCCGTTTCAGCGGAAGGCTTTCCCTCTGCTGGCTGTGGGGGAAAGTCCTTGTGTTATATCAGTCTTTGGTTGGGGAGCATCTTGGCACAGGAACCTCAGGTCTGAAGGACACGCTGTACTCATGGTGCTGCTTTCTTAATGGTGTGAGGTTTCCAAATCCCTGTTTGTCTCTCTTTCTGTCTGCTGTAGGATAAAGGGATAAAGGGCTGTACAAGCCACACTCCAGGAAAACTCCAACAAGGGTGTCACAGTCACACTAATTCTCTTTTAAAATAATCCTCCTAGCTATTAGCCACAGGCAGAGACTAGGATTTATGGCACAAGAAGATCACGAAACAGTGGGAATGATGGCCCGGCCAAATGGCTATCCACATTTTGGGAGGGACACAGTTCAATCCATGACAGATGCCTAAATGATGGGGAGTGGATGGGACTCAAAACTTTCATTTTTTATTTCCTTGTTTGTTGGGCTGAAAGGAACAGTATATGGACCTCAAGAACAAGGCTCCACATCACCTAGAGATTGTGGAGTTTGAGGTGCATGCTGTAACAGGATCACCTCCCTAAGGGAAGAGATGCTGGTAGTCTGTGTGAAAAAAAGAATTATACCTTTCTGACGACCAGAAAAGCTGTCTGTTGTAGGGAGGGGCAATGTTTCGTGTTACCTACATCTCATTTCATTGTTCTCTTCCTGGGTACAGAGGAGATGGTATTTCTGAGCCTCCCTGGAGTGAGAGAGAGTCATAACAGTGACTTCTGGTTGTTGAAGTGTGAGAAGCTACAAACTGAGCGCCTTCTGGAAAGACCTAGTTGTGAACTAGAAGCCTTCCCTGCCTTCTCGCTTTTCCACCATCACAGTGACCTTTGAAGTTCAGTGCTTTAGCAAGCATGGTACATGGTAGAGAGGAATGATACACATAGTACCTGGATATGAGGGAGAAATACATTTTTACTGTTCCAAGAAACTGAGATTTGAGGAATTAGAGTGGCAGCTAGGGTAAATTATCCCATCTAATACGTATTTCCTTCCCTTTACTTCTCTACTTCACAAAAAAACACTAGAAGTCTCCACTAAATAATGCCATTATTAGAAAAAACATCTCCATCATTTAAGAAGTATTCTTCAGGTAGAATATATATAGCTTCATGAACTTTTATTTACAGAAAAGTTCATTAGGTAATTTGTGAATTTATGTATCTGCTATCATATGACTATGTTTTACAGGAGCTTATTTATCTATATACTGAGTTCTGCACAACACTTCTGATATAGGACCTTTGATACAAGAGTAGTCTACAATCAGGAGAAAATGCTCGACTAAAAAATTTCTCTCCATTTAAACAATTGTGTGATACAGCTCCTTTATCATTCTGTGCAGTGAAATCTCTCAACTCTTAAAATCTTCCAACAGTCCAGCTCTACTTTCCTGCCAAGAATTTTTGTACATAAGGGCAATAAGAAATTCTATGTAGATAATTGTCCTAAACTCAAATATGTATTTCCTCTATCACTCTCTAACTGGATGACTTTTTATTCCAGTAATGTCTACATTCTTTCTTCTCCTCCATAAATATTAGATGACCTCAGTCAAACCTTTCTAATTATGAGAAAACCAGATTAAGATAAATCACTGTAATAATTTAACTACTCTATTTCTTCATTTTAATAACAAGATCACATGAAAATTTCACTTCAAAGGGTCCCAATAATAATATGAGACATACAATATTACAAAACATACAATGCTACAATTAAACTGACATTTTTACTCTGATTACACGGCATTTAATTTGGTTCTAATTACACATGGAACAACCCACTAACCACACTAACTTTCAATTACACATGGAACAACTCCCTCCCCCACCAGAAAAAGATGAGTTTTTGTCAAATGAACTTCAATTCATGGAAACTCATGAGGACTGCTGTGTGTAAAGAATAAAACTGTATTCTACAGTTTTTTCAGTGCTTGACTTTTTGCAAATGGATGGCCAGACCTTTCTTCTCAGGCATCTCTGGGTAGATTCAAACTGACAATCTTTTGGTTAGCACTCAAGTGTTAATCATTTGCCTTACTCCGTAACTCCATAATAATAATCAAAACCAAAAACCAAACCAATTGCTGTCAAGTTGATTCTCACTTATAGCCACCCTATAGGACAGAGTAGAACTAACTGCCTTATAGGGTTTCCAAACAGAGGCTGGTAAATTTGTACTCTAGACCTATTGGTTAGCAGCTGAGTTCTTAACCACTACATCATGAGGGCTCATTGAAACAACCATACTCACTGCCACTGAGCCAATTCTGGCTCATAGTGACCCTATAGGACAGAATATGACTGCTCCATGGGGTTTCCAAAGAGCGTCTGGTGGGTTCAAATCGATGACCTTTTAATTAGCATCTGTAGCACTTAACCACTATGTCAGGCGTACTTAAAATAGCTAACAAGCAATAAATGAGTGCTTTCTCAAGCTTGTTTCTGGGGCAAAAGTTCAGTATTGACCATCCAGGCAGTAGAAAGAATATCCCCTGGGTTAGATATTCTTGACAATGATTAATTGTGTGTAGGTTTACCACGACACCTTCAGAAAGGGCATACTCAAAGTAAAAGAACTAGACATTTAAACACACATAGACTTCTTGTATATTTTGCTGACTTTTTTCATTTATATTAGCAAAAAAAAAAAAAAAACTTTCAAATTATCAACATGACTGTTATTTGTGAGCCCTGTTTGGGTAAGATTTAGATTGTGTTGCATAAAAACAGTGGCACAGATGCCCTTGCTTATTTTTGTCAATAGCATCTATTTTGTTCTCTTGCCTATGTTTTCGTGATAGCATCAAAATGTCTTTAAAAAGAACAAAACTGCCTCATCCTTCAAGATATTTTGACTCTTATTCTTTTGATAGTTTCTCCTCTCTCCAAGAAAATCATAGTATTTCCATGAATGAGAGTAGCATAATGTTATCAAACACCGACAATTCATTTCTCAAAGGGCATTCAATTTTCACACTAAACAAGTTGTTTGGAGAATGGAAGTACAGTTCAAATCAGGTGGTAAATAGAATGGAAGAAAGTGAAAGAAATTTCTGGGGATAGAAGAAAAGTCAAAAAGAAAAGACAAACAGCTTACAAGCTATGCACAATGCAGAGTAAACAAATGCTAACTACATTCCTAGTGACATTTCAAAAAAAAGTATCAACCATTGCAATTATAATTTATATTGTACCTCATGCAACATACCTAACTAAAAGGGCTTTTATTCCAAGGAGCTATTAGTAAATAGACAAATACAGCTATTCAATAAGCATTTTTAGTGTGTACTAATGGCAAAGTTTGATACCACAGATAAAGTTTGGTATTGAATACTGCATTGGTTTTATATCTTGCTGCCAACTTGTAAGAGGACAGGTATGTCTGTTTTATTGGCTTTATTTTCATGTTCTCCTTGGCCAGCTGTTAAGAACTGGGTTGAATTAATATGACCTCTCTTCTCTGTAATATTAAAGAAAAATCATTGACTGTGTGGTGATCTTTTTTGGCAAAGCCTGGTGCATTGGCTGTGCTATTGTTAGTTGTCCAAATATATTTTACAAGGTTTAGTAGTGTTTGTACTTTCGTGAGGAAACTGTGGTCCTGTTCTTTAACAAGGTACTTAGTCCCCAGAGTTGAACAGACTTCTCGAAGGAACTGAAAGCATATTCCTAAACTACTCTTCAGTTATTTCTTCATTTCTTAAATTCAGCTTAGACTGGAAAATATAAGTTTATTTTGTAGTCTTCATTTTGGTTATTATCATTGGTATTGATAAGTGGACCAAAGAAACACATCCATGTTGAGGACTTACAGCAATTTAGTGTAGCTCAGGGTATATCCAAGATTGTGTTAGAGTCATCTGAGACTTAGAAAATTATTATGGTTATTTTTTAAAAAGAAGCATTCCATGCATACTTCAGATCTGTAACTGAAACAAAGATGTCATATAGGATGGACATTGTGAATTAGAGTGAAGAACTGGAGGAATTTTTAAACTGTGTGTGTTGAGGTGATATATAAGAGATCTGTCTCGGGATCAAGAGAATCCAGTTCCTAAGTAGCTTCTGCACAGCTGACAGTGGTTTTAAAAGCAATCTTTCATTGATTCCTGCTAGAAATGTAATTCAGTCAGTGAGACAGAAGTCCCTATGCTTAAGTCTTATGCGTCGTAATTATGCATCTTTGGGGTTTCCTAATGACCAGAAGGCAGTTGTCTGAACAGAACAAAGGGATACCAGCCAGCCAAGTGCCATCTTGCATGCATGCTTTAAAATCCGTTAAGGTGTGCATAAGGGGTTTTAGCTTTCCACCATATTTATTCAATCTGTATGATGATCAAATAATCCAAGAAGCTGGACTATATGAGGGAGACCGTGGCATCAGAATTTGGAGGAAAACTCATTAAGAACTTGCCATGTGCAGATGACACAACCTTGAAAGGGAAAAGAACTTGAAGCACTTTTTGATGAAGATCAAAGACCACAGACTTCAGTATGGATTATATCTCAACATAAAGAAGACAAATTCCTCACAACTGGACCAATAAATAACACCATGATAAGCCAAGAAAATATTGAAGTTATTAGGCATTTCATTTTATTTGGATCCACAATGAACACCTGTGGAAGCAGCAGTCAAGAAATCAAATGACATACTGCGTTAGGCCAATCTGCTGCAAAAGACATCTTTAAAGTGTTGAAAAACAAAGATATAATTTTGAGGCTAAAGTGCACCTTACTCGAGCTATGATATTTTCAATCATCTCATATGCACGGAAAAGTTAGAAAATGTAAAAGGAAAACTGAAGAATTGATGCATCTGAATTACGATGTTGGCAAAGCATACGAGGTCTGACAATTAGATTTGTGAACTTGCCACCATGCATTTACGTTGGCAGCACTGTGCAAACAACTTGGTAAGGTTTCATAACCTTGACGTCTCAGTGTCTCACAGCTGTGTTCATGTCAATGTGTGGCAGTGTCTTGCTGAGTGGCATCCATTATTGTTGTATGTTTTTATGTGCCATCGTGAGAATGTCGGTGCTTGAATTAGAGCACTGAATAGCATTAAATTTCTTGTTAAACTTGGCAAGAGTGGAAGTGAAATCAGGGACATGTGAGTCCAAGTTTATGGGGATAATACCATGAAGAAAACAGTAGTATACAAATGCATTAAACATTTTTCTGAGGGGAGAGAAAGTGTCACTGATAAAGAGAGCTCAGGGTGGCCAGCAATAAACAGAACCAATGAAAACATAGCAAAACTTCATTGAAGTGTGTGTCAAGATCATCAGCTGAATGTGAGAAGCACAGGAACAGAGAAACAGGAAAATCTTAACTGAAAATCTTGGCATGAGAAAGATGTGTGCAAAGCAGCCCACCAATGAACAAAAGCAAAGGAGAGTCAAAGTTTGTGGAGAACTTTTAGAGAAATAAGACAATGTTTCTGGCAGCGTTATCACTGATGATGAAACATGGGTGTACAATTAGGTCTCTGAAACAAAGCATCAAAGAGATGCTTTGGCCATGGTGAATTGATTATTTCCATCAGTCCAAATCAAGAGTCAAAACGATGTTGCTAACCTTTTTTGATATCAGAGGGATTGTTCATCATGAATCTGTAACAACTAGACAGTTAACCAAGTTTACGGTCTGCAAGTGCTGAAAAGATTGTGTGAAAAACTTACACAAAAACAACCAGAACTTCTTGCCAACAACTCATGGCTCTTCCATCACAACAAAGTACCAGCTCACACAGCACAGCCTGTGGGGGAGTTTTTAGCCAGCGAATAAATAACTATATTGGAACACCCTCCTTACTCACCTGACTTGACCCTCAGTGATTTTTTTCTTTACCCAAAGATAAAGAAAATATTAAAAAGAAGACATTTTGATGACATTCAGGACAGCAAAGGTAATAGGATGATACATCTGATGGTCGGTCCTGAAAAAGTGTTCTAAAATTGTTTTGAAGGCTGGACTAGGCACTCGTGTTGGTGCATAGCTCCCCAAGGGGAGTACTTTGAAGGTGACCTTAGTGATATTCAGCAATGAGTTACGTAGCAATTTCTCTAGAATGAGTTTGCAACTTAATTGGCAGTCCTCGTACACTTATATATGTATATGTATACATACATATATATAATAGATTAGCAAACCATATCTATGTAGAAGTATAGTTAACTGAAAGTTTTCTAAATTGAAGAGAGCTAGTAAGAGCTAAATTCAATAGAAGAAAACAAGTTACAATTCTATGTTTTTCAGTATTATGAAACTCAAAATGATAACATATTTGCAGTTTAAATGAAGTGATCACTTCTTAAGAGGCCAACAAATCAGCAAGGGATTAAAATTCTGAAATTTTAAATTAATTTTTTCTACATATTAAAACCTTTGTCAAGTCTAGTATAAACTCTTGGAGTCTAACAGAGCATCTTACATATTTTGTGTGCAAGCTTAACATAGAAATAAATGAAGAAAACGGCAAGCGTGAAATCTTACTGGAAGTGAAATAAAAGTTGATTTTAGTACTAAAGAAGTACATGATTTTAACTTATTAGAATACTTAAGGAAATAAAACAAAAATGCTAAATGCCAAAAGGGCATTTTTAGCATGAAAATCATAAGTTTTATAAAAGATGCTTCAGTATCTGCAAAGTCTACTTTCAGGTAGAATTAGTTAGCAGACATATTATGTGCTTGACTGTTAAGGAAAACTTTGGTGGTTCTGATCCACTCTGAGAAGATTTGAAAGACAGAGCTGGCAACCTGCTCCTAAAAGGATATCCCTTGAAAAGTCTGTGAAATGCAGTTCTGCTGTATATACATAGGGTCTTCATTAGTTGTATCTGACTTGACAATTTTTGTTGTTGTTGTTGCTGCTGGTGTTTAGAAATTAGTATTCAGACCACTGAAAGAGGCACCACCATTAGAAATAATAATTTCTGTCCTTTCATTACATACATAGACAGAGACTTGATTTACGGTGATCAAAATCATTATTTATAGAACCATAGAACTCAAAGAGACTTCATTGTTTGTTCTGGTTTTGGAGATCTTAAAGGATAGTGATTGGTCAGTCTCCTTTGAAGCTCATTCCAAGGTTTCATGTGTGTGTACATATCATGTGCTGTAAGGCTCCAAACTGAGTAACAGCTACTATCTAAGTTCTGTTTATGTTTCTGGGCCCAGTGGTACTTCTAAAGATAAACATAGAAACATCCAAAGTCATGCTGTCTGATGTCAAATAAATCCTACTGCTGCTAGGAAATATTTGTACCTAACTGTTTCTTTCACCACCTGTCAGTTGGTCATATTTTGGTGGCTTGCATGTGGCCATGATTCTGGAAACTATGCCACTAGTATTTCAAAGACTAGCACAGTCACCCAGGATGCACAGGTTTCAACAGAGCAAGGAAAATCATAAAACAGAGGACAATAACCAAATACTCAGAATCACAGCCCAACCAAATTGTTACACACATTGTTGGGGGGACACAATTCAATCTACGAAAGAAGCCACAAACTTGTCTCTTCTAGGTCTCCTGGTTCTGCTGCTGCTTATTCTCTGCTGCATTGGCTGCTGACTCTTGCCATATTACACTACAGTATTACTGTTCTCCTCTCCTGGTTTTAGCAGATTCTCAGTGCAGGAACGCTGGGTCCAAAGGACACTGCTCCTAGCTCTTCTCTCTTGGTGGGAATGAGGTCCCCCCTTTCCACCTCTGGGATATCTAATTATAAGCCTGGCAGAATGACAAAACTGGCAAAATTCCCTTGTTAGGGTTTCACGTATCTCATTTGCATGATCCCACCCCTACAAGGCGGCCATGCAACTCACTGATATAGTTCCTTTCAATCATCTGTGGGAGTTTCAAGACCATAGTAAGAAAGGCCTTATAAAAACAATTTACCGTGCTACAGTAGCCCATGAAATCCTTATAGACCACAATAGAATATTGCTTGAGATAGGGATAGAAGATAAACCCCCTAGGTTGAAAGACACTACCTAATAGAGTAAACTAGTTTCTCATTAAAAATTAATACACAGAGGGCGGAGTCAAGATAGCAGACTAAGCCCACGTCTCCTTATATCCCTCTGGAAACCAAGACCTGAGTTGATCAAACGGAGCCTTCTGATCACCTATTCAGCTTCAGGACACGGTGCAGGGCTGTTAATTGGGACGTCATACCACTGAGCTAAAAACCTCCTCTCTTTCGCTGACTCCTGCCCCTGGCTAGCCCCCGCTCTCATGGACGGAAGGTAAATGCAACAGTTTGACTTTTTTTTTCCTCTGTCTTGGCTGGCGGGCGGAGCTGGGTCTTGCCTGGCGGCTGGACTCAGACACGCTGCTGAGGGGATAGACAGGTGAAATTCCCGTATTCTGAGAGCCAGGCTCGGGACTCTGTTAATCTAGCCACTTTGAGCCTATCGCTTTATATTTGCGTCACTGGGGTTTATATGGAATTCTGCAGGCAGTATGCGGGATGCCATGTTGGTACCGCGATTTTAGCAGGACCTAATTCTTAGCCTGGGAGCCAGCACCTGCAAACAGGACAGCACTTCTCTGACAGAAAAGCAGTAATTTTTCCAGTACCACCTATGCTGCAGGCCCTGCAACAGAAGCAGAGGAATCACTACCTCTCGGCACCTTTGGCCCCTCTGTCTGCTGCCTGTGTGGAGGACGCCATCTTGGAGACGGTGGCCGCAGCTGAACCTAGTTCTTAGCTTGGGGACCAGAGCCTGCCCACAAGAGAGCGCTTTTCTATCACAAAAGCAGTACTCGATGCAGTGTTGGCTAAGGCTAGGCCTGGTCAGCAGAGGCCAGCAGGGCAATAGCGTTGCTGTATTCTGAACTAGTTTGTTATCATCAGGGGTTGGATATAGTGGCGCTTCCTTTGTCAGCTGAGAAGAGGGACCTCTACACCTGAAAACCTAACTGACTTGTGAAGTGGTCAGATACCTTTTGCTTTACATTTGAAGACAGCCTAGAGAAACATCTGCAGTCCATCCTCACAGTATCTCTTCCAGCCTCTATATATTCACATGGGACCCAAAAAACAACAGACAACTGTAGCACACAAGAAATCATCCATGGCTTCAGAAGGCTCCCAAACAAAGCAACCAAGGAGTTTTCCAGATGAAGAAACTTTTATGAAAGCATCAGAAAGTGAAAATAAAATGATTATATACAGAGCCCTTCTAGACCTTATACAAAATGCAGCAGAACAAAATGAAGAATTAAGCAAGCTGTTCGATCTGATGGAACACCAGTACTCTGCAATCCAACAGATCAAGAAGAAAATGAAAGACATAGAAACTTCCACGCAAAGCCAAGAAAACTGAATGGAACAAATAGAAAAAAAATTTCTGACTTGGAAGACAGAGCTACTGATGCTAGCATCTATGAGCAGAATTCAGAAAAAAGAAACAAGAAACATTAAGAAGCATGTGGGACTCTATTAAGAGGAACAACCTTCGATTAATTGAAGTCCCTGAACAGGGTGAGACATCTGAGAACACAGAGAGCATCGTTGCTGAGCTGTTGAAAGAAAACTTCCCAGAAATCAGGAAGGAAGAGAACATAGACATCTCAGATGCATATCGTATGCCACCCAATATAGATCTCAAAAGAAAGACTCCAAGACATATTATAATCAAGCTTAACAAAATGAAACATAAGCAACAACTCTTAAAGGCAGCAAGACTAAAGCAAAGCTAACATTCAGAGGGAAACCCTGTAGGCTCTCTTCAGATTTCTCCACAGAAACCATGCTGGCACAGAGACAGTGGTATGACACATTCAAAGCCTTGAAGGAGAACTTCCAACCAAGAATTATATATCCTGCAAAGCCATCTTTCAAATATGAAAATGAAATTAAGACATTCCCAGATAAACAGAAACTCAGAGACTTTGTAAAAACGAAACCCAAACTACAAGAAATACTGAAAGAAGTTCTTGGCTCTGTCTTAGAAGAATGAAACCACTAACTTTATATTTTAGAACGACACAATACTCAATACTCTACTCATTTAGGGAAGGCTCCAACATCAATCACAGCTTTGATAGGGAAAGAAGCAATCCAGTGATCATCATGAAAACTATGGTGTCATCATAATAAAAAGAGGGATGCACTACAGTTGTTATAGTCCTTCCAGATGGAGAAGAAGATGACAAGACTGGTAGTAATTAAAATTGGTTTTATAGATAGTTTATTAAGGGGGATCATAGGGGAAGCTGTAAAGTACAACAAAGATGTATCATACCATTTCAAGAAATGGAACACACGAGTCTCAACAGCTACAAAACCAGCTCTGAAAAAGGTGAAAAATCAACTCACAAAAAAGAATGTCCCAGAACAGACTAATAAGAACAACAGAGAAAACATCAACACAAAAATAAACATATCACAATGGTAGCAGTGAACACATATCTATCAATAATTACTTTGAATGTGAATGGACTGAATGCTCCAGTAAAGAGACACTGAGTGTCATCTTGGATCAAAAGATATGACCCATTCCTATGTTGTCTACAAGAAACTCACTTGAGGCCTAAAGATAGGAACAAACTGAAAATTAAAGGATGGAATAATATATATAAAGCTAACAATGAACAAAGAAGAGCAGGGGTGGCAATTCTAATCTCAAACAAAATGAATTTTAATGTCAAATCCACCATTGTGGACATGGATGGATACTATTTATTGCTGAAAGGTTCAGTACACAAGCAAGACTTAACTATATTAAATATTTATGCACCTAATATCAAAGCACCTGAATACATCAAAGAAACACTGACTACACTCAAAACAGACTTAGATGACTCCACAATAATAGTGGGAGACTTTAACACTCCACTGTCATTGCTAGACAGATCATCTAGAAAAAAGCTCAGTAAAGATACAGAAGACCTCATTGCCTATAAACTAAACCTCATTGATATATGCAGCACTTTCCACCCTTCAGCAGACAACTACACCTTCTTCTCCAGTGCGCATGGAACATTCTCCAGAATTGACCATGTGATAGGCCAGAGTGCAATGTTCAACAAAATCCATACCATTGAATTACTGCAAAGCATCTTCTCAGATCATAAAGCCATCAAAGTTGAAATCAATAGCAGAAAAAACATAGATAGAAAGTGGAACTCTTGGAAACTGAACATCTTGCTCAAAAAAACATGGGTTATAGAGGAAATCAAGGATGAAATAAAGAAATTCATGGTTTCCAATGAGAACGAAAACACTTCCTACCAGAACCTGTGGGATATAGCTAAAGCAGTGCTCAGAGGTCTGTTTCTCTCCATAAATGCACACATCTGGAAGGAAGAAAGAAACCAAATCAAGGAACTAACTCTACAGCTTAAACAAGTAGAAAGAGAACAACAGAGGAACCCCTCGGACACCAGAAGAAACGAGATCATAAAGATTAGAGCAGAGCTAAATGAATTAGAGAAAAGAAAAACAATTGAAAAAATTGAAAAGGCCAAAAGCTGGCTTTTTGAAAAGATCAACCAAATTGACAAACCACTGTGTAAACATACTAAAGGAAAGCAGGAAAGGAAACAAATAACCAAATTAGAAATGAGAGGGGAATTGTCACCACAGATGCAACAGAAATAAAAAACATAACAGAATACTATGAAAAACTGTAATGTAACAAATTTGAAAACCTAGGGGAAACAGACAAATTCCTTGACTCACACCACCTACCCAAATTATCACAACGTGAAGCAGAACAACTTAATAAATCCATTACAAAGCAAGAGATTGAAAAGGTCATCAAAGCACTGCCAACCAAAAAGAGTCCTGGCCCAGATGTCTTCACTGCAGAATTCTACCAAGTATTTAGACAAGAGTTATCTCCAATACTACTGAGACTATTTCACAGTATAGAAAGGGATGGAGTACTCCCAAACTCGTTGAATGAAGCCAGCATAACCCTGATACCTAAGCCAGGGAAAGATCCAACAAAGACAGAGAACTACAGACCGATATCACTCATGAATCTAGATGCAAAAATCTTCAACAAAATTCTTGCCAATAGAATACAACAACATGTCAAGAAAATAATCCATCATGACCAAGTGGGATTCATACCAGGGATGCAAGTCTGTTTAAACATAAGAAAAACAATCAATGTGATTAACCACATAAATAACACAAAAGACAAGGATCATCTGATTTTGTCCATTGATGTAGAAAAGGCATTTGATAAAGTCCAACACCCATTCATGCTAAAAACTCTCAGTAAAATGGGCGTAGACGGCAAATTCCTCAACACAATAAGGGCCATTTAGACAAAGCCAATTGCCCACATCATACTGAATGGAGAGAGACTGAAAGACTTTCCCTTGAGATCAGGAACTAGACAAGGATGCCACTCTCACCTCTCCCATTCAACATTGTGCTAGAAGTTCTAGCCAGAGCAATTAGACAAAACGAAGAAATAAAGGGCATCTGCATCGGCAAAGAGGAAGTTAAAATCTCCCTGTTCGCAGATGATATGATTGTATATGCAGAGAATCCCAAGGAATCTATAAGTAAGATACTCAAACTGATAAAAGAGTTCAGCAAAGTCTCAGGATACAAGATAAACATAAGTAAATCAGTAGGATTCCTTTATACTAACAACGAGACTGTTAAGGAATAAATTATCAAATCAATACCATTTATACGATAAGCCCCTAAGAAGATAACGTACCTAGGAATTAATCTAACCAGAGACATAACAGACTTTTACAAAGAGAACTACAAGCCCTTACTACAAGAAACTAAGAGAGACTTAGATAAATGGGAAAACCTACCCTGCTCATGGATAGGAAGACTTAACATTGTGAAAATGTCTATTTTACCCAAAGCAATTTATTTATATAATGCAATCCCAATACAAGTTCCAGCGTCATTTTTTAATGAGATGGAGAAACAAATCACCAATTTTGTTTGGAAAGGGAAGAAGCCCCGGATAAGTAAGGTACTACTAAAGAAGAAGAACATACTGGAAGGCCTCTCATTACCCGACCTTAGAACATACTACACTGCCACAGTGGTCAAAACAGCCTGGTACTGGTGCAAGAACAGACAGGTAGGTCAGTGGAACAGAATTGAGACCCCAGAGATGACACCATCTGCCTATAAACAGTTGATATTCAACAAAGACCCTAAGACAGTAAACTGGGGTAAAAACAGTCTCTTCAACAAATGGTGCTGGCAAAATTGGTTATCCATCTGCAATAAACTGAATCAAGATCCATATCTTACACCTTACACAAAAACCAACTCCAACTGGATAAAAGACCTAAGTATCAAACCTAAAACGATAAAGCTCATACAAGAAAAGGTAGGAACAACAATGGAAGTTTTAATACACAATGAGGACAGACTCCAAAATCTGTCCAAGAAACCACAGTCAACAGAAGAGAAAATAGATAAATGGGAACTATTAAGAATCAAACACTTTTGCTCATCCAAAGACTTTATTAGTAGAATCTAAAGAACACCCACAGAATAGGAAAAAATATTTGGCAACTCTATGTCAGACCGACGTCTGATCTCCATAATCTATAAGATACTACAAAATATCAAGAAGAAGATAAACCATCCAATTAAGCGATGGGCAAAGGAGATGGACAGACACTTCACTAAAGAGGAGATCCAGGCAGCCAAAAAACACATGCAGACATGTTCACAATCTTTACTTATTAAAGAAATTCAAATGAAGATGACAATGAGATAACATCTCACCCCAACAAGATTGGCCATGATCCAGAAGACACCAAACAACAAATGCTGGAGAGGCTGTGGAGAAAGTGGAACCCTCCTACACTTTTGGTGGGGTTGCAAAATGGTCCAGCCTCTTTGGAAAGTAATCTGGCACTTCCTTAAAAAAATGGATATTGATATACCATTTGACCCAGTAATTCCACTACTTGGAATATATCCTACAGAATCAAGGCCTTTCACACCAATGGACACATGCACCAGAATGTTTATCGCAGCACAGTCCATGATAGCAAAAAGATGGAATCAACCCAGATGCCTAACAACAGAAGAATGGATAGGTAAACTATGGTACATATACTCAATGGAGCACTACGCAACGATAAAGAATAACGATGATTCCAGGAAACATCTCCTAACTTGGTTTCAACTGGAAGACATTATGTTGAGGGAAAGTAGTCAGCGACAAAGGGACAAATACTGTATGAGACCTCTATGATAAGATCTCAAAAACAGACTTGTGTATAGAAGAAAAGACTCTTTGACAGCTGCAAGGGACAGAAGGGAGGGAGGGTGAGGGGGAGAGGGTTTAGTTTAGATAGTTGCTAGAAATCTGATTGGGAGAAAGCAGTGATAACACACATTAGAAACAAGAACAACATTAAGTGTACTTCAGCATAACTTGAGTACTCCTTCCATCTTAACCCAATATTGCAAGGATAGAGTAGCTGGGGCAGGGGGCGGGGTACCATGCTCTTAGGAGAAATCGAGGCCAACTGGCACAACTAGCATTTTGCTAAGAGAGCTGTCTGCACCCCACATTGGTGAGTGGCGTCTGGGGTCTTAAAAGCTGCCAAGCTGCCATCCGAGGACACAGCAAATGGTCCCAACTCAGCAGGAACGGATGCTCACCAAGGACCAAAATGACATGCGGTAAAGACAACCTAGAAGACAGAGAGACCCACAAGAGTGGGTGCCTTCATTAACTTGGGACCGAAAGAACCGGATGGTGCCCGGCCACCACCAGTGATAGCCACGATGGAGCTTACTAGGTTGAGTCTCACTGGCAACACAAGAATAAAAAGGGGTGCGTCATGAGATCTCCACTAAAAGACCTCAATTGATGGTCCAGCAGTTTTGGGGTTCCCCTGAGAGCATGGCCCCCAGCCCTGATGCTGCCCTTATCCATAAATTATAACAAAGGTCCACTCTTTGGACAGGAATGGATTGGACTTGGCAATGCAGAGTGACCATATATTGGTTGCACTTTATGGTTCTGTACATCTATAGGATGTCATCCTGCTGACCTCTGGCTGGAGGAAGGAGGTGGTGGGAGAGGAGTGGAAAGGAGGCTGTTGGGAGGATGAGACATGTACGGAGCAGAGAGGAATAGTGTGCAGTCACCGGACAGGGAGAGCAGTGGAAGCTGCATATAGGCGGGTATGTAAATTTATATGGGAATGTACTTTTTCACTCAGTCATGTTAAATAAAAAAAAGAAGAAAAAAAATTAATACACATATTGTTTTGGGATGCTAGTTGCCAATCCCAACAACACGTCAACACTCTCCACTTCTTGAGTCTGGATTCTCCGTTATCAGCTTTCTTATCTCATCTGGACTTCCTGTCCTTGCCCCTGGGCTGGTATGCTCATGTAGTTTTTTGTTATTATTGTTTTAAGACCTATCTATATCTGACTTGATGGCACTTGGCTGGCTAGTTTTTGGCTGAATGGTGAACCTCAGACATAACTTCATTACTGATCTACAAGGGGTGAGAGTCATACTCCTGGGGTTTCTCTAGTCTCTGTCAGTCAAGTAAAGAACATTAAAGGTTTCTGTGATTTAAAGAAAAAAAAGTCACGTATAAGGTGCAGTTTCCTCATCTGCAGATAGGAGTTATAATACCTGCCCTTTGTCAATGTTAAATCACTATTTCAATCCAGTTTATATTCTTACCAGGATCCAATGTCAAACAGATCCATGTATTATTACCAAGGTTGTCCTTTCTCCTTTTGTCTTTTATGGATGGCATAGCTTTTACTCTGCTATAAGAAGAAAATATCTAATTTGCTTGCCTGAATACAAAAGGCTATTTTACTTCAAATCCCTTCCAACTTCCAGAGCTATGTCCTTGGAAACTTCACCCTTTATAACTACTCAAAAATAATAGCTATTGAGTTTGTCATAATATCTACCAATTCTTTAAATAACCAAGGGTGAATTTAATTCACTCAAAAATTCAAGGCCATAAAAACTAGCTTCTTCTTCTTTTCCTATTTTAGTTTGCCCTTTTTAGTTCCTTCGTAGTGGAACTATAGGAAGTTTCCTCTGGTATACTATTCATATTTAAAGTTAATGAAGAAAAGAAAGAGGGGAAGAGCAGTAAGAAGGAAGAGAGGGAGAGAAGGAAAGAAGGAGGGAAAAAACATTAATAGACAGAGTTTCTTTTCAGTGTTTCATTATGCTCACTTATTGTCCTATCATTTAATAAACGTCATAGATTTTTAGAACAATAAAGAGAAGGCATTTTAGAGATATTTAGTAAGCAGGAGATACTTAAGTTATCCTTTCAAGAATGAATAAAATACCAGCCGGAATATGGGAGTCAAATAGCATTTCAGAGAAAGGAAAATCCTTGGGCAAAAGAACTGAGTTGAAAACATGTACAATAAACACAAGTCATAGTGAGCAGCCATTTATGGCAGAAGCCTATGGTAAAGTTAAAGAGATCATGCTGATTCTTTTTTAAAACAGTAGAAGCCACGGTGCTTTTGTTTGTAAGAGATACTAAGCAACATGTGGTTCAGTACTCTTTGCTTATGTTACTATTCACCTTATAATATTCCCTCTGAGTGGTTACTCAGAATAAATTTAAAACCTGTAACAAACTCTTCACTGAAACAAAGCAGTCCATCTTTTGCCAACAGTGACTGTAGGGAGCTGCTCTTTAGTATTAGCCACAAATTTGTCTTCTTTCCAATCACTGGTCATCCTAATGTGCTAGTCTGGCACATGCTTCAAAAGTTAAATTACGTTTCTTGATTATCCTTCATATATTTTTTTAAAAATCTCAGAATCTTCTCAAGCAAAGCATCATCAGTTACTTTAATATTTCATATAATATGAAAAAATTCAGATGACTTTCCTCAATGTTATGCTAACCTAAGAGTGCTCTTCAATTTTTCTGTGTCTATCTTAAATAGTCTAGTTCCAAATGGCCAGCACTACTCCATTTCAGCTCACTAATGCCCAGGATATTGGTATTTATGTATTCCATTTCATTTTTGACCATTTCCAATGTTCCTAGATTCATACATTTCATGTTCTGATGATTAATTGATGTTTGGAGTTGTTCCTTCTCATTTTGAGTTGTGCCATATCAGCAAACGCAGGTCCTGGAAGCCAGGCTCCAACCAAGTCACGAAAGTTGCTTCTGTAACGAGGAGGCAGCTCTTGTGCAGTCAGTCATCTTTTGAGTGCCTCCCAACCTGGGAGGCTCATCTTCCAGCACTGTATCTGACATGTTCTGCTGCTACTCGTAAGGGTTTGGTTGGCTAATTCTTTTCAGAAGTAGACTGTTGGTTCCTTCTTCCTAGTCTGTCTTACTCTGGTATTGGCAATTTAGGATTAGACAATCTATGGTCTGTTACCAGAATATTGACTTGAAGAGGAATGATGTTACACTTATTGTCAAAAAGAACACTTTGAGATCTCTCTTATTTTTCATATTAAGACATCAACCACTAAAGTCAATGATGAAAAAGTTGAAGACTTTTACCAGCTTCTGCAGTTGGAAATTCATCGGATGTGCAGTCAGAGTGTATTGAAAATTCCTGTGGATTAGAATGCAAAAGTTGGAAATGAAGAAGAATGATAAGTAGTTGGAAAACATTGCCTGGGTGAAATAAATGATGCTGGAGACAACATGGTATAATTTTGCAAGACCAGTGGCTTCTCCTTACAAATACCTTTTATTCAGCAACAGGAACAGAAACTATGCATGCTAATCTCACCAGAGGGATGACATAGGAATCAAATTGACTACATCTGTGGAAAGAGATAATGGGAAGTTCAATATCTTCAGTCAGAAGAAGGTGAAGTGCTGACTGTGGCACGGACTGTCAGTTGATCATACGCAAGTTCAAGCTGAAACTAAAGAAAATCAGAAAAATCCAGGAAATTCACCTGGGTATATGCCACTTAAATTTAGAGATCATCTCAAGAATACATTTGATGCATTGAACACTAATGACTGATGACCACATGAGTAGTGGAATGACATCAAGGCCATCATAGATGAAAGAAGCAAGAGGTAATTAAAAAGACAGGAAAGAAAGAAAAAAAAAACAAATTGGATGTCAGAAGATACTCTGAAACTTGCTTTTGAACACTGAATAGCTGAAACAAAAGGAACAAATGATGAAGTAAAAGAACTGAACAGAAGATTTCAAAGGGTAACCTGAGAAGACAAAGTATTATACCAACAAGTGCAAAGGTCTGGAGATAGAAAACCAAAAGGGAAGAACACAACCAATATTTCTCAATCTGAAAGAAATGAAGAAAAATATTTAAGACTTGAGTTGGCAATAGCTAAAGTCCGTGTATAGAAAACACTGAATGATACAGGAAGCAATAAAAGAGCCAATAAAAGAGGGAAGAAGAAATAAAGTTATTATAACAAAAAGAATTGATCATGTTCAACAATTCCAAGAAGTAGTGTATGATCAAGAACCAATGGTACTGAAGGAAGAAGTCCAAGCTGCATTGAAGGCACTGGGAAAAAACAAAAAACAAGTATCCAGGAATTTATGGAATATTAATTAAGATGTTTCAACAAATGGATGCAGTGCTGGGAGTGTTCACTCATCAATGCCAAGAATTATGGACAACTACCTGGCTAACTGACTGGAAGAGATTCATATTTATGCCTAGTACTAAGAAAGGTGATCCAACTAAATGTGGAAGTTATTGAAAAATATCATTAATATCACATGCAAGCAAAATTTTGATAAAGATCATTCAAAATCAGCTGCAACAGGTAACTGCCAGAAATTCAGGTCAGGTTCAGAAAAGGACATGGAACCAGGGATATCATTGCTGATGTCAATTACACCTTGGCTGAAAGCAGACAATACCAGAAGGAAGTTTGTGTTTTATTAACTCTGTAAAAGCATTTGACTGCACAGATCATAAAAAATTATGGACAACATTGTAGGGAATGAAAATTTCAGAACACCTAATTGTGCTTGTGAAGAATCTCTACATGACTTAAGAAGAAGTCATGGAAACAGAATGAGGGGACACTGCACGGTTTAAAGTCAGGAAAGGTTCATGTCGGTGTTGTATCCTTTCACCATACCTATTTAATTTGTATGCTGAGTAAATAACCCGAAAAACTGTACTATATGGAAAAGAATGGGCATCAGGATTGGAGGAAGACTCATTGGTCACCTGAGATATGCAGATGACACAGTTGTGCTTGCTGAAAATGAATAGGACTAAAAACACTTACTGATGAAGATCAAAAACCACAGCTCTAAGCAAGAATTATACCTCAACATCAAGAAAACAAAAATCCTCACAAGAGGACTGATAACCTTATGACAAAAGGAGAAAAGACTGCATTTGTCAAAGATGTAATTTTCCTTGGATCTACAATCAATATCCGTGGAAACAAACCTCAAAACCAAACACACTTCCACTGAGTTAGTTCTGACTCATAGTGACAACCCTGGTTGTATAGTGGTTAAGTGCTACAGCTGCTAACCAAAAGGATGGCGGTTTGAATACACAGACACTCCTTGGAAACTATGGGGGGCAGTTGTACTCTGTCCTGTAGGGTGACTATGAGTTGGAATCAACTCAACTGCAATGGATTTTCCATGGAAGCAGCAGCCAAAAATTAAAAGAAATACTGTGCTGGGAAAATCTGTAGCAAAAACCTGCTTTAAAATGTTGAAAAGCAAAGATGTCACCTTGAAGACTGAGATGTGTCTGACTCAAGCTGTTATATTTACATTCACATGATATGCTTGTGAAAGCTGAATAAGGAAGACAGAAGACTTGACATCTTTGAGTTGTGGTGTTGGAGAAGAACATTGAACAACCCATGGACTGTCAAAGAACAAACAGATCCGTCTTGGAAACAGTACACCAAGAGTGATCCTTGGAAGCGAGGATTACAATACTACATCTTACATACCTTACACATGTTATGAGGAGGATTAATTCCTGGAGAAGGATATCATACTTGGTAAAGTACAGGATCAAAAACAGAGGACTATCTTCAGTGAAATGGGCTGACACAGCAGCTGCAAAAATGAGCTCAAGTATGAGGATGGCTGCGTGTATAGCACAGGAATGAGCGGTGTTTCAGTCTGTCATACATGTCAAAACTGACTCAGCGGCACCCAACAACAACAACAACACCTTAAAAATAATACCTAGAGCTGAATAATAAACTCACCATGGATTCTGACTAAACAGGATAAGATAATGACAGGTGGTGCAAATAGCGAAACCTTGGTGGCATAGTGATTTAGTGCTATATCTGCTAACCAAAAGGTTGGCAGTTCGAATTCACCAGGCACTCCTTGGAAACTCTATGTAGCAGTTCTACCCTGCCCTACAGGTTTGTTATGAGTTGGAATCGACGCGATGGCACTGGGTGTTTTTGGTGCAAACAGTTAAGCACTCAACTACTAGCCTCAAAGTTGGTAGTTCAAGCTCACCTAGAGGCACCTCAGAAAACAGTCTTTCCACAAGCAGTCTCAAACACCCTATGGAAAAGTTCTACTGCACACGCATGATGTTGCCATGAGTCAAAATTAACTGGATGGTAAGTAACAACGTTATCTGTCTACTGTCCCTGGATGGCAAGAATGGTCAAATGCTGAGAATCTAACTTAGTTTCAGTTTTCAGAAAAGTTGGTGGCTTGAATTGACCCAGAGGCCTCTCAGAAGAAATGCCTGATATTCTCCTTCCAAAGCATCAGAAATGAAAACCCTGTGGAGTGCAGTTCTGCTCTGCAATACATGGGGTCCCCATGAATTAAAACTGACTTGAAGAAACTAGGTTTATTTGTTTCTTTTTATTTTATCCACTTCATAGAAAGTATCCTTTTTTCTACTGTCTCCTGAAACGCATACTCTTCAAATAGCACTCCTTTCAATGGTGATATTTAACTTCTCTGATTTGTTTGATTTTTCTCCAAAATCAAGCCAAACTCACTGCCATTCAGTTGATTTTGACTCATAGTACCCCTACAGGACAGAGTAGAACTGGCCCATAGATTTTCCAAGGAACGCCTGCCTGGTGGATCAAACTGCTGACCTTTAGATTAGTGACTGTAGTGCTTAACCCCTACACCATCAGGGTTTCCTGATTTTGGTCAACCACTTTGAATTCAGATTGAATCTATTGTTGTGAATAATTTGAGTGTACAGTAAAATTAGTTGACTTATTTTTGCAGCAGCTAAACCTGTATTTTCCTGTCTCTTTCTCCTTTCAGCTTCCCCTTATCTTATCCCTGTGCATTTAGTTTTTTTGATCTGGGATTACAGAATGTTAATTCCCTCTGAGCTATTTCATAGACAGTATTCCTTCTAATCTCAGAAATATACATTTAATTAAACAGTCAGAAGCCACTGAAACTTTCTGCCATAATTAAAATTCTTCTCTAAGAAGACTAATCTGGCAGTCACAGACAGAACAGATGGAAATGGAGAGAGATGAGAATGCAGTTTGAAGAAGATTTCAATTGTTCCTTAGAGTGATGGCACAGGAAATGAAGAAAAGTGAAAGATGTGGTAACAGAGGTGCAGAATTTGCTGCTAACAACAGAGGAGGAAAAAACCTAAGTTCCTGGCAAGGGTGTAATCTGTAATTACTGGGAGAATGGTCAAATAATGGAACCAGAAGAGAAATTGCTTTGGAAGCAGGGAATTATGGGGACTCATTGAGTTTAAGTGCCAGAAAAACATACATGTGAAGGTGACTGCATAGACTGAAATGATAAACTAGAACTCAGGAAAGATACCAAGTTTAGCAATATAGAGCTTTGTTTTATTTACATACCAAAAATCATTTCCCTTACGTTAATTCTGACTCATGGTGACCTAATGTGTTTCGGAGGAGGACTGAGCTCCAGAGGGTTTTCAGTGGTTGCGATCATTCTGCCAAACTTGTGGTTAGTGGCTAAGTGAGTATTTAACCATTTGTGTCACCCAGGGACTCCTTCCATTATAAAAAAACAAAAATATAATAAGCCATTGCCTCTGAATCAGTTCTGACTCATAAAGACCCTGTAGGATAGACCAGAGCATCTGGTAGAATCAAACTGCTGACCTTTGGTTAGCAGCCAAGCCTTTCCCCACTGCACCATCAACAGTCCCCCAAGTCCCCTCCCCACAAAAACATTGTTGTCATTCAGTCAATTCAATAGTGACCCCAGGCCAAGTAGAACTACATCATTCGAGTTTCCAAAGACTGCTTGATGAATTTGAACTGCCAATCTTTTGGTAGCAATCAGCCACTATCCCACTAATATTTCCAGTCAGCATCAGATGTCTCCTTATTTACACAGAAGGTACTAATTAAAGACCTCAAAGAAGCCAATAATGTTGGATATTACATAGAAGATGACTGAGAAAAAATCAACGTTTTGGTGGCATGGAAATCTGTATGGTCAGAAAAATTAGAAGGATAACTGGGGGGAAGAGTAGAGAAATTCAGGGGCCAAGGGAATAGAATATTTATTCTCGTTTTAATTTTTCTGTTATGATTAAGTGAAAGTATACAATCGAAATCAATTCTGCATGCCCACTGCTCTGCACTTCTATTTGCTTTCCTCTCCCTGTGACAGCACATTCCTCCTTTTCACTCTTTACATCTGCTATCCTCTTAATGAACAGCTGTCCCTTCCTCTCCACCCTCTCCTCTCCACTCTAGAAAGAAACCAGTAGGACAGGCCCCTATAAATCTATAAAACTATAAAGTACACATATGACAGGCTCAGTCTGTGTCCTTGATTCTAGCCCATTCTTTGAAGTGTTAACCTCAGTACTGGTATCAGGTCTGGGCCAGCAGTAAGTCTAGGGTCCATGTTCCCAGGGGACCCTCTAGGTTGTCAGACCATCAGTTCTGGCCTTTTAGTAGAATTCTTCATCTGCACACCTCTTTTTCTCATGTTATGTCAGGGACTCTACATTGTGAATATTTATTCTTGAGTAAACAATTCACTTTCTCCACACTATCATCTCCCAGCCCCTTTCTCTCATTCACTTGAACTCATGTTAATTAGGTTCTTGCCCTACAAATTTATTGAAGATGCTCTTTCTGAAATCATCATACTCTGTTCCATTTGCTTCCTCCCTTTGTCTTCTAAGTACAAGATTTCCCAAAGCTCTGTTCTTACTCCTTTGCTTTAATAATCTCTGTAAATCAGAAAAGTGCTGAAACTATATTCCAGCCTCTTTCATTAGTTCCAGATCAGTATTTAAAACAGTCTGGACCTAACGTCCACTTGTATGTCTCCTGTGTCTACTTTCTCAAATGCAAAGTCTACCAAACTGAGTCCATCCTTTTTAATGGCTTAAGAGTCTCCAGGACGCTCAGGTTGTAAACTTTGAAGACAAGTTAGACTTCTTCCTGTCTTGCCATGTACCATCATCCATTTCCAATGTCAAGTCCTGTGAATTCTGTCTACATTGCACTGCTCGAACCAATACTCTGGTCATTATTGCTATCCCTACCACCACCATTCTAATCCATGACTTGAAAGTCACTTATCTGTGCTATTAATCCTTTAGATGAACTTCCCATATCTAGACATTCTCACCTCTAATGTGTTCTTTTCAGAATCTACTTCATGATGGTTTTTTTACGTGTCCTTTTAGATTGCTGCCAAAGTAATCTTTCTAAAGTACAATTTAAATCATGTAATTCTACTACTTTAAAACATTTAATCTCTTTTTATTACCCATTGAATAAGATCCAAACTCCTTAAAATAACATTTAACACCATCTACCATCTGGTGATATCTCACATTTCTAAAATATCTCCCATTCCTCCCTTTCGGAGATTCAGCACTTCATTCACAAAATACAACATCCGTCTCCTGCCTGTCTTTGTTTCTTTAGTCATTTTATTCTCTTTAATATTAATATTCTTTCTTCTGACTCTTCTCAGTGAAGCCTTTCATTGATTGTTTCAGCAGAAAATAATATAGAACTCAAAATAACATAAAATGCATAAGCATACTGAATTCTCATAAAAGTTCTATCACATATCTACTGTTTCCTAAGTCTTCCCAGTGAATAAGCTGGGATTTATATGAGTTTGTTAATTAGCCCGAAGTAACATAACTAACAGTTTTCCAGATTTGTCTGATATTCAAGCCTGTGTTCATTACATTGATCCAAATATTTTTAATTTTATCACCACCCCTTCAGATAAAACAGTGAGTCCCAAGAACTTCCAATAGTGTCTCATTGTTTACGTGTAAGTTTCTGGCTTCACTGAAGCCATAGTAATGAGAGAGAGAGAGAGGGGGAGAGAGGAAAGAACAATATGTTACCAAAAATAAACCTGTTGTCATTCAGTTGATTCTGACTTACAGTGAGTGACTCCATAGGACAGAGTAGCACTGCCCCAGAGGGTCTCCACACAGCAGCTGGTGGATTCAAAATGCTGACCTTTTAGTCAGCAGACAAGGTATGAACCAGTGTGCCACCAGGGCTCCAAAGACATGTTAGGTATTTGATTAAAAGCCTTTTTCTGAAGTCAGCTTTATTGAAGCATAATTTACATGCAGTAAAATCCACTCTGTTCAGTACAGTTTTATTAATTTGGTCTTTTTAACTTGATTTTTCTTGAGCCCTTCCTTTGTAGTCAGGTAACTTATTTTTCTTACTCTCTTTAATAGTTTGCTTTAGTATCAGAAACAATGAACTCTCACTTTGCCCTGTCATTTCTTTGGAAAGTCTGGAAGTTGAAAACATTGTCATTAGTAATTCTCCCAACCTTTCCTTAGAAACTGGTGACTTTGTTCATGAATAAGAATGTGAGCTTGTAATGATAGTAAAAATTCATAGATTTCTCTGATTAGTTTTTCTGTATTAATGTCTTAAGCCTAATAATGCTTGCAATCTTGAAAACTATTTCCTGCATCTTTAATTACATATTTAAAGAATTATCAGATTTGTATTGTTACATAGCTACAAAAAATTTGGGAGATTTACCTTCCAGAATGAAATTCAAATGCAATTCAGAACAAAATCATAGCAGAAAATACAGGCATGGAACTCATTTATTTAGCATCTACATTTCTACAAAATCCATAAGACTGCCAATAAAGTTCACAAACTCATCATAGAAAAACTACCACGTATCTCATTGCTGAATATCACTACAATCACCTTTGAAGTACTCCTCTTGGGAAGCTGGGCACTGATGTGAGCACCTAGTCCACCCTTAAAAGCAGTTTGGAACTCTTTTTCTGGAATGCCATCAGAGTTGTTGTCGTATTCCTCTTAATGGCCTGAATGTCATCAAAATCTCTTCCTTTCAATTTTTCCTTTATCTTTGGGTGAATAAAAATGTCACTGTGGGCCAGACCAGGTACTAGGTAGGGTGTTTCCGTACAGTTATCTGTTTACTGGCTAAAAACTCCCTCACAGACAACTATAAAATTAAGCTCATGAATTTACCACCTTGCCTCTCTGTGCAATGACCATTCTAGAAAGAGTTCCAAAATTGCTCTGAAGGGTAGACTAGGCAATAGAGTCAGTGCGTGGCTTCCCAAGGGGAGCACTTTGAAGGTGACTTTGCGATATTCATTAATGAGGTATGTAGCACTTAGAACAATTAAGTTCAGTGACTCAATTGTTCAAACTCCTACACAAATGAATGATTCATTCGTTTAGTCAACAAACATTTCTTGAATATCTACTATGTGAAAAGATTATGAGCCTTGACATTAAATAGCTTATCATCTAATAAATATTCTAATGATTTAATTCACCTATAGTAGGTCGCCACTAGTCGGATCCAACTAGACGGCACTTGGCTTGGCATAGTAGGGAAAGCAAATACATCAAGATGATACTCACCTTAACGATAGTCAGTGCCTAAGTGTTGCACTCACCAAACATGTAGGACAGTTTTTATGATGATTGCTATTAACTTTTAGGAAGTGTTAACATGGTAACAACTTTTTGATACTCAGCAGTATCATGTTATTGACACTACACAGTAATATAATAACAATGATGGGGAAGACAAAACTGAAAGCTAAGTTTCAAAGCTTCAGTAGTGTGAGGCCCATCAGTTCATTAGAAATAAAAGGAATAAGTTTTATGAAAAAGCAAGACGTTTTAGTATTGTGAAAGAGACAGAAAATATTCCGATTTAGAGCTTTTTAAGATACACCACCTTTAGTGAGATTTGTTATGAATTTCTAGAACTAATTTGTCCTGACTTTAAATGTGACTGTTGTCTTTTCATCGAAAGCTGTTTCAGTTTTTACCTCTCTGTTTGTTTTAGGTCTTTGGAGCAAACAAACAAGGACATGTGAGACATTTCTCATCTTAATATATTTCTCATCAATGTACAGGCACATAAGAAAGAGCAAGAAGCATGTTTTGCAGCTCCTCCCTGGCCCCAGGAGAACTCTTCTACAACTACCCTGCATCCCTGCATACACTGACTACTCACCACAAGATTGTTTGTCATACCTGAGAAGTCGCTGAATGGGATCTTGGGTTACCTGGCCCTGGCATGCCTTGGATGGGCTGAATGGCCCATTCTCATTCTTCTGTTTCCCTCCCATGCTTAATTCTCATAGCATGCTGTTAAAATAAGAAGGATGAAATGAATTACAATGTTCAGCAATTACTACAGATAATCTATCTATTATTATGTATACAAATACATAACAGGTCTCACAATATCATATGTATCACAAAGTTCAGAGGAGAAAGAGCCCTCTCACCTCCTTCAACTGCTAACTAGTGGTGTCAAAATTATCTCTTTTAATAAGGAGGTAAATAGCCTGTTTAAAGTAATCTATAAGCATGCAAAATGTCATGTTACCACCCTAACAAACTGAGTTTCCATACCCCATGGAAATCTCTACATATATCCACGATGTACACATTCAAATACACCGCTAAAATATTCAAATACACATCAGAAGTCAATAAACAACTTTTTTGTACCTTGTTAGTGCAGATGTCCACAATAAACAGCCCCAAATAAGCTGAGGTCCAAGGCATGAAACGGTAGACTAACAAATAGATGCTTGTAAATTAGTGTGTGAAATTGAAGATATTATCCTGACAACTGATTGGCATACACACTCTCAAGGGGAAAACACCAGCAAGGCGGTATTATTGTTACTGCTGTAATTATTGCTAAAACCATGAGACCAGAAATGTTTTCTAGTTGAAAGTCATGTAAAGGGGGGCAGGGGGAAACTATCTTAGGGTTTTCTCTGTGGACTTAAAATTACTTTCAACCTTTTCTTCTTATTTATCCAATTCATTTCAAAAGATGAAACACCTATTTCAAGGTGAGGAAAGGCTTCTGGAGAACAAAATAATAAATTCTTCAAGATGGTCTTATTATATTTTGTTCATTCTCCTGATCCTTCCCCCCACCTCCATTTCCCTGTTTTTAATTTATCTTACTGGGTATCATTCTTTACCCTCAGTTTTTCCAGAATGAATTTTTTCTTTTTTCTGTATGTCTTATCTTCCAACCTCTCAGAAGCACTGTCAATAATCATAAATATATTCACTATGTCTTTCATTTTCTGTTACTTCTTTAAAACACGCCCATGAATATGGCTTCAGAGAAGCTACGATACCCATTATTGGAACCATAGGGCAACAGTTAAAAGTAGACATATTAGAAATGAAGGCTGCAGAGAAACAGTGTAAGGTTGAGGTTGAGAGGACACATTGTAGATGCAGACCTTTTACATTTGGCTCCTGGCACTATCATTGACTAGTTGTTACAAGGCTAGTCCATTCTCCTCTGAGTCTCAGTTCCCACAGATATTACTAATGGTTAATAATATTAGCTCCCTTGATCATTAAAGATTGAGTAAGATAAGGATGTAACACGTGTAGAGAAATTTCAGGAACATAAAAGCATTTAATACAAAGTAATCAAAGATGGTAGAGAAAGAGGTGTCAGCAGTGGAAGCATTTGTGACAATGGTGATTGAGCTGTGGGTGGCCTAAGAGCCTCATTGTAAAAAGGGGCAATGTCTTAGTCATCTAGTGCTGCTATGACAGAAGTACCATAAGTGAATGGCTTTAGCAAAGAGAAGTTTATTCTCTCACAGTCCAGTACGCTAGAAGTCCAAATTCAGGGCACCAGCTCCAGGGTAGGACTTTCTCTCTCTGTCAGCTCTGGAAGAAGGTCATTGTGATGCATCAATCTTCCATTGGCCTGGGAGCATCTCAGGGCAGGAAACTTAGGTCTCAATGACGCACTCTCATCCCAGTATTGCTTTCTTGGTGGTACGAATTTCCGTTTCCTCTCTGTGCACTTCTCTTTTCTATGTCTCAAAGAGATGGTCTTAAAATACTACTTAATCTTGTTCATCTCCTCTATAAAACTGCCACTAATCCATCTCACTCCTGTACAGTGATAAGACTTACAACACAAAGAAACTCAAATAAAATGTGGGCAATCACACAATAATGGGACTCATGGCCCACCAAGGTAACAGATATTTTGGGGGGAATACAGTTCAATCCATGACAAGCAGTTGGCACCATCCACTTGGATTTCAAGTACTTGATCATCATTCAAACTTGATAATCATTCAAACATCAAAAAGCTGAGACAGGAGCACTCTGCTCTATCCATGGTGCTTAAGCATAAGAGTCAATTCTGACTTATAGTGACCCTATAGGTCAAAATAGAGCTGCCCTATAGTATCCAAGGAACACCTGGTGGCACTTTATTACTATGCCACCAGGGTATCTACAAGTATTATGTTGTTGTTGTTAGGTGCTGCTGAGTGAGTTCTAACTCATAGTGACTCTATGAACAACAGAACAAAACACTGTCCAGTCTTGGGCCATGTCCACAACTGTCTTTATGTTTAAGCCCGCTGTTGCAGCCACTGTGTCTATCCATCTTTTTCTCTGACTCTCCACTCTACCAAGCATGATAACCTTCTCCAGGGACTGATCTTTCCTGACAACCTGTCCAAAGTATATAAGATGCAGTCTTGTCATCTTTGCTTCCAAGGAGCACTCTGGTTGTACTTCTTTCAGAACAGATCTGTTTGTTCTTCATGAGTGATATAGTCAGACTTAATTATCTTCATGTCCTTGGAGATTTACTTAAAATACATGTGCACACACACACACACACACACACACACACACACATGTACCCCGAAATGCAGGCAGCAATTTGCTCTTCCTATTCTTTTCCTCAAATACCCTGTCGGCACAGTGGCTAAGTGCAACGGCTGTTATCCAAAGCACTGGCAATTCAAATCTCCCAGGTGGTCCTTGGAAACTCTGTGGGCCAGTTCTACTCTGACGTCTTGGATCGCTACTTGTCAGACCTGACTTGACGGTAGTAGGTTGAGTGGGTTCTTTTATTCCAAATAATATCTAAAAAGTTCATGTAAGTTAAAAATAAAAATAATAAAATGAATATCTGTGTACTTCACCCAGCATAAAATAAGTAGCTGACCTATCTCCTTGATGCTCCCTGTGCCCCTACCTGATTGAAGCACCTATCTCTCCCACATTAGAGATAATCACTATTCAGAAATTCGAGTTTGTCATTCCATTACTTTTACTTGTAAATTGCACAGATGTGTGTATTGGTATTGGTCTTTCAGTGGTAAAGCACTTGAATTCTAACCAAAAGGTCATGGGTTCGAACCTACCAGCTGCTCTGGGAAGAAAGGTGTGGCAGCCTGCTTTTGGGTAGTCAGCCTTGGAAAACCCATGAGCCAGTTCTACTCTGTCTTAAAGGATTGCTGTGATTCAGAAAAGACTTGAGAGTGGATTTTGTTTTCAGTCATTATATGACACTGCTGGATTTCATTGAATTTGTATGAAATGTCTCAAGATTACGGGTTCTTTGAAATGTGAGTTAATTCCTGCCTATGTGTTCATAGTCCATTGAATGAAAACACTGCATTAATTATTTATTGCACTACCTATGGGTTTTTGAGTTATTTCCAATATGTGGTTTTAGAACTATGCCATTATGAATATTTTTGTGCATTCTTCTTTTTTTTTAATTTTTATTTAACATAACTGAGTGAAAATGTACATTCACATATAAATTTACATGCTCCCCTATATGCAGCTTCCACTGCTCTCCCTGTCTGGTGACAGCACACTATTCCTCTCTGCTCCATACATGTCTCATCCTCCCAACAGTCGCCTTTCCCCTCCTGTCCGTCCACTCCCCTTCCTCAAGCCAGAGGTCAGCAGAGATGATATCCTATAGATGTACAGAACCATAAAGTGCAAACAATATATGGTCACTCTGCATTGCCAAGTCCAATCCATTCCTGTCCAAAGAGTGGACCTTTGTTATAATTTATGGGAAAGGGCAGCATCAGGGCAGGGGGCCATGCTCTCAGAGGAACCCCCAAACCGCTGGACCATCAATTGAGGTCTTTTAGTGGAGATCTCATGATGCACCTCTTTATTCTTGTGTTGCCAGTGAGACTCCTCTCTGTGAGCTCCATCGTGACTATCACTGGTGGTGGCCAGGCACCATCTGGTTCTTCCGGTCTCAAGTCGATATAGGCACCCACTCTTGTGGGTCTCTCCGTCTTCTTGGTTGTCTTTACCGCATGTCATTTTGGTTCTTGGTGAGCATCCGTTCCTGTTGAGTTGGGACCATTTGCTGTGTCCTTGGATGGCAGCTTGGCAGCTTTTAAGACCCCAGACGCCACTCACCAATGTGGGGTGCAGAGAGCTCTCTTAGCAAAACGCTACTTGTGCCAATTGGCCTGGAATTCACCTAAGAGCATGGTCCCCCACCCCCCACCCCAGCTACTCTATCCTTGCAGTATTGAGTTAAGATGGAAGGAGTACTCAAGTTATGCTGAAGTCCACTTAATGTTGTTCTTGTTCCTAATGTGTGCTGTCACCGCTTTCTCCCAAATTGATTTCTAGTAACTATCTAAATTAAACCCTCCTCCCCTCACCCTCCTTCCCTCCTCTCCCTTGCAGCTGTCAAAGAGTCTTTTCTTCTACACACAAGTCTGTTTTTGAGATCTTATCGTAGAGGTCTCATACAGTATTTGTCCTTTTGTCGCTGACTACTTTCACTCAACATAATGTCTTCCAGTTGAAACCAGGTTAGGAGATGTTTCCTGGAATCATTGTTGTTCTTTATCATTGCGTAGTGCTCCATTGAGTATATGTACCATAGTTTACCTATCCATTCTTCTATTGTTGGGCATCTGGGTTGATTCCATCTTTTTGCTACTGTGGACTGTGCTGCAATAAACATTCTGGTGCATGTGTCCGTTGGTGTGAAAGGCCTTGAATCTGTAGGATATATTCCAAGTCCATTTTTTTAAGGAAGCGCCAGATTGCCTTCCAAAGAGGCTGGACCATTTTGCAACCCCACCAACAGTGTAGGAGGGTTCCACTTTCTCCACAGCCTCTCCAGCATTTGTTGTTTTGTGTTTTCTGGATCATGGCCAATCTTGTTGGGGTGAGATGGTATCTCATTGTTGTCTTGATTTGAATTTCTTTAATAACTAAAGATCGTGAACATGTCCGCATGTGTTTTTTGGCTGCCTAGATCTCCTCTTTAGTGAAATGTCTGTCCATCTCCTTTGCCCATCACTTAATTGGATGGTTTATCTTCTTCATATTGATATTTTGTAGTATCTTATAGATTATGGAGATCAGGCATCGGTCTGACATAGAGTTGCCAAATATTTTTTCCCATTCTGTGGGTGTTCTTTTAATTCTATTAATAAAGTCTTTGGATGAGAAAAGTGTTTGATTCTTAATAGTTCCCATTAATCTATTTTCTCTTCTGTTGATTGAGGTTTCTTTGACAGATTTTGGAGACTGTCCTCATTGTGTATTTAAACTTCCATTGTTGTTCCTACCTTTTCTTGGATGAGCTTTATCATTTTAGGTTTGATATTTAGGTCTTTTATCCAGTTGGAGTTGGTTTTTGTATGAGGTGTAAGGTATGGATCTTGATTCAGTTTATTGCAGATGGATAACCAATTTTGCCAGCACCATTTGTTGAAGAGACTGTTTTTACCCCAGTTTAATGTCTTAGGGCCTCTGTCGAATATCAACTGTTCATAGGCAGATGGTGTCATCTCTGGGGTCTCAATTCTGTTCCACTGACCTACCTGTCTGTTCTTGCACCAGTACCAGGCTGTTTTGACCACTGTGGCAGTGTAGTATGTTCTAAGGTCGGGTAATGAGAGGCCTCCCAGTGTGTTCTTCTTCTTTAGTAGTACCTTACTTATCCAGGGCTTCTTCCCTTTCTAAACAAAATTGGTGATTTATTTCTCCATCTCATTAAAAATTGATGCTGGAACTTGTATTGGCATTGCATTATATAAATAAATTGCTTTGGGTAAAATAGACATTTTCACAATGTTAAGTCTTCCTATCCATGAGCAGGGTAGGTTTTTCCATTTATGTAAGTCTCTCTTAGTTTCTTGTAGTAAGGGCTTGTAGTTCTCCTTGTAATGGTCTGTGTTTCTCTGATTAGATTAATTCCTAGGTACTTTATCTTCTAGGGCTATCGTAAATGGTATTGATTTAATAATTTCTCCTTAACAGTCTCATTGATGGTATAAAGGAAACCTACTGATTTACTTATGTTTATCTTGTATCCTGAGACTTTGCTGAACTCTTCTATCAGTTTGAGTAGCTTACTTATAGATTCCTTGGAGTTCTCTGCATATACAATCATATCATCTGCGAATAGGGAGATTTTAACTTCCTCTTTGCCGATGCAGATGCCCTTTATTTGTCCGTCTTGTCTAATTGCTCTGGCTAGAACTTCTAGCACAATGTTGAATAGGAGAGGCGAGAATGGGCATCCTTGTCTAGTTCTTCATCTCAAGGGAAAGTCTTTTAGTCTCTCTCCATTCAGGATGATGTGGGCAATTGGCTTTGTATAAATGGCCCTCATTGTGTTGAGGAATTTGCCGTCTATGCCCATTTTGCTAAGAGTTTTTAGCATGAATGGGTGTTGGACTTTATCAAATGCCTTTTCGGCATCAATGGACAAAATCAGGTGATCTTTGTCTTTTGTGTTATTTATGTGGTTAAGCACATTAATTGTTTTCCTGATGTTGAACCAGCCTTGCATCACTGGTATGAATCCCAATTGGTCATGATGGATTATTTTCTTGATATGTTGTTGTATTCTGTTGGCAAGCATTTTGTTGAAGATTTTTGCATCTAGGTTCATGAGTGATATCAGTCTGTAGTTCTCTGTCTTTGTTGGATCTTTCCCTGGCTCAGGTATCAGGGTTATGCTGGCTTCATAGAATGAGTTTGGGAGTACTACATCCCTTTCTATACTGTGAAATAGCCTCAATAGTATTGGGGATAACTCTTCTCTAAATGCTTGGTAGAATTCTGCAGTGAAGACATCTGGGCCCGGACTTTTTTTTGGTTGGCAGTGTTTTGATGAACTTTTCAATCTCTTCCTTTGTGATGGGTTTATTAAGTTGTTGTGCTTCACGTTGTGATAATTTGGGTAGGTGGTATGAGTCAAGGAATTGGTCCATTTCCCCTAGGTTTTCAAATTTGTTAGAGTACAGTCTTTCATAGTATTCTGTTATGATATTTTTGATTTCTGTTGCATCTGTGATGACAACTCCCCTCTCATTTCTAATTTGGGGTATTTGTTTCCTTTCCTGCTTTTAAGTTTAGCCAGTGGTTTATCAATTTTGTTGATCTTTTCAAAAAACCTGCTTTTGGTCTTTTCAATTTTTTCAATAGTTTTTCTATTCTCTAATTCATTTAGCTCTGCTCTAATCTTTATGATCTCCTTTTTTCTGGTGCCCGAGCGGTTCTTCTGTTGTTCTCTTTCTACTTGTTCAAGCTGTAGAGTTAGTTCCCTTATTTGGTTTCTTTCTTCCTTCCAGATGTGTGCATTTATGGAGAGAAACAGACCTCTGAGCACTGCTTTGGCTGTATCCCATACGTTCTGGTAGGAAGTGTTTTCGTTCTCATTGGAATCCATGAACTTCTTTAATTCATCCTTTATTTCCTATATAACCCATGTTTTTTGTTTTTTTTGTTTTTTTTTTTGAGCAAGATGTTGTTCAGTTTCCAAGAGTTCCACTTTCTATCTATGTTTTTTCTGCTATTGATTTCAACTTTGATGGCTTTATGATCTGAGAAGATGCTTTGCAGTAATTCAATGGTATGGATTTTGTTGAACATTGCATTATGGTCTATCACATGGTCAATTCTGTAGAATGTTCCATGTGCACTGGAGAAGAAGGTGTAGTTGTCTGCTGATGGGTGGAAAGTTCTGTATATATCAATGAGGTTTAGTTGGTTAATTGTGTCAGTGAGGTCTTCTGTATCCTTACTAAGCTTTTTTCTAGATGATCTGTCTAGTAATGAGAGTGGAGTGTTAAAGTCTTGCACTATTATTGTGCAGTCATCTAACTCTCTTTTGAGTGTAGTCAGTGTTTCTTCGACATATTTAGGTGCTCTGACATTAGGTGCATAAATATTTAATATAGTTAGGTCTTGCTTGTGTACTGAACCTTTCAGCAATATATAGTGTCCATCTTTGTCCACGATGGTGGATTTGACATTAAAATTGATTTTGTCTGAGATTAGAATTGCCACCCCTGCTCTTCTTTGTTCATTGTTAGCTTGATATATATTCTTGCATCCTTTAATTTTCAGTTTGTTCCTGTCTTTAGGTCTCAAGTGAGTTTCTTGCAGACAACATATGGATGGGTCGTGTCTTTGGATCCAAGATGACACTCGGTGTCTCTTTACTGGAGCATTCAGTCCATTCACATTCAAAGTAATTATTGATACGTATGTGTTCACTGCTGCCATTGTGATAAGTTTATTTTTATGCTGATGTTTTCTCTGTTGTTCTTATTAGTTTGTTCTGGGACACTCTTTTTTGTGAGTTGATTTTTCACCTTTTTCAGAGCTGGTTTTATAGTTGTTGAGACTCGTGTGTTAGATTTCTTGAAATGGTATGATACATCTTTGTTGTGCTTTACAGCTGCCCCTATGAACCCCCTTAGTAAACTATTTATAAACCCAATTTTAATTACTACCAGTCTTGTCATCTTCCTTTCCATCTGGAAGGACTATAACGACTGTAGTACATTCATCTTTTTATTATGATGACACCATAGTTTTCATAGTGATCACTAGACTGCTTATTTCCAAATCCAAGCTGTGATTTACTTTGGAGCCTTCCCTAAATGAGTATTGAGTAGTGTGTCGTTCTAAAATGTAAAGTTAGTGGTTTCGTTCTTCTAAGCCAAAGCCAAGAACTTCTTTCAGTATTTCTTGTAGTTTGGGTTTGGCTTTTACAAAGTCTCTGAGTTTCTCTTTATCTGGGAATGTCTTAATTTCATTTTCATATTTGAAAGATAGTTTTGCAGGATATATAATTCTTGGTTGGAAGTTCTTCTTCAAGACTTTGAATGTGTCGTGCCACTGTCTCCGTGCCAGCATAGTTTCTGCTGAGAAATCTGACGAGAGCCTACAGGGTTTCCCTCTGAATGTTGGCTTTGCCTTGAGTCTTGCTGCCTTTAAGAGTTGCTGCTTATGTTTCATTTTGTTAAGCTTGATTATAATATGTCTTGGAGTCTTTCTTTTGAGATCTATATTGGGTGGCGTACGATATGCATCTGAGATGTCTATATTCTCTTCCTTCATGATTTCTGGGAAGTTTTCTTTCAGCAGCTCAGCAACAATACTCTCTGTGTCCTCAGATGTCTCACCCTGTTCAGGGACTCCAATTAATCGAAGGTTGTTAGTCTTAATAGAGTCCCACATGCTTCTTAATGTTTCTTCATTTTTCTTGTTTCTTTTTTCTGATTTCTGCTCATAGATGCTGGCACCAGTATCTCTGTCTTCCAAGTCAGAAATTATGTTTTCCATTTGTTCCATTCTGTTTTCTTGGCTTTGCATGGAAGTTTCTATGTCTTTCATTTTCTTCTTGATCTGTTGGATTTCAGAGTACTGGTGTTCCATCAGATAGAACAACTTGCTTAATTTTTCATTTTGTTCTGCTGCATTTTGTATAAGGTCTAGAAGGGCTCTGTATATAATCAATTTGTATTCACTTCCTGATGCTTTCATAAAAGTTTCTTCATCTGGAAAACTCCTTGGTTGCTTTGTTTGGGAGCCTTCTGAAGCCATGAGTGATTGCTTGTATGCCACAGTTGTCTGTTGCTTTTTGGGTCCCATGTGAGTATATAGAGGCTGGAACAGGTACTGTGAGGATGGACTGCAGATGTTTCTCTAGGCTGTCTTCAAATGTAAAGCAAAAGGTATCTGACCAGTTCACAAGTCAGTTAGGTCTTCAGGTGTAGAGGTTCCTCTTCTCATCTGACAAAGTAAGCGCCACTATATCCAACCCCAGATGATAACAAACTAGTTCAGAATACAGCAATGCTACTTCCCTGTTGGCCTCTGCTGACAGGGCCCAGCCTTAGCCAACACTGCATCAAGTACTGGTTTTGTGATAGAAAAGCGCTCTCCTGTGGGCAGGCTCTGGCTCCCAAGCTAAGACTTAGGTCCAGCTGCGGCCACCGTACCCAAGATGGCATCCTCCACACAGGCAGCAGACAGAGGGGCTAAAGGTGCCGAGAGGTAGTGATTCCTCTGCTTCTGTTGCAGGGCCCCCAATGCAGGCAGCACTGTGCAAAATCACTACTTTTCTGATGGAGAAGCACTGTCCCATTTGCAGGCGCTGGCTCCCAGGCTAAGAATGAGGTCCCGCTAAAATGTCAGCACCAACATGGCGTCCTGCACCCTGACGGCGGAGCTCTGCACAAACCCCACTGAGGCAGCTACAAAACGAAAGAAAGGCTCAAAGTGTCTAGATCAACAGAGTCCAGAGCCTGGCTCTCAGAATATGGGAATTTTGCCGGCCTATCCCCAGTCCAGCCACCAGGCAAGACCCAGCTCCACCCACCAGCCGAGACAGAGGGAAAAAAAGTCAAACTGGTGCATTTACCTTCCGTCCGTGAGACCCGGGTCTAGCCAAGAGCGGGAGTCAGCGAAAGAGAGGAGGTTTTTCGCTGAGTGGTATGAAGTCCCAATTAACAGCTCTGTGCCGTGTCCTGAGGCTGATTAGGTGATCAGAAGGCTCTGTTTGATTGTCAGTTCAGGTCTTGGTTTCCAGAGGGATAGAAGGAGACGTGGGCTTAGTCCGCCATCTTGACTCCGCCCCACTGTGCATTCTCCTTGATGCACATAAAGATGAGTTCCTTCATAGTACATACTGAAGAAAGCTTATTGCTGGTTATGTGTCTAGGGTATGCATAGCTTCAACTTTATGATATAATGTCAAATCTTTTCCTAATGAGATTGTATTGGCTAGGATTAGGCTAGGCTGCTGTGTGTAATAAAAAATCCAGTAAAACATTAGCTTATCTGAGAACCTGAGCTAGCCCTATCTAAGTTTCAGGAAGTTTGGAGGGGTAATTCCAGGGATGGTTGCCTCACAATAATATCAGAGATCCATGCTTTTTCTATTGTAAAGTTCATATTATATGTACAGTTTTCACTTGCAAGATCATATCAAAGTTCATAATGGTTTCTAGGGCTACTAGCAGTATATTAACATTTTTCACTGTGCATCCAAAGATGCACACAATACTTTGACTTGCACTCTATGGCCAGAACTTACATGGCAATGTCTGGCTGCAAGGAACCCTGGGAAATGTCATCTTCCTTCTGTCTGTCGACTCAGCTAAAAACAGACTTATTATTAAGAAAGACAAATATTGGGGAATATCTGGCTGTGTCTGCCACAATGGTTTTACTTATTTATATACCTACCTGAAAACTAAGAGAGTTTTTGTTTCTCTGCATACTTGCTGGACTTGATGTTCTCAGTTTTCACAGATAGGCATGAAATATTGTGCCATTTAAAAACTGTATTCCTATGGTTAATATTAAAGTTTCATCTTTCACATGGTTGGATCTCTTTTTCTATGAACTTCCTGTTCACATCTCTTTTCCATTTTTGAGTTTATCGCTTAATCATATTGCTCTTAGAGTGTTTATTCACTATAAGTAACAGCTCTTGTTAATTAGGTATATAAATTGCAATAACTTCTAGTTGTTACCTTACTTTTTCATGTATCCTTTAGAGTTGTTCAGATGCAATTTAAAGTTTTTTAATGTAGTTGAATTCATTTTTTTAAATTACGACTCAAGCTTTTTATATTTTTTGAGAAATCTTTCAATATCTCAGAGTTATCTAATAGTCTTATAATCTCTTCCAGAATATCTTGAAGTTTATCTTTTGTTTTATACATTTCAACAAATTAGAATGGATTTATTTTTTTCATATGTTGTTAGATAAAACTATAATTTTCCCCCCCTGTGGATAACTAAAACTAAAAGACCTAACAAAATTATAACAGATTAGACTTTTGCAACCTATCAAAAATGTCAACTCTGCATATTCACATTTCTTTGTATGCAGAGAGAGAGAGACAGTTCAAATCCACCAGTTGTTCCTCAGCAACTAAACCCACTACCATCAAGTTAATTCTGACTCATAGCAACCTTATAAACAAAGTAGAACTGCCCCATAGAGTTTCCAAGGAGCACTTGGTGGATTCAAACTGCTGACATTTTGGTTAGCAGATGTAGCATTTAACCACTTGTCATATATAGCAGTAAGGCTTTATAGCATGTATCCTCAGGGACACAATTGAATCCATAAAGTCTTCATGTCTTGCATTTGTGTGCTGAGTGAAAATAAAAGCCTCTTAAATGTAAATTGAGTTAGGTAATACCAGTACATCATATTCAAATCCAGTCTTATACTGGAGATAAAACTTAATGGTCAGAGGTTTGTTGTTCAAGCAATGTTAGAACTCTTGTATAAACATATGGGTGATGAGATAGATCTTTCAAATGATCACAAATACTATTATCCTACTTCATTATCTACCTTAGTAATCAGAGTATTTTTTTAAAAAAAAGTTGCCGTCAAGTAGGTTCCAACTCATGGTAGCCCCATGTGTGTCAGAATAGAACTGTGTTTCATAAGATTTTCAGTGGCTAATTTTTCAAAAATAGATTGCCAACCCCCCCTCCCCCCCACGGAGGTAACTTTAGGAGATTAAAACTGTGAACCTTTTGGTTAATAGCCATGCTCTTTAACTATTTGAATCATCCAAAGACTCCACCAATCTCAAATTTATCCTCAGGTGACAATCTGATGTCCCTAGGAGTTCCCAAATTCCAGAACACTTAGTTATTCTCATACAGAATATGTACATAGATCAAGATAAAATCATTCCAACAAAGCAAGGATTCTTGTGTTATTTAAAACTGGAAAAAGTGTGTGTCATGGTTAAGTCCTTTCACCATACTTGTTCAATCTGCCTGCTGACCAAATATGCGAAGATGGGCTACATGAAAGAAAAAGTTGACATCAAGATTACAGAGAAATACATTAAAAGCATGCAATACACAGATGATACAGTCTTCCCTGCTTAAAGTGAGGGTGACTTGAAGCACTAACTGATGACCGTCAAAGACTACAGCCTTCAGTGTGTGTTATGCTTGAACATACAGAACATAAAACTCCTACAGGCAGACCAAAAAAATAACATTATGTTAAGTTACAAAGAAATTGAAGTTGTTGAGGATTTCATTCTTGGATCAACAATTAGTACCATGGAAGCAGCAGTCAAGAAAGCAAACAACATAAAATACGAAAGACCAAAGACCTCTTTAAAGTACGAAAGAATAAAAACAGGATGTGACTTTATGACTGAGGTGTGCCTGACCCAAGCCACAGTGTTCTCAGTCACCTCATACACATTCAAAAGCTAGACTTTAAAGCAAAAGAAAGTTTGAAGATGAATCACCACATTTGAATTGTAGTGTTGGGAAAGACTGTTGAATATACAATGGACTTCTAGAAGAATAAACGAATCAGTCTTGGAGGTAGCACCACCAGAATGCTTCTTAGAAGTAAGAATGGTAAGAAAACTTCTAGCTTACTTTGGACATGTTATCAGGAGGAACCAGTCACTGGAGAACAATATCATGCTTCGTAAAGTAGAGGGTCCGTATGAAAGAAGACCATTAGTGAGATGGATTGACGCAGTGGCTGCAACAATGAGCTCAGATACAAGAATGATTGTAAGGATGTCACAGGACCAGGCAGTGTTTCTCATTCTGTTATATACAGGAGTCACTGTGTATAATTCTTCTAGGATATGATTTTCAGTCATTTGGCTGATACTATGTAATCACCTTCTATTTTGTGACCTGATGTAAACAGCCAATTATTTGTAATAGGAGTTTTCTTAGAAGTGTGTCCTTTCTCTAGTATATGAATAAATGTTCTGCAAAGCTCTCACTCTCTCTACCTGCACTTTTTCATCACCTGGCTTCTGGTTCTTGGGGCAAAAGCCTGAAGAAGTTTTCAACCTGCAGCCTGATGTGGGAATTTTGGATTTGCCAGTTCCCACAAACTTATGAGCCAGCAGAGGCCTCTAGCCTACCGCTTGACCAGCAAATTTTTTTTTAATTTCTCAGCCCCGCAACCATGTGAGCCAGTAGAAGCCTTCAGCCTGCCGTCTGCCCCACAGATTTGAGACTTTCCAGCTCCTGTAACTTCTGGGGGGCCATTTTTTTTCAAGTAAATATATAAATATACTTGAATGGTTTCTCTCTTTTAGAGGAACTGGACTAAGACAATTATTACTGTTGATAGCAAGCCCAGGCTTCACTTCGTACAACTCCATCCTGTGCTAAAAACAAACAGTAAAACAGATACTGAGATGGTGAGAACAAAAGGCAACTTTGTTTTGGTTGGCCAAGCAAGATGGTCAGAGCTAACTGCCTTCCCAGAATGCTCACAGGCAGACTGGTTTCTAGAGGCACGATCAGTTACAACATTCAAGACAGCGTGCACACAGGCACAGACTGTTCACAGAGAGTAAGCATGTTCTGGGGCCTAGCTTCAGTTCTCTGTCCAAGAAGCGGTTCACCATTTTTATTCATTAGCATGTCAGCTTTCTGTTCAAGGGCAGAGAATTTACCACAAATGAGGCAGTTAACGAGCTGAAGGCTATCTGGAGTGCCCAAATGGAGAGCAGGACCCGTTTCAGCCAACTGTGGCTAGCTGGTGGCTGTTTCTTCTCATGAAAGTTCTGACAAGAAAAAAAGCTTCTAGAAATGGGCTAGACGAAGAGCTGTACTGAGGTTGTTGTTGTTGTTAGGTGCCTCTGAGGTGGTTGCAACTCATAGCAACCCTGTGAACAACAGAACAGAACACCGCCCTGTCTTGTGCCGTGTGCACAGTTGTCCTTATACTTAAGCCCAATGTTGCAGCCACTGTCAATCCATCTCATTGAAAGTCTTCCTCTTTTTCACTGACCTTCCACTCTACCAAGCCTGATGGCCTTTTCCAGGGACTGACACTTTCTGACAACATGTCCAAAGAATATAAAACGCAGTCTTGCCATCTTTGCTTCCAAGGAACACTCTGGTTGTACTTCTTCCAGAAAAAATTAGTTTGTTCTTTTGGCAATCCATCGTATATTCAGCATTCTTCTCCAACACCACAATTCAAAGGCATCAATTCTTCTTCCGTCTTCATTGTACATAGTCCAGCTTTTGAATCCATATGATGTGATTGAAAATATCATCACTTGGGTCAGGCACGTTTCAGTCTTCAAGGTGACATCCTTACTTTTGAATACTTTGAAGTGGTCCTTTGAAGCAGATTTTCCCAGTGCAATGCATCTTTTGATTTCTTGACTACTGCTTGCAAGGGCATTGATTGTAGATCCAAGTAAAATGAAATCCTTGGCAACATCAATCCTTTCTCCATTTATGACATAGTTGCTTACTGGTCCAGTTGTGAGGATTTTTGTTTTCCTGATGTTGAAGTGCAATTCATGCTGAAGGCTGTGATCCTTGTTCTCCATCAGTAAATGCCTCAAATCGTCTCCATTTCCAGCAAATAAGGTGGTATCATCTGTATAACACAGGTTGTAAATGAGTCATCCTCCAATCCTGATGCTTTGTTCTTGTTTGTATAATCCAGCTTCTCTGATTATTTGCTTGGCACACAGATTAAAAAGGTATGGTAAAAGATACAACCGTGATGCACACCTTTCCTGACTTTAAACCACGCAGTGTCCCCTTGTCTGTTTGCATGACTGCCTCTTGATCCATATACAGATTCCTTAACAGCACAATTAGGTGTTCTGGAATTCCAATTCTCTACAATGTTAGCCATAGTTTAGTATGATCCACACAGTCAAATGCTTTGCATAGTCAATGACACACAAGTAAACATCTTGCTGGTATTCTTTGCTTTCAGCCAAGATCCATCTGACATCAGCGTTGATATCTCTGGTCCCACATCCTCTTCTGAACCCAGCTTGAATTTCTGGCAGTTCCTTGTCAATATATTGTTGTAGTCGCGTTTGAATGATCTTGAGTAGAATTTTACTTGTGTGTGATATCAATGATATTGTTCAGTAATTTCCACATTCATTTGGATCACCTTTCTTTGGAATGGACGTAAATATAGATCTCTTCCAGTGAGTTGGCCAGGTAGCTGTCCTCCAAATTTCTTGGTATAGAGGAGTGCGTACTTCCAGCACTGCATCTGTTTGTTGAAATATCTCAATTGATATTCCATCAATTCTAGAAGTCTTGTTTTTTGCCAATACCTTCAATGTAGCTTCAACTTCCTCCTTCGTTACCATTGGTTCCTGATCACATGCTACCTCTTCAAATGGCTGAACATCGACTACTTCTTTCTGGTATAATGACTCTGTGTATTCCTTCCATCTTCTTTTGATGCTTTCTCAGTTGTTTAATAGTTTCCCTGTAGAATCCTTCACTGTTGCAACTCAAAGCTTGAATTTTTAAGTCAGTTCTGTCATCTTCAGAAATGCAGAACATCTTCTGCCCTTCTGGTTTTCCATTTCCAGCTCTTTACACCTGTCAGTATAATACTTTCTTTTGTCTTCTCGAGCTACTCTCTGAAATCTTCTGTTTAGGTCTTTTACTTCTCTATTGCTTCCTTTTGCTTTAGCTATTCAACAGTCAAGAGCAAGTTTCAAAGTCTCTTCTGACATCCAATTTGGTCTTTTCTTTCTTTTCTGTACTGAGGAGATAATGAGTTTAAGAAGATGTCTCTAAGTGTTCTGCATGCTGTATTGGTGAGTGGCACTTGGGCTCTTAAAAGCCAACAAGCTGCCATCTAAGGAATATCAACTGGTCCCAGCTCACCTGGAGAATATCAAAGACAAGAGGGAAAATGAGCCAAGGAGACAGAAGAACCCATATGATGGGGAGAAAAACAGAACTAGATGGTACCCGCGCACCACCAAAGACAGCCCTGACAGTGGGCACAATATAGAGTCCCTGATGCAGCATGAGAGAAAGGTGTATACAGATCTAGAACTCTATTAAAATAAAGACCAGACTTGGTGGTCCAACAACCTTGAGGGTCCCCTGAAAACATGGCCCCTAGTACCGCTGCTAGCTCAGAGCTTAAACAAGTACTGAAACCAATACTTCAGACAAAGAATGGACTGGACTTGGTGACACAGAGTAATGCAGGTGGTGTGTGTACTTTATGATTTAATATATATAAGGCTGTTCTACTTGTTTCTTTTTAGAGGGGAAAACAGAGGATAGAGAGAAGAGGACAAGAGTCAGCTGAGTGTATGCTGAAAGAGCGGAAAATAATGTCACATCACAGTGTAAAGAGAACAGACAGAGTTGTACAGAGGTGAGTGTTCAGGGTTTTATAATGCTAATTGACTTGGATTGTAAACTTTCACTTAATCACAATAAGAAAAATGCTGGAAGGAAGAGAGAGAGGGAGGCAGGCAGGCCGGAAGGCAGGTAGGGACAGCAGGCAGTTAGGCAGGCAGGGAGGCTGGCAGCCGGGCAGGCAGAAAATGGCTCTATCATTGTCTTACTGTGAATTGGAGCTGACTGAAACCTGCCTAATGATAGCAACAACAAAGAAGTCCCTGGGTGGCACAAACTTACAAACCACTGAGTGTTTAACTGTTCACCGAAAGCTTGGTGGATAGGGCCCACTCATAGGAATCTAAGAAGTCAGGCCTGGCAATCTGCTTCTGAAAGATCACAGCCTTAAAAGCTTTATGGAGCAGTGCTACTTTGCACACCTATCAGAACCAACTGGACAACAACCAACAATAAAGAGATTCTAGAGCATAAATGAAGGTCTGAGGGCAAATCTCAACGGGTTCCCGAATTTAGCAATAGTAGCATCATTATAGTAAGTGTATACAGTCCCAAAGTCACTATTTTGAAGCAAGAAACAATTTAGATGAATTCAACTGGTGCATTTGTTAAAATTTCAAACACATTTTTCATAAACAAGCTTGTATATTCTTTCTGGACCACTTGTTACAAAGAATAATGGGGATTCTGTAACCCCACACCACCAGTGTTAAACCTTTAGGAAAATGGAAAATATTAAGAAAAAACTATATGTAAAGATAAACTCAACTTTTGTTCTCATTCCATTGCTTGGTGGTAGTTTCATCCCTGGCTAATGTGTTACACATAATTTATTGTAAATTTATTAAAGTCCAATAGCTCAGAAACCTTGTAGCTTATGCATGATCCCCTAATTAGTGGAATTAGAGGATGGTACTGTTTCCTTTGATTAACTAGCACATGTGGAGGCTGGATGCCCTCTGAGTCATATTAAGTGACAACATATCTTGTGCTGAAATATAAAGAGTTCCATCTATTCATGTGAAGGCAATGTCCTACGGATCTAATTAAATCACTATGGTTTATTTTCTCCTTTCTCTTTTCCACTCACTTTGGCATAATTTTAAGGAATTACCTAAAATTACCTAAAATTCTAAGGAATTACCTACAAGGTTAAAAATGAAGCAAACAACCTATGTATGTGTAGCAATTTGCCATTACAAATTCCTTTCACCGACAAGTCCCGACTATCGCGTCTGTGAACTTAATTGTTCTAAATCTTACATACCTCATGACTGAATATTAGTATGATCACCTTTGAAATCTCCCCAGGGGAAGCTATGCACCAAAGCCAGCACCTAGTCCACACTTCAAAGCAATTTTGTAACTCTTTCTGGAATGGCCATTACGCACATTGGCAAGGTGACTAATTGTATAGTTGCCTGTGAGGGAGTTTTTAGCCAGCATCAAATAACTGTACTGGGACACCCTCTCTACTACCTGATCTGGCCCTCAATGACATTTTTCTTTACCTGAAGATAAAGCACATATTGAAAGGAAGACATTTTGATGACATTCAGGACATCAATGGTAATACAACGACAGCTGTGCAGACCACTCCAGAAAAGAGTTCCAAAATTGCTTTGAAGGGTAGACTAGGTACTGGTGTAGGTGCATAGCTTCCCATAGGAAGTATTTCAAAGATGACCATGATGATATTCAGCAAGGAAGTATGTAGCACTGTTTCTCAGATGAGTTCTTGAACCTAACTGTCAGTCCTCATATATTACTGTGTTTTATTTTCTCAGCAGCCCTCATGAGAACATGAAGCATTATTCCCATTTTACAAATAGATATTGAGATTGATAGGCCTTGCTATTCACAGGTTAGGAATAGATCAAGTTGCTGCTCACAGATGGATCTTCTTACTTCAACATCAGAACTATCTTTACTAAGCCATGTTGCTTCATTATAGAATTACCCCAAATTTCATGATACAAGACATGAAGAAAACACCGTTCTTCCAATGCCGTATTAGACTCACTGTCTTTAGGGAAAAGGGAAGTTAGTCCAAATTGGTGAAGAGAGTTTAGTACAGTAAGGGGAAAATGGCACTCAGTGAAAATCAGTATGAGCTCATAAAGAACAAGCTATGTCTGAAGAATACATTTCCATTTTTTATAGAGTTCTCAGCAATATCATGAAAAAATTCAAATAATGTTGACACTAATATGAGAAAACATTTTTCCAAAAGGAAATGCTGTTCATAAATATAACAGTTTCTTGCAGAAGAGGGTAATTTCACCTTCATCTCAGGAGTTTAAAAGACAGTGGGTGGCTAAACCAATAAACCAAACCCACTGCCATCAAGTCAATTCCAATTCATAGCAGCACTACAGGACAGAGTAGAACTGCTCCATAGAGTATCCAGGCAGTGTCTAGTGAGTTCTAACTGCCAACCTTTTGGTTAGCAGATGGAGGACCTAACCATTATGCCACCAAGGTTTCCATTGGATGGCTAGCTAGTTGTAATTCTAATTTAAATGTCAGCTCCATGGTTTGCAAATGCTCCATTAAGATATTTTCCTTTGATGAGTTTCTTTGATTTTTAAAAACAAAGCAATCCATGTTTCAGGGTCAAAGACGTTTATAGGCCAGTGCCTTTGCTGGGCATTTGTCAGAAGCTGAAACAAGGGAGTGTTAGACAGTGAGTTGTTCCAGTAATCAAAGGGCATGCACTCATCTTCTGTGCACCTGTCATAAAGCATATTGTCTTTGCAAAAAGGTACATTTGGGATGGATTTAACAAAGGTCCTGAAGGACTCTTTTGGTATAAACTCCTGTAATGGTTGTTTGTGTTATTTAAAAGCAGCAGGAAGGAGGTGTTTCAAATAGATGTTTGACTTCTATTCCCTGAAGCCTGTCCAGAGCCAGCACTGCTGTGATCTTTGAGCAATCCTTAAAACTACTTCCAGACAGAGGGTGGAGAGACAGCTGAGCTGCCTGTCCACAGTCATATTGGTTGGTTGCTAGCTCAGGAAACTGATTGCAAAACTGTTTTCCTGTTTAGTTGTTCAGTTGTTTCTCATTCTGGTCCTGTTGCCAGAGGTCTCCCTTAACAGCAATGTAGGGAACAGACAGGATTAGCTCCTCCATTGGTGATCTACACCACGAATATGCATCAACTGGATTTGTTAAAGAGGGCAAAAGAGCACTTCTTTCTTACTGCGCATTCCAAAGAAAGCCCAAACCTGTGGCAGCAACGACCCATGTTGGGAGGAGACCTGTGCCCAATGTATAAGGGATAGATGGAGGAAAATGAGACTTGACAGAGCTTCCTACAGGTTCTCCATCAGGGAGTTTGTGCAAGGATCACCAGCTTGCTGTGACTGCATGTCTCCTAACTCATCTTGCACGGCATGTGTTGAAGTCTGGAGGCTGGAAAATAACACATCTGCGTAGGAAAGACAGCATGAGAAGATCTTATGAGAAAAAATCCTTTTGCTTAATGATCTCTGTCTAGCTTTTCTCCACCATCGTTTCTCTTGGTCTCTTTCAAATAGCATTCGTCTCTTGGTGATTCCAGCTCCCTCTCCTTGTTAAGCTAATACAAAGGAGACCCTGGGATTGAGGGCAGACAGGTCTAAAGTGGCTGGTGCAGAACAGTCAAGAGTGACAAGGGGAGGCTGATGGGGAGATATGACCGCAGGCTCTGGCACACCATCTGAATGAAGTTGCTGTGAACTGACAGATAATGGGGGAGCTCTCTTTAATAGCTGATACACTGTTGGTACAGCTGGATTTAAAAAAAAGAAAAAGAAAGAAAAAAAAGTTGCTCCATGGGAAATAAATTTAATGATTTGTTTTGTTTGCCTTTTATTAACACCAGCTTTCAGGATACACCAGAGGCATTGTACTGGCAGGCATTATATTGTTGGATGGAAACATAGACTGATAAAGCTCCATAAGACCTTCCTCTTGGTGGTAACTGTGCCAGGCCCTAGGGGGCAGGTAGAGGCTTAGGTAGCCAGGGCTCAGGATGCCATTGCAATCACTATGAAAAGATGGTGTTGGTGGGGAGTGACAGAGTGAAAGCTGGCTGAAATATTTTAGTTGAAAAACTCAGTTGGCACTGTGAGGGTTGTTGAAAAAAATCCTAACATGTCCCAGTTACATTTTGCTAAGGAGAGAGAGAAATTAGAGCTGAAATTCCATGGGAGTACCAGGCTCCAATTTAGCTTGTCTGTGTAAGTATTGGTAAAGAAAATCTACCTTTCTGAACTGAACTACATCATGAAATCTCCCAGGTGGTGAGGTATACTCAGTCAGTGAGCATGGCCCAGACTCTGAGATACCATCTCCTTCATCTTGGAGTCTCTCTCTAGGTCCTTAGTAACCAGAAGTTTTCTTGCCTCTCTCCATGAATGGAGGCTCTATCAACCATGATTAGATCATCACAGCTCTTACCTAATTTATACTAAACCAGAATAACATAGTGAACACAACTTGCTGGAATGCATCTAATAATACTAGTCATAGCGATAATAAAGTTATAGCATTATTGTTGTTAGCTGCCTTTGAGTCTGCCCCCAAGTCATAGTAACCCCATGTAAGACAGATTGGACAACTGTGATCCAGACGGTTTTCACTGGCTGATTTTTTTTTTTTCAGATCTAGATCATCAGGCCTTTCTTGCTAGTCTGACAATCTGAAATCTCTGTTAAAACCTGTTCAGCACTATAGTAACACACAGCTACCTTTCAGTGAGCATTTACTGGGTGTCAATTTTAGTGCCAAGGTCTTTCCTTGCATCATCTCATTTAGGCCTCATTTGAAATCTATGAGTTGTGTACAAGCATTGCCCCATTCTTATGGATGAAGAAACTAAGGAGTTTGTCCTAGATCACAAAAAAAAATAAAATAAAATTGATGTCAAGTTGATTCTGACTCATAGTGACCCTATAGAACAGAGAACTGCACCACAGAGTTTTCAAGGATGCCTGGCATATTTGCATTGCTGATCTTTTGATTAGCAGCTGTAGCACTTAACCACTAAGCCACTAGGGTTTCCATCCTATGTCACGGGGTAGTTAAGTGCAGAGCTAGTACTTTATTATCTAGAATAACACTTTCCTATACCAGGATTTTAGAACTCCCTTTTAGTTATAAAACCCCTCTATGCTCCAGACAAACTCATATGTTGAACTCTGTTATGTAACAGGGTCCAATAGAGAAAAATGGTGTGGGGCCCTTCTCTTGTTGTCTCTTTCATTTCCCTTTCTTGAGGTATCTACCAATTTGAAAACCACAACCTCAGGTCATACCTCAAGTTCTTGTACTTTAGGACTCACTCGCTCCCTTGGATAACTTGCTCTGTCTTTTCTCACTTCTTTCTCCTCCACAGAAGCCCCATATTACTGTCTCTTACACAAGAGAGAGTCTGGGGACTATATCCCACAATACTTGCTCAGTGCATTGTAATAAGCCCTTGGACTATACTACTAGAGATATTTTTTACAGTAATAAAAGAAACAAGTAGGTCTTATCAAGAGCTTAGAGTATTATAGATTATTGTTAAGGAGAGTAGAAGCATCTAGATCAGGAGACAATTTCAGAATCCACCCACTAAGTGGAAGCCATGTGGTGTAGTAAAGTGCTGTGGCTGGTAACCAGAAAGCAGGCAGTTCAAATCTACCAGGAGATCCTCAGAAACTCTACGGGGCAGTGTTAACTTTGTATAGGGTCAATAGGAGTTGGAATGGTCTGGGTGGCAATAGGATTCTTTTTTTTTTTTTAACGTACCACTTCAGGGGTGTGGTTTATTGAGGAAGTGAAGTTTTTATTGAGGCTTTTTCCCTTCACAAAAGCTCACCTAGCCCCTCCCCTGGCCTTTTATTCCGAAGCCCTTCAAGCCACAGTCTGAAACTTTGGTTGGGCCCATGCCCTGTACAACAACTCCTTAACCGAAGTTTGAATTTGGAGTCATGTCTCTGCGCATGCGGGAGGCAGGGTCTTGGTGCATGCGCAGACCTGAAAAATTCACTTTCTCCTCTGACCCTGGACCTGTGCATTGCTGGAAGGGAAGATGTTCTTCCGCGCACAGCAGCGCACCAGCCGTTTTGCAAAGCAAGAGGAGCCATTATGGAGACTTCCTATGCAACGGGACTCAGAACCAGGATCTACACATTTGGGAATGGGAGGGCTGGGGTTTCAAATGTCAGTAATTACAATAATAAAAGAAATTACAGTAGTAAAATAAATAAGTAGGCCATATCAAGAGCTTAGAGTATTATCAATTATTTGTTAAGGAGAGTAGAAGCATCTAGATCAGGAGACAATTCCAGAATCCACCCTTATCCCCTTATCCTTATCCTTATCCCCTGGGTGCTCAAGGGTATAAAAATTCTCTGTTCTTTTTGGGCCAGGAGCTTGTGGTCATTTGGTCTCCAGACCCTGTGGTGTTCCTTGCTTGCTCAGTAAATAAATAAATTTATTTATTTATTAGTAAACTAATTTCTGTTTCCTTGTAATTGATGGCATCCATCTTATTCTGAGCAGCTAGTAAGACAAAACAATATCTGAGTTCAGTTACAGAAGGAGAGGGAACTAGAAATTTCAAAGCAACTTTCCAGGTATATCCTGGAAGCTTTACAGACTTTCTCACTTATTCCTCATCCCAGGATGGGGGAGGGGGAGGGGCGTTCTGCGCTCCCTGAGCTTTCTTTCAGCAATTTCCCCTGACTACATAAAATGTTCAGAAACTAGTCATTCCAGGGGAAAAGCCATTTGCAAGTATTATTATAATACTTTACTTTGTCTTCTCAAGTCACCGTTGAAATTTTCTGTTCAGGTCTTTTACTTAATCATTTCTTACTTTTGTTTTATCTACTCCATGTTCAAGAGCAAGTTTCGGAGTGTCTTCTGATACCCAGTTTGGTCTTCTCTTTCTTTCTTGTCGTTTTAATGACTCTTGCTTTCTTTGTGGATCATGTATTTGATCCACAACTCATCTGATCATCAGTCATTAGTGTTCAAGGCATCAAATCTGCTCTTGAGATGTTCTCTGAACTTGATAGGGTTAATAGCTGTAAAAATTCTTAGATAAGCTTCTTTCTTACTACTTAAACCCATTCACAACACACACACCATGGAATCCTGGCACATAACGTTCTAACACTCCTTTCTGACTGTCACTCGCAAAGATTTTAAGTCTGTTTTCCCAGGTAGTTCTTGATCACTGACCTGACAGAGAGATGGCAATTTGCAGCCCACTCTCTCTGAGAAAAATAACCAACCTGCAGACATCAAGTACAACTCACCTTGAGACAAATCTGTCAACTGCACAGGAGAGGAAACATTGAGAGACCCAGTAGACTACAGGCAGGTATTATACCTTGAAATTTAGCAGCTCTGGCTATGGTGTCAGATAAACCTGGGTTCATATTCTGACTCTGCCACTTATGTGAGACCTTGAGCAATATCTTAACTCTATGGGTCTTAATTTCCTTACCTGTAAAATGAGGATAAAGATATCTATCATGAATAACTGTTATTATTAATTGAGATAATTTATACAGTGCCTGTCAAACTGTTGAAGCACTCTATAAACACCAGCTAAGAGCACTTCCAACAGCACTTGGCTTGGCAAGAGCACTTCAGTTGTGGCAGACTAAGGTGTGGTGGGATCTCAGAGCTTTTTAAGACCCACTATTTTGTTGTGTCAGCAACAGTGAAACGGTTGCAGAGACCTGAATACTTAGCAGATGAAGCCCCCTTTAAGGTGTCAGAATGATAATCACCCAGGGATTCAGTGTGAATTGAAACATGAGATTAGATTTCAAATAGACAAATCCTCCCCATTACTGATAACAATGCATGTATGAGGTCTGACAATTAAGTTAGCAAACTCATCTTAGAAAAAGTGCTTCATACCTCATTGCTGCATCACTACAGTCACCTTCAAAGTACTTCCCTTGGGAAGCTGTAACAGATGCCCATACCTAGTCCACCCTTCAGAGCAATATTGAAATTCTTTTCTTTAAATGGCCGTCTCATGATGGCACTTGGCTTGGCTTGGCAAATGGCCATGAGAGCTGTTGTATTATCCTTGATGCCCTGAATGTCATCAAGAAGTCTTCCTTTCTTATTTTTTGGGTAAAGAAAAAAGTCATTGGGGGCCAGATCAGGTGAGTAGCAAGGGTGATCTAATACAGTTATTTGTTTACTGACTATTTTAGTCAGCTAGTGCTACTCTAACAGAAATACCACAGAGTGGATAGCTTTAACAAAAGAATGCTTATTCTTACACTGTCTGGTAAGCTATAAGCACAAATTTAGGATGTCTGCTCCAGAGGAAGGCTTTCCCCCTTGTCACTTCCAGAAGAAAGGCTGGTATTGCATCAGTCAAAGGGAGCATCTTGGCACAGAAATCTCAGGTCAGAAGGACATGCTCTTTTCCTGGTGCTGCTTTCTTAATGGTGTGAGGTTCCCAATTCTCTGCTTGCTTCTTTCCTTTTATCTCTTGTAAGGTTAAAGGATTAAGGGTAGGGAAAGCCATACTCCAGGGAAATTCCCTTTACAGCAGAGCAGGGAGGTGAACTTATAAAGGGATTTATAGTCCCACCCTAATCCTTTAACATATAGCATAGGAAAATCATAAAATGGAAGACAATCACAAGATACTGGGAATCACAGCCCAGGCACATGGCTACACATATTTTTGAGGGGACACAATTCAATCCACTACACTGGCCAAAAACTCCCTCACAGACTGTGCTGTGTGAGCTGCTGCATTGTCATGATGCAGGAGCCGTGAGCTGGTAAAAATTCCAGTTATTGTTGTCTAATATTTTCATGCAGCCTTTTCAGCACTACCAAATAGTAATCTTGGTTAACTGTCCAGTTCACCAAATTAATAGCAAACAATCCCACTGATATGAAAACTAAAAAAAGGTTAACAATATCATTCTGACTCTTAATTTGGTCTGAATGAACCTTTTTGGTCACAGAAAATTGGCTGACTTCCACTATACACTTTAATGCTTTGCTTCGGGGTTGTGTTGGTATACCCATGTTTCATTACCAGTGATAACACAGCCTAAAACATAGTCTTGCCTCTCCAAAATGTCTTGACAAACTTCAACTTTCCTTTGCTTTCATTCTTCGGTGAGCTGCTTTGGGAGTGTTTCTGCACACACCTTTCTCATGCTAACATTTTTAGCTATGATTTTCCTAACTTCTCTAACGATGTTTACTTGGTTTTCTATGATTCTCACAGTAAGCCAGAGATTTTGACACACCACTCAATGAATTCTTGCAACGTTTTCATCAGTTCTGCTCGTTACTGGCCACCACCCTGACCTCTCTTTGTCAGTGACATTTTCTCTCCCCTCAGAAAAAAAATTTAATCCATTTGTACACTGCCATTTTCTTCATGGCGTTATCCCCATAAACTTGGACTGATTTGTTCCCGTTTTCACTTCCATTCTTGCCAAGTTTTACAAGACATTTGGTATTTGCTGCTCTAATTCAAGCTCTGACATACTAGCAATGACACACAAAGATACACAACAACAATAATGAACATCACTCAGCACAAATGCAGCTGTGAGACACTGATATACCAAGGTTGTGAAACTTTTACCGAGTTGTTTGTACAGTGCTGACAATGTAAGCACATAGTGTTAAGTTCATGAACTTAACTGTCAGACCTCAGATGCAAAGGGATTGTGTTTAATAGTCTAGAGCCAATAAGTGTTCTTACTTTCAATGAAATCTAATACCTCCCTACAGCCCTTCATTTCCTCAGCAGAACCAGCAGGGACTTTTCTACTGAAAAGAGGCTAGCACAAATGGTCAGTGTCACAGCCAGCAGTAGCTGCCTTCCCCAAAGGGTCCCTGGCAATAATGTATAGGTAGAAATTTATAATTACAATCAGCCATCATCGTTATTAAGGACTCTAGGAGAGTGATATTAATGACAGTGTATAGTGTTGCACTATAAATCTACAGATTCATTTTCCTCCTAAGGAATCCCTGGATTTTGAGTCACCAGAAGGATAGCTTTAGGGAACCTATTCCTGAATAAGCCTGTTATGGGGTGGTACATTTTACTTCAGGGAGAGAGTGAAGCAGAAAGAAGGCAGTTGGAAATTTCCCCAAAGGCTTTTGTGAGGACTGGTTTGGACATTCAAAGAAGGATCTTCTAAGAGTTACACACCACTCCAGACCCCACCAAATGCTCCTGAGGGGCAGCTGTTAAGGCAAGCAAGTAGCAGCGAGCTCTAAGTCATCATACACACAGTTTAATTCTGGCCTCAAACTAGATCTGAGAAAGTGAAGTCACATCCTTGCGTAAGTACCTCTTTAAGGGAAGACAGAATAATCAGGACATGAAGCTGCCTATTACGGAAATCTCAGTGAGAACTTAAAGAAAAAGACTCCCAGGGAGTTCAGAGCTGACAACCAGCCTGCCAGATAGTAGATTCTAATAGATTTTAAGGGATAACGGTCAGCCTGAAATTAGGAGTGGAGTCCCTGGATGGTTAACACACTCAGCTGATAACTGAAAGGTTGGAGACTGGAATCCAACCAGAGGGACCTTGGAATAAAGGCCTGGTGATCTGCTTCCATTAGAGTACAGTTCTACTCTGGTGCACATTCCATAAATCAGACTCACTTGAATGTAATGACAACAGGAACAGAAGAGTAAGGAATCAGTATGGAACTTTCACTGTAATTTAGGGTAGACACCTGAGTTAGAAGGATAGTGGAAGGAGTTCCTAGTAAGAGAGATAAGAACCACTACATTCCAAAGTCACAGAAAGGGGCTGTGCAATTGTTGTACGGGAAGAGCTATTTCAAAGGAAGTCTTCTGAAGGACACTGGAGACAAGAGGAAGAATGAAAATAGACCCCAAAAACATGTGTTAGTCCAATGGACCTCCAGGACTCTACTCTCTGATCTATCTGCAGTGCAACGGCTAACTAGCTCACCAGCTGCCCCACAAGTGAAAAGTTGCTGTTCCAGTTTTCTCCTACCTTTCTATGTGACTGGAATGTTTTTGGTTTCTCATCGCAGTGTAAAAGCTTACCATTCACATCCCATTTAAGACAAATTTGTCTTCTGAACCTGACCACCAAAAAGGGTTTTTCCTTCCTCTGTGCTCTTCTTAACTGGTGATATTTGTCTGCGCAACTCACCGAACACTTATTTCATTGCATTGTATTATTCTTTTGCTCATTGTATTATTCTCTTGCTCATTTCCCTTCCACAAGACTATAAAACCAATATGTTAAAACACTAATATTGGCAAAATTCTCTGAAAAGAAGTTTAAAGCCATGAATGCTCACATTATTCTTTTCACTTTTGAAATACATAAAAATTCAAAATAAGTCTTTATCCAAAGTTTTAAAAATGCGGTCTATGAATCACCTGTAAGAAAAGTAACTGGACAACTTCAAAAATACTAATTCCTAGACATGTCCTCTGACTGACTGAATCAGGAACTCTGTAGGTAGGACCTACAAATGTGCATTTGAAACAGACAGATTAAGGGTTTCTAACATACTCTGAAGCTTGGATTCACTGTTTTTATAAGATGAAGCAATATTATGTATATGAGTAAAACTAGGAATATTGAAGTTGAAATTTCATATGGAAGAGGATGGAAATCTTCTCTGAGCATTTTACTTTCTTAAATGTACATATTCTCCACTCTACAGTGGTTTCGGTATCATGATGTCATAATTATCAGCTCGTACAAGAGAAATAGACTCAGTCTTCATGATCTGAGCCTGATGATGACAGTTATGCAATTTTACCTTTTGTTCCTAGGGTCACCATGAGTCGGATCCAACTCGACAGCACTTGGCTTGGCTCCTTTGAATGATGATAGAATTACGATCCTCAGTGATGGTAAATCCTTGCCTTTTATCAAGGACTCGGGTTTTAATATAAAGGAAAAAGTAGCAAAGGCGTATACTTGGAACTGCGTAATATTAATGATAAAACTTGAGACAATAAATTTGTTTGTGATTTTATTTGTTTTCTTAAAGCATTCTTCCGTTTCTGCCTTTTATAACATGGATTTATTCTTTCTTTATCAACTAGACAGATCACTGGTTCTCCTTTGCCTTATATTAATTTTATCGATATTTATTAAACAAATATCAAGTTATTACACAATTGACAGGAAAATATAATGGAAATACAACAAAATAATTTTAAAAAGAAAATAAAGTTTGAACTTTTAGAGGGAAATTTGATGTAGTAAAACAAGCATGATACTGAGTGACTGAGATGAGGCCAATATCTATTTGTTTTATTCTGATTCTGGTATAAACTACTCCCTTACTTTTTGTATCTTCTTAGGATGGAGAAAGTAAGACTTGTGTCTCACTGAAAACTCAGACTGCATTGCTGAACTTCTTTTATTGATGTGAAAACTCAGCTTCTAGTGGAACACCTCTGCTAGCATACAGCACTCTGGACTGAAACATGATATTCTACTTTTGTTCTCCACTTCATGTACTCAAGGTCAAGGAGTATCCCCTTTGTTATTTTGCTCGTATATATGAAAGGACCCCTGCTGGCACAGCGGTTAAGAGGTCTGGCTGCTAACCCAAAAGTCAGCAGCTCAAAGTCACTAGTTGCTTCTTCGAAACCCTACAGAGCAATTTTACTCTGTTCCATAGAGTCATCATGAGTTAAAATCAACTTAATATCAGTTGGCTTTTTACATCCCCAAAGATGTAGTCCATAGCAGCCAAAGAAGTAAATGAAATAAAAATCATCTAGTACTTAGTACTTGTAGTCTTTGAATAAATGGATACCTATTGAATACCTACTATCTCAATGGTAGAAATTTAATGGGGGGTGGGGAGCTTTGGTATTTAAATAGCTGAATTCAATGTCTCCCAAGGAAGATATTTACGTAATTAAAGAACTGTGTTTCATTTAGAATGAACGTTGTTAAAAATTGCTTTTCCTGTAGCCTGATATGATTGTAATTTGTTGACATACTGAAATCTACTACTAATCCTCCTATATTGATACATCTACATTTAGTAAGATGTACCTACCTAGAAAAGTAAATATGTTTTTATTCTTCTTCTTCTTTTGTATTTTCATGTTGTTGAGGACTGATTCTAGCAAAGATGGCCTAGGTTGGTCTATTGTTTTACCAACTTAAATGGTGCCACTATGTTGTAAGAGCACAGGCACAGTCTACAATTTGCTCAACATGCCACCTCCAATAATATATATATGCTTCTAGGCTTTTTATTAAGTAATTGGATAGCTACTCATTATAGAAAGAACTTCATACAACGCCAGCCAGCCAAGCGCCGTCCAGTCACCTTAAATTGTCTGTTAACAGGAAATTCAGTTCAAACATGGAAATCATAAAAATATACATTTCATAAGGTTTTATTTTAAGTTAAAACCAATTAATATGAATTCATACCTTTATCTCTTGATTTAGCACCAGGGTAATTTTTTTGTGAATATGGGCCTTCTCATTAGAGTCCTATGTCATCTTTCCTGCATAAACCACACCCACAACAAGTTCATTTCCATTTCTTGTTTTGGATTCTTTTAAATGCAAGAAAAACTTAAAAACCTCTGTAAAGCAACCTGAATTCAGTATTCTACACTGGTACACTCAGTTTCATTCTTTCACAGTTATCTTGCCCACATTTAATACAAAAGTACTTTTTTGTAATTTTCTTTAGTGATCAATGCCTCAAAGCATTGAATTTAGGAGAGGAGGGGAAAGGAGACTGTTGGGAGGATGAGACATGTATGGAGCAGACAGGAATAGTGTGCTGTCACTGGGCAGGGAGAGCAGTGGGAGCGGCATATAGGTGGGCATGTTAATTTATACAGGAATGTACATTTTCACTCAGTCATATTAAATACAAAATAATAATAACGATAAAGTCTTCCTTCCCACATATATTTCAACATTTACACAATATTAAATCACTTAGCCATAATTACAAGTGTGATATGCAGGCTTGGTAAAATGTCATAGTAAGTATAAACCTAGCTGAGGGAAGAAGTACGTAGTCACACAGGTTTAGCCAAGAGTGTTCAACTTGCTGTAGGCATCCATTTTAACAGAAGAATAGTGGGCTAATTAATTCAGAATGTGTTAAAATGGACACTGATTAGGGGACTGACCCCTGTATTTTAAAATCTGTGTATAATGCAACATTTTTTGCCATCCACTCCAATTTTTTAAAATTAAAATTCTGTTGCATTGAACAGTAGTCCTTGATCAACATGCTTAAAATGGCAGAAACTGATACGATATGCTGCTGTTAATGGTTTGTACATAGCATGGTAGATGCTTCTCAAAGAAAAAATTATACATAAAGCATAAAAATTAGAGCATAAGGTTTCAAATTAAATTATGCTCGTAAACCAAAAAATGTTGTTAAATACGAACAGTATTCTAAATGATGGTGTTTGTACAATTGATCACTATCATGGGTTGAACTGTGTCCCCTCAAAAACATATGTTGTGATTTGGCAGGGATATGATTTCTGGTATTGTGTGTTGTTCCTCCATGCTGCAAACCCCACCTTTATGATGTTAGTGAGAGAAAAGGAGGCAACTGTGTTGGTGTGACAGGACTCAGTGTGTATGATTGTATGTATCATGCCTTGAGGCAATCTTTTGATATATAAAAGAAAGAAGTAAGCAGAGAGAGTTGAGGACCTCATATCATCAGGAAAGAAACAGAGAAGGGAGAAGAGTGCATCCTTTGGACCTGGGTTCCCTGCACTTCAGAAGTTCCCAGTCCAGAGGACAATTGACAACTAGCGTCCTTCCTTCAGAGCCAAGAGAGAAAGACACCCTAGAGCAAATGCTCTAAACTTGGACTTTTAACCTGCTGGATGGTGACAGAATAAAATTTACCTTTCTAAAGCCATCTACTTATCGTATTTCTGTCACAGAAGCACTAGGCGACCAAGACAATGACTAAATGAAAGAAATAAAATATGGAGAAAAGATCAAATTATTTCAGATCTCTGAGTATATTTTGTGTTAACTAAATGGCAACTATTATTAATGGCTGTTTTGTCTAATTCTCATGTTATTCAAATCTAGCTTGCACATTTACACAAACTTTCTTCTTGGAGCAATTTAGCTGTCTTAAGCGTAACAACTCTGTTAAATGATTTAGTATACGTATTTCCAGCACCTTGGACAGTGCCCAGAATATGTCAACCCTTAAGCTAACCATTTTTAATCAATGAGTTGGAGAAATGAACTCTAGATATGACTGCTCTGGCTTAAACGTTCTCACCTCACTCCCAAAGGCTAGTTTTTGAGATTGCTCCTCTTCATTTATCACCTGAAGGTGTCACTTTCCCTCCTTAACTCTGGAGAGTAGTGCTAGGTCTTCACCAGCACCTGCAAGGTCTGAACAAAGATCCTCTTATAGCATTCTTTTCTATTCTTGTGCCAACACTGGACTCAGGGACACAATGTGACCATGTGATGTGTGTACTTTATGGTTCTATGCATTTATAAGATGCTGTCCTACTGGTCTCTTCCTAGATGGGACAGGAAAAGATAGAGAGGAGGGGACAGGAAATTGTAAAGACAATACAAGTACAGAATGAAAAGAAGGAGTGTGCTGTCACAGAACAAGGAGAGTAGAAGGAGCTGCAGATAGGCAGGGACACAAATTTAGTTCAGATTGTATGATTTCACTTAATCACAAAAATTAAATTAAATTAAATTAAACCACTATACTCAAAAGGATGGTATCAAAACCATCATCCATTGTTCTTCTTACCTCTGGCTTCACACTGAGAAATATTACCATTTTGCAATAAAATTATCATGGAAGTGACATCAAGTAACTGTCTCATGAGAAATTAACATCTAGAAAGCATTTGGATATACAGAACAAAGCCATTTTTTTTTTATATGCAGTGGATTCCATAGCAAATAAAGGATATGGTTTAACAACAAACGCATAATTATAAGAGGAAGAAATTATCATCTCATGTGCCAGGTATAACAGCAGAGACATACTACATGGCAGAGACGTTATTAAAGTAATGAACTCAAGTAGGATCAAGTACAAGTCTAGAATCCCATAACCATTATATGGCAGAACCAGGATCCTCTTTCCATGACTCCTTATGTACTTTCAGAATGGACTGACAAATAGGAGAAAATCTACCAAATGAATATAAGACATAAAGTGCTCAAACTGAAAAACCCACTCTGTTCTGAATATCTGAAACACCCATAATGACAGAACAAACCTGAATATCATTATCTGGGCTCTTCTTTACTTTTAACTTAAATCTGACCTACAAAATCTTTGGAAGGATCCACTCTCTAAACTCAAGTCAAGATGCACATGAATTGAGTGTCTTTACTTTCCCAGTTATCCAGTAGTATCTATCTCTGTAAAGCAAACCTGAAATTTTTCAAGCAGAAAAAAAGATAACCCTGAAATACAGTGGGAATGTTATAAAAATGTGTGATTCTAAAAGACTTCCAGCTCCATTTGCTTGTTTGGAAAGGTTTGACGTGTGTTAGAGAAGGTTGAATACTTTGCCTTTTGGGTGTCAATAAATGTTCATTGAACTAAATTGAATAGAGACCCAAGTTCAAATCCAATTTAATACCCAAACCGTTAAAGTTTGGTCTGGATTAGAAAGTCACAACTGACATTACTGCCTGGAACAGGCATTACAACAAGGGTGGTAGGAACAAAAGGGAGAAGATTGGCAGGGCACCTTGAATTCATTTCAGGCTCTGAAAGAGTGCTATTTATAGCCAGGAAGTGTCATGACACCTTGCTAGCTTTTGCAGACGCTAAAACATTGTGCTAATTCTTGAAATTGTCATGATGTGAAAAAGTCTTGTCTCTTCCATTCCTCCTTCTCCAAAGATATCCTCCTATCCTGCTGCTCTTAGGTAGAAATCTCTTCTTGTATAAAAGACAGCAGGTACAGAACTATGTCTGAAAACAAGAAACAAAGTCTTAACTTTCCAATCAACTTCCAATAAAGTTGGCCTTTTGCAATCATTTCTTAGGCATAACAGGGAAGGATATGAAGTGATAAGCTGGTAGAAAATAACAGAGCTGCCCATTCCAAATGGAATTCCAGCAGTTGGTAAAACAGAGCACACACACTCTGTCCACAACCTCCTTGAGGATCTGTAAGGCAAGACTGCAGTTTTCCCATAGTCTGTGGCTTATTCCACATAAAACATCTTGCTTCTACAATTTATGCATTGAATTATCCCTTCTTTTATTTTCTTTTTAGATATATATATTTCAAAATTTGCACTCATTTTTTTCTTCTTCTTTTTTTTTTTTTTTTTTTGCATTTCATGACTCGGATCTTATTCAAGCCCTACACTTTTTTTTTCCAAATAATTCAGCTCCCAGTTCTTGAAACTTTTTGTCCTTCAAATTTCCTTCAAATATACTAATCCTCACTCCTCATAGGCATAGAATGTTTTTAAAGTTCTCCCCAAAATACAACTAAAACAAGATAGCCTCAGCAATCAAGCTTGTTACCTTTATTTTAAGAAAATGATATGAAGACCCAGAGAAGTCAGTGCACTGCCTGGGCTAGTCAGTGATAGGTCCAGGACCACTAGCTACACAATTCCTCTACATACGGAAACATAGCCAGACATAAGCAATCTGGGCAGAAAAGAAAACAGTCTGACAACGTTAAACACATGTTCTATGTGTTTAAACCATCAGTTCATTAAGCACTGCTTTTCTACATATGTATGCAAAAAGACAAACCCCTTGCTGTCAAGTCAGTTACAATTCATAGAGATCCTACAGGACAGAAGAGAATTTCCCCATAGTATTTACAGGGAGCAGGTGGTAGATTTGAACTGCTGACCTTTTGTTTAACAACCTAAACTCTTGACCACTTTTCCATCAGTGCTCCATCTTAATAATTTTTCATCATCCAGAGATTAACTCGACGGCACTTGGCCAGAGATTAAAATAAAATGTAGTCTACTAGTATTTTACAGACGGCACTTGGCTTGGCTTGGGCACTTGGCTTGGCTTGGGCACTTGGCCTGGCTATACAGTTCAAAAATACTTTTAAAATACAAATAAACTACACAATTAAGTAAACTATTTTGGGGAACAATTTTATGATGAATAAGCTTATGAGGTGGGTGACCATACAAAAACATCAAAGCATCCCTTTAACCCTACTTGCTCCTCAAATCACTACTAAATCTTTCTCCTTTCCTTTCAGAGCCTGTATTCTGAAAAGAGAGGATTACAGGCATTGCTTTTGCTTCCTCGGCCCGTGTTAACTCCACATAGTAATTTCTCCCCCAGATACTCTTTTTACAGCTTCCTCTTCAGGTTATCAATACCAATACCCAAAACACATCCTGATTAATGACGTTGTAGCTACTGACACTGTTTACTCTCATTTCTTCATTCCCAGAAGATTTTACTAAGGTTCTATTGATTCTTTACATGATTGTCCCTGTATGCTTATCTCCTGAATGTAGTGGTGCTCCTCTTGTTTCTGATTACTTCTGAATTATGAATTGTTTCTCTCTACATATCTTTCCTGAGTTGCTCTTATGCCTCTATAGAAAGCAGACTGTCCTGAGCTCCAGACCTGAATTTCCCTTTCTGTTGATCATCTTTACTTGGATGTCTCATGGACACCCCAGTTTCAACATATTCACCAGCTCTTTCTTCGTGATAGTTTCTCTTAATAATAAAACTAATTCCTGCTCAGCTCACCCAGCCTTATTTTCTTTCTCCTTCTTTCCCTAAATTTAGTTATTAGCAAAACCTACTAATCCTCTTTGTGTAAAATCTCTCAGTCTAATCCTTTCTTCTTGCTAGCGTTACCATTTACCTGAGAAAGATCTATTGCTCTTTCCTACTGCTAGTCTTTCCCCATCCAGATGTTTCAAAGTTATCACCACATAGTCAAGTCTTTTAATATTGCATGCCCTACTGCTTTCATTATCCTACCAACAACCTTCAGGGGTTTCCCACCACCTTCTAAGTAAAGTTTGAACTCCTTAGCTTACCTTGCATGACCCTGATAGAACTCAACATAAATGTCTAGACTTATATCACTCCTCTTTGGTAGCATGTGCCCAGCCTTCCTTGACTGCAAGCCTTCACTTCTCCCTTCATTTCTTCTATGTGGGTTATGCTCTGTCTCTTTGCCTTGAATCATTATCAGTTGGAGGAACCCTCAAGGTTTAGTTGAATTTTGCCTCCTTTTTGAAGCCTATTCAGATCCCCCAGACAAAAGAGATCTCTCATTCCTATGAATACCTACGAGTCATTTCATGTCTCCATCATGTAGCCATAGTTGAGTGTAGACTTATGCCAGTGCTTTACTTCTATGGTGTGTCATTTCTTCCTTGGTCATTGTGCTCTTACATACCTAATGTCTTTCACATCACTAATGACCAGAAAACATTTTAAATGGATAAGTATTGCTCTAATAAATGAAGTCAGAGATAGACATGGTTAAATAGGGTTGCGACGAGTCAGATCCGACTTGACGGCACTTGGCTTGGCTTGGCATCATGTTAGAAAAACACTAAGCATTAACAAAATTAGAATATGTACAATCTGTAGAATGACTCCATGAATTAATTTTTCCACCAAATTGGCTTTCTGATTTTCCTAATTTTTAAAACAAATTGTGTGTATAAAACTAGACCAATGTGATCATTGTTTAGGATTCAGCTATGGTGACAAATCGTCTCTCCTTTCTACCCATAATTGACAATTTAGTAATTCGGGAATCTACCCTGTTATGATATACCAGACCTATGCCTTTGGAAATATTTAAACATTTTCCTCATTGCTTGGAATGATCTACATTTAGACTCAGTCAACTTTTTTTAAATTTTCTATAAAGTTTTCCCTGTTATTCAATTTCAATAACATAGAAGTTAAGAGTATCGGCCCTAGGGTCAGAAAAGCCAGGCTGAAAGTCAGCTTACTTCATTTCCTGACTCATTTCAGGTACTTCACAGTTTCCTCACTTATAATACAGAAATTATCATAATGCCTATATCATAAGATGTTGTCATACATAAAAATAATATAATGAATGATAGGATCCGACTCGATGGCACTTGGCTTGGCTAGCTATTTTATCATTGAGAATCTCTGGTAGCACAGTGGCTAAAGTGCTCAGCTATTGACCAAAAGATTGATGGTTTGAATCCACCAGGTTGCTCCACGGTAGAAAAATGTGGCAGACTGTTGCACAAAGTTTTACAGCCTTGGAAATCCCATAGGGCAGATTTACCTTGTCCTGTAAGGTTGGTAGGAGTTAGAATTGACTCAATAGCAGCAGTTTGGGGGTACCTTATTATTATTTTATTCCCAATATAGTGTTATCAAAGCATTTCCTTCATAGTCCTGTCACAGTCCAACAACCTTCATACTTGTTCTTACATTGTCTTTCCATAAGTCAAGTTCATGTCTGTCTCAACCACTGCACTGTAAATAGCAGAGAAGGGGACATGACCTGGTTCATCTTTGTAACTGCTTCACAAGCCAGTTCTGTGCTAGGCTTTTATCACTTGCTGTGTCCTAGAAGGAAACCCTGGTAGTGTAGTAGTTAAGTGCTACATCTGCTACTCAGAAGGCTGGCAGTGCAAATCTGCCAGGTCCTTGTTGGAAACTGTATGGGGCAGTTCTACTCCGGCCTAAGGGGTCACTATATGTTTGAGTCAACTCTACAGTAGTGGGTTTGAGTTTTGATTTTTATGTCCTAGGAGTTAACTTCAAAAGTTCTGGAGACAGATAGGCCTAGGTTAAAATTCCAACTGTGCTACCAGCACTCTGATTTAGGGCATGTTATTCAACATTTCTGAGCTTCAGTTACTTCATCAATAAACTTAGAGTAGTAATAGTGGCTACTTTATATATTATTGTTAAATAAGTTAATGTGCATAAGAAGACTGGTATAATAATTTATAGAGAGTAGCATGCCAAGTACTCTAAAAGAATAGGTATATGCTAGGTGCTCAGTGAATGCATCTTGAATTCAAGTATTTGCAGGGAAGATTCTTTTCACAGATATAAAAAGAAGTTTCATGACAAGGTGAAAATGTAGATAACGGGGTTGGGGCAGTGCTCTCAACAAGACTCTCTCTGGTACAAGGGCTCATTTGTATCTGCAGTATGGACTTGGAACATAAGAATCACTTTGATCTAACATCTGATATTTGATTTCATTCTTCTCTTTCTGAAACAATTCCATTAGAGAAATCACGCTGCTGAGAAAGCAGGTCACTCAGCTGGGGGCTGGTGAAAAAAGCCTTGGTTGGCTTAGGGATGAGCTCCATAAAAAGTAAAGTGTTAGTGAATGGCTCTAGGATTTGCACTGTGCCATGGCCAATGTTTTCACCAGAGGCTACTAGGAGTTTGGGCTAAAGGAAGAGTAATGAAGGCACGAGCTGAGTGGCTGCTGTAAGCATGAGCATCAGTTCTCCCCTCCTCGTTAGTGATGAGCTCCCTTCTCGTTTGGTAGGAAATCCTGGATGGGGGGGAGGGCGGAATTGGATGCTGCTGCTGAGGGTGACACTGGAAATGATATATTTAGACTACACACTCTACTGGGCTGCTCATTATATGTAGTCAGCAGTGACCTTCCTGCATTTTTCACAAGAACAGACTGTTCATTAAGGAACCCAGGACTGGCTTTGGTTTAAGACCATTTCTTTCTAATGAATTTATATGATTCTATGTTTTGTTGTGTTTATAAGAAAATCATGATGGCATAGTGGTTAAGTGCTACAGCTGCTAACCGGAAGGTTGGCAGTTTAAATCTGCCAGGCACTCCTTGGAAACTCTATGGGGCAGTTCTAGTCTGTCTATAAGGTCACTATGAGTTGGAATTCACTCAGTAGCAGTGGATTTGGTTTGGTTTGTGTTTATAAAATATAATGGTGTCATGATTGAAAAGTGTCCTCCCAAAAATGTGTGTAACAATTTGGCTGGGCCATGATTTCCGGTATTGTGTGACTACCCTCCATTGTGCGCTTTTCCTGTGCTATAAGTCCTGATCTCTGCCTGTGATTAATAGCCTGGATTGTGTGAAAGAAGGTTAGGACGGAGCTGTAACATGCTTCCTAAGGTCACCTGCCTGCTCCCTGCACCATCATTTTTCCTTTTCTACTACAGGAGATGAAAACAAGCAGAGAGGGGGAATCTCCTACCATCAGAGAGCAGCAGAGGAAGCAGAGCATCCTTTGGATCGGAGGTTCCTGTGCCGACACACTCCCTGACCAAAGACTGATGCAACACAAGGTCCTCCCTCCGGAGCCAACAAAGAGGGGAAGCCTTCCCCTGGAGTGCATGCCCTGAATTCAGACTTGTAGCCTACAGGACTGTGTGAGAGTAAACTTTTCTTTGCTAATGCAAACTTATCATTGTGTTTTCTGTCAGAGTAGTACAAGATGACGAAAACAAATGGCTACCTCTCGACCAAAAGTATAACAGAATGTAGTAGCTTAGCATCTATGCTGCTAATAAAATGCTATGCTGTATTTTATACTTTAAGATACAAACAGATTTACAGTGCACTTGGATGTGGGCTGCTTGGTTACCCAAAATAAAGAAGACATTGAAGGCTGATCCTAGTTAGAGTTAGGATTTCTTCTCTTGTATCTCTCACCTCTTACTGTAGACTGATTTTCCCAACCTAGTTTTCCTGTGAATGTACTGAATAGGATATTGTCTTGGCCAACATATAATTTCTGTTCTTTCCCATATATCGAATTAGCTGCATAATAAAAAATTGTTAGTCTTGAATCTCCCAGTTTCCCTCCTCCAGCAGGTAGAGTTAGTAAATGTGAATGTACCCAACATAGTGTCTGGCCCATGATAATGCTTGTTATATTTTTATTCTTTTCTTATTAGCTACAGAGCCACAGTGTAAAAAGATTGCATTCTGACTCTCAAAAATAAATCTGTGAATTTGACTGAATGATGTTTCTTCTTAATTCAGTAAGTCAAGAAGGGTCTACACTGTTCTCTACAGTATCAGGCTCAACCCATAAGATGAATGGAGCTGTGTAAGAGTTCTACCCCAGGCCACTGGTTATACACTCAGTTACATATCTAACCTGCATCTTCATTCTAAGTTCTGCCCAAGGTCTTTGCATGATACAAATTATTAACATACTAGACTGCTAACCTGAAAGATTGAAATTTCAAGGCCTCATATAGGCATTTTGAAAGAAATGTCTCGTGATCTACATCTGGAAAATAAGCCAGGGAAAACCCTACAGAGCACAGTTTCACTTTCATGCTACGTGATTGCAACAAGTCAAAATCAGTTTGATGACAATGGGACTGGTACATTTGGTCCATTCCTTTCTCTATAAGACCTGTCTTGCTTGTCGGAAACCCTGGTAGCATAGTGGGTTAAGTGCTACATCTTCTAACTGAGAGGACAGCAAATCCACAAGGCAGTCCTTGGAAGCTCTATGGGGCAGTTCTACCCTGATCTCTACATTCACTATGAGTCCAACCCAACTCGTTGGCAGTGGGTTATCTTACTTGTCACTTAGAAGGGGATCTGGTAAATTAATTACTGTGATAAGTAAACATTTAGTGTGTGTATTTATTTGCCAGTCACTGTCCCTTCCAGGAATCCTGGTGTTTTAAGAAGGACCACTAGAACAAAACAGTCGAACGGCAAAAGGCTGAAACAAAGCATAGAGGCAGCAGGAGTGAAAGGGAAGCATTTAGTCCTACCACTTTATTAGAATTGCCACTTTCAAGGCTTTGTCTCTTTGTTATGCTGTTTTCTTTATTTAAAAATGAATAATTTTAATAGCACTTTTGAGAAGGCATGTAATGTGTAATCCACCTACTCAACAGGTGAAATTACTTTGTCCATAGTTATATTGTTATTGTTAGCAGCTGTCATCCGGACTGCACAAACAACAGAACAAAACACTGCCCAGTTTTGCACCATTCCCATGATTGGCTACAGATCTGACCAGTGTGATTCATAGGGTTTTCATTGATTCATTTTGAAAGTTGATCACCAGGTCTTTCTTTATAGTGCACCTTAGTCTGAAAATTCACCTGTTTAGTATTATAGCAAAACATAAATCTCCACTGACAGACAGATGGTAGCTTTACAGGAGATGCATTGGCTGGAATGAAACCGAGGTGTCTCATATGGAAGGTGAGGATTCTACCACTGCCCCCTGTCTGAGGTTATACAGCTGGTTGATGGCTGAAGCTTCTATAGAAAACCAAGTTATTTAATTCTCAGCCAAGACATTTTTTAAACTATACCCATGCTTCCTGTTCTGTGTATATTCTTCTTTGTCTGCTCTGTAGATTCAGAGCTTTGCTCATTAGAGCTTCCACCTAGAAAAAAAAGGGAGGAGTTTCTTCATTTTCTCACCATCCCACCCCTGTGCAAAACATACCCTCTGTTCAGATACAACCTGACCTGGTCTGTAGATGCATGGAGGCAATTTCCAAAGTCCCAGGTGACTTCACTAGGCTATGCCCAGATTTAGGGCTCTCACAGTCCTTACAGAACCTTCTTGACTCTTGAAATGTCTCTGTCTCTCTTCTAGGTTCTTCAGCAATCAGGATTGTTTTCCTCTTTTCTTTTTTTGATTAGTGTGCCCTGCTTTCTACCATCCATTCCAGAGTTTGCTATTACTTTTAGTTCCCTGACTTACATAATAGAAAACAAAGATCATTGCTATTAGGCTCTTGAGATACTCCTTTAGCTTTTTGTATTTAGAGGCCACATTAATTCAGCCAAGATTCCAATAGACTATTATTGTAGCTAAGAGCTATCTAACTAGCTGGTTCAGCTTACTGTAGTGTACAAACATGAATATTTGAAAACCTTTTCAAAAATGTATAAACAAACAGGAAACAGAAGGCACATTAAAATAATGACCTACCAATCATGATGCCGATCCTCTCCCATGTCACCTACTGTCTCTGTAATCCACTCTCTGCTGTTATCTCAGGTGAAAGTAGCTTGGTATTCCCTCAGAGTTCCTATTCACTGGTCTGTGACCCAGGAACCATAACTAAAAAAAAAAAAAAACTTACCATCAAGTCAGTTCCAACTCATGGTGACCCCATGTGTTTCAGAGTAGAACTGTTCCACAGGATTTTCTTGACTGTTATCTTGAAATCCTAGTGGCACAAAGGAGAGATCAAGAGCTCAGCTGTGAACCAAAAGGTCTGAAACTCAAATCCACTAGCCACTCCTTGGAAACTCTGTGAGGCAATTTTGCTCTGTTCCATAGGGTTGTCATAAATCAAAATCAACTGGATGGCAATGGGTTTGGTGCCTTTAATCTTACAGATTAAGAAGCTGATTGCCAGGCCTCCAGTTGTGCTGCTGGGTGAATTCAAATCATCAACTTTTTGGTTAGTAACTGAGAGCAAACCATTTCACCACCCAGGGAACTAGGCAACAATGAATAAATCAAAAATACAAAACCTGTTGCTCTCCAGGAAACCATGATTATAGTGCCTAAATTGTACAGCCTGGTTCACACTCTTCTTTTTGACATCCTGTCCCGGCATCCCCCTCCTCCCCAGTGCCCAATGACCCTGTTCACCCTAAACCCCATCATCTCTAACAACCCCCACCACTCTGTTCACACTGCAGGACTCTGCAATCTTTCTGGTCAGGCATCTTCTCACTTGCATGTGATTTGGCAAATTGTGTACAACATCTCCAGAGTTTCATGTTTTAAAGGCAGCTCCTCATCTTCCACATCCCAAAAAACTTCAATTACTGTTAAGCAGTTAAAGCTATTATGTTTTACATATTTACATTCTAACAAAGGAATCGTGGTAAGGCTTTTTCAAAAATTCACAGTCTTTGGGCAGGGGGTACTTTTATCAACATGTTGTTTTTGTGATAGCATTGTGAGCTGCTTGAATCTACTTTATGTTGCTTGTACCTCCTCCAAGAGATCCCTGAAGTGCTCTGTGCACAGCGGGTCATTGAAGAGGAGAAACAAATCTGAGTGCAAGGTGGAAGGTGATGAAATGACCAGTGCAATGACAGCTGTTTAATGAAGGCTTTCCTTGATTTTATTTAACTGCTATGATAGCCTTCATTCATTCTGTCACTCTACAAATTATTTACTGAGCATATACTATATACTGAGCATATACTAGGTGTTTGGGGAATGCAAAATACAATTTCAAACAAAGCAAAGTATTTTTTTACTACCTGCATGCACAGTCTAATTGAAGGGAATGTTGCAGGAAAATAGATTATAATCAATGGATATGATTCATAAAGCTGAAAATTACATTATCAAGTAATAAGCGCATGAGAGATAGATGAAGAACTGGAACAGGATAATGACCTCATAAATACATGACAGGGAGCAAGGTTGCTGTTTTAAAGAGAATTGTCAAGGTCAGACTCTCTGAGAAGGTGGAATTTGAGCAGAGATATGAAGATGGAGGAAAGCAGCCAAGTAGCCTTTTGGAAGAAGACCTTTCCCAGCTGAGGGCAAAGCCAGGGCAAATCACTCAGGTGGGATATGACAGGAGTGTGTAAAGAAGAGCAGAAAGGCCTGCATGGATGAGACCAGTGAGCAAGGGCAAATCAGCAAGGTGGGGCAAAAAGAGGACAAAGAGTTAGGGGAAGAGTGTAAGTCCTTTGCTTCATTAGTGGAGTAACGTAACTATAGCTCTGTGAGCCAGAATCTAGCTAATGGCCGTAGGTTTATGGCTGAATGGGGTGGCATCGGTTTTGTCTTTGGGAAAGCAGGAGCAGGGCTTCCTGGGAAAGACAATCAGACAGTGAGCTGCTTATGCAGGAGTCAAGAGGAGGAGAGAAGCATAGAAAGCGGTGAGTTACAAATACTCACACAGATCCTGCAAGGCACATCTGTTATTTCAGAGTGTGTGGTGAATATTTCAACAAGTCAGCTGCCACAGCCAGCTTCTCAGCAAGCTGTTTCACTCCAGTGCTCTCTCTGTCCTTTATAATTCTGTTATCTTTTACGTCATCTCCCTCCTTGCCTTCTTCCCTAGCCCCTCCTTAGTATTTACAGCTGAGAAGACTCTGGAGATCTACCCTCTATGTGATGCATGCTTTTCCCTGGGCTTTAACATCTTCATAAAGGGGTGCCACTCAACATGTCAAGCAAATAGTCCTCCAATCAATGAACAATCATCCAAACATTTATATATTTGTTCATTTAATAAACATTGGTTGGATGTCCATGATTTATCAGGCTTTATTCTAAGCACTGAATAAGCTTAGGATATAATAAGACAAAGTCACCGTCCTTATGGAATCTACATTCTTGGGAAAAGAGACAAATAGAGTTTCAGATGAGGGGTCTGTCTTACTTGTCTCGTACTGCTCCAACAGGAACATCACGAGTGGGTAGCTTTAACAAAGAAAAGTTTATTCTCATACAGTCCAGTAGGCTGCAAGTCTAAATTCAGGATGTCCACTCCAGAGGAAGGCTTTCCCTCTTAGTTGGCTCTGGAAGAGGATCCTCATGTTGCCTCAGTGTTTCTTCAGTCAAGAAGCATCTTGATGAGGAACCTCAGGTCTGAAAGATGCACTCTGCTCTTGGTGCTGCTTTCTTGATGATATGAGGTCCCCAACTCTCCACTGCTTTCTTCCCGTACCTTTTTATCTCCTGTGGGATAAAAGGTGAGACAAGCCACACTCCAGGGAAACTCAGTTTACATTGGCACAAGGAGGTGTCCTCAGGAAGGGTATTACAGTCCCACCCTAACCCTCTTCAAAACAATCTGATCTATTAATCATCAGCAAAGATTAAGGTTTACAGCATAGGAAAATCGCAAAATGGAAGGTAATCTCACAATAGTGGGAATCATGGCCCAGCCAAATGGCTACTTCCATTTTTGGGGAGGACACATTTTAATTCATGACAGAGCCAGTACAAAGAAGAGAAATAAGGCTGGAGAAAGAGAGGTAAGAGGGAATATGAGGGTCTATTTCTATGTAAGTAAAGGAGAAGGTATCTCAGAAGTCTAGAGAAGAGTATTCTAGTCAGAGAGAATGGCCAAGTATGGACATCCCAACAAGTTGCTATGGAATCAGATTCATGGTGGCCCTTACATGCATAGCTGCACTGCTCCATAGGTTTTGATGGCTCTGATCTTTGGAAGCAGATCACCAGGAATTTTTTTCAAACCACCACCCTTTGAGTTGGTCAGCCAGTGTTTAATCATTTTTACCACCTGGAGACATGTTCAAAGGTCCAGAGTAAAGGAAATAAGTAGCCTGTGTAATGTGCTAGGGCTTGTCTTTCTAGTAGGACAGAGGTTTGCTACTCTTATTGCTCATTAGCATCCCTGTGTAATACGTTAGGACCCCAGAGAACCACAATTGCCTCAGACTTCTGAAAACCACATCTCTGGTGATGGGAGCATACTACTACTTTTTCAAAAGGCTACAACATATGCCCAGCCAGGTTTGAGATAAGCCAGATACACAGCCAGGTGAGAACCAATGCACTAGTAATCATCTGTGAACACAGCAAACATTTTCTCTGTCCTCATGGAACTTTGTAGGTGGACTCTGAGTACCAGAACCTTATCTGACTTTTTTTATGGTGGTCCAAAACCCATTTTTATGTGATTCTCTGTTCTTTGCCTTTAGTAACTTCCCCAGTGTCTAGAAAGAAATTCAGTATCACTTGCATGTGACAGTTTATCAGGATTTTGGACAGTACTCATTCTCACAAGCACCCTTGATCCCTGTGCATAAGAGATGTCAGACCCTCTACCATTGCAGTCACTCTCTGCTACATTCTACAAGTGTCCTTGAATTCTTTTTTAAGTGTAGGGCCCAGGATTGGCACAGCTTTACACTTTATGACCATAAACGCAGCATCTGCTTATCCCCAGGCACCCACGACCTCTCCCATTTTCCCTGTTTCCGCATATGTCTCACAAAACAGTCAGCATCTACTCTTGCAAGTTTCTATTTTTAACATACTCAGAAGGTACTGAGACTCACCTCTGTTATTTTCTTTATATTTTACACACTCACCATTTATGCTATTCAGTTGCTCTTTACCCTTTTGCTCTTTGTACCTAAATTTCTTTCCAGATGCTTAAATGCATCTGGTTTGCCTTACAAAACCTATTCCATTGTTCTGCCCTTCCTCTTCCTCGTTTTTTGTTCTGTGCATGCCAACATCTTCTATCCATTCATAAATAATCATCTTGGAAACATGTTGATAGACCCAGTTAAATGGGATAGTCAATCAGTGATATTCCACTTTTAATACAAAATGTAAAATTCAAATAAGTGAACAAGTAACTGAGCCAGCCAAGCCAAGTGCCGTCGAAGAGTTTAATTAAAATTAACTTTGAAGGTATGTTTTGGGGTAACCTAATGTTAGATACATTCCAAAAATATGTACACTATGTCTGATTCATCGTTCTAGAATGTCCTAATTGTTACACAGTTTGCAATTACCAAAATCTTCAAGATAAGTGGTGTTCTTCCAATGTTTCTGGGTATTGGTGCAAGACTAGGAATGGAGATTTATAACCTTGTAGTTATATATTCAAAAGTTACAAGTCAGGTTATAAAGAATACTCTATCTTATAACTTATGAAGTTCTTTCAAAATAGCTTGCAGTCTGGGTTTGAATTTAGAATTCTTGCATACCTCAGAGTTCTGTGCCAGAATATGATAATGTGGAGAGCTGAATCTTCACCCTGGCTTACAGTCTATCCATCTTTTCTTTCCATGTCTGGCTGTCTCTTCCTCCACTGTAAGGAACATTGGGAACACATGTATGATAACCTCATCATTCCATGTCCCAGCTTCATCCACACCACCCCACAAACAGCTGTTGTTTGACCACTCTATGAGCCTAGGGATCCATATACTGAAGCCTGACTCATGTACCAAAGAAAGAATGGGGAAAGAAGCTCTAGCAGAGCTATTTGGACATGGGGTATTCTAAGCAAGGTTGTAGGCTAAGCACTGGTAGTGGGAAGGCATGTCTTTTGGTTGCTGTGAATTCCTTACGTCATGAAGATGCATGTATCCACAGAAAGGCAAGTACAGGGCCTGTGAAAAGTATAGTACCCCTCAGGGAATTCTCTAGCCTGAGATTTATGGCAGTAATTGTACTAATGGAGTAGAAGCAGGACTCCATATTTTAGAAGTACTTTCAATTCAAAGGCAAAAACACAATAGTTTTTGGTTAACTCCAATTTGACTTGAATATTTACTTAAGCAAATATTCAAATTGTGTAATTATTTTAAGAGTGCTCTATTCCCCCACAGTAATTACCTAAGAGACTCAGCATAGAATTCTGCATAATAACAAAAAAATTTACTCTATTTTATCTACCTAAGTAATAAACAATTAAATAATTTTTCAAAATTCTGGGTGGGGCCAGGAGGGAGTAGTCAGACACTTTCTCTTACCTCTGGCAACAAAGACCTAAAAGAACAATTGAATGCATTACTTATGGCATCATAGGAGCCCTGAACATCAAAGGCAAAGTTGAGAAATCAGCTTTAACAATTGGGAATGGAGAACAGAATTCACCAGAACTAACCCACAGGGAAATGTCCACTACCAGTATGGTGAGCTGAGCACTGTGGTTGGAAGGTATCCCTTTAACAGGAAACACTGGCTGAAGAATCCACACCTACCTCCAGAACCAGTGACGAACAGCATGAGATAGTCAAAAGCTAAGTCTCTGTGTGTAACCTACCACTCACTGCAGAATTTTATGCTGAGTCTCTTAGGTAATTACTGTGGGGGAATAGAGCACTCTAAATCTTTCCCTCTGGATGGACCTGGCAACCCTCTCCCAGTAAATCCCTTCTCTTCTCTGGACTACGCCAGGTTCTGGAGTCTGACTCAACAGAAGCCATGCAGAAAAGTAGGCAATGGAAACACAAACACAAAACCTTGAAGGAAAATAATTGCTGGCTAAGTGTTATGTCTCCAGGAAAATTGTCCCTCAAATATGATGGAAAAATCAGGACACTTCCAGATAAACAGAAATTCAGTGAATTTGCAAAAAACAAACCAAAATTACAAGAAATACTAAAGGGAGTTCTTTGGTTAGAAAAACAATAGCATCAGGTAACAACCCAAGATTAGAACACAGAAGGGACAAACTAGATGTCAACCTAAACAGGGGAATCAAAAAATAAGTGAAATTAGAAAATAGATGCCATTACATAAACATTATAACAAAAAAGAGGGACTTAAAAGAAAATATAGTCATAGATCATTTGTAGGGAGAGGAAGTCAACTCAATATAAAGAAATTAAAGGCTGGTTTAAATTTAGAAGCCTAGAGGTAAATATTAAGGTAACCACAAAAGAAATATCCATCTTATACATCAAAATAAAATCTCAGCAAATACAAAGCCACCAACACTGAAAAGATGAAAAATAAATAAGAAGACTCATCATAGAAACTTAAAAAGAACAAAGGAAGTGTCTACAATGCACACACACATACAAAAAAAAAAAACCCATAAAAATGACAGCACTAAACTCGAAACTATCAATAATCATGCTGCACTTAAATGTATAAAATACACCAATTAAGAGATGAAGAGTGGCAGACTGGATAAAAAACATGACACATTCATAGGCTGCCTATAGGAGGCACAGTTCAGACTCAGAGACATGAACAAACTAAAACTCAAAAGATGGAAAAATATATATCTAGCTAAGAACATTCAGAAAAGACCACGAATAGCACTCTTAATCTCTGATAGAAGAGAATTTAAAGTGCAATCCACCACACTGTATAATGGCTAAAGGGTGAATACCCTAAGAGGATAAAACCATATTAAATACCTATACACTCAAACAAAGACAGGGCACCAAAATACATAAAACAAGATTTAACTGCACTGAAAACAGAAATAAACAGCTCCATGATAATACTTCAACACATCACTTTAAGTGAAGGACAGAATATCCAAAAAAGCTGAACAAAGACACAGAAGATCTAAATGCCATAATCAATCAACTTGACATCAAAGACATATACAGAATCTTCCACCCAATAACAGACAAGTATACTTTCATTTTCAGTGGACATGGAACATTCTCCAGAAATGACTACAAATGAGGCTACAAAGCAGCGTTTAAAAATATTCTAAATTGGCAATCTTACAAACCAAGTTTTCAAACCCTAAAGCCATAAAAGTAGAAATAAATAACAAAAGAAGGAAAAAAGCGTTTTAAACACATGGAAACTGAACAACATCTTGCTCCAAAATGACTTTGGGTAATAGAAGAAATCAGGAATTGGATAAAGAAATTTATAGAAAAAAAGAGAATGAAAACACGTCCTACCAGAACACACAAGACACAGAGAAAGCAGTGCTCAGAGTTCAATTTTTCTCAATACCCACACATATGCAAAAAGAAGAAAGGGCCTGAATCAAAGAATTAAACTTACAACTCTAACAAGTAGAAAGAGTGTAGTAAAAGAACCCCGTGGGTATCAGAAGAAAGTAAGTAATAAAAATCAGAGGATAATTAAATGAATTAAGCCAAGCCAATAGAAAAATGGTCCAGAGTTAGCAAGACCAAAAGCTGTATTTTTTTTTTTTTTAAAAGATCAGCAAAATCGACAAACCACTGGCCAATGCAACAAAAGAAAAACAGGTGAGAAAACAAATAACTCAAATAAGAAATGAGATGGGTGATATCACAACAGACTTAACTGAAATTAAAAGAACATTACAAAATACTATGAAAAATTGTACTCTAATAAATTTGAAAACCTAGAGAAAATGGACAAATTTCTAGATATTTACTACCTACCAAAACTAACACAAATAGAAGAACTAAATAAACCTATCACAAAAAGAGAGAGATTGAGGAGGTAGAGTCAAGATGGTGGACTAGACACAAATTTCCCTAACTCCCTCTGAAAACTAAGACCTTGAATGATAATTAAAAGAAGCATTCTGGACACCCAGTGAGCCCTTGGACATGACATTGGGCTACCAATTTAGACCACATGCCACTGGACAGCAAACTTCTTCTTTCTTGCTGACCCTCATCCTTTTTGAATGCTGGCTTTTGCAGACTGAAGGTAGTGATGGTTTTAACATTTTTTTCTCTGTCTTAGTTGGCAGGAGGGGCTTGATCTTAGCTAGCAGCAAAGTTCAGCCACACTGCTGGTGGGACCAGCAGGAAGAATAGCCACATTTTGAGAACCAGGCTCTGAACTCTGTGCACTTTGGCCCCTCCACCCTCTCTTTGAGAACCTCTGCCATTGAATTGGCTATTCCACAGCAGGAAGGAGAAGCTTGTGTGAGACACCATCTTATTCAACTGGGAAGCAGAGTTACCCAAACAGAAGCCTCAGCAGGGGCTAATTCACAGGCTGGGAGATAGTGCCAGCCTTTTTTTCTCTGTTTTAACCAGGAGGCAGGGCTTGGTCTTAGCTGGCAGCAAAGTTCAGCCAGTGCTGGTGAGATCACCAGGAAGAATAGCCACATTTTCAGAGCCCAGCTCTGGACTCTGTGCACCTCGGCCCCTCCACCCACTCTTTCCGAGCCTCTGCCACTGAACTAGCTATTCCACAGCAGGTGGGAGAGCTTGTGTGAGACACAATTTTGTTCAACTGGAAGACAGAGTTACCCAAACAGAGGCCTCAGCAGGGGCTAATTCCCAGGCTGGGAGGCAGTGCCAGACCAGGGAGCATTTTTTCGGCAGAAAAGCTGTGCTTAGCACAGCGTGGCCTTACACATGGGGCTCAGCAGCAGATGATAGCAGAGCAGTAGCTTTTCCATACTTTGAACTAGTTTACAGCATCTTGGGTTGGACATAGAGGTGCTTACCTTGCCAGCTGGGAAGTGGAGCTTCTACACCTGACAGCCTGATTTTGGAATATGTTAGATAACTTTTACCTTTTACTGTAAGACTACCTAAAGAAATAACTGCAGTGAATCGTGACAGCATCTCTTCCAGCCTTTACTGATGCACATCATAGGGTCAGCTGATGGTCCTCCAGTGACTCCATATAGGGCTCTGTATTTGCCAGTCCAGTAGTAGAGGCTTGCTACCATAGAGATTCCACTGGGTCCATTCACTGGAGTACATAGAGTTGACTGGTGATCACCTTCCTTCTCAGAATGTACCTCAGATCCTGTTAAAGTAACACCAGAGAAACTAAACAACTTCTAGATGCCCCAAAGCAACAAACTTTGGCCATAAACTTAAAGAAAACGTCACCTATGGCTCCAGAAAGCCTCCAAAAGAAAGAACCAAAGAACTTTGCAGATGAAGATGCCTTTCTGAAACTATCAGAGGTCGAGCACAAAAGGATTATATATAGAGCCCTCCTACACAAAAATTCAGCAGAGCAAAGTGAAAAATTAACCAAGATGTTCAAACTGATGGAACACCAGTTTTCAGAAATACAACAGATCAAAAAAATAGAAAGTTTGATTCAAAGCTAAGAAAACAGAATTGAACAAATGGAAAATGGACTTTCTGACTTGGAAGACAGGTCTACTGACTCTAGTATCTATGAGGAGAAATCAGAGAAAAGAAACAAGACAAATGAAGCACTAAGAAGCATGCAGGACTGTATCAAAAGTAACAATCTACGATTAATTGGAGTTCCTGAACAAGGTAGGACACCTGAAAACACAGAGAATAGTTGAGTTGCTGACAGAAAACTTTCCTGAAATTATGAAAGAAGAGAATATAGTGTTCAAGAAGTGTATCAAACCCCACTCAATACAGATCCCAAAAGAAAGACTCCAAGACATTATAATCAAGCTTAACAAAATGAAATGTAAGCAGAAACTCTTACAAGCAGCAAGACTCAAAGCAAAGCTAACATTTAGAGGGAAACTCTGTAGGCTTTCATCTGACTTCTCAGTAGAAATAATGCCAACATGGAGACAATACGATGACACATTCAACACCCTGAAGGAGAAGAACTTCCATCCAAGAATTGTATATCCTGGAAAATTATCTTTCAAATATGAAAATGAAATTAAGACATACACAGAGAAATAGAAACTCAGACTTTGAAATACCAAACCAAAGCTGCAGAAATACTGAAAGAAGCTCTTGGCTTAGAAGAGCAGAACTACTAACTCTATATTTTAAGAGGCAATACAAGACACATCACCCAGAAACCTACTCAGAAAAGGCACAATACCCAATAAATGCTGTAATAGTAAAAGAAGAGATCCAATTATTATTTCATGAAAACTATGATATCATCATATTAAAAAGAGGGACTTACTACAATAGTTAAAGTCCTTCCAGATGGAGAGGAAGCTAATATCACATGTAGAAGTTAAAATTGGGTTTAAACATAGATTACTAAGGGGGATAACAGGAGTAGCCACAAAGTACAATAAAGATGCAACATATCAAATCAAGAAACGTAATACAGGAGTCTCAACAAACACAAAACCAACACTGAAAACGGTGAAAAATCAACCCATAAAGAAGAATGTCCCAGAACAGAATAGTAAGAGCAACAAAGAAAACATCAATACAAAAATAAACATATTACAATGACAGCACTAAGCATATACCTATCAATAATTATATTGAATGTAAATGAACTGAACGCTCCAGTAAAGAGACAACGAGTGGCATCTTGGATCAAAAGACATGATCTGTCTATAAGTTGCTTACAAGCAACTCACTTAGACTTGAAGGCATGAACAAATTGAAAATTAAAGGATGGAAGAATACATACCAAGCTAACAATATACAAAAAAGAGCAGGTGTGGAAATACTAACATCAGATAAAATAGAGTTAAATGTAAAATCCACCATCATGGACAAGGATTAACACTATTGCTGAAAAGGTTCAATACACAAGTAGGACTTAACAATATTAAATATTTATGGACCTAATACTAGAGCATCTAAATACATTGAAGAAATGTTGACTGCATTCAGAAAGGAGATGGATAACTCCACAATATTAGTGGAAGACTTCAATAGTCCACTCTCAGTATTGGACAGATGTTCTAGAAAAAAGCTCAACAGAGACATAGAAAATCACAGAACTTTCTATCCATCAGCAGATAACTACATCTTCTTCTCTAGTGTGCATTGAACATTTTCCAGAATAGACCATGTATTATGACATAAAGCAAATCTCTAAAAAATTCATACCATTGAACTATTGCAAAGCATCTTCTCAGACCATAAACCCATAAAAGTAGAAACCAATACCAGAAAAAGCATGTATAGAAATTGGAACTCATAGAAACTGAACAACATCTTGCTCAAAAAGCCATGGGTTATAGAAGAAATCAAGTATAAAACAAAGAAATTTATGGATTCAAATGAGAACAAAAACACTTCCTATCAGAACCTATGAGATACAGCTAAAGCAGTGCTCAGAGGTCAATTTATCTCCATAAATGCACACATCTGGAGGAAGAAAGAACTGAAACCAAAGAACTAATCCTATAGCTTGAACAAGTAGAAAAAGAGGAAGAGGAACCCCTCAGATGTCAGAGGGAAACAGGTCATAAAAATTAGAGCAGAACTAAACGAATTAGAGAATGGAAGGACAATTGAAAAAAATTGTAAGACCAAAAGCTGGTTTTTTGAAAAGATCAACAAACTTGACAAACCATTGGCTAAACTTACTTTAAAAAAACAAGAAAGGAAATAACCCAAATAAGAAATGAGAGGGGAGTTGTCACAACTGAGTCAACAGAAATAAAAAATATCATAACAGAATACTATGAAAGAATGCACTCTTAACAAATTTGAAAATCTAGAGGAAATGGACAAATTTCCAGATTCGTATCACATACCAAAATTATCACTAGGTGAAGCAGAACAACTTAATAAACCCATCACAAAGGAAGAGACTGAAAAAGTCATTAAAAAAATACCAACCAAAAAAAGCCCGGGCCCAGATGGCTTCACTAAAGAATTCTACCAAGCTTTTAGAAAAGGAATAAATCTAACCAGTGAAATAACAGACCTTTACAAAGAGAACTACAAGAAACTAAGAGAGACTTACATAAATGAAGAAATCTACCCTGCTCATGGATAGGAAGACTTAGCATTGTGAAAATGTCTATTTCACCCAAAGCAATCTATTTACCTAATGCAATCCCAATCCAAATTCCTGCAACATGTTGTAATGAGATGGAGAAACAAATCACCAATTTTGTTCGGAAAGGGAGGAAGTCCCTGATGAAACAATACTGAAGAAGAATTAACACACTGGGAGGCCTCTCAGTATCTTACTTTAGAATCTATTACACTGCCACAGTTGTCAAAACAGCCTGCTACTTGTACAAAAAGAGACATATAGACCAATGGAACAGAGTTGAGAACCGAGAGATGCCACTATCCTCCTATGAATAGTTGATATACAACAAAGCCCCTAAGATATTAAACTGGGGTAAAAATGGTCACTTTAACAAATGCTGCAGGCAAAAGTGGATATTCACCTGCAAAAAAATTGAAACAAGATCCATATCTTGCACCATGTACAAAAGCTAACTCAAATTGAATGGCCAGCCAGTCAAGTGCCATTGAGTAGGATAAAAGACCTAAATATCATGTCTAAAATGATAAAGCTGATCCAAGACAAAATAGGATCAACAATGGAAGTTTTAACACACAATGTAGACAGACTTCAAAATCCGACAAACAAAGCACGATCAACAGAAGAGAAAATAGATAAATGGGAACTACTAGGAATCAAACACTTTTCTCATCCGAAGATATCATCAAAAGAATTAAGAGACTACTTACAGAACGGGAAAAAATATTTGGCAACTATATGTCAGAAAGGCATCTGATCTCCATAATGTATAAAGTACTACAAAGTATCAACAAGAAAAGGATAAATAATTCAGTTAAGTGATAGGCAAAGGACATGGTCAGATACTTCTCTAAAGAGGCTATCCAGACAGCCAAAAAACATATACAGAAATGCTCATGATCATTAGCTATTAAAGAAATTCAAATCAAAATTACAATGCAATATCATCTCACCCAACAAGGTTGGCCATGTTCCAAAAAACACAAAATAACAAACGTTGGAGAGGATGTGTAGAACTTGGAACTCTCCTACACTGTTGGTGGGACTGCAAAATGGTACAACGTCTTTGAAAAGCAGTCTGGTGCTTCCTTAAAAAGATGGAAATAGATATACCATTTGACCAAGTAATTTCACTGCTTGAAACATATCCCACACAATCAAGGGCATTTACATCAACAGATCCATGTGCACAAATGTTTATTGCAGCAGAGTGCACGATAGCAAAAAGGTGGAAACAACCCAGATGCCCAACAACAGATGAATGGTATATATACTCAGTGGAACACTACGCGATGATAAAGAACAATGACGATTTTAGGAAGCATCTCATAACCTGGTTTCAATAGGAAGACATTATGTTTAGTGAAAGCAGTCACCAGCAAAAGGACAAATATTGTATGAGATACTTAAGATAAGAATTTAAAAACAGACTCATGTATAGAAGAAAAGACTCTTTGACAGGTGTAAGGGTGAGGAAGGAGGGAGGGAGAAGGTTTGTTATGCACTAGATAGCTGATAGAAATTTGGTTGGGTGAAATCAATGACAGCACACGTTAGAAAGAAGATCAGTTAACAGGACTTCAACATAACATGAATATTCCTCCAATCTTAACCTGATATTGCAATGATAGAGTAGCAGGGTTGAGGGTCTGGAGACCATGCTCTCAGAGGACATAGAGGCCAATTGACATAACTAGTGTATTGCTAAGAGTCTTCTGCATCCCATATTGGTGAGTGACATCAGAAGTTTTAAAAGCTAGCAAGCTACCATCTGAGGTACACCAAATGGTCCCAACTCAGCAGGGACAGATGATCACCAAGGGCCAAAATGACAGGGAAAAGAGAACCCAGAAGACAGAGAGACTGACGTAAGTTGTCCGCTGCATTGACATGTGACCGGAGGAACCAGATGGTGACCAGACCAACCAGATGGTGCTCGGCCACCACCAGTGATAGCCTTGATGGGGCTCACAAAGTTATGTCTCACTGGCAACAGGAGATTAGAAAGGGGTACACCCTGAGAACTCCACTAAAAGACTGCAATTGATGGTCCAGGGACCTGGGGTTCCCCTGGGAGGGTCCACAAATCATTACTGAGGTCAACTCTTCAGACAGGAATGGATTGGAGTTGGTGACAGAGAATGACAATATTGTGCGTGCACTTTATGGTTCCATGCATCTGTAAGTTGTCATTCTGCTGGCCTCTTACTGGAGATGGGGGAGAGGGTGGAGAGGAGGAGACAGGAAATTGTTAGGAGGATACAACATATATAGAACAGACAGGAGGAGTGTGCTGTCACTGGACAGGGAGAGCATTGGGAGCTGCACATAGGCTGGCATGCAAATTTATGTTGAACAGTACACTTTCACTCAATCACAACAAATAAAAAAATAAAAATAAATAAAAAAGAGAGAGATTGAAAAAGTAATTTAAAAACTCCCACCCCAAAAAGCTCTGACCCTGATGACTGCACTAGAGAATTCTACCAACATTTTAGAGAAGAGTTAACACCACTATTGCTAAAGCTATTTAAGCATAGAAAAGGATGGAATACTCCCAAATTCATTCTACAGAGCCAGCATAACTGTGATACCAAAACCAAAGAGAAACAGCATGAAAAAGGAAAATTATAGACCAGTAACTCTGAAGAAATTAGGTACAAAAATTCTCAACATGTACAGAAAAAAAATTCACAGTGATCAAGTGGGATTCATACTAGGAATACAGGAATGACTCAACACTAGAAAAGCAATTAATGTAACCAACCACATGAATAAAACAAAAAAGAACCACTAGATTTTATCAACTGATGCAAACAAAGCATTTGACAAAGTTTAACACACACTCATGTTAAATACTCTTGGAAAAACAGAAACATAATAAAGGCTATCTGTGGAAAGCCAACGTCTAACATCATCCTAGGAGAGAGTCTGAAAGCATTCCTCTTGAGAACAGGAATGAGACAAAGTGCCCATTATCATCATTTTTGTTCAATATTGTGCTGGAGTTTCTAGCAACAGCAATCAGGCAAGATAAAGAAATAAAGAACATCCAAATTGGTAAAAAAGAAGCAAAATTGTCTCTATTTGCAGATGATATAATCTTATACACAGAAAACCCTGAAGAATCCTCATAAAAAACTACCAGAACTAATAAAAGAGTTCAGCAAGTACCAAGATATGAGATAAACACATATAAATCAATTGGATTCCTTTACACCAACAAAGAGACCATCAAAGAGGAAATCACCAAATCAAGGCCATTTGCAATAGCTCCCAGGAAGAAAAATACTTAGGGATAAGTTTTACCAGAGATGTAAAGGAACTATACAAAGAAAATTATAAGACCCTACTGCAAGAAACTCAAAGAAACCTACATAAATGGATAAACCTACCTGGCTCATTGATAAGAAGATTAAACATCGTGGAAATGTCTGTTCTACCCAAGTGACCTATAGATGCAATGCAATTCCAACACACATTCCAATGCCATTTCGTAATGAGATAGAGAAACAAATCACCTACTTCACACGAGACGGGAAGAAACAACCGATATATAAAGCATTAGTGAAGAAGAACAAAGTGGAAGACCTCACACTACCTGACTTTAAAACCTAGGACACTGCCACATTAGTTGAAACAGTCTGGTACTGGTACAAAAACAGGTGCATAGACCAACACAATAGAACTGAGAGTCTAGATATAGCATCATCCACCTATGAGCAACTGATACGTGGCATAAACAGACTACAAAATATTACTAACAATGCTCAGATACCAGAAAATAAATAACTGTGAATAATTCCTTAAAATCCAACACTTATGCTCATCCAAAGTCTTCACTGAAGGGTAAAAAGACAACCTTAGAGCAGTATAAATTTTCAGTTAATATGAATCCAATTGGCAGCTACTGTCCGTAATCTAAAAGGTTAATAACCTACTAAGATGTAATGTGACATACATTCTAATATAAAAATGAAGATAATATTACGTATGTTCGAGAATGAGGGTGGAGTATTTCTCTGATAACTCACAATGAAGATGACATTTGGTTTAGTTTCTTAGAGCTAAATAGGAGCTCATTTGATGGAAAAAGGAGAAAAAGCCCTTCTAGACGACAAAATATCAGACATGGAAGTATGATGTGTTGAGGGAATAGCAGTGGTGAGGTAGAAGATCACTGTGATAATACTAACAGTAAATGACACATATTGAGCATACACTACCCACAAGAAAATACGCTAAGCACTTCAAGTAGATTAGCTCATTTAAGACTTAATAAGAAATAACTATTACAGTCTCTAATTTTGCAGATGAGGCTAAATTGTACAATCGGCTAAATTGTACAATTTCTCAGACCTAGCAAGTGGTGAACTTGAGGTCTAAGGCCAAGCTAGGAAACTCAAAAAGTCATGTTTTTAACCACTCTGGTATTCTATTTCACTTAATTGAGAGATTACAGAGGTGTGGTATAGGATGAAACATAAGGTGTATATAAAACCAAAGCCAATGCTGTTGAGTAGATTCCAATTCATAGTGACCCTATAGGACAGAGTAGATAGAACTGCTCCATAGTCTGCAAGGAGTGCCTGGTATATTTAAACCACCAATCTTTTGGTTAGCAGACATAGCACTTAACAGTATGCTACCAGGGTTGTGTATATGTGTGTCTCTGTGTGTGTGTGTGTGTGTGTGTGTGTGTGTGTCCATATATATATTCTCTCTCTGCCATGTACTAGTTATTTAATCATTTAAAGCAGGTATACAGGCATTTAATCTCAACCTCATTGGACTGTTACAAGAGTAAATGAGACAATGCATGTAAGGTGCTTAGTACAGTGGTTGGCATGTAGAAAACACTAAATAAATGGTAGCTACTATGTAACCTATAGTTTCCCTATAAGTCAGAATTGACTCAGCATCATTGGGCTTTTGTAATCTAGTAAATTTTTTCTAGTATAATTTAACTCAATCCAAACTTTTAGGCAGTTAAGAGTATCCACTACCATCACCGTCCTCCAACTTCCCATCTCTTTGAGCTATAACCATCAAGGAAGCAGGAAAAACAAAACAAACAAACAAAAAAACCCACTGTCTGTTAGTCTCCTGTGCTTTTCTGAAAAAAAAAAAAAAAAAAAAAAAGAGCCACCTGGAGATTCACTCTGAGTAGAGCAGCTGCCAAGAGCAGCAGCTCATTGTCACTCAACTACAGCCACAGTCACAGCCAGGAAAACTGTGCGGAGCGCAGTTGATTCTTGAATTTCCATCACAGTTGTGCCAGGGGGAGATGTATGTAGCCTGAATGACTGAGTCTGGATTAATTTTTCTGAAAGAACACGTGATGTCATACCAGATAACATCATTCATTTCTCAGCCTCAGGAGAAATCTGGCATTTGGTTTCATTCAGTGGGGTGTTATCAGGGCCAGGGGAAAAAATCCCTAACATTTCCTTTACTTGAAATTACGTGATCTTATCCTAAGTACATGCTAGTAATCCACCCTACATGCGAATCTACTGATGGAACCATGACCTTAATGGCACTAGCTGATTAAAACCACTTATTAGTCCCCATTAAGAGTCAGTGACCACAGACCTGAAGAATTAAAGCAGAGCAGTCAGTAGATAGAAATGTGCTTTTGAACCTGACTCTTTGCTCTCAGCCATAGCCTCAACCTCAGATTCCACTTGGCTTCTCATGCAGCGTTCGCTACAGGTACTTGCACTTTGAAGGCTGCCTCAATTTAGAATAGGATGTGCTTTTAGAAATACACTATATAATTAAAATCTGTCTGATTAACAGAGATTAATTTTTGTATTCAGGATGTTGCTGAGACAGCAGATTTTTAGCCATTACCATATTTGCAAGGTTAATGTGCTATACTTAATAAAATAAAGTGTTTCTTAATTTTTCAGACAAATTGTAGAAATGGAAATAGTGAATAACGTTCCTTTCCATTTTGAGTAGCCTGTATTAACCCTTCTCTGTATCAGGGTAATGTTCTCCAAAGCAAGCTTTCAGACTTTCAGGAAATAAGATGGATCTGAATGTGTCTTCATTAACTTGAAAGATTGTTTGATAGAATGAGGAACAGAACAAGCAGAAAACAAAAACATCAGTTTGTATGTTCTTTTTTCCCCACTATTGTATTGAAAATATACATAACAATAAACATGTCATCTCAACAAATTTTACATGTGTAATTCAGTGACACTGATCACGTTGTTCAAGTTATTTAGCTATTCTTGTTGCTCTTTTCCAAATTACAGCTATAGTTTCCTGAGAATTAGAAAAAGTAAATGGGAGTTTGTTTTAGACACAGCAGGAGATAGGAGTGGTTATAGCAATACCTTATAAGCTACCTTTAGAAAAATGATAAGAAAAGAAATCACTAAGAAAGATTCTGTTGCTGTGATCTTGTGATTTAAGAACTATTTCAGAAGGTAGCAATAGTATAGGACCAAAGACAAATAATTAATAACCAGCTGAAGTGATAAAACAGAAAGATTAGTTATAAGTCAGAAGTATGGAAGTCAGGGATTGCCTCAGGCTATTCAGCATTTTTTAATAACCTAGTTCAACTATCATCATAATTTTTTTTTCCCTAGATTTCCCACTTTAGGAAATAACTGAGCCCATCCGCAGTTAAGTGTCTGTGAGCAATCACTTACTTCTTCCCTGCCGCAAGCGGCAGGCAAATTTTAGGAAGCATTTAGCAGAGGCCCTTTTCTCAACTTGATACTTTGCAGAACTATTGGCCTTTTATACAGACTTTTTAACAATATACTTATTTGATATCTCACTCAGAGAAAAAGGTATAAGAAGAATCTTACTATTTTCTTTTATTTCACTATTTTCTGTTCCTTTTCTCCACAGGCCTCCAGGAATAAAAAGATATTCATGCTTTGGTGACAGACATACTTGGATTTATTTCCTAACCTTACTTACTAGATGATCAGTCTTGGACAAGTTACCTAAAATCTCAGAGCTGTAGTTTCCCCATCTGCAATTTGTTGATAACATTTACTTCATAAATTGTTGTAATAACCGATAAATGAAATCACATTCATCCATTTCCTTTCCTCATAAGTATTTTGTAAATTCTTACTATGGGCTAAAATATAAAGTTAGATTTTGAAAGGAAGAAAGAAAGGAGGGAAAGAGGAAAGCAGGAAAGGAAATACATTTAGAAGAAAAAGGTAGGCTATCCCTAAAGGCTGTAGAGATTTTCCTTTGTTTAAAATGTTTTGTATACCAGTATTATAAACCCTTGACTAGGCGCCTTAATGATCTTGAGCTGAACTATGTGGAATAAGAAAGAACTGCTAGTTAACGGAGGTTTACACTTGAGGGGGAGGTAGAATGTTTGACAGACATGACTCAGAAAATTAAATTTACGCTTGTGATGGTGATTAGGTGCTGACTGGTTGGTTCTGACTTACAGCAACCATACATATAGCAGAAAGAAACACCGCCCAGTCACGTGCAAGCCCACAATCGTCTTTATGCTTACGCCCACTGTCGCAGCCGCCACGTCACTCCACCTTGTTGAGAATACTCCTTTTCTTTGCTGACCCTCTGTTTACCAAGAGAGATCCTTCTCCCGGGATTGATCCCTCTAAATAACAAGCCAAAATAGGTAAGATGTAGTCTTGCCATCCTTGCTTCTAAGCAGCACTCTAGTTGTACTTTTTTCCAGAACATACCTGTTTATTCTTTTGCCAGGCAGTGGTATATTCAATAATTTTCTCCAACACCAAAATTCAAAGGTGTCAATTTTTCTGTCATCCTTTTTCACTGTCCAACTTTTGCATTCACATGATGCAGTGGAAAAATAACATAGCATAGGCTGGGAGTGTCTTAGTCTTTGAGAACATATCTTTACTTTTTAACATTTTAAAAGAGGTCTTTTGTAGCAGATTTTCCCAACACAATGCATCCTTTGATAGCTTGACTGCTGCTTCCGTGGTATGGATAGTGAGTGTATCACAGTAAAATGAAATCCAGAACAATTTCAATCTTTTTCACAATTATCCTGATGCTGATTACTGGTCCAGTTGTGAGGATTTTTGTTTTCTTGATATTGAAGTGCAGCCCATACTAAAGGCTGTAATCCTTGATCTTCACCAGCAAGTGTTTCACGCTCTCTTCACTTTCAGCAATGAGTCTTCTTCCAATTCTGATGCTCCATTCTTCATATAGTCCAGCTTTTTCGATTATTTTTCGGCTTGTAGATGGTGAAAGGATACAACCCTGACACACAGCTTTCCTGACTTTAAACTTTGCAGGCATCCCCTTGTTCTGTTTGAACAACTGCGTCTTGATCCAGGTACAGACAATTAAGAGAGCTACAATGTCCATTCTGCACAATATTATCCTTGATTTGTTATGATTCATGCAGTTCAATACTTTTGCATAGTCAATAAAACATAAGTAAATGTCTTTCTGATATTCTCTGCTTTTAGCCAAGATCCATCTGACATCTACAGTGATATCCCTTGTTCCACATTGTCTTCTGAATCTGGCCTGAATTTCTGGCAGTTTCGTGTCCATATACTGCTGTGGCTACTTCTGAACGATCTTTAGTGAAATTTTACTTGCATATGACACTGTTGGATAATTTCTACATTAAGTTGGATCACCTTTCTTTGGAAGGGACATAAATATATCTCTCTTCCACTCAGTTGGTCAGGTAGCTGTCTTCCAAATTTCTCAGCATAGATGAGTATGTATTTCCAGCTCTGCATCCTTTTGTTGAAATATCTCTCATCAACTCTAGCTGCCTTGTTTTTTGCCAATGTCTTCATTGCAGCTTCAACTTCTTCTTCAGTACCATCAGTCCCTGATCATATGCTACCCTTTTAATGGTTCAGCGTTGATCAATTCTTTTTGGTATAATGATTCTGTGTATTCTTTCCATCTTCCTTTGATGCTTCCAGCATCATTCACTATAAATATCTTAGTAAGTAAGCAAACATAAATTTCTGCTTACTTATTGTATATTTCAGATGTGTTGGCATTCATATCCCATGGTGTAAACATCTGTTTACTTTGCGTCTCACCTGCCTAACCCATTACAGCTCCCCAGTGTCTTCATTGTGAATCAGTTATAGTTCATGCCCTAGTTGATTAAGCAGTGGGCTTTGAAGAGGCAGTTGTGAGTTATCCTCTAAAGCAGGGTCAAGTGTGCTACAAGGCCTCCTGCATCTGCTTGCATTTACTTGTTTATAGGATGTTTCCTCTTACACCTGAAACTTCAATAGTCTTCTATATTTCAGATGTCATTAATCTATAAAGGTATTATCATTCAAGCTCTGCCACATGACAATGACTATGAACAAAGTTTATTTCCCAGGTCTTTCTAAATAATTTTCATGTTGGCCCTAACCCTTTCTAAGCTAGGGTTGGCATAGTATTATGTAGGTGATATCTAGCACAAGGTATTTCTCACCCCTGATCACTTCCCCAGACTAGCATATAAAAGCTGCAGCAAATAAACTCAAGAGTCTGATATATGGTGATGGAGAAGAAAAAGGTGGGGGTAAAATGTATATTCCAGTTCCACCTCTGCATTAACTAGCTACATGATGGCAACCATATGGCTTCACCATTCTAGGATTCCATTTCTCCATCTATAGAATAAGGTAGGAGTTGACCTAGTTGATCTCAAAAGTCTTTTCCACAGCAAAATTCTGAAGTCAGCACAATCTCTTACACATAGGCAAGCAAACACTAGAAAAAACTCATTTCATTTCTCCACTTCTAACTTTATCCCTTCAGTTGTCAACAGACACTGCACAATATAAGGGAGCTGAGTTAGCCATATGTAATAGCATGGAAGTTGTCACAGCCGACTTAGGAAAGTCAAATTTTCTCTCAAATGTTTGGTCATAGACGAAGAAAACCAAGGAGAATGGAAGGGTGCAGCAAACCCCAGGTACCCCAATGCCAGTGTAACTTACATAACAGTTTGCTTGGCAGCTGTCACAGATTATCTCTTTTCAGACAGTTTCTGTAAAGAAGCAAGCTTTAGCCTTGTTACCTATGATTTCCAGACAATTGAAAGAAACAGCCCCAATTTATTATCCCCTGTCCCCTTCCAAGGTGATCGTTCTGTGACCCTCTTTGGAGTTTAAACCAAAATACGTGGCTTTCAAGTAGAAAACTGCACTTTCTAGTTCCAACTTTCCAGCAGTGCACAAAAATTCTTAAAGTCTAGGGAGCATGAAAATGCCTCCAAAGCCTTTGTACTTGAGCGTACTTAGTGTCCCACTCTTCCTGACACAATCAGACACATCTAGAGCTGGCGATGAAGAGTTCTGCCTGTCTATAAGTAAGGTTCTTTTCTTTTCAGTTTTTGTAAGTGTTGGACATAAAAGAAAGAAGTATAGTAAGAGAGAGGAGAAAAGAATCTGCCTCTCTAGTCTTCCTCTAGATTTATATTCTGTGAATCTTCAATGTCTTTGGGAGCCGTCTATTTTATTTTTTTCCAATAAGTCCAACTGCTTCTCTCACCAGAGCTATAACATCCACCTAGTTTGCTTATGAATCTTACTGATCTTAACAGTCTTCAGTCTCTCTTTTTAATGATTTAACTATTATGCCTTTGGATTTGCAGGATTAAGTTCACCAGACCACTCTCTTCTCAAGGTTTAACAGTATTTTGCATGACTACATGGCAAATATGTATGTATGTTTTCTTTGATTCAGGAAACAATCTTAACCTTACTTTGTGTTAGCACTATGCTAGGCACTTGATGGACTTAGATGAAAAGGACAGAGCTCTTATCCTCATGGGTAACCTAATGATTTATGGAAGGGCCCGTAGACATGCCGCTCACTCTGTTTTACATGTCATTCTGCTTTCTCTTCCATATCCTTGTCAAAAAGAGATCATAGGTGGAATGAAAGTTTATTTTACTTCATCTACTCCTTTTTTAAAGATAATATTCAAACCCAGCTTCAAAAGAGCTCCAGTGAAGAAAGGCATTTCCAGGTCATTTTTTTAAACTTAAAACTCCTGTGTACCCTTCATCTTTCTGGCAGTTCTTGCCAAAGGGAGGCTGAAGGCCAGTGGTACACTGGCTACTGATAGACTGCTAAGTACTTAGACTGCTGAGTACCAGTCTCTGTCCCCAGCACATTCAACAAGTATTTGTGAACTGACTGAAGCTTATCAGTCAGCTAGGCTGTGCCTTGTCATACAGCCAAGGGGACTGGGGATGTGAGTGCAGCCATTCAAATGGGTTGGAGAGGAAACACTGGAAACTGAGTGTCTAGAAGCTTAGAGGAATATAAAGCAAAAGAGAAAAAAATGGTATTAGATTATGTACCCTTTTCTTGAGGTCATTAAGTAGACAGAGTACACAACTGATGATCAGCTTCAGGGGCGGCGGTGGATATCTGTCTATAATTGTGAATGTGGAAATGCTAGACTTTATTGAAGCACATATATAGTCTTGTGCTGTGAACTTTGGAAAGCATACTAAAATAATAAAGTCTGCCTACCAGAATAAGCATAGCACAGTTTCTAGACCATCAAGCTTTACTCAAAAATCAAATTGTGGACTTGTGCTTCTGGGAAGGTGGAATAGGTATAGTTTTCCTTACTTCTCCTGCTAAGTACAACTAACAAACCTAGTGGTTATGTACAAAACATTAGATTCTGAAAACTAGAGAGAGGGCACAATACCTAGAAACCTTGGGATCCCAGGAATAGAAGGGTGGTGTGTTCCCTGGCTCTCTTTTCATCTGATGTATGCTAGACATGGAACTGAAAAAGCTAGAAACCTGGAATACCAATAGACACAGATAACTGCCCCCCAAAGCTGATCTTTCTAGCTAAAGGACTACAAAACAGGCAGAATAACAGAGCAGAAAACTTTTTAATACTAACCATTGTACTCCAAACACCATGAGGTGAAGAGTAGTGGGAAGGTCAGGAAAGACTGCTCCTCCAATCACATTGATACTAGCAACAGCCAAAGAGACTTCTAAATTTATAGACTTCTAAATTTACAAAGCTGCAATCAGCACCTCAGTATCTACACCACAATGGTATAAGAAAGGTCAAATAGCTGGGACTTTTATCCCCATTAGCCAGTAATGAGCTCCTTGTGACTGATTAATGTCATTCACTAAATTAACAGGTTAATGAAGAAAAATTCTCTGACTGCAAAATCAATGTAGAAGAGCAGTATAAAAAAATATGACACCCATTCACAATAAATACTCTCAGAAAATAGGAACAGAAGAGAACATCTTCAACTTACTAAAGAACATCTATTTAAAAAAATCTACAGCTAATGCTATACTTCATAGTGAAAACTGAATGCTTTTCTCCTTAGGATTGAAAAAGAGCAATGATGTCTGCCATCACAACTTTTGTTCAACATAATGCTAGATGTTCTAGCCAACACAATAAGTCAAGAAAAATAAAAACATCATACAGATCAGAAAGGAAAAAAGGGCCCCTTTTTGCAGATTATAGAACTATACGGAAAAATCTTAAATATTTTATAAGAAGAAAAAAAATCCTAGAACTAATAAGTGACTTCAGCAAAGTTACATGGTATAAGATAAGCATACAAGAAAACCCAATTGCATTTCTGTACACTAGCAATGAGTATACAGATACAGAAATATAGTACCATTAATAATCAATCAGGTAACAATGAAATACTTAGCTGTGAATCTACCAAAACATGTAGTACTCTCATATGCTGAAAACTACATAATACTGTTGAAAGAAAAAATTTACTAAATGTAAATATATGGAAAAGTATAGTGTTTTCTTGAATTGAAAAGCTCACATTTATTAAGTACTCTGAGGAGCTTGCCTTTTCTAAGACACATTTTTTCATCCTCGGCCTCTGAAAAGCACATTGTTTCTAATTCAAAGGATAACACTGTCAACAGCAGGTAATGCTTTCATAGGCCTTACAATGCCAGGCTTTGTTCTAAGCCTATGGCATTTACTGATCTATATAATGTTCCAAATACCATTATAAGGTAGTCCCATTATACAGATGAGGGCCCAAAGCACATAGAAATCTTTAACTTGCTATAGGTGATACAACTTGGTAAGGGGTCATACCAGGGTTATTAACTGTCTTAGTCATGTAGTGCTGCTATTACAGAAATACCACAAGTAGATGGCTTTAAAAAGAAAAAAATTATTTTACCATAGTCTAGTAGGCTCATAGTCTAAATTCTCTGTGTCAGCTCTAGGAGAAGACTTTTTCTGTTGCTTCTGGAGGTCTTTGTCATTCATTCTTCTCCTGGACTGGGAACTTCTGAAGTGCAGGGACCCCTGGATCCTTTCCAAAGCATATGCTCAGTTCCTGGCACTCCTTCCTGGTGGTATTAGACCCCCTACTCTCTGCTTGCCTCTTGTTCCTTTATAGCTCAAGAGATTGCCTCAGGGCATGATAGACTTACACGTTGAGTCCTCCCCCACCAACACAACTGCCTCCTATCCTCTCTCATTAACCTCATATAGGACTATCACACAACACTGAGAAACATGGTCAAACAGCTACACACAGTTTTATCAGGACACAATTCAATCCATGACGCTAATCCAGGCAGTTTGGTGCCTGATTCTGATCTTAACTACCTCTCTCTTTGTTTTTTTAGTAGAGAAGGAAATTCTTGCTGAATTGATAGACAAGCTTAAGGTAATTCCTATCAAAATCACAGGAAGATTTTTTAGCAGGTATTGACAAGATTTGATTCAAATGGAACAGTGAGTGTGGCAGGGTTATTATTATTATTATTTTACCCTACTTATTTAACATGAATACTGAGTAAATAATTCAAGAAGCTGAATGACATGAAGAGGAACACGGCATTAAGACTGGAGGATGACTCTCTAACAATGTGCTATATGCAGATTTTAGGTAGCATCATGTATTAAATTGTGTGTAACCATTTGCCTAGGCCATGATTCCCAGTACTGTGTGATATTCCTGTATGTTGTAAATCCTGTCTATATGATGTTAAAGAGAAAGGATGAAGGAAGTTATGTCAGTAGGGCAGGACTCAGTGTGTGAGACTGCATTATGATTTGAGGCAATCTCTTGGGATACAAAGGAAAGGGAAGCAAGTAAAGAGTTAGGGACCTCACACTACCAGGAAGAAGTGCCAGGAGCAGAGTGCAGCATTTGGAAAGAACCCAAGGCCCCTGGGTCTCAGACACTTCTAGTTCTACAGAAGTCTGACAACAAGGACCTTCATCCAGAGCCAAGAGAGAGAATTTCCCTTTCTCTTTGGTAAAGCCATCTGCTTGCAGTATTTCTCTTGTAACAGCACTAGATGACCAAGACTGATATTAATGTAAATGACTCTATCAAGGAAACAAACATAAATAGTGGGCATCTGACACTTGAATTATTCATTTGGAGATCTGCAACTTGATTACAGCACTAAAATTTAATGACAGAGACAAGCCTGAAAGGAGCACTTGCAGCACCTTCTATCACTCTTGATTGAAAATAGGGTAACAGTCAGTGGTTCGGACATGGCTGATCATCTAGGTACATGGCAATAGGGAGAGGAAGTCGGAAGGACTTCAGAAAGGAGGATGTAAAGGACCTCACACACTTTATTTTCTAAAAATTCTATATCCAAGATTACTCAAAAATGATACTTTTTGCTCTGAGAGAACTGGTATGAATAGCAATCAAAGTAATAATGTTTATATATTGTCCTTTTTTTCTTCTACAGTCTTATTTAATGCTCTGATCACAGAAGATATAAGGTCTTTATAAATATTAGAAACTGTATCTGAAAAATCACAGGGAAGAAAGGTCAGGCTAACACACTTTCAGATTCAGGCTTCTGGGGATCTGAATAGGTGGTCTACCTCTTCCTTTTGTTTGTTAATTGACAATTTAGTCTTCTGTGTTCAGGCTTTGACAAATCTTGCCATGTGAAATGTTTATTCTGAAGCATGAAGGTAGACATAACAATACAGGTTTCATGTTTGTTGTAAGTTGCCATGGAGTCAACTAGGAATAATGATGACTTATATATAGCAGAGCACAATATTGCCATCCTATGACATCTTCATGGCCTTTTGTATGTTTGGGTTCATTGTTACAGCTATTATTTTTCTTTTATAGGAACATCACAATTTGATAGGTGTACCTCAAATCTCATATGAATTAAGTGTAGGTCACTAACACTGTTTCTGACAAAGATACAATAATAGGCAACTGAAGATAGCAGTGACATGGGACAAGGCTGTTATCAATTGGAAAATGCTCAGCATGTGTCATGTTATGGTGATCCTCAGTATAAAAGTTTGTTGTTGTTGTTAGTTGCTACTGACAAGACTGAGATGTAAAACCTACTGAAAACAACCATGGAAAATAGTTGAGTCATTAAAGAGAAGGAAAATTACTTTAAATATTCAAGGTATTCTCATACAGTGCTTACATTAATTATTAGGTTTATTGTTTACCTTTTTGAGTGTGTCTATGTAGAATCTAAGAATTCAAATAAGTTCCTTTTTTGTCATTCTTTGAAATTAAACTAGCAAAAGTATAATTTACTTCTTCAAATTCAGTTTAACATACAGTAATTGCGTACTGGATCACATCTTGTGCCTGAATTCTCTTTATAAGGTGAGAGTTGAGATGGCTGAATAGTAAAATGTTTCCTATAATCTTACAAACAACAAAGATTCAACAAGAAAAAATAATCAATTATATATGACATATAGGAGCCCTGAATTCAAAGAGAAAGTTGAGAAATTAGACTGAGTAACCAGGAAGAGAGTGTAGGTCCAGAAGTACTCAGGACTGGCCAGATCTGACCCAGCAGGAATTGGTATCCTTCAAGTGGATCAACAGAAGCTAACATGGTAAGCAGAGGAGTAGTGTTAGGATAGCATCTTTCTCAGAGTGAAATACTGAGCAGCAGGAAGTTCACTGATGCCTCCAGAATCGGTGAAAAGACGCATTCAATGATCAAAAACTAAGTGACTTGCTTCTAACCTGCCTCGTGCAGATCAAAAACTTTCCTTTAGGCTAAACTTCTCTTATTTTTCCTGACACTTCCTCTCCCCTTCTTTGCACTACACCAGGCTTTAAAGACTGACACACTACCTGGGAAGTAAGACTGGAAGTAAGACTCCTTAAGTGGGCCCTGAGCCATTCTCCCTAATTTGGGGAGGGAACAATTTCACAAACAGGGGGAAAAAAGCCTGCTGGATTCCCCAAGCTGGGAACTCAGAGAAGTCTTTTGCCTACGCATAGGCATAAGAGGTCCATGGACCTTAAAAGCCTTTCAACACTGCATAGATCATCCAGTGTCCATCATCCTGCAGCAAAAGTTAACCATCTACTTGCATTGAGGAGCAAGGATAAGCCTTCCTCACAGACACTAACACGCCTACCTTTCTCACTGCACATAGCCATACCAATCACACTTGCTCATCTAAGACCATAGGGAAGAGGCTGCACCACACATTTGGTGACTGACAACCCAGGCACCTGAGCTGAAAACATATAAGGAAAGTTAACAGGCACCTGGGCTGACATGCCTTGTAACAGCTCTAATTACATGGTGACAGGATGTTAAAACCTCTAAGGCATGAATAATCAAACCAGCTCACACAACCAGCCTATTTTGGGCTTTCAAAATGAAACAAACAAACTGAAAAGAAGAACCTAAAATACAGTAAGCAAACATAAAATAATTAAATACAACAACTTACTGATGGCTTAGAGACTACAGTTAATATCAAGTCACTTAAAGAGACAGGTCATGATGGCTTCAGAAAGCTCCCGAAACAAAGAATTGAGAAATTTTACAGCTAAAAAGAACTTTCTGGAATTATTGGAGGTAGAATACAAAAGATTGATTTTACAGCTCTTAAAGAAATCAGGCAAAATGCAGAACAGCATAGTGACAAATTGAACAGGCTGCACGAAAACATAGAAGAAAGCAAGTGGAAATTCAAAAGATAAATAATAAAATTACAGAATTAGACAACTACGTAGAGAAACAAAGGACTAAACTGAGACAACAGAAGCCACAATTAGTGAGACAGAAGATAAAACACTTAACACCAGCAAACTTGAGGAAACATCCAATAAAATAATTTTTAAAAATGAAGAAATACTAAAAATTATATGGGTCTCTATCGAGAGAAGCTCATTCTACAGTTGCTATGAGTCAGATTCAACTTGACAGCAGTGGGCTTATATATGTATATATGTCTCAAGAAAAACAATCTACAAATGACTAAAATACTAGAAGGGGCAAGGAGGACAGAAAATAGAATTATTGAAGATTTATTGACAGAAAATTTCTCTGATACCAAAAAAGATGAAAAGATATATATCCAATATGTTCATAGAATAAATCCAATATGTTCATAGGATAAATCAAAAATAATCTAAAAAGGAGAGTCAATAAGACTAAGCTCGGACTACTCAGCAGAAACTACTCAGCCACTAATTGTGGCTTCTGTTGTCTCAGTTTAGTCCTTTGTTTCTCTACGTAGTTGTCTAATTCTGTAATTTTATTATTTATCTTTTGAATTTCCACTTGCTTTCTTCTATGTTTTCGTGCAGCCTGTTCAATTTGTCACTATGCTGTTCTGCATTTTGCCTAATCTCTTTAAGAGCTGTAAAATCAATCTTTTGTATTCTACCTCTAATAATTACAATAAATAAAATTATAACTTCAAAGGAAATGAACAGCCCTACACAAAAGAGAGAAAAAAGAAAAAGAAAAGCATGAATTGTCAGCAAGTACAAAACCAACAAAACTGAAAGAGATGAAAAGGCAAGAAGGCAGTGGAAGGCTATATGCAAAGACTTGATGAAAAATAATTGCCAGCGTGAATTATATATGCAACAAAACTAGCTGTCAAATATGAGAGCAAAATTAGGACATTTCCAGATAAACAGAAATTCAGGGAAAATGCAAAAACCAAACAAATTACAAGAAATACTAAAGGGAGTTCTTTGCTTAAAAAAAATCAAAAACATCCTATTTTAACCTAATACTAGAACATAGGACAGAGTAAACATATCAATCCTGATAGGGAAATTACAAAAATAAATTAAGACTAAAATATTAAAAATAAAAAAACAGAAACATCAATAAGTAAAACATGGCAATATTATAACAAAAATAAAAGAGACTGAAAAATTTAGTCACAGATTTTTTGTATGGAGAGGAAGTCAAGGCAACACAAAGAAATTAAAGACTTGTTCAAATTTAGAAAAATAGGGATAAATAAAAATATAACTGCAAAGAAAATGAACAAAAGCAAGAAAAAAGAAAAAGAAAAGCATGAACTGTCAGCAAGTACAAAACCAACAAAACTGAAAGAGGTGAAAAGAAAGCATATAAAGAAAATGACTCAGCACAGAAAATTAAGTGGAACAAATTGTCAAGAATGCACAAAAAGGGCATCAAAATGACAGCATTAAATAAATACCTATAAATAATTAACTCTACATAAATGAATTCACTGCATCAGTAAAGAGACAGAATGGCAAAATGGATTAAAAAAAATGATTCATCTATATGCTGCCTGCTGAGACACATATTAGACTTAAAGACACAAGCAAACTAAAACTCAAAAAATTAAAAAAAAAAATACCAAGGAAATAATATTCAAAACAGAACAAGGGTAACAATATCAATTTCAGATAAAATAGACTTTAAAGTAACAGTCACTACAGTGGACAAGGAAAGACTTTATACAGACTCATAGCAACTATATAGACAGAGTGGAACTGCTCCATAGAGTATCCAAGGAAAGCCTAGTGGAGTTGAACTGTCGATCTTTTGACTAGCAGACATAACACTTAACCATTACATAACCAGGATTTCCCAGGAGGACATAACCATATTAAATATTTATGCACCCAATGATATCATCTCTAAGTACATCAAACAAATTCTGACAACATTGTAAAGATAAATAAACAGCTCCACAATAATAGTAGGATACTTTGACATACCACTTTCAGTGAATAGCAGCCAGAAAGATCAATAAATACATGTAAGATCTGAATGGATTAAGCAACATGAACTGATACACATATACAGAATACTCCACCCAACAGCAACCAAGTATATTTTCTTCTTTTCCAACTCACATGAAACATACTCCCAAACAGACCACATATTACGCCATAAAACAAATATTAATAAAATTAAAAGAATCAAAATATTGTAAAGCATCTTTTCAACATGTAATGCCTTAAAAGTAGAATAACACAAAAAGCAAGGGAAAAAATCAAATACATGGAAACTGAACAACACGTTGCTCAAAAATGACTGCTTTATGGAAGAAATCAAGGATGGATAAAGATGTCCGCAATAACAAGAATGAAAGCACTTTCTACTAGAATCTTGGGAGACAGCAAAAACAGTGCTAAGCAACCAATTTAATCAAAACAAACAAACAAAAAAGAACGCATCTAAAAAGAAGAAAGGGAACAAATCAAAGCATTAAACATATAATTCAAACAAGTAGATAGACAGCAGCAAAAGAACTCCTCAGACACCAGAAGGAAGCAAATAATAAAAATAGACTAGAACTAAATGAATTATAGAAGATAAAAACAATTGAAAGAATTAACTAGTCCAAAAGCTGGTTCTCTGAAAAGATCAATAAAATTGATAAACTGTCATCAAAATGGCCAAAAAAAAAAAAGAGGGAATAAAAAACAAAACTGACCAAAAAAAAAAGAGTAAGGAATGAGTCATCACGACACACCCAACTGAAATTTAAAAAAATCATAACAGAATATTATAAAAGTTTATACTCTAACAAATTAGAAAATCTGGAGGAAATGGACAAAGTTCTGGAAACATACTACCTACCTAAACCAACACAAACAAAATTAGAAGAGCTAAATAAGCCCATAACAAAAGAAGAGATTGAAAAGGTAATTTAAAAGCAACAACAACAAAAGCCATGGTTTGGATGGCTTCACAGGAGAATTCTACCAAACTTTCAGAGTAGAGTTAACACCAGTACTATTAAAAGTATTTCAATCCGTAGAAAAGAAGGGAATACTTCCAAACTCATTCTTGGAAACCAGCATAACGCTGACATCCAAATCAGGTAGACACCAGGAAAAAGGAAAATTACAGGCTAATATCTCTCATGAACTGAGATACAAAAATCCTCAAAAAATTACAGCCAGTCAACTGTTTGTCTGATATGTTGACCTCAGTATTGATTTTAGGTCTGGGCCAACAGCAAGTCCTATTGTTTTTTTTGTTTTGTTTTGTTTTTGTTCTTTTTGTTGTTATTGTTTTTGTTTGTTTTTTTCCTAGAAGTGAGAGATGGTGGAGAGGACAGGACAGGTGTTCATTAAGAGGATATCAGAAGTGAAGAGTGACAAGGAAGAGTGTTGTCACAGGGTGAGGAGAGCAGACAGAGTTGCAGAGAGGCGGGCAATCAAAATTGACTTGGATTGTATACTTCACTTAATCACAATTAAAAAACTAAAAAAACATTCTAGCCAACAGAATTTAACAACATATCAAAAAAATAATAATAATTTACTATGACTGAGAATCCTACCAGAGATGAAGGGATACTTCAAAACTAGAAAACCAATACAGTCAACCACATAAATAAAAGGTAGAATCGCTTGATTTTATCAATTTATACAGAAAAGGCATTTGACAAAGTCTAACATACATTCACGTTAAAAAGAAAAAAAAACCTCAACTGAATATGAATGGAAGGCAAATTCCTCAACATAATAAAAGCCACTGATACTCAGCCAGCAGCCAACAAACATTATCTTAAATGCAGAGACTCTGACAGAACAAGAACAAGACAAAGATGGTCTTCATCACCACTTCTATTCAGCGTTCTGCTGGAGGTTCTAGATAGAACAATCAGTAAACAAATACAGGCATCGGGTTGTGGCCATCAAAATGTGTATATAGCAATTTGGCCAGGCCATGATTCTTGGTATTGTGTGATGTTGTATATGTTGTAATTCCTGCCTCTATCATGTAAATGAGGAAGGATGGGAGGCAGTTTTATTGGTAGGGTAGTACTCAATGTAAAAGATTCAATGATGCTCTGAGGCAATCTCTTAAGGCTGTAAAGGGATGGGAAGCAAGTAGAGATTTGAGAGACCTCACACTATCAAGAAAGAAACAGTGCCAGGAGAAGAGCACATCCCTAGGGTCCCTGTGCCTAGGAGGCTCCCAGAACAGAGGAAGACTGAAGACAAGGATCTTCCTCCAGAGGCAACAGAGAAAGCCTTTCCCTAGAGTTAGCGCTCTCAATTCAGACTCTTAATATACTTTACCAGGACGAAATGCATTTCTCTTAATTAAAGCCAACCACTTGTGATATTTCTGTTATAGTAGCACTAGATGACTAAGACAGAATTTGGTACCAAAAGAGTGTTTTTTGCTCTAACAGATACCTAAAGTGTGGAAGTGATTTTTAAACTGTATGGATGTCAGGTTTAGAAGGAACTGAGAACTTTTAACATTGGAGAAGGCACAGATGATGAGAAACAGCAGAGAACCAGCAAGAGCAGCAGTGATCTAACGTGAGAGAACCAGAGCAGAATGGGGTGGTGCTGGAGCTGACCGTTGGAACTAAAGAGCTGAATGCTTGCACAAAAGGGTCTCCCTGGTAGAGTGGGGTGCCACTGGTCATTCATCAGTGGATTTAGGCTTACTCACCAACAGAACAAAACAGCTGAATGTCTGTGTGCAGGTAGTTTCCTGGCAGAGTGGGGTGCCTCAGGGCACTTATCAGTAGAGCTACAGAACACTGGAATACTTGCCCAAGAAGAACAGATGTGGGCATGAGGCCTGGGCCAAGAGGCCATAGGTAGCAGATGGTGAAGATAGGTGAAGCACAAAGAACTGAGATGCCTCAGTCACAAACAGTATGGCTGTGACCTCACTGCTTTCAAAGCGTGGAGCCATGGCCTCTGGTATTTCTAAGAGTGAAGTTGCCACTCTAGCGGACTGAGAAAATGATGTACCTAAAACTGAGGGAGCTGACTTGCTGTCCCAGTGGCCCTACAAAGAGGAGCTGTAGCCCAGGACCAAGGGACCTCCATTCACAATCTGGAGAATGTGGCCGATATCCAGAATCCAGAGGTCAGGGCTTTGTGTAAAACATCTCAGAGAATGGAAGATCATTTTGAAAGACTTGGAGGGCTAATATAATGCATTCTACTAATTTACTTGGTGCCTGTTATGCCTTCTTTCCTGCGTAATGGAAATGCCTAGCTTGTGCCTCCCCCTTCTGTCATGTATTTTGGAAGAAGATAACTCATGTTCTAAATTTAACATCTGAAGAGGGATTTCTGGATTTTGGAATTGCTCTTGGGATTTTCCTATAAGGGCATGAATATGTTTTGCATTTTGGAAGGATGTGATTTGGGAGCCCTGAAGAGTAGAATGTCATGAATTGATTTGTGTCCTCAAAAATGTATATAGCAATTTTTCTAGACCGTGATTCCTGGTATTATATGATGTTCCTATGTTGTAAATTGTGCCTTGATGACGTTAATGAGGGAGGATGGGTAGCCATTGTGTTAGCGAGGCAGGACTTAATCTATAAGGTTGTATCCTGCTTTGAGACAATCTTTTGTAATATAAAGGAATGCAAAACAAGCAGAGGTTTGGGACACTTTCTTCCAAAGCCAACAGAGAAAGCCTTTCCTTGGAGCTGTCACCCTGAATTTGGACTCTCAGCCTACTTTACTATGAGGAAATAAAATTTTCTTTGTTAAAGCCATCCATTTGTGGTGTTTCTGTTATAGCAGCACTAGAGGACTCAGATACATCCAAACTGTTTAGGAAGTAGTAACAGTATCTCTGTTTGCAGGTGATATAATATTATAAATATGAAATCCTGAAGAATCCAAAATTCTACTAGAACTAATAGAAGAGTTCAACAAAGTATCAGGATATAAGATAAACATACAAAAATCAATTGGATTCCTCAGTACCAACAAAGAGAACATCGAAGAGGAAATCACTGAATCAATACATTTACAATACTCCCTAGAAGATAAAACACTTAAGAATAAATCTAACTGGAGATGTAAAAGACCTAAACAAAGAAAACTACAAGATATTACTTCAAGAAACCAAAAGAGAGATACGTAGGTGAGAAAGTGTATCTTGCTTACGGAGACCTTGACTTGACATTGTGAAAATGTCCATTCTACCCAAAGTGATTTAGAGAAACAAAGCAGTCCAATCCAAATTCCAGCGGTATTTTTTAAAGAGATGGAAGAAAAAAATTGCCAACTTCCTAAGAAAGGGAAGAAGTTCTGGATGAATAAAGCATTAATGAAGAAGAAGAACAAAGTGGAAAACCTCATGGTACCTGACTTTATAATCTATTGCACTGACAGGATGGTCAAAAACACCTAGCACTGGTACAGCAGACACGTAGAACAATGGAAGAGAATTGAAAATCTAGACATAAAACCATCCACCTATAAGCAACTGATATTTGACAAAATCCCAAATTCCATAAACTAAGTAAAAGACAGTCTCTTTAACAAATGGTGATGGTGTAACTGGATAGCCATCTGCCAAAAAAAAAAAAAAAAGAAAAGAAAAACGAGACTCGTTTCTGGCATTATGTACAAAAACTAACTCAAAATGGATCAAAATCTAAATATAAAATCTAAAACAATAAAGGTCACAGAAGAAAAATTTGAGAAGGTTATGGGCCCTATTAAATGGCTTAAACTGAATTTTAAAAAACTATTATTAACAATGCATGAACATTAGAAGAGAAAATAGGTAACCACGACTCTCTAAGAATCAAAAACTCAACCTCAGCTGAAGACTTCATCAAAAGAGTAAAAAGACAACCTACAGACTGGGGGGAAAACAATTAGATATGACAAATGTGATCACTGTCTAACTTCCAAAATCTACAAGATACTGTGAAACATCAACAACAAAAAAACAAATAACCCAATTAAAAAATGGACAAAGGAAATGAACAGCCACTTCACCATTCTTTGGCCAAAAGGCATGTGAGGAAATGCTCCCAATCATTAACCATCTGAGGAATCCAAGTTAAAACTACAATGATATACTATCTCACCCCTGCAAAGCTGGCATTAATCCAAAAAACACAAAATAATAAGTGTTCGAGAAGATCAGAAAGACTGGAACACTTATGTACTGTTGGTGGGATTGTGCAGTAGTACAACCAATTTAGAAACAGATTTGGTGCTTTATTAAAAAGCTAGAAATGGAAATACCATATAACCTAGCAATCCCAGTTCTTGGAATATATCAGAGAGTAATAGGGCTGCCACACAAACAGATGCATGCACATCAAGGTTCATTGCAGCACTGTTCGCAGTAACAAAAGGATGAAATCAACCTAGGTGCCCATTAAAGGAAGAACGGATAAACAAACTATGGTACATTCACACAGTGGAACACTGTGCAACGATAAAGAACAATGATGAACTTGGAAACATCTCATAACACATAGAAATCTGGAAGGTATTATGCTGAATGAAATTAATCAATTGCAAAAAGAAAAATATTGTATGAGATGACTATTATAAGGACTCAAGAATAGGTTTAAACACAGAAGAAAATATTCTTTGGTGGTTATGAGGGGGAAGGGTCATGGTGAAAGGTATTTACTAATTAGATAATGCCAGCCAGGTGCCGTCGAGTCGGAATTGTTTTAGGTGAAGAAAGAGACAACACACAGCTGAGAAGTCAGTACATCAAGGTTAGCTGGCATGACAAAGTTTATTAAAATGTTCTGTGTCCCACTTTGGTGAGTGGCATCTGGGGCCTTAAAAGCTGGGGAGTGGCCATCTAAGAATCATCAGTTGGTCTCAACTCACCTGGGTGGGTCAAAGAGAAAAAATGTCAAAGATGTAAGGAAAGTGTGAGCTCAAGAGACAGAAAGGGCCACATAAATGAGAGACTACATCCACATAACAACAGAAGAACTAGATGGTGCCCAGATACTACCCTGGACTGACCTAACAAAGAGCTCAACAAAGAGTCCTTGAAGGAATAAGAGAAACGTGGGGTACAGATTTCAAACCCCAGTAAAAGGACCAGACTTGACTGTCTGAGAGACTGGACGTTCCCAAGAAGATATGTCCCCTGGATTCTCTGTTAGCCCAGAACTGAAACTGTTCTGGAAAGCAGCTCCTCAGACAAAGGTGGAACTGGTATGTGGGGCATAAGATAATGCTGGTCAAAAATGCTCCTTGGCTTGAGTAGATACAGGAGACTCAGTGGGAAGCTCCTCTCAGGAGGTGAGAGGAGGAGACAGAGGGGACAGCAAATGGTTAAATGGACATTAGAAATGTGAGGTGGCAGGGAGGAGTGTGCCACCTCGGTGTGGGGAGAACTGCTAGTGTCATGTAACAAAGTATGTATAAGCTTTTGTATGAGAAACTGACTCAAATTTTAAACTTGCACTTAAAAAACAATGAAAAAATAATTTGAAGCATGTACCTAAAATGAGGAGCAAGACTTAGCATGAAATAAGCACTTGCTGCGTGCCAAAAGCTGTGCCGAATCCTCTATGAGTAGTAATTCATTTAAAGCCTTCAGAAAACATATAAGCTATTAGTTGATAAATCAAAGCTTTGGCAGTTAAAGTGACTTTCTCCTAGATATGAAGATAGTAAGAGCTAAAAATGGGATTCCAAAGTTAAAGTTATTTCTGCTCTTCCATGCTACATCCTTCTTTGGACTACAGACCTGCTCTTCGAAGTCTACTTTGCAGATAGCTAGATGATGCAATAATTATTAAAATGCCTAACAATAAAGGTGGTCTTATATCAGTACCTAAACCCAGACAACATCGGATTCATTGAGGTCATTTGCTATCCAGTGGTGTATTATTTTCTCCAAAACGTACACATAAAAAATAATTTAAAAAAAAAAAAACATGGGAAATCAGGTGTAATTTCAGTACCATGTTTACTAAATGAAGGACTGTGATAGATGAAAATGGCGTAAATAAAAGTAATTATATTCAGTTACCTCTGATCTCACAAAGTGACACATGTTATAGATGACAGCACTTTGTTACTGAATGCATTTATGGCACAATACTAAAGCAGAGAACCACAGAGTGAAATTCTCTGAGATGGTAACTTCATCAGCTCTTTACTCCTTTTGACACTGGCAAAAGCATGTTGTCTGGAAGGCAGCTTTAATTGCTTTCCATAAGTTTTCTGCACCCGTTCCCACGGTCCAGTGGTCAGATGCGTGACTGGATGCCAAAATTCATTCTTGTTATTTATAGGTCAGCCATAGCTTCATGGCTTTGGCATGGTGGTGGCCCCTTGACGTTATTCCACCTTCACTGCAGCTGGTTCCCACTCCTGGGCCCCACTCACAGAAATCTCCTTCAGACTTTTGAATTTCTATTGTCTTAATGGTAGGAGATACTCCTGAGTGGCAGCCAGGATGAAGTCATGCTCATTTTTCTGAGAGCTCCAGGTGCTGATGCAAGTGAAGGAAGTGAATACCTTAACGTCTTCTGGCTTTTCATACCAGGCCTCTGATACTTGGTTGCACTGTAAATATGTGGCCTCACTATACAGAGCAGTAATCTCTTCAGCACATGTTCCAGGTATACTCTGAGCAGCTGCGTATCTATGACTTTATTAAATCTCAAAGCCTTTTCCTGGTGTTGTGTTATAGACTACATAGCAAAGGATCAATTTATAATAAGGGCCAAATATTAAAAATTCTACGGATGACTCAAGGGCATCTATTTTGAAATTTAATTGAAATCAGTGTATAATATTGTTCAGAAATGAAAAAGTGAACAGGTATCTGGAGGGGGGTGCTTTTAATGACAACTCTGGATTTTGAAATGAAGATCATTAAGGAGGCAGACAAAGTAACGATTGTTTTTTTCAAGATGGCATGTGCTTAGACTTGAATATCATTGACATCTCACATTAGGTTAATTGTCAGTTTCCTGTCTTTGAAGTATCCAGGAGCAAAAGTGGATTCTTTTATTGCTTCAGCCTTCTTAAAACTTGTGAAACTGTTTATAAAGAATATAGTTAATCCCAAATCTTGAAATGGTATGTATTCCAAAAGTATGTTTTTAGTTGTTACATACCTTAGAATGTATCTATGAGGCCTGACAATTAAGTCTGTAAACTTAATTGTTCTGAGTGATACATACCTCATTGCTGAATATCACTACCGTCACTTTCAAAGTATTCCCCTTGTGAAGCTATGTACCAAATGCCAGGACCTATTTCACACTTCAGAGCAGTTTTGGAACTCTTTCTTGAACAGCTGTTGCACCTGCTGGCACAGAGGCAAGTTTGCAAACTTCACTGTATAGTTGTCTGTGAGGGAGTTTTTAACCAGTAAACAAATAACTGTATTGACAAAGCTTACCTAGTCACCTGATCTGGCCCCCAAAGATAAAGGACATATTGAAAGGAAGACATTTCGATGGCATTCAGGACATCAAGGGTAATATGACTACAGCTCTGACAGCTCTTCCAGACAAAGAGTTCCAAAATTGCTTTGAAGGGTAGATTAGGTGCTGATGTTGGTGCATAGCTTCCCAAGGGGAGTACTTCAAAAGTGACAATAGTGATTTTCAGCAATGAAATATGTAGCACTTTTTCTAAGATGAGTTTACAAATTTAATTGGCAGTCCTTGTACACATTGACATAAAATCTTACTTGTGATCAACTTAGACAAGCTATTTAAAAACACATTTCATAAGTCAGTCACAAAAGGGCAAATATTTGGGGGCACGGCCAAAAAGGTACACTAGTCACGTGTCTACTCAATTCCTTCTGAGAACTAAGGCCTACAAAAACAATTGAACACGGCACAGTGGGCATTCTGGGAAACTCAAGACCAGGCTGAGGGTTGTGAGATCAGACTGGGTGACAGGAAGGGACCTTTATCAGAGATGAGATGGCAACACAGAGTGTCCCATTTCTGCTGGTGCAGCAGCTGAGAGGCTTACATATACAGATGTCATCTTTGTTAATCAGGAGACTGGGACTGAGAGACTGGGATTGCTGAGCCTGAGAGCGGCTAGCTTCCAGGCTGTGATGCAGTGCCTAAGTAGACAGCATTTTTCACAGCCGAGAGGCTGCACTTAAGGCAGTCTGATCTAAAGAACTCAGCAGCAGCAGGCAGCCAAAGGTACCAGTGCTCTTCCACCTTCCTTTCTCTGAGCTGTGCCATAGATTGTGCTGGTATAGCACAGAAGAGGGGGCACAGATAAGATGCCATCTTAGTCTGCTGAGAAGCAGAATTGGCCATGCCTGAAGGCCTGGCTGGGGCTGGCTGCCACTCTAAGCAATAGCACCTGACTGGACAGTGCCTGTCTCAGCAGAAAAGCAGATTTTAAGATAATCTCATCTAAAGAATTTAGTGGTGACTGGCAGCTCAGTGAGGCAGTGATCTTCCCTCCTCTCATCTCTGAGCTTTGCCATAATGTCAGCTGGAGTGACTCTAGAGAGTTGGCAGAAGTAGGTCACCATCTTTCTCAGCCAGGAGGTAGGGACTACTACCCCTGAGGGCCCAGCTGGGGTGAGCTGCCAAGCTGAGCAGCACTGCTGGGCTGGCAGCATCTCTCTCACCAGAGAAGCTGTACTTAAGACCGTTGCACCTAGAGAATGCAGAGGTAGCTGGTGGCCAAGTCTAGCAGTGCCCTTATCCACTCACTTCTTAGAACGATGCCATTGCTTCTGCTGATGAGACTCTGGAGAAGCTGAAGGGCTTTCTGATAGTGTGACAACAACAACCAATATCTAGCCATTTAAAGTAGCAAACCACCATGACTCTGGAAAAATCCCAAAATGAATAATCAAAAATTTCCTAGATGAAGAAGCCCTCCTGAGATTGCTGGAGATAGAACACAAAAGAATTATGTATAAAGCCCTTCTAGATCTTAGGATGGATATTAAACAAAGTGCAGCAGAGCAAAGGGAAAAAGTAAACAAGTTGTATGAATTACTAGAAAATCAATGATCTGAAATTCAGCAGGTTAATAATGGCATTGCAGAGTTGGACAATTCAGTGGAGAACCAAAGGAACAGGACTGAGGAAATAGAACAGAATTGGCGATACTGAAGATAAAACAAGTGACACCAGCATTTGCAAGAAGAAATCAGATAAAACAAGAAAGGTGAAGAATCATTAAGAATCACATAGGACTCTATCGGGGAGGGATAGCGGAGGATACAGAGAGAATTGTTGAAGAGTTGTTGACAGAAGGCTTCCCTGATACCATGAAGAAGAAGACAGCTGTTCAAGATGCTCATCAAACTCCACAAAAGGTGGACTTCAGGAGAGGGACACCAAGACATATTGTAATCAATCTTAGCAAAATGAAACCTAAGGAGAGTCTCTTAAAGGCAGCTAGGCTTAAACAAAAACTAGCATGCAAAAGGAAGCCTTGTAGAAGGTCCACCAACTTTTTAGCCAAAACCTTGTTGGCAAGAGGGTGGTGGGGTAGCACATGCAAAGCCTTGAAGGAAAAGAACTTCCATCAAGAGCTGTATATCTTACAGAATTATCTTTCAAGTATGATGATGAAATTGGAACATTCTCAGATACACAGAAGCTTAAAGACTTTGCAAAAACCAAACCAAAGTTACAGGAAGTTCTTCAATTAGAAAATCAATAACACCAGATATAAACTCAAGGATGTAATACAAGACACAACATCCAGAGTCCTAATTATTTAGGGAAGTCATAAGGTTCAATCAAAACTAAAATATTAAAATTAGGAAAACAAAGAGCTCAACATGCTAGGTATGACAACATTCCACTATAAAGAGGGATATATTACAGTGTTTGTAGCCCTTTCAGATGGAGAGGAAGTTAATGAGATATAAAAAAGTTAAAGACTGGTTTAAACCTAGACTGTTGGGGGGAACAAAGGAGTAACTGCAAAGCAAACTAACAATACTACATATGAAAACAAGGCACACAATACAGAAGTCCCAATAGACACAAAGCCAACACCAAAAAAATTTTTAAAAAATCCATAAAGAAAAGCAACCCAGAACAGAATATTATGTGGAATAAAGAAAATGTCAACAACACAAAAATTAAGGGACCAAAATGACAACACTAAATACATATTTATCAATAATTACAATGAATGTAAATTGATTAAATTCTCCGATAAAGAGACACAGAGCAGCAGGCTGTACCAAAAAAAAAAAAAAAAACCATGATCTGTCTATATGCTGCTTAGAAGAAACACACCTTAGACTAATAACATATGAAGAAAGGTAGCATTGGCAATATTATTGTCAGATAAAATAGATTTTAAAGTAAAATCCACCATTATGGGCAAAGGTGATCACTGCTTATAGCTTAAAGGTTCAATACATACGAGGATATAACAATATTAAATATTTATGCACCCAATATCAAAGCATCTAAATACACTGAACAAAGGCTGATAATATTGGAAAACAAAGATAGATCACTTTACAATAACAGTAGGTGACTTTAACACTCCATTCTCAATAAGGGACAGATTATCCATAAAAAAAAGCTCAATAAAAACACAGAACATCTTATTGCAACAGTCAACCAACTCAACCTGCAGACATATACCGAACTTTTTACCCAACAACTGACGACTACATCTTCTTTTCCAATGCACATGGAACATTCTCCAGAACAGACCACTTGTTAGCCCATAAAGCAAATCCACAAAATACAAATCATTGAACTTTTGCACAGGACCTTCTCAGACCATAAAACTGTAAGAGTTTAAATCAATAGAAGAAAATGCAGAGGTAGAAATTTGAACTCGTGGAAACTGGACAACACTTTGCTCAAAAAGCCATGTGCTATAGAATAAATCAAGGATGAAATAAAGAAATTCATGGAATCAAATGAGAATAAAATACAGCCTACCAGAACCTATGGGATACAGCAAAAGCAGTACTCAAAGGTCAGTTTATCTCTATTAATGCACACATCCAAAATAAAGAAAGGGCCAAAACCAGAGAATTAACCCTACAGCTTGAACAAGTAGAAACAGAACAACAAAAGAACCCCACAGTCACCAGAAGAAAACAGATAATAAAGATTAGGGCAGAATTGAATGAAGTAGAGGATAGAAAAACAACTGAAAGAATTAACAAAACCAAAAGCTGGTTTTTTAGATCAACAAAGTTGATAAACCATTGGCTAAACTCACAAAAAAAAAAAAAAAAAAAACAAAAAACAGGAGAGTAAACAACCCAAATAAGAAATGAGATGTCATAATAGATCCAACCAAAATTAAAAGTATCATAAGAGAAAACTATGAAAAATTGTACTCTAACAAATTTGAAAACCTAGAGGAAATGGACAAATTTCTAGACTCACATCGTCTACCAAAATCATCACAAGGAGAAGTAGAACAACTTCATAAACCCATCACAAAAGCCAAGATTGAATAATCAAAAACTACCAACCGAAAATGTCTTAGAACCTTAAATGATAAAAGTTATGGAAGAAAATATAGGAACAACAGTGAAAGTTGTAGTATACGGCTTAGATAGACTACAAAATGTCACAACAATGACGAACAACAAAAGATAATGTGGATAAATGGGAACTCCTAAAATTCAAACACTTATGCTCATCCAAAGATTTATCAAGAGAGTTAAAAGACTGCCTATAGAATGTGAAAATATATTTGGCAACTAGGTATCAGATTGATGTCTACTATAATCTACAAGGTACTGCAAAAATCAACAGCCAGTCAAGAAAATACAAATAACCCAGTTAAACAATGTGCAAAGGACATTCAGACAGCCAAAAAACATGTGAGGAAATGCTCACAGTTCTTAGCTATTAGAGTAATCCAAAGGAAAACTACAGTGAGATACCATCTCACTCTTAGGGGTAGGCAATAAGCCAAAAAACACAAACAACAAATGCTGGAGAGGCTGTGGTGAGATTGGTACTCTCCTGCTGGTGGGAATACAAGATGGTATATCTTCTTTGGAAAGCAATTTGACACTTTCTTAAAAAACTAGAAATACAAATACCAAATGATCCAGCAATCCCACTGTTTGGAATATATACTACAGAAATAACAGCTGTCACATGAACAGATACATGCACATGAATGTTTATTGCAGTACAGTTCACAGTAGTGAAAAGGTGGAATCAACCTACATTCCTATCAACAGGTGAATGGATAGTCTACAATATATGTACACAGTGGAACACTATGCAATGATAAAGAACAACGATGGTTTTAGAGAGCATCTCATAACCTGTCATCACTTAGAAGACACCGTGCTGAGTAAAGTCAGTCTGTTGCAAAAGGACAAGTATTGTGTGAGACCACTATTATAAGGACTGAAAAAGGTCTTACACACAGGAGAAAAGACTCATTGATGGCTACAAGGGTGGGGAGGGAGAGGACTGGTTATAGATTAGATAGTCCATAGCAATTTGGTTAGGTACAGGGTGTGACAGCATGCAATGGAAGGCAAGTTAGCATAAACTGACTATGCCATAAACTAAAAGGTTTTCTAAATTTAATCCAACATTTCAAAGGATACAGTAGCAGGAACAGGGGTTTGGGGACAATGCTTTCAGGTGACATCAATGCCAATTGACATAACTAGCCTCTTGCTAAGAGAGCCTTCTGTACTGCATATTGGTGAGTGGTGTCTGGAGTATTAAAAGCCAGCAAAGTGCCCTCTGAGGAACATCAACTGGTCCCCATCAGCCTGCAACAGACAATTACTGAGAACACCAAAGACCTGATGAAAAATGGCCCAGGAGACAGAAGGACTTACAAGATTGGGAGGCTATATCAGCATGAGACCAGAAGAACGAGAGGGTGTCCAACAAAAGGGCAGCCTTGAAAGTGGACGCAATGTAGAGTTTATCCTGTAGCACTAGAAAAAGGTATGCAGACCAAGAACTCGACTATAAGACCAGAGTTGATGGTCCTACAACCTGGAGGGTCCCCTGGGAACATGATCCTTAGACTTACTGCTGCCCCAGACCTGGAACCAGTACTGAAGTCAACACTTCAGAGTAAGCATGAACTGGACTCAAACACACAGAATGAACATGTCGTGTGTGTATTTTTGGTATTATACACTTATAGACAGCTGTCCTGCTGGTGTCTTTCTAGATGAGAGAGGATAGTATAGAGAGAAGGGAACTGGTGTTTGCTGGGAGGATACTAGTAGTAAAGAGTGAAAAGGTGGATTATGCTGTCACAAGGCTGAGAGAGCAGATAGAGTGGAAGAGAGACAGTTATGCAAAGTTGACTTGGATTGTATACTTTAACTTGACTATAATTTTTTTAAAAAGGACAAATACTGTATGAGACCGTTACAATAAAAACTCACAAAAAGGTTTACACACAAAAAGAGACAATCTTTGATGGTTATGGGGGAGGAGAGGGATGGGGATGGAAAAACTAGACAATACGCAAGTGATAAGTAACTTACGCGAAGGGTAAAATAGTACACAATATTGGAGAAGCAAAACAATTTGTCCTAGGCAAAGTCACGGAAGCTCCATCTTGCTGTTTTTGTTAGGTGACTTTGAGCTGGTTCTGATTCACAGCAACTCTGTTAAAAACACAACAAAGTACTGCCTGGTCTTTTTCCATGCCCACAATTGTTTTTATGCTTAAGTGCATTGTCGCAGCCACTGTGTCAATCCACATGTTGCAGGGTCTTTCTTATTTTTGCTGCTTGTATGCTTTACCAAGCATAATGTCCATCTCCAGGGACAGATCCCTTCTGATAACATGTGCAAAGTATATAAACAGCAGCCTTGCCACCCTTGTCTCCAGTAAGCACACTGGTTGTACTTCTAGAGTAGATCTGTTTGTTCATTTGGAAGTTCATGGTATGTTCAGCATTCTTCACCAGCACCACAATTCAAAGGCGTCAATTTTTCTAGTTTTTCTTAGCCATTGTCCTTCTTTCGCATGCATGTGATGTTCTTGAAAAAACCATGGTTTGGGTCAGGTGTACCTTAGTCTTCAAGTAGACCTCTTGACTTTTCAACATTTTAAAGACATCTTTTGGAGCAGATTTTTCCAGGGCAATATGTCTTCTGATTTCTTGACTGCTACATCCATGGGCATTGATTGTAGAACCAAGTAAAACAAAATCCTTGACAACCTCCATCCTTTCTCCATTTAAGATGATGCTGCTTACTAGTCCAATTATGAGGACTTTTTTTTTCTTGACATTGAAGTGCAACCCATACTGAAGACTGTAGTCTTTGATCTTTGTCAGTAAGTGGCTCAAATCCTTTTAGCGTCAAAGTATTGTCATCTGCATAGCGCAGGTTGTTAATGAGTCTTCTTCCAGTCCTGATGCCTCATTCTTCTTCGTATAGTCCAGGTTGTCAGACTGTTTGGCATACAGATTGAAAAGGTATAAGTGAAAGGATATAACCCTGACACACCTTTCCTGACTTTCAACCGTGCAGCATCTCTTGTTCTATTTGCACGACTGCCTTTTGATCCATGTACAGATTCCTCATGAGCACATTTAAGTGTTCTGGAATTACCATTCTCCACAATGTTACCCTGATTTGTTATGATCCACACAGTCAATTGCTTTTGCACAGTCAAGGAAGAACAAGTAAACATCTTTCTGGTATTTTCTGCTTTCAGACAAGGTCTATTGGTCATCAGCAATGATATTACTCGCTATATGCTCTCTTCTGAATCCAGTTCGAGTTTCTGGCAGTTCTGTGTCAGTATACTGCTGCAATCACTTCTGAATGACCCTTAGAAAAGTTTTACTTCCATGTGATATTAATGATATTGTTTGGTGATTTCTGTATTTGGTTGGGTTACTTTTTTATGAATAGGCATAGATACGAATCTTCTACATTTGGTTGGTCAGGTAGCTGCCTTCCAAATTTCTTGGCATAGATGAATACATACTTCCAGCACTAGATCCATTTGTTGAAACATCTCATTTGATATTCCATCAATTCCTTGAGTCCTGTTTATCATCAATGCCTTCAATATAACTTCAACATCTTCCTTCAGTACCCTTGGTTCCTGATCATATGCTTGAAATGGTTGAACACTGATTAGTTCTTTCTAGTATAATGACTCTGTATACTCCTTGCATCTTCTTTTGATGCTTCCTGAGTTGTTCAACATTTTCCCAGTAGAATCCCTGCCTACTAGAATTTGAGGCTTGAATTTTTTCTTCAGTTATTTCAGCTTGAGAAATGTAGAGCATGTCCTTTGCTTTTGGTTCTCTATCTCCAGTTCTTTGCACATGTCATTACAATAATTTGTCTTCTAGAGTCACTCTTTAAAATCTGTTCAGTTTATTCACTTTTTCATTTCTTCATTTTCCTTTAGCTAATCAACTTTCAAGAGAAAGTTTCTGAATTTCTTCTGACATCTGATTTGATCTTTTCTTTCTTTCCTGTCTTTTTAATGAATGACCTCTTGCTTTCTTCATGGACAGTGTTTTGGTGTCATTCTACAACTCTTCTGGTCTTCAGTCATTAGCATTGAATGCATCAAATCTGTTCTTGAGATGGTCTTTAAACTCAGGTGGAATATACATTTGCTGTTGTGGGCTTGGTCAAATTTTCTTTGGTTTCAATCTGAACTTGTATATATTCGATTGATGGTCTGTGTGGCTGTCAGCAACTGGTCTTGTTCTGATTGAGGATATTGAGTTTTTTCATACTGTCTTTCCAACTATGTAGTCAAGTTGCTTCCTCTGTATTCCTTCTGGTGAGTTCCATATGTACAGTTGCCATTTATGTTTATGAGAACAAGTATTTGCAATGAAGTCAGTGGTCTTACAAAATTCAGTCATGCGATCTCCAGCATCGTTTCTGTCACCAAGACTGTATTTTCCAACTGCTGATCCTTCTTCTTTGCTTCCAACTTTTGTATTCCAATCACCAGTAATTATCAATGCCTGTTTGGTTATAGGTTCTATCAATTTTGGACTGTGGAAGATGGCAACAATCTTCGATTTCTTCATCTTTGGCCTTAGTGGTTGGTGCTTAAATTTGAATAATAGCCTTACCAACCAGACCTTCCTTGTCAGGTGTATGGGTATTATCCTATTACTGACGGCATTATACTTCAAGATAGATCTTGAAATTTTCCTTTTGATGATGAAAGCAACATCATTGCTTTTGAAGTTTTCATTTCTGACATAGTAGACAATGTGATTGTCTGATTCAAAGTAATCGATACCAGTCCATTTCAGTTCATTAATGCCTACGATATTGATGTCTATGCATTCTATTTCATTTTTGATGATTTCCAACTTTCCTGGATTCATACTTCATACATTCCACATTCTGATTATTAATGGATGTTTGAAGCTGTTTCTTCTCGTTTTGAGTAGCACCACATCAGCAAGTGAGGGTCCCAGAGGCTTTACTCCATTCGTATTATTAAGTTGAACTCTACTTTGAGGAGGCAGCTCTACCCCAGTCATCTTTTGAGTGTCTTCCAGACTCATTTTCAGGCACTATATCTGACACTATTCCACTGCTATCCATAATTGTTTTTTGCTGGCTAATTCTTTTCAGAAGTAGACCATTAGGTACTTTTTCCTAGTCTGTCTTAGTCTAGAAGCTCAGCTGAAATCTGTCCACCATTGGTGATCCTGCTGGTATTTGAATACTGGTAGCACAGCTTCCAGCATCACAGCAACAAGCGAGCCACCACGGAATGACCAACTGACAGACAAGTGGGTGTGGAAGCTTCGTAGAAACATCAAACGTCCCTGAAGGATAATTGCTGTGCTTAGGGCTGTAGAGGCCATGGTCTCAAAGAATATCTAACTCAACTGATATACTTTATAAAGAAAATATTCTACATTCTACTTTGATTAGGGATGTCTGGGGTCTTAAAACCCATAACTGGTCATGTAAGATACTCCAGTAGTCTCACTCCATCAAGAACAAGAGAGAATAAAGAAAACAGAAGACAAAAAGGGAGAGATTAGTTCAAAGAACTAATGGACCACAACTGCCTCCACCAGCCCCCACCAGACTTGAGTCTAGCACAACTAGATGGTGCCTGGCTATTATCACTGACTGCTCTGACAGAGATCAAAATAGAGGGTCATTGACAGAGCTGAAGAAAAAATGTAGAACAAAATTCTAACTCACAGAAAATAGACCAGACTTACTGGCTTGACAGAGACTAGAGAAATCTGAGAGTATGGCCCTCAGACTCCCTTGTACCTTAATCAGTCCTGAGGTTCACACTTCAACCAAAGATTAGAAAAGTCCATAAAACATAACGCAACAAAAGGGCACACTAGCTCAGGGCAAGGTATCGAAAGCAGAAAGAGACAAGAAAGCCGCTGATTGGGAATTCAAAATCACAAAGAGACAGTGCTGACATGCAGGGTTGATAAACAATGTCACAACACAATGTATACTAATTGTTTAGTTTTCACCACATGCCAGTCTTGCACTGGGCCCTGAAGACCCCTGAATAAATTTCCTCAAGGAATTCAGCCTGTTTCAACAAAGACAATTATTATTGTAGTTAGCACAGTTCAATAAGGTAGGACGGGTGCCATGAAGGGGATGTGTAAAGGTATTCTGAGAGTCAAAGGATGAAGCAGCTATTTGTAGTTTTGAAAGAGAAGCCTGCAAAGAGCAGTCTGGTTAGAGCACATGTGAGCCACAAAGCAGAACGGTACAAAAATGTGGCATCTTTGGGATGCCAGATTTTCTAGAGCTATGGAAGCTGGATGAACCGCTGAAACTATTGCCCTGAGATAATCTTTAAATCTTAAACCAAAAATATTCACTGAAATCTTGAAACCAAACAATAGTTCAGCATAACTAGTAAAGAATATCTGCCTTAAGAATTATGTTATTTTAAGAACTATCTATATGAGGTCAAATTGACAACAGCAACTTGAGAGACTGGACAAGAAATTTAGAGGGCAATGAGTTACAATACTGGAGGAGGATCAAAAAAGGAGGATCAAAAAAAAGGAGGGTGAGAATGGTTGCATAACTGGAAGAATGTAATCAATTTCACTGGATTGTATATGTAGAAATAGGTGAATTGTACGTTTTGCTGTATATATCCTCAACAGTAAACAATAAATAAACAACAACAACAAAAATCATGGCATCTTTGTAAAAGTACAAGAGCACAACGGTAAGTGGTGATTGCTGAAGGTAGAAAGGCAGACAAGTAATGGAACATTTTGTCCCGGTGATGAGGAACCTCTGAAAAAGTTTCCTTAAGGGACTGGCATGATCAGATTTGCCTTTTAAAAAGTGGCACTGAGAGTGGAGGATGGATCATTTTCATCTTGATGCAAAATCTACTGTGTTAGTGTTAGTGCCACGGGTTCAGGGAAGAAAAAGAGGAGACAAGACTGTTGCTTAGCAAGTGATTACAGGGTTTTGCCGGTCTAATAAAATTGATTATACAGTCACACAATAGTAAATTTAAATGTTTTCATTATTATTTTTTCTTAAATGGTGAATGGGACCCTGGTGATGGAGTGAGAAGAGAAAGTAACCAAGGACATACTCTGAAGTATTTAAAAAATACTCTTATATGTATTACCTCCTCAAATGTTTTGCTGTCTAGTATTGTTCTAGTAAGTTGGAAAAAGGCAGTGCTTGTGTAAGTTACTCTTGGTTGCCATTACTAACACACTAAAACTCATTCACAAAACATAAATATTTCTGGTGTCAGAGCCTCCTAGAATTTGTCCAGAGTAGCTAACAGCAGTGAAGTTTTTCATAAACATGCTCCTGTTGTTTCAGTTTCTCTTACTAAATACATTGAGAGATGTCTACCACTCATAACTAATACAACTTTGAAAACAGGAAGACTATATACGAGTGTGGACAAACAGGAAAAAATGGGAGAAGGAAAGGTTAAAACCCCAGAGAAGGAGAGTATCTACATTATCTAAGAACATAGTGTATACTACTTCAGACATTTTTGACTCCACAATCTCCAGTTGTAAGCTGTTATCAGTCATTTTCATCTCAATGCAAAATCTACCGTGTTAGTGTTAGTGCCACGGGTTCAGGGAAGCAACTAAAATAAGAACAACACTTCTATCAAATTCACTATTGTTCTTCTGTTTTGATTTTTTTCCTCTATGCTGAAGATGAGGGACAGGAATCAAATAAAGGGTTCAGCTAACTTCTCTTCTTTTGGCTGTATGTCTTTCTCCTTTACCCTTCCATGTTTCTACCATGTAGAACATGACAAATATGGATGGCCCTCAAATCTTTGGTTTTTATGTTTTAGGGCCCCAATTTGTAGCAAGAGCTACTGTGGTATCAAGCAGCAATTTGTAATTACATGAAGCTCTTTCCCTCATCCTGCCTTAGCTTTTTCTTTTATAGACTGTGGGCATAGAAAGTAGCATCTCAGAGGCCAAATTCTCGCTTTCCATGTGGGAGATCTAGGTTCCATTCCAGGACAATATACTTCAAGCATAGCTACCACCCATCTGTCAATGCAGACTTCTGTGTTGCTATGATGCTAAAATTTCACTGAAACCTCCAAACTAAGATGACCTACGAAGAAAGGCCGGGCATTTAACATCCCAAAATCAACCAATGAAAGCCCTGTGGATTGCAATGTTCCAGTTAGCATCCAATCACTGACACAACATGGGACTGGGAAACACTTCATTCTGTTGTGTGTGGGTTCACCATGAGTCAGGGGCTTACTTGATGCCTGCCAACAACAATAACAAGGTCACAAGCCACGTGGAAAGTCCCTGATCTGTCGAGTTTAAAGAAGACTAGTAATGAAACAGGAAAAAGTAGTTAAGTATAACTGTACAGTCAAATTATTTATCATGCTTAGAGCACCCCTGTGAGGAAGTAAAGGACTCTAACATATAGAGACTCTTCATCTTTTTCCTGTTTTTCACATCTTAAGAAAACAGGACATCCCTAATGGTTATCAGGAAGATCATCTTTCGGTTTAAAAAAGAGTTTGTCCCTCTGAAATAAATTAGATGTGAATAAATATAGACCCTGATGCCATTTTTAGAGGATCTATTATCAACAGTAAGCACAATTGAAAGTGAAGCCATGTCCTCTTCACAGGTTATTAAGAATTTATAAAGTTGCTGACTGGGCAGAGTTACTGATACAAAATCGTTCTAATCAATAGAAGTAAAACAGCATCACATTTAGATGCTACAAAAATTTAACAAATAATATTTAGTAGATATGCAGGGTCAAGTTACTGAAATTGTTTAGTCTACCCCTTTTACTAAATGCTCTGCATGTTCCAGTTGTATGATAGAAAAATAGACATCAGGCAGCTATAAACAAATAGTACTCACAGCTCTCACAGTAACAATAATAATAAAGCACCTTTCTGTGAGTTACCAAGATGAGTAGACTTGTTCATTCACAGACACTGGGAGTGTTCTTCTCTCACTGTCTTTACTCAAAAAGGCATACTTTTTGTATATAATCCCTTTTCTGAAGTGTTTCCTAGGAAAACAATACCATCTGAAATACACAGGTGTTAATGAAAATCTGATGCAAATAAGGACTCTGCTGTCATTGAGATGCATGCCTTGTACCTATATAAATGTATTTCTCAGAAAGTTCTTGCTGTTGAGAAATACTGTTTGAAAGAAAGGAAGTCCAGTTAGCATAAAAATATTACTCTTTGTACCCTGAATATATCTGTCTCTGCTTCAATTGGCTGCTTTGTGTATGCATTTAATATGCTAAAATGCCACTTCTTTTATCCTGTTCTGTGATTTCAGCACCATTATTTCTTTTTGGTTCTGAACACTGAACTAACTTGTCTATATTTACACTGCCATGTCACCTGAGAGAGTATATCAGAAGCCCATGGTCACACACATTAACATGTGGTTTCAAATGCCTGTTGTCTGATAAACCTTGGCCTATACTCCAAGTGTTCAGGATGCTCTGAAAGAACTTCGCACATACTAGTTCTTCTCTTGCCTGTTTCCTGCTTCCTTTATGGCTAGTTACTGAAGTCACTGCTGCAGATGTTCTATAATCTTCAAGTAACGAAGTACTGTGCTCCCCATGTCTTTGAGCTCACTAATAAATGAGGCCATGCCTGGTTCAGTCACAGCAAGAAGAGATGAACTACCCACAAATTCTGGGTTGAGTCTAATCTAATTAATACATCTTGTTAAGTTCAAAGAAAAAATGTGGGGAGAGGGCTACCTGAAGAAGTGTATCTGCTTGCAACTTCTCTGGGAAAGTTTTGAACCAAATGTTGGTACTAGTGTGGCTGGAAACACAACCTGTAGAGTTTGCTCAAACTCCTTCTGAATCCACAGGTCCACTTTCTGGGCTCTTCTAGGAACTGAACTCTCTCTAGAAAACCCTTAGGCAGCCCAAGTCAAGATAAAGAAATCCACTGGTGGTCCCAGAACAGTGTTTTCCAAAGTCTGCCTTATGGCTTGTCCTGCTAAATGTCCTGGAAAACAGCTCTACGATCACAAAAATTGGGGAGTTACATTACTGCTTTTACCTTTTGTAAATTCACAGAACATATTAATACATTAAAGGTTTTAAGAAGTCTTGCAGTTAAAATATTGTCTGTATACATACGTGTGTGTGTGCATATATATAGATATGAATGATGTCTGACAAGTTCATGAACTCATCCTAGAAAAAGTGCTACATACCTCATTGATGAATAGCACTACAGTCACCTTCAAAGTACCCTCTTTTGGAAGCTATGGACCAATAACAGTGCCTAGCTCTTAGGATACCCTCTAAAGCAATTTTGGAACTCCTTTTCTGGAATGGCCATCAGAGCTGTCTTTGTATTATCTTTAATACCCCAAATATCATCCAAAAATCTTCTTTTCAATATTTCATTTATTCTTGGGTAAAGAAAATGTCACTGGGGCAAAGATCAGGTCAGTAAGGAGGGTGCATTTTCATGATGCAAGAGCCACGAGTTGTTGGCAAAAAGTTCAGGTCCTTTTTCATACAGCCTTTTCAGCACTTTCAAGGAGTCAACTTGGTTAACTATTTGTCCAGTTGGTACAAATTCATAATGAACAATCCCTCTTATACGAAAAAAAAAAAAAAAAAGGTTAGCAATATCATCTTGACTCTTGGTTTGGACTGACAAAACTTTTTTGGTTGTGCAGAATTGGCAGACTTCCACTGTGCACTTTGACACTTTGTTTCAGGGTTGTATTGGTACACCCATGTTTCATCATCAGTGATAACATGGGCCAAAGCATGGTCTTTCCTCTCCAAAGCGTCTTGGTAAACTTCAACTCTTCTTTGCTTTTGTTCATCAGAGAGTTCCTTTGGGACCATTTTTGAACATACTTTTTCATGCCAACATTTTCACTTAAGATTTTCCTAACTGTTTCTCTATTGATCTTTACCTGGTCTGCTATGTTTCTTACAGCCAGCCAATGATTTTGACATGCAGTTCGATATACTTTAGCAATGTTCTCATCAGTTCTGCTCGTTACTGGCTGTCCTGACCTCTCTTCATCAGTGATGCATTCTCTCCCCTCAGAAAAACATTTATTCCATTTGTACACTGCCATTTTCTTCATGACATTATCCCCATAAACTTGGACTAACATGTCCCTGATTTCACTTCCACTCTTGCCAGCTTTAATGAGAAATTTAATGTTTGTTCATTGCTCTAATTCAAGCTCTGAAATTCTTATGGTAACACACAAAACACATGGCAACAATAGTGAACGCCACTCAGCAAGACTCTACCACATGTTGACACAAACACTGTGAAACACTGATGTGCCAAGGTTATGAAACTTTAGTGAGTTCTTTGTACAGTTCTGCCAATGTAAGCACATGGTGGCAAGTTCACAGACTTAATGGTCAGACCTTGTGTGTACACATACACACACACGTCTCCAATGTTTCCTAAAGTGACTGTGTCTTACAAGCTCTTTCCTGCACATTTATCTTCATCCATAATGTTGAGAAACGTTGCCATGAAACAGCCCTATACAGTCATAGAAAGAGTCAAACACTTCTCCTTGTCCCAAGTTCCTAAATACACTGTCTTAGTCACCTGATATTGCTCCAACAGAAAATACCATGAATGGAAGGCTTTATGAAGAGAAATTTTTATTGTCACAGTCCAGTAAGCCACAAATCCATTCACAAATCATAAGTCCATTAAGGAAGAGAATGTATCATAGTCTAGTAGGCTGAGTCCAAATCCAGTGAGAGCACAGGAACCTCGGGTGCAAAGAACATGTTGGGCTGTTGGTGCTGCTTTCTTGGTGGTGTGAGGTTCCCAGCATCCTCTGCTCACTTTTCTCCCTTATGTTCCACAAGCTTGTAGCTTGAGTCCTGCCTCACTAACACAACTGCAGCCCATTTTCCATCATCAATATCATAGAGGCAGGATTCAACACATGGGAAGAAGGGCACCATATTGAGACTCATAGCCAAATCAAATCAACACACACATTTTCAGGGGGGCACAATTCAATTCATGACATCCCACCTTTTGACACCACAAAATATCATTAGAACATACAAAATGTATTAATTCATAGCATAGCAACAGTCTTCATTCATAGCATAGCAGCAATCTTCAGTCAAAATCCATAAATTTCTCCTCAGCTGTGAAATCCAGAACACATGTTATCTTTCCAAAATACAGTGGTAGAACAGGCAGGCATGAATTACACATTTTCATTACAAATGGAGAAATTACAGGGAAAGGCATAGCATACACCAAGCAAATTATCAGAACACATTACATTAGCCTTCATGGCTCCAAAAACAATACTCCAAACTCCGAGACATTTTATAACCACTCTCATTCATACTCTAGGTATTGGCCACACTCTCCAGATTCTGAGTGGAAGCACCTGGGCTTCAGCTCTGTCTTCCAGGCTCATTTGGACAGTGACTCTGCACCGTTGGCTTTAGGTGTACCCTAAGCCCAACTGAGTGGCACTTCCACCCTCACAAACACAGAAAGCCCTGGATCTACCTTTCACAGCTGTATCTTCTGAGACTGTGGCATCTCTCAGCCTCTCATCAACATTGTCTCATCAGATTCTGCTTCCTATGGGCTCATGGCCTGGGCTTCAAGCCCACATCTTCACCAACCTTGTCTCATCAGCTTCTGCTTCTGATGGTGTCATGACCTGCACCTCAAGCCCACATCTGCCCTGCAGGGGCAAATGTTCCAAAGCTTCACAGTGCCACAGATTAAAGTGCTCAGAGGCACCCCACTACATCAAGTAGCCTCTTGCACACAGGCACTCACTTTTCTTGTTCCGTGGGTCAGTAAGCCTGGCTCCATCTATTCAAGTGCCCAGAGGCACCCCACTCCACCAGGAAACCTCCTGTACACAGGCATTCAGCATTCTCGCTCCATGGGTCAGCTCCTGGTTCTGCCGCTGCCAGTTCACTACTGCCGTGGCTTTTCTCACTATCTTCTGCCTTCTCAGGTGCTAGGAGTTCTCTTGGGTTCCTTCTTTCATCCACTCACAATTTCAAAAAAAAAAAGCTCCCACATTTTAGATATTTCTTAGAGCAGTACCCCACTCCCAGTATCAAATCCTGTCTTGTCACCTGGTACTGTTCTAACACAAAATACCATGAATGGAAGGCTTTATGAAGAGAAATTTTTACCGTCACAGTCCAGTAAGCCACAAATCCATTCACAAATCGTAAGTCCATTCAGCAAGAGAATGTATCACAGTCTAGCAGGCTGAGTACAAATTCTGTGAGAGCACAGGAACCTCGGGTGCAAAGAACATGTTGGGCTGTTGGTGCTGCTTTCTTGGTGGTGTGAGGTTCCCAGCATCCTCTGCTCACTTCTCTCCCTTATGTTCCACAAGGTTGTAAATTGAGGTCTGCCTCACTAACACAACTGCAGCCCATTTTCCATCATCAATTTCACAGAGGCAGGATTCACAACACACGGGAGTAAGGGCACCATATTGGAACTCATAGCCAAATCAAATCAACACATATATTTTTGGGGGGACACAATTCAATCCATGACAAACTGGACTTATGCTTTAGTCATCTAATGCTGCTATAACAGAATTACCTTAAGTGGATGACTTTAACAAACAGAAGTTCATTCTTCCACATTCTAAAAGGTTGGAAGTCCAAATTCAGGGCACCAGCTTAGGGGAAGGCTCTCTCTCTGTCAGCTCAGGAGGAAGACAACCTTGTATTACATCAATCTTATTTTGGTCTGGGAGTATCTCAGCACAGAAACCTCAGTTCCAAAGGATGTGCTCTCTTCCTGGCATTGTGTTCTTGGTGATATGAGGTCCACAACTCTCTGCTTGTTTCCCTTATATCTCTCATAAATGAAAAAGTATGTAGATCACACCCCAAGGATACTCCCTTTACATTGGATTAGGGATGTGAATTTAATAAGGGTATTGCAGTCCCACTTTTATCCTCTTTGACATAAACCAATCTTGCCTCATTAACCACAAGCAAAATTTAGGGTTTATTACATATATAAAACTTATAATCACAAAATAGAGGACAGCCACACAATACTGGGAATTGGGCCCAGCCAAATTGCCACACACATTTGGGGGGAGGGGGAGGGGTGTAATTCAACCCTTGACAGCTTCTTTAAGTTTCTCTAAACCCCTAGAACACCCTGAAGTTGATTCATGGCACAAAGATTAAGTGCTGACAGCTAACTGAAAGGATGGTAGTTTGAACCTACCAGCAGCTCTGCAGGAAAAAAGATCTGATAATCTGTTCTCATAAAGGTTACAGCCTAGGAAACCCTATGAGATGGTTATGCTTGATCTTCTAGCGTCCCTGTGAGTTTAAATCAATTTGATAGCACCTAACAACTACAGGACACACACAACACTGGCAGAGGCCGGGGAGGGGTGTTATGAATGGACCACAGACTTGGATCTGGAGTGGCATTTGGATCCTGAGTGAAAGGCCCAGCTGCCTAGAGCTAGAAGCTCCAAAACTACTTTCATGCAAAGCCCTGCACTTTTGCCATGTATTGACCTGTGTCCCCCCAAAATGCGTGTAGCCGTTTGGCTGCGCCATTAATCCCAATGTTTTATGATTGTCCTCCATTTTGTGATTTTTCTGTGCTGTATGTTAAAGAGGATTACTGTGGGACTGTAAATCCCTTCTTAATGTCACCTCAGATCCTCTGTAAGAAGAGTTTCCCTGGAGTGTGACTTGCACCACCTTTTATCCATTTATCCTAAAGGAGATAAAAGGAGAGGGAAGCAAGCAGAGAACTGGGAGAACAGCATGTCTTTCAGACCTGAGGTTCCTGTGCCAAGATGCTGCCTGACCAAAGACAATGCAACACAAGCCCTTTCCTCCAGAGCCAACAGAAGGAAAGCCTACCCCTGGAGTGGACACTCTGAATTCGGACTTGTAGACTATTCCACCATATAAGAATAAATTTTTCTTTGCTACAGCCATCCACTCATGGTATTCTGTTAGAGCAGTACCAGATCACTAAAATAACTTCGGTATATATTCTAGCAGGTAGTAAGTCAGTGTTCATCTTTTCATTTTAAAGGAAATACAGGATACTCTTAAAATATGCTGTTTTACCAAAACTCTGTGAAACTCTCACATACCTTTCTTTCTATTCTTTCTCCACTGCTGCTGCTGCTGACCAAGATATTTATGTGGGAATAAAAGCTGTCTCTGCTATATTCAACTAACATCTCTACTTCCCTGATACTATTATTTTGTATTTCAATAGACTTTATCTTTCCAAGGGGCTTTGCATCATTAGTTATTCCTCATCACTTCCTTATTAGGTACAAAACTACCACTTTCACAATTTTGTCTCTTTTCTTTCAGTCCCCAACTCCTACCCCCACTTACGGAGGGAATATAGAATTAAATAACTAAAAGTCTACTGTGCATTAAGAGCCCATGGTGGAACAAATAGTTAAATGATGGACTCTTATCCAAGAAGTTGTAAGTTCAAATTCACCTACAATCTACTCAGAAGAAAGGCCTGGAGATATGTTTCAAAAAATCCGCAGCTGTGCATACTCTACCGAGCACAGGTCTACTCTGAAACACACCTGTTCACATGAGTGGAAATCAGCTGCATGTTAAGCTTTTCTTTGTGTAACTAGCACAATCATATGAGAGTAATGACATTTACGAATGGGATTTGGTACTAATTCATACTACTCCCTTCCCCCCATATCTCCTGGAGAAAGTATTTGCCAGGGCTGGCAAAATGAGGGAGCAAATTATCAGTTATTAATACATAGACAAGCATTTGAGATCTACCCACCATCATCACCATAAGTTTACCATCCACCCCATACTGGGCTTCTCTGGAAAGCGGTAATAATGAAACACTTAAGCTTGGAATCACAATGATGCTTCTCATTACGGCCCATCCTTCCCATTCCCCTTACATCTAAGTGTCTACGTCTACATTTATTCCACCAGTGACAAGGGTGAGGAGTAGAAGCAAAGCAGAAGCAGAGCTGGACTTCTAACCCCAAAGAACAAGCCTTACCCAGGATAAACTTGCAGAGACACATGTGGTCCCCCTCTATGCCCTGTGCATAAGCGCACAAGTACAAGGGAGATGGTGGAGTCCAGAAGTCTATCCTTAAGTCTTAGAAGCCCTGAACTCATGAGTCATGACCATCAAGGGCTTAAGCTCTGGTCAATGAAATAGGAAAGTCCTTCAATTATGGAGGAGCCAAAAAGATGTGAGCCACAAGGAAAACAAGTTGTATCCCATGTGACAAGTTTAAAAAGATGAGGAGAACAGTAAAGATATTCTGCCCTTCTCAAAGCTGATATTAATTATCAACTCCATTTTACAAATGAGAAAACCAAGACACAAGGTGATTAAATGATTGGTACAAGGTTACATAAGCAAGTGAGTGGTAGACCAGATTCTCTCTCCATTCGCTATTTCCACCAGTGTAGAATGAGCGGCTCCAGTGTTTCCTGCCTCTTGGACCCAGAATCACCTGCTTATTTATACTGCCCCTTTACCACCCTTCTTTTTAATCTCAGTGACCTCTATGTATGCTCCATCAAAAACTACTGTTGAGTCAACTGCAAATCACAATGACACTATAGGACAGAGTAGAACTGCCCCATGGTTCTTCCAAGGCTGTAATCACTAAGGAAGCTGACTACCACATCTTCCTCTTATGGAGCAGCTGGTAGGTTTGAATGACTGACTTTTCAATTTACCGCTGAGTGCTTTAACCACTGAGACACAGGGAGTGTGTATTACACCTTACTTATCTACTTGGGAATTGGCCACACTATAATCACAATTACCTGGCACCAGCTAGCAGTCAATTCCTGTAGAACATCTATGTGGCCACTATTTTAACAGCTTAAGGACATTATTTCAGCTACTAATGTACTTTCTTCATAGAAACTCCATTAAGACCTCACTGTAGGCCTCTTTGCTTTAAGTTTGCATAGTTCTAATAAGTGGATTTAATGTCTTATTGTCTTAGAAGATAAGGGGAAGCAAATGCAAGGAGGAAAGAATCTTGGAAACTGGAAAATGGTAAGAAACGCCAGTTAACAGACTGAACAGGGAGGAGACAGAAAAATAAGCAGATGAAAAAATTGAAAACTTGCAACTGAAAATTTGTACAACTGAAAATGTGCAAGTATATTTAATAGCTCAGTGGATCCTTTAGTAGATTCTAAAGATATCAGTTTACTATAATAATGGATGTTTATAACAATGAACCTGACTTTTCACAAAAAGAAATCAAATTAAGGTCAGTCTGTCTGTTTAAAGCAAAAGAAATACAGGTTACATGTTTAAGAAGGATTTACACAACAAAGAAGTTAAAATATAAAATGTTTCAGTGTTTAGAGGTGTCGCTTTATGCATTAAAAAGTAAGTAAACAAAAACTTGACTCTCCAGAATCAATTACTTCCCAGAGGTTCTGAGTAAACATGACCTTACAGATAAAATTTCACAGCCTGGTAGGAATAAATACACAGGCAAGGAATTACAAGTTTTCACATATTCTTCTTATGTATTAAACATACCCGCCTCTTCCATGTTACTTCCATCCACCCTCTCTTGCCTTATTCCTCAGATTCATTCACAGAAATGCATCCACTGTTGATGCACTCCCAGAAAATAGGCCTGACATTATAAAACTATTCTAAAGTCTAGATCTCACTAGACATCCTAGATGTTTATTTGCTACATCTAGAATCCATACTCAGGAAGTTCTAATGATCAGAACCACTGGAGTTTCTGCTATTTGCACAGAGACACTTCTGTTTCCAAAATGCAGAAACTTCCCAGGAGTCGTCTGACTTTGCCTGCTTGTTCCTTGATGATCACTTGGCTGTCAGTCCCAACAACATCAAAATGATGCATCTCTGCATTCTTAGTGATGTTCCTGCCCTGTGACTAAATTCTCATAATTCACAGTCTTGTAATTAGATTATTTGGATGTCAAGAGCTGTGGCTTGTGAAATAAAAAAGACCCATAGAAGAATCTGAGAGCTGAAGAACCAAAAAGCCTATATTTATACGTGATGACTCTGGCAGTTGTCAATGGAAAGAACGCGCACTACAGATTCTTTAAAAGCCATGAATAAACACAGCTTTCCATTTATTATATATGTCTGAATCTGGCAAGGTGTACTAACCCTGAATTTGCCCTCTTTTTCATTCTCTTTTTTTATTTGTCTGCGTTTCCTTCTCTTGTGAATAATGAAAGAAAATCAAAGTGCCTTTGTGAGTTATGACAGCCCAGAGCAAATAGATTGATTAAAAACACAGTGAGTTTTGTGTGTGTGTGTGTGTGTGTGTGTGTGTGTGTGTGTGTGTGTGTGTGTGTGTGTGTGTGTTTCTTTTAATCTAAATACAGGAAAGACTTGTGGGTAATATGCAAAATATGTGTTCCTTCTAACAAGCTAGCTGTGGAAAAGAGAAAAAATATGAAGGTACTGCCAGCCTTGTTTTGCTTGTAAATATCAGGTTGATTTTAAATTTCTCCTGTACAACAGCCTCATTACAGGCAAATTATTTCTCCTTTTGGGGAACTGAGAATTTTTTTTCTAAACTCTTCGTAGAAAAAAATCAGTATCAGTGGTTTTCATTCCTCATATGCAGTGAATTAGATAAGAGTGCTGAGTTAGTAGTTACCTTACTTACCTAGTGCTGCTATAGTGGAAATACCACAAGCGGATGGCTTTAACAAAGAAAAATGTATTGCCTCACTCTTTAGGAAGCTAGAAGTCAAATTCAGGGAACCAGCTCCAAGAAAAGGCTTTTTCTCTTGATTGGCTCTGGGAAAGGTCTTTGTCATCAACCTTCCCCTTTGTCCAGGAGTTCCTCATTTCAGTGACTCTGGATTCAAAGGATGTACTCTGTTCCCAGCTCTTCTCTCTTTACATTAGGAGATCACTCTCTGCTCCCTTCTCTTGCCTTTTTAACTCTTGTAAGATAAAAAGTGATACAGGCCACATACCAGGAAAACTCTGCCTACATCAGATGAGGGCTGTAACCTTGGTAAGAGTGTTGCATCTCACCATAATCCTCTTAAACATAAACTGCCTCACTGACCACAGGCAGAAAGTAGGATTTACATCACATACAACAGTTACATGAGGTCACAAAATGAAGGGCAATCGCATAATACTGGGAATCCTTCCCAACCCCAGTTTACATGTATTTATGGGGGACTCAATTCAATCTATGACAGTGGTCCTAACTCAGGAGATGAAAATTCTGCATAAGACAGTTTGCCAAAGAAGCTCTCTGGTTCTTCCTCATTAGATTCTCTGTCTCCCTAAATTCTAACATAATGACAGAGAGCTCAGAAGGAGCTCATTTTCCCTCCTCACTTACATGTCATTTTATTGTGAGTGTATTCCTGTAGCTAGAGAGAGCTGTGGGCCTTCAACAAATTCATGTGTGGTGTTGTCATTGTATAGTGCTTTTAGTATGGATTTATAATGACCCTATATACAAGAGGTGGCAAGTTAGTGAAAAGGAGGAAGGCAATGGATTGAAACAGTGGCTGCAACGATGGACTAAGGGTAAAAATGATTGTGGGCGTGGCACAAGAACAGGAAGTGTTTTATTCTGCTGTGCATAGGGTTGCTTGAGTTGGAACCATCTCAACAGCACCTAAGTACAACAGCATGCCCAACAGAACAGAACTCTGCCTGGTTCTGGGCCGTCACAATGTTTGATCCCACTGTTACAGCCACTGTGTCAATCCATCTCATTGAGGCTGCTCTTTTTCACTAAACATCTACCTTATCAATCATGACATCCTTCTCCAGAGGCTGGTCCTTCCTGACAACATGTCCAAAATATATGAGATGTACTGTGCACATTTCTGCTTCTAAGGAGCATTCTGATTGTACTGCTTCCTAGACCGATTTGTTCATTCTTTTGGCAGACTATGAAATATTCTACACCACAATTCAAAGGCATCAATTCTTCTGTGGTCTTCCATATTTGTCTTCTAGCTTTCATATGCATAAGAGGTGACTGAAAACACCATGACTTGAGTCAGGTGCACCTTAGTCTTTAAAGTGACATCTTTACTTTTCAGCACTTTAAAAAGGCCTCTTGCAGATTTGCTCAACTCAGTGAGCCTGTTGATTTCCTTAATGCTGCTTCCACGAGTACTGATAGTGGATCCAAATAAAATGAAATCCTTGACAACTTCGATCTTTCCTCTGTTTATCATGATGTTTCTTATTGGTCCAGTTGTGATGATCTGTACTTTCTTTATATTGAGGTGGAATCCGTACTAAAGGCCATTTTCTTTGATCTACATAAATAATTGCTTCAAATCCTCTTCACTTTTAGCAAGCAGGATTGTGTTATCTGCATAAAACAAGTTGTTAATAAGTCTTCCTCCAATCCTGGTACTCCTTTCTTCACATAGTTCAGTTCATGCATACTTAGCTTATGATTCATTTCTCAGCTTGTAGACACTAGATATTGGCCACACTACCCCGATTCTGAGTGAAGGCTCCTCAGTCCTGGGCTTCAGCTTCATCTTCATGGTCCACTGAGACACTAACTCTGCTTCTTTGGCTTTGGGTTCACCATTCTCCTAGTCAATCAGAGTGGCAATACCGCCACTAGAAACACCAGTGGCCATGGCTCCACCCTTTGAAACGTCAGAGACCTTGGCCATAATTCTTGACACTATATCATCCAGCATTTTCACTCCTAGAACTGTACCTCAGAGAAATAATGGTCATTACATGAGTGGCTTTATGCACACCCATCCTCACCACAGCATTGTTCACAACAGCAAAAAGTTGGAAACAACCTACACATGATTCAACAGATTAATAAATAAAAAAAAATGGATAAACAAACCATGGTACAAGCATACAACAGAATATTAGCAAAAATAAGTAGAACAATCAATTTGTGAAGCATCTCATAACACGGAGGAAACTGGAGGGCATTCTGCTGAGTGAAATAAGTCAGTTCCAAAACAGAAAATATTGTATCAGATCACTACTTTAAAATCTCATGGAAATGATTTTCACATGAAACAAAACAATCTTTGATGGTTATCAGAGAGGGGAGTGGTGGGGATAGAAAAACACTAAATAGACAATAGATGAGTAGTAACTTTGGTGAAGGCTACGACAATACAAAATACTAGGGAAGCCAGCACATCTGGTACAAGGGAAGGTCATGGAATCTCCATAGACACATCCAGACTCTGAGGGACTGAATTGCTGGGCTGAGGGCTATGGGGATCCTGTTCTCAGGGAACATCTAGCTTAACACACTTTATAATTCAAATCTTCTATATTCTATTTTGGTGAATAGCATCCAGGGTCTAAAATGCCTGTGAGCTGTCATTTAGGATACATCTGTTGATTTTACCCTTTCAGGAGCAAGGAATAGTGAAGAATACTAAAGATATAAGGGAAAAATTAGTCCAAAAGACAAACGGACCACATCTACAACTGCTTCTAGCAAACTAAATCCAGTAAGATTAGATGCTGTCCAGCTACCACCACTGACTGTTCTGACAGGGATCAAAAAAGAGGATCCTGGACAGAGTTGGAGAAAAATATAGAACAAAATGTTAACTCAATAAAAAAGGACCAGATGTGCTGGCCTGACAGAGGCTGTAGAAACTCTGAGAGTATGGCCCCGGATACCCTTTCAGTTCAGTAATGATGTCACTCCTGAAGTTCACCCTTCAGCCAAACATTTGTCAGGCCCATAAAATAAAGGATAACTAAAGGGGCACAATAGCCTGGGAGCAAGGACTAGAGGGCAGGAGGGGACAGGAAAGCTTGTAATACGGAGGCCAAGGTTGAGAAAGAAGAGTGTTGCCCCACTATCTGGTTGTTAACCAGTGTCATGAAACAATAAGTTTACTATTTAATGAGAAACTAGTTTGTTTATAAACTGTCATCTGAAGTGCAATAAAAAAAAAAAGATTCATTCACTTAGTCTTCCTCTTTCATTGTCTGCTTTTTACATGTAGATATTATAAAGCAGCCTTGTTTTGTCTCATTCTGTTGTGGTCTCACAGTAGCTCTCTCTGAGACTGGTATTCTGTGAGATTGTTTGTGTTTAGTATAAAAACATGGCCTATTTCAGAGTGCCAGAACAGATTCTGAATGGTTATGGCTGCTTTACTTATTTATGTTTCTCTATTTCTTTCTCATGCAAAATATCCTACAACGCTCAGAACAGCCCTGCATAACAAAGAATTTTCTAGTCCAAAATATCAATAATACTGAAGTTGAAAAATCCTTCCCTAGACACAGAACCATAATATGCATTGTTGTTGTCTATTCTGACTCACAGTAACCTTATATAACAGAATGAATCATGTCTAGTTCCATGTCATACTATTACCACTTTTTGAGCTGATTTTTGCAGCCACTGTGTCAGTACAGCCTGTGAAGTGTCTCCCTCCTCTTTGCTGATGCTCTAATTTACCAAACATGATGTCCTCATCAAGTGATTGATTTTTCCTAATGAATTCTTCAAAGTGAGCATCATAGATTGAATTGTGTCCCCCCAAAAATATGTGTAGTTATTTAGCTGGACCAGGATTCCTTGTATTCTGTGAATGCTCCCCATTTTGTGATTTTTCTGATCCTGTAAATCTTAAATCTCTGCCTGTGATTAACAGAGTGGATTGTGTTAGAGAGGATTAGGGTGGGACTGTAAATCCTTTCATAAGATCAACTCCCTGCTCTATGATAAAAGGAGTTTCCCTGGAGTATGGCTTCTACCACCCTTTATCTTTTCATTCCATGAGAGATAAAAGGAAAGGGAAGCAAACAGAGAACTGGGAACCTCATACCACCACGAAAGCAGCACTGGGAGTACAGCATGTGAGTCACACCTGAGGTTCCTGCACCAAGACGATCCCTGACCTCCCCGATCAGAGACTGATGCAGCTCAAGACCTTTCCTCCAGAGCCAACAAGGGGGAAAACTTTGCCCTGGAAGCAGACATCCTGAATTTGGATTTGTAGCCTACTGGACTGTGTAAGAATAAACTTTCCTTTGTCAAAACCATCCACGCTATGCTATTTCTATTAGAGCAGCACTAGTTGGCTAAAATGGCAAGCAAAGCAAAGTCTTGCCATCCTTGCATCTACGGAGTATTCTGGCTGTTTTTTACTCTAATATCAATTTGTTCATTCTTTCGCAGTCCATTATATTAAGTATTCTTTGCCAATATCACAATTCCAATGTGTCAGTTTTTCTTAAAACTTGTGTTTCATTGGCCAGCTTTCATACGCATATGAGGTGACTGAAAATATTGTAGTTTGGCTATTGTGGCTTGGGTCATGTGTATCTTGTCATCAAAATGGTACCTTTACATTTTAGAATTTTAAAGAAGTCTTTTGCAGCAGAGTTGCCCAATACAATATGTCATTTGATTTCTTGACTGCTATTTCCATGGGCATTGATTGTTGACCCAAGTAAAATAAAACACTCAAAAATTTCAAATTCTTCATCATTTGTTATGATGTTTACTAGTCTACTTACAAAATTTTTATTTTCTTTATGCTTATGTGCAATTCATACTGAAGCCTGGAGTCTTTGGCCTTCATTAGTAAAGTATTTCAGGTCATTTGTTTTCAGCAAGCAAGGTTGTATCATCTGCTGGGTGGTACAGACTGCACTCAGCTACTAAACGAAAACTTGGTTGTTCAAATTCGCCAACTGATGCCACGGAAGAAAGCCCTGCTGATTTACTTCTGTAAGATTACAGCCATTAAAACTCCTGTGAAGCACTGTTTCACTCTGACACACTTGAGGTCATCATGAATTGGAATCAACTCAATGGCAACACATTTTGAGCTTCATTAGACTGTCCATAATTTACTGCACAAATACTGCCATGTAAGAAACAACCACAAAGACTCAGTGGTCTTCAACAATAAGCATTTTGGCTCACGTGGTGGGATAGTTGGCTTGGTAGCTCTGCTGATCTAGTCTGAGATCTTGCACAGGTTTGGGGACATCTGATCTACCAAGGCCTTCCCTATTGTGAGTTGGAGTGAATCAGCTCTGCTCCTCATACCTTTCATTCCCATCAGTCATCCTAGGCATGTTTCTTCCCATGGCAGTGATAGAAAAAAAGAACAGAACAAGCACCAATGTATAAACCCATTTTGAGCCTTAGTTTGCATCATACTAATTAACGCTTTAGTGGTCTAAGTAAGTCATACAGTTGATCCCAGAGTCAAAAGTGGGAGGAATGCCCTACAAATTCCCATTGCAATGAGCATGGTATAAAGAAAAGGAAGAAGACAGATCATTCTTGCCAGATATCCACCTCAATTAGGTTTCCATTAAAGATGCTTCTAGTTAATCTGAAATAACTTAAAATGAGAAGAAACAGTTGCTAACATCTGCTAATAATCAGAATGTGGAGTGTATGAAGCATGAATTTAGGAAAGTTGAAATCATCAAAAATGAAGTAAAATGCGCAAACATCATGATGATTAGAGAAAGGATTGAGGTTGTCAAGATTTCATTTTACTTGGTTCCACAATCAATGGTGAAGGAAGCAGCAGTCAAGAAATCAAAAGACAAACATCTTTTCTAGAAGAATTACAACCAGAATGCTCCTTGGAAACAAGGACAGCAAGACTGCATCTTACATCCTTTGGAATTGTTGTTATGAGAAATCAAGCTCTGGAGAAGGACATCATGCTTGGTACAGGGTCAGTGAAAAAGAGGAAGAACCTCAACAATGGACTTAAACATAAAAATGACTGATGTCATGGTTTAGGATTGGACTGTGTTTTGTTCTGTTGTGCATAGGGCTGCCATGAGTTGGCACCAACTGAACAGCTCCTAACAATGACAACAACAAATCTGTCTCCAGTCCCCAGCCTTCTCTTTGCACATAACTAGGAGCATCTTTGGGTTATGCTAGAATTGGATGAGCAGGATACACTGAGGAACTATCTAGGATAACAGAGCAACCTTGTCTTCATACGCACCATCATTGTAGGAGGTGTCCACGGTACTGCTTCCTATTCTGGCAGCATCATCATTGATTCTTGATTTGGAGCCTTGCTTAAATTGCTTCCGGTGTTATGCTAGATAAAAAGTATCTAAATGAGATAAAGAAGATTGTTGCAACATATGTGGCAGATAGTTGCCCCCACTTCCTCCAAAATTTTTACCTTTCAAACTTGATCTTTGCCAATTGCATCATGATTCCCTTATCAGTACTGCCTTGATTTCAACTAGCTATCCATGCCCACTGCTAATATTGAACCTCCCTCCTTCAAGCAGTGAGGTTATTATTTACTTACTCTATATATCCTAGCCACCTCTCATTCTTCTTGTCTTTTCTTCAGAACTGAAAACTCTGGAGCCATGGAGCACAGATGAAAACTGATATCATCTCACTCAACTATTTCTGCTGTTGTTGGACACCACCAAGTCGATTCAGACTCAGTACTCCCCTGGGACATAACAGAATTGCCCTGTAGGGTGTTTGTGACTGTAAACTTTAGGGAAGCCAACCAACAAGTGTTTCTCCCTTGGAGCCACTGGGTGGGTTTGAACTGCCAAGTTTGGGGTTAGTAGCCTAGTACCTAGCAGTAGTACCACCAGGGCTGCTCAGTCATTTATAAGATCTTATAGTCATCACAGACCTTAGATTTACGCTAACGATGTTGTCCTTTCCACTATATCACACTTAAAACACTTAATAATTCTGGAATGCAGAGCAGATTCTGCTTACTTAAATCTCTTTTCCAGAGAAGAATGAAATACTGGTGGGTAGAAATGATGTATATTCATCTGATTTTTGTAGTTGATTTGTTTCCCCAGAACATCAAGCACAGTGCACTACATAGGGAAGGTGCTGAATTTAAGTATTTATGGAGTTGACATTACATCATTCTTACAGCTTCTCTTTCTCATTAGCTTTTGCCCTCCTTTTTTGTAAGTTGATTCAATTTTTGTACTTGGGCCATACAAATATTCAATTCATTTTTGCCTATTTAATACTACTTTTTTGTTGTTTGAGAGTATTGTTTAGTGTTTTGTACATGCTAGATTTTGTATGCATAACATTTTTTTTATTAAGTTTGACTGTGCTGTACGTACAAGCACTTCTCTGATCTTTGAAGATCAGCATTTAAAGTAACACCTCTTTTGTTTATATTTTATACACATAATACACTTGTACGTCTTATAATCATTCATGCTTCTGCCTTTTTCAGTGTTACTGATTCCCAGGACCATCTCCTTAGTGAATACATGGGTATGTTAAATTTTTCTCCTCTGCATTTACTTTTTCTAAGCTCAGTCTTACTTTAGATGCCTTTTTTTCATATTTGTAAATGTGTTAGCCTTCCTTAATACTTGCAGTATCTTTAAATCTAGCGATATCTGCAACTTTGCCATAGTCATTCATGTATACCGTGACAAGTCTTTATTACCCGCACTGAAGGGGTCATCAGAACTAGATATCTATTTATTCAAGACAAAGCTTTACTAACTGACAGACCAATAGCATTAATTTCAGAATGAGTTTAAATCAAATTAAAATAATCAACCTCCATTTCCTATTTATTGATACTCAACTATATGAGTTCACATGTATTGTATTTTTATCATCTGCCTAAAGTTCTGCCCACTATACAAGGTCTGACAATTAAGTCTATGAGCTGAATTATTCTAAGTTCTACATATCTCACTGCTGAATGTTACTATGGTCACCTTCAAAGTACTCCCCTTGGGAAGCTATACACCAACACCAATGCCTATGGCACCCTTGAGGGCAATTTGGGAACTCTCTCTGGAATGGCCATTGTGCATGGTTGCAAGGTGCCAAGTTTGCAAATTTAACTCTATAGTTGTCTGTGAGGAAGTTTTTAGCCAGTAAACAGATACCTGTATTGGAATACTATCCCTACTTACCTGATTTGATCCCCGATGGCTTTTTTCTTTACTGAAAGATAAAGGAAATATTGAAAGGATGGCATTTTGATGACATTCAGGACATCGAGGGTTATACGACAACAGCTCTGATGGTCATTCCAGAAAAAACATTCCAAAATTGCTGTGAAGGGTAGACTAGGCACTGACGTTGGTGCGTAACTTCTCAAGTGGAGTACTACAAAAGTGACTGTAGTGATACTCATCAATGAGGTATGTAGCACTTCTTCCTAGGATGAGTTTGTGAACTTAATTGTAACTCTTCTTAAAGCTATCCAGAAATGCTGATGGTGGCGTGGCCAGATGCTGCATCTGCTAACAAAAGGGTCAGCGGTTTGAATCTGCCAATTGCTCCTTCAAAACTCTATGGAGCAATTCTGCTCCATACTATAGAGTCTCTACGAGTTGGAATTGACTTGATAGCATTGGGTTTGGTTTTGTGGTTTAAAAAGCTATCAGACAGGATGTCTACCATTCATTCCTTTCCAGATAATATTGCTTATCTGTCATCAAGATGTTTATGATTGTTCTCCATAGACATCTGTGCCTTTTAAAAAGTGCTTAAGTCAGCATCCAAAACTATTCTACTTACTTGTATAAAGATTAATTCAGTTCACCTGTTATTACTATATATTTTGGATACATGGAGCTTTCTCTTTTATTCATGCCTCTGAAAAAATCATATTTAATCACTGTGACATTCAGCTATCAGGACAATTGTGGACATCATATACAGGGTTATTGATTTGTTAATGTCCAAATATTCCAGTTACTACAGTCTGTGCTTTCAGAAGCTATTGTAGCAGAATCTTAATTAAGTTCTAATCACATACAGCAATTATTTTCTTATTAACACTAGAGTTAAGAAATTATTTGAGTATCTCAGTAATTTACACTTACCATTAATCTTCATTTATTTTTGGCTTCATTTACTCAATACTTTGCTGTCTTCCTTTGTGCCTGCCACACAGTTTTAAAAATACAACTTTTTAACTTTCAACATTTGTACTAACTCTGACTTATTCTTCTTTTGTAGATTTTGTTGTTGTTATTTATTTTTTTCTAGATTCACTTTGTCATTCCTTTGTATAAGTAGCAGCTATTATGGTGGACAAGTAGAGAACATGCAGGTTTACTACCCCACACTAGATTTATAACCAAGATTCCTACAAAACCCCAGATGCGAACTTAGTACTCACTCAGGAATCCAATCAACTAAACTACGAACTTGATTATTATGCATGCACTGGCATACACTCCATATTTCATCAACACTGTGGCCCCCAAATTTACTAATCCTCTCCAATCAATTAAATACCCACTCATTCCATCTGATTTAGAGTACTTCTCAGTCCTAGCTCCTTCTCAAAATCAACTCAGCAACATCAAGGATTTTGAGTTCTAAGCTCCTTCAAAGTATAGTCAAATCAAGAACATTTTCAGTCTCTTGAGGAACTATCGCCAGCCAACTTCAACTTTATGCTAAAGAATCTTCATTGGGCCATGAGAGGATCTCTACTGATTCTAACCCTCTCCTCTTAGCCACTCCTTCATCCATTTACCTTTCTACCTTTACCTTAATTCCTGACCTCCACACTGCATCTCATTCTTAATCATGTTTCTGTTATCTTACACATATGGGTTCTAATAGACTATAGTATGACAAAATCATGTTTAATCCAAAGAGTCCCAAGCCCCCTATCCAGTGGCCTACTTATTTTCACGGGCACTTTATGAAAGAAAATTTCATAAGCTAAAACATATGTATCAACTCCTATTACCTATACACACATACACATAAAGATAATCTTTTGGAATTTGTTGTAATAGGAGTTGACCTGTAGTTATCTCTTTCTTTCAGCTGACATACTTCATTCCCCCTCCCAATATCGTATACAAGTTCTCGTTTATCGCTATCTACCCATATGCTTAGCAAAATGAAAGGCAGTGCATGAGGAGTGGGGGGTAGAAAATTAGGCTTCAGTGACATGAGAAACACTCAACTGGATAGCACTTTGAGCCAAATATCACAACTCTAAAATCAGGGATGTAGTCCAAATATTCAGAGGGAAAGCAAGTAGGTGCAAGGGGCTACCAGTGAAGTCCTTTGGAGCCAATATATTATTCTGTAAAGCAACACATTTTTCCATCAATGTCTCATATTGAAAATCTACTTCAAAGTAGATACCATTAATGATTAATTACTCACTTTATGAAAGGAATAGCAATAGTGTTTTTAATGGTATATTCCCTTGTGCCATTTCAAATATTTCTCTATCTATAGAAATTTGATTACATAAAGTTTAAGAGCATAGCTCTATTATCAAGTAGCTAGAATCAAGAACATATGGAATCAAAGTAACAGGAAATTGTGAATCGTTAAAACCATTTACCCATTCAGCAATTATTAGGCCAGAATCTTTTTGGAGAAATCTAGAAAGAAATAAACTCTAGGGAAAAATGACATCTCATTCAAAGTTTTAACTGCAGTACCAGCCAAGTGGGTACTTTTCATAGATCAGCTTTCCTAGATAGGAGGTATATGTGATTTATTGAAGGCATGTTCCTCAGGAGTAAAACCTGTAAGTAGGGAGAGAAATCAGGTAAGGGAAGGGGAAAAGCCAATAAAATCATTGTCTCACGGAATTGTTAGCTGATTCTGGTCCACGGTGAGGCTCTGGATTGTAAATAGCACTGCATAGTTGTCCTACTTTGAGACAAATAGGGTAGATATCTCTTTAACCTGTATTAGTTATTTACCACTTGAAAACAAGGAAATCATAAGCTTCCAGGAATTTTAGGGCATCTTGGCTCTCATCCAGCAACAAGTCTCCAGAGAATGTGTCTCTACAGGTGTAAGCTGCTGCTACATTTTACAAAGCAGCTGGGAGGCAGGTGCACCTTCTGGAAAGGGGATCTGGACTGGGTACATAAAGAGTCAACTGCAAAAATCAATAAATATTTATTAGGTGAATGAAAGAACAAATATGGCCCAATGTGACTCTAAACCAAGCTCATATTTTATGGGAATGATGATTTTTTCTAATATTTCTTCATGGTAATGAATCTTACTAACATGCTACTAGTGTCATGCATGGCTTGATCAATGTCATTTTAGGAGACATGATTTAAGTAGCAAGTGAATATAAGCAGCTACTAAATCGAAGAACACAATCAATCAAGAAGCAATAAACGCGTGTTTGCTTTTAACGGAGCTCTTGTTGGTAAGATAAAATCAATAAGATTTCATAATCAGCTAGATAGGTAAGATGAAAAATAAGGTGGGTAGAAGAAAGTTTGGCAGAAAACACTGAAAGAAAACCCAAAACAATGTAGAATGGCTCCATAACTGTAGGCCTAAAAAGAACAACTGGAAATACACAGATTAGGCAAGTAATACCTACCACAAATTGCTTTTTCTAAATAGGCCAGTGCAGGGCCTTGAATGGCAGAAGACACAGGCGCAGTACTAGCTGGATTTACTGAGCCTAGGACATATTTAAAGGGTGCTCAGGCTATCAAACAGTGATGATTACTTTTACGAACTCTCACTCTCCTTTACCAGTGGCATCTGTGGATACAAGTGGTAAGTCTGTTAGAGCACTAGTTGCTCAAGTATGACATTAATAACTTCTGATGTAAGAATGACAGCACATAAAATTCTATGTACAGCTTTTGAACACAGCACCCTTCAGGTGTTTATGTTTCAGTCTAACCATGGTCTTCAATCTGCTTTTACAACTCATTAAAAATATTCTCCAGTCTCAACTCAGCATGATTTGTACACACAATCCTTGATTCACATTTTTTCTGATGATTCCAAAGTTTTGGTAAGTAAAACTGAATTTTCAGCACAGCCTTTTATTTTACAGAAACCCTGAGCTATCATTGCTGTACAAGAGGAAGAGTCGATGATCTGTTAATTTTCCTTGGTTTTAATTAACAGAAACTAACTGATGCGGCACACAACTAACAGGAGATTTACTAGAGATCTACAGCAGTAAGTCACATAACTGAATGGAAAGCTCAACAGTATGATCATTCTTCGTTACTCTCCGTTCAAGTTTCACGTTTAAAGAGGAGAAAATTTTATTAGTATGGCCTGTATCACTTTATGCCTGGGATCAATCAGCCTGTACAAAGGCCCAAGACCTATGAATATTCAGCAGAGAAATCCCTGGTGTCAAGGAAGCCATCCCAGTGTATGCTGACTTATACATTAGATTTCATCACTGGAGTGTCTAGTCAACTCTTTAATACTTACATCTAATTAATTTTTTATTTGATTTTGTTTTTGTTGTTGGAAATACACAAACAAAACACCAATTCAACTATTTCTACATACACAATTTAGGGATACTGAATATATTCTTCAAGTCGTGCAACCATTTGTACCCTCTTTTTCCAAGTTGTTTCTCTCCCACTACAACAAACTCATTTGTCTGACTTAGGGTCAGTTTTTACAAAAGAAAAACCAATGAAGTTTCTTTTTCTGTCTATATGTTCACATATACAAATACGTAGAGAGAGAGATTTATAATAAGAAAATGGTCCACATGGTTGTAGAGGCTGGAAAGTCCCAAGTTGGACTGGAGGCTTCTCTCAACTATCACACATGCAGGGACTGGTGAAGCGAAGATCCAAACTTCAGAGACTGACAAATCCCATGATCAGTAGGCAAGAACCAGAGGTTAGATGAATATGATTCAGAAGCAGGATCGAGAGTAAGAAGAAGTCACAGAGCTTTGCCAGAAAGTTCACCTGAATTGAGTGCAATCAATTCATGAAAGAAATTCCTTCTCAACTGATTGGCTATTCACAGTACATCTTGTAATGCAGGTGATTGCATTGTATCAGATCTCAACATGGAGGTGGTTACATCATTATACAACTGCCAAACTACATCATAGCTGCCAAACCACAGAGATTTATAGCCCAGCCAAGCTGACACACAACTTTGACCATCATACTGCTCCCTAACTTTTCCATCTAATCTTTTGAGTTGCATTGTCTATTTGATCCCATATAGACAGATCTTAAAAGCACACAGTGTTCAAAGTCAACATTCTCTACTAATTAAACTACATTATTATTTGATTGCTGTCAGTAAGTTGTGAAAGTTTTAAAGTTTACATGGAAAAAGTTGTCATATATTTTAAACAGAGACAAAGGGGGAAGGAAAAAAAAAACAGTAGCTGCAAAGGCTGCTCATTTGCAACCAAAGACCTCATAGAAATTAGTTCTTTCGTCTGGTGGTTTAAGATCATGACTTTATGGGACATTCAAGTTCATTGGCCTAATAACCCATTTAGTGCTTCTGCTCTACCTACTAGTTCGTTGCATATTGCCTGAGATCTTGAAAGTTTGCAGATAGTCAGTGTTACAACACTCGGTCTCTACCTTTCTGGAGCAGCAGCAGAAGACATAAAATAGAAGTAGAAGGAAATTGAATACATGACTAATTGCCTCAGAAGCAACTGCTTCCTTTGCTATGAAACCAGAACTAGATGGAACCTAGCAAGCATTGCAAAACATTTCAATCAATGATTCTCTAGGAGAATATTGACCAAAGTTGAGGCGGGGGGGTTGGGAGGAAGGTGGAACATAATTTCAAATTCTCACAGAATCAAGATGTTCTGGAGCCATAGGGGCTAGATGAAGTTTCAGAACTATTGGCTTGACATAATCTTTAAAGCTAAAGTCAAAATATTCCCAAAAATCTTCATAAAATCAGTTTTCTTTCTTTCTTTTTTTTTTTTAAATGGGGAACCAAATGAATTTAGATCCATGGGTACCAAGATTATGCTTTAAAGTAGCATTTTAAAGTGAAATTAAAGGTTTCAACATGTGATACAGATGTTACTCTAAATTTTTTTATTATTATTATTGTAATTGAATGAAAGTATACAATCCAAGTTAAATTTGCATGCCTGCCTATCTACAGCTCCTTCTGCTGTCCTTGCCCAGTGACAGCACACTCTTCCTTTCCGTTCTATGTATGTCATATCCTCTTAACAGTCTCATCTCCCCTCCTCTCCACCCTCTCCTCTCCACTCTAGTGAGAGGCCTGTAGGATGACATCCTGTAGATGCATAGAACCATAAAGTGTGCACACCATATGGTCACCTTGTGTCCCTGAGTCCAATCCATTCCTGTCTGAAGAGTTGACTTCAGCATTGATTTATGATCATGTTCACAGGAGAACTCTCGGGCCTTCAGACCATCAATCGCAGTCTTTTAGTAGAGTTCTGGAGGTGCACTCCTCTCTTTCTCCTGTTGCCACTGGGACTCTAAAATGTTTCTTTGTTTTTTCTTTTTGTTTTTTGTTAACAAAAGATCAGAAAAGGAAAACTATTTCTCTAGTTCCCGGTGCTCGTATCCCACAACTCTTAGGCTTACTTTTTTTAAAGATTGCCTCTTTCTCAATAAGTTATCATTATTTCTTATTTCCACTTTGGTTTAACTAGTCAATCCACTGTTGGTTGGACAGGGCTTGCTGTCTAATCTTAAAATTGTAACTGTACAGTGAGATGCTGCATAGCATTAACTTTGCTCTTTATCTGTAGTGACATGCCTAGCAGAGTGTATTATAGGCACTGAAACCAAAACACTAAACCCAATGCTGTCAAGTCTACAATGACCTTATAGGACAGAGTAGAATTTTCCACAGGATTTCCAAGGCTATAAACCTTTTTGGAAGTAAACTGTCACATCTTTCTCCTATGGAGCACCTGGTGGGTTAGCACTACCAAACTTTTGATTATTAGCTGAGCATCTGATTTAACCACTGCAGCACCAGGGCTTCTGTGGGCACCAAAACTAAATGTTTATTGAATGAGTAGGTGAATGAATGATTGTATCTCCTCCTCCTCCTATATAACTTCAGCCTTTTATTTATCATTAGCAATAAAAGGTGGAATGCAGAAGATTTGAAGAAACATAAAATCCAGATTGGTCAGTTTTTCAGTCTAAAAGCATGTCTAACAAAATGCTCCATAAGGAGGGTGTAATAAATTCAAAACTGTTTACTATTATAAAATTTGAGCTTTAGATTTGTATTTCAGTTACTCATTTGTGTTATTCTAGGAATCCATTGGCATGGATGATTTAAAATTGACCACTTTCATTAATTTTGTTAAAGGTCTAACTTGTAGACCTGTGTTTTAGGCAAAAGAAAAGAGTAAAAAACACATCCTTGTATTTTCTTCTTCACAATAAATCTGAATCCATTCACTCGGTTGGCTGGACTTGTACTTCTTGGATCATAAAATTTGTCCTCTGTAAGCCCAATGAATGGTAATAATGATGCGAACAACAAATTTTGCAGCTTCAAGGACATGTCAGTATTATTTAAGACCTAATATAAACTCACCATCATGTTGCTTTCATCAAATTTCTGAGGCATCAGGAGTGTAGTTTGACGTTCTATACTCAACTTGCAGTTCGTGCAATTATCAATGTTTCAGAAATGTTGATCTCTGCTATCCAATCAGAATCTGTAATTTGCCTACAAACTCTTTCTTAGTGGTCATATGTGTGGAAGTTTTCCCAAGCAATTCTCATTTACTGTGGAAATGGTCACATGTTCTATCATGGCTATTATTATGAAAACTGTAAAATAATACATTCTCATAGTACAAAGTCTTTTATTAGTTAATGTTTAAGGCACATGATTTTTTGTCTGTCCCTTGTGTACTCATTCTTTTTTATTATTATGATTAAGTGAAAGTATACAATCCAAAACAATTTTGTGTACTCCCCGATCTGCAACTCCATCTGTTCTCATGCTGTGACAACATCCTTTACTTCTAGTGTCCTCTTACAACTCTGACAATAAACTTTTGATTATCAGCTGAGCACTTGATTTAACCACTGCATCACCAGGGCTTCTGTGGGCACTAACACTAAACGTTTATTGAGTGACAAGATGAATGAATGATTGTATCCCCTCTTCCTCCTTCATAACTGAGGCCTCTTATTTATTATTAACAATGAAAGCTGGAATGTACAAGATTCAAAGAAACATAAAATCCGGATTGGTCAGTTTTTCAGTCTAAAAACAAGTTTAACAAAAGGCTCAGTAAGGAAGGTGTAATAAATTCAAAACTGTTTACTATTATGAAATTTGAGCTGACACCTGTCCCCTCCTCTCTACCCTCTCCTCTCCCATCTAGAAAGAAATCAGTAGGACAGTCCACTATAAATGTATGAAACCATAAAGTACAGATACCACATGCTCACACTGTGTGCCAAGTCCAGTTCATTCTTGTCTGAAGAGTTGACCTCCATACTGGTTTCAGGTCTGGGCCAGCAGCGAGGCTAGGGGCCATGTTCCCCGGGGACCTGCAGGCTGCTGGACCATCAATTCTGGTTTTTTAGTAGAGTTCTTGAACTTCACATCTCATTTTCTCATGCTACATCAGGGACTCTATGTTGTGCACCCCATCACGGCTTTCTTTGGTGGTGGCTGGGTATCATCTGGTTCTTCTGTTCTCATGTTGTTGTAATCTCCCATTCACATGGGTCCTGCTATCTCTTGCACTTATTTTAACTTGTGTCTTTGATCTTCTTGGTCGTCATCTGTTCCAGATAGGTTGGGGCTATTTGATGTTTCTCAGATGGCAGCTTGCTAGCTTTTAAGACCCCAGATGCCACTCACCAATATGGGGTTCAAAAGACATGTAGCAAATGACTAGTTATGCCAGTTGACTTTGATGTTCCCTGAAAACATGGTCCACAGACCACTGGCCCTCCTACTCCATCATTTGAAATGTTGGGTTGAGTTTAGAAAAAATAGTTTATGATGTAGTCTCTTTTTGCTGATCTGCCATCTACTGTGTGCTGTCACTTCCTTCACCTAACCAAATTCCTATTGACTAATCTATGAACATACTTCTCCCTCCTTCCCCACCCTTGTAGCTATCAGAGTCTTTTCTTCTGTGCATAAGTCCATTTTTAAGCCTTTATAGCAGAGGTCTTATACAAGACTTGCCCTTTTCCAGCTGAATGATTGGCAAGCCCCCATTCCCGGCTTACAAAAAAGGCACCCAACTTATGGAGTATCTTGGGGCCCAGCAACAGATACTATGTTATGGCTCACTGAAGGGAGGGGGAATGGCACTGCTACGCTTAGCCACAAGACACCACTACATTCTCTATATGCCGTTTTCTTGAAAACTGCTTTTCTGCTGAAAGAGGCACTATCCAGTACCAGCCAGGCCTTCATGGGTTGCAGGCCACACCTCCTAGCTGGAAGAGATGGTGACCTAGTTGTGCAGTCTCTCAGGGGCTGCATCCACAGACTCTATAACATGGATCGAAGAAGAGAGGGGTAAGGGTGCTACCACACTCTGTTGCCAACTGCCGCTATGTTCTCTAGGTACAATTGTCTTAAAAAAAGCTTTTCTTCTGGGAATGGTACTGTCCAGAAAAGCACTGTGCTCAGTGTGACAGCCAGCCCCAGTTGGATCCTCAGACATGGCTGTCTCCACTTTTCAGCTGACTAAGATGGTGTGCTGTCTGAGCGACCTCTCCCACACTGAACCAACTGTATCTACAGCACAGCTAAGAGAAGAGAGGACGGAGAGTCACTGGTACCCTCAGTCACCAGCCTCTGCTGGGTTCTTTAGATGTGACTGTCTGGAACACACCCTCTCTGCTGAGAAGGATGCTGTTTACTTACACACTGCAGCTCAGCATGGCAATAGGCCCCTGCCAGGCTCTCAGGCTCAGCAGTTCCAGTCCCCCAGTTAACAAAGTAAGCTTCTCAGCTGCTGCACCAACAGAAGTGGTACTCTTTGCACTGCCATCTTGCATCCAACAACAGTAGTTCTCCCCTTCCTGTTGCCCATTCTGATCTCATAACCATATGCCTGATCTTGGGGCTCTCAGAATGTCTACTCTGCTGTGTTCAGTTGTTTTTCTAGACCTTAGTTCTCAGAGTGAATTAAGGAGTACTGTGACTAGTCCACTATCCTGGCTTCTCCTCCATATTATCATTCTTGATAACCAAAATAAAATTTTTCATTAGTGTGTGTATATGTGATTTTTAAATAGAAAGTTGTATTCCACTACAAACTGTAATAGCTTGTTTCAAAGTATGCTCATCTTTCCCTTGCTCCTTCTCCACCTAGATTGTTTCATTAAGAGTCTCGCCTCCCTCCTAAAATACCCAGTTATAAGTAATGATTGTCCCTCTACCACTCCATGGATGTTGGCATTGTCATTTCAGCACATCATCATTGGCAGTCATATACTTCATATGTGCTACAAAACAGTCATGCCTGTGACTATACAGGAGACAGAGTTCATTGGCTTGATTGTCCATATGTGAAATTGCAATCAAAGATCCAGATACTTCTGTTCCAGCACTTTGTCTTTGTTTGCCATTGTCTTTGTATGCCATTTGTCTTTGTTTGCTCAGCTGTCTCTCCAGTAACCTGTTATCTGCCTAACAGAGGGGGCCACATTTTGAAACTTCCTCCCCAAAATAGCACAGCACCTGGCACATAGTTAATCAAACTCCTACTTAACAAAAATTGGCTGGCTGAAGTACGCACAGAGTATGCCCATAGGAAGTCTTAGCCAGGTTGTCATACCATTTGTGTCAGTAGAACGAAAATAAAACAAAACTTGAATAAAGAAGAAAGTAGAGGAATGTGTTAAAAATAATCTCACCTCAGGAGGTGGTGGAGTCAAGATTGCAGACTAAATACATGTCTCCCTGGATCCCCCTGGAAACCAAGACCTGAACTGATAATTAAACAGAGTCTACTAGACACCTAGTGAGCCCTAGGATACAGCATAGGGCTGTTAATTTGGCCTTCATACCACTGAATACAAATCATCCTTTCTTTCACTGACTCCACTCTCGGGGAGCAGGGGCTTGTACAGACTGAAGGTAACTCACCATTATAACTTTTTTTTCTGTCTTAGCTGGTGGGTGGAGCTGGGATTTCACTAGCAGCTGATCTCACACACACAGCTGTGGAGTTGGCAAGCACAATTGCCATATTCTCAGATCCCGGCTTTGACTCTGTGCATCTCATCACCTTTGGCCTATCTGTCTACCTCTGCCATATACTAGCCATACGGAGGCAGTGGCAAGTTTGTGCAGGATGCCATGTGATTCATAGGCAGATGGAAATACCCATACATGGAGCCACAGCTAGACTTAATTCCTACGCTCTTAATTCCTAGAGTGTTTTTCCAACAAAGAGGTGGTGTTTTACACAGTGTTGCCTAAGGCTGGGGCCCGGCAACAGAGGCTGTGGATTCTGAGCATCTCGGCACCTTTGTCCTCTCTTTCTGCCAGTAGCCTGATCCAAGCCTGGTAGCAAGCTTGTGCAGGAGACCATTTTGTTCCACTGGGAGGTGGAATACCCATACAGAAGCCACAGCTGGACCTAATTCCCAGGCTGGGAGGCAGCACATGCCCCAAAGAGAGTGTTTTTCCAGCAGAAAAGCATAATCATTTGTGGTGACTCCTACAGCTGTTGCCCAATATCAGAGGCCAGCAGGCAGTAGCCTTTCCATATTTTGAGCTAGTTTATAACATGAGGGATTCAATATACAGGTGCTTACTTTTCCAGCTGGGAAGAAGGACCTATATACCTGAAATCCTGACTGACTCTGGAAATTGTCAGATACTTTTTGCCTCTCATTCTAAGATGGCCTGGAGAAACAACCATGGTCCATCCTCACAGCATCTCTTCCAGTCTCCACTGAATGACATGAAGCACCAAAAGCAACAAATTCTGGAGAAAACTGTAACCAAGAAATCACCCATGGCTCCAGGGGGCCCACAAAAGAAAGCACCTCAGAACTACCAAGATGAAGAAACTTTTCTGAAACTATTGGAAGATGAATAAAAAAGATTATATAGACAGCCCCCCCTAGACCTTATACTAAGTGCAGTAGAGCAGAATGAAAAATTAAGCAAGATGTTCGATCTGATGGAACACCAGAACTCTGAAATCCAACAGATCAAGAACAAAATCAAACACATAGAAACTACGGGTCAAAATCAAGAAAACAGAATGGAAAAAATAGAAAATAGACTTTCTGATTTGGAAGACAGAGCTACTGACTCCAGCATCTATGAGGAGAAATCAGAAAAAAGAAAAATGAAGAAGCATTAACAAGCATGTGGGACTCTATTGAGAGGAACAATTTATGATTAATTGAGTTTTCTGAACAGGGCAAGACACCTGAGAACACAGAGAGTATTATTGCTGACCTGCTGACAGAAAACATTCCAGAAATTGTGAAAGAAAAGAATATAGATGTCCAAGATATATATTGAACACCACTCTATATACATTTCAAAAGAAAGTCTCCAAGACATATAATCAAGCTTAACAAAATGAAACACAAGCAGGAACTCTTAAAGGCAGTGAGACTCAAAGCAAAGCTAACCTTCAAAAGGAAACCTGGTAGGCTTTCATCAGATTTCTCAACAGAAACAATGCTGGCACAGAGACAGTGGCATGACACATTCAAAGTCGTGAAGGAGAAGAACTTCCACCCAAAAATTACATATCCTGCATAACAATCTTCCAAATATGAAAATGCTATTAAGACATTTGCAGATAAACAGAAACTCAGAGACCATAAAAAACAAACCAAAGCTGCAAGAAATACTGAAAGAATCTCTTGGCTTAGAAGAACAAAACCACTAACTTCATATTTTATAAGGAATTACAGGACACATCACCCAGAATCCTACTCATTTACAGAAGGCTCCAAACTCAATCAGAGCTGTAACAGTAAAAAATAATCCAGTGATCATATCATGAAAACTATGATGTCATCATATTAAAAAGAGGGATGTACTATAGTCATTATAGTCCTTCCAGATGGAGAGAAAGTTGATAACAATGGTAGTAATTGAAATTGGATTTATACATAGTTTATTAAGGGTGACCTTAGGGGCAGCTGTAAAACACAATAAATATGAAGCATATCAAGACACACAAAACAGGAGTCTAAACAACCACAAAATCAACCCTGAAAAAGGTGAAAAATCAACTCACAAAGAAGAATGTCCCAGAACAGACTAATAAGAACAACAGAGAAAACATCAATACAAAAATAAACATACCACAATGGTAGCACTGAACATATACCTATCAGTAATCACATTGAATGTGAATGGACTGAATGCTGCAGTAAAGAGACATTGAGTGACATCTTGGGTCAAAAGATACAACCCATCCATATGTTGCCCACAAGAAACTCACCTTAGACTTAGAGATATGAACAAACTGAAAATTAAAGGATGGAAGAATGTATATCAAGGCAACAATGAACAAAGAAGAGAGGGTGTGGCAATTCTAATCTCAGACAAAATAGATTTCAGTGCAAAATCCACCATTATGGACAAGGATGGACGCTATTTATTGCTGAAAGGTTCAGTACACAAGAAGGACTTAACAATATTAAATATATATGCACCTAATACTACAGCACCTAGATACATCAAAGAAACATTGACTGCACTCAAAATGAGATAGATCACTCCACAATAATAGTGGGAAACTTCAACATTCCACTCTCAATACTGGACATATTGTCCAGAAAAAAATCTCAATAAAGACATAGAAAACCTTGTTGCCACAATTAACCAATGAGACCTCATCGACATATACAGAACTTTCTATCCATCAGCATACAACTACACCTTCTTCTCCAGTGCACAAGAAACATCCTCCAGAATAGACCATGTATTAGGGCACAAAGCAATTCTCAACAAAATCCATACCACTGAATTAATGCAAAGCATTTTCTCAGATCAAGGTCATAAAAGTTGAAATCAATAGCAGAAAAAACATAGATAGAAAGTAGAACTCATGGAGACTGAACAACATCTTCCTCAAAAAACCACGGGTTATACTATAAATCAAGGATGAAATAAAGAATTTTATGGATTCCAACAAGAAAGAAAACACTGCCTACCAGAACCTATGAGATACAGCCAAAGCAGTGCTCAGAGGTCAGTTTATCTCCATAAATGCACACATCGGGATGGAAGAAAAAACCAAATCTAAGAGCTAACCCTACAGTTTGAACAAGTAGAGAGAGAACAACAGAGGAACCCCTCAGGCACCAGAAGAAAACAGCTCATAAAGGTTAGAGCAGAACTAAACGAATTAGAGAACAGAACAACACTTGAAAACATTGAAAAGACCAAAAGCTGGTTTTTTGAAAAGATCAACAAAATTGACAAACCACTGGCTAAGCTTACTAAAGAAAAACAGGAAAGGAAACAACTCAAATAAGAAATGAGAGGGGAGTGGTCATAACAGATCCAACAGAAATAAAAAATATCATAATGACTACTATGAAAGACTGTACTCTAACAAATTTGAAAACTTAGAGGAAATGGAGAAATTCCTAGATTCGTTTCACCACACAAATTATCACAAGGCGATGCAGAACAGCTTAATAAACCCATCGCAAAGGAAAAGATTGAAGCAGTCATCAAGAAACTACCAACCAAAAAAAACCTGGGCCTGGATGGCTTCCCCACAGAATTCTACCAAGCTTTTAGATAAGAGCTATCTCCAATACTACTGAGACTATTTCACAGTATAGAAAAAGGATGAAATACTCCCAAATTCATTCTATGAAGCCAGCATAACCCTGGTACCAAAGCCAGGGAAAGACCCAACAAAACAGAGAACTACAGACTTATATCACTCATGAACCTCGATGCAAAAATCTTCAACAAAAGTCTTGCCAATAAAATACAACATATCAAAAAAATAATCCCATAGTGACCAAGTTGGATTCATACCAGGGCAAGGCTAGTTCAATATCAGAAAAATAATTAATGTGATCAACCACATAAATATCACAAAAGACAAGAATCATCTGATTTTGTCTACTGATGCAGAAAAGGCATTTGATAAATTCCAACATCCATTCATGCTAAAATCCTTCAGCAAAATAGGAATAGATGCCAGTTCCTGCATGCAATAAGGCCTGTTTATATAAAGCCAACTTCCTACATCACCCTGAGTGGAGAGAGACTGAAACGGTTTCCCTTGAGAACAGAAACTAGACAGGGAGATGCCCACTCTCACCTCTCCTATTGAACATTGTACTAGAAGTTCTAGTCAGGGCAATTAGAAAAGACCAAGAAATAAAGGGCATCTGCTTTGGCAAAGAAGAAGTAAAATCTCCCTATTTGCAGATGATATGATTGTATGTGCAGAGAATCCTAAAGAATCCATAAGTAAACTACTCAAACTGATAGAACAGTTCAACAAAATCTCAGGATACAATATAAACATAGTAATCAGTAGGATTCCTTTATACCAACAATGAGATTATTACGGAAGAAATCACCAAATCAATACCATTTACTACAATCCCTAAGAAGATAAAATATCTAGGAATAAATCTAACCAGAAAAATAATGGACCTTTACAAAGAGAATTGCAAGCCCTTACTGCAAGAAACTGAGAGAGACTTACATAAATGGAGAAACCTACCCTGCTCGTGGAAAGGATGACTTAACATAGTGAAAATGCCTATTTTACCTAAAGCAATCTACTTATACAATGCAATCCCAATACAAAGTCCAGTGATATTTTTTAATGAGATGGAGGAACAAATTACCAACTTTGTTTGGAAAGGGAAGACGCCCCAGGTAAGTAAAGCACTACTAAAGAAGAAGAACACACTTGGAGGCCTCTCATGACCCAACTTTAGAATCTATTACACTGCCACAGTATTCAAAACAGCCTGGTACTGGTACAAAAACAGACAGATAGATAAATGGAACAGAAATGAGACCCCAAAGATGACACTATCTTCCTATGAACAGCTGATATTCGGCAAAGGCCCTAAGACATTAAACTGGGGTAAAAACCATCTCTTCAACAAATGGTGCTGGCAAAAGTGGATATCCATCTGCAAAAAATTGAAACAAGACCCATATCTTACACCTTGTACAAAAACCAACTCTAACTGGATAAAAGCCAAGTGCAAAAGACCTAAATATCAAATACAAAACGATTAAGCTTATCCAAGAAAAAGTAGAAACAACAGTGGAAGTTTTGATACACAATATAGACAGACTTCAAAATCTGTCAAACAAACCACAAACAACAGAAGAGAAAATAGATGAATGGGAACTATTAAGAATCAAACACTTTTGCTCATTCAAAGACTTTATTAATAGAAATAAAAGGCCACCTACAGAATGGGAAAAAATATTTGGCAACTATATGTCAGACCAATGCCTGATCTCCGTACTCTATATGGTACTACAAAATATCAACAAGAAAAAGATAAATCATCCAATTAAGCAATGGGCAAAGGAAATGGACAGACACTTCCCTAAAGAGGAGATCCAGGCAGCCAAGAAACACACACATGTAGACATGCTCACGATCATTAGCTTTAAAGAAATTCGAATCAAAACAACAACGAAATACCATCTCACCCCAACAAAGTTGGCCATGCTCCAAAAAACGCAAAACAACAAATGCTGGAGAGGCTATGGAGAAATTGGAACTCTCCTACACTGTTGGTGAGATTGGAAAATGGTGCAATCTCTTTGGAAAGCAATCTGACACTACCTTAAAATAATGGATATAGATATATCATTTGACCCAGCAATTCCACTGCTTGGAATATATCCTACAGAATCAAGGCCATTCACACCAACTGATACATGCACACAAATGTTTATCTCAGCACAGTCCACAATAGCAAAAAGATAGAATCAACCCAGATGTCCAACAACAGAGGAATGGATAGTTAAGCTATGGTATATATGCACAATGGAACACTATGCAAAGATAAAGAACAACACTGATTTTAGGAAACATCTTATAACCTGGTTTCAACTGGAGGATATTACATTGAGTGAAAGTAGTCAGCAACAAGGACAAATATTGTATGAGACCACTATGATCACAACTTAAAAACAGACTCATGCACAGAAGAAAAGAATCTTTGAGGTTGCAAGAGTCAGAAGGGAGAGAGGTTTTAGACTACATGGTTGACAGAAACTTGGTTGAGTGAAATCAGTGACAACACACATTAGAAAGAAGATCACGATTAACTGGATGTCTTCCTCCCATCTTACTCTAATATTACAAGGACAGAGTAGCTGGGGCAGGAGGGTGGGGAAATCAAGGGGAATTGGCACAACTAGCATTTTGCTAAGATGTCCCTCTGCATCCCACATTGGCGAGTGGTGTCCAGGGTCTTAAAAGCTGCCAAGATGCCATCTGAAGGTACAGCAAATGGTCCCAACTGAGCAGGAATGGATGATCACCGAGGACCAAAACGACATGGGAGAAAGAGAACCCAGAAGACAAAGACCCATGTGAGTGGCTGACTACATCAACTTGTGACCAGAAGAACCAGATGGTGCCTGGTCACCAAGAGTGATAGCTGTGATGGACCTCACAAAGTTGAGTCTCACTGACAACACAAGAATAAAAAGGGGTGCACCCTGAGATCTTTATTAAAAGACCACAATTGGTGGTCCAAGTCCTCGGAGTTCACCTGGGAGCCTGGCCCCAGGCCCTGAAGCTTCCCCTGTCCATAAATCATAATGGAGGTCAACTCTTGGACAGGAATGGATTAGACTTGGAGACACAGAGTAACCGTATCATGTGTGCACTTTATGGTTCTATACATCTATCGGATGTCGTCCTGCTGACCTCTTACAGAGGGAAGGGGAGTGTGTGGAGAGGAGGGGATAGGAGATTGTTGGGAGGACAAGACATGTATGGAGCAGAGAGGAAGAGTGCTGTCACTGTGCAGGTAGAGCAGTGGGAGCTGCATACAGGTGGGCATGCAAATTTATATGGGAATGTACATTTTCATTCAATCATAATTAAAAAGAAAATTAAAAAAGAGGGATATACCATCAAATTTTCATGTTTAAAAAGACTTAAAATAATAATAATAATAATAATCTCACCCCAGTAAGGCTGGCATTAATCCAAATAAAAAAAGAAAAGCTATTAATGTTAGAGAGGTTGTGGGGAGGCAAGAGATCTTCTACACTGTTTTAGGGAATGTAAAGTGGTAGAATCACATTGTAAATTGATTTAAGGTTTTCTTCAAACTCTAGAAATAGAAATAACATACGATCTAACAATCCCACTGTTTAGACTATATCCTAGGGAAATAAATGCTCTCACATGAATAGACACATGCACGTCAATGTTTATTGCAGCACTCTCTATAATAGCAAAAAAGATGGAATCAACCTCAGTGCCCATCTACAGATGAATGAATAAACAAATTATGGTGTATTCACACAGCAGAATACTATGCAATGATAAAGAACAATGATGGTCTTGGGAAACATCTGATACCATGGAGTTATCTGGAAGACATTATGCTCAGTGTAATTAGTCACTCATACAAGGACAAATATTGTACGAGACCACTACTAGAAGGAATCAAGAAAAGGTTTAAGCACTGAAGAAAGTAATCTTGGATGGTTAAAAGGGAGTGGTGGAAAGGAGAAGGCTATTCATGGATTAGATAGTAGGCAGGAATTGGGTTAAGTGAGGAACGTGACTGCATGCAGTAGAAGGAAGAGTCACACTGCTGGGCTACGCCAAAAGCTAAGTTTTCCTAAGTCCAACCCTACATTTCGAAAGTCAGAGTATCAGGGAAAGAGGTCTGGGTACCATGGTTTCAGGGTAAATCTAGGTCACCTGGCATAACTAAGTTTTTCTTAAGGAAATGTTCTGTATCCCATTTTGTTGAGTGGCATCTGGGGTCCTAAAAATTAGGAAGCTGCCATCTAAGGGACATCAACTGGTCCCAATCCACGGGGAGCAGAGGAGATTGAAGAACATTAAAGCCATGAGGAAAACATGAGCCCAGGAGACAGAGGGGCCACATGATCATGAGTCTATATCAGCTTGAGTCCAGAAGAAATAGATGGTGCCTGGCCAACACAAATGACTGCCCTGACAGGGAACACAAAGTAGAGTTCCTGACATAGCAGGAGAAAAATGAATCTAGAATTCTATTAAAAGACCAGACTTGATGGGGGTTCCCTGAGATCATGGCCCCTGTACTAGCTGCTAGTCCAGAGCTGCTAGTCCAAAGCCAAACCTCAAGACAAAAATTGGACAGGAATATATGGCATACAGTGGAGCTGATGAAGTGTGCCCTTCTTTGTTTAAATACATACGTGAGGCTGTAGAAGCAACTCCTCTCTAGAGGCAAGATGGGAGGATGGAGAGGAGGGGACAGGAGTTGGTTGAATGAAAATGGGAAGTATAGGGTGGAAAAGAGGAGTGTGCTGTCACAAGGCTGAGAAAGCAACTAGGGTTGTACAGAGGAATGTGTGCATAGTTTTGTATGGCAAATTGACTTAGATTGTAAACTTTCACTTAAAGTGCAATAAAATACTTTAAGAGGGGAGAAAATTCAGGTACTTTTTACTGCTGCTAGTTGAAAATGATGCTTTTTGCATAACAAAATATATTCTGACTCACGCTTTTGATAAGACGGGTGCATAATACGGATAAGATCTGAGCCACATTGTCATCCTTTATTTTTTATTTTGTAGGCATGGCATTTGTGTATAAATGTTTGAGAAAGAAAAAAATACTCTTTTTTGAATGTTATGTCTGCAAATAAAATATGTACATGTATTTGAGACTTGGTTTGACAGTACAGCAGTATATTTAAGATAAACTATTTATCTTCCACACACACATTTCACTGTTTTAACACATCCATTTGTTTCTGGAATGAAGGCAGAGGCCTGATGGTGGGAGGGAGTAGAGAAAGAGGGGAAGAAAGAGAGGCAGTCAGGGAGCTGTGTGTTGTGGCATTTCAGCTTTCCTCTTGACGGCAAAATTCTAACTGGAATACAGTTTTGTTATCCCGGATGTCAGTTCACAAATCATGAATTAAGCAGCTGAAGCCAAGTGGCACCTAGCAGTAAAACTGGCATTTCTCAAAATATTGGCAGATCGAGCAAGCAACTGTTGATTTTAAATGTTTAATGAGCAATATGCTACTTATTCCGGTAATACTGTTGTGTTTGCCTAACCTTTCTCAGGCTGCCTCCGTCTGCTTCATTACTGGGAAGGTTCCAAAAAGGGACGACGAGTCGATTTGGGAGAAGACAGAGGGTGGACAAAATAAGGAAGAACATTAGGAAGGAAAAGTTAACTAAAATTATCCTACAGATGATGGGGAAATATCCATCTCTTCTCAGATTCATATTACAGAGACTTACACAGCGCTCTGTGAATCTAAGTATGTTATTCCTTACACATTTATGATCACAAGAGAGGAAAATAGAAAAAGGGGAAAATAATACCAGTCTTACTAGTGCATGGTTGAAAAGAAAAACATATATGGTAAGAGAGAAGTCCTGGGTGAGAGAGTCTGAAGAGTTAAATCCTGAGACCCAACCTTGATGAAGTTACTCTGCACAAGATTGTGAAAAGTATCCTTGGTCCAGAGAGTCAATCTATGGCTGAATTTCAAGAGAAATCCAATTAAAGTAAAAAAGGGTAAGAGTGAAAGCAACAGTTACTTTGTTTTGTAGTTTTTAGTGGACATCCAGCGAACAGCAGGTGACCCCTCGGCTACGTGGGATGCGGTTTCTGATTCCAACCGGTGATCACTTTACGGCCTAAGGCAAAAAGTCTGATGACCGCGTGCCACACTTTTTCTAGCTTATGTAATGAAGATGCTATCCCTGCAACCACATAAATGTTTAATTCTTTCTAGAATCTTACAAAGCCCTGACAGACTTCAGGAAATTCAGTCAAGAGAGCACTGTCAGGTGAGACACGCAGAGAGAAACGTAGAGTAGAAAGAGCTTGCTCCCTCTCTTTATGTCTCTCCTCTTTGCTGTTTCTCTCTCTGTTTCTCCCTCTCAGTACTTTGATTTTCTTTGGATGGAACTATTCTTTTGTACCCTGAAACAGTGCTTCTGTCTTGGTGTCTCTATTTATTTCAATACTATACTGCTAATTCTTTTTTTCCTTTTAGTCTCTGCCTTTCCCATAACCTGCTAGGGGCTTTGGGACCCTGGATGGCAGGGTTCCCTTCCCAGGCCTGCACCTTTCTAATGGTTATTGTCTCGATTCCCTGTAGCCACTTTTTCTCTGTCCCAGCAGAGTTAATGATAGTCTTCAGTCTTGACTCAGGACAAAGAGGACAATTTAAAAGAAGGGGTGGAGGCAAGTAGAGAAGATTTCTATGTCTCAGGGTCTAAACTGTGTAGCCATTCCAGGCTGCCAGTCCCTATGAAAATGTTACACCACTCCTTCTATGGTCTATCAATTTTTGAAATCTCCGGACAGTGCAAAATGAGAAAGAGGGTTATCATGAATTCTGGATAACAGTACTCTCAGAATGGAAAACATTTTACCTCTTGGAATTATAGTTTATAGCTTCATAATTTGAAGCTCTGTGACTGATTTGTGTACATTTCTGTCCCTTCTTTTCACTGGGTATTCGCATGTGATTTCATATAAGGGGCTTTTCTCTGCTGCAGGAACCCAGAAAGCTGAGCATCATAGAAATTTGTGATCATATGTTCCCAGTAGGCGAAAGAAGTGACAGAGGCTTTTTCAGCTTCTTTAGAGAGACAAGCAGAAGGCTGTTATCCTGACTGTAGCTCTTACTGTATTTCTCCTGAGAATAATTCCACAGCAAATTCTGCAATCTCTTCCCTGGAAAATCTCAGAATGCAAATTAAAGTAGCCCAGCCCAGACTAGCAGCTAGACTGCTTGAGTCTTTCTTTATAGCACAACTAATTTGTTGAGGCCAGAGCCAGGTAACAAAGTGAGCGGAGTAACTTTATGAAAAATTGTAGCATTTTGCAGTGAAAGCATGTATCCAAGAGATTCCCGGACCTTGCTCTGGACATACTGGATTAGGGCTTCTCCGGTTGGGACCTAGAATCTTCATTTTTGACAAGTTCTTTGTGTGATTGTTCCTAGTGTGGGAACCACTGAGTTTTAAAGATATTCATGATGACTAAAAATGCCAGGGCTAGCAGATATTATTGTAATTGTTGGAGAATAATTGATCAGAGCCGTAGATCACAGAATGTTACTTTTCAGATACACCTTTATTATCATTTACTATACTTAGCAATTTAAAAAACAGGAAAAATACACAGTCCAAGGAAAACTACAGTTTATTAGACTTCTGTGTTTGAGTTTGCTCCTCTATACTGGGGGCCAGCAATCTTTTTCCATAAGGGGATAGACAGTAAATATTTCACGTTTTCTGAGCCATACACTCTCTGTTGAATCAGTCAACTTTGCCATTGTAAACGAAAGCATCTGTACACAATATGTAAGCAAATGGCCATGTCTCTTTTCCAATAAAACTATTTTTGAATACTGAAATTTGACTTTCATGTAATTTTCATGTGTTACAAAATATTGTTCTTGTTTTCACTTTTTTAACCTCTTAACTGTGCCAAAAACATTCTTGGCTTACGGACTGCACAAAAAATAGGTCCTGTCAGAGTTGGCCTTGGACCATAAATCGTCAGTATCTGACATATACCTTTATTGGTTCCAACTTAAGACAGATTTTCAAAAGAACAAACAGCAATCTCAGGGGATGATTCTTTTCCTTTTTTTTTGAAACCTTTTCTGTTATCAATAAAACAATAGGATAGTCTTGTAAATGTCTGTGCTAAACATTATAAGATTTATGTTCAGAAAAGACATCTCTGTCAAAACTTTGTTCTTACATTTTACAAGTAGTTTAGCACACATAGAGAAGGTTGTTCAGTGTCTACGAGGTAAAGACCCTCTTAGATGGGTGTGAGAAAAAGAAAGAGGCTAAAGGAAAGAAATTAACATTTAATGAGTACCTATTGTGTCTGGGCACTGTTCATCATATTAACAACTGAGGAACCCAAAAAACACAATAGTAATGAATATTGGCAATAAGTGCATGTTTAAATTAATGTTAACATAATGATGCCATTATAGATTCCTGAATAGTTGCTTCCCATTTACTTTTTAGTTTTATTTTATGTATTATTCTTGTATCTTCTGGCACAGTATTTGAAATGTAATTGTCAGATTGCATTTTCTACTACTTTCTATTACAAGGACACAAGACATTCAGCAGATGTTTTGAAAGGAAAACCACTCTTTATTTGTCTTCTGTTTATTATTATTATTTATTACTATTATTTTAGCATGCAGTAGAGGATTTCAGTTTTATGAAGAACCTAAAGGATGACAAACTATTTCCTGAACTTGTCTTTCCCTTATGGTTACCAAAGTTTGGACACGTGGTGGTTGCTCTGTGCAACAGCCATACTCTACCCTATCACTTTATATTTCTTGATTTTAGTTTATTCCTTGATCTTAATTGCTTTCATTGGTCTCTCTTGTGCCTATTTCAGTGGTTTTCAGAGCATGTACTGAGGAAAGCTGATGTTGCAGAAACTGAACTTAGCTGTTCTGTGCTTAAAATGAATCAATGCTATTTATTTCCTGATTTCTAGGGAGGAAATGTTACTGAGTAGAATTTATTGGCTGAAGGTGGTTCTATGAAACTCTTACGTGTTTTGGTGTCTGCCACACTTTTTCTAAGTTACAATCTGGAAGCATACTGCAGGATTAGCCACAAAAATCCCATAATCATACATTTTACTTCCTGTACTTGGACATTTTGTTCAAAAAAGACTGCTATGATTTTCAAGTGGTCTGCAAGCCATACAAAGTTGAAAGCCTGTGTCCTGTACTGTAATTTGGAAAAGCAATTAGTGTTTTCCCCGAGAAAAGAAAGACTAAATCTGTAGAATTTGGATTAAATCTGATGAAGTTACTTTCAAAATCTTTTTCAACTGAATTTCACTTTAAATATGTCTCAAGTTTCTTCTACTTGTTAGTGAAAAACACATTTCTGCTTATTTCAGGAGTAATTTCATATTCCTGCTGACCCAAATTCAGACATTTAACTTTTGCCAACTATGCGTGCATATATTGGGCACGCACACACACATGCACAATACACACACTCCCATTTTCTTCCAAATGCCTCTCAACTTTAAGTTGCTTGATGATATTCTTATTTGACTGCTTTGTGGAGGGAAAGATTTCTCAATAACCAGGGCTTGAAGTGTGCGTGTGTGTGTGCTTGTATGTTGTGTGTCTGTGTTGTGGTAGGGGATCAAAACGCTGACTCTTGGAATGCTATCTTCTCATAATTCGTGTGGATCCAGGCTCCAATCAATCTTCAAGTGGCCACATCACAGCATACATAGTAAGCATGCTGCCAACACTGCCCTTTGCCACATGAAGGCCGTATAGCTCCGATCCAAAACAATATTCAGCAACTTTCCAGATACCTATTCTAATGCATCAGAGCTGAACATGAGAAAACACTTTTCCCTCATCCCTGATGTACAGAGAGTACCTTCTGACCTGCCCGAGTCTAAACTTGAACACTTTAGACCACGGAGAAGTATGTCAGGACTGGATGCATTGGCCAAAATCATGTTTTGGACCTTTAAAGAGAACTGAAAATTATCTCCACGTTGTCAGGAATGACTGCCCCAGCTTTTTGTAAATCTTGAAATTTTCTGTATCCAGCTACCTTTTCAATCAGGTTTTCACCTAGCCATTTCCTTATAGACACATAGGGTTGCTAAGTCAGAAACAACTTGACAGCAGTGTGTTTTTTGTTTGTTTATTTGTTTTAAAATGGCAGGTCACATTATTCGTATGATCTTTTTCTATGGCATCAAAGTGGAGTCTTCCACCGAGTCAGCTTCAAACCAAATGAAACAAACCTCTGTCTTCCCTGACTGCCTATAAGGTTAATTTATTTTCTGAAGATACCTGAGAGTCTACTTTAGGCTTTGATAATTCTGATAGCATTTTCTTTCTGCTCTTGTTCTTCCCCAGGGTTGGCTCTGCTTGATTTCGTCCTATGGTCTCACTGTGCCCTATTCTCTTCCCCTTTTCTTTTTTCAGGGCTTTCCCGTCATGCCTGCCTAAATGCACTCTTCTACTGTGGTCTTCTCTGCCCTCAGCACAGCAGGTCAGACAGAATTGCCAGAGAGCACTGCTAAGCTTGCCTTCAGTGTGAAGTCAGCTGTCAAAGAGACGTGATACAAGGTGCTTAACTTTTTACCTTGAAAATGCAATCTTTATTAGACCAGCAATCAAAAATACACATCAATATACGCTAGACTGAGCTATCAGCACAGTCAGGTTTAGCCTTCTGGAAACCAACAGTGTTTTAGAAGAGCAGACAAGCCTGGGGAAGCTGATGGAGTTCGGAAAGCCTAATAATTTATTGAAGGTGTTCTAAGACCTGCTCAGATCTTACCTGATTCTCTCCTAGAAAACTGGATTATCATTGTTCTCACCAAGTCTATGGATCAGCAGATTTAAAAGGTCACCTAGCATGACCTTAAAAGAACCTGAAGACTTTTAGTGTGCTTTGTATCTGACTTATCTACATGTCATAAGCCATAATATTTTATTTTTTTCTTAATCTGCAGCTAATTTTATATCAAGACTTAGATACCAGTGAGAATGATTTTATGTCTTGGTTTTTGTTACTCACTTCCTAGTCATCTCAAACATTTAGATGCTAAGCCAAGATTATCATGAAATTGCAGGATATCTGAATTTGTGAGCCCCCTTCTCCCCTAGCAATGTCCTCTTCTTCCGTTTTCCCAGAACCTCTTTGCACAAGTACCCATCTTGATTATATGTAGGCTGAGAAGTCCCTTAGGTGTCAACTGAAAATTAAGACATTATTTGATAAAAGGCTTAACATCCATTAATATTTGCATTGCCAAAAGAGTCTTAATGGGAAAATAATTAAGCTTTAAGGTTTAATATCTTTGAGGCAATTTATCTTGCCTGGCAACCTGTCAGATCCCGCTACACAGACAGATCCTGCTTTTCATCGTCTTCTCTGCCTACACCTCAGGCTGGACACATTTTATTTCCATGCAATTCTGCCTCCAGACTACTAAGACTGTGGGATGAATGACTCAGAATCTACAAGCATGATCCAAAGAAATTAGGTTTCTCATCTGCTTACAGTTTATTTACTTTTAGAAGATCTTTCAACATATGAAAAAGTTAGCAGCCATTCATCTGTCATTCCCCACAGTCATCAACAGTTCTCCACCAATCAAAGGTAGTTTTATAAAAAAATCCATACATAACAGAGCCAGGAAAGGCAATTTGTAATTTCTTATCCAGCTTCGTATGTAAAGGACCTATTCTCTATGATTTTTACAATGCACAAGTCTAGTGATCATGCCAGGCAAAGCAGTGTCACCTGCAGGACAAAGAAGAAAGTAAACCTCAGAAAGCCGAATATGGTAACCCAGACTTGTATTTCTAGGCAGGCTAGAGTTTTACTTTGCCTGTCTGTCTGTATTACAGATGCAGACAAGCTATTCCTCAAACTTCTAGGCAGCAATAATACAGGTAGGAATAAGGCTTACACACTCACTGGATTCTAGCACTCTGTCAGTGCTGCATTCATCTGGGATTAAGGCAGACACACAGTGTTGGTGAAGTGGAAGACATTATTATCATTTATAGAAAACAAACAGTAGAAAATAATAACAGTTCCCAGAAATGCTTACCCTTTCCCAAATTTGCAATGTTCATTCTAATGACCCTGGTCATACACACAGTGGTTCAGGTCAGAGGTGTGTTCAAGTCACCACTGCCTCCAGCCACTACCATGCTACGTGAGACTTCTTCTCTGCTGTTGGGCCATGCTGGGCCATGCCTTGCCAGCTAGAAGACTCCTCCTCAGGATCTCCCAAACCTCTGTCACTCCACCCTGCTAAACTTCTCTAGCCAGCTCCTACATACTACCCATGACTGTGAGACTCTCTTGCCACCATGCTTCCCAAGTCCATGATGCTCAGGGTGAAGGAGTGGCCTGCAACCCATGCATGAGGTACACAGTAGACCTCCCTTGTACCAGCATTGCTGGCAAGCTTCTGCCAGAGGTGTCCAGCTTTTCCCTATTGCAGGAAGACCTCTGCATAGGACCCTCCAAGGTGACAGACATACTCAGGTCTCTGCCCAGCATGGACAAGTGTTGTGGTTCTTTTAATTCTGCTAACAAGCCTCCTCCCTAAAGATACTCAGCTTTCGTTCTGTGGCTAGGCAGCTCCATCACTGCTGCTTCCCTCTTCTGGCTAGCAAGACCACTGCTACTGTCTCTCACTCTCTTACACCGTCTTTACTACAAGAGCTTTATTTTCTGAGTCTAGGAGGTTCTCAGTGCAGGGACCCTGAATCCAAAGAGTGCACTCCACTTCAGATTCTTATTGATGGTAATGAGTTCACTCAGACTTTTGTGGGACTAGTCCTTATATAAGCCTACTTCTTCACAATTCAAGGCGTCATCCTTCTAGCAATACCAGGAACTAACTAATCTGTTCAGTAGATCATAAATCACTCAACTTGCATAGTTCCAGGCAGTCACTTTGTGGGAGTTACAAGACCGAGACTAGAAAGCTGATATAAAGATGATACATTGCACTGTACCAGCAGGCAGTCAGCATGGGAAAATTTTACTAGGAACCCCGTGACTAGAACTGGTAGGCAAGATGGAAGCCAGTCACAGGAGCAGAGCTGAGAGAGACCTGCTTAATACAGCATAATACCTAAAAACATGAGTCAAATAGATGTTCTGTCCCTGCTATTTACTATTTGGGAAAAGTCTGGAAGTGTCCTTAACTTTGCTAAACTTCTGCTTTTTCATTTCTAAAGAGAGAATAAAGTAAACATATATCATTACACGAACTAGTGTATACAAACAGCCCATGTGATACATAGTGGTACCTACCAAATGGAGAGTGTGTTGTAAGCTGAGAAATGGGAAAGGAAAGCCAAGTTTAAGATGGGATGTTGATTTTCCTAATGGTAATTTAATTTTTCTCCTTCAGTCATGCCTGACCAAAAAACTGGATTAATAACTGCTCACAGACCAAGGTGAGTTCAAGTTAGCGGGTGGGAGAATGCACCCATGAATATCAGATGACAAAGCCCAGACAAACCGCTCTGAAATATCAGTATGCATCACTTAACAGTATTCTAAACAGGGATTCCTGGGCCTCCTTTCAAGAGACTCATGCAGTCAGTGGGTGTAAGGGCCCAGTTATCACATATCTAAGCAGTTCCCATGGTAAATCTTATGTAGGTGATCTGTCCATAAATCACTCTTTGAGCAGCACTGGTACGTGTGCTGACAGGAACTTGAGATAAGATGATCCCTGCATGTGGACATGGTATTTTCATAAGTCTTCCAAAGAAAAATTAAAAAGAAAATACATCGGTTCACTTTTTTTTTGTTGTTTAAAAACAGAAGCAAATGCTGTAAGTAAAGAGGATTTGTTGAAGATCATATATTACGGATTACACATTCAGTGTCAAGAAAATAAAAGTCCTAAACGGGCACTACTAAGAATCAAACACTTTTGCTCATCCAAAGACTTCATCAAAAGAGTTTAATGACTAGTTACAAGATGGGAAAAAATATTCAGCAACTGAATGTCAGACAATGTCTGATCTCCATAACCTAGAAAGTACTGCAACACAGCAACATGAAAAATATAAACAACCCAATTAAGCAATAGGCAAATGAGATGGACAAACACTTCACCAAAGAGGACATCCAAGCAGCCAAAAGACACAGGAAGAAATGCTCACAATGATTAGCTATCAGAGAAATCCAAATCAAAACTACAGTGAGATACCATCTCACCCCAACAAGGTTGACCATGATTCAAAAAATACAAAACAATAAATGCTGGAGAGGCTGTGGAGAGATACGAACTTTTGTACACTGCTGAAGGGATTGAGTAATGGTACAACCTTTTTGAAAAACAATTTGGCTTTTCCATTAAAAGCTGGAAATAGATATACCATTTGATCCAGGAATCCCACTGCTCAGAATATATTGTACAGAAACAAAGACTGCCACACCAACAGATATATGCACATGAAAGTTTATTGCAGTAAAATGCACAATAGCAAACACACAGAGTCAACCTAGATGGCCATCAAAAGATGAATGGATAAACATACTGTGGTACATAAACTCAATGGAATGGAACACTATGCAATTGTAAAGGACAGTGATGATTTTAGGAAGCATTTCGTAACCTGGTTTCAACTGGAAGAAGAAGTCATGATGAGTGAAATCAGTCAGCAGCAAAAGGACAAATGTTGTATGACACTCCTACTGTAAGGACTTAAAAATAGACTTATGTACAGAAGAAAATAATATTTTATGGCTTCAAAGGTGGGGAGGGAAGGAGAGGGCTGGTTATAGACTAGACAGTCAATGGAAACTTGGTGGGATAAAAGCAGTGACAGCACACAGTAGAAAGTAAATCAACTTAACTGGACTTCTACATAAACTGGAAGCTCTTCTAATCTCAACCAAATATTGCAGAAATAGAGTATCAGGGGCAGGGGTCTGAGGACTATGCTTTCAGGGGACATTGAGGCCAACTGACATAACTAGCCTATTGCTAAGAGATTTTCCAGAATCCCACAGTGGTGAGTGTCACCTGGGGTATTAAAAGCTAGCAAGCTGCCATCTGAGGTATACCAAATGGTCCCAACTCATCCAGAACTGATGATTGCTGAGAACAACAGAGATATAAGGAGAAAAGAGCTCAGGAGACTGAAGTACTCATGTGAATGAGAGACTGTATTAACACGTGATCAGAAGAACCAGATGGTGCCCAGCCACCACCAAAGACAGCCGTAATGGGGCACACAAAATTAAGTCCTTGTGGCAACATGAGACAAGAGGGGTGCAGCTCAAGAAGTCTACTAAAAGACCACAATTGATGGTTCAGTGGTCTGGGGGAGGGTGTCCCCTGGGAACATGGCCCCTAGACCTGCTGCTGCCCTTGTCCAGAAAACACTACTGAGGTTAACTCTTTGGACAAAAATGGACTGGACTTGGGGACATAATGTGACCACATAGTGTGTATGCTTTATGGTTCTATGCCTTTATAGGATGCTAACCTATTTGTCTCTTTCTAGATGGGAGAGAAGAGGGTGGAGATCAGGTGACAGGAGATTGTTAAGAGGACACAACAAGCATAAAATGAAAAGGAGGAGGGTGCTGTCACTGGGCAAGGAGAGCAGAAGGAGCTGCAGATAAGTGGGCATGCAGACTTAATTTGGATTGTATACTTCCATTCAATCACAATAAAAAACAAGAAAAAGAAAACAAAAACGCTCACAACTGGATCAGTATGTCACATCATAAAAATGGAGCAAGAATGGAGGTTGTCAAGGATTTCATCTTACTTGGTTCCACCATCAATGTCCATGAAAGCAGCATTCAAGAAATCAAAAGACACATAGCATTGAGAAATCTGCTAAAAAGGACCTCTTTAAAGTATTGAAAAGTAAAGATATCACCTTGAAGACTAAGGTGTACCTGACCCAAGCCACGGTATTTTCATTTGTATCATATGCATGCATAAGCTAGACAATGAACAAGGAAGACAGAAGAAGATTTGATGCCTTTGAATTGTTGTGCTGGAGAAGAATATTGAATGTACCATAGACTGCCAAAGAACAACCAGATCTGTTCTGGAAGAAGTAAAACCAGAGTGCACCTTGGAAGCAAAGGTGGCAAGATTGTGTGTTACATACTTTGGACATGTTGTCAGGAGGGATCAGTTCCTGGAGAAGGACATCATGTTTAGTAGAGTAGAGTGTGGCTGTAAAAGAGAAAGACCCTCAGTGAGATGGACTGACACAGTGGCTGCAACAGTGGGCTTAAGCCTAAAAACAATTGTGGGCATGATGCAAGTTCCAGCAGTCCTGTTGTGCATGCCAAACCCAGCTAGATTAACTATAAATCAGAACCAATTTGACAGCACCTAACAACAGCAACAAGAGTTTACAAACTCATCCATTTTTCTAAAATGGAAATAGCTCATGCTTAGAGAACATTTATAAAGGATTCTGAGCAATGAGTTTGATAATATATTTGGCTAAAGTTTATGAAATGTGTAGAAAAAGTATTAAAAATAGTAATTTTGTGTAGTGTCTTTATAGAAAGGAGCCCTAGTGGAACAGTGGTTAACAGCTGAGCTGCTAACAAAAACATTGGCAGTTGAAATTCACTTACCCATTCCTCAGAAACCATATGGGCAATTCTACTCTGTCCTACAGAATCTCTATATGTTGGAATCAACTTAAAAGGCAAAGAGTTTAAGAGGAGGAGAAGGAGAAGGAGAAGAAGAACGAAACCTGAAATTTTTGCATGTCTGGAATTAGTTACTACCTGATCTCCCCACCCACAAATTTCTCCACAGAGTCCCTATTAATGGAGTAATTTTAAAAAATTAAATTTGTGGTTATGTCTGAGTGTATAAGCTAAAAGGCAATTTGGAAGTTTCTCGTGAGGAAAGAGATTAAGCTGAGTCCTGTTATGTCTGAGATAGTGTAAAAGCAGAAGCTAACAACATCCACTGACACGTCACATCTTCTTGTCTTTCCTGTAAGACATATAGTTCATATCATTAAAAGCATGTGGGTTAGGGTCACCATGAGTCGGATCCAACTCGATGGCACTTGGCTGGCTTGGGTTAGGATCATTCACAGAATAGCCAGATCCAAAGGAAATGAACAGTAACAGAGCACAGAGGTCTCTGTGGTATGATATTGGATGAGGGCTAGTAGGCTGTTGAAATGAATACAACAGAAACAAAATAAAAAGGTTGCAGACATGGAAGAAAGGAGCTAGTATCTCAAGTTCATGGTTCCTCATAACTTTAACCCAGATGGAAGCCAAAATGTAATCTAAGTGCCAGTGGCAATGATAAAAAAGCAATAAGGCAAACTGATGCCATAGGATTCAAGGTAGGTAATACAAACACATACACACATGCACAGAGGTATCTTCAACTTCATAGTCAGCGCTCTGAGTTTAGAATACTCTCAACAGTGAGGAAAGAAGTTTTGACTATTGCCATCAGCCATCTCAGTCTCACTACTAAGTGTTCAGGACTGACAGGCTAAAGTTCGTTAGTAGCCACAATTAAGTAGAGGATAGAGGCAGAAAAAGACAATGCCCACATGCACTCATTAAGATTCTTTATCATTCATCTAATTACAGAATTGCCCTGCCTATATAATATCACGTTTCTTGGTACAATTCTTCCTGTCATTTGTTATCAGTGTCTTATTTTTCTATTATCTCTTCTTTCCTTATGCCAAAGACAAAAAGAATCAGACATTTTCTTTTTCATTAGGAGAAATCGGCTGTGAGAGTATACCCACAAGAGTGAGGATGTCTTTCCCCTATACTAAAATTACTAAATCTAATTTCATTTGTAGAAACTATTACTATAGGGCAGGGCTAAGACGACAGAGTTGTCGGACACATCTTGTAATCTTTCTAAAAATGAAAGCACAAAAACACACAAATGAATTGATTACATACGATGTTCTAGAAGCCTTGAATATCAAACGGGAAGTTGAGAAATTGGACTGAGCACCAGTGAAGGGAAAGTAGGTCCAGAAGTACCTAGAGCTGGCCAGACCTGACCCAACCAGAACTGGCACCCTACAGGCTGATCTGTAACAGTGAGCTTGTTGAGCGGAGCAGTGGCTTTTGGAAAGCATCTTCCTCAGCAGAAGAGACTGAGCAATGAGAATTCTAATCATGCCTTCAGGATGAGGGAGAAAATGGGCTTTCAATAGTCAAAAGCCAGGTAGATTGCACGTAATCTACATCACAAGTATCTCAATCCTTTGGGAAAACCACTCTCCCCTTTCTCAGGACTTCCTCCTCCCTTCTCTGCACTGTGCCCAGCTATAGAGACTAATGCCATTACTTGGGCCCTAAGAAGGGCTCCTTACATGTGTCCTAAGCCATTCTCCTAGACTCAGAGAGGGAACAATTTACAGACAAGAAGGAAAATAACTAAGAAATGAAATACTCTGCTGGCTTCCCTAAGTTGTGAACTAAGGTGAAAAAAAAATAGTTTCTTTGACTAAACTTAGGCATAAGGTGACACACTGTCCTCACAGACACTGAGAGGTGGCTGTCAGCCCCTGCCTTTCTCAGCATATGCAGCCAGATACCTATATCTATACCTGCCATTTAGGACCGTAGGGAAGAACCTGCACCACACACATGGTGATCTACTACCTGAATGCCGGAGCTGAATACTAGAAAAAAAGTAAATGTATACCTGAATTTACCTACCTAGTAACAGTTCTAACTACCTGGTGACAGGATGTTAGAACCTCAAAGGCATAAATAATCAAATTAGCTCACACAATCAGCATATTTGAGCATTTCAAAATGAAAGAAAACTACCACACAGTAAGCAAACACAAAATAAATAAATACAGCAATTTATTGATACTCAGAGACAACAGTCAATATCAAACCACTTAAAAAGGCAGACCACAATGGTTCAAAAAGCTCCCAAAGCAAACAAAAAAACCAAACCCACTGTCACTGAGTCAACTCAGACTCATAGCAACATTACAGGACAGAGTAGAATTGCCAAATAAAGTTTATGAGGAGTGCCTGGAAGATCTGAACTGCTAATCTGGTGAGCAGATGTAGCATTCTACACTACGCCAGCAGAGTTTTCCCAAAACAAGGAGTTACGGAATTTTCCAGATGAAGAAAATTTTCTGGAAAAATCACAGGTAGATTAAGCCAGGCAAGTGCCATCGAGTCGGGTCCAACTCATACATAAGATTAATATTTAGAACACTTCAAGAGATCAGGAGAAAGATCAGGCAAAGCACAGTGAAGTGTAATGACAAATTTAAAAGACAGAAAGAAAACATAGAAAAAGCCTGTAGAAATTTAGCAGATTAATAATAAAATTGCTGAGTTAGACAACCCATAGAAAATGAAAAGAGCAGAACTGGGGCAATGGAATGCCAAATAATGAGCTTGAAGATAAAGAAACTGACACAATACATTTAAGGAAAAATCATATGAAAGAATTAAACAAAATGAAGAAAGACTAAGAATTACGAGGGACTCTATTGAAAGGGATAATCAATGAGTGACTGCACTACTAGAATAGGGAAGGATAACAGAAAGTACAGTGATAATTGTTCCAGATTTATTCACAGAAAATTTCCCTGACACCATGAATGATTAGAAAATATCTATCCAAGCTGGATCTACAGAAAATATCTATCCAAGCTGGATCTACAAGGTAGATCCAAAAAGAAAGACACCAATATATAAGCAAACTTGCTAAAACTAAAGAGATAATGTTAAAGGCAACTAGGAATAAATGAAAAAATGACCTACAAAGAAGAATCCATAATACTAAGCTTGAACTACTCAGCAGAAACCACACAAGCATGAAGGCAATGAGATGATATATACAAAACTTTGAAGTAAAAATTTGTCAGCCAAGAATTATATATCCAAAAACACTGTCTCTCAAATATAATGGTGTAATTAAGACATTTACACATAAACAGAAGTTTAAAGAATTTGAAAAACCAAACCAAAATTGCAAGATATGCCAAATGGAGTCCTTTGGTTAGAAAATCAGTAACATCACGTAACAACCCAAAGGCAGAATGCAAGGCAGAGCAATCAGATAGCAATCTAAATAGAAAAATCATAATAAATCAAAGCTAAAACACTGAAAATAAGGAAACAGAGAAGTCATTATGTAAAAGCTGATGTTATAACGAAAAGAGGAACTACAAACTGTACAAATACATCTTTTGTATGGAGAAGTTAAGACAAAGCAAAGAAATTAAAGACAGTTTTATATTTAGTAGAATGTGTATAAATATTAAGATGGCCAAAAAAAGAAGCTAACAATGCTAAACATCAAAATAAGGAAAAGCATGATGTCTCAGCAAATACAAAACAAACATAAATGAGAAAGGTGGGTAGAAAACGTGCAAGGAAATGACTTAGCAAAGAAAATTAAATAGAACAAAAAACTGTCAACAGCACATTAAAAAAGACATCAAATGATAGCACTAAGCCCAAACCTATCAATAATTACACTGAATATAAATGAATTAAATCAACCAATAAAAAGAGAGTGGCAGAATGGACAAGAAAACATGGTCTGTTTATATGCTGTCGGTAAGAGGCACACCTTAGACATAAAAACTCAAACAATCTAACTCAAAGGATGGAAAAAAATATATGAAGGAAATAAAATTCAAAAATAGCACAAGTGGCAATATTAACGTATGATAAAAGAAACTTTAGAGTAGAATCCACTACAATAGATAGAGAAGGACACTGAATATTGATTAAAGAGACAATATATCAGGAGGACATAATCATACCAAATATGTATGAACCCCACCTTGAGAACTCCACTAAAAGAATGCAACTGATGGTCCAAAGGCCTGGGGGTTCCCCTGGGAGCATGGCTCCTACACCTGATGCTGTCCCTGATCATAAATCATTACTGAGGTCAACTATTCAGGCAATTATGGATTGGACTGGAGGACACAGAGTGACCATATCGTGTGTGCACTTTATATACAGTTCTATCCATCTATAGGATGTCAGGCATCTAGCCTCCTACTAGAGAGGAGTGGAGAGGGTGGAGAGCAGGGGATAGGAGATTGTTAAGAGGATATGACATGTATAGAATGGAAAGGAGGAGTGTGCTGCTGCTGGGCAAGGAGAGCAGAAGGAGCTGCAGACAGGCAGGCATGCTAGTTCAAACTGGATTGTACACTTTCACTCTATCACAAAATAATAATAATAATGTGTATGAACCCAAGGACACTGCTAAATACATAAAACAAACTCTAACAGCATTGAAAAGAGAAGTACACAGCTCCACAATAACAGCAGGTGATTTCCACACCCCAATTTTGTTGAAGTATAGAATATCCAGAAGGAAGCTCAGTAAAGACATGGAGGATCTAAATTCCACAATCAACCAACTTGACCTCTGTTGAAGCCAGAGGCCTGCAAAGTACATTTTTTCTAGCAACAGGAGGAAACTGAGGCTGAGACCTAAGAGACTTTTGTTTCAGAGTCATCACCCCAACCCCTGCGAGAAATACAACACATTCCACAGTGACCAAATGGCATTACAAAGCGGGTAACTTACAGCCTCAGAAAACACCAGCATAAATTTAGTAACTTCCCTGTGGGCTGTGAATAACACCTCCTCTGTTGATAACTGGACTCCAAGCCGATAATTAATAATTCAGGCAAGAAACTAAGGAGGACGTGACAAGTTGTTCTGAGCATTTTTCAGATTGCTAGCTCAGTGGCACCCAGCACCAACTTTATTGCCCTGATGATTGGTAATGACCTGCAGGGTAGCAGCCCACAGTGGTTTTCAGGCAAGAGCCTTGTTGCCTGGATGTCCTCAAGAAATCAAAGGATTAAATAAACCCAGGCATACTTCAAGGCCCTTCTTCCCCAACCTACCTCCTTTAGCCCACTAAGAACTAGTACATGGACTCTCCCTTTAAAAACCTTTCCCCCAAAACAATAGAGGGGCAGACTTTGGTGGAAATATCCCCTCTGCCAGTTTGTGAAGATGGTACACAAATAAAATCTTTGATTAATTCATCCTAACCTTCTGTCTCTGGCTTGTGGTGACTGGCTTGCGGTAGCAGAAACTCTGGGGATTTTCTGCTAACACTGTCATGAACAGAATTGTGTCCCTCCAAAAATGTATGTTGCTGTTTCGCTAAGCCATGATTCTGGGTATTGTGTGAAGTTCCTTTGTGTTGTAAATCCTGTCTCTGTGATGTTAATGAAGGAGATGGGAAGCAGCTGTGTTGGTGGGACAGGACTCAGTTGGTAAGACTGTATTGTACCTTGAGGCAATCTCTTGAGATATAAAGGAAAAGGAAGCAAGCAGAGAGTTGGGGACCTCACACCACCAAGAAGCAATGCCTGGAGTAATGTGTCCTTTGGGAAAGACCTGGGTCCCTATGCTTCAGATGTTGCTATTCTAGGCAAATATTGACAACAAGGACCTTCTCCCACAGGCAACAGGGAAAGACTTCCCATGGAGCTGACACCTGAATTTGGACTTGTCGCCTATTGGATTTGATATTTAGGTCTTTTATCCAATTTGAGGTGGTCTTTGTATGAGGTGTGAGATACAGGTCTTGCTTCAATTTTTTGCAGATGGATATCCAATTTTGCTAGCACCATTTGTCGAAGAGACCATTTTCACCCCAGTTTAAAATCTTAGGGTCTTTGTCGAATATTAACTGTTCATAGGAGGATTGTGGCATCACTGGGGCCTCAACTCTGTTCCATTGGTCTATATATCTCTTTTTGTACCAATACCAGGTTGTTATGACAACTGTGGCAGTGTAATATGTTCTAAAGTCAGGTAGTGAGAGGTCTTCCAGTGTATTCCTCTTCTTCAGCAGTGCTTTACTTATCTGAGGTTTCTTCCCTTTCCAAGCAAAGTTGGTGATTTCTTTCTCCATCTCATTAAAAAAATTTCGCAGGAATTTGTATTGGGATTGCATTATATACTAGATTGCTTTGGGTAAAATAGACATTTTCACAATGTTGAGTCTTCCTATCCATGAGCAGGGCAGATTACTCCATTTATGTAAGTCTCTCTCAGTTTCTTGTAGTAAGGTCTTGTGGTTATCTTTGTAAAGTTCTCTTATTTCTCTAGTTAGATTTATTCCTAGGTATTTTATCTTCTTGGGACTATGGTAAATGGTAGTGATTTGGTGATTTCTTCTGTAATAATCTCATTGTTGGTATAAAGGAATCCCACTGATTCACTTATGTTTATCTTGTATCCTGATACTTTTCTAAACTCCTCTATTAGTTCCAATAGTTTACTTATGGATTCCTTTGGATTCTCTGTATATGCAATCATATCATCTACAAATAGGGAGTTTTTTACTTCTTCATTGTCATTAGGGATGCCCTTTGTTTCTTTATCTTATCTAATTGCTCTGGCTAGAACTTCTAGCACAATGTTGAATAGAAGTGGTGAGAGTGGGCATCCTTGTTTAGTTTCTATTCTCAAAGGGAATTCTGTCAGTCTTTCACCATTCAGGATGATGAAGGTAGTTGGCTTTGTGTAGATGCTACTGATTGCATTAAGGAATTTCCCCTCTATTCCTATTTTTCTGAGAGTTTTTAGCATTAATGGATGTTGGGATTTATCAAATACCTTTTATGCATCAGTGGCCAAATCAGGTGATTCTTATCTTTTATGTTATTTATGTGGTTGATTACATTAATTGTCCTCCTGATGTTGAACCAGCCTTGCATCCCTGGAATGAAACTAACTTGATCAGGATGAATCTTTATATATATATATATAAAACATGCTGTTGAATTCTATTGGCTAGAATTTTGTTGAAGATTTTTGCATCTAGGTTCATGAGTGATACTGGTCTGTAATTTTCTTTTTTTGTGTGGAATCTTTCCCTGCTTTTGGTGTTAGGGTTATGCTGGCTTCATAGAATGAATTTTGGAGTATTCCATCCCCTTCTATAGTGTGAAATAGCCTCAACAGTATCAGAGTTAACTCTTCTCTAAAAATTTGGTAGAATTCTCCAGTGAAACCATCTTGGCCAGGACTTTTTTTGGTTGATAGATTTTTTATGACTTTTTCAAGTTCTTCCTTTGTGATAGATTTATTAAGTTGATCTACTTCTCCTTGTGATAATCTTGGTGGGAGATATGAATCTAGAAATTTTCCATTTCCTTTAGGTTTTCAAAGCCATCTATTCTTTTTGAAGCCATTAACCTGTTGTATCTCTGTTACGGCAGTACTGGATGACCGAGACAACCTCACACAGACATGTACAGAACACTTCACTCAACCACATCCAAGTATAGCTTCTTGTCTAACATACATGGAACGTTCTCCAAAATAGAGCACGTATTAGGCATAAAGCAAGTTTTAACAAAACTGAAAGCACTGAAATGTTGCAAAGCCTCTTTTCAGATCATACAGCCAGGAAATAAAAATCGATAACAGAAAAAGGCAGGTAAAAACATCAAACACATGGAAACTAAAAAACATCTTGCTCAAAAACTGTTGAGCTATAGAAGAAATAAGGGAGGGGTAAAGAAATCCACAGACTCAAATGGTAACAAAAACACACCCTATCAGAACCTTTGGAATACAGAAAAGGCAGTGCTTAGAGGTCAATATTTTTCTGTTAATGCACACATCCAGAAACAAACAAAAAAAAAGATCTAAATCAAAGCATTTATACTATAACTCAAGTAGAAAGAGAGCAGCAAAAGAACCCCTCACACACTGTAAAAAAGCAACTAATAAAAATTAGAGCAGAACTAAGTGAATTAAGAAATAGGAAAATGATTGAAAGAGTTAACAAGACCAAAAGCTTGTTTTCTAAAAATAGTTAGAAACTGATAAACCATCAGCCAAACTAACAAAAGAAAAACAGGAAAGGATGCAAATAACTCAAATAAGAAATGAAATGGGCAATATCACAACAGATACAATTGAAATTAAAAGAATCATAATAGAATGCTATGAAAAAATGTACTCTAACAAATTTGAAAACATACAAAAAATGGACAAATTTCTGGAAATGCATTATATATCTAAACTAACATAAAGAGAGGTAGAACTATTAATCCCAAAACAAGAGACGAAAAAGTAATCTTAAAAATTACCCCCCCCAAAAGCCCAGGCACTGATGGTTTCACAAAAGAATTCTACCAAACTTTCAGAGAAGTATTAATACTACTCTTATGAAATGTATTTCACAACAAAGTATGAAATTCTCCCAAAATCATTCTATGAAGCCAACATAACTCTGATATCAAAATGAGGTACAGAGACCACAAAAAAAAAGGAAAATTACAGATGAGTATCTCAAGTGAACTTAGACTCAAAAATCCTCACCAAAATTCCAGCCTGTAAGATTAAACAACATATCAAAGAAACAACTCAGCTTGACCAACTGCAATTCATACTAGGTATACAGAGACGCTTCAACAGTAGAAAAATAATCAGTGCTATCAACCTCATAAATTAAAAAAAAAAAAAAAGGACAAGAACTACTTGACTATCAACTGATAAAGGAAAAGCATTTAAGAAAGTCCATGTTAAAGAAAGTTCCTGTTAAAAATTCTTAGCAAAATAAGAATAGAAGGTAAATTCCTGAACATAATAAAGGGCATATATGCAAAGCCAGCAGCCAATGTCATCCTGAACTGAGTGGTCCAGAAAACATTTCCTTTTAGAATGAGAACCAGACAAAACTGCCTTTTGTCACCACTTCTATTCAACATTGTGCTGAAGGTTCTAGCCAGAGAAATCAGGCAAGATAAAGAAATAAAAGGCATCCAAATTGGTGAGGAAGAAGTAAAAGTATCTCTATTTGCAAATGATATGGTTTTATATACAGAAAAACCTAAGTAATCCACACACACACACACACACAAAAAAAAAAAAAAAAAACCTACCAAAATTAAGAGAAGTGTTCAGCAAAGCATCAGGATACATGTTAAACTCATGAAAATCAGCTGGATTCCTCTACATGTTAAACACACGAAAATCAGCTGGATTCTTCTACTCCAATAAAGAGAATGGCAAAGAGGAAATCACCAAATCGATACCACTTACAATATTCCCCAAGACAAAATATTAGGAATAGATCTAACCGGAGACGTAAAAGATCTATATAAAGAAAACTGCAGGACTCTACTGCAAGGAACCAAAAGAGATCTACATAACTGAAGAAACTTATCTTGTTCACAGATAGGAAGACTCAAACATTGTGAAAATGACTATTCTACCCAAAGCGATCTATAGATACAGTGTAATTGATATCTAAATTCAAATGTTATTTTTTAATGAGCTGTGGAAACAAATTACTAACTTCATATGGAAAGAGAAAATGCCTTCGATAAGTAAAGCATTACTGGAGTAGAACAAACTAGAAGGCCTCACACTGCCTGACTTTAGAATCTATTACACTGCTACTGTAGTTAAAACATCCTGGTACTGGTACAATGACAAATACATAGACCAGCAGAACAGAACTGAGGGTCCAGGCACAAAGTCATCCACCAATGAGCACCTGATGTTTCTCAAAGACCGAAAGTCTTAAACTAGGGGGAAAAGCAACAATCTCTAACAGACAAGGTTGGCATAACTGAATACCCATCTGCCAAAAAGAAAGACAGAAAAACAAACAAGACCAAAATCTCACACTGTGCACAAAAACTAATCAAAATGGATCAAAGACCTAAATAAAATATCTAAAACAATAAAGATCTTGGAAGAAAAAAAAATGGAACAATTCTGGGAGCCCTGATACATGGCATAAACAGAAGACAAAACATTAATAACATTGTATAAATACCAGAAGAGAAAATAGACAACCGGAAACTCCTAAAAATCAAATATTTATGCTCATCCAAAGACCACCAATAGAGTAAAAAGACAACCTGCAACCAATCCACCCAGCATCTAATCTCTAAATTCTACAAAATATTGCAAAACCTCAACAACAAAAAGACAACTCAACTAAAAGATGGGCAAAAGATATAAACAGGCACTTTACCAAAGACACATGAGTGGTTAACAGATACATAAGAAAATGCTCACCATCATTAGCTATTAGAGAAATCCCTGGCCCTGATGCTGTCCTTGCCCATAAATCATAACGAAGGTCCACTCTTTGGTCACGAGTGGATTGGACTTGGAGATGCAGAGTGACAATATATTGGATGCATTTTATGGTTCTACGCATCTATAGGTTATTATCCTGATGACTTCTGGCTGGAGGAAGGAGAGTGGGTGGACAGGAGGGAAAGGAGACTGTTGGGAGGATGAGACATGTGTGGAGCAATGTAGCAAAGAGGAATAGTGTGTTGTCACCAGGCAGGGAGAGCAGTGGAAGCTGCATATAGGTGTGTATGTAAATTTACACAGGAATGTACATTTTCATTCAGTCATAACAAAAAAAAAAAAAAAACAGTGAGATAGCATCTTACCCCAACAAAGCTAGCATTAAGCCAAAAAAACACAAATAAGATATGTTGGAGAGGCTGTTGGGAAACTGGAACACTTATATACAGGTATTGAGAAATTAAAATGGTACAACCACTTTGGAAATCCATTTGATGCTTTTCTCAAAAGCTAGCAACTAGAATAACTATGATGCAGCAGTGACACTCATTAAAGGGAACTCAACAAGAAGTCCCTGATTAACTGGCAGAAATGTAAGGTACAGAACTGGACCTCTAATAAAAAGACCACACTTAATCATCTGAGAGTATGGAGGGTCCCTGGAAGACAGGAGCCCTGCACTTTCTGTTAGTCCAGAACTAAAACCACTCCAGAAGCCAACTTCTTAGACAAAGATTAGACTGGTCTATAAGACATAAAATAATACTCTTGAAGCCAAAAAGCCAAGTGCCGTCGAGTCAGATCCGACTCATGGCAACCCTAGGGGCTTAAGTAGATACAGGAAACTAACTGGGCAGCTCAAGTGCAGAAGCATAATGAGAAGAAAGGACGGGACAGGGCCTAGTTAAACGGATGTAGGATATTTGTGGTGAGAGTAGTGTGCTGTCACAGCACAGGGCAAGCAGCTAGGGTCACACATCAAAGTGTAAGCTTCTGTATGAGAAACTGACTCGACATGTAAACTTTCACTTAAAGCACAATAAAAAAAGAAAAGCAAAAAATAGCCTTTTATTATAAACATAGTATATAATCTATGTTAAAAATACCAGCAGTATATAACAGCATGAACACTTGTGGCTCCTCCAGTTCCATTCTCAAGACTGCTATCAAGATCATGTAGACATTGTATATACACAAGCATATCTGTTAAAACACTATGTGAATACACACATTTACATGTGTATATAACATTTTTTGCACAAGGAGCTCATGTCATACCTGCTGTTCTATAAACACACTATCATGTCCAACATTCCCTGTATGTACAGTACTAACTCGTCTTCTGTATAACTGACTAACATTATATTACACAGGCTAATTTTTCCTGATCAAGTGAATTAGTTTATGTAAAAACCATAACACATAGTAAGCACTTAATAAATACTAGATATAACCATGCAAATATTTTGTGATAGTCTTTTTCTTGCCTTACATTGTAATTTATCCAATCGTATAGTATCCCTGAAAAATGTAGGTTAGCTTTAAACCAAAAACCACCTGACTGCCATCAATTCTGACTCATACCCTAAAGGACACAGTAGAACTGCCCCGTATGGTTTTGAAGGCTGTAGAACTTTAAGGAAACTGTCACATCATTCTCCCACAACAGCTGGTGGAACTAAACAACAGACAGACCTTTTAGTTAGCAGCCAAGTATTTTAACCACTGTTCTACTTGAGCTCCTTATATTAGTTTTGTTCATAATTTTTATATGAATTGGCATCATGTTATATTTATGCCGATACATTTTATTTCTTTCACTAGGCATTACAGTTGAGTTCATAAACAATAACTTTTTTCTTTTGCCTGTATTTCATCTACTTGTTTAACTTACTGGCTGGTGCACATAGCAATAGATGGTTGTGAAATGACTGTAACCAAGGAGTCAGGCATTGCTCTTCTGATCACTATTCCCTTGTACCCTTTAAGCTTGTTACCGTTGATTCTAACTGACAGTGACCCTATAGGACAGAGTAGAACTGCCAAATAGAGTTTTCAAGGAGTGCCTGGTGGACTCACACTGCCGGTTGCTTTACTGCTTGGTTAGTCACCAGGCCTCAGGGATTCAATCCACTTACACATACCAGTACATAGGCTTTTTTATGCTAGAAATTTATATTTCAAATGGTCCATCTTACTCAGCATTCAGAAGTAGCTCATTTCTACCCCTCATTCCCTACCTGGCATACTCATAGTTAACTTTCTCAGATTATAAAGACCTGAGAAAATAAATAGGTAAATAAGTGAAATATATAAAAACTAAATGGTTCTTTCCTTTCATTTATAATCAATAGCCTGCAGTGGATCTCCAAATGTATCTTTACACATTTTCCATTCAGCAGACACAAAAAACTCATGTCATTACCCACCTCACTGCATCTCCAGCATCAAAATGCCATCCAGTGTTCAAATCCATCAAGATCAGACCTGGAGGCTGTCCTTTACCCACATGTTCCACTTAAGTTAGAGGGGAGTTTATAAAAGCAGCACCCTCCCTCTACCACGCACCTGTCAGGCTGAGACAAGTCTCCTGAGCTTTCTTCGTTTCAACCCTTTAAAGTCCCTTGGTTGCCTGTTCCTCTCCTTTGTTTGTATTTAAAAGGAGTGGAGGAACCATCCTTCTGTAACACTTTTTAAATGAAGTGACTTGTCAAGTCAGAGACTGTGCCAGGAATCTGGAAGGCAGTGAATTTAGCGACCCTCACTTGCACTGACAGCCTGTCATGCACTTGAAACATAAATAGTAGTGTAGACAATCCCTGCTGTTTTCCTATTAAGCTTTGGCCCAGTGGCCTGTTGGCCTTCCAGGAGGTTATGGGCCCAGCCTGGGAAAGTGCTTTAAAGTGTGGTCACAGGGCTTTCCTGTTCTCTACCACTGCCTGCCTCTGTGGTAACACCGAACATGACTCCTGGGGCCCCTAGTCCTGTGACCCATCTGAAGAACCAGAGCCAGGTGCATGCATATCAGGTGCTAGTATGCAGAGACTTGGAATAAAAACCGAATCTTGTGGGGTCATTCCTACCTCATAAATCTTGTTCTAAAAGCAAGAGACAAATGACCAAATTCCCTGCTGTGACTTGTGTTGATTCTTGAACAACCAAAGGCTGCTCATTTTACGTTTAATGGAAAGATTATAAAAATATAGCTTAGATTTGTGCTTAAACTAGGCCCTTCTGGGCCTTGCTTCCACCCCCACTCTTCTCTTCATTATTTATTTCTTGATTCTAAGCAAGAAAATTTCCCTAAATTAGATCAAGAAGTTTATTTCACACTCAGCCTAGTAGAAGAAGTGAGGCAAGTATTTGGAGGGTGAGCTCAAATAAGATCAGGGCAGTCTGGGCACCTGTCACAAAAGGATGGGGGGCCAGATGAGGTCATCATCTGCTTTATTTTAATTTCCATTCAGAGACTGCTGTGGCTGCCACACAACCCTGCCCAGCAATCCTTCTTCAATGCAATTACCCTGCTGAGTTTAACACATTCACTTATGAAATGGCAATTGATTTATGTGGTGCTTGAAAATAGCCACTGCTGCTCTCACCTCTCTTGATATTTAATCCTCAGCCATGGCAGAATCACTAATGACAGGTTGGCTAATGCCCCTACGGTTCCAGTGATGATGGGGAAAGATTTAGACTGCTGCTGCCCCTGCCCAGCCATTCTAGCCTCTGCGTTACGGCCCTCTTAGGAAGTGGTCTGAAGAATACACACAGGGTTTTTGCTTCTCTTTGATACCCAAATCATTCTTCTATTTTTGTTTTGTTTTCCAGCTTTATTTCTTTGCTTCCCCTTCTCCTCACTCTTGGGGGAATATAAGGGAAGTAGTCCAGTGAGGGCTGGTTTTATGATATTATGTCACATTACAGAAATTTTTTGTAGTCTCTCCTCCAGCGGTTTGAAGTGCCGTCAGTAGGTAGATGACACATTAAAATCCACATCTTTAGCTCAAGTTTTGTTCCAACCATGTAATTCTGAGTGCCTAGGGACTCAGAGTGACTGTCTTTGCCATAATGTCCAGAAATAAGACTGAACTGGGTTTAAAGTCTGTAATGTTTATTTGGAAACCCTGGTGGTGAAGTGGTTAAGTGCTGTGGCTGCTAACTAAAAGGTCACCAGTTCAAATCCACCAGGCACTTCTTGGACACTATGGGGTAGTTCTCCTCTGTCTTATAGGGATGCTATGAGTCAGCAGAGAACCAACAAACCAACTGGGTTTGCTTTTGATTTTGGTGGGTTTATGAAAAATACTTCTGAGAATGTCCTCCCCAAATCAAGAAATCAACAAATCAAGAATGAGATGCACTATCATGATTCCAAAATAATCGCTTCTGCCTAATATACTTAGTGTTACCAACAGTGATCACACCCAGGAAGTCACTACCGTCCAATCTACACACTGCATACAGAATACATTTCTTCATATCTGACGGGCTCAGAAGACCCTAGGGCAGGTGATGGTACAAGCACATGGCCTCACTGTGGACATTCCACTGTCTCCACAGAGCCCAGATCCTGTTTCAGAATGTTTCTCAACATCATACTCCAGGCTGAACTGTCGATTGGTCAAGGGCAATGATGACTACTTGCCATCCTTAAAGAACCACGTCCATTTTCACAGTGATTCCCAAGAAGCTTATCTCTCTTCATGTTAGAACTGATGCCCAGGAACTCGCATCAAAAATAAATGATGTTTCTATACAAATGACTTCAAAAATAGAATTTCCATGGGACTTGGTGTTTACATACAATGTTTTGCCATTTTTAAAAAAAAAAAAGAAGAGAGAGAGAAGAGGAGGAAGGAGAGCAGAACTTAAGAAGAGAGAAGACGATTTTAAAACTATTGAACAAGCACTGTTCCTGTTACCTTGTGCTTAGTGGAAGGCTCCTGGGTCCCTTTGATGGGATGCAGGTTTACCTAACACACCCAAATCTGAAGTCCTCAAACCACCCCTCACACCTGAGATTATGCCCTCCTCATTTCTCCCACATGGAGAACTTCATTATAGGTGGGACAGCCAGGCTGGCACATCTTTTTACAAGCGTCAAGCTCTGATTCTCTCCAAGTGTGTTCTACAACTTCCTGAAGATAGGTTTCTTCCGGGAAGTCTTCCCTCGCACTAGAAGTCCATTCTACACTGTTTCTCTAACACCTCTACTGGTTGTTTACATTCACATGCACCAACAGCTTTATAGTGCTATCAGAGTGCCTTCCTTAAATAAATGAGTGGAGGCTAAATCTATAAATACTTTCTTCTCATTTACAGCTTATTTGATTCTCTTGGTAAGGAACTTAAGAGGACAGACTTTTTAAAAGAAAGGTTGTTCTTTCACTTTCTCCTTTTTTGAACTATAACGGAGCTACAGTGCGTGATGAACTCGCCAAATGTCTTTTCAATTTCCCATTTTGTGTTTACAAAATAGAAATTGACTAGACTCAAAAAACTGAGAATCTTGCCATCTATGGTATATCTCCCTGGGAAAACAATGAGACACCCGGAAGAGAAATGTGTTGCAGGAAAGAGAAAAAGGAAAACAATCAAGTAAACAAACTGAAAACCTTGGAGAGGTTATACAATGAGGACACTTAAAGATATCTTAAAGGAATGGTGATAAAAGAAAAGAATTCTTTAGGAAAAGGATGAATCTAACTGTTAAGCTATTTGAGCTTAATAATACTTCTGATTTGGTTATGTTAGGTAACATTCGTGTTAGGAATATTTCTACATATCTCAAAAATGGAACATTTCATAAAAGTAGGCATGCACGCTGGGAAATGGTCTTTAAATATCCACAGATCTGATTCAAACTTCAGCTCTCCCTTTACTAATATGATGAACTCAGATAAAATTCCTTGTCTTCTGGAAGCTTCTGTTTCCTTGCCTAAGACATATCTCAAGGTCACAGTTGGCTAGATGAGATAATATATGTAAGTCCCCTAGCACAGTACCTAGTAAGTATTCAATAAGTGGTAGCTTAGCCAGTAAGTCACTCAGGAAACTTAACTGAGCACTTCACATGCTGCAGTATCATGCTGCACCCTAGGGCACAACGGATGAGGAAAACCAGATGCAGTCATTTGTATGGCAAAGCCGTACAATGTTAACAATAGCTATTACCAACACAATTCTCCCTTAGAGAATGAAACACAGGGGAAATTTGATTTCAAGCATGGCATTTAGACGGGCAGGGTGGTTTCTACACATTGATACTAAATAGTGGGTGATGGTTAAATATGAATAAAATAATAGCGTGTCATGGCCCAGAACTTGAAAAGAAGGATGAATGGTAGCCTTAGGTTGGATGCCAAGCTCCAGCTATGGCAGCTAGCTGATTTTCTGTACTTGTAAACAGAAATGCAAACAGTAATGATTTGAGCCTCTTTGGATGCCAGGGAAAATTATTCCAAAGCATTCTTCTTCATGTGGCCTATGTTCATTCATGGATCCAAAGCCAAATGTGAATCTCCCTGGCATTGTGCTTGTCATTGGTTTCTGAGCACTAACTGTACCCTTTGGGATTGCAGAAGGCAAGAGGTCAGTTTGCATATTCCACACTCTGTTGTGTTTTACTATTCAAATATGGAACATTTCTACAGCAAAGCAATCTACCCCTTGGCAATTCCATGGTGCTCAAATAACTGAATAGCCAGATTCATCTTTTTCTAAAGAATTCTCTTTTCTTTTATGCCAAGCCAAGTGCCGTCGAGTCGGATCCGACTCATGGCATTCATTTAATATATCTTTAAAAGTGTCCTCATTGCATCACTTCGTTTTTAGTTTGGTTACTTGATTCTTTTCTTTATTCTCTTTCCTGCAATACATTTCTCTTCCGGGTGTCTCATTATTTTCCTATGATTGATGCTTCTGGTAAGTATGGATTTCTTAGTCATCTGGTCCTGCTGTAACAGAAATAACACAAGTGGACGACTTTAAAAAGGTAAATTATTTTTCTCACAGAAAAGTAAGCAAAAGTCCAAATTCAGGGCATTAGCTCCAGGAGTCTTTCCCTGTTGGCTCTGGAGGAATGTCCCTGTCATTGATCTTCCCCTATACTGGGAGCTTCTCAGGTGCAGGGACATGCTCTGCTCCTGTCACTGTCTTTGTGTCATGAGCTCCCCAAGTCTCTGATTGCTTCCCTTTCCTTTTTATCCCAAGAGATTGCCTCAAAACACAATGCTGTCTTACACTTTGAAGTCTGCCCCAGCAACACAATTGCTGCCTATTCTCCCTCAACAAGGCTGGCATTACTTCAAACAACACAAACTAATAAATTTTGGAGAGGCTGTGGACAGACTGAAACACACTGCTGAGGGGAATGCAAAATCATACAGCCACTTTGGAAATAAATTCGATGCTTCCTTAAAAATCTAGAAATACCCTATTATCCAACAATCTCAATCTTAGAAACATATCCTAGAGATATAACAGCTGTCCCACAAATAGATACATAGTCATGCCGGTGTGAATTGCAGCACTGTCCACAGTAGCAAAAAGATGGAGTGAACCTAGGTGCACATTAACAGATGAATGAATAAATAAGTTATGATACATTCATATAAGGGGATACTATACAATGGAATCTGTGAAACATCTCATAAAGTGGAGGAATCTGGAAGACATTACACTGAGTAAAATTCGTCATTTGAAAAAGGACAAATATTGTATAACACCACTGAAGAATTAGAGGAAAGATTGAAAGAAGAAAACATTCTTTGATGGTTACAAGAGAGGTATGACAGAGAGAAGAGTATTCACTAACTAGTCAGTAGACAAGAATTATATTAAGTAAATCAAAGGACAACATACAATACAGGTGAATTCAGCACAACTGGACTGAAACAAAAGCTAAAAAGTTTCCTGAACACAGCCAAATACTTGGAGTAGCAAGGGTGGGAATCTGGGCACCATGCTTTCTGGGGACATCCATGTCAATTAACATAACAAGATTTATTTAGAAAATGTTCTGCATCCTACTTTAGTGAGTTGCTTCCAGTGTCTTAAATGCTAGTAAGTGGCCATAGAGGAAGCATCAGTGAACCCTAACCCACTTAACACAAAGAAGAATGAAGAATATCACAGACACAAGGAACATGTGAGCCCAAGAGACACAGAGGCTCACATAAACTAGAGATCACATCTGCATGAGACTGGAAGAACTAGAGGGTGCCTTGCTACCAACAACTAATAAAACAAAGAGTCTCTGATGGAACAGAAGAAAAGTGGGTCACACAGAACATGAACTGCAGTAAAAAGACCAGACTTGATGGTGTGACAGACTACAGGGACCCCAGAAAATAGGGTCACCATACTCTTTGTTAGCCCAGAACATAAACTGTCCCCTAAGTCAACTCTTAAGACAAAGATCAGACTGTACTATATGACATTAAAAAACCTTTGTGGTGTAGTGCTTAAATGCTATAGCAGCTAACCAAAAGGCTGGCAGTTCAAATCCACCAAGTCTTCCTTGGAAACTCTATGAGGGCTGTTCTACTCTGTCCTATAGGGTTGTAATGAGTCAAGATTGACTTGATAGCACTGAGTTTGTTTTTCTTTTTGGCATAAGACATTAAATGACACTGGTGAGAGTACGCTTTTGTCTCAACTAGATGTGTAAGACTAAATGGGTAGCTCCTGTATGGAGACAAGATGAGAAGGCAGAAGAGGGCAGTAGCTGGTTGAATAGACACCTGAAATGCAGGGTGGTAAAGCAGAGTGTGCCATCACAGTGTGGGGAAAGCTACTAGGGTCACATAACAATGTGTACAAGGTCTGACAATTAAGTTTACAAACTTAATTGTTCTAAGTAGTAAATACTTCACTGCTGAATATCACTATAGTCACTGTGAAGTGCTCCCCTTGTGAAGCTATGCACTGAAGCCAGTGCCTAGTCCACCTTTCAAAGCAGTTTTGGAACACTTTCTAGAATGGCCATTGCACACAGTGACAAGGTGACAAGTTTGCGAACTTAATTGTATAGTTGTCTGTGAGGGAGCTTTTAGCCAGCAAACAGACAACTGTGTTGGAATACTCTCCTGTTCACCTGATCTGCCCTCCAGTGACTTTTTTCTTGACCAAAAGATAAAGGAAATATCAAAAGCAAGACATTTTGATGACATTCAGGACATCAAGTGTAATACGATGACACCTCTGATGGCTATTCTAGAAAAAGAATTCCAAAATTGCAGGCACTGGCATTGGTGCATTGCTTTCCAAGGGAAGTACTTTGCAGGTGATCATAGTCATATTCAGCAATGAGGTACACAGTGCTTTTCCTAGGATGAGTTTGTGAACATAATTGTCAGAGTGCACGTGTAAGTTTTTGTAGGACAAACTGACTTGAATTGAAAACTTTCATTTAAAGCACAATTTTTAAAAAAAGCAATAAAAAAAGTAACCAAGATAGACTTTTGAGGATTCCGATACGTTACAAAATGGACTAGTGATTCCCACCCTCTTCCCGTTTCTCAGGAGAGTTTTATAAACACAACATTTCAGTTGGTCTTTCTCTCCAAAAAGGCAGATGTTTTTAAAATGCTGCTTGCATTTATTTACCTAAATTTGAATACTTACACATGATTTTTAAGAGTTCTCCATTGCTTCTTTTCCGGTGTTTCTAAATTGTTAGTAATGTTTGGTATTCTGTTTATGCCATGTGTTGGGGCTTCTACCATTTTTTTCTCCCATGATCTGAATCATTCAAAATTTTTAATCTAGATCTTCAATCCCTTTTGAGTTAGGTTTTGTGCATGGTGTGAGGTATAGGTCTTGTTTCAATTTTTTTTTTTTTCGATGGATATCGAGTTATGACAACACCATTTGTAAACAGACTGTCTTTTCCCCAGTTAACACACTTTGGAACATTGTCAAATATCAGCTACTCATAGGTGAACGATTTACAGCTGGCTTCTCAAGTCTGTCCCACTGGTCTATGTATCTGTTGTCGTACCACTGTTAGACTGTTTTGACTACGCTGGTGGTGTAATAGGGTCTAAAGCCAGGAAGCATGAGGTCTCGACTTTTTTCTTCTTCTTCTGTATTTGTTTGCTTATACAAGGCTTCTTACCTTTTAATATGAAATCAGTAATTTGTTTCTCCATCTCATTAAAAAATGCCATTGGCAGTTAAACATGGATTACATTATATCCACAGATCTCTCTGGATAGGATAGTCATTTTCACAATGTTGAGCCTTCCTATCCATGAGCAAGATAGGTTTCTCCACTTGTGTATGTCTCGTTTGGTTCCTTGCAATAGTGTCTTATAGTATTCTTTTTACAGGTATAGTACATCTCTAGTTCGATTTATTCCTAAGTATTTTGTCTTCCTGGAGGATCTGTAACTGATATTGATTTAGTGATTTCCTGTATTAAGTCCTCTTTTTGTTGGTGTTGAGGAATCCAACTAACTTTTGTACATTTATCTTGTATCCTGACAATTTGCTGAACTCTGCTGTTAATTCCAGATCTTTTGTGGATTCTTCAGGATTTTCTGTGTATAACATCCTATCATCTGAAAATACAGACACTTTTACTTTTTTCTCACCAGTATAGATGCCCTTCATTTCTTTTTCTAGCCCAGTTACTCCGGCTGGAACCTCCAGAACAACTTTGAATGAAAGCAGTGAGAAATGGCATCATTTTCTGGTTCCCGCTTTTAAGAGAAATGCTTTCAGACTGTCTCCACTTAGGATGATATTGGATGTTGGCCACTTACTATGCTGAGAAATTTCCTCTCTATCCCTGTTTTGCTGAAGGTTTTTAACATGAATAAGTGATAGAGTTTGTCAAATGCCTTTTGTTCATCAATTGATAAAATCAATCATCTTTTGTTTCATTTATGTGGTTGATTACACTGATGGCTTTTCTAACAGTCACTCACCCCTCTACACCCAGTGTGAATCCTATTTGGTCATGGTGTGTTGTTGAATTCTGTTAGCTAGACTCTTGTTGAAAATTTTTGCATCTAAGTTCATGAGAGATAACGGGCTGTAATTTTCCTTTTTAGTGCTATAACTATTTAGTTTGGGTATCAGGATTGTGCTGACTTCTTAGAATGAATTTGAGAGTACACTATCCTTTTCTATGCTCTTAAATACCTTTAGTAATAGCATTGTTAACACTTCTATAGAAGCTTCGTAGAATTTTCTCACAAAGCCATCAGGGTTAGGGCTTTTTGTTATTGTTGTTGGGAGATTTCAGTTACCTTTTCAATCCCTTCTTTTATTATAACAGAAAAACCCGCTGACATAGAGTTAATTCTGACTCCTAGCAACCTTATAGAACAGAGTTTTTTGTTACACCAAGACACCAAACCCACTGTCATCAAGTTGATACCTACTCACAATGACCCTAAAGGACAGAGTAGAACTACCCTACGGGGTTTCCAAGGAGCATCTGGTAGATTTGAACTGCCAACCTTTTCATTAGCAACTGTAACACTTAACCACTACGCCACCAGGATTTCCTGTGTAATTTTAGGTAGATAGTATGTTTTTGGAAATTTGTCCATTTCCTCTAACTTTTCAGATTTCTTAGAATATAATTTTTCATAGTATTTTGTTATATTGTTTTAAATTTCATTTGAGTCTGTTGTGATATCATCCATCTCCTTTCTTATTCTGGCCATTTGTTTATTCTCCTGTTTTTCTTTTGTCAGTATGGCCAGTGATTATTGATTTGGTTGCTCGTTCCATCAGTATAACTGCTTTTGGTCTTCTTAACTCTTTCAGTTGTTTTTCTATTCTCTGTTTCATATAATTCTGTCAATTTTTATTATTTGTTTTCCTCTGGTTCCCAAGGGCTTCTACTGCTGCTCTATATTTGTTTGAGTTTTAGGGATAATGCGTCAATTCTGTCTCATTCTTCTTTGTGGATCTGTACTTTTATTGCTATAAACTGATCTCTGAGCATGGGTTTTGCTACCAAAAGTTTCTGATAAGCTGTTGTCTTAGTCGTAAGTGTTGCTATAATAGAAATACCACAAGTGGATGATGTTAGCAGAGGGAAATGTGTTTTCCCACAATCTAGTGAATTACAAGTCCAAATGCAGAGCATCAGCTCTAGGTGAAAGCTCTCTCTTCGTGTCAGCTCTGGAGGAAGATCCTCATTTTGTCTTCTCTTGGTCTGAGAGCATCTGAGTGAGAAACCTCAGGTCCAAAGGATGGGCTCTGATCCTGTCACCATGTTTCTGGTAGCATGAAGTTCCCAAGTATCTTTGCTCATCTCTCTCTTTTATATATGAAAATAGGTGGGCTTAAGACACTACTCAGCCTTGCAGATCTCATCAATATAACTACTGTTAATCCATTTTATTCAATCTTAGTGACAGAACTTACAACATACAGGAACATGTAATCAGATGGTGGACAATCACACAGTCATGGTAACAAAGCTGACACACACCTAAGAAAGCTGATACATGCATCTTGGGGAGGAACATAAATCATGTCAGCAAGTGTTTTCATTTTCATTTGATTCTGTGAATTTATTTATTCTGTTCTTAATGTCTTCAAACATTCAGGAGTTTTTGAGCAAAGTGTTGTTCAGCTTCTGTGTGTTTGACTTTTTTTCCCCTTGTTAGTTCTGTTATTTACTTCTACTTTTGTGGCCTTATGGTTAGAAAAGATACTTTATAATATTTTGATGCTTTGGATATTGTTAAAGTATGCTTTATAGCCTAATACATGGTCTATTCTGGAGAGTGTTTCAAGTGTGTTTGAAAAGAAAATACACTTAGCTGCTGTTGAATGGACTATTCTGCATACGTCTATGATGTCAAGTGGGTCAACTGCAGCAGTTAGATATTCCATGTCCTTATCGAGTTTCATTCCGGGACTGTCTATCCTTACCGGAAAGTGGTGGGTTGAAGTTTTTTCTGTAAGCGTGGAGCTATTTCTGTTTTCAGTGTTGTTGGAGTTTGTCTTATGTATTTATGGGCTGTGTTATAGTGTACATGTGATGATTAGGATTGTGTGTCAGCTCAACTAACATGATTCTTAGTGTTTATATGTGATCATTTCTATGACTGTGTCTTCTGTGAATAGCCAATCAATTTAAAGGGAATTCCTCAGAGCTGTGGCCTGCATCTGTGTAGAGGCAGATGTTCTGGCTTTTCTCCTGCTCTGGATCCTGCAGCTGCCTCCTATTCATCTGACATCTGAGTCTTGTGTCTTGAGCTATCAGCTTACCAGCACATCTTGGAATTCGCTGATTTTCACAGCCCAAGAGCTGGATCCTTGCTGTCTGTCCAACCTACCCACCTTAGGTTAATCAGCATCTGTGGCTACTTGAAACTAGAGAAGTGTCCATTCTGACACATGGATTGAGGACACCTTGAGAATCATGTTTGTCATTTCCATGACATAAATCTATCTATACATACATATATATGCTCACTGGTTTTGTTCTCCAGAGAACCCAGCTTACGTAATATATAATATGGTTATGTCCTTCTGGTGTACTGACACTTTAATCATTATATAGTGTCTTCTTTACCCATTGTGATGGATTTCACTTTAAAGTCTATTTTGTTAGAAATTGATATTGTTACTCCTGCTCTTTTTCAAATGTTGTTTGATGTATATTTTTTCCACCCTTTGAGTTTTCGTTTGTGTCTTTAAGTCTAAGCGTGTCTCTCCTCAGCATCATATGGATAAATCATGTGTTGTTGGTTTTTTTAATTCATTTTGCCATTCTCTGACTCTTTATTGGTACATTTATCCCATTTGCATTCAGTGTAATTATTGATAGTCACGAGTTTAGTGCTGTCTTTCTGATGTCTTTTTTTGTACACATTTAACAGCTTGTTTCACTTAATTTTCTGTGCTGGTTCATTTTTTATTTCTATATAATTTTTCCACCTTTTTCATTTTTTGTTGCTTTTATAGTTTCAGAGTCTTCATATTTTTCTTGTATTTTATTTTGGTGTGTGAGCTTCTAAATTTTGTTTTTGGTTACCTTAATTATAACTACTAATTTCTAAGTTTCAACCAGTCTTGTATTTGTTATATGGCCCTGACTTCCTCTCCGTATGAAAGAATTATGACTACATTTTTCAGCCCCTCCTTTTTGTTACAAGGTGTCATCTTTTACATAATGTCTTCTCTCTTTCTCTATTTTCAGGGTTTTAGGTTTGATTTGCTTTTGTTTGGATTTGATTTTGTTTTCACTGTGTGGGTTGGTATGCGGTGGCTCTGTCCTGCATTCTAGTCTTTATTACCAGATGTTGATTTTTTCACCACAGGGTGTTCTTTAGTATTTCTTGTAATTTTGATTTGTTTTCCAAAAATTCCCTAAATTTCTGTTTATCTGGAAATGTCATAATTTTGCCTTCATAAATTGAAGAGACATTTTCTGGACATACATTTTGTGGTTGGCAATTTTTTTCTTTCAAGTCTTTGTATGTGTCACCCCCTTGCTTTCTTGCCTGCATGGTTTCTGCTGCGTAAATTTAATCTTACTGACTTTCCTTTGTAGGCAACTTTTTGTTTATCCCTAGCCACTCTTAAATGTTCCCTTTATGTTTGGTTTTGGCAAGTTTGATTGTAATGCATGTTGGTGACTTTTTTAGGCTCTCACCCTTGCATGGGGTTTTTATGAGCATCTTGGATAGATACATTCTCATCCTTCATAATATCAGGGAAACGTTTTTGCCCACAAGTCTCTAACAATTCTCTCTGTATTTTGTGTTATTCCTCACTGTTCTGGTACTCCAGAAACTCTCAGGTTGTTCCCCTTGACAGAGTTCCACACGGTTCTTAGGATTTCTTCGTTTTGTTTAATTCGTTCATCCGACATTTCCTCAAGAATATTGGTGTCCAGTGCTTTGTCCTCATTCTCATTAATTCTGGATTCCATTGTCTCGGTTATGCTCTTATGACTTTCTATTAAGTTGTCTAATTCTAAAATTTTAGAGTTAATCCCCTGGGTTTTTTTGTTATCCCTCTTTGAATTTTTGCAGCCTGTTAATTTTGTCATTATGCTCTTCTCTAGATTTTTTTGAGTTCCTCTACTGCTGTATCTGTTTGCTTTTTTGCTCATTCTGTGTTTTGCCTGAATTCTTTCCTAATTTCTTAAAGAGTTCTAAATATTAATCTTTTGTATTTTGCCTCCAGTATTTCCGAGAAGTTCTATTCCTCATCTGGAAGATTTCCTGATTCTTTGTTCTGGAAATTTTATGAAGTAATTGTGGTCTGCATCTTTGTGTGAACTGATACTGTTTGTTTTTTCCAAGCCATCAGTAAGTTGTTGCATTTATTTATATTTCTTTATTTTATGTTTGCTTACTGTGTCCTACCTTCTTGTTTTACTTTGTTTTAGTATGCCCAAATAGGCTGTTCGTGTGAGCTAGTTTGATTATTTGTAACTTTGAAACTCTAACATCCTTTCATCAGGTAGTTAGAGCTTTTACTAGGTATTTGATCGCAGAAGTACTTTTACTTTTCTAGTATGGTTTCAACTCAGATATCTAGATAGTCATTCAGGAAGTACGTGGTACAGGCTCTCACAGGCCTAGATACGCTGGGTTGTTTGATTTAGGGAGAGGTATCTGTACATGCTGAGCAAGGTGCAGCTGCCCCTGACTGTCTGTGAGGAAAGCATGTCTTCGTTCCCTGGATCATTTGGGTGGTAGGGTTTGTAGCCAGACTATGAGTGCCCAGTGCTGTGAGTTGTAAGAACTGGGAGACACCACTTACCTTGGACCTCTGTCGTGTGTGGCTAGATGATGTGGTTGGAGGAAACTGTTCTCAGGCCCCTGCTATGAGTAGGTAAGGATCTTGCTTAACAGGCAGTGCTACATCAACCATCAGAAACCTATCTTTCCACTGTATAGCAAATACGGTAAAATTGGGGTTCAGGTATGTACCTTGTCGTACTGTGTTAATGAGTGCCTATACATTTGTAGTGGGCCCACACAAGTCTATGTAGTGGTGAAAGGCATTCAAAGTCCATGGACCCCTTATGCCCATGCCTAGGCAAAGGAACTGTTTCTGCCCTGAGTTCCCAGCTTAGGGAAGCCAGGAGATTATTTTTTCACTGTTCATTAATTTGTTCCCTTGTCAAGGCTGGGAGAATATCTCAGGCCCTGTAAGGGATCATACTTCCCGCCCAGGAGATTTTCTACTCTCTGAAACTGTCTCATTCATTGCAGAGTTGGAAGATAGCTGGTCAATGGGAGAGGAGTTTATTCTAAAGGAGAGTTATTTGATCCCTGTGCAGTAGATTACATACAAATTACTTATATGTTGACACTCAAGTATTATTTCTCCCTGATTCTGTAGGCATAAGTGGATTGCTCTCCACACAGACCCTCCTGATGTGGAAAAATGTGTTTCAGACACCACCAATCACCTCACCATGTTGGCAACAGTGAGTCTGGCCTGCAGAGTGTCTATTCCCATGGAGCCAGATCTGGAAACTAGTTGCTTCTGAATCTTCTCTTATTCTCCTGGCATAGCCCAGTTTCTCAACTTTCCTTTGATGTTCAGGACTCCTATAATGTCGTATATAATTGATTCACTTGTTTTTTTCTAGTCTTTATTGTAAGAAGCATCACAGGAAGCATTCTGCCATCTTGGCCCCATCTCCTCCAAATTCTATATATCTAATATCATGATAAGTTGGAAGATGTTCCCACATTTTATTTCCTGTATCTCAAATTAAGGAAAAGAAACAGGTATCATAATGATTATTAAGGTAGTAGGTTTGGGGGATTTCTTGTTTGTTTGTTTGTTTGTTTTTGTTTTCAGTTTCAGGTAGGGTACTGGTAATCATGAGCTGGATAATTATTAAGAATAAGTCTCTTCTGTAAGCAAATACTATGAGTATTAGTGAATGTATGTGCTGTTTCCTGGAGTTCCTTGGTGGTGTAAAATGTTAATGCACTAAACAGCTAACAAAAAGATTGGAGGGTTGGGTCCACCCAAAGAAAACCTTAAAGATCTATTAATGGAACCTAGAGACTGAAGACATCTAATTAATTAGTACTCCACTAGTTATCAGGCCATTCTCTGCCAGCACCACCAACCTCCCCCCCACCCCACTAAGTTACTCACTTCTTCTAAAGTGTTTTGCAGACCCTCTGGAGAGCACTAGGAGATTCTAGATCTAACTGACTCAGAGTAATTAGATATTAACAAAATAGACAATGACGACCAACAAATGACCCTGGGCTGCTGAACTTGCTCAATAATACAAGAAAGCTCATATTAAGTGAACCAAAAAAAAAAAATCACTGACTATATGTCATTGGCTTTAATCAAGCCTGTTTCAGAAGTGAAGTTCCATTGACCATTTACTTCAGTGCCAAGTCTTATTGTGATTTTCTTATAAATAATCAGTAGACATTATAAATAGTTAAAATTTTCTGATCCTGGCAGGGCTAAAACGGCAGAGGAGTTAGATGGTTTCTGTGATTCTTATAGCAACAAAAATCCAGAAATCAAATGAATAGATCATATAGGACACTCTAGACCCTGTGAACATCAAAAGAAAAGCTGAGACATAAGACTGAGCAACAACAAAAAGAGAGTAGTTCCAGAAATACCTAGGACTGACCAGAGCTGACCAGACCAGAATCTGTACCCAAAGGAGGATCTTGCAACTACCGTCACAGTGAGCAAAGTGGCAAGACTTGGAGAACATCTTGGAGACCATCCAAGCTCAGCTATGGCTGCTCATGCCTCCAGAATGAGAGAAGAGTGCCCTCTGATTACTAAAACTAAATGACTTTCATGTAACCTACTGAATGCAGATCTAAAATTTTCCTTCAGATGAAGGGAGGTGCTTATCCCCTGTTTGTCTGCACCATGCCAGACTCCAATTTGCTCTGACTGGGCTGGAAGTAAGATCTCCTACCCATGCTAGGAGCTATTCTTCTAGACCTAGAGAGGGAACAATTTAACAAACAGGAAAATTAAAAGAAAAATCTGTTGGCTCTCCTAAGCTCAGAACTCAGGGCAGAAACAGGTCCTTTGCTTAGGTACACACAGCTATAAGCTACCTAACTTTCTCTGCATTTGAAGCCAGGTACCTGTGCCTATATCAATCTCCCTTGCTCAGTTAGGACTGTAGAGAGTAGCCAACACTGCATACTTGGAGAACAACTACATGGGCACCTGAGCTGAATACATATAAGAAAAATAAATAGATGTCTGGGTCCACATGCCTAGTAACAGCTCTAACCACCTGATGACAGGATGCTAGAATCACTAAGACATCAATAGTCAAACTGGCTCACATGGCAAGCAAATCTGGGCATTTCAAAACAAAATGAAACAGTACATTAGAACATAATAAGCAACATGAATAAATTGCAACAACTTTCTGATGGCTCAGAGATGACAGTCAATGTCAAACTACTCAAAGAGTAGACCATGATAGCTTTCAAAAACTCTCAAAACAAAGAAGGAAAAAGTTTTCCAGAGGAAGAGAATTTCCTGAAATTATCTGTTAGAATGCAAAAGATTCATATTTAGGACTTTAGGAGGTCAGGAAAGAGATCGGTCAAAGTACAGCAGAGCATAATGACAAATTAAACATGCTGCAATAAATTCTTAAGAAACAACAATCTGAAATTCAGCAGGTTAATAATAAGATTACAAAATTAAACAAAACAATGGAAAGTTAAAGGAGCAGAACTGAGGCAATGAAATGCAGAATTAGTGAGCTTGAAGACAAAGCAATTGATACGAACATATTTGAGGAAAACCCAGATGAAAGAATTTTTAAAAAATGAAGAAACACTAAAAGTTATGTAGGATTCCATCAGGAAGAATCATTTATGAAGGATTAGAGTGCCAGAACGGGGGCAAGAGGGTTAAACTGAAAATACAGAGAGAACTATTGAAGATTTTTTGACAGAGAACTTCGCTAGTAACATGAGAAGCTATCTACCAATGAAGCTCATTGAATTCTCTATATGGTAGATAGCAAAAGACAGACACCAAGATATGTTATAATTAAATATACCAAAACTAAAGATGGGGAGATGCTTTTAAAATCAGTTATTTTAAAGGAAAAATAAACTACAAAGGAGAGTCAGTAAGACTAAGACATGTCAATGGAAACTGTGCAAGCAAGAAGGCAATGGAATGGTGACTATAAAGCCCTGGTCAGGGGGGGCGGTGCTGGAGGAATGCCAGCAGAGAGTTACATATCCCAAAAAATTGTCTCTCATATATGATGGTGATATTAGGACATTTATAGATAAACAGAGCTTAGAGAACTTGCAAAAAGAAGAAACCATAGTTACAAGGAATACTAACAGAAGTTGTTTGATTAGAAAATCAAAACATTAGATAAAAATTCAAGGCTATAACGCATCATAGAGCAACCAGGTATCAAACCAGGTAGGGGAAACACAAAAATACATCAAAGCTGAAACACTGAAAATAGGGAAACAGAAATGTCAGTATGTAAAATATGACATTGTATGAGAAATAGTTACTAAATAATGTAGTCATAGAGCTTTTAGATGGAGAAGATGTCAATGTGATAAAAAAATTAAAGATTGGCTTAACTTTAGAACAATAGGGGTAAATATTAAGGAACCAGCAAAAGAAATTAGCAATCCTACACATCAAAATAAGAAACAAAACCATGTTGTTGCCATTGTTAAGTGCCATTGCATTAGATCCAACTCATAATGACCCTATGCACAACAGAACAAAACACCACCCAGTCTTGAGCTATGTCCATAATCATTTTTTTACGTAAGCTCCTTGTTGTGGCCACTGTGTCAATTCATCTCATCAAGGGTCTTCCTCTTTTTTGCTGACCCTCCATTCTACCAAGCATGATGTCCTTCTCCAGAGAATGATCTCTCCTACAGCATGTCCAAAGTATGTAAGATGCAGTCTTGCTGTCTTTGGTTCCAAAGAGCTCTCTGGCTGTACTTCTTCCAGAAGAGATATGTTTATTCTTTCAAAGGTCCATGGTACATTCAACATTCTTCTCCAATACCACAATTCAGAACCATCAATTCTTCTTCTGTCTTCTTTGTCCATTGTTCAGCTATCTCATGCATATGATGTGATTGAAAACACTATGGCTTGGGCTGGGTGCACCTTATTCTTCATGGTGTCATCTTTAGTTTTCAATATTTGAAAGAGATCCTTGGCAGCAGATTTTCCCAAGTCAATGTGATTTTTGATTTCTTGACTGTTGCTTTCAAGGGTGTTGATCGTGGGCTCAAGTAAAATGAAATCCTTGACAACGTCAATCCTTTCTCCACGTATGATGATGTTGCTTGCTGGTCCAGTTGTGAGGACTTTTGTTTTCTTCATGTTAAGGTTCAATCCATACTGAAGGCTTGTGGTCCTTGATCTTCATCAGTAAGTGTTTCAAATCTTCTTCACTTCCACGAAGTAAGGTGGTGTTGTCTAAGTGACACAGGTTGTTACTGAGTCATCCTTCAATCATGATTCCTCGTTCTTCTTCACAGAATCCAGCTTCTCAGATTAGTTGTTCATCATACAGATTAAAAAGGTATGGTGAAAGGAAACAACCCTGATGCGCACTCTTCCTGACTTTAAAGTATGCAGTGTCCCCTTGTGCTGTTCGCACAACTGCCTCTTGATCCATACACAAATTCCTTAGATGTTCTGGAATTCCCATTCTCTGCAATGTTAGCCATAATTTAGTATGATCCACACAGTTGAATGCTTTTGCTTAGTTGATGAAACACAACTAAACATCTTTCTGGTATTCTCTGCTTTCAGCCAAGATCCATCTGACATCAGCAATGATATCCCTGGTTCCATGTCCTCTTCTGAATACAGCTTGAATTTCTGGCAGTTCCTTGTCAATCTACTGTTGCAGTCACTTTCAAATGATCTTGAGCAAAATTTTAGTTGCATGTGATATTAACAATATTGTTCAGTAATTTACACATTCATTGGAACAGGTATAAATATGGATCTCTTCCATCAGTTGGCCAGGTGTCCTCCATGAAATCTGAGCAAATATAAAACTAACAACCATGAAAAAGATGAAAAGAAAACTCATATAGAAAAATGTCTCTGTCCAGAAAATTAAGTACAATAAAGAAACTGTCAACAACACATCAAAAAAAAGTATCAAAACAACAGCACTAAATCCATGTCTGTCAGTAACTATACTGAATATAAGTAGGTTAAAGGTACCAATAAAGAGACAGAGATTGGCAGAATGGATTAAAACCCACAATCTATCTATATAATGGCTATAAGAGATGGAAAAACATATACCAAGCATACAACGTTCAAAAAAGAGCAGGAATGGCCATATTAATTTCATATAAAATAGATTTTAAAGTTAATACCACAATGGACAAGGAAAAACACCCAATAATGATTACAGGGTCAACACATCAGGAGGACATAACAATATTAAGTATTTATGCCTGAATTATAAGTACATCAAATGAACTCAAACATCATTGAAAAGTGAAACAGACAGCCCCACAATAATAGTTGGATATTTCAACACATCAATTTCAGTGATGAGCAACATCCGGAAAGAAGCTCACTAACCACATGGAAGATCTAAATACCACAATTCACCAACTTAACCTCGTACAGATATATAGAACACTCCACACAACAGCAGACAAGTATGCTTTCTTTTCCAATGCTCATGGAACATTCTCCAGAATATACTACATATTAAGCCAACCTTAACAAAATACAAAGCATTGAAATATTGCAAAGAATCTTTTCAGACCATAAAGCTATAAAAGTTGAAACCAACAGCAGAAAAAGTAAGTGACGAAAAAAATCAAACACATGGGAACTGAACAACACCTTGCTCAAAAACTACTGAATTACAGAAGAAATCAAAGACAGAATAAAGACATTCACTGAAAGAAATGAGAATGAAAAGATACCCTACCTACACCACTGGGACAGAGCAAAAGCAGTGCTCTGAATTCAATTTATTTAACTAACTGCACACGTTCAAAAATAAGAAAGGGCTCAAATTAAAGCATTAAAACTACTACTTGAACAAGGAGAAAGAAATCTTTGAGAACCAGAAGAAAGCAAGTGATAAAAATTAAGGCAAAAGTAAATGAGTTGAGTAATTAAAAAAATGATCAAAAGATTAACAAGGCTGAAAGCTAGTTTGCTGAGAACATCAAAAAAATGAATACACAACCGATCAAACTTAAAAAATAAAAACAGGAAAGGAAGCAAATAGTCAGAATAAGAAATGAGATGGGCAATATCAAAACAGACCCAAGTGAAATTTTAAAAAATGTAACAAAATACTGTGAAAAACTGTACTCTAACAAATCTGACACCTAGAAGAAATGGACAAATTGCTAGAAACACACTATATACCTAAACTAACACAGACAGCATTAGGATAATGAAATAAATCCATAATGAAAGAGATTGAAAAGGTGATCTAAAAAGTATCAATAACAACAACAAAAACAAACAAACAAATAAAAAAGCAGTGGCCCTGATGGTTTCATCGAAGAATTCTAACAAATTTTCAGAGAAGAATTAACATCCCTGTTACTAAAGGAATTTCAGAGTATGGAAAAGAATGGAATACTCCCAAACTTGTTCTATTGAGTCAGTATAACCCTGATATTAACACAATGAGTCGGATCCAACTCAATGGCACTTGGCTTGGCTTTGGCAAAACCAAAAGAAACTCAAAGTTACTGATATGAAGTTGATTCTCATTCATAGTGGCCATATGGGACAGAGTAGAATTGTCCCAAAGAGTTTCCAAGGAGTTCCTGGTGATTTGAACAATCAAATTTTTGGTTAGCAGTCACAGCACTTAACTACCATGCCACCAAGGTTTCTAAAAACCAGGTAAAAACACCACAAAAAAGGAAACTTGGGGACCAATATCCCTAACAGACATAGACGATGCAAAAATCCTCAGCAAAACTAAAAAACACATGAAAAAAAAATTCATCATGACCAAGTACCACAGATGCAGTCATGGTTCAGTATCACAAAAACAATCAATATAATCATCCACACAAATAAAAACAAACAAAAAAAAAGACACAAGAACTATTTCATTTCATCAGTTGATGCAGAAAAGGCATTTGACAAAATTCAAAACCCATTCATGTTAAAAACTGTCATCAAAATATGAATAAAAGGCAAATTCCTCAATATAACAAAGGCCATCTATGCAAAGCCGATAATAGTAAGCATCCTAAAACAAATCTGGAAGCATTCAGTTTGAGAACAGGAAGCAGACAAAGATGCCCTTTGTCACTACTATTCAACATTGTGCTGGAGGTTCTATCCAGAACAATCAAGCCAGAAAAAAAGAAATAAAGGTCCTACGAGTTGTTAAGGAAGTAATATAGGTACCTCTTTTGCAGGTCATATGATCTTATACACAGAAAACCTTTAAAAATCTGCCCTCCAAACACACACACACACACACACCCTACAGGAACAAATAGAAGAGTATACCACGTTATCAGGATATTAACGTACAAAAATCAGTTGTATTCCTGTATACCAACAAAGAAAATGTCAGAAAGAAAGTCACCAAATCAATACATTTGCAATACCCCTAAGAAGGTAAAATACTTACGAATAAATCTAACTAGAGATGTAAAAGATTTGTACCAAAAAAAAACCCCCAAATCTATAAGATACTATTGCAAGAAACCTGAAGATGTCTATATAAGTGGACAAACCTACCTTGCTCATGGATAGGAAGACTCAACATTATGAAAATGTCTATTCTAGCCAAAGTGTTCTATAAACATCAAATCCACTGGTATTGAATCAGTTCCAACTCATAGCAACCTTATATGTCACAGTAGAACTGCCTCACAGAGTTTCCAAGAAGTGTCTGGCAGATTTGAACTGCCAACCTTTTGGTTAGCAGACATAGCGTTTAACCACTACGCCACCTGGGTTTCCACAGTGATCCATAGATGAGATGCAATCCTGAACCAAATTCCAATGGTACTTTTTAATGAGATGAGTAAAGCCTTATTGAAGAAAAAGAACAAAGTGAGAGTTCTCATACTACCTGCCTTTAGAACCTGGCTTGGCTGGCATGCTGTTAACAGTAGTCAACAGCTGACACATAGACCAACTGAATAGAACTGAGAATCCAGAGGAAAAAAAATATACCTATGAGCTGCTAATATTTGATGAAAACTGTAAGTCTGTAAACTGAGGGAAAAACAGTCTCTTTATCAAATGGAGTTGGTGTAACTGAATATCTGTCTATAAAAATATCAGACACTGTGTACAAAAAACAACTCAAAATGGATCAAAGACCTAAATACAAAATATAAAATGATAAAGATCACGGAATGAAACATAGGGACAATGTTAGGAGCCCTGATACAAGGCATATACAAATTTTAAAACATTAATAACAATAAGCAAACACTAGAAGAGAAAATAGATAACTGGGAATACCTAAAAACAAAACATTAATGCTCAAAGACTGCACTAAGAATAAAGACATGAACTACAGACTGAGGAAAAAAAATGGCTATCACAAATCCAATCAACATTTAATCTCTACATTCTGCAAAATACTTCAAAATCTCAATAGTGAAAAGACAAACAAAAAATGGGCAAAGCATATGAATAGACACTTCACCAAAGGAGACATTCAGGCAGTTAACTATAATGCTCACAATCTTTAGCCACCAGAGAAATGTTAATTAAAACTACAGTGAGATACTATCTCATCCCCAAAAGTCTGGCATTAATCCAAAAAATACAGAACAATGTTGTAGAGGCTGCAGAGAGACTCAAACACTTATACACTGCTGGTGGTAATAGGAAATGATACAACCAATTTGGAAATCATTTTGGTGCTTTCTTAAAAAGCTAGAAATAGAAATAGCATGCTATCTAGCAATCTCACTTCTTGGAATATACTTTAGAAAAATAATAGCTGCCACACAAATAGATACATGTATAATGTCATGAACTGAATTGTATCTGACCCAAAAATGTCTGTTGCCATTTGGCTAGGATGTGATTGCTGATATTGTGTGATGTTTCTATAAACAATAAATCCTGCCTCTGTGATGTTAAAGAGAGATAATGGATGGTAGTTGTGTTGGTTGGGAATGCAGGACTCAGTGTGTAACACAGTACTGTGCCTTGAGTCAGTCTCTTAGTTTATAAAAGAAAGAAGCCAGCAGAGAGATTCAGGAACGTCATACCATCAACAATCGGTACCAGCAGCAGAGCGTTGTCCTTTGGGAAGGACCTGGTGACCCTGCACCTAGAAGAAGAGTGACAAGGACCTTCCTCTAGAGCTGAGGAAAAAAGCTTCTCATGTAGCTGTTGCTATGAATTTGGATGTTTAATCTCCTGATTGTGACTAAATAATATTATTCTTTTTAAAGCCACCCACTTGTGGTATTTCTGTTATAAAAGCACAAGATTACTAAAAGACACACCAGTGTTCACTGCAGCACTGTTAGCAGTAGCAAAAAGATGGAATCAACTTAAGTGCCCATCAGTGGAAGAACAGATAAACAAACTATGGTCTATTTGAATCAGAGACATGAAGGACCAGCCTAACCACACCTTGAAACATTCGGGAGTGATAAACAGCTAATTTTATCAATCACAGCTGGAGACAGAGTGCTTAAATTATTCCAAAAGCTGTTTTTCAGACAAGCCAGTTTAGACTCAATTCAGAGGCAAGGACACGTAAGACAGAATTGACTGCTGTGTAACTTTCTAACATGGGCACCTGAGAGCTGCAATGAGGACCCAAGAGTTGAACCAGGGGAGTAAGAAAATACGCATATGCCACACTCCATAATAAATCTTTATACAGACAGATGAAGGCCCTGTGGCAGGGACTGTCTTGAAATCTGTGTGCATGTGCAACAAGGGACAAGCAGCCGCTGGCTAAAAACAAAAAATCACTGAATGTACTCTAGGTATACACCTAAAACCGAATCCACTGCCATTAAGTCTATTCTGACTCACAGGGACCCTCTAGGACAGAGAAGAGATCCTAGAGTTTCCAAAGAGCACGTGGTGGATTTGAACGGCTGACCTTTTGGTTAGCGGCTGTAGCACTTAACCTCTACACCACCAGGGTTTCCACCCTGGGTGTAGACGAGCTATAAAAACCCAACTCCAAAGTTACTCAGTGTCACAGCCTACTGGAGTGCTAAAAACTGTTCTGCTGCCCCGCTTCAAAGTGCTTTTATTTTCTAATGAAGTTTTCTCTAGTGAGCCAGTCAAGCCTCCCAGAGTAACTTTTTCTTGCATGTCTGACAAAAGCTCTTGAGGGTCTTCGAAGACTCCAAGCAACAGACTGTGGACTCCGGCAGGACCCTCAAGGGTGGCTGACACCTTAGCCCTGACAGATGAAGACAGACGAGCCACCTCACCAAAAGGATCGGGCAAGTGGCTGCCGGAGCGTTTTAACTCCAAGCCTCCTCTCAAGGTGACTGGCAGCTATGATGTCGAGATGGGTAAAATAAGGACAAGAAAATCTTTATTCCTTCCTTCTCCTCCTCTCATCTTTGTTCTCATCTCTCGTCAATGTCCCTTGTGTCTTTCCTGGTGTCTCCTGCTCTCAGTGTGGTGACCAATCATGCTGCTTTTGCAGGTCATCTCAGCACCTCCTGGACTCTTGGGTAGAGCCAGGGGACCTGTTTTAACCTTTTCCTTTCTAAAAAGACACCTTGTCCACTGCCGCCATACTGAGACCCCTTTGAGCACAGCACGTACTGGTCCTGGGCGAGAGTAGAGAATTGCCTCTCCTTCCTCAGTGTACGGTGAGACACCATTCTCACGACCACTGCCCCGTTCTACCTGAAGACCTTGCCACCTCCAAATTGTTAGAACTCTTTTGCTATTGGGGATGGTGTGACCAGTACGACTCTCATAATCACTGAGAAGGAGCAGCTGCTGAGAATTTCTCTTGTGTCTCTCCACTTGGTGCAGACCCCTCCTTTTTTATTCTTTGTGGCCTGGTCTTAGTTTCTCTTTCCTCCCAAGCAAACTTTTTTTCTGTCTTTTCTGTCATAACTTTGAAAAGCTGGTAATTTTATTAAGAGCTTAATAGATATCCCAGTGACTACTGAACAGTGGTCAACCCCAGAGAGTAGAAAATGCCTGGGTTGAAATGCTGCTTGCCCTGGTCAGGCCACCTGGGAGTCTCCACCAACTAAATGTCTCATTCTGCTGAGGCTGCAGTGATTGCAGAAGGGTCTGGGAGGGTACCCAGTGCACAAAGCTGTACGGAGCCCAAAGACCAAGAGATGCCTCCACTTGGCTGTGGAAGTGTCCCCAGTGACCGAGGGATGCCTTCTTCAGGACCCTGGGGAGCAAAATTTCCACATCCAAGCCACCACAGATAGGTCTTCTGACTCTAGGAAGCAGAGGGCATTGTGATTAGCTGGCTTTTGCACATACAGAGTTTTTTGAAGAAAGACAGAAAACTTGAATTCTCTTGATAGAACTGCAGCTTGCCTCTATGGAGTTTTTCCCTTTCATGCTGGCTTTCTATTCAGCCACCTCTTTCTTGACTTACTACTTCTAAGAAATCTGTATTTATGTGTGGGAATCCCTGATTTGTACTTTTCTGTGAAGGGTGTCTGAAGGATTGCATTGCTTCAGCCACCCTGCTAATTATTTCATGGGTAAGCACAGACAGACTGCTGGCCAAGATTAAGGGAATTCCTCTTGTGATCTGTTTCCAGCTTATTGTTGTTTTATTCAGCACTTTTGTTGTAGTTACAAGACCTCTCAGTCTCATTTCCTGTCCTTAAGACTTAGTGCTAATCCCTCTGTTTTGCCCTTTCACACTGGCCTCCTGTCTGTCCACATGTTTTTAAAGTTTGTGTCCACCTATGGGGATCCCAGCTTTGTAATTTTCTGTGTAAAGTTTCTGACAGATGGGTGTCATTCCTGTAGGCAAAGTGTTCATTGTATGTGTGAAACCTCAAAAGTTTGAACTTGGGTCACAAATTTGGTCAATTTAACCCCTAAATTGACTTTTTTTTTCCCTACTGTTGTCTTATTGACATCTTTCTTTGTAAACAAGTGTTTTTCTGTTAAGTGTTTCTTGTGTATGTCTTGTCCAGAGTTCTCTGTCTTGTCAAGTACCCTGGAGCTGGCATCTTAAATTTAGAATTCTAGCCTACTAAACTGTGTAAGACTAAACTTTTCTTTGCTAAAGCCGTGCACTTCTGGTATTTCTATTAGAGCAGTACCAGGTGAATAAAATAGTAATGACATTAAATTGAGTTGACAGATGTGTGTCATAATTTAGGTTTATATACCTTTGCTTTTCATGCCACAAGAGAAGATACGTATAAATGTATATATACATATATATGTAAAGGGTCTTCCGACTTGATGGTCCTTGGCTTTGGCTGGCTCCAATAAGAGTGTTCTACTTTTGACAGCTCATGCTGGCAGTATTTTTGAAGATATAGCAGCATACCTATCACATTTTTTTAAATTAGCCATGAAAAGTTACATGATTCCACCAAGCATAGAAATTACTAAAGTTCATATCCCACTCGACAGCACTTGGCTGGCTTTGGCATTATCAAAATGAGTTCTCTGTTCACCAAACATTCTGCACATTATGAGAAATTTACGATGCATATAATCATTCCACTAAGAGAACAGTTCAACTTTTAGTCAAAAAATTTGAGACAACCAGGTCTTTTGCCAATCAGACAATACCTGTGCATCAAGGAACCATACATTCCAATGAAGCATCGCCACTGTTTTTCAGAGTGTGTGCGAGAATTCATCCCCATCAATTTCTGCCTGAACAGAAGAACTGGGACTTTCATTGACCACCATTTCGTGCATTTTGCATCTGAACTTGAAGCTTTACCCTTACAAAATTGTTTTAACTCAAGAAATGAAGTCCAACTACTACAGATTGTTCCATACATGTGCTGACTGGGCTCTGGAGCAACTGGAAGTTGACCCCACTTTTGGCCAAAAAATCATCTTCAGCAACCAGGCCCGTTTTTGGATACATGGTTTTGTTAACAAACAAAACTGTTGCATTAAGAGCCATGAGAATCCAATGGAGATTCAAGAATGTCCTCATCACCCCCAAAAGTTCACTATTCAGTGTGCTCTTGGTCCAGTGGAATCATTTTCCCCAAGATGAACAAGGAGAGGCTGTGACTGTCAGTGGCAAAAGATAACAGACTACAATTATTTTGGACCCCATTTGGAAGGTGCCACAGTGGCATTTAACCTGAAATTCTTTTCCACATACAATGCCATCAAAGTCTTTGAAAATATTAAAACTGCATCATTTACACAGCTTGTTTTATTCAAGTTCAAAGATATTACACTTGTTGGAAAGCCTGTTTTATATCTATAGATATATATGTACAAACAGATATAAAACCCTATATATATATGTATATATATGTGTGTGTATGTATATAGTATATGTGTGTGTGTATGTGTATATATATATAGTATCAACGGCATTTGGCTTTGGCTGGCATATATACATATATATGTATATAGGAGTCTGTGAATGAGTATTGCTGTTTAAAGGGATATACTTCAAGATTTATTGACTTTTTTAAATTTGATATGGTTAAAAGTTTTGTTTTAATGACAAAAGTTCCATGGTTTATGTGATTTTTAAGATCACTAATGTTAGAATATGAAACAAAGAATTAGGTTTTTTACTGTTAAAATAATGAAGTTTTCCTTGACTTCTGAGTTAAAGAGTTAATTTATTCTTTGTGTAGCACCCCTTAAAAGCAAAGGTTTGACCTCCCATTAGAATAAAATTCCTAAGTCAAAGGCCAAGCTGTAGGACTTGAGAAACAAAAAGAAAAAGCTAAGGTTTTTGCATGTTTACTGTAAGATGTTCAGTTAAATAACTTAAATGTTATTTTTCATTAACTTTTAGTGAACTCCTGACAACTCTGAAACTTCACAGAAAGCCACAACTGTCTTTTTATAAAGAAAAAGTGCTAAAAATTTTATTTAATGAATTATGTGGTGTGGGTTCAAATCGAGAGAAGTGCCTAATGCTCATTGGGTAAAATTATGTTTGCTGCTTCCTGTTATGTTTTTGCCTAGTATCATTTAACAAATGCATAATGTTATGTTATAATTCAATAATTTCTTAATTGCTAACCTTCCTATAACTTTATTTATCTTTTTAATCTAGCATCAGCAAAGCCAGTGCTTTGACTGCTAAATTCAAACTATTTACCTATGAAATTAGTTTTATACTTTTTGGGTAACTAGAAACTTAATAATCTTGGATGTATCTATAATCTTGGTATATAAGAGATTGTGCCTCAAGACTGTTGTGTACAATGTCTGAAGTTCTTTATAAATACAGTTAATGGTTATGTTTAGAAGTGTTGTTAAACATTTTTTTGACAGATTTTATTCATTTGACTCTGACATTTAATTTTAACTTCTATCAGGTCTTGTCACAATCAAGAGTATTTATATTTATAAATACTAAGAATATTCACATTTGTAAATTTATTGTGGTCATGTTAAGTTTTGTCATTTGCAGATAATTTTTTGTACCTTGTAGATTTCCTGAAAACATATGACCAGAAAACCTCAACAACAAAAAAGGACAATATTAGTTAGGCCAGTGAATTGAGATTCCCGAAACTGACCTTAAAACATCAGCAATATTCCCACATAAAACCCGTACTATCATTTCACTTAGTCTTACTCAGTCATTTTCTATCCCACCTGATTCTGGGTCAGCCAAAGTCTGCAAACGCATCAGCTTCTGCCTATCGTTAGTACTCTGGTGAAGGGTTGTTTGCCACATGTGAATGTTTCTCAACTTCTGTTTTCTCTAGATGGATTTTGTATACTGTTAATAGATTTTTTTTGTGTGTGTAATAGATACAACTGTACTAACAAACAAATTCTTTCCAACTGAAAATAGATTCCTGGCAAATGCATGGATAATATACCCTGGGAACTTTAAGATTATCTTTAGTATTCATAGTGATGGTGCTAGCAAATACTGGAAGGATAATGTTAAATTGTTACCCTTTGTAAAATAAGAGTCAGAGATCTCATTGTTCCAACACTAAGAACTGGTCATTTCTAAGAACATTAATTCCTACTTACGGTATAATTAAATTCGAGAAATCTTCCAAAATTTTATTAACCACTGTGGGACAAATCACAGATTAAGTTGTTAGTGGGATGGAAACATAAAAATGATCTCTGACCTTATAAGCCAAGGTGACAGGAGTTAACAAAGTAGCCTTAGATTTTTTTTTTACCCCAAGAAAATGTAGTCTGTAATTTAAAAATGTCATTATTATCACATTCAAAGTACTCCATTAGGGAAGCTGTGCACTGATGCCAGTGCCTAGTCTACCCTTCAAATCAATTTTGGAACTCTTTCTGGAATGGCCATTGCACATGGTAGCTAGTTTGCAAACTTAATTGTATAGTTGTCTGTGAGGAAGTTTTTAGCCAATAAACAAATAACTGTATTGGAACACCTTCCCTATTCACCTTATATCACCCCCAATAACTTTTTTCTTTACCCAAAGGTAAAAGAAATATTGAAAGGAAGACATTTTGATGACATTCAGGACATCAAGGTTAATGCATACATACATACAAGGGAAATGACAATTCTGATGGCCATTCCAGAAAAAGAGTTTCAAAATTGCTTTTCAGGGTGGACTAGGTGCATGTGTCCATGTATAACTTCCCAATAGGAGTACTTGTAAAGTGACTACAGTGATATATGGCAATGAGGTATGTAGCACTTTTTGGTAAGATGAGTTTGCATACTTAATTGTCAGTTCTCATACGTCGAGAGCTACGATCAGGATCAGAGAACTGAACTGAGGCAGCAAGAAACAGCACATGTGCCACACCCAATAATAAGTCCTGCTGCCAGTCCCAGAAGCTCTGTGGCAGGGATTGTCTTGAAGTCTGTCGGCCTGCACAACCAAGGGCCATGCAGCCTCCTGGCAAAAAAGAAAATACTTCACATCTCCTTCCATGCCTCCTTGTAGCCATCAAGTAAAGTTTTCTTCTATACTATGCAATCATAAAGTAAAAATGATAAATTTGGGAGACATCTCATGAAATGGAAGAATCTGGAGGATGTGCAGAGTGAAATTTGTCAACTGCAAAAGGGCAAATACTGTATGAACCCACTATTATGACTCAAGAACTGGTTTAAACACACACACACACATTCTCAAATGGTTACAAGCTGGCACTGGAGGAAGAGGGGTAATCACTAGTTAGATAATCAACAAGAGTTAGTTATAGAGAGAGACAACACAAAGCAAGAAGTCAGCACAAATGAACTAAACCCACAGCTTAGAAATATTCTAAACAAAACCAAACACTTCCAGGGACAGACTAGCCGTGCTGGGAGTCTGGGGACCATGGTATCAGAGAACACCTAGGTCAACTGGCATCACCGAGTTTATTAAGAAAATGTTCTGCATCCCACTCTGATGAATGATGTCTGGGATCTTAAAAGCTGGCAAGTGACCATCTGAGAAACATTAATCTCAACCCACCTTGAGCAAAGGAGAAAGAAGAGCATCAAAAACATGAGGAAAATGTGAGCCCAAGAGGAAGAAAAGGCCACGTATACCTGAGATTACATTAATGAGACTGGAAGAACTAGACGGTGCCCAGCCACTACTAAAGACTGCCCTTACAGTGAATTCAACAAACGGTCACTGATGGAGCAGGAGAAATGTGAAATGCCAAACTTGAACTCTAGTAAAAAGATCAGACTTGGTGATCTGAAGGACTGGAGGGTCCCCAGAAGACATGAGTCTGAATCTCTGTTAACCCGGAACTGAAACCACTCTGGAAGCCAACTTCTCAGACAAAGATTGAGCTGGTATACCTATAAAACACAAAATGATACCAGTGGAGAATGCACTTCTTCCCTTGGACAGATACCAGGGATTACTGTTCACAGATGGGAGGAAACGACAGAGAGACACAGAAGCTGGTTAAGTGGACATGGGAAATACAGATTTCAGGGGATGAGTGTGCTGTCACAGGGTGAGGAGAGTAGCTAGGGTCGTGTGGCAAAGCATGTGTAAGTTTTAGCATGAGAAACTGACTGTAATTGTAAACTTTCACTTAAAATACCATTAAAAAAATTGTAAAAAAACAAAATCTTTTTCATCCTGCCCACTGCCTTCCTCAATCCCTAAATGAGTTTGTGCAACATTGTAATCGTTCAAGCACAAGGGAAAACTCAATCTGAGGTAAATACCTCTGGGTTCCTGCCCACTGGCTTGTGGAATAAACTTTTTCTTTCTCTCCAAAACAGCATCTGAGAGTTTGGCTTCCTCCACACTGGGCATGGACCCACTGGTCCAGGTACAAATATACTTTTTAAAAAACTAGCCATGAAAAACTTACGGGGCACAGTTCTACTCTGAAACATATGAGGCTGCCATGGGTCAAAATAGACTCCACACCATCTGTTTTATTTTTCTAATTGATGCTACTTCTTAAACATGAGAGTGAAAGCTTGTATGTAATTAAATAGCCGTGCATGCGTATATGTGGCATGCCAAGCCAGCCAAGTGCCGTCGAGTCGGCATAAGTGTATGTAAATGACAAGGAGAAGCTCTATGGAAATATATTTAATTTCAAATATCTGTGTGCCTTGGAAATCTATGTAAATAGACATTCTGGATGTGAAATCTGTAGGTTTGACTAAAGCACTGCACTCTAGAGGCCATGGAATCCTGGCACTTAGGATGTAGCATCTGGTATACTTTGACCAGAGTTATTCTTGGAGATTTGATTCCACCTTGGGGAGTACGGACGAGAACATTTTCTTCATGTCGGTATATCAAGGCCTATCTTTCTGACTTATGAAGAAATATTTAAAAAACTAATATGTGCAACTTGTGTAAACAGTGACTAAGAGGGGATATGCTAATTACGTGCAAGAGTTTGAAAGATGCATACACTGAGGAGGATGAAACGTTATTTACCCTGGTGGTTGCATATTGCCAAGAGACATAAAAAGACATTTAAGGAAAAGGAGATTTAAACTAAACACCGGATCCCAGAATAAATCCACCACACTAAAACAAGCAAGCTTGTGGAAATAGGTTGCCATGTTTTAAATGCCAGAATATTGAGATTTGCCCTTCAAGAGCAGAATATAGCAGAGAAGACAAGAGAAGAGCCCAAATCATAGGAATGGGACCTTGTTACACTAGGGAATGTAAACAATGTATTAAGCATCACATTCTGGGATCAGAGAAGGCCACCTGAACCTTAAGGTAGTAAAAGTGAAAGAATATGATGGCATGATCCTTGCACTGAGAGCAGCTCTTAGAGGAGAACTGAGAGAACTAGACAAAGGCACACTGGGGTCAAAGGAGTACAGAAGGAAAATCTGATTGCATTTTAAAGTTTTGTGGTGCAAGATTAACATTGTTTACTCCATGCTTTGACACAAGAACCTGCAGTTTCTCAGATGAGAGGAATAGCATCTTCCAGCAGGCACTGTAGGCTCTGTTGTCTTCTCCATAATTCTTTTTCTGAAGCAATAACTCTGCACAATGGATACATCCTCAGGGCGCTGACAGAGATTCCATTGTCCAGACTTTCAACAATACAGTCCTGTTTTCATGCAAATTACATACCTTCTAAATTTGTTTACCAGCTGCTACCTCCAAGTCCCCAGGTATTTTCTAAAGCTCTACTTTGCCAATTTTTTTATATATTGCTGTAAAAAATTACATTGCTCTTAAGAAAATGGGGGATGGAGAATCATGTGGCAAAGAAGCATATTTGACTAAACATAGAATACTCAGTGTACATTTTCTTCCTCATAAGACGGTGCTCTGTTAGGATAAATGAAAGCTTCAGACTGATATATTAGTTTTTTGTACAGAAATATTTATCCAGCTGTCTACACTTACCTTCATTTTCTTGTGATGTGTTGAATTTAGTGTACTATCTGCTTGTGTTTCTTAATTCAGTACAGCTAACTGAACAACATGTATTGAGTAACTAATCTGTATCAAATCTTCTAATTCATGGAGCTATTAGGCACAAGACATAGTTCCCTAGGAATACAAAGTTTATAATCTGGTACTGTAGTTCTGTACAAATAAGAAAGTGTCTCTATTTCCCCTCAAGCGATAGGAAATAATGAGATATTCTCAAGAAAAGTAGTAGAGATACAACACTGTGGGAAAGTTTCCTGTAGGCACAAGTAGACTGACAAGAAATTTCAAAGAATACAAGAGTTTCAACTTGAGGACCCAAAGAGTCAAGAAAGAATGACAATAGGAAGAGTCAGAAAGTATTGCTGAATATTTTAAATCCTTGTCAGGCTGGTTGGATGAGACAACACCATGAAGTTTCTCTTAATGTATTTGATTTGCACCTTGTTACTTCTCCACTTTACTTAAACAGCTACATGGGTTGTATCTGCCTTAGAAAGAGACCTCAGAACAGAGAAAAGTTATCACAGTAGAAGGAAAAGTGATTTGATTGCCTCAGGGTATCAGTTACTTAAGGGAAAATCCCCCTTTCACCTTTAAGTAATTTTGAAAGAAATTCTTCCTAGAGACGTGAGATTGAAAATTCAGTCCTGGAGGTCATATTTTATTATAAGCTTATCATGAAAAGCATGAGATTATTAATGTCTACGTTGACACGTAAGAATCACAGGGCACAACCCCATAAATACTACCATATTTTCTGTACATCATTTTTATTTCTACTCTCATAGATGCCATTTTCCTAACGTTTTAGGTCCTTAGTTGGTGCTGCTCTACTCATCTTTCTTTGTTCTGATTTACTCCCCTTAGCTTTTATATCTAGCTCAGACATCTTAGTTTAAAAACAAAAAGTAAAGCAGTGAAACAAATCACTGCAATTTTCCTATTAAGCTTTCATCCAGTAGCCAGAGCAGAAATGTATTGCATGCCATTTCTAGTTATTTTATGGAAACTGAAAAGAATTTATCTAGCAGAACTTGCAGCCAACCTACAAGATCACTATGAGTTGGAACTGACTCAAGGTTTGTTATTTTTTTAAGATTTCAGTATTTCACTAGGTAAAGACACCACAAAAAAAGAACAAAGAAAATTGCAGACAAATATCACTTTATTCTAGTCAATGAAATTCAATAACATATTTAAAAAAATGGTAATAATGATAATAATTCACTGTGACTAAGTGGGACTCATACCAGGTATACAGGGATGGCTTAACTTTAGAAAAACAACCAATGTAACCCATCACATAAATAAAATAAAAGACAAAAAAACACGTGATCTTGTCAACTGATACAGAAAAGGTATTTGACAAAGTCCAACACCCATTCATGCTAAAAACTCTCAACAGAATATGATAGAAGAAAAATTCCTCAACATAATAAAAGATCTACAGCCCACATCATCCTAAATGCAAAGAGTCTGAAAGTGTTCTCCCTGAGAGCAAGAACCACAGAATGATGCCCTCTGTCATCACTTTTATTCAACATTTGTCCATTGATGCAGAAAAGGCATTTGGTAAAGTCCAACACCAATTCTTGCTAAAAACTCTTAGCAGAATAGACATAGACAGCAAATTCCTCAATGCAATAAGGGCCATTTATACAAAGCCAATTGCCCACATCATACTGAATGGAGAGAGACTGAAAGACTTTCCCTTGAGAACAGGAACTAGACAAGGATGCCCACTCTCACCTCTCCTATTCAACATTGTACTAGAAGTTCTAGCCAGAGCAATTAGACAAGACCAAGAAATAAAGGCTATCTGCATCGGCAAAGAAGAAGTCAAAATCTCACTGTTTGCAGATGATATGATAGTATATGCAAAGAATCCCAAAGAATCTCTAAGTAAACTACTCAAACTGATAGAAGAGTTTGGCAAAGTCTCAGGATACAAGATAAACATAAGTAAATCAGTAGGATTCCTTTATACCAACAACGAGACTGCCAATGAAGAAATCATCAAATCAATACCATTTACTATAGCCCCTAAGAAGATACAATACCTATGAATTAATCTAACCAGAGAAATAACAGGCCTTTACAAAGAGAACTACAAGCCCTTACTACAAGAAACTAAAGGTATTTTTAATGAGATGAAGAAACAAATCAACACTTTCACGTGGAAGAGGAACAGGTCCTGTATAACTAAAGCATTACTGAAGAAGAATAAAGTGGGAGACATCACACTATCAGGCTTTAGAAACGATTATGCTACTACCACAGGAGTCAAAACAAATAGACCCTAGTACAAAGACACATAGACCAATGGAACAGGCTTGAGAATTTAGGCATACAATCATCCACCTATGAGCAGTTGATATTTGTTAGGGGCCCAAAGTCTGTTAATTGTGGAAACGACAGTCTGCTTAACAAATGCTGTTGGCCTAACTGAATATCCACCTGCAAAACAAGGAAAAATGAAACAAGACTCACACCTCATACCGTGTGTGAAAACGAACTCAAGATGGATCAAAGACCTAAATTCAAAATCTAAAACAACACAAATCTTGGAAGAAAAAATAGGAACAACAGTAGGAGCTCCAATACATGGCATAAACAGAATATAAAATTATCAAATGCCAGAAAACGATGCACAAATACCAGAAGAGAAAATGGACAATTGAAAACTCCTAAAACACAAAAACTTACATTCATCCAATAACTTTACCAAAAGAGACAACATACAGATTGGGAAATAATTTCTAGATATGACAAATCCAATCGGCATGTAACCTCTAAAATCTACAAGATACTGCAAAACTTCAACATCAAAAAGACCAAAAATAAATTAATTAATTAAAAAATGTACAAAAGATGTAAATGGTATCTTTACCAAAGAAGACATTCAGGTGGCTAGCAGATATATGAGGAAATGTTCAAACATCATTAGCCATTAGAGAAATGCAGATCAAGACTACAACGAGATACCATCTCATCCTAATAAAATTAACATCAATCCAGATGACACAAAATAGCAAATGTCAGAGAGTCTGTTGAGAGATTGGAACACTTATACACTGCTGGTGGGAATGTAAAATGATATAACCACTTTGGAAATCCATTTGGTACTTCCTGAAAAACTAGAAATAGAAATACCCTACAATCCAGGAATCTCACTCTTTGGAATACATCCCAGAGATCTAAGAGCTGTCACAGGAATAGGTACATGCACACCTATATTCACTGTCGCACTGTTAATAATATCAAAAAGATGCAAACCACCTAGGTGCCCTTTAACTGATGAATGGATAAATAAATTGAAACACACTGAAATACTACACAACAGTAAAGAATGATGATGAATCTGTGAGACATCTAGTAGCACAGAGTAATCTGGAAGGCATTATGCTAAGTAGAATTAGTTGCCAAAGGGCAAACATTGTATGAGACACTATTATAAGAACTCAAGGTTGAAACACAGAAGAAAACAGTCTTTGTTGATTATGAGGGTAGGGAGGGAGAAAGAGGGGTATTCACTAACTAGGTAGTAGACAAGAATTATTTTAGGTGAAGGGAAGGACTACACACAATACAAAAGTCAGCACAACTGGACTAAATCAAAAGCAAAGAAGAATACAGAATACAACCAAATGCTTTCAGAGACATAGCAGCTGAGAGAGGAGTCTGGACACCACGGTTTCAGGGGACATCTAGGTCAATTGGCATAGCAAAGCTTATTAAGAAAATGTTCTGCATTCTACTTAGTGAGTGGCATTGGGGTCTTAAACACTAGCAAGTGGCTATCTACATAGCATCAGTCAGTCCCAACCCATCTGGAGCAAAGGAGAATGAAAAACACCAAGCCAAGCCAAAAGGGACAAGGGAAACACAAGCCCGTGAGACAGAAAGGGCCGCATAAACCAGAGATTCCATCAGGATGAGACTGGAAGAGCCAGACAGAGCCTGACTACCAACAAAGACTGCCCTGACAGGGGACACAACAAAAAGTCTCTGACCGAGTGGGGGAAAAGTGGGCTGCAGAACTTGAACTCTAGCAGAAAGACCAAAGTCTTTTTAAAAAAGTATTTTATTGTGCTTTAAGTAAAAGTTTACAATCCAAATCAATTTGCAATATAAAGCCAGGAACGCACACCATTATGCAACTCCAACTGCTCTCCCCCACCACCACCCTATGACAGCGCACTCTTACTTTCCACTCTGTACTTCCTGTGTCCTTTCAACCAACTCCTGTCCCTCTCCACCCTCACATCCTGCTTCTAGAAAGAAGCTGCTTAGGTAGCCTCATGTATATATTTAAGTCAAGAAACATATCCTTAGCAAACATCACTCTGTGTTTTACAATCCAGTCCAATATTTGTCTAAAGAGTTGGCTTCCGTACTGGTTTTAGCTCTGGGCTAACAGAGAGTCTGGGGGCCATTTTCTCAGGGGACACTCCAGTCTGACAGACTATCAAGTGTGGTCAAAAGACAAGAGTTGATGGTCTGACAGACTGGAAGTTCCCTCGGAGACACAGCCCTCAGACTCTCTGTTGCTGCAGAACTAAAACATTCCCAAATTTCAGTCTTCAGACAAAGATTATATTGTACTATAAGACATAAAATGATACCGGTGAAGAGTGTACCTCTTGGCTGAGGTTGGTACATTAGACTGAATGCACAGTTCTTGTCCAGAGACAAGATAAGAGAGTTGAGGGGGACAGAAACTGGTTGAATAAATCCACTGCTGTTGAGTCTATTGCAATGCACAGCAACTATAGAGGACAGAGTAGAATCACCCCACAAAATTTCCAAGTAGCACCTGGTGGATTTGAACTGCCAACCTTTTGGTTAGCATCTGTAGCACTTAATCACTACACCACTAGGGTTTCTGTCTGTCAAATAGACATGGGAAATACAGGGTGTAGAGGAAAAGTATGCCCTCACATTGTAGGGAGACCAACTGGGGTAACATAACTACATGTGTGTTGTTTTTTTGTATGACACATTGACTTGAATTGTCAACTTCCCCTAAAGTGCACGCACACACACACACACACACACGCACACGCGTGTGTGCACTCACACAAATGTAGTGTTCCAACCTTCTCTAAATAGCTGCATTTGTTCTTCCTTTCTCTTACTTACCACCTGGGAATGAGATTAGGAGATGAGGAAGGAGCGTAGGGAAAGACTGAAACGACCTTTCATTGTTTTCTCATTACAATTCACCCTAGCTCCTCAAATGTGTAATGGGATATCACAGTCTGTTCTATCCCTGCACTCCAGGTTTTTAATCGGTTACATCTAATACCTTAGCCTTCTATGATCAAAGTTGCCCTTAGACTTTAGAGTATTTGTTTTCAGCAAGAAAACTCTTAGCATTAAATAGTAGGCATGACTCAATTTTTTTTCCTCCAAGCCCAAACGAACCCAATAAAGGTGAGCAACAAAGTTTTCTAAGATTTCTATTGTCTTCCCTACCATATTCCATTTCGGTGACATGTGCCACCAGAGCTGGTTCTATGCTTCAGTGTGTGGAAGAATGAAGGAGGAAATACAGAGAAGAAATTAACCTTTTATGAAAGTATCTGTTTATGTACCTATAAACTAATTCTAAAACAATTCAGTAGAATCAAGTAATGGAGAATGGGTAGCACTTCAGAAAAAAAAAGTCATCTGAAGTGACTATCGGTTTTGTTGTTGGGTTTGTGAAGTTTCCTCAAAAATAACAATATTGACAATTGCCACTATACCTCAAGTGTCCCCGACAGCTGGATTATAGAATGTTATCAAAGAAGCCCTTCATTCTACTGGGAACCTAGTTAACAGGCTTAACTGAATATTTAGAGAATGACTTTGTCTTCATGCGGGCTGTCTATTTATCTGGCCAATAGAAAAATTCTAGAAAAGAAAAACAGGTTGTGGCTTTTGAGCAGAGCTATGAATTGGTACCATTTAGTGTGGGATGCCCAGGAGTAAGATTCCATAACAGCAGCAGGATGAGGTTCTTTAACCCCCACACCACCTGTTCTATCCTTACCCAAGCAAGTTTTGGGTTGGAGATGGGTGGTAGTCAGTTTAGCTAATGGTCCATAGGCCTTTTTAGTCTCATTTCTCAATCCTCTTCATCATTTCTCTCCCTTCTTTTTTTTCTTATTTCACACTCCACTTCTTCACCCTTCTCTCTTTCTCTTTCACTATTTCTCATGTCATATAACCAATAATGTACCATATGAAGGGAATGTAAATAACCTGGCCTATATAGAGTTTTTTTTTGTTTGTTTGTTAACTGAAATGGACACATTCAGCTTCGTAGATCTATCCTAGTCCTAGCTGGTTAAACCAGTGATGTTCAGCTTCCTATCCCAATCTCTAATTCACTCAGTCCATCACAAAACCTATCAGTAGCACGTTCCCACAAATTTGGTCCATCGCCTGATAGTGTCAAAGATGATATAGTTTGACACTGAATAAGAGAAAACACACTGTCAAGAAAGGATTTAGAACACGGTCTCTGGGAAGTGAACCCCACGTAATCTGGAGAAGAATGACAGTGTCTCAAACGGAAACCACCTCTGCACTTTTGTTGAAAGATTGCTTTATAGTAAACAGTAACTGATGATGTCAGTGCTTCACCAGTATCTCCTCTGAGCCCCTACAACTTATGAGCATCTCCTCCCACCTGTCAACTTGCTCCAAGTCTTCAGCCAATGCCTGTAGATGTAGAAATACTCTGACTTCTGTCTCTTGCTCAGGCCAGCTTTGGAGAAAGAGCTGTCCTGCCTACAGAGGTCACTTAAAAGCGTGTCTGCCTAAGTTGTCTCTGTGGAACTTTTCTTGGCACTGTACTCTTGTGCTTGACTTCTTTTCCTTCCAAGCCCCATTCCCTACTCTCTTACTAGTTGTTTTTGTTTTTTGGTTTTGATTTTTGTTTTTCTGGGAACACTTCCTACTTAACCATTTTTACACACATTTTTGTCTTGGGGTTGCTTCTGCTGAATTTGACCCTATGGGACACAGCAAAACTGCTCCAAAGAGTTTCCAAGGAGCACCTGGTGGATTTGAACTGCTGACCTTTTCGTTAGCAGCTGTAGCACTTAACCACTACACCACAATGGGCATAAGCATAAAAACAATTTTGAGCTTGGGGAAAGACTAGGCATTGCTTCCTTCTGTTGTGCATAGAGTCACTATGAATTGGAACCCATTCGATGGCACCTAACAACAACAGAGGCACAGGCGGACCCTTGGCACATAACATTTACTGGCTCCTGCCATGCTCGCAGTTCACAGTGACCTTCACTTGTTTGACATCTGCCAAGGAGACCTCACTGGCAAACTTGCACTTATATTTGCCTGACTGCTCCCTGATGATGGTGAAGATCTCCAGGTATTTTTCTTCTCCCTCAAATTCTCTTCCTGAAAAGTATAGATTGACATGATTCTCTTCAGAGGCTTAAAATATGTAGCAGATCACATTTGTTTAAAGCAATCAGTACAGATGGCTTTCTAATAGTTTTACAGTTTTACTATGCCAAGGGCAGGATCCAACCTTTGAATATGATAAATCAATTCTACCAACTGTAAATATAACCCATAATACATTTACCAATGTACTCTGTCAACTACTTGGACTACAGAATTATGAAAAAATACCAGACACACTGGCATTTCTACCAATCATTGCTCTGATCTTCTTAGAGACCAAGGTAACACTTTGGAAACAGAAGACAATTGGTATCTTCTCTAAACAGAATGCTCATCTTAAAGCACTGTTTTTCAGAGGGAATAATCCAAGATCACATTTTTATTCCCTACTACTTAACTAATCAAACTTGAGAATATATCCAAGCCACTGTGTTCAGATACCATGTGTCCCCAATGGCTAGCATGGATGCCTGATAAGTTCCTTTTGCTTATCTGTTGTTCCCAAAATGTGGGCATCAGAAAAGAAAATTTCACTAACATGTATAGGTAAGTTGGCATGATTTGCACTTGTCATATGAAAGGCTCTTTAGATATAGTTCAAAGGTAGAAGGAGGGAGTATCAATGTGATGTGTGTCACCCAGCAGAAGGAATAAAGAGAATTCATTTACATTGTTCCCTTAGGAATGGCTTTCCATATCACTCAAACTAAAGTTTCTTTATCACACAGTTGTGACTAGTAACATGGGCAAAGGAATGGACAAACAGCACACACACACACACACGTATCCTACATACACACTTATAAACACGTACTCAAGCACTGATGTGCATACACATCTCATACATGCACCCAAATAAACACAAACATACATGGCTTCAAATGTGTATAAACACGTGCATGTACATAATGCATAGACACACAGGCACACACACACACACAGACTTCTTAACCCATATTTGAAAGTATGACTTAGTTACTTTCTGCCATTTTAAGCCATCTGTACAGTTACCTGGAAACCCTAATGGGGTAGTGGGTTAACTGCTACATCTGCTAACCGAAAGATTCAAATCCACCAGGCACTCCTTGGAAACTATATGGGCAGTTCTACTCTGACCACTAGGGTTGCTATGAGTTGGATCTGACTCAACGGCAGTGGTGGGTACAGTTACCCATGTACCATGATGTATAAATTCTCTCTAATCTTTCCAGTAACCTTGGCATGTAGATTTTAGAGTTTAAGAAACTAAAAAGCCATTGTCATTGAGTCACTTCCAATGCACAGAAGTCCGATAGGTTTTATAGCCCTATAAAACTGCCCCGTTGAGCTTCCAAGGAGTGCTTGGGAGATTTAAACTGCCAACATTTTGGTTAGCAGATGTAGCACTCAGCCACTATGCTACTAGGTTTTAAAGCCCTCCGTTAGTTTCTTCATTTCAGAGTTCAGGAAACGAAAGTCCTATAAGTCAAAATTGTCCTTCCAGAAGTGACACAAAAAGCAGGTGTAGGAAACAAGATTCAGACTCAAATCTGTTATATTCAAAAATGCATGCTTCCAGGAGAAAGAAGAGGAGAAGGAGCTGTCAGTTGTTACGACCTACTATGTGCGTTGTTGGATCAAGGGATTTATATTTCTTATTTCACTGTCACAGAAAGCACCATTGGCCTACTTTAGCAACATGGAAACTGAGGTTTAGCGAGCAGATGAGACTTGCCTAGGTCACCCTAGCCTGTGCTGCACTGCGCTGCTTTCCATAGCTTTTCTCTCACTGGGCTCCCTTCTGAAAGAAGCAGTAAAATCTCCTTTATGTCAAACCAAGGAGACTCCGATTGATACAGCTGTACCATAGACATTAGTGGTATTCATTTCCAAGAAGTAAGAGCTGAGTTTGATGAACTCTAAAGTGCTTTCATCCCTAGCTGTCTAGGGATGAATTTTAGAGTAATAGAGTTTTAAATGTCAGTATTACTATTCTTTTCCAGTATTAGGTGTGTTTCAAAGACATGTTAATGATCTCAGTGTTACAAAAGGATTTAGGATCTCTTTTTCGCATGAAAGGCTGTTTCTCTGAGTGTTTAAGTTTATAATTAGGTTAGTTAGTTTTTTTATGCACATGCAACCATGCCATCATCTTCCACCTTTTATCTGACTTTTGTAGTCAAGATTTCTTAATTGACCTTTGTCTTAATTAGATTTCTGAAAGTCCAATGATGGGATACATAGAAAATATTTATGCTTCCATTGTGTGAGACATCAAAGAAGTCTGGATTGCAGATGGCTCTCAAGATCAAAGCCAGTCGCCTGAGCTTTACTATTATTAACACAATTAGTCTGACATTGCTCCTTCTTGACTGTCCCCAAAGTGTAACTTAGAACAGCAGAAAATACTGATAGTTTTCAAGCAAACACCTTTATGAAAATATGAGCTTCTGCTAAGAATAAGTGTACCATTGAAGAATATGGACAGACACTTGGGATTCTAGAAACATATCTCAGAACAAATGATAACCCCAAGCCATAATGAGCTTCGTGAGACATCCAGTATGTCCCAACCAGCAACACCTAGCACAACCTGACCTTGTAACTGTTGTTCAGTGAACACTGAGTGAACAGGCAAATAACTCGCAGATAAACTCTGCCCTCTTAGCATCTCTCCAACACAACCTTGTAAGGGTTATTGATTATAAATCAGGAAGCATATTCTAATATCAATTTGCTTGGACATCATCTTTCTACTGACTCTTCATATTATATTAAAGCAAGTAGTTCAGAGATTAAAAAAAAAAGTCATTGTATTGTGCTTGTTTGTCTTCTTCAGTCAATTCATCCTACTCAAACATGGTTGGATAAAGAGATGAAATCGAATTTGAATTAAGGAACCGTATCTGTCTACCAAACTTCCTGCAAACTGAGTAACATACAGGGTCGCCTTCTTTACTTCATCAAAGCTTGATCTCTATGGAAATGCCCCGTGATTTAAACTGATTCTGCTTCTGTTCCAAACCTAGGTGTTAGACAACTACCACAGCCTCCTCCAAACTGAGTTCAGCACAACTAGATGGTGCCCAGCTATCCTCACCATCTGCTTTGACAGAGATCACAATAGAAGATCTCACTTAGAACTGGGGAAAAATTTAGAACAAAATTAAAATTCAAAAAGAAAGACCAGACTTGTAGACTTGACAGAGACTGGAGAAATTCTCACAGGATGTCCCAGGACACCCTTTCAGATCAGTAACAAAGCTACTCCTGAGTTTCACCTTTCATCCAAATATTACACAGGCCTGGAAAACAAACTGAGGCTAAGTGAGCAAACCAGCACAGGGCAAGGCCAAGAAAGCAGGAAGGGACAGGAAAGCTGAGTGAATGGAAATACAGAATCCAGAGCTGAGAAGGAGAGAGTGTCAACACACAGTGGGGTCGGCAATCAATGTCACAAAACAATTTGTGTACTAATTGTTTAATGGCAAACTAATTTGCTCTGTAAATCTTTATCTAATGCACAATAAAATAATAAACACATAAGTGTTAGAATTGCCAGGTTTAATAGCCAGGTTAGATAGCCAGGTTTAATAGAGTAATTGCCAGGTCAGACAGCCGGGTTTAATAGAGTAATTAATGGCTGCATGGATTACTGTAACGAAACAGAGCCTGCATACCACTAAACATCCCCAGCGCTGGTAACTTGCTCCGATTATCACTTTGTTTGCTCAGTTCTTCTGCCAACAGATACTTGCTGCAGGGCACTGGGACTAGAGCAGTAAACATGAAAGGCATAAACGTTGCTCTCACTTAGCTCACAAACCCCAGCCTCTCCTTTCCACTTCTCTCAGACCACTGTCTACCACAGTAAGTCTGCAGCATCACATGCAGCCACTCTACAAGCCAAGTCTTCTTTTCTGAGGGGTAGGAGTTTCTGGAGGTTACCAATGTTTAAATTACTGATTCAAAATCTCTTCAGTTATATAAGCTTAGTATCATTTTACACACTATACAGGACTCTGGTGGCCGGTATTCCGCTCACTGGCTGGCCCTAGGAACAGCCTGACCTCTCATTATGGGTTCTAGACATAATCTTTCAATTTTAGGTAGCCTTCTTACTGTCTACCTTTGTGGTAGTATTCTCATCATGCACTAAAAATGTGTCCTATGAACTTGTCAACTCTACTGTCCAGTATTTCTAGGGCAATAACTAGCACATAGGAAAGTCCAAATAAATAAAGACTACTGATTTTATACCTTATACTGGACTCTTCATGGGTGTTTTTCAAAAGCTACCCCTAGTTCTCAAGATTGCCCCCTGTCTGCTGACCAGTAATGTTCCCACCTTCTGCTTCCCTACATCTACCTCTCCAGTTAGTATCACACTGGCGTTCTAATTCTTTCCTCCCTGTGCCTCAGCTAACTAATCAACACAACATAGATGCAGGGGAATATGAGTCCCTGGCATTTCCAAAGCTCACTCTTAGAGTGATAGTTTATTTAAAGCCACTTATTGAAGCAAAGTTTACCATGGACTATGTTATTGGGACTAGAGAAATCAATTGCCTCCAGGAAATATGGATGTATTTTAACTGCAGTTCTTAGTGCTGTGAATAAAAAATTACCAAGTGAGGAAATTTGTAGGAAAATAATTGTTGTGTATAGAACCAGACTGGGTACCTTTCATAGCTGTTTATACCCAGGCCCATCCAGCCATTGTGCTGATCATTGGTTTATTTTTGCATTTAGGACATTTCCTGTAAAAGTACGTCTTAATGTTTACGAATTTATTATGTGATCTTCATAGGAAACATTCAATATATATATTAGTATATATAGCGAGAATACTCTCATCCAACAAAATTTTGTAATATGAATGGTAAGCATCATTTCTAAGTATCTTCAGAGTACCAGAACTATGCTGGAAAGTTCATATATGTTCATTGTAATCCTCACAAGGACAGTGACAATCCAAGTGAGGAGGTGTGGTAAGCTTGGTCTCCCTTACAAGGATACTATTTGTTTTACCATTGACATTGTTCAGAATTTCCAGAATGTAGTTCTTTTAAACATGGTCAATATTTACCAGTTTTATTGCTGTTTTCAAATTCTCTACGAACAATACCTTCCTTATGGTCTATACCCTCTACCTCCACCCTGTTGGTACATCACTACATACTAAGCTTATGAGATAATTGGTATCATTCTAATGTTTAGAGGACAGAAGCAAAATAAAGTACAAAATCGAAGAACTTGTGAGTGGTAAAGACTCTAAGCTTAGTCTAAATCCAAAGCCCATTTTCCTTAAATGGTACCACGTTGACTATGGTAATTAAAAAAAAAATGATCAGTTTATGCTCCAGGACTTCCCCTGAGAGCATGGCCCCTAGACCAGCTTCTGCCCCAGATCACTGTTCGTTACTGAGGTCAACTCTTCGGACAGGAGTGCAATGACAGGAGTGCATCAGACTTGGGGACATAGGGTGACCACATGGTGTGTCCAGTTTATGGTTATGGGAGGCCGTCCTACTAGCCTCTTACCAGAAGGCAGAGGAGAGGGTGGAGACGAGGGAACAGGAGATTGTTAGCAGGATATGACATGCATAGTACGGAAAGGAAGAGTGTGCTGTCACTTTGCAGGGAGGCCAGAGGGAACTGCAGATAGGTGAGCATGCAAATTTAACTTGGATTGTATACTATTTTCACTCAATCACAATAATAAAAAAAAATGGTTAGAGTAAAAAAAAATTATCACTTTAGATGTTAAAAGGACTTTCACGTACATTGATTTCATTTGATCTGTACATTAGCTATGTGAGAAAACAAAGCACTCCAGGAGGTCAAAATGTTTCTAGTGATATCCTAAGTAGTAGAAGCTGAAATCGAGCCTGATTCTCCCAACAACTAATCTAGGAGTCAATTCGCTGTGTCACCTATGCTACTACATGCTATCCTATTTCCAATTACCCTGTAAATAGCAGAAATATGTAACATTTACTTTTCAAGTTATCAGCAGTTGGTGTTTTTCATCATTAGGAATTCTTTTTTCTCTGAAAGAACACATTTGGATAGAATCAGGTCTGCATAAAGATTGAGAACATGGTCTTCAGAACAAGACAGATCTGCTTTCAAATATGAACTCTGCAAAATACTATGTGACTTTGGAAAAGTTGTAAAACATCTGGGAGCCTTTCCTGACATTCCCAGAATAGAGTTAGTAACAAGGATCTACTAAACCCTTCTGGCATAGAGGTTAAGTGCTACAGCTGCTAATTAAGAGGTCACCAGTTTGAACCTACCAGGTTCTCCTTAGAAACTCTATGGGGTACTTCTACTGTGTCCTATATAAGGTTGTTATGAGTCAGAATCGACTCAACAGCAATGAGTTTAATAAGACAATTAGGATAAAAATTAAGTAGGTAGTCTAGAACAGTTTCTGTGTATGATAAATGCCTGTCAATTAATCCTTTAGAGAATTTTTTATGTCTGTTGCTATGTTTCTTCTCTTTTTAAAAGATACCAGTCACATTAGGGCCCATACTAACCCAAAATGTCATTGTGTTAACTAATTACATATGTAAGGATCCTATTTCCAAATAGGGACACACTCTCAGGTACCAAAATTAAGTTTGAACGTATCTTTTGAAAGACATAATTCAACCCGTAATACTAGGCCACATAGATAGGCCACAGTGTTACAAACACTGGAGTCCCTGGCAACCTAAGAATGTAATATAGTGAAAAGAGGTGATATTTACTGACTCTTTTACTGCTGGTTGTCTATCTCACTTATACATCATGTGTGCCATCACTCAGATGTGTAAGCCAGAGACCTTTGTCACTTCTACGCCTTTCCTTCACCCTTTACTTCTAACCTGTCGGGGGCCATGAAAAAACTTCAGGCCCCCCAAAACAGGAAGTCTGGAAAGCCCCTGAAAACACACGTGCGCAAAAACTGCCCTCACGTCACTGCCCAGCGTCACTGTCCAGGCATACTGCCTAACCAAGCATAAAACGCCAAGTGCCTCACACCAGATATCACCCGATTCTAAACCCCTCCCCTCCTCAGTGTGTATATATTCCGCTGTTGCAATAAAAATTTTTTTTGAGGCTTGATCAGAATCTTGTCTTGCCTCCATTTCTTCGCATCTCTTGCCTCGTTTTCCTTCTCACAGGCTCCTCCCCGCTCCTCTGCTGATTTGCCCCGCGGGCCGGGGTATTGTTTGGCGCCCAGCGTGGGGCCCGGGGTACGGAGCTGCTGAAGAGCACCATCTGAAAAGCCCCGGCCAGGTGATTCTCGAGCCTCCACACAAGGTGTGAGCCAGGCTCCGCTTGAGTCTCCGCGAGGTAGTGACCCGCGAGTTAGACTTGGACCTGATCACCGCAGAAATAGTCGACCTGCGAGACTGATCTGAGGAGAACAGGTGAGTGACAATGGGGCAAGAATTGAGCTCCCACGAGCTCTTCCTTACAGGAATCAAGGATTCCTTCAAGATGCGAAGAATTAAGGCTAAGAAAAAAAGATTTTGAAGGAATCAGGGATCCCTTCAAGTTGCGAAGAATTAAGGCTAAGAAAAAAGATTTTACAGGAATCAAGGATTCCTTCAAGTTACAAAGAATTAAGGTTGAGAAAAAAGATTTAGTACATTTCTTTAATTTCTTGTCTGATGTCTGCCCTTAGTTTCCCCAGGAAGGGACAATAGACTCTAAGTGTTGGAAGAAGGTTGGGGATTGCTTAAGTGATTATTATAGAACTTTTGGACCTGAGAAGGTCCCTGTAACCACCTTTTCATATTGGAATTTGATTAATGATGTGTTGCAAAGCTCCCTTAAAGACCCAGATGTTCAAAAACTTGCTCACATGTGGGAGACGGTCCTTCAAAATAGCTCTCGCCCCCCCCCGCTTGCCCATTGGTTTCTATAAATATTTCAGAGGAGCCTCAGACAGTTTCAGAGGAGCCTCAGACAGTTGATATAAAAGAAATCCCTCAAACAAATCCTGACCCACCTAGCCTGATTTACCCATATTTAAAACCCTTTAGGGACAATCCCGATGTGGGTCAATTGTCCCCCGAAGACCAAGAGATATTAGAAAAACAGACTGCGCAATACCAGGGCAGCGGCGACCATTGGGCTTTCACCACCCCTGCCTTCCGCGGTCCCCCTAATGAAACTCTAAAACCTCCTCCATATCCCCAGGGCCCCTCCGCTCCCCTCACCTCACCCCTTAACCAAGAGCACAGCACGATCATGGTTTCAGACCCCATTCGGCAGGCTAAAATCTCCCTCACTCAAGAAGTCTCCTCCTTAAGAGAACTTCTGACTCACAAACGCGAACACTTACAGCTTATTAAAGAAATCCGACCCCTTGAGGTGGAGCTTGCTTCCACAACGCTCAGCCAGGTTTCAAAGAAAACCCCCAAGGGCTCAAGTCCCAAAGACACCCTCTTTACATTTCCTGTGACCCGTAGTCAAAGGCTTCAACCTGAGGTTAAGGAAGAGGAGGTGGCCAGCGACCCTGATGAGGGCCCAGGCTTGGGGGGAGAGGCCTCTGATAAGGAAAATCCTACTCCAGATGAAAGTAGTTCAGACAAACAAAAATACCGCCGCCTAAACCTCAAACATTTAAAAGACTTAAAGGCGGCTGTTAATAATTATGGCCCTACTGCCCCCTACAGCCTGGCCATACTTGAAAGCCTAAGTGATCGAAGGCTAACCCCTAATGATTGGCATTTTCTGGCATGGGCCACATTATCTGGGAGCAATTTTGTCCTCTGGCACACTGATTTTACAGAAAATTGCCGAGAAACTGCCCAGCGCAATAGTGAAAGCAAAACATCTCGCTCTTGGATGAGAGATAAACTCCTGGGGCAGACCCCCTATGACACTAATGAGAAACAGGCAAAACTTTGTAACCAAACTTTAAAAAGTCCCCACACTTCTGATACATATTATCTAATCCCCCCGGTGGGAGGCTGGTGGGCTTGTAACACCGGACTCACACCCTGTGTATCCACCAGTGTATTTAATCAGTCACGTGACTTTTGTGTCATGGTACAAATCTTCCCCAAAATCATCTATCACACCGAAGACAACTTCATAACCCAATACCAGTTACAAACCACCAGGTTTAAGAGAGAAGCCATCTCCTTAACCTTGGCAGTCCTCATGGGACTAGGCGTGGCAGCAGGAGTTAGCACTGGTACTGCGGCCTTAATAGAGAACCCTAGACAGCTCAACTGCTTAAGTCTTGCTATAGATGAAGACCTGAGAGCCATCGAACAATCCATTTCTAAGTTAGAAAGCTCATTAACATCATTATCTGAAGTAGTCCTCCAAAATCGAAGGGGGCTTGACATAATATTTCTTAAAGAAGGTGGTTTGTGTGCAGCTTTAAAAGAACAATGTTGCTTTTATGCTGATCATTCAGATGTCATTAAAGACTCCATGACAAAACTCAGAGAACGATTGAACCAAAGACAGTGAGAACGGGAGGCCAATCAAGGACCATTTAGTTTTAGCCTTCCCGGGACCTCATGGCTCACTAACTTGCTTCTCAGTTTTGTTGGCCCTATTCTAGGTATATTGCTAGCCCTGTCCTTTGGCCCTTGGGCATTCAAGAAACTAACGAGCTTCATCAAACAACAAATAGATTCAGCATTGCCTAAACCTATCCAAGTCCATTACCACCGCCTAGCAGTCGACGATGAGTACGCCGCTGACAGTGGATACTCCAACTTCCTCCCCAAGGGGACAGCATGAAAAGTAGAGGCATGCTTACCTCCTTGCCAACTTGGGAAGAGAGGTATGGGTATCGGGATGAGTGCGAAGCAAAGCATTGCAAGGGAAAGTTATCATTAACTTCTCTACATTTCCCTGGAGCATACCTGGCTTGCATAGAGGTTGGTATGTATCCTAAAACATTAAAATGGCTCTGCCTCTCCTCCCCAAAAGATACCAAGAGCCAAATACTATAACAGGAGGAGCCAGGTCTCTACTCCCTCTCCCGGTTAAAGCCCACCTCCCAAAACAAAACAAAAAGGGAGAAAATGTCGGGGGCCATGAAAAAACTTCAGGCCCCAAAAAACAGGAAGTCTGGAAAGCTCCTGAAAACGCGCGTGCGCGAAAACTGCCCGCACGTCACTGCCCAGCGTCACTGTCCAGGCATACTGCCTAACCAAGCATAAAACGCCAAGTGCCTCACACCAGATATCACCCGATTCTAAACCCCTCCCCTCTTCAGTGTGTATATATTCCGCTGTTGCAATAAAAAAATTTTTCTGAGGCTTGATCAGAATCTTGTCTTGCCTCCATTTCTTCACATCTCTTGCCCCGTTTTCCTTTTCACAGGTTCCTCCCCGCTCCTCCGCTGATTTGCCCCGCGGGCCAGGGTACTAACCCATTGCTAGCAGTGTTGATTCTGAGTTCCAGTCTTTCAAGTCTGTCCACTCAACTCCAGTCCCTTTGACAAAATTCTAGTACAGGCCATCCCTAGATAACTTTTAGCAGGCTCCAAAAACACCACACTGCCTTTGTAAACGAGAACACTGAAGCAGCGCAATTCTGGGTAACAACTAAACTCTATTGAAGAACAGAGTCTAGACTTGAATTTAGATTTGCTGTTGCTGTTAGGTGCCATCAAGTTGGTTCCAACTCATAGCAACCCTATAAACAACAGAACAAAACACTGCTGGTGCTGTATCATGTCCACAGTGGTTTTCACGCTTAAGCCCATTTTTGTAGCCACTGTGTCAATCCATCTCATTGAGGGTCTTTCTCTTTTTTTGCTGACCCTCCACTCTACCAAGTGTGATTTCCTTCTCCAGGGACCAGACCTTCCTGATAACATGCCCAAAGTATGCAAAATGGAGTCTCGCGATCTTTGCTTTTACGGAGCACTCTGTTTGTACTTCTTCTGGAACAGATCTGTTTATCAGACTCTAAATCTGAGCTTTCAACTTCTATGCCTTAGTCCTATCTAATACCATCCACCCACTACCAATAACACTACTACTTATTACTAATTATTGCATTATTGTTTGAACTAATATACTCTAAATTATTTATATAGCCCATCATACAGTGATAGAATTTTAAATGGAATCTCGATGATTTTTTTAACTTAACTCCTTCATAAAATGAAAAAGAGGAAACCCTATTGGTGCAGTGGTTCAGTACTGTGTCTGCTAACCATAAGGCTGGCAATTAGAATCAAACAGACACTCCTTAGAAACTCTATGGGGCAGTTCCACTATGTCCTATAGGGTTGCTATGAGTTGAAATTGCCTCAACAGCTTTCTTTTTTTCTTTTTTTTTTTTAATGATGAAGAAAAGGCTCAAACCAATGCAGACTCTTGCCCAGTTCCTACTTTTGGTAACAGCAGAGTCAAAATTAGATGCCAGGTGTCCTAATCCAATTGTTACTTCTGACTCCTAACCTATCAAATAGACACATGAGTTATGGTACAGATCTTTAGCAATGTAAGGCTTAATTGGGTATGAGTAAGAAAATACACTTGAATGATAATTAGACCAACTGCTCATATGTAAAGAATAGAGAGTTTGGGGCTCAAACTGAGGATTTTATAGCAGGAAGGGATTCTGTAGATCATTAAAGCATGGCTCTCTCATTTTATGGGTAATAAAGATAGGCCTAAAATGAAAGATTGTGTGACAGGAGGCCCACACAGCCAACCTTCATGCAATTAAACTCTAGGACTCCTACATTCCTATCCAAGATTCCCTCCACACTATATCATACTGCCCTTTTATGCTTATGCAAAACTAAGACAGATGAGTGGCATGCCTATGCCTACCCACATGTGCTTGTGGGAGAGTGGTGCACAGGTGTCCACGCTGATGTGCAAGTGAAATGAGGGAGAAAACTTCAGAATAAACTTCTGTTCTTGTACACTCTTTAGAAGGGACAATGTCAGGGTATTCTACTGCTTGAAAACTTGGAAAATAGTTTCAAACACAAAAAGAAAAAAATAAGTGAGATGTACCAGGATTTAACTGATTATTGTGTATTGTAGTTTACTAACTTCCCTAAGGAAACCCTGGTGGCATAGTGCTTAAGTGTGGCAACTGCTAACCACAACGTTGGCAGTTTAAATTCACCAGGCACTCCTTGGAAAGTCTATGAGGCAGTACCACTCTGTTCTGTAGGGTTGCTATGAGACAACAGCGGGTGAAAATTTGTCTAAAAGGACTTTTTTCTCTGTAAGTCTAAACAGAATGCTTTTTTTTTTTCCCACATGTACACAGCCAAGTTGCCATTTTCTGTCAAATAGTCTTTGAGCAGAGGATCTTCATCTCCTTGAAAGTCCATGTGCTTCAACACAGCATCGTCAAACCAGGAACTCAGATCCACCATTCTGATCCAGTTGAATGGACCTGTAAACATGTATTATACTCACTTCAGGACTGTTGTAAAGAACCACAGAGAAATTAAAATGTCAAATAAGTTTCTGTGCTCATTTGAAGTCTTTTATAATTTCGTAGGCCTAGTCTTAAGAAAGAAAAAAAGCAAACAAAAAAAACAAGTACACAAATGAGAGACAGTAGAATGTTGAACCATCAGGAAGTTTTCAACATATGAGGATAGATCTCAAACTGTGCCCCAAACACACAAAAGCAAAACTTACCAGGTCATAGCAGTAAGTGAACATGTATGATAAAAGAAGACAAAATAATCAAGTTTTTTTCTAAGTGCCTTTCCTGAAAGAGTATCAGGCCAAGCTTGAGGTAGGAGGACTTTAGCCATCTATTATTTTCTTCAGACTCCTGAAAGCCATGTCAAACTATAATAACAATTACAACATGATGATGATGAAAAATAAAAACTCTAGGCCTTCTAATGTGGCAGGTTAATTCATGATAATAAAAAAATCTATGCAAATATTATAATCTCACATTAGAATAAATGGCAATCTGTTATTGTAAGAAGCATCACCAATTGAAATCAACTTCACAGCAGTTTGTTTTGGATATTGTAGGAAGGAAAAGAAATCTTGAGTCCCATTTCTTTAAGACCCTGTTAAATACTCCTCTTAAGTAAACCAAGTATCCAACTTCATTAATCATCCCTTTGTTTTATTTATTTTCTAGTTATCTGTCCCACTTATCCAATCACATAATTTCTGTAAAGAGAGCTTGAAGACTCTTTCCATTCCATTTACAATCAGGTTCCCCTTCCTAATTCCTTCCTGCATGGAAATTCTGAGCATTCTACAACTTTCATGTAAACCTGTGTGTATATACTTCCTATAAATCCTCCCACTACCACAGAATCCAAGAGCAATGAAGCCACCACAGGATGACAACTATCACTCAAATGTGAAGCCTCTGAAGTGCCTGCATCTGACTTTGAGGGGTACCAAGACGACGCCAGATAATGTTCAAAACCTGTCATGTACCACTCACCCACCAGGTGATCTTAAACCAAATCAAACCAAACCAAACCCACTGCCATCAAGCTGAGTATGATTCATAGGGATCCTACAATGCCTAATGACAAAACGAGAGTTGTGATGATGCAGAGCCATACTATTAGACCATTGCTTTTCAGTGTTTCTTTATCACATGCTTAGGGGCCTACAACTCATAAACTGAAGCCGAAATGTACCCAGGTAGAATGTAGAAAGTGAGGCAGATAGTTTAATTACTCATATTCCACCTGTATGTCTTACTTGCCTAGAGCATAAACTTAAGCCCGGTGGAATTCAACTGTTCCTGAGCCTTTTCTGTTGACAAACATTGATTCTGATAACACAAGACGGCACAACTGAAGTCTCTAACTGAGCAGGCAACAACAGACTCTAATGTTTTCTTTCTTTTTCCTTCAATGAAATTATGGAGAAGGAATGATTAAGTTAGAAATGTCATTGGTGTTTCTTTTCACTCTTCTGTGTTTGGAATCTTAGGACGAACAGTGCCAGTGGTATGGAGATTACGAGCATGAAGGTCAGTTCTCCCTGACATTGGAGAAAGTCACTGAGGATCATTATGGCAACTGTACCTGTGTGGCTGCCGACAAGCTGAGGGTCACCAGTGCCAGCCAAAGCTGGTGTGCAAAGAAGCAGAGCCCAATTCCATGGAATTAAGTTTACTGAAATCTCACTAGGAAAACTGAAAAAACTCATTTCTTGATCTATTTTTATTAAGTTATGCAACACAAGAGTACAGGCAGTAAAACAAAACCACTAGTGTTATCAATCCCTGTGCATAAGGAAAGTTTTAGAAGTGGAGCAACATCTGTCTCTATCCCCTGGTTTATTTTTGACACCTGTTTCATTTTTGGTTGTTTAGTTTTTTCCTGGTTGCTTAAACAGCAAGAATATTCATTGAATGTAAGTGCCTTTTTGTTGATGATCTCCTTAAGAAGCAGAGGTGATGTAAGACCCTGTAGTACATGGCAGTTTTAAACAATAGCAGCAATGACAGTGATTAAGGAAGAAATATTCAGTGAGAATAGATAAGGTGCTAGAAGGAAGGGAAGCTGAACAAAGAAAGCATATTTTTAACAGCCCAAGAGGAAGGGTAGACTGACTGATTAAAATCTGATGCGAAATCTGGAGGAAAAAAATAATTGCAGAAAGGTTTCCCTATTGCCAGCAGGAAACAGGATTTTAGATATTTTTTTTTAACAGACATGGAATGGTAGGAAAGAGTAACATTTCTGAAGACCAGAGAGGACTCTGAAAGAACACTAAACCTAGTGCCACTGAGTTGACTTTGACTCATAGCGACCATATAGGGCAGAGTAGAACTTCTCTATAGAGTTTCCCAGGAGTACCTGGCAGATTCAAACTGCCGTCCTTTTTGGTTAGTAGAGATAGGACTTAACCACTACACCACCAGGGTTTCCAAAAGAAGAGTAAACCAAAAACACAAAACCCACTGCTCTTGAGTTGATTCTGACTCACAGCGACCCTATAGAAAGGGATAAATCATTTCAGAGTGACATATCACCATGCGTCACACCCCACTCAATGGCAATGGGTGGGGTGGTTGTAAACCTGTTGGTGTAGTGGTTAAGAGCTACAACTACTAACCAAAAGGCAGCAGCTGAAATCCACCAGAAGCTCCTTGGACACTCTGTGGGGCTGTTCTACTCTGTTCTATAGGGTCACTATGAGTCAAATCGACTTGACAGACATGAAATTGGTTTGGTTTTTGGTTCATGTTAGTGAGAAACTCCACCTGTAAATTCTGCTTTTTACAGCATTTTACCATTAACTGTCTGAACCCTCTGCCTTTTGACTCTGTGGCTATGAGTGTACGAGTTAATATTTCTAAGAGGCAGAAGCAAGATGAGTGAAATCAGAGGAAAATGATATATGGAATATAGACCTATATATACCCCAAAGCAAATCCATTGCCATTGAGTTGATTCCAACTTATAGCAACGCTGTAGGACTTAGTAGTAATTGCCCCATAGCAGTTCCAGGGAGCACCTGGCAGATTTGAATTGCTCACCTCTTGATCAGTAGCTGTAGCACTTCATCACTACAGAATCAAAGGAAAATGATAAAATTTGGAATAGGGACCTGGGTATAGGAATAAGTAAAGCTAGCAACTCAGTTAGTATACACTTTTCATGAAAGTTCATTTAGACAAATGTTTTGATTTTCAATCCAAACAATTTATGATTATTATTATCAAGAAATAGCAAAACACTACGTATTTTTTTCTGTGGATTCCATTTGAAAAATCTATGGCTGAAAGAGATGTCTCCATCTTGATATATCCATTTTAGTTGGGGCTTCACGAAAAACCAATTTAAGTGGAAGCTCTTTTGAACTCTCCCTAAGTCTATTTTAAAACTGCTCTCGAGATTCGACTTCACTTATAAAAATCAACAACCACGAATGACTCTAAATTTGGCTTTCAGTTTCTCATTCATAACTCTCATCAACTTAGTTTGTGATAGTTTGATGGGAATCAGCTATGCAAATGCTGTGTCAGTATGAAGTTTAAAATTCACATCTCTGTGCACTTGTCTTCAAAATCCAAAATGAGTGCTCCTTGCTTCAGCTGCTTCATCAATATCCCAAGATGTGTAAAGGATATTTATTAAGAACTGCAGTTGCTTGCTTCATTCCTGACATTATGGATTCTATTTAAGATTCAGACAAATCTAAGTTGATTTTGTTACATAAAACTTACACTTAGTAATAAAACTGGCTGCAATCAAGTCAATTCTGACTCATAGTGACCTTATAGAACATAGTAGAACTGCCACATAGAGTTTCCAAGGAGCATCTGGTGAATTTGAACTGCCTACCTTTTGGTTAGCAACCATAGCTCTTATCCACTGTTACCAAGGTTTCTACCACTCAATAATAGGAAGGATTTACAGAGACTGAAAAGAAGATATGGGACAACTGGATCAGTTGGAGAAGGTGAATGTCTTAGCCATCTGGTACTACTCTAACAGAAATACCACAAGTAGATGGCTTTAACAAAGAAAAGTTGATTCTCTCACAGCCCAGCATGCTACAAGTCCAAATTCAGGGTGCCCGTTCCAGAGGAAAGCTTTTTCTTGCTATTGGCTCTGGCAGAAGGTACTTCTTGTCAATCTTTCTCTGAATTAGGAGCATCTCTGCACAAGAACTCTGGGTCCAAAAACATCCTCTAGCTTCTTTCTTGATGGTATGAGGTCATACAGTCTCTGCTTGCTTGTCTTTTATCTCTTGTAGAAAAAAAAGGATAAAGAGCGGTGCAAGCCACACCAAGGCAGACTCCCCTTACATGGATCAGGGAGATGCCCTTAGCAGAGGTGTTACATTCCCACCCTAATCCTCTTTGACATAAATTAATCTTGCCTATGAACAACAGGCAGAGACGAGGACTTAGAATTACAAAATGGGGGACAACAGCACAAAAGTGTGAATCATGGCCCAGCCAAACGGATACACATTTTGTGGGGGACCTAAGTCAATTCAGAAGAGTTGTTGTTGTTCTTAGGTACCACTGAATTCCAGCTCATAGTGACCTTATGAACAACAGAAGGAAGCACTACCCAGTCTTGCGCCCCTGTCCACGATCGTTTTTTATGCTTAAGCCCATTGTTACAGCCAGGGTGTCAATCCATCTCATCAAGAATCTTCCTGTTTTTGCTGATCCTCCACTCTACAAAGCATGATGTCCTTCTCCAGGGACGGATCCTTCCTGACAACGTGTCCCGAGTGTGTAAAATGCAGTCTTGCCATTTTTGTTTCCTAGGAGCACTCTAGTTGTACTTCTTCTGCAACAGATCTATTTGTTCTTCTGGTGGTCCATGGTACACTCAACATTCTTCTCCAACACCACCATTCAAAGGCATCAGTTCTTCTGTCTTCTTTGTTCATTGTCCAGCTTTCACATGCATGTTATGCAATTGAAAAATACCATGGCTTGGGGCAGGCACACTTTAGTCTTCAAGGTGAAGTCTTTACTTTTCAATACTGTAAAGAGATCATTTGCAGAATATTTTCCTAGTACAAGCATCTGTTGATTTCTTGAGTGCTTCTTCCATGGGTGTTGATTGTGAACCCAAGTAAAGTGAAACCCTCAACAACCTCAATCCTTTCTTCATTTATCATGGTGTTGCTTACTGGTCCAGTTGTGACAATTTTTGTTTTCTTGATGCTGAGGTGAAATCCTTACTGAAGGCTATGCTCCTTGATTTTTATCAGTAAATGTTTCAAATCTTCTTCATGTCCAGCAAGTAAGGTGGTGTTGTCTGCATAATGCAGATTGCTAATGAGTCCTGTTTCGATCCTGACACCTTATTCTTCTTCATATAATCCAGCTTCTCAAATTATTGCTCATCACACAGATTGAAAAGGTATGGTAAAAGGGTACAACCCTAATGTACACCTTTCCTGACTTTAAACCATGCAATATCCCCTTTGTTCTGTTCACATAACTGCCTCTAGATCCATATACAGATTTGCTAAGGGCACAATTAAGTGTTCTGAAATTGCCACTTCACACAATGTTAGCCATGATTTTTTTATGATACACACAATGGAATGTCTTTGCATAGTCAGTGAAACACAGGTAAACCTCTTTCTCATGTTCTCTGCTTTCAGCTAAGATCCATCTGACATCAGAAATGATATCCCTGTCAATGTACTGTTGCATTTGCTTTTGAATTATCTTGAGAAAAATTTTATTTGCACATGACGTTAATGATACTGTTTGGTAATTTCCACATTTGGTTGGAACACCTTTCTTTGAAATGGGCATAAATATGGATCTCTTCCAGTCAGTTGGCCAGGTAGCTGTCCTCCAAATTTATTACCATAGATGAGTGAGCACTTCAGTGCTGCATTTCTTTGTGGAAATATCTCAACTGATACTCCATCAATTCCTGGAGCCTTGTTTTTTGCCAATGCCTCCAGTGCAGCTTTGCTTCTTCCTTCAGTACCATCAGTTCCTGATACATATACTACCTCTTCAAATGGTTGAAAATCAATCAGTTCTTTCTGGTATAATAACTCCATGTATTCCTTCCTTTTGGGGGGGGTATATATACTCCCTGAATCGTTTAATATTTTTTCTGTAGATTCCTTCACTATTGCAACTCAAGGCCTGGATTTTTTCTTCAATACTTTTAGCTTGAGAAATGAAGAATGTGTTCTTCCCATCTGGCTTTCTGTTTCCAGCTCTTTGCACATGTCATTACAATACTTTATTTTGCATTTTCAGGCTACCCTTTGAAATATTTTGTTTAGGTCTTTTGCTTCACCATTCCTTCTTTTGCTTTAGCTGCTCAACATTCAAGAGCAAGTTTCAGAGTCTCTTCTAACTTCCAATTTGGTCTTTTCTTTCTGTAATTTTACATTAAAGTATATTTTCTTCTTGTCCCACTTAGATGCAGAAGTGTGTTAAGGATATACTTCAAATAATAAAGAATGATGAGAGAGCTGAGCAGTGAAAGAGCATGGCCTGGCCAAAGGACACTGGGATACTGCTAGCCTCCCGGCTGGTGATGAAAGTTAATCCTTAGCCTTATAATCCCATCACACTATTCATAAAAGTTCCATTTAAAAGTAGGAGATCCCACCGAAGTCTTGCTCTTCAGCAGTGCATTACAATAAGATATTTGACGCCTCTGCTTTTTTGGCTTTGAGCGGACTGAACCAAGAAGAATTAAGAAATATCAGCAGTCTTACAGAATCTTTGTTTGCAAAATGAGAATTCAGGAGACCTGGTGGAAAAATGGTTAAGCCCCTGGTTCGTAACCCAATTGTTGGTGGCTGGAACTCACCAAACATCTCTGTAAGAGAAAGACTTGGTGATCTGCTTCTGCAAAGGTTGCTATCTAGAAAACCATGGGGCAGCTCTGCTTTGTCATGGCACCTAACAACACTTCCTGGTGGAGCCACACAATCTCTACAGAGTAGCCCACACTGGCACTCCTTCTGCATTTTACAGCAAGCAGAGGAGGTACCTGCATTCAGTTTGTAACTGATTTCCTAACTCATGGGAGAGTTTGGAGGTTTAATACTTAGTGAGGAATAGAATACTAAAAGTCATTAGATTTTTGAATAAAAAATAGCTATTAAAATTACAGGAAATTAGTGAAACTGCTGCCTTATTTCTTAGAACTAAGGCTTAAATATGAACATTTAAAGGGGAGAATACTTCTTTTGTAGCAGAAGTGGTTCAGTGTTAACAGCCTGCAGTAGTTGGAATCTTGAGATGAGTCTCTTTAATACTGTGGTTTCACTTGGCAAAAAAAGAATGAGAGAGAGAAAGAAAGGAAAGGAAGGAAGGAGAAACAGAATGAAAAAAGAAAGTCCATGTATGGATAGATTTTCCATTTCTTAGGTTCGAAGTGCCATCAGCAGGCTTAGGGGGAAGAAAGTAGACAACGTGAAAGTGTGATGGCTGTATTTTTTCACAGATGGGGATGGGGAGGTGTTTGGGGGCAGTGGCTGTGGCTGGCCAGCCCAGACAGACAGCACAGTAGGGGAAGCAGGGTGCTCTGCTGACCAAGCCGGTTCAGAGCATACGAGGTAGCCGGCAGAGCTCTTTCCAGGCAGGCCCACCAGCAGGTAGAAACCTGCAGCCAGAGCACCCGAAGTGTCTGTGATTATTCATCTTCGTACATCGTCAGCCACATCGACCACAGTGACAGATGCTGACTGTTCACATAATGTCAATTTGTGGTCAGAAATATGCTACTCTTTCTGCTTCATGCATAGATGTACTTTTTCCACTCTCTACTCAAATATATCTCTCCAGAATGGTCCAGGTAATTGAATGAACATAAAGAATATATTATATTTGTGATAATTTTTCCCAAGCCCACAGAAATCTTTTTTCCCATTTGTCTTATTCTGCACACGTTTTAACATTCTATTTTTAAAGTATCCATAAAACACCAGTCTATATGTCCAAGTAGTACCCACTATATGTTTTATCCCTCCCTGGGAAAGACATTGCCTTATGTAATTTTTATATACATACTAATCCAATATTGAAATTTCTTTCAGTATTTCCTTCATGTTCAGGTAAAGAAAAAAGTCATTTGGGGCCAGATCAGGTGAGTAGGGAAGGTATTCCAATACAGTTACTTGTCAAATGGCTAAATGTCCCTCACAGAGGAAGCTGGTACATCATCACAATGCAAGAGACAGGAGTTGTTGGTGAAAAGTTGAGGTTGCTTTTGTCTAACTTTTTCACACAGCCCTTTCAAATAGTAAACTTGGTTAACTGTTTGTGCAGCTGGTACAAATTAACAGTGAACTACCCCTTGATTTGGACTGACTGAACTTTTTTGGTTGTGGAGAACTGACTGACTTTGCGCAACTTGACTCTTTGTTTCAGGGTTGTGTTGATACGCTCATATTTCATAACTATTGATAACATGGCCCCAAACATTATTTTGCCTCTCCAAAAGGTCTTGGCAAATTTCAACTCTCCTTTGCTTTTGTTCATCAGTGAGCTCCTTGAAACCCTTTTTGCACACACCTTTCTCTTGCCAAGATTTTCAGTTAAGATTTTCCTGTTTCTTTATTAATGTTTACTTAGTTTACTATGCTTTCTACAGTCAGTGATGATTCTGACTCACAATTCAATGAACATTTGCAATGTTTTTGTCAGTTCTACTCATTGCTGGCCGCCCTGACTTCTGTTCATCAGTCATGCTTTCTCTCCCTTCAGAAAAATGTTTAATCCACTTGTACACTGTCATTTTCTTCATGGCATTATCCTCACAAACTTGGACTAACATGTTCCTGGTTTCACTTCCACTCTTGCCAAGTTTAATAAGAAATTTAATGTTTGTTCATTGCTCTAATCTAAGCTCCAACATTCTTACAACAGCACACAGAAACACACAGCAATAATGAATGCCACTCAGCAAGATACTGCCACATGTCAACACAAACACAGTTGTGAGACACTGATATATCAAGGTTATGAGTTGTTTGTACAGTGGTGCACAGTGGGGAGTTGGCAAACTTAATTGTCAGACCTCATACGTGTTACTTGCTTCATATGAGGCCTAGCAATTCAATTCACAAACTCATCCTAGAAAAAGTGCTAGACACTTCATTGCTGAATATCACTATGGCCACCTTCAAAGTACTCCCCTTTGGAAGCTATGCACTGATGGGAAGGCCTAGTCCATCTTTCGGAGTAATTTTGGAACTCTTTTTCTGGAATGGCCATCAGTGCTGCCCTCGTATTACCATTGATGTCCTGAATGTCATCAAAATATCTTCCTTTCAGTATTTCCTTTATCTTCAGGCAAAGAAAAAAATCTTTGGGGGCCAGATCAGGTGAGTGAGGAGGGTGTTCCAATACAGTTATGTGTTCACTGGCTAAAATTTCCTCTTAAACAACTATACAATTAAGTTCACAAACTTGTCTCAGTGCCACTGTGTAAAATAGCCATTCCAGAACGAGTTCCAAAATTGCTTTGAAGGGTGGAGTAGGCACTGGTGTAGGTGCATAGCTTCCAAGGGGAGTGCTTTGAAGGTATCCATAGTGATATTCATCAGTGAGATATGTAGCACTTAGAACAATTATGGTTCGCAGATGTAATTGTCTAGCCACCTATATGTATGGGAAAACTGGTGGCAAATTGATTAAGTGCTACATCTGCTCACCGGAAGGTCCATAGTCTGAATCCATCAGATGCTCCTTGAAAACTGTATGGGGATCTAAGGAATGTTAGCCAGTAGGATAGAATTAAGAGAATGAGAGTTACTAATGGGGCATGATGCAGCTAAGAAGATTGTAACCGAGTGGAGCAAAGACGATAATAACAAAAGTGGGAGCAGTTAAAAAGACAAAGAAAGGAGGGTGGGTGTTATATTTTAGCAATATAAATGGTCTCTTATAAATGAGGGTAGAGTGCATTTAACCAGCTGTGAACAGTGTGATGAGAAAATATTAAGCTGAGTCATTTAAACAGTCTGAATAATAGTAATAATAAAGTATGTTAGATTGAGTATAATATGTGACAGTGGTCTCCCACTGCTACGTGAAGGCTGAAAGCTGTCTAGCTGTTTATTTTCAAAGCTAGAAACTTAATACCAAATAATCACTGGAGGTTTAAGCCATTTTTCTACTTGACAGTTATGTAACTAAGACATAATCTTTCACTGGGCTATTATTGATCTGCTCCATCATAATATATTTAGGAAACTTCTCATTTAAGCTACTGCTTTCAAGTAAGCTGACATAAAGCCCACTCTGCAAAGGATTCTGGGTTTCCTCTGTGTCTAGATGTATTGAGTACCCAAAGAGCAGGTAAAACCTTTTATATCTAAGCTTATGTTACAAAATGACAGATGATGAATTTGGAATATGTAGATAAGCATTTGTCATTATGCATTTGATTTTTGCTTATTTTCATTTCACGTGTGTGTTTATTCTGACAACCTGCCAGGAAGAATGTAGAAAAGTATGTGCTAATTATATTACAATGTGGGTTCTGTAGGTAGCAAGCAAGGCAGTCTATGCCTAATGCTCTGTTCTACTTTTCTGAAAGAGCCTCATTGGAGGATTTAAAGTCAAACTTGGCTTTGATGAGGTAAATGGAAAGAACCTGAAAGTCTGAACTCTGCTAGCACAGTCAGTTTATCGGCAGTAGGTATGGGGATGTGAGGCCTCAGAATTCCAAAGGAAAGCATTTTCCATTACATCCTCAAGGTCTGTATCATGAAGAAAAATTGATTTGTTGATCAAATTTGAGGTGAGACTGTACTGAAGCAAAAGAACAGGATTAAGAAAGAGACTATTAAAATCATATCCTGTCAAGAAATTCATTACTTTGGCATTTCCCTTTTACTGATATCAGTATTGTGAAAGTATAAACCTGAGGGGAAAGTTGAATTATTATTTCCCAAAATAAAAATTCTAGATGCTTGGCTAAAATCCAATATGAGCTATAAAGCTTAATGAGAAAAAAAAAGTCTGTAGTTAACATAGTCCTTCTGTCTTGAACTAAAGAAGCTAGAACTTGGGACAAAGATGCATGACCAGAATTTCATCTCTGTTAATATACACAGATGTCTAAAAGATCTGAAAGCTTGATGATAGGTACTTCAGTAGAAGGTAAGGTCTTTCTGTGTGTGTGATCACATTCTGATGTTATCCCCTATCTAGATAATTTTTCTTAAAGTCTCTGTATTTAAAATTTTACTAATGGCTGTCTTCAATACTTTATAGTGTCAACAGGAAGAAAACAAGAATACTTTATGGAAAAGAAGAGCCTATCGTTGTTGAAATTCATCAGTTTTATCATTGTTTAGTAACTACACATAAAAATATACATCTACAAATGCTCCAAGATGCTTACATTTTTTCCCCTTTAGAGCATGTTTCACCTACAATCCCCCGTCCTATTCAAAATCTGTATGGTTTTTATCGCTGTAGGTTTTCATTGTGTCATTCTCCATCATCTATAACATATAAAACACACAAAGGGGAAAACACATTCACATACAATAGAACTACCTTTTTTTCTCTTTAAACCTTCAAAGGAAGATCAATCAGTTGCTTCCAAATCAGTTGATAGGTAATAGGTCCGACCCCTAAGCTAACTTCAAGCCAGTCTGTACCTGGGGAGACAAGGCTAAATTCAGAAATCAATTTATTCTCCAGTCCACAGTGACTACAAATAACTGTGATCACATCTTTAGAACATAACCAGTTACATTTTTTTAACCCTAAAATACAAATCCTCTGACTGATTACTCCCAGATTTAGAGACTGATACAATCTGAATCTGAAGCCACTGCTATTGCTTATAAAGATGAACCAACTTACTGCCAAACGTTAACTAAACTAAATTGCAAGAACAATATTTCTTTTTAAAAAATATTTTATTTTGTGTTAAGTGAAAGTTTACAATCCAAGTTGATTTGTCATGCAAAAATTCACACATGCATTGCTATGTAACTCTAGCTGATCTCCCCACATGGTGACAAAATACTCCTCCTTTCCACCCTGTATTTTCCATATCTACTCATAGCTCCTGTGCCCCTCTGTCCTCTGTTCTCACATCTGGATAGGAGCCACCCAGTTAGTCTCACGTATCTACTTAAACCAAGAAGTATACTCCACCAGTATCAGTTTTTATTTTAAAGTCTAATTCAATCTTAGTCCTAAGAGTTGGCATTGAGAATGGTTTCAGGTTAATAGTTACTCCGGGGCCATATCTTCTGGGGACCCTCCAGTCTGTTGCACCATCAAGTTTGGTCATTTTAATAGGGTTTGAGTTCTGCACACTGTTATTCTTCTGCTTCATTAGGGGCTCTTTGTTGTCTTCCATGTCTTGGCAGTAACTGGAGGTGGCCAGGTGCCATCTATTATTTCTGGTTTCATGTTGATGCAGTGTCTGGATTCCGTAGTCCTTTCTCTCTTTTTGGCTCATATTTTTCTTATGTGTTTGATGTCCTTCATTCTTCTCTGCTCCAGGTGGGTTGGGACCAATTGGTGCTTCTTAGATGGTCACTTGCAAGGTTTAAGATCCAGACACCACTCAACAACGTGGGATGCAGAATATGTTCTTAAAAAAACTTTGGTATGCCAAATGATCTAGAAAGATATTACTTTTTCAGAAAATATTGACCTATTCCGGGACTTCCCAATTGAACCATAACTACTGTAGAAAAGACAAATGAAAAATCAAAGTAAACATTCTAAATTCCCTTTCAGAAAACTCTACACCTTCAAATTAAATCTTGGCATCTAGATAACATTTAGATGCTAGTTTAGCTAAAACCTTCTATCTTAAGACTATTTAAAGGCAAATTCGCAAATAAAATAAAAACAATGCAAAAAAAAGGAAATGAAACCAATCTTTCATTGAAATTAAATTCCAGAAAAATGATTTGCAAGTAACACTCAAAGAGCCAAGGAAGAAATGGAAACAAGGCCATGCAGGGCCTAGAATAGAAAAAATAAATCCAATTAAACAAGATCATCATACAATATAAATGTGCCCAGAATTAAAGGTAGAAAGATGCTGTTCTGTAAGTTTGGAGATGAATCATCCTTCATTACCACTTGTCCACACTAAAATTGAGGCCAAAATGGAATTTAGATATTAAAAGTATCAGTAATATAGTATTTTGCATATGTTTGTATTCACGTTTGCAAACTTACTTTAATTACATTTTAAATGAGGAGTGCAAAGTTTCATGGATCACTTAGACAATTTAGTAAAAGATTTGTTCTTAAAATTTTAAGAAGAATCCAAAGCATCTTTAAAATAAAAGCTTGGAGGGGGAGGAGTCAAGATGCTGGACGAAACCTACATCTCTCTAAGTCTTTCTGGAAACCAAGGCCTGAACTGATGATTAGATGAAGCCTTCTGGATGCATAGTGAATCCTATGACACAGCATAGGGCTGTCGACTGGGACTTCATACCGCTGAGCAAGAAACTTCTCTTACACTGACCCGTGCCCTTGATGAGTGCTGGCTCTCATGGTCTGAAGGTAATATGGCATTTTAACTTTTTTTCCCATGTCTTGGCCGGAGGGTGGGGTTGGGACTTGACTGGCAGCAGGACTCAGACGCACTACTAATGGGATCAGCGAGTGGAGTCACCACATTTTGAGACCCCGGCCTTGGAATCTGTGTACCTCAGTGCTTTTGGCTTCTCTCCCCAAATCTCTGGCATTGACTAGCCTGTTCTGAGGTAGGCAGGGGAGCTTATGCAGGATGCCATTTTGATTGTTGGGGAAGTGGAGTTACTCATATGGAGCCTTCAGCTGGACCTAATTCCCAGGCTGGGAGGCAGTGTCTGCCCAGAGAGTGCTTTTCCAACAGAAAGGCAGTCTAGCACAGTGTGGCTACTAGATGACAGCAGGGCAGTAAACTTTCTGTATTTTCAACTAGTTTATAGCATCTAGGGTTAGATAAAGAGGTGCTTATTTTGCCAGCTGGGAAGAGGGACTTACAGAACTGAAAGCCTCACTAATTTCAGAAGTTGTCAGATACCTTTTACCTTTGAATTTAAAACTGCCAAGAGAAAAAACTGCAGTGCATCCTGGCAACATCTCCTCCAGCCTTTACTGACTCACATTATAGGGTCAGCTGATGGCTCTCCAGTGATTCTATAAGTATAGCTGTGTCTTTGTCAAACAGGAGGTGGAGCATGCTACCACAGAGATATCACTAAGCCCAGTCACTGAGTTACATACAGGTGTGTGGTGATCAACTTTGTTTCCAGACTGAGTTTTAGATCCCGTTAAGGTAACACCATAGAAACAAAGCAGCCTCCAGATGCCCCAAAAGCAACAAACTTTGGATTAAAACATTAAGATGAATTCACCTATGGCTTCAAAAGGCCCAAAAAAGAAAGATCCAAAGAACTTCCAAGATGAAGAAGCCTTTCTGAAACTATCAGAAGGCGAGTACAAAAGGATTATATACAGAGCCCTCCTAGACCTTATACAAAATGCAGCAGAACAAAATGAAAAATTAAGCAAGCTGTTTGATCTGATGGAACACCAGTATTCTGAAATCCAAAAGATCAATAACAAAAGCAAAGAGATAGAAACTTCAAAGCCAAGAAAACAAATCAGAACAAATGGAAAATAGACATTCTGATTTGGAAGACAGAGCTACTGACTCTAGCATCTATGAGGAGATTCAGTAAAAAGAAACAAGAAAAAGGAAGAAGCATTAAAAAGCATGTAGGACTCTATTAAGAACAATCTGATTAATTGAAGTTCCAGAACAAGGCGAGACACCTGAAGACACAGAGTATTGTTGCTGACCGGCTGACAGAAAACTTCCCAGAAATTATGAAAGAAGAGAGTATAGATATTCAAGATGTACATCAAATGCCACTCAATATAGATCTCAAAAGAAAGACTCTAAGACATATTATAATCAAGTTTAACAAAAATGAAACAGAAACTCTTAAAGGCAGTGAGACTCAAAGCAAAGCTAACAATCAGAGAGAAACCCCTCAGGTTTCATCTGATTTCTCAGCAGAAATGATGCTGGCACACAGACAATGGGATGACACATTTAAAGCCTTTAAGGAGATGAACTTCCAACCAAGAATTATTTATCCTGCAAAACTGTCTTTCAAATATGAAAACGACATTAAGACATTCACAGATAAACAGAAACTCGGAGACTTTGTAAAAACCCAAACCAAATCTACAAGAAATACTGAAAGAAGCTCTTGACTTAGAAGAATAAAACCATTAACTTTATATTTTAGGAGGAAATACAGGACACATGATCCAGAAACCTACTCAATTACAGAAGGCTCCGAACTCAATCAAAGCTATAATATTAAAAGAAGTGATCCAGTGATCATATCATAAAAACTATAGGGTCATCATATTAGAAAGAGGGATGTACTACAGTCATTAGAGTTCTTCCAGATGAGAAGAACTTAAGACTTGCAATAGTTAAAATTGGGTTTAAACATAGATTATTAAGGGGGGTCATGGGATAGCTGCAAAGCACAATAAAGATGCAACATATCAAATCAAGAAACATAATACAAGAGTCTGAGCAACCACAAAACCAACTGAAAAAGTGAAAAACCAACTCACAAAGAAGAATGTCCCAGAACAGATAAATAGGAACAGAGAAAATATCAACACAAAAATAAACTTATCACAATGACAGGACTAAACACATATCTATCAATAATTAGGTTGAATGTAAATGGGCTGAATACTCCAGTAAAGAGACGAGTGATAATCTTGGATCAAAAGACATGACCCCTCCATATGTTGTCTACGAGAAACTCAAATTAGACTTAAATATATAAACAAATTGAAAATTAAAGGATGGAAGAATATATACCAAGCTAACAATACATAAATAAAAGCAAGTGTGGCAATACTAATCTCAGATAAGATAGATTTTAATGTAAAATCCAACATTGTGGACAAGGATGGACAATATTGCTGAAAGATTCAATACACAAGCAGGACTTAACAATATTAAATATTTATGCACTCAATACTAGAACATCTAAATATATCAAAGAAACACTGACTACACTCAAAAACTAGATAGATCACTACACAATAATAGTGGGAGACTACAACATTTCACTCTCAATGTTGGACAGATCATCTAGAAAAAAGCTCAATAAAGACACAGAAGATCTTATTGCCACAATTAACCAACTAGACCTCATGGACATACACAGAACTTTCTATCCATCAGCAGACAACTACACCTTCTTCTCTAGTGCACACGAGACATTTTCCAGAATAGATCATGTGTTAGGACATAAAACAAATCTCAACAAAATCCATACCATTCAATTATTGCAAAGCATCTTCTCAGACCATAAAGCCACAAAAGTCAAAATCAATAGCAGAAAAAACATAGAAAGTGGAACTCCTGGAAACTGAACAACATCTTGCTGAAAAGGCCATAGGTTATAGAAAAAATCAAGGATGAAATGAGGAAATTTATGGATTCCAACCAGAAAGAAAACGCTTCCTACCAGAATCTATGGGATACAGCCAAAACAGTCCTCAGAGGTCAGTTTATTTCTATAAAGACCCACATCCAGAAGAAAGAACTCAAACCAAAGAACTATCCCTACAGCTTGAATAAGTAGAGAAAATAACAGAGGAATCCCTCAGGCACCAGAAGAAAACAGATCATAAAGATTAGAGCAGAACTAAACGAATTAGAGAACAGAAGAATAATTGAAAAAATTGAAAGGACCAGAAGCTGGTTTTTTGAAAAGATCAGCAAAACTGACAAACCATTGGCTAAACGTACTAAAGAAAAACAGGAAAGGAAGCAAAGAACCCACAGAAGAAATGAGAAGGAAGATGTCATAACAGATCCAACAGAAATCAAAAATATCATAACAGAATACAATGAAAGACTGTACTCCAACAAATTCAAAAACCTAGAGGAAATGGACAAATTACTAGATTCATATCACTGACCAAAATTATCACAAGGTGAAGCAGAACAACTTAATAAATCCACCACAAAGGGAGAAATTGAAACAGTCATCTAAAAACTACCATCCCAAAAGCCCTGGCCCAAATGGCTTCACAACAGAATTCTACCAAGCTTTTAGAGAAGAGTTATCTCCAATACTACTGAGACTATTTCACAGCATAGAAAGGGATGAAATACTCCCAAATTCATTCCATGAAGCCAGCATAACCCTGATACCAAAGCCAGGGAAAGATCCAACAAAAAAGGAGAACTACAGACCAATATCACTCATGAATCTAGATGCGAAAATCTTCAACAGAATACTTGCCAATAGAATTCAGCAACATATCAAAAAAATAATTCATCAAGACCAAGTTGGATTCATACCATAGATGCAAGTCTGGTTCAGCATCTGAAAAACAATTAATGTGATCAACCACATAAATAATACAAAAGACAAGAATCACCTGATTTTGTCAATTGATGTAGAAAAGATATTTGATGAAGTACAACACCGATTCATGCTAAAAACTGAGCAAAACAGGCATAGATGGCCCATTCCTCAAGGCAATAAGGGCCATTTATACAAAGCCAACTGCCTACATCATCCTGAATGGAGAGAGACTGAAACAATTCCCCTAGAGAATGGGAACTAGACAAGGATGTCCACTGTCACGTCTCCTATTCAACACTGTACTAGAAGTTCTAGCCAGAGCAATTAGACAAGACCAAGAAATAAAGGGCATCTACATCAACAAAAAGGAAGGAAAAAATCTCACTACTTGCAGATGATATGGTTGTATATGCAGAAAATCCTAAAGAATCCATCAGTAAACTACTCAGACTGATAGAAGAGGTCAGCAAAGTCTCAGGATACAAGATAAGTAAATCAGTAGGATTCCTTTATAACAACAATGAGATTATTAAAGAAGAAATCGTCAAATCAATACCATTTTCTATAGCCCCCAAGAAGATAAAATACCTAAGAATAAGTCAACCAGAGAAATAACAGACCTTTACAAAGAGAACTATAAAATCTTACTACAAGAAACTAAGAGAAACCTACCCTGCTCATGGATAGGAAGACTTAACATTGTGAAAATGTCTATTTTACCCAAAGCAATCTACTTACACAGTATAATCTCAACACAAATTCCTGTGACATTTTTTAATGAGATGGAGAAATGAAACACCAATTTTGTTTGGAAAGGTAAGAAGCCCCCGATACGTATGGCACTACTGAAGAACAACACACTGGGAGACCTCTCACTACCCAACTTTAGAACACATTACATTGCCAGCAGTTGTCAAAACAGCCTGGTACTGCTACAAAAGGAGAGAGATAGATCAATGGAACAAAGTAGAGACCCCAGAGACAACACCATTCTCCTATGAACAGTTGATATTTGACAAAGTCCCTAAGACATTAAACTGCGGTAAAAGCAACCTCTTCAACAAATGGTGCTGGCAAAACTGGATATCCATCTGCAATAAATTGAAGCAAGACCCATATCTCACACCTTATATGAAAACCAACTCAAACTGGATAAAAGACCTGAATATCAAATCTAAAGCTCATCCAAGATAAAATAGGATCAACAATGGAAGTTCTAACACACAATGTAGACAGACTTCAAAATCTGACAAACAAAGCCAATCAACAGAAGCAAAAAATGGGAACCAGTAAGAATCAAACACTTCTGGTCATCCAAAGTGTTCATCAAAAGAATTAAAAGACTGCCTACAGAATGGGAAAAAAATATTTGGCAACTATATGTCAGAATGCCGTCTGATCTCCGTAATCTATAAAGTACTACAAAATATCAATAAGAAAAAGATAAATAATCCAATTAAGTGATGGACAAAGGAGATGGACAGACACTTCTCTAAAGACCAGATCCAGGCACCCAAAAAACACATGCAGACATGCTTATGATCACTAGCTATCAAAACTATGAGTAGATACCATGTCAGCCCAACAAGGTTGGCCATGATCCAAAAAACACAAAATAACAAATGCTGGAGAGGCTGTGGAGAAATTGGAACTCTCATATACTGTTGGTGGGATGGCAAAATGGTGCAACCTCTTTGGAAAGCAATTGAGTGCTTCTTCAAAAACTGGATATGGATATACCATTTGACCCAGTAATTCCACAGCTTGGAAAATATCCTGCAGAATCAAGGGCCTTCACACCAACTGATACATGCACAATGTTTATAGCAGCACAGTCCGCAATAGCAAAAAGATGGAATCAACCAAGATGCCCAGCAATAGAGGAATAGATAGTTAAACCATGGTACATATACTCAATGGAACACTAGGCAATGATAAAGAACAATGATTTTAGGAAATGTCTCATAACCTGGTTTCAATTGGAAGACATTATGTTGAGTGACAGCGACAAAAGGACAAATATTGTATGAGACCCCTGCAATAAGAGCCTTAAAAACAGACTCATACATGGAAGAAAGGACTCTTTGATGGCTGCAAGGGTGGGGACGGAGGGAGGGAGAGGGTAGGGTATAGGTTAGGTAGTTGATAGAAATTTGGTTGAGTGAAATCTGTGACAGCACACATAAGAAAGAAGGTTAGTTTTAACTGGACTTCAAAATAACATGATTACTCTTCTCATCTTAACCCATTATTTGCAAGGACAGAGTAGCTGGGCCAGGGGACTGAGGACCATGCTCTTAGGGGAAATTGAAGCCAACTGGCACAACTAGGATTTCACTAAGAGAGTCTTCTGCACTCCACATTGCTGAGTGGTGTTTGGGGTCTTAAAAGCTGCCATATGAGATACAACAAATGGTCCCAACTCATCAGGAACAGACGACAACCAAGGAACCAAAATGACATGAAAGAAAGAGAACCCAGAAGATAGAGAGACTTTTGTGAGTGGGTGACTACATAGATGTGTGACCAGAAGAACTGGATGGTGCCCAGCTACCACCAGCGGTAGCTGTGGTGGGGTTCACAAAATTCAGTGTCACTGGCAACACAAGAATAAAAAGGGGTGCACTCTGAGATCTCCACTAAAAGACTGCAATTGATGGCTCAGGGGCCTTGTGGTACCCCTGAGAGCATGGCCCCTGACCCTGATGCTGCCCCCGTCCATGAATCATAATGGAGCTCTACTCTTTTGACAGAAATGGATTGGACTTGGCAACTCAGAGTGACTGTATCATAGGTGTACTTTATGGTTCTATATATCTACAGGATGTCATCCTGCTGACCTCTTACTGGAGGCAGGGGGAGAGGGTTGAACAGAAGGGATAGGAGATTGTTAGGAAGATATGACTTGTATAGAATGGAGAGGAAGTGTAGTGTCACTGAGCAGGGAGAACAGTGGGAGGGGCATACAGGCAGGCATGCAAATTTATATGAAAATGTACATTTTTAGTCAATCAGAATAAAAAAAGAGTAAAAGCTTAGAAAAACTCTGTTGAATATTAAAAACTTCCCCAAAATATTAACAAAGTCTGTTTCTTATTTCAGCCACAAAAAAATAGGGATTCTTAAAATACGATTGTTTTTTAGACTTGACATATAATTTAGTATTCCTGGAAAATATCTCATTTTGAATTCCTGACACGCCACAATTATTTTAAGACATGTGTCTTCCATTATTGCTGCAGAGATTGACATCACTTTAACCTGTTGCCACCTTTCAAATATTTTCATCTGACAAACACATTTAGCTCAACGGGTAACATTTTCAAAGAGGCCATGCTCCCTCCAAGATGAACTTTGCACAGCGTCACTATGATGCAGCCACAAACTCAGGTATCTGGTTGTGCATTGTGATATATTTAATGTTTAACAAAGCAAAGCCAGATACAGTTCACAAAGAACAGTAGTCAAATAGTTAAAAACAGTCTAGATAAAGCACATGGGTTTTGCTGAGATTTTTATTTTCTCATTAATTGAATTATTGACTGGGGAATGACCTAGGTTAATTTTACACCATAGGTAGATTATAGTTAGTTTCTGTAGATAAACCTATTTTAGAGAATATTGTTTATCTGACTACTAAGGCTTTGGTCTTCTGCTAGTGGAAACTGAAAAGCCTTTCAATGAGACTTGACATGGCCTGTGTGAGATGCTGGCATAAAAAGATAGACAATTCTTAGTTTTCTGTTCTTTTCAAGAACTTGAACTTCCTAGAGATCAATCTTTTTCTCTTCTTATTTCTAATCAACATGGTGAAAGAAATACTAACAATAGGATTCCGAACCCCTTCTATAGTGCTAATTAAGTACTCAATTATCTATGAAAAGCATACGTCACTGTATAATAACTTGCACAAGACAACTTCATTTAATTAAATATATCGTCGCCATTCATGTGGAAGCCTAAATTTGAATTCTAAATTATTACCATGTGTCTAAGCAGTAAATGGCAATAAGAAATTTGAAAGTATAATAAAGTCATAAAGATTCTTTTCTACCACCACCCCCATAACAGGGAAGAGAATGCTGTCCTCTACTTTCCAATCTAACAGAGCATCACCCCTGTTGTCCCCATTCTCTATGGATCATTAAGTCGACTGGTGACAAACAGCAGAGTCGCAGCAGGAATTCTATCCTAAACCCCTTCAAGCTGTGATTAAACAAAAACAAGTCTCAATAAATCAGTGTGTTACCCTTGGGTCTCCTTTATCATATTTTCAGCAGTGATGATAATAATAATAATGCTAGTATACGGAATTGAAACGAAGAATATCTTGCATTGGTGAGGCTAATCAGATTTTTTTAGGGTCTCCGCCCCTCCTGGTGAAAACAAAAGTCTACTTCCCTCCTCCTTAGTTCAAAAGATCTACATAAATAAATAAAGTAAATAGTGTTCCACCTTTGATCTGTTTCTGATGGATATTTTTCCCAATTAATTTTAATTTAGGTTTGTTTATTCTGAAAAGAGTGCTGAATTGCATATGCTTTATTTACATAACTGTCTGACTCTCTGCTGCAGAAATGCCACTGAGTTGTAAAACGAGAAAAGAGTAGGCCCCAAATGTCTGAGAGAATTCTTTTCACTTTGTTCAGTTCCAATCATTTCCTGAGGCTTCTGAACCCTTCGAAATGATAACCTTTGCTATTTCCTGCTAACCCATGAGCTTACCTGAGCAATATCCTTCTTCAGGATACAGTACAGCTAGCGACACTCTCACCTGTAGACGACTGTGGGTTCAGAACCCAAAACCCAAACTCACTGCCGTTGACTGGATTCTGTCTCATAGCAACCATATAGGTCAGAGTTGGACTGCCCGGTACAGAGGCAGTTTCCAAGGAGTACCTGGAAAATTTGAACTGTCAACCTTTCGGTTAGCTGATGTAGGACTTAAAAACTACGCCACCGGAGTCTCTGTGAATTCAGAAGAAGGTGACGAAATCAGCCTCGGAAAAAAAAAGTTAAGTGAAAGAGAAGGGAAAGTACAAGAACAAACTTGCATTGTCTTGTTATTATAACAGAAGGCAAGTGTCCCCTTGTGCCTGGGGCTCTCTGAGCTCGGTAAGCCTACCTTCTCTTGTCACTGCTACCTTAAAAAACAAAAACAAGAAAAAACTCTAGAACAGGTCTGCAATTTGTCTGCCTCCCATCTGATTATTTATCCCAAGTGAATAGCCTTTCCAGTCACCAACTCCATGTGCCCAGTGAGTGTGGGAAATGAGACTATCTTCTGGGCTCGGGCATAGCACTGGTTTTCTTCACTGCCTCTTGCCATTCAGTCTCTGCTTGTCCATTGGTAAAACACATTGCACATGGTCGGGTTTGCATGATTCATACAGTTGTCTGAAACTCTCTCTGAAAACAAAACACCTTTCTCCAAAATTAAAGTTTAAAAAAAAAACAAAGAGTCGTCCTTTAAGCAAATCACGCTTGCAGAAAACTGAAGTCAGTCTGGTACCTTCTTTTCTGAAAGTGGATCCCTCTTGTTATGTACAGTCCCTGGCCCAAGGTCTGGGAGAGGACGAGCCCTATCAGCCTCCTCTGGCCCTTCCGGGAGTGGGTTCTTGTGATCAGACTTCACTGGAATGGTGGGAACCTGAGAGAAAAATCCTGAATGTCTGCCACGCCGGGAAAATAAATGGACAATCCTTATGGCTTCATTGATTTCATTTATTTTTATGATGACCATCAGTACCATTGAGAAAATACCTCTTTTCTGTTCCTTATTTTAACATCAGCTTCACTTTGTCTAACAATAGTGGCAAAATTAACAACAACAAAGTTAAAAGACGTAGTGAACTTATAGTGTATCCATCAGTCTAAGGGCTTTTGCGTGTATTAACTCAATCCTCACATCAACCCCTTCTCATAGTCACGTAATCGTCAAAGTACATCCAAATTCTAACCTACGCCTCCCGGTGTCAGGCACATACGAGGTCTGACAACTAAGTCTGTGAACTTAATTGTTCTAAGTGTTACATACCTCACTGCTGAATATCACTATGGTTACCTTCAAAGTACTCCTCTTGGGAAGCTGCTGCACATAGGCCAGCACCTATTTCACCCTTCAAAGCAATTTTGGAGCTCTTTCTGGAATGGCCATTGTGCACAGTAGCAAATTTGCAGACTTAATTGTATAGTTGTCTGTGAGGGAGTTTTTAGCCAGTAAACAAATAGCTGTATTGGAACGCCCTCCCTGCTCACCTGATCTGGCCCCCAGTGACTTTTCTTTACCTGAAGATAAAGGAAATATTGAAAGGGAGACATTTTGTTGACATTAAGGACTTCAAGGGTAGTGTGATGACAGCTCTGATGGTCATTCCAGAAAAAGAGTTCCAAAATTGCTTTGAAGGGTAGACTGGGTGCTGGCACTGGGGCATGGCTTCCCTAGGGGAGTACTTCAAAGGTGACCATAGTGATTGACGTTCAGGAACGAGGAATGTAGCACTTTTTCTAGGATGAGTTCACAAACTTAATTGGCAGTCCTCACATATACCAAAAACCAAACCCTATAAGCCTGAGTAGAACTGGTCCACAGAGTTTCCAAGGAGTACCTGGTGGACTTGAACTGACAATCTTTTGGTTAGCAGCCATAGCATTTACCCACTATGCCACAAGGGTTTCCTATATAATATATAGTACATTAAAAATCTCTACAATGTATACATTCATGTTTACTAAATACATATCTGTCTCATGAAGTTTAAACTTCATCTAATTTATTTTCTGTATGCTAGGGCCTATAAGACATACCAGTCTCCTTTCCCTCCTCTCCACCCACTCTCCTTCCTTCACCGAACAGGGAGAGCAGTGGAAGTTGCATATAGGTGGGCATGCAAATTTATGCAGGAATGTACGTTTTCACTCAGTCATATTAAATAAAAATAAATAAATAAAGACATACTAGTCACTTTAATAGTCACACATTTTTACAAAGTCCATTTGCAAATATATTCACCACACAGAGAAATGTAGGACCAGGTAATAGAGTTCTATCTAAAAGCATTCACCTGTAAAAACCGTGAGGAAGCCATCTGGCCTTGGTACATCTAATTTCATACTCTCTTTCAGGCTAATTTACATACACACCACTGTTGCTGTTACTGTTAGGTGCCAACAAGTTAGTTTCTATTCACAACGAACAAAACACTGCCCAGACCTGCACCATCCTCACATTTGTTATGCTTAAGCCTTTTGTTGCAGCTACTGTGTTAGTCCATCTCATTGTGGTTCTTCCAGGACTAGACTGACCCTCTGCTTTACCAAGCATGATGTCCTCCAAGCACTGATCCCTCCTGATAACATGTCTAAACTATGTGAGACATAATCTCGCCATCCTCGTTTCTAAGAAGCATTCTGCTTATACTTCTTCCAAGGCAGATTTTTTTTTATTCTTTTCACAGTCAGTGGGATATTCGATATCCTTCTCCAGCACTGTGATTCAAAGGTGTTAATTCTTCTTCTGTCTTCATTGATCATCCAGCTTCCATATTCATAGGAAGCAATTGAAAACACCATGGCTTGGATCAGGTGCACTTTACACTTTAAGGTGACATCTTTGATTTCCCACGGTTTAAGTAGGTCTTTTGTAGTAGATTTGCCTAATGCAATGCATCTTTTGACTTCTTGACTGCTGCTTCTATGGGTGTTGACTGTGGATACAAGTCAAATGAAATCTTTGACAACTTCAATCTTTTTCTTGTTCATGATGATGCTTATTCTTCCAGTCAGGAGGATTGTTTTGTTTTGCTTTGTGTTTTAATGTTGACATATAATCCATACTAAAGGCTGTGGTCTTTGATCTTAAGCAGTGTTTTAAGTCCTCTTCTCTTTCAGAAAGCAAGGTTGTGCCATCTGCATAATGCAGATTGTTGTTAAGTCTTTCTCCAGTGCTAATGCCCCATTCTTCATATCTTCCAACTAATGGGATTATTTGATCAGTATGCAGACTGACTAGGTATCATGAATGAATAAAACCCTGACACACAACTTTCCCAATTTTAAACCAAGAAGTATTCTTTTGTTTGGAAACCCTAGTACTGTATGCTAACCGAAAGTTTGACAGTTCAAATCTGCCAGGCACTCCCTGGAAACTCTATGGAGTAGTTCTACTCTGTTCTATAGGGTCATTTTGCATCAGAATCGACTCTACGGCAGTGGGTATGGTTTTGGTTTATGTCCTTGATCTCTTGAAATTATTTCTTTTTGATTTATGTATAAGTTCCTCATGAACACAAATAAGTGTTCTAGAATTCCTTATTTTTGAAAAGTTATCTATAATTTGTTATGATTCAATTAGTAGAATGCCTCAGCAGAGTCAGTAAAACAGATAAACATCTGTTACTCTCTGCTTTCTGCCTGGATCCATCTGACATCATCAATGATATCCCTAGTTCCTCTTCTCAGTGACCTCAGCAATGATATCTCATGTTTTCTGAATTCAGCTTGAATTTCTGGCTGTTTCCTGTTGACATTCTGCTGCAGCAGCTTTTGAATGACTTTCAGCAAATTTTGCTTGTGTGTGATATTAATGACGTTTTTCAATAATTTCCACATTAAGTGGGATTACTTTTCTTGGAAATAGATGTAAATACAGATGTCTTCCAGTCACTTGCCCAGGTAGCTGTCTTCCAAATTTCTTGGCATAGCTGAGTGAGTAGTTCCAGTGTTGCACTCATTGGTCAAAACATTTCAATTGCTATTCTGTCAATTCCTGGAGGCTTGTTTTTTGTCAGTGCCTTCAGCACAGCTTAGATTTCTTCCTTCAATACCATTGATTCCTTCTCCATTGCTATCTCCTGAAATGGTCGAATGCTGACCTTTTCTTTCTGATACAACCTTTGCCATCAAGACAGTTCTAAATCATAGTCCTTCTATCATTTTTTGATGCTTTCCAAGTTGTTTAACATTTTCTCCATAGAATCTTTCTGTATTACAACTCAAGGTTTGAAGTTTTTTTTCAGTTCTTTATAGAGTAGGAAATGCACAATACATTCTTCTCATTTTGTTTTCCATCTACAGGTCTTTCTGCATGCCATTATGGTACTTGGTCTTTTTGAGCCACCCTTTGAAGTCTTCTGTTCCTATGTTCTACTTCATCATATCTTCTCTTTTGTCTTAGCTACTTGACGTTCAAGAGCAAGTTTCAGAGTCTCTTCTGATATCCTCTTAGATCTTTTCTCTCTTTCCTATCTTGTTAATGGTTTCTTACTTTCTCTGTGTATGATGTCCTTGATGTCTTCCTACAACTTGTCTGGTCTTAGGTCATTAGTATTCAACACATCAAATCTATTCTTGAGATGGTCTCTAAATTCAGGCAGGATATACTGAAGGTTATATTTTGGCTCTAATTTTCTTAAGTTCCAATTTGAACTCACATATGAACACTCAGTGGTCTGTTCTACAGTTGGCTTCTGGTCTCATTCTGACTAACAATATTGATCTTTTCCATCATCTCTTCCCACAGGTGTAATTGATTTGATACCTGTATACTCCCTCTGATGAGGTCCATGTGTATAGTTGCTATTTATGTTGGTGGAAAAGGCATTGCAGCTTGCAAAATTCTATCATTTGATCTCTGGTATTATTTCTATCACCCAGGTCACAGTTTCCAACAACCAATACCCATAGTTGGAAAATATGGCCTTAGTGATAGAAACAATGTAGAGCTCTATTAATCACAGATAATTACCGGTGTTGTTCTCTGTAATTAAATTTTTCCAATTGTGAAATATGAAATTATCTTTGTAATGCCTACAAGTTCAAAGTGGTGTTTCAAATACTGTATTAAAATACAAACTAACTGGCTAACTTAAGTTCCTACAGTGTATATTGTGTTTTAAACAATTGTATTCAGATACACACCTTTTTTATGATTTTGAAATTATTGCTAATACAGAGGTGTGCTTGTGTCACATTTCATGGGTCTTAGCTAGATACATGTTCAGTGTGGCTTCCTTGTAGTTTGGTATATTATGGATTCTCAGGATACCTGAACTTCCCACACTCCTAAAAGATTTAAATAAACATAGATGCATCCCCAAACTAAGTAAAAATAATTTATTATTATTATTATTATTACAAGTATCATATTACACTTTGGTGAAACTGCAGAATTTGATGGTTCCCTATTGAAGATGGCTTCAGTGCTTGTTTCTGTGTGTATGTGTGTGTGCATGCACACACACACTTTTCAGTATCATAGACATTACCATCTGTCTGAGTAATCCAAACTCATCAATCTAAAGAGCATATTTACCTTAATTGCCAGTTAAAGGTTTAAAGCAGGGCCTAGAAAGATTTTCAGTTTATAATATATATCTCTCCTTCCCTGGAAACCCTGGTGGTGTGGCGGGTTAAGTGCTACAATTACTGACCAAAAGGTCAGCAGTTTGAATCCTCAAGGTGCTCCTTGGAAGTGCTATGGGGCAGTTCTACTCTGACCTATAGGGTCTCTATGAGTAGGCATCGACTTGACGGCAGTGGCAGTGGGTTTGGTTTGGTTTGGGGTCTCCTTCCCTACAGAAACCCTGGTGATGTAGTGGTTAAGTGCTATGGCTGCTAACCAAAAGGTTAGCAGTTCAAACTTGCCAGGTGCTCCTTGGAAACTCTATGGGGCAGTTCTACCCTGTCTTATAGGGTAGACAGTCAGCATTGACTCAAAGACACTGGATTTGGTTTTGGTTTGATCTCTTTCCCTACAGGCTGTCCAAAACAACATGTTTCTGCTGAAAGAACTTTGGCAGCCATGTCAACACAAACTTGACAGTAAGATCATTGGCCCTTATTACTACACATGATAATAATCTAGAAACAGTATTAATACCTAACACTATCCTCTGGCTTGTCATTATGGTGAACCGTCAAGTCTGATATTACTTTAAAAGCTGTGAACCAAGTGAAATAGTTGTTTCAGTATTTCACTTGGAATCAGCACTCAAGCAGCCAATCCAGTGATTGAGTCTTAATAATAGTAGGCTTTCTGTTCTTACCATTTCTGTCTTATCATTCCCACCTAGGAAGCCCTGGTGGCATAGTGGTTAAGTGCCATGGCTGCTGACCAAATGGTCGGCAATTCAAATCTGCCAGACACTCCTTGGAAACTCTATGGAACAGTTCTATACCGTCCTATGGGTTCACTGTGAGTCAGAATGGCAATATTTTCTTTTTTATTCCCACTTATTCTGCTCTGTTTCCAAACCAGTCTTGCTCTTTCTGTTAAACTTAATGAGCAAGAATAAATGTGAATTTTTTTCACAGCATTGTTTAAAGGTTTAATAACAGCTTTACAATGTAGCTCTCAGAGTTTATATTTAGCACCAACGTTGTTAATAGTCACTGTTGGGACATTTTACACTCATGGCTACTCCACAAGTTCAGAGTAGAACTCCTCCGTAGGGTTTTCAGTTCAGTGGCCTCTCAGAAACAGATGATCAGGCCTGTCTTCCGTGGGACCTTTGGTGGGTTCACAGGGCCAGTCTTCGAGCTAGTAGTTGAGTACTTAATCACTTACACCATCCAGGGAGCCCTAACTGAAAGTGAAATGGCTAAAAATCTTTCAACATCAATTTTAAGGTAGGAGACTTGTTAGTGCTGGGACCTTTTATTAATGCCTTATCTTATTTTCCTAGTCTGGATCTGCCCATCCCCATCAGGTTTTCCTGGCAATCACCCTGTTCTTATTCCTTGCTTCACTATTTTGATTTCAGAGCCAGCAAGGATTTGAAGATAAATATATTTTTGAAAACAAAGCTTCCACTAATTTTTCATATTTTATTTATTTATCGTGATTAAGTGAAAGCGTACATTCCAGTTTAAATTTGCATGCCCGCCAAAGTGCAGCTTCTACAGCTCTCCTTGCCCCTTGAGAGCACGCTCTCACTTTCTGTTGTGTACATGTCATATCCTCTTAACAATCTCTTATCTCCTCTTCTCTACCCTCTCCACTCCCCTCTAGTAAAAGCCAAGCCAGCCAAGTGCTGTCAAAGGCCAGTGTAAAAGGCCAGTAGGACACCATCCTACAGATGCATAGAACCATAACGTGCACACACGATATGGTCACTCTGTATTGCTAAATTTCCACTAAATTTAATGTGATGGGAAATATTTCTCTTCTATAGGCTTTATGGGGGAAAAAAGGTATCTTTCAAAGATATAATTACATGTGGGGATTAGGTTTAAGTAATTGACAGCCTTATCTTTTTAATTAAAAGAAAAAGAAAACTCTTAACAAGAGCTCAGCAAGATCTGCAGAGGAAAATGTTGGAATGCTTCCCAAAGGGTAAGGAAACCAGAATCTTGAATTACCAGAAAATGCTGACCCGGGAGCCTCTAGTTATTCTAATTGTGAAGTGTGAAATTATCTTTCAAATGCAGAGTAGTGTTTGAAATATATTAAGATAAAAAAAGAGTCTCAGGTTCCTAGAGACTATACTGAATTTAAAACAATCATATTCAGATACATATATCTTTTATGAGTTTTAAAAGTATTACTAACATAAAAGATGTACTTGTATAGACTTACATGAATCTTAGCCAGATATAAGCACAACCCAGCTCCCAGTAGAGTCCATCTGCCCTTTGCCATGACAGGAGCAGTCTACTGTGAGGAGTATTGCTGAGACCAGGAAAGGCATCCTCTCTTTGGGAGCTTAGCTCTGAGTTTAGCAAATTTTCATGGCCTAGAGTCCTTTAAAAAACAGTACCATTTACTTCTTCTTCTTCTTCTTTTTTTTTTTTTTAAAGGTATATCCTTCAAGAATTCATGCATTGGTGCAATTCCAGTCCTCTCATTGCCATCATGTCGATTCTGACTCATAGCAACACTAGAGGATAGAGTAGCACTGCCCCTTAGGGTCTCCAAGGAGTGCCTTGTGGATTCAAACTGCCAAACTTTTGATTAGTAGCTGAGCTCTTAATCACTGTTCCACCAGGGCTCCAATGTCATATGCAGTCTCAAAAAAAGTATAAAACTTAATTTAATTCCATCCCTTAACTCTCCTTTTTGCATGAAATCCTTGTTCCTGATATTTTGATTTCTTGATTTTCTTTTTCTCTATATTTTCCACTATGTATAACTTGTGCTACCTGCAACAGATACACATTTTCTCTTTCACACACCTCAAAAAAAAAAAAAAAAAAAAAAACCCAAGAAAAAGTTTTGGTGTGATTAGCATTCATCTCTAAATATCTAAACACTGGTTCGAAACCGTGCAAATACTGCAGAGTAATTATCACATGAGTCTGGAAGAAACATCTACTTCTGAAGAGACAAGACAAAAGTTAACCTTAGTAACAACTTCTGTTATCCAGTTACCATTATCCTAATATTCTTTTATCATTGCAAGTCGTCTGTTAGTGTTAAATTAAACAAGCACCTTTGGGGTGAAGGAGAGGAAATCAGTTTAAGTGCCCCACCTGACATCTTCCCCTGTGTACTGCTGTGAAGAAACATACCTGCCAAGCAAGAACACAGCATGACATAATGAATTTGTAATTCCAATTTAAGGTGTTCATGTGTACCCAGTTGTACAATGCGAGTAGGCAGACAGCTCACTAGAACTCCACTGAGAATTGCCGGTTTATATCTAGCACAAATCAGGAGAGCTGAGAGACCTCTCAAGTCACTGATCACACTTCCCAGTTGCACCCTGGGGAGCCAAACACCATAGTTTACCACACTGGTTTACTCATCATGGTGCCAGTTATAAAACAAAATTATTTTCACATCTCTGTAACATATACACTTAATACCCAGGCATTATCACTATGTTATTACACTTTCTAAAAGTCATAGTTTCTAACCACTATAGTTTCTATCTGCCCCATACAATAGAAGTTTCTGACATAACCACCCATTTACCAAATCTTGCAGTCTCAGCATGATGAATGATTTTTTTAAACTGCCTACAAGGATATTATTTAGATTAACTGTGGTGTTCTATGATTTAAAAAGTAATCAGGACGAAATAACTGTGCCTTGACTGAGTGTCCATTTATGCTGTTTACCATTTCACCCACTTTAGCTCACATAGCACAGGTATTCCCAGCTATGTTCAATGTTGGAAAATTGTCTAACTATTTTACCCTGGCCCCTAGGGTCACCGTGAGTCAGATCTGACTCAATGGCACTTGGCTTTTGGCATTCTAAACTGCTGTCTCAACTCCATGTGCAGATTTTGTATGATTTGGAAATATGATCAGTTTATAGAATTAAAAAAAAGCTAAAAAATTAGAAAGCAGTAGCTTGTGCTTCTCTTTGCTGAATCTCAAGTTAAAGAGTAACATGGGAGGTTTGTTTTATTTTCCTCCCTGGAGTTCCAGGACATGGATAAATTTATCATTAAAATACTGCAGCACTGAGATAACCTGGAGTGTTCTCTGAAAAAGTGACCCTGGACTTGCTGCTAGCCCAGAAATGAAATTAGTGCCAAAGCCAACTCTTCAGATAAAGAGTGGACTGGACCATGGGATATAGAGTTGTGCAGGTGGTGTTTATACTTTATGGTTTAATACATATATGAGGTTGTCCAACTAGTGTCTTTTTAGAGGGAACAGGAGAGGGTGGAGAGGAGGGGACAAGTGTTATTTGAATGGATACTGGAAGTAAGGAGTGGAAAGAAATATTGTGCTGTTACAGGGTAAGGAGAGCAGATAGAGTTGCATAGAGGTGGTGTTCTGGGTTTTATATGGCAAACTGATTTGGATTGTGAACTTTCACTTAATCATACACACACACACAAAAGTTGCAGTGCTGAAAAATACAGGATCTATCTGACCTGCTGGAAATCCACTCCCCTGTTTCAACTAATTAACAGTATGGACTTCTACGTCTTCACTTAGACATACTCTCTGTCATGGGTTGAATTGTGTCCCCCTCCAAAATGTGTGGTTTCGCTAAACTGTATGTTAAAGGTTTAGGGTGGGGCTGTAAATTCCTGCATAGCATTACTTCCCTGCTCTGCTGTAGGGGTAGTTTCCCTGGAGTATGGCTTGCCCCACCCTTAATCCTTTCAGCCTGCAAGAGATAAAAGGAAAGAGAAATAAGGAGAATTGGAAATCTCATACCATCAAGCCAGAAGCGCCAGGAGAAGAGCTTGTCATTCAGACCTGAGGTTCTGTGCCAAGATGTTTCCTGGACAAAGATTGATGCAATACCAGACTTTCCTCCAGAGCTGACAAGGGGGAAAGCCTTCCCCTGGAGCAGACACCCTGAGTATGGACTTGCAACCTACAGGACTGTGTAAGAATAAATCTTCCTTTGTCAAAGCCATCCACTCGGTGGTATTTCTGTTAGAGCAGCCCTAGCTGACTAAAACACTCTCTACTTGTTCTTCATTTTGCTCTACAAAGCATATTTTAGAGTTCATATTTTCTTTTTCTTCTAATGTCTAAACACTAGGAATACAAGAAAGAACTTTTGTTTTTGACATGCAGTGGAAACTAGTTTTCTCCCCTGGTTAAGTTTGTTTGGTAAGGATACGATTTTGATTACATATTCATCCACTCTAAATAAAAAGAAAAATACTGTATGAACCTCTGTTATATGCCCTGCACTGAGCTGAGTCTTGGGTCTGATGGTAGAGAACAAGCTAGAATCAGCCTCTACAGTGACAGAGCTTACCAATCAGATGCACAAGTAGATGATACATTAAGTAATTACAGAAAAATGTGGTTAAGTCCCCTTAGGATACCTATGCAGTGTTTCGATAACACCTAGGAGAGGCATCTTAGCTAGCCTGGGCTGGTTAGGTTTTCATGAGAAAACAAAGTTTGAACGGCAGAACAGGAGAGAGAGGAGAAGGACAGATCAGTCCAGTACATGCAGAGGTCCAGAATACAAACAGAGTTGGTCTTAAAAAGATCCAATATTAGTTTAATAATTTTTAAAAATCCAAATAAACAGTCTTCCATAATAAGTGTCTTATTTCTCTTTCTTTGCATCCAGCCTGTTTTAAATGAATGAATGAATGAGATAAACCGGCAGAGTTCATGCAGAGAAATTTGGTATTCTCACCTCTCTTATACTTCAGGTACAAGGACAGCACTTGTTGCTTAATTATATAAAAGTCTGTGGATCCTACATATGCTGTACTAGGTACAGTATATAGGGACAATTTTCTGAAGGATAGTGAGAGACCATTGTTATGAAGAGAAATATCTAAAAAAAAAACTTCACGGTCTTTCGGTATGCAGATTTGATGGTAGGTTTTTGTTTTAGTTGTAGGGATAATCATGTTGTAAGGGTCGCCATGAGTCGGATCCGACTTGACGGCACTTGGCTTTGGCAAGAGGTATCAGAATTCCTGAGTGGTGAAAATAGTTAACATGTCAGTTTGCAGTTTAAGCCCACCGGAAGTTACCTCAAAAGAAAGGCTTGATGATTTACTTCCAGAAAAACATTCATTGAAAGCTCTAAGGACAGAACATCCAGAAATAAGCTCAGTAGAGACAACAAAGATTTAAATGCCACAATCAACCAACCTGACCGCATAGGTATATACTCAACATTCCACCCAACAGCAACCAAAGTACTTTCTCTTCCAATGCACATGGAACATTTTTCAGAATAGGACACATCTTAGGCCACAAAACAAGACTTAACAGAATATGACACTTGAAGTATTACAAAGCATCTTTTCTGACTGCAAAGTAGAAATCAGTAATGGGAAAAACAAGGGGGATAAAAAAAGATGGAAATCAAACAATACCCTGCTTGAAAACTACTGGATTATAGGGAAAAAAAATTAAGGAAGGAATTAAGAAATTCACAGAATCAAATGAGAATGAAAACACATGCTACAAGAACCTTTAGGACATAGCAGAAGCAACACTAAAAGATCAATTTGTACCAACAAATGCACATACCCAAAAAGAAAGAAAAGGTTAAAATTAAAACATTAGCAAAAAACTTAAACAGAGAGTAGTAAAAGAAGCCCTCAGATTCCAAATGAAGGAAATAATCAAGATCAGAGAAGGAATAAGTGAAATAAAGGGTAGAAAAGCAATAGAAAGAACTAATAAAACCAGAAGTTTGTTCTTTGAGAGTATCTTTTGTTGAAAGAATCAACAAAGCAATGGCCAAACTGACAAAGGAGAAACAAGAGAGGATGAAAATAACCCAAGCAATAAATGAAATGGGATATATTACAACAGACCTAACTGAAATAAAAATGGATCATAACTGAGTATTATTAAAAACTATGTTCCAAGAAATTTGAAAACCTTGAGGAAACAGGACAAATTCCTAAAAACACACTACTGGTACAAATTAATGCAAAATAGTGTTGCAAATCTGAACATATACATAAGAGACTGAAAACTAATAATAACAAAAAAACTTCCAACAAGAAAAAAGCCTTGACCCAGATAGTTCCCATGAATGATTCTACCAAACATTCAGAGAAGAGCTTATGGTAGTACTACTCAAACTACTTCAGAACATAGAAAAGGAAGCAATACTTCCAAATTCATTCCATGAATTCAGCATAACCTTGTTACTAAAATGAGGCAAAGAAACAACAAAGAGAGAAAATTACAGACCAATATGTCTCACAAATATAGAGACAAAAATTCTCAACAAAATTCTAGCTAACAGAATTTAGCACTGTATCAAAAAAGAATACACCATGACCAAGCAGGAGTCACACCAGGTATGCAAGAATGGTTGAAGAGTAGAAAATTAATCAGTGTAACCCAGCACATAAATAAAAGGAAAGAGAAGAATCATATGATCATCTTAATAGATGCAGAAAAGGCATTCAACAAAGTCCAGCACCCATTTCTGATAAAAAAAACTTTCAATAAAAATAGGTATAGGAGAGATATTTCTCAACAAAATAAAAGGCATCTATGCAAAGCCAACGACCACCATCATTCTTAATGGAGAGAGTCTGAAAACACTGCCCTTGAGAAAAAGAGCAAGACAAGAATGCCCTTTGTCATCATTCTTATTTAAAATTATTATACAAGTATTACCTAGAGTAATAAGAACAGGAAAAGAAATATAAAATATCTAAACCGGTATTGAAGGAGTTAAACTGCCCCGATTTGTGCATGTGATGATACTATACATAAACCCACTGCTGCTGAGTCAGGTCTGACTCACAGGGACCCTAGAGATTAGGGTAGAACTGCTCCATAGAGCCCCTGGTGGATTTGAATTGCCGACCTTTTGGTTAGTAGATGTAGCAGCCCAAAAATTTCCATAAGAAAACTACTAGAACTAACTGGAAATTTCAGCAGAGCTACAGGATACAAGATAAACACTTAAAAATCAGGAAATAATCCCATTTATAATACTTCCACCACTGAGTAGATTCTGACTCATAGCGACCCTACAAGGCAGCATAGAACTGTCCCATAGAGTTTCTAATAGCCCTTAAAAAAAATAAAATACGTAAGAACAAATCCAACCAGGGATGTAAAAGATCTATACAAAGACAATTACAAAGTACTTCTGCAAGAAACTAAAAGAGATCTACATAAGTGAACAACATATCATGGTGAATGTTGCTGCCGTTGTTAAGAGCCATCAAGTCAGTTCTAACTCACAGTGACACTATGAACAATAGAATGAAACATTTCCTTGTCCTGTTCCATGCCCACAATCATTTTTATGCTTAAGCTTGCTGTTGTAGGCACTGCGTCAATCTATCTTGTGGAAGATCTTCCTGTTTTTCACTGACTCTCTACTTTACCAAGCATGATGTCATTATCCAGGATTCATCCCTCCTGACATGTCCAAAGTGTGTAAGATGCAGTCTTACCATCTTTGCTTTCAAGAAGCACTCTAGTTGTGCTTCTTCCAGAACAGATCTGTTTGCTGTTTTGGAAGTCCATAGTACATTCAATATTCTTCTCTCTCACCACAATTCAAAGACATCAATTCTTATTCTGTCTTCCTTATTCATTTTTTAGCTTTTGTGTGCATATGATGGGATTGAAAACACCATCACTTGAGTCAGGCTCACCTTAGCCTTCAAGTTGACATCTGTACTTTTTAACACTTTAAAGAAGTCCTTTGCAGAAGATTTTCCCAATGTAAAAGGTTTTTTGATTTCTCGTTTAATGCTTCCATGGGTGTTGATTGTGGAACCAAGTGAAATGAAATCTGTGACAACTTCAAGCCTTTCTCCATTTATCACAATGTTTCTTATGGGTCAAGATGTGAGGACTTTCATTTTCTTGATATTAAGGTGCAGTCTATACTGAAGTCTTTCAATCATGCAGGATAGGTGGAATCAATATTGTGAAAATGATAATTCTACCAAAAGTGATTTATAAATACAATGCAATCCCAATCCAAATACCAATAACATTCTTTAAAGAGACAGAAATCTTACCATTAAATCAGAGAGGTAAGCACTATTGAAGAAAAATTATGGATTATGAGTACTCACAGTATCTGGCCTCAGAATGTACTATAAAGTTACAGTAGTCAAAATAACCTGGTATTAGTACAATGACAGATACACAGTCATTGGAGCAGAATTGAGAACCCAGAAGTAATTTCATCCACCTATGATCACCTGATCTTCAGCAAGGTCCCAATGTCCCTTAAATGTGGAAAAGACAGTCTTTTTTACTTTTTTAATAAAGTCAGATCTGACTCGACAGCACTTGGCTGGCACTGGAAAACTAGATGCCCATCTGTGAAAAAAAGAGAAACAGGACTCATACCTCACAGCATACACAAAAACTAATTCAAAATCGGTGAAAGACCTAAATATAAATCCAAAATCTATCAAGTTCATAGAAGAGAAAAATACGATTGATGCTAGAACCCATAATACACGGCATTAACTGATCCAAACCATAATCAATGACATACAAACGCCAAAAGATAAGCTAGATAATTGGAATATTCTAAAATTAATCACTGATGCCTATCAAAAGACTTCACCAGAAGAGTGAAAACAGAACCTACATACCAAGGGGGAAAATTGACTACTACTGATCAGACAAAGTTCTGCTCTCTAAAATATACAAGAAAATCCAACACATCTACAAAAAAAGACAAACTATCCAATTAAAAAATGAGCAGAGGGAAATGAATGAACACTTCACCAAAGAAGACATTCAAGCAGCCAACCGACAAATAAGGAAATACTCAACATCAGTAGCCTTTAAATATAGAAATCAAAACCACAATGAAGGAGGTGGGGCTAAGATGGCAGAGCAGTCAGACACTTTCTTTGATCCTTCTAACAACAAAGATATGAAAAGAAAATGAATTGATTATACATAAAATTCTAGGGGCCCAGGATATCAAAGGGAAAGATAATAAATCACATGGAATGACAAGAAAGGGAGAGTAGATCCATTAGTACTCAGCCAACCCAAGTGCTGTTGAGTCGGATCCAAGATGACCAAAATTGACCTCTTCTTCCTCAGCAGGAGATACCAAGCAGCAGAGAGCCCACTCATAACTCAGAATCAGTGAAAAACAGAATGCAACTGTCAAAAGTTAATTGCTTGCATCTAACCTACCACTAGCAGATCTAAAACTTATTGGGGAAAATAAATTTCTCTCAGTTTTACTTGCACTGGCCCCTCCCTGCTATGCACAATGCCTGAGCTGACTCCAGAGACTGATGCATCTCGTGGGCCAGAATTAGGAACCCTCATGCATCCTGAAACATTTTCCCAGCCTTGGAAAGGGAACAATTTAACAAACAGGGGGATAAAAAATAAACTGTCAGTTCTCCTAAGCTGGGAACAGTAGATGGAAATTGTTCTTTACCCAGATGCCAGCATAAGGTGTCCATAGATTTTAAATGCCTTTCACCCATGCATACAACATTGGGCACCCATAGTCAAAATCTATCCACCTACACTATTTAAGGAACAAGGACACATTTTCCTCACAGACTCAAAATGGCTGTCAGCTCACTCACATTGTTAGTGTGCGCAGCCAGATATCTGTGCCTGCATCAACCATCCCTGCCCACATAGGATTATAGGAAAGAAAGCCTGCACTACTCACTTGGTGACTGACTACATGGACACATGAGCTGAAACATTCAAGAAGGATTAACAGACTTCTGGGCTTACATGTCTAGTAATAGCTCTAACCACCTATTTAGAGGAAATTAGAGTTCCAAAACCACCAATAAGCAAACTAGCTCACACAGTCAGCATGTTTGGGTATTTCAAAACAAGATGCTAGAACACAGTAAGCAAACATAACATAAATAAATATAACAATTTATTGATAACAAAGAAACAACAGTCAGTATCAAATTACTTAAAAAGGCAGACCACAATGGCTTCAGAAAGCTCCCCAAACCAGAAACCAAGGAATTTTTAAGGTGAATGGAACATGAAATTATCAGAGGCAGATTAACGCACTGAACACTTCACGAGATCAGGAAGGCAATTAGGCAAAACAGAGAAGAACATAATGAGGACTAGAACAGGCTTCAAGAATACATAAATTAAAAAGATTAATAATAAGACTTCAGAGTTAGACAATTCAGTAGAAAGTCAAAGGAGCAGAACTGAGGCAACAGAAGCCAGAATTAGTGACACTTAGGACAAAGCATGTGACATGAACGTATTTGAGAAAAAAAAAACAGATACAAGACTTTTTTAAGTTAAGAAACACTAAGAATTATGTGGGATTCCATCAAAAGTAATACTCCACAAGTGTTTGAGGTATAAAAATAGGGAAGGATAACAGAAAATGCAGAGAGAATTGTTGACGATTTGTTGACAGAAAACTTCCCTGATATCATGAAATACGAGAAGATATCCATGCAAGCTGTTCATTGAACTCCACATAAGGCAGGTCCCAAAAGGAAGACACCAAGACATACAATCAAACTAGCCAACACCAAAGGTAATTAAGAGAGTTTGGGAAGTGACTAGGGAAAAATGAAAAAATAAGCTACAGACTACCAGCCAAAACTACACAAGCAAGAGGGCAACAAAATGACATATATAAAGACTTAAAGGAAAAAAAGAAAAAAATTTCCAGAGAAGAATTACACATCCTGTGAAACTCTCTCTCAAATATAATGGTCAAGTTAGGACATTTCCAGATAAACAGAAGCTTGGTAAGTTTGTAAAAAGCCAATTGAAATTACAAAAAATAGTAAACAGTGTTCTTCAGTTAGAAAAACAATATCAGATAAAAACACAAGACTAGAATGCAGAACAGAGCAACCAAACAACATCCCATTTAGGAAAATAAAATAATAAATCAGTGCTGAGACACTGAAAATGGGGATATGGAGAGCAAGTCAAGGTGAGATAAGGAAATGAAAGACTACTTTAAACTTAGAAAAATAGACATAAGTATTAAGGTAACCACAAGGAAATTAATAATCCCACCCATCAAAATAAAAGGTAAGAAAAAAAATGAAGTCTCAGCAAATACAAAACCACCAAAAACAAAGATTATGATAAGAAAACATATAGATTTTGTTAAAGTCTCAGCACAAAAATTCAGTGGAACAGAGAAATTGTCAAAAATTCACAAAAATGACATCAAAGTGGTAGCACTAAACTCATGCCTATCAATAATTACACTGAATATAAATAGATTAAATGTACCAACACAGAGGATAGTAGAATGATTTGAAAAATTAACCACAATCCATCTGTAAAAGATATACTTTAGACTTAAAGATACAAATAAAAACTGAAAGAATGGGGAAAAAATTATATCAAGTAAACAACTTATATTAAGTAAACAACATTCAAAAGGAGCAAAAGAGGCACTATTAAATTCTAATAAAACAGAGGTCAAAGTAAAATCCACTACAATGGACAATGAAAGACATTATGCAAAGCTTAAACAGTTAATACACCAGAAGGACATAGTCATATTAAATATTTTTGCACCCATTGATAGGTCTGTTAACTACATAAAACAAACTCTAACAGCATTGAAGAGAGAAACAGAAAGCTACACAATAATAGTAAAAGACTTCAACATACGAGTTTTGGTGAAAGACAGAACATCTAGAAAACAAAAAAACAGTAAAGACATAGAAGATCTAAGTAGCACAATCAACCAACTTGACCTGATAGATGTGTATAGAACAGTCAACCCAAAAGCAGTCAAGTGTACTTTCTTTCCCAAGGCACATGGAACATTCTCCAGATAGGCCATATAGAAAGCCATAAAGCAAGTCTTAATAAAATTCAAAAAATTGAAATATTATAAACTATCTTTTCACAAAATGAAGCCATAAAAGTAAAAAGTAGCAAAAACATACAAGGAAAAAAAATCAAACACATGGAAACTAAGCATGTTCAAAACTACTAGGCTATAGATGAAATAAAGGATGGAATAAAAAAACTCAAAAATGAAAATGAAATCATGTTCCATAAGAACCTCTGGCACACAGAAAAAACAGTGCTGAGAGGTCAGTTTATTCCATCAGCTAGCCAAGCCAAGTGCCATCGAGTCAGATCCAACTCATGGTGACCCCAGGGGCCAGGATAGAACTGACCCCCAGAGCTATATACATCCAAAAAGAAGAAAATATTGACCTTACTCAAACAGGTAGAAAGAGAGCAGCAAAAAAAGCCCTTGGCACCAGAAGAAAGCAAATAATAAAAATTATCAAAAACCAAATTCACCCATAAAATGATGGTGGGCTAGACACACATCTCCTCATTTCCCTCTGAGAACTACAGCCTGGAATGATATTAGCATGGAGCACTGAACATTTGGGGAGGCCTAGGTCCTAGCATATTTGACTAGGCACCAATATCAGACTAATCTTCTTCTCTCAAAAATGAATCAGTAACCATCTGACCTCTGCTTCTGCTGTTTTCCTGACATCGAAGAACTGCAGCTTTTGCTAACAGCTGGTAACATACTCTCATTATCAGCTGGAAGGTGGAGTATGCTGCTGCTGAAGGCGTGTTTCAGCCAGCACAACAGACAGCTTCTAGCTCAACACCTGGACAACTCTCTGCATAGAAGTGAAGTTTACTTTTCAGGCTGAGAGGCTTATATATTTGCCTGGAGATCTGTATGTTGAGAGGCCCAGCATCTTTTCCTCCCAACCTTCTCTCACATACATTGTAGAGTTGGCTGACAGCACCTAGTTTCTTCATAAGCAGGGTGGCATCTTTGTCACCCAGTGAGCAGATACTTCCACCCCAGAGAGTCTACCTGGGGCAAATCACTAGAGTATTAGAGACAGCTGGTGACCAACAATTCTCTTAGACCTAATACCAGAGAAATCAGACAGTATCTAGATGGCATGCAAGCAGCAGACCACAATTAATCATTTAAAGAAGCAGCCTTCAAATGCTCTAGAAAATTCCCAAAATAAAGATTCAAAACATTTCCCAGATGAAGAAGCCTTTCTGAATCTATCAGAGGTTGTCTACAAAAGAATTATATATAGAACCCTCCTAGAGATTAAACAAAATGCAGCAGAACAAAATAAAAAAAATTAGTAAGCCATTTGAACTGATGGAACTTCAACAATCTGAAATACATCAGATCAATACAAAATTATACAATTAGGTAATTCAATCCAAAGCAAAAAGAGTAGGATTGAACAGTTAGGAGTTAAATTCAGTGACCTTAAGGACAGAGCAACTGACATCAGCATTTATGAGGAGAAATCAGAGAAAAGAAATAAGAAAAATGAAGAAGCATTAAGAAAGATGTGGGACTCCATTAAGAGGAATAATTTACATATAACTGGAGTTCCTGATCAAGGGGAATAAATGACAATGTAGAGAGTATTGCTGTAGAGATACTGACAGAAAATTTTCCTGAGATTATGAGCAAAGAGAACATAGCTATCTAAGATGTTTATCGAACATCACAAAAGCTAGACCCCAAAAGAAAGACACCAAGCCATACTATAATCCAGCTTAATAAAATGAAACATAAACAGATGCCTCTGAAGGCAGCAAGGCTCAAAGCAAAGCTAACACTCCAAGGGAAACCCTGTAGGCTTTCATCTGACTTCTCTGCAGAAGCAGTGCTGGCTAGAAAACAGTGGGCTGACACATTTAGAGCCCTGAAGGAGAAAAACTTCCAACCAAGAGTTATTTGTCCCGCACAATTGTCTATCAAATGTAATGCTGAAATTAAGACTTTTGCAGATAAACAGAAGCTTATAGACTTTGTAAAAACTAAACTAAAACTACATGAAATACTGAAAGAAGTTCTTTCCTTAGAAAAACAAAACCATTAAGTGTATATTTAAGGTGACAATTCAGGATACATCATCCAAAATTCTGATCAGTTAGGTAAGTCACAAAGCTTAATCAAGGCTACAATATTAAAATGAGGGAATCTGTGATCATATCATCATAACTATAACACAGTCACATTAAAGGAGGGATACACTACAGTAGTTATAGTCATTTCAGATGAAGAGGAAGTTAAAGAGTTATGCAGTAGTTAAAACTGGGTTTAATCTTAGTGTGTTAAGGGGGCTAATAGATGTAGCCATAAAGCAAATTAACAATGCATCATATTAAAATACAGGAGTCTCAACAAACACAAAACTAACACTGAAAAAACAACCCATAAAGAAAAGTTCCCCAGAACAGAACATTAAGAGCAATACAGAAAACATCAATGTAAAAATAATTACATCAAAATGATGGCACTAAGTACATACCTATCAACAATTACGCCGAATGTAAATGGACTGAATTCTCCAGTAAATAGTGAATGACATCCTGGATCAAAAGACAGGACCTGTCTATATGTTGCTTACAAGAAACATACCTTAGAATTAAAGATATGAACAAATTGATAATTAAAGGATGGAATAATACATACCAAGCTAACAACACACAAAGAAGAGCAGGCATGGCAATACTAATCTCAGATAAAATAGACTAATGTAAAATCCACTATTGTGGACAAGGATTGTCATTATTTATTGAAAAAAGGTTCAGTACTCAAGCAAGATTTCACAATATTAAACATTTATGCAATTAATATCAGAGCATCTAAACACATTGAACAAACACTGATAACACTGAAAAATGAGATAGATCATTCTACAATAATAGTTGGAGACTTCAACACTCCCCTTTCAACTATGGATAGATCATCCAGAAACAAGCTCAGTGTAGATACAGAAGATCTTATTGCAAAAATCAACCAACTTGACCTCATCAACATACACAGTCCTTTTCATCCATCAACGGATAAATACACCTACTTCTCTGATGCACATGGAACATTCTCCAGAATAGACCATTTGTTAGGTCGTAAAGCAATTCTCTATAAAATCCCAACCACTGATTTACTGCAAAGTGTCTTCTCAGACCATAGAGCTATTAAAGCTGAAATCAATAACAGCAAAATCATAGGTAGAAATTCAAACTTATGGAAACTGAACAACACTTTGCTCAAAACACCTTAGGTTATAGAAATCAAGGACAAAATAAAGAAATTTATAGATGAAAACACATCCTACCAGAATCTATGGGATACAGCAAAAGTCGTGCTCAGAGGTCAGTTTATCTGTATAACTGTACACATCTGGAAAGAAGAAAGGGCCCAAATTAAAGAATTAACCTTATAGCTTGAACAAGTAGAAAGACAGCAACAGAAGAACCCCTCAGGCACCAAAAGAAAACAGATTATAAGGATTAGAGCAGAGCTAAACAAATTAGAGAATAGAAAAACAATAAAAAAAAATTAACAAAACCAAAAACTGGTTCTTTGAAAAGATCAACAAAATTGATAAACCATTGGCTAAACTTACAGAAGAAAAACAGCAGAAGACACAAATAACCCAATTAAAAAGGAGATGGCAGATGTTACAACAGACCCAGCTGAAATAAAAAATATCATAACAGAATACTACGAAAGGCTGTACTCTAACAGGTTTGAAAACCTAGAGGAAATGGACAAATTTCTAGATTCTTATCACCCATCAAGATTATCACAAGAAGCAGATCAACTTAATAAATCTATCACAAAGGGACAACTTGAAAAAGTCATCAAAAATGTACCAACCAAACGAAGTCCTGGCCAAGATGGCTTCACCAGAGAATTCTACCAAACTTTTAATGAAGAGTTAACTCCAGTACTATTGAGGCTGTTTCACACCATAGAAAGGGATAGCTTACTCCCAAATTCACTCTATGAAGCCAGCATAACCCTAGTACCAAAGCCAGGGAAAGATCCCCCCCACACACAAAAAAATTACAGACCAATATCACTCATAAACGTAGACGCAAAAATCTTCAATAAATTTCAAGCAATAAAATTTAACAGCATATAAAAAAATAATTCATCATGATCAAATTGGTTTCATTCCAGGGATGCAAGGGTGGTTCAACATCAGAAACACAATTAATGGCATCAACCACATTAATAACAAAAGATAAGATTTTACCAATTGATTCAGAAAAGGCATTTGACAAAGTTCAACACCTGTTCATGCTAAAAACTCTCAGAAAAATAGAAATAGAGGGGAAACTCCTCAACGCAATCAGTAGCATTTATGCAAAGCCAACTGCCTTCATCATTCTGAATGGTGAAAGACTGAAACAATTCCCTCTGAGAACAGGAACTAGACAAAGATGCCCACTGTTACCATTTCTATCCAACACTGCACTAGAAGTTCTAGTCAGAGCAATTAGAAAAGACAAAGAAATAAAGGACGTCCATACCGGCCATGAAGAAGTAAATATCTCCCTATTTCCATTGCATGTGATTGCATGCACAGAGAATCCAAAGGAATCCTTAAGTAAACTATTGGAAATAATAGAGGAGTTTAGCAAAGTATTGGGATACAGGGTAAACATAAGTAAATCACTAGAATTCCTTTATACTAACAATGAGATTATTAAAAAAGAAATCGCCAAATCAATACAATTTACTATAGCCACCAAGAAGATAAAATACCTAGGAATAAATTTAACTAGAGAAATAAGAGACCTTTACAAAGATAACTACAAGACTTTACTACAAGAAACTAAGAGAGACTTACATAAATGGAGTAATCTACCCTGCTTAAGAATAGGAAGACTCAACATCGTGAAAATGTCTATTTTACCCAAAGACATATGCTTATATAATGCAATCCCAATACAAATTCCTGTGACATTTTTTAATGAGATGGATAAACAAATTACCAACTTTGTTTGAAAAGGGAAGAAATCTCGGATAATAAGTAAAGCACTACTAAAGAAGAAGAACACACTGGGAAGCCTCTCACTACCCTACTTTAGAACATATTACACTGCTGCAGTCATCAAAACAACCTGCTACTGGTATAAAAAGAGACACATAGATCAATGCAACAGAGTTGAGATCCCAGAGATGCCACCAGCCTACTGTGAACAGTTGACATTCCACAAAGGTCCTAAGATTTTAAACTGGGGTAAAAACGGTCTCTTTAACAAATGGTGCTGGCAAAATTGGATATCCTTCTGCAATAAATTGAAACAAGACCCATTATCTCACACCTTATACACAAATCAACTCAAACTGGATAAAAGACCTAAATATCAAATCTACAACGATAAAGTTCATCCAAGATAAAAAAAGATCAACAATGGAAGCTTTAATACACAATGTAGACAGACTTCAAAATCTGACAAAGCAAGATCAACAGAAGAGAAAATAGTTAAATGGGAACTACTAAGAATAAAACACTTTTTGCTCATTGATCCAAAGACTTCATCAAAAGAATTAGAAGACCACCTACATAATGAAGAAAAATATTTGGCAACTCTATGTCTGACGGACGTCTGATCTCCATGATCTACAAGGTATTACAAAATATCAACAAGAAAAGGATAAATAATCCATTTAAGCAATGGACAAACATTTCTCTAAAGGAGAGATCCAGGCAGCCAAAAGATACATGCAGAATTGCTCACAATCATTAGCTATTAAAGAAATTCAAATCAAAACTGTGATGACATACCGTCTCACCCAACAAGGTTGACCATGATCCAAAAAACACAAAATAACAAATGCTGGAGAGGCTGTGGAGAAATTTGAACTCTCCTACACTGCTGGTGGGATTGTAAAATGGTACAACCTCTTTGGAAAACAGTCTGGTGCTTCCTTAAAAAGCTGGAAATAGATATACCTTTTGATCCTGTAATTCTACTGCTTGGAATTTATTCTTCAGAAACAAAGGTTGTTACGTGAACAGACACATGTACACGAATGTTTGTTGCAGCACAGTCCCCAATAGCAAAAAGATGGAATGAACCCCGATGCTTGTCAATAGATGAATGGATAAGCAAACTATGGTACATGTACTCAAAGGAACACTATGCTATGATTAAAAAAAAAAAACCATGATTTTAGAAAACATCTCATAACATGGTCTCATTTGAAAGAGATCATGCTGAGTGAAATCAATCAGTGTCAAAAGGACAAATTTTGTATGAGACCCCTGTTGTAAGGACTTAAAAGGAGAAATATCCGCAGAAGAAAATGACTGTGTTGGTTACATGGGTGGGAGCGGGGCTGAGGGTTTATCATAGATGAGATAATTGATAGATGTTAGACAGAAATTTTATTCTTTTACTACAATTAATGAAAAACATAAAATTAAGGAAAAGAAAAAATCTCACTGCCATTGATTCCAACTCATAGCAACACTATAGGACAGAGTACAACTGCCCCATAGAGTTTCCAAAGACTGCCTGTTGAACTTGAACTGTAAACCTTTTGGTTAGCATCTGCAGTGCTTAACCACTATGCCACTAGTGCTACTAAAAATTAGGAAAGTTCTCAATAAATTAGAGAATAGAAAATGGATTGAAAGAGTTAGCAAGACCAAAAGATGGTTCTTTGAAAAGAACAGCAAAATCAATGAATCATTGGCAAAACTGACTTAAAAAAAACAAGAGAGGAAAGAAATAACACAAATAAGAAATGAGTTAGGTGGTATCATGACCGACCCAAGTAAGATTAAAAAAAAATCATAACAGAAGAGTATGAAAAGTTGCACTCTAACAAATTTGAAAACCTAGAGGTGGATAAATTTCTAGAAAAAGACTACCTATCTAAACAAATACAGAAGTAGAAAATCATCATTTTTTTATTGTTTTAAAGCTATAGCAGAAGAAGAGATTGAAAAGGTAATTTAAAAATTCCCAACAAAAAGAAGCCTTGCCTCTGGTCTAGAGACCAGTTTCAGGGGACATCTAGGCTAACTGGCACAACTAAATTTCTTTTTAAAGAAAATGTTCTGCAAACAATTTTGGTGAGTGGCATCTGGGGTCTTAAAAGCTAATAAGTACCCATCTAAGTAATGCCAATTGATCCAATCCACGTGGAGCAGAAGAGAACAAAGGACATTAAGCATGAGGAAAGATGCCAAAGACATGAGGAAAATATGAGCCAAGTAGGCAGAAGATGTCATATGATCCAGACACTACATCAACATGAGACCAGTAGAACCAGTTGGTGCCCGGCCACCATTAATGATGGCCATGACAGGGGACACAACCTGAAGTCCCTGATGTAGAGGAAAAAAAATGGGTGTGCAGAGATAGAACTCTATTAAAAAACCATACTTGATAGTCCATCAGATTGGAGGGCCCCTGAGGACATGACCCCTGGGATCTCTGTCAGCCTAGAGGTGGAAAACCAGTACTGAAGCCAATCTTTCAGGCAAAGATTGGTCTGAACTATAAGACATATGCTGAAGCTGTGAAGAACGTGCTTCTTGGCTTAAACATATATGTGGAACTGTCTGAGCAGCAATTGTCCAGCGGCAAGTTGAGAGGGTGCACAGGGACAAGAGCTGGTTGAATGGAAGCAGACAGTACAGGGTGGAAAGAAGGAGTATGCTGTCAAGAAGGGAAGTAGGGGGAGAGCAGTTGCACAGTGCTGTGTGTTTAGGGTTTTACACGGCAAGTTAATTTGGACTGTATACTTTTACTTAAAGCACAAACAATATTAAAAGAGAAAGAAGCTCTGGCACTGACAACCTCAGTGGAGCACTCCACATCAGAAAAGTTACCACTGTTATTACCAGAGCCATTTTCTAGCATAGAAAAGGATGAAATACTCCCAAAATCACTCTATGAAGCCAGCATAATCCTGACACCAAAACTAGGTGAAGACAAAACCAAAAGGGAAAAATAAAAATACATAATCCTGAGGCGGAGTCAAGATGGCAGACTAAGCCCACGTCTCCTTATATCCCTCTGGAAACCAAGACCTGAATTGATAATCAAACGGAGCCTTCTGGTCACCTAATCAGCCCCAGGACACGGCACAGGACTGTTACTTTGGACTTCATTCTACTGAACGTAAAACCTCCTCTCTTACACTGATTCCCACTCCTGGCTATCCCTGGCTCTCACAGACTGAAGGTAAATGGATGATTTTGACTTTTTTTTTTTTTCCTTTGTCTTGGCCGGCAGGCGGAGCAGGGTCTTGCCTAGTGGCTAGACTCAGAAACGCTGCTGGTGGGACAGGTAGGTGAAATTCCCATATTTTGAGAGCCAGGCTTCAGATTCTGTTAATCTAGCCACTTTGAGCCTGTTGTTTTATATCTACTTCAGCAGCGTTTGTATGGAGTTTCGCAGTCACTGTGTGAGACATCATGTTGGATGCGCAGACTCTAGCAGGACCTCATTCTTAGCCTGGGAGCCAGCGCCTGCAAACAGGACAGTGCTTCTCTGACAGAAAAGCAGTAATTTACCTAGTGCCACCTATTTTGGGGGTCCTGCAACAGCATCAGAGGAATCACTACCTCTCGGCACCTTTAGCCCTTCGGTCTGCTGCCTGTGTGGAGGACGCCACCTTGGATACGGTGGCTGCAGGTGGACCTAATTCTTAGCTTGGGAGCCAGAGCATGCCCACAGGAAAGCACTTTTCTATCAGAAAAGCAGTACTCTATGCAGTATCCTCTAAGGCTAGGCCCTGTCAGCAGAGGCCAACAGGGCAGTAGCATAGCTGTATTCTGAACTAGTTTGTATCATCTGGGGTTGGATATAGTGACGCTTACTTTGCCAGCTGAGAAGAGGTACCTCTACATCTGAAAACCTAACTGACTTGTGAAGTGGTCAGATATCTTTTGCTTTTTACATTTTAAGACAGCCTAGAGAAACATCTGCAGTCCATCCTCACAGTACCTCTTCCAGCCTCTACATACTCACATGGGTCCCAAAAAGCAACAGACAATTGTGGCACACAAGAAATCAGCCATGGCTTCAAAAGGCTCCCAGACAAAGCAACCAAGGAGTTTTCCAGATAAAGAAACTTTTATGAAAGCATCAGAAAGTGAATACAAAATGATTATATACAGAGCCCTTCTAGACCTTATACAAAATGCAGGAGAACAAAACAAAAAATTAAGCAAGATGTTCGATCTCATGGAACACCAGTACTCTGAAATCCAACAGATCAAGAACTAAATCAAAGACACAGAAACTTCAATGCAAAGCCAAGAAAACAGAATGGAGCAGATAGAAAAAACAATTTCTGACTTGGAAGACAGAGCTGCTGAGGCCAGCATCTATGAGCAGAAATCAGAAAAAAGAAACAAGAAAAATGAAGAAACATTAAGAAGCATGTGGGACTCTATTAAGAGGAACAACCTTCGATTAATTGGAGTCTCTGAACAAGGTGAGACACCTGAGAACACGGAGAGTATCGTTGCTGAGCTGCTGACAGAAAGCTTCCCAGATATCATGAAGGAAGAGAATATAGGCATCCTAGATGCATATCGTACGCCACCCAATATAGATCTCAAAAGAAAGACTCCAAGACATATTATAATCAAGCTCAACAAAATGAAACATAAGCAGCAACCCTTAAAGGCAGCAAGACTCAAAGCTAAGTTAACATTCAGAGGGAAACCCTGTAGGCTCTCTTCAGATTTCTCAGCAGAAACCATGCTGGCACGGAGACAGTGGCATGACACATTCAAAGCCTTGAAAGAGAAGAACTTCCAACCAAGAATTATATATCCTGCAAAACTATCTTTCAAATACGAAAATGAAATTAAGACATTCCCAGATAAAGAGAAACTCAGAGACTTTGTAAAAACTAAACCAAAACTACAAGAAATATTGAAAGAAGTTCCTGGCTCTGGCTTAGAAGAACAAAACCACGAACTTTATATTTTAGAACGACTTTACTACTCAAAACTCAACTCAGTTGGGAAGGTTCCAAAGCCAATCACAGCTTTGATAAGGAAAGGAGCAATCCAGTGATCATCATGAAAACTATGGTGTCATCACATTAAAAAGAGGAATGTAACATCTATAGGATATCATCTTGCTGACCTCTGGCTGGAGGAAGGGGAGTAGATGGAGCGGAGGGGAAAGGAGGCTGTTGGGAGGAAGAGACATGTATGGAGCAGAGAGGAATAGGATGCAGTCACTGGACAGGGAGAGCAGTGGAAGCTGCATATAGGTGGGCATATAAATTTATACGTGAATGTACATTTTCACTCAGTCAAGTTAAATAAAAATAGAAAAAAAAAAAAGAGGGATGTACTACAGTTGTTATAGTCCTTCCAGATGGAGAGGAAGATGACTAGACTGGTAGTAATTAAAACTGGGTTTATATATAGTTTATTAAGGGGGATCATAGGGGCAGCTGTGAAGCACAACAAAGATGTATCATACCATTTCAAGAAATGTAACCCCAGAGTCTCAACAACCACAAAACCAGCTCTGAAAAAGGTGAAAAATCAACTCACAAAAAAGAACGTCCCAGAACAGATTAATAAGAACAACAGAGAAAACATCAACATAAAAATAAACACATCACAATGGCAGCACTGAACACATACCTATCAATAATTACATTGAATGTGAATGGACTGAATGCTCCAGTAAAGAGACATCAAGTGACATCTTGGATCAAAAGACATGATCCATCCATATGTTGTCTACAAGAAACTCATTTGAGACCTAAAGATAGGAACAAACTGAAAATTAAACATTGGAAGAATATATATCAAGCTGACAATGAACAAAGAAGAGCAGGGGTGGCAATCCTCATCTCAGACAAAATCAATTTTAATGTCAAATCCACCATCGTGGACAAAGATGGACACTATCTATTACTGAAAGGTTCAGTACACAAGCAATACTTAGCTATATTAAATATTTATGCACCTAATCGGCTTGGCTAATATCAGAGCACCTAAATACATTGAAGAAACACTGACTACACTCAAAAGAAGTTAGATGACTCGACCATAATAGTGGGAGACTTCAACACTCCATTCTCAGTACTAGACAGATCATCTAGAAAAAAGCTCAGTAAAGATACAGAAGACCTCACTGCCACAATTAACCAAATAAACCTCAATGATATATACAGAACTTTCCACCCATCAGCAGACAACTACACCTTCGTCTCTAGTGCACATGGAACATTCTCCAGAATTGACCATGTGATAGACCATAATGCAATGCTCAACAAAATCCATATCATTGAAGTACTGCAAAGCATCTTCTCAGATCATAAAGCCATCACAGTTGAAATCAATAGCAGAAATAACAGAGATAGAAAGTGGAACTCTTGGAAACTGAACAACATCTTGCTCAAAAAAACATGGGTTATAGAGGAAATCAAGGATGAATTAAAGAAATTCATGGATTCCAATGAGAATGAAAACACTTCCTGCCAGAAACTATGGGATACAGCCAAAGCAGTGCTCAGAGGACTGTTTTTCTCCATAAATGCACACATCTGGAAGGAAGAAAGAAACCAAATCAAGGAACTAACTCTACAGCTTGAACAAGTAGAAAGAGAACAACAGAGGAACCCCTCAGGCACCAGAAGAAATGAGATCATAAAGATGAGAGCATAGCTAAATGAATTAGAGAATAGAAAAACAACTGGAATAATTGAAAAGACCAAAAGCTGGTTTTTTGAGAAGATCAACAAAATTGACAAACCACTGGCTAAACTTACTAAGGAAAAACAGGAAAGGAAACAAATAACCCAAATTAGAAATGAGAGAGGGGTTGTCACCACAGATGCAACAGAAATAAAAAATATCCTAACAGAATACTATGAAAGACTGTACTCTAACAAATTTGAAAACCTAGGGGAAATGGACAAATTCCTTGACTTATACCACCTACCCAAATTATCACAACATGAAGCAGAAAAACTTAATAAATCCATTACAAAGGAAGAGATTGAAAAAGTCATCAAAACACTGCCAACCAAAAAAAAGTCCGGGCCCAGATGACTTCACTGCAGACTTCTACCAAACATTTACAGAAGAGTTATCTCCAATACTACTGAAACTATTTCACAGCATACAAAGGGATGGAGTACTCCCAAACTCATTCTATGAAGCCAGCATAACCCTGATACCTAAGCCAGGGAAAGATCCAACAAAGAAAGAGAACTACAGACCGATATCACTCACGAATCTAGATGCGAAAATCTTCAACAAAATTCTTACCAATAGAATACAACAACATATCAAGAAAATAATCCATCATGACCAAGTGGGATTCATACCAGGGATGCAAGGCTGGTTCAACATGAAAAAAAACAATTAATGTAATTAACCACATAAATAACACAAAAGACAAAGATCACCTGATTTTGTCCATTGATGCAGAAAAGGCATTTGATAAAGTCCAACACCCATTCATGCTAAAAACTCTTAGCAAAATGGGCATAGACGGCAAATTCCTCAATGCAATAAGGGCCATTTATACAATGCCAATGGCCCACGTCATCCTGAATGGAGAGAGACTGAAAGACTTTCCCTTGAGATCAGGAACTAGACAAGGATGCCCACTCTCACCTCTTCTATTCAACATTGTGCTAGAAGTTTTAGCAAGAGCAATTAGACAAGACCAAGAAATAAAGGGCATCTGCATTGGCAAAGAGGAAGTTAAAATCTCCCTGTTTGGAGATGATATGATTGTATATGCACAGAATCCCAAGGAATCTGTAAGTAAACTACACAAACTGATAGAAGAGTTCAGCAAAGTCTTAGGATACAAGATAAACGTAAGTAAATCAGTAGGATTCCTTTATACCAACAACACGACTGTTAAGGAAGAAATTATCAAATCAATACCATTTACTATAGCCCCTAAGAAGATAAAGTACCTAGGAATTAATCTAACCAGACAAACAACAGACCTTTACAAAGAGAACTACAAGCCCTTACTACAAGAAACTAAGAGAGACTTAGATAAATGGAAAAACCTACCCTGCTCATGGATAGGAAGACTTAACATTGTGAAAATGTCTATTTTACCCAAAGCAATTTATTTATATAATGCAATCCCAATATAATTCCAGCATCATTTTTTAATGAGATGGAGAAACAAATCACCAATTTTGTTTGGAAAGGGAAGAAGCCCCGGTTAAACAAGGTACTACTAAAGAAGAAGAACACACTGGGAGGCCTCTCATTACCTGAGTTTAGAACATATTACACTGCCACAGTGGTCAAAACAGCCTGGTACTGGTATAAGAACAGACAGATCGATCAGTGAAACAGAACTGAGACCCCAGAGATGACACCATCTGCCTATGAAGAACTGATATTCGACAAAGGCCCTAAGACACTAAACTGGGGTAAAAACAGTATCTTCAACAAATGGTGCTGGCAAAATTGGATATCCGTCTGCAGTAAACTGAAACAAGATCCATATCTTACACCTTATACAAAAACCAACTCCAACTGGATAAAAGACCTAAATATCAAACCTAAAATGATAAAGCTCATCCAAGAAAAGGTAGGAACAATAATGGAAGTTTCAATACACAATGTGGACAGACTCCAAAATCTGTCAAACAAACCACAGTCATCAGAAGAGAAAATCGATAAATGAGATCTATTGAGAATTAAACACTTTTGCTCATCTGAAGACTTATTAATAGAATTAAAAGAACACCTACAGAATGGGAAAGAACATTTGGCAACTCTATGTCAGACCGACACCTGATTTCCATAATCTATAAGATACTACAAAATATCAACAAGAAGAAGATAAATCATCCAATTAAGCAATGGGCAAAGGAGATGGACAGACATTTCACTAAAGAAGAGATCCAGGCAGCTAAAAAACACATGAGGACATGTTCACGATCTTTAGTTATTAAAGAAATTCAAATCAAGATGCCAATGAGATACCATCTCACCCCATCAAGATTGGCCATGATCCAAAAAAACACAAAACAACAAATGCTGGAGAGGCTGTGGAGAAAGTGGAACCCTCCTACACTGTTGGTGGGGTTGCAAAATGGTCCAGCCTCTTTGGAAAGCAATCTGGCACTTCCTTAAAAAAATAGATATTGGCATATCATTAGACCCAGTAATTCCACTACTTGGAATATATCCTACAGAATCAAGGTCTTTCACACCAACGGACACATGCACCAGAATGTTTATCGCAGCACAATCCACGATAGTAAAAAGATGGAATCAACCGAGATGCCCAACAACAGAAGAATGGATAGGTAAACTATGGTATATACACTCAATGGAACACTAGGTAATGATAAAGAACAACGATGACTTCAGGAAACATTTCATGACCTGGTTTCAACTGGAAGACATTATGTTGAGTGAAAGTAGTCAGCGACAAAAGGACAAATATTGTATGAGACCTCTACGATAAGACCTAAGAAACAGACTTGTGTATAGAAGAAAAGACTCTTTGACAGCTGCAAGGGAGGGGAGGGAGGGAGGGAGGGAGAGGGGGAGGGCTTAGATTAGATAGTTGCTAGATATCTGGTTGGGTGAAATCAGTGATAGCACACATTAGAAACAAGAACAATATTAAGTGGACTTAAACATAACATGAGTACTCCTTCCATCTTAACCCAATATTGTAAGTAGCTGGGGCAGGGGGCGGGGGACCATGCTCTTAGGTGAAAGCGAGGCCAATTGGGATAACTAGCGTTTTGCTAAGAAGGCTCCCTGCACCCCACGTTGGTGAGCGGTGTCTGGGGTCTTAAAAGCTGCCAAGCTGCCATCCGAGGACACAGCAAATGGTCCCAACTCAGCAGGAACGGATGCTCACTGAGGACCAAGATGACATGAGGGAAAGACAACCCAGAAGAAAAAGAGACCCACATCAGTGGGTGCCTACATCGACTTGGGACTAGAAGAACCAGATGGGCCCAGCCACTACCAGTGATAGCTGCGATGGAGCTCACTAAGTTGAGTCTCACTGGCAACACAAGAGTAAAAAGGGGTGCACCTTGAGATCCCCACTAAAAGACCTCAATTGATGGTCCAGTGGTTTGGGGGTTCCCCTGAGAGCATGGCCCCTCAACCTGATGCTGCCCTTGACCATAAATCATAACGAAGGTCCACTCTTTGGACAGGAATGGATTGGACTTGGCCATGCAGTGACCATATATTGGATGCACTTTATGGTTCTGTACATCTGTAGGATGTCATCCTGTTGACCTCTGGCTGGAGGAAGAAGAGTGAGTGGACAGGAGGGGGAAAAAAGAAACTGTTGGGAGAATGAGACATGTATGGAGCAGAGAGGAATAGTATGCTGTCGCCAGGCAGGGACAGCAGTGGAAGCTGCATATAGGTGGGTATGTAAATTTATACGGGAATGTACATTTTCACTCAGTTATATTAAATAAAAAATTTTTAAAAAAAACATAATCCTCATGAACTTAGCTGCAAAATCCACAATGACATCCTAACCAGTAAAATTCAACAACATATGAAAAAAATAATTCACCTTGACCAACTGGGATTCATACAAGTATACAGGGATGATTCAGCATTAGAAAAACAATCAATGCAATCAAGCACATAAACAAAAGAACCATAAGATTTTATCAGCTGATGCAGAAAAGGAATTTGAAAAAAATACAAAATGAGTTCATATTAAGAACTGTCAGCAAAATAGGAATAAAAGGGAAATTCCTCAACATAATGAAGGGCTCCTATACAAAACCAGTGGAAACCCTTGTGGCATTCTGGTTAAGTGCTACATCTGCCAACCAAAATGTCAGCAGTTCAAATCTACCAGGTGATCCTTGGAAACTCTGTGGAGCATTTCTACTCTGTCCTATAGGGTTGCCATGAATCACAATTGACTCAATGGCACTGGGTTGTACAAAACCAACAGCCAACATCATCCTATATGGAGAGAGTCTGAAAGCATTCTCCTTGAGAAAGGGAACCAGTTAAAAATGCCTTTTCTCACAACTTTTATTCAGCATTGTGATGGAGGTTCTAGCAAGAGCTATCAGCCTAAAATAAGAAATAAAAGGCATCTAAATGGTAAGAAAGGATTAAAAGTATCTCTGCTTGCAGATCATATGATTTTTTTATACAGGAAACCCTAAATACTCCACAAAGAAACTACTAGAACTAACAGTAGAATTCAGCAATAAGTCAGGATACAAGAGAAACATAAAAAAATAATTTAGATTCTTCTGCACAAACAAATGGATCACCAAAAAGGAAGTCATCAAAATGATAACTTTTACAATAGTCCCTGGGAAGATAAAACACCTAGGAATGAATCTAACCAGAGATGTAAAAGATGTGTACAAAGAAAACTTCAAGACATTACTGCAAGAAACCAAAAGAACGTAAACAAGTTAAAAAACATGCCTTGGTCATGGATAGGAAAGGTAAACATTGTGAAAATGTCTGTTCTACTCAAAGCAATCTACAGATACAGTGCCATCCCAATACAAATTCCAATGGCATTTTTAAAGAAATGGAAAATCACTAATTTAATACGGAAAGAGAGGATCCCCAGATAAGTAGAGCATTACCAAAGAAGAAGAAAAAAGTAAGAAGCCTTACAGCACCCGATTTTAGAGCCTACTGCACTGCCACAGTTGTCAAAACAGGCTGGTACTGGTACAAGAACAGACACATAGACCAATGGAACAGAACTAAGAATCCAGACATAAAATCATCCACGTATGAGCAGCTGATGTTTGACAAAGCCCAAAGTCTTTCAACAGTCTCTAACAAGTAGTGTTGGCATAACTGAATACCCATCTGCAAAAAAAGTGAAACAAAACCCCTATTTCACACCATGCACAAAAACTACCTCCAAGTGCATAGATGATCTAAATACAAAATCTAAAACAACGAGGGTCACAGAAGAAAAAACTGAGACTAAGCTGGCAGCCCTATTAAATGACATAAACAGAATACAAAACATTGTTTTTTGTATTTTTTTTATTAAATAAAAAATGGAAGTGTACATACTCTGTGCTTACAATACTGGGTTAAGAGAGGAGGAGTACACAAGTTGTGTCAAAGTCCCATTAATATTGATCTTCTTACTAATGTGCATTGTCACCAATTTCACTGAACCAAATTTCTAACAACTATTTAATCTAAACCCCCGCCCCTTGCCCTCCCACCCTCCCCACCCTTGTAACCATCAAAGAGTCTTTTCTATTATGTATGAGTATGCTTTTAAGTTTTTATCGTAGGGGTCTCATATGATAATTGTCCTTCTGTCGTTGACTAGTTTCACTCAACATAATGTCCTCCAGTTGAGACCAAATTGAGAGATGTTTCCTGCTATCATCGTTGTTCTTTATCAGTGTATGGTGCTCCATTGAGTATAGATACCAAAGTTTACCCAACCATTCTTCTGTTGTTGGGCATCTGGGTTGATTCCAACTTTTTGCTATCGTGGACTGTGCTGCAATGAACGTTCGTGTGCATGTAGCAGTTGGTGTGAATGGCCTTGATTTGGGAGGATACATTCTGAGCAGAGGAATTACTGGGTCAAATGGTATATCTATATCCATTATTTTAAGGTAATGCCAAATTGCTTCCCAAAGAGGTTGCACCATTCTGCAATCCCACCAACAGTGAAGGAGAGTTCCAATCTCTTCACATTAAAAACATTATTAGAAATACACAAACAAAAGAAAACAGAGTAGTGGAAAATCCCCAAAATCAAAAACTTAGATTCATTAAAAGATTCCACTAAAAGAGTAAAAAGACAACCTACAGACTAGGAGAAAAAAAAAATGGATACCACAAGTATGATCAGCATCTAATTAATAAAATCTGCAAGTTTTTCAAAACCTGAACAAGAAAAATTAAATAGCCCAATTAAAAAATGAGTGAAGAACATGTAGGCATTTCACCAAAGAACATATACAGGCAGCTAATATATGAGGAAATCCTCAGGATCATTAGCAATTAGAGAAATGCAAATCCAAACTACAATGAGATACAATCTCATCCCAACAAGGCTGGAATTAATACCAAAAACCAAAACATAATAAATGGTGCAGACACTGTGGAGAGACTAGAAGAATTACACACTGCTGGTTGAAACGTAAAATGGTACAATCACTTTGGAAAGTCGCCTGGTGTGTTCTTAAAAAGTTAAAATAAGAATGCCATATCATCCAGCAGTCCCACTTCTTGAAATTTATCCTAGAGAAATAAGAACTGTTACATAAATACATATGTCCACACCAATGTTTATCACAGCACTGTCCACAACAGCAAAAAGATGGAACCAACCTAGGTGCCCATCAACAGATAAATGAATAAACAAATTATGGTATATTCACACAACAGAATACTAAGCAGTGATAAAGAAAAACAGTGAATTCGGGAGAACTTCACATAACATTGAGGAATCTGGAAGACATTGTGTTGAGTGAAACTACTCAGTTGCAAAAGGATGAATGTTGTATGACAACACTATTAAAAGGACTAAAGAAAATGTTTAAACAGAAGAAAATAGTCATTAACAGTTATAAGGGTAGGGAGGGAGGCAATGGGATATTCACTAATTATGTAATAGATAAGAATTATTTTAGATGAAGGAAGGATAGCACGCTGTAGAAGAGAAATCAGTACAACTGAACTAATCTAAAAGCTAAGAAATTTCCTAAATACAGTCAAACACTTTGAGGGATAGAGTAGCAAGTGGTAGGGGTCTGGGGACCATGGTTTCAGGGAACATCCAGGTCAAACAAAGTTTATTAAGAATATCTGCTGCTTCCCAGTTTGGTGAGTAGTGTCTGAGGTCTTGAAAGTTAGCAAGCAGCCATCTAAGAAGTATTAATTTGTCTCAACACACATGGAACAGAGAAGAATGAAGAATACCAAAGACAAAAGGAAAATAACAGCTCAAGTGACAGATATGACTACATAAACCAGAAAATACATCAGCTAGAGACAGTAAGAACTAAATCTAACTTGAAACGTCAAAGACCTATACAAAGAAAACTATGAGACTATACTTCAGGAAACCAAAAAGGATCTACGTAAGTGGAAGATACCTTTCTCAGGTATCTCAATTTTACGACAGGAAGACTCAATTTTATGAAAATGTCGGTTTCACTCAAAGTGATCTACAAATACAATGCAACTGCAGCTGATTCTAAGAACATGTTTTTTGTTTGTTTTTTTAAGTGAAAGTTTAGAATTCAACTCAGATTCTGGTACAGAAACATATACAAACATTATGTGACCCTAGTTGCTCTCTCTTCAATATGACAGCACACTCCTCCTCTCACTTCTGTATTCCCTGTGTCCATTTAACCAGATCCTGACCTCTCCCACCCTCTCAACTCACCTGCAGACAGGAGCTTCCCATTTACACTTATGTATCTACTTGAGATGAAAACTCTGTTAGTGTAGTGGTTAAGTGCTGTGTCTGCTAACCAAAATGTTGGCAGTTAGAATCCACCAGGTGCTCTTTGGAAATCCTGTGGAGCAGTTTTCCTCTGTCCTATAGGGTGACTATGAGTCAGAATCAATAGCATTGGGTTTGATTTTTTGGTTTTGAATCTACCTAAGCAAAAAGCACAGTCTTTTCCAGAGTCATTTTATGTCTTATAGTCTAGTCCAATTTTTCTCTGAAGAATTCACTTCAAGAATGGTTTTAGTTCTGGACTAACTAAGAGTCTCAGGGTCATGTCTTCCAGAGTCTCTCCAGTCTCAGTCAAACCATCAAGTCTGGTGTTTTTAAGTAAAGTTCTGCATTCTACTTTTCTACTGCTCCATCAGGAATTCTGTCCTGTTTCCAGTTAGGGAAGTCATTTGGTGGTAGCTGGGTAACATCTAGTTCTTCTGATCTCAGGCCCATGGAATCTCTAGTTTATGTGGCCCTTTCTGACTCTTGGGCTCATGGTTTCCTTAAGTCTTTGGTTTTCTTCCCGCTCCTTTGTTCCAGATAGATTGGAACAAATTAACGCTTCTTAGATGGTCACTGACTAGCTTTTAAGACCCCAGACTCCACTCATCAAAGTAGGATGCAGGACATTTTCTTAACAAACTTTGTTGTGCTAGTTGACCTATATGGCCCATGAGATCATAGTCCTCAGACCCCTGCCCCCTGCTACTCTGTACCTTCAAGTGTTTGGTTATATTCAAGAAACTTCTTGGTTTTTTGTTACAGTTGTGCTGACTTCCTTTGTATTGTGTTGTCCTTCCCTTCACCTAAAATCATTCTTATCTACTAGCTAGTTAGTAAATACACTTCTTAGTAGATAGGAACAGGGTTAGGTGAAGACAGGGACAGCATGCAGTGGAGGAGTGGTCAGCATAGCTGGGCTAAACCAAAGCTAGGAGTTTCTAAATACTCTGAAGGACAAAGTTGTAGTTGCAGGGATCTGCAGAGCATGGTTTCAGTGAACATCTAGGTCAATTGTAATAACAAAGTTCTGTAAGAAAATGTTCTGCATCCCACTGTGATGAGTGGAGTCTGGGTCTTAAAAGCTAGCATGCAGCCGTATAAGAAGCATCAACTTGTGGCAAACCACCTAGAGCAGAGAAGCATGAACCATCTCAGCCACAAGACCAAAGAAACAGGTGGTGCCCTGACATCTCCAAAGACTACCTTTACATTCAATGAAGAGTCCCTGATGGAGTGGGAGAAAAGTCAGGCATTGAACTCAAACACTATTAAAAAGACCTACAAAGTGGAGGATCCCTAGAATACATGGCCCCCGACTCTCTGTTAGCCCAGAACTGATACCATTTCCAAAGTCGCCTCTCCAGACAAACATTAGACTGAACTATAGGACATAAAAGGATACTGGAGAAGAGTATGCTTCTTGTCTTCAAGTAGATACATGAGGATAACTGTGAAGCTCTTGTCCAGAGGGGAGATGCGAGGGCAGAGGCAGCAAGAGCTGGCTAAAGGAAAAGAGAAAGTACAGGATGGAATGAAGTGCGCTGTCAGAGGGTGAGGAAAGCAGCTAGAATTACACAGCAGTGTGTTGCCAGTTTTGTATAACACATTGACTTGGATTATAAACTTTCACTCTACAGCACAATAAAATATATATATTTTTAAGGAATTTAATAAAATGAAGAGGAAGAGTTGATGTGCAACTGCTTCTTCCCTCTCTCTCACTCAGGGAAGAGTCAATGTGCTGCTTCTTCTCTCTCTGATCATGAGGACCTGAAGCTTAATATTTATAAGATTCCTTCATGGGAATTCTTTTTCTAGCTTCTTTATTGTTACCAGTGCTTTTGAAAATAAGACCCTTATTATTATAGTGGCTTAAAACAGAGACATTTTTAATTCAATTTTCAAAGCCATGCTTGAAAAGTTACTAGTTTCTTTTCTTAAGGTTTTTTTCACTCTGCTCTGAGACTGGAAAGATTAGCAACTTTGATTTACAAGTATTATTATTATTATTTTGCAGTAGAAAAATATATGCCTTATGGGTCTTATTTAGATAGTTAGAGCTTTGATTTTCTCCCACTTAAAATATTTATATTGTATAAAACCTAAAACCCAATATTTCTAGGATAATATTATCTGAAAATCAAAGTAATTACTCTGATTTGGGGAATTATAATAATTTTTTTAAAAGCCAAAATAGCATAAATAGATATAAACCTCAATTTCAAGTTATTCCTATTTTCTCACCCAAGCCATAGGTGGATTATTGTCCCAACTACTAAGAAAATATTACTCTGCAGGTGAGAAATCAGAGCATGTCACCAGTATCTGAGATCAGCAGTTGTTACCTTCCCTAAGCTTTCTCCTTTGGGGGTCAAAATGGCACACTCCTCTTTTCTATAAAAAGCCTCAGAGGGCTTTTGTGCTTACAATTGACTGAGACCAAAAATGAATTTCAGATGTTCGAGGTTATTGAGGAGTTAAGTTATAGATAAGAATGGCTCACCACAATATTGCAGCTCTGGAAATGTCATGTACACTAGCTCTTTGTTCAGTGAGTGAATCAACTGAAACCAAAATGAATGCTGACACAATTTCTTTACACAAATTGTGAAGTAAGTATTTGAGCTTCACTCCTTATTCTCGTCACTTGGGACCAACACTCTATAAACTAAATGTTCTAGATAGAATAGAATCAGATTTTTTTTTCCAAAAGGACATGCCATTTAAAAACAAACACAAATAAACAAGCAAAGAACAGGAGAGCAAGAGAAATCTAAGGGAAAATTATTAACATCAATTTTGAGAGAGAATCTAGGAGCTCTTAGGTCTGAAAGAAGGACTTCTCCTAGAAAATGTCAAGATGCCATGAGGGAAACCTCCTTTAAGATGAGTGAGGAGACCCTGATTTGGGACTTCAAAGAGTGAAGGGCATGTTTATTGGTTGTGGAGAACATTAGACGGGAAAGGAGAGTAGCTCCTGGGCCTGTATGTTCCATGACCCTGAACAAGTGGCCAAACACATCTAATCTTAGAGAGGACAAGAAATAGAAATCATTTTGGATGTTTTAATGTGAATATTCTATGGATCACTTATACCTCAAACATTCAGACAAAACTTCCATTTGTATCATGTTACTGGCATTATCTCTGGGTAGAAGTACTGTGTATGGTATTTATTTTCTTCTTTATACTTTCATATATTTACAGATTTTTTCCATAGTGAGACTGCATAACATTTGTTACCAGAATCAAAAACTATTTATAAAAACAAATCAACGCATTAGGCTCCCCCAGCTAGGGGGATCAGAAAATAACCATACTCTGAGTATTTAGCACTGAGCTGACAACATTAGAAGGAGACTGATTTTTTTTCCTTTTTTAGGTTGGCTGTTACCACATTGGTAAAGCAAAGGGGAAGCTAAGGTAGGTAAGGCCTGATTTCTGTAAAGAGCATATTCGTAACAGCATGAAATGACAAAACAATAAAAAAATTATTTTCATGGGTTTATGTGGTCTTTCTGACTCTGTGAAAACCTTGGTGGTATATTGGTTAAGTGTTACATCTGCTAACTGAAAAAGCTGGCGATTGAAATCTACCGGAAGCTTCTTGGAAACTCTCTGGACCAGTTTAACTCTGTCCTATACGGTATCTATGAGTAGACATCAACTTGATGGTGGTGGGTTTGGTTGTTTTGTTTGTTTTTTTCCCTGACTCTGTGCTTGATGTACTGGATAACTGTCCTGAGGAATAAATACAGATACATGATTTGACTTTAACTGCTATGAGTTGTGTTCAGTGGTGACAAGAGTTGTTACAGAGAGTACAGTCTCACTTAATCACTGTCAGCATAAAGAGGGCTTCATTATGTCTTTAACACCAAATCAGCTTTCTCGGATCCTGAAGATTTCTTATTCAGACTGAGGGATTTAATTTAAGTCATTGATAAATTAAAATATTAAAGAATGCCTCAGAGGTCAGTTTAATAAAAGATTTAATGTGCTCCTCCACCTACAAATATGTATAGAATTAGGAACATTCCAGAAATAAATGTAATCAAAGGACAGGTAGTTTCTAATTTTCAGAAGAAACAAGTATCTCTACCCTTCTGCTAGAACACACCCATTGCACCAATGGGTAGAGTACTCAATGCAAAAGAACCTCCCAGACCCAAATATCCTTAGCTGTTGGTTCAAGGCAGATTTTATTTCTCATGTTTAAAAACATATATATTATGTATGTTTTAAAGCCTTGTGTATCTTTATTTCTCTCACTGGCTAAAAAGGATGAAAGATGAAGGTTGGGATAGGTCTGTAGAGATTTTCATTCTTTTTGGTTTTACTCTTCTTTTCCTAAATCTCCCAGCCGTAAATTGTGAATTGCAGATCCATTTAAAATACATTTTAGAGTCAAAATCTTAAGGAAAGGAAGAGTGTTTTTAATGCATGTAAACCAGACAGGGAGAGCAGTGGAAGCTGCATATAGGTGGGCATGTAAATTTATACGGGAATGTACATTTTCACTCAGTCATATTAAATTAAAAAAAAAGAGATTGGATAATTTCATAACTTAACCATTATTCCTTACATTAAAGAACATAACCTCTAAAAAAAAAGTTCAAATGCACACGATATGGTCAGTCTGTGTCTCCAAGTCCAATGCATTCCTGTCCAAAGAGTTGAAGGGGGTGAAGAGAGTGGAGAAGAGGGGATAGAAGACTGTTAGGAGGATATGACATGTATAGAGCGAATAGGAGGAGTGTGCTGTCACCGGGTAGGGGAAGCAGTGGGACCTGCACACAGGCAGGCACACAAATTTGTACTGGATTGTATGCTTTCACACAATAAGAATAAATAAAAAATAAAAATTCAAACACTCTGAAATGAGGTAAGTGGCCTGCAGAATCTGAATACAGAGATAACATTGAGATTTCCTGGGGTCTTAAAGAAGGTAGGAAGAGAACAGATTAAAAGACGCTGGTGTGCTCCTTGTCACCCTGGAACCTAACTGCTATGGCAGCAACCACGACAGTGCAGACCTCTGGAAACAAGTTCAGCTTTGGACTCTTTCCAGTGACTTTGTTCCTGCCAACTGTCTCAGTAACAAATCTGCTTTATCCGTGACTCCTGTTGTGTTCTCGACACCAAGCATAACATTATAGTCATGTTCTGTTACAACTCCCTGAGAAGATAGATGCCTCCTTAAAGTAAGTTTCCATTGAATGATTCCAACTCGTGACAACCCTGTGAGTGCCAGAGTAGAACTGTGCTGTATAGTGTGGTTGTTTTGTTTTATTTTGTTTTTAATTGTGCTTTAAAGTTTACAGCTTATGTTAGTTTCACATACAAAACTTTGTGCACACATTGCTACGTGACTCTGGTTGCACATTCCTCCTTTCTACCCCAGACTTCCTGTGTCCATTCAACCATTTCCTGTCTCTTCCTGCCTTCTCATCTTACTTCTGGACAGGAGTGTCCCTTTGAGTTTTGTGAAGCACACTCCTCATGAGTATCGTTATATGTCTTATAGACCAGTCTACGTCTGAAGAGTTGGTTTAGGGGATGGTTTTACTTCAGGGGTAACAGAGGGTCTGGGCGCCATGTCTTCTGGGGTTCTTCCAGTCTCATTTAGACCACGAAGTCTGATCCTTTTGCTAGATTTGAGTTCTGCACCCCACTTTTCTACTGCTCCGTCAGGGACTCTTTCGTGTTCCCTGTCAAGGTGGTCATTGGTGGTAGCTGGGCAACATCTGGTTCTTCTGGTCTCAGGCTGATGGAGACTCTGATTCATGGAGACCTTTTTGTCTCTTGGGCTAATATTTTCTTTGTGTCCTTGATGTTCTTCGTTCTCCTTTACTCCAAGTGGGTTGGAACCAATTGATGTAGCTTAGATTGCTGCTTGGCAGCCTTTATGACCTCGGACTCCACTCACAAAATTGGGATGCAGAACTTTCTTTATGAACTTTGTTATGCCACTTGACATAGATATCCCTTGAAACCATGGCCCCAGCCTCCCAACTCAAAGTGTATGTGTTCAAAAAACAACTTAGTTTTTGGTTTTGCCCAGTGCTGCTAACTTACCCTATATTGTGAGATATCCTCCCCTTTGCCTAACTTAATTCTTATCTACTATCTGTCCATCAGACAGTCCTTGGAAACTCTCCAGCACAGTTCTAACCTATTCTATAGGATTTCTGTGAGTTGGAATCAACTCAACAGCAGTGTGTTTGTTTGGTTTTAGGTCCTCTCCCTTTCTTCCCATCCTTGTAATGATCGAAGACTTTTTTCTTCTGTGTTTAAATGTTTTCTTGAGTTATTATAATAGTGGCCTCATACTATTTGTTCTTTTGAGATTAATTTCACTCAGTATAATGCCCTCCAGATTCAACTATGTTATGAGATGTATCTCAGATGCTTCGGTGTTATCATCTGAAGTATTCCATTGTACAAATATCCATAATTTGTTTATCCAGCCATTTGCTGATTGTCACTTAGATTGTTTCCATATTTGTCGTATCGTATACAGTGCCACAGTGAACATGGGTGTGCATATATCCATTTTTATGACAGATCATATTTCTTTAGGGTATATACCAAGGAGTGGGATTGCTGGATTGTATGGTACTTCTGTTTCTAGCTTTTTAAGAAAGCACAAGATTAATTTTTAAAGAATATCACCATTTTAAATTCCCACTAGCAGTGTGTAAGTTTCCCAGACTCTCCACAATCTCTCCAACGTTTACTATTTCATGTTTTTTTGGATTAATGCTAGCCTTGTTGGGCTGAAATGGTATTTCATTGTAGTTTTGATTTCATTTCTTTAACAACTAATGATACTGAGCATTTTCTCATGTATCTGTTAGCTGCCTGAATGTCTTCTTTGGTGAAGTGTCTGTTCATATTACTTGCACTTTTAAGACTGGATTATTGTGTTTTGTGGTTGCAGTTTTGTAGTATCTTGCAGATTTTAGAGATTAGATCCTGATTTGATATGTTATATCCATATTTTTTCCCCCAGTCTGTAGGTTGTCTTTTTACTCTGTTGGTGAAGTCCTTGGATGAACATAAGTGTTTGCTTTTAGGAGCTCCCTGTTATCTAGTTTCTCTGCTGATGTCTGTTAGTTATGTTTTGTATTCTGCTTATACCATCTTTTAGGTCTCTAGCATTGGCCTTATTTTTTCTTCAATGATCTTTACCATTTTAGATTTTATGTTTATATCATCGATTCATTTGGAGGTAGTTTTTGTACCTGGTGTGTGATGTGGATGTTGTTTCATTTTTTTGTGGTTGAGTATTCAATTATGCCCACATTGTTTCTTAAAGAGACTGTCTTTCTCCTCATTTAATGAACTTTGTCTCTTTGTAAATTATTGGGTGCTCATATAGTTGGATAAAAATGCATCTGGATTCTGAATTCTGTTCTATTGATTTAGGTATCTGTTGTACCAGTATCAGGCTCTTTTGATTGCTATGGTGGTATAAACAACAAAAACAAAAATAAAAACCATTTGATGATCTGTTTCACCAACTAGTTAAAAAGTGTCACTTGAGATAAAGAACAATTACGAATCTGCAAAACATCTCACAACACAGATGAAGCTGGAAGGCATTATATGTAGCGAAATCAGCCAACCAGAAAAGGGCAAATAATACATAAGACCGGTATTACAAGAACTCGTCTAAACACAGAAGAAAACAATCTTTGATAAAGTCTTTGCGTGAGCATTAAGTGTTTGATTCTAAGGACTTTCTGGCTACTGTTTTCTAGTGTTTGTGTATTCTTAGTAATGTTTGGTAATCTGTTTACGCCATGTACTAGGGCTTCTAGCATTGTTCCTATTTTTTTCTTCCATGGTCTGCATCATTTTAAATTGAATAATTAGGTCTTTGACACATTTTGACTTACTCTGTGCATGATGTGGGATATAATCTTGTTTCGTTCTTTGGAAATGGGTATCCAGTTATACCAACATCATTTGTTATAGAGACTGTCTTTCCCCCATTTAAAAGACTTTGGACTTTGTCAAATATTAGTTGCTCACAGGTGGATGATTTTGTATGTGGATTCTCAAGGATGTTCCATTAGTTTATGTAGCTGTTTTGTACCAGTACCAGGCTATTTTGATTGGTGTGGTAGTGTAAGGAGTTCTAAAGTAAGGCAATGTGAGACTTCCTACTTTGTTCTTGTTCTTCAGAAATAGTTTACTTATCTGGGGCTTCTTCCCCTTCCATATGAAATTGATGATTTATTCTGCATCTCATTAAAAAAGGCCATTGGAATTTTTATTAGGATTGTGTTGTATATAACAGACATTTTCACTATGTTGAGTTTTCCCATCCATGAGCAAGTTAGGTTTCTCCACTTAGGTAGGTCCTTCTTGATTTCTTGTAGCAGTGTGTTTTAATATTCTTTTACAGATCTTTTAAGTCTCTAGTCAGATGTATTCCTAGGTATTTTATATTCTTGGGGGCTATTGTAAATGATATCATTCCAGTGATTTCCTCTTTAACACTCTCTTTGTTAGTATAAAGGAATCCAACTGATGTTTGCTGTATCCTGATCTTTGCTGAACACTTTTATCAGTTCTAGTAGGTTTTTTTGTGGATTCTTGAGGGCTTCTCGTGTATGAGATCACATCACCTGCAAATAGAGATACTTTTACCTCTGCCCTGTCAACTGGAATGCCCTTTCTTTCTTTATCCTGGCTAACTGCTCTGGATAGAACCACCAGCATAATGTTGGGTAAAAGTAGTGACAAAGGACATCCTTTTCTGGTTTCATTCTCAAGAAGAATGCTTTCAGACACTGTCCATTTAGGATGATTTTGACTGTTGGCTTTGTGTAGCTGCCATTTATTATGTTGAGTAATTTCCCTTCTGCTATGGATTGAATTGTGCCCCCAAAGATATGTGTAGCCATTTGGCTTGGCCATCATTCCCAATGTTTTATAATTGTTCTCCATTTTGTGATTTTCCTATGCTGCATGTTAGGATTAGAATGGAACTGTAAATCCCTTTATAGGATCACATTTCTGCTCCATTGTAAAGGGAATTTTCTTAGAGTACAGCTTGTACCACTGTTTATTCTTTTGTGCTACAAGAGGTAAAAGGAAAGGGAAGTAAGCAGAGAATTGGGAACCTCACATCATCAAGAAAGCAATCCAGGGAGAAGAGCGTGTTCTTCAGACCTGAGGTTCCTGAGCCAAGATGCTCCCTGAACAAAGATTGACACAACACAAGGACTTCCCTCCAGAGTGACAAGGCAGAAAGGCCTCCTCTGGAGCAGACATTCTGAATTTGGACATGTAGCCTACCAGACTGTGTATGAATAAACTGTCCCTTATTAAAACCACCCACTGGCGGTATCTCTGTTAGAGCAGCACTAGCTGACTGAAACATCTTCTATTCCTATTTTGCTGAGAGTTTGTAACATGAATGGTGTTGAATTTTCTCAAATGCCTTTTCTGCATCAAGTAATAAAATAAAGCAGTTCATGTCTTTTGTTTTATTTAGGTGATTGATTATATTGGTTGTTTTTCCAATGCTGAAACATCCTTGCATCCCTGGTATGAATCATACTTGATCATGGTAAATTTTGTGTGTGTATATATGTGTACATATATATAATGTATATGTATATATACATACACACATATACATATGTATGTGTATACATATATATATTTTTAATTCTATTGGCTGGAATTTTTAAAAATATTTCATTGTACTTTAAGTGACAGTTCACAACCCATGTCAACTTGCCATATAAAACCCTGCGCTCACACTACTATGCAGCTCTAGCTGTTCTCTCCATCTGTGACAGCACACACCTACTTTCCACCATGTACTTCCAATTACCATTCAATCGACTCTTGTCCCTCTCCACCCTCTCATCTTGCCTCTAGACAAGAACTGCTCAGACAGCCCCATAAGTATATTTAAGCCAAGAAGCACATTCTTCTCCAGAACCACTCTATGTCTTACAGTCCAGTTTCATCTTTGTTTTCAGAGTTGGCTTCAGTGCTGTCTTAAGCACTGGGTTAATGGGTAGTCTAAGGCCCATGTCCTTAGTGGACCCTCCAGTTAGATGGACCATCATATGTGGTCTCTGAATAGAGTTCTAGTTCTGCACACCCATTTTTCTCCCACTATGTCAGAGACTTTATATTGTTTTCCATTACATCAGTCCTTGGTTGTAGCCAGGGAACATCTAGTTCTTCTGATCACATGCTGATGTGGTCTCAGATCACAAAGGCACCTTTTGTCTCCTGGGCTTGTGTTTTCCTCATGTCTTTGATGTCGTCCATTCTCCTCTGCTCCAGGTAGATTGGGACCTTGGTGCTACTTACATGGACATTTGCTGGCTTGTAAGACCCCAGAAGCCACTTACAAAAGTGGTATGAAGAACATTTTCTTAAAAACAGTTTCAGGTTGAGACAAAATGGAAGAGGTTCCCTATAGTCCTTCTTACAACAAAGACCTGAATAAAAAGAGTGAATCGATTATATGTGACAATCTAGGAACCTGCAACATCAAAGACAAAGTTGAGGGGACAGACTGAGTGGAATGAGAAGGGAGAGAAAATTCAGAAGCAGTGAAGGTCTGCCAGACTTGACCCAGACAGTACTCTGTAGGCTGGATCTGCTGCAATGAGCAGACTGAAGAGTCTGGAATATCAGATGGAAGTATGAGAGATTTGACTGCGTGACAGCAAGGACAAAGCAAGTCCAGAGACACCTAGCTGGGCCAGATTTCAATCTGCACCCCACAAAGGGCAACACTTCAGCTAGCCAGTTGCATCTGCAGGACAGCCACAGGCAGCAAAGCATGAGTACAGCTGTCTTCCTCAGCAGACACACTGAGCTTTAGACAAGAGCACCTACGAACACTAGAGGGCTTTCACCTGATCATCATAAGCTAAGTGCTCGTGAACTCTTGCATACTCAAAATCCTTTCTATCTGCTGATTTCTTTCCCCCACTTGTCTGTCAGCTTATCATACTGTAAGAACTGGCGTGTTACTGTGATCCTGAAAGCTATGCCACCTCTATTCAGATACCAGTAGAATCACCCACAGTGGATGGATTTCAGTTGAGCTTTCAGACTAAGACACATGAGGAGTAAGGACCCAGCAGTCTATTTCTGAAAAGAATTGGCCAGTAAAAATGTTATGAATAGTAATAGAACATTGTCAGATATAATGCCAGAAAGTGAGCACTCCAGGTTGGAAGGTACTCAGAAGACGACTTGGTAAGAGCTACCTCCTCAAGCCATTAATGATGTAGATGAAATAAAGCCTTCATAACTTTCATTCACTGATGTGGCGTGACTCAAAATGAGAAGAAGCAGTTGCAAACAGCCATTAATAATTAGGCACGGAATGTTAAAAAGTATGAACCTATGAACACTAGAAATCATCAAAAATGAAATAGAATGCATAATATCAATATCTTACACATGAGTGAGCTGAAATGGACCAGCATTGGCCACTTTGAATGATATGGTCTACCATGCTGGGAATAAAAACCTGTAGATGAATGGTATTGCATTCCTTGTCAAGAAGAACATTTAAAGATCTGTCCTGAAAAACAATGCTCTCAGTGATAGTATTACATCTATACACTTGAAAGTAAGGCAATTTAATACAAATATTATTCAAATTTATGCACAAACTACTAAGTCCAAAGAAGAAGAAACTGTAGATTCTTACCAGTTTCTGCAGTCCAAAATTGATCAAACATGCAGTCAGGATGTATTGGTAATTACTGGTGATTGGAAAGCAAAAGTTGGAAATAACAAAGGATCAGTAGTTGGAAAATACGACCTTGGTGATAAAAATGATACCAGAGATCACATGATAGAATGTTGGGAGACCAACGACTTCTTCATTGTAAATACCTTTCTTCACCAGCACAAACGATGACTACACACATGGATGGACCTTACCAGATGGAATACACAGGAACCAGATTGACTACATCTGTGGAAAAAGGTATCAGAAAACTCAACACTTGCAGTCGAAACAATACCAGGTACTGCCTGCAGCACAAATCATTCAAATTAAAACAGAAAAAATAGGAACAAGTCCGAGCCATGGTATGACCTTGAGTTTAGAGACCATCTCAATAACAGATTTGATGTGTTGAACACTTATGATCAAAGACCAGATAAATTGTAGAATGACGTCAAAGACATCACCCATGAAGAAAGCAAGAGGTCATTAAAAAGACAGGAAAAATGAAAAAAACCAAATTGGATGTCAAATTGCTATTAAATGTCAGGCAGCCAAAGAAAAAGAAAAAGAATGATGAAGAGAACTGAAGATTTCAAAGGGCAGCTTGAGAAGACAAAATAAAGTATTGTAATGACATGTGCAAAGAGCTGGAAATAGAAAAAATAGGGAAGAACATGTTCTGCATTTCTCAAGCTAAAAGAACTGAAGAAAAAAATTCAAGCCTCAAGTTGCAATAGTGAAGTATTCTACAGGGAAAATATTAAGCGACTCAGAAAGCATCAAAAGAATATGGAAGGAATACACAGAGTCATTATAACAGATAGAACTAGTGGATATTCAACCATTTCAAGAGGTAGCATATGATCAGGAACTGATGGTACTGAAGGAAAAAGTCAAAGCTACATTAAAAGCATTGATGAAAAACAAGGATCCAGGAATTGTTGAAATATCAACTAAGATATTTTAACAAATGGCTGCACCACAGGAAGTGCTCACTCATCTATGCCAAGAAATTTGGAGAACAGCTACATGACCAGCTGACTGGAAGAAATCCATATTTATACCCCTTGGAAAGAAAGGTGATGCCATCCAATCATGGAAATTACCAAACAATATCACTGATAGAACATACAAGTAAAATTATACTGAAGATCATTCAAAAGGAACTGCAACAGTATATTAACACAGAATTGCCAGAAATTCAAGCTGGATTCAGAAGAGGGTATAGGATGAGGGATATCACTGGTAATGTCTGATCAATCTTGGCTGAAAGCAGAGAATACCAGAAAGATGTTCCCCTGTGTTTCATTGACTATGCAAAGGCATTTGACTGTGTGGATCATTACAAATCATGGGTAATGTTGCAGAGAATGGGAATTGCAGAACATTTGATTGTGTTCATGAGGAGTTTGTATATGGGTGAAGAGGCAGTTGTGTGAACACAAGCGAACACTGCATGGTTTGAAGTCAGGAAAAGTGTGCGTCAGCGTTTCATCCTTTCACTATACCTTTTCAACCTGTTTGCCAAGCAAATAATCCAAGAATGCGGACTATATAAAGGATAATATGGCATCAGCACTGGAAGAAGACTAATTAGCAACCTGCCTTATGCAGATGACACAACTCTGCTTGCTGTAAACACAGAGGATTTGAACCACTGATTGATGAAGATCCAAGATTCCAGCCTTCTGTATGGATTGCACTTCAACATTAAGAAAACAAAAATCCTCACATCCAGACTAGTGAAAAACCTCATCATAAATGGAGAAAGGATTGAGGTTGTCAAGGATTTCGTTTTACTTGAGTCCACAATCAACACCCATGGAAGCAGTGGCTGAGAAAACAAAGGATACATAGCATTGGGAAAATCTGCCGCAAAGGACTTATTTAAAGTAGTAAGAAGTAAAAAATGTCACCTCGCAGACTAAAGGGCCCCTGACCCAAACCATCGTATTTTCAATTGCACCATAGGCATGTGAAAGCTGGACAATGAATAAGACAGAAGAAGAACTGACACCTTTGAATTGTGGTACTGGAGAATATTGAATGTACCACGGACTGCCGAAAGAACGAACAGATCTGTTCTGAAAAAAGTACAACCAGAGTGCTCCTTGGAAGCAAAGGTGGCAAGACTGCATCTTACATACTTTGGACATGTTGTCAAGAGGGATCAGTCCCCAGAGAAGGACATCATGCTTGGTAGAGCGGAGGGTCAGTGAAAAAGAGCAAGACCTTCAACAAGATGGATGGACGCAGTGGCTGCAACATGGGCTTAAGCATAAATAATTGTGGGCAGGGCACAAGACTGGACAGTGTTTTGTACTGCTGTGCACAGGGTTGCTGTGAGTCAGAACTGACTCGACGGCATCTAATAAAAATAACCTGTGCTGATTTCTTTCCCTTTCCGCAGAACTTCCCCGTCTCTCCTCTGCTCTACATCGGACATTAAATTCTGATGCACTATTTGCCTTTTCTGCATTAATTGATAAAATCAAGTGGTTTTGGTCTTTTATTTATTTATTTATGTGGTTGATTACATTAGTTGTTTTTCTAATTTTGACTAATACTTGAATTCCTGGTATAAATCCCAATTGGTCATGTTGAATTATTATTTCAATATGTTGTTGCATTCTCTTGGCTGTAATTTTGCTATAGATTTTTGCATCTAAGTTATAATATTAACATAATGACATGTCCTCTTATTTTCATTAATTTGCCTTTGATTTAATTTTGTCATTTCCCTATTTAGGTTAATACCCAGTTGTTCTGTTCTATGTTCTGTTCTTGGGTTGTTACCCGATGTTATTGACTTTCTAAGCAAAGGACTCCCCTTATTGTTTCTTGTAATTTCAGTTTGACTTTTGTAAGTCCCCTAATTTTTTGTTTATCTGGAAATGTCCTAATTTCACTATCATATTTGAGAGAAAATTTAGCTGGATATGCAGTTCTTGGCTGGTAATTATTTTCCTTCAAGGCTCTGAATGTGTCATCACATTGTCTCGTTGCCTTCATGGTTTTTGCTGAGTGGTATAAGTTTAGTCTTACTGATTCCCTCTTGTAGATTATTTTTTGTCTATCCTTAGCGACTTTTAAAAATGTCTCCTTATCTTCAGTTTTGGCAAGTTTGCTTATAATATGTCTTGATGTCTTTCTTTTGGGATCTGTCTTGTGTGGTGTTTGATGAGCATCTTGGGTAGACATTTTCTCATCTTTCAGGATATTGGGGAAGTTTTCTGTCAACAAAAATCTTCCACAGTTCTCTCTAAATTTTCTCTTATCCCCCCATAGTGGTATTAACAATCACTCATAAATTATTCCTCTTGATAGATTCCCTCACTATTACTGTTTCTTGAATTTTTAGAATTCCTTTGTCCAATTTTCCCTCAAATATGTTGCTGTCATGTGCTTTATCTTCAGCCTCACTAATTCAGCCTTCCATTGCCTCCATTCTGCTCCTTTGACTTTCTATTGTGTTTGCTAATTCCATAGTTTTCTTTATTATCTGAATTTTTAATTCTTGCCTCTGTACGTATTCTTGTAACATGTTTGAGTTGTCTTTACACTCTGCATTATTTTGCCTCATTTCCTTCCCAATAGCTCGAAGAGTTCTAAATATTAATCTTCTGTATTCTACCTCTGATGATTCTGGGAAGTTCTGTTCATCTGGAAAATTTCTTGATTCCTTTTTTTGGGTGGTTTCTGAAGCCACTGTGATTTGCCTCTTTAGGTGATTTGGTATGGACTATTGTTTCTGAGCCATCAGTATGTTGTTGAATTTATTAATGCTTGCTTACTGTGTTCTAGTTTATTATTTTGTTTTTTTTTTTTTTAAAAAAAAAGCAACACATAAACATCCAAATAGGCTAGTTGTATGTGCTAGTTTGATTATTGTTGTCTTTGAATCTCTAATGTCCTTGCACTGGGTGGCTAAAGCTGTTACTAGATATTCAAGCCCAATAGTTCATTCACTTTTCTTATATGAATTCAGCTCAGTTATACAGGTAGTTAGTCACCAAGCATATGATGCAGGCTCTCCCCGGTCTCCTAGATGTGCAGGGCTGATTGATGTAGACATAAATATTTTGTTGCAGGTACCGAGAAATGAAGGAGGATAACAACCATTCATGAGTGTCTGTGAGTTTGGCATGATGTCTTATGTCTGATTCTAGGTGAAGGAAATATTTCCACCCTGAATTTCTGGGTCAGAGGAGTCAGCAGATATTTTTCAAAGTGCGGAATGAGTGGAAATTTTTGTATAATTTTTATTTCTCTGAGTCTGGGAAAATCGTTCAGTTCAGGTTTAAGGATTCCATCTATGGGTCAGGTAACGGTGTCATACTCCACAGCAAGGTGCAGTGCATAGAAGAGAGGGGGATGCTCTGGGAAAGGAAAGAAAATTTTTTCCCAAAGGAAAGATTTAGATCCCTGCATATACTAGATTAGATGCAAGCCACTTACTTTTGGACAGGCCAGTGCCAGTTTTCGCTGGTTCTGGTGGCTTGAGTATATTCTCTGTTTTTCTTTCTCTCCTGCTGAGGAGGATACCCTCCAAAAGCCACTACTCTGGTAACCATGCTGCTTGCAGCTGATTCCAGGAGGGTCAGATTTGGCTAGTCGGCACTTGACTTGGCTTTAAGTTACTTCCAGATCCATTCTCACTTCTCCTTCACTTAGTCTAATGTCTCAACTTTTCTTTTGATATTCCGGGCTCCTAGAACATCACAAGTAATAGATTTATTTGTTCTTTGGAATTTTGCTGTTAGGGAGATCACTGGAAGTGTCTGGCTACTCTACCATCTCGACCCTACCTCTCTCTAAATTCTTAATAATTATAATCCTATCCCTGTCTCATTATTTCCAGGCAACTAGAAGATAAAACATCCTTTGAATTTGGTCTATCTGCTCCCTCCAACAGATGATCTTACAAACTCTGACCCAGAAAACAAAATTACCCATTAATTATTTTGAGTCTTGGCTTTTAATGTTCTTTTTAAAACCCTTGGACTATCAGAGGACTAGTCTTATAGGAAAAGTCACATTATATACAACAGAAAATTTTTCCTTGTTCAAATGGATATGACAGATTAAAAAGTGAGGTGTTTATGTTCAAATAAATAGCCTGGACTTAGAATGACCGCCCAAACAATATAAATCCCTAAGCCCAATGCTTATAAGCAGAGGATTAGAGTCAAGTTTGGCTGCAACAATGAGCTCAGACACAATAAGGATGGTGAGTATGGTGCAGGACTGGATGGCATTCTGCTTTCTTGAGCACAGGGTCGCTGTTGAGCAGGAATCAACTCAATGGCACCTAACAACAACTAGGATCAAGTTGCCAAGAGTCAAAATTGTGAAAATCAGTTCCTGTACTTATAGATTTGCTATACCCTCTTCTGTGCCAGGAACAATCGAAAGAAGGCAAAATGCAGCTATTTTTTGTTTTTTAACATAGATACAGGCACAGATCTGACTCGACGGCATTTGGCTTGGCATAGGCAAAATAATTTTCTAAGGCAATGAGGATATTCTTAACCTGTAATCTGTGGAGACATCAATGAAGTATCTCTTATCATCACAACATTAACCTTCATTTTGGGAGAGAGACAGAGAAAGAGAACATGAATCTCTTGCCCTTTGAAAACTGATTAATCTTGGATTTTTATTTTACTGGGGTCTTAAATTTCAATTAGTAATGAAGGATATTTTAAATAATATTCAATATTTAAGAGAAAATATTGAATATTTTTTTAAAAAAATTTTTAAAAAATACTTTAAAGCTTACCTTTAAGCAAACTTATTAAAATGTCCCTCAAAAAATATCCTACCTGCCAGGAAGGATATGCAGATTGTTTCAAAGATCTTGTGGCCCAAAGGCTCATCCAATGACTGTGAATCCCCAGCAGTAGTCCTGCTTCAGGCTTAAGAAATTGCTGTTCCAAAAAAGGAACACAGTCGTCCCTACTTAGAATCTTGGCTATGGAAAGTCCTGAAGTATTAAGCAATTCATTTACTCACTCATTTGTTTATGCACTCATTCAGGAAAATTACTAGTCTATTACTCAGAGCCAGAGAAACAGTAAGCTCAGGATACAGTAGTGAACAAGGGACACCCATTGTCTATGCTAATGACAGAGGTGGAAATAGCTCTTTGCTGCAGGCTTGTGTTCACGGAAACCCTGGTGGCATACTGGTGAAGTGTTATGTCTGCAAACCAAAATGCTGGCAATTCAAATCCTCCAGGTGCTCCTTGGAAATTCTATGGAGCAATTCTACTGTGACCTATAGGGTTATTATGAGTTGGAGTCAACTCAGCCGCAGTGGTTTTGTCTTTGTCTTCCATGGTATGGTATAAAGAATCTGAAAGTTGGAAATCAAAGACAGGTTAGCATGAACAAATTTGTCAAGGTGTTTGCCTTTTCTAGGAAATCCCGGTTGTGCAGTGGTTAAGCACTCACTTATTAATTGTACAGTTGGTGGTTGGCACCCACCAGCTGCTTCACAGAAGGAGGATGTGGAGTGCAAATTCAAGATTAGAGTTTCAAAAACTATGGGACAGTTCTACTCTGTCTTACAGTGTTACTCTGAGTGAAAATCTCCCTCTTAGAAATCCTACATGGAGGTAGTACTCTGTCTTTTTAGTTTGTTATGAGTCAGATTCCATCTTAGAAACAATGTGGGGCAATTCTACCCTGTCCTATAGCATCGGTATAGTTGAGAAAGACTTAATGACAGTGATTTTGGTTTGCTTCGCTTTTTCTAGCATTTCTCTCTCCGCTGTCTCCTTGTGCCACTGAATCAGGAGCTAAGAGCTACACATCTGACAATAATCCCTTTTAAAGCATTAACAAAACCTACTCTATGCTAGATTTTCCCAATGTTTTGTCCATCATATTGCTAAAGCAGATTTATCTTTTAGTTGTATTCTTTGGATCTGTTTGCCATGGCTGACGTGAGTACCTTTTATGAAGCATGATAGATACACGGAGAGTAGATTCCCAAAAGGAATAAAAATCATAGCTTCCAGGTATGGTCCATTGATGTGTCTAGTAAATTTCTACAGGAATAATATTGTGACAAAGTAATTGTAATAAAAAAATTTGAGCTCACCTTTGCCCCAGAAAAGCAAAATAGTTTTCCTTTGCTAAGGACAAAAACCAGTATATATCTTTTCTATAGTAATAGGAATCACTGCTTCATGAAAAGTGGCATTTTGTTCCTGCTGACATTAGAGCCCTAGCGGTGCGGTGGCTAAGTTATAGCTGCTTATCAAAATGTTGGCAGCTCAGATCTGCCAGCAGCTCCTTGGAAATCCTATGGGGCAGTTTTACTCTGGCCTATAGAATTGTTATCTGGTACGTTTTTTGACACTGCAGAAAAAGTGTCAGAAGAAACTTTTAGAAAATAGAAAGGTTTCTATTTTCCCCAATAATGCCACCTGCTGGACAAAGGTGATTTCCTGGGCAAGTATGTAGGAACATGTCTTAGCTTCGTAGGAACATGTCTCAACTTCAGCACTAGATGGCAGCATATAACCAGATTTTCAAAGCTCTAGGCTGAAAGTTTTGTGATAAAATTGATTTTGCTGCTCAAAAGAGTGTTCTGTTCCAACAAAAAAGAATGAGTAAAAAATAATTGTTCAAAATAAATGCTCCATGTATATTTTTTCTGAATACAAATGGAATTCCAAGTCTAAAGATTATTTCACAAGCCATTTGATTTATTGCTTGATAAGGAAATCTACCAGGGAGCTCTGGTGATGCAGTGATAAAAGTGTTCAGACGCTAACCAGAAGGTCGGCAGTTTAAGCCCACCACCTTGCAGGAGAAAGATGTGACGGTCTGCTTCCACAAAGACTACAGCTTTGTAATTCCTATAGGGCAGTTCACTCTGTCCTACGCAATCACTAGGAGTTAGTTTTTTGGTTTGGGTTTTTGGAATCATAGCTACCTGAAATTCAAGTGGTAACCTAGTTTGTTTTGTAACTGTATTTCAATCAAATGTATTTATTCATTTCTCTGAATTTTTCCGAAATTGTCTTAGTCAAAGTTTTTTTTTTTTTTACTCTATGATTCTTGGTAGAGAAGTTCATCTTCCCTAGCAGACCCATTTGAAACTCTGATGGTGTAGTGGTTAGCTACAACTGTAAACCGAAAGGTCAGGAATTCATATCTACCCAGTGCTCCTTGGAAACTCTGTACAGCAGTTTTACACTGTAAAACTGCGCTGTTGTGGCTGCTTCATTGAGCAGCCTATCTCTCCATCAAAATTTCACTGCTAATTCTCTCCAGTAGGAATTTTGCCAAAAGATTAACGACACCTTGTATCCACTGAGTACTTACTAGACACCTGGTACCGTTCCAAGTATAGCATACCAATTAACTTATTTAATCCATAGAACAAATTTATAATGAGCATGTTAGCGAAACTCATTTTATAGACAATGACACTGAACAAAGAGTTTAAGTGATTTTTCGAAGTTGTTTTTATGAAGGGTAAGACTTTCCATCTTGCTTTCAAGCATTCAGAATATTGGAGAGTCAACGGAAGTGAGATGAGTTTAGAGAGTCTAGAGCGGAACCACTGGACTTCCTTCCTGGTCCAAGTTTTGAAACAATAATACTCTAGTGAATGCTCCCCTGGGACAGGTTCCGATGACTAGTACTGTGTGTCAGTCAGGCTGGGCCATCATTTTCAATAGTTACATAAGATCATTCCCCTGAATGCATCTGCTGTGAATAGCCAATGAGTTTAAAGGGAGTTTCTATGGAGGTGTGGCTTGCATCTCTATATGAACAGACATTCTGACTTTTTCCTGGCTCTGGATCCTGTGACTGCCTCTTGTTTGTCTGACCTCTGGCTTTTGGGACTTGAGTTGTTAGCTTATCTGCAGATCTTGGAATCTGTGGGGTGTCTTCACAGCCTGAGAGAATAAGCCCTGTTCTCCAACATGCTGATCTTGTGTTCACCAGCGCCTGCAGTAAGTGAAATGAGAAAAGCTCCACCCTGATACACTGACTCATGACATGCCAGCCTCCATAATCCCTTAAACTATTTCCTTGATAGAAGTCTCTCTCTCTCTCCCTCTCTCTCTATGTATTTATACTGGTTTTGTTGTCTAGAGAATACAGCCTAAGACACAGGTGGGCCAGGGGCACCAAATGTTCTTTACCTAAAGACGGTCACATGAAGGATCTAGGTTCCTTTGGATGAAGAACATCATGCTGTGACCTTGAAGGAACCCTACAAACTGTAAAGAACAATGAGCCAAAAGACTAGACCCAATAATAAAAGAAAGCTGTACTTTGCACAGGAGCAGCACCAGATGCTTTATCGCCTGTATTAAATTGTTTATATGTCCTAGTAATACCTCTAGAGCTATGGAGGCCCTGTTTTTATAGAAATAATAGTAGTGGTATTGTGGAATAATGGGGAGGGTTCTGGCTAGAGAATTGGGATCCCTGAATTTCAGTCCCAGCTTTATCTCTGTCTATGTGACCATGGGCCACTCATTAGCCTCTCTGGACCTTAGCTTCTCATAAACACATTCTCTATAATGACTTTTCTACAGATTTCAAGGACGCGTTTTTTTATTTTCAAAGAAAAGATGCCAAAGTACGTATTATGAAGCAAGTGGCACACTGTTAAATTATGATTGAAACATCAGGGTTCAGATTATGAGGCATATAGAAAAGATAGTCAGTGGTAGTGTCCAGATTTCAGACTTTGATAGAACCTGGTTTCACTGCAGGGTTGAGAGTGATGCGGGTTGACGGCTGCCACAAGAGAAAGAACAGAATTCTCCCTCTAACCATCGCTCAGACTCCTGACATGTTACCCTCATCAGTTAGGAACAGCTAAAGATAGTGAGCTGACTCCTCTAGGACATGAGGACATCCTTGGGCATCAAGGATGTCCTTGAGCACCTTCTGCAGTTCAGAGAGAGGTCCATCAGTGATCACCATATGAAAGAACATTCAGGCTAGGCTCCTTTTCCACATGACTAGTGTAGAGAAACTATACTCACATGCAGACATAGCCTTCTCTCAGGAACAGCCCTGATGGCACAAGGTTTGCTAAAGCTGAAGTATAGCCAAACATTTTCAAGTCCAGACACTGGGCAATTTTGTCCTTCTGTCTACCTATCATATGAATGCTGCTTTATAGAGTCTCCTTGTGGTCTCCTTTGGGTGTAAAAAAAAAATTGTAAGGAAAGGAATTCATAAACTGCACTGACCCTTAGAAACTCTGAATATCCAATTTGGAAGGTCTGCCTTCTTGTGTTAAATCACAGAATAAAGAATTTAGCGACCCAGTTTCCCTGTTGTTTCAGGGAAAGCTGCTTTGTGTATATTTCTTTTTTCTCATATGTCAGTGATTCTGGCTCTTGAATTTTGGCCCACTGTGCATTCAGACTGTCTGTCATGCACTGGCTAGGCTACAACAGTAAACAATTCCAGACACAGACCCTGCCTCTGTGAAACTCACAGCCCAGTGGGGAAGCCAAGCATTAATAATAAAAACAACAAAATCAAACCAATATATTTGAAATGAAAACTGAGATGTACGCTATGAAGGTGAGCACAGTTTATCATACAGGTACTGAATTATCTCAAGGAGATCAAGGAAAATGTCTCTGAGGAAGCGACAACATAATTCTGAAACATAAATGGAATTTCAAGTAGGAAAGTCATTGGACTATAGACCCTACAACTAAAGAAAACATGGTACCATGAGAAACAAAGGAAGGATGATGGGACGGAAAGCAGAGACGACAAGCAATGATGAAGCTAGAGAGGTATGGAAAAAGAGGTGACAGACTGTAGGGGGTCATAGAATTCATATTAAGGTTTTTGTTCTTTTTCCTGAGAGCCACAAGGAAGCACAAACAATTTTCAAGCAGGATGGTGAGGCGACCAGATGTACAGTTCAAGAGACTCTCTCTACTTCCTCAGAAAAAAACATGTTACTCAGGAACACAAAGGCTGGGTCTTGGTCTTCACAGGAAAGAAAGGCTGCATCCCACAGCCACAGTGCAGGCTCCAGCACTGACCAAGACATTCAGTGGGTCCAGAGATTCAAAGCAGGAATCTTGTGGAAATTTTATGTTTACTTCTAAAGATCAAAGACTGCTATGGTTTGCTTGATAAGAACACTTAAAAGGGAAGTCAACCATGATTTCTTGAGATACTCTGAGATTTATTTCTACATTCAGCAAATAGCTATTGAATATTTGCTACATACCAGACACTAGCGGTACCCTGGCAGATGAGACACCCACTGTTGATAACTTGATGACATGTATATTCTAACAGGTAAGACAAACTGCACACAAGCCAATAAACATGTAATGTGATTCCAGCAGTGTTAAGTGTTCCAAGATTAGTAAAGTAGGATAAAGGAACAGAGAAACAGGGACACAAGTTTTGATAAGATAACCCAGAGAAGCCATTCCTGAGCTGGTAACATATCAGCAAAAATCCAAATGAAGTGACAGAGTAGCCCATGCAAAGATCGGAGCAAAGAGCATTCTGACAAGAGCAAACATTTAGATGTTGGAATGGACTTGACCTACTATGAGAAGAGTCAAGATGACAGTTTGCTATGGTGAGTCAATCAGGGGCAAAAGGCAAGAGAGACTGGTGAGCCAGATACATTGCGGGCCCACAAAACTGTAGTCAAGAGAACCTTTTTTAAAAACATTTCATTGTGCTTTAAGTGAAATTTTACCATTCAATTTGTCATACAAAAACTTACACTTTCTATGTGACTCTAGCTAGTCACCCCATCCTGTGACAGCACACTCCTCACTTTCACTCTCTGTTTCCCATGTCCATTCAACTAGCTCCTGTCTTACTCTGCCCTCTCATTTCACCTCCGGACAGGAGCTGCCCAGTGAGCCTCATATGTCCCCTTAAGCCAAGAAGTGTGCTCTCTGCCAGCATCATCTTGTTGTTACACTCCAGTTCAATCTTTGTCTGAAGAGTTGGCTTTGGGAATGGTCTCAGTCCGGGACTAATAGGTTCCCAGGCCCCTTGCCCCCGCTACTCTGTCTTCTGAAGCGTTAGGTTATGTTTAGAAAATTTCTTTTGTTTTAGTCCAGTTGTACTGACCTGTCCTCTACTGTGTATTGTCCCTCCCTCGACCTAATCCAATTCCTATCTTTCTAATTAATGTTTATCTTCTATCCTGAAACTATGCTGAACACTTCTATTCATTTTAGTAGTACTTTTGTGGCTTCTTTAACTTTTTTGTGTAAAAAATCATATCATCTGCAAATAGAAATATTTGTATCAAGAGTACTTTCAAATGTCACACTCAGAGTTCTTGTCCTTATCTACAGCATAACACATAACATCAGCTATTTGTAGTTGAAAATCATTTTTGCCACCTCTAGCTGCATAACATTTGTTCTAACAACAAAAAAAAAATTCTCTTTCCATTTCCCTTTTTTCAGTGTCTGTCAGTATGCTAATCTATTGAGTTGTCATTGCTACCTTCTTTTTCATTCTTCTTTCAGTGAATACTAGAGTTTTTGTTTACTCTCAACTGATAATATTTTATTCGTTGTTGTTTTCTGGATGTTTCTTTGTTAAGAAGGTGGCACCAACCTACATTTGAAGCAAAAAGGTACAGTTCTCTCTGCTGGTTACCTTTTGTATGTTTAAAATTAAGATTGCATGGCAACATATTGTTGTTTTATATATTTGAGTTTCTTTCATTTCAGTAATAATTTATGTAAGACTTTTGCTACTATTTTCTGCAAAGTGTGAATATACTCATAAAAAGTTACTTGTTCAATCCGTGATGCCTATATTGCTATTCATAGGCTGTTCATGTCGAAGTCTCTAGAAATGAGGACAATATTTCCCCCCCCTACATACACTTTCCTTATCTTAAGTGTCCAGGTTTAATGATTGGGTAACTGCAGTTTAGAAATACCCACTACCCAGTGAATGGGCTCTCTCAGAAGAGAAGAGAACCTATTCTAGCCATTCGTTGACTATTCTAATATGTACAGTTCTGAAGGAAAAAGAACTGTATCTCTTTGAATGAATCAGGTGTATTTCCTCCTGCGTCTTCTTCTTAGTCATCATAGAACCTCTTCTGCCACAGTAAACCTGGGCTGCTGGGATCTGCTGGAAACTGCCTTTCTGTAACTCCAAACTCCCCCATATATTATCCACATGTCACTTAATCCAGGTAACTTCCCCTATACAGACAGAACAGTCAGGTCAATGCTCCATAAATAACTCTCAAATATTAACAATTCTGTAGCGCCTTGCTTACAAGTACAAAAGATTATATTCCCTAGTGCTGTATCTCAGATCAGAGTCATGGTGTGACCAGCCCCCTTCCCCTTAAACCCTTGTGTTCGCCTGTGAGTGTGGATAATGGTCTCATAACATGTCTTCCTCTCAAAGGTGTTAAGAAAACCAAGATCGTTCTTAAGAGGGAAAACCTGTCCTCATGAGACTAGACCCTATCCATCACCAAGAATTACGGGAATATGGACACTGGGTTGCTTACTCTCAAGAAAGGACCAGCACCTTATTCGGGACGAGCTTTAGCAGGCCCTCACAGAAGCCAGCAGAGAAGAGGCAGGCAGAGCATACGGTTATATATGCATACGACCATCATCATTCTGAGAAAGAAGATGTCAACGATTGCTCTCCTCAGTATTTCTTCTCTCCTCAGTCCCATGAAGACCAGCTATATTTTTATCAGGAGTAGCTGGTGTCACTCACTGGAGCATGTGAAACCGCAGGACTTTAAAGTGGGTGAAGAAATGGAATATATGTTATATGTTTGTTTTTAACTTCAAAGATTATCAAACTACAGTAAGTATAAATATTACAAGTATTGATCTAAGATTTCAAAATCTGTCATGTCAAAATATTTTATACTGTTTTGATGGGGCAAAGAGTGATAATTCTAACTTTATGGTGAGAATACTTCAGCCTTATCAAAATCTAACTTTACAGATGGGGGAACATTGCATAAAGAGTTATATAGGGAAAGGACAAAATTTAAATCTAAGATCCATTACTTAAAGTCATCATAATGCATCCCCTCTTCTAATATACTCTGAGGGCAGAGGCGGTTCAGCAGTACAACTCTCACCTTTGATGGGGAAAAACCATGTTCGAATTCTAGCCAGTCCACCTGCTGTGTCGCCACCACTCATCTGTCAGTGATTTCAGTGCAGGGGTTGCCATGAGTCAGTGGCCAACTCGATGGCAGCTAACAACGACAGCAATCTGCTCCAGGCTGGAGTACACAGCTTTTAGTTCCTGATTCATTCATCCAGAAGAAGTTGTATTGGCTGCAAATGCATAGCAGGTGGCGCCAAAGTCAGTGTTGAGAAGCTTCCCTTTAAATATGGCTTCCCAGTAAACCAAAGGGCCTTATCTGTGCTTTAGATGAAAGGAGACACTTTGGGTATTCTGAAGATTGTTTTCTTTGGCTTAACAATTACTGTATATAAGTTGCTTCCTGTTTCTATTTTATTTTCACTCAAGCAAGTCTTAATAATTCTGAAAAGAATCAAAACTTAAACTCTTTGTCTTGTCTTCCCTACTCCTATTGCTGAATTATTTACTGAAATAAAATTACAACTGACCCTGAATCCTTAGTGACTGAAAGGAATGCCCAAGGATCACTGAGAGTGTGATTAATGACCTCTGCGAATAAATCTACTCCCAGACTGAGGCAAGGAAGCCAGAGTGCTTGGGAGAAGCAATGGAACAGCACTGATCAGATTTAAATTGACCAAGCCCCAAGCTCTCTAGGACAAGGTGAAAAAACCACCTGTCTTTTCTTGGAGTTTTTACTGAGAAACGAATTAACTGCCTTGGGATGATCCTGCATCTGATTTGTAGTATGGAGACTCCCCAGAAAATGCTGTGTACCTGAATTTCAGAACAGTTTACCAGTCGTGACCATAATCATAAAGTCCTTTCTATAAGCAGTGTCATGGCAAAGTACAATCCAGCATTCGTCTTGGTATACAGCTTCACCTATCAATCTCCAGCTGGGGTTGAGAAACTTGACCTAGTCTGGAATGTTGATTCAAGGTTCACAGTCTTGCAATAAGGGTCTTTGGTCCTTTCAGGTGAAGGATTAAAAGATTTTGACCCCATTTATTGACTTCAATGCTTTTGATTCAGGTCGGCATTTCATGCCTTTCTGTAATTCAAACTTCTACAATTAACAAATACAATGATGCCGTCATTGCTGTCATTTCTGAACACTTGCTAGATAGCACACATACGTGTGTATACACATACATGTATACACATACAGAATGTGGCTAAATACCAAGGTTGATTTGTGTCTGTTATATGAAAAACATGTACCAAATTTTTGAATTGTGGTTCTATTTGCCTATCTATTCTTAAGGCTAATTTATGTTTGCAGACTCTTGCTTTCATTTTATCTGTCAGGATATGAAAGCACTTGCTGAGCCTGGCCATCTGGTGTGAGAAATAGGATTTATCATTTGCATTTCCACAAATAAGCAGAAATTTCATAACTATGAACTAAAACATAATTAATGATTTTGCTGATTATTCTTCTCTGAAATAGCCATTAACTGAAGTAGTCTTCTATGCAGTCATATATATCCATAATTATGTACATACTTATGATGATTCGCAACTCTCACCCATTTACCCTTCGTTTTTTCAAGCCTATTTATTTACTCTCAAAATCAATTATGAAAAGAGCAACTAATACAAGTACATGAAATAGCTATGTGAGAGCACTTAATAAATAATAACTGATAAAAATGAAGATATCTTTAACAAATGTACAAAATGCAGTTCATATATATAATACTCCTATTAAAGGTAAAACTAAAGATTATTAACACAGCAATACTGAGATTTCCTATGTGTAACATAGAATGGCAAGTAGTAACAACAGCTAATTCTCAATTACATGTACTAGGAGACTAATAATGGTGTTTATATCCTATATGGGAACCCTGATGGTGCAGTGGCTAAATATTCAGCTGCTAACCAAAAAAAAATCAGTAGTTCAAATTTACCAGCTAACAGATGGGGAGTCTGAGCTGTACTACCAGCTAACAGATGGGTAGTTTGAGGTCACCCAGAGCTACCTCGGAAAACGGCCCAATAACCTGCTACCAAAGGTCACAGTCTTAAAAATTCTGTGGATCAGTTCCACTCTGCACACGTGGGTCACCATGAATTGGGATCTATTCAATGACAACTAATGACATGTGTGTACATTTAGGAGGTGTATGCATATATACCTATGAGGTCTGACAATTACATTCATGACTTCATCATAGAAAAAGGGCCACACACCTCATTGCTGAATATCACTACATTCACCTTGGATGTACTCACCTTAGGGAGCTATGCACCAATGCCTAGTCCACCCTTCAAAACAATTTTTCAACTCTTTTTCTGGAATGGCCATCAGAGCTGTCATCATACTACTTTGAGATCCTGAATGTCATCAAAATGTCTTCCTGTCAGTATTTCTTTTATCTATGGGTAAGGAAAAAAGTCATCAGGGGCAAGATCAAGTGAGTAGGGAGGGCATTCCAATACACTTGTTAGTTTACTGGCTGAAAACTCCCTCACAGACAGCTACACAATTAAGTTCACAAACTTGCTGCAGTACCACTATGTGCAACGGCCATTCCAGAAAGAGTTCCAAAGTTGCTTTGAAGGGTTGCCTAGGCACTGGCATCAGTGTATAGCTTCCCAAGGGGAGTACTTTGAAGGTGACCATAGTAGTATTCAGCAATGAGATACATAGCACTTAGAACAATTAAGTTTAGGACTTAATTGTTGGATCTCACATCTATCCAAGATGCTCATCAAACTTCATAGGAGGTGGATTCCAAAAGAAAGACACCAAGACATGTTATAATCAGGCTTGCCAAAACTAAAATAGAGAATTTTAAGGTGGCTTGGGATAAAATGAAAAATAATCTTCAAAGGAGAGTCAATAAGACTGAGCTCAGACCACTCAACAGAAACCATGCAAACAAGAAGGCAATGGGATGACATATATAAATGAAATAATGTTTATGCTTCTTAGACATATCCAGATAGCTCTCAGTTCAAAGATATCTGAAAGATAATCTAGCCTATCACAGTAATAAAAGCAAGCTTAAGGAAACAATGGAGCTGAATTAGACTCTTTGGAAAATACTGTTTCATTCTGTCTGGGGCAAAAGAGAAATCATTGTTGCCTAATCCTTTATGACCTCAGTTTGAAGCCTTACACTAATTATGGTAGCACATTGTTAACTACTGAGCTGCTAGATGAAATGTTGGTGGTTCGAACTCACCAGCTCACTCTGCAGGAGAAAGATGCAGTGCTCTGTTTCCATGTCGTTTACAGCCTTAGAAACCCTACGGAGGAGTTCCATTCTGTCCTATAAGGTTTTTGTGAATTGGAACTGACTTGATGGCAAACAATAACTTTGTAACTCCTTATCAAATGTCCCAAATAACTCCTACTATCTAATGCCTATAGAAGAACTAAAATGATAGAAAAATAATACCTCCATCAGACAGGAAGCCCTGAGAGGCTTGAAGCAATCTCTCCACCTCCATCCCCTCTATCCTCTGGCCAAAAAACCCGAAGAAGTTAAAAAGCCTTTCAGCTCCTCTCCTCAAGGGGCTGAGGCTGTACTAAAGTTTTAAAAAAGTGAAATGTGACAATGTAGAAAGGTTTTGAGCTAAGATTCAGAATACCCAGATTCTAATACCTGGTCAACAATCATTAGCCAGCTACAGCTGCTAATCAAAAGAAGTTCAAATCCACTAGCCACCCCTTAGAAATCTTACAGGGCAGTTTACATCTCTCCTGCAGGGTCACTATGAGCTGGAATCAACTCTACAGCAAAAGATATATACATATATAGTTTGCTTGTTTAATTACATTTAGATCTGAAGATTCAGCAAGGTTGTACATCCTTCTTAGGTGAAACCAAATCCGATGTTGTTGATTGTGACACATAGCAAATCTATATGACAGTGTAGAACTACCTCATCAATTTCCAAGGAGTGTCTGGTGGGCTTGAACTGCTAACCTTTTGCTTAGCAGCCTTATCTCTTATCAACTGCATTAACAGCCCTCCAAGGGTAACTAAATTGCCTCTTAATAGGATCGTGTTGCTACGAGTCAGAATTGACACCATGGCAACAGGTTTAAACTTCTTTTTATAATCATTCCCAACATTATTACAGTTGTTTTTAAGTTTTAATCCTACGCTTCCACATCTTTGAACGGGAAGCTCACTTTATATAAAACCTATGCATAGTTATTAATTTAAAGTTTGTATATATTCATATTTTATATTAAATTTTTTTTTTTTTTTTTTTTAGTTCCTGAATGGTTCAAATGATTAACCACTGGACTACTAACCAGAAGGATGGCAGTTCAGGTCCACCCAGATAAGTCTCAGAACTAAGGTCTTACAACTTACTTCCAAAAGACACAGCCTTGGAAAGTATATGAAGCAGTTCTACTTTGCATACTTAGGGTCTCTTTGAGTGAGAATCAACTTGATGGTATCTAACAATAATGCTTTTAATATTCTTAAGAAACAGTGTACTCAGGAGTATTTCCATTGAAAATTGTTTTTGCAAAGATAATGTATGCCTCTTATTGTTTCTGTTTGTTTGAACTATTGTTATAAACAAATCCAAAGTTTGTGGTTTGACAAGTGACTCATCTGTATCCTTTTACTATGAAGCTCCATTGTCAGTACTGATACGCGTAGACTCTGGAGCCAAACTTCTGGGTAAATATCCCAGCACCTCTACTTGTCAGATGCATAAATAAATACTATCTCAATGTACATAATCTCTCCATGCCATAGTTTCTCACTGTAAAATTGGGTTAGTTGTAATACCTGCCTCAGAGGATGGTTGCATGCTTTTCTTTGTAACGTACTTACAATAAAGCCTTGTAGTGCCATGCAATTGCTTTCTGGTTTTGTTGTCATTGCTGTTAGTTATATAAAACACAGATAAGGAGCCATGCTTTTTCTCACATTATGTTACCTCCAGATCTGGTATGTCTGTAGAATTTTTGGAAACACTCATATACCAGATGATATTTCTGTTGCCCTTAAAAACCATCACAGTTTTAAACAGACACACAGACACACATGTACCCTCATTCGTGAACACTGGTCTACAGGTTTCCCCTCAAAACTTCAAAGTAACCCACAATTACAGCAGATTTTCTTTTGGCCACCATCACTGGAGTATAAATTATAAAGCGTCTGTAGTGAAATATATTAATATTTTCTTCTTCTAATGAATCTAAACAGATTTATTCCAGAGGAGAAACTGGAACACATGAAGTATAGGAGACAGGCCCTTCAACTGGGCTTTCAGTTTCTGCTGGAATCCTCCTCTTTCCATTAACTCACCAACCTCTTCCCACCTGCCTCTCTCAGACCACACCTCCACCCCTTAATCATGTCCACATTGGGGAAACTAAGGTCCCATTGGGAATCATACAGATTGCCTTCCATGCTGAACTTGGTGAGTTCACCTCAGCTCCGGTTCCCAGGCCCCTAACTTCTCTGGACTGTGTGTGTGTGTGTGTGTGTGCGTGCGTGCGTGCGTGCGTGCGTGCGTGTGTGTGTGTGTGTGTGTGTGTGTGTTTTAAGTGTCAAATGAAGAGTTTGAGCAAGCTGAGCCTCTGCTGCCTCTGAAGATTCTACATGTATTTGATTATTTTCTGCCTCCCTGACCAGGTGCTAAGCCCAAAGCAAACAATTGTCAATGAGCAGATTCTGACCCACAGCAACTCTGCAGGACAAAGTAGAATTGCCCCATAGCATTTCCAACGGTGTCATCTTTAGGGAAACAGACTGCCACATCTTTCTCCCTAAAGAGCAGCTTTTGGTGACAACTGCCTATTCTTCAGTTAGCAGCCATCAGCCCAGCCCTCACCGACTGCACCACCAAGGCCCTTTGCTAAGGTACTATCCATGCATAAAAGTTACTTCGAAGCCAACTCCCTCCCCTTAACAAATAGTGATGACATCTACCCTGGGAAATCAGCCAGGCATGAACTGGATTGGCTCGATGTTTTATTGGTGGAGACCCTGTGATGATTTGGCCCCAGAAGGCCATGTCTGGCTGCAGAAGAACCCTCATCATTGCTGAGAGTCTGAGTAATGGCCTCCAGGGGTGGCACCAGGGAAGGTCAGGGAAGGTGGTCTGGTGACAGGAGGATGCTGGGCCGTCAGATACGTCAGCAAAAGGCTGTTTAAGATATCCTCTGGCATTGTATACTCACAAGAATCTCAACCAATGACATCCTTAAAACATTCCTAAATCCTGGGAGTAGAGAGATTTGGTCAAGACGCTGTGCTTTTTCTTTTTCCACTGCACATGCGCACTGGCTATGCGGTGCTCCTACCCTGCCAGGGTCTCAGCTTTTCTACAGTCATCGTCAGCAGTAACAGTGCATAGATGCAATTATTGTCTTTCCTCTCTCCTCTTTTACCCTGCAGGACCTGGGTCAGTGAGATCCATCAGTCTGGCCGTACCACTGTGGCTACTGGTAGCATCTCTGCTCTGCCTTCTCTGCACATGTTAATAGAACACAAATTAAAATAATTAAAGCACACACACACGCACATCATACAGCATACAAAGAGAGACTGTGGGGAGACAGTTGGTTTCAGAATTCTGTGTGCCTATAAATGAAGGCAGAATCAGAAAATGAAGAAGAAAATACATTTTAGAAAAAATGAACTCTATCAATTAAAAAAAAATGAAAATAATTCAGAGTGGGAAAACTTCTTCCAAGAAATGCATATATCTAGGCAGTTGGGTGAACACTTTATCGTATTATTAAAGACATGTAGGTGTTGTAAATAGAACATGAGTTAAGAAGTACCAGAGGGTTATTAACCGCAGCCAGCACCCCTCACCCTTCCTTCCTTCTTGCTTTTTCATCTGGGGGAGGGGTGTGGGAAGGACAAGGTCTCGCCATTGGTGCTTATCTTTCCACAATTTTTTATTCTGTTTTTTTCATTTAAGACATTTCAGACTGTCCGGGGAACACACACTGGAGTCTAGTGCTGGGCCTTTACTGGTTTGCCTGACTCCACTCTCTCCAATGTTTAAGACTATACCTTTTCCTTCCAGTATATTCTATCTACCCTCTTTACCCTCTTCCTTCTTCCTTACACCCCAACCATCCTGCTAGAGCACTAGTTAGGCCACAAATGCCAGGAAGAACTATTTTAATTTTGTCCACTGTGCACGAGTGCTGAAGTCTGTTGTCTCTCTCTCTCTCTCATAGTTGGACATGTGAGCATGTCTCTCTCTCCCTAAAGCATACCAAGGCCATGATCCATATGTACATAGACTCACTGTGCTGTGGCTACTGTCCTGCACTGTACTTGTGAGACGTGATTGTGACAAGTTGCTTGGGCAGGAGGTGGCGGTGAGGGAATGGTGGGAAAGGAGAAACAGAGACCCTCTCCCCAGCTTTGACTGGCACATGACACCAGTGTGTATTCCAACCAAGCTGTTCCCTTCCAAGGGTAGAACCCCGTACTCTTCCTAGTCCAATCATCAGAACCCAGTCATAAGTCACTCAGAATACCACTATAAATGCAAGTGCCTACTACCGATGTAGTGAGCAAACAGTAGAAACAACCAATGACTGGGATGAGACAACCTAGGAGACAAAGTTTCGGATTTCACTGTTTTTTCATGGTTCTGATGGATTCATATCTGTTTAAGCTTTTTACAGACTACCTCTGCTCTGCTTCAGGAGTGGGGAGGAGGGGTTTAGTAAATCCCCAGAAACAGAAGATCATCATGGTAGACTAATAAGCCACACAAAGCTCTCAAGTACTCTGCTTGGCCCTCTCCCTACTCTTCAAATAACATTGTGTTTGCCTCATGTGTTCCCCTGAGCAGAGATCGTTTCATATTTCAGATAAATTACAGGGAGAGTGAGCAAAGCAGGAAAAGTTGACAGATAGCCAGATCACCATCCACATCCTGGAGATACTGTCCAAGCTACAATAAAAGGCAGATACTGTGACAAAAAGGAATTTGTTCCTTTGAAGATTTTTCACCTGGTATTCTAGGCCATTACTTTATTCGGTTGCCCACCTGGTCTCCATTTAGTTCCACGGATGGTGAGCCCCAAATCATTTTTCACAGAGATACATCAGCATCCTACGGTAGGCCCTAAGGCATTATATTCGCCTTGTCTGCTTGCTTTTAGTTTCTGGTCTTCTAAAAACAATACAGTGCGAGTATGGTGTTTAAAAGTACTTCTGCAAGACTGCTCTTGCCTTTAGCACTGAAATGGGAGCTAGTTCCTTAACCAGAAGAACAGAACAATTTGTAATAAATTTGGATGGACGTGTTAGTACCACAAAGTTTGGCATCGCCACAGGTTTTTCTTAGAAAATCTCTTGCAGAGAAAGCTAGCTCTCTCTGTGTGTGTATCTTTGTCAGGAACCTAGCCCCTTTTCTCACTTACACTATAAGATGTATTGAAAATGGCTTAGTTTATGAAAGGACAGATGATTATTACTGGGGTCATACTTAAATGTATTCCATCAGAGTCAAAAGTGATATCTTACTGAGTTTTGGAACCTTGAAATTGATTGTCACATGACATAAAACAAGAAATTTAACAATTATAAATTTATAAAAAGAGAAAAAAACAGAATTTATCCTGATATTTTTAAATAATCAAAGACTTTGCAATGAGTCTTTTCCTTACAGGTATTCATCTTCTTAGTGAGCAGCATTTTTAAGGTCTTATAGGAGACTCTTGTTTTTCCCCCAGAAGCCTGCCATCCTCACTTTATGCCTTTTTATGGCAGATCCTAACATAAGACAAAAATCCTTATCCAAAAAGATAGCTACTAAAATAAATGGAAAGTGAGACATCTCCTTATGTACCATGAATTTGTTGGTAATTCAGGATTTCTTTAACAGTTTTGATCTTCCTAGTACAAGAAATAAAAGGTCATCATCTTTGATGATGAATGGTCTCCATATATTGAAGAGGCAGCCACACCCTTAGTGGGTACTTTAAAAGAGTACATATTAGCATAAAACAGATTAGTAGGAGGGAAACAACCAGGGTTCCTTGAAATGTCGTTTAGCACCAGTACCAGGAATAGATCCTCGTGGAACATCACAGGCTTTCATCAAACTCTTGGCATTCCTATTATCTCCACTCTATTTTAAGGACAAGATTTTGGTTTTACAGAAGAAGCTTCTCCGTTGGAGAGATACGTCTTTACCATTTCAGTACCATCTGTTTTCTCAGTTTTAATGTAATGGACCATGCATTAAGCATTATTTAAACATGTATTGAAAATCATCGTGGCTTTGCATATAACTCTAGCAAGACCTATGATTTTTAAGTATCTGCTCATGGCTCACATTTCAGAGAAAACACTAATTTCATAAATCTCATGTTTAAGGATATATCTAGCCATTTGAACAATGGAAGAGAACATCTTTTTGAGAAATGTCAAGAAAAAGGAAGAGGCCAGAGAACTGGTATCAAAGAAACAGTCTCAGTATAAGAATTCATCAGATTTAGTCCATCCATAAACCCCTTCAATAATCTTGTCTACCAACAGGTAAACAAAGCTTGAATGTCTGTACTGAAAAAAACCCAAGTAATTGGAAATATGCTAAGAAACAAGTAATACCTCAATTAATTTGAAGGACTAATATTCTTAAAATGTCAGCAAAAATATTCTTTTTATGAAAAATGAAACTCACCCATTCTTAAGGCAAAATTCTTCAACCAGCATGCCATTAACAGAAGCAGAGATAATCTTGAACCAGGGTGCTTCCTGAGAAATGAAAACCGTCCTGGGTTATGCAGCTACAGAATACACACTTGTACTCCCTGAGCGACTGATCTTCAAAAGTTTTTGCTTTGTTTGAGGGATATCCTGGCTTGTTTTAAGACACAAAATCCCTCTGTCCTAAGAGCTAAGGCTTAGGAGAAAGTAGATGAGTTTTCTGTTCGTAAGATTATCCCATCAATCCTTACATTCTCCTCCAAGACAAACAGGCTTCTTCTTTGCCTGGAGCATTTTTGTTTGTTTGTTAAACTACGTATGAAGACAACTGGGGATATTTCTTCTGAAAACCTTGTAAAAGTACTTGCAATTTTCTAGGAAGACTGAACACAAAGATCTGTTTCTCTTCCAAAAGTAGACTTATCTCCTTTGCACAGAAAAAGTAAACTCATCGGGACATTGTTTCCGAGTTGGTAGCTTCTTATTACACCAGAGTCGTGGGCTTCAGTCCTCAGGTTGGTTGCAGCCTATTTCTACTGAATGGTCTCCCTGAAGTTCCCCTTTTGTTTTTGCAGACCATGGATTACTTGTGGAAAAATATATATGTGTGCATATTTTCTAGTCTTATCTTTACAAATGCTGTATTTATACCATTGTATGTATTATATGAAAAGCCTAGCATAATGGCTTAAAATTAAAAGACAGAACAATGCTGAATTTGGTTTGAAAAAGAGCTATGCTTTATTTAGAAAAACATGGAACCCTATTTTTTCACTTTGTACTAATTTATTTTAAAATATTTTGCTTATATACCATCGTCCACAGCCTATTTACTCCTCATCCTCCTAACCTTTTGGCTTAACTTAGTCTTGGGTACCAAGAACTACCATTTTTTAAAAAATAGAAATGTATATGTAATGCTATATTTGACCTACAAAAATTATTAACATTTTGCAGACAAATATATACCACGAAAACATTGAGATAAGACCCTGAGTTAAGGAGCACAAATCTGATTTAAGAAGGCTTCGTTTTACATAAGTATTTAAAACGTTTCTTCTCTAAAGACTGCATTTGACCCAGCGATGTAAATTTTCCATCATAGTTGGCATAATATCTGTAAACATCTCACTAAATGCAAAACGGAGTTTACATTTCTGTGCATACCAGTGGAAGAGAAGGAAACTACTCTCATTTGCATGTAGCTATGCTGTTCAAATGTCGCCAACTGAAATTTAAGAAAGAATTTGTTCTCACCCAGCAATGTATATCACTTTCCTCTTGGCAAGGAAGCTAGTGTTATCCTTAGGTTTAGGCTTAACATTTACACCAATGAAAATGTTTATGGATATTATGGAAAACTTATTTTAAAATCTTGATTTCCTTTCAGCACATTTACATACTGTGTGCTGATTAATAAATTACGCCCCAATCATGTGTAAATCAATGTAAATCACTAGTTTATGTACATAACATAAACTATGTAAACTTCATTTTTCATACAGGGACCAAGTTGAGCAAAACCTATGGCTCTTAAACAAAGAAAGAGTATCACGGAATAAAAGCCAAAAAATTCCAACGGGTCAGCATGGGAAGAAGTGTGGCTAATGGTCAAAACTCAAGTTCATCCCAACAAAAGGAAGAAGATTGCATTAACTGTAAAAAGGTTCACATCCTGCTGGAGTCACACAACTACATGGCCATCTCTTTGTTCCTTCAGGTTCAAAGTCAAGACTCTCCCAACTGTCAAATTTGCCTCACCTGAAGCCAGAGCTAATCAGACTTTTCCCGAAAAGAAGAGAAAGGGAAGGAGGAGTTTTAAGACTCAATTGTTGCATCAATTTTCAAATCTTTTCTTGTCATTTCTTGCTGACCATCTTGACTGATTTACTTTAATAGGTCTAAAAAAATCATCTAAACCTCTAGGAGCAATCTATTACTCAGGGTTTATTTTCCCCTTCAACAAAAACAGTGGGGAAGCTTCTTTACTATCTTGATCCTAAGAAATTATTGCATATATGTTCTCTGTTAGATCTTTGAGAAATATTTTGCTGAGTCTCATCCTAGGAAATAACTCCTTAATCTGGTAGTTACGTTTCTGCATATGAGTACTGCCAATTTAGTTCATGAAGTCATCCTAGAAATAGTGTTACATACCTCATTGGTGAACATCACTAAGGTTACCTTCAAAGTGCTTCCCTTGGGAAGCTATGCACCTACATCAGTGCCTAGTCCACCCTTCAAAGCAATTTTGGAAATCTTTTTCTGGAATGGCCATCAGAGCTGTCATCATATAATCCTTGATGTCCTGAATGCCACCAAAATGTCTTCCTTTCAATATTTCCTTTATCTTCAGGTAATCAAAAATGTCATTAGGGGCCAGATAAGGTGAGTAGGGAAGAGTATTCTAATACAGTTATTTGCTTACCGGCTAAAAGCTCCTTCACAGACAACTATACAATCAAGTTTGAAAACTTGCCACCATGCCACAGTGCACAATGGCCATTCCAGAAAGAGTTCCAAAGTTGCTCTGAAGGATAGAATAGGTGCCGGTGTCCATGCGTAGCTTCCCAAGGGAAATACTTTGAAACTGACTTTGGTGATATTCAGCAGTGGGGCATGTAGCACTTAGAACAATTAAGTTCATAGACTTATTCGTCAGACCTTGGATCTGAATCGACGGCACTTGGCTGGCTTGGCTGTATCTATCATGAATATAATAAATGAGGGACAGAAGCATTTCAAATGGGAATCTCCCTCAGGCATGTCCTCATGGAGTTGTTTTTGTTTTTGTTTTCATTTTTTTAATTGTGATTAAGTGAAATTGTACAATCCAAATCAATTTTGCATGCCCACCTTTCTGCAGCTTCAACTGCTCTCCTCACCCAGTGACAGCATAATCCTCCTTTTTACTCTATTTCTAGTATCCTTTTAAATGAGCACCTGTCCCCTCCTCTCCACTCTCTTCTATCCCATCTAGAAAGAAACCAGCAGGACAGCCCTCTTGGAGTATTTTTGAAGTGTCTGATGTGTTTCACGGAATGACTTGTTGACCTCTTCTACAGTTAGAACAAGTGATATATAAAGAGTCATCAAAGAGATGACTTCAAGGAGTGCATATATTTTCTTAAAGGACTAAGTTACAGAAAGAAATTAGGTCAAATTAGTATTAGACTTAAAGAGTACTCCTCTACCCAAGATAAATTAAAACTTTGAAATGAGATGGAAAGCATACAGGATTGGGAGGCAGGGGAAATGGGTTCTAACCCTGTGTTTGGCTACAAACTTGTTGGGTGACTTTAAGCAAGCCATTCGAGTATTTTATTTTCTCACCCCAGAAAGAAGGTATTTGGATGGATTTTTCTTTATAATCTCTTTTAACTCTTAAATTCTCTGATTCTGAGTGAGAATTTAATGTATGGTGCTAAGCCCAGCAAGAGAGCCCCCAAGGCTGCTTGTCTTCTCCAGTTTGGACTCTGTGCTAATTCACTTATTGGAAGCATCGCTCCATCATTTCAATTTCAAACTCCAAAACTCTCTAGAATACAGTCTCTCTGGACTGGTTCTATAATCATGTTCTAATGAAGACTTCTTAGTAATTTAGAGAAGGGACACGTTCACATTATATTGAGGGCATTGAAACAACTGAATATTGTTTGCTTAAGTTTTTATAAAATCTAATTGTTGAACTATATTCTAATAACCTTTTAGGAAGGAAAACAGCCAGATTGGTTACTGGGCATGTAACAAGGGAGAAATTTGTGCAAATGAAAAGAAACATCAGTTTTCTCTCATTCTGGGCCAAGTGCCTCATTATAGTAAATGTGTGTCCTTGGAAACTCTTTGCTTGTGCTGATGGCAATAAACACATGCTCCTAGACAAGTTCAAAAGGCTGTTCTGTAAGAAACAACCAAGACAATTATTCTGTCTTGGAAGAAATTTCTCATAGCATAAGTTTCCCTAAACTTGACCTACAGGCTATGGAATCAAGTAATTAGATGTAGGGAAAACAGGTATCATTTTCAAAAAGTATAAAGCGATACCATTTAGCCAGTTGAAAATAGAACAAAAGTAAGCATGTTTCAGGATGCTACAGAGTAAAGTCAGCAAGAGTTGTTATGAAAAACAAAAGTGAGAAAGTATAGGTTGCTTTGAAAAGGGTGAGTGAAATACAGCTTTATAGGAAGTTAATGAGGACTTTTTGTGTGTGTGTGCTATGTCTGTGATGGATTCAGGACAAGTGCAACTGTCTTAATCGATTGAACTACAGCCCCACATTATCCTAAAGACGTAACTTAGCATCTGTTCAAAATTAAGTTTCAACGTATTGCCTTCAAGAGCAGAACGATTTTGAGGCTCCTGTACATGGCAGAACAGGGTTCATTCAGAATGTCTCAGCTTTAGTTCTAAAACTTTGTATAGATAAGAAAAGACAATGTATTTAGAGTAGTTAGGAAGCTCTGCTTTATTTGGGAGAACGACTGACCTATGGGACAGTCAGCTCCCCTACTGCCTTGGCTGTTTCAGAGGTGTCTCTTTCCAGGCGATGCTCCTGAATCTGTCCCTGAAGCTATACTCCTCTCTGCACAAGCCCTCTCTAAGTAAGACAGACACAGACCTGGAAGCTGCTTCTTGCAAATGAATAAAACACATCATACTGTTAGTTTCACTCAGCCCCAATTCCAAGCTACTTGAAACTTTTATTGAATGGACTTCCCTAAGTCTTTACAGTTCACCAGAGAATGTAAGTGGCTCATCTTGGTGAACTATGGCCAAGCTCTGCTACTTAAGTATTTACCAGGAAAGTTGGAAAGGTGAGATTAAAGGGAGGGGATGCCTAGGCAGAACAGTATGAGAGGAACATTCAACTTCCTCTCACCTACCACTCCCAACATCTGTTTCACCCCTTACTTCTCCCTGCCCTACTGAAAGGCATATAAATCCTGCTCTTGGTTAGAATTCTCTTTATTAACAGCATTGTAATAAATATATACATATATTTATATACATATGTAGGTGGAAACCCTGGTGGTGTAGTGGTTAAGTACTGCATCTGCTAACAAAAAGGTCTGCAGTTTGAATCTGCCAGGCACTCCTTAGAAACTGTATGGAGGAGTTCTACTCTTCCCTGTAGATTCACTACAAGTTAAAATCAAGTGAACAACAGTGGGTTTGTTTTGGGCATATGTGTGTGTATGTATATATATATGTATACATATATATATATACACATATATTCCTTTTTCAGTCCTGCAGATATGAACTAAACTTTCCTGGAAGATACAAACACATGGATTTTTAGTTTCAGATTTTATGTTGCTCAAAGTATTTCATTTTTGTTTACTGGATAGATTATTCCACCCCCACGCCCCCAGCCTGGGATATTAGCCTGCAGACAAAACCCACCCATGCCATCAAGTCAGATAAGGGAAATAAAAAATGCAATCTATGTAAAAAAATTAATTATGTAATTAATATAAAATTTTAAAAAACCTTTTTTCTTACTCTTTTTAAGTTTATTTAAATTCTGTTTCTTCTATTACTTAACATATGCAGGCTTTGCTCTTCTGTGATCTTGAAACTAAATAAAATAAATGCTAAAAGGGGATGCATCTTCATTGACCTGAGTTAGTGATCTTGGGTTTGATTGTACTGTTTCTTGGGGATTTTCATGAATAAGACAGGAAATGAAGCCAATGGTAACAAAACTCAGATGACAAAGGGGTAGATGACACACTGAGATTTGCTTTAAGGCTCTCTAACAAGTCTCATTTACCAGAGAAAAGAATGTGACCTTTACAATAATTTGTCTTCACCTGAAAAAAGAGATTCTCTGAAAGTGAATTTCTTTTTCTCTACAAAAGATCTTAAGGAATAAGCACAGATTACCACTGGGAAGCTACAGATAAAACCTTGACATCTCTGATTGTTAGACTTGAGTGAGATCTTGGAGAAATGACAGCAAAATTCTTGATGAAGTGTACCTTTTTTTGTAAAATCTTCATAATACAGATTATTAGTAACAGTTACTTTTAATGAGCTCCTGCCTGATAACAGTAGGAAGAACTAAATTATCTTCTAAAAAATATTGCTGTCAAGTCGATTCTGACTCATAGCAACCCTATAGGACAGAGTAGAACTGTTCCCTTACATCTTCCAAGGAGTGCCTGGAAGATTTGAACTGCCAACCCTTTAGTTAGCAGATATAGCACTTAACCACTATGCCAAAGTAAGCCATTGCTTCTACTTACAAACAAGCAGTTTGTTTGTTATTCTTGGTGAGAGCTGTTATCTTTACACAATGTTCTAACAACTTTTGTAGAATCACTATAGCATCTCACAAGACCAACAGGAGATGACAAGAGGGAATGAGAAATAAGTAGCCCACTATCTAAAGAGGTGAAGTTGGCTGATAATATATCAGAAGGGCCTGGGAGTGGCTGAAGTCTGACTTCTAGGAGTTAAATTAGGTCTAGAACACCTCCAAGAGAACTAATCAAGAATAGCGTGGCTGAAGGAGAAGAAGGGAGGATGCACACCAGTTGTCAGCTTCACTGCTCAGTGAAAGATCTCAGATAGAACTTGAATCTCTGGTGTCTTTAGTTCACAGAGACAGCTTGAGAGCCCAGTGTACCCAAATTAGAATTCATATAAATGCTGACAATGCCCTTCCATGATCAATCTTGTGAAAATAACTTACTAAGAGTCTTAAGTAGCATTTTCCCCAATTGGCTTGAAATTTGTACAGTAAAACCTACAAAATCCTGAGCCTCAATAAGGAAGAAACTAATAGAGAAGGAAAATTCAAATCTTTCTCAGTTATCAGAGAGTGGTAGGGAAGTAGTGGCAGCATTCTATCAAAGGTAGAAAACTTTCAAGACCTGGAAAAACAAGGCAGTCCCACATTGAGTTTCAGCTCTCGTAGTTGTTACTGTCTTTTAAGTCACAGAAGCTTCAGATTCAGAAAGGCAAACCACTCTGAGACTTTGCTACAATTAACGCTATCATTAGTTCCTTCTATTATAATCCCACTTTCTATTCCCTTTTGTATATAAGTACTTAAACAGCAGAGAGCTGGAGAAAACGTGAGTCTAGGCTTGTAACTTCTTAAATAAAGGACTGTGTCTTTTTTATACCTGTGATCCTTTCAGGTCTAGTGTGGCACCTTACTCACAGCACAGGCTTACCAAACATTTGTCACAACAGAACTGAGTTGTGTTCAGTTCAACCAAAAAAATCTACCACATCTGGAAGTCTTTCAATCAGTCATTATAACCTCATCATATCTGTGAGAGTTTTCTATAGCTTAGTCTATGAAATCAATAGTAGCTTTCTCCTCCCCTAAAATGGAAAACTGCTACAGAAACATGGAGAACATGGCTGTCTACAAATGCACAAGTGCCCAGCCTCTTCATGTCTCTTTGCTATAAAGGAAGAAATACCATCCTAAGTTCTTTTCTACTCTCAAAACTGACTACATCAACTGACTGCAGCAGGCTTCCATCAGTCCAAGCTATGCCCTAGCCAAAGGATCTCAAAGTGTTGATGATATGTGGAGAACCTTCAAAACTGTCTGAGAGTATGCACTGGGGTGTGTCGTCTAATTTGTTTCTCCTTTAACAAGGCCCCACCATTCTCAATGAGAACACGTTGCCATGTGCTTTTAAAACATGACGTTAGTTTTTACTCTTTAGAGCAATGCAGAATGTTGACTAGCCAAGCTATCCTTACTTTATGCCATGCCATTTCCTCACTCTGCACCCCCCCGATTTCTCTGATCATGTTAGAAAACCAATGATCTATTAGCAAAGTGTCCTATTTCCCAGAGATTCCAAGAAGAAGTTCCTAGTAGTGCTAATAAATACTACATGTAGACTATGATTAGAAAATCAGGACTGAAGAAAGGATGCTAGTTGCCTTGAGGGAGATAGTGCAGTTACAACTCCGGGAAGCTCCAGCTTAAGTCATCAGAAGTACTGTCCTGGTAGTTATCACTGAAAAAAGGACTCAGCTGCTATGACCACAGGCTGCATCCAAAGACCTCTGTGGGGCTAATCTTTTCACTCCAAATGCTTGAACTGCGAACACACCTCTGTTCTTTTATTGTTTTATAGCTCCTGGACAAATAACAGAGAAACGTTGTTAGTGTAGTGGTTAAGAGCTACAACTGCTAAGCAAAAGGTCAGCAGAATCAGGTGTTCCTTAGAGACCCCATAGGGAGGTTCCATTCTGTCCTATAGGGCTACTGTGAGTCAGAATCAACTCAGCAGCTCTACTTGCATGACTGAGTTTTTGTTCTGTTCTTAATGATTAAAGCACTAGGCTACTAACTAAAATTTCTGAGGTTTGGGTCGACCAGATGTTTTTCAGACAGAAAGCCTGGAGATCTACTTTCAAAAAATCACTCACAGAAAACCTTACAAAGTAGTCATACTGTGACACATACAGGTTTACCATGAGTCAAAACTGACTCGATGGCAATGGGTTAGTTGATATCAATATATAAAGCTCAACGTATTATACTATCAATCATGAAGTTGTTCAAACTTCAAGTAGCACTGATTCACTCAGATATAGTAACAGCCAAGCCAAATAGTAATACTTGACCAAATTCTTTTTTTTCTCCAGGGGAGAAAAAAAACTCACTGAACCAAGAGGACTCAACTAGAAAAGTATCCCTTCCGGGTGGACACATAGCGTTAAGTACAAGACAGCTGGAAGGACTCTTGAAAAAGTTTCTTAGAAACACTGCCCTGAACTTGGCCTAATCAAGATAGGCAAGCCATGTAGCCCAACAAGTAGATGAGTCAAGAGGCTAAATGAGTCATGTTCACTAAATACACACAGGTGCTCCAAGACACAAATGCTTCTCTACCCTGTTCCTCACTCCCCACCATGCTTTTATGCTCTAAGGCATGGAAAACTTGTTTTAGGGTATAACCAGAGATGTATTGCGGAAAGATGCAGAGCTCTGCTTATACTTCTGCTCACCCTTTGTTTTATAAACACTGTCTTTCAGTGGTAAATGAAACCAGGATCCTTCTTGTTCTGGTAGGTCAGATTCTTATTTGTAAGTAGCAACATCCTGGTATTTTTCTCCTCTCTAATCCTAATTTGTGATCGAATAACAGTAATTTTCAGGAAGACAAGATATCTTGGTATTGACTAGTTGGACCCCCGAGAACTCCAATTACCCCACTATTCCTCACATCCTAAATGAGCATTAAGAAGAAACGAGGGGGGTGGAGTCAAAATGGCAGACTAAAAGCATATCTCCCTAAATCCCTCTGGATACCACAACCTGATATGATAGTTAAACGGAGCCTTCTGGACACCTACTGAGCCCTGGGATGCGGCATAGGGCTGTTAATTTGGACTTCATACCACTGAACGCAAAGCCTTCTCTTTTTCTCTGACCCCACTATCGGCGAGCACAGGCTTGCACAGACCAAAAGTAACTCACCATTTTGATTTTTTTTTTTCTTCTGTCTTGGCCGGCAGGCAGGACTAGGACTTGACTAGCTGCTGGTGGGACTGGCAAGCATAACGGCCAGGTTCTGAGAGCCTGGCTTTGGACTCTATACTCCTCGACTCCTCTGGCCTATCAGGAAACGGAGAAGCCCAGGCAGAAGCCCTGACCAGATTTTGTTCTTAGGCTAGGAGGTGGTGCCTGCTTTGGGGAGAGTGCTTTTCTAGTTGGGAGGCAGTGTTTTTCACAATGTCTCCTGGGGCTGGGGCCCAGCTGCAGAGGCTGTGGACCCTGGGCATTGTGGCACTCTTGGCCAGCTGGAGAGCTTACACCAGACACCGTCATGTTTTGCTGGGAGGTGGGGTCATCAATATGGAAGCCTCAACTGGACCTAATTTCTGGGTTGAGAGGCAGTTCTGACCCAGAAGAGACTGCTTTTCTAACAGAAAAGCAGAGTTCTACACAATATTGCCTATAGCTGGGGCTCACAGCAGAGGCCACCAGGCCAGTAGCCTTTCTGTATTTTGAGCTAGTTTATAACATCTGGGGTTCAATACAGAGGTGCTTACTTTGCCACCTGGGGAGAGGGATTTATACACCTGAAAACCTGAATGACTTTGGAAGGTGCCAAATACTTTTTACTTCTCACCTTAAGATGGCCTAGAGAAACAACTGTGGTATATCTTCACTGTATTTCTCCCAGCCTCTATTGACCCACATGATGCCCCCAAAGCAGCAGATGTTGTAGAGGACGGTAACCTGGAAGTCAGCAATGGTATCAGAAGGCCCCCAAGAGAAACCATCTCAGAACCTCCCAGATGAAGAAGCTTTTCTGAAACTATTAGAAGGTGAATACAAAAGGACTATATAGAGAGCCCTCCTAGACCTTATACAAAATGAAGCAGAGTAAAATGAACACTTAAGCAAGCTGTTTGATCTGATGGAACATGAGTACTCTGAAGTCCAACAAAACAAGAACAAAATCAAAGACATAGAAACTTCCATTCAAAGCCATGAAAACAGAATGGAACAAATGGAAAAGAGAATTTCTGATTTGGAAGACAGAGCCACTGACTCCAGCATTTATAAGAAGAAATCAGACAAAAGAAACAAGAAAAATGAAGAAGCATGTGGGACTCTATTAAGAGGAACAATCTACTATTAATTGGAGTTCCCGAACAGGGCGAGACACCTGAGAACACAGAGAGTGTTGTGGCTGAGCTGCTGACAGAAAACTTCCCAGAAATTATGAAAGAAGAGAATATAGATATCGAAGATATGTACTGACCACTCAATATAGATCTCAACAGAAAGGCTCCAAGATATATTATAATCAAGCTCAACAAAATGAAACATAAGCAGAAACTTTTAAAGGCAACAAGATTCAAAGCAAAGCTAACATTCAGAGGGAAACCCTGTAGGATTTTTTCGAATTTCTCTGCAAAAATGATGCTGGCACGGAGACAGTGGCATGACACATTCAAAGCCTTGAAAGAGAAGAACTTCCAACCAAGAAATATACATCCTGCAAAACTATCTTTTAAATATAAAAATGAAATTAAGACATCTGCAGATAAACAGAAACTCAGAGATTTTGTAAAAACCAAACCAAAGCTACAAGAAATACTGAAAGAACCTCTTGGTTTGGAAAAACAAAACCACTAACTTTGTATTTTAGAAGGACACATTATCCAGAATCCTACTCAGTTAGGGAAGGCTCCAAACACAATCAAAGCTATAATAGAGAAAGAAACAGTCCAGTGATCATATTATGTAAACTATGATATCATCATGCTAAAAAGAGGGTTGTACTACAGTTGTTATAGTCCTTCCAGATGGAGAGGAAGTTGACAAGACTGGTAGCAATCAAAGTTGGGGTTATATATAGTTTATTAAGTGGGATCCTAGGGGCAGCCGTAAAGCATAATAAAGAAGCAACATACCATATCAAGAAATATAATACAGGAGTCTCAACAACCACAAAACCAACCCTGAAAAAGGTGAAGAATCATCTCACAAAGATGATGGTCACAGAACAGATTAATAAGAACAACAGAGAAAACATCAACACAAAAATAAACATCTCACAATGGCAGCACAGAATACATACCTATCAATAATTACATTGAATGTGAATGGACTGAATGCTCCAGTAAAGAGACATTGAGTGACATCTTGGATCAAAAGAGATGACCCATCTATATGTTGCCTACAAGAAACTCACCTTAGACCTAAAGATATGAACAACCTGAAAATCAAAGAATAGAAGAACATGTATCAAGCTAAGAATGAACAAAGAAAAGCAAGTGTGGCAATTCTAATCTCAGATAAAATCGATTTTAATGTAAAATCCACCATCGTGAACAGGGATGGACACTATTTATTGCTGATAGATTCAATACACCAGCAGGACTCAACAATATTAAATATTTATGCACCTAATATTAGAGCATCTAAATATGTCAAAGAAACACTGACTACACTCTAAACGGAGATAGATCGCTCTACAATAACAGTAGGAGAGTTCAACACTCCACTCTCAATATTGGACAGATCATCTAGAAAAAAATTCAAAAAAGACACAGAAGACCTTATTGCCACAATTAACCAGCTAGACCTCATAGACACATACAGAACTTTCTATCCATCAGCAGACAACTACTCCTTCTTCTCCAGTGCACATGGAACATTCTCCAGAATAGACCATATGTTAGGACACAAAGCAATTCTCAACAAAATCCATACCACTGAATTAATGCAAAGCGTCTTCTCAGATTATAAATCCATAAAAGTCAAAATCAATAGCAGAAAAAACAGAAAGCAGAACTCATGGAAACTGAACAACATCTTGCTCAAAAAACCATGGGTTATAGAAGAAATCAAGGATGCAATAAAGAAATTCATGGATTCCAATGAGAATAAAAGCAATTCCTACCAGAACCTATGGGATACAGCCAAAGCAGCCCTCAGAGGTCAGTTTATCTCCATAAATGCACACATCTGAAAGGAAGAAAGAAACCAAATCAAAGAACTGACTCTACAGCTTGAACAAGAAGAGAGAGAACAGAGGAACCCCTCAGGCACCAGAAAAAAACAAATCTGAGAAGAACTAAATGAATTAGAGAATAGAGAACAATTGAAAAAATTGAAAAGACCAAAACCTGGTTTTTTTAAAAGATTAACAAAATTGACAAACCATTGGCTAAACTCACTAAAGAAAAACAGGAAAGAAACAAAAAACCCAAATTAGAAATGAGAGGGGAGTTGTTGCAACAGATACAGCAAAAATGAAAAATATCATAGCTGAATACAAAAAACCACTGTATTCTAACAAATTTGAAAACCTAGAGGAAATGGACAAATTCCTTGATTCAAATCACCTACAAAATTATCACAAGGTAACACAGAACAACTTAATAAACCCATCACAAAGAAAGAAATGGAAAAAGTTATCAAAAAACTGCCAACCAAAACAAACCCGGGCTCAGATGGCTTCACTTCAGAATTCTACCAAGCTTTTAGAGAAGAGTTATCACCAATACTACTGAGACTATTTCACAGTACAGAAAGGGATGGAGTACTCCCAAACTCATTCTATGAAGCCAGCCTAACCCTGATACCAAAACCAGGGAAAGACCCACCAGAAAGGAGAACTACAGACTGATATCACTCATGAATTTAGATGCAAAAATCTCCAACAATATTCTTGCCAATAGAATACAACAATATATCAAAAAATAATCCATCATAACCAAGTTGGATTCATACCAGGGATTCAAGATTGGTTCCACATCAGAAAAACAATTAATGTGATCAACCACATAAATACCAAAAAAGATAAGAATCATTTGATCTTGTCTATTGATGCAGAAAAGGCATTTGATAAAGTCCAACACCCATTCATGCTAAAAAGTCTCAGCAAAATAGGAATAGATGGCCAATTCCTCAATGCAATAAGAGCCGTTTATACAAAGCCAACTGTCTACATCATCCTGAATGGAGAGAGACTGAAACAGTTTCCCTTGAGAACAAGAGCTAGACAAGGACGCCCACTCTCACCTCTCCTATTCAAAATTGTACTAGAAGTTATAGCCAGAGCAATTAGACAAGATCAAGGAATAAAGGGCATCTGCATTGGCAAGCCAACCCAAGTGTCCTCGAGTCGGATCCGACTCACAAAGGAGAACTAAAAATCGCCCTATTTGCAGATGGTATGATTGTATATGCAGAGAATCCCAAACAATCCATAAGGAAACTGCTCAAGCTGATAGAGGAGTTTGGCAAAGTCTCGGGATACAAGATAAAAGTAAGTAAACCAGTAGGATTCCTTTATACCAACAACGAGATTATTAAGGAATAAATCACCAAGTCACTATCATTTACTATAGCCCCTAAGATGGTAAAGTACATAGGAATAAATCTAACCAGAGAAATAACAGACCTTTACAAAGAAAGCTACAAACACTACAAGAAACTAAGAGAGAGTTTCAGAAATGGAGAAACCTACCCTGCTCATGGATAGAAAGACCTAACATTGTGAAAATCTCTATTTTACCCAAAGCAATCTACTTATATAATACAATCCCAATACAAGTTCCAGTGATTTTTTTTAATGAGACGGAGGAACAAATTACTAACTTTGTCTGGAAAGGGAAGAAGCCCCGGATAAGTAAAGCATTACTAAAGAAGAAGAACACACTGGAAGGCCTCTCATTATCTGACCTTAGAATCTACTACACTGCCACAGTAGTCAAAACAGCCTGGAACTGGTATAAAAACAGACAGATAGATCAGTGTAACAGAATCAAGACCCCAGAGATGACATCATCTGTCTATGAACAGTTGATATTAGACAAAGGCCCTAAGACATTAAACTGGGGTAAAAACAATCTCTTCCACAAATGACACTGGCAAAATTGGATGTCCATCTGCACTAAATTAAAACAAGACACACATCTTACACCTTATACAAAAACCAACTCCAACTGGATAAAAGACATAAATATAAAATCTAAAATGATAAAGCTCTTCCGAGAAAAAGTAGGAACAACAATAGAAGGTTTAATACACAACGTAGACAGACTTCAAAATCTGTCAAACAGACCACAAACAGAAGAGAAAATAGATAAATGAGAACTACTAAGAATCAATCACTTTTGCTCATCCAAAGACTTTATTAATAGAATTAAAAGGCCACCTACAGAATGGGAAAAAATATTTGACAACTCTATGTCAGACCGACACCTAATCTCCATAATCTATAAGGTACTACAAAATATCAACATGAAAAAGATAAATCATCCAATTAAGCGATGGGCGAAGGAAATGGATAGATACTTCTCTAAAGAGGAGATCCGGGTAGCCAAAAAACACATACAGACATGCTCACTATCATTAGCTATTAAAGAAATTCAGAACAAAATGACAATGAGATACCATCTCACCACAACAAGGTTGGCCACGATCAAAAAAAGCAAAACACTAAATCCTGGGGAGGCTGTGGAGAGATTGGAACTCTCCTATACTGTTGATGCGATTGCAAAATGGTACAACCTCTTTGGAAAGCAATCCGGTGTTATCTTAAAATAATGGATATAGATATACCGTTTGACCAAGTAATTCCACTGCTTGGAATATATCCTACAGAATCAAGGCAATTCATACCAACTGATACATGCACACGAATGTTCATCGGAGCACAGTCCACAATAGCAAAAAGATGGAATCAACCCAGATGCCCAATAACAGAAGAATGGATATGGTATATACACTGAATATATATAGTATATATACTCAGTGGAACACTATGCAATGACAAAAAAACAACGATGATAGCAGGAAACATCTCTTAACCTGGTTTCAACTGGAGGACATTATGTTGAGTGAAAGTAGTCAGCGACAGAAGGACAAATATTGTATGAGACTCCTACAATAAGAACTTAAATGCGGACTCATGCATAACAGAAAAGATTCTTTGATGGCTGCAAGGGTGGGAAGGGCAGGAGGGTGAGGGGGGAGGATTTAGATTAGATAGTTGTTAGAAATTTGGTTGGGTGAAAGTGGGAAAAGCACACGTTAGTAAGAAGGTCAATATTAATGGGACTTCAACACAACTTGTGTACTCCTCCCATCTTAATCTAATATTGCAAGGACAGAGTAGTTGGGGTGGGGGTGGGCCAGGGAGCATGCTGTCAGGGGAAATCAAGGCCAATTGGCACAACTAGCATTTTGCTAATGAGGTCTCTCTGCACCGCACATTGGTGAGTGGAGTCTGGGGTCTTAAAAGCTGCCAAGCTGCCATCTGAGGGTACAGCAAATGGTCCCAACTCAGCAGGAACGGATGATCACCAATGTCCACAATGATATGGGGGAAAGAGAATCCAGAAGACAGAGAGACGCACGTGAGTGGATGTCTACATCGACTTGTAACCAGAAGAACCAGATCATGCCCAGCTACCACCAGTGATAGCCATGATGGAGCTTACAAAGTTGAGTCTCACTGGCAGCACAAGTACAAATAGGGGTGCATCCTGAGATCGCCACTAAAAGACTGCAATTGATGGTCCAGGGGCATCAAAGTTCCCCTGGGAGTGGGGACCCTGGCTCTTATGCTGTCCCTGTTCATAAATCATATTGAAAGTCAACTTTTGAGAGAGCAATGGATTGGACTTGGTGACACAGCGTGACCATATTGTGCGGACACTTTATGGTTCTCGGCATCTACAGGAAGTTGTCCTGCTGACCTCACACTGGATGAAGGGGATTGTGTGGAGAGGAGACGATAGGAGACTGTTGGGAAGATAAGACATGTATGGAGCAGAGAGGAAGAGTGTGCTGTCACCGTGCAGGAAGAGCAGTGGAAGCTGCATGTAGGTCAGCATTCAAATTTATATGGGAATGTACATTTTCATTCAATCATAATTAAAAAAAAAAAAAGAAACAAGACGAGCACAAAGGAGAATTAGTCTCCAAGCACAGTTAGTGTTCACAGCACAGTCCTAAAGTCCCTCAGCTTCTGAGAACAGAAGTACCTACCTCCTTTCACCATCAGTCTCTTTTTTGTGTCCTTGCCTATATATGGAAACCCTGGTAGTGTAGTGGTTACGTGCTACATTTGCTAATCAAAAGGTTGGCAGTTCAAAGCCACCAACCCCTCCTTGGAAACTCTTTGGAGCAGTTATACTCTGACCTATAGAGTCTCTATGGGTCAGAATTGACTCAGTGGCAGGGGCTTCACTTTTTTTTCCCACCTGTGTGTACCTGATCTTAATCAGACTGAACTCAGCTTTTTTTTTTCTGTTTAAAGCACCATACATAGACAATAGAATCTTCACCTTCCCAAAATCCTTTGCATACAAGAAATAATAAAGCAGAGGTTAAAATAAAAATTCCTGATGGACACAGTCACTGTTTTCATTAACATTTTAAATGGTTATTTTTAATGCTACATTTAACTAAAGCTAACTTATCCATGGAAAGAGAATGTGGCCATTAAGATCAGCATCTGTTGAACAAACTGAGGCTCCACATTTACTGATGCATGATTGTAACACCAACGATATTACATGCTAACAGCAGACTCATTAGCATTAATTGCCACATTCAGTCCCACACAAAGTCTTCTGTATAACAATTGCTAAATACATTATTGTTTTTGAAATAAATACACCCTCAAGTATTATCACATAAGTAACAACAGAACTAATTCAAGACAGACACGCGTGGTGGAGTTAAGAGGAGGTGAAAGGAAATTTAATGATGGTAACCATGACCCACAGTTTGGAGATGGAAAATCACCACTTGTTGACACGGTGCAAAATTCAGCCTGAAAACAGGGGTCGTGATTCAGGGCATGGTAGCTGGAAGGTTACTTCAAAGAAGGTAACAGGTTGTTAAGTGGGAATGTTCGATAAGACTCTGGAAATACGTGAAAATATAGATACCAAGTGATATGCAAGGATTCCTGGTTGCTTAGTGGTTAAGTACTCAGCTACTAACACAAAAGTCAGTGGACTGAACCCATCAGCCATTGTGTGGGAGAAAGGTGTGACAGTCTGCTTCTGTAAAAGAACACAGCATGAGAAATCCTATGGGGGCAGTTCTATTCTGTTCTACAGGGTTGCTATGACTCGGATTCAACTCAACAGCTATGGGTTTCATTATGGCTGTATCATTCCTTCATCCATTTGTCATTCCTATACAGTTCTTCATGAAGAGACCGGAGTCTCTGGGTAG